>LR994577.1:542921-5342921 GCA_905187575.2 Celastrina argiolus
GAGAAGAGGTAGTATAATATAATCGTATCACAAAGTTCCCCCCCCCCCTCTCCCCCCCCCCCATAAACGCAAACGTTTGAATACATCGACAGACAGAGACGAAGAGGGAGGGAGTGTGATGCGCTGCGTTCAGACAGTGTTCAACTATAGGAGCTCGACGAGCGAAACGACGTTAACATGAGCGTCAACGCAACGCAACGCAGGTGTGGCCACACGTTGCTCCGCTGCGTCGCAACGCAATAGTGCTTCGCTCTAACAAGGTTAGTGTTTTTGTGCACCGACAGACAATTTTTGTGCTTCAATTATCCTACGATATTAGTACCTAATCGTCCCGCGTACGACTACATCGAAAACGGTTAAGCGAAATAGGTTTCAGATCTATATTAAATATTTTTATATACTTTTTGGCCTATTCATTTTAAAATAAATTCAATCTAAGTAATCATAATTATATAAAGAAACATAAGAGAAAATGTATCATCACAAAAATGATTAAATATCTACTTTTATGCTCTTTGACTTCTTATCTGTGTGATATTTATTTCATTTGACTACTTGTGTGTGCAGACCCCTACTTAACTCATAAACGCTCCAAAGAAACAATGTACCTATTGCTTAGGAACATAACGTTTATATGACAATATCACCTACTGTTATACTGAGAGTACTATATGTAACTTATATAAATAAATAACAACAGCCATTAATATTACGTATAACAACACAACTATGCACAAATAAAAACTTGTAAAGGACTGCAACCTCTCCTGGTTACTGAGTCTAAGGCCCGTATTAATAAACAAGTCTTGGTTGATACGTCCTCAAACTGCGATTAGCTTCTCAAGATAGTATTTGATTATTAGATTCAAGGTGAACCGGGTTTAGAAGCGCAGTCACAACTAAGAACGTCATCTCAACTTTGAAAACTGAATTCTAAAAATACAGTTATTACATAAATGTAACATATTTTGTAGTATAATAATGAAATATAATAAACAGTTGCATCTGCTAATATTATTACTTTTTGATTTGCTGCAAAAGAAAATGGCCTCCCTTAGGGACAAATCAAGTCACGGTTTGACGTTACTCACTGTTGGTCAGCCGCTCAAGTAGCACTTCACAGCTGTTGACAACGCTCGTCTCAGTTGAGACACCTGTCTTAAAACATGTGCTTAAGTATCTGTCATCTCAAATGCTGTCTTGAGGTTGAGATAGTTTCATTAATACGGGCCTAAGTGTATGTACATGTTCAAGTCTGATATAGAACCGCCAACAAATAATGTTTAATACCTACTTTCATATCAAAGTCAAGTCGTAAAGAAAATGTTGTCCAACTTTATTTCAATTCTGAATGCTTCGTTTTAATAAACTCGGTGAAATCCTCTTCAGTCGCTGCTACCTTACTAATCTGAAAAATACAACATTATGTTGTAGAGCTTACATGTAAATCTTATACATAAAAATGAATCGCTGTTCGTTAGTCTCGCTAAGACTCGAGAACGGTTGAACCGATTCAGCTATTTTTTAGAAGTCCAGAGAAGGTTTAAACGGTTCGTATGCTCAACGAAGTGGGCACGGGTCAGCTCGTATGTTATAACAATTTATGTTATACTAGTTGATCGGCCGTCAGCCGACAGATATTTACTTAACAGTGCACATAAACGATAAAAAGTTATACAAAGAAACAAATACGACACAAAAGGACGTTGTACCGTCTTAACTTAAAATTGAAATATATAAATACCTAAATATACAACGTGCATCTAAACCTACACATACAACTTTCACTTGTAGATATTGCACCCAACTTCATCCTCGCAAAATAAAATCATGCTGAACCCTATGTTTTGCCGCAATAAAAAATAGGCTACGTTATTGGTGATCTTGTGGTCTACTTTATATATGTGTATCAAATTTTATCTAAATTGGTCCATAAAAGTTGATAGTATTAGTACAGATTATATTGTAGCCAACATGTTTAGACTGGTAAAATATGACCTACTATTTATATATTCCATATTTTTATAAGCTACTTAAAGTTATATAATATGAAATAACTCACCATTGCTTACTCGTCCGCAGCGGGTGCGGGGCGTGCGGCGACAGCGGGGCGCGGCGGGGCGGGCGGGGCGGGGCGGTGTACGGGGGGCGGAGTCAGTAGAACTGCTTCAGCTGCTCGTAGGTGAGGAAGAAGATGATGTTCCACGGGCCCATGCGCAGCCACGTCGGCACGAAGCCCTTGTACAGCGCGAGGCCACCCTCGCTGCGCACCGTGCGCACGAAACAGTCCACCGTGCCCTTGTACAGCCGCTCGCCGGGCTCCGCCACGTGACCCTTCACTTTCCTTTGGTTCATGAGCCTCGTCTGGAACGGAGTCATTCGTCAATATACAATAACATTGTTCTAAATTCAATTGACCTAAAGCAGCATCAACATTCAACACTCTTAAGCAATTTATCTTGATCGTATTATAATAATAATCTAGCGTCTGAAACGTCCACTATTGGTACGTCACCATTTCAAAGTATCTTTGACAGACATGTTACTTAATCTACCTGTGTGATGCGTATGTGTGCATGTGTTCGGGTATACGTGAGCGTGTGCGCGTGCGCGGTGCGTGCTCATCCACACGAAGTAGAGCGTCGCGTTGCTGAGATATGCGAGCGCGGGCGGGAGGTAACGTATTATACGTGCGTACACTTGCACGTACGTGCGTGTGCGTGTATATGTCCGGGGCGTGCTTACCCGCACGACGTCGAGCGGCGCGTTGCTGAGATATGCGAGCGCGGGCGGGAGGTAACGTATTATACGTGCGTACACTTGCACGTACGTGCGTGTGCGTGTATATGTCCGGGGCGTGCTTACCCGCACGACGTCGAGCGGCGCGTTGCTGAGATATGCGAGCGCGGGCGGGAGGTAACGTATTATACGTGCGTACACTTGCACGTACGTGCGTGTGCGTGTATATGTCCGGGGCGTGCTTACCCGCACGACGTCGAGCGGCGCGTTGCTGAGATATGCGAGCGCGGGCGGGAGGTAACGTATTATACGTGCGTACACTTGCACGTACGTGCGTGTGCGTGTATATGTCCGGGGCGTGCTTACCCGCACGACGTCGAGCGGCGCGTTGCTGAGATATGCGAGCGCGGGCGGGAGGTAACGTATTATACGTGCGTACACTTGCACGTACGTGCGTGTGCGTGTATATGTCCGGGGCGTGCTTACCCGCACGACGTCGAGCGGCGCGTTGCTGAGATATGCGAGCGCGGGCGGGAGGTAACGTATTATACGTGCGTACACTTGCACGTACGTGCGTGTGCGTGTATATGTCCGGGGCGTGCTTACCCGCACGACGTCGAGCGGCGCGTTGCTGAGATATGCGAGCGCGGGCGGGAGGTAACGTATTATACGTGCGTACACTTGCACGTACGTGCGTGTGCGTGTATATGTCCGGGGCGTGCTTACCCGCACGACGTCGAGCGGCGCGTTGCTGAGATATGCGAGCGCGGGCGGGAGGTAACGTATTATACGTGCGTACACTTGCACGTACGTGCGTGTGCGTGTATATGTCCGGGGCGTGCTTACCCGCACGACGTCGAGCGGCGCGTTGCTGAGATATGCGAGCGCGGGCGGGAGGTAACGTATTATACGTGCGTACACTTGCACGTACGTGCGTTTGCGTGTATATGTCCGGGGCGTGCTTACCCGCACGACGTCGAGCGGCGCGTTGCTGAGATTAACGAGCGCGGGCGGGAGGTAGCGCTTATAGGCGTGATCCACTTGCACGTACGTGCGTGTGCGTGTCCGGGGCGTGCTTACCCGCACGACGTCGAGCGGCGCGTTGCTGAGATTAACGAGCGCGGGCGGGAGGTAGCGCTTATAGGCGTGATCCACTTGCACGTACGTGCGTGTGCGTGTCCGGGGCGTGCTTACCCGCACGACGTCGAGCGGCGTGCTGGCGAGCGCGCTGCCGAGGCTGGCGAGCGCGGAGGAGACGAGGTGGTTGAGGGGCGCGTCGCCGAGCGAAGGCGTGAGGCGGCGTTTGCAGGCGTCGTACACGGGCAGCTCGACGGCGGCGATGAGCGCGGCGCGCTGCGAGGTGGGCCCCACGCCGCGCCACAGCCCCGCGCTGCCCTCCAGCCGGTACATCTCCACGAAACACTTCACCAGGTTGCGCTTCTCCTGGCCCACCTTTACATCAATAATTGAAGACATGAATCGATATATCCCAAAAAAAAAATACCCAGAAAAATTAGTTTAAGCCCTTACTTAAACATTTTAGGATAATATGTAGTAACGTATTAGGTACACTGATTCTAGAGACGGATCTTTACATTATTGTACTTAATACTTTACGACCTGTTCTAAAAAGTTGTGACAGTTTAAGCTTCATTTTCTCGAAATCATCATTTTGCTGCATATCACCTTCATCCATGTCATCAATTACATTCAGCTACATACATTTCACGGGGGGTAGTACTCGTCACTCTTGGAGGGTAGTTTAAAGATAGTAATAACAATGTCCGCGAGAACGGATATATTTAATTTTATTTCCTCTATCACCATTTACGACATGAGAAAGATAGGTGATATTCTGTCTCCGGAACCCCACGGAAAGTAGGAGTATTGTGATTGTGATTCTTGTACAATGATAAAAGATACTCCACGAGCCAAAATATTACTAATCTGAGATATAGACCCCTACTCCGGTGAAGTCTTCATTAAGCAGTCTCCTGTTCCCGAGGCGCGGGACTATCAGCCCCTGTCAAGTACAGGACACAGGCTAGGTCTTTGTGGTCTCCAAATTTGGATTAAAGTACTTTTTGGTCATTCAATCGCGCTGTACCTGCATCCTGACTTTGAGCACGTCAGTGGGGTTGGCGATGGCGCTGGACAGGCCGCCGGCGAAGGCCGCGCAGAAGGTGTTGGTGGGCAGGTGCTCCCGACTGCCGCCGTCCGCGCGCCGCGCCGCCAGGAACTGCTTCAGCGAGTAGTACGTGCCGAACTTGATCGTGCCGTACGTCGCCTGCCGCAGCACCGCCGGCCATATTCTGAAAATTATAAGGGTTGAACGTTACTGACACATTATATTATAATATACCTCTTCATTTCAACTACAACGTCCACTACTGTTTGCCTCCTGCAAAGTATATGGCGGGTAGTTGTATATACTCGTTGCGTTTGGCAGGCGGATTGGCTAACGCAGTTACTAAAGTAACATTGTCCGCGAAAACGCCGCTGTCCATTCCCGTACATACTTAGTCTGGCCATAAATACTGTTACAATTAAAAATAAATAAAATATACGATTTGAATTTGGTACCTGTCATTTTTACATGATTATTCAATGTAATCATAAGCGGCCACCGCAACTACTCTGTTTACAATCTCTGTATAAAGTTTCTACTCTACAAAGATCGCGTACGTACTTAAAACACAACGAACCATTTGAGATATTAAAACAAACCAGTGATAATAACACAATAACATCAACACAAACATTTGACGTTAGCCAGCGCGTCAACATCGCCGCAGATAACAAACAGACAAAGATATCGTCAGCACAAGCCGAGATTGTATTGACTCTCGCTGATAACAGCGGGGAAATCCTCTATGTTATTGCATCACGTGTTGCAACAGTTAATCTGTTTGCAATAAAACATTTTGTGCTTAACAGAGCAGGGTATTAACTTCTCTAGTTTACTTTCTTTGTACAACATATTTTACTTTGTGTACTGTAAAATATTCTCAAATACATTTAACACTTGTTCAGTCCACAGTTGATTATTTTTTATGTGTTATACTTGTACCTATAAACACATCCATTTTAATATTGATTATTTACAAACATGCTTGATGAAATAAACAACATAAAATATCTTAAAATACCTAAAATATCCATAGAACTTATAAGCAAATACATATACATGTTTTTAAACTGCTTACTGGTGTATATACTACATAATAATATAATACTGGTGTACAAATGTATACTGAAACCAATCTGGTCCTACGGAATAGAGTTGTGGGGCTCAGCAAGTAATTCGAACCTTGAAGTGCTTGAAAGATTTCAAAATAAGACGCTTAGAACTATTTCCAACGCGCCTTGGTTCACACGCAATACTGAAATCCATGAACATCTTAACGTCCCAACTGTCAAAGAAGAAGCTAAACGACATAGTATAGTGTACAAAAAAAGATTACAAGAACACGCTAATATACTTGCAAGAGCCCTAATCACTAATAGTAATACGCAAAGATCACGCTTAAAAAAGTGCAACATACTGGACATAGACAAAAGATAATATTTCTAATTGGCCACACCTGAAAAATCTGGACCTGGCTTAGTGAAGCTGGGACAACAAATTCCAAATCCAATAGTAGCGGCTAGGATCTGATTATGGCTTTATTGAGCCGATTGCAGATATAAAAAGGAGATTAAAAAAACCGGTTAAAATGTTTATTAAGCAGTTTACAAACAAATTTAACAAACTAAATATATATAAGCTCTGTGCATCAAATCATTCTGAAGAATTAAATAGTGCCGGCTAACTTTTGGACACCCAAAAGTAGCCAAGCTCCAAATTATACAAACATTGCCTTCTTTGTATGTGTATTATAAAAAAAATTTTAAAATATAATAATATAATATTATTATGTGGCTGTGTAGTTCTTTGGATAATTACACTTACAAAACCAGATTTCAAGGTGTGGAATTGCTCATAAATATTATAATTCTATCTGAACAACACAATTAATATTTCTCTATAGTCTGCAAATTGATTTTAAAATATAGTACAGAATATGTAAGTACAAACAATAATTTACTATGATAAGAATAACCTTCAAATATAATTTGACCATGAGAATTTGCACACTGTATGTGTGGTGTGCAAACTGGTGTGAAAATAATATATTTTTGTAGACTTGTAAAAATGTGTAGGTTATAAATTTGACCCATTGATTTTTATCACAATGATATTATATTATTTTTAACACTGTGTTATGTAAAAATCTGAAACTGATGGAATTAATTCCATCTATTATGTAATTACCATCAAAACACTTCTATAACTATTTGACTAATGTACAGTCAATAGTGATAAAGAACCACAATTTGATAAAAATTAAAAAAGGATAGCAATGAATCTCATATGTTAGGAAAGCCGCTTGACAGACTAGGACAGCTGCGACTGCAAAATTCTCAAAGAAGTACCCAAATCCTATTAACATTTTTTGGATGTATGTACCTGTGCGAATAGTTTTTAGAAAAGAAACTTGTATATAAGCAAACTTACAGATTCTCATCTGGATGATGTAATAAGGTTAGCATGCAGCGACATGCCAGATCTGGACAAATTTATAAAAAAGTGTTCAAAGTTTCAAAAATAACATTGAATGATTACTTAACATCTTTGTAATAGTTATTTTTTTTTTATTTAATTTCTGTTTTATCGTCAATATCTTGGCTAATATTTTTAATTTCATTGTTATACTTTGTCTTTTTCCACTAAGTATATAAAGTACTTTTGAAAAAAAAATATTTGTAACTCCTAAATTATTTTTGTTTGCGGCCTGCGACATCATGACTAAATCGTATTTGTGGCCCTTTTAAATAAAGGGTTCAGTATCGCTGGATTATGACAAAACATTGTACTTATTTAGTGTGTGAATTTTTTTCATAGCAAGGAGGTAATTTGCAATATAATATTCTGCTCACCCACAATACAGGGCCTTGACCCCCTCCTCCTGTGAAGTCTTCACAAAGCAGTCCACCATCCCCGTGTACCGCAGTTGCACATGGCGAGGGTCTATCTTCTGCCCCTGTATCTGTAGCCGGGTCTTTGTGGTGTCAATCGGAAAAGTTCCTATAACAGATATTCATTATTACATATAATATTAGTATTATATTTTAGAAACAGTTATTTTAACTGTAAGTTTTAATAAGTTAAAAAAATATGTATGATATTGTCTGTTCACTAAAATCCCCCTCTATCTTCATTATCCATTGTCATATTGCTTAATTTCACTAAAGATCTTATATGATATCAATACATTTCACTTTTATCATAAACTTCACCCGTTTATTGCTAGTATTACAACAGGTAAGTATATTAAAATAAAGGATATTAATAGAGGTTATAAAAGTTAGTATGAAAGACAAACATACCAAATTCGGCTACAATCGACGCTAGGCCGCCATAAACAAATGGTCTCCAGTCCCTTTCTCCCATTACATGCAATATTTGTATAAATTTACACGAATTTCAAATTATTATAGATATCAATCGGCTTAGCACGGAATAGAAGTTATCCTAAATGATTAAAATTGTTTATTTGTAGTGTTAAAACTCTCCTATAATATATTAATAAATAAATTATATAACGAATTAGTGATTAAAAAATCACAGAAGGTCTATAGAATCAATCAATTTTGTTGATTAATAAATAAATTACGAAAAAAGTCGCAATTCCATTTCTACTTTTCTAAATTCTATGACTTTGACACTTGACACATTTTGTCTTTTTTTTACTTCTTCGTCTTTGACTATTGTCCGTTGTCAGTGTCAACATTTTTTTTTAAAGCGTTTTACATTAATATTATAATATCCGATCCGATTACCGATAGCGGACGGATGGTTAATATTTCGTTCGATTTACTTGCTATTGACTGTGAAAGCAGACCATCAATCTAATATTCAAAACCTACTACGTAAGAGATGCCGAAGAAAACTTTACCTTATAGCATATTATCATAGCACGGAAAGACAGTTATCTGTCAACATCATATGTCATGTCACCTCTATTAAAAAAAAGGAGAAAACAAAATGAACTTGGTGTAAACAGTAAAGTGTTTAGTTTTAGTTTTCAATTCTAAAAATCAAAATTGTATTTAGCTATTTACTTTACTAAGTGTTTTGTATGATTTTCAAACTTAGATTCATAAGAATAGTTTGTAAAAAAAAGTTGAGTTAAACATTTCGGGTTACCCCATGCAACATATTATAATATCGTTTATACACTTTGTTTACAACTATGTTTGATAATTACACTCCACCGCAACAAACACCCAGTGCCCCACCTCCGCCACAAAAGATAATAAGATTTGATAAAGGATACCTGAAAACACTACCGGGAATACTTAAACTGACCGAGCTGGTAACTTTAAAGTATAATTTTTTATTTGGCTACTTCCCAAAGCCATAAAAATATTGTATTTCCTACTTTTCATATTACCTAATAATTTTTTTTACAGGTTTGTAACTTAGTCGGTTTCATATGTATAAAGATATCATGGGCGTGGCTGTCAGCAATATTCTTCAATATACTGTACTGGGTCGGCAACATTGTGACTCTGTTCCTGCTGCTCATGTACACATTCCATTTTGTGGAAAAATATGACAGATGGCCGTGGTTTAAAGGGGAGTTCTTCTTCTCGGTTGCAATGGCTTTGGCATACATAGTCTCATCAATATTCGCCTCCACAATTGGTGAGAGTGTGGGATATGCCGTCAGTGTAAGTATAGTTTTGTTTTTTTAAAAGATGGTGCATAAATTTGATTTTACTATGTCCGATATCTCGTTTGGATTGATTCTACTTTAACTTTATCTCTAAATCACCTAAAGGTTGACTGGTAGAAAATGCCTTGAGGCATTAAGTCCGCCCATGTACAACATGTGCATGATGTATTTAAATAAATATACTTGCATTATTAATTTATATTAATACCTTGTTGGAAATAATAATAATATAGTGCTTGTGTGTAATTTTAGTTCTTCGGATTCTGTGCTATTATTGCATATGGCTTGGATGGCTACTTGAAGTACAAAGGATGGAGGAGGGGACTACCACCACAATAACATTAGGCCACAACCACATAACCATTACCTCCAGAAAGTGACCTTAATAATGATAAGTATACTTAACTTTTGAATAATCATATTTTGTAAACAAGTGCCTTTCTAGATTTTATACAGAAGCTCAATCTTTGTATTATTGAGACAGTATTGTACAACAAAATGTCCTATCATTATTTGGTACCAATTTAATAATAATTTATTATTATATTTTTAATTCTTTTTAGGTGTATTTTGTTAACATTTTAAAATTGGTATTCAGAACTAACAAGTACTACAAATAACTAATAAGGTAGCCAAATTATTATATAAATTAAGATTTATTCTGATTGTTTTTATTATTATTAAATTATTGTTAAGACTGTAATATTTATTTTTAATAAAAACATACTTTGATAATTTTGGTATTGCTTTAATTGGTGTCTACAATCACAATACTTGTACAAAATTTTGTTGTAAGTGCTCAAAACAAGTCAAGCAATATGTAAGTAATATCAATTGTACATGCAAGATGTTTACACCTGAATTAGGTTAATCTTGTAAGTACTGTTTATAAATAAAATATTTTAATATTATGTTTATGGTCAATATTCATAGCAAATAAGTTATAAACATAATATTATATTACTTGTAAATTTATCTACAAGTCACTTATAGTGTGGATTATACAGGGTGTAAAAAGAGCAGTCACTATAACTTTGGGAATAGGACTTTGACTGATTCTAGAAATGATTTTTTTTCATTATTTATTTTTTGAAAAAATAATTTTTTTTTCTTGTCATTTATTATTTTAGTCGCAAGGCTGAACTGTTTGGAACAACGTTCTGCATTAAATTCTTAAATTTTATAATTTTTTCCCTAGTACGTAATGAACGTCTTACATGTGCTATTGACCTCTCAGCGTAATCAGCTGATCGCTTTGTTGTGCACGTTGTACATTGCCTATTGAAAATTTTTAAGTTTTTAAAACAGTGGATTAAAAGCAAATGACTAGTACCAATGGAAATATCTCTTGCCTGGTATATTACTGCACAAAGTAATAGTGACTGCTCTTTTTACACCCTGTATAATAATAAAACATTTGTAAAAAGTACTTTTTACCATATTATGTTTATGGTCAATATTTATAGCAAATAAGTTATAAACATAATATTATTATATTACTTGTAAATTTATCTACAAGTCACTTATAGTGTGGATTATATAATAATAAAACATTTGTAAAAAGTACTTTTTACCATATTATATACATAATATAACGGATATCAAGAAAAAAATAGTTTTATTATAATATACATTTGCAAATGAGTGCTTGATACCATTATCCCAAGTAATATTTTGGTTAACATGATTATTATTAGCTTTGATGACACATACATAATATAAATATTTGACACAGCTTGGTCTGCTTAGAATAACTGGACGGATATGCACAGTTGGTGCAAACTCTGTAACACCAAATTGCAACAATGTGTACAACACATGTACCTACTAGCATCATACAGATACAACAACAATACAACTTGTTTTGTACAATTAATTCTATTAAACCTTTGGTTTTGAACTTAAAAATAAATGCCCTTACTAATAAAAATATTTCCACAACTTAATTCTATTTGCTATTCAATATTTGCAGCTTAAATGTAAAAGTTACAAGACAAAAGATTGAGGACACAGAATAATCAATAGTTATAATTATTTTTATTAGTAAGGAGAAAGTTTAATATTAATTAAGTGGCATATGTTTATCACAATACTAAAAGATTACAAATTAATACCTGATACTAAACTAAATGCAGACCCACCAAATATTTCCCCAAAGAAAAAGGAAATGCCTTTCAGACATCGCAAATATAATATGAAATATGAACAACAAAACCTTATAGATCTTGATCAAAATCATACATAATATGAAATATAATTAATGTGGAAAACTATACAGTTTTAAGTTGGTTTATAATGTACATAATCTCATTTACTATTTTTTGTTCTCATTTGTCATACCTCCTTATAAATATAATTATAATATATTTATTTCCACATAATATTTGTTGATTCATATAAACACCATTATCCTTACAACTATGTAGCATTTCTTGCTACATAGTTATAAGGATATTCTACTAAGATACAATATAATAGTTAAGTACGTTTTTGATAGTGGTGTAGAATATCTCAGGCAGTGAGTAAAAATTAATTCCCCCTATCAACAACTCATCGTTGTTTCTATAAATTAGCCAATAAATAGTACAAAATATTAAGTTATAAATATTTTAGATAGCTAATTAAATAACATTTAATATAGATTTTAAAAAATTATCTAATCAAAAAGTGAGCACAGGTGTTGCACAAACAGTGAAGACAAATTTGCACAGAAGCATTGTCAATAGATATTTCGCCATTGGTTTGGCTGAGCAAATTGATTTTAAAAACCAAACATATGACTCCAACTGCTAGGGAAGTGCCGGTGGTGTTGTGACTGGAGTTTGTTTGGTCATCACACGGGTGCCCTGAGCCAACTCGCCCGCCTGCATAGCTCTCGCCTTCAGAAATGCATCAAAACCATACAGCACCATGGCCAAATACCCAAAGAACTGAAAATATTTAGTTTCATTGTAAGATATTAAAGTGAGGTTAAAACATAAAAACAATGTTTGTTACATTATGTTCCTTTAAAGTTTAAACATCAAATTCCACAAAACAATATTGTGTCTAAATTCTACACAATATAGTTCAAGGAACTCTCATTTGATTTTTAAATACAGGATATTATGTCAGAGGACACTCACCCCAGCTGCTGAATAGCCTGCTGAGCCATAAGCCACAACAATAGTGGAAGCTATGATGTACAAAAATGAGAGTACACCATAAGCTATCAACTCAATCTTCAGCCATATTATGTTGTGGTACTTCTCCACCACATGGAACAAATACAGCAGGAGGAGGATGCCACTAAACCACAGACCGAGGTGGGCCACTATGTTGAAGAACACACCACGGGGATTTGACCAGAATGCTGTTGACTGTATACAGATAAACCCAAGAAGATCAAGGACCTGAAAAGTTAATAAACTTACTATATAAAATATTGATCCTATAATAAACTGCGATATTCAAAACTTTTAATATCAATAATATTACTGAATACATGCATTAATGGATTTCTTGCAATCAAGTTCAGCATAAGATAAGTAATGCATAAAACCCTTTACTGATGAATAAGATAAAGGTTTTTAACTTACAATAACTGCAACTTTAATGATACCCGGCAGAGTCATGATGTATGAGGGGTCAAACCGCGTCTCCATTCTGAATACTACATTGCTAGAGCCCATGGACTGTGGGGGGTTCTGTTGAGCAGCCATGATCTGAAATAGACAATACAGTTCATCTGTGTCAAAAAGTATTTCAAAAGCAATAAAAAAGTTCATTTAAATGTGGCAGATAACTATACAGAAAATATTAGACATGCACAATATTATTCAATATTATTCAAATGCCACATAAGTGACCAAAACATCATTAAAATCTTTTAAAAGGCTTCATTTTCAAAATATAAACATTGAAATTATATTCATTTAATGTTCAAGACAATAGTGACTTTATAATCAAAACACAAAATGCACTGAAGTTTAAAGTAACAAGTATTTTAAAAGAGGACACTCACGTATAGAATTGTTTACGTAATTTGAATTAAATTACGTTAGGTCGGACGCTGGTCCTCGCGGCGGGCGGCTAACGGACGTGAGATAAGTATGAAGTCACATCACCTTGGTCCTAAATAAAGTGTTGATAGCGTAATTCACATGTGACTCAGCACTGTTTATGCAGTAACTTCGTAGTGACGCCATCCAATTCGCCCATTGTATTTACGATATCTCGAGCGTTTATTGTTTACTACTTCGAATGTGAAATTATGAGCAGCTTGTTTCGTTCTTAGTTACGGAAGTTAAATTTATATCACCTCTGAATTATGGTATGATCACTGGTGTGATTTAATAAAGTAATAAGTAGGAGTAGATTTACACCAAATTTATTCCATTCCTTACTGATACAAATATTTGTTTATAAAAATAAAAAACTACAGTCCACAACTCACAAGACAATTTTGAAGACGATTAGATTAATAAAATTTGACAAATGACAATTGACTTTGACAACTGACCAAACGTCAAACTATTTATTTTTCTCTGATGGCATTTCTGAATTATGGCAAAAAAAACGTGCATACCTACGCGGCTAAACATGGCGGTTTAGTGTTGTGCGATGATTCATTATTTATTATTGACTTGTTATCTGCGACATAAGCGTAGTAAAATCTAAACTTCAGTGAACTTTTTAATAACTTGCAGAGAACAACAAAATAGTCATGACTCATGACCGTGTTGACAGATGGACGTTCTAAATCATTTCTCACATAAATAAGCTTATACCTATCCTGATTGGATTAGAATTATAGACGAACCCCGTAGCGCAGTGGTTGAGCCCATTGGTCCTTGACAGGGGGCTGACAGTGTAGTTCCATTTGTTACGTTTTGGCGCTGCGGTCGAAAGCAAAATGGCGTCGTTTTGTGACGTCACACACGTCTATGGTCTATTTGTTTATGTGTCTAATGATCTATGATAATGATCTATGTTGTCAAAACTCAAATATGGCCGCGTGTAGTTCTCGTTCGCGTTCTCAGAATAAAGAATCATATGGAACTGGCATAAGCATGTACTTTGCCTGCATACCTAAATAAACAAAACTGAATACAAACATGGCGGATTAGGGTTGCCCACTTTCTTTTTTTTAAGAATATTGCGGATTTTATACCCCACAACTGAGCTAACTCAAAGAAATTGATTTTTAAACACTATATATCAAATAAACTAAACAATATACAACAATTTAAATAAATGTTAGCTACTTACCGGTGATTTTGCATAGGCCACAACTTACTACAGAGGACTTCGTGTTACCGAATATAATGAATTCAGAATTATTTTACAGTTTTGCGCAGTAATTAAATCGAAAATCACTCAAAAACCCTAAAAATCTCACAATAACAACGTTTGACATGTAAACAAAGTGACATGTAAAATGGCGTCGGTGGCAGCAGAAGTATATCACAGCCAATAAAGGGGGCGTTGATAAAAAGAGTGTAGAGACTTATTTCTTACTTAAAACTCTTGTTGTAAGAAAGAGACAGGTAGTCTACTATTATTGCCGTGTGAAATTGAACTATTAGTACAGTTCCATATGATCTTTGTTCTGAGAGTTTGTTAGTGATTTGTTTATCCTCGTTTCTTGCTTGATTTGATACAAAATATTCAATTACTCCGCATATTATTGATACATTATATCAATATTTTATAGTGTGTTAATTAATTTAGTGTAAATGTTGTTAGTTTTTCGTTTTAAGGGACTATTTAAGTCTTGTGTCGGCGGTTGCAACGCAACTATTAGTTCATGAAACGGCATTTTTCTTTCCCAAAGAACATTAATTTTAGAAACATGTTGCTGTCCTTCCTGGTGCCAACTATCCATCGGTCTCTCTAAAGAGCAACTTCGAAAACTTGTTACTGAAAAACACTTTCATAAATATCAATTTGACGAAGAAGGCCAAGATATTTAAACATTCTAATCCATTTCTCCTTACGGATGATGAAATACAGAGCACGGCATCCTCATGCCTCTATCGTCCTGTGAATCAGGTGAGTTTTACTTTTAACACGTTATAGTTAGAGCTAGTGTAATATATAGTATGAACAGTATAGTATAATTATACTTAATCTTTGACTCATTAAGTTTGCCAATGTTTTTTGCTTTTGTATAACAATATTAATCTTAAATGTACTCATTTGTTTCAGACAGAAATACCCCTAGGTATACTCCAATGAGGATGTAAATGCTTCTGATGAAATGTTGGTCATTTGAAGAGTGGCATACCCACTGTGTATGTACTATGGCATATTGACACTCATTCTATATGATATTTTAACATATCAAAAGATACTGAAATTGTTTTATTTTTGTGAAATACCAAGGTTTAGTGGTTTGGAACTTGGATCAGGAATTGGAGGTTGTGGTTTCGATAACTTCATTGAAACAACAAAAAATTTATGTAACACTTGTTTGACATTTATAAAGATGGTCTTTTCATAAATGTTAAAGAAGTGTTATGGCAGTTTAAGCATATTTGATAGCAGAATAATAATGCAGTTTTATTTAGGGTATCAACTTATAGTGCTGAAGAACAAAACTAGTTAATCTATTTTTGCCAATTAACTAAAGTTTTTACTAGAAACCCTCCTTGTTTTGTTGTTGTTGTTGTTGGCCGGACTAAGTAACCGGCCAACTTATGTACTGTTTTTTCATCTTAAATATTGTGTTATTTATTTACAGAAGTGACTGATCATCTTTTGTGTCGTCAAAGAAATGAAAACAATTGAAATAAGAGCACACTTCAAGTAAGGCAAGTGGCCTTAGAAACAGGAAAACCTGGACTTGTGTGTTACCATCACTAGATGGTTGGATTACGACATTAGAGAGTTTTATTAGGATAATTATTAAAATATTATTAAAAAAAATATTCTGTTAAATATTAATATTCTTGCTATATCAATCAGGGCTTATTAGAAATTTAGAAAAAAAAACAATAAATAAATGATAAATGTAACCTGTTTTTATTTTGTATTACTTAATAAAAATAAATTACCTGAACTACAAAAACCTACCTACAAAAAAAATCGATACCTTACTAAAGTATCGATAGCTGGACTCGATTATTCAACCACATATACAATGTGTGTTTGTAGTCTGTGATGTGCTATGGTCTGTGGTGTGCGGTCAAAATGACAGATGCTACAGTGCTGCCAAAACGTAACAACTGGAAACTCGGTAAAATATCACTGTCGTATCTGTTACCACCTCAGGCTCAAGGACCACAGATTAAGTAACTAATACTTAATCTGTGGTCCTTGAGCCTGAGGTGGCGGGTTTGCATATCGGCGAAAAGTTTTCTGTTTTGCTGTGTTATGAATGTGTATTTAATATACATACCTACAAATTTTAAATATATTATGTAGGTATAGTATAAAATATTAAATATGAATCCCTTGTATATGGTCCTCATCACACAAGTTCTTGTAATTATTATTATAATTATCAGAATAATATTTTCATAGAATGTATACTATAATAAAACAAATACCTAGTATCGATATTGTGCTATTAGTACCCCATCACTAATTCCTAAGCTAGTATTCTGCCCTGGTAATTAATAAAGCAGTAAGTCAGAAAAGGCCGTTTTGGGAATGTGGCACCTATTGACTAAGCATTAAGTGTCATTTTGTCGAAACCGCGTTTTCGGACTCACTGCTTTATTGATTGGCCAGCGCAATCAAATTAGTCTAGTACATAGATAATACAGTATTTAAAGGTCTAGTACATATCAGCACAAGATGGCGGACCCCGCACAATCCTGACGTCATGACAAGTATTTCCAATGTAGCGATATTGATAAGTATACCATTGTCTTGTTTTAATTGCATACTTTAGACAAAGACGTCACTATTTTTATTATTTCGTTTTTTATACTATAAACATAAAGTATCTGTCATTGTAGCAGTCTCTATATATACTGTATTATCTATGAGCAGTTCCATTAGATTCCTTAACCCCTCGTCACGCTCGTCGATGGCTATGGTCGATGGCATGCACTTAAACGTCAAATTAGAATGACATAATGACGGCTCTTTTTTTAATGACGCATTTATGGTGCTAAAATCAAAGGCGCAAGGGTATCTCTCAAATTATCACAGGCAAATCCCATAACCCTAAATAAAAAAGTTGTTCGTTTATAATGTATGATGAACAAATATAGACCGTTACCGGTAGATTTTTAATTATTGCAAGACAATGCAAAATAAATAACCGAGACGGTAGGTGGAGGGTGAATGACCAACGACCCCTTAAAAGTTTAAGATATTAAATACAATCATTTAATTCTTAGATTAAGGATTAAATTCCTAGATTATAGATTATAAATAATATAATCTACGATTAAATTTATCTATGCTTTAGAGTTTATGGTAAAGTGGGCGGAAATCTTGCGGAAAATACGGAAAAAATTACAAACGTCAAAGATTGTGTGAATTTGTGTGTTTTCCCCATTTCATGTACAAAATTGTAGTTTCTAAAAAATATATTGAAATATTATTAAAAGTGTATATCTTTAATAAAAAGCTCTTGAAGGGTCGTGTAGATTAAATTGACTGGATTATAAATAGTTTAACAAGTTTTTGTGATATAACGATAAAACCAAGGTAAATATCCTTCGTTTTACAATAATCGCGTGTGTTGTATTACGTATTTATGTGCCTAGTTGCTCAATAATTGCTATTTTAAGTTGTGACGGCTACTGCCCAAACTAACAGCTTCAATTACACAATTTTCTAGCTTTGAAATACAAAATTATAGATTTATTTCCTTGTATTAATTAAGTAGGTATGGTCTACAATATTTTTGGCTGGCTTATCATCAAAAATCGGAGTGTAGGTTCTTAGTAAATTCGAATATTGTTCTTAAAATAATAACTGCATAGTAATTGATTTAAGTGTTTTTTTTATATTTAAAAGCCTTCAGACAAGGTAAATGAGTAGAAAGTCAGGAGTGAAAATTATTGTGTGTCTTTATAGCTTTCTCTGCGCATTGTCAATATATTCTTTACCATCATTATCATAACTAGGTACAGTCTTGTGTTATTAATATTGTCTTATGTACACTATATTTATGAGTATTTATATCTTGTCTTTGTAAGAACTAAAGTTTAGCATAATTAATATTCATCCATGCTTGTTTGGTAGCCTTGTAACCTTATAATATTATGGTGTTATTTTAATGTCAGATTCTGCTTGGTTTTATGTTCCTTATTATGTTATTATATTATATTATGTTATATAGTTAATGGAATCAGGCGTTACTTTGCGGAAATCCATAGCATACAATTTAAATACACACCACCATGCAGGTTGCAAAACTTTGTTTTGCAACCTGCATGGTGGTGGGACTTTGCACGATCGTGTTAACATTATTGCTTGTGTGGTGGTGGTGTTTTCATGTTTTTTGCTTGCGAGTGTACGCATAAGCAGTGTGGGAGGAGGGAGGTGCATCAAACGCATGCCTATGCGTACACTCACTCTTCTGCTTGCAGGTTGTGGTTATAATTGTTTCGCGGGATATTGCTAGATATATAATATATTTAAATTGTATATTATGTTATTATAAGCATACAAATTTACAAAGGTGTTCTTGAAAATATCCCAAATGGTTTATTCCTATGAACTTTACTATTTTCTCTCCATTGTTTTCACTTTTGTCTATGTTATCTAGCATTCATGAATGCTATAAATATTACTAACTGATTTTACCTGACCCTTCTCTTTTTTCTTCAAATGTTTTAATTTTTCTTTTTCTCGGAGTTTTTCCAAAGATTCTGTTACTGTCCCACTGCTGGGTAAAGGCCTCCCCTCTCTTTTTCCACAAGTTACTGTCATTTGCCTTTACTGGCCACTCTTATGAAACGCGTCTAGCTAGTCACGTCACCTTTTCTTGGGCCGACCTCTGTTTAGTTGGCCAGTCGGCCTCATATATAAATATCTGTTTTAAATGAAATATCATGAAATACAAGTCGCAAGAAATAAATTAAAAATCTAAAATAATTGTAGAATACTGTATAAATAATTCCCTCATACACAACTGCAATTCCCGTATATATTTTAGATAAATAGGCATTTTAGCAATATTTTGGAACTAAGGGACAAGGTGAGGAAATGATTTTTATAGTATAAAAGTAGCCATATCTTTTTTCTCTTTACAAGTAATTTTCTTTTTAAACAATAGTGGTATATATACAGCGAGTATTTAAATTAAAAAAGTATATTTTTTTTTGGCACTAATGATGTGGGAATCAAATTTCGTCATTTGATGAGTAATAAAAATATTATAGGTATAAGTATAACATGCAAATGTAGATAAACTTGTTTTAGTGCCATGTGGTGCTGTTTTTTGCCAACAATTGTATGATTATAACAAAATATTTTATCTATAATCTTAGAATATTGATAAAATTCTATGAAATATAATATTACATTAATAATACATTAAATGGAAAAGATAACATCAATATAAGACTCATGTTTCTGTTTTAAGTACCTTTATAGTGTCATTATAATATGTCACCTTAGACTTCATGAGGACCATTTAAGATGAACATTTCCAGTAAGGATTGTAACATAATATGTGTATCTCAATTTTTGCCACAAATGATAAAATAGTTTGCAGATGGCAGGATATTTCCTGCTCACTTTATACTTACTTGTTATGTGAAGCAAAGTTTGATTAACATTTTTGCTAACATTTTGGAACCTTTGGTAAACTAAACTCTGTTTGTGAATCAATGCAATCTAAATTTAAACAAATTTCATAAATTAACATTAAATTGGAACAGACTATGCACCCAACTCAAGTGTGTTCATTAAATCATAGGTAGTAATATATTATTACCTAATAAATGAGTAGTGCATCATAGGGCTGAACCGGTGGTAGCCTTTTTCTTGACTTTTTGAAAATAGCTTGTTAAGTTTCATTTGGAAATAAAATATTTTGATTTGATCTTATAGCATTGACTATGTAATTAACTTTACATCTTGTGTTTGTGTGATCTTGCAAAGTTAATGCATAAGTTTCTCAACTTATGCTGGTGGTCCCCCTATTTTGTGGCTAAGAAGCCAATGTATTTCAGGCTTTCTTATTATTAGAAGGAAGTCTCTGTGACAATCTCAGAAAAATCTGATGCATACTTGGGATATTTCCCAAAAGGACAACAATGGTTAGAAAGCCTTGGAAGTATGCATCAGATTTTTCTGAGATTGTCACAGAGACTTCCTTTTAGTTTCACATTCCAGGGCCCTAATTCTCAAGTTTTCCCTATCGGTCTGTCCCGCTCATGCAAATGAGATTTCGTTCGCGTGCGAGCGGGATATACTAATATTCGGAACTAAGTTCGAGGCCTGAGAATCGGCGCCCTGTAGGACGACCGTCTGGCGAAAGAATTATACAATTTAAATATATTATATCTAGCAATATCCCGCGAAACAATTATAACCACAACCTGCAAGCAGATGAGTGAGTGTACGCATAGGCATGCGTTTGATGCACCTCCCTCCTCCCACACTGCTTATGCGTACACTCGCAAGCAAAAAACATGAAAACACCACCACCACACAAGCAATAATGTTAACACGATCGTGCAAAGTCTCACCACCATGCAGGTTGCAAAACTGAAAGAAAGAATTATAGGCAGCAATACACGCTTGTCACGTTTTTCATACAGTTATCATTTGATAACATTACTTTTACGGAACTGGCAAATGATCCCGCTCGCCTACAGCTGTGTTGTGTTGACAGACATGGCGGAAGCGGGCTTCCCGGGTCAGCACACGACCACGACGACCGTGACGTCCAGCACCACCGTGCAGACCAACATCCGGTTCGACGCCGCGTACATACAGACGCTGCCCGGCATCTTGAAGGTTATTCAAGTGGTGAGTGAAGAGTACAGTAATCTATATAATTTTTTTTTTTCCAAATGAAACTTAAGCTATTTTCGGAACGACAAAAAATGTTTTTTTCAAGTTTGTTTAGGACAATGCGTCTATCCATGCGTCGGATGGGCATGTAAAAAGTCGGTCCTGCGCCTGATCCCCCGCCAGTCGTGTCGGTTATCCGGTTATCCGGGCACTGGGCTATGAGAGTGAAGGAAGAGAGTGCTTCTGTGTATTGCGCACACGCTTGGGCACTATAAAATAGCTTCTGCGTAGCTGGCCTGTTTTTATGAAACCGGTCACCGAAATCGGTAGTGGGAGGCATTATTAAAACTCAAATTGCAATATACTATCTTTTCCACTGAAAGGATAAATTCCTTGAAGTCGTCGTTTTAGACATGACGCCCACTGGTGAACACAACCCTCCCCCATTTTATTTCATGGCAGGTGTTGCCTATACTCGCCACGCTGAGCCGGTTGGCGAGCGCAGTTTAAAGTTTTCTAAAATGTCCGCGAACGCTGCTGCCCATTTCCGGATATATGTACAAGGTGTAAAATAAATGAGTGATAAAATAGTTTAGGGTGTGTATGTGCCTTCTATGTAGAGTTCCAGCGCTGAAAGATTTACTTTAAACTTTCATTTTTGTATGAGAAATGCCCCAACATCTTGAATTTTCCCATACAATCATTTTAAAAAAGTACCTCTTTCAGCACTGGTACTTTCCCAGTAAACTCTGTGTCTCATACACACCCTAAAGTATTATCACTGATCCATATTATAGCATGTATATACCCTCTGTCGCTTCACGATACCCACATGAATGGCGGGGAGGTGCTAAGAATAGCCCCACGAACAATTTCGAATGGACAAATTCCTTGAAGAATTTAGCGGTAACCACTTTGTGTTGCAGGGAGCCAGCCTTCTCGGCTTCATCTCGGCGCTCTGCTCCAACTACAGCTACTTGAGCAAGTCGCAGTACTTCATGTGGATCTCCATGATAGCATTTTGGTACACGGGGATCCTGCTCGGCTTCTACCTGTTCCACATCGTGGAGAAGTTCTACCGGATCCCGTGGCTGAAGATGGAGCTGGGCTTCACGGCGGTGTGGGCGCCGCTGTACCTGCTGGCCGCGATACTGGCCATCACCGTGCAGGATAACGCTCACTATGCGGCTGCGGTCAGTACACGAGACAACATTAATATACTGTACTTGATTTTTGGTACTACACTTAATGAATAACCACACGGTCATTTTACGAATCTAACGAAAATGGAGAATTTTGTTAGGTATACAAAGTTGCTTAAAATTGTTGTCCCACTCCCAGTATGGGTCGTACATACACTAGTTTTTGTATAATTGAAAAATACCAAGTGTTAATGAATTTACCGACATTTTAAATTGTTTTAAAATTGTTAGAAAATGACGTCATCGCATCGAGAATTTTAAATAAGTATAACTCATAAACTACACGACGAATCGTAATATTTTTTTCAGTCATATTATTTATTTTCAACTGAGTACACACACTGACACACACTGACAACAAACTGCACAAAATTTTCATTAATGAATATTCACCATTGTGATTACTCCCCAGAATCTAAGCTTTTGTTTGGGCCTGTTCGCCTGCCTTCGCGATTGACGAGCGTATACGTGCGCACGATTCATGGGCGAGGCACTTCTTCTCTCACTCCGAAAAGCCAATAAAACAAACATTTTCTTTCTATTATTTCCAGTTCTTCGGTTTCTGCGCGACGGCGGCGTACGCGCTGGACGCGTTCCTCAAGTGGCGCGGCGTGCGCGCGGGCGGCCTGGCGCAGGGCTCGCGCGTCGTCTCCAAACAGACCACCAGCGTCGCGCCGCCGAGGGAGGGCTACTAGTCTGGACCGACACGAGAACAGGGTACCTGGATAGCTGGTTCTTCCTAACTTAGGGATGATTTTTCAATCGTCACATCACTTCTGTCGAATAAGCATATGACCTTGACATTTGTTTCATACAAATCTGTCAAAGTCACATGTTTATTCCTCAGATAAAAGTTTTCTGACGATTGTAAAACCAGCACCAAGATGTAATACTTAACGGGTAACGTACAGGGTCTGATGGAGTCAAAAGATCAGAATATGATTTTGCGAGGACGTCCGCAGTGAGAAGAGTAACGAAATGTTTTTCTATTAATTACGAATATTTTATGCCCTTTATCTGCGGTATATTGTTAGTTAGAATTTCGAGTCAGATTTCCGATCCATTCCAATGAAAGCACAACTATTATTGGTCGACGGCCTATCTATGCTGTTTATCAATGTCACAATGACTTAATATGTCACTGTGACATTTACATAATGTCATTGTCACATTGACAGTACGTTGTTTTAAAACTCAAACAACAATATGCAACAGTTATATGCTCTCTAACTGTCGACGTCACCGCTTTGAATGGTTCTCCTACGCGTCAGCTATCCAGTAGACCGACTATACGGACCGACAGCGACACAATCATCGGTCGGTCTGGACTTGCACAAACCACCGCTACCTAATTAGTCATGGTTTAGAGATAAGATATCTATGGTTCATTAAAATATTTTGTTAAGCTCAAAAATATGTATCTGAATAATTGTTATTAAATCGACCCTATGCAGGTTATAATGTTATTTTATATAAGTATGTACTATTAAACGAGTTGCCGCTCGACCAGAGATACCGGACCTCAATCTCTGTCTGCAGTCGATTCGGTCGCTTCCTTTGTGTTTGTAATAATTTTAAGGCGTCCTATTGCAAAGGAAAATGTTTAGAAACTGGTCGAGCAGGAACTCTGTCGATATTGTACTTTTTAAATAATATTTCTATAATGTAAGTGCCTTGTTGTTTTTGTTTTGTTATTGTTTTGCTAGTCGTATTTCTCTTCTAACATTATCTCCGAGTTCTCTATTTTTATTTGTGTTTTAATTATAATTTTTATACGAATTGCTAGTACTTAAGTAGCATTAAGACACTAACATTACTTAGATATTTGAGATTATCACGGTATTTGAGGTATTAACACAGATTAACCGCATACGTATGGCACCGTAAAATTGTAAGCACAGTTAGTTTCTCTCTCTAGCAATATTGTAAACTGTGGAGAAATTGTAAAGCGGAACATACTACTTACAATTTAACTCATAATTTTTTGGTAGTTTATAAACTATTAAAGTGAAACCGTTATATTAAAAATGTGACGGGGGCTAAATTTTCCGAACGCTATCCCTGATTGGTCGGTCTAAAAGCAAGCGAATTGGCGAACAAATATGGCGAATATGCCGTTTAACCATTCACCGCGCGAGGTGCGTTCCGTCGAATGCCAGATGAGGGTTTTCGATAGTTTATAATCTACCGAAAAATATTTTCCGCTTTAAAACTTCTTGATAGTTTACAATGCAGCTAGGTAGGTTATAATCTAATGGTGCTTTACTATACGGTGACATTAGAGCCTACATAATAAGTACATTACCCGGTCAACAATTGCTTTGCACCCTATTCACAGAAAGCAGTGTTATCCCGTTTTATTTACCACTAAGGACCATCCATAAGACATGTAACGTCACACATTAAGGGGTCCTAAAGTAATGTAAAACGTAACGTCACATTCATCTAATATTTAATTAATTAATGGAATGCACAATAAATATAATTAGTAGGTGTACGTCACACTAGGGACACTGACAAGGACGGTGGAGGGGTGAGAAAATTATAAAATTCGTGAGACTAATTCACACACGGTCCCCTAAAAGACACTGGACGAAGATCATACCAAAATGTGTGATGTGCATTATTCATATTATAATAGCAATGGACGCTTCACACCTCGTCAACCTGGCCCCGTGCTAAGTATCCTAAGAACTTGTGTTACAGGTACCAGACAACGGATATATATTTAATACTTTTATATTATACATATTTAAGATTTTTATTATATTATACACATATTTAATACACGAACATTGAAAACTTTGTTCTCTCAGCGGGATTCGAACCCGCGACCTCTCGTTCGAGCACCGACGCGCTCAACCACAGCGCTACGGAGGTCGTCTATTGTCGACAATAGACGACGAAATTGAGAGGAAAAATAGCAAGACTGTCTAATAGAATTCACATACTCATTAGCGACGTCTTAGACGAAGTGCCTTTACTGATTATTTCATTGAAATAGTTAACTTACATGTAAGGAAACATATTAACCAAAGACTTTACAGAACAATATTGCCTATTACTAAAATAATTGTATTTTACAAGTTATATCGGTATACATATACTTTAATATATTTTTGTAACCAATAACTTGCCTTTACTAAAATACATATTGAAAATATATTTTATCAAATGAAATAAAGTTTATGAAATTATGTATCAAATCAATATATTTTGTATATATCAAATTGAAATGTAATAAATTTACAGATGTTTCTGAGACATTGTTATTAAATATAAGAGATATTATATAAGTGTTTATTGTCTACACAAAATTTACTAACACTAGTGTTGAGTTTTAACCATAGTTTGTCAAAGACATTTGAAATTGAAGAGATTTACTAACACATAACGTATAAGTTGTAGGGCTGATTTTTCGGAATAAACATGTGACGTTGTTTCATACAAAATCTGACAAAGTCATATATCCTTAGGTAAAAGTTATCTATTCCTATTGTGAGATGAAAAGTTGTCAAACGTTTGAAACATCAGCCCCTAGTTAAGTCGTTATCTGTTTGTTACAATCAGTAGTTAGTGATACAGCATACATGTCGGTATGTTTGTTTACTATTTATAGTATCTTACAGGAAAAATTGCAATATTATGATTTGTATATTTTTCAGCCTCTATGCAATCGAAATTTGTTTTTTAAAGACTGTATCATTCAACTCACATTTTTGCAAAGTCTATAACGTCACTTTTGTGAGTATAATAAATGTGTAGCATAATATTCAACTCTATTGTACAGTATTAAGGTACTAATTCATGATGAAAACGAGATAGCGAGTGCCTGCGTGTCTTCGTTCATCATGCGTGTCTACATTTGTGACCACATCTCCATTTTACAATCTTGAACCTTAATAATGGTCATATAGAGATGAATATGCCATAAGTGACAATCGTAAGTATTAAATGTAATTCCACTCACTGCCTCATAACGCGATCAAAGTATTTTACAAAGCTTTTGTTATAATTACTACTTGTTATTTACTAATACTTGTTGATTTGCTATTATATAAATTATTACTACTAGGTAGTTAAGTAATAATTGTTATGCTTCTATTTTATATTATGTATTTAAAGTAATTTGTTGCTTTTCTTTTTTAATCTATTTGCTATCATTTACTACATGTTTTTATAAGAATGACAATTTTATAAATCCTTTATGCGGTTCAATTATATACGCTGTATACATTATTTTTGTATAATACACTAAATATCATAAATACTAAAACTTGTTTTTTTGGCCCAGTTTTGTGGATTTTCTCAATGATTTAATAAGACCAGTCGTTGCCCGCGACTTCATGATCTATTCCACTTGTGTCGTTTACCTCATGTCGGTCCAGTACATTTAGTCCCGATTTCACCAACGCATGTTAGTGTTAACGGCATGTTAAAATACCATGCCTTCTCATTCTTTGATAGGATGATGAATTACAAGAGGCACAACATGATATTTAACGAAGGATTAACTTTAACATTTGTTGGAGAAACGGGCACTTACACTCTCCTCGATGCAATGCAGTGGTATAAAAATAATGAGGTCGTGCATAATCATATTTTTATTGAGTAAATATTGCACATAAACAATAACTAGCTACGACGCCTTCATAATTTCAAACGTTTTATATCTTCTATCTTGAAGTCGGTTCTGAAAGAGAAAAAAATATATATAATTAAACTAGACAAGGGGCCTGCCTCCGCAACAAAGTGTGTGCTAGTAAGTGTGCGTCGCGTACCTGCGCGCCAGCAGGTCCCGCACGGCTTGCGGCGGCAGGCGCGCGGCCGCGTCCACCGCGTGCGCCGGCCGCTCCACCGCCAGCGCCGCCGCCGCGCCGCACAGCGCGCCGCACCGCTCCCGCGCGCCGCCCGCCTCCGCGCCCGCCCACGCCGCCAGCCGCCGCGCGCGCCGCTCCACGCCCAGCGCCGCCTCGCGGTCGTAGTAATTTCTCAGGATCGCCTTCTCCGTGCGCGTCGCCAGCTCCCCCGCCGCCCACGCCAGCAGCTTGTCCGCGGCGCTCGGCAGCAGCTCGCGCGCCGCCGCCGCCAGCGCGTCCAGCGCGCCCGCCGCGTCCCCGGCGTCGTCCTCCGCGCCGTCGGTCGCCGCCAGCGCCTCCGCCCACTGCGCCAGCGTCGGCTGCAGCGAGCCGCGGACTGCCGCCAGCGCCATCTCGTGCGCGGCACGGAAGGCGGCGGCGGCGGCGCCCAGCGCGCCCGCGCAAGACACCAGCTTGTCGCGCTCGGCGGCGCCGCGGCACAGCGCCGTCGCCCCCTGCACGGCCTCCGCCGCGAGGCGCTCCGCCCACTCGGCCCCGGCCTCGGCCTCGCAGGTGTGCGCGACGTACAGCAGGTCGGCGGGGGCGGGCGCGGGCGGCGCGGCGCGGGGGGCGGGCAGCGGCAGCGGCGCGGGGGGCGGGGCGGCCAGGCGGCGCCGCAGCGCGCCCGCGCACCGCTCCAGCTGCGCGCTGGCCTCGTTCAACGCCACGCACGTCGCCTCCACGCTGCCCGTCGATATGGCGCGTCTACGAGGAATTCATAAAATTTTAATATCGGTTTAAAGTCACGTGCAGCGGCGAATGCGTTGTTTTTTCTTTTTTTTAAATTTAAGTATACATTTCAGATAAAAAGTCTATAGGACTACGATGAAAACTGGCTGAAAAACAATCCATTAGAAGAGTAACTCCTACCTTATAACTTTGCGCGTGATGTAGAACACGTCGTCCACGAGGTTGGAGGTGGTGGAGGCGGGCTGCGGGGCGGACATCTTGATCGCCTTGCTCACGCTCTCCTCGAGGAAGTCCCTGAAGTGATGGATGGATGGTGAGGAATGAGACAATCGACAGTTGAAATAAAAAACCGGCTAAGTGCGACATACATTATCTAGGAAAATTTCAACTAACAGACTATCATGTTTCATGAGATACAACCTAGTGACAGACGGACGGACAGTGGGGTTTTAGTAATAGGATTCCATTTTTTACCTTCTGGGTACGGAACCCTAACAGTCGCGTCTTGCCTTAGCAGTTATTGTGAAAAATAACTTAAAGGTCTCAGTCGTACACTCCCAGCATAGCCGGTACAGCTGTATATTGCCGGTGGTTACCTCTCCAGCGTGAGGTAGTGGTTGAGCACGTCCTGCGCGGTGCGCGTGAGGTCGCAGCCCGCGACGAGGCGGTCGACGTCCGCCGCGCACGCCGCGCGCTCCGCCTCCGACAGACCCACCATGTGCTGCAACCCAAAAATAAATCAATAATAAAAGTCGGTGTTCCGTTTTTATCGTATTGTTTCCCGAGTCCTTTTTTTATACTCATGACTTTTGCAACCGTGATTGCCAAAAATAAAAGAAGAAGTTGGTTATAACTAATGACGCCGGCAGCGTGGTCATAGAGTTTAATGATGTTAGGAAAAAATAACAAATACAAAACAAGAGTAAGTCACCTCCGGTCGTCTTCGCAGGAAGGTGAGGTAGAGGTGCAGGCGCGACAGCAGCAGCGCCAGCTCCGCCGCGCCCCCCTCCCCGGCGCCGCCCTCCCCCGCGCCCGCCGCCCGCAGCGCCGCGCCGCACACGCGCGCCGCGCCCGCGCACACCTGCAACACAATGTTCGTACACTGGACTCGTTCAATTGTAGTTCACGGGGTGCCGAAGTGAGAATAGCACCCATCTACCTTCCCCTTGGGTGTCGTAAAAGACGACAATTTTAATGGGATATATACCCGGACACGGGCAGCAGGGTTTCCGTTTGTTACTATTTTAGGACTGTGCCGAACGTGGCGAGTATAGGTTACCCTCTATGAAATACTTTCTCTCTATTAAATCCCCCGTCCAAGTTTCTTACGCCGGTTCTTCTCGGCGGGCTAGGGTTGAACCGGTGGTAATATTTTTGTTGACTTTCCGTAAATAGCTTGTTAAGTTTAACTTGGAAATAAAAATTTTTGAATTATGAATTTTTTTTTGAATTTTGGGGGACGCTTATGTCCAAAGTCAAAGATTTTTATTAAGAACTAGCTGACCCTTGCCCACTTCGTTGAGCATAAAAACAGTTTATGATGAAATTCAACTAAAAAAAACAACCCCTAACTCGGGAACGCGGAACCCGCAACGCGGGAACCCGGAACCCGCAGCATGGGAACCCGAAACCCGCAACCCGCAACGCGGGAACGCGGAACCCGCAGCATGGGAACCCGAAACCCGCAACGCGGGAACCCGGAACCCGCAACGCGGGAACCCGGAACCCGCAACGCGGGAACCCGGAACCCGCAACGCGGGAACTCGCAACCCGCAACGCGGGAACCCGGAACCCGCAACGCGGGAACCCGGAACCCGCAACGCGGGAACGCGGAACCCGCAACGCGGGAACCCGGAAACCGCAGCATGGGAACCCAAAACCCGCAACTCGGGAACCCGGAACCCGCAACGCGGGAACCCGGAACCCGCAACGCGGGAACCCGGAAACCGCAGCATGGGAACCCAAAACCCGCAACGCGGGAACCCGGAACCCGCAACGCGGGAACCAGGAACCCGCAACGCGGGAACCCGGAACCCGCAACGCGGGAACCCGGAACCCGCAACGCGGGAACCCGGAACCCGCAACGCGGGAACGCGGAACCCGCAACGCGGGAACCCGGAACCCGCAACGCGGGAACCCGGAACCCGCAACGCGGGAACCCGGAACCCGCAACGCGGGAACGCGGAACCCGCAACGCGGGAACCCGGAATCCGCACCATGGGAACCCGAAACCCGCAACGCGGAACCCGCAACGCGGGAACCTGGAACCCACAACGCGGGGACCCGGAACCCGCAACGCGGGAACCCGGAACCCGCAACGCGGAACCCGCAGCATGGGAACCCGAAACCCGCAACGCGGGAACCCGGAACCCGCAACGCGGGAACCCGGAACCCGCAACGCGGGAACCAGGAACCCGCAACGCGGGAACCCGGAACCCGCAACGCGGGAACCCGGAACCCGCAACGCGGGAACGCGGAACCCGCAACGCGGAACCCGCAACGCGGGAACGCGGAACCCGCAACGCGGGAACGCGGAACCCGCAACGCGGGAACGCGGAACCCGCAACGCGGGAACCCGGAACCCACAACGCGGGGACCCGGAACCCGCAACGCGGGAACCCGGAACCCGTAGCATGGGAACCCGAAACCCGCAACGCGGAACCCGGAACTTGCAAAACGGGAACCCTGAACCCGCGACGCGGAACCCGGAACCCGCAACACGGGAATCCGGAACCCGCAACGCGGAACCCACAACGCCAAACCCTTCCGTGAACGTTGCTGGTTCTGCGCTGTCAAATGGAATAAATAGTATCCTATGTCCGTCTACTGGCTCTAAGTTACTTCCTCACCAATTTTCAACCATATCGATAATAATAACTAACACGACTTACTTTAATACAAATAGCTGATGTATAGATGGAACTAACATAAGCTAACGCCCGGTGAATGATCCCGTCACAGTCGGTCCAGCCGATTCGGTGATCATTAGTTAGATAACGATGATGATGATGAAAAGAAGCCTAAATTAATCCTTATAACTTTAGCTATCTAAAAAGTCTCGTTAAAATCGGTCCAGCCGTTCCAGAGATTAGCCGGAGCAAAGAGACACTCTAACAGACAGACAGACATTTTTTTTAAATTGCATTTTCGTTTTCAGTAGCAAGAAAAAAAAAAGACAGAACAGACAGACGTTAAGTTCGCACAAAGACAAATGACGACAAAAGACATAGTGGCGTCTTATCATGACGTTTTCGATTTTTTTTTTATTGTTCGTGAATTATGACCATGGATCTAACTCCTTCGATCTGATTTTTAAATTAACATTTATAATATATTCTTATTACAACTTATAAGTTAAGTACTTTTTTTAAATAGGTATTTAAGTTGTTAAAAGATTAATCGATTTTTTGAGTATGTCTCTAGTGTTTAATAAGAAAAAGTGTTAACTGACGTAACATTATCACGACGTTTATTTCATTAAATCATAATTTGTATATTATATTTAAGATCGTTTATCAGTGAAAGCAAATCGTAAAAAAACTCATATTGGTTATGTTGACAATAAATATCTAATAATTATTAAATAAAGTTTAGTAAATTCTGCAGTTTTAACAAAAAGAAAATATTTATTTTATTATGTCGTCGTTACAACGTTACGTCGCTCATTTTTGATAAACTGTCAAATGTTACCTATTAAAATGACCCGACTATTTATTAGTGGTGGACAAATAGTTTAATGAATCCAAATAGTTTAAGTTTATGTTAATACGTTATTTATAGCATTTCATAATTTTTATTTTCCATTTGTAAACAATGTCGTAACCATGACACCCGTGTCATATAAACTGGCAACGACGTGAATCGATTGAGCCCAGGTTCAAACCCCGCGTGACCATCACGTATTTTCTTCTTTTTTCTAATTTTCTGCTTATTTTTTTCAACATTTTCTTTCATAATAACCTTTTCGTAACAATAACGAACATACCGTAAAAAAAAATTGCGAAATTGGTCAAGCCGTTGTCGAAGCGCACACGACGTAACAAATTTTGGAGGTCGTTTTTTTACACTTAGGGCTACATTTTTGGGGTTTTAGTAAGGAACCCTACTTTTTTTAAACATATAATATAGCCTATGTTCAGCGCTAGGAATGTAGCTTTCCAACGGTGTAAGAATTTTTCATATTGGTTCAGTGGTTTCAGAGCCTATTCCATTCAAACAAACAAACAAACAAACAAACAAACAAACAAACAATCAAACGTTACCTCTTTATAATATTAGTATAGATGAATTTTACAAAAATGTTTTCTGAACGTCGTTTCTGTATGATACCACCGGTTCGGAAACAAGTCCAGCGAGGAGGATTTTGAAAACATTCATGTCTAGAGCGAGATAGACGTTTATATATATTTTTTATTTATCGTGAAAGTAACTGTTGTAGTCATTATTTTATAGCTAAGTGAAACAGACGTACCACGGGCTGCAGGTGCGAGAGCGCGCGCGGCAGCGCGGCGGGCGCGTGCAGCAGGCGGCGCGCGCGCTCCACGGCCGCGCCCGCCGCCTCCAGCGCGCGCGTCAGCACGTCCGCCGCGCCGCCGCCCTCGCGCGTCAGCCGCCGCAGCCGCGCCTCCAGCTGTTACAGAATAGTTGATGATTTAATTTTATTTTATTCGGAAAACTTAGTAAATAAGAACACTAGCGATCTAACTTCAAGTGAAGAAGCCAATAACATGTTTTCACATATAAAATAGCGGAGAATAATCTCGGTTAAGTATATTGTCACCTTTCAACAAAACAAACTAGATCACAGTCGTTTCATATGGTTGGGTGACAACATACAAAAGAACACTTTACAGACCTTTGGGACCTAAAAAAACAGGTATGATAGTACTTAACTTCTATTGACGCAATCTAGTTAGACTTATTATATAGACAACCAGATTAAGAGTAGTCTCCGATGAAGAGTAGGCCATGGTGTCGAGGGCCGCAAGCTAAAACCATTAACTAGGTATTGATCGAAGTGTAGGTAATTCCAAGTTAACAATGTATATACTTTTAACGATGAATACTCTTTCAAAACTTTTTGAACATTTGATTAGGGCCACAAACGTATCTGGTAACAATTTAATTGGTTTTTCATATTTCATTTTTTTTTTACTTCAAATGGGCCAATAAAAAGGCCGGTGGGCCGCAGGATGAGTATAGCTTCTCTAATGGGTAACTTTACTTGTCAGACCACTCATAATTTGTGGACTGGTTGCAAGATCAAAAAATTTAAACAAAACCATGTGTTATGAGTGTGTGACGGGCTGTGAACAGTGTAGCGTGTACCTAATGCCTCCGTGGTCTAGTGGTTCAGAGCTTCGCTCTCGACCCGGAGGTCGTGGGTTCGATTCCCGCGTTGGAACAACAAAAAATGTTGTTTCAACGCGGTTGTTTACAAGTTTGGTTAGGACAATGCAGGCTAATCACCTGATTGTCTAACAAGAAAGATGATCCATGCGTCGGATGGGCATGTAAAAAGTCGGTCCTGCGCCTGATCTCTCGCCAGTCGTGTCGGTTATCCGTCCCACTGGGTTATAAGAGTAAAAGGAAAAGAGAGTGTCTTTGTGTATTGCGCACACATTTGGGCAGTATAAAATAACTCCTGCGTAGCTGGCCTGGTTTCAATGAAATCGGCTACCGTCACCGAAATCCTAGAGGGGAGCTATTATTCTATTAGCGTGTACCTGCGCAGCGAGGTACTGGGCCAGCAGGTCCGTGCCCTCGTCGGCGCTGCCGATCTGCGGGAACAGCTTGTACAACCGCTCCACAGCTTCCTCGTCCTCCTTCTTGGCCGCCTCGGTAAACCTACGGAGGAACAGAATTCAATAACGCCAATGCCGTTGAATTGACCTTGTGGGAGTTCTAGTGAAAGCCCCTGCAGTGTGTGTATCACCTCCCTATATATTGTATGAATGTTAGTAATGTAAGTTAGTTAATAAACGACAGTCGGATCAAATACATCTTTTAATTAGTCTCCCCAAGCCTGCACATTGCACCCCAATGGGAGATCGATGCGCGATGGTATGCTCGGTCAGGCCGAAGCCCACTGTACTAGTTTTCAGATGTCGTATATAATTATAGCGCCGGACTTAGAAAACTTCGATAGCGCGATGCAGGATTGTGGCGCTTGTAGTACCGCCACAACGTTGTTTCAGCTAATACTGTAACTTCCATCAAACCTCAATCAAAGTATTCCAGCTCGCTCGCGGCCTGTCACTGACACTGTCCACCTGGTGGATAGTCCAACGCTCAGCAATATCTGAGGCCATGGAACTATTGCAAATGTTGTTTGAAGTCATCTAATTAGTATTAAGTATTAATGATAGATGTTTGTGGGATGTCGAAGTAAGAATAGCATCTCTATCAACCATCTTTCTCCATCTTAGTTCCACCATCTTAAAAGTGCAAGTATGTGCACATTATTGAATGCCTCCATGGTCTAGTGTTTTAAAGCTTCTCCTCGGAGGTCGTGGGTTCGATTCACGCGTTGGAACACCAAAAAATTTTGTTTTCCAGTTTGGTTAGGACAATGCAGGCTGATCACCTGATTGTCTGACAAGAAAGATGATCCATGCGTCGGATGGGCATGTAAAAAGTCGATCCTGCGCCTGTTCTATCGCCAGTCGTGTCGGTTTACCGTCCCACTTGGTTATGAGAGTGTAAGGAAGAGAGAGTGTCTCTGTGTATTGCGCACACACTTGGACACTATAAAATAATTCCTGCGTAGCTGGCCCGGTTTCAATAAAATCGGCTACTAACACCGAAATCGGTGAGGGGAGCTATTATTATTATTATATGTATTACCCCCTAAGAAATACTTTGTCTCATATGTGCATCAGTAGACGTCAAAGCTAAAAGGCGACAGTAAGAATGACAGATGTACTGACTTGCGTACAAGATGCTCGCGCAGTGTGGACGCGGCGCGCGTCATATCGGCGCGAGGGTCGAGCCCGCGAGCGCTGGCCGCAGCCACCGACCCCGGCTCCATGCTCAGGAACCGCGCGACATAGCCCGCCGCTGGACACATCAACATATTCTTGAAAGGACTGCAAGCTAATTCTAAAAGCTAGGGTCGTATTATAATGTAAAATGAATGAGAAACACTTTAATGTGTAAATAGGTCCTGTATACAGAGTTTACTGTGAAAGTACCAGCACTGAATTTCTTTTATAATTATTGTATGGGCAAGTTTATATTATATAAACATGGAAGTCAAAAGTATGTCTTTCAGCGCTGGTGCTTTCACAGTAAACTCTACATAGGAGACACAAACACAAAGTATTATCACTAATTTATTTTACACCATGTATTTGAATACTAACAAAAACCAAGTTTATTAACCCTACAAAAGCATTTGCAAGTCTAGAGTTAAATATAGATCCTAAAGTTTATTTCATTATTCAAAAACACTTTTTTTTTAATAATCGCTTTAAATAATTGATTGTTGAAAAAAGTAGAATACCAGTCTCATAGTCATGTGCTTTGATTGCCTGCTCCACTCCGGCACTGCACACTCTCAAGTCTATCAAATCATGAACTCTTCTCTGGCACTCTGCAACACGGGACTACGGAACAAAATTAAAACATACTTGATTTTTTTCAATATAACTAAACACAAAACTTAAAATATATTTTACCAACCCCTGAATTGATATGCAGTAAGCCAACTTATGGTAAGAACACTGTGAGTGTTCACATCTGCTTTAAAAAACAGCAGAACAAAATCAGTTCATTTAATGTTCAAAATAAAGGGTGATACAATGCCACTGTCTAAGCAAGTAGACATCGCACGCTCGATGCCTCTAACAGCCACGGACAGACATACACACAGAAACATCAAACTTAAAAATTAGGCCTTGCTGTTATTAGTTTGTCTGTTGTAATAAAATATTTCTCAACTATTAATAATTGTTATAAAATAATAAATAAATAAAAAAGCCCTTTATTCTGTGACATTTACAATTTACAATTTTTAAATATAGAATTAGATTTTAAATAATATCTCTTAGCACAGTGTGCCTTTCGGCATCCTCCTCCAACGATTTCCACTGCTCTCTGTCCTTTGCAACCCGTCTCCATTTTGGTCCTGCTGTAAGCTTGAGATCATCCTCCCATCTGTGGTATTGTCTGCCTCTGTTTCTCTTGCCATCCCTTGGGTACCAAACTGTCACCTCCCTGCTCCACTTCCCCAGTTTATCCCGTAGCATGTGGCCTGTCCAGCGCCACTTCTGCTGGTCTATGCGCATTAGGATATCGGTGATCCCTGTTTTAGTACGTAGATCAACGTTTCTGACTCTATCCTCATTTAATTATTGTTAGCATATTTTAAATAAAACTAATAAAAAAAAATTGGATTTAAGATTGTCTAACCCTGGCTAGGTCGAGTTGTCTAACTTTAGCGCTGACATCTCTTGCTAGCGATGCAGTTTTCTCCACCATGTGAGCGGCTACTTCTGCATCACTTTTAACTTCGCTGAGCTTGGTGTAGCCCTGGCTGGTAGCCCGGAGACGGCCCTCCAAGTTACACGCGCGGGACAACGCGTTGGCGAGGGCTTCATTCACATCGGTCTAAAATTGTAGAAATATAGCGAAATTTAAAATAATTGTGGAGACTAAACCAATATTCATAAACTGCAATAAATACTTTACAAACCTCTTCCTTGTCTATTTCATTTAAAGCTTTCTGTAAGCCTTCGTCTGTAGAAACGTCATATTTTTCTAATAACAATGTTAAGGACATTGCTTGCCTTTAATATAAAATAAATATAATCTTTATTTTAAAACTTTTTACAAATAAGTTTACACGTAAACCCAAATATTTAGATGGTTTTGACTTTTGAGTTTTGACTGATTTTGACACATTCACATATGGCTAATGTCACGAGGACATTGACATTTTATTAATAGCCATTTCTAAAAATGTAACATTTATTTATTTATTTGGCAACATCGTTAGAAGTTAGAAGCTGGCTGTATTCCGATTTAGAGTTACAAACTGTTTTATAAAAACCAATTTTAATGTTATTTATTTAATTAATGACGGACATCTTTGTTTTGTTTTAGTATTTTATAAGGCCAAAGTTTTTCAAAAGTTATTAACTTCTAGTAATTAATAAATTTATAAATAAGTTATTTCATTGATACTATGTGACAGAGTGTATTCCGAAACAATAGCATATATAAATGTTTAAATAGGTATTGTAAAAATTTAAGTATTCACAGAATCCACAGATTAAGAATTAGTTACTACGTAACAGATGCGACAGCTATATTTTACCGAGTTTCCAGTTGTTACGTTTTGGCAGCACTGTAGCATCTGTCATTTTGACCGCACACCACAGACCATAGCACATCACAGACTACAAACACACATTGTATAAGTGGTTGAATAATCGAGTCCAGCTATCGATACTTTAGTGAGGTATCGATTTTTTTTGTAGGTAGGTTTTTGTAGTTCAGGTAATTTATTTTTATAATAAGTAATACAAAATAAAAACAGGTTGCATTTATCATTTATTTATTGATTTTTTTTCTGAATTTCTAATAAGCCCTGATTGATATAGCAAGAACATTAATATTTAACAGAATATTTTTTTAATAATATTTTAATAATTATCCTAATAAAACTCTCTAATGTCGTAATCCAACCATCTAGTGATGGTAACACACAAGTCCAGGTTTTCCTGTTTCTAAGGCCACTTGCCTTACTTGAAGTGTGCTCATATTTCAATTGTTTTCATTTCTTTGATGACACAAAAGTTGATCAGTCACTTCTGTAAATAAATAACACAATATTTAAGATGAAAAAACAATACATAAGTTGGCCGGTCACTTAGTCCGGCCATCAACAACAACAAAACAAGGAGGGTTTCTACTTTCTAGTAAAAACTATAGTTAATTAGCAAAAATAGATTAACTAGTTTTGTCCTTCAGCACTTTAAGTTGATTACCCTAAATAAAACTGCAATAATATTCTGCTATCAAATATGCTTAAACTGCCATAACACTTGTTTAACATTTATGAAAAGACCATCTTTTCATAAATGTTAAACAAGTGTTACATAAATTTTTTGTTGTTTCAATGAAGTTATTGATACCCACAACCTCCAATTCCTGAGCCAAGTTCCAAACCACTAAACCTTGGTATTTCACAAAAATAAAACAATTTCAGTATCTTTTGATATGTTAAAATATCATATAGAATGAGTGTCAAAATGCCATAGTACTTAATACATACCCGCTCTTCCAATGACCAACATTTCATCAGAAGCATTTACATCCTCATTGGAGTTCTCTTTGTAATAATTGTTATCACTAAGGCCTAGGTATTTCTGTCTGAAACAAATGAGTACAGTTAAGATTAATATTGATATACAAAAGCAAAAAACATTGGCAAACTTAATGAGTCAAAGATTAAGTATAATTATATTATATTGTTCATACTTTATATTACACTAGCTCTAACTATAACGTATTAAAAGTAAAACTCACCTGTGAACTAATAGTTGCGTTGCAACCGCCGACACAAGACTTAAATAGTCCCTTAAAACGAAAAATGAACAATATTTACACTAAATTAATTAACATACTATAAAAGATTGATATAATGTATCAATAATCTGCGGAGTAATTGAATATTTTGGATCAAATCAAGCAAGAAACGAGGATAAACAAAACACTAACAAACTACACGCGGCCATATTTGAGTTTTGACAACAATATTACTCTTAACTATGTTTGACAACATAGATCATATTTTGACACTACAAACAGGAAACAGGAACTATACGTGTGTGACGTCACAAAACGACGCCATTTTGCTTTCGACCGCAGCGCCAAAACGTAACAAATGGAACTACACTGTCAGCCCCCTGACAGAATCACAGAAATCTCGATGGAGTAACAGTAAACAAAAAGTGAAAAATTCTAGTGTTTTGAAAGTGGATGACTAAATAAACATAGCAGGAATAATCTCGGGAGCGCCTTCTTTTAAGATAAGCGCTCCGTAGAGGACTATTTTATTTGCGAAGGCAGCAAAATCTTTAAAGGTAAGCTAAGGGTACAAGGAGCATTGACATTCACATAAATTATCGAGTGTTAACGAATGTATTCGTGTAGTATAATTAACTAGTAAGATTCTTTACGAAACAGCCATTTTCTCGACTAGTTGAACGTATGTAATTTACAAATGAAAAAAGTTGCCAAATCTCAAGATATATGAGTGTTGTGAAAGTTTACAAATATTCGGTAATAAGTGTGGAACATTGAATGCAGATTGACTCCGTGTGGGGTTGGGCTTCGCCCCCGCTGCGGTTGCAGCTGGGAAATTCGCGCGGACACAAAAGGTAACTGCATACAACATACAAACAGCAAACATAATATTGTGATATTTTTGATTTGTATGTAGATTCGGTTTAACTCATTATTTACTAAATAATATTTTGAAGTAACCCCATGTACTTAACAAGCAGTAAGCTAGCTCATAATGATGAAATTATAGCTAAAGTACATTAGCTTTTAAACAAAAAAGTAGGTCAATATTAGTTCATCTGTTTAGGAGCTACAATGCCATGGACACACACATGCAGTCATACCTACTTATAATACCCCTATGTTTTCATAGAGGGTTAAGAACAGAAAGTAGCAGAGTAATTAAGTAACTTTCCAAATAACAATAAATGTTGTATGTACTTCCTTGTTACATCAGAATTGTGTTTAAATGTGATTACTAAATCTATTATTTTATGTTGAATGTGCTTTTATCAAGATAGACTCTCTGTTTGTTATCAACTTATATTAAAAGGTGGTTAAGCTTATACTGGGCAAACAAAGATATAACTTTTATTCTTACTAAATACTTCTTTGTATTTTTGTTACAAATGAACTCATAACCTACGGGATTGAGTTGAATAACTCTTTCTTAATTAGAATGCTACATTATCCCTGATTAATATATTATGTTATATTTTGTTCTAAAGAAGTGTATAAAACACAATATATTGGCAAAGCAAGAAGCTAGTATATTATAAAGAAAAGAGGCAATTGAATGTAATGATTTTATTAGGAGCTACTGGTTCAATAAAAAAAAAATACTGTGTTCCATAATCCATTTATTAGCAATCTAAACTACATACTACTATTAACAATTTTGTCCTGTGTGTAATGAAGCAAAGCTAATGACAGTTCAGATTAGTCTCAAATCATTGATCAGCTTTTCAAAAACTGGGCAATAAAGTAGCAGAAAAAAGAAAAAATATCTAATTACCTTTAATGAGTATTATTTGTGTATAACTTTGTGTCTTTAACCTTGACAGTTGAATGTTGATGTCCAAATAATAATAAACATGTATTAAGTATATTAACATTACAATAAGGTGATGCCCATACAAGGGCACATTCTAATTTTAACTTTGCTTGTTAAAACTCAATGTCATTACTAATGATGAAGATAATTTTACCCTAAATAAAAATAATGTGTGAAATATCTTGTTATGTCTTACAATCATAGAAATATAAACAAATAAATAAATAAAAAAAAGACATATGGCACTCGGGGACTGCCGCGGTAAAGCTATTGCATACCATTTTTTATCAACTTGTCCGATACAACCAATGCCATCTAGAGGCGAGTTGCTGAACTAAAGAGACAAGCGCGATATTTTCAAAAAAGTCATTAATAGTTCTGCAATTCATTGATAGATGGCAATAAAAAGTATCCGGTCGGTGTTAGGTTATTTTCGTTACAGAATTTCTGGATTCCCGGAAGGCCCGCGATAGAAGCTATGCAATAGCTTAATAAAAAAGCCCTTTATTCTGTGACATTTACAGTTTTTAAATATAGAATTAGATTTTATATTTTAATGTCTCTTAGCACAGTGTGCCTCTCGGCATAGGCCTCCTCCAACGATTTCCACTGCTCTATGTCGTTTGCAACCCGTCTCCATTTTGGTCCTGCTGTTAGCTTAAAATCATAGAAATATAATGTAATTAAAAAAAATAGCAACTGCCAGATTTATGACAGATAGCAATCTGTAAAATTATAATCAAAGGTAATCTCAATTTATGAAGTTATTTATACAGTTATAACGGACTCATAACAATAAGATCACACCTCCCGACTCCAGAATGTCTGACCACTTTCTTTACGTGATTTTATATTGAGGTACTATAAATTTGAAATTCGGTATCAAATGTAGCAAAACATACACACAAAACAAACCTTGCAAATTTTTAATTAAATTCTGTATGTAGTAGTTTCCACAGGATGACATATGAGCAGATAACATCTAGTTTTGTTTACAAATAAGCAATTTATAATTTCAATCAAAAGTCCTCTAGTGAACTACACAAAACATTTAATCATAGCCAACACAAAGAACATTGCTAGCGGGGTACACATGTATTGTGTGTAGGGCAATGATAACCAATCATTTGCAATGATTTGTCATACACTCAATTGATAAATCATCACACCTCGGTTTATACATTGCCAGTTTCATTTCATAATTTTCTCGTTTTTGCGCAGTAAATTGTGTAGTAGAGTAAAAGATTTATTGCGATATAAATGACGACCTCCGTAGCGCAGTGGTTAAGCGTGTTGGTGTTCGAACGGGAGGTCGCAGTTTCAAATCCTGCCAAAGGAACAAAAAGTTTTCTGTGTTCCTGGGTCATGGATGTGTATTAAAGGAGAAAGCCCACTCTCCATAGTGTCTCAGGCCCAATGTGGACATCAAAAAATCGCATTAAAAATGAGTGTTCCAAAATGTTAATAGTATTAGATATCTGAGAAAAAAACTTAAAATGCCGCCATTATTGTAGAAATATTTTTTTTTTTACTTTTTTTCTATTTTATTTTCAAGGCCTTTTCCGACTTTTCAATAATTTATAATAGTAAGATATAATAAGATAGCCCTTGTTGTAGTGCAAGAATTTCAGTTATTGCTACCCACCAATTGTGGCAAACAAGATTATCGCCTGACACCTAAAACATATAAACATTAATGATAAATATTTTCAACCGTAAAAGATTTAACGATTAAACCATAATGAAAGAAATAATAGAAACATTTTATTATAATATTATGATTACCTGCTGCCGTGCAACCCACTGCTGTATGACACTTAATTCTTTGGGCTCTAAAATACGGTTCTCGGTAACATACCACAACATAAACAATGTTCTTCAGACATTTTGGTATGCACAATCAAATAGCGTAATCCTTTAATCCAGGGCTAAGTAATCGTAGAAGGAGAGAACAAAACTAGTAAAACAATGCCAAAGTCGTACGTGAAAAGCCGAAACAAGTTCAGGCGAGAAAGCCACATTGCGGTGAAAAAAATCGAAAACAAAACAAAACGCATCCACATTGAGCATTGCACAAAAATGACATTTCAGTCATCAGTGTTGCCGCTTGTCGCAAAAAAATGAAATCGATAAATCGATTACGTAAAAAAGAATCGATATAATATGACTCTTTATGAATCTTTATCGTTTATAGTAACAAACGTAAACATTGGTTTTAAGATAAATGTTTTCTTTTGATTAATTCTTTACCGAATTACCAACAGTGACCCGTTATTTGTATTTTACATGAGTTTATTTTATTTGTTTATAAATCGATATTCGGATTGATTGATTAGAGTTTTATCATCGGGTAACATTTCACCTCAACGTTCTACTTAGGTTCCAAATAATCCAATAAAATTCCTTTTTTTATTGGAACATTACTGATTATAGTGGCGGTTATTTGAATGTTATCAAAAATCATGTCTCTTTATAGTACATTTCTGGAGAAATTAAGGCTTCTTAAGACGGCTGTCCGCTCTGGGCCTGAAATGGGCTTTCTCCTTTGTGTATTAATATAATAAAAATCTTAAATATGTTTATAGTATAAAAGTATTAAATATATACCCGTTGTCTGATACCTGTAATGTTGTGGGGCTAGACGTGGTGTGAAGCGTCTATAGATATTATTATTATTATTATAAAAACCTAGTCTATATAGTCAGAAATCTTAAATGTAGAACGTTGCGCAGGATGGGGGAGGGCGGGTCCCCGGGCGGGGGCGGCGGCGGCGGCGGGGCGCGGCTGTCGCACACGTCGGAGAAGCACCCGCGCGCCATCTTGGGCGAGCTGTCGGCGCTGCGCCGGCACCGCGAGCTGTGCGACGTCGTGCTCAACGTGGCCAGCCGCAAGCTGTTCGCGCACCGCGTCATCCTGTCCGCCTGCAGCCCCTACTTCCGCGCCATGTTCACCGGCGAGCTGGCCGAGTCGCGAGCCACCGAGGTCACCATCCGCGACGTGGACGAGGGCGCCATGGAGCAGCTGGTGGAGTTCTGCTACACCGCGCACATCGTGGTGGAGGAGGGCAACGTGCAGGCGCTGCTGCCCGCCGCCTGCCTGCTGCAGCTGGCCGAGATCCAGGATGTGTGTTGCGAGTTCCTCAAGCGGCAGCTCGATTGCTCCAACTGCCTGGGCATCCGCGCTTTCGCCGACACGCACTCGTGCCGCGACCTGCTGCGCATAGCCGACAAGTTCACGCAGCAGAACTTCCCCGAGGTAATGGAGAGCGAGGAGTTCCTGCTGCTGCCGGCCGCGCAGCTGGTGGACATAGTGGCCTCGGACGAGCTCAACGTGCGCTCAGAGGAGCAGACCTTTCAGGCGGTCATGTCCTGGGTGAAGTATAACGTGGCCGAGCGCCGTCAGCACCTGGCGCAGGTGCTGCAGCACGTGCGCCTGCCGTTGCTCAGTCCCAAGTTCCTGGTGGGCACCGTGTCCTCCGAGCTGCTCATCCGCTCCGACGATGCCTGCCGTGACCTGCTGGACGAGGCCAAGAACTACCTGCTGCTGCCTCAGGAGCGCCCGCTCATGCAGGGGCCTCGCACCCGACCGAGGAAGCCCACGAGAAGAGGTAATTTATTTTCATGCAAAACTTACAGCTAGAATATGAATAATATTACTAATTAACTTACAAAGGAAAATAACTACTTTTAAAGTATATAATATTATGCATTTAATAACATTAGTATAGTTGATATCGGAAGAGATACACTTTGTAGTACATTTTATGATTTCAATTATTTATATAAAACCTGTATACTGCAGGCGAGGTGCTGTTCGCGGTGGGCGGCTGGTGCTCGGGGGACGCCATCGCGTCGGTGGAGCGCTTCGACCCGCAGACGGCCGAGTGGAAGATGGTGGCGCCCATGTCCAAGCGGCGCTGCGGCGTGGGAGTGGCCGTGCTGCACGACCTGCTGTACGCCGTGGGCGGCCACGACGGCCAGAGCTACCTCAACAGCATCGAGCGCTACGACCCGCAGACCAACCAGTGGTGCGGCGCCGTCGCGCCCACGTCCTCCTGCCGCACCTCCGTGGGCGTGGCGGTGCTGGATGGCGCGCTTTACGCCGTCGGCGGCCAGGACGGCGTGCAGTGCCTAAACCACGTGGAGCGCTACGACCCCAAGGAGAACCGCTGGACCAAGGTGGCGCCGATGACGACGCGGCGGCTGGGCGTGGCCGTGGCGGTCCTGGGCGGCCAGCTGTACGCGGTGGGCGGCTCGGACGGCCAGTCGCCGCTCAACACGGTGGAGCGGTACGACCCACGCGCCAACAAGTGGTGCGCGGTGGCGCCCATGTCCACGCGGCGCAAGCACCTGGGCTGCGCGGTATTCGACGGGCAGATCTACGCGGTGGGCGGGCGGGACGACTGCACGGAGCTGAGCTCGGCGGAGCGCTACGAGCCGGGTGCGGACGCGTGGGCACCCGTCGTGGCTATGACGTCGCGCAGGTCCGGAGTGGGGCTGGCCGTCGTCAACGACCAGCTGTACGCCGTCGGCGGCTTCGACGGCACCGCCTACCTCAAGTCAATAGAGGTGAGAGTCACGAGCTGATCTTTAGTTACTCGGTACGGCGTCGCATCGCCATTGCATAATAGTAAATCACTGTGTTCACATTCGACGGCGTATTGATCGAGCGATTCGTGGTTCTTACCTAATTAATAAACATTGAAGTGTGTGTAATTAATAATTGTATGTCTGTGTGGCCAGGTGTTCGACCCGGAGTCCAACCAGTGGCGGCTGTGCGGCGCCATGAACTACCGGCGGCTCGGCGGCGGCGTCGGCGTGATGCGAGCGCCGCACCACGACGCACATTATATATGGTGAGCTGACGTGCGAGCACGCTCCAGACGCGCTCGCCTGTTATAGAATAGAAATCATTTATTAACCGACTTCCAGAAAAAGGTGGCTGTTCTCAATTCGGCCAGTATTTTTTTTCTTAATTTAGGTATAGGTTATTTTAATACATTTACATTATAAAATTATTTTTCATTTTAAATGTAAACTTTTATCATGTAAACGTATAACAAAACCGAACAATCCGGCTCGAAGGACCATGTAGGGGTACACATACGTTCGATATGGATGCCCTTTCAGGGATAAGAATGAGGCCCTATAGTTTAATGATTTGTTTACCTTAACACAACAGAATCTGCACGAACACACCATCAACAAAATGTGAACTAAATTTATTTATTGCTGTTCTACAAAATGATAAACAGCTGAATAAACAAATACACTCGCTCGTAGATATAAACGGTCACACCCACTCTACAACACTGCAGCGCGGATTTAAACGTTGTATGCCCATCACACGCGGCACCATCACACCATATTCAACAACATGCGGGAACCCACACACCTCTCTTATTTATTATTGCAGAATGTAGACTATATTCACTTGTACATAGTCTACATTAGACAATAGTGAGTTGTTAAAACAAATACCAGGCATAACAGTGTAAGGTATAATAATAAACCTGTATGATCTTACGTTATCACGTACAGGTCACGTGACGCTGAAAAGTTAATTTTTCAGCTCACGAGTCAAGTTGTAGCTATCGTCATCATTTCATCTAGGACTTCCACTACTGGACATAAGCCTACCCCAAAGTGGCAGGTTGGTGAGCGCAGTATTAAAATAATTTCCGGATATATTATATTTCCACTGTCGCCCTTTAAGGTTCGAGCACATTATGCCGGGCCGCAGCGTATCGGCGGGGCGGAGCGCAAAAATCCGCTCAAATTGCTTCAATACAAATTGTATGAAATAACGCACACTGTGTCGGGCCGCAGCGGCCGCATTAATGCACGGCGGATTTCCGTCAGAGCGATGCGGCCCGCCCCGCCCCGCGGCGCCCCGTCAACAGTGTGCTATAGCAAGCGGATTTATCCATACTAACGTACCGTTGCACGCAAATTCCGGCAGTACACTGCACTCAAAATCCGTTAATGCGATGCGGCCTGGCCCGTCACAAATGTGCTAGGTACGCATTTTGCGCTGCGTTGCGGCCCGCTCCGCCCCGGCGCGGCCCGGCATAATGTGCTCGAACCTTTACGGCACCCCCGGGAGAGATGGTCGGAGGTAAGCCATTCTTTCTCCGGCACCTCACGGATGACCCCATTGTTGCAGCTGACATGTGGTATTTTATGTTTCAGGAATCGCAAGGACTCGGTGGTGTGAGAGGATCAGTCGCAAATCAACTGTCGTTACTCATATAATTTTATTGTTAAATCGATACTGACAAATCAGACGAACTGAGAACTGCTCGGCCGAATCTCAATTTTTGTAAATTCTCATAACCGCCGGTCGGGGCGCTCTCAGCTCGTCTGATTTCACTTGCCTTAGGTATGTTATATTAATTAATTATTTATAAATAAATACAAATTTTAGAATATTACGATGTTATTTTTATTTACTTTAAGCGTTCACGTTGTGTAGTCTCGTGGCATAATACAGGCTACGTAATATGTTCCGTTCAGCCGCCAGGCGGCGCCCGCGGCGCTCGCGGCGGACGCGGTGCGTGCGAGTGGAAGCCGGGTACATAACATTACAAAGGGATGTTCACGTGGCTGGTGGCGGGGACGTGGCCTTGTCGGCGCGCGTGTCCGCCCCGTCCTCGTCCGCCCCGCCCTCCGCCTCGTCCGCCCCGCCGTCGCCCTCGTCCGCCCCGCCCTCCGCATCGTCGCCGTCGCCGGCCCCGTCGTCCGCGCCGTCGCCGCCTTCCGCGTCCCCGGACGCTTCGGCATCGTTCTCCTCCGTCGTGCCGTTGGCGGCCTCTGGACTCTCGTCCAGATCCTTAGTCTCGTGACGCTTCTGAAATATATTTGACATTAAATATAAGAGATATAATATAATTTTTAAATACTTCATAACGTCGTCTTATGAGTCCCACCTTCTTCTTCTTCCTGGACTTGGGCTTGGGTCTGGGCTCGGGCTCGGTGTAGCCGGGCGGGAAGAAGCGCGCGCACTCGTCCGCGCCGGCCACCGCGTCCGCGCTCACGTGCAGCGGGCCCAGCGCCAGTAGCCGTGCCGGCGGCTCCGGTGGTGGCACTGCCCCGGGCTCTGCCAGCGCCGGCTCGGCCGCGCCCACCGCCAGCATCATTACCAGCGTCTCCGAGCTGGGACCATAACGACAGTCTTATCAACTTTCTTAACTATTTAGTAAAACCCCACACCCATTTTGGTGGCCACTTTCGTTGAAACCAGGCCAGGACGAAAATTTTTGTTCCTCTTACGAGTTAAACCATTTAAAGACTTAATATAATATGAGATGAGATTGAAGCGGTTGGAAAAAAAACTACATCGAATTTTAATTTTGATTAGCTACAGATTGAAGGTTGCGAGATCTCACTAGTCCTTTTCCGGGCGGTCCTCATACTGCTCTGCGGTCTTGCACAGTAGGCGCGGCTGGTCCAGGCCGGCGTCGGCGAAGAACCCGCAGCACAGCAGCTGCGCGCCCGCCGCCGCCAGCGCCGCGCGCCGCTGCCACGCACCGCACACCACGGCCACGTGCGGGGGCGTAGCCGGGCCCGGCGCCGGCGACACCGCGCTTACCGTCTGCCGAATATTAAAAATGTGGGAACAGTGGAGGCCCCCAATATCTCCGACCGAGCGCGGTAGAATGCTCGGTCAGGCCGAAATCATAAGATCACCTTTTTTATGTGTTGGGGTCCGGTGAGATAATTATAGGCATACTGTTTACACGCAATGGCTATCTAGAATAGGCCAATGTCAGAAAGTACCTTGGGGAATAGTATATCGAGCACGGCGGCTCGCTGGTGGCGGTCCACAGGCACGAACACCCCCGGCACTTCGCCGGCGCGCAGCTCCTCGCTCAGGTACCGCCGGGGCGGATCCTCCACCTCCAGCCCGTCGCCGAACAGCGCTCGTCGAGATAATTCTAACGCAGAGTATCGCAATGGTCAACGAATTTGAGCTATTGTACACAATATACGTTTTTCGCCGAGAAAATGTAGGGATGAGTTAAGGCACGGCAATTTTGTACAGTGTTGTAAAATTGCAGTTGCTGGACGAATTCTAGTTTTAGTGACAAATTATCTACAAAAATCCCTACGGCCGTTGCCTTGACCGTAGCTTTGCACAAAGCTTGAAACGAAAAGGTTAAACAGCAAAAACAGCGCCCTTAGTCAAGATGCCATCGCTATTATGACTTTTGAAAGTTCGAAAATGTATGGTATTCGACACCCGAATTCGTATGAAACTTATGTCAAATCCAATACGTTAATATCTATTGTTTTCGAACTTCGTGAGTGATAATACCGAAGGCATCTTCACTAAGGGGCCAGGCCGGTGCCACACAACACAAAGTACAAACTGATGGAACTTGCCGATGACGTCGCCCTCCCGGTCGGGCAACTTCTTCAGCAGCAGCGCGAGGGAGGGCCGCTCGACCAGCGCCGCGCCCGCCTCCGCCGCGCCCAGCCCTGGCTCCTCGACCGCCAGCGCCCGCGCCGCGTCCCTGCCTACCACGAGCGGGCACTTGTCAGCGACTACCACTCCTGAAAATTGTAACGCACGTTTTGAACAAACTATTGTTTGGTGTCAATTTTATTTATATATTTCAAGATTGGCGAAGTAAGTATACTGTGCTGCTGACCGAAAGGTTCGAGTGCGTCCGTGACCTTCCGCAAGTGTTTCTGCGCGTGCGGTAACAGCAGCGCGGGGCAGGCGTCACCGAAGTGCTGCTCGAGGCTGCGCGCGCGCGCCTCCCGCCGCGCCGTGCGCGCTGCAGCTGCGGCGGCTGCCTCCCGTTCGCGCCGCGCCGCCGCCTCGCGCGCCTCCGCGTCCGCTACCTCCTGTAATAGGTTTATTTAACACGGTTATTGTTAGATTCCATTTGCCTGATATATCGTCTTGTCTAAACTCACTATGCTGAAGTTCTGCGCAGGTTTTGCGTTCTAACTTATTCGATGTGCCGAATTTGCAGTAGATATTATGTAATTCCATTGTGCAATTACGTGTTATGTGCGTGTTGAGAGCCTACTTTTCCTGATTTCCAATAAAGTTCCGGGAACGGGAGCTGCCCCCTGTTCCTTTTACATTAAATTAGAAATTGAATCAAACTTCGGTCACGTATAAATTATAAAGACACGAACATGTTGCCGCTCGTGCTCGTGCGTGCGTTATGCTGTACCTTCTCGTGCGGCGTGAGCTCGTGTGTGCGTTATACTGTACCTGCTCGTGCGGCGTGAGCTCGTGCGGCGCGCGCCGGTCCCGCTGCCGCTCGCCGCGCCGCACGAGCTCCTCGTGCTGCAGCTCCTGCTCGATGGTGCGGGCGATGCGCGGCGCGTCTGCCCCGTACACCACGTTTAGCAGCTGCCCGCCCTGTGTCACATTCGGTTGGTAAACAAACGTTTTTGAAGATCTCCATTGCCTTTCTAACTATGTTATGTTATCAAATACTAGAAAAACTATTATTTGATACACTTGTTACTTATGTGCTCATATAATTATGTATGAAAGAATAGGTTTTATAGATGTCAATAATAAAAGTATTATGTACATAGGTGTGTATTACAGTGATAAATAGTAAATAAGTTTATCCCCTTATTCAAAACTAGAACTATTTATTTACGTGGCATGTTCATAGTCCATAAATGCGAAGTTGTTGCAATATTAGTGTACCTATATCTACCTGTAATATATAGGTACGTCTATGCTCTAGCCTGTGCCATATACGATGTGTTCTGCGGTCATGACTTGTGACAAAAGAATAGTTTGATCGATACCCGCCGTCCGCCGCCACACGGCACCATACAGCACCACACGGTTCGGCGCTATCTACACACTCCCATTTAAAACGTATTTGCCCCGAACTTCGAAACAAATGTGCTAGTTAAAGTTTTGTTTTGTTTAATTATTGTTAAACTTTCGCAGTTAAATGCGGAATGAAAACGATTTAACAGACGCTACCTACAACTTTGTATTTTAATTAGTCGTGAAGGGCGAGACTTTCGCGGGGTTGGCATATGCGGCCGTAAATTTACGAATACGATATAGGAATTAGGGACAACTTATGTACTTAATGGTTCTTTGAGGTCCCGAAACCTATGAATAATGATAAGGGCAGGTTAAACTTTGCTAAAAGGTTCTATGTTCTCCAGTAGATGTTTGTTTAGTCTATACTTTGTCGCGACAGTCCGTCGTGCAGTTTCCTGCAGCTGGTGACAGGAGGTTGGTGGTCACCTGGCTGTTGCCAGCGGTCACTCACCGCAAGGAACATCCACGTGGGCTCGCTGCGGTTGCGGAACCTCTTCAGGCACTCGATAGTGTCAGATTTCGCCTAAAACAATAATCCACGAGTACATAATATTTATTATATTAGAAGCAAACATAAACTCGGTGCTATTAAATTTCTATAAAAATTAAAAATAAAGACAGCGCCGCTACGATTACTAGAATTGTAAACATTAGACGCTGAACGCGGCGTCCTCTTCGTGCGGGCGTGGGCAGTAGACTATGCTGGAAGGTACTTACCACGGCCAAGTGCATGTTGTCGCCGCCCAGCTCTACCTTGATCTTCTTGAGGTTGCCCACCATGCCCAGGCACGGCCCGCACCACTCCGTGTACACGTCAACCACTGCCAACAAACATGGTCACTGGTTGCGTACGGCAATCGCTGACGACTAGAATCAACTAATACTTGGCTGATTTAGCAAACTTACGAACGGGAGTTATTACATTAAAAAAAAAAGTTAGAAGAGACGCATCGGTCTGTAGGTACTGCGAATGCAGTAGTGCTAGTCTCTAAGAATGTTTTGCACATCTCGACGTTCACAGTATGGGAAATATGACACTCACAGTGGATTTAGCTGCCGAGATACGCAAAACATTCATAAAGAGTAGCACTGCTGGTATCTAGGTGGTTAACCTCATACGTACCGAGCAGTCCATCTCGCTGCAGGAAGTGCGCGAAGTCGTCGTCGGTGTTGAGTTCTGCCTGCAACTGAACCTGGGCGGCCTTCTTGCCTGCGCCCGCCGCCGCCGCGCCGTGAGCGACCGCGCTCGACAGCGCCATGCCAGCGAGTGCGGCGACGGCGCGGCGGCGGCGGCGGCTCGGGACGCATGGTGTTAGGGTCCCGTGTTTAATATATTTTTATGGAACATAACATATATTGTGAGTGCCAGTGAGTCCGTCTGTCTGTCTCCCATAAGGACACGTTTTCGGGGTTCGTGTTTAAATAATTACATAGAAGATTGTTTTTTGGGGCATTTGTCCTCTGAAACCTATATTATGTTTGTCCATAGCCCTGATATTTTATAATTAGTATAGACTTAGCTAATCCATCTTTATTTTTGACAATCTCGCATCATTTATCTTATTAGTAGTAAACCAAAATGATTCTGTTATTTATTTAGGTAAGTACCTCCTAAGTAAAAAAAAGATCATTTTCGTTCGGAACCCGGACTTATATAGGATATTGAATAGGATAGTGACTGTGAGAGATATATAATTACAAATTACAGTAGAAAACTACGGAGCTATACGTCATTAAGTGATTCACGCAACTCACAAAACTATGATCCCAGTCTACGAATATAGTGCTAGCAGTAATTTAAAATTATTAAGTAAGAGAACAGGTAATAGAACTATGTAAAATAATATACCCTCTCGTTTTTCTTCAAAAACGTGGGAAGTAAAAGAAATAGTCTTAAATGGTAAGTAACAGTAATAAATTACTTTGTAAATTTCTTTCTAAACGTTCCAAAGTATAATATAATATGACCATTGTAATTTTACTCCAGTGTGCCATTTTGTATATAATATGAGTAGTTCTAAGTATAATTGCTTTTAGTCTAAATTATTTATCGGTATACTAAAGAAAGGCTACCCAGATTTGAACCAAATTTTTATCACAGCTACCCAGCCATCTTCGAACTCATAGAACGAAGAAGCCAACTCGCGAGGCCTTGTCGCGGGGACTTAATGTTGCGCTTCGTCCACAGATGGCGCTACTAAGTACTATATTATTAATATTACTTTTCAAACATTAAACGAAGAGCCTTAAGAGGAAACACTACGAATTTTTTTCCATACAAAAATAGGGGTCTAGGGGTTTTCTATTTCCTCCCTGGATAATTCTTCTTCTAGAGTAACAATTTTTTTCCTGAATATTTACGGATATTGTTTGTACGTCCCTATTTTTTCCTTTTTTTAATAAATTAATTATTTAAAGAGACATGGACGTTTAAAAACCTAAAAAAAATGGCCAGACTCTCCGCTATGTTTAAACATCTAGGAAACAGATTTGACTACAATAAACAACAAAATCAAAAAATAGGAACCTAGCTCAATTCTTTTTTTAGCTAATACAGAAAAAAATATTTAAATCGGTTATGTTTTGGAGGAGGAAACAGGAATCCCCTAAACGTCGATTTCTGGTACTTTTAATAGGTAATTTCATTCCAAGTTGCAGTTGTCTCCATCGCGCTAGTGCTGGCTAGCTAAGGTACTGCGAGACAGCAATAGATTTTATAAATACCTATTTTGTATTTCTCTCAACCGTGGTGTTTCCTCGATTATTATGCTTCGATCAACAATGTATTATAATATTTTATTTTTTATTTTATTTTTATTTCATAGGAAAACATACAGTGTACATATAAACTGCTTAAAGACTAAGTAAACTCTTAACACTATTCACACGTTTCCACATAAAGGACACTAAACAATGACAATTGCTTTTCTAATCAAAAATCTAAAATAAGTAATATAATATGTAGATAAATGTAGTACATATTATTATACGAGTTCACTGACATAGATATAATATAATTATTAGAATAGACATAGTTAAAATATCGTTATAAATAGTAATAAACTAACAATCAAGAAACAGCCTCAAACCATTGCTTAGAGATAATCTTCTTAGTCTCATCAACTGAGGAATTAAATAGATCAGTATTATGAAGCTTACTCAAATCATTAAAAAGGTTAGATGATCTTATGAAAAATGAGTTTTTGCGGTAATTAGTATGGGAAAAAGGAATATACAGGAGATTATATGAAGAATTTCTGGAAGAACGTGACGGGACTTTTAAGTTTATTTTGGAAAGAAGGTAGGGAGAATCTATCTTATGCTGCGCTATATTCACCAGAGTCGAGATGTCAGATACACGACGTCTGAAGTGCAAAGGTAGAATGTGATACCTTCTGCATCTCGACTCATAGTTAGTTTCAGATGTTCCGCACTTAAATTGTAGAAATCTCGTAAACTTTCTTTGGATAGACTCTAGTTGGTTAATATGGGTGCTGTATTGTGGGTTCCATATTTGGGAGCAATACTCGAGAGTGCTCCGAACATATGAGCAATATAGAATTTTCAGTATTTAAATATTTTTAAATTGAGAGCTCATTCTTATTACGAAACCTAGTGACTTATTGGCCTTAGCAATTATATAGTCTAGGTGATTTACATATGTTAGCTTAGAATCATGAATAACGCCTAGATCTCGAATCTGTGAAACCTTTTTTAGTTTCTGTTTCTCCAGAAAATAGGAAAAATTGTTAATGGTTTTACCGGCGCGGCTGAAAGTTATTGAGTAGCATTTAGCGATATTCAGGTCTAGTTTATTGGCGTAACAGTATTTCTCGAACCTGCCAAGGTCCTCCTGCAGCAAATTACAATCGGTAAGTCCTCTGATTTTTTTTATATATTTTCATGTCATCAGCATACAAAAGAAACCTTGAATGCTGAAAACATGTATGTATGTCATTGATGAATAGATTGAAAAGGAGAGGACCCAACAATGACCCCTGAGGGACGCCTGATGGCACTATATTCCATGAAGAGGTAAAAGCGTTAACAACCACTGCTTAAGATCTATTTTCGACGTAAGAAGCAAACCATCTGTACAAATTTCCGTGGATTCCAGCATTATAAAGTTTTTCTAAAAGCAAAGAGTAATCTATACGGTCAAATGCTTTACTATAGTCTGTGAAAATAGCATCAACTTGACCACCAAAGTCCATACCGTCTGTGACAAAGTCGACAAAAGATAGAAGATTAGATGCAGTTGATCTGTGATTGATAAAACCGTGCTGTTCAGATATAAAGAGATTTGAAAGGGAGCTGTAAACTTGTTTATGAACAATCCTTTCCAGTAGTTTGGCAAATATGCATAATTTCGAAATGGGTCTGTAGTTTTTAATTTCATTTTTACTTCCACTCTTATGGATTGGGGATAATTGGAACTACGCCTTCCATTACAGATCGTTTGAATAATAGAGTAACAGGCTCCGTCAAGGAATCTGAGCATTGCGATATAAAAAAGGCTGGGATATTATCAGGGCCTGCAGCTTTGGTAAGGTCAACAGTCTTTAGTAAATGCTTAACAGTATCTGATAATATTTCTATGTTAGATATGACGGAGTTACTTAAGTGTGATACATTTTCTTTTATCCTAGTACTGGTAGTGGTTGGAGATAGGAAAGTACTGCTAAAGTATGTTGAAAACAAGGAACATGCATCTGGACCCGATGTGGCAACGGAACCTTCATACGTCAAAGAGGATGGAAGAGCATTAAATTTTTTGTTATTTTTTATATAAGACCAAAAGAGTTTGGGGTTCTTAGCTATTGAGTCTTCACATTTTTGAATGTAAGATTTGTAACAGCTTTCTTCCAAAATTTTAGCCCTTTTACGCAGTAGCGAGAATGTACTGTAGTCATTTGTGTTTCCATAAGTTCGATATTTCCTGAGGTATTTAAATTTCTCTTTAAGAACTTTTTTTAGGGCAGAGCTATACCAAGCTGGGAAGTTTTTACGATTGTTTACATATTTTTGAGGAACGTATGTGTCTATTATTTTATATAAACAATCGTAAAAGGTAGTCAATGCAGCATCTATGGAACCGTGGCAAAGACACTCATTCCATTTTATTTTATTTAATTCTAAATTAATTGTAAAATATATAGGCCGTGTTCGGTGGCTTGTTTTTTGACGCATGCGCTTGTAAAGCACCAATCAAAAACCATTATATTCTATTCTATTACCTGTCAATTTTAATTATATTGTGTTTAAATTTTGTTTTTTTTTTAATTTGAGGTCACATATCTAGCGATTTCAAATCACGAAATTAACTTTGAAATGTTTTATATAAATATCGTTATGAAACCTATGTACCCGGACAGACTTTAGCATTGTTTTTGTATGGGACACGTTATCACTTATCAACACGTTATCATTGTTCATCGAAGCCCTAATGCCTCTGTTCCTAAGAATTAGACTACATATTATATAATATTCTAGACAGTAATGTAGTACGTCTGTTGATCTAGAAAGTGCTGGGCTAACAGTGGGATCGCATGCCCGCGCGACGTCCATCACGGCTGGTGCGGTGAGCTGTCTCCGCCGCGAGTTTTTCGCTACTTTTGCCTAATAACTTGATTTATTACTCTATTCTGAACCTAAATGTATATTTACGGATAACCTAAATGTCTTTTTAAAGGCTTCGGGCTATCTATAAATTATGCTTTATTTTAGTAAAATGTCTCGACGATCGCTATCATGAAAATTGGACCTATTTGAATTAAAATTAGGAACTTATTTTGTAATCCTTTGATTATAATTTTTACTACAGGTCGCCCTGTTCGATCGTCCTATAAATATTTCATCGATTAAAACGCCTCCGTGGGCTAATGGTTTAGAGTCTAGCTCTCGACTCGGAAGTCGTGGGTTCGATTCCCGCATTGGAACAACAATTTTTTTTTTTAAGTTTCGTTAGGACTATGCAGGCTGATCACCTGATTGTCTGACAAGAAAGATGATCCATGCGTCGGATGGGCATGTAATAAGTCGATCCTACGCCTGATCTATCGCCAGTCGTATTGGTTATCCGTCCCACTGGGCTACGAGGGTGAATGAAGAAAGAGTGCTTCTGTGTATTGTACACACACTTCGCCACTATTTAACTCCTGCGTAGCTGACCTGGTCTCTATAGAACCGGCCACTGTCATCGAAATTTGTGGGAGGCATTATTATTATTAAACATTCCATCCCTATTATAATTCTTAGGCACTAGTGTGAGAGTAGAGGTAGGCCTACTAGGTGTTGCTGTTATTTTTACCCGACTGTTAATTATCTGTATTTTCAAGCATTATTTAAAAATTAAGCTTTCTCCGCCCCGTTCTCAAAATAAACTTTAACCGTGTTTAATTATTTTATCTGCCTATACAATTCTCAAACAAATATTATCGTACAGTTCTCTTTTTCCTTTACGTATTAATATAATAATTAATAATAGCAGAAGCAGTTGAAACCACCAGAAATTACAAGAATGATTTAATCGTTACAAAGTGTCTAATGCCTTCAAATTGAATTTCAGTGTAAGATCAGTTACAAATTGGCGGAAATTAAGTCGTTAATTCTTTACAGAAGCCCGCGGACCCGCGATTCCCGGAACATCTCCAGCGACGGGCTCGGGCCGCCATGTTTTTGTCAACCTTCATTAAACCCTTAACCTTCTTCAAATATTTCATTCTGTCTGTTTTTTCGGCACAAAAAGTAAATTAGACGAGCGGTATACGCGTTTTGTTTGCATCGGTAAAGCCGTTCAATTTACCTATTTATAATTATTTTTAACCGAATTCAATAAAAAGAAAGCGGTTTTATGATCGGATTGTACATTTTATTTTATACAATTAAAATATAATTTTAGACGACTGTGATGATAATATTAGAGTAACTTTACATATTATACTGGTAGAGTAAAGAGTTACTCGGTTAGGGCATGTAGTAGTAGTACGGAAGCTAAGTACGGTATGTTAATGGGGAACTGAGTGTGTTGTACGGAACATCTCGCCTGTACTGTCCCGACTTCCGGCGAACTGCGAAGTGCAGTTAATTTATTGCCGAACTTTGTTTTGGCAGACCTTCCTAGCTAACTGTGCCATTAGCCTCGTACATTAAATTATTTAAATAATACAAATGGATCTAACTTGTTTGTTGTATGTTTCTAACTTAAATATTACAATTTCCGATTTTTCGTACTTTATTCTTTAACATAAAAATTCGTAAATCCATTCCCTTAATGTATCAAAGTATATAATCTAATTAGTTATTTTAGAAAAGCTCCGGACAGTTTTTATATAAAACTACACATCCAGATTTAACCGGCTATTTCTGTACAAAATAAATGGAGAGAGCGCGGAATAAATTTAAAACACTTTAGCGAAACATTTAGCGAGCTGCGCGGAGCTTTTGTTCGTCATTAATTAAATAAACCGTTGGCCGCTTGTGCGTGCATGTTTAATGCCTGTTGTACCCAGCCCGGGATCGCGGGCACCAGCCCCGGGATCGCGGCCCCGGACGCCGCGGCAGGGACATGAATAATCGCCTCGGGGAAACGATCCCGCGATTCCCGGGCTCCGCGGCTGAATTAAAAACGAATTAAGTATTTGTGAACCTCTGTAAAGCTTTGCCCGGAGAGGTCATTACTCGCTACACAATTTTAGGACTCCGAAACCAAAGGGAAAAACGGCACCCTATTAAGAAGAACTCTCGCTATCCGTTTGTCTGCCACCAGGCTGTGTTCATGAACAGAGATAGCTAAACAGTTGAAATTTTCTCTCCACTTTGAACAACAACTACTTAAATAAAATAATTACTTAAGTGGAAAAATACACGTCATAACATTGTATTTGGTACATAACCCTTAGTATGCCTTCGAGCTACATTCGTCGGAGCCCAGGATGGGACAATAATTATGATTAAAACATTAATCTCTATTCAAAATGTACTCGTACCTACACACAAACTAGGGATTATAACCGGTGTAAAATGAAAAGAAGAGAAAGAACATTGAGAAGAAGAATACGTAGGGCTGCTCCCGACAGGAAAGAATACGCCATAGAAGAGTACCTGAAACAGAAAGAAATATATGAGAAAAAAGCAAAAGAAGATCAGATAAAGAGCTGGAAAGAATTCTGTGGGAAACAGGACAGGGAAACGGTATGGGACGGAATATACAGAGTAATGAGGAAGACAGGGAAAAGACAGGAGGATAAGTTGATAGTAAAGGGGGGCAGAACACTGAGTGCAAAAGAGTCTGTAGAGGAAATAGCAAAAGTATTCTACCCCTGGGATGACCCAAAAGAGGATACAGTGCACCACAGCAGAATAAGAAAAGCAGCAGAAACCGTGAACGAGGAATGTGATAGTGATAATCGCGATCCCCCGTTCACGGTGACGGAATTAAAGTCTGCAATGGATAGCTTTAATCCAAAAAAGGCCCCAGGGGGAGACGGACTTACCTCAGATATTGTAGCACGACTGGTGCACGCAGACCCTGAGTACCACCTGACTCTTTTCAACAAATGCCTCGACCTCGGATGTTTCCCGATCATCTGGAAGGAGGCTACGGTTGTGGTGCTGCGGAAACCAAACGAGGAGGATTACGCAACACCGAAATCGTACAGACCAATAGGTCTCCTCCCGGTGATGGGGAAACTATTCGAAAAGATGTTGGTGAGGAGACTCAGGTGGCACTTAACACCGAAAATGAGTGTCCGGCAGTTCGGCTTCACCCCACAGCGCAGCACCGAGGATGCCCTCCACGAATTAATGCACCACATAAAGGCAAAATTGAAAGACAAGCTGATACTTGTCATGGTGTCATTAGATATCGAGGGGGCATTCGATAGCGCGTGGTGGCCGGGAATAAGGACGAGACTTGCGGAAGAGAAGTGCCCCATAAATATAAGGAGGGTCATGGATGACTACATGAAGGACAGAAAGGTGGTTGTGAGGTACGCGGGAGAGGAGTGTGCTAGGATAACAAACAAGGGATGTGTGCAGGGATTGATCGGTGGGCCCACTCTGTGGAACCTGCTGATCAACCCACTGCTCAAAAACCTAACGGAAAAGGGACACTATGTCCAGGCATTCGCTGACGACATAGTGCTCCTTTTCTCAGGAACGTCTGCAGGAGTCATAAATGAGGCTGCGCGAGATGCCCTGGAGTATACGCACTTGTGGGGGGCGGAAAACAAGTTGAAATTCGCCCCACACAAAACGCAGGCCATGGTCATTACTCGCAGACTCAAATATGACACGCCGAGATTGAGTATGGGGGGGGGTAGCAATTGAAAAGACCAAAAAAATAATACTATTAGGCCTAACAATAGATGATAAGTTGACCTTCAACCCCCATATAGACAATGTCTGCCGGAAAGCTATCGAGATACACTCACAGATCTCGCGTGCGGCCAGAGTCAGCTGGGGGCTGAAGGCCAACGTATCTAAACAGATATATAACGCGGCAGTTGAGCCCATTATAACATACGCGGCTTGCGCGTGGGCCGATTCAGCAAAAAAGCTGAGCGCAAGGAAGCAGCTCAACGCTATACAGAGGGATTTTGCCCAAAAAATTTGTTATGCGTACAGGACTGTTTCCTTGCACTCGGCTCTAGCATTAACTGGCATTCTGCCACTCGACCTTCGAGTCCGGGAAACAGCGCGACTCTACCTAGCCCGTACGGGAAAGATGGAGAGCTGTTTCCGGGATGCGGAGGTGGAGCTGCCAGAAAAATACACAAACACACAACACCCAAGCACGAACACCATACACAATTACACATGCCTGGTAGACCAAAATCAAGTGGACGCTACGGATGTCAAAGCGAAAATATACACCGATGGCAGCAAGCTTGAGGGTAAGGTGGCCGCTGCCGTGACCGTCTGGAAGGACGGCATGGAGATGCGACACCATAAGCTCAAGCTTGCTGACCACTGTACAGTGTACCAAGCAGAGCTATTAGCGCTCAACAGGGCAACGAAAATCGCCCTCGAACTACCGGACCGAAGAATCGGTATATATAGTGACTCGAGGGCGGCGATCGAGACCGTGTGCAGCGCTGGTACCACAAACAGGTTGGCCCTCGAAACCAAAGACAGTATGGCGCGTGCCTTGAGCCAGAATCGAGAAATTTTACTCTTCTGGGTCAAGGCACACGTCGGGCTGGAAGGGAACGAGAGGGCCGACCTGTTAGCAAAGGAAGCAGCACTGAAGGGAAAAATGAAACCGCACTATGACCTATGTCCGGTGTCATTCGCGAAGAGACAAATCCGTTAGGATTCCCTTCGTGAATGGGACCGGAGATACCGCGAAGGAGAGACAGCACAAATTACAAAAATCTTTGTCGAGGACGTATTCTGGGCACATAAGTTAGTAAGGAAAGTAGCCCCCAACAGGGAACTGACGCAGGCGCTCACTGGGCACGGTGGGCTCTCTAGCTACCTATACAGGTTCAAATGTAAAGAGAGCCCATCGTGCGCATGTGACCCCGCCAAGAACGAGGACATACCTCACCTGTTGGTGGAGTGTCCAATTTATGATTCTAAGAGATATGACTTGGAGCATGAATTGGATACTACCATAGGAGAAGACAATGTCAAAGAAATATGTAAAGACAAGAGTAAGAGAGAGAAATTGTTGAAATTCTGTATATAAATAGTAAGACACGTGAATAATAGAAATGTATTTGAACAAGTAATGTAATAAGTATGAGAGATTTAGAAATAATATATAGGTACTACAACAAGTAATGTAATAAGTATGAGACATATAGAATAGGAATATTGTTATGTTGGAATTTAGAAAGAAATGTAATTGATTATGTATTGTAATAAGTATAAGAGATGTAAGAAAGGAGGTTGACGATGTTGGTAGGAAAGGAAAATAAAAATGGTACTAAAACAAAAAAGAAAGAAAACCCCTCGAATCAATATCAGGGAAGAGACGCAAAAAAAAAAAAACCGGTGTAAAAAGAACTATCACTATATCTTTGGGGTATGAATATACTACCTTTTCTGATCCTAGGCATGACTATATGGGATAAAATATGTTAAATTTTTATGGATGATAGGACTTGTACTATTACTTAAAAACATATTATACATCTTCACCATAGTAGTACTCTCCTACATATATTTTACTTGGACATTACTCGCGAGAACAATCATTAATGCTATATATCTCATCGGTTCTTTTAGAAGCACCTGACGTTAATTTTTGCATGAAAGGATTACGCTGTGACAATATATTCTAAAGTCTATGAGCCGTCTACCCAAATTATATTACCTATTTTACCTATTTTTCGAATCGATTGACACATAATTGATCATTCATCTAAATCGGAGCAGTAATTGTGGCTTTACGGTAAAACATACATCTACACATATTATACACTGCCAAAATGATAGTAAATCAAGAAAAAAAAAATATAAAAAAAAAAATCAAGATCAAATGTTTACCTTAAAATGAAACAACCTTTTTTCGGAAAGTCAAAAAAGGCTACCACCGATTCAACCCCAACTAAGCAGAACCGGCGTAAGAAACTCGCACGGGAAGAGTAGATCACCACAGTAATAAAACATAATATACAAACGTGATAATCTCATATCTCCAGTTTCAAGTTACTATAATATTATCGAATGTCACTACAGTTCACATTGCGGTCCTGGCCACGGTTGCCCCTCGGAGTCGGATATACTATAATACTGTAATTAGCCAGGTCTGGCGCGGCGTCAGGCGCGGAGCTAACTGGCCCGGCGCAGGGCGGGCGGCTAGGGCGGCTGGGGCGGCTGGGGCTGCGGCGCCCACAATTAGGGCCAGCACGCGACGACAGCACGGAACTAGATGCCATTATAATAAACTTGATTAGGGTTCCGCGGGTAATCTTGCACTGATGGTTACACCACCCGCGACTAACTGGAGGCTCAGCGGCTACTGCGTCGGGGATCGCGGGTTTGAATCGTCGGGACCAAAACATGTTCAAAGTCCATGAATGTGTATAGTGAAATAAAATATGTAACATATAAAACTATTCAACAACAACAGATATACTTACATACTACGGCTACTTCATTTGAAAAACTATAAAAACTGTACATACATATTCTTAACTTAGATTGTAAGATGTCAAGATCTCGCGGGACGCCTGTATGTAATGTAAGGGAGGATTCTGGATGACTGTAATATGAAGCTCTAAGACAAAAATATACGTACTACGAGTATATAATAATACGTACCGAAAGATTTGTTATAACAGCCTGTAATTTTACTTGATACACAAAACTGCTTAAAACTGATGTCCCAGTAGGGCAAGTATGTATACAAATACACTAGTTTTTGTTAAATTGTAATATACAAAGTAGGTATTCATGAATTTATACACATTAACTTTTTTCAAATTTCGCAGCCCGTAGCAGGCGTTGGAAAATGACGTCATCACGTCGAGAGTTTCAAATTAAATATTTTGGAAACCACCCAACGTATCGTAATAATTTTGTCACTCATATTTTTTATTTTTAACACAGTTTTCGGAGAGCTAAAAATTAAAATTAGTGAACATTCTCCATTTATGTAGTCTACACTAATATTATAAAGAGGAAAGATTTGTATTTTTGTATGTAACGACTTAACTCAAAAAGTACTGGACCTATTTTAATTCTTTTTTCATTAGAAAGCTACATTATCACTGAGTAACATAGGCTATATAAAAATCAATTGCTGTTCGTTAGTCTCGCTAAAACTCGAGATCAGCTGAACTGATTCGGCTATTTTTGGTCTTGAAATATTCGTGGAAGTCCCGGGAAGGTTTACACGGTTTCCATGCTCGACGGAGTGGGCACGGGTCAGCTAGTTAAATATAAAATTGTGATTACTCTACAATAGATACGGATCCAATCGTGATTTAAAAGAAGATAATATGATAACCGTCGTTTCGGTTTAACGAGTGACGTTCCGCTTACAAATACATTGATTAACATAATCGCTGGCTGATTGGCATCTGTCATGGAAGGTTGCAGCGGCCCGACGTTTCCGCACTACCCGCTACCCAGACCCACTACCCAGTTACCCAATACCCTCTGCCCACTTCCCAATACCCACTATCCACTACTTAGTACCCCGTATTCAGTCTCAGATCTCAGTTAATAAAACCTAAATCAAAAAATTGTACCCATTACTAAAAAAATATGGGCGGTTGAATTTAAAATTTTTATAGAAAGGACGTGCCGAATGCTAGCACTCGCCGGTTTTCTGTGTGACCGGCTTATCGCCGCGCCGGTCATCCGTGCCGATGTTATTGTGTTGTTCTAGACCACATGTGTTTGTAATTTAATCTTAGTTGGTTATAAATAAAGAAGTAAAATTTTAATATTTTTTTATTAATATTGCGTAAGTTTTGCTGGTTTAAATTCAATAGGCCTTGAAGCTACTCGACCGATATTGATGAAATTTGGCTCTGTAAATCGCCGCGGCTTCATCTCGGCAAACGTACGGTTCCTGCTTATATTATTTTACACGGACGAAGCCGAGGAAAACGTCTAGTCATAGGAAAAAGGTTAATACCGTCTCTGGGGTCAATGAGCTAATATTTTTAGGTACAATTCGGTAAGTGGCGAAGTTTTTCCGTGCCTGGCGATAGTTAGTTTACTATTGTCAAGTTACTATTAATTTCGCATGAAGTCGATTTTCTTGTATTTTCATTTATATTCGTCGTAACATATTTTTTTAAAGATTATATTACGTCTTTCGGAACTTCAATATTTTCTTGTATGATACTAAATAATCTCATTAATGTCTTCTCCAGTTAGAATTTTTGAAATAATATTATTTGACGACCACTGTAGCGCAGTGGTTGAGTGGGTTGGTGCTCAAGTCGCGGGTTCGAATCCCGCCGAAGGAACAAAATGTGTATTATATTTGTGTTATTAATGTAATAAAAATTTTAATTATGTGTAAATAATATATTTGCTCGGCGCAAATGCAGACCCATGTCTCATACAAATCGCTATACAAGCTAAGGCTTCCCTGTAAAGGAACAGCATTCTTTGCTGCTTAAATGTTTCTAAATACTCCTTAGAAAAATTATTAGTCTCTAATCGAACAATATTTTAAGTAATAAATTACTTAAATCCTATTCCGGGTTGACAGTTACGGAAACCTCTTTAGACATGCCCGACCCGCTCTTGGTTTTTTTGATCTATTATACATAATATATCAATCCCATTCTCCCCAATACAATAATAACTTACACAGTATTATCATCGATATTGGCAAAACAATACGGCAACGAAACAGCTACGTCTGAAATTGGGTCGAAAAGACTGCATCCTCTCTTGGTTATTATTATGAACTACAGACGTTGATCCACCTTAAGTAGTCACAAGTAACAGTAAACTTCGACTCGTTACGTCATGGATCATGAAGGGAGAAAAGCTTGTTACGGCGTAGAGTATCGCGTAGCTCGTAGCGACTTGCGGCGCAGCGATCCACTACGACCGTAGACGACGACTCGCTTACACTGTACGATACGATGATACGATTTTTTATGAATAATATAATGCCTTCCACACCGATTTCGGTGACGGTGGCCGGTTTCATTGAAACCAGACGCATCAGTTATTTTATAGTACCCAAATGTCTGTGCAATACACAGAAGCACTCTCACTCTCTTCCTTCACGCTCGTAGCCCAGTGGGACGGATAACCTACACGACTGGCGGGAGATCAGGCGCAGGACCGACTTTTACATGCATGTAAATGCATGCATGTAAAAGTCATCTTTCTTATCAGACAATCAGGTGATCCGCCTATACAGTCCTAACCAAACTTGGAAACAACATTTTTTGTTGCTCCAACGTGGGGATCGAACCCATGACCTCCGGGTCGAGAGCTAGGCCTGAACCTAGTAAAATCTAGTGATCACGGAGGCGTACAAAATATATTTTATAGTCGTAAATACTAGATGGGTATTATGTTATTATCTCTTAAAATTGTATTAAAATTTAATTATGTACAAACGAGTGACGCTGAAGCCTTGCAAGGGTTATTTACTAACAGCATCAATGCCGATAATAGTAGATCTACTAAAGTTCTTTTCTACTATATAAAAATATGTTTGCAGTAGCGAGAAAGAGAGGTATTAATCTCTCTCTGGTTTTATTTAATTAGTGTAGGAGCTGAACCATACATTGTAGCAGATAAACAATCGTGTCGGACGCTGTAAAGTCGTACGTCACCAGTAGAGCATTAATCAGCCCCTCGTGGATCTGGCGTAATCAGCTGTTGCCGAATCTAATTGACCGCTCAGCAGTTCTGACCTACATGGTTGAAGGGGTCAATAGGACATCTCCGATTCCAGGTTTCAATAAAATAATATTACAGGTAACACTTCTTGAATTCAAAATTCAAATTCAAAATTTTTTATTTCCGTATATAACTATTATTAAATAACACTTTTAGAATTGTCCTACATGATGCCTACCACAATCCATCCAATCCATCGTTTCTACTGTCACTCATTATAATAATATATAACTCTAACAATTTTAAATCTTTTTGCCAAAAAATGGCCCCGTCCGAGTTTCTTACGCCGATTCTTCTCAGCGGGGTAGGGTTGAACCGTTAGTCTTTTTTGTTGACTTTCCAAAACAGTTTGTTGAGGTTCATTTGGAAATATTTTTTTTTTAATTACGACCGACACGACAGGCGAGATCAAGTAATCAGCCTGAATTGTCTGCATTGACTTATTGTTACACAACGTAGCTAGACGTAGATACAGCTCCGTTGCGACGAAGTCAAAGGCTAAATTATCAAAATAAATTAACTAAATATCCAATACTATGTCAAGATATAATGTAATCGAATGTTTATGTGGCAAACAAACATTAAGCAAAGCACATTAGTCGTTAGTGAATGTTTACTGAACATTAACATTTGATAATGCAATGCCGATTCTTTAATGTGTACACATGGTCTATTTTTATCAGAAACTAACATTTAATCCAAAAATAGACTACAACATTAGGTAAGTAATGACTTATGACAGTATACACAAATAGTAGGTGAGCCCATGATGCTAAACGTGTAGTCACTCGAGCGTCATGGAGACCTAGTAGGTTTTTTACATTAGGTAAAACTGATAAAAAAAAAATAAGAGCGTTTTTTATTTTAGCGGTGGGTTCAGAAACTGCGGCCATTTTAAAGTTTTGGAAAAGAAAATATATTTAGAAAATTGCTTATTTCGGTCAGTTATTATTATATTTTAGACAACAAGGACTAAATCATTTAGTTTAGTGCAAAATAAAATGTCTGCCAAACTTAGTTAGGAAAATATGAAGCTTTATATTTTTATATTTAAAAATGTCCCTACAGGCTTACCTAACCTTTGAATCGTCAGTGCTTTTTATGGAAGCTTCTTTGGGGTATACTAAACAGCCCCTCTCTTAATCTGACAGATTGGATGACATTTCAATACTCAAAAAAAAAAAAATTTTTAACCCACCACGTTCGAAATCTGATTTCTATACCATGATAACTAGACACAAGTCGGAAGCCTATACTATCTTAATCTGACGCGCTCGAGCTACTACGAAAATCCCCTCTTCGGCTCCCCTACAAAAAGGTTTGCGTAATTATAATTAACAATTAACATAAATATAACATTTCCTGACAATTAGCAAATATTTTATTGACCTTGGGTAGAAGAGACCTGCAAAGTTACTTCTATGTATTTTAGGTATGTGTTTAGTATTTATATATATTATGCCTTTACAGGACAATCTGTTAAAACTTTAATGTCACATGTTATATTTATTTTAGGATCGAAAATCGCATACATAATTATATTTTTGCGATTTTTTTTAAAATATACCTATATATATTTTTTGCTTTTCCGTTATTCTTGCGACAGATAAAATAAGAAATGCTTAAAAGTAAAAAAAAAAAGTTTTTCGTCATTTCCAAAATGAGGAAAGATAGTATAATCGTGTGGGAATACTAGTGGGAGTCCCAAAGGCAGATTACCAACCGAGCGAGGTGGTATGCTCGGTCAGGCCGAAGCCCACTGTACTAGTTTTCAGATGTTGTTGATAGCGCCGGACTTACAAAACTTCGATAGCGCGATGCAGAATTGTGGCGCTAGTAGTACCGCCATAATCGTATCTCAAAGTTGTAGTGACTGTTCTTTTTATACCTTGTATAGTTTCATGCAAGAGTTCTATCTCACATTCACATCTCCCAGTGTGCGCGTCGCATCGCCTTTGAGCTGAACCAAGAGAGATAATTAAATAATAGCTCCCCTCACCGATTTCGGTGTCGGTAGCCGATTTCTTTTAAAACGGGGCCAGCTACACAGGAGTTAATTAATAGTGCCCAAGTGTGTGCGCAATACACAAAGACACTCTCTCTTCCTTTTACTCTCATAACCCAGTGGGACAGGACCGACTTTTTACATGCCCATCCGACGCATGGATCATCTTTCTTGTCAGACAATCAGGTGATCAGCCTGCATAGTCCTAGCTAAACTTGAAAACAACATTTTTTTGTTGTTCCAACGCGGGAATCGAAACCACGACCGGGTCGAGAGCGAAGCTCAGACCACGGAATAATTTGATAATTAAATAAAAGGGACATCAAATACAGGTAGTAAATAAAAACACGTTGGAGTAAGTATGTACATTATACTTTAATTACTATTCAAATTCAGTTCCAACAAAAGTAAATTACAATTAATTTTTATGCAAAAATTAACGTATTACGTTTGCTGCACGAATATTTTACCTTTATTCTTATATTTTTTCAATTTGTTCTTTGATTCGTTTTTGATCGTATTTTACTATAACACACTAAAAAGAGATGGGGATCGAGACATATGAAGTACGTCAATTAATCATAATATCGCACCTTCCCTACCAAAGGGGCATAATTCGAAAAACATGATTGTTGGGAAAACGCGTTTAAAGATTTTTGAGCCGCTATATTTTCACTAAATCGGTCATATATAAATTCATTTTTGCGGCTCTACAGCCCTGGTAATTAATAGAGCAGTAAGTCAGAAAAGACGGTTTTGGGAATATGTCACTTATAAACTAAGCTTTAAGTGTCATTTTGTCGAAACCGCGTTTTCTGTCTTACTGCTTTATTAATTGGCAGGGCACAGTAGGCTTTGACTCTTTCTGTCAAAAGCATTAGGTAGACCCGCGGTATTTATGCACATGTATTATAAAAACTCGAAATCACCAAATTTTGAGTAGTGCATAGTAGGAAAGGTGCGTGCGATGTGTAGACTTCATTTGTGAGATGACTTTGTCGGTATTTTATTAATTCAAAAGAGCTACTTTTGATTCGTTAACGCAAACATGGTAGCCGACCTACCGACAAAAACCGCGTTAACACAGTATACTAATTATTACCGATGCATATAAAAAGCGCTATTTAAAAGATAAACGGATAATAAGGCGGCACAATCACTCTCCTTTTATAAGTCACAAAATCGGTAATATTTGTATTTCGGTACAGTCTGCGGCAAGTATACTATGAGCGGGCAGCTGAAACTGGGCGTAAATAGAAGATATACAGAGTGTAGAGCCCGTATTAATAAAGAAGTGTTAAAACCAAACGTCACTTTTAAAAGTGAACAACTTTATTAACTTTAGATAATTTCTTTTCTTTTTATACAGTAACATTTATATAAAACATTAAAATATAATAATCTATATTTTTATAATATTAATGTTTGTATAAATGTGAAATGAAAATGTAAAATTTAGTTATGTACTTTACTTATGTAAAGTTGTTCATTTTTAAAAGTGAAACGAAACGTCTTTTTTATCCTATAGGTTCTCAAGTGAGGTTGAGTTTGAGACTTCTATATTAATACGGGCCTAGGAGTGCCTTCGCTTAGTTCTATCATTCAGAAGGTCTCCACAATGTCTACAATACACAAGTAAGAAATTCTAAATAACTATACTAATAAAGAAAATATCTATCACTAACCATAATAAATTACAATAATTCAGTCTTACAATAACTTAATCCCCTATTCATGATCAGAACAGCCTATTGACTTTTAAATACAATTATAAAGCACTACTACTTGTTATAATAGGTCTCATAAATGCCTAATGACATTACAACGCATTTATGAGTCATAAACAAAAATATCCGAATACATCTAGGACATTGAGGATACGAACGATTGCTTTAAAAACATGAGTTTCCTCAATTCTTCGAAAACATAATTTTACCTACTTACATAATTAAATATAATTGTAAAATGTAGTACAAATTTCGCATTAGAATTGCGCAACACGTGTTGTATTTATTTTTGGGTATCATAATGTCATAAATTTATACTTGCTGTTTAAAATTGTTTACAAATACATAAGTGCAATAGCAGTGGAAGGCCATTGCTCATGCAATCCTTATGGATATCTTAACTATTGACATTTTTATACCTAGTCGTGCAAATTGTATTCATTTTGACCTAGAGAGCTAAAAAAAGAAGCCTCCAGCCACAATAAGCCCTATGTTAGTTACCTGAGCTCTTAGCCATGTTGACATACACAGCATTGATCAAGTCAGTCAGCGCCGCTTATGTCAATTAGCGATGCTCAAGTCCCCTAGCGATGCTCATGTCACCTAGCGATGCTCATGTCACCTAGCAATGGTCATGTCACCTAGCGATGCTCATGTCACCTAGCGATGCTCATGTCAACTAGCATTGCTTATGTCACATCGTGATGCACATGTCACCTAGCGATGCTCATGTCACCTAGCGATGCTCATGTCAACTTGCATTGCTTATGTCACATCGTGATGCACATGTCACCTAGCGATGCTCATGTCACCTAGCGATGCTCATGTCATCTAGCAATGGTCATGTCACCTAGCGATGCTCATGTCACCTAGCGATGCTCATGTCAACTAGCATTGCTTATGTCACATCGTGATGCACATGTCACCTAGCGATGCTCATGTCACCTAGCGATGTTCATTGTGATTTTTGTTTTCGACCTTCGATGTCGTAATTAACGATTGCAAATTGGCTGAAAGCTATATTCTAATATTCTAGCAGAACCTGGTGAATATTGTCTTCCGGAAGATGGCTGGTGATGTAGAGGCTCGAGTCTTCGTCGAAAGCACCAGTTCTGTAACAAAGACATGTATTACGTTATAGGAGCGCAGAATCAAATTATAATTTTTATTCATTAAAAGCATAACTATCAATGTTGTGATGATAATTAGAAACTTAAAAATGTAATTGACCTACTGTTCTCATATGAGTGACTTTGTATGTTTGTTTGAGAATAAATTCTTTAATCCTAATATCAGTTTTACAGTGTATTATTAAGCGTCCATAGATATTACTGGTGTAAAACTTGCGGTCTGTGTGCGCCGAGCCTAATGTGACAATTGAAGTGAATAAGGTAATAACTCCGGCGGACGGACATGATTCACCGCGACGAAGGGACCGGAGATAGGGCGGGGTCACTCACCGATAGTGCCTGTTGACCTTTATGTACCGAAAAATAATGAATATATCCTGCTATGAACCAATTTCATTTAAACAGTGGTAAAAACATCACTTACAACAAAGAAATGTATAATTGTACTTTTTTTCCCGCGTTTGTATTTATTTTTTCTGTATATCAAATTCAATCAAAATTGGTGCAGCCATTTGCGAGTGTGAATAAGTAATAAATACATACACACTCACAAAGTTTCGTCTTTATCTTCAGTGTGATAAGTGGCATTCAGGTTAGTAGAGTTATAGGACGATATTGCCGCTTTGTTTAAATTAAATTACTTCAGATTTGAAATTGAATAAATTCGAGTACAGTCTACTTCAGAAATCGGTACCAAAGTATGAAAATGAATATTAAGGTAATTTAAAATGTAAATTGGTCGACAGTCGATTGGATCACGATTTCATGAACAATGTATTAAAGGCCGTAACAGCCCGCGGCGGTACCGCCATTACCACCAATACCACCAATACCACCCCCCACCACCTTCGTAATTAGTACCGAGACCTGGGGGCCTACTCAAGATGCCATCGCTTACAAAGTTCGATAGCAAAATGTATGGGATTTGACATAAGGTACGCCAAATGACATACCAAATCGCGATCATTTAGCGTAGCTTATGTCAAATCCCATACATTTTGTTATCGAACTTTGTAAGCGACAATTAGCGATGGCATCTTGAGTAGGCCCCCTGACGACACAACTTACAAGTACTATCCTGAACTGGATAGCCTGACATGCCATCACCACTTATCGCTTACGAAGTTCGAAAATAAATGGTATGGGATTTGACATAAGGTTCGCTAAATGACAAGCGAATTCGTGTGGCATCTTGAATAAGAGCTCAGAGCCTTGGCAGATGCCACCGCTATTGTCACTTACGAAGTTTGACAAACAGAAAAAGAAAAAACAAATTGCATGGGATTTGACATAAGCTTCGTTAAGTGACATACGAATTCGCTTGTCATTTAGGGAATCTTAACATGTTAAATCCCATACAGTTTTTTTTCGAAGTGATATTAGCGATGGCCTCTTGAATTTAGGCCCAGCTTACCGCCGAACAGCAGTTGCAATACTGCGATGTACAAGTGCATTCCTGGTTAATAAGACACCCCTTAGACCTTCGATACCCCCCACTTATTCGCCCCACTTACTAACACAATACATCTAAATGTTATTCCACGCTGGTGGTTTTGTGAGCCCGTAGAAATTACTCAGCGACGCCTATTTATGCTAAAGCATATCTCTTCCCCGGAACCCTAGTACTTTTATAAATATGAAAGTTTGTTATGATGGATGGATGGGTAGATGGATTTATGCTCTGATAAGTACTCGCGAAGTTGAACGAAGTTAGACGAATAGGATAGTGTAGAGATGCACTTCGGCTTACCTCGTCAAACTTTACTGGTACTTCGCCGTACTTCGCCGAGGAACTCCGCGAGTAGTGTGGAGCCGACTTTACAGTGTGACGAGAAAACTACTGAACTTGTCATACAATGGTAGTTTAGGTTCTTGATCAAGTAGACTAGTTATTAAAAGGTACAGCGTTTTTGGAATTCAATATTTACGAAGGAGGCGCTGCAAACAAAACCTAGTATCCTACAATACGCTATGCTCCGTGACATCGTATATTTTAGCCCAGGAAATGTAAAACGTGTACTGAAAATGTATCTAAAACATGTGTATGAGTTAGAGGACCGCAAGTACTGGAGTATGATAACTCAGCCGTTTGGGGTCCTGCCAGGTGGGGGCCGGCTGGGGGCTGCTGGGGGCTTGCCAGGTCGGGGGCCGCGCTGGGGGCCAGCCAGGTCGCCCGATACATGCGGTAATTGAAAGATGCGCGATTGGCTGCAAACTGATTCTGTGTACTTCATACATTGTGAGCTGGTCCGATGACTAAAGTTTGGAACGAATTTAAATCCACTGTCTTTGGGCCTCTTTGGAACTTATAGGTTTATTTACTAACTTTTTACAATGTGTTACTAAGGGCGAGATTTCTGATACTCTGAAGACTAGATTTGCGATCTGTTTCTCCTGTTCTAATTGAGTAAGAGAGAGACAATAGAGTATTATATAATATATATTTTAACTATGTGGCTGTAGGAGTTGCTACTCAACTACACCTTTTGGTGATATTGATAGATTGATAATTAAAATCCTTGATATGATATTTACGTTTATACTCACTAATGCTAAGTACTAAATGATTATGAGTGCGCGGTTTGAGCCTTTACCACACAATGTAATTCTGCAGAATTAGCGATGTACATGCTAGCTCGTACAGTGATACGGGCTATTCAACTTTGACTTGTGACATCCCTAGCTTGTATGTGTAATCAAGACGACGTGTTATTTACCTGGGGTCACACGACGTAGCTCCTGTCGGGGCTGCGCGGGCCGAGCGCGAAGGGCCAGGCTCGCGCGCGGGCCACGGCGGCCACCTCCCCGCGCAGCAGTGCCACCACGTCGTCCAGGTAGCGCACCGCGCGCGACTGCGCCGTCAGCGCCCGCGCCGCCTCCGCGCACCGGCACGCACGTGCGCACTCCGCCTGCGTGATACAAATAGTCATCATTTTCTTCGGTCGCACAAAAGCTGTGCCTTACACAAGTTGATGTTCCTCATGGGCCAGGACTTTTTTTTTTTGATTTCGCAATGGAAATGCATTACGCATACTCATGGGCCAGGCCTGGGCATTACTCATTAGCCTTCCTACCGCTGGGCAAAGATATGAAACGGGTAGCAGGGGACGGATGACATCGCCCAGAACAAGATGGCGCGACGAGCTGGACACCAGCCGCTAACCACCAGCGGCGCAGGGATGAGCGATTGAGGGCATTTTATGAGGCCTTAGCCCAGAAGTGGGACAGCTAAGGCTACTTAAAAAATGTATTGGATATGACACGAGCATCGCTAAGTAATTCAGCAGTGGTTACTCTCGCCTTCAACAAATTTTTCAAACTGAAACCGACATTGTACTCAAATAATAACCACATGCTTGAGTAAAAAAAAATCTGGGTAGGTATACATACAAAAACAAAATATATATAAATGGCTTTACGATTGCTTATTCTGATAGAAGTGCGTGGTGTGTGCACGAAACATACAGTTAAGCTAATTATATCTATTTAAGTATCTGTTTATTGAGTTCAGATGTTAATTCAATTACTTAGGTTAACTTGCGCCAGTATGGGTTAAATAATAAACATTCAGCGAATTAAAAGCTAACGGTGAGTTTATTATTTAATGCCGTGGCTCGAATTATATGCATAAAGTGTGTGAAAAAAACAGTTATAATAACTTTGGGAAATTATTATTCTTCTCATATATTCTAGAAATGTATTTTTTTACAAAAAAAGTAATGCAATATTTTTGCTGGTATGAATGATAAAAAGTAAAAAAGAACCATTTCCAGGATGAGAAAAGCTAGTACCCATAATCATATCCCAAAGTTATTGTAACTGGTTGTATAATGTTAGTTGTGTGAAGTAGTGTGAACCCGCGACCTCCACCACCACGTGACCACACCGTGACTGAACTACGGTGGATACAACAACTAACAGAAGCAGACGTAACGTGGGAAGTTACAACTTTGTTCAAAAGATAATGGGACAATAGGTAGATAGAGCAGAAAATGTGCGACTAAGTACAAAAAATTACACCATGAAAAATGACGATTTGAAATAGAATAAAGTAGTCTTCATTTTTCGCTAATGAAGAGTGTTTACAATTTTTTAGTTCTCTCAATTAAAATAATATGATTGAAAAAATATTACGATATGTCGTGTAGTTTCCGAGATATACTTATTTCAAATTCTCGACGCGATGACGTAATTTTCCAATACTCTTTTTTTTTTAATTTGAAATGTCTGTAAATTCATCACTGCTTGATCTTTTTCAATGAATCAGTGTATTTGTATAGATACTAGTTCTACTAACATTCTCGATTGTCGTTTTGTTTCACTGAGAAATTGTATATTTGCTTTTGATTTTGTTTAGACTGTGGGTCCAAGTATTTCGATGCGCTCTATTTGCTTATTTTTTTTGACATTGTATAATTTTTTTTTACTTTTATTATTACTCGCTTGTCTCTTTTTTATTGTTAATACTGTTCGACTTATTATTTTTATTATTGTGACTTTTGTATATTATGTAGTAGGTACTTATATACTTTTTAGTATTTAATTTTTTTATTTAAATTTTGTCTTTGACATTATTTTAAAGCTTTTATTCTTATTGCATGAGGTAACAGCCGCAACATTAAAAGTGCAATAACCTTGGTAATTTACCCTAATTAACATAATATGTTATTGTAACTTTTGTTCGTTGTTCATTGCAATAAATAAATAAATAAATAATCAAAGACGAAATACATAAAATGAATAAGCCCATCGAAATAGTTTAACGTGACGTAACGTTAGGAATTTGAACCAGTTATTTGAACTTAAGAACGTGTTAATAAACCGGAAACGATGAGGGACATTTGTATATGGAATAAAAGTTTGAGTAATTTAAATTCTTCATTTTGAAGATGATAAAAATTTTAAAAAACCGACTACGTAAATACATAGCATGTTATATTTAGTATTACATATATACATAGTTACCCCGGACTTTATAAAAAACTCATAAAAACATAACTCTGCCTTTCCCCAATCGGGTAAAAACATCGTTAGTATTCTTGTGACATGAAAACTTACTGTGACCTAAGATATTAAAAATGGCCGATATTTTTTACAAGTTTGTTCTAGCGAGCGCGCGATGCTATTTATAATAATTGACTAGTCGTCCATTTGCCTTATCGCTGCTCTACCGCCGTTCCTATTTAGGGTTCCTTAGTACTATAAGGAATCCTTATAGTGTCGCTCTTCTCTTTGGTAGTTCCGTATGTGCGTTAGTTCATTCTTTGGATAGCGTATTTATTGGAATTTCTTCTATTTATAAAAATATACGAATTATTCCATGGATAGAGATTGCAATGATATAAATTTTGTGTTTTAATTATGTTTATCAAAAAAGTTTAGATTTTGTCTCTACCCTATCGTGTTAGATACCTAAATAGGTACGAGTATTTTATAAATAAATCGACTATCAATTGTTTACAAGCGGTCTACTCTACGTCTCTCTAATTTCTAAACTTACTTGTAAGTTTCTATAGGTCATGGTTAATGGTTTTACGGAAAATTATTTTGAGTAAAATCAGACAATTACTTTTCAATTCACCAGAAAATAGCGTACAGTGTAGTGTGTTACGTTCTTAGGATATAAATATATAAACTTAATTAATAAAGTCAGTCGTTAACGAGTCGCCGAGTGTTTCATTTCACATATCTGGGCCCGTCTTCACTTGGCGACCCTGCCATATTTATATCCTAAGAACATTACACACTACAATAGCTCTACAATAGCGCGTTGGTAGTTACGGATTCAAATTCGTTAAAAAATGTTTTTTTAGATTAGTTTTAGTTAGGCTCTTCTCTAGCTAACATAAACTATTATAACATGTTCTTATTTGGGTTATTAGTTATTAAGAGAGCAAATATTTTGCTCAATCATAGATTTAGTTATTTCGTCTTTGCTACGCACAAAATACTCTACTATTCTTGCCGAACTGTTCAAATCACTTTAACTTATGATTATTGTATGTGGTGTGAACGTGTCTCTATGTAGAGTGGATACAAGTGACGGGGGATCATTGCATAATTGAGGACTACACCTTTATAAAACGGTCTACTGAGGCGTCCTCCGACTAAATTGAAATGAACTTCAACACAAAATTACAGACAGACACAGAACACAACTACAGAGACAGAGGAAACGCACTGAATAGCTCAAGATGTAATTAAAATATTTTTGGTTCAATCTAAGTTATTTTGGTATTAATGGCCATATTTATTGCAGGCGTGTGAAATGCACTAGAAAGACACTTCAAATTGCATATTAATATTTTTATTTGTACTGGAAAAAACCTGTTTTCTGTGACCTTGGCGTGACTATGTGTTTTATTTAAATAAGTTACGCAATATTACGCAATTAAAACAAAACTAGTTTTTTTCGTAAATTTTAGTCCCCAATCGAGTTAGCAGTGATTGACCTATTCTCTATGCTTTCAAGGAAAAAGAACGGACCACGAATGGCTAACAGAATAAGATAAAGAATAGCGGTAGTCCAATTTCTAATACAACGAAATATCTGTAACAAAATGCGGCAGAACGCTACATCCCAGTGTATATAGATTTAAAATTTTAAACCTCTGCGCAAAATAATAGTTGAGATTTATTTCTCTTCCCGATTTTGTGCTTAAATATTCTAACATTTACAATATTTAGTAATATTTACAGTTCTTGTGCTGGGTTCTTAAATTAAGCAAAAAATCGGTGTTTGTCCTTGGCATCGTAACTCTTATTGGTTGGAGTGATTTTAATTGTTTTTAAAGGTGATCTTAACATGAGCATTCTTAACTATAACTTATCCTCATCAGCCAAGCTACGTGACAAGCTTAAGGTCTACTTGAAACGTTATAATAATTTGTTCTATAAATGAATATTAGTTGTTTTTATAAATGAAGTAGGATCACTCTAATATTATAAAGGCGAAATCATCTGAGTATGTGGGTATGTTTGTTAATTCTTCACGCGCAATCACCTCGATCAATTTTGATAAATTGGCATGCAAGAAGTTGACATCCTGGATGAACACGGTGTCTACTTTTTACCCGAAAATTATAGCATTTCTTATGTATGTTTATTATTTGATTATATTTTGTTGATCGTTTGGTTTCAGCGAAGTTGCGTATACAACATACATAGTTTACATTGGGTTTGCGTCACGTCAACAAACGCTGTCGTAAGCGACAGTGGTGTGCGATTTTACGCAATTTCTCTAACTTTCTACGACTTAACACATAGTATGTTATTATAAATTATAATCAATAATCGTACCTTCATTCTTGTGTGTTTCGACACAGAGCTACTCCGTAATAACGTATATATATCCTTATTATTTCCTCATTAAAAGAAATCCGAACTGCGTTAAATTGAATAATCGTGTTGCGTTTAATTTAAATTGTATAAACGGCCTAGTTCCGGCGTCGCGTTGCGTCGGAGAGCAGAAATTTTAAATTTATACGTTCGGTAAAGTAAAACTGATTGAATTCATTTAATCACTGAAATTACTTGTGACTACATTAAAATAGTTCTACCTCCAGCCTCCAGCTCCACATAGACATTACTACTTTAGCTGCAATAGCATCTATTACTTTGTAATAGATGATTTTAATTATCTACCTAATCAGGACGCTTATTCGATTCTTTAAAAAAGAAAATGGTAAGGAACATTTTAAGAAAATATTTGGAACAAACGGAACTAGGGGAGCCCATTCATCAACATTTCTGGGCCGCGGCGCGCGCGCAGCAGAACGAGTGTTCACGCGAGCACAATATTATCATTATTGCTATTATAATTTACTACTGACAGCTGATAGAGCACCGCAAATAATATTGTTTTTTGGTCTTCCACACACAAATCGTCTGCTTCTATTGAGTTGTAAGGACTCACCCGGCCTCTCTACAGACTACAAACAGTATAAATACAAGGGTGAGCGGTGCCCGCGGTGCGGTGTGCGGCGTGCGGTGGTGAGGTCGCGGTACCGTCAGCGGCGCGGCGCCAGGCGGCGGGCCAGCACCTGCATGTCGTGGCGGATGCCCGGTGGCGGGGCATCCGCCACGACATGCAGGTGCTGGCCCGCCGCTGGCGCCGCGCCGCTGACGGTCTCCGCGCCCTCTCCACCCGCCCCGCGCTGTCCTCGTCCTGCTCCACGGCCAACGCCAGCCGCCCCAGGCGGTCGCGCTCCAGCGCCTCCCGCGCGCCGCCGCCGCGCCGTCGGAACTCCCGCAGCAGCTCCCGGCGCAGGCTCCCCGTCTGCTCCTCCTCCTCCGCCTCCCGCAGCTCGTCCGCCAGGGACCGTTCCCCCCCACTCCCGCTCTCGTCCCGGTCCGCGGTCTCAGACTCGCTCAGCGCGTCGCGGAGCCGGGTGTCCAGCGCGGACGGCACCTCGATGGTGTCGAGCAGGATCTGCTGCAGGAACCGCCGCGTGTCCTCGTCGTACGGCCGGATCAGCCCGCGGCGCGGCAGGGGCCGCAGGACCTCCGGGCTGCCCTTGCCGGGGGACCCGGGGCGCAGCAGATCCAGTATTCTCATCCGGGAGGGGACCTCGCGGAGCGCGTAGCCGACTTCCTCTTCGCACTGCACTAACCGATCGCCTCCCTCGCGCAGGGGACCGTCGGGGTCTGCGCGCGCGCACACGCTCATGTCGTGCTCCGGCGACGCGCACGGATGCACTGGCGCTCGCGCGCCAATTAGCGGTATTGTTTTAATTCGCCTCACCGGGCGCGGCGCGAAACTATTTCGGCGGGCGCGTTGTGTAACTCGCGGGCAGCCGGGCAGACCGCGGGCGGCGGGCGGCGGGCGACTGCAGGCGCCTGCGGGCTGGGGGTTCGCAGCTCGCAGGCCGCTGGTAATTCAATTTGGCGTCTATTTGCGGAGCCGATCGAGATGCCACTGCTCTGCTATTGATTGACTGTCGCGACGTCGTTCCGATGTCGACGGTCGTTAGTGCAATGACATTGTAACGCTGATAACGATGTTTACCCCGAGCTGCCCGTTTGCCCCGGCCGTGGGATATGTTACAAATAAACAATAATAAATAATTAGAATAGGTAATTAAACGTGGTAATTAAAATATTTTATAGTTTATAACTTGTACGTGCGTAGTTAAACTGGCATCTCTTTCTATTTTCGGAACAACAGTGTCGGAGAACACAATTATGTTACTTGAGTAGTAACAGTAGACGCTCCCACGGTTCCATGGTAGGGTTGAGAAGATCTGAGTGGAGTGCTCACTCGCTCACGGCGAAAACAATGCAAATACTACACGCAGATTTCCCCCCGCTCCATCATCCTTTAGGCCGTGGCATATACCCGTGCCAGCCGGCCCATGCATGCCGAACCATTGCCCCCTGCGATGAAGCTACACCCTCGTGAATAACTGATGACGGTGGAAGCTCCTCGCCACCATATCCTCACCTCCTCCGGTCGGGTCGCCGTGAAAAATTAATTAGTCGGTAGCGGCCGAGCGGTTAGAATGTTGATCGACAGTACGGCATTGTTTAAGGACATTTTAAGGATAAACGAAAAATCATTAATATTTAATACAAAAAACTGTCGGCTAGTACTATGGTGTATGACGTCACTCCTAAGCTTTCCTGCAACGAGCCGTGACTTCCTCGTGAAATAGTGAGATAAAACTTCAGATTTTGAAAGAATAGTCTTCTACTCCGATTGCTCAAAACCGTCCGTGCCATGGTAGCGGGACGAAATCTCCATAAATATAATAATTATATTATGTATTTACATTAATTTTTCCTTTTTATATCTGTTTTTTTTATTATGAGATTAGCGCATTCAAACAAACGAACTCTTCAGCTTAGTCTTTAATATAATTCAATTCTTTTAGCGCACTGTGCGTTCCCTTAAATTAACGCACAGCTAAAGTAACTCCTTAAAACAATGCATAGTGTTGGTAAGCTGTCAAAATAGAGAAGTGAGTTTATTTAAATTCAAGGAATAGATAATTTTGCTGTTGTTGCCGTAACGTAAACTTTATATTAAGTGTGATGTGATGTATCCCCTCCGTGGTCTAGTAGTTCAGAGCTTCGCTTTCGACACGGAGGCCGTGGGTTCGATTCCCGCGTTGGAACAACAAAAATTGTTGTTTTCAAGTTTGGTTAGAACAATGCAGGCTGATCACCTGATTGTCTGACAAGAAAGATGATCCATGCGTCGGATGGGCATGTAAAAATCGGTCCTGCACCTGTTCTCTTGCCAGTCGTATCGGTTTGCCGTCCCACTGGGTTATGAGAGTAAAAGGAAGAGAGAGTGGTCTGTGTTGCGCACACATTGGGCACTATAAAATAACTCCTGCGTAGCTGGCCTGGTTTCAATGAAATCGGCTACCGACACCGAAATAGGTGAGGGGAGCTATTAATTTATAGTTAATGGAATCAGGCGTTACTTTGCGGAAATCCATAGCATACAATTTAAATATATTATATATCTAGCAATATCCCGCGAAACAATTATAACCACAACCTGCAAGCAGATGAGTGAGTGTACGCATAGGCATGCGTTTGATGAACCTTCCTCCTCCCACACTGCTTATGCGTACACTCGCAAGCAAAAAACATGAAAACACCACCACCACACAAGCAATAATGTTAACACGATCGTGCAAAGTCCCACCACCATGCAGGTTGCAAAACTCGACGCGCGTTTCGCTCCGACCCCGGAGCATCCTCAGGATGTTGACTCTGCGAACAATGTTCGTTAAGTGATGCCGCCCGCCAAAACACCGCCTTATATTCCCTACAGCTACTACCCCTACCAACTAGTACCCCCACCAAACAAGTTAATAAGAGGTGACGAAGTAAGGTTAGTTTGGTCATTCAACAATGCAATTCTATTGTTGTTCTTTACTTTAATTATTTCTAACTGTTCCAACACGCTCAGTCGAAAGCCTTTATCACATTTATGTAATATCTTATAGGAATGACCATCTGGTATATTGTGACTACTATCTAAAAGATGTTTGGCAAAATGTGATTTATCATGATGACCATTTCTATAAGCCGCGATATGTTCTTTATACCGAGTCTCAAAGTTACGTCCAGTCTGACCTACGTAGGTCAGACTGGAGCGAAACGCGCGTCGAGTTTTGCAACCTGCATGGTGGTGGGACTTTGCACGATCGTGTTAACATTATTGCTTGTGTGGTGGTGGTGTTTTCATGTTTTTTGCTTGCGAGTGTACGCATAAGCAGTGTGGGAGGAGGGAGGTGCATCAAACGCATGCCTATGCGTACACTCACTCATCTGCTTGCAGGTTGTGGTTATAATTGTTTCGCGGGATATTGCTAGATATATAATATATTTAAATTGTATATTAATTTATATTAAGTATAATATAAAGTAATAAGGTTTGATGTGTTTGACCATCTAACTCGATAGTTACTAGCGAGCGCCGGCCCGCTTCGACGAGTACAGCGATGCCGTCACTTCCGCCGCAAAAACACTTCGCCCCACTAAACTGATTACACACACGGCCGCCTACTGAAGCGCTGCTTAAATTGAGTGACGCTCAAGCCACGAGCTAGTTAGTCTGTCCTTGTCACTCTGCATTCAGTACTCGCCGGTAATTTGACATTTAGGTTTACCATTGTGATAATAGCAGATATAACAAGAGAATACAGTTTTTGATTTGAGATATTATGCCATTGTGACTAGGTGCTTCAGACTAAAAATCTTAAATAAGATTAATATTATTTAGTCAAATTCTTTTTTCTTGCGAAATACACTGTAAATATAAACTAAATTCACTCTTGGATATTTAAAAGCTGAAGCGAGGGCAACACTAAAGTAAAGTAATATAATACAAATAATGTCTGTCATCTGGGAAGGGGGGGGGGGGGGGGGGGGGAAGGGGTTGCCATAGTCACATGGTCGTAATACTCTGGGCTCGCTGCTGCCCACGGCTGGTGTATCCCTAGTCGCTACGACACCACCCACGGGATAGTATGGGGTGATGGTCCAATTCTTTACGGCCGGGAACCACGCGGAACAATATCTAGTACCAGTAACAGCTGTGTTTCACTTTTGCACTCGCATGAGGAGCGACTTGCGATTTGCGTGCATCGATGGCTTCACGCTTCACGCTTCACTGACCCGCACGTTTTCAGCGGACACGCACTAGCGGGGGCTCTCGACTTAAAAAAAATTCAACCACTGAAAAGTATAAAATAATATATTTTTTAATGTAGTTACAATTGAAGACATGAGGATGCGGGTGATATGTAGCTAAATCAAGATTTTAATAAAAATAAGCTCAAACTTTCATTACACATTTTAGAATACGTCGTAAAGTATAAAGAACATTTATCTAAAGATCCGTCTCTAGAATCAACGTACTTAATACGTTACTACATATCCTGAAATGTTTGAGTGACAGTTTAAACTGAGTTTTCTGGGTAATTTTTTTGCGACATAACACCTTCATCCATTCATGTCTTTCTTCAATTATTGTTCTTTTAGAAGTCGGTGCCAGCAAAGGTGAGTATGTCAACCAAGGGGCTTATTACAAGCTCTTAATTCCAGCCAGTTTACGCTATACAACATGGCTGCCTGGAATTTTCGTATTACGATCACATAATAACTGCATGATGACAGCTAGTCAGCGGACACACTTGACTTGCTTCCGATTGTCACTTTCAAACTACCAAACTGGGGTGGATCCATTCAGTTTAACATGTCGCTGTAATATGAAAAAGAACAAGGCAGTTTAAGACCGTTGTATTATTGAATTGCCTGAAACCAGGCTGGTATTATAAGGCCCCTTATAAGTCAACATTAGAATGTTGTTCTTTAGCTGACACCGATTCCAAAAAGAACATTAATTGTTACTACATTATAAAAAATATTATTTTATACTGTTTATTTGTTGGAGTCGGTTTTTTTTAAATATTTTTTTGCTTTTTAGTGTTTCCAAAATAAACTCCAGTAGGACAAATTAGTTCTTCCGTTTGGTAGGTACGATGCAACAGACAGACTGACAGACAACACTATATTGTGTTGCCACTTCATTTTTGTGTCGAGGGACACTTATAAATATATGCGAAATTGAGAAACTCCTAAATTAGCCGTGGATTACCCGAGGACCAAATGGCAGCTATTTTGCGTCGAAAAAAAAATAATCACGCGAATCGGATCAGTAATCGGTGTACATACATAAAAAAGCCGACCGAATTATGAACCTCCTCCTTTTTGTGAAGTCGGTCAACAATAAACTGAAATTAAACGCGGAATATCTTACGTACATAAAGATTTAAATAATAATAGTACTCAAAAAAAATATGATTTTTTTCCGAAAGCAATTTAAATCAGGATTAACCTGCCAAAAGAGTATCCGGCCAATCCCGGATGTGTGTGCTCCTCGAACGCCATGCTTGTGAAATTTGGATGAACCTTCAGGTGAGCCCTTCACGCACAATAGCACAGGGAAGTTCATTTATACCGCGTGTGTCGTTTTACATATTATTCATGTTCTGAAATGCTTTGTAAGGCATTGACTGCCAAATGTTTTATGTAATACTAGCTGTCCCCGCGACTTCGTTCGCGTGGTTGTCGGAAACACTATCGCGGTTATCTTTTGATTGCTCACGTTGGTTTTTTATGTGAATAATTTTCCCCGTTTTTTGCAACATTTCTCACTGACGCTTCGCTCCTATTAGTCGCAGCGTAATGTTATATAGCCTAAAACCTTCCTCTATAAATGGACTATCCAACAATTTTTTTTTAAATTTTGTACCAGTAGTTCATGAGATTAGCGCGTTTAAACAAATAAACTCTTCCGCTTTATAATAATAGTATAGTATAGATAGGTAGTTTATGGACACCCGAATCTTGAGAGTGCGTTGCGAATCTTACAGATTATCGTAGTTACTTCCTAAACTGAGCCTGTGGTCTACGAAAACGTTATTTTCATTAAACGTGATTTCTATTATGTCAAGGACTTACATTTGTATTGCGTAGTTATTGCTATAGGCTAACAGCGAGAGGTCAGTATGCCGGGTGCATGCTTGACTCTGAAACTTATTTGCTGTTAGAAAGCGTTCACAGGTGAGTTACTTATAAACCAGACAAATATGTAAAAAAAAATTGAATAGAGTACGTTACAATTCGGGCCTTTCCTGTTCTATGGAAAGCACATCTCAAAATTTTGTGATTTCGAGTTTTTATAATTTATGGGAATAAATACCACGGGCCTACCTAATGCTTTTGACAGAAAGAGTCTACGGTGCCTATTAGTAGATCAATTTATTTATGACCGATTTTGTGAATGAATATACAGGGACTCAAAAATCTTAAAAGGCGTTCTCCCAACAATCATGTTTTTCGAATTATGCCCCTATTTTAGAAAAAAATGCTGATTCTACAATAATGCAAGCCCGAAGATAGAGTACACGAGTCGCGGCGATGCTGCTGCGTCAGCCATCTTGTTCTGCAGTGCAATTCTAAAGCTAGCGGTTGAGGCTGTGCCGTCACGAATGTCACCGCCGTCACATGGTCGGCTGCGATAGTTGTCAACAGCGTAAAAACTAATCTTGAGGAATACCGGCCATCATCGCTGTTACAGCCGTTGGAATCTTGGCTGTCATGATTTTTGCGCTCAGAGACTTGCACTGCAGGTCTGTGCAACTGGCACCAAAACTGTGACTGGTTGCAGTACAGTCGGTTGTTTTTGAAGCCTTCAGCATATCTAGCCTCGCTAATTTCGAACTTGCCCTAGTTCCGTCATCGCACATTCCCACATGCCCTCAGTCAGTTCAGAGCCCTCAGGCGTCAGGCAAGAGACACCGGCACGTCCGTGAAGCTCCTTTAATGAAGGACGAAAGCATGTGTTGTAGGGTCCAAATGCCTTATCATCATTATCAGCCTGAACATGTATACAATAACTACAATCTCTCAAATCAAATCTTTTTATTTCCATGTAGGTTATTAAATAACACCTATAGAATGATTGTCCTACATGATACCTACCATTAGTTCGGAAACTAGCCCGGCGAGAAGAACCGACACGGCGTAAGAAACTCGCGTAATAGCCCTGCTTGGAGCATAATCATAGAAAAATCGTTATTAAAAAAAATGGAGTTATATAATGATAGCAAAAATATTCTCCTATTCTCCAACATCTTAGGAGCGGCCCAGCATGTCTTGCAGGCTGCAGCTCTTGCCCCACGTGTCCCGGGCCCCAGCCAGACCACGACGAATGCGTTTATCGCGTCATCAGCCGGGCGTGACGAGTGCGCGTAATCACGACAATTACATTTATCATTAGCGTTATCTGATAAGGCCCGGGCCGAGCGTTTCGGTGGATTGTGTCCTGAAATTCGGCGCCGGCGTAGCATCAGCGGTGGTCTGGGGTACCCGGGGTATTGTCCAGGCTGGGTGGTATTCGAGACCTCTGCTGATCCTCGATCCGGACACTTTTTATCTACTTTTTTTGCATATCTTGATTAATACGTAATTAATCTATTAAAATATTGGTGATTAGTCCGTAATTCAGTGGTTGGATTTGATTTAAAGTTTTTAATGCAGTTTGGGTGTGCCGGGTGCGCGCGGCGCCGGCGCGGCGCAGCCTCGCCGTGCATCCGCTCGCAGCGCACGTCGCAAGTCGCGGTGTTAGTTGTAACTCCTAAGTTGGGTATATTAATATAATAATATTCAGGAGCAAATAATGATTATTAGGTACATAATATGTGTTCTTTGTTTACTGTTCAATTTGCATATAATTATGTAGGCCAAGCAAATACAATAATACCTTAAGTGTGTTTTAATTGCTACTTCAGTCATAGTCATGCGGATAGTCTCAAAATTAATGAATATTTTATTGTAATGAAATTCTACAGAGTCCAACTATAATAGTCCGCACTCCGCAGAGGTGACTCGGCGAACAATTCGCGCGATGTCTAGGGCCGAGGTATTTAATATGATCTGTAATTGCAGTCATCTAGGTCTGGCAGGGGTCTGGCAGCGACCGGGCCTGGCAGACGGAGGGGCCTGGCAGACGAAGGTGTCTGGCAGACGTGTCGGCGCCGTGATCCCCACTAATTGGATTCCCCAACTACGAGCGAACACTCAATTGGAATATTTAATATCGATATTCTGCGTATTGTGATTAACTTCATCGAAATTGATTGGTTCGTATTGAATAGGTACTTATATTATTAAGTAATAGGCACTTATGTTATAACAAGCTGACGACGTCTCCAGTCTATATATTATAGTATAATAACAATAGTATAGTATATTATAAAGGTATTGAATACGCTTCCGTCCGTGTGTGGTGCCAGTAACACAAGTTTGGACACTTAGCAGTTATCACGGGCCAGACTCACGTGGTATAAAGCATTCATGATTATAAATATAAAAGTCTGTTGGATGGATTTCATGCTAAAACAATTGAACGGATTTTGGTGATATTTGGTATATTAACACACACTCAACGACCAGTCCTTATCAATGAAGCTCAGTTGATAACGTCAAGCAATCGAACATTAGTCCTCATATCGAAACAGTCCAAAAGATACCCTCACCGTGGAGTGTGTTCGACTGGAGGGCTCTTCAGCCGGAGTGCGCCGGAGTGGGGGACGGAGGAGGGGGGGGGGGGGGGGGGGACCGGCAAGGGAAGGCTCCGGGTGTCAACTTGAGAAGTCGGTGTCGGTTCTAGGACCTGGTGCGCGCTGGTTCGAGACTGATACCGACTTTAGAGCGGGTTCAAATCCTTATCTCTCGACATTACTTTTTTAGATGTTTTGAGGGATGCGCGTTAGGTTAATCGTATACTCATATTTTTTGGCAAATTATTATAATTAACGATGTTTGTTATCGCTCTACAGGCTTTAATATTAATGAGTGATAATACTTTATGGGTCCCGACTCCCGTGTATAGAGTTTACTGCGAAAGTACCGGCGCTGAAAGAGGTGTTTTTTTTAATTATTGTATGAGAAAATTTATGATGTTGGGTCATTTTTCATACAAACATGAAATTCAAAAATAAGTCTTTCAACGCTGGTACTTACACAGTATACTCTACAATCTACATAGGAGGAACATACACACCCTAAATCATTATCACTCATCTATTTTACACCTTGTATATTGATAACTTATCTATCTATCTCCTATTACTCACAGAGGTTCTCTTAACTCTTATAAGTACGGAATCTCTATATCAATAGGCAAGGAAGTAAGAAATAGATAGTTTAGCAGCACCTCATTATAGTTTAGGACCGCCTCGCCTCTCCAATCTTAACCCCAGTCATGAAGTCCAGGGGAGCCCCTAAACTAACATATACAACATACCTCTGTAGCGCAGTGGTTAAGCGCGTTTCTGCTCGAGCGGGAGGGTGCGGGTCCGAATCCCGCTAAATAAGTTTTCTGTTATCTTGGGTCATCGATGTGTATTAAATTTGTATCAATATAAGAATTTGATATATAATAATATTCTTAAGGTACTTCCTGAAGTCTTAGAAAGCTGAAATTTTGTATGTAAGCTCTCATACTACCTATCTATCTAGACTATCAGGTCAAATGTAGAGCCAAGATTCTTGATCTATGTGCCCTTACTATACCAGGCCTAACTTCACATACTCATATTTACACATATTTCAGTCAAATTTAATGCTTGGCCGTTTTATTTCACACACGATGAATACCTATGAAATCTTCGTAGCGGTAGCAAAACGGCCAAATATCTGGTAAAGTAAGGGCACATAGATATCAAGAATGGCTTTACATGAGATCTGACCACTTTTTGATAGATTTTGATTAAGGTATATTACATATACAATATTTAAATGACAATATCTATACTATCTGACATCTTAATTTGCTTATAATAATAATATTTCAATTAATATATTTTATATGGAAATTATTGGTTTAGTTATAACAGGTATTTAATATTGTCATAATGTAAAACTCCAATTTATGTAAATTTAATGAACTAAAATGAGCTTCTAAATCGATTGCCAAACATGTGTAAATGCAAAACTCTCAGACTGACATAGAGGTATATAGGTATTACTTACATTATAGACGATGCATGTTGAGAGAATATATGTTGCAAGTATTTTGATAATATCCACTTTGTAATTATTCTTTTTATTTTTACTACAAATATTTCCATTCCATGCCATTCCATGCCCTATGGGCAGAAATTGTGCCCACTGTGTGTAAATCATTGTAACAACCATGTAACCAATTTCCGGAAATAAAGAATTGAATTGAAGGTGTAGTGTAGACCCTGTAGGGTAGATTTAAACGATATCTGATAGCTTTGAACACGGTAAGCTTTGTAGACTAGTCTTGGCAACATTTTTACATGAAACTGTTTTTGGTGGGATTTTAAAATATACCAGATACTACTAAGATAATATTAAAATAAATAAAAATCCTTCAAAAGAATAATCCTCTATTCGTACCTCTTGTTCTAGCGCTGTAAGACACATGGAGGAAAAAAGTATTTGCCGGCCCTCAAACGTACCTCTTACTCCCTCCTACTCTCGTATGTCCTACATAGGTAGACTATAGAGAGTCTACAGTACATACACTAGAGTACCACCAGTGGGAAACAATTAATCTGTATCGGAATGTAGCTCGGCCAGCTCGGGCCGCGCCGCACATTCCTCGCGGCGCGACCTCCTTGTGGCCGCGCACAGTAAATAGAGACAGAAGACGAGCTTGTACATCGCTCGAACTGACTTCGATGACCTCTATGACTTTGTAGTTAATAGATCTGGCGTTACTTTGTGGAAATCCATAGCATCAGCATAACCATAGTTCTTAAGGTGCTTGTGGTACGGGTACCAGACATCGGATATCAGAGATCTCTGATCGAGGTGGTGACCGTGGTGCGGAGGTTTGGGGAATGATGATGATGAAGGAGGCGTGTTCTGTCGAGGGTCACCAACATGGGAGTACAAGTGGAAGCCTCAAAGGGAGATCTCCGACCGAGCGAGATTATATGTTCGGTCAGGCCGAAGCCCACTGTACTAGTTATCAGATGTATATATAGCGCCGGACTTCGATAGCGCGATGCAGGATTCTGGCGCTAGTAGTACCGCCAGATTATAAAATTTAAATATATCTAGCAATATCCCGCGAAAATGATAACCACAAGCAAATCAGTTAGTAGACTCTGCCTCTGCGAACAATGTTCGTTAAGTTCTTTGATCGCAGAGTCTACATCTGGGGCATAAACAGTGCGGTAAGGAGGGAGGCGCATTAAACGCAGGCCTGTGCGTACACTCACTCATTTGCTTGCAGGTTGTGGTTATCATTTTTCGCAGGATATTGCTGGATATAATATATTTAAATTTTATAGTATATCCGTTGTCTGGTACCCGTACCACAAGCTCTTCGAGAACTGAGCACGCAGACGGATTGAGGTATAAAAGCGTCTATTTATATTAATAAGCATCCAAGAAAAGTAACGTTACTTACCGATATAAAAAGTGTTCAAGTCAGTAAACGTTCCTGACCTGTAAAACTTATAATATGATAACCATATCAATAATAAAATACATTTAAACAGTTATACCGTGACAACAAGGTACAATAATCGTACTGCTGGTATTCGCGACTACACGAAGTTTAGTGTGGTTTCATAATTATGACGACCTCCGTAGCGCAGTGGTTGGGCGCGTTGGTGTTCGAACGAGAAGTTGCGAGTTCAAATCCCGCCGAGGGAACAAAAAGTTTTTCAAATGATCCTGGGTCATGGATGTGTATTAAATTTGTGTATAATATAATAAAAATCTCAAATAATATGTGTATAGTAAAAAAAGTATTAAACATATTTCCGTTGTCTGGTACGTGTAACACAAGTTCTGCGGATGTTTAGCACGGGGCTAGATTGACGTGGTGTGAAGCGTCCTTACATATTATATTATTATTATAATTATGAATTACGAATAAGGTCATAACTTTACCTCGCCTTCTGTCTGCATTTATGCTGTACAACATATTTGGATTCACATATCTGATTCTCTTTAAAGTTGTGGAATTTGCGGGCAATACTGGGCTGTTGAATTTGGAGCATCTCGCCATTTGAGGCGGAAATACTTAATTGTTACTATTAGTCTTTTGAATGTTTATTTTTTGAATAAAGTTAATATAGTCCCCTGGAAAACAAATAATGTAAAATTAAATTATTTAAATACTCTTAAAAATAATGAAGACATTAAACTATTAAATACAATGTGCCCTTCTCGTTCGAACATTATTTTTAACTAGATTCAATGACTACAAAGACATCTCACCAACCTGCATACAAATATTTGTATATATTTTAAGTTTTAAGCAATCGAATAAAATTATTCATGCTTATTTTTATTATTCAGCTTTTGGTATCTTATTTGGTGGATTACTTTGAAACTAACCTGAAACAAAATCGAATCAGTTTGGAGAGTGAGGCCCCTGGACTCGTGTATACTCCAAAAGTATTTTAATAAAGGTCAAAAATAAGCTAATTACTAATATTACAGATGCAAACGTGTTGTCTGCATGTAATTGTACATTCACGCTTTAACTGATCGACCGATTTTAATGCAATTTGTCATAAAGGTTTTGAGCCCCAGGGAATATATTAGATAGATTCTTATCGTACGCAGTCGTATTTTATCATAATCTCTGATTTTTTGTCGGATAAGTAAGTAATTAAGTAAGTCGGGTAAGGATTAAAAAAACCTAATTTTACGCGATTATCACATTAATTATGTACGCATATTTTATTCTTATATCATCGAATTAATCCTACCTAAAAAACTTTATCAAACCCCTGTCTGAAGTTCCACACAAGACTGTACTAGAGTTAAGATCGCTGTCCCCTCTGTATAATGTTACTTATAGGGTGATCCCGCTACGATGCTAGTGTTACCAGGAATTTACTGCAAGCTAAGTTTATCAGTGTTGCAATAATTTAATCCATATAAATATCCTAGTTTTTTTTAAATATTTCAAACGTTTATATTATATTATTTTTGTAATGTTTGCATTTGATTGTTTATTTCGTAAATAATAATGTGTATAGATTGTTTTTTCGTTCCGGGCAACCCCTCGGGCGGGCGGCGCAGGCGCGGGGCGGGCGGCGGCGGGGCGGTCGATAGGCGCGGAGCCCGTGTCAGTCCGCGCCGCGCCGGGAGCCAGAGCCCGCGCGTCGGCGGCATGTGGGCGCGCGCGTGTGTGGCCGCGCTATGCCTGCTCGCCGCCTCGCTGGCCGGCGCAGAGAAGAGCAAGTTCTGTGAGTACCTTCTTCTCTTCCCAGGGCCTAGCACCCGCTTTAGTACATAGTTTCATTCATCGGAACGGCGGCGTACAGTCTCGTCGGCGAGCGATCGCCCGGCGTCGCCGCGCGCCCTCTGTCGGGGGGCGGCGCGGGGCTACACTCCATTTTGTATTTTATTTTTCACGTTCCAAGGACAGAAGCGGCAGATCATGATGCTTAATGTCACCTCGGGAAGATAATGCTATGTCGGGGAGATACGAACGAGTAGCTGCGCCGAGATGTTTTAATTACGTTATCGCGTCCGCTCGTCTCTCGCGATTGCTCCGTCGAAGTGGGCGCGGGAAATAGGTTATCCCGCCGGATGCGGGGAGCTGGATACGTTGAACGGCGTTTACGGGAAAGGAGGCCGCGTCGGGGACACAATAGAGTGCACAATGGTATCTCGGGGAATCTAGGCTGGCGCCCCCCGCCCCCCGCCCCGCGCCCCGCGAGCGCCGTAGTACTCCAGCATCGCCATCATCATCACCGCGGCTAATGTTAGGTGTAGATACTAGATATATTATATGTCGCAGTCGTCTGGTTGAATCTGCTTGTTTAATTGAAAGACGAGCGCGGTTTTTACTGGCGTCATACAGCTCGTACAGATAGCAATGTGTTGATATATTTTTTGATTAATTTACTTTAATATGCGATAAAATAGTACAAATTCAGAAATATTGAAGTTTAAAAATAAAATATTAAATGGCTGTCCTTTGTCCATTCCTGAATTTGTTGGTTAAAATAGAATTCAATGAACGTACTAGTCATTCAATCAAATTCAACCAAATGACTGCGTCGTACACATCATCTTTTAACAATACATTTTTTAACAAATTAAGTTACAAAGTTTATTCTTGGTAGAGACAGATCTGTCCACTTTACTGCTCGTAGCCCCAACGGTCATGTAAATGCTAAATATCATTACGCGTTTTGGTTTATTTTACACAAAATTGCGGGTCTTTCACAGACTATTTTATTGCAGAATTGTTATAAATTTTCATAGAACTATTTTAAATATATTCCGCAAATGAACGAATAGCGTGCAGATACAGAACTGTTATCAATTCGGCAATCGGCTGTTATTGTAAATTGCAATTTCTCCAGATTTTATCAGATTTTGCGGTCAGTTCCAATCAAAATGTAGTCAATTTTCTCTGGATTTCCTGGAATATTTTTTATATTTATATATCGCGTTCGTCAATATGAATTTAATTACTAATCAATAAATTTAATGAATTTATTATCGCCAAATGATAACACTGGAAGTCCTAATCTAAATAAAGAGCAAAGATTTGTTTCTTTATATACCTATATTTGTATGCATTGAATGTTAAGCTTAGAAACAATTGGATACATTTTTATTAAATTTGGTACAGACATAGAGTATATAGGGAAAGATGCCTGGCATTAAGAGGAAACACTACGGCTGTTTTTACATACAAAACATCTCCCTGGATAATGCCACAAGAGTAACATTTTTTTTTCTGAATATCTATGTATAGTTGTATACTATTAGTACGTCCCCATATTTTCCTTTTTCTCATAAAAAGAGAATTAGAGAATTGGACGTTCGAAAACCTCAAAAAATTGGTCAGATTTTCATCCGTGTTTAAACATCCAGGCAAAAATTGGGGTACATTTTGTGATAAAATTAAAACATATGATCAAGCCCAAGCCATTTTTTAGTTTATAATGAACAAAGTACCTAATTCGGTTAAGTTTTGGAGGAGGTAACAGTGCCTTTAATATATTAGGTAATTTCAGTTCAAGTTGCAGTTGTCTGTATCGGCTTGATCAGGCAGTTGCGGAACACAAATAGAATTTACAAATACCTATTTTACATTTTTCTAGCACGTTCCCTCTTAAAATGTACGGTTACCGCGAGACATTTTTTGCGCCCTGGTCTGGGGAATATGTGATAAATGATAAACTTGTAGATATCATCAACTTTAATATTTATCACCAGTATCAAGTACCATGCCCGGGCTTCAGAGGTTGCTGAAGTACTTGTTGACCTTCTGCCAGCCCTCGGTCAGCTTGGTGGCTATCTTGTCCACGGGGCCCGGCCCGGAGCAGTGCCGGGGGGGTCCCACGAGGAGGACCGCCTCCCCCGGGCCGAGCTTCACCCCCTTCTCCGCGATGACGTGAGTCCCCGGGGGGTAGCTGGAGCTGCCCGATCCGGCCGCCACCGTCATCTGCGCGGGAAGACCGGGGATCCTCCACACCTGGCTCTCGCAGGTGGAGCGCCCGAAGTTCCCCACGTACAGCAGTGAGCCCGAGCCGCCCCACCGCAGGATCGCCAGAGTTGTGGCCAAGCGTTTGATCTGAAATATGAATTTATCAGCAAATACAATAAAAAAAACAGAGATATACACGAAGGGTGTGAAATCGGTCACCGAACCTCGACGTGCGGGCCGATGGCGGGCGTCCTCCGCATGGCGGCGGCGGCGCGCGCCACGCCGACGTGGCTCAGCTCGTTAGCGTACTCAGTCTTCGCATTGGCATATCTGTAGTTGGGGGCGAGGGGCAGCCAGGGCTCGCCGGCGGTGAAGCCCGCCTTGGGCGTGTCGTCCCAGGGGAACGGCGCGGCCGCGGGGTCGGCCGGCCGGGGCCAGCACTTGTCCGAGTCGACCCAGGCCGGGATGGCGTCGGCCGCGCCCAGCTCGTCCCCCTGCTGCATCACGGCGGCGCCGGGCAGCACCAGGGCCAGCAAGTTGAGGCAGTCCACCAGCTCGGCGCCGTGCCGCGTCGCCAGGCGGGACTCGCCCGCCGGGCTGGTCTGGAAATTAATGGCGGTCGAGGAACGATTAGTCATCCGCCGACTGCAGCGCCCGTGATTTACCGCACACTCGGCTTTGTTGTGGACTCCTGCCGGGTAATTCGTTTGTTCGATGCCCGGTTTTATGATTTAGCGTGTGTGTTCCACGGCGGGCATTAATCGCTTATCCGTAAATTATGTTCCATTTATCGAACGTATTTGAACGATCAGTCAAAAGCAATAGTATAATGAAAGTTTAAAGAAATCGATTAACAGTATTCTCGCTGATGTATTAAACTCTTCGGAAAACGTACTCAATATAAAAGTAATTATCATCATTAGCGTAATGGCCCCCAAATTGTTTAGCGACCAATTAAATGGCAGTTACGTGTCCGCCTCGAGTGGCGATACTGTTTCAGTTGGGGCGGCGATCGACTTTCACAAAACATCGTATTTTGATTTATCGGCTGGCGCGGCATTAGCCTATACATTTCATTACGTACCACATAAACAAAAACTATATCCCCGCAGTCGGCCGTATAATGTATGCGAGTATCGCGCCGGTGGAGCGGCTATTGAAATGTATTCAGCTATGCAAAATGCAAATTCACGTGTAGGAAAATGGATTCTAAATTCGGTATTGATTTGGACTGCATGAAGGCGGGCTTACAGGGGGCTTAGGCTGGGTATAGTGACGGAATTGCAGTACTTACGAGCCAGGCCACCGCCGCGTCGGGCGGCGCGAGCAGCAGCGCGGCGTGCAGGCCCAGAGCCAGCTCGGGGGCCGTCAGCTGGCCTCGGCCCAGCGAGCCCACCACGCTCAGGACGCTGTCGGCCCCCGCCTCCCCCTCGCCGTAGTAGCGAGCCGCCGCGCTGGCCCCCAACGCGCTCTCCACTATTATAACCCTGCAGCAAAGAAATAACAGTTATAATATTCGACTTGCTATTTCGTTAGCGCAGGCGTTAGTATGATGATGTCTTAATTTTATTTAATTCTAATTTTTCTAAATCATTTCAATTTCGTCCATAAAGTCGAAATTATATATTAATTAATGGAACTGTGCATAGTACATGGTATCACAACACTGTCCCGTGACTGACGCGATCGCCGTCATCGGACGGGATACGGTAAGATGTTAGATGTTAGAGACAAGCACCACTCGGACGGACTCACGGTGCATCCATTTTGGCTGCCCGGGCACAGCGGGGCGCGGCGGTGGCCAGGCCGGAGACAAGGCGGAGGCCACAGTCCTCGTCGCGGGAGAAGTCGGGGCGGTAGAGCAGGCCGGCGGCTCCGCGCCGCAGCCAGGCGCACTGGGCCTCCACCAGCGAGGCGGCGACACGCGCCGAGCACAGGTTGAGGAGGGAACTGTTGTCTCGCGCCGCCCAGTAGCTCTGGCGCTGCTCGTGCCACACCCACGAGGTGCTGTCCTGGGGGACGACAAAAGAAATACCGTAATTAAAAACCAAAATTAACAAGATGATTCAGCACAAATGCTGCTTTCCGTGTAATTTGCGGGCCGTCGATGAGAAGTCAGACACAGGCGCGTCGGAGACATTTAATCATTAACTCGAGGCCTGCCCTAGTCAATGTATAATATGCGGTAGTAAATACAAAAATTTTGAAACGTGTTATTCCAACCTATTGTAACAAGATATTCCTTTATATTTCAATATACTTCTATACTACTATATATCATAAAGGAGGAAAAATTGTTTTAACGCATGTTTTTGTTTGTTCATTGCAAACTGCATGAGGTCGATAGGCTCTATTAATAAATATATTTTGATGAAATTTGCAACAACAACTATATAAAATATCATAGAGTCCTTTTTCAATTACAACGATTTTCCTTTCGCGTTCCAGCATGACTTTCCTTTGCTATTCCAGAAGGATTTTCTTTTGTCGCGAAGTCGCGGGAAGCATCTAGTATTGAGTAACCACACATAATTCTCACATAATGGAGAAGTTTAGTGGAGCGACTATCGGCCGGAGTTGCGCGGCCGAACAAAACAAACTAGAGGGCAAGTGTGCTCCATCATAACTTTTTACGCAGCTCCCCCCCCCCTCACCGAGACTCCCCCACGTGAAAGGGTTTATAAATGCTCGGTTATTTCTCATCCGATTGAAGTTTTTCTGTGGATATAAAACTATTCTGCTAACCTACTCTTGACATATAGATCGACATTGAAATTTGACAGTTCTTAAGAACACGATGCTAGCGCGAACTTGGTTCGAAACTAAGTGTCGATTTTATGGGACTAAATGTAATAAGTAAAAAGTGAAATTATTATAAATTTATTTAATTACATAAAATGTACTCTCAATTTCAAAATAACCTGTTGCTACGTCGTGTTCAAGAAGACTGATAAATTCCAACGACGGTCGGTTGAATTAAGAATCAAGAGCAGGCCTACTGGACATTCACATTGGTGCACGTTGATGTGCAAGATTAGATAATACTTTATATCCGTAAACAAAAAAAACCTGGACGTCATCAGGTTTCTCGTCTGCCCACACGACGTGGTCCTCGAAGCCTGTCGCTCGGCTGGCGCTGGACTTGAACCACTCGGAGTCGCTGCTGATTGTCCTAAGGTCCAGGGTCACCACTACTTTCAAATCTGTAGAAATTAATATATATGTAGCAACTCAATAACGACAAACGCTATGCGTCGAAAACATTCAAGCACCGTCGTCTGCGTTGGTAGTTTCCGATTAAGATAGTAGCCCGCTATAATAATATTATTATAGACACCTTTTCTATGTTAATTACTTTTACTATACCCTATTGTTCTGTAGTAGTATGTGTTGTGTGATGAGCAGAATATTTTTTTTCTTTTCTTTACAGAAGCCTTTAGATCTGCATATTTGAGTCACAGTAGACATACAATACTACTCTCTTCGTAATAGAATACACGAATTGCATGTACACATAATGTCCTTTACATGGCCGCTGGTCGCTGCACTGTCACATTAGTGGTCGCACAGTAAGCGCGGTTTGGGCGGTCTAGCTCATACGAAGATGGTGTAAGTGGATAAGCTATACAATGTATGCCCTTGTCTGTAGTGTGACTATTTATTTGGTGGTAGGTGTCATGTAGGACAATTCTATAAGTGTTATTTAATAATCTATATGGAAATAAAAAAATAATTTGAATGTAGGTTTCCGTGCTCAAAGGGTAAAAAACGAGATTCTATTACTAAGGCTCCACTATCCAGTATCCGTTCGTCTCTCGCCAGGCTGTATCTGATTTAGTAGTTTTCATTGAATTTTACAGATGATGTATTAATACCGCTATAATCTGTATTGACAAACACTAAAAGCAAAATAAAATTAATATTTAACGGGCTTAAACGATAAATGTAATTTTTTGCGTTTTGTTTTAAACCCGGACGCGAGTCTACTCGCACTTGACCGGTTTTCTATCATTTACGGGTTAAGTGTCTACTGTACCGAACTGTGCTGTATTATGGCGGGGCGTGTCACGCTGTACACAGCAGCCGCGGCGGGAAATGAGAGCCGTAATCAGAGTGTTCTTTAATTATTTCTTATTCAACGTCTAAAGAATAAATAATTAGCCGGCCATCTTTTGTTCCGCTCCCGCCGCTCGCCGCCCGCCGCCCGCCGCCCGGCGCCTGTGCCCATTTTAGATTTCAAGGAGCAATGGCGCTGAGATGACGTAATATATTACAGAAGGTCCTTTACATATATGTCGTAATATGTCGTCAGCTGCTGCTAGCTTATTCAATTGTAAGGCGAATACTGTTCTCATAGGCCTGGTTAATTTCCTTATTTGTAATTTGCAAAAAAAAACAGATATGTAACGCCTCGCGGCACATTTAAAACAAAGAAGTGCACGAATTCTTGAGACAGTCATAGAGTACAAACAACAGCCAAAACCGACCCAAATGCTCCTGCATATTAACAAAATTAATAAACGATATATCTATGTTACCTGCGGTGATTACGGGTCGCCCTAGGTTATGAAAATCAGACCAGTATTTGAGACGACAAAAATGGAACAAACATCTCATAGACTGCCAAAATCATTACCCTTTCTTTTGGCTTCGCCGAAGTCGGATGAAAATAACCGGAAATGGCGAATAACGACAAACCGGAAATATCCCATAATATAATCCTTTTTTTTTTTTTTTTTTTGATATCGCAAGGGAAATGCATTACGCATCCCCCCGGGAGGGTCCCCGAGGGGTATGTGGGACTCCCGGCTCGCTACGGCCGGTTTACCCACTAAAACCACTTGCGGATTGCCATCAGCCGTTATGTTGGGTGGAGTGCCTGGATCTGTCTAAACACAGCCCACTCCTCCCTCGACCGGCCGGTTCACCTCTATAGGGACCGGACTTCCATCAAATTAAGAGAGCGCTCCGGCAAACTGAACCGCTCTCCTCGGCGCCGAGACTGACAAAGCCGGGGAGGTTACCCATCCCTCTACCCGGAGCCCCGTACTAGACGTGAGATGGGAGGGCCGCAAAACGACGCCTCCGCACCCCCGTCCTGCGCCGGCGAAGCGGAAGAGAGAGAGGATCAGTCTCTCTGTCCCGCTCCGAGGCCTCCTTCTGCGACATGACGAATTCACAAAAGGAGACCACCGCCTGCCAGGCCTCATCACTCTCGAGCATGCAGCGAACCACACTCGAGAGCGAGAGGTCCCGCCCAATCACTGCCACGAGATCGTGGCGCTGCACGGCCCATCGATCGCACACCTCTAAGGTGTGCTGGGCCGTGTCCTCCGCAGCGCCACATGCGTGGCAAGCTGGCGTAGGCTCTCTCCTGGCAATCTTACACAGGTACGCACCGAAACATCCGTGTCCGGTGAGTACCTGTGTAAGACGGAAGGTGAGGGGCTTTCTCTTACGGCGCATCCACGCCGCAAGAACTGGGCGCAGTGCCGTGGCCGTATGTTGACCATACGGGGACTGCGCCAGAACCTCACCCCACCTTCGTAGCAACCACTGTTGCCCCAGCTTCCGCAGTCGCGAGAGCTCCTCCCAATTCGGCACCTCGCCTTGCAGCCTCTTCTCAGCGCGGAAGAGGTGCACTTCGGCGAGCACCGACGCCTCGAGCTCCCACGGCGGATCTCCAGCCAGAGCAGTGGCTGCCACCCAGGAGACTGTACGGTAGCCCCTGATTACCCTCACCGCCGTGACCCGCTGCGCTTTCCGCAGCTGAGCCTTATTGCGGACGGTAAGGGAATCCGCCCAAATAGGGGCTCCGTACAGTGCTATACTCCGACAAACTCCGGAGTATAGCCGCCTGCAGGCATCGCTGGGCCCCCCCACATTCGGTAGGAGCTGGCCCAGCGCAGAGGCCGCCCTAATGACCTTCGGCCCTAGTTGTTCAAAATGGGGTCCGAAGGTCCACCTCCCATCCAGGGTGAGTCCCAGACACTTGAGTGTTGGGCTCACCCTGACCTCCGTCTCTCCGATAAGGAGTCGTGCACCCGGGTGGGGTCCTTTCCTCCCAGGCCCGCGGAAGAGCAGGGCTTCGGTCTTTTCAAGACGAACTCGAAGCCCTAATCGCTCTATGCGGCTGACTACGAGGGATACTCCCACCTCAGCCAGCCGCGCAGCCTCCTGGTACGTTCGTCCACGGGATGTGACGTAAGTGTCATCCGCGTAGCAGACGACACTCATCCCGGGAAGAAGGCCGCTCCGCAGGACCCAGTCGTAGCCGACGTCCCATAGGTTCGGACCCAGCACCGAACCCTGGGGGACACCGCACTTGACTCGCCACCGCACTAAGGACCCCGACCGATCCTCGAACACGATCTCCCTATCGGAGAGGTACGCGTCCAACAGCCTCCCGAGATACGGAGGCACTTTGAAGAACAACAGTGCCTCGCGTATTACGCTGTGGGGGAGGCTATTGAAGGCATTGGCGATGTCCAGCGACACCGCCACCACCACCTCCTTCCCGCGTTCCGCCTCACTCGTCACCGACTTGAGGCGCCTCAGCGCGTCGATGGTCGACCGACCCGCCCGAAACCCAAACTGTGCATCACACAGTCCGGGCCCCGGGCCTTCCTCCAAGTGATGAACGAGGCGGGAGGCTATGACGCGTTCAAACGCCTTGCCCACCTCGTTCAACAACACGATCGGTCGCACCGCCGACGCACAGTCCAGTGCTCGCCCGCCCTTTGGTAGTAGGACGAGCCGACCCTCCTTCCATGCCTCCGGGAACTGTCCGCTTTGAAGGCAGCGGTTGAACAGTTGCCGGAGACTATCCTCGAGATGCACGAGAGCGATTGATAGGACTCTCCCGTGCACCCCGTCCGGACCTGGCGCCCTCCTCTTGCTACGGAGGCGGGAAAGAACCGCCTCCATTTCTAAGTCGGTGACGGGTGGCGGAACACCCTCCTCCATCGAGTCTGACGTCCGTCGGGCCATCTGCGGCGGAGCGAAATCTGCTGGGGGGTCCGGGAACAACTCCCGGACGATATCGCCCAGCAGTTCTGGCTGGAGCTTCTCCGTCAGTGGGGCCGACTGGGCGCGAAGTTTGTCTCGCGCCCTTTTGTACGGTCGACCCCACGGGTCATTATCCAGACCCTCCACCAGCTCCAGCCACGCTCGTTCTTTGGCCCGACTGGTAGCCAGCTGTAGGATTCCGCGTTTTGCCACGTAGACCCTGTACAGACGGCCGTCTCTGTCCTCGTCCTGGGGACGGCGCTTCCTGCTGCGGCCATAAGCTCTCCGCGCCGCGTTGCAGGCAGCGCGAAGGTCGGCCAACTCGGCCGACCACCAGTAATCCCATAATATAATCCTATAGAGATCCTCTCAATGGGAAATAACCTGACATACTCCAGTCCAGGCATTAAATATGAAATTTCGGATACAGATACTGATATGGATATTAAATTATTTCGGATTATCCGTTTTTTTCGGATAATGTCGGTAACGGATATTACATTTTTAATAATACTTAAATTTCGGATTCGGTTACGGATATTTTTAAATATCGGATATCCGATAGTTTCGGTTACGGCTACGGAGCTCCCTAACATCCAGCAGCAGGGGCTCCAGTCAACACATCTGCTCATAGTCGTCACGACTATCGCAGGCCTACTATCAGATAGGAAAGATGACCCTTGCACGGGCATGTAAAAAGTCGGTCCTGTGTCACCAGCTGCGTCGCTCATCCGTCCCATTGGTCTACGAGGGTAAAAAGAACGGTGTATTGTGTATTGCACAGACCCTTGGACACTACAAACTCCTGCGAAGCAGTTTTAATGATAGCAAGATTTGGAAGGAAAACAAATAGTGACTTAATCACCCAATTTGTTGGCTCTCTGCACCAGCTCCTTGAAGTCGTCTAGGCTGCCGTATCTCTCGTCCACGGCGGCGAAGTCCACGACGCCGGGGGCGGCGCAGTCGCGGCTGGTCGCGGCCACCGGCGACAGCAGCACGGCGTCGCTGCCCAGCGACTTCACGTAGCTCAGCTGTTTACTTGTACCTACAATAGGTGTTCAAATGATCGAAACTCATCTATTTTTTTGTTATAAGATTGACATGTGTGTGTCTGTTCGGGGTTGGGGATGTGTCGATTTTGATATATTTTCTGAAGTGAAAATTTTTTATGCGCACCGCACACAGATTTTTAGTGGGTTAAGCCGATCTGTCATGCTCTGAGGAGAAATACTCGATCGGGTAATCTCGGGACCGCCGAGCGAGAATGATATATGGGATGATATATGGGATTGGCCAATGAAATGTTCACTACTGCCGTGCGGTCTTAAGCACATACTGTTTTTAATATTTTATTGAATTTTTTGTTTGAAAGCTGACGTGATCGCGGATGTTCTTAGATACAATTTATCATCATTAGTTGCTTGATGCTTGGAGGATACTTAAAATTTTACATTAAAATTAGAATATGAAACTGTAACCCAATGAGCTATTATCACGAATGGTCCAAACTTCTCTTGTAACAATGCATAACTACAAAGGGGCCTAGCGTTTATTATCAAAGGGCTAACTCGGTGAACAGTAATACCGTGGTACTAATTAAGCTTAATCGAAATCTCTTATTTGGTAAACTGAGTAAGATCAAATACACACAAATATCTGTTCTTATATGAGATTTAAGTTTATAAAAATAAAATATTGCCTCCTCCAGCCTCCAGGTGACCGTAATAAATACGAGATAGCGACATTTTATTACATCTTGTTACTTCTCTTTGTATTAAATGTCCTCCATCCCTTTTCATCTGCACGACTATTGTCGAGATAGAACTACCGACTTAGAGCTCACGACTCCGGCAGTCTTTTCACGTATATCTTGCTACAGCAAAGCCAATCGCAATAATTGCGCAATTTTTTCTCTTGAACTTTATCTACGGTTAAAAGTTAATAAGCGCCAAAACCAAATTAAATAGGAGAGCAGTTTAAAGTTTTAAAATTCTAGAAAAATCAGTTTGCGCCAATGTTTCTTTGCCATAATATAAATTGTTTTTGATGCTAGGTTAAAAAGTCTCGTAGAAAAATGAAGCAAATGTGGACTCAAACACAACAGCGAGCGATTAGCATAATTTTTTGATGTTCAGCAATCTATCGCGCGGTTTTTGCTAATTGCTATTTTTACGTAATCAGCCGGCGGATGTAGTGAGTTCCATTCCCGTTAACGAATGTGAAGAAATATAGTATAATGTCGGTTTCAAGTGTGCTTAGGACAACGCAGGCCCACCCCACTATCAGACAGGAAAGATGACCCTTGCATGACGCACGGGCATTTAAAAAGTCGGTCCTGTGTCACCAGCCGCTCATCTAGTAAACCAATGGGACGCCATGGGTTTACTAGAGTAAAAGGAACGGTGTATTATGTATTGCACGGACTCTTGTGCACTACAAACTCCTACGAAGCAGTTTTAATGATACTGGACACCGTCACCAGAAGCAGTTAGTTATACTGTGTCTCTTGTTCTTATTCCATACAATATAAATTACTATCGGTTGGTCCCCACCGTACAAAATAGGAATACCTTGCAAGTCGCCCAAGCCGTCACCGTTCGTGTCCTTGAAGGAGTCGACGTCGACCCTGTAGTATACCGCCGTGGTCCACCACGCCGGGCCCGCGTGACCACCGGGCAGCATGCTCAGCGCGGACAGCGCCGCCCACCACACCGGGCTCACGTGGCCGCGCAGCACGAGCGTGTACACCAGCGCTAGCATGTCGGAACTGGCTGCAAGTGCTGTGTCACGGCCTCGAGCTAGTGCTGTCCCGAGTTATGTAGTTTTGATATTTCAAAGCCAGGTAGTAAGGTCATGATGGAAAAAAATACCTCCCATATACTTACGTAATCTGTAGTGCCTGCAGGGCCACCATTGTCATGGTTAAAACTTCGTTTCGAACGACTGTCTTTTCTGCTCGTACGCACATCGAATCATGCGCGTGCGAGCGGGACAGACTGACAATAGAAACGATATTTGAGGTATGAGAATCAGGCCCCTGCATGGTTTCGTTTTAAGCGAGCGATAACAGCTTACCACCGAACATATCTTACCGCATTTATCCACATAAATGAATCCGCACTTTGTGCAAATGCGAAAAAGATTTCAAAAATGAATATTGCTTTATGCAGATATTCGAATTTGCATTTACAAAATAAAATCGAAAACACTTAGCTGAAAGTGTGTATTTTTCGAGCGCCGAAAAACAGAATCGTTTAGCTGGCGGCGCGGCGGTAACGTAATTTAAACCGTTCGGTAATACACGTTGGCTAAAAGGTTCTGTAAACGGTTTACGTCGTCACCTCACTACCGCGTGACGTATCCCGCATCACGCACGCCCTCTAATTGCGGGATCGGTGAGTCTCGTCAGCCCGCTATTGAGACGCTAAATACATATTGTTGGACAAAACAGACGTTACTTCTAACAGTCTGGACTAAGTCCCTACTCGTAGTTTCATAGACGCTATGAACTCTTAAGTACTATTCGGAGATATGAACATATTATTCGGGTATCCTTTACATCTTTTATGATGTGGACATTTTAACTGATAATTTACTACGTGCTAAAACTAATCTTATTTCAACTGAAAAGCGATATGTCACAAACGGAGCAATAAATCTTATACAGTGTGTAAAAAGTACAGTCACTATAACTTTGAGATACGATTATAGTACTTCTTTTCATTTTGGAAATGTATTTTTTTTATTTTTTTGAATCAATAACTAAAAAAATATATTTTTACTTTTTACTATTTCCTATTTTTTTTAATTTTGATAAAAAATAGGAAATAGTAAAAAGTAAAAACATACAAAAGTTATAGTGACTGTTCTTTTTACATCCTTTATATAAAATGCATTTCTGTTCGTTAGTATCGTATAAAAATAGGAAATAGTAAAAAGTAAAAATATACAAAAGTTATAGTGACTGTTCTTTTTACATCCTTTATATAAAATGCATTTCTGTTCGTTAGTATCGTATAAAAATAGGAAATAGTAAAAAGTAAAAATATACAAAAGTTATAGTGACTGTTCTTTTTACATCCTTTATATAAAATGCATTTCTGTTCGTTAGTATCGCTAAAACTCAAGAACGGCTGAACCGATTAGGCTAACATTAGTTTTGAAATATTCGTGGAAGTCCCGGGAAAGTTAAACGATTTATCACAAACTGTTTCCCACTGGGTGACCCGTGCTCAACGAAGTGGGAATTTTATTAATGTAACATTAATAAACAAATTTTATTAATGTAACATTAATAAAATGCATGTTAATTTTAGTTTCTGCTGTATAACATAATTGATCGTAACAACTACGTAATGCATTAAACGCATGTCATACGTTTAAATTAGTTTACGTGCGTCTCATTATAGAGTTCCGCAGTTTATGTATTCCGGTGTTAATACCTAGTATGTGACATACTCAATCACCACTTAAATAAAGAGGTTCTCAATATTTTTTGTAGTTTGTAGTTTTAGGCAATAGGCTACGTTCCGGTCATGTTCCCCTCGGCAAATTTAGACACCTCGTTGGAATCTGTGCCGGCCTTGACTGTGATGAGTGCGGCTTACAGAGGATGTCCACCACTTGCTGGTGGAATGTTCCCGGACCAAGTTCTTAGAGAGGCTTTCAATTTAAATTTACTAGATGTAGGATTATTCCAATCTTTACTATCGGAGTCTTCATCAGAACCAGGCCGTCTGTTAGTTTTCTAGGAATTACAACGAAGGTAGTTTATAAACGAAACAATAACTTAAGATATTATATTTATTGAGACTAGGTTCATGTTGGTGGAGATCGCAGCACCAGCGCCTCTCCCGCCTGCAGCGTCAGCTCGCCAAACTCGATCACGTCACTGAAACAATATTAACAACTGTTAAGTTACCCTCGATCGAGCATTAAACGAGCTGATGATCATGATGATAAAAAAATTGCGTTAGTAATCGAACATAAAAACCCGCATCAAAATCCGACATTTTGTTTACATACGCCTCGGACACATTTTTCCAACATTTCCCCACTTTTGTGCCGGGGACTCAAATAGTGATATTTCTATTCCCTTGATTAGAAGACAACTTTTTGCTTTTCGGCGACAGCAAAATAAACGTTTCCGAATTGTGTTTTTGCCAAAAGTAAATTCTAATCCTTTGATGTGAGTAAATTGTTCGCGGCTAATCCGGCGGAGCCGTCGCCTCGCTCCGAGACGTGCGCGCTATTTCTGCTCACAAGGCTTTAGACAATATTATTTGACTTTAAGTTATAAATAACTACGTGATCAAAGGACCCACTTTCATATCATATAGAAAACTATAAGTCTTTTATAATAGACTATAGAAATATAGAAATGGAAGTGGTGGTTTCTCCCTTGCTTCAAAACCTGCATGTCTTTGCTAGGTCTAATCATTACATGAAGTACTACTTACTCGGCTAGTCTACTAGAGTGTATACTCGAAGTGTAGACGGTGAGAGGCGCTGATAGGTAGGAAACCTCGGCCAGGTCTACTCGGTCTGCTGCGGCACCCACGTTGAAGACCAGGGCGAAGGTTTCGTGGGTGGGGAGGTGGCGCACCAAAATCAAGGTGCCCTCCGACAGAGCCTGGATATGGTACTGCCCGTGGGATAGAGTTAGCTCCTTACGGAGACTTGATAGCAGCTGGTACACCTGAAGCAAATATTACTTTATTAAAAATCAAAATACATTTTTTTCACGATTAAGGGTAGATCAACAATAAATAACACTTTATTAAAGGATATACCTTCACGTGACTTCTAGAGGCATCCCACTGAGATTGCAAATTGATCTGCATGTAATCCTGGGCGATAGGCAGCCATGTGTCCGGGTTGGTGGAGAAGCCGGCACTGGTGGTGTTGTCCCAGTGGTAAGGGGTCCGGGCCGGATCCCGCGAGTAGTCCAGGTAGTTATCCGGATTGCCCTGGTTGCAGGCGGCCACATCGACTGTGTCCTCCCAGCTGACGTACCCGTCCCGCATGCCGATCTCCTCGCCCTGGTAGGTGATGGCGACCCCTGGAAGCAGCATGTTCAGGCCGTTGAGACCGTCCACCATGTCAGTTCTGAACCGGGACGGCATTCTCTTTTGATCGTGGTTTCCGAACTGCGAATAAATAATTTTTTGTTATAATGGTCTCAACAGACCATCCCCTAGTTTAGTCCCCATGAGCTGCGGCATACTTACCACCCAATTAGCAACACGCCCGGGTGGCATGTAGGTGAGCCAGCGCTTGATGACGTAGACGAAATCGCGCGCGCTGGAGCCGGCCGAGAGGCTGGTGATGAAGTCAAAGTTGAAGGGGAAGTGCGCGCCCAGCCGCGAGTCCTCGTCGCCGTAGTACAGCATCGTCATCGACACATTCGCGTACGCCTCTGCTAGCAGCACTCTGCACATAGGCTACTATGAATCTTTAATTTATTTTTGACGTGAAATATATTCTAAGACTGTAGGATCAACTCTGTAGCTTACCAATTAGCACCACGATCCCGAATATAATTACAACATCTGACAACTACTAATTGGGTTTTGGGCCTGATCGAGCACAGCACTCCGTTCCCTCGGAGATTTCCCTTTCTGGCTTCCACTATTCCCACCACTCAAATCTCAGTTTTGGCAGACTTTGCATTACACTACATTAATAATTACATTATGATGAGAGCAACATACATGGTGTCTCTGTTATTATCCCGCGAATATTGGTCTGCGAAGCTTCTCCATGAGTACACGACGTCGTACAGCTCTATCTGGTCCCTAGTGAACTCCTGCGTGGTGTATCCCGGCTGGTCGGCCGTGAGGAACATGTTGCCGCTGAGAGGCTCGTCGGGGTACGCGCCCCCGTGGTCGGCGGGGTTCGCTTCGAACAGATGGGGTATGGCGTCCACGCGGAACCCGTCAGCCCCCTTGTCGAACCAGAACCGCATTATGTTCATCATCTCCTGATTCACCGCCGGCTCTCTAAAGTTGAAGTCGGCCTGTTCGATGGCGAACTGGTGCAAATAGAACTGCTGCCGGCTCGCATTCCACTCCCAGACTGATCCGCCGAACTGGCTTATCTGAATTGAACAATATATGGCAATTAGCAGAACTAAATCGTTACTTTTTGTTTTGACTATCTTTACATGTGTATAAGAAAAACTTTTACTAAGATAATCAGTACCCATCTTCCCCGTAGTCTCACGTATATACATAAAAAAATCCTATTAGTTTAGGAACCTATTCAATGCAAGTAAACAAGTGTATAAACTTGTCTTCTATTTATGGAAAATAGTTTTGATTAGTGAATATTGCTCACCCAGTTAGAAGGAGCCAGAGGATTTGTCGGATTGTTGGGGTCAATAATAGGATCGGCCCAAACAAAGTAATTTTCGAATTCGGGATCACGGGCCACTGACTTGATGAAATATTCCGAGTCTGTACTCGCGTGGTTGGGGACGTAGTCCAACAGTACTTTTATACCTGAAACATAATCCTAAGTTTAAACCTAAACTCACCAATACTCTTAGGAAATGTTTCAATTTCCCAGAGCAAGGATATCTTTTGCGATTGCGTATCTCGCGATTCCCGTAGCCTGCCAACACCGGATAGGGCATCACCATTAAGTGTGATCCTCACCCGCACCCGGCAAGGCCCACATACCCCGGTGGCTTCTCCTCAGCGTCACCGGGATGTAAACCATTTCCCAACAAAACCAAGGTCAAGGATATCCCAAGTACCTAATTCATGCGCCTTCTGCACAAGCTCCTCGAAGTCAGCCATGGTGCCGTACTCGTGGTGGATGTTGTAGAAGTCGCTGACGTCGTAGCCGAAGTCCACCATGGGGGACACGAAGATGGGGGACATCCAGATCGCCCCCACGCCGATGTCCACAAAGTGCTGCAGCTTCGATGTAATGCCTGCACACACGATTTGCTAATCAAGACTATGATGCTCGAGAATTTTATGTTTTGGAGTCCATGGACCATCTCTGTTGGCTTGTCATTAAAATATTCTAAACGTTTCTATGTCCTGTTTCTGATGATTATAAGTTGTCCGGGGCGTTAACGGTGATTATACTTTCCTTTCAAATCTCCAATGCCATCGCCGTCGCTGTCCTTGAACGACCTGGGGTATATCTGGTATATGATGGTGTGCTCCCACCAGTCCAGCGGCTGGAGGTCTGGTGGGGTCACCTGCAGGCGCTGGTGCAGCAGCACCGCCCAGGTCAGCGCGCCCGCCAGCCCCACCGCCAGCAACACGCACGCGGTGATACCCACCACTTTCATCGCCGCCATTACCGACCAGCTGTTTTTTTTAATTTTTTGGGCAAGAACTATGATCACAAGAGTCCCAACGGCTTTATATTACGTCGGACTTGCAACTGGGGGGTTCAGTTATCGACCTCGCCCGCTATAAATTCATAACACTTATCTGACAATGCAGATACGACGATATTTTAACCTTGATTCGGCAAAAGTAAAAGATATTATTATCTGGTCCGTAAATAAAAAATATTAATGTAATGATCAATAAAATATCACTAGTGACGTGCGCTGCTTTGCTTCATGACAAATACATTAATGTGTATAATAGTCACTTACACCAGGATAACTATCTGGAAAGAGTTTTAACACATTCAATAAAAACCATTAATTTACCGACTACTCAAACATTCAAATTTTGTAGAATTAAAAATGATTCGTGAATCGGTAAAAATGAAAAACAACTTTACTGTAAAGTAAGTTATATTTAAAAAAGGTACCGTTTTGCATAAAAGAGAAATTAGTGTTTTAAAACAATAACGATTTAACTAAAAATTTTCATTGTGTCACGCGTATTTGTATTTTTTTTTTACAAGAGTTAGGACTTTAAACAAGTTTCAAATAAATTTTTGATTAATTTAGAATGTAGATACAAATTATTTACTAAAACTTACCTAATTAGGTACCTAATTAACTTAATTCTTAAACAATAGATTAAAACAACCATAATCGAATGTTCGATATTTAATTTTGATTTACTCCTCCTTGTGCCTACATGTAATAAACGTAATATTATTTATTGTTTATGGACTTTGATAAAGCGATAAATGATTTACTAATCCGTGGTGTTAAATATACAACATAAATAACACCTATATATTTTGTACACATGCCTACATTGTTATTTTTGGTAAAAAAACTATATTATTGTAAATAAATTATCAATTTCACAACAGACAATCGAATAAAAATCTATAACCCGACTTCGAAAAAAATGGGTCTAAAAAGTCTGAAACAAGAAAATAATTCAATTTGAAATCCAGAAATGCATAGGTACAAAAATGGTCAAGGTAGAGCCGTGGTCGCACCCGCTATGGGCATCGAGCATTGAATTCTTTTTTCTACCGTATTTCGGTGTGAACTAATGCTTAGATATTATTAGCGGGTACGACCACGGCTCTACCTTGACCATTTTTGTACCTATGCATTTCTGGATTTCAAATTGAATTATTTTCTTGTTTCAGACTTTTTAGACCCATTTTTTTCGAAGTCGGGTTATAGTTTTTTAATCTTTTTTTATTTAATATTTTTCTGTTTTCACATCAAATATAATAATTATTATATTTTTAATTTAATTGTCCATTACATAGAAAGTATCAACTCCTAGATACTACTTGTACGACCGCATTTTAAACCTTTATTTTGAATTTAACAATAAAATATAAAAGTAAATAAAAAATATAAATACATATTCGTAATGTGCTTGCCAAGACCTATCTTTTGATACCAAACACGAGACAAATATCTTAATTAAATTTTTTTTGGAGATAGTTTTTGAGGTATAATTTTCAAAGACCAAAATTTTTCAAAAAATTGTATAGCCTATGTTACTCGCGGCATTAATACGAATCTATTGACACCTCGTTCATCAAAATCGGACCAGTAGTTTAGCCGCTGCGAGGGAACATACATACATACATACATACATACATACATAGACTGCCAAAATCTAATATTACCCTTCCTTTTGGGTTCGCCGAAGTCGGGTAAAAAGTAGCCTCTCATCTGTACATTGTCCTATCGTTAAGTACAAAGTTGTCGCAAGCACAAATACGCACACGTACTTACTTCAAAAAACGTCTGCAGTCAATGCGGTCACTTCTGATATGTTTTTATTCCTAGTGTATCTACTTTGTGCTAGTGCATAGGAAAATAGCACAAAATAGTAACTAGTCGAGCCAGGATAATGGCCCAGCTAACTATTTATTTACATTAAAAAGCAATGCTTTATTATAATGTTATTTATTCATTTGGAAATTCCGAAAAAAAAAGAAATAAATACTTTAATAATAATAATAATAATATCTATGGATGCTTCACACCACGTCAATCTGGCCCTGTCCCAAAGAACTTGTGTTACAGGTACCAGACAAAAAATATATTTAATACTTTTATATTATACACATATTATTTAAGATTTTTATTATATTATACACAAATTTAATACTCATCCATTACCCAGGAACATTTAAAAAAAACTTTTTGTATCCTTATAGGTACTTATTAGTAGTTACAATTATTATACAAGGTATAAAAACGACTTAACTGGAACAGCATTTGTCCACAGATCCCTCACGACGTTAAAATTATTTAATTAAATAAATAATTATGGAATTTCGACCACTGAACGACATGATTATTATTAATTACAAGACTCATACTTCTTTTTATCAGTATAGATAAAAGTTTATAATAAATTGTAAGAAAAACGTTTGTAGTGAGGTAGGGAAGCCCAAAGGGGGATTTTTGTAGTAACTCGAGAGCGTTATATTAGGATATATGTGTCCCACACGCCTCTGGTAATCTAGGTAATCTAGGTATAATGATAGGCGGAATTTAGGATAAAAAAGGAGAAATATATATAGGATAAATTGGTCTTATCAACAAAACCTACTAAGTCTCTAGAATGCTCTTAGTCCAGAAATTTTAGGTTTCATCTAGGGAAAAATTACTAGTTAGCCGGCACGATATCGATGTCGATTTTTCACATCTTCATAATATTACCGAAATAAAGGTATATACAAAAATTCAGCCCACTAGGAATTTTTCCCCATATTGGGGTTAAAATGCCTAAAATGACTGGACTATCTAGTAAGTACACGTTTAGCGTTCTGGGGTCCCCAACTATGAATACTATGAAATAATATGAGTAGACGTTTTTAAAAAATAATAATTTATTGTTACAAAGACTTAAAAAATAATTTAATTAAGTATAAAATAATAGAATTTTCTACTAAAAATTAATCAATAATATTTACAATAATTTAAAAGTAACAACAAACTATATAATATTATGTACATTTAAATGCGATAAACTTGTCATATACTCATAACAATACATCCGTTTCTTCACCCCAAGTTTATACAAAACATAAATAACCAAGAATAGGCAATTAAATCAATAATAATTATTGCAGGTCCACAATTTTGTTTAGAACAGATTATAATTATCATATAACTTTAACTGTAAAGGCGTGGTTTTTGAAACCTTACACAAAAAACATTACACATTATATGTAAACATTTGTATAAGCCTACACAATGTTATTTGAACCGAGACAAAAACATTGTGCAATGTTTCAGGCAGGAGTCCCGATTTATGTAAAGCACGTCTTCGTCACCAGTAAAGAGTATTTTCCACTTATTTGAAACTATGACACGGGCGCCGCTCTCAGCACGAGCGCTTCCCCGGGTGACAGCATCAGCTCCTCGCCAGCTATTTGATCGCTGGAATTATATTATTTCTCATTAGTATTCGTTATTAATATTATCCGTAATTATTATCCAAAAGCCAGTAGGACTTTTATTTTTAGTTTCTCTTACGAAACTACTTTTCTCTTCCACACATTAGTGTTTCAAGTTCTTTAACTTTTAAAAAAATGTGCACATTGTAATAGATTTTTAATAGGCTTAATTAACTTCCAAAAAATAAAATTGCATACCCTTTTCTTCTCGATGAGTGTATGCTGGACACATGGACGGTCGCCGGAAGCTGCAGGTGAGCTACCCTATTCAGTCTTATGGTGTCGGACGTCTCCCCCACGTTGAAGATCAGCACCAGTGTGTCATAGGTGCTGAGGTACCTCGTCAGGTAGAGCGTGTTGTCTGACAGCGCCCTGATATCGTACGCCCCGTGAGAAAGCGTCTTCTCTTTGCGAAGAGTAGAGAGCTCTTGGTAGACCTGAAAATATTTCAAATATTTTGTACTTAGTGAATGAGATAGGTATGTTGTGTCTAAGCAGCTAAAGTCTAAGGAATTAATCAGTCTATAATATGGTGTGATGAGCTCATTGTCTTTCTACATCTACAACGACTCTAGAAAGACAATTAACCGAATCGATAAAGCTCAAAATCCAACAAATACTGTACTTCACTATTACTTTTTACGGTGAGTGTTCACTAACGGCGTTATCTAACCACTGAACACACATAACATTATACCTTGAAATGACTGATCGTATCTTCCATCTGCTTGGCGAGGTTGATCTCCAGATAGTCGTCGGCGACGGGCAGCCACGTGCTGGGCCCGGTGGTGAAGCCGGCGTGCGAGGAGTTGTCCCAGTGGAACGGCGTCCGCGCGGGGTCCCGGGAGTACAGGTGGTAGGTGTCGGGGTCCCCACGGTTGCAGGCCTCCACGTCGACCGTGTCCTCCCAGCTGACGTACCCGTCCCGCATACCGATCTCCTCGCCCTGGTAGGTCACGGCCACGCCCGGCAGCAACATGTTCAGGGAGTTGAGCCCGTCCACCATAGTCACGCGGAAGCGTGTTGGCATTCTGTTGTTGTCGTGGTTGCCAAACTGAAATTTTTAAATAGTTTTTACTATTTAAGACTTCTAAAAGTGTCCACTTTTATTTAAACTGTATTCGGTTTTTTATTGCAAACTATTTATATTATCATTTCCTTTTTTAATTTATTAAATATAGAGCACTTACCACCCAGTTAGCGACTCCACCATACGGCATGTATGTCAGCCACCTCAGGATGACGTAGACGAAGTCACGAGCGTTGGACTCGGCGGAAAGATCGGTGACGAAGTCAAAGTTGAAGGGGAAGTGCGCCCCCGTTTCCCCCTGTTCGTTGCCGTAGTACAACATCGTCATTGTGACGTTGGCGTAGCCCTCAGAAAACAGTACTCTGGAAGAGAAACGATCTCATTAGTGTATGACTATCAATTTACCATCATATTCTCGCTTGTATTGTATATAATTTTCTAAATACAAAAAATATGACTTGATTATTTTGGTCCCTTACCGAGTGTCACCACCTTGCTCTTCCAGATATCTATCAGCGAACTCCCTCCATTCGTAAACTAGGTCGTACAACTCTATTAGATCTTTCGTGTACAGCGGGATCGTATAACCCAGCTGGTGAGGTTGGAAATGGGAGATGCCACTGAGGGGGTCGTCCGGGTACCTCCCGTTGTGGTCCGCCGGGTCGGCCTCGATCAGGTACGGCAGCGCATCAACTCGAAAACCATCGGCGCCTTTGTCGAGCCAAAACCTCATGATGTTGATCATCTCTTTCTGGACGTCGGGGTTCCTAAAGTTGAAATCGGCCTGCTCTATCGCAAACTGATGCAAGTAGAACTGTTGACGTTGAGCGTTCCATTCCCATGCTGATCCTCCAAATTGACTGACCTGAATATAATAATTATTAAAATACTAATTCAAGGACAAACTAACATTCTACAATAACTTATTCGAAGGTATTGGGAATATTGTTGTTCTTACCCAGTTAGATGGTGGTAGCCTGTTGCTGGCGTTGTTGGGATCGGGCAACCCGTCGTCCCACATAAAGTAGTCCTCAAATCCAGCTTTCCTCTCCACCGAGTCCTTGAAGTATTGAGAATCTGTACTCGCATGGTTTGGCACAAAGTCGAGAAGTACTTTCAGACCTGAAACAGTTGATCCTCCGTTAATAACTTTATCGTTTTGTTTCCTCATATCTCTCTCTCTCTCTCTTTGTTGATATACACCAAATCACCATGATTTGGTTTCTGTTATATTTACAACTCACCCAGCGAATGCGCTCTCTCCAGCAGCTGCTCGAAGTCCTCCATGGTGCCGTACTCGTGGTGTATCTCGTAGAAGTTGCTGATGTCGTAGCCGAAGTCCACCATAGGCGAGGTGAAGATGGGCGACATCCAGATCGCGTCCACGCCCGCCTCAACGAAGTGCTCCAACTCCTGAATAATACCTGAAATCACATAGTTTTTAAGAAATATGGCTCCAATAAACAAACGCATCTGATGGAAAGTGATTGCCGTTGCTAATTTACGTTGGCCACCCACAGCACTTGACGAGTCCGACCCTAAAATTTTTCAAGAACACATAGGATCTCAACTATTATTCTGTACATCTAGCGTATCAACCTAACACAATTTTTATGAAACAAGTTAAAATCCTTAGATTTCTTACAAATCTTACTGTAATTAAGATAAATTCCTTAAATGATAAGAAGCGTGATATTATGTAAAAGATAATAATGCACGCCATTTAAATAAGCGGTAATCACCATGTTAATTTTAGAACGTGTAACAATGTAACGAAAAAACCCAAACTTTTATCATTTGATCGCATCGATCCAACCGAAAATAGACCTCATACATTCTTAATAACCATTTGAGAGGCGACGCCAGGACCTTCTTTGTCTAGCCCTCGTTGGTACTTTACCTTCATCGGATCTTCTGAATGTAGCGAGATAGGCCAATTATACCGATATTATTTTATAACATTTTAACAGATATTGAAATCTTGTATATTAACGTATCTTTTAATGATAAACTGACCAAAACTCGTTACTCTATTATATTATGTTTGACGTGTGTATTGTTAGATTCAAATTGCAGATCAACCTTCAGAATGTCGATTTTTAATAAATATCAGAATAAATTTCAAAATTTATAGTAGAGTTTATTACAGTAAAATTGTGAGCGAATCTAAATCAACAACAATACTTTCAGTAAGGCTCAACACTACGCACATAACTCAGGAACTAAAAAGAACGTAATCGTTGAAATCATATTGAGTGCGAGCGATTATTATAGTTACATTTCGGTGATTTAGTCAGATGTAACGATGTTATAATCGCCGGTGTAATTTACTCCCACATAAACGCAGGAAGCCATTAGCTCATAAAACGCGGCTACACCAACCACCAACGGACTGAGCTATTAGTATTGGTAACAAGTATATAACATGAAAAAGGCATGAATTTTTCTTCTGAATTTTTCTGAAAAATACTAGTATTATATTACGTTTGGTAACACACAAGTAGTTTTATAAATTTCAGTAAAATATTTGTTGCTGCCTAGCATTCAGTTTAATGCTGACGAAAAGAATACAACAATAAAAGATGAACAACTGTCTATAAATTTTAATATCGTTTTGCAAAATATACCGTTAGTTAAAATTATCCCACCCACCTAGAATAAAATATATCTCAATTTTACCCGAGCTATTATTATAAAATATATTAATGACATCTCTCTCATTAAAATTAGATTATTTAGTTTTTTTACTTGCGTTACCGTCGTCGAGTAAAAAATTACCAAAAATCTTGACAATGGAGTATGTCATCGCAAATCCCAGTTAATTAAACAGCAAGGAAATGATAATAATGCGTACATATTGCACAATTCTTCAAATTTGGATAACAGCGACTGGCGAGATAAAAAGGGAGTTAAACACTTAATCCGCAACAAACAACTACTAATCCGTTTACTTGTTACTTTATCATATCTTTTATTGGTGGGATTAATTACGCCGTACGAGAGGTCTTGTGATATAATTAATTCGACAGCATCATCATCACTCTGAACTTTAAGTCTATCTTCTACGTCACTTTGATTACTTCATCGAAAGTTACTTCAATGATCATTTTGTTATAGTGATGAGTAGTCGTTGTTGTTTCAGCTAGGACGTCACAAAATAACATACCTTGTAAATCTCCTATGCCGTCCCCATCGCTGTCTTTGAACGACCTGGGGTAGATCTGGTACAGCACGCAGTGCTCCCACCAGTCCAGGGGCTTCAGTTCCGGCGGAGGCAGCGAAGTGCCTCTGGTCGCCAACACAGCCCATGTCACTCCACCTGGTATAATAGGATTACTTCTTGTGATTCTAACCTTGATCCCAATCATAAACCTTTATCTAGTCATGCTGTTCTCATCTTTCTGCTAAGGTGAGACACTGGCAGCGTTTGATTTAGCGGGGCCTTCTAACTAGAATTCGGCCTGCGGTGTGTTCTTTTTGCAAACATTTTCGCGGATCGGTAGCACCGATGAATCTATAAGAATATTCTAAGAGTAACCAAATGTGAATCTATAGTTCAAATGAACGGGTCTCCTCAGTAGTAACGCGTGACGAGCAGTTGAATAGTAGCGAAGGTCATGTTTTGTCTTCAACGCCAATAATTAGCAGTTAGTTATGGTCAACGTTCGACTGCTACTAATTCTTTCATAACTTTGGCAGTTATAGAATATTTACATATAGAGGTTATGATATTTGCGGTGGCACAAGTAAACTGTTAAACTTCGTGTTACACCTTCAGTAAAATATATTATATGTTACCTGCGATGAGGGCCAGGCCCACCATCACGATGGCGGTGACGCCATACAGCTTCGCAGACTTCATTTTATGCTCCAGCAACCCTTGATACTTCTATCTGGAGCTACACGTGGTACTGTCTTGGTGGTGGTGATCGTATGTCGCGTCCGGCACGCTCGGAACCACCAGCATTTGTCACTACCACACCGGCGCGCGCTATGTTAAGTAATTTGTTCTGTTGTTACAATATTTTCAGGGTGATCCCGTTTTGTTGCAATTTTCTGAATTACAAATTCTGTTCAGTTCTATGAGTGTGTGATGAGGACAATCCTGATTTTTGAATAAATTCGCTAAATTCAAATGTGAAACCATTAATAGAAAATGTACTTTCAATACTGAGCCCTGTTACTGCTAAGTTCAGTATTGTTGTTTTCAATTTTCCTTACTACAATTAATTATTTCAATTATTTAATGTATCCTACCATAATTTGTACAGTAATTCACGAAGGATCAAACAGTGATAGCCTTCTGGCATGCTATATGCTATCAAATCTCTATCCTTCGCTTCGAATCGAACGTCCAGGTAATATTTTGTGCGAGGATGACAGACCTATTAGACTTATCGATACCAGCGCAAATTATGTATGACACTAGCAGTCCCAACCGTGTCCTATTTAGCAGGACAGTCCGAATGACCGTGGCGGTCCAAACCGCACAGATTCCGCTACGGTTTCAAACGTAGTCGCGCTCGCGGGTCGAACTTACTAAAAGCGCAACTTTTTTTAATAGAGGACACTATAAGATCATCCTGTATAGTTTATCTTATCTGTGGCTAATCCACGCGCCGCGCCGCCGCGAGTTTGGCAGTGTACTGGTTCTGGTGAGCGGTGAGCGGTGACGTACCGTGTACGTATTGAAATTACTAATTGGTTTTACTCATATTTATAACCAACTTCCAAAAAAATGAGGAGTTTCTCAATTCGGCCGGTATTGTTTGTTGCATTTTGATGAGTCATGAAATGAGGAGAAGGAAAATGATTTAAATGGTTGTGTTTCCAATTAATGAATTAGGTGATTAATGAAAAACAATTTCAACGAAAGCAAGTTTAATACGTTCTAATAATATTAACAAGACGAAATTTGAAAAAGTAGTCGTAGAAACAACAGCATACCATAATTATATATTTACAGCGACTAGACAGTAGACTAACACAGCATACACATACAATATTTAAAGCGTTAAAAGATTTAAAACTAATATTAATCTATTCGGAATTTTGATAAGCTTATTATTTACTATAGTAGGTTGGCACTGAAGAGATTAATAAACTAAAATTACGTATTAAAAGGTATTATATTATAAATAAACGACGCATGCACTAAATAAAATTATAGTAACATAAATAATTTATAAGCAATATAATGAATGATATTTGATGATAATATAATAGGGCTAAAGTATCATACAATATGTATTTTTTAATATTATATATGAAATATAATAGAATATCAATGATAACTTTAGTCAATTATATAATAATGTAGGAGGCACGTAATGTCTGTAATGTAAAAATTGTAGCTGGAAACACCTAGAAGTAACAATATAAACTTGAATAGGTTCAATGTGAATAGACTACAGCAGCTTTAATGAGAATATTCCCAGGAGCTGGCTATACCCCCGCCAGGTAGAAGCCCCTGCTACTACTCTCAGTGGGATATAGTCCCTAAAACGGATCTTAGCGTGATATAGGTTCAGTGCGCCGACTAGTTCGCACGGAGTGCCTGAGAGAGTAGGGTTCCCGTTGGTCGGCCCGTATAACCACGATCGGTTAATGGGGAAATGGGTTGATGGTGGATTTGGTCCTCACGGAGATGTGCTCAGTAGCACGTAACGGGCGGGCCCCGCAGCACCAGCGCCTCGCCGTCCGCCAGGGTCAGCTCCTGCGAGTAGATCCGGTAGCTGCGGGAAATACATTGTTCACAGCTCAGTAATGCATAAATAATAGAGTTTTACCGGTTTTTGTTGCCAAAGAGTATATTATTGTTGTATATTATTGTACAAAATAAGTTTGAGTTAGATATTTGATGTATGTTATTTACTCCTAAATAAGGACTAATTTGCCATAGGTTGGGGCAATTGGACGCTTATACAGGCACCACAGCTTCCGCTTGAGAATTGCATAATATAAATCATTACGTAGAACGACACATGCGCATTTATTCGCGCCTAAGAATTTGTATAACGCCAGTGTCTTTGGACGCCTATTTGTATGCCGAGAATGAGAAGTTCATTTTCATTTCATTTCATTTATTTATTGCAATTGTAGTTATACAAAATGGTGTTACATTGTCATAATATTGGTCATGGTCATAAGTTAGGTATCGCGCCTACCGGAGCAGAATAATCGTATAAAAACACAATTATAAAATAAATAAGCTTTCTTATGAAGTCAAATCGAGACGTATTCAGTAGGTTATACCGCATGTACCACCTTATTTCATTATGAGTTCATGTTTCATTATGATTGACTAATAAAGCCCCAAATTGTGGGGCTCCAACCTCTCTTAAAAGGAAATTCGGCACGCTTGCCTATGATGGCACATTGTCTCAAAAATATTATAGTAAACGTACCCTTCCCGGCGCATGGAGTGCGTGCTGGACGTGTAGACGGTGGCGGGTAGCGTGAGGTAGGGTAGACGGTCCAGGCGCACGGTGTCCACCGTTGTGCCCACGTTGAACACCAGCACCAGGGTGTCGTGGCCGCGCAGGTGCCGCACCAGGAACAGCGTGTTGAGCGACAGGCCCCCGACCTCCCACCGCCCGTGTGATAGCGATTTCTCATTGCGAAGGAACGTAAGCTTCTGGTACACCTGAAAAAATTTTGTAACGTTTTAAAAATCCATAGAAGAATTATATTTGAAGGACTAGGATGTTTATATGAGTACCTTGAAGTGACTGATTGGATCTCTCTTCTGCTTGGCTAAGTTGAGCTCCCTGAAGTCGAGGCCGACAGGCAGCCATGTCTTTGGCGCCGACGAGAATCCAGCGTTCTTGCTGTCATCCCAGTGGAATGGCGTGCGCGGGGGGTCGCGGGAGAAGGTGAGGTACGTGTCGGGGGTTCCCCGGTTGCAAGCCAGAATGTCCACGGTGTCCTCCCAGCTGACGTAGCCGTCCCGCATGCCGATCTCCTCGCCCTGGTAGGTGATGGCAACCCCTGGCAGCATCATGTCCAGCGCGAGCAGACCGTCCACCATGGTGTCTCGAAAACGTGACGCCATTCTGTTGTTATCGTGGTTGCCGAACTGAAAACGAGGGAAATCGGATATTCTACATAGGCTCATAGGATCATGATTGTCTTGTATAGTAGATACAAAATAGAACTTACGACCCAGTTGGCGGTCATGCTGTAGGGCAGGTAGGTCAGCCAGCGCTCGATGACGTAGGCGAAGTCCCTGGCGGCGGAGGTGTTGGAGATCTCCGTGATAAAGTCGAAGTTGAATGGGATATGCGCGCCGCGCCGCCCCGACTCCGTGCCGTAGAACAGCATCGTCATAGAAATGTTGGCGTAGCCCTCGGACAGGAAGATCCTGAAACAAAATAAAGAAACTATTAAGAGGTCCCGAGAATTCAAATGAATCATTCGAAACTGTAACAAAGCTTTTAATCCCAAAAATTATACAGTACTCGGGTGTTCTCTGTGTAACATAAATTCACGAAACTCATCTGAAGTCTCACGGCCCGTAAGAATGTCTCGTACTCGAGTGAGTGTACTGGCAGCACCTGCGTAATTTGTCGCAGTGAGCCTATTAATCTCGCGTCGCTAGCGTTACGGATGACAAGGTTCCCTCATTTACGTAATCTTCAGGGCTCCGGCCTCATAAAAACTAATTTGTGGATAAAATAAACATTAATGGTCGGAGTAATGGACCACTCTCTCGATTATTATAGATATGCATATTTTAAAACTTAACCAAACATAATGTACAAAGAAAAAATTTACCATGCGTACTTTACATCTATTCTTTCTTTAATGCTAATTCATAAATTTTAACTGCAAGAAATATCAAGTATTGTATACTAGATCTTGTATTAGACAATATCAATTGCTTAATATCTGTCTCACCGCGTATCCCCTCCGTGCTCCTCATTGTACTGGTCCAGGAAGTCGCGCCACTCGTACAGTACGGGGTAGCTCTCGATACGGTCTTTGGTGTACAGTTGGATGGTGGTGCCCGTCTGGAAGTGGGTGAACTTCTTGATAGGCACCTCGGGGTTGTCTGGGTAGCGGCCGGTGGCGTCCGGCGGTGCCTCGACCAGGTGCGGCAAAGCGTCTAGCCGGAACCCATCGACGCCCTTGTCCAGCCAAAACTTCATAATGCTGGCCAGCTTCTTCACCACCACGGGGTTCCGCAGGTTGAACTCCGGCTGGCCCGGCGTGAACTGGTGCAGGTAGAACTGTTTCCGCACGCTGTTCCACTCCCACATCGATCCGCCGAAAAGACTCTCCTGCGCAATATTGTTAACATTTATGTTCCTGTGACAATCATTATTTTCTATTTCGATTACTCTTTTTTATAAAACGTTTGAATAACCTCATAAAGCTACTATAGATTTAATACTCTTGTCATACCCAGTTCGATGGTGGGAGTCTGTTGCTGGCGTTGTTGGGGTCCGGGAAGCCATCCGCCCAAACGAAGTAATCCGCGTACTCCCCAATTCTCTTCACTGAGTCCTTGAAATACTGATTCTCTGAGCTGGCGTGGTTTGGGACGAAATCCAGGAGGATTTTAATACCTATAAAAATAATTTTATTCAAAGGCAATTAATATAACATCTATTCATTTACGATTTTTATACACAAAACGTAGAGCCTTGTTATAGCCTACCCATACTATGCGCCTTGCCCACGAGCCGTTCAAAGTCTTCCATGGTGCCATACTCGTAGTGGATCTCGAAGTAGTTGCTGATGTCGTAGCCGAAGTCCACCTGCGGGGAGGAGAAGATGGGCGACAGCCACACTGCCTTCACCCCCGCGTCCTTGAAGTGGTCCAGTTTTGAGGCCACCCCTGCGAGATCGAATTGAATATATCGACAATCGACATCTTATGTGCTATCTATACTAATCTATATATTATAAAGCTGAAGAGTTTGTTTGTTTGTTTAAACGCGCTTATCTCAGGAACCACTGGTCCGATTTTAAATATTCCTTTTTTGTTGGATAGTCCATTTATTGAGGAAGGCTTTAGGCTATATAACACTACGCAGCCACCAATAGGAGCGAAGCGTCAGTGAGAAATGTTGCAAAAACGGGAAAAATTATTCACATTTGGGGACTTTCGTTGGGTGCGCTGCATAAACGGTTTAAGTCACTTAAAAACCACGCGAACGAAGTCGCGGGCACAGCTAGTTAAATATAAAGTGTGATTCTCATTTGAATAATATGTTTATTCTATTGAGAAGAACATAACGAACCGTTCAAGTCCCCAATTCCGTCACCGTCGCTGTCCTTGTAGGAGCGGACGTGTATCTGGTACAGCACGCAGTGCTCCCACCAGTCTAGAGGTCGCAGCTCCTCGTCGAGCGGGGTCTCTGTGGTAGAAGGCGTTAGTGGTGGCGGCGGGGGCGTGTCCGGGGAGAAGGGCTGCGGCGGGAAGGTCGGCGGAGTGCGCGGGTACGGCGGCGCCGGCGGGGGAAGCGTCGCTGGCGGCGGTGGTGGCTGCGCCGGCGCGTTTAGCTTGCTCAGCACTGCCCATGTGATGCCACCTGCAATACAGATATACTAATAATGGACACCGTTAATCGTCCCCGACTATCCCACGGGGTCGTGAGACGCTGGCATGACGTCATAAAGTCAAAAAATCATGCAGCAGCTTTCACATAAATAAACAACTGCTGAGCAACAAAAGGCGAAGAGATGTCGGGTCTCCGCCGAACAGTCGCCGACAAATCTGGTTTAACACTTTTGTACCTTATCACGTAGCAATAAGGTTGAGAAGTGGTAAACCGTACGCGCCTCCCCGTGCCGGAGGGTGAGCCAGCTAGTAGTGACAGTCAGCTCACCGGCGATGAGGCCCAGACCAGCCATGACGGTGACGGCGACGACGAGGGCGCGCGCCGTGCGGCCGCGGCTGACGGCGCTCTCCGCGTGCATGCTGACTGCTCTGCTGCAGCCGATCCTGCGCCTGCGCTTATAAACACACGCGACGCTCGAGACGATTCCGTTTTAGATAACATGACAATGGACCGATCGTGTAACGTCTTCGGGTTTAGATTTAGATCTTTACTAGATTTAATGATTGTCGGTAACATTATACGTCTCGGCTATCGAAGCTGTTGCCGTGTGTGTGAACGTCGGGACGCGGCGGATGATTGCGTCTTGTACATTTCAATTTAATTTGGGCGAGGCAATTTACAGTAATTTTGGGAGCAGCTCCTCGGAATTGGTCGTTTAAGGACCATAAACGACAGTTATGCGGACAAGTACTATGTCTGAATACACAAGCAGTATGGTAAATATATAGTTGGAACACCTAGTTGGCTTGCATTTATTGCTTAATATCTTGTTTAACTTTTACTCTAACGTTTTAAAAGGAACAAGACGTCGCAATTTTCCATTTCTGGAATGTTGGCTGGATTCATTAGCATTGGACTCTGAATGTATTACCTTCTAATACTAAAATATTATGTAGTTACTTTATTCAAAGTATCGTGTTTCTCGTGAGAAGTAGTTACATGATGATATTACTGTCAATGTCGATATTCTATATACACAGATTCAAAGCGAAATTCCGAAATCGGGATAAAGCAAATTCACTCTTATATACAAGAACGTAACGCACATAATATTCGTAATGAGATAAAATAAATTGACCCTTAGCTAGTGGTCTGGTAGACACTTTTAATGATTAATAAAACAAAATAAATAATATTACATCTACAATTTTGCTATAATACTACCTTTATTTCATTCTTACCGGTTCTTACAAAATGTATAGTATAATTAATCGCCCGACTTTGAAAAACAAAACAAAATGTTGTCAAAGTTTCTCCCAGCGTGGTGTTAAGGCTGACACGCCGCAAGCACCGCCGCGACGCGTTCTCCATTATCATCCGCCATCAATCTCGCGAGGAGACGCGGCGCGGCTGGCAGGGGGGAGGGGGGTATCGCGGGGGTCGAGCCGCTGCAAAACGGTAATTGATCGGCTTTGAATTTTTTCGGCGGCTACATTAATCTCGCGATTAATTAATCACGCGGCGAGTGGCGTGGGGGTGGTGTCGATACCACTGACCGCGGCGAGGGGAAAAATACCGCGCGAAACACATTGAACGTTGTTCGGAACTAATAGTACGTCGGTGAGGCATTAGAAGTAGCATCGGTAGGCATAATATACAGCGTGACTGATGAGACATGAGCAATACTTTAGGACGTGATATTTGGGTATTATATGAGATGAAAAAAAAAATATAAAAAATAATATCAATTAATCACTGAGTAAATGAATCTTAAACTTGAATAATTATTTACCCAACGCATGGACACCGCGCATAGGTACGCGCCGGTACTACACGTTGATGTCGCACGCCGCCGCGCCGCCGCGCCGCCGCGTTAGGGCGCCGCGCCGGCTACATGGGTATGCCTACTTGCCTAGCCGCGTAATTTTCTTAGTATCCATGATTCATTTATTTAAAGGAAAATTTGGTAAAAAATTGAGTACCTAATTTTATTAGATATTTATAATGGGTATCGAGTACCGAGTACTCTCCGTAAGTATTGCACATGTCTCACCAGTCAGGCGGTATAGCTGGTTAATATACACACTACACAGTAACTGATTTATGCAGTAATTAAATTAATTAATTAAATTTCCTTTATTTCAACCATCAACATAGGTCATATAAATTACAATTACATTAAAACTACATTATTACATAAATTATTTTTAACTTAACTAACAAATATTCAGGTGGATCTGAGCATGTGAATCATTGAGAAATGGTTCACATACTCAAAATCAAACCTGTTTGATAGCACTTTTAGGATAGTGTTGTCACTGCCCCTCACTCTGCGGCCTAGAGATGTGCACCGCTTCCGCATGGTTGCACAGAAACAGTCCACGCGGGCGGCGGCGAACATCCCCGACGCGCTACAGCGCCGCGGCAGCGCCAACAGCACCCTAAAAGCGTTATTGTATTGTACGCGAAGAGCGTTATACTGTCGTCGCGTGTAGTCAACCCACAGGCTGCTCGTGTAAAAACTTGTGCAGAATGCCCTGAATAGGGTTAACTTCACGTCTGAGGAGCAGCAAGCAAACCTGCGAGCTATCATATTAGCCCTAACAGACAACGCTCTTCGCTCTCGTTCTATGTCAATATTGTCCTTCAGGTCAAATGTCAACCAGTGTCCAAGATATTTAAACTCATAGACTCTCTTAAGATATTCACCATTTAAACAAATTTTTGGAATTTTATCTGTACGTCTCCCTTTGGCCTGAAAGACCATATATACACTTTTATCTTTATTATATATAAGCCCATGGTCACCAGCGTACTTATCACATACACTTAACAATTTATTAAGTCCACACACAGAAGCGCTAAGCAGCACCATGTCGTCTGCATAGCTTATATTATTAACGCTAACTCCATCAATATGACAGCCGACATGGGTGCTACTCAGCTCCTCGATTAAAGAATTTACATAAATGTTGAACAGTTTAGGTGATGTTAGCCCACCCTGTCTCACACCGCATTCCAGCTTATAGGGTTGGGAGAAGGAGTTTGACCATTTAACTACATTAATTTGATTTGTATACCAGTATTTGAATAAGCTACAAATTTCCGTAGGTACTTTAATATCGTCCAGTTTTTTCCATAGCTTATCATAATGTACAAGATCAAATGCTTTGGATAGATCTAGAAAACACCCAAAAACTGGGGTTTTGCGGTTTGTGTAGTACTTGATGGTTTGTTTTACAGAAAGAATAGCGGCTTCTGTTGAAAGTCCTGGCCGAAAACCAAATTGGTTGTTGTGTAGTTTTAATTGTTTATCTAAAACTGTATTTAACAAACCATCAAGCACTTTCGCAACAATTGTAGCTAGTGAGATGGGCCTATAATTACATTTATCACTTGTGTCGCCTGTCTTATTCTTGATAATTGGTACCACTACAGTTTTCATCATATCCGTCGGGAGATAAGAGTGGCCCATACATAAATTAAAAAAGACAGCAAGTATCCTAGACAGATGCGGACCGGCATGTTGCAGGTGCTCTATACTGAGGCCATCGTGACCGGGGGATCTACCTCTAGACATTAATTTAATTATCTTATTTATATCTTTTGCATTAAATTTTAAATAGATATCCTGCTCACGACGCCCCTCGTCTACCCTCGTCAGTGATGGTCCCATAGGTGACCTCACTGCAAAGTGGTGTTGAAATTGATTTGCAATTTGTAAATGATCGCTTATACCATTAATGCTGACAGGGAGCCCAGGCCTATAATTAAGTCGGTTAGTTGCTTTCCAGAAATCTTTAAAGCTATGTTGCTTATGATAAGATGTTATGTTATCCATTTTAATTTGTTCTTTATGTTTCTGGCAATATTTCAAACGAGATTTAAAATTTTTGCGACTTTCTCTCATTTGGTTATAAATAGGACCTTCCATCGGTTTGCCATGCGACAACCAGACCTGAAAGTGAAGCCTAGACTCCCTATGTGCATCCTTAACATGCCGGTTCCATCCAGGGACACTGTTCTCCTTAGAACGACTTTTTTCTTTACAATTACAAGACATTATAGCAGCTTGGCTAAGTGCCCCAACAATATCATCATACATGCTATCAATAACACGTCTGTGATCTGACACATTACACATATAATCACTACAGTGTTTTAGTTTACAGGGAAAATCTATTAATTTTAATCTGCTATAACATTCCTGATTATACATTTTGATTTGTTCGGGTTTTCTATCACCCCATGTAATTTTACTATTAGGCTTTTCGCTATTATTATTAATATTGGAATATAGTGTAGAATTTAAAAGATTTATATTACACTCAATTATTAGCGGGAAATGATCTGACCACATGACGTCATACATAACATATACATTCGTAATAGATCTCAAAGCGGCTTTCGTGACCACACAGTGATCTAGCCAGCTTCGCGATCCGTGGGCTTCGCTTATAAATGTATAAGTGTTCGATGAAATGCCTAATTTTTCTACATCAGCGCAGACCCATTCCATATCATTGCAAAATACACTCAATTCATGATAAAAAACATTGTTCACATGGGCATTATAATCGCCAAGTATGTACACAGATTCGATATTGTCATTACTAATAATAGCACTCACCAAGCTCAGGCAGTCTGTGAATTCCGTTAGGTTTTCAATTCCGTCGGTAGGCATATAAACATTAAACACTAATATTGATTTCACACCTAACATAACTTTTATAGCGCACACTCTAGGATTCCCGCACTGTATTACCGACACTTCCCTGTACAATGTTTTGTTCCATAGCAGCGCGACGCCCCCATGAGGTCTCCCCTGCAGCATGCCAGCCGAAGTATCAACCGCCGAGGTCCCAGTAAAACCAAAACAGCTATCAACTGTACCTAGCAGCGATATCTCGTTAGGCAGCAACCAAGTTTCTTGCAGTGCAACAATGCTTGAATGTTTACATAATACTCTGATGCTATCAATCGAGCGCTTTATGTTCTTGCAGTTAAAATTATTATATTATAAGGGTCTTAACGGCGCCTATGTGCGCTTAACTGAGTAACATACGAGCTTCCTACGCCGGTTCTTCTCGACGGATTAAGGCTGAACCGGTGCCGCGGTGGTAGCTTTTGTGTTGATGTTCTGAGAACGACTTGTTAAGTTTTATATGGAAATAAAATATTTACACAAATATAATATAATTTTTACTAAAAAAATGAAATAATTCGGTTTTGCCCACTGCTACGCGATGAAACAGTATCCCATTAAAACACCATTTTTTAGGATAAAAAGTCTATGCGCTAAATCCTAATCCAGGATGTCATATCCTGAAGTTACACAGCTTTAAATTTTTTTTTACTGACTGCAAGCTTAACACGAATTGTCGCTAATGACCTTGGCAGTGGACACATAATAATTAACTCACAAACAAATAACAATACCCACGTTGTTATCTTTTATCAATCAGTGATCATAAACGAAACTGACTCCTCAAACTTAGTGATTTTTATTACGCCGTGTGAACTCCAGATTGTTTTGTATCGTAAGATTAAGATATTACAAGTAAAGGCATACGACCGGTGTCTGAAAGTCTATTCAAATGTATAATTAACTAACATGGCATTCAAGTTAACAACCCGCATTGGTGAAACAATGAATATCAGAGAGAAAAAGAGGGAGCTATAATTTTTTTTTTTACATCAAGCTCGCAAGGCAAATAAAATACCACAGATAAGGTTGATTCAAATTGTATGTCAATTAATCGGTGCCTTTTTGTGAACTAAGTTTATCTACTTATGGAATTTTAAGCGTGATGAAATTTTAATACGAGCGTGATGTAATTTTATAATAATAATATAATATCTGTCCTTCTCTTTCTCTCTGATAAATGTTTTATCAATCAGCCTTTAATATGGGTTGTTGACTTGAACTGTCTTGTTAGATGATCATAGATTTGATTAGCCTTTTCGAAACCGGCCCCATAGTGTCATTTTTCACTAATATCTAACATTACTCGTAGTGAATAAAATATCACTGTCGGGTGCCTCGACGGGAGAATATTATGCAGTACCTACATGTCTGTATATAAAAAATATAATTTTGTCAACCATAAAGAGTGATGTGTACGACTGTCGAGCTATCCGCAATAAAGGGGGTATGGACGTATGGCGACCCCCCCTGTCCCGTCCCCCGCCCCGCGCTCGCCCGCGCAGCCATTTACAAAGAAATTAGGCGATAAACTCCCCTGAGTCGGCGGACGTGACGCCGTGAGCCCATGAGCCGGTAGGGTTGCCACCTCGAGACAGTTCTATACTCATGAGGACAAGACAATGATGTACCGGCGACCGCATATAAAACTTTTTCTACTACTAAAACAAAGAGCATATTATGTCCTATATGGACAGGGCCCTGATTCAAGAGATTATAGTTATTTATCGCTTACGAAGTTCGAAAACTATTTGTTCGAAAATGAATGCGATTTGACGTAAGCTTACGTCATTTACATACTAATTCACTCAGGCCCAGGTTACTTCGACTACTAAACTAGGTCATAGTTTAAATATTTCATTAAGTAAGCAACTGGTATTGAAATACGTTTATTTACCTTATCATTTATGTACCTACTGTTATCTACACTAATATAATAAAGAGGAAAGATTGTATTTTTGTATGTAACGACTTAACTCAAAAAGTACTGGACCGATTTTAATAATTATTTTTTCATTAAAAGCTACATAATTATCACTGAGTAACATAGGCTATATAAAAATCAATGGCTGTTTGTTAGTCTCGCTAAAACTCGAGATCAGCTGAACTGATTCGGCTATTTTTGGTCTTGAAGTATTCGTGGAATTCCCGGTTTACACGGTTTCCATGCTCAACGAAGTGGGCACGGGTCAGCTAGTTATCAATAAAGATATTCGCTATCGTATAAACGCGCGAGGAAAGTGCGCCCTGACAACCCTACGCGGGCGCTGTCCCAGATACTTCGAAACTCATATTCTGATCATGTGTGTGGCTTTACTCCGCGTAAGGGATTAGGTGGAAATGATATGGTCGCGTATGTTTTTGTGATTTATTATAAATATTAGGTTTGAGGTTCTCGTGTCACAGCTGCAACGAGTCAGTGCGTACTTGAACTTTTTTGCCAAAATAACAAGATCGAAATGAGGTACCAACTTCATTCGTGATGATGTACGTTGTATCTGTGACGTGTGCTCGTAGTTCAGGGATAATAATAATAATATAATATATACGGACGCTTCACACCACGTCAACCCGGCTCCATGCTAAGTATCCGAAGAACTTGTGTTACAGACAACGGAAATATATTGAATACTTTTATACTATACATTGAAAATTTTTTGTACCCTCGGCGGGATTCAAACCCGCGACCTGTCGCTCGAGCACCAACGCACTCAAACACTGCGCTACGGAGGTCGTCTAATCGAGAGGGATGTAGATATAAAGTAATGAAGAGATACTCTTTGAAATTTAGAGTTCATCTTAAAATTTATACTGGTTTAAGAAATAGTTCAAGCTAGTACGTATATTATGATACGTGTTGATGAAGCTTTTCACAGATTTTGCATAATCTTCAGCGCATTAACATAACATTATTATATGCTGTGGTACCATGTCTAGAGATATTAAGAGCTTTTTCCTATATTCTATAGACTTTGATATTTGATGTTTAGACTTTGTCTAATTGTTCAAAGGACTTTGGGAAATTACAAAGTGCCCACAGCGACTAGAGATATGCCACTGATGGCCACTGTGATGTACTGGATGTCAGCAGAGTTTCTGTAAAACGACAGAGTGACACTTGTGTCCTGGAACTAGCCTGCTTACCTTCCGCGTTGGCTGTAAGCTAACTATACCTGAAACTAAGTCTGATTTTCGATCCCAAATGAACTGTGATATTCTAATTCATTTCAACGGACATTCAAATGAAATATTATGATTTACAATTTGTGCATTATCCGCACTTATCCCTGGAAGTGAAATAAAATAATTACGAAACATGATATTTGAAAGAAAGTTGTAAAATATGATAGGATATGGGTTTTCATAAAAGAGCCCGAAATCTTTTCTTTTAATGAAAATTATGAATGTTATATTTTTTAAACAATGGTGAATATTGTGCGATTAACCCTTCGTTACTCTGCAACAAGGCCGGACGTGTGCGGCCGAACGGGCCGAGCGCCATGCATCACGGCTCGGGAGTTCCAAAAGCATTGGGGTTAAGTCGGCCAGTTAAATGCGAGTTGCCGATATAATCGCTGACGCATCGCTCGCTGCGGCTTTTGGCCTCTCAATTCAAAGTATTGTTGTACGACTCGAAGCTCCGATCACCGTACGTCCCGAAGCACAATATAATATAGAATCGAGGTCAGCGACATAGCCCACTGACATTGGAGCATACCCGTAAACAGCGAGAAGAAAAACTGTAATAACATAAATTGTAGCGCCTTCGCCGCGCGCGGGTTGAACGCCCGCCCCACTCCGCCGGGTCGATAACCCCGCCCGCCCTGCGCCGCCCGCCCTCGCCGCCCTACGGCTCCGCTCCTAAAAATCTTTGAAATTCTATATTGTTTGTAACGCAAGCGCTCGCTTTATATCAAATTTTAATACGTCTTCGGCTCGGAGGATTTACCTGAAGATTTAGAGGTTTTTAAATAGATTTCTGGATGAGTTGAGTATTTGGGCTGCCTTTCTTTTGATGATGGGCGAAGTATACGTATCGATATGTGCTGGCGATATGGAGTGTCGGGAAGTTCGATTTGAGTTTCAAGGAGTTGTAAAGTTTGTATGGAATCCGTAGATCACTATCTTGCATCTTTGAGTTTTCAAACGAGTATGCCCAGATTTATCTTGCTGCAGTCTTGCGTAGATACGAAATCCTCTACTAACAGAATGTGATATTTGACTTTTTAATTTCAAAATTACTAAACTATTTTTCATCAAATTTCGTATGGTTTAAGTTTAGCCTACTTTACGCCCCTATATAATTGAAATACTATATCAGCTCCGGCAAAAGCTAGTGTCTATAATAAAGTACCCCTAGTCTACCCTCCACAAGTTACTTATGCCCGCTACAGATAACTATTGGACGGCTCAGTTTAGTACTCGTATTGCCCTTCACTATATAAGTGCATCGTGGCCTAGTTGGTAGACCTTTGATAAGCACTCAAAAGGGTGCAGGTTCGATCCCCAGGTTGTGAGGTGTAACAATGAATATTTTTCAGGTCTCAAGTACATTTTACGGATGCTCCAACGGTGAAGGAAAACATCGTGAAGAAACCCGCTCTTGGTTGGGTCCAGACGTATTGACCAGTAATTCCTCTGGACTAGGCCGACTATGTTGTGAGAATGCCGTATGTGCTGGACAACCATGCGACATTTAAACCCGCCTGTCCCAGGCACTACAGTATTTGAAGAGTGGTTACTTCGCTCGGATAATACTGTATAAATCATCCAATGCAAAGGAATACTTTTTTCACTATTTACTTTGTAACATAATACCCAGGACCTTCCCTCATTGGAGCCGATTAGAGTAATCAAGTAATGTCAAGTAGCCACCTCATATTTGGTATAATAACTGGTGTTGACTATTAATTTACGATGCTGAGCCCTGATCCTAGTAACTAGAATTTCGATTCGATCGTCAGTCTGTTTCGCTCTCACGCGTCAAAAAATAAACGTGTACGTAAATACAAAGCGGGACAGATTTAAATTCGAAACGAAAGAGCCACGAGAATCAGAGCCCTGATCGAATGTCATTTGAATCATCGTAGATTTGTAGCTACTGTAGGCCAAGCAGGAATGTTTAAAAACTCCTTAAAAGTAAAGTGATTGTATGACAAATCTATGTAAAAAAATGATGATACAATACAATTGACATTCGATAATGCTAGGGTCTGCAGTTTTAATGATGTTTCTCAATCGAATCATTCTCAAGGTTTGTACAGCTACAGTTTTCATTCAGCTTTCGTGTTAATGTGTGTCACGACATTTAGTATTTCCATTTATGGCAAGATCGCGGGTGCCGCAGCGCCAACAGGTGTCTCGCCGCTCATTGAATTCCAGATGCTGTTGATGTGTTGCGGGCCTGCTCGCTCCCGCTTGCTCCACCACACGCGTGTTCCATTTCTTTTATATTTTATTATTCTAAATTCAGATTATCTCACTTTACTATGCGATTTAATTCATACTTTCGAGATATCACAGGGTTCGGTGCTCACTACGGAAATTATAATAACTGAAAAGCCTACATCCATTCTCGTGGTCTATGGTGTAAAAAGAGCGGGCACTATAACTTTTTTTTACTTTGTCCATTTTAATATTTTTTGTCGCAATAACATATTTGCATACATCCTATTTATTGTAGTGCAGATAGAAGTGGTGCTAAATTTTAAACCAAAGGTTGTTAAAAAGAAGGGTTATGTGTGAATATAAACGCGTAAAAGAATTTTAATATGAACTACAAAATGCAAGAAATTCCAATCAGATGTGATAAAAATTAAAACGCAGCCCGCCCGAGCGAGCAGCTGCAAGACGTCTTGTTCGGGATGATATCTCTTTGAATAAGAATGAGCTTCTTTTATATTACATACATTAGGTTAATTGTTTTTATGTCCAGTGAAGGCATAGCAGGACATAGAGTACTAATAGTCACAAAAAAAGACTGTAATATTAATGAGTGATAATACTTAGGGGTGTATGGTCCCGTATATAGAGTTTACTGTAAAAGTACTAGTGCTGAAAGAGGTACATTTTTACTTTGGGCAAATTTATGATGTTGGAGCATTTTTCGTCTTTCGGCGGTGGTACTTTCACAGCATACTCTACATAGAGGCACATACACACCCTTAAGCACTTATTTATTTTACATCTTGTATAAGAAGCTTAAGTGTACATAATCCTACAATAGCGTGATAAAGTATATGATTTTAATTCCTGTTAGCTCTGACGTAACCAATATCGTCCGGGTCTTTAAGCAAGTTTTATAGAATTTTCTACCAATCTATTAAACAGTTCTTAAAGAGTTATTTGAAACCTCTGTATCAGAATTACATTTTATAACAGTAAATTCTAAACGTAGAAAAACTCAACAATTGAAGTGGGTAGGTAATAGGTATAGTATATAGGTGTAGGTTATTGAAGGTGATCAGTGATAATCATTAAATCTAATTTAAACCCTGCAAAGTGGGCTCGGATCGGCTAGTCTCCTCTCCTCCAAATATAATATAACATTATCCAGTATTATATTCAGCCGTCAGGTGTGCGAGATACCTCTCTATAACACAGCAGACATAACTATTTCATTTCATGTCGCAGTAACAGATGTCGGGAACACCGCGCGACGCCTGGCGACGGACGCCTTTTACAATTGCAGATGGAAATGCTAAGGATATTAACGCTTAAAACGGATCTCAAGCGTTAACTTTAGGAATTATTTTGTTGAGATTAGTCACACAGAGTTACGTTACATTATCTATACTAATTTATACTAATCTTATAAAGCGGAAGAGTTTGTTTGTTTAAACGCCCTAATCTCAGGAACCTGGTCCGATTTGAAAAAAAAAATTGTTGTATAGTCCATTTATAGAGGAAGGCTTTAGGCTACAAAACATTACACTGCGACTAACAGGAGCGAAGTGGCAGTGAGAAATGTTGCAAAAACGGGTAAAATTATTCAAATTTGTGGACTTTCGTTGCGTGCGCAGCATAAATGGTTTAAGTCACTCAAAACCCACACGAACGAAGTCACGGGCACAGCTAGTGCTTTAGTAAAATAATCCAGTTGATGTTACAGTAGTTTAAATGTTAGTGAACATTTAAAGTACCTATTAATAAATACCAAGTAGTTCGTTCTGTGTACTCTGTGCATACTTCATGCAGCATGTGACGATATAATTCATTCCGTAAAAGAAGTCTTCTAGAGGCGGCGCTGTAATCGCACAAAGGAATGTCCTTAAGGGCCCAAATTGTGAGACAAAAATACGAAAAATATGGATTTTATGTAACTGTTACATAAATGTTATACGGTTATGAATTAGGTTTAAAACAATGTCACGTTGACGTTGATGCCTACGACTGTCTATGTTAGTCGTCCAAGATAGTATATAAAAGTAGGACCTATGTACCTAGTCATAATATTTATCATAATAATATACTTAGTGTTATTCAATAAATAGATAAGACAATTGAAGAAATGAATGGACGAAGGTGACATATTATCACCATCGTCCATTCATGTCCTGTTTACCAAAATACAGATTTCGAGAAAATTGAGTTCAAACTGTCACTTAAACATTTTAGAATACATCGTAACGTATTAAGTACATTAATTTAAAAATCTGTCTTTAGAATCAATGTGCCTAATACGTTACTACATAATATATAAAGTTTTAGTGACAGTGTAAACCTAATTTTCTGGGTAATTTTTTTTGCGACGTATCATCTTCATTCATGTCTTCAATTATACATCTTTGTTATGAACGTGTACATTGTACCTGTACCGTAATCAAATGCTGTAGCATCTCAACAGTAATAACATAAGTAACAAATTTCTTGGAATACATAAATAAATGAATGTCAAAACAACCTATCCTATAATATACCTAAATAAAAAAGTTGAAACTAGCTTATGTTGAGTTTGGTAGTTTTTAACTAGTTTAATACTGACCTCCAATCTACACAAAAGTTAGTTGTTAATTCCACTAACTGCCGCGGAATTCTCTCTCTCTTGTGGATGTGGAGGAAATGGAATCCGGTCCCCACATCTTTAATTATTAATCATTACCGTGGAAACACAATTTGCATGTCATTAACCATCAAAACCTTCACTCAATAATATAAACATAACACCATTAATACTTTTATCACGCCACTAAAGCTCGGGGGGAGGACAGCCCCCCCCTCCGGGAGCGGCCGCAATTACAGCGCTAATATGAGCTATTACTGTCCACTTTACAGCTATTGTCCCCCGCCGCGGTGGACGCTGGAGATGACGTGTTTTGGTTTGCATTGTGACGTAGTTCATAGCTGTCCGCCATTTTGTTTGCGTAGAACAGAGATGATGTTATATGCTTAGGTCCTTTAAAAATCTTAAGACGGTTTTTACGCTACTCTCCGAGTGAAGTAACCAGTCATTACCCTTGCCTTATTCCAGCAGAACGACAGGGCATTACGCCTGGGAACCATGTGGGGGTTTCCTCACGATGTTTTTCTTTTGTTCACAATCTGAGAATCGAACCTGCGTCTTCTCGATCTGGCTACGAATAACCGATCTACACGCTATACCACGGGCGCTCTAATGTTACATATAAATCCTAAATGATTTAAAAATCAATTAAAGAAAGTATTCAAGGAACATTTGTATACAAAAGGTTGCGAATAAAGTAGCCGCATTCTCATCTTCATATACTATAATAATTATTTTACTCTTGTTATTTACTTTTACTTTGATATTCAGATTTTTTAAACAAAGAATTTTCCGTCTTTTTGGTTTGTAGTTTCTGATGCACGGAAGACTCTTACGCCTTGAGTAGTACCTACCCGAACCGGTGACATCACTTAGACAGGACTTTTGTTGTGAATAAAAATATTTAATTCGATTTGATTCTATAGTCGAACCAGTAATTACCGAGATTTTCATTTTACAACTCATAATTAGATCCACTTAAAGAATATGCTTTTAGAATATTCTACCGTGAATATCCAAAATGACATCACAGAGACCGAAACATCAAGAGTGACGTCACACTTGAAAATACATAAAGTGTATGATATAGTTTAGGAATTCCAAGCGTTTAGTTAAAGGCATAGCTGAGATTTGCCGGCAGCTGAGTTGGGAGACGCGGGGAGTGGAGCGTGGTGGGGGAAGGTGGGGGGACAGCCAGGACACGCCGCGAATACTTTAAACATATTAAGGATATATTCAACTGAAAATGTCGTTCTGCAAATGTCTTACAAGGCTCCCTTAAACTTTAGAAATATTGTAAATCCAACGTACTGCAACGATTTTAATATTTAAACGCGAAAGTAGTCATTCGTTTTATGGACGGCTCTCAAATTATAAAACAATATGCGATAAATCGCACAGAACTAGGCCCTTTCTTCAAGATTATCGCTATTATCACTTACGAAGTTTGAAAACAAAATGTATGGGATTTAACAAAAAAGTGACATACCATTTCGTGTGTCACTTAGGGAAGCTATGTTTCTTATGATGGTATCTTGAATTAAGGGTCCGGTTCAAGCCTCTAACGCAATTTCAAACTCAAAAGCGGTTACGGTGTCACAATGAACAAGCAACGAAAAAGTTTAATAACATTTAGGTTTTCCTATGTTGGAGTGGGCTAACAATTGACTTTATAAATTAAAAAGTACTGAAGTAACAGAAGTAACAAAATCAATAAGATGGCCCTAATTTAAGTACCGTTTTAGTATTCGACTATCAGCCATTTAATAAATGCCATAATTATCATGATTACTTGGAACCGTAGTATCTACTTTGTGTTTGGAACGAAGCTATTCACACGGTTGTCGACGGAGGCCTATTATAGTATTTAACTCAGTTTTCCGTCAATTATAAATGGACTATTTATTTGTGATAAACTGACCCAAAGTCGTTTAGTCACGTTTGACAATTTATTCAATATTTGACGCGTCACGTGTACGTGTCACCATACCTTTTTGCTGTCGAATGAGATCGAGAATACTGAACCTATTGAACTGAAATAGCGGAATAAATCTTTTGGTTTTAAGAGATAAACAACACCAATTACATTACTAAACTATTTACTAAGCAAATTTTAAAACATTTAAAACTGTTATATTTATGAATTATCTGGGATAGAGGCCTGGGGACCTGATTTACAGGCCAACGCCTAGCTTAGGCACCAGTCTCTCACAGTAAATTGTATTTTAGTCTAAGCATACTTGTACTATTGTTATGAGATTGTGGTGAGAAAATAAATAAATCTTATTATTAACTATACGCCAGCTGTTTTGGGCCCTGAACTTGAATGATAATGATGTAGGGCGCCGATAACAGCGCTAATGATAAAGAACTAATCCGAGTCTAATTCACCTCCAGTGAATTACGATATAATTGTTTGTCAATTGACTGAAATAGATATCACAATATACGCAAATATAAATATTTAAGTATTTTAGCCTTTTAATAATAATAATAATAATAATCATTTATTTCAGATAGGATCCATAAGTATTAACAATTTAACTAGTAACAATTTTTCCTTGATCTATGTTAGTGATGTTAGTAATTATTATTACAATTAAACAAAAATATTACACCTAGATAAAGGGGCGTGCAAACCCACCCAGTGCTTTAACAATGGGGAATCCCACCTATCTGTCAACGCGTTCAGTGTTGGGGCTAGCCTGCAGCCTGCTCATTAGGGAGGCGCCCCGCTTCCTAATAATTCTATAAAAGTTTTAGGGAATGACTGGGTTTCGAAACTAAATAGGAAAATTCCGATCCCTTGTTTGTTATCTGTCTGCCCGTCAAGACCCTTTTTCTCAGGAATATATGAAGGAAAAACATCAAGCTGAAATTCATATCAAATATTTAAGTTAGAGCTGTGAAATAGTCAGACTACTTAACCAACGCTATCGAAAGTATATACATCAAATTTTTGACTAATGCGACACTTGCATCTGTTAATTAACTAATAAAGTGGAAAAAGTGTAAGTAATTTGTGTATCATTACTGTGTAACTATCAAGGGAAGCAATACCTACAGGGTTCTTTTCGTGAACTCAGAATTTCTAAATATTGTGAATGCATGATGTAGTGTCCAGTTTCTCTATCTGATATGTTTTCTAAATCGTAAGCTGAATTCGATGATATTTGGGGTAGAGATACTTTGAGTCCCGGGTAGCACAGATTATAGTTTGTATCCCAAAAAAGTTCAATATTCCCGTTACATATCATATTGTTATGAGCCAGGACAAATTATTTAAACGAAAATTAACAAAATATTTATAAATGTGTTGTAAAACAAGAGTATTAGTTCCCGGGCCGGCGTAGGACAGGTTATTTACAAAACCGTACTAATTGTTTCGGCTCTCAAATTAGTTCCGTTGAAGTGCAAAAGGAAATCCACAGGAACTGTACATTTTATACAGGATGTAAAAAGAGCAGTCACTATAACTTTGAGATACGATTATACTACCTTTCCTCATTTTGGACTTTTTTATATATTTTTTTGTTAAAAACTACGAAATAAAAATTGATCACTTTTCACCATAAAGCAAAAATAACACTTACTTACTTACTTATTGCATATCAACTTATCCGATAGATGGCAATAAAAAGTATCCAGTCGGAGTGGGGGGTGTTAGGTTATTTTCGTAACGGAATTTCTGGATTCGGTCTCCACGCTCAAGGCCCGCGATAGAAGCTATACAATAGCCTAACAATTTTTTTGATTTTTGTAAAAAAAATACATTTCTAGAATGAGAAAAGGTAGTATAATCATATCCCAAAGTTATAGTGACTGCTATTTTTAAACGGCCGTTATATTCGAAAGCTTAGGCCATATTGCGGTTTATTATATATCTGGGTGTACTGACCACTAATAATTAGTATGTGTTCAATACACAAATCAATATGTGGTGTGGGTTTGATTGACAGGTTAATATTGAAGTCATCCTATGCTGTATGTCGTCTGTCGTACCATTTGACCGACAAGGACAGAATATTGTATATCTTATACTACTAATATTATAAACGAGGAGTTTTATAAGAACGAATGTTTGTTAGGCTTTCACGCAAAATCTACAGAATGGATTTTGATGAAATTTGGTTTATGAGTATAGGTTTAAAGAACTTTATTTCTCAAAAAGTCACTTACATGAGAATATTGTCAATATAACAGGTGTAAAAAGAGCAGTCACTATAACTTTGGGATATGATTATACTACCTTTTCTCATTCTAGAAATGTATTTTTTTTTCTTTTTTTTTTACAAAAATAAAAAAAAAATATTATACTTTTTTGCTTTATTGTTATTTTTGCGACAAAAAATAAGAAATGGTGAGAAGAAAAAAATTTTTTTTTAGTTTTGGACATAAAAAAATTACAAAAAAAAATACATTTCCAAATCGTATCTTAAAGTAAAAAAAGTTATAGTGACTGCTCTTTTTACACACTGTATAAGTAGTACAATATCGTGCATATGCGCCGAGAAAATAAAAAATAAACATAAAACATGGTTAAACAAGTAGTATGGTACAGAACTAAATACTACATACGTACAAAGTACAAAGTATGGTAAATAGGTACAATTTGAGGTTACTAACCTGAAATTGTACCTATTTACCATACTTATTTTAGTTAATCTACACTAATATTATAAAGAGGAAAGATTTGTATTTTTGTATGTAACGACTTAACTCAAAAAGTACTGGACCGATTTTAATAATACCTTTTTCATTGGAAAGCTACATTATCACTGAGTAACATAGGCTATATAAAAATCAATTGCTGTTCGTTAGTCTCGCTAAAACTCGAGATCAGCTGAACTGATTCGGTTATTTTTGGTCTTGAAATATTCGCGGAAGTCCCGGGAAGGTTTACACGGCTTCTATAATTAAAAGTATGCTACTTTTTACGTCAGAAAATATACGTTACGATACGATAATATACGATACGGTTCCCATGGGATTTCATTTCATGCATACCAAGTAGCGAGTAACATAATATAGTACTAATATACTACGTCAACGTTTAACTTTTAATGTAGTATAGGTGGTAGGCAACACATAGACATGACGTTCAGAAAACATTTTGTAAAAATTTATTCTGAATAAAATGTTTTGATTTTGATTTTTGATTTTAACTTTGAACTTATCTACAATTTAGTGACAGCGCACACTACCGCAGACTGCATTAGTTCTGAACGTTTCCGTATCAAATTACGTTTATGCATTTTTGGCGGCGCGCCTCGAGCACCCTCCGGCGTCCCCGTGCGTCGTCAAGCGTCCTCGAGCGCCGCCGAGCCTCCTCGTGCGCTGCGGCGGGTAATGAGATGTCCGCGTCATTTCTACAGCTGTGCGGCGCGCCAAACGTTCATTTATACAGAAAAGATACTTTGCAAACATATTTCATCTGATTAGTTTACATTAACTGGCTTATTAGGTACAGTGACTATTCTTTTAATCCCATATATAGGGTGTAAAAACAGTCACTATAACTTCGGAATATGACTAAACTTATCTCATTCTAGAAAGGTAATTTCTTAAATTGCCTAGATCCACACACACCCTAGAGTATTATCACTCATTAATGTTGCAGCCTGTATAGTAGATATAGTAGGTCAAACTGATCTAAATCCGACTTCCGACAATATTAGTTTAAAATGAAAGCTCCCTGACAGTACAGTTGACGTAATCACAATATCGTAGCCGCGCCGTAGCGGTGCTACGCCACGTAGAGCCGCTACGAGATTAAAGTACAACTCTAGCTTTTCCAATACAGCCTGTGTATTTTGTAGCAAATTTTAAGTAAGACTCACGACTGACATGGCTTAAGAGCCTCTTAATTTAAGGATGGTTTAAGTATTTGGCTAGCTTTTCCTATATTGTACCTGGCTATAAACGTAGCGACATTTAAGTAAAGACTTACGACTGACTCAAACGCGTACACTTGGGGGCCTCTTAATTTAAAAATAATTTAAATGTTCGGCGAGGTTTTCTCATTTCTATAGGTACTGGGCTGTTCTGTAGCAAATTTTAAGTGTAAAGAGTAACAATTCAATTGTTAGTAAATTTACATTTAATATAATATTACTAGATGACCCGTGCCCACTACGTTGAGCATAGAAACAGTTTGTGATGAACGTTTGAACCTTTCCGAGACTTTCACAAATATTTAAAGACTAAAAATAGCCGAATCGGTATTGCCGTTCTCAAGTTTTAGCGAGACTAACGAACAGCAATTCATTTTTATATATAAGAGAAGATGATCAATAGTCTATTTAACGCATATTGATTGGAACGAGATAGGTAGACGACAAATATAACTATTCCATTCCCTCTTGCCTTGTTTGTCAACTCCAGTTAATGTAACAAGTGGCGGCATCGAGCCCCAATAGAGAATGAATTGAAAAACGATATTGGACAGTTTGATAGCAATTTTCCGGTGAATTCATCGAACCGTTATTTTACGAGCCCCCAAGACCCCTCCAGCCCCTCCACCCTCCTACCCTTCATCCCTCAGCTACTTTGAGTGGCCGTCAAATTACTAATGGACATCTCACATTGTTGTCGTACATGTAATCGACATGTATTAGTTTTAACAACGACATTAACATGTCGTGCTAATTTATCGAATCTAGTGAACATATTTTATTTCTATGATAGAAAAACATATATACGGTCGAATTGAGAAACCTCCTCCATTTTTGGAAGTCGAAAAGAAACTACGTTAAAAAAAACCGACTTCAACTTGTAACTACATCACAAAAAATGTATGCTTTTTAGTGTCTCTAAGTCAAAGTAAAAGATAAATCCGTTTTGTAGCTACGATGCTTCAGACAGACTAACAGACACCATATTTATAACTAGTTGTGCCCGCGACTTCGTTCGCGTGGTTTTAGAGTAACTCAAACCGTTTATGCAGCGCACGCAACGAAAGTCCCTAAATGTGTAAATAATTTTCCCCGTTTTTGCAACATTTCTCACTGACGCTTCGCTCCTATTGGTTGCAGCGTAATGTTATATAGCCTAAAGCTTTCCTCTATAAATGAAATATCTAGCAAAAAAGATTTTTCTAATCAGACCAGTAGTTCCAGAGATTAGCGCGTTTAAACAAACAAACAGAAAACGTTCAAAATTTATCCATCAATAAATTTAAAAAAGTAGTTAAAGAACGTTTGTGTGCTAAAGCTTATTATAAGATAACTGATTTTGTTAATGATTGCACACCCTGGTGGGCACAATAAGGTGGCCAACCATGATGGCTGCTTATATTTATTTACTATATGTACCCTAACTTTTATAATATTAATATGTATAGACTATATATTAAGTTACATTGTAAAAAATATATACTCTTAAAAAATATCAATTTTCCATCTTTTTGCTAATAGTTGGCCCCGTCCGAGTTTCTTACGCCGGTTCTTCTCGGCGGGTTAGGGTTGAACCGGTGGTAGCTTGTTTTTCTTGTTGACTTTCCGAAAATAACTTTGTAAGTTTCATTTGGAAATAAAACGTTTTTTTATTTATTTTTAAACAAACTCTTCCGCTTTATAATATTAGTATAGATTTCTACCTAAATTGTAACACAAAATTGTACATTATATTGAGCATATCTGTCTACTTTAATAAATATCTTTGTGCGTCCTTAGTACATGTTAGTATTTACCGGGCACTCTGTTTTGTGGTTTTATGTTGATGTTTATCGTGAGCAGGTCCGCGACGTGGCCGGACCATCAATTGCCTGTCCGTCCGTCCGTCCGTGTCGCTGGCATTCATTCATCACATGTGTCCCGCCCGGCGCCCGCGTGCAGCGGTGACTAGAGTCAATTAACCTTATACAATATACTATACAACAGTAGACTCTACATTTGAAGGTATAAGGATAAGTCGCAAAAAATTTTACCCACAAAATTGAGTTTAAACTGTCACTTAAACATTTTAGGATATGTAATAACGTACTAAGTATATTGATTCCAGAGACGGATCTTTAGAATAACGTACTTAATACTTTACGACGTATTCTAAAAAGTAAAAGTGACAGTTTGAACTTAATTTTCTCAAAATCATGACTTTGCCACATATCACCTTCATCCATTCATGTCTTCATTTGTAAAATAGCCACTTCTAAGAATTGAGAAAATTATTTAGAGAGTGTATCCCTATGTATTGCACACACACATGGGCACCATAAAACGCCGCCTGGTTTCAACGAAGCCGACACTGAAATCGGTGTAGGAGCTATTGTAGTAGGCATACCGTTTTTTCAGATGTTTAGAGTATTATTCAAAATCTTATATGTCATAGTAAATATTATATTTTTTACTGACTTAATAATTGAAATTAAAGTGTAGATTGTAGATTACTAGCCAGCATATTACCATATAATACTGACTGCGGAAAACAGAAAATCCACAAAAACGCCGTTTCATTTCGGCTTGAAGCGAAGGATTGCCGTTAATAAGTTCGTAAAATCCGTCGACGTGGCTCGCCGGGCCACAAAGCAAATACAGACAGAAGATAAGCTTCATATATCGCTCGCTGACTCCAAATATAGCCATACGAGGTAGTGCAGTGCGACATGCTTTGCGGTGATAAATGCCAAATACTAAAACGCTTCTTAAAGTTAGTAGCCCTCCTCTACTCTCAGTGTCACTGCTTAACGGAATGACAAGAACAGTAAAATGTAAATATTTACAACGAAAAAATTATAACAACAACCCGCAAGTGGCCGCAAGCAAATAAGTGGAATAACTAGACGCATAGGTGTGCGTTTAAAGCACCTCCCTCCTTCCCACACTGCTTATGCGTACACTCACAAGCAAAAACTTGAAAACACCACCACCACGCAAGCAATAATGTTAACACGATCGTGCAAAGCCCCACACTACCATGCAGGTTGCAAAACTGGATGCGCGTTTCGCTCCGATCCCGAAGCATCCTTAAGATTTAGAGTCTGCGAACAATGTTCTTTAAAGAACAATAAGTTATTTGATCGTTACTTTAACGCTTGTTTTTTGTATTCATTGGGCTGTAATATTTATAACTATTCTGATACTTATAAGATTGCCCTAATAATGTGCTACAACTTGCTTTCTGTCTCCATTTACTCTGTAGGTCGAGCCAATGTGTAATCCTATATCGTTCGGATCATATTTAAAGAAATATCCCAGGACGCGGCAAGGGTGGGGGTAGGGCTGGGGAGGGTTGAAGAATAAGTAAAGTGTTTGATGTTCCCCGCCAGCTGCTACCCAGCTACCTTCCTACCCCGCTACCTCGTTACCTCGCTACCTGTGCAGCATCCGCTTCACCTTAATACGATTTTAATTCCCTTGAAACATTGCGCGGATCAATGAGTATGCTGAATTTCTTACAGGAGTTTTATTCAAATCGTGTACATCTACTTAGTAGCATATTTTAAAAGTATATTATGGCTATCCTGTAGGGCATTCAATTTTATCTTCGGCCTGAGCATACCATCTCGCTCGGTCGGAGATTTCCCTTTGGGGCTTCCACTTGCACTCCCACAGTCGTATCTCAAAGTTATAGTGACTGTTATTTTTACACGCTGTTTTCTCATGGGGATGAGAAAAATCGATTATGAATTAATCGACATTTATTCAATGTCACGTGGTCACATCCCTACTGTAGACCGCCCGAATTGGTGCAGGGTGCAGTTTAATCATTTGATTGTCGTTTGTAGCAGGCATTAGATGCCAAAAAATAAAACTTCCTTTTATAATGAGGTGTTTATTTTAAAAACATAAAAAATACAATTAGTACTAGAGTTTATTAAATAAAACTATTTTAATTTTTGTACTTAAATAGGTAAGACAATTTGTGATTTAATAAACCGTGAAAATCGCACAAGTATGCTAGTAATATTTAATGTTATACGGGCGTCCTTGCCGTATGACTATATTACTGCTTAGTTACTTCATTACTATTTTACTTACAGCTTGTTTGCTACCCCAAGTAAAAAAACTTATGTAAAGACAGAAAGACGCGCGAGAAATAATAATAACGCCTCGTTTGACATGACAGTAGTTGATCTATTAATTATCGCAGCATTCTATTTTACCTTCAGTACATTAGCGCAGCTTTACAGTACAGTACAACAGCGGCCAGTACAGCTTCCTACAGTACAGTACATTACAGTACAGTACAGTACAGTACACGATACAGCACTTCAGTTCACTCGCATGTCTACTTTAAATTCTACCGTAGTCGTTTCCGATTCAGGAGGTGACTGCGGCAGTGACTGCGATACACTCATAACTCATACTCGTTATAAGTAACAATGGCTCAAAATAATAATGTTAAATTAACAATGCAAAACTTCATATAATATTCTAACACATCATTTAAAATCATAACAGATTTTAATGATAAGAAACTTTTAACTTTTAAATATCGTGACGATATTTTTATAATACCGAAGATAATATACGATTTGTCATAAGCATCGCTAAGTGACACTTAGGCTCAAGAAGAAGAGTCGAAATGTCAAGTTGACACGTCATTATTCTTTACATTCACTAGGAGAAATCATTTCGGTAGTTTACGTTTCTTGACGCGCCGTGCCGCTCGCTCCATACTACATGCATAATCATAATTTGCACCTATATATTTAGAAAATAGAGATGAATGTGCTATGGGTGGTTAGTTGGTGTAGACCTCGATGTTGCCCGAGCTGTCAGTGTGCACGTTGATGACCAGCTGCATGGCGCCGGAGCCCGCGCCAATGCCGGCGATGAGGTCGCGGGGCACTTCCAGACCCCGGGTCTCCCCCGTCACCAGGCTCGCCAGCCGGGAGGTGAGCCGGGGGTTCATCCGGGAGGTGGGGGCGGAGCACGTCACGCTGACCAGCATCAGGAGCAGGAGCGCCACGCCGCCGCCGCTCCTATGATACATGGAACACAAATATTATGATGCAAGACGCTAGATGACGCAGATTTGCTAACTTTTTAAAGTGGTTAAAGTGAGAGAGGTGTTAGCCACCCGCTTCCGTATACGTGAGAGAAGGGAACAAACGCCGTAACGCGTTACGTAACATAGCAGTTTACCCTGCTATATAAAGTTATTACTTAAAGATCCGAGACGAATGAACACCACAATACAGGAAGTAAGGGTACGTCACTTTATCAGCCTTGTTATACGCATTAACTTTTTGTTTTATTTTCGGTTCAATTCCTTTTAGTTTTAGGAAGTAGGATTGTGAGTAACGCAATACTTAGTTACAAATGAAACACGATAACTGCATGGATATCGAGACGCCTGGGAGTCGAGATTGTTACTACAATGATAAGTAACACAATGTCACGTAAGGAGTATCTAACTGCAAAGTATTTCAGGATTAAACCAGTGTTTAGCACTAAAATATTTTATAGCGACTATCTTTGATAGGCACTAACACAACTATAATTTAATGATTTACATATTAAATCTAACACATTTCTCGCACTGCACATATTATTATCACTCATAGAAATAGTAAGACGTTTTATTTTTAATTTCACATAAACGCTATTTCTAAATAACTCTAAAATAAAACTTACATGGCTGCCTGCGTAGGCAGACGATCTGTAGATACGAGCTCTTGTGATCGCGGAGTTAGGAGATAGCTTATCGAAGATACCCGGAGATACAAGATATCGAACGAGAACGAACTTTAAAGGTACGCGCACACAACACCGCGTCGCAGCTGGCGGTATAATGCGTACTTAACACATTAGGACGAGACAGACGTCTGAGTTATTACATACTCTGGCATACTATGACGGGCCCCATCATAATCTACGCTACTTGAAGAAAAACGATTTCTTTATCAATAACTGTACATCATCAGCATCATGGCCTAGGCACGGCCTGCCACGCAGGTAGAATCTAAACTGCACACAAATTATCCAAAATTACATGTTTAAAATATCATATTATATTACAATTATAATATGTTTAAATCTACGTGCACTTGATGATGACTTAGTCAAAACCAGTTATGTATTTGAATATATTTGATATTAAATAACTAATAAGGCGGAAAAAGTGCAAGTAATTTTTGTATTATTTCTTTGTAACGTAAATTTCCACCAAGGACCTACAGTAGTTACATTCAATAACATAAAATGTTACACTTTGAGTAAAGTAGAACAAATATTTTTTATCGCGCTGTGTTGGGCCACAGCGCGGCGGGCCGCAACACTACGCCGCGGGCGTTAGTAGCGTATTGGGCCGACACAATGTGCGCGCACCTTAATCCGACGCCGAACATTCCTCACTACAAATAAAATGGGTCACATTCGTGTCGACGGAGAACTTAATATTGGGCTTGATTAAATACCATCGGGACTTGAGAACTAAGGATATATAATAGGTAACTACACAACATTTTTCCCAGCATTTCGTTCTTCTTTGTTTTACTTATTTATTTATTTATTTCGGAAAACCAACAGCTTATATATAACAAAAATATAATCAGTATAACATACAGAAAGCCAATAATAGGTTTGTATGATAGGCGTAAACATTTAGTATGAAAAAAAAACTAACAATATTCCTTAATTAGTTCATACATCACAAACTACATTCTTACTCAAATATTGGGTAAATACAGTAAAAGAGATTACATACTTATATGAATGAGAAAACTTAATAATGTTCGTCATTTAGTTCATACATTCCAAACGACACTCTTGTCTACTTTTAATATTAGGTTTTAAATTTAATATTTATGACGATGAGCTTTGCTGTTTTGTCTTATGCCGTGAATCCAGTTAACTTACATCCAATCTTTATACTACAACCATGTCGTTGACTGACCATGAAATATATTTTAAACCGGAAGTTATGAGGCCATGGTATCAAGTCAAGCCGTACCTAAAACCTGCTGAAACATGGCTCTCGCAAATGTGTATTATTACTTAAACCTCTGTTAATTATTATCAGGCCGAAGCCACCTTTGCTTTTATGTTATTTGACAAGCTCTGCCTGTACTCTGCCCGGGGGGTGCGGGCGTAATAATAGGACCTTTACATCAACCATCTTTCCGTGATGTCGTAAAATGCAATAGAGGGAACATATATCTGGAAATGAGCAGCCAATGAGCGCCAACCCACCTGGCCAGCATTTCGAGTATAGGTAATCAAATCCTTCCTTATCCCCCCCGTGAAATTCTGAGGGGGAGTCTTGCGTCGTCAACGGCACAGTTGAAACGACCCTGTAACTTATGAGGCCTAATTTTTCCAGATTACATGGATTCGCTATGCAAGGACCACTTCCTGCAGCGGCAGTACCGCAAGCTGGACGGCGGCGTGCTGTGGTCCCGCAACGAGCGCAACCTGGACTGCACCGTGACGTTCCAGACGCACTCCATCCTGCAGCGCTTCATGCTGCACTTCGACCTGCTGCAGCTGGACTGCAACGACCACCTGTACGTGTACGACGGCGCGCACGCCACCGCACCGCCGAAGGTCAGTTTCGACGTGAATACGACTATCAAATTGCTTTCATAGGAACGATAATAAAATGGTGGGAATCAGATAAGTATTACATGTACTCACTGGTATTCAGGGCAGATCATAAGTAATTCTATTCTGATAATATGATAATGGTTATTATCATAGTTAATACCGTGCAAAGTATCTGAAAAACAAGTGTTATAGGTTACCAGCCAACAGGAAGCGTATTTAATACTTTTGTATTAATTGTATACATTATTACTTTCTTTAATCTATGACGCATCTAGAATACGAAAACTGATTTTTCCAATAGCACCAAGCACTAATCACTGAGCCACAGCGGTTATTTTAGTACCTAGTTGTAGGGAAGAAAGTCATTTTCCGCTTTACCTATGGAAAGAATAACATTTCAGCTATGGTGTCCATTACTGGACATAAGCTTCCCCAATTTCATGGTAATCGCCACGCTTGGCATGCGGGTTGGCGAGCGCAGTGATAAAATAAAAATGTCAGCCGAAACGTTGCTGCTTATTTCCGGATATATTCCCTCTGTCACCTTTTACAGCACCCACGGGAAAGATGGTTGATGGGCCCCACGGATAAAGTGGAAAGATTAGTATTGCAATTAGATCACAAACTATGTAATATAGAAGCACTTAGAACATACTATGTCTATAAAGTTCATGAGTATATAGAAAATAGCAAGGAAAGTGCAGACGAAACAAGTATATCGAATAACACTTAGCAGTTTACGAGGGCCGCGCCGTTATCTGATAGCTGATAAGGATTAGGACGTCGCCGATACGTCACCACGCACCATCAATAATGAGGAAATGCCAAGCTGTGAAGTATCCTTATCTTCCCGAGATCCCCGACGTAATATTATTGACAATTATTATTAATTGATATTGCTCTGAAAAATAGGAGATTTTACAAAAGGAACTTTACAGATGATAAATATCCAGGCGTGGAAAATTGCGTAATGTTTAAAGAATCGTAATTAATAATTCGTAATTTCCTATTATAATGATGCCTCCGCTTAGAGCCTAGGTCTCGAGTTGGAGGTTGTGGGTTCGATTCCCGCGTTCGAACAACAAATTATTTTGTTTTCAAGTTTGGTTATGATAATGCAGGCTGATCACCTGATTGTCTGACAAGATTGTGTCGGATGGGCATGTAAAAAGTCGGTCCTGCACTTGATCTCCCGCCAGTCGTGTCAGTTATCCGTCTTATTGGGCTACGAGAGTGAAGGAAGAGAGAGTGCCATTGTGTATTGTGCAGACACTTGAACTCTATATTTTATAACTACTGCGTAGATGGTCTGGTTTCAATGAAACCGGCCACCGTCACCGAAATCGGTGTGGGAGGCTTATTATTGTATGGACTTCAGCGAGGAACACAACACATCATCTATAATATGAAATTGGAAAGGCAAATCAATATGATAAGCTGGTTATGGCGCACAGAATCTCCGCAGAAGATAATTGAGTCGCAAGTTTCTCGTCGACAGTATTATTCAGAAATAAGAAATGTAAAATAACAATTTGCATTTCTTTTGAACAGAATAAAGTTCTTGGAGATGTTAATGAGACATTACCGCCGTGCCACCTGGTCTGGCACCTCCCGCCTGGCACAATTAGCACCAACTTTGTGAATTTTAAGTCCGAGACCCGGTCATCTTGGCATAAACATAATCCCCACAATACAGGGTACAGGTATATACACGGCCCGAGGGCGGAATTCAACCGCTTTGTTGTGTTTTTCTTTGAAGTAAATTAGGGTGGTTTTCATAATTTGAATCCTTTATAACACTACAAAGGATCCTTTTGTATTTGGTATGAATTTAGAACTAAGTTTGATTATTATTTATGTCACCGAATACCGTTATAACCTGGGGTTAAACGTTAAACACTGGGGTACTGCTAGAGCTAGTAATGTAAGGAATATTTGTCGCTTAGCTCTCTCACGATCAGCTGATTTGAAAACGTCCCTTTTAATAATTTTAAAATCAGTCGCGTACAGTGTCAGCATTGCTATCCTTGAATTGCTAGTTTTTAGAACGTTTTTACATAATCTAAAAATCGTGTATCTAATATTTGTGTAATTGATTTTACTTTTACATTTTGTTTTACAGAGCCTTTCAATTCAAATCCAAGCAGGGCGTTATAAACTACATTTTTCAGATGTAAATATCAGTTTAAAGCATTCCGCACACCGGTAACTAATGCCTTCGCAAGCGAGCGCTGGAACCTCCTCACAAAGGTATGGCGACGCAGACGGGTGGCGGCATTGTCTCACAACGCAATTGTTCTTCTCCTGATGGCTCCACGCTAAACTCTCCCGTAATTTCCTATTCACTCGTGTGTTTGTTTGTCTGTGCGCGGTTGTAAAGGAAATCGTCCTCCCTCACTCGGGTATTCTGACGGACAGATTTAGCTTTTAATCGTTTACCCTTGTTCCTTTTTTATTCGGGTCTAATTTAATGGATTTCGTTTCATTTATGCCCCAGTTGACTATTAAAGTAACATTTGCAATATCCAGCTTTTGGTGTAGAATAAATTCGCAATTTGTAAAATACAAGTAGTACAATTTCGCAGACAGCTGCGAAAAGTTTACAAGTACCCTACGGTACCGGAGTGGCGCTTTGCATAAAACCATCCAGACGGCGCGGGCAATTTTTGTGTATGTCGATGACAGCTCCCGCAAATTAGCCGGATCGCCGTGAAGTTTGCGAGAGAACAATGGCATAAGAACTGCGCTGTTCTTGGCAACTGCAGTTCGCTAATTTGGCTGTTGGCTTCGGTACTGGGACCGCCGAGTTTGTCCCGGAAACGGAAGTTCCCGCTCGCACTCGGGGCTCCGGATGAAAATTCACAATTATTTCATCAAATTGGATGGGACTTTGTCGTCGCCGTGGAGTTACGCGCGTCAGCCGCGAGCCGGTTGGGAATTATCTCGAGGGTTTGGGCGATAACGAAATTAGTTCGCAAATTATTCTGCGAAATTTTGTGTTTGTTACATCAGGGGGAGGAGTTTGACGAGATGTCGCGGCGCTCGAATTGAATCACAGCCTCGTTAATGTAAAGTGGCGCGATTCCCCAGCAGCCTCCTGACGACAACCGGCTGTTACTGTTTCAAATCGACCACGACGCTGTGATTATATCTCCAAAGATATAACGAGATAATTATATCTCACGTGGCGCTTTCAAACAGAGGAAGGAAGGTTAGAGACAATGCTCCGTGTAATATTGAAAGATAAATTTGCCGCTAAAACAAATACAAATTCAATTAAAATATAGAGTACGTCAAATCCCGCAAAGTTAGAAGTATCACAGCGAGCGGAGCCCGCCACTTCGGCATACATTACGTCATACGGCGAGCTATTTCCTCAAAGTTGCGTGGAGTAAAGCAAACCGCACGGCAACTCCGGGCAAACAATGTTCGGGATTCATTACTTCGGCAAAGGGGAAAGTTTGGCCACCTGTACCGGCCCAACTATGCGTACTCAAATATCGAGGACAATAACTGAGGCGTACGAGAAGTTGGCCGAACTTCCGAGCGGCGCCGATCGTGCCGGCGCCCGGACCGGACCGGACCGGACCGGACAGGGAAGTTTTAATTTGATTTTCCAGTTAATGCTCTTGGACTGCTTTTACCGAATACTTTGAGCTTCTACCGAAATGAAGCAATGTACATAGCGATGCAGCCAAATAGTTTTCAAATTCATGTTAGATACAAATATCGCAACACGCTAAAATGCTAGATCGTTTAAAAGCTCGTCACAAAAATTGGACCTTTAAAAAGATCTCCGAGGACAAGCTCAAACAAAGATGTTATAAAAGTGATGTAAGACAAAGTATACTTTACGCCGAGTCCATTAAGCTGCAGTGATAGACTAGGTCCGGGGTAAGTCCTGGCGCGTGTCTGGAAATATGGCGCGCCCCGCCGCCGCCGCGCGCCGTGAATATCAAGCAGCTGCAGTCCGAGTTAATCCGCACTCCGCCGCTCCGCCTCCCGCGCCGCTCCCCGCTCCGCGCTAGAGCTGTAGCGCATCGTATGTAATGCTGGTGCTGTGTAACGGGTTTGCATGTATCGAGTAACAAGACGTTATGCATTTTGTTACCAGCATTTTTCATGCTAGGAACAAAATACATAATTTTTCATGAGTATAATACACATTACGAGTAAAATGAGTATTATCCACATGCTACGAAACATGTTGAGTGTTTCCGTTGAAGCAAGTTAATGCGTGTATTGAAATGGGTGGAAAAGGTGAATTAATGCACGCTCCGCATCTTTGTATGTAATGTATGAATATGTTTTGTACAAATTAAGAATACTGCGACGCCACGTAACTGTCGCTCTAACATAATAAAGCAATTTATTAGATTGATATTTAATAGATATTTGTTATACAGGTATCATAAGTATCGAGTAACGTACAGTATAGTAACGAGTACTAATTCTAATAGTAGGTAAACGAATCGGGTACGCTCTATAACCATAGCTGGGCATTAACTCGTTAATCCGTTAATCGTTAATTAACGAAGTTAACATTTTCATTAACGGATTAACTTTTAAGTTAACATCTTAAAATGTTAACGGACTCGTTAACTTCCGTTAATATCCAGAGGTCCGTTAATCGTTAATCCAATGCCCACTATTTACCGTAAGGCACCAGGGCGCGGCAAGAAAAACTAATTCAGACCAGTATGAAACGACAAGTGCCGCAAGGCGCGTGTTGTGAGTGAAACAAAAGCAGCTAAAAAATTAAAAAGCTCCCACCCACTCTTTAAAGAGTAAAACGCAAAGTCTCGTTAAACTGTGGCTGGACATAAAATCATAAGAGTCATTCAAAGATATTGCATTCCTCGTTGAAAACATATTCATTAATCTGTTCATTAAATACAATAGTGCCATACCATCAAGCGCTGCAATTGTTTAAATTTTTCTTTAGGTAAATACATTATAACCGCAAAACGAGCATCACTATCGGATGAAAACTTTAATTAAATTAAATGTAATATATTAGTATTCATAAAGGGGAATACATTTCAATAACCTATACACGTCTTTTATTGTTCCTAACCTGTTAACTTCTTAAACCTTTAGCGAATTTTAACGGATTAACGATTAACGTTAACTTGCGTTAATTCTTCCCAAATGTAACGGTTTAACGTTTAACGAAGCTAACATTTTTAGTAACGGATTAACGATTAACGAAGTTAACTGTGTGATTAACGGTGCCCAGCTATGTCTATAACACACCCCGCCGCGCCGCGCCGCTCCGCGTGCCGCCCCGCTCGCTGCCACTCACGTGCTGTCTATTGTGCCTCACACTCTAAAGACCGTATTAAAATAATCCTCTCTTTGTCACAGCGCGGTAATTTCAATTGTATTTATCCTTTGTGCGAAATAGAGACATAGAAAACTATTTCAGCAATCTGTAAATGTTGAAACAGACGTTGTGTTTCTTGTTTCACAACTTCATGATTTTACAGTTCTTTTAAAAGTATGTGCAATGGACTCTTTGTGAACCCTATTCTCATATTTAACCTTAGATGTTTTAAGTTTACTTTAAACAAACTTGTCTTGTTGTGTCAACCAAACCGCCCTGGGCATTTACGAATTTCGCGGAAACATTTCGTCGCTTTTATTTTTTAAACCTGGTATCTAAAAAATCAATGTTTTCTCGATAATATCTAGCTTGTACCTAAAGTATATAAAACTTAATTTTTATATACCTTAGGTCAATATAAGTTAGATAATAATTATATAATACTTAACTGAACCACATTTAAATAAAAATCCATTTCATAATAAAATCGAAAATTATTATGTTTTATTACTCTATTGAAAGGTTGTAGTTTTATAGATACGAGTGAAGGAAAAGCGACGATTTGCTGTAATATATCGAGATGAGAGACTGCATTAAAACTGTATTATTGTAAGATTTAAACAGCATAATCAACAGAAGTGCACCGTAGCTAACGATTATTACCGAGTCAACGTTAAAAATTCAATTAAAAGTTGGGGGCCAGTTGCAATGTAATTACCGAGTCGGGAGTCGGGACTGCTCCGCGCGACGAGAGCGACGGCGAGGTGTGAATAATAAGTCGCATTGAGAGCATTCCGCAGCCGGCGCTTAGGGTAAGTTCGCCTGTTCGCGTCCATCGCCCTATTCGCGTCCATTTTGCGGAGCGCCCTATAAAAATCCTCTAAAATAAGTCAACTAACACACTTATCAAACGAAAAGTCATTACCGATTATACCTTAATGTATAAGTGACACGCACGCATATATAAAAGTTCTGTGCGTCAAACCAATCAATTTAAAAAAATATGTCAATCTCGGACGTTCAATTAGGAAGCGCATATGCGCGGATTTTTAGATAAAAAATATACGCGCAGAGGCGCGTTTGATAGTAAGTTTTTTAATGTTTTATGTGAATTTTTGGATACATTACAGTTTCTACACGTTTATAGTGAAACAAGGAATAATATTACTTATGAATTTGTTTATGTTTTTTATATTTAACTAATAAAATAAGGTGGACGCGAATTACTACATCGAATTTTACAAAACTTCCACTTTGCGTCCGCATTGGACGCAAACTATACCGATATTGGATATAGATAAACCATATTGCGTCCACTATTTTTTAAACAATTGCTTGTAAAAATAATTTGAAAATAAACAATATGTTTATTATAATACCTAATTATACATTTTTTTTACTAAGACGACGGGTTTTTAATTCTATGACTATGTTAAATGTGACGACATATTAAATTCAGATGTAGAAGACGATGATGAGAAAACATAGGCTCTGACCTATTAGATAGTGTCAACTAAAATGCACGCAATTTGTTTTGGCCAATGACAGTCATTTGAATGTGACCAGTGTTATTAATTGAAATTCTAACGCCTGGTTTCTGAAAGGCTGATCAAATTGATCAATTGATCAAATCAGCTAATCTGAACGCTGATTGGTGAACATCACTTCGCAGTCACTGTTTTCACCAATGAGGGTTCAGATTAGCTGATTTGATCAATTTATCAATTTGATCAGCCTTTCAGAAACCGGGGTAAGGCTATAATATATATATTATAAACATATATGCTTAATACTTGCTATGTTTATAATATGATATATTATAAACATACCTATATCATATTATAAACATAGCAAGGTATCAGATACCTTGCTATATTTATAATATGATAATTTATGTATTCAATAATTATTTTAGTTATATAATTAGACAAATATTTTGCAATAATTATAATCATTACCTTGTAATTTTAGTGTAAAGTTTGTATACAGAAGTGATTACTGTTTATCTTTAAAGTTGCAATCAATACCTACTTGCCTATAATTACTTAATTTTAAAGCTAAACCAATATTAAGAAGAATTATTTTTTTATAGTAAGTAATTTATTTAATTACTTATAATAATTTTGTTTTTTTAATATTAAAATATTCTTATATATAGAAATTGTTAAAATACAATCGTTCTTTACAAATTCTTAAATATATCATCCTTTTTTTAAAATTAAAGGTGTGATATCCTTTTTTAAGCTGCTGGACGCAAACTGGTCCACGGGTGGACGCAAATTGGATTTTGTGGACGCAAACTGGGTAAAACGCCTAATTCCGAAATTTATCTATTTTAAAAGAAAACACAAGATGTTTCGAACAAAATTGAAAGTTTATCTTAAAATAGACTATTTATCTAATACATTACACTAATTTTTCATAGAAATTAGTGCTGGAGCTTTTTTATAATCGCCGTCAAACCTGCCAACTGCACTAAATGGACGCGAACTGGCGAAACAACCCTATATCGGAATTTTAATATCGACCCGCCGATCTTTATTAAAGCCCGTATAAAGGAATATAAGAATCCGCTGCAGCGCCTTTGATGCAGGCGGGGTGGGTGGGGGGGGGGGGGGTCAGGTCGCAGCCATCGCTCCTTGAAATATGACAGCCACATAATGCGGCGATCGCTCACTAACACCGGGCTCTGGACCCGGGCTCCGATAGCGCCGTGAACGAGGTCTCGCCGCAGTGAGCGATCAATTTGTTGACACGCCTCGCGCCCGCCATTTGGTATTCTGCGGGCGAGCTCTATAACGAGGACGGTCTCATCAATATCGGGATATAATCGACCATCATATTCTCTCTATTGGTTTCTCCTGGGTATTGCTGAGTTAATACTGGGGGGGACGCTTTGAGGTTCTACAATCGAAGTTTCGAACTTCTATTTATTTAGATAGTACATCTTCCATCTCTATACGTACGACTGTATCCACGCGTAGTGAGTATTACCAAGTGTTAATAATTATTTTAGCCTAAATTTTGGCGACCTCTGTGATATTTGAGCGTTTCGGTGCTTCTCGCAAAAGAACAAAAAGTTTTGTATGTTCCTATAAATGCGTATATAATAATAAATTATTATTATAAGTATCTGTAATATTATTTTATTTCTTTAATATTGCACGGAGAAACATTTAGGTATACATAACAATTTATATGGAAAAACGACACAAAGGTACTGCTTATTTCTAAACAAGAAATCTCTTATGGCAGCCCTATATTATGTGGTGGATGTATTATCAAGTATTATCAACCTGTGCTTCTCTCACACTGCCTGTCACTGTTGATGCTGGCTGTGTACTTCTCTCACTGTACCCCCACGTGTTGCAGGCGGACCTGTCGTGCCGCAACACGCGGCAGCAGGTGGGCGCGCTGTTCACGCGCAGCAACTTCGTCACGCTGAAGTACGTGACGGACAACTGGGGCACCGACGCCAACGGGTTCAAGCTCGTCATCACCGCCGTCAAGGACCCCAGTGAGTGTTCAGTCTTTCTTGTTCGTGGTGTCTCATCAGAGGCACGAGCGAGTGACGAGTTGACGACGACAAACGTATAACGTGTAATTGTAAAAATGCATAAAGGTGAAATGGATCGAAATTAATTTCGAGAAAATTAAGTACAAACTGTCATTTAAACATTATAGACTACGTCGTAAAGTATTAAGTACATATTCTTTCTTCTTCTTATAATATATAAAAATGATTGCTGATCGTTAGTCTCGCTAAAACTCGAGAGCGGCTGAACCGATTCGGCTATTTTTGGTCTTGAAATATTAGTGGAAGTCCAGGGAATAATAAATAAATAAATAGTTATTTATTTCGAGTAACCAAACACTCATATTATGAATACAATTGTTTAAACGGTTTGTATGCTAAACGAAGTGGGCACGGGTCAGCTAGTTAATCTATATATCCGTCTCTAGAATTAATGTACCTTACTTAATACGTTTAAGTGACAGTTTAACTCAATTTTCTGGGTATTTTTTTGCGGCATATAACCTTCATCCATTCATGTCTTCGAGTATTATCTGAAAATCATGAGACAACGCCAATACAATTTTCATCCGATAACGTAACGAATACTTTGTTGGTAATTGTTTCTAAGCCCTTGCCGAATATTAGTAGGTACCTCTTTTTTTAAACTTTCTTCTAGTCGATGGTACTGAAGACGTGAGCAGATTTTTTATTTCCCTTCAATTCTGCAAACATCTTTTCAGTACAATCGACAGGACTGTAAATACTAGGGTATCGAGAACCGGTAAAGTTTTAGGAACCGGGATTTTCGGTACCGGCACTAGTCAGAACCGGGAATTCCCGGGATTTCCCGGGATTTTTGGTATTTTCGTGATTTTTTTCTTACTTGACTAAAAACAAATACAATGGCTTCGAAAACTACTTTTTATGAATAAATCACACATTTTGGCATGTCAAGTTAAAGTATGATACATTAATTTGCTCTACCATGATTAAAATATCGTATATTTATATATTTTGAATTTAACGTCTCTAATATTAGGGCTCTTACCCACGGCTTCGGGCGCGTAAAATAGTATTCGTAACAAAAAGTTCTTTATCAAATAACTATATGGCTTAAGATAATGTTATACCAATAATCATATGACTATCCACTATTCAGTTTCTGGCCAGATCATACGCACTACAATATTTTTTTCCGTGGCGTATATTATGTATAACGATTTGCCAGCCTATAAGGCACACTTAGCAGATTCCCTCCCACTTTTGCAAAGTTATTACTTTTGAATAGGTAAATAAAACATTGCATATTATATCTACGATCTATCATGAGCCAAAAAACTATTTTACCGGTGTAAATCTATTAAAACTTATAATATTGTAAAATACTGTGTAGTACAAAAAACCCAACCAAAACTGAGGAGTTTTATAAGTTTAAGTAGGAGTAATTATATTTTACGTCAAGTTATATACGTGACGTTGAATCCTACTTTGCTCGGTAGTTTTGCCTCGGCGTTGATAAGTCCTATTTATTATAAACTTATCGCCGTACCAAAATTAAACCAAATCGGTAAAACGGTTCATGACTCTTAAAGTAACAGACACAGTTAGTTTTACGTTTGAAATAATATTAAATATGGATAAAACATTTTAAAATTATTTTTCTGCTTAGCCAATCGCACGAAATGCGGTATAATGTTTGGACAGAAATTAAAATTTTAAACGCAAATATTGTAAAGTAAGTTTTTGCCCTCTGAATGTAATATCGATGTGAGTTTTACTGGCTAAAAAGATGGATCTTCCAAAAATGTTAACAGCTTTATCCAACAGATAAATTGATTCATCAAAAATTCATAGCTTAAAGATATCTTATAAAATTGGTTTTTTGCGATGTTTTATTTATAAGTAGTAGCAAAAAGATTTTTTATAATTATAATTATGATCCCTTGGGACCTTTTTGTTTCCCAACAAAAAAAATCCTGTTATTAATTTCATGGTCCAATCTACCTTTGTGCCGAGTTTCATTTAAATACGTCGTAGTTTCACCGAAATACCATTAAATAAGTAGCTACTGTTTTTTGAAAATCCAACGGGCACCCTTTCGTTTTTGGGATAATAATATCCTACATTACCCTTTAGGTTCGAAGCTATCGGCCTGCTAAATTTCATTTTATTCCATTCAGTACGGACTCATACGGACCGACAGACAGAGTACTTTTTTTCATAATTATTATTTTTAGGTTCTATGGCCTTTATAGACCCCAAATCTTGATTTTGACTTAAATATATATTTAATGAGCAGACATTTCCCCTAGATTTATTTTAATATGTTGAGATAGTAAAATCAGTTAAGAATATTTTGAATAACATCGTAACTTAAGTTAAAATTTGAAAGCGTTTTTCGCCGTCGGAAAGTTACACCATCAACGGTGAACACAGGCTTTATTATATTTTCAAAAAAGGGATCCTTATCCTCCAATAATGTAACCCAAGGTGTCAAAAGTATACAATTTATTAAGTTTTTATATGCATTGGTTAAAATATAATGATACTCATAATATGTTTATTACTATAACATTATCTAAACCACATTGCAGCTGTAGTGTTATTTGGTAGAGAACTTTTTGCTACGAATACAACTTCACGTTTATAAAAATTGTTTATATCTATGTAAAACTTTAATGGAAGTGACTGTATAACGATATTTTAATCATTGTATAGCAATAAATATATTATCCTTTAACATGACATGCCACAATGTGTAATTAAAATACAAAAGTACTTTTCTAAGCCCGTTGCGTTTATTTTTTGTTAAGGTAAAAAAAATCCCGAAAATACCGAAAATCCCGGTTCTTTTGCGTTGAGAACCGGTTCTATAACAGTAGTCAAAGAACCGGGAAATCCCGGGATTTTCGGTACCGGGAAATCCCGGTTCTGAACCCTAGTAAATACCATAAAGTGTTTGAGGCAGAAAATTGCCCACCATAAAATGTCATAAAACCTGGGCCCGGCGGCTGATAAGAAAGATGCCCGTACTCCAAGGTGAGTTATTGGGCCTCCGCAGGGCAGCCCGAGCATAAAGATTGCGCTGATTTGGCTGATCGTAAAGTTTGACCTTCCCGAGTTACGAGCGGGGTTATTAGCCTTTATCATAACATGGGAATTGGGCATTGGCAGAGTTATGTTTCCATTTAGTGTAAAGTATAGTTTATTTTATTGTTAAATACCGAACAGGCCGATAAAACAGAGGTCGGGCCAAGAGGTGGCGCGACGAGCTACAAGCGTTTAATAAAAAGTGGTCACTTAGAACAAATTATCGAGATATGTGGAAAAAGAGAAGGGATCCTATGCTCAGCAGTGGTCCCACTGTATACCTTAATAATGTGGCGGTACTACTAGTGCCACAATCCTGCATCGCGCTATCGAAGTTTTCTAACTCCGGCGCTATATACGACATCTGAAAACTAGTACAGTGGGCTTCGGCCTGACCGAGCATACCACCTCGCTCGGTCGGAGATCTCCCTTTGGGGCTTCCACTTAATCCCACAATAATAAAAATCATACAGTACAGAGTAACATTGAAAAAAGTAGTGAAAGATTTGCTTGGTTGATACCTCAACTAGGAAGTTCCTGGATCTCAAGTAATCAACCCTCCTCTCCACACAGTGGACTAGTTTAAATATTTTATTTTAAACTTTGAAGCTTGTAATCATTTTTATGGCAGGAATAAACAACAATTTGATAAATTAAAAATACATGTACAAAATGTGATCTACATGTTAATAAATGCAGAATATGTGCGGCTATATTGCTTCCAATTTAAATGTGACTTGCTTACCGCGCGGCTAACAAAAACAATTACACATTAATTAGGTCGTTTCAGGGTTTTGTACCCAAAGGGTAAAAACCTAAAAAAGGGATCCTATTATTAACTTCACTGTCCGTCTGTCGACAGGCTGTATCTCAATAACGATTTTCCCAAGAGATGTATTTCTGTTGCCGCAATAAATAAAATAAATATTAAAGAAGACGTGACCACATCCCATCGAAACCGAATATACCTATAATAATTACACTCGATTAATTATTATAACTAAAACTAAAATTTATTTACAAGACGTGTAGGCTCATTGAGTCCAGTAGCCCAAGCCTGTGTGGCTATCATGATTTGATACAATTATTATTCGCTAACGTTACTTTACGGAGCTTTCCAATGTTACCGCTTAGCCAACTTACATTCCTGTAAAAGCTTTATACTTAGTTGCACAGCTTGTAGTCTGCACGTAGTCAGTCAGTCGCGTCGCGTCGCGTCCCGGCAGTCCATCAATCACACGTGGCAGTCGATAAGTAACTCAATTAATCCAGAAATGCGCGGAAAGTCGCGCCACCCGCTATCAAAACACAACGTATATAGATTGTAGATACACATCGATAGCATTCGATATTCCATGCGACCAGTGTGGTTTACTGTACGTGAACATAAATTAACTTAAATAAATATTAGTTAAAAAACGCGCTATAATGAAATTCAACTAAAAAATAGAAAATAATATATTTTAATAAATTAAAATTGAAAATAATGAAAAAACATTATTTTATTGTAATAAATGTGGGGTGCATGGTGTCAATAATTTTAATCAGCATCCCACGCTTTTTTTTTCATGAAAATGTGAAATGAAAAACTTTCAAAATACACCTTGTATTTTAAAAGTTTAAGTAGGTACACTGAATACATAATTTATATAAAATTATATAAGACAACAAAGTATTTAATTTTACAAAGGAAAAATACTAATAATATAACAAAACTAGATAAAAAATATATATTATAGTATTATTAGAATTGCATATTAATGCCAAAGTTATTTTTGAGCTTTTTTGTTTCGTATTCTATACCACCAATAGCCAGCTAACAAATTCAGCCAGCCAATAGCCAGCTAACAAATTCAGCTAAAAAAGTAAATTTTAATTTAAATTCAATACTACATAAAGTCTTATTAAAATATGTATATTGAATAACCTTTTAGCTTATAATATGGTTACCGATGTTTAATTGTCCAACATTGCCCATTTTCCAGCGAATATCTGGCGAGTGGCAACACCGTCTAAACTAATTGTGGATGTAATCGCCGGATTAACGATAACCACTTTCGTTTTATTACAAGATTACGTTTTATCATAATGAATTCGAGGATTTAAGTGGATCGGACTTATCGGCCGGGATGTATCGAAGTGCTACCGAATATGCTCTTGTTTATTTAGAAAATACTGTAATGTAGATGTAGCGTTACCCAAATACAAGAACGTAATGAATAATAATCTTTCATTTTCTAATAGGTTGTAAAGTAACATTTTTAGAATTGTCCTAATTTATGGCCTACCGGTGGTAGGCCATAAATAAGGACAATTCTAAAAATGGGCTACAGGGCCGTCTACCGGTGGTAGGCCATAAATTAGGTATACCTATACTATGTATGTAAACTAAATTAAACATTTAAAAAAAACCCCGACTTAACGTGTAACATTCCAATCACAACTAACAAACGACCTAGCGAGAATCGCCGCCTTAGAGACTTGAACCGATTTCCACCAAACATAGCTAAGAACACTCTCGACTGGCGACTCTGACTTAAAATGGGATCATCCACAGACAGACACATACACATTTACACAGACACGTCAAACTTATAACACCCCGTCGGGGGTTGAAAATAATATATTTCTTAGGGCAATACCATAATGAACAAATTAACCATATTCTGTAGGCCAGCCAGTATACAATTGATAATTAATCGATTACTTTACTTTACATTATTTTCAAGTGCTTGGGCTACATGGCCGTAATAAGCAGAGAATAACAATTTACCTAAATGAGGATGTTAGTACTTGAATAATCAAAAGTTTAAAATTCTAACACGACTATGCAATTATAGCCTATGTTACGGATCGCTTGGCACCTATTTGTTTCATTAATTAAAATCGGAACAGTGTTTTAGCTACAATTAAATAACATACGTAGACTGCCAAAATTGTTATCCTTCCTTTTATCTTCGGAGTAGTGGGGTAAAAAGCGGTATAAAACAGATCGAAGGCTTTGCCCCGGGTGACTAGAATTACGGAACGCGTGGTACGAGGTCTGCGAGCCCCGGGGCCGCACGTCCGGACTCTTTCATTATCCGAAACAGGAATTGCTGTCCCGCTTCTAGCTGTGACTGAGTGTCGATGCCACAAACAAACTTTAATATCAGTTTGAAGCATCACACTGTGACATCACAGTACCTAATCACATATTCGCTAGCCTGCAATGAAAAACTGAAACACACTTTGTGTCTTTCGAGATTAAACACTACAGCTTTCTGAGGCATTTCAAATACAGTCATATTAATTTTTCAAATTGATAAATGTTATAATATCTAGAGCCGTATCCCGCAAAAATATATACCACCACGACACAAGCAATAACGTCAGCAAGATCCTGCCGGGTTCGATACAACATTGCCATGCAGGTTGTGGGTATTTTTTGTCGCGGCATATGGCTAGACAATCACATTCTATAAAATAGATTTTGGCAAAGAAACGTCTGATACTATTAACCATTAAAAAAAATATAGTACTAGCACTCTGATTTGAATGCTGTCACTGTAGCGCCAATAACCGTGTTTCCAGAACACGGGTGTAAGGAGTTCCGGTGCAAGCAGCGCGAGTTCTGCGTCAGCGCCGACCTCACCTGCGACGGCGTCGACCACTGCGCCGACGGCTCCGACGAGGACACGGCCGCGCTCTGCCCAGGTCAGTAACCCATCCCACGGCGCGCTCCCCACACAGTCATCCGGCACACCGCGTCACCGGCAACGGCGTCCACAGCACTCACACCGGCCATAGCGCTACGCAGCACGGTCCAGCACTCAACACCATGGCTACCAATGTGCAAAAGTAGCCCTGTACACCGCGGATACCGATGTACAAGTGCAGTGTTCTATACTAAGGTGCAAGAGCGGCGCTGAACACCATGGTTACCAAGGTGGAGGTTCTGCAGTATGGTGCAGCATTGTTGTAGCACACTGCGGTGATGCGCTTCATGAGCGTCGGAGGTACGTACAACACTAAAGACTTTTTTTGAAATACACTTGTACATTACATTGTGCGTGTTTTCGCTAATTTTTAAATGGTATGTCATCAGAGAGCGGCGTGGGCGGCGGCGGCGGCGCGTGGGTGGCGGCGGTGGCGGGCGGCGCGGCAGGCGTGCTGCTGCTGGCGGCCGCGCTGGTCTGCTGCTATTGCCGCGGCCGCGCGCCGAGTCGCCGTACGCACCTACACCGTAAGGACTATATTATTCACCTCGTAGTTTTTCGTAGGATTGTTCTCGTTGGATATTGTATGTGTGTATGTTTGACCGTGCATTATTTGATGCATGCGAGCTGCGGGATATCTAGCAGTAGCGAAGGTTGGATCACACGGATGCCCTAGGACTTTGGCTGTATAACGAATTTGGATGGAGGACTTCAAAATGTAATAGATAGGAATGGATTATGGAGATGCAGGAATCCTCCGTTATTATTACGTAGTATAAGCAAAATACGAAGTGGTGAAATACCGCTGTGTTTACGTCTATAATTTTTTGTACTTTCTTTGTGTCATCCTCGACACATTGAGATTGAGATTCCTACAACTTCGTTCCTATTGGCTTCACTTACCTTTTGAAGACCCTTATCCAAATCCATATTATCTTCCACCCGGATTATACAGGCTAGAGTTATCCTTTGAATGAGAACTAGTTTTCGTCACTGATGCTATAGAGCTCTCCAGAGTTTAATTATCAAGTAGTATCTACTTTTTTAAGGCTACTTTTTTCTGTTAACATATTCCCTGTTCCGCAGTGCAACAGATGGCGAGTAACGGCGCCGGCGCGGACAAGGCCGCGGCCGGCGCGGTGGGCGGCACGCGCCTGCCGGGAAACTGGGCGCACCCTGCGGGCCCGCGCGGGTACAGGGCGGCGCGCCCGGGCCGCCTGCGGGCGCGGGCGCAGCGCTGAGCGGCGCCCCGCACAAGGACGAGTGGTTCGTCTGAGGCGGCCCGGTCGGGCCCGCAGGGCGGGGGCGCCGTACCGGCCCCCTACCGCTCCCAGCGTCTCTCCGCCACGCGCGCGCACACACATACAACGAGTACATACCTCCCGACGTGTTGTTTTAGTGAGTTTGTGAAGTTGATAGAGTAACGTCGACGCTAATCGATCATCCCGTTCTACATTAAATTTCACGAGACTCGCTGAGTAGTTCGTTACAGCTTACATCGAGTGTGTAAACTTATGCGGGCGTCGATGTGAGGACTGCGGAGGCACCGAGGAATCTAAGTCAATGTGTTCACATCTGCCGTGCGGGAAAGTGTCGAGTGCGGTGTGCGGTGTGCGGTGTGCGCGCGTGTGCAGCCGCGGCGTGCGGCGGCGGACGACGCGTCACATATCTTTGGGAACATTGGGAATATTATATTATCTGAATCTTAAACCTTCGTGTTGTTAAGTATAAATATCATCAGTCTGTCTGTATATCGATCATGACACAAATTGAAATCTTTACATATCTGTTGACAAATGATATTTTAATTAAAGTGTTACCATAACCGATAGCGCGGGCTGCGGCCCCCTGATAGATATTTTGATATATTTTATATCGCGGCGCGGCGGCGGCCGGCCGGCGGCGCGGCGACGCGGTCGCGCGCGGCCGGCGCGGTCGACGGTTCGAAAGTTTTCACCGAAACTCAGTAGATGGCGCCAATATCAGGCAAACAGAGGCATTCCTTAATCTATGATAATAATTATTATAATATTGACAGCGCTTTTATATACTTTTACTATAGTAAAATAAAACTAAAAAATATAATAATTAATTAATGTAAGGCGCGCGCGGTGCGAATTTCTCGCGGTCTCTTGTCGTTCTTGGCGGCGGCGGAACCGTCTCGTACGGAACGAGGGGCGACATCTAGCGGTAATAGATGGTCGTAAAAGCTTCTTGAATTCAGAGCCCGTAATCTGCTCCGCACCACCGCGAGCGACCGACCTGCGAGCAGTCCGCGGCGCGCGCGCCGAGTGTGAGTTCAGTAGCACGCGGCGGAGGGCTGACGTAGGTACGTCTGCCGCGACTCCGGGCGACTTCTCCCGGGTATTGACGTCGGAACCGTGTCGTACTTTATGTTCTATTCAAATGTAACTGTAGATGTAAGATATACGAGTGATAGCTTCTAAACACACCTGGCGCGACTCTCCGGACTGCGACCGAGATGCGCCTATGCGTATTCAAAGTTCATTGTCCGCGGGCGCTAGATGGCGCCGTTGCGAGTTTGCATCGCGCCGTCCATCCGTCGCAGCCCGGGGAAGTCGGCGTAGAGTCCAGGAGTCTGGTGTAACGTACTGTCGACTAGTGTACTCCTGTAAAGCTATGTATACGTTCGTCGGTAGCGGTAGCGTGTAGTTGTGGCGAGCGACGGCCTCCCCGGGCCCGACGCCGACTCGACAATACTCACATAAGGTATATTTTGTACTGAATATTCGTTCCGTTCTACTTCTAGCGTTAGAACGTTTTCAAATTTGTAGCTTACGTAGATGATCGCGAGGAATAATGTAAAATTAAAGTTACGTGTAGGAGTTTAATGCAGTAAATGTAAGTGGGCCGGGGAGGCAGTGCTCGTATAGTGGCGACCTTCCCGTCAGTATCGGGGCGGCCCGTCGCGCGGCGCCCGCGGCCTCTCTCCGCCGCTCGCGTCCCGGGCGCGGAACCATTTTTAATTTCATTTTCATAGTACATTCCCGCGATTCGTTTCCTTGTATTGATCATTTCATGTCGGGGCTTTCGTGGCCCGTTCATCCGACAAACAGGAATGGTTCGCGCCCGGCCGCGGATGTATAGAGACGCATGTTTGAACAATCTATCCGAAGTATATATAAATATATGATGTAAACCTAATTTTAGTGAAGATTTTTTAGGTGAATTTTTACTCGTTTAGTGGGTTCACGCGAGTCGTGGGTGTCCAGTTTTTGGTGTTACGATGAACGCAATGTAAATTTAACAATATGACATTAAACATTTTTGGCTTATTGTTCGTATTATTGACTTCTTATTCTTCAGCCCTCATTCCTCTTTCCTAGTATCACAATGTACATTTGTAAACTTAGTATTCAGTGATAATATGAAACGCCTTCGCTAAATAAATAGCAATATTTTGGATAGAGAAAAATGTAAGATAACTTTTCTGCATTATATAAATTATTAGTTTCTAATTTCTATAATCAATTTTTCTAAAAATGTACATAGGGTACACCTAAGTACTGTTTTTTCATATAAAATAAAAAAACAGTATTTTTTTTATAGAATTAGGCAAGTCTATGTTTTAAAACTCGTCAAATCCATGCTATGGATGACGACACGTCTTCGTAAAGCTGTAGCACGCTGTATGAAATACAATGATAAGACATAATTTAATATTATAATAATTAAATTTATTATTAGTACCTACCACAGGAAGAACATAATCACTAATTAGTACCGTTTCGAAGACGTTAATAATAACTCAGAAATGTGTGCGTTCATACTGACTGTTTGATTCATCACGTACCTACTTAGGTACCTAAGTAGGCTAAGTAAATTTATAAAGTAGGTAGGCCTTTATATAGCAAAAATGTTGAAATTTGTTTGTAATTTTACATAATACCACAAAGTAGATATTAAAATAATACTATTGTATTAATAAAAAAATAGGCATACAATATTATTTTTCATATCAAATAATAAAGTTATCAATAAAGCGCCATCTATATTTTCTCCGTAGTACTACGATGTAAGGCCAGCGCACGACGCATGGAGTTCGCACGGAAATGGTTTGAGTCTAAACAAACAAGCTTTGGTTTGAACTTTTAAGCTTCTGCAAATCAAAGCTTTCTAATTGATATATTTTTATTTTTAATATTTTCCTGTCACTTAATCAAAATTTCCAAATTATTAACAATACTTTTAAGAGACAGATAAAACTTTTTCGAAGCTTGAAAGTTTAAAAGCTTGACGCTTTTTGAATGGCAAAAGTCAAAACATGTCAATTTTCAGTTGCTCTCGGACCGTTGCACGGAGTGCACGCGCGTTTGGTTTCAATATTATTTCGCGGTCTTTCGCGTCATCTTGATCGTTCATAAGTTCTACAATATTTTGAACTGTGTGTAAAGCTCATAATAATTTTGTTTTTTCTACGCAAATCTAAACAGACATCCCCACATGACGGGGTGAGTGGTAGTGGTATGCGCGTGTGGTGTGTCATGGTGTAAGATGTGGCTGCAGAGGTTGCTGGTGCTGCTGCTGGTGGCGGCAGCCGCCGGCCGGGGGAAGAGGAACCGCCACCAGAAACCAGGTGAGGTTTTCTCTAAGAGCCGGCTATTTCTGATTGACATCTACAACACGTCCAGAAGTTGTCCAGCTCAAGTCTGCTAGTTTTCTCCCTAATAGCTCGGGAATATTATTACAATATAAACCGTAATATCTACATCTAATAAGCTTGTTTCTATCAGAAAGGTTCATCAGATAAACACAAATACAAATATATATACAAATATTTATTTTCCAAAAAATGTTTAACAACACACTGAACAGATCCTGTCCTGTGGGGACATCCAGGACAAAGTTTAAATATTGTAGCTATAGTTACATAATGTTAAATTAAACATAACACCTAAAACCTACAATTTAGTTTAAAACAACATGAATGTTATGATAAATAAGTTAGTAGGTGCCGACATACTTGAAACATTTTACAAAAAATATTAGTTAGTGTGTACTTAGGCCTTAGGGGCGATATAGAGCGAGGACTTAGAAAAATTACCTAATTAATGAAAAATACCAAAATATTACTTAATTCCGATATTGTTATACCGTATCAGACGCTCCGAGATTTCGGTATTCATGCCCTGCAAACTCACGACAGAATCGCAAATCGAATCAGTTCGATCTTAACGGTATTTTATTGTTGGATACTTTGAAACTAACCAGGATAAAGAAAATTGTTAGATCGTAACTTTTTGTATTTCCGACCATATCAATGGACTAAGAATCAAAATAAACAAACGTCAATTTATTCGGGGGTACGCGGCACGATCGAATCTGAATCAGAATCGAATCATTTTGAATACACACATACCTAACAAACGTTCGCTTTGTAAATGGTCAATTGGCATCACTGACTAGTCTATCATTGAGTCATAGATACCTATCTACACAAACCTTTGTTTACGTTGGGGTTAAAATTAAACGGGACGTACTACCTATAATTTGTACATACAACAGTGGTGTGAGGTTCCTTTAACACCAATCCTATCGGCTTCCCTTACCCCCGACCTTCAGAGGACCCTCATTAAACTCTTTACTATTGTATAAGCTAGGGCTTCCCTCTAAAGGAGAACCTACCTTTAACACAGCTGAACAGTAATCGTCCTAAAGATGCATACTGAAACTACTTAAATTTTGACCTTTATCCTTGTCATTCTGCCCAGCAGTGACAATGACTATCTATGATTTAAGACGCCCATACTTTTTAGGAGTGTTTCAACTTTCAGTGTTCATATTAAGACTTTAAGTCCCGATTTCACCATCGTATGTCAGTGTTAACGGCTTGTTAAATTACCATGTCCTCTCATTCATTGATGGGAATTACGAGAGGAACAACAAGATATTTAACGAAGGATTAACTTTAACATTGCTTGGTGTAACACGCCCGAAGTGTATGTAATAAATATGTAGGTAATTAAGATTTCGTTCACAAATAATAAACTATGACTTCATTACAAATTTATCCGTAGATCTATCTAGAAAGATAGTTATATTACGGAACCGAGTGATCATGATAGTACGTTAGACACTATATGAGGCGCGAAAGCCCGCGAAACGCGAGTTTAGACAGTTTCGCGCCTTCGTGACCGATTCGCGGAGTTTTACGGTCCACACAAATCGCTACCAAATATCGCGGCTGGGGTTCGTGAGCGAGTGAATGTGAAGTAAGTAATTCAAATCAGACATGTAAAGGAGGTAAATTTATCGGAACCGAAGTCTGAGTCGAAGCTTTTTAATTTGATTTATCGGAGTCGAAACTGGAGACGTAGGCAGACATTTTAAAGAGATAAGTGTCGCACCTACATTGCGATATGGAGATGATATCAAACAACTGGATCCATTCGAATCTGATTTATTACTCTCTCACAATCTCATGCATTGCATACTTTATAACGTATAGGTACATACTCATACACACTTACCCTAGTACATTATATTCTAACATCAACTACCTACTACATTACATCCGACTTAAAAGTTTCGGCGCCGAAGACAGAACCGAAGGTGCAATAATAATCGGAAGTTCGTATAAGAGGTTACTCTTACTCTTGTTAAAGAGTCGAGGCTCCGTAAAATCCCTGATTCAAATGGTAGAAAGGGCCGAACTTCCATAATCCTAGAATTACGCAATTCGTAAACATAGGAAACTGTATCACAACAATTTACTCATATCTGCCAGTGCACATCACAAACATATCGTTTACCGGGACGGTTTGTGTTACGGTACCCGGAATCCCGGGATAACACCGCGACCTTCCGGGAATCTCGGGCATATCCTGTTACCTATAATGGCTTCTGTACTCTTACAGGCTATTCCGGGATATGGATTACGAATCAGCGTGGTGTGTAAACAAACCTGTTTACCAGTAGCATCTAGGAATTTGGAAATGTGTTATATTTCAAGGGATGCTCATTTGTCCCTATTGGAGTGAGAAGGTAAAAGCCACCGAAGGTTATAGAATAGGATAAGGACTAGAGCAAAGAATCCTAGAGTCTTTTCCATGGATGGAATATAATATATCTAAATATATATTGGAGGTCAGTTATCTATCTGTAGGAATAGACCGTGAATAGAAACACCTGGTATTATTAGATTTTACCCTTTTTTTCTGAGAATCTTATGCAAAGGCCGATTCAGCACCGCGTTATGCGATCCCAGCACTACTTCTTTCAAGGAAAGGGCTACTCTCGCTCTGGAGGGAACCAGAGACAGCGTCAGGACTCAGGACTGAGAGCCCACGGAACGACATGATCGATCATAGATATCTCCATGCTATGTAACAACATACACTGCGTTATCCGTATATCTACTAAACTTTAACGCCTCTGAGGTCTAGTGGTAAAGAATTTAGCTCTTGACCCGCGTTTGAACATCAAAAAAAAAAAATGGACAATGCAGGTTAATTCACCTGCTTGTCTGACAAGAAATATGATCCATCCGTCGCAAGGACATGTGAAAAGTTTAAAGCGGTCCTGTTCTCTCACCAGTCGTATCGGTTAACCGTCCCACTAGATTATGAGATTAAAACGAAGAGTGTCGTTGTGTATTACGCACACACTTGGGCGCTATAAAAATTACTCCTGCGTAGCTGGTCTGTTTCAACGAAATCGGCCACCGACACCGACATCGGCGTGGGGAGCTATTATACATATTAAGTTCAATGTTCTGTGTATTGTGTACCACATATTATCACACGTCACCGCATATCTGTAAAAACCTAGTATCTCATCATTTAAAAAGTGGTAGCTCTCATTAAAGGAATCCGATCAGCGTTAACCAGCTAACTCTTAGAACCTTTAATACCGAGTACTAACTACTAGCATCGTTTAACGGTACACCCTACAGGCTCACACTGTACACTGTACATCGCAGGCTAAGTGGGAGCGGAGTGAGATGCGGACGATAGCTTATCTCGACACGTTACACGCTAGCGCCAGTTCACGGGGCGACGCGACGCAGCGCGCACCACAGAGCGATTGAGAATTCAATTTTATTTACTACACGAGTGTTTCGTGATCGTTTGAGAGAGCCTCGCTGCGGTGCAACTAGGGTTACCATAAATAGAGAAATGCGTGTACGTGGTACCTAAAATGCCTGATTTTTCATAAAAATGCCTGTCTTATCCAAAACGCTGTAGTTAATAAGTAATAAATAATAATAAAGAAGGATATTTATTATTGATATTTGTCAGAAGATATATTATTGAAATAGTTCTTTCATTTTCAATACATAAACGTAAAAATCTTCACAAGATACAGTTTTGTAATTTTCCTGAGTAATCAATCTCTGGGGCCGCAGTCGTGCCCCCGCCAAGGCGAGCCAAGCGGAGGGCAAGCGCAAACAAATTTTTCTTGAAATTGCTTTTACTGATTCAACTGTCAGGCGAGTTATTTCTTTACTGCACTGGGCAGAAAACACACGCTCTACATTCGCATTAAGCCAAAATAGAGAGTGTGCTCTGGCAGATTTTTACAAATTCTGTAAAGTCACTATTAATTTCCCTACATTTTCTTGCCTGAAATCTTAAATGCCTGTCTCAGACCACTGCCGGCCGCACGCCTGTCTAGACCTTAAAATGCCGGCAAATGGCTGTCATATGGTGACCCTAGGTGCAACTCGCAATTCGATCTCTTGCGACGGAACAAAAGGATTGTGTAGTAAATATATATAAATTTTTTACAGGTCCCTGTGTCGCGTCATGGTGTGATCTTACAGTTATCTCAGAGATCTTTGGGCTGTGAAATGATTTTGAATTCATACTCCGAAGTATATTGGACCCGGATATAAGAGAGAATCGATACTACTACTACAAATTACATATTATAGCCACGTACACATAGTACCAGACACTGAGGTTCACGCTGTTGCGTTGGTCCGCTTTCTGATGGTTGGGCATAACACCACCCTACGATTCTTGGCCTCAGTGTATCAATTTTTTTAATGTTCTTTTCGGTTTTTTCACTGTGTCTCTTTATTGTATTATTTTTTCCATTCTCCTCTCAGCCTAAGTAAGCTCTTTACCACGGTAGGCTTCGGCCTGACCGAGCATACCACTTCGCTCTGTCGGGTCTCCGTCTGGGGCTACCACGATTTCCGACTTCCACTATTGGAACCGATATTACGAAGGTAGAGTCTTTACTACAGCGGTGTAGAGCGAACCTGAGGTATATCGCTGTATTCTAGAAGTAGAAGAGGTAGTACAATCCAGTGCAATCAGGATATACCTAACTGGTACAGTTGCGTTATCACGGGTACAGTCGCGATGAAGAAGCCTTCACGTGTCCAGTGACGAAAAGGTAGTACAATCCGGTACAATCAGGATATCACAGGTACAGTTGGTTAACACGGGTACGGGTATAGCCGTCACGTGTCCGGTGTAGAAAAGGTAGTACAATCCGGTGCAATCAGGATTTAACTGCTACAGTGGCGTTATCACGGGTACAGTCGCGATAAAGAAGCCTTAACGTGTCCGGTACAGTCGCGGCACTCGGTGCATCAGGGCGGCTGGAGCCGGTTTGGCGGGAACAGGTGCCGTGCGCCCGCGCCGAGGAATTTGTATCAGATCAATATCGATTATTATTTTGTTTGTCGCTCACCAGCTCACCACTACTTGCAAACATTATCGTTTATAGCATTCCTGGAAATTTTAATGTTATGTAAGCTACTTAGCTAGATGTCGGAACGCTACACGTTCAATACTCAATACGATTCCAGCTTTAGTTCATTGTGCCTCTCTCATGTCCATAATTTGACGTGAGTGCGACTGCGTATGTTACCAAACCCATACAATATACAAGTAATATAGGTAGGTACAGTTGACATTGACATTTAAATCGACGCGATTGATTTTCAACTCTGTTGTTATTAGATATTACCCTGGAGTTCTATTTGTGTTCTCTTCTGAACTCCGGGTCATAATGAAAATAATATAGTCTCGACCTTAATATGTTTGGTGTTTAACTGAACTAGAGCCGCCCTGGTCCCCGACTCTCTAATTTAATTTAATTCTAAGGGTCTAAAATATTCAATTCGTGCGAACAGACTTTATTTTATAGTATGCAAGGATATAATGTAATTTATATATCGAACCTCTACCGGCTACAGGCTCACCTATTGTTATTTTACTGCAAGAAACTTAATAATGGTTTTATGATATTAATTGAATTTAAAGTCCCGCAACCCGCAACCTGTCAGGATATTAACGATATTTGAATTGAGTGAAAAAATCTATCGGCATTCGGCGCCTCCATACAATCGTTTATTAATAGAGCATCACAAAGGCTTCGGGCGAGTCATGTAGTTTCACACGTAAGGGACAGCTACAGGCCAGGTAGGGTCCACAGTCCACGGGGCTGGGCCAGGTAGGTTCCCGGAAGGGTATTGTTTAACACAATTAAGCACGTTCCAGCAGGTGCTTTAGGCTTTTTTCACACTTTTGAGTAAACTTTGAATAGGTTTAAGTGTTTTGATAAACACGGGCTGACCGTTTTGGAGATCGTTTTAAATTCTTTGGCTGCTGTCAGATCGATAAGGAAGTGTTTTTTATTTTATTATGGTAGACCTACAAATCTGTGATCAACAACATGACATTTAAATCAACAACCCATATTTAACGTTGATTGGTGGAATATTATCAGTCAGAAAGGAACGGAAAGTATTTTATAATTACATCACGCTCGCACTGGCAAGATTGGTTAAAATTCCATAGATAAGGTTAATTCACCAAAGACACCAAGTGCGGATGAAAGTGCGATACATTAGCGGATTAAATCTCTTTTGCAAATAATGAAACAAAAATAATGATTTTGTGCCTGTTGTATAATAAATTAATAATATCTGCCTATTGTATAATTACCTACTGAAATTCTTATTATTCTGTAACCCAAGCTCAGGAACATTTGAAAGCTCCGTAAAATAAACCAGGGTCAATTGTGTGAAAAGCATGACAGCACCAACACAATAATTGACCATCGATCAGGTACTTTACGTTACGGAACTTTCAAATGTTCCTGCTTGGGCTACTAGTATCCAGCTATGTAAAACTCTATAATTAGTACTATCAGAAGTGCAAAGCGGTAAGTTGGAGTTTAAGTAAATAAGTCTTTTGATATCAGTCTATGATTCATAATTTTCTGCTTATGATTGTAGATCAAGAACGCGATGAAACAGATGTATTTCAGTGGAATAAGCGATAATGAGTGTGATAGTTTCAGTTTTGCTGAATGGAGCACGGCGAGGGGGGAGGGGGGTACAGAATAAATAGTACTAGGGTCGCGACAGATTTAGCCGGTGACGACCACCGCGCCGCGGGATTTTACAACCTGTAGTGTGGGGTATACGGTCGGTAGTCCCGCGCGTCGCCGTGGCTGCGAGGAGCTCCCGTGAGTCAGCGGTCGCTTACCTCGGCGGGAATATACTTCGCGATTGTTCACCAGCTTCGGAACTAGTAGCTCATGTCAGCTCAATTCGTGAACCATTTGTTGTCTTATTCTTCTTCGTCGTTGCAGCTGTGACGTCCACAGCTGGACTGCTGGACGTAAGCTTCAACCGAAGTATTTCATGGGTGGTCCTTGCCACTCGCTACGTTTGGCAGGCAGGTTGGTGAGCGCAATTATAACAATGTCCGAGAAAACGCTTCTGCCAACTTCCGTATTTAACCCCCGACGCAAAAACGAGGGGGTGTTATAAATTTGTCTGTAAATGTGGTTGTCTGTCTGTGGCATCGTAGCTCCCAAAGGGATGATCCGATTTTGATGCGGTTTTTTTTGTTTGAAAGGCATAACAGTCGAGAGTGTTCTTAGCTATGTTTGGTGGAAGGTCAATCAGGTCATCAGGTCGTTTGTTAGGTGTGATAGGAATATAACACGCTAAGTCGGGGTTTTTTTTTTATTTAGTTTATTTTATATTCTCTCTGTCGCCTTTTACGCCATCCACGGCAAAGATGATGGGGTGGTGGTGGAGTGGGTAATTGATTAGTAATTATTAACTAATTAACTGTCATTACTGTAGTGCCTGGACTGTTCCAGGCACAGGCACAGGCACACCCTAGGTAAACTAGAGCTGTACATTCTCAAGTACATAATATACGCACGCTTCAACTGTAAAGGAAAACATCGTGATTCGTGAGGAAACCCATGGTTGTTGGAACCAGACGTATCGACCAGTCATTGCTCTGGACTAGGCAATCTTGCCGCATGTGCTGGGCAACCTTGCGACATTTAAAACCGCTTGTCCCATGCACTACAGTATTTAAAGAGTGGTCACTTCGCTCGGATTACTTTATAAATCATCCACTGCAAATGCCTGCTTTTTGTTTAGTGGCCTGTGGGATTATTGCTCTCATTATGTATTATGTACTTCGGTAGGGAGTTGTGGAGCGGAAGTCCTTTGGATTAGTATTGTATGGGATAATAGGACCCCGCTTCGATGCTCGCTGGTGGTAGCTGTTGAAATTAAAGTGCCCGCGCCTTCGTTATTGTTTAATGGCAGGTTAAAGTCCCGATTTCACCAACGCATGTTAGTATTAACGGCTTGTTAAATTACCATGCCTTCTCATTCATTGATAGGAATTACGAGAGGAACAACATGATATTTAACGAAGTATTTACTTTAACATTGCTTGGTGAAACACGCCCTAAATACCATATCTAAGTATCTACCTATGACTGAAAGTTGAAAACGTTTCGTTATACAAGGTGTAAAATAAATGATTGCTAATAATTTGATCTTAGGGTGTGTATGTGCCTTCTATGTAGAGTTTACTGTGAAAGTACCAGCGCTGAAAGACTTCCTTCTGACTTTTATGTTTCTATGAGAAATGCCCCGACATCATAAATTTGCTCATACAATAATTTAAAAAAAGTAACTGTTTAGCGCTGTTAATTTTACAGTAAACACTATACTCTATGTATACCTTTCTTCTTCCTAGACTTACCTTTTTTCTACTATATATACCTTTACACACCCTAAAGTATTATTACTTATTAATACTACATTCTGTAGATTATGATGACGTCACGGTTGTTTTATTTCCCGTGGCTCCGCCGGCGGTGATTCAGTTGGAGTAAACTGTACCTGTACTGTATGTGTAGGGCTGCGTCCACTTACCATCCTAACGGACGCAGCGAGTCCTACACTGTATTAGGAATACCGCCCTCTACGGCAAGCGGTAAGTTCAAGGTGTAAAAATAGTAGATTATTGAAACCTTTGAATTTGTGCAGCTATAGTACGTCCCAGAGAAATTTAACCTTAAACAAACCAAAAACACCCAAATTTTCACATATTTACTTATTGAGCTTACTTATCACCTTTTTCACATTAAAAGATCATATAAAACTTCAATATCCAATACATTTTATGACAATTAAATAATTAAATAATAATTAAACATCAAATGTAAAACTTTCACTGTTAAAATACGCCATTTTAACACTGCCGACTGTAGAATAAAGTCTATAGTCTATTCATCAATAATCATTGTAATAATATTGACCAATTGGCATCACTGACTAGTCTATGGTTTTGTCATAGACTGGTTTGTTTACGTTTGGGTAAAATTTATCTGGGATGTACTATAGTTTTATTCGTATAGGAGTTTAATAGGTTGATATACAGACAATATTTAAAGCTCTTTAGTTTGTGTATGTAAGTACTACGGTACACGGAGCCCGGAGATGCGGGATAAGGTCGGCGGTGAGCGGCGTCCGCGCGCGGCGCTGCGCTAAGTGGTTAGTGGTCACGCGCGGCGCCGCGCTAACGAGCTAGCTGGGAGCGAAGATTGATTAATTAATAACATTGTTTTTAACCCCCACGCAAAAACGACGGGGTGTTATAAGTTTGACGTGTCTGTGTATGTGTCATGTGTGGCATCGTAGCTCCAAAACGGATGATCCGATTTTAATGCGTTTTTTTTGTTTGAAATGTATATCAGTCGAGAGTGTTCTTACTTCTTAGCTATGTTTCGTGGAAATCGGTTCAGGTCTTCAATATCATAAGGTCGTTTGTTAGGTGTGATTGATAGGTCGTTTGTTAAGTGTGATTATTAATAGTTTACTTATAGATGACAACAGGCAAAAGAAAGTTATTAAATAAGTTATGTCAACCGAAGATAAAGTAGGTAGTCTGAAGTACTGGTTCACTGAAAATCATCTTTTTTCTTCTTCTTTCTTTACTACTGAAAACAAGTGTATCTAAACTTTAAACGTCGTTAACCGGTGCAATAGGTAAGCTTTGTAGTTCGCTGGTGGCTGCCGCAACACAAACATACGATCTCAGTAGTCACTTCCCACCTTCGCATTTTTAATCAAAATATTGCACAAAGATCGATTTCACGGATGTTGTAGACAATGTTCTAAATCCCTAGCATCAGAAGTCCGTTAGTGTTGAAACGCCTGAAAAATAGCTCCCGATGATTAGATGACGACAAAATCATTACTCTCGTGGAATATAAAAATAGTGGGCGCCGCGCGGGAGACGTCATTGTTGACTTGGGAAGTGGGTCACGGGCTGACACTCATCAGGAATACTACAGTGAACGGTCCGTGCGCCGGACGAGTCGCGGGTTCGAGTCTTGATGATGTTCTCTTCGTAAATGAGAAAGTCGAGAGTAGTGTAGTTAAGGTAACCAAGATAATAGTTTATGCCCTGTGTCTGTTAATTGACAGTTTGACTTCTAGCTGACTTCCAAAAAGAAAGCGGTTATTATGTATTATGTATTGCTTTTTGAACCCCCAGGCTGCGTCTAAAGCTGTATATGTGTCTATGTGAGCCTGTCGGTAATTTATCGCTTAACAATCGTGCACAAGTAGATACAAGGTACCTAGTACGTACCTAGTAGACATGGGTGCCGCCGCCGCCGATGATCCAGCATGGCGCGCCGAACGGTTTTAGTGGCATTTTTTCCCGTATGAAAATGCTGACAATTCCTACTACCAGTTTTCCAACTGACCGTGTATTATTTTACTACGCGAATGAGACTTCTTGATAGTACGCGTACATACGCGCCGTAGATCTCGTGGCGTCGCTGCACTAAGATTTGTATGGATTTTGCGCCGCAACACTTGCATATTATTTGTCCCACGTCATAAAACGACCATGCGTGCGTGCGTGTGAGCAGCCGCTGGCAAATTTTGTACATCGCCCATATCTTCTACTAAGTACTTATTTTTACACGGTTGATAGTGTGGCGGACGGATAGTAGACCCTTACTATTCGATAAAATAAAGGCTCCTAGTCTTGTTGTACAAACGAAGTCGCGTTGTTCGTGACTCGTCAGTAGTCGGTGTCCCCGCGACACGTCTCGTCTATTTTCCGCTGCCGCCGCGGCGCCGAGCGTTCTGATTCATTCGAGTATTGGGTTGAATGTACACTTGGTTTACCTATTATTATCCATGTTTCATGTTTGTTATCTAGCCGGATGTATAAGTCACGGTCACACCTGGTTTCCGGTCCTTTCTTCTTTCAATGAAAGTACTGCGGGAAAATTATAATTTTTTCGTATCTGACACGCGTGTCACTGACAGCAGCACCATCTTTTGATGAAAACAGCATGAAGATCGGTGCAGTACCTAGTCTTTGAGTTTATCGTGAGGCATCAGCTTGGTTTTATAATATGTACGGATATTTTTCTAGTTCTTCTTGTCTTTAAGTATCGATTGAGTTCAGTCATAAAACATTTTATTCGTCGTTAAAAAACTCATCAAATATAATCTAATACGTACTCTGAATTCCAGATAATACTTATTATAATAGTATGTAAGTAGTTTGTGTTTATTCCTAAATTCTTCCCGCTGAGTGCTGTCAGATGTGACTGAACAGGCGATTGACCCCCGTGTGTGTGTTTAGTATTGACTATCTCCGTAACAGTGTTGCCCCAGCCTCCTACATTAGCTGGACGCGGTACGAGGGAATCCGACATATTACAGCGATGGGACACTTCGCGAGATTTACGACTCAAATAAAACTTACTTTAAAGTGCGCTTGCAAAGTGCTTCCAAATCGTTAAGCAGTCTGAGAAGAATAAAAGGATTTAACGGAACCCTTATTACTAGCTGTTTCTGAAAATTCATTTGCCTGAAATAATTAATTAAAACCTCAGATTTTGACACGTTCTTTTGTTGTTGGCGTTTTCCCTCCTATTGGCCGTAGCGTGAATATAATACTAAAACCTTAAGGGCGCTGAAAGAATTTAACAAATTATTATAGATTCTGGACAATCAAGATGACGACGATCGTACTATTTTTATGACACTCAACGTTTATTATTTACTCATGGTTGCCCACAGGTTATTTTGGTAATTCCTTTTCATCAAGTTCCTTTACTGCACTTTTAAATTTAAACTAATATAAGAACTAATGAATGGAAACGTTCTTGGCATTTAATTAACATTTTTGGTAAGTCACAGAATCTCGGAGACAATTATTTTAAAAAGCGCTAATTAAAATATTCGGGACATTCCGCGGCGGGGAGCGGGCGACTGCCATTCCACTTATCCCGGGACTAGTTTGGCCGGGAACACTCACGTGTGTATTTTGCTGAGGATTTTGACGACATTTGTGGACTTGAACAGCTTGTAGTGAGTTTTAGTGAGTTAGTGAGGTTATGGTTAAAAATGCCACACATTATAATGAACAACGTGTGCCCAGCAGGTTTTCTCCCGACAATATTGTGTATCAAATCAGCTCGATCTCAACGGCTTTTGGTTATTTTATTTGGTGGATTACTTTGAAATTAACCAGGATAAAGAAAATCGTTAGATCGTAACTTTTTGTACTCCCGACCGTTTCAATCGACTGATAATCAAAATAAACAAACGTCAATTTATTGGGAAGTACGCGGCACGATCGAATCTGAATCAAAAATTGAATAAGTTTGGAGAATAAGACCCCTGTATACTGTACCACAAGTATACTTACTTTTAGTTTAATGATAAGGATTTAGGAAAAAAGCATATGAATCTAAGTCGATTTGAGAAATCTCTTCCTTTCTACACATACACTTAACCTATAATAGTCCCTAAAAATAACCAAATATCTTCAAAATTCCGAAATGACCCAATATCGTCGCTACCAAAAATATTAAGTTAAAAAGGTCAAAAAACGAACATGAGCTTACTTGTTTAGTGCCGACAAATCTGTCGATAATGGCCCGACCTCCTCCCACCTCCCCCCCTCCTCACCGCGGGAACCGGTCCCCAGCCTCCCCTGCTAATTGGAGATCCGAGAGTCCCGGATCATTAGAATATCGAATACCTTCCTGTTTGGTAGCTTTTGATTGTTTTAGACTTGCATAAGTCTAAATAATAAACTCGAATCTGTACTAATATTATAAAGGGGAAGAGCTTGTTCGTTTTTTTGTTTAAACGCGCTAATCTCAGGAACTACTAGTCCGATTTGAAAAAATATTTTTTTGTTGGATAGTCCATTTATAGAGGAATGCTTTATAAACATTACGCTGCGACCAATAGGAGTAAAGCAGAGAAATGTTCCAAAAACGGGGAAAATTAACCACGTTTGAGGACTTTCGTTGTGTGCGCTGCATAAACGGTTTAAGTTACTCAAAAAATATGTATGAAAGAATCATTCCTTTTTAATAATATAATAACAAAAACCAACGTGAGCAATCAAAAGATAATCGCGATAGTGTTGTCGACAACCACGCGAACGAAGTCGCGGGCACAGCTATAGTTTTATTAGTGTTTAAATATTAGGGAGAAATATAAGCTCATCATCATCATTTCAGCTATTTCCACTGCTGGACATAAGTCTCCCTCAAAATATTTACGATGGTGGGTTGGGGGCTTCATAATTTTTTGTCTTTTTTGTAATTTATTTTTTACTAGCTGACCCTTGCCCACTTCGTTGAGCATAAAAAGAGTTTATGATAAATTCAACTAAAAAAAAACAACGTGGGAACCCGAAACCCGAAACGCGGGAACCCGGAACCCGCAACGCGGGAACCCGGAACCCGCAGCATCGGAACCCGGAACCTGCAACGCGGGAACCCGGAACCCGCAACGCGGGAACCCGGAACCCGCAACGCGGGAACCCGGAACCCGCAACGCGGGAACCCGGAACCCGCAACGCGGGAACCCGGAACCCGCTACGCGGGAACCCGGAACCCGCAACGCGGAACCCGCAACATGGGAACCCGAAACCCGCAACGCCGAACCCGCAACGCGGGAACCCGGAACCCGCAACGCGGGAACCCGGAACCCGCAACGCGGGAACCCGGAACCCGCAACGCGGGAACCCGGAACCCGCAGCGCGGAACCCGGAACGCCGAACCCGCAACGCGGGAACCCGGAACCCGCAACGCGGGTACCCGGAACCCGCAACGCGGAACCCGCAACATGGGAACCCGAAACCCGCAACGCGGAACCTGCAACGCGGGAAACCGGAACCCGGAACGCGGAACCCGCAGCATGGGAACCCGGAACCTGCAACGTGGAACCCGGAACCCGCAACACGGGAACCCGGAACCCGCAACGCGGAACCCACAACGCGAAACCGTAACGCAGAACCCGCAACGTTCACGGAAACGCTGTCGAATGGAATAAATAGTATCCTATGTCCGTCTACTTGCTCTAAGCTACTTCCTCACCAATTTTTAGCCATATCGATAAAGCCGTTCTTGAGTTATCAATAATTTAACTAACACGACTTACTTTTACATTTGATGAACAAAATATGAGCATTTATTTATAATATGATTAATTATTCATTACACATCAAGTTTTCACTATTTTTAATATGTATTCTGCTATTCGGGGAGGAGACAAATCCAACGAATCAAAAACCATGAAAATTGGTTCAGCCGTTCTCGAGTTATAAGTGTTGTAACAAACACGACTTTCTTTTATATATATAGATTATTACTAATGAATTTTAATTATGTAATTAGTAGTTAGAGTTGCAAATAAACTTTTATTTACTTCACGGGCGAGTTAAACGTAAGATGTACAATTCACATACTTTCTAGTATAGTTTGAAATGAACGCGTTATTACTAACACGACCAACTTCTATAGTGTGAAGTGGAGTGTGGTCACTGGTCTCCACTGTGTTCACGCCTCTATGTGCAATATGTACGGTCCGGCGGGCGGCGGGCTCGGGCAGGCGGGAGTACACACGGCGTGGTTACTCTCGGCATACCACAGAACAGGTGCCCCGTGCCGTGGACGAGGGACAGGAGGTAGCGGACAACGGAGTATGTTTTGGGTAGAATTAAGCGCTGAAGTAATCTTGGCAAACTTGGATTACATCAAAAGCTAGCCAGAGCTAAAATAAGAGCATTCCTTCTTGATCTATTGTTATCGTATAGCGATCTATCGGCGTTCTCGGCGGGTTAGGGTTGTACCCACTGTACCGGTGGTAGCTTGTTTTTCTTGTTGACTTTCCGAACATAGCTTGTTAAGTTTCATTTGGAAATAAAACGTTTTTTTTTTAACCAAGATATTAACGAGCTCAACCACGAACTACAATTATTGCGAATGCAAATTGTAGACAGAGCCACAAAATAATATTCTATGTCTGTTTAAACTGCAATAATTTGAGAGATGCGGTTAAATGAGCATTCGCTCGTTTTGATGTGAACCACCTTACAAAAACAATACGATTTGTAACTATTTGAGTGTTGAAATAATACCAAAAAGTTTCCTTATACATTTTATCCACGGTAGAGCTTTTATTAATGCTTGGTACATTCGCGACCATACATATACAAGTTTGATCACTAATCCTGCTTTGATTGACTGCCGTCATGTTGAGTTGTCAAATTCGACATTGACATTAAAGTCGACGTGTGTTCTTCTGCTCTATTCGTGCTCCAAATTTTCTCCGAATCATAATAATTATATTCCCATCCCTAGCTGCTACCGTAGCTTACAGTTGCAATGACAGCCATACTGTCGTCCAATCGGTCAGAAGTCACATAATAAATAATATGCTTACGCTGCAGAGTGCATGCTTGATCTGCAGTACCACAACCGTAATTATCAGTAGTTATATCAATCCGTGATCCGTTCTGACTGATTTAATCGGCAGGGTTATGCCGATTCGACTGAGCACTATAACTTATAAGGTTACTCTTCTCTACGATAACATTATTATACTCGCTGTCGCCCGCAACTTGCGGCAGTCGCGGTGTCGATATCGGACGCGGGACGAGTGATGCTTGTTCTGTAAACACGGTCGCGCCCTTCGAGCCCCGGCGACCGTCGCGTGTGGTCGCCACTCGCCACTCGCTACAACCATGGCGTTTATGACACCGTCGTCTGTAGGAAGACTTACTAGTGCTTTTTCAAAAGTGCATTCTTGGGCATTGCTATTTCAGAAATATGAATGTAATTGACGGGACGTTGCCACAGCGTAACTGATGGATGCAAAATTAGATCCACCCTGGTAGTTAGGAGTGGATGTTTCAATTTACATACACACTAAGAAGTAAACGGCCACTCTCCGGTAATAAATTTTTACGTGTCCCGGGCTTGTCTACTCTGTATTATTGTCATATTCATCTATGTTTTCTTTTTATTTGATAGATAGCATCCGTATCTAGCTGTAAACAAAAATATAGGCTTCTGCTTTAAATGATTAAGACTAAATTATTTTAAGTTGCGTTGAAAAAGCACTTTTTTCTAATTACCGTAACGTGTCCCGACATCAACTTGATCTGAAAACTTCCTTGTAATTTTTTTTACGTACATATTTACTTTAATCCAATTAACTTTATAAACAAAACAAAGGATCGTGTATCGCATAAAAAAATATCGACTTAATAGGTCCAGTCTATAAATAATTATCCTGAAATAATAGCGTGTCCCATCGAATGTTCCAATTACCGTAACCCACACTGTTCTTGGGTGCACACTCCAAAGCAACAGGATTTGGGACATCACTGCCGCACGTGTCGCGACACCTCCGTGTGTGCCACGGCCCGACAGCCATCACAGGTCGTAAATGTTTGTGTGCCGTCAGTGAAGCACGTAAGTATATAATTACCGTAGCTTTGGTAATAGACTTTTCTAATTACTGTTGTTCTTATTTAAATATTTAAAATTTAAAATAGAACTAAGTTGATCATATAAATCTAGACAGTGCTTTGGCCTACGTAAGTTGTCTCAAGACAGTTTTTGCAAACTTTATTGGTTTTTGAAATTTTTAAGAAATTCTAACTTTTTCTAATTACCGTATACTAATTACCGTATTTTTCTAATTACCGTTGTATGAAAAATGAATACGTTTTATAAGGGTTCAAGGGTTCCAGTGGTAGTATAAGGGCACAATGAAAGTCCACCAAGTCATTTGGAGTTCCTCAAGACCAGATCTACTTGCAATGCGAAAGTTAAGCTGAAATGCGCAATTGATTTATCAAGCAATTATTATCAATCGATTTTGCTAGCAGGTCCGACCACGGCCCTACCTTGACCATTTTTGTACCATACATTTCTTGATTTCAAATTGAATTTGTTTTCTTGTTTTTTCCGAAGTCGGGTCATAAGTTTTTAAACTTTTATTTTTTTAGGTAGATCCTACTTATTGTTCAAATAAATATTATTTACGAAAATAAAACAATGTTTGTTTAAATTTACTAGTTTACCCGATCTTTAGTTATAATTACATAATATTATGTAGAACTTATTAATCAGAGTTTTATATCATCTTTTAGATATAATAAATAACTCTTTCTAATTACCGTACCCATACAATTTTTAAGTCTCAATAACTCAAGAACTATAATAAACTGTTGCATGCCTCATAAATTATTGTATTTGTATCTTTCATTAGTTTTATATTTCAGTGTGTTTAATCCAGATTAGTAGAAAAAAAAAACGGTTACGGTAATTAGGCAAATAACGCCAATCTGGAGAATGACCGTAAAAAGCTATTTCGAGAAATTCCATCCTTAAAGGGGTGAAATAGTGAAAGGTTTATTGCATTGATCCTAGAAAGTAATTCGCAGAATACCTTTAATTTTATTAAGTAAAAAATGCCCAGAATAGTCAAGAAGTGAGCTAACTGTTGATGATGAATTGCTGATACTCCCAAATACGTCAGCTTCCAAAAAAAAGAAGTATCAAAATCGGTTCATCCTGGAGCTACGTCGCAACAGACAGACACATGACCCGTCCGACTTACTAACCCCTAACCCCTCTGTTTTCGTTGGGGGGTTAAAGACTTAACGGTAATGATCAGTTTAAACTGCAGTGCAATTCTCTTAGCGCAAAAAGTCGTGACATCCAAGATTCCAACGGCTAGCGATGATGGCCGAATTGGTATTCCCCAAGATTAGTAGCTATTGACAACAACTATCGCAGCTGACCATGTGACGGCGGTGACATTCGTGATCACAGCGACGAGCACAGCCTCAACCGCTTAGAGAATTGCTCTGCTGATACAATACATCATTATTCAGTAGTCTCCAGACATTAAGATAGCGTGAGTCACAGATATATCTCGCGCCGTCGAATCCGACAGCGATTGGGCTTGTTTATGACCACAATACACATGTCCGACTTTCTACTGTCCGACGGGGTTCGACATAAATATACCACCCGTATAATAACGAGCTCCGGTAGGTAATCACCTAACTATCGAACTTCGCCGACTACTACTTATTTCTTTTTTGTCATTTTGGCGTTAAAACTTTTCAAAACGATTAAAAATTAATATGTGAAGATTTTGACGTTTTGACTTTTTAAATCAAACGTCAAAGTGACAATAGATTTCCAGAAACTGAAAAGCTACCTTAATTACGTACCTAACAGGGGAGCTGATATTTTAGTCATAACCTAAACTAAACTATTATAATGATATGAATTGCCGGGTCTATTAAGATTTTTTTTATATTTCTTGCTTGTAAATAGGTAGTCCTTTGTACAAACGTCCCCCTAGACCAGTGGTTCCTAACCTTATCAATGTCACTACCCCTGTGAACAAGTATGGGAATCGAGTATACCCCTAGCTAAATTAAAATAATCAAAACCACACAAATTCGAACGAAAATATGATAATATGAGAGCGCCGTGCTACCGTTTACCGCACTTTTATATTGTTTATTGCTATTTTAATACTATTTCGTGCCATCCCGTGCTACCACCCTAGAACCTCCGTTTTACCCCTGCGGGGGTAATTACCCCCAGGTTAGGAACCACTGCCCTCGACGCTGTGCTCCATTCGCGCGTAAAATGTCAAATCATCCTTTCCTATAAGGTACCCAAAGAAGATCAGATAATGTAATATTTACTGAGATCGGGGCCCTTATTCGAGAAGCCGTCGCTATTATTATAGGAGAAGACAAGCTGCGATAAGTGACATACGAATTCGCTTGACATTTAACGAACCTTACGTCAAATCCCATACATTTTTGATTTCGACTTTCGTAAGTTACAATAGCGATTGCATTTTGAGTCAGGGCTCTTATTATTTACACGTTATTCCTACAAATTATTAAATATGTCTTGATAAGATTGTGTTTCACTTATTGCCTCGGGACTTCTCACATTGAAAGGACTCTAGGTTGTGACCTAGAGTCCTTTCAATGTGAGAAGTCCCGAGGCAATAAGTGAACTGCCCACTTCTTCTTCTTTTGAGTGGTGTCGACTTCCTGTAACTCCATTAGAAGACTTTCATCCTAATTCTAATTACGATATGATTGTCCTGAAGGTAAGGGGTTAAAGTAAGAGTTAAAGTTAAAACAAACCAGGGCTTCCCTCTGAAGGAAAACCAGCTTTTGCCTCTACTTAGACTTTAAATCGGTAGCATTCTAGTAAGCCTCTGTCTCTTTCGATTAAATTAGAAACCACCGACACTCGCCGTCCTTGCGTGCGTGTAATGGGTACCTAATACCTACACCCGCATACCATAAAACAGGGACCGTTTCGAACTAAACCCTAACTCATTAACATAAGATCGACATTAATTTGTCCGCGTGTATCGATGGTTTTCCCATCAAATAGGTGTAATTGTTTAGGCAATTATCACCCTGACCCATGTTGACGGCGGCCAACAGGTTGTAACTGTACACCGCTAACGGCTCGCATGTGCGTTACCATCTTTATTATCGATAGACTTTCTATTGCCTTACAAATGGGATGTACCTGAAGTGTTACCAGCGGCAAGAAGAGTACATCTAGTTCCGCGGCAATTAGTGTACCCAATCTTGTCTATACCATACTATAAAGCGAAAGAGTTTTTCTTGGATAGTCCATTTAAAGAGGATGGCTATAGGATATGTACATATTTTTTGAGTAACTTAAACCGTTTATGCAGCGCACGCAACGAAAGTCCTCCCGTTTTTGCAACATTTGTCACCGACGCTTCGCTTCCATTGGGCGCAGCGTAATGTCATATAGCCTAAAGTCTTCCTCTATAAATGGACTATCCAACAAAAAATAATTTGTCAAAATATACCAGTAGTTCCTGAGATTAGCGCGTGTAAACAAACAAACTCTTCCGCTTTATAATATTAGTAGCAGTATAGATATAAAAATTAACCCCTGTTCGTTAGTCTCGCTAAAACTCGACAACGGCTGAACCGATTCGGCTATTTTTCGTCTTGAAATATTCGTGGAAGTCAAAGGAAGGTTTAAACGGTTTGTATGCTCAACGAAGTGGGCACGGGTCAACTAGTTCTTAAATAAAAATATGAATGTTGTCTACATTATACAAGTTGCAGGCACGTCGTGTGTGTGGCCGGCTGGCCGCGCGCCGGCCGTGTTCCCGCGGCGGCCATCAAAGTTATTATTCCATTGACAACCGCTTATTACGACTTAGCCACGGATTACGACGGTTTACGAGGCTGTAACAATCGCTTATAATCGTCTATACTCTATACTACATGGTTTCTCAAACTTTTCTTAATGGAGGCCCCTCTCAAATAATGTTTTCGTGCTCCTTTGAGATTTTTATTTCCAGAAGGCATTTTCGACATTTGAACGGCCTCTGTAGCGCATTGAGCATCAACGCTCCAGTGGAAGGTCGCAAGTTCAAATCTCGCCGAGGGAAAAGAAAAATTTTGTATTCGTCATCGATGTGTATTAAATATATGTATAATATAATAAAAGTCTTTAATCTCTGAGTAGTATAAAATTATTAAATAATATGTTTCGTTTATATGGTCCACGTAACACAAGTTCTTCTGATACTTACCACGTTGCCAGATAACATGGTGTCAAGCGTCCATAAGTATAATATGCTCGATATCTATTTATTTAAATATATAATATTAATTTAGTATAAATATATATAAAATACATTCGTTCAAAAGAAACTGACGAGGCCACGGCTATACTAACTATACTGTAACGTGTTGTTTTATTTGTTTTCTGTCCTTTATCACTTTACTCCCCTACGGAGGCGCCCCCCACAGGTTGAGAACTCCTGGTCTATAGTTAGTCGGAGATGTTTTTTATTAGAGTAGGGTATAACTAAGTAATATAATATCAAATATGTAACATATAAGCGATTTAGCTTACAGGAGAGTACTGTAATATAATTTATATATTATGTAGTTGAACCCGTAATTATTGCTTTGCTTTATTCGATTTCTAATTTCCATTGCTTGCCTCCAAATTCAAGTAGTGTATAAAAATGTTCCTAGCTTATTTATCAAATTGAAACAAACAATATTTACAAGTCATGTAATATGTGTTTTGGCAATGTTAAGTACACAGTACCGTACCTTCAAATTGAAACGATATATTATGTTACTCTTAAGTTTAACAGATTAATTGTTACAAGTTTTTACCAGCAGCAGGTTTTGGTTTGCAAATTGTCAGTAATTAAGAGGGCTCTCGCCTGTAGGTGGTCGACAGACAGCGGACAGCCGACAGTCGTGTCGCAACTGACAAGCTATTTCTTTGTGCCGGGATAACGATCGACGCCAATCAGTTGCCCAACCCTTGCATGAGGCAGGCTGTAGGCTATATAGGGTACAGCTATATATACAGGCTATAATAGGGTCTATATATTATATATATTTTACCATAGACTTATTAATATAATATAGAACAAAGCGTTCGAGTGAGAAGAAATTCTCTTAGGGAATGAAAACAAGAATAAAAGACAACTTAATGGCACTGTAATCACTTTTAGTGCAGTTATATTCTTCATCAATCTCATCTGGATTGTTTTCAACAGTTGCAGTGGGCCAGCTATAGATTTTATTATAAAATTCCATCCTCTTCTTGAATGTAAAAGCAAAAATGAAAGTCTTTTATTGAAATTTGTGTTATTGAAGTAGAAAGGAATGTATCGACTTACGTGGTTTTTACCCAGAATACGCATCTATGAAGAATTATTTTTATCAAAAAAAGACGTAGACAAAAAAGGTGACATATGAGATTTTTGAAATCACCGATTTAATTATAATAATAATGTCTATGGACGCTTCACACCACGTCAATCTGGCCCCGTGATAAGTATCCGAAGAACTTGTGTTACAGGTACCAGACAACGGAAATATATTTTATACTTTTATACTATACACATATTTAAGATTTTTATTTGTATTCCATTGTCCAATCACCCAATGCTCCCCTCTATTTAACTCCCCACTTTAAATTTCTTTGCAACTCTCACAGTAAAGACCTTCGTTCTACCAACAATTTACTTCTTCTTTGTCCTCAACACAATTCTAGTCTAGTACATTCCTCTTTTCATATTCAATCCATCCTTCTCTGGAATGCCCTTCCCCAGGAAATTAGAATGTCTCCATCTAGGAATATTTTTAAAAGTAGAGTTCGCCAATTATACTTAAGTTTGTTGGCTGAATAAGGTCTATTATTTAAATTCTTGTTGACGCTTCGGTGTATTACTAAAGATAATTATATCTATTTATGACTGTATTCACAATGGTTATAATGTGTATGGTATATAGTATATTACCTATATAATGTATAGAATTATGTATATTAGATATGTATTACCTGTAACATATAATATGTATTATAATATATTTATATATTATATTAATTTATTATTATTTTTTGGTTTTGTATTCAATTTCTGTAATTTAAAGAATTGCGCCTACTCACACTATCTCCCCATCATCCTAAGGTTGGCTGGTAGAGAATGCCATAAGGCATTAAGCCCGCCTTTGTAAAATGCATAAAGTGTTGTAAATAAATAAAAATAATTTAATACATATCCATGACCCAGGAACATTGAAAACTTTTTGTTCCCTCGAACCCGCGATCTCTCGCTCGAGCACCAACACGCTCAACCACTGCGCTACGGAGGTCTTCAAACCAACAATGGTTTTCTGTGAGTGATTGGAGAGTGAATCATAGAAATAATGGTGATAATTACACTAGGACATTGATAAGTCGATAATCGTCACGCCTTTTCGAGTTTGTCTATACGAAAGAATATGATAAGTCTATGTTGTAGGCTAGCTGTAGGCTGTTATTTGGACCTGAATCGATTAGCTCCAGTAATTGGATGTGTCACGCGCGGCAGGAGACGTTGGACGGTGTTAATCGTGTTTATGGACTGTCATAAAACAGATAAAAAGGTGACAAGTCATTAGACGGATTTATTTAATTATAGTCACGGAAACTTCACGGAAAATCATATAATAAGAAACCTACAAGTCCTAAAACCACGTCATTTAATTTTTAAAATAGGTACTGTTTTCAATTTGTTTTTAATACATTACATAGTTTTTTTGGCAGATTGTTACGGCTAATACAGACGCAGTAGTTAAGTGGCGCTCATAAGCGGTCCTTGGCATTCCGCTAAGCGGTGACAGTGACCTTTATTTTATTAGCGGTTAGATCGTTAGAGAAACGAAATGTATTTATGATACCTCTCCAAACTTTCGGTGTTATACTGCATAGTCAACATTACAGTTTATTTATTTATTTAAACATCATGTACATTTTGTACTTAATACCTCAAGGCATTTACTACCAGTCAACCTTTAGGTGATTTAGAGACAAAAATTAAGTAGACGCATTCCAGTTATGACATCTTTCTTCTTTTTCTGGAAGTCGGTTAAGGCAGCAGTCTCCGACTGTCACTGTCAGAAGTGTCAGACACTGCAGCTGTGAGCTATGAGCGTCTCATTTATCTGCGAGTGATTAGTTGATCACTTCGTCAGGTGTGAGTGGTGTGAGTGGTGCCTGGCTGCCCGCGGGCTGGTGTCGGCGGTGTAATGAGCGGGCTGCCTGAGGCGGTCGCGACGCGAATGTGCGCTTAGAAGCTTGTTTTGCTCCAACACTAATCTATATCTAAGCAGGCGCGGGCACATGTTTGCTCTATATGACTACCCTTACAGAGAAGATAGGGTTGATACTAATTAAGATATAATTGATAGGCGGGAATAAAGTGAAACAACTGAATCCGCCGATCACGTAATATAGGTACACTAATTTATTGCTGTTCTACAAAATATTTATATGCAAAATGTTGCAAAATGTTGTAAGTACCAAATTATAGTCTGCTTGCTGTATACACAATTATGTAGGTACGCTTGCTCGTACAAAAATAATAATATCTATATACGCATCAGACCAATCACACCACGTCAATCTAGGCCTGTGCTGAGTATCCGAAGAACTTGTGTTATACCAGATAACGGAAATAGATTTAATAGTTGAAGTACACATATTTAATCCATGACCAGGAAAACTTTTTGTTTTTTTCAGAGGTCGACAAAAGAATAGGGTTACTTGCCTAGAGTATGTGCGTATTTAAATCAGACATGTGACACCCGTTTGTCATATATGATATAATATAATATATCACTCTCTAAACGCGTTACACATTTGATCTAACTGACTACATTCAGCATCTGAAAGAATAGTTACATTTCCTAAGAGTTGCCACATTTATTTTGTTGTCAAACGCTTCTATAGAGTTTCAATACACTTAACTGTTTATGTTTTTATTACGCTAGAGAGTAAAGTGAGTAATCATTACTATCAAACAGACAGTTTAATGCATGGGACTGACTGTTAAACCCCAGACTTACATGTGGACTTAATAAAATCTGTCCGTCGATCACTTTAACCCCAACCGCCGTCAATACATTAATGGCTGTCGGAGGTTTTTTTCCCTTTACAGCCGTTCCAATGGAAGCCCTTCATGTAGTTTTTATAGTTGGCTTGAATAGAGCGTTGTCTGCGCCTGCGCGTCTGTCGCCTGCCCCGTTCTCAGCTGCTCAAGTGCCTGGGACGTTTCTTTATGAGTTTTTAATATCGGTAATAAGTGATCGCTGGCTAATCTAACTGCCTCTAAATGTAAATGCATAATGTGTTGGGCTTGCCCTTTCGTAATTGACGCCTCCGTGGTCCAGAGGAGTTTATCAGTTTAGAGCTTGCTGGGCTCCGGATGTCGTAGGATCGATCCAGCAAAAATGTCGTATTCAAGTCTAGTTTGGACAAGGCTGATCACCTAATTTGTGTCCCGAGAAAAATAATAATTCATTAACGTTGGTTGGCAATGTGAAAATGACTGTGTGAGAATGACTCCCAGCGCTGGAGTCGTGGCCATCCGTCCCACTGAGTGAATTACGAGAGTAGAAGGAAGAGATAGTGATATTGTGAATCGCGCATAGACTTGGGCACTATAAGATGAATCTTGCGTAATTGCTGCCAGTTTCAATGAAGCTGGTCACCGATACCGAACTCGCTGTGGGAGAGTTGGAGATTATTTTAATCGACCAGCAAAATAACTAAAGACGTCCTTTTGAAGTATGTAAATTGTGAAAATTTATATTTCACAATTTCTTTTTTTCTTTCAGTATCTTGTTACGAGTTCGTTTTAGAAGAGAATTCAAGCGACGGCTTGGCTGAAACATGACTCATCTTTCCCGGGATCAAAGCCTCGGCATTCTCCGGCTTTTGGGATATCTCCGCGTTGTCAATTAGTGGTGGCGCCGGCGCCGTATATGGCAGTGGTAACGAGCCCCATTCGCGGCACAATCGTCGGGTGTGGGGTTCCGCAGTCCACATCGAGCCCCATGGCCCGTACGCGGCTACAATCAAAGTATGATACGGTACTCGTTACGCCATATATGGCGCAGGACCCTTTTAGTCGCAAGATGACTTTTGTAATATCTAGGCATCAAGAACAGTCCTCTTGTCTCTTCCCTTCCCCCCAAGCCTTTCTGCTCCCGAATATCCCTGAATGACAAGTGTCAGGTACGCCGTTCAACACATCTTTCTTGTTTATATCTAATTGACTTCAGAGGCGCTATAAGCAGATAGAGTAGATAAGACTATCTGCTATCGCTGACAAAATGCAACGGCAGGGTGACCGAACAATTGTAATCAACTGTCCAATTTACTACAATAGTTGCCTTCATCCCAGTTTAGTTTTTGAATAAATAAAATATGACATAGTAGATGTTTCCCCTCTGCTGATGCATCCCTGATGCTTTTTCGTTAGAGTAAAAAATAAAAAAAAACCTATATACGGTCGAATTGAGAAAACTCCTTTTTTTTTGGAATACGGTTAAAAATGGAATCCCACGGATACCGTAAATTTTGCTGCGTTAAACAGTATAATATATGTGTAATTAATCCAGCATGTAAACTACCATACTAAATTTTAATCAAAATCCGTGCAGTAGTATTTTCTTGAAAAAGTACCTATTAAACGTAGGTACATATTCATGCATAAAAAGTTTTCCATTTATCATACTAATTAAGTACGGAAGTAGGATAGTAAAGACAAATCGCCGAACCGGGTCGTAGGACAATCTTGTTTCTAAAATAAAGCTTGTTTCGAGTTTAATTAATATTATCTAACTGCAGTGTCTAATCACTCGTCGCCTGCTCATCACACGAGGGAGGCTGGCGGCTGGCGGACTGCTCGGTGTGAATGAGCCCGCATACACACGTGGCCTTAAAAAACCACATCAAATAATCATCAATGCACGTAATCTTAGAATCTAAAACTAAACGGGGGAAGCAGCTTGTAAGAAGACGTAGAACTATTTCATTTTTAACACCCGACGCAAACACGACGGGTTGTTATAAGTTTGGCGTGTCTGTGTGAGTGTGTATGTGTCTGTCTGTGACATTGTAACTCCTAAACGGATGATCCGATTTTAATGCGATTTTTTTGTTTGAAAGGTATATCAGTCGAAAGGGTTCTTAGCTATGGTTGGTGGTCGTTTGTTAGGTGTGATAGGAATGTTACACGCTAAGTCGGGGTTTTTTTTTAATTTGTTTTATAATTTAAAAAATTGGTCCTTAAAGACGTGTCGTGTGTCATGTGTGGGAAGTGGGAACAGTGGAAGCCATAAAGGAAGATTGTACTAGTTTTCAGATGTTGTTATGGACCAAGTACCTAATACATTAAGCATTATACATAATGACCGGATCATTACGAAAAATGCTCATAATAGGAGTTCAATGTCATCAATCATTTCGCCCGATAGAGCTAAAATGTGTAAAGGCATATTTTACATAATATAGCATATTCTGTAAAACGTAATCCTATAAACATCTATCTTCTATCTGTCGATGCGCACGATTCAATTACACTATTCAATTACCCCATAATCGCATAGCGGTTTAGCCACAAGACGATTTAGATGTGTCGATCTATGAGTTCATTTTCGCCAAGAATGCGTTGCGTGTTCTCTAGATACTAGAAAATAATATCGAGGACTTATTAATGGTAGACTTATTCATATATCTTCATTATTATAATAGTTATTCACTGTACTCGATACTATACAAGGTGTACCTAAAATAAAATAAATAATACTTTAGTTTGTATGTGCCTCCTATGTAGAGCATACTGTGAAAGTATCGGGGCTGAAAGACTTTTGACTTTTATGTTTCTATGAGAAATGCCTCAACTCCATAAATTTGCCCATACAATAATTAAAAAAGTACCTCTTTCAGCGCTGGTACATTTAAAGTAAACTCTATATACTGAACCGATACACACCCTAAAGTATTATCACTCATTAATATTATAGCCTGTATATTGATTACAATTTCTTCTACACAGACTGCTACATTTTCCTAATTACTCTCAGAAATTCTGTTCGGTCTGTATATTCATCAGTTCTGTGGACTGTGGTTGCGACTCGCGGGTCGCGGGTGAGGGCGCGCGGGCCGGGCGGCTGCAGAAGTCATTATCATAAATAACTTGTGCGATCTATGATCACATCACGTTAGTAGCTAATTAGCGTCGTGATAGATGAACTATGTGAACTTAAACTATTAAGTTGATGAAAACTAAGAAATCATTTTCATATTTTGGGTATCATTATTTTATGGGAGTCGTACGAGGTAACATCAGTGTCTCAGTTAACCTATAACTATATCAATTAAATGGTCTAGTCTTTTTTTAAAAAGGAAAATGCCTTTGAATTTAACATTCCCATTTTAACGATTGTACTATAAAATTGTCAGTCCTTTGTCCAGATAATCTGAAGTCATTATAACACACTACTTAAAAAGCACTCTCATGTTTATAAAATATGAAGCGACAGATACAAGAAGTCAATAACTACAAATTGTGTGAGAACAATAGTGGCCCCGGCCGGGGGCCATAAACCGTGATTTAATGGCCCCCGGGCATTGTCGGCGGGCCACAAAGGCAGAATGAAGTGTCGCCGTCCGAGCCCGTGGTGCCTGCATAAACGTTAAACGCGTTCGTTACCTCATGTTGTGGTCGAGCTTTCTAGTTATTCGCCGACACGTAGTCCGCCATAACTCATATTAATTACAAATGTTAATAACATTTGCTCCTCACGGTTTTGGTGACGGTAGCAGGTTACAGGAGTTAATTTATCGTGCGTAAAACACGAGCACTCTCTCTTCCCCTCGTAAACCAGTGCTACACATGAGTGACACGACTGGCAGGAACAAGCGCAGGACCGACTCTTCTCATCTGAAAGATGGATCATCATTCTTGTCAGTCAATCAGTTTTTGTAGTGATTAGCCTGCATTGTGCTAAGTAGACACGAACATAATATTTTTTGTTGTTTGTTGTTGTAAACGAACCTACTATCTCCGAAGTCTGTACCACAAAGGTGTTAGTAATGTTGTAAGAGAGATAAAACATCAAATCATTTAATAATGACGGAATTAGCAACGTTAGTAAAGATGTCGGTAACTTTACTCGTTTGGTGAGTAATACATCCTCTGGGTCGCACCTGGACAGTTTCGCAGTTGGACAGGTTCGCATCTGGACAGCTCTCGGACGTCGTACTCCATGATATATCACGGTATTAAATGACGGCAAGGAGCAGATTTACTGACTACAGTGTCGGAGCTAACTGCTTTATTGTCAGGCGTCAGGCGCGTACTCCGCGGCCCGTGGGCGTGGGCAGGCCATTGTGAACATGACGGCTCGAGTGGCACCAAAATATTATCTCCTCGGAATTTGCGTCGATTGTTCCTCGAATATATGAGACAGTTGAAAGTATAGCATTGTAAAGTGATGTTGTCAATCACGAAATTTGGGACAGAGCAGTAGTGATGCTGTTACACCTTACACTAGGCTTTTTTATTTTTTGTGATTTCATTAGAAACATGTCCGACTAATGTTCACACATAAATTACGTGGCGGCAATCACAAATATTTGAAATTCCTGCGCCGCCTTTGTCCGTAATCTATGGGTCCCTTTTATCTGGTGAGGCCACAATAGAGGGCATCCATCTTGCGCCCCGTGGTAGTGTCAGGGTGGCGCCGACGCCCTGGGCGGTGGCCGAGGTACTTTACGTCGGCCTTCATGTTAATCATTATCATCATGCCTGTCAAGTAACAGTCGGATTTGACGAGTGATGGCGAGCTTCAATAACCTATCTATACTTTCTTAAAGATAGATAGGTTAGTGAAACGTGTCATTGGTCGTCTATTCCGACTGCAGTAACAGTCTAGTTCGGAATCGGCTTGATACATATACTAGAGTCTAGACTCAAGGGTTAAGCTCAAAAACTATAAACAATATTAAGGTGCTCTTGAAGATTCTGAATGGATATAATATGTTCGCGTGTTCCTATCCCAGAAATATAATCTAAAACACTTTAAAATTAAAGACAGATAGACGCATCACACCACGTCAATCCAGCCCTGTACTAAGCATCCGAAGAACTTGGGTTACAGGTACCAGACAACGAAAATATACATGCATGACCCAGGAACATTGAATATTTTTTTTTGTTCCCTCGGCGGGATTCGAACCCGCAACCTCTCAGTCGAGCACCAACGCGCTGATTGCTGAACCACTGCGCTACGGAGGTCGTCGTGTCTAGCATGTCTGTCGAGAATCCCTGAGATCATACTTTTTTTTTTCGTCGGTAGCTGTCGATTCTGGCTAAACAGAAGTGATGTGGTGGGCCATTTACCCGTACATTATACAATATATTGAGGCTAACCCGCAGTGATCAGCTCGGGGGAGCGATCTTCATAAACAGGTCTGCCCGGAGCGAGTGTCACGTGGTGCTAGCTGACGACCACTTGACTGCCTCGTTATGTACACGTGATATATTATGACCATTAACACCTAATCCCTGAGTACATTAGCGTGGAAATACAGGAGTGCATTCCGAACTGTTTCAAAATGAACGTTCTGCAAACTCCTGTGGCGGTACCTACTACTAGCGCCACAATCCTGCATCGCGCTATCGAAGTTTTCTAAGTCCGGCGCTATATATACGACATCTGAAAACTAGTACAGTGGGCTTCGGCCTGACCGAGCATACCATCTCGCTCGGTCGGAGATCTCCCTTTGGGGCTTCCACTTGTACTCCCACAGTGGTGACCCTCGACAGAATACGCCTCCTTCATCATCATCACTCCCCGCCCCTCCGCACCTCGCCAGCCAGCTTCGGCCACTTCGGGTACCTCGTCCACTAGCCGCAACGCAGCGCGGCCTGGTCGAACCCTCATCGGCTTCAACGGGCACTCTCACTACACGACCGGTCAGCAAGCAGAGCACATCTCTCCTGGTTCAGCACGTAGCATCGGCCCGCACGGCAGCACTCCGACTCACTGGAGCCCGTGCAGCAGCAGCACAGTTCCGACTCACTGGGACTCACTGGCACTGGCGACTCAAGCACAAGACGACTCAAGTTTCGACCTCCGGTCTTCGGGGGGGAGTGATGTGGCGGTACCTACTACTAGCGCCACAATCCTGCATCGCGCTATCGAAGTTTTCTAAGTCCGGCGCTATATATACGACATCTGAAAACTAGTACAGTGGGCTTCGGCCTGACCGAGCATACCATCTCGCTCGGTCGGAGATCTCCCTTTGGGGCTTCCACTTGTACTCCCACACTCCTCCCAACGTCCATGGATACCGTATTTTGCCGAGACGAAAAGTCTATATGTGCTATTTGCTTTTAAGTTTCTCATTATAACCTATCGTTCGGTGGGTTGCAGGTTGATAGATTCCTATAATAATTTGTTGTACTTAGATGTAAATACGTAGCTGTAGTCCTAAGGCACATAAACTTTAACTGAGCCAAATTTCATTCTGCTCTGTTCGCACAATTCTATACCAACTCAAAGGCTTTATTTCACGTAATAACCTAAAGATTTAATTTATTTATAACTTAACCATTTCGTCTTTGATCGTAGAGACACGTAGAGGTGTGCAACCAAAACATTATGTGATAATAGGTTTGATGCGTTCAAATTGAAATTATTCATGAAGTTTTTGTGGGCTCGTTCACAATAGGCCTGCTGCACTGCGCCGGCGCCGCGCCGGGTCCCGGGTCCAAACTGCCACACGATGACGCACACCTATGTCGTACTCCATGGATCTGATGCACTCCAGTTGTTCCAGTCACCAGCTCAGCCGTGACCGAGGCGTGGTTTGCTATTGTCCCCATGGATGCTCTCTGAGAACTGCAGCTCGATTCACAAACTTCGGAGAGTTTAACTCGAATCGGTGACAAATATGATTAATACCATACATGGATGTCATTTGGTCAATCGGCATTCGATTTAATTGAATATAATTATATTTCCAAAGAAGTTCCCTTATTCAAGATGCTATCGCTATTATAATTTACGAAATCAAAAACGTATGAGATTTGACATAAGATTCAAGTGACACGCGTATTCGTATACCTTAGGTACTTTGGGAAGCTTATGTCAAATCCCATACATTTTGTTTTCAAACTTCATATGTGTTATTAGAGATGGATCTTGAATCAGGACCCGGAGGCCCACCTACTCTTGATACTAATTTAAAGGATGGTTTGTACATTGGGATTGGATTGGAATTTGACAGCTCTCTAATCTTAACTTGACGCTAGCGTTAACTTCAATACAGCTTGGCGCCAGCATCGTTATTTAGTTGTTCTTAAATGAGAACATTTAAAAAACAGCCTCTGCGTTAATGCAGGGACGGACGCTATTCGACTGTATCGCTGTACTTCAATTAAATATAATGAATGCCACCAATGCCAAAAAGAATTTAAATTCGATGAGCAATCTCGAAAACAGCACATCCGTTTTGAAGTCTCAACGTTAGATTTAATAGTATGCAAATCTCCAATACGATGAAGACAGATTCGCGCTGGCACATTATTGTTCGACGCCCGAGGCTGAGGGTCAAAGACCACAGAGCTATGCATGGCGGTTTCGCGTGACACGCCGCGGTCACGCCGGGACCGCGGGACCGCAGGACCGAAGGCCGCAGGACCGCAGCAGGACCACACGCACACCTGAGCATTTGTCTCGCTCCCCCGACTTTCACAAGGACATCCGTCCGATTACAAAACGCAAAACTGAGCACAGCACAGCTGTTGAAGCGTTTTTAAACTTTAATAACCTTGTTGGAACTACTCATACTCTTTTTTGTACCAATTTAATCTTAACTTTAATATTAAAGGGAATTTATTTTACTTTATTTAAGAAAATAATAACATCTGACGATAATTGAATTGAAACCGTTCGTGTTCTATAAAAACTGTTGGAAAACTTAATAAAGTGGAAAGTTATTATGAAAATGGATTTCCATCAAGAACCAACAGTACATTTAATCAGTTATTAAAAAAAGTTTGTGTTAACTTCTTCAGCAGGCACAACCGAGAATCGAATCAGTTCTATCTCAACGGTTTTTGGTGTTTTATTAGGTAGATTACTTAGAAACTAATTAGGACAAAGAAAATCGTTAGATCGTAACTTTTTGAACACCCGACCATAATAAAAGTAAACAAACGTTAATTTATTCGGGAGTATGCGGCACGATCGAATCTGAATCAAAATCGTATCAGTTTTGAGAGTAAGGCCATAGTAATCGATTGCACGTCTGTCGCGCGAATTATGCTGATCGCTATTTTTATAGGTACAATGTATGTATGTTGCATAGTTGTGCGGTTGGCCAGTTCTTAGGGACAGTATGATAAACTACAATCAAATTAATTCCGGTCGGCTAGTTCTTGTGATTACAATTAACCTAAGAATTGGCCCACCGCGCAACTATGCAACGATTCGAATGAACGAATGAACACAGATTTCGGTGACGATGGCCGGTTCCATTGAAACCAGGCTAGCTACACAGGAGCTATTTTATAGTGCCCAAGTGTGTGCGCAATACACAAAAGACACTCTCTCTTCCTTTTACTCTCATAACCCAGTGGGAGGGATAACCGACAAAACTGGCGGGAGATCAGGCGCAGGACCAACTTTTTACATTCCCATCCGACGCATGAATCATCTTTCTTGTCAGACAATCAGGTGCTGGCAGGCTGCATTGTCCTAACCAAACTTGAAAACAACATTTTTTGTTTTTCCAACGTGGGAATCGAACCCACGGGTCGAGAGCGTAGCCCTGAACCACTAGACCACGCAGGCGTATGTATGTATGTTGTGAACTATGCAACATACATACATTGTACACACAAATAAAGGCCGACATAATAATTACGTGATAGTAAGAAAAGATTAAAAATTCAACGGCCATAACTGATAAGGTGTGATTTACGATAACTGATTATTGTTAACGATAACCTATCGTCTGTTTTATTCTTAGACCATAGATAGTTTACATAAGTAACAAAGTGTTTATAAGGGGCAAGGCGCTGTGAACACTCACGAACGGAAGTTGTCTGCGACTGTACCCAAACACTTAGCGCCGACTGTACATCGTACACTCACGACCACACGTGTTAAACATCAATATAAGCAGCAGCGATAGGAGCGAAGAGACTCCTAAACGACCGAACTGTCACAATGAGGGCTCGAAGTGTGAGTGTTCAAAGATCGAACTATCCCACTTCTGATTATGACTAAGTGTGAGTTTTACCTAATCATGGCATCAAAACAACGTCAATAGTGAATAAAATCGTACGTTATCGCACTGCCTGATTACGTAACTTTGATGGCCTTACTTCGATGAATATCGACTGTCAAATATTTGATATTTCAACTTAACCTGTTTTTTAAAACTTCAAACGTCAAAAACACAGTCGGTTTTAGAAACTAAAAAGCTACCGAAGGTAATCAGGGCCAGGCCTCAGATCACAGGAAATATCATACAATCAGGCATGTGCCGTTCCAACAAGCCAGAGCCAACGTGTGATCCCCCGCATGGGGAAAGACAGTCCGATCTGGTACATCGAAGACAGCACATTTTCAACACCACACGTCAGTACGTGTGTGTGACGAACACTGATAGTTAGCAGTAGGATAGATCAATCTATGTACACTTATGAGACGCATGCAGTCCGAAGCGTGGACGATTTTGACATCGTTATTAGCACGACAGTTTGATCCGCAGTCAAACCGCTCAGGTCCTCCTCTCGTTTGTAACGCAACCCGATATACGTCACGTCTCTACACGTGCAGTACGCCATGAGAAAAAGCAGTTTTTTATTACTGTATCCAGGTAGGTCCTGGATACAGTAGTAAAGATCCTAGTCAGAATTTACGAATGGACATATTGAATCAGGCACCAACTGTCGAGTTGTCGACTGGTCTAGCATATATGCTAAAGAAGAACATAATTTAAATTGTCGGAGTACGGCTGATGCTCATAATGGTGCATGTTTATGTAATGGCTAATTAAGGAAATGAAGGAGCATCACTTTACTATCCGTCACCGCGCCGCCGCCGCCGCCTGCGCCAGGTACGGCCACGGGCGAGAATAACAACCCGCTAGGAAGCTAAACAAACGCTATTTATAGTCAAGTCCAAAATCGTTCGGGAAAAAACTGGGAGCGACGCGTCGTGGGAGCCGGCCGGTCCGCGCTCATTAGTGACCCCAAATATGGTCCGGGCGGTTTTTGTCGCGGCAGTGTTGCCAGCGCCTCGGAGCTGCTGAAATATGAGGAGTCTACTTCTTTTAACGCTCAGCAATGTTTAAATAGGAAAACTTAGTGTTGAATATCACTTTTTCTATAATTAAATTTAAAAATTATTATTGAATAGATACCATTAATCTGGTAGAAATTTGGGTGGACGCTTAAAAAATTATTACCTACCTCTTTCTCACGTTTTAATGACAAACGTACCTTTAATATAATAATGAATTATTAATACTTACCTATATTATTTTGTTTCATGTTAGTTATTTTGTTTATAGGCTCTGATGTCACTGCGACCCTTTCGGACTCCTTCGCTTTAGAGTAGGTACCGTCCCCACTCCTACGTTACTCGTAAAACGAACGATATGATGGTGGTCTGCGTAAAGTGTAAAGTATAGACTGTAGTATAGACTCAATTGCTACAAATTGAATTGACAGTTGGAACCAGTTAACCACGATGTGACTTCGACCGCAGCTGCACTTTATCATCAGCAACTTAATATGTACCTAAGTATTTACATTACATTGAAAATAAATTCATTCATTCGCTGATTTTTTACCTAATCTTTTTTTTTTTTTATATCTATGGACGCTTCACACCACGTCAATCTGGCCCCGTGCTAAGTATCCGAAGAACTTGTGTTACAGGTACCAGACAACGGAAATATATTTAATACTTTTACACTATAAACATAATATTTAAGATTTTTACTATATTAATACACAAATTGAATACACATCCATGACTCAGGAACACTTAAAACTTTTTTTTTGTTCCCTCAGCGGGATTCGAACCCGAGACCTCCGGGTCAAGAGCCAAGCTCTGAACCACTAGACCACGGAGGCGTCCGTAATCTAAATGGATATTGTTAATCAAAAAGCAAATAACCAGTTTTTTATAAAAAAAACTGGACTCGATAACATAATTCATATGCAACAGCTATGTAACTTTGGTTATTATTAGGAACTAGCGACCCGCCCCGGCTTCGCACGGGTGCAATGCTGATACTCAATTAAATACACTACAGAAAAACTATGAACGTTGTATATAAAAACATAGCGGCCCGCTCCGACTTTGCACGGGCATAAAATATATATGCCTATGTCACTCAATGAAAACATGATTAAAATCGATCCAGTATTTTTGATTCATTCATTACTGCCCTTGGCCTGCACGCATTAAATTTGGAGTAAAACAATTCCTCTTTCCCTATACTTACTATGAAGATTTCCTGCTATCTTTGGAATATCTAAATTCATACAATTTTTATTACATTACACATTTTTACTTATTTACTTTCTTCATTTTTACCTAGGTATTTATTTTATTTTTACAACAATTAATATATTACAGGATGTCTTTATACACAACGTTCACAGCTTTCTTGTCCTTAGACAATACAAACATGTTTTCTCTTGAGGTTACTCTTGAAAGAGTGACATACAGTTGGCCATGTGAAAAACAGTCAACGCTCAAATCTAAGCCTGTATCTCGATCCCGGCTGCGGCGAACCTTACGCTCTATTGAAGATTCTCTCTCTCTCTCAGCTCTTTATCTATCCCTAAGCTGACTGAGTCGAGCTTCACGTTCTGTTGACGATTCTTCATCTCTTTGTGAACGTACTCTTCTAGCATTCACTGAACTACGACCTATGTTCGAACGACGACGTCTTCCAGACATGACTTTATAATTTCTGAACAAAGTTGACTCAGTTCTAGACTTATGTATGATTACCTACCTATGAACAAATTGCCATATTATTGCTACCTATGTGCCGCAGTAAAAAACATCTAAATACTTACCATTTAGACACAAATTATAATCAACAATCATAAAAAACAAAAGATATCTATTCAATTCAGTTCTTTTTTTTTACTGAAATAACTTAAACTACGATTTTGTTATTTTAATGAAATCAACTTAAAATACGATTTTAATTATATTAAAAACACCTAAAAAATAATTTGCCATGCGTGTGACTAAAAACAAAAGATAATCTACAATTAAAAAAAGCTATATAGAATACTATTAAGTTTTTTTTCTGAACTTACTTAAGATTTTTGAAAATAATTTCCTTATTATTAAATTAATTGATTATTATTTATCATAAGTTATAATTATTAACTGATACGTTGTCGCGCTGAAAAGCACGTTTTTATCAAGTATTGTTATTTTCCTTGCTAGAGAGCTCCGATAATAAACGCGTCCGATTGCTGCTAAATTCAAAGTGCTACAGGGAGAACCGCGGCCTCCGACTCGCTATGTATAGGCATGCCTCCCCGCACTGCCCCGTCCGGCCGGTACCGCCCGCCGCAAACGCAAATTTTAAATTTGTAATATCTCCGAAAATATTTGTTTAATTTACATGCTGTAAGGAACCATATTGATCTATATTAATTGCACACTGTATTTAAGGTACTTAATTCGATAAGGATTAATGCCGTATTGCTTAAAATAGCTTCGTAAATAAGCCATTTTTTCACGTAAAAATGAAACAATAAAAATGGTTAATTTGGGTTATCCCTAAAAGATAAACATATACCATCGCGGACTTTTTTGTAGACCTTTTTATGGTGTACAATACTGTAGTACATTAATTTGATTTAACTCGTAGGGTTTAGACAGCGTTTTTGCTAAAATAGGTTAATTTACGACATCACGTTAGAAACCTCTAAAATTAGCAATGTTGCCTTAGTATATTATGCATGTATTATACATATAAACCTTCCTCTTGAATCACTCTATCTATTGGAAATAACCGCATCAAAATCCGTTGCGTAGTTTTAAATATATAAGCGCACATAGGGATATGGGACAGAAAAGGCGACTTTGTTTTATACTATGTAGTGATAACGGGTCGCTTGTTTAATTTTTTTTCCAGCTAACCATAATGCAATAAAATAAGATACATAAAGCCAATTACAAGCGTCCACTTAAAATTAAAATAAATAAATTCGGTTCATTATTAGAGGCGCTACAATGAAACCATCATGCATAATAAAAAATGTATGTATGTAAGTACAGACCGGCAGGATCCGGTACAACTACACGTGTTCTTTCTTTTGACTTCGGCTGTAGTCGTGTTAAACCTCGAAGGGGAGCCATAACGCTGATTTTAATAATATTAAAGCATCGAGTTAGGCTGATGAAACCGTCGATCAGCTAATATTTGAGTCATCAAGCCATTCTGAACGCTCATTGGTGAACATCACTCGCAACAACTTCACTCACTACGTTCACCAATGAGCGTTCAAAATTTACTCAAATGTAATATGTTAAAAATTAAATTTAAATGTTTCCGCACAGTAAACAAATACTATACAGTATATCAAATACTAAATTAAAATGTTGTATTGGGGCAAATAAGTTTTGAGTGCGGCAACCCCGGCAGACGATCCCGCAATATGATGAGATCGGATTGTGGGATTCGTTTTAGCCCGGTATAGCAATGTTGTCATTTTTTACTCCACTTGTACGAGCAGTAACGACTAACGAGGTACAACAGGGCCCTCGTTAACCGAACAATACTGTGGTACTACTGGCTAGCAGTACGTTTGTGGACGCTAAGATTTATTGCATGTTTTTATTATTGTTATATTTAAATCTAAAAAATAGCGCCAGCTCCCATTATAAGCTAGAATGCTTCTAATTTAATTGTCGCTTTACACTGCGCAATATAGAAAAACACATATTTTGGTACGTAATTGTTTACATTTGGATCATAGTCAATCAGAAGGAATCATACATACAATTCGACTTTATCTTTACCAATATTATAAAGCGGAAGAGTTTGTTTCTTTGTTTGTTTAATCGGACTAATCTCAGGAACTACTGGTCAGATTAAAATAAAAAATTTGGATAGTCCATTTATAGAGGTAGGCTTTAGGTTATATAACATTACGCTGCGACCAATAGAGCGAAGCGTCAGTGAGAAATGTTGCAAAAACGGCGAAAATTATTCACATATTTTGGAAACGTTCGTTGCGTGCGCTGCATATACGGTTTAAGTCACTCAAAAACCACGCGAACGAAGTCGCGGGCACTGCTAGTTGTTACTAAAATATTTTAATAATTGCCAAAAACTAAGTTGACTCATCTATAACATTTCAATCGACATCCCAAATGAAAACTTTAACAACTCCATCAGCGAGAGGTCAAGGGTTGAGCTGGGCCGATTGAGCCGGGCCACTGTGACTGATGGCCTGCCACCTGCCCTGGCAATTGATGGCCTGGCATTACCTGCGGCTGGTACATCATTACCCTGATAATTGGCCTGCACTTGCCGCGTGATGTGACAAGAAGATGGCCAGTGATTACCACCAGAACATTATGGTGATTACAGTGCATTGTGGAGCCGGTCACGACTCTTTTTTATGGAATACGCTGGGAGACGAGTACGGACTACGGAGTGACTTATCGTGTGCAATGTGCAGGCTTGGGAAGTCTCATTAATTTTTTTTCCGTATGTCGTATATTAACAAAATTGCATTACTATGATTTATACAATATATAGGTCAATTTCATACGAATGTTATAAAAAGTTGAAATTAGACCTAATTAATATTATGTCATTGTATTTGTTTAGTACGAGATAAATAAGTGTTATTTAATTTATAGCAAGCATTACAGTCGCTATAACGAGCTTTGTTTATATTTACATCAGATTGAATTGTAACGGATTCTATTATAATTTATAACACTTCGCGGGAATCCAACCTCAGACGAAATAAAAGCGCTCAATCGCTGAGCCACAGAGGTCGACAAATACGGAGCTGTCGCGAGCTTCGTAATATTATGTTCAATAGTTGCCACTTGCCGCGTCGCGATCGCTTGTGTGATGCGTCACGTCTGCATAATCCTTAACTAACCAAGTATGTATGTAGTATGAATTATTGTGTATTTTACGAGGTCTATTAATCAATCCGATTCCTGTCATCTTCCATGTTTATTGTTTCCATTACGTCTCATAAGAGAGACCGGCGGACTTGCAATTTAATATGAGTGTTGTGTCCCTTTGATTCTATCTTAATCGTCGCTTATACGAGTATGTTGGTTGACAAATTATTGCAGCCTGTGGGGCGAACCGGGAAACGCATAGCTAATTCTATTTATTGCAATCGAATATAGGAAGGTTAGGGTGTACACACACTGTTTGGGTGAATACTCGAAAAAATCTGAGAAAAAAATAAAACTTTTTCAAGGAAAGAGAAGTTTGGCTTTTTGCAAACAAAATGCTTGTACTTTTAGTGCCAAAAATATTATAAAAAGTTTTTAAATTTCAATTTCCATAATGGCGGAATTAGGTAGGTCTTATTTGTACAGAGATATGTTTTGTTGCCGATTGCGGTGAAGTAAAAAAGAAGGGTATCTAATGATTAAGAAAATCTATGTGTATGTTACTTCAATGGCCTGGCCTCCAAAAGGACTTTATAATTTTTGTAGTCGTGTTAAAACTAACTTACCAATAGCCAGCACAACCGCTGTACTCTACCAATGTGAGATCACCTCCATGTTGCACAACGTCGGTAACTCCGAACAGATGACCGCAGTTAAAGGCGCCAACACAGTACACACCCGCCGTCACGCCGACAGCACGTGACAGACTTGTGGCCACATTAGCGAGGTATTCCGTTTATAGCTTCGGGGACTAATTTTATCTCCATGCAGCCCGCACACGCCAGGTAAGCAACTTGGCAAGCAGGGAATTCCTGAGGTGGGTTTGCTCGCAAACCAAACTGCGAGCGTGTCAATTCAGCTTGCAATGCAATTAGCATCACATAATAATATGGTACACAGGTTTGAGGTCTTTTTGGAAGTGTATAACAAAACGTCCCTTTGCCTTCTCTACCTCGAACCTAAAAAACTACAACTTTTCAGGTGAGTCAAAAAACTGAATAATTTTGAGATTTTATTATGACAAGGATTTTGGATGTACTTATACTCTACATATCTGAAACTCATTTAAAAGGCCCGATCTTAAAACATTATTATTGGTGTTCAATTGTGCATCTGCTTATTTAGGCCTTAGCGTGACGATATAGGTACCAGTAGGTACTTTCTGATTCATCAGTTTAGTCCTACTTTGTGGCTTAGTGCACATACTTGTAAGCTCTACGCCATTCTATCCTATCCTATCTCTTCACCTTAGTATCTTATCCTATATATATGTGATATGTCTTAAGAATTTGCAGTCTCTAAGCAGCTTATATATATACATTGTACACAGTATGATTTCCTATCAAATAAAAATAAAAATAAAATTTGTGTAGACTATAATTCATACTCGTATTTATCTACTGGTGATACGAAGAAAAAAGTAATACGGTATTCCCCAGAAAAATTATATTATATTTATACTGAAATAAAAAAGATAAGATACAGTTAGAGAGAAAATGCTGCAATTATTATTCGAATTTTTTCTTTCTAAATGTTTTTCCCGAGTTTTGCCACCCCGTTTGCTTATCTGTTTGTCTAGTGTGGCCTTTATTCTAGATGCCAACGCTATAATATATCACTTACGAAGTTCGAAAACCTAATGTAGGTTTGATTAGATTATTTAGGATTGGAATTTGACATAAGCTTCGCTAAGTGACAGTTGAAATCGCTTGTCCCTTAGCGAAGCTTATGTCAAATCCCATACATTTTATTTTCTAACTTCGTAAGCGATTAATAGTGATGGCATAATCAGGGCCCCGATACAATATTAATGACACATGCACCTTCTTATCTCTCTCTTGGCACAAATCAGGCAAGCACTTGACGTCAGATGGGCCAGCTCACTGTATTTGAGTGTCGGTGCATCCTTATCCATGATTAAAGCTCAATAAGATACAATACTGCTTATGATGCTTAACTTTAGCTATTATTAGTTTACTTTTGATTTCGAACACGAAATGAAATCGACGAAGAATAATTGTTTCAAATAAACACCTTCCTGAAAAAAAGAATAAAACAAAGGTAACAAACATAAAAGCCGAAAAAGGTCGATTTTTAGAAAGAAGGAAATCATGTTTTTATAAGAATCTAGTTGATAACTGATTATAACCTCTTATTCAAAATTGGCTTCAAAAACTACCGATAGTTAATTAATTTAGCGTTAGTTGTGCTTAAATAAATCAATTTGTAACCGCAGTGACGACCTGCAGGTAACGGGACGCGCCAGCACGTGCGCGAGCCGGCAACAGCGACAATCTATAAACACGTAACTTTATAGGCGTGTTAAACCTCGACAGATAACTCGACGCGTTGTAAACCCGCCGTTAAATTATATTGCCTCGGATGCCATATTAGTTTTGCTTTTATTCAATTTCCGCATGCTTAATGTGCCAAACTGTAAACACAGAAAAGTGTGAAATAGCCGTTTGTATTTTCTGCAGATAACATTAGCTGCAGGGACATTGTCACATCAGGGGCCTTAGTCTCCAAACTGATTCGATTTTGATTCAGATTCGATCGTGCCGCGTACTCCCGAATAAATCTACGTTTGTTTATTTTAATTCTCAGTCGATTGATACGTCGGGAGTACTAAAAGTTACGATCTAACGATTTTCTTTATCCTGGTCAGTTTCAAAGTAATCCACCAAATAAAATTCCAAAAACCCTTGTGATCGAACTCATTGGTTTCTCAATTGTGTCGAGAGTAAGCCTGCAGGTCAATGTAGCTTCCCCCGGTCTGATGGGCTTGATATTTCTGATGCATTTTAATACAACATCACGTCGACATGGGGCTATTCAAATTCTGGTCTAATAGAATGACACAACCTCAAGTTGGGGCTGGCTTAAGTTGTGTAGAGTACTTTGCTTCTATATAGTATTGGTATTTGGTACCTGTTGTGTCTGATTGCATAAAAAATAAAAACAAATTGCCTTGTTCATTAAACAATCAAATGTATTACGACACTACCGATTGCTAGTTCAAGGTCTATTAATTTAACTAACGCGCCGTGAATGGATCCGTAGACGGTACCACCGGGGGCTGCCGTCTGCCGAAGGATCCAGAGGGCTAGAGCTCCCAGAAAGAAATAAAAATGTCCGATCAGGCAATACGCCAGCGGGGTTGTGGTAGTATAGCAGTTCCCATGGACCCGCCATAAAGCGTGAAGAAGAACATCGGGGGATTTTAGTTGGTATAAGAATAGAATTCATTTATTTCTTGGAAATAAATGAATTCTATTCTTTAGTTGGTAAACTCAGTGCGAAGCACTGGGGAGTCCAACATTACCTCGCGACCATCCCCCGGGGTCGCGGGGTATGCGCAACGCATTTCCCCTCGAAAAAAATTCTATTAACTATCCATACTCTCTTTTTCAGGACGTGCGGTGTTCGACCGGCTCACCAGCACGGTGGTGAGCGAGGCGCGAGCGGTGGGCGGGGGCGGGGGCGCGCTGCCGCCGCCGCTGGACGTGGCCGCGCACGCCGCCGTCGCCGCCAGCGCCACCTGCGGGCACCAGGGCGCGGAGGAGTTCTGCAGGGAGACGCCCGGCAAGTGAGTTGGACATTCCGTTGCAAGGGTCCATTGGCGCTTTCGTCGTGACTATAAGGTTTTATGGCTGTTAAGTCATAGTCCGGTGGGCATCGGAAACAGCTCGACGGACGGACGCATTTGCATATTTGGGTTATTGAATGAATATTAACATTTATAAGATGAGCAAAATATTAAATAAGAATTAGAATAAGTTTTGAAACTTATAGGTTTTAAGCAATTAAATATTTGTACGTCGCGACGGTTGGTAAAATATCTATGTGGGGTTAACAACTTAAAATATTTTTTTGACAAAAAAGAATTTATTAAAATACACTTCCAAAATGAGGAAATAATCGTATTAAAAGTTATAGTGACTGTTCTTACACACTGTATATAGGTAGGTACAATACGCTGTGTGAACAAAACATGATCTAACGTAAAATAACTTAACTACTTATAAACTTAACTCTAGTTTTCTTTTAAACGGTTGGTCTAGGCTTTCAAGGCTATTCATTATATCAATGAGGGCTTGGAGCTACCGCAACTTTTAAGGAGTCCATTACCCACAGACGGGGTGTGGTGTGCGACGTCTGCGAGGGTGCTGAGGGCTCCCCCTCCCGGCGGCACCCCGCGGCGCATGCGGTAGACGGCGACCCAGGGACCTGGTGGCAGAGTCCCGTCTTCGTCGAAGGGGAGGACCAGCAAGTGGATTTGGTGGCGGAGTTGCCGGGGGTGAGTTTCACTACTTATTCCTTATGCACGATTAACGAACGCTTATGTATAATTAGACACGCTTGTCAAAGCAATTTTGATTTAAGGCACCGCGCTACTTGGATTCCTGCCGTCCAAGTCAAGTTTGGTAAGGACAATGCAGGTCACCTGATTTTCTGACAAGAAAGATGATTCATGCGTCGGATGGTAAAAAGTCGGTTCTGCGCCTGATCTCCTACCAGTCGTGTCGGTTATCCGTCCCACTGGCTACGGGTGTGAAGGAGGAGAGAGTATTTCTGTGTATTGCGCACACACTTGGGCACTATAAAACAAATCCTGCTTAGCCTGGTTTCAATGAAACCGGCCACCGTCTCCGAAATCGGTGTGAGAGGCATCATTACGTAGCGGGTCCGGGCGCCGGTTTTATTTTGTTTTTACTAAGCTGTTCAAGAGTAATCATTGATGAAACGATTTACTTTAATGGTGCCGACAGAGGAGCACGTAGGCTGTGAGTCGTGACGCAGGTTTTTCGCTTGTTAAGGAATGTTATGTGAGTGATAAAAATGAAGTGTTGATTATTACTTGTGAAAACTGCAGAGCTGATTTCAAGTAAATGTTATGTTTTTACATCCGCGGGGTTAGTATAAACATCTGATTAACTAGGTATTATGGTTTAAATTTGCCCACGGCCAGCGCAGCGCTGAAAGAGCCATCGGGGTGTTTTAAGACGGTAAATCGTGCGCACCTCAACGCGCCGGGGAGTCCGTCGTAGGGGAGACCGGGGATGGTTGACTAACTTTTGACTTAAGTCCATATATCTCGGATGTTTGACTTACTAGAATAATAACAACAATTGATAAAGATAGAAGAACTATTCAGGTATCTAAAATACTAATATTTCAATCTTATATTTGTCATTATAATACTTATTTAGTTGATTTGCTAAACCTCTGACGTTTGGTCAACCTACCCCATATCCGGGGTAGGTTGACCATAAGTATGGGGCAGGTAGACCTAGGCATATTAGTATAAATAAAGAGGATTAGTATGAAATAAAACAAACAAAAATTTACTGAATGATAGAAAAATTCTATTAAGTTATTTTGTATTCCAAGATTCAGGCATAGTCTTATTGATCATAACTAGCTGTGCCCGCGACTTCGTACGCGTGGAAAAGTGATTTAGGGCACTTTAGTATTTTTAAATATATTTTTAGTTTATTGGCGCAACCGCTGAGAACTTTCGCTAATAGGTACTTCCCAGTGCATCCCAGTGTTGATCCCGATCCAGCAAGACACGTACCCGGCAAGCCTCTTGGTATGCAGGGTATAATAATAATATATTACTATCCTTTCGGAGCTCGGCAAAAGAAGTAGGCCTTCGAACAATATGTAGAAGTCAGCAAAGGTATTCGAAGTTAGGATAATATTATTCGAATGCACCGTATAGACCCAGACAATTTTTCACGTTAATTTAGTAAAGTATTTAACTTCGATGTCCGTCTGTCTGTCTGGGTGTCAAAACTTTAACACGTGTAGGTATCAAGCTAAAAATCATATTAAAAACTCAGCTCTACTGTCCCTTCTGGCTGTGAAAAGAAACAGGCATCTTGGCCACATCTACCCAAAGATTCAGCCGTTTATACTTTATATCGCTAATTTTCGCAATTTTCGACACGCCAAAGGGAACCAAAACCTAAAGGGTACTTCCCGGGAATAGAAATTTGATATGAAGCAACATCTTAATGCACTATTAAAATGTTGCTTCATATCAAATTTAAACGACATAGGATAAATTGCGAAACCATAAAAATATTTTCAATTTTTTAAACTTATTTACCGTTTTTGTCATTAATGTTTTGAAGTATTATTAAATTTAAACTTATATTGCAATTACTAAGGTCTTTAAAACGGAACTCTCGGTTAGACATGGGCGCAGCGGCACGCCCCGCCGAGGATCCAGCAGGCACAACTGAGAATCGAATCAGTTCGATCTTAACGGTTTTTGGTGTTTTATTTGGTAGATTACTTTGAAATTAATTAGGTTAAAGAAAACCGTTAGAACGTAACTTTTTGTACACCAGACATATCAATCGACAGAGAATAAAAATAAACAAATATCTTCAAATCAAAGCGACATCTATACGCCATACGCCGTACTTACACGATTATTACTGGGGGCACAGTTAGCGGCTGTGCGTGGTTAAATTCATACTACCGGTACTGCCTGTTAGCACATTTTAATAGTATTTTTTACCCAGCAGTGGGGTGGAGTTCCTTTGGTTGACCTTCGCCAAAATTCCTACCTACCAGCATCTGATACCTACACTACACCCCGACTCGGATATAAGACGTCACGCATCAGCCTGTATCGCGCGGCGCCGCGATGCGGCGGTCGAATCACGGCGTAACGATTTTAATTTTGCTATATTATCTCCTAAACTATTAATTATACAGTTTGCTAGGTATAAAGGGCAAATATAGTCTTCATGAAATTCTTAAGCCAACTAACGTATTAAAAATGATAAGGATTAATACCGTGATGGTATAAATAGTTTACCAAAAACCGCTTAATTGCCCGTTTTTTTAGATTATCGCGAAAGGCTTTCTTTTAATAATACAGTTAATTAAGTTGATTTATACAATAAATGATAATTTATTTCAATTTGTGAAGCAAGTTCAAAAATACAATTTTTATATTATTATGACACTGTGGAAACACTCTTCTCAGAAAAAAAATCTGTTAGTTAGGTACTTATTTCAAGTTCTAATCTACTTTAGTGCCACATTCTATTGCTTCGCGTCACTGTGTAAGCGATCCCCCCGCGCCCCCCGCATGAACCGTTCGTCCGCAGCCCGCGCGCGCGAAATTCCTCCGACTTGCTTCCAATTTATCGTCACTGCTCGGCTCCTATGTATCGTAGCGTTATGTTACATAGCCTATAACCTGCCCAGGAATATGGGCTACAATCGTACCAAGTTTGGTTAAAATCCCTTCAGTAGTTTTTGTTCCTATCGCGCACATACAGACAGACAGACAGACAGACAGACAGACAGACAGACAAAAATTTTACTAATTGCATTTTTGGCATCAGTATCGATCGCCAATCATCCTCCAATATGTATTTTGAAAAAATATTCAATGTACAGAATTGACCTCTCTACAGCTTTATTATAAGTATAGATATGTGCGTATTCGAATTGAAAAAAAAAATCGTGTCTCATATTATGGTGTTATTTCATACTAAATATCAGCAGCCGTCTTGAAATAAGCTTCCAGTTTATTTTCTTCGTCGTTGCTAAAATGTATATCATCCCTTAAAGATTCTGAACGGCCTTATTTTCTGTAAAAATAGAACTGTAACTTGGTATGTGAGAAAGAACCATAATAGTGTTTACATATTTTATGATGAAAATTAACCAATAGCCCACACAATTCATTAAACTAGGTATAAAATGTTTAAGGAGGTATAACATTTTATGTTACTGTCAGAGTTAGCATATGATACGTAGGTAAAATTACGTCTTCACTTAGTATATGATTGGTTGACTAATTAGTCTACCAACTCCGAACAAAAATTGTCAACCAACCCCATATGCCATTTTGAAAATTTTGTTCGTATCATATGCAAACTCTGGCACTCACACGGAAGCAACACTGTGCAATATGTAATAAAAGTATCATATTTAAATTTGGCATAACAACAACATTTATTCTAACAGTTCCATAAGCACAATAACAAAAAAAGTATTAATGAAAAAAACTACTTACCGAGACCAAAAATACAACTTGTGGGACCACTTATGAACGGCTTGCGACTGCAGCGGCTCACTTCCCACAGGTAAGAGGGACGCGGGGAGGCATCGTTGTTCGTGATTTGTTGATGAAAAATACTTGACGGTGGCGAGTTATTGCTGATTAGTCTACCTGCCCCTATAGCCAACCATCCCCAGTCTCCCCTACCCCTGCCGCCATCCCCCGGTGGAGGTGGGGGACACGTAATGTTTATTTTTTCACTACCCAGCGTATCTCAACTGTTACTCATTAAGGCGAGGAGCAACCGCAACTAGCGCCACTCTTTTTAAAAAAAAATTTACAATGACACAAAGATCTTATTAAAAAAGTAATCGGTTCAAACTTTAAGTAAATAGTTAAACTAATTTATTAGCATTTAAATACATCTCTAAATCCTATACTGTATTTAAACTATTATATATTACTGTAATAAATTAGTTTAACTATTTACTTAAAGTTTGAACCGATTACTTTTTTAATAAGATCTTTGTATCATTAGAAAATTTATTTTAAAAAGAGTGGCGCTAGTTATTTAATCTTTTTATTTATGTCTGAGATTTATGTCTGCCTTGCTATGTCTGAGGTTTATGTCTGAGAAGGCACAGTATTTTAACAAGCCGTTAGCAAGTGTTGGTAAAATCGGGACTTAGTGCCTTCGCCAACACATGTTAATCCTTTATTAAATATCATGTTATCCCTCTCGTGTTACCTGTCCATGAAGGAGAAGGTATGGTATTTTAATAAGCGTTGGTGAAATAGGGACTAAATCTTCTTGTTCAGTCAATTTTGGCCCAACAACCCAACACAGTCGCCAGCAATTATGAGTGTTTTTATCGTCAGGATAACACTCGGCTGTTACCGCGCACAACAAGCCGTAACGAGCCGGCACTCGGCATACCTCGTGCAGTACAAAGCGGCCGCCGACCCTAAAAGGACACATCACACCGGGTTCCGCTGATAACACGAGCTTGATTGGCCATTGTGCAGATAATGCGTATTGACTTATTTCAGGCTTTCTAGATATGAACTCCTTTAGAAGGATATCAAAGATAAACCTCACAGCAGGTCTCAGCCGCCCGCGTGCGTGCTGATCGTTTTGAAGTTAAAGTAAAATGGTCGTAGCACAGTATTTTGGCTTTCTTAAATTATAATATCTGGTCTTTCTCCTGCGTTCTGTCGCGGAGGTTCTCTCCAAAAGAACTGGCTTTTGCACCTTCAGCATTCTGCTGAGTGCGCCATTAATTTATACCCCACGTAGAGAGGTCTTTTACCTCTGGTCGTGGTTCTCCGTCCGGGGCCCTCTAGAATTATCGAGGGTTCCCTGGGCGTGAGATAGCATACGATTCCATTCCAAAGATAAACCACTTTAGAAAACAAAGACTCTATAGTACTAGTACTGTTATATAAATTGTGAATTTTCAAAATCTCCATATAATCGGTAATTCACTAAGCTGTTATGTTTTCTGTGGTGTGTGGTTAGATATTGGCAACGACGTATTAGTAACGTTCTCGAAAGTGAATTGTACGAAAATGACGCACACAACTGATATTCGATAACGTTACGGACATCCGTAGCCACAAAGTTCAATGGATACTAATAAATGAAATAGAATTTTAATTTCCAAAGTTATTTAATACTTACAATAAATGTCATGTAGACATTATTATTAATAATAATATCTATGGACGCCTCACACCACGTCAATCTGATCCCTTGCTATCAGAAGAACAAATAAATTATAATATAAGAATAAATAAATTTAAGATTTTATTATATTAACCACATCCAGGAACACTGAAAACTTTTTTGTTCCTTCGGCGGGATTAGAACCCGCGACCTCCGGCTCGAGCTCCAATGTGTTCAACCACTGGCCTACGGAGGTCGTCTACATTGAAAGTAATAATTTTAATCAAGAGATAAATTACCTATGCACTATTTTGGTTGCCGTTTATATCTGCTGAAGATGTCCTGTCTTTTGAAGCCTCGGTGGTCCGACTCCGTGCTATCGGCCATCGGCAACGGCAATTTACTACCTGTACACTTGACAGACAACGATAAACGGTCCGACAAAACACCTAATGAAGAAACCGTGTTGACTGTTGAGGCCGCGGCGCCTTGTCGTGCGGTAGTTTATTGACAGTAGCTGACCACTTAGCTGATAGCGTTGTTAATTGCCGAAAACATGCCGCTCTTCAGTCGGATACTTGTCGAGTATGTCGGCGAGTATTGTCGACCAGTTGTTTCGAACGCCGTACATTTAGAGAGCGAATTATCAGTCGGTATGGCGATATCTTGTCTTATAAAATGTGGCAGTCATCTAATTCAAATCGCCATTTCATTGAGTGACTAGCGTTTTTATCGAATGACGACATTAAATTGAAAGACTGAAGGACAACTCGTCAAGTTTTTTAGCGTAGTCGTTGAATTACCTACTTATGGAACACCGTGATATTTTTTTCTAATTTGCGCTCATACTACCGATATTTAGATAAATCCATGCTGTCACACTATTTTATAACGAGTATCGCACTTTAATGTAGACTGAATGAAAAAAATATCAACACAGTGCAATCAGTGCGAGCTGTTTGACGCCATATTTGTTTTGGTGACTACTAGCGCCACAGTGACAAAAAGGGCGTGTTCCTTTAGGCGCTCTTTTTACTCTGAACGCACAGATCATTCATAAGCTAGTGGAACGACTGACAGATGTCAAAATTTAACATTTCCTGTGTATCCCATAAATTCTATTTATATTTTAAATTAACAATAATAACTACATTAAAAAAGAATCTCGAATAAATTTGTTCGATCCATAATTTAAAAATAACATCGAGATCAGTGAAATCTCTCAAATCTAAGTAAACGTCAAAAACAAGATGGGTAAAAATATGCAAAATGGCGTGATCATTCTGTGCGTTTTGAACAGTTTTTGACAGCTGACAGCTGCATCTGGAACACGGGGACAGTTTCAATCACCTGACTGATTTTAATCCGCTAACTAATGAGCGGTTTTTATTTTGACAGTTCTACTAGTTTAAGAAAAATGCTGATAGATGGCATTAAACCTAAGTATGTGTCAAGTCCTGTGTAAAATGTCAATTTCCGCTTTGTTTTTTGTTTGTTTACCTTTCAACTTTCTTTCTTTCACTTGCAATAGTTTATTATTTATTAATTGTGCCCTGAGAACTAAATTAAACATGGCTAGTCCATGCGTAGTACAATTTTGTAAAAATATAGGTAACCACCGCTTTCCCCAAGATGAAACTCGGAGATCAAGATGGATAGAGGCTATCAAACTTATAAAAACAGGATTAACTATAAGAAAAAAATCCTTCATATGTTCAATTTACTTTACGCCAGCAGATTTCATCTCTCCGTCATCTCATTTGGCAAGAGCCCCAAGAGGTAAAATATTTATCTTAGCGTGCAATAAGAAATAAAAATAAAGTTTATTGACATAAGACTTAAATTAGTTACATTTTTTAATTTCTTAACCTAAATATAATTATATCTTTATGTTTGTTACCTATCTTGGGTATCATAACTTAATGGAAACATACTACCTTAGGAGTTCATACCTAAAAAACCAAACTTTTAAGTTTGCAGCTCATCGCCTAAAAAACTTAAAAGAAAAGCTGTTCCTTCTATATTCCCATGGAATGAAGCTTGTCAGCAAGCTAACCAGCTCCAGCAGCAGTCAGAGAAAATGTTTAATCCAACTGCAGTTCAGGCTACATATTCTCAATATATCTAAACCGACCACATAAGAGTCGAAAATACTCGGCAGCAGGCTGAAATTTGGCATGTATATTTCTTAGAATGTAAGTATAGGGGAGTACTAAACAAGAACTTCCCGAAATCCCTACAGAAGCGGGAGAAAGTGTGATTAATTATTTGTTTGAAAAATCAAAGATATTGAAGCCAGCGAGCTATAATGTATGTAGGTTTCCTCGGAAGTGTATGAGATCACTAAGAAAGGAATTTGAAAGGATTATTTTTGTGTATGAAACAGCATACCTACAGCGACTTAACCACTTTATGAATAATTTCACTACCTGAAAATGGACAATAGCTATAATCTGGCAACCCTATTAACCACCCAACAAATATCACAGATTTTTTTGACATATTACATTATGCAAGCGCCATCTTACGGTAGTCTCTGTACCTAAAAGTGACACTTCGAAAACCCCTCATTGGACGTTGAGTGACGATTGTTCAATCAATGTTCGGCCTAGTCTTTCAATTTAATGTCGTCACTCGATAAAAACGCTAGTCACTCAATGAAATAGCGATTTCAATTAGATGACTGCGACATAATATAGATCGGCAGGCTTATTATGTAAATCTTACATGAGCAAAGCAATCGCGAAAATTACGTCATTTTTGCTCTTGAACTTCATCGACGATTAAAATATAATAGAGTATACCCGTCAAAAAACAAAATTAAATGGCGTCGATGTTTGTTTGACGTAACATTTAATTAATTGTTCCTATCATTGCCACTAAACTGTTTTGGCGCTAGTATCGTGGCAAAAATAAAGCAAATGTGTTGTTACGCTAAGCAATGCGAATCGAACCCACGACCTCCGGGTCGCGAGCGAAGCTCTGAACCACTAGACTACGTAGGCGGTATCCACTAGCTACATGCTACAGGGCACTGTGTAGACTGTAGAGGCCAGGAATCATAAATGGCTTCATTTTTAACGGGCACTGGTTCCGAAGCCTCGACATAAATCCCACATGAGCTGGTTAGATAAGGGGCTGGTCACAATGGCGGCGATAGCATCACGCACCTGCGGGGCGCCGCGTAAATCATCCCGGACGGCCCACTAATAGGTTACCTGGTCGATCGCCGCCCAGCAGATAACGCGCACTATTAAATATATTGGGATATTATCTTGTTCAACTACAATCGATTCATCGGCCAGGCTTCTGGGTTTTTTTGCTTTGTATTATTTAAAAGGTTACTCACCCTTATAATAGTACTTTGCTCTAGAGCTGTAGCGAACCGTATGTATTCGTTACTGAGTAACGGGTACGCCATCTAGTACCAAGTAACGAATCGCGATTATTTCTCGTTACACGCATTACTTCGTATCATAGTTACATACACTGTTCAACCATTCACTGTAACGTTTTTGTTGATGCGTATATTGACGCGTTTCTTGCTGATCGTACGTATGCGAATTTAAAATCATAACGTTAACTTAACAAATTCAAAAGTGCCTCGTACATATATTATTCTTTTATAATATGCGCCGATTCGTTACTCTCGCATAACATACATAGCTCGCATTCTATGAGGTATGAGACATACAATTTTCCATTTACATTTCCAATAACAATTTTCAATATTTTTTCCTAATAGATGGCCCCGTCCGAGTTTCTTACGCCGGTTCTTCTCGGCGGGCTAGGGTTGAACCGGTGGTAGCCTTTTTGTTGACTTTCCGAAAATAGCTTGTTCAGTTTCATTTGGAAATAAAATATTTTGAATTTTGAGTTTTGATTTTGAATTTAGAAGTAACGAGTGCCGATACGAAAGTAACGAGTACTGATTGTTATGGTAACGAGTACATCCCGCATGTACTCGTTACCATAACAATCAGTACTCTTTATATATGTTTTTTTCGTTATTTTTTACACCTCTACTTTGCTGTATTGGATGCTTGGCAAGCAAATGATTTTGTAGTTTGGCTACATACGCGGTAACTGTTTTCTAGTGTGGTTCTACCTCGCTTGCCTGAGCGGCGGCTAAAATATATCAGTGCATGAGATTTTGGATTGCTTCACTGCATTAAACTTTCTATCTGATTTCAATCATTTTAGCACATATTAATAGTAAACGAGGAGAGACACACATGCTACTATTGTACAAGGCCCGGATTTAAGATGCCATCACTATTTATCGCTTACGAAGTTCCAAAACAAAATGTATGGGATTTGACATAAGCTTCGCTAAATGACATACGAATTCGCTCGTCATTTAGCGAAGTTTATGTCAAATCATGTAGTGACTTAATAACTATTATGTGTTGTTATTTTGTATGATACTGAAAAGGCATATTTGAATATTTATAAAAACTGTACCCAAATACCTACATGACTAATCTACGTAACTACTTATGATTCACATTGCATCGGGGAATTTCCCACATTACATTGCAAAAATAAAATTATTTTGTCAAAATACAGAGATGTAGATAAACGTTATCATATATAGTTGAGACGGCGAGTAGCGAGATACGTGCAGATAATAAGGACTCCAGATACTTCCATGCGAGATCAACTTGTCCCTAGCTTATCTTGGAGCAGATCAATCGACAACTAAATTAAAATGTCTATTGACACTTTACATCACGTCAGTCTGGCCCCGCGCTAAATACCCGAACAATTGACTTTCCTAAACCAGACAAATCAGGACTATTGCATACCTAATCAGCTGTTCAAATATATTGATTAGTAGATAAGGGGGGTTTGCCATAACTAGGTTTGGTTTAGTATCATCAATTAACTACATAATACATTGCATATTTGTAGAAGATAACAAATCTAATAATTCCTTTATTTTTATTTAAATTATTCGATAATGCATTAGACACTAATTTGATATTTCAATCTTAATCGATATTATGTAAAAAATAATAAATAAATTGTTGTAGTTCTATAAAGTAGGTAGGTGCTAGGTGTGTCTAGATATTTTTAGGTATGTTTAGGTATGTCCAGGTACTATGTAGTATAACTACGTGTCTACTACATTAGTAGATAGTATTTACATGTACAATTCCGCATCATAATCCGATACGCAATCTTATCACACACATTGTTTTTTTAATTGCCAAACTGTAAACATTATCTACTAATATAAAATACTACATTGTATTACATAGGTAATACAATTCAATGTTTTAGGCATAATAATATTAAAAAAGATTTTTTTAGGTTCCAATAAAGTTTTATATATTTTTATGCGCGAAGAAGACCATTAAAGAGGGGTGTTGCAAGGAAACTAATAAAAAATATTTGTATATAAAACGTTATTATTTATGTACAGTTTTAAATGCAGTATCTATATTTGATATAGACTATAGAGTATCCTTAAGCCACGTACCCACTAGGCAGCAATTGACGAGCAACACGGGACGCTCAACATGTTTGGCAACATTGCAAAGCGACGTGCGACTCAGCTTGGGAGCAAGTTGATTAGCAGTAGGTGCGTAGACAGACGTGTTTAAACAAAAGTTCTGCGCTGACTTTCAACATGTGGCGCGGCAAATGTTGCCTAGTGGATACGAGGCTTTACTTATACTATTCTTATATTATTCTTTACTTATAGTAACAGTATAAGTAAACGAATAGAAGAAAAAACGAAGTGTCATTGAGCATAGAAACAGTTTGTATTGAATATCGTGATGCAGCGACCGTGGACCGAACATTTGGAGCTGGCTCTCAACTCCAAAGGCTCGAATCTTGCGTTAGAACAACAACAAAAAATATTTTGAGTCTGTATACTGGCTGATCACCTGATTGTGTAAGTAAAAGAATATTATGTCGGATGAGCATGTAAAATGTCTGTGCCTGTTCTCACTCCAGTCGAGACGGTCATTCGTCCTTATGGTTACGAGAGTTAAGAAATAAAGAGCCCTATAAAGTAACTCCTTAGCGTAGCAGTAGGCTTCAATACAGACTAACAATGGTAAGGGCGTGTTTCACCAAGCAAGGTTAAAGTTAATCCTTCGTTAAATATCGTGTTGCTCCTCTCGTAATTCCTATCAATGAATGAGAACCTTCACCACTATTCAAAAAATTCAAATTCAGAAATTTTCAATTTTTCGAATAGAAGGCATGGTGTTTTAACAAGCCGTTAACACTAAAATGCGTTGGTGAAATAGGGACTTAGTTTCAAACCTATTCGGTAATAAAAAAAATATTTTCAATAAAAATGTCGCCATAATAGGTGGGATAGCTTTTTTAATCACAACAGATTATCTTATTAGGAACCATAATTCCTCGTTAGCAATTGTCAAGGCATTCTGATTCTATTAATCTTATACCTATTTACCTAAGCAATAGAGAATATGCATGAATTTTGAACCAGTAAAAGTCGTATATTTTCCGAAAGGATACAAAAATATGAATTGAAAAATACAAAAGTAATCAGTTGTCAAATTAAAACATTTACATGATATTCTAAACGTGTATACGCTAAAATTTAAAAACATATAATCGTTAAAATTATTGTTATTTGTAACACATTTCTTTTAACAATTTTATATACGCAAAGGCATGAGTTAAGTAAAATCAACTAAGTCCCGATTTCACCAACGCATGTTAGTGTTAACAGCTTGTTAAAATACCACGCCTTCTCATTCATTGATGGGAATTACGCGAGGAACAACATGATATTTAACGAAGGATTAACTTTAACATTGCTTGGCGAAACACGCCCATATTATGATATCCAAAACATTTTCGACTATGACGTAATTTTTCGTAATAGGGCACTTTAATGTCCTCCGTTCCGTTTGTCCGGTTTATCATAGATATCCCATCGCAAGGACAATTTTTCACAATGTAATGTGTATAAAAACTATGCGTATTCACTTTATATTCATCGATTACAGATCCTTTTTCACAAAGAATCCGAAACGACCTCTCGTTCACAAACATTCACGAAACACTTAAAACTAAAGGGAGCTATATTAACTTGTCATATTTACCGCGATTTTATCGCATTACACTAAACTAGATCACTATATCGCATGATTCATCATCCAACAAACACCATTGAATATTCAAGCACTGTACCGCATACAGCTTAATCCTAAAGTCTTGAGCATTTGAGCACGGTCTCATCACCAGCTAACAGCTTGAGCGTATGTGCACCATCTTGTCGCTAGTCCGGTGCGACGTGGGCGCGCTGGAAGATGTCCGAGATGGGGGGGTTCTGCTTGTGAGCTATCGCCACCCAGATGGCCAGGCCGATGACCAGGCCAAACAGGATGGCCACGGATATCACCAGGATCTTCTGGAAGGCAGGCCAGCGGGAGCACGCCCAGTACTGCTCGCGGATTACCCTGGAAAATAACACGGTTTTCATAACTGTGTTACATATTAGGTCCTTACATATGAAATTGGCGTTTTGTATGGGAGGAACATAAAGGCGATTTTTTCATATTAAAATATATTTTATTAATCAAAGTATGTACCATTGCTATCTATACACTTTTGCCATCTTGTAGGTAGTTCATTGATCCATTTACTAAAAAAACCATTCGGACGGGAATCAATGAAATCTTTGAAAGCGGTTTGGACTGTCTCATCGGAATTGATTTTTTTTCCTGGCAATAAGTTATCCAAATTTCGAAAAAAATGGTAATCTGTTGGAGCAAGGTCCGGAGAGTACGGTGGATGTCTTAGACATTCCAAAAGAAGCTCCTCTAATTTAGTAGCCGTCTGTTGGGCCGCGTGTGGTTTAGCGTTGTCTTGAAGCAGCAGTGGCGTAGAGCGATTGACAAGTCTCGGTTGTTTAACGGCGAGCTTTTCCATCATGGTTTGCAGTTGCTGACAATAGACATCAGCCGTAATCGTCTGACCAGATTTAAGAAAGCTATAGTGTACGACACCGGCACTAGTGCACCAAACGCTTACAAGTAACTTTTTATGAGTCAATTTTCGCTTGGGGCAATACTTTGCTGGTTCACCAGGGTTCAGCCATTGCGATGAGCGTTTACGATTATCATACAGGATCCACTTTTCATCACATGTAATGATCCGATTTAAAATTCCTTCATTATTGTGCCAGTTGAGCAATGTAACGCAGCAGTCGACGCGCGTTTGTCGGTTTACTTCACTCAATTCATGAGGTACCCACCTTTCAAGCTTTTTCATCTTCCCAATTTGCTTCAAGTGGATTAAAACGGTTTTGTCACTAACACCGCAGCCTGTACCTAACTCTGATGTGGTTTGCGATGGATCTGTTTCCACAATAGCCTTCAATTCATCATTATCGACCTTGGCCTCCGGCTGTCCACGTGGCTTGTTCTGCAGGTCGAAATTTCGAGAACGAAAGCGTTGAAAGCAAAAACGCACCGTGTTTTCTTTTGCGACACCACCCCCATACATATCATTAATCCTTCGAGCCGTTTCTGCAGCACTGGAGCCACGGTGGAACTCGTACTCGTAAATAATGCGATATTTTAGGTTTTCCATTTTGTGAAATGAGTGACGCAGAAAAAAAAGCAAAAGAGAAAAAAACAAATGAATTACGGTTTTAAAAACACAAATGCATGAGTAAATAGCTGTTTAAATTTGAATTTGGAATTCCTAACCAAAGAGGATATATTTAAGATCAAAGTGGCCAGTACGACAAAACACCAATTTCATATGTAAGGACCTAATATTATCGTGAAGGTGATGATGATTAAAGTCATATTCAGGTGTATGTATGTAAATATATTAATAGATTTGTATTTCTACCACTTAACTGTTACTTTTGCCAAATTATTTATCCAAATATGCTTTGTATTTTGCTCTTAGCATCTACACTTGAGATAAGTAAATACTTATCTAAAAGTTAAAAAATATATTATTATAATGTGACAGCGTTATGTATATGAATAAAAATAAATGAATGATAATACTTTAGGATGTGTATGTGCTTCCTATATAGAGTTTAAGTACTATTAATGTACCAGCACTGAAGGACTTATCTTTGACTTTCATGTTTCTATGAGAAATGCCCCAACATCATAAATTTGCCCCTAAAATAATTTTAAAATAGTAACTGTTGCTTTGGTTGCGTTGCGTACTTTCACAGTAAACTCTACATACCGGACCCAAACACATCCTAAATGATTATCACTCGTTAATATTACAGCCTGTATTATGTATGATTTTAACTTTTAGTTATACTATAATTTCAGCTCTTTTCACATTAGCATTGAAACAACCAGATTTTATCTAAATTAAGTATTCTATAACAATATATCGGAATAGCTATTTCCTAAACCTAATGTTTAGATACGCTTATTCAAAACGTCTCTTGTAATTTGCGTCCCCCCCCCCCCCTTTCCCCTTCTCCTGGGAAACACATTATTCTAGGAGATATAAATTATTAGTTAAAGCTATGGAATGTGTCTGTAAAGGTTTTGATTCGGTGAATCCGGCTGCCTGAGTCAATCCGCTCCAAATGCCGCAGTACTCACGTGGTGGGCGGCTCGGGCCTGTTGACGCTGCTGGTGCTGCCGATGTACGCCTGGTTCACGTACACGAACTCGTTCTTGCGCCTGCCCTGGTCACGCTGCCCGTTCGTGTCACGGTAGTCCCGGCCGTCGCCCCGTCCCTCCATGTCCAGCTTCACGCTCCCCATGGCCGCCGGGTGCCGTGTCTCGCGCCCGGGAAGGTACTGACGGCCCGGTGCGGCGCTTATAAGTGATAACGCTATCTCCAAGATAACACACCTGTGTTATTGATCGCTTTGTTTCACTTATTATCTCAATATAGAACACAACGGCGAAATTAAGTAAACATACGCAGCCTTGTCACCCTAGCGCCTTATCGTCCATTGATAATAATTTAATAAAATATGGTTGTAATTTGTAAAATGTAATGTTTTTTTTTTTAAGTTTTAAAATCGAAATATAAAAAAAGATCGGTGCTATTAATGTAGCAAATGCTAACAATTTTAATTAGAAAATGAACGAGCGCAATCGGGATGCTTCCGAGGAATAGCCGGGGTAACGAGGCCCAAATGGAGCGGTGGGCGCAGGCTCGTTAGGGCGCCCGTACATGGCCCGCGGAATCCGGGGAGGCACCGTTACCGCGCGGTGACCACGCGGGCTGCGGCCTACCTACTTGAAGATAGCGCGTACTCAACAAACAATGTTGCTGTCGATAGGTTGATCTTTGGAATACGTTGTATATTATTGATATCGCAAAATTAATGTGTACTGGGGTTCAGCTGGTACTTTTGAAACTAATATTAATTCCGATACCAGTATCCAATGCCAAATCCGATTCTAATGTTGATACGTCATATTGCCACTCTCGGAAACAACACCTTTTATGTTGGATTGGAATAATGACATAAAATTAACACACAATTTCACGACGACCCCTGTAGCGCAATGGTGGAGCGTAATAACGCTTAAGAGGAAACGCTCGTACGTTCGAATCCCGCAGAGGGATTAAAAGTCTTCAATTTCCTAGATGTGAATTAATGTAATAAAAAAATATATGTGTATAGTATAAAACTATAAAAATATATTCCCGTTGTCTGGTACCAGTAACACAAGTTCTTCAGATACTTAGCACGGGATCAGATCATTCACGTGGTGTGAAGCGTCCATAAATGTTACTATTATTAATTTGGCACTAGTGTCGTGATAAATCCAATATCCCGCTAAAAAAAAAGAAAAAAAAGTAAAGTTGGCATATACTGGAAAGTTTATAATTACCTGGTAAAGCTAAAATGTTCATTTCTGTACTAACATTAAAAACTCTAAAAAGTCATAAAAGTTGAGACATTGAAATGTGGGTATATGACAATCTGCATGGTCACCCTACTCCAGAGCTCCTGAATCAATTAGGCTACCACTTCTGCGCTACCTTACTTAATAAACTATTTCTAACAACAGCCGACTGTAATTTGATATTTATTATTTTAGTAGTTCTTATACCTTCGCTGTAACAAGAATATGCACAGGTTTCAGAGAACACGGAGTTCGCAATAGGCTTAACCTCCTCAAGCGGTTAATGAATGAACGAATATACTTTATTGTGTCCAAAACAAAAATATACAAGCACGAGGATCAAATAAAAAAAAATTAACAGAAAGGGCGGTCAACAACACTTAGCATAGGAAAAAGAAAAACAAAAAAACAATCTATATGGAGTTATTCTTTATGGAATTACCTTAAATTTTTGACGTCGCAAACTAAGATGTGTTTTAACGACTACCGACTTTAGACTTCTAACTTTATCAAATCAAATCAAATCTAATATTTTTATTCAGAGTAAATTTTACAAAAAAATGTTTTCTGAACGTCGTTTCTATATGATGCCTACCACCGGTTCGGGAACTAGCCTATCTTCAGTGATTCTAATTCCTAAGAACATCACTTTCCAAAACCGCTTGTAACATTAAGGATTACAGCTGCTATGTAGTGTTTGTGTATTCACTGATAACGTGGATTAAATCACTCCCTGATAAAAGTTGTGTTTATTTCTATTACTGTAGACTAGACAGTATGTTATGGCTACAACCGCATTACAGTTAAAGTGACGAACAATTATATTATCACCAGAAATTTCGTCATGTTCATACGTACATTTAATTGTTTTACTTTTGTTTAAAAAGTGGTGACCACAACTTAAAATCGATTGTACAATCATAATACAGTAAACAATATTTTATATTATGATTAGTCTTTGAAATGACGTAGTCAAAACATTACTGTATTTACCATACCTATCACTCCATTAATGTTAAAATAAGTTATATGTGAACAAAGAATAAACAGCTTGACATAACATTTATATCTGTATCTCCTAAAGCGAGTCTCATCAGATTTTAAAGTATCGATTTACAGGCTCATCGTAGACCTATAAGGTATACAGTAATTATAGGGAGTATCCCATTAGCTTTCCTAAGAGTGTTTACTAAAAAACAATGAAAAATAGGTACTTACACCAAACATAAAACAGACCTACTTTTAGATAACACAGTCTGAAAAACTAAAAAAGTGTTTGTGGATGGATCGCTGGCAGAAATAAATTAGTTGTTAAAAACTTTTCGCTAGTCAGTAGTCATTAATGTATTCCACAGATACAAGATCGTTCCCCGACTGTTTGCACCGGTAATGGCGCGAGCGTCAACAGCAGTGGCGTAGCGTGCTATACTGGGGCCCCGTATAAAAAAAATTTGGGGGCCCTTATGAAGGGTAAAGATAATATCTCTCAAAAGGAAAAAAAAGTTTCCATAAAATTAAAAGAAATATATTTATCATAGTTATCTATCTGTCATAGTTATCTATCTGTCACTTAGTGCGGGAAAAAGAGAAATAGTTTTTTTACTTTTGTCATTTCTGACAGAGTAAAAAAATTGGTTACTTATTATTTTTGCTTACGCACGTCGGGGGCACACTTTGCCGGGGGCCCCGTATAATTGATACGGGGGTAGCTACGCCCCTGGTCAGCAGGCGACACGCGCAGACCTCACAGGACTGTTTGCGTATCTGATGCGTCCTCCACATTAGAAAACACTTTAAAACTTTCCTTTTTTTACTTTTTGCTAATGATGTTGTCGGGTAAAAGTGTGGAGTTGAAAAGGTTTTAAATGTTGTTTTTAAAGGTTTTAAATTTGAAGTAGTTACAAGAAATATTAATAGAACCACACGGTCTTCGATGGCGGTAGCTGGTTACGTTGAAATTATGCAGGAGTTATGTCAAAGTGTCCCAATGTGTAGCATACAAGATCACTCCATTTACCTTAACTCTTGTAAGTTGTAACCTAATAATGCGGATAACAGGCGCAGGGCCAATTTTTTACATGTCCATATGTTCCGGCTCATGAAACACCATTCTTGTCAAGTCAGGCCTGCATTGTCCTAACTCCGGACATATTTGTTGTTAATTGTTATGTTGTATAGTTCTAAACTTCTGCACCACTAATAGTGAGACCCTATTAGTGCGTAGCGTTGACGCTGCGTCGTTTCCCGTGGCCAATATCATAAAAAATATATGGAGGCAGCGGCAACGACGCAACGCAGCCCAACGCCCTAAGTCGCGTGAAAATACTGTAACTAACCGGAGCGGCGCGACAGTCACGTTTTCTTTAATAGCTCTCAAACCCACTCTTATATCTCATCTAATATTTTCCAGAAAATGGAGTTGCTGCACGTGATCATCAAGGTGGGTCCGTCGCCTCGCCCTCTGGCGTGGTCCCTGGAGGTGTCTCCGGCGGCGGCTGGCGACGACTGGCGGCTGCTGCGCGCGTTCGCCGACCGCGACCTGTGCCGCCGCCTGTGGGACCTCACGCCCGAGCGCCGGCGACGCAAGGCGCGGGGCGTGCGCGGGGTGAGGCGAGCGGGGCGGGAGGGGACCACCTGCTCCACGCAGTTCGCCAGCATCAAGCCGCTGGAGAACGGGGAGGTGAGTGTATCATCCAAAGACGTGTAGCGTCCACCTACCATCCTAGTGTAACGAGGCGTTTCTGAGTAGTCTGGCTGTTCACGGGGTCAAGGTGTAAAATAAATGAGTGATAATACTTTAGGGTGTGTATCCTATGTAGGAGTACACTGTAAAAGTACCAGCGCTGGTGCAATGAAAAGTTAAGGTTTCTTATACTGTTATAATACTGTTGCTCTTGACAACCAAACGCAGAAAAAGTCTAACCTTAGAAGTTGGCATTCCCTTTGGGTGGTCTGACCGTATAATAATTCCCCGTCTGTTGCTACTCGCTCCAGGTGAGGGTAAACTCATAGCAAAATGAATCATCGGATACTTAGTTAAGCAATAGCAATTATTATCATAAAAGTTATTAATAATATGACTCGCCTGCCATCGACGTAACAGGATGACTCAAACAGCTGTTATCACCGTTATCACAGTAGGTATTGTCACCTGATAAATACTATGTCGTCGATGAAAATATTATATTGTTCCGCCCACTATACCACATTTTATTTTTTTTTACTATAAAAAACTGTCAACTGGCCGGTCAAAGTCAAAACAAGAGGTTTTATTCTCTGGTGTGGTACCTCCTCGGTCCGTCCTCCAGTCGAGAGGATTTCTATTTTCTCTTGTATTATTTTTCTGATCATAGTCTATGATTATGATCATAGAGTCATACACTACAATATTATAATTCTGATCATAGTATTTAATTCCAATTACGGTTCACACGTGCTGCAGCTCCAGCGAAGATTCCACCGCAGCGTAAATTTCATAAAATTCTGCCGCTCGTATGAAGGCGCTGAAGTAATAATATAAAAAATGGCCCACCACTGTTAGTTGTATGTATACAGTGACCTACAGATAAAATATTTTCACAATTAATTAGCTATTCAATGCTTTGTCTGATTCTGTCTGTTCTACACTAAAATTTTCAATTGAAAGAAGGACACTGGATAGTTATAAATCAACGTCTTTTTATTCGTAATGTGGTAAGCACCTAAGTAAGTTTTACTTTCCTTACTTACCTGTGAGGTAAAAGGCAAAATGGGCAGCATCGTTTTCGCGGATATTGCTGTTTTAACCAGCGACGCAGAAGCGACGGGGAGTTATAAGTTTGACGTGTATGTGTAAATGTGTGCGCGTCTGTCTGTGGCTTCCAAACGGATGATCCGATTCTAATGAGGTTTTTTTGTTTGAAAACTGTATCAGTCGAGAGTGTTATGTAGCTATGTTTGGTGATAATCGGTTCAGGTCTTCAAGGTCATCAGGTCGTTTATTAGATTTGATTGGAATGTTACACGCTAAGTCCCCCCGACTTAGCGTGTAACATTTTTTCAAATTTTAAATTTAGTTAAATTATTTGAAAACTATGCTCGCCAACTCGCCTGCCAAGCATGGCGAGTATACTGCCCTCCATGAAATATTTTTGAGGCTTATGTCCAGTAGTGGACGCCACAGCTGACACGATGATGATGATGATAAAGCCGTATGTGCCTGGTCAAGATCCTTCCGACGAGTCCTTAAGCACTTGCAGCGACGGTCGTTGTATGCGCTGCCCGCTTAATATTTCTTATCACACCGGAAGTCACGTATACATTCCTTCTAAACAATAAATACGGTTTTCCAAATAAAAACTGTAATGATTGTTATTAACCAATAAAGAAGTACGTAAAGCAATTTCTACTTAATTCTTATAAAATTAAATGCGCCGTTATTTATTTTTGGCCCCGACTGAAAACAAAGGAGTTTTATAAACATAGTCTGTGATATCTAAACCCAGTTTTTTTTAATGCTGACGTGATTCGTGTTTCTAGATAGCTATTTACCATCGTAATTTCGCTCAATGGTTGGCAAGGATGTGGGAGGTTATTTAAAAACATATTTTGTTTATGGTTTAGAAATGTATAAATTTGATCTCTTCATCTTCCGCAGATGCACGTCGGGCTGGGCGCGGGCGTGTCGGCGCGGCGCGTGCGCGTATCGCTGCGCGCGCCGCACGCCGGCCCGCACCGCTACTACACCGTGCGCGAGCTCACGCTGGCCGCGCGCTGCCTGTGCCACGGCCACGCGACCGCCTGCCACGTCGATAGTAAGGTAGGGCTTAAACGACGCCCCGGGTGTCACACTTTCAGACGGTGGCGGAGGGGAGCAGGCAAGGAACTGCCCAGAGGGATCCTCGCAGGAGTCGCACAGGGGAGCCGCAAACCGCAGCTGGCCGTCACGAACTAACTGGAGGGCCCTCGATCCCACGCACACGTTACTGTAGACACTGGGACCAGAGCAGAGGTGCGAGAGGTGTACAAGTGCTTGTGGTTTCATATTATATAGTTTGCGAAACATCTACTAAAACAATGGCAAATAGATGAATTGTGCTCAACGACGTAATAACCTCGTCTGGTATTTTACGAACGGGCTCTATGGTGAGTCTCAAGTCAATCAAAACAGTGGCGAATAAAAATGTACGTAAAGACGTCCCCTTGTATTTTACTGGGCTGTCCTTATTTGCCAGCTGTGGTGACTCTCAACCCAACGTTTCTCAGAGTGTGAAGTGCGCCTGCTTGCACGGCACCTGCGGGTTCCACTGCCAGCGATGCTGCTCCGGCGCGCCGTGGGCCCCGCACCGCGCCTGCCCCGCTGACGAGGACCGCGCCGACTGCGCCGGCGCCTACGACGACAGCGGCGCTATACTGTGCATGAACTGTACCGTATGTACCAAGACAATACTTATGATGCCATTTTCTATCATCAGATATTTTTATATCCCGAGTTGTGTGTTTCTACTACTCTCTCATCTATACTATACTAGCTGACCCGTGCCCACTTTGTTGGACATACAAACCGTTTAAACCTTCCCTGGACTTTCACGAATATTTCAAGACTAAAAATAGCCGAATCGGTCTAGCCGTTCTCGAGTTTGAGCGAGACTGTACAACCTTCTTGCCTTGCCAACTTGCCAACCTTGCCAACCTTCTTTATGACGTAAATTTGATCGAAGCTCTCTATATTCCAGGAGAACCGCGCCGGTCCGCTGTGCGACAAGTGTCTGGTCGGGTACTACAACGTGCTGCCCGACGACCCCTGCCTGCCCTGCGAGTGCGATGCTGACGGATCCGAGGGTATCTACCAATCAGTGGCGTGGAGCTCCTTTTAAACCCTTTGAAGTTCCAGATGCCTACCTATTATACGAGCTAGGATACCCTCTATAGGATAACCAGCCCACAAATATAGATGATGCACGAATGTGTAACAACGGATTAGACTGACGGAAAAGGACTTTTACACGTCCACACACTAATCAGAAATGCACAACCAACGTTTGTAAACCCATCGCATCAGAAACTTAAATAATTCAACTGAGAGCTAAGGATATGTCTAAGGGTTCTGTAGTGAAACTGATAATTGAAAACTGATAAATTTCTGTTAGTAAATAAAAAGCCTCTTCCTTCTGCTTCTCAAATGTTTCCAATGTCTGCAGGAGCGTGTGCATGGGACCGGCGACGTCACCAGCTGGCATGCGACTGCCGGCCTGGGTTCGCAGGCTCCCTGTGTGACACCTGCGAGGACCCCTCCGCGCAGTTCCCCGCTTGCCTGCTCCCCTCCATCACCACCACCGCAGTCTGCAAGTGCGACCCTCGGGGCGTCGTCGACCCCGACAGAGTTTGCGACGACGTCTGCCAGTGTAAGGTGGGTTTGGTCACCATTTGTATGAAGTTGTCTTTTACGGCCATTTTGCATAAGTAAACATCAAAGGTAAACGTTTTTAACTTTGTGTTATAGATAGATAGGTCATTGAAAGTTGATGTTAACGGATGTAAACAATTATAGATTATGCTGCGCAAGAACGATGTGTACCTGAGACAAAATAAAAAAGTAAAGACAAAAGTTCTGCATTTATAGTTAAATCAGTCTCAACTACACTCGTAATGAACTGAGTGGACTGACGCACGAACACACGCACAAATTTTATGCCTTTTTTTTCTTAAAATCAATATCTCCTCAATCCAGTCCAGATGCAGTCCTCCATGTTATGAATAATGATATATGCGTTTGTACCAGGCTAACGTGATCGGCGAGCGCTGCGACACGTGCGCGGCGGGACACTTCGGGCTGAGCGCGGCGCTGGCAGCGGGCTGTCGGCCGTGCTACTGCTCGCACGTCGCCGCCTCCTGCTCACCCGACCCGCGCCCCTCCCCCGACGTGAGTGCACTATGTAGGCACCAGCTATGAAGGCTAGATCTCGAGGGAAGCTCTAGCCTGTATATTAGAGTTACGTCTAGGATCCATCCAATTGAAGTGAAAAACTTCTTATGGTATGGTATAAAGCGGAGCGTTAGTGCTCTATCCACTTCAAATAATAAGGTGCTGAGGCGAGATAAATTTAAATTAAGAGAACTTTATTTATCACAACCTTTTTACAAGAGCCGAAAAAATCGAAATTCATAAAAATTTACAAACTACAAAAAATAAACAACTCAAAAATTATTTTTAATGAAACATAGAATATAGCGTACAAAATATAAAGAGTTTTATAAACGCTACGCTGTAGGTAATCCGCTTCGTTACGTTACGAAGAAGGCAGGCTCCTCCACTCCCACTCACACCCAAACCGCTACCTTTGTTATCACTTATGTTGCGTCCCAAGACTATAATTTATGAGAAAACCAATTACAGTAGAAAATTTTAGTCGTGTTGGCTGACAAGTAGACTAGAAGTAGTAGCTTCCAAAAGTATTTGAAACGACAATCTAAGTAACTGCAGTAAGCGCTGATATTTTCCATGGGCTCGAAGAACAACAAAATTGATAAACTGTTATTTCCAGATTGCGCTGCCGCTGGGCGAGGCGTGGCTGGTGAGCGACAACGTGACGTCAGAGACGATGGCGCCCTCTGTGGACGACGAGGGGAAGCCGTATGTGATAACTTATGAGGTAAATCGATCCCTGTCGAGGTACGAGGTAATAGGAAAAGAGGGTTATTTTTTTCTGTTTGGGTTTTACACGACTACGGCAAAGTCAAAGTAGAGTACTAATCAGTTAACTTTTGATATATTTTGAATACAATGTCGTGCGTTTGAATACGTATATTAAAAAGCAAAAAAACATGTAGACTGCCGCAGTTATTAATGCCAAACGAATGTCAGGAATCATCAACTCCTTTCCAGATAGAAGGCTGGGAGTCTTTCTACTGGATGAGCACCTCCTTCAGCGGGGACCAGCTGTCGACGTACGGTGGAGAGCTCCGCGCTGCTGCCACCTGGAGCGTGGCGCGGGGGGATACCGGGGGGAACCCCACCGTCGGGCCTGACTTCGTGCTGATAGCCAGAGGTAAAGTACCTTCAAAATTCAAACCTCTGTCAATCTTAGCTGTAGCTGTCGAACTTTGTACCACCTTAAAATAATTAAGTTCCTTCACGCACTAACAGCAGCGCCACCTTGGGTCCCATTAGTTCACAAAATTCCTCACATTCTTATAATAAATTGCTGTTAGTTTTCGTAACAAGTCTCGGAAATTAAGGGAAAGCATTTCGTGCGCTATGATTTATAATATACTTACCGAATTAAAACTTACTACAACACTCTTGTATTCCAAACTGTAATTAAAATTTCCTTGACGTCACGAAATTATTTGTATACTAGATTTTGGATTGTATAAGTTAATGCGTAAAATGAAATCTGTCGCTAATTCTTATCTTATCTAATCTCAATTGCGGAAATTGCTGTACATTTTTATGTTATTGCCTGATGGGCATTAATCCCAGCATATGGTAGAAAAGAGCAGTTTCATTGTGAAAATACAACTTACTACATATAGTATGTAAAGATTCATAGTATGATATACGAGTATGATATGAATAAAAAATACACAGAAAGCATTTCTATTGGGCATCACATTTGTATAAGCTTACAGCTTTCCAGTAGCAGTCGCGTTGTAATCTACCTTGTGAATATTTTTATTAGTAGGGGGGGAAATATTTATACTTTCCTCACATTGTCTCCAGACGGTACCAGGCTATCATACGTGGACAGCAGCTACCCGTCGCCCGGGCGTGCGGCGCTGGCGGCGGCGCTTGAGGAGGGCCGCTGGTACCGCGACGGGGAGCCCGCCACGAGACACCAGCTCCTGGACGTGCTCAGTGACGTCAGGGCGCTGCTGGTGAAGGCGCATTTTCATTTTGACCAGGATGAGGTACGATTTCGTTCGTTCGAAGGCAATGGGTCATGTACGGTACCAGGCTAGCATACGTCGACAGTAGTCCGTTGCGCGGTGTAAACGGTAGCGCTGGTACTGGTACTACCGACCAGGTCGTGTCTAGTGCTAGATAGAATTGACAAAAATAACAGTAAATGGCGTCAAGTTTCTACATGTATAGTTATAATTTTACTATATTTATTTATTATATTTATCATTTTTAATATGTAGCAGAAATTTGTAATATGAATGGGATCACTAAGCTCGTATATAGTAGTAATAATAATCGTCTGTCAAGTTTTCTTCCTCCATTTCAAGTTTGAAATTTATGTCAGTGCCATCTGTTATTATTAATAGTCAATGTCATTAGATTTATTTACATGCTCATTGGACGAGTTCACCAAGGTCACATATTGTGTAGTAAGTAAGCTAGATGATAAGATAAAGTAATTTTGATTTTTGTTACACTCTATTGTATTAGGTTAAGTACCTGTATTGATAGTTGTAGTTTGTAAATAAATAAATAAATAAATAAAAATTAATCGGGCTATATCCATCTTTGAACTACACTAGTTTCAATGAGTTTCCGAAGAAACTTTAGTTATTCTATGTCTTCTTTCCTCGAACGCATTAACTACCTACCAAAAGGGCTAATGCATTGACAAACTATGGACAAGTAGACTTCTGAAACGTAATGGGAATAAGACAGGATTACCTAGCAGTTATGTACCTAATAGTAGTTTGAATCGTTTTTTATACAACGTTATCTATTGCAGGTCCGGTTAGAGAGCGTGGAGATACGAGGTGGGGCGGGCGCGCAAGAGACTTGCGAGTGCCCGGCGGGGTACGAGGGCCCGCAGTGCGCGCGCTGCGCGTGGACGCACGTGCGCCTGCTGCGTGCGCCCGGCGCCGCGCCCGCGTTCGAGTGCGTGCCATGCGCGTGCAACTTGCACGCCTCCTGTGACAGTGGTACGAGCTGAAAGATGCTAATTATATAAAGGCAATCTCCTAGTAACATTTAATACGGTTATAATATTTAAAGTCTCATTTCTCATTTTAATTCTCACGCGGAACAAAACAATGTTTAAGTATATTATAAATAAATGAAGTCGAAGTGTTATTATTACTTTTTCGTGGTATGAAAAGCATGAAATCTTAGGAAATATTTAATAACATAATACTTTTATTTCTTGGTGAAGTCAAGTCAGATCTTTATTTATCGATCAACAGTGGACGGTCCCTGCGGCGAGTGTCTCCACAACACCACGGGCCCGCACTGCGAGCGCTGCCTGCCCGGACACTACGGCAACCCGGTGCAAGTAAGTTATCCAATGTGGGTCTAGTCGATGTTGTCTAACAGCTGTTACCTGGACCTTGGGGCTTACTCTCGAAACCAATTTCAATGTCGGTCCAAGACCAATCCGATTCCAATGCTGTTAAGTCATGAGCTACTATCGAAAGCAATATAATAAATTTGGAATTTCACCCAATTTGGGACTATTAACGTGACGAAATTTCTATTTTATTCAAGAGTATGCCCACTGTAGACCTGACGCATGCCTGGTCAGATTTCAGTTGCAAAACTTCTCATCGTATTGGCCTACTTTTATTTGAATCTCATTGAAGCGGAATATGTCTGTGGGATGGCGGAGTAGGAATAGTACTTCCACATCAACCATCTTTCCGTGGGTGTCGTTTGTAATAATTCCCTCGGTTGGCAGGGCGCGTGCAAGCCGTGCGCGTGCCCGCTGTTCGAGGCGGCCAACAACTTCAGCCCCAACTGCGCGCTGGCGTCCGCCGCCGGCGACGACTTCGTCTGCACGCAGTGCCCCGACGGCTACATCGGCGACCACTGCGAGCTGTAAGTTACACGACGCTCATAGATTTAGAAAGCCAGCAGGCTTGACTAGGATATCTCATCATATTGCTCAAAACTCACTAAACTGAAAGTAAAGAAATGTCAGATGATGATGATCTTATGACCAGGGTACTGTTTCTTAGGAGCAACTCACATAGGAACTGAGCTTTACTTGTAGCATAGTATCCATATAATATATTGTTTTTATAGGGTACAGATATGTATTAACGAGATGTGCAATATGTTGCGACCGTCGGCACGCTTCTAGTCTGCTTTAATTTGAGGGTTCTAAACTGGTTCTGCGCCTTAAAAAAATAAGTAACCCTCTTGTTTATTTTCCTGGCTAAGCTTGAGTTTAGAGTAATTTATTATGAAACCTGTACTATGTTGGTTCAGCTGCGACTCGGGCTACTGGGGCGCGCCGAGCGCGGCGGGCGGGTCGTGCGCGCCGTGCGACTGCGGTGGCGGGCCCTGCCACCCCGCCAGCGGCCGCTGCCTGGTCTGCCCGCCGCACACGGAGGGCGAGCGCTGCGACCAGTGCCAGGTACTGTTTAGGCAGATTTCTGTATGTTTTGGTACGAAACTAGCCAAACATTTTTAAGCATTTTTTCACAACATCACAAGGTTTCCAACTCAAATTTGGTCCAGAGGCATTATTTATCACCTTCATCGATTCATGTCTTCAATTATTAACCAGTATCCCACGTGCAGGAGGGGTACTGGGCGGGCGGCGAGAACGGGTCGTGCGTGGCGTGCGGCTGCGGCGCGGGCGCGCTGTCGGCGGCGTGCGACGCGCGCTCCGGCCGCTGCGCCTGCCACCCCGCCTGGGCCGGCCGCACCTGCGGCGAGTGTGCGCCGGGGTACGGAGGTACGTGGCTGTACTTTGCGGAAATCCATAGCAAGAAATTTAAATATGCAGGGTGTAAAAAGAACAGTCGCTGTAACTTTGAGATTCGATTATACAAGCTTTCCTCATTTTGGATTTTTTTTTTGTTAAAAGCTAAAAAGAATGTTTTAATTTTAAAAATACGTTTCTAGAATGAGAAAAGGTACTCGCAGTATAATCCAATGCCAATGTTATAGTGGCTGTTCCTTTTACATCCGTTATTTTATACTCGTATCCATGCGTGTGGTGCGCGAGTGAGTGTACGCATAGAATTTTGAACGCATGCCTATGCGTACAGTCACTCATTTACATGCAGGTTGTGGTTATCATCTTTCGCGGGATATTGCTAGATATAGTTTAACGTTATAAATATTACTGCTCGGCCGTTTTAATAACCTATTAGTTAATCGCTGAAATATTGTATGACTTTTTATTTATTGGTAGGTTATTTAAACGTTTTGTCGTAGCCTCCTTTCTTAATTACAATCGGATTGAGATCATGCAACATATTCGCCATTCGGTTAGTTATTTTTGATGAAGTCTCGTTTAAGAGACAGATTGTAAATAAATGGGTACAAGAATTGAGCCGCTTTTCTCTATTACCGTTTATATTGCATTTATTCGAAAACCCATTGAAATATTGAAATAGGTAGATAATAATGTAATTCTCAGACGTGGAGGCGGGCTGTCCGCCGTGCCGCTGCGGCGCCGCAGCGCTGTCGGCGGCGTGCGCGGCGCAGACTGGCGCGTGCGGCTGTGCCGCCGGCGCCGCGCCGCCGCACTGCGATACGTGCCTGCAAGACCACTACAACTTCACCAGCGACGGCTGCACAGGTCAGTGGTAGCTTAAGATTTGCAGGTCTCCGAAATATAATTAGATAATACTTTGTAAACTTTTTTTGAAAATCTCGATTCGTTATGTTCGACGACTTACACTCAGCGATGGCGCGGGCACTGACGCTTCAGACATTCATTTGCATGTTTAATCCATAAAATAATATGAACACTGATCATAAAAAAATACAAACTATGAAACACCAACAAACAACTTCTGAAATCATCAACAAACACTGAAACATATGGCACAGCGCACTTTTTCAAGATGGGTTAGCAAAATTGAACTTTATCGCTATCTCAAAAAAGTGAGAGCCGTGTCGCGTCTCCGTGTAATTAATTAGATTTATACAGAGCAACAGACCTTGCCAAAATGCTTGCACAAAATTTTTTTAACCTGAACTTATTTGCCTAAACATTTGATTACACAAAACGATTCGTAAATAAACTGCAGCAGGCATGTTATTACGTCATTACGCGTCGTGCGGCGCAGGGCTGCGGCGCTCCGACCGTAATCGGCGCCCCGGGCTCCGCACAGAGCCCCTTTGTCTAACGAGACTGATGCCTCACATCTCGATTCATTTGAATTTTTCTGGTTCCGCCGCGGGCGTCGATGCTGGAGGCAGATATTGGAGTGCTGTAGGTAAAACGTCTGATACTAAACAGTGATCGGTCGCACATTAATATCTTGCTAGGTTCTCAATTCGTTTGTTTATTTGTATGTACCTATATTACGTGACTACTCCGTTTGTGTATAAATCTGCCCTGGTAATTAATAGACAGAAAAGGCGGTTTCGAGAAAATGGCACTTAAAGATAAAGCTGTTAGGCCTCAGCCTCGAATTTTGCGGGCAGCGGGGCGGGAGCGGCTGCGGCGCGGGTGCGGTACTCGTTACCCGCTCCCGCGCCGCTGTTTTCGAGAACCGGTCCATTTGATTCTACGTAAAAGATCCTGCCGCTCCCGCGCCGCCGCCGCTCCCGCCCCGCTGCCCGCAAAATTCGAGGCTGAGACCTAAGTGCCATTTTCTCGAAGCCAACTTTTCGGACTTACTGCTCTATTGATAACCAGGGCAGAAATATATAATCGTAAGCCGAAGTAAACAATTTTAAGTGACTGTAAAGGAGCCAGCAGTTATCGAAAGTACCGTGGAAGATGCTTTAAAATTTAAATTGTATTCCGCCAATATTCGGCCAGACGAAACGGCGCTATTAATAACGCTGTGTCTACCGGAGTTACTCCCAAGTCTGTATTTACGCCGAGTCGGTAGCGGCAGTTACACGCGGTTAATCACGCGCCGGCACGCTCGCGCCGAAGCACGATGGATGTGAACCCATAAATATCTACAATCGCGGGCAACACATTCGGGACCGCTAGATTTAGGTTTATGTTTGCAAATATTGCAGCGGATTTAGCACACTACATATTGTATTATAATGTTGTACGAGTTTTGATACATACCATGGTGTGAAGGTCGGTTCGAGTTTTGAGGGTAGTCCTAGGGTTTCTCAGGCTAGCCTCTGCAATAGGTAGATAGGAATTTATATGATGGTATTCAAAAGGTTACCTCATACCTTTTGAATACTATCATCCAATGGTATGGCAATGACAAATTTGATCAAAGTTGGTCCATTTCTTTCGCAGCCTATTTCATATTTGAAGCCAACAAACATTCTAATCTTTATATGTCCAAGTTAAAATGAAAGAGCATAATATTATTTTAAAAGTAATGATACGTCCTGTACTAACTGCTTCACTTATGAAGCCGATAAGAATGGAGTTATAAGAAACCTCCTATTTAATAGGTAATTGGATGAGGATGTTCCAAAAATAAAATAAAGCCGATAGGAGGTTTTCATCCGTTCCAGGTGTTAATCAAACATTTATTTGGTAGCAATACATATCAAGCATTTTTTGCGTCTGCCTTTCATTCTGGCGGTGTTGCTGTGCTTTCTGTGCCGGCTGGTGTATTTGTGTAGTGTGTGTTTATTTATAACTAGCTGACCCTTGCCCACTTCGTTGAGCATAAAAAGAGTTTATGATGAAATTCAACTAAAAAAAAAACAACGTAGAACCCGCAACGCGGGAACCCGAAACCCGAAACGCGGGAACCCGGAACCCGCAACGCGGGAACCCGGAACCCGCAACGCGGAACCCGCAACGCGGAACCCGCAACGCGGAACCCGCAACGCGGAACCCGCAACGCGGAACCCGCAACGTGAGAACCCGGGACCCGCAACGCGGGAACCCTGAACCCGCAACGCGGGAACTTGAAACCCGCAACGCGGAACCCGCAACGCGGAACCCGCAACGCGGAACCCGCAACGCGGAACCCGCAACGCGGAACCCGCAACGCGGAACCCGCAACGTGAGAACCCTGAACCCGCAACGCGGGAACCCTGAACCCGCAACGCGGGAACCCTGAACCCGCAACGCGGGAACCCGGAACTCGCAACGCGGGAACCCGGAACCCGCAACGCGGAACTCGGAACCCCAATCGCGGGAACCCGGAACCCGCAACGCGGGAACCCGGAACCCGCAACGCTTGAACCCGGAAGCCGCAACGCGGGAACCCTGAACCCGCAACGCGGGAACCCGAAACCCGCAACGTGTAACCCGCAACGCGGAACCCGCAACGTGGAACCCGCAACGCGGAACCCGCAACGTGAGAACCCTGAACCCGCAACGCGGGAACCCTGAACCCGCAACGCGGGAACCCGGAACCCGCAACGCGGGAACCCGGAACCCGCAACGCGGGAACCCGGAACCCGCAACGCGGGAACCCGGAACCCGCAACGCGGGAACCCGGAACCCGCAACGCGGGAACCCGGAACCCGCAACGCGGGAACCCGGAACCCGCAACGCGGGAACCCGGAACCCGCAACGCTTGAACCCGGAAGCCGCAACGCGGGAACCCTGAACCCGCAACGCGGGAACCCGGAACCCGCAACGCGGGAACCCGGAACCCGCAACGCGGGAACCCGGAACCCGCAACGCGGGAACCCGGAACCCGCAACGCGGGAACCCGGAACCCGCAACGCGGGAACCCGGAACCCGCAACGCGGGAACCCGGAACCCGCAACGCGGGAACCTGGAACTCGCAACGCGGAACCCGCAGCATGGGAACCCGAAACCCGCAACGCGGAACCAGCAGCATGGGAACCCAAAACCCGCAACGCGGAACCCGCAACGCGGAACCCGGAACCCGCAACACGGAAACCCGGAACCCGCAACGCGGAACCCACAACGCGAAACCCAAACACAGAACCCGCAACGCTGACATAATATGGAATAAATAGTATCCTATGTCCGTCTACTTGCTCTAAGCTACTTCCTCACCAATTTTCAGCCATATCGATAAAGCCGTTCTTGAGTTATAAATAATTTAACTAACACGACTTACTTTTATACATATAGATGTATAGATTACTCCTACTAACATAAGCTAAGCCCGGTGAATGTCACAGTCGGTCCAGCCAATTCGGTGATCATGAGTTTGATGACGACGATGATGATGATGAAAAGTAGCCTAAATTAATCCTTATAACTTTAGCTATCTACCAGTGAAAGTCTCGTTAAAATCGGTCCAGCCGTTCCAGAGATTAGCCGGAGCAAAGAGAGACGCTGACAGACATTTTTTTTTAAATTACATTTTCGTTTTCAGTAAATATCGTTGCCAATGCAAAAAAAAGCAGAAGATATCGTTTAAAATGTCATATGTATTTAGAAAAACGTTGCTAATTGAAAGTTACATACTTACTGACACTTCAATTTTATTTGTTTGTATAGATGTATAGATTTGGAAAACTTCTCCTTTCTTGGCGTTTTCACTGACGCGGAGCGGGGCGCATAGGAACTTAGTGGTTCCCAAGCGGAGTGGAGCAGAGATTTCGAGCATAGTGATTGGTCAATTCGGGTACCGCAAGCTCCTGTCCGCCTCGCCCCGCGTCAATGGAAACGCAGCCAAACGTCTATAACGTCTACCGGTCGCCATGGTAACAGCGTTGTTTACAAATGGAAAACAAAAATTAGGAAATGCTATACATACCGTATTTATATCAGCTGAAACTATTTGGATTCATGTTTTTGTTAATCCTAATAATTTTTTTAATCCAAATAGTTTAAGCTGATATAAAAACGGTATTTATAGCATTTCATAATTTTTCTTTTCCATTTGTAAATAATGACGATGCCATGACAGCCGTGTCATATAAACTGCCAACGACGTGAATCGATCGAGCCCAGGTTCAAACCCCGCGTGACCATCACGTATTTTCTTCTTTTTTCTAATTTTCTGCTTATTTTTTTCAACATTTTCTTTCATAATAACCTTTTCGTAACAATAACGAATATACCGTAAAAAAATTTGCGAAATTGGTCAAGCCGTTGTCGAAGCGCACACGATGTAAGAAATTTTGGAGGTCGTTTTTTTACACTTTGGGCTACATTTTTGGGGTTTTAGTAAGGAACCCTACTTTTTTTAAACATATAATATAGCCTATGTTCAGCGCTAGGAATGTAGCTTTCCAACGGTGAAAGAATTTTTCATATTGGTTCAGTGGTTTCAGAGCCTATTCCATTCAAACAAACAAACAAACAAACAAACAAACAAACAAACAATCAAACGTTACCTCTTTATAATATTAGTATAGATGGCGTGATACCAAATAATCGGTGCGGTGGCCGCGCGCAGATCAAAGCCCGCCCGGCACGGTCGGCAGAACAGATGAACTATCAAACATCAAATGTCTTGAGCAAATGGACAAATTTGATCAAAGTCGGTCGACTTTCGCAACCTATTTATTATTATTTAAAGCAAACAAACAATTTAATCTTTATGTGTCCAAGTGTAAATGAAAGAGAATAATATTTCGAAAATGGTTCTTTCTACATCCTTTCATTTCATTTATTGATCACCAGAATGCAGTACAAAGATGGTAAATTACAAAAATATCAGGTATCCTGAACTGAACTGCAGCTTATGATAAAAATATACAAGTATACACTAATAATAATAATAAATAATGCCTCCTACACCGATTTCGGTGACGGTGGTCGGTTTCATTGAAACCAGGCCAGCTACGCAGGAGTTATTTTATAGTGCCCAAGTGTGTGCGCAATACACATAAGCATTCTCTCTTACTTCACTCTCTTAGTTCAGGGGGACGGATAACCGACACGACTGGCGGGAGATCAGACGCAGGTCCGACTTTTTACATGCCCATTCGACGCATGTCTTTCGTGTCAGACTGACAGAAACACCTAATTGGTGATCAGCCTGCATTGTCCTAACCAAACTTGAAAACAACACTTTGGGTTGTTCCAACTCGGGAATCGAACCCACGACCTCCGAGTCGAGAGCTAGGCTCTTAACCGATGGACCACGGAGGCGATCTCGATCTAGTATACACTATACAGTACATTATGTTAAAGCAATAAATCTACACAGTAGTGTAGGTTCGATAAGAAAAACGAAAAAGCGTTTCCTTTGCCCCCAGTACCGGCCAGTGCCGACGCCTGCGCAGATGGACCGCAGTGAAATACGACTTCTATTAAAGTCTAAGCTCATACATCATTTATATCGGTTTCTTTCCATTTATTATACTGGGTGTAAAAAGTGCAGTCACCATAACTTTGGGATATGATTAAAGGACCTTTTCTCATTCTAGAAATGACTTTTTTTCGCAAATTATTTTTTGAAAAAAAAAAAATTTTTTTGAAATTTATTATTTTAGTCACAAGTAAAATGAGTGAATTATGGAACCGATTTGTTGCAAAGGAGACGCTACCGTTTGGTTATATTTTGTTTATATTATTTATGATGAGTTGAAAGGAGATCGGCAATAAAATATTATTGCAATTGCATATATATTGCATACATTTTTGGCCCACTACGCAATTGCAATAAAAATAGGTTATGTTTTATAATAATTGGAGTAATAACAGTAGGTTGCTGCGCTCATATTATTATGACCATTTTATGGTTTATAGGCTGGGCAAGGTATCAAGAGCATATTAATCCACCTGCCCAGTTTCTTGATCATGTACTACTAACCTATGAAGCAGATTATTAAAATATTCATGAAAAGTATGTTGTTTTATTTGATGTTTACATTTTTCAATAACACCTAAAAACCTAACTAAATATAAAGTCTGACACAAAACTAGGTTTGTATTCTCCTTTTTACTGATATGAAGTATTTAATTTATATCATTTTATTAGCTTAATTAATTGTCCACTATTGGCCAAAGTGTCTATAGAAAGTGGACAATCCCCTTTACAAATTATAATCATCTTTAAAGAATTCCTAAATTTTTTACTAAATTTTGTCTTCTAGTATAATCGGCGTTTAGACCATCTCTGAGCCTAGTTCCCAGGACACAGACCAACAGTAAAGGGCGATTTGATCTCGTGGACTACTGATCTGCGATCACACGATCTCTGATTTACCGCCTGTTTGTTTGAACACGAACCGCGGGGCGCGGCAGGGCGCAGGGCTTGCGGACTATAACAGACTTTTTAAGGTTACAATGAAGTTTTAATTTTCCTGGTTTTTTTTTTTTAATATGTTGACCGTGATCGGACAATATCTTTTGAAGAAATGTAATAAAACCTTCGCGTCGCTGCTCGGTAGTCACTGAACCCCCTTTAGACTCGTCTTGAAAAGAATATAATTTCAAAACTTTATTAGCAATCAAGTACATTGATAAAAATATAACTTAATGTCTTGTACAGGCGTTTGCTATACACTTTCATATAATTTTTAGTCTTGAAATGTTCGTGGAAGTCCTGGGAAGGTTTAAACGGTTCATCACAAACTGTCTATGCTCAACGAATTGGGCACGGGTCAGCTAATTTATTATAGAAAATAGTACATATAATATTTTATGAACAATATTCTTGGTCTTTCTAAACTCTAAAGTATTCTTTTAATGAATAGAATTAGAAACACTTTCATTAAATGTGTTTTTAGTTTCCTGTTGATTAGTTTTTTATTAAAAATCGTCAGCAATCATCGCCCACAAAGTTCTGCAGTTTAAAATAAGAAATCGTTTTATCTTATCTTAATAACATTTAGAGATACGAGAAGATAGTGAATATAATCTAAGTAAGATAGAGATAAAAATATAATATATGTTTTATTTATCTTATGTACAAAATCTTCTTCTTCTTTTAATATATAAAAATTAATTGCTGTTCGTTAGTCTCGCTAAAACTCGAGAATGGGTGAACTGACTCGACTATTTTTGATCTTGAAATATTCGTGGAAGTCCATAGAAGGTTTAAATGTTTCATCACAAACTGTTTCTATGCTTAACGAAGTGGGCACGGGTCAGCTAGTCTTCTTCTTCTTTTTTTGGCATATGCCTCCCCCTCAATAGGAGTTGCCAACGTCAGAGTATAAAAAGTTCAGCTAGTCTTAGTATATTATTAAAGACTACAAAAATCGTTTAGTAAATAAGATTTTATGAGCTCCTCCTACCGAAGCACCTGCGGATTTAAAGCACATGCATCGAGATGCAACAGGCACCAGTCAACAGGTGCCGATTGGCCTGGCTCTTTGGGGGTAAAGTGGACCTTATGCGGTGGGGATAGGGGTGCGGCGGCGCCGACCACACGCGCGGCTAGCCTGTTATCAGCTTATCAGTGGATCTCCCGTTAATTAGTGGACTCGTGCCGCCCACTCAGGGCTGTCACGTGCACGACATAGTTTTACCCGGTTTCGGCGAAGCGAAAAGGAAGGGTAATGATTTTTGCAGTTATGTTATATGTTTTTTCGTTCTTGCACCGCCGTAGCGCATGTAGCGCGTAATCAGGTGGCAATGTATTCGTAATAAAAGCGGATGTAACAAGAAAATGAATGTACAGGGTTGTAGTTTGTCAAAAAAGGTAGTTATTAGTTTAAATTTCGCAATAAACTAGAGAATATAGAGTTGACTACAAGATGTGTTAGATTAGTTTAACCTAAACTAATCTAACACATCCTTACAATGACAAATATCAAAGTGAAAACATTTTATATGGGTAGTGTGGGGTTGATCACCATAACCCCAGGTGTCGTATTTAACTTCTTGTTTATTAACTTTCAATAAATTATAAATAATTAATTTATGATTTATTATCTTGATATTATCATAAACTTATTGTGGATAAGACCAACCTAAAACGCGTTTGACATTTGATTTTTATGAGAATACCATACACCAGAATCCACTAAGAATAAAATACTATCTTATTAAATATGTTTCGGTAACATTGGCAGCCCTAGCACAAACAAAAGTCGTAATGTGAGTACGGTATTTTTGTCCGGGTCGGAATGCACTGATATAGTTATTATACAACCGGCCGGGGAGCGAATTTAGATCGGCCGATTCCAGCTAACGGTCCCACATAAATCGTCGGCGAAACGAGTCCCAGGCCGGGCTCCGACACATCGTCGTCAACCGCGGCAGGACAGACTGATCAGATTTAATTTAATCGGAACGCAAATAAACATTACAATCGACCAGATTAATGTGAATGTATTTCTTTATTTCACGGTATATTATCGAATTTATCCTAGCACAAACATGACGCTAGGATATAATATATTCATGTTTAGTAAAAATATCATAAGTTGTGCGGTGAAAGTAATAAACCATATTATTTAAATTGGTAGCGTTGTAGACGAGATATCTGTCTGTTTACGTTCAAATGAAGTAGGATCTGACCGGAGCTCGGAGTAGAGCCTGCCGCGGCCGCCAAACGCAGTCGACCCGTCCTCGGCGCCGCTCGCGAACGCGCGCCATTCATATTCGAACTCGCGTGTTCTTAATTGTTTTTTTTATTGTTTCGTCAAGTGGCAAAGGTGTGACTAATATTATACTTTTTTATGAACAATATTTACACATCGGTGTTAGAAAAAGTTTAGTGAATGATGTGTTGTGATGTGACGGATGCGTGACATGCGGTGGTCGCTCGTGCTGGCTGCGCTGGCGGTGCTGGCGGTGCTGGTGCCGGCGTCGGCGTCGGGCCCGCGGCGCTGCTCCGGCCGCCTGGCACGGGAGCGGCTCAAGGCGGCTGAGAAGGTGCGCGCGCGCCGCCCGCCCCAGCCCTGCTGCGCGCCGCCCTGCGCTCCGCGCCGCCGCCCGCTCACCACCGCCAAGTACCAGCCCTTCCACAAGACGTGGTACGGCCTCAAGCACGGTAATTATCTCCGCCACGAGCTTTTATCGTAAATTAGCGATTAGGTAATTACTAATTAGTCACGGTAGATCCAAGGTCGCCGGACCGGCGAGGTGCGGTCAAATTGTTGTATTAGGTATATTAGGATAACTATTTAAGTTGTGATTTATACCGCATGCCCGCGCTAGTATGTTATAATCTGTACCAAGTAGTTGAACTTGGCCCTACATAGCGCGGCGCTCGGAGGTCCAGGAACGTAGAATATGCGTGAGAAGAATGCTGTGACAGTTTTTAATTAGAGCGGCACATTCTGTTCCTGACCCACGTCGCCTCGGTCGCGACTCGACCATTGCGCGATACATGGACGAAAGATTTATTCTCTTAGTTAAATAACCCCTCTGCTAGTTACATAAAAAACGGGACTCCCAATAACCAGAGCATTGCACTTAAACATCGAAAACGAAACTATTAAAATATATTTAAGCACTATTTAATTTCTACGCAGGAATTATTTTATAGTGCCCAAGTGTGTGCGCAATACACAGAAGCACTCTATCTTCCTTCACTCTCGTAGCTCAGTGGAACGGGTAACTGACCAGGCGCAGGACCAACTTTTACATGCTAATCCGCCGCACGGGTCATCTTTCTTATCAGACAATCAGGTGATCAGCCTGAATTGTCTTTACCAAACTTGAACATTTGAAACATTTTTTGTTGTTCCAACGCGGGAATCGAACCCATGACCTCCGAGTCGAGAGCTAGGCTCTAAACCACTAGACCACGGCAATTATTGTTATAGGAATCCATTCATATTTCATTCATGGTTTTCATAATAACAAAACATTTTAAGTGTAAAGCGTGAAATATTAACACTAAACATATCTCGGAGCGTCTATTTGTAAAAATGTTGCCCTGACAAATAAAGCAAATAAAAGCATCTTTTCTCTCTATCTCATTGAGTTCTTTATCTATTGTTGCTATCACAAAAGCGACGCGCCACGTTGGCCAACCCAGTGTTGGGCAACGTCAGCCCGTCTCCGTGGGCCTACTATGGGCTAATTACACCATCCATGGGCAGTGGCCCTGCTGTGGGCTAATTACATTACCGATGAAGCATTATGTACGCCGAATGGGTTTATAATCGCACCCACAGATCTACCGATAGTCATTACCGTTACTTCTTCTACTTTGCTCTTAGATTAAAAAGGGAAGGAAAAGCTTAGTGACGTAGGGTTTCTGCAACTTTATTGCTACCGGGTTCCCTTCATTCATGGCACGCACGCATGGCGACCCTGCCAGTGCTGCCTGCACTGGCAGGGTCGCCATGCAATGCGCAAACTTGGGGAGACTAATAAAAGATGTAATAAAAATAAAAAAAATAAAAAAAATACAAATCATTTATTTTCAGACCATAGATCCATAGTGTTAGTAACAATTATTTACTTAAAGATTATTTTGGTTACTTAATGAAATACAGAAAAATTAAATAAAAGATTATTGTCTCTAGTAGACAGGTTCACCGTACCTTCATCACATGTAGTTCGATGAACGTGCCCACCAGGGCTGAATCTAATCGGTCACCCACCATTCTCAGGACTCTGTTCGAGCTCTGTCTTACCCTATACACCAGCGAGGCAACCTTTTTTCGCATTACTGCGTAAAAGTCATCCACGCTGGCATCAGCAAATGTTCCCGACTGTCGTTTAATAACTAACTTACATTACTACCATTCTCACAATACATAGGGAGGTGATACACACACTACAACCTTTTCTAGATCCTCATCCGAATTTCCACCTATTTACAGCTACATAGGCTAGAGATTCTGCAGGAGCCAGCCTGCGCCACTGATATATTATCTTAATCCATACAGTGCATGGCTGTGACTTATCTAGATTCTGATGGAAGTGCTTACGAACAGTTTCAATAATCTTAAAGGTTCTTAACTTTTAGTTATACAGGCTATAATATTACAGAGTGATTATACTTTAGGGTGTGTAAGGGTTCCGTATATAGAGTTTACTGCGAAAGTACCAGCGCTGAAATAGGCATTTTTTTAAAATTATTGTATAATTTATGATGTTGGGGCATTTCTCATACAAACATGAAAGTCAAAAGTAAGTCTTTCAGCGCTGGTACTGTCACAGTGTACTCTACACAACCTATAGTAGGTATAATCACTCATTTATTTTACACCTTGTAGATAGGTTTTTAAGCTTTAACACATAAATCTAGATAGACTATAAAAGGAACATTAATACAGGAATGGCAATCGTCAATAAACAGAAAACTACCAGTTTTCTAGTTAACGTCTAGTTAAGCAGTTTTTGTTCGTTAGGAATTCGATGTGAGACGGAGGTCAATTTGTCGGGACCTTTGTATACAAATGTTTTTTGTACCAAGTTTTTTGACCTCCACAAAAAAGTAAATTTGACTCAGTCCCACAAAACTCGAAACCGATTTAAATTCGTTTACAATAATATAATTATTTGGAGTGCTATAAAATTATACAATTTTGATAATTTGTTATCGGGAATGTACGGTATAGTAATGTATGAACAATATACAATTATTGTGAGCGAGCTGTACCAAACACCAATTTAATTTTATAAGCGTGTACTGACGCGAACAAAAGTGTTACATAGTGACATTTAGTTTATTTATTTATATATTTATACATCATGCACATTTTGTACATGGGCGGACTTAATGCCTCAAGGCATTTTCTACCAGTCAATCTTTAGGTGATTTAGAGATAAAAATAAAGTAGATGAATTCCAGACGAGATATCGGACATAGGAATAATATATAAACTTCTATAAATGTATAAATAAAAAAATTGAGTAACAGATAGATCAAAAGTCCTCCATTTTTGGAAGCCGGTTAAAATGAAAACAATTTACACAGTTTTGATAGTTTATTATAATACTTAGTTCAATTATTCTAAACCAATGATTTAAACAACAGCTCACAAAAGACTTACGATTAATTGATTACCTATCCTAATCTGTAGCCCGGATCTGAGATAATAAAATAAAAAGAAAGTAACCAACGGTGTCTCCGTGGAACAGTTACGCGTTTTAACTTTTAACGCCCATCAAAATTCACGCAGTAAAAATTATCGCGTACTCGATTTACGATCGTAAAATACCTTAATGATTCACTAATTTCATTTTCGAATCGTTCGACTTCACTTATGGCCCAATTAAGTGAATGTAAACACAGTTTCCGTAACGGTTTCGTTGTGGTTCCATTTTCAACTATTTATTTTGTTTCACCGTACATTTTAATGACGTGAGAACATAACCTCACCCGATGTTGACAACTTTACGATTTTTATATGCATTAATCTTTTTTTCACTAATTCAAACCCCAATTCTTGTGATCTAAAAGTAAACATAACGACAGAATCACTGTCCAACATTTCTTTATGGTGTATTTTTACTGCGTATAAGTGTTAATCACTCAATCATAATCGTTTATTTGCTTGATAGTTCGTTTCAAATGACTTAGGGTTAGGATAGTGGCAAACATTATTTATATAGCGTGCTTTTTTACTATTTTATAAATCTTTAGGGCGTGTTTTACCAAGCAATGTTAAAGTTAATCCTTCGTTAAATATTATGTTGTTCCTCTCGTAATTTCTATCAATGAATGAGAAGGCTTGGTGTTTTAACAGGCCGTTAAGACTACCTTATAAATCGGGACTAAGGATGTGTTTCACCAACGCATGTTAGTGATAACGGTTTGTTAAATTACCATGTCTTCTTATTAATTGATAGGAATTACGAGATGAACAGCATGATATTTAACGAAGGATTAATTGTTGCTTGGGGACACACGCCCTAAGTCTGTAATCTAAATTTAAGATTTTTTATAAATCTTTCGTACTATTAAATACAAACTAAGCGTTATGTTCTCGAGTGTACGCGGTATTAATGGAATTGCGAATTTAACGCACATCAGGCGAATCCCGCGCCGAAATCAGCGCGACCTCCTCACCCCCCGCGGCGCCGGCGGGGGCGGCGGGGGGAGGGGGCGGTCGTCGACCCCGCGCTCCATTCATACGCGCGATACATTTTCTCAATTAATTGGGCCGCAAGTAACACGTGCGCCGGCGCATGCTAGCTGTACCGTGTAGGTACATACGTGGAGCTCCTCGCCCTTTACCGCCGACTGTACCCACAGGTACAGCAGGCTTACTCCCGACACAATCGAGAATTGAATCTGTTCAATCTCAATGGCATTTGGTATTTTATTTGGTGGATTGCTTTGAAACTAACCAGGATAAAGAAAATCGTTAGATCGGTACTTTTTGCACTTCCAACCTTATCAATCTACTAACTGAGAATCGACTGAGAAATTTATTGGGAAGTACGCGACACGATCGAATCTGAATCAAAATCGAATTACGTTGAGAGTAAGGACCCAGATCGAGGTGGCATCGGTAGCCCGAGCAGGAATATTTAAAAGCTCCGTAAAGTAAAGTATGTCTGTATTAGCACTGTCCAGCTTTTCATACAATTCATTCGATAACTTCACGGAGCTTTCAAATCTTCCTGTTTGGCCTCATTTATTAAATTCGGCGATTAGGCGCTACGCTGGAACAAACATACATACAGACTATCAAAATCATTAACCCCTTGCTTCGGCGAAGAGTAACCAATCAGTGTCGTTAATACCGGAGCTTTCGAAATTAATACCCTAAAAAATAAAACCTATAATCCCATTAAAAAACATACCTTGTAAAAAATGCCACGTCTCGCTACTTAGTTCTTCTACCGTAAAAAGTTGTGAGATACATGTTATGCCAAGTCGGGGTTAGTCGGTCGGTCTAACAACATTTATAGTGATCATATAAATATTATTAAAAATCTTTCATGTTTTAAATAATTAAACAACATAATATCTTTATACCTACCAAGTGATACAAATATTACATATCGTTTAGCGCTATTGCCAATTCAATCTACTATTTATTTAAAACATTACTTTGTAATACTGCAGCAATCCGATATTGAATACTCCTTTCTTACTCGATACCGAGTCAATCGCAGACGAAACTCTAGCTGGCCGTAGATAGAGTATCCAGGTCAGTGGAGCGGATTGGAGATAAGCTGACCCATGGCTGGTGGCGTAACGTGCTGCCCCGTATTAGGCCGGCGGTATTCGGCCGGACATATATGGCGGTAATAAGATATTGGGGATAGTACTTGGGCCCCAATTCTCATGATTCGAATCTCAGTCTATCTCACTTGTGCACGTATGATTTGATGCGCATGCGAGAGGGACAGGCAACTCGAAACGAAGTTCAGACGTGAGAATTGGGGCCCTGATGTCGGGATGTCAATTATTGTGGTGTTGGAAAGCGCACATTGAACGTATATGAATGTTTACAACTGAATTACTGGGTCGACTCAAATGCTCTTTGATGAAGTTAGGGCCTGATAATAATGGTATATCCGTTGAGTGCCGGAGACAGAATAGAACCTCCCCATCACCCGTGAGTTTAAAAGACGACAGACGGAATATATATCTGGAAATGGGCAGGCATCTGAAAACTGCATTGGCCAAGCCACCTACCAAGCATGGAGAATATAAGCAACTACCCCAATGAAATACTTTAGGGGAGGATTAAGTCTAGTAGTGGACGTCATGTCTGAAATGATGATGATGAGGGACTGGTTTCTACTTCTCGGAACGTGGTAGAGTTGTGCAAGTGGGTTGTTACTGTGCCACTATGAGAATACTTGAGTCAACTTGAGGTCAATTTCGCGATTTTTCCTTTAATCGTTGCTGGCGGTCGCTATGGTTATAAGACCTTAACATTGTTCTTTCTAGTTTCTTGTTTCTTGCGCTAGTTCTTCTTGCAAGTTTAATACACCGGTTCTTCTTGGCGGGTTCCGATTAACCGGTGCGCGGTGGTAACCTTTTTTGTTGACTTTACTAAAAGGCTTAATAATATTATTTTTTACTTTTTTTTTCTGCAAGTTGTATTCACTTCCAGAAGAATATACACTAATGTATTGATACAGAATCTGATATAAGTTTATTATTAAGATATGTGTATTGTCCAGATTAGTCAATAAAAAAAGTTGCTAAAGGTAACCTCGGTTTTCCTTTTGTAGGACTGATATAGGCGAATTCTGATCGACTTATTGTATGACGTGTGTGTTGCACCATTGCAATGAGTATATTTTTAACCTACAATAAAAAAGAAACTACATTGAAAAAAACCGACTAATCAAACCGAAATAATACTTTTATGTATGTAATTAAATATTCTGTTTGAAGTCAGCGTTAGCTAAGGTGAGTTTCGAGTCAGCAACTTTATGATGTTGTTCTTTTAGCTTTTTTGGAAGTCGGTTATCAAGTAGTTCGCCGATTATCGCTCGTGGGCTCTTAATTTGATTTGGGAATAAAATATTCTTACTAGTTTTTGGTTGCTAACAATTTTGATTGCTAGCATCAGAGCAAAATATGTAACATTGAGCTGAATGATTGGCATCACGCATTGCGTAAGCGATATAAATATAATATAGTATATCCGTGTGCGGCCGCGGCTGTGATCGACGGTATGGCGGTAGGAGATTAATTATGTTGTATTGTATGTTGTTTGTAATTATGTACTTCTGTGATTGTGTGTGTGGGGGCTACTGGTCTAGTCATTGGTTATGACTAAGGCCCGTATAAATAAAACAATCTCAAACCCAACCTCTACTTGAGAACTTATTTGACAGATAAAACAACGTTTCGTTTCACTTTTAAAAGTGAACAACTTTTTTAATGTTACATAGTACTTTCATTTCTTTTTTTATATCGTAATATTTATATTATAGATTAAAGAAAAACATTAAAATAATCTTTATTTTTACGTTTTAAAAAAGAAAAAAAATAATTATGTAACGTTCTTAATTTTTAAAAGTAGACACGAAACTTTTTTCTTATCTGACAAAATATAAGCTCTCAAGTAGAGGTTGTGTTTGAGATTGTTTTACTTATACGAGCCTTTACATTATTCATTTTATACGTGAATGTAATCGTTATAAGAAATAATAATCTCATGTATAAAAAAATTAATTGCAGTTCGTTAGTCTCGCTAAAACTCGACATTTAGATTTGGTTTGTACTGTATATTTCAGTACCTAGTCGATTCAAGTCGATTTCAATCCATTGCAAATGAAAATAGAAAAATCCAAATGAAACTTAATAAGTTTTTTTCAGCATAAACCGTTCAACCCTAAACTTTTTAGAGCCCCCCTTAGTGTGTCTCTACAACCAAGACCTTTGTTTAAGTCTGACCGAACTAATAACTGTAATTAATTATACAATTTAAGAAGGGTATGGATCACAACTTAATTTTGTACAAAAAGTTGTTCGCGCAAAAACGCATTAAGTAAGATGCCTGCCGCCCACACACAGCCTATCGCGTGGTGCCTTCATCATGTGAATATCTTATCAGATGATTAATATAAGTTATAATTTATGGCTGTATTATATACAAATCATGGCATTGCAAAAATAAGGATACATGTAGTAAAACCAATGAGTAATAATAATAATACCTCCCACACCGATTTGGGGACGGTGGCCGGTTTCATTGAAACCAAACCCAGTGCCCAAGTGTGTGCACATGTACAATACACAGTTGCACTCTCTCTCTTCCTTCACTCTCGTAGCCCAGTGGGACGGATAACCGACACGACTGGCAGGAGATCAGGCGCAGGACCGACTTTTTACCTATATCATCTTTCTTGTCAGACAATCAGGTGATCAGTCTGTATTGACCTAACTAAACTTGAAAACAACATTTTCGATGTTCCAATGCGGCAATCGAACCCATGACCGGGTCGAGAGCGATGCTCTGAAACACTAGCCCACGGAGGCGTCAAATGAGTAATAATAATAGTATGTCATACAATAGATAATAAAGTATGGTAGAGGTACGACAGATACTATTGTCGTACCAGATTGTACCAGACTACCAGTACGAGCTAACTACAATTATTTTTTGTTTGGCAAATAAAGTCGTCGCTAGTGAATAGTGATGTATGTATAATGGTAGAGCCATACCACAGTATACAATAGCCCGCCCGAGTTTCTTACGCCTGTTCATCTTGACGGGTTAGAGTTGAACCGATGATAGGAATTTTTTGTTGGCTTTCCGAAGATAGCTTTTTAAGTTTTGTTAAGTACTTACTAGCTGTGCCCGCGATTTCGTTCGCGTGGTTTTTGATTGACTTGAGCCTTTTATGCAGCGTACCCAGCGAAAGTCACAAATGTAAATAATTTTAAAGCCTAAAGCCTTCCTCTATAAATGGCCTATCCAACAAAAAAATATTTTTTCAAATCGGAGCAGTAGTTTATGAGATAAGCGCGTTTAAACAAACAAACAAACAAACTCTTCCGCTTTATAATTTAAAGTATAGATGAATATCGTGTAAACAGATATGATCTCAAATTTAATTATCAAAAATATTAATGGTAAAGTTATACTGCAGTAAGACCTCGTGGTAATCCCTGGGGGACTCCGCAGTCGTGCGGGCCGCGGGCTCGAACCCCACCGCTTCATCACACGCGCTGCCATCCATCATCCTGCATCATCAGCAACAGCATCCTAGGATCATCACAGACTAACAAATATAGTTGTAGCCAGTCCAGACCATTACGACAAATCACAATCAATCGATGTTAAGGCATTTTTTACTATTATCATGGCCTACCATCCCAACAAATTCATACAATCTATGTTTAATACAAAATATGCAAAAGATGAAAGCCGAATTAAGTATAAATATTGACATTAAAATAAAGATAAGCATATTTTTCAAGCATAACATCACATTCAGCTAAATTCAACCGTTAATTAAGAAGAAGATACGAAACGAAATGAGTAATTAATATTTTCCAATAGTGGCGCTAGATGGCGGTTTCCGGAATGTGCCTGGACCTTTGCCAGTCGCATTGCCAGTATTAGGGTGATACTATTTTCTAGTACTAGGTCGTATTTCTGTTATATATCTACTTTGTGCTATTATTAGAGACTTCCAAAAATTATTTGACACGTAACCGTATATTATTTTCAATCCATGTCGTTATTGTATCCGAATTACTAAACATTATCTACTGTATGTTAAACTAATACTGTAAACAGTCACAAGACAGATAAGGTCAGCAACATAGCTTATCCGTTGTACTAATATATACTAATATTATAAAGAGGTAACATTTGATTGTTTGTTTGTTTGTTTGAATGGCTCTGAAACCACTGAACCAATATGAAAAATTCTTTCGCCGTTGGAAAGCTACATTCCTAGCGCTGAACATAGGCTATATTATATTTTCAACAAAAATAGGGTTCATTATTAGAACCCCAAAAATGTACCCCAAAGTGTAAAAAAACGACCTTCAAAATTTCTTACATCGTGTGCGCTTCGACAACGGCTTGACCGATTTCGCAATTTTTTTACAGTATGTTCGTTATTGTCATGAAAAGGCTATTATGAAAGAAAATGTTGAAAAAAATAAGCAGAAAATTAGAAAAAATAAGAAAATATACGTTGTACGCAACCGCGTTGCGGGTTCTGCGTTGCGGGTTCCGGGTTACGGGTTCCGCGTTGCGGGTTCCGCGTTGCGGGTTACGCGTTGCGGGTTCCGCGTTGTTTTTTTTAGTTGAATTTCATTATAAACTGTTTATGCTCAACGAAGTGGGCAAGGGTCAGCTAGTTATTAATAAAACAGCTCCCTACGCCTGGAGACGTGGGAAGGGAATGGGAAGCGCGGGAATAGAACCCATATCCTCAATTCGGAAGTCGAGAGCTTTGAACTATTGAACTACAATACGTTCTGTAAATATTTTTGTTAGTTATTAGTTACGACTAAATATTTTTATTTTATTTTATTTTATTCGGAGAACTTGCAGCTTAGTAAATAATAACAGTAGCAATTTAACTTAAAAGTAAAAAAGCCAATAACAAGTTTTCACTTATAAATAAATTATAATATTCTATAGAACTAACAAGTATATTATTACGTTACAAGAAAACGGTAAAACAAAACACGAACCTAAAGACACTTCTCAAGCTAAAATTCATTGAGCCCTTGTATATCTATGGACGCTTTACACCACGTTAGTCTAGTCCCGTGCTGAGTATCCGAAGAACTGGTATTAATGTTATATATTATTTAATACTTTTATACTATACACATACCTATTTAAGATTTTTAGTAAACGAGTATCAATACTCTAATTTAATACACATCCATGACCTAGGAACTAAGAAAACTTTTTGTTTCTTCGGCGGGATTCGAACCCGCGTCCTCTCGCTTGAGCACCAACGCGCTACAGAGGTCGTCAGCTGTTAGGACTGAACAATTATACATACATACATACAAACATAATATAATAATAAATATAAAAGGTTGGTGTGTCAATAAATAAATAATCTTCAAAAACATAACCCTCCTTATGTCGCAGTCGGGACGGGATACACTCAATCTTGGTATGTTGGCGCGCTCTGTCGCCGACTCTATTGGGCCGCGTTACTGACAGTACTGACACAATGACAATACAATATGAGCATTGTGTTGTTATTGTTACACGCTTTATAGCTTTGTAAGTAACGAAGAGTCACGGTGATTAGCTGAACTCGGCGTATACAAGTATCTCTTGGGTCTTAGGTAGTGGTAGTTTCAAACATTAGGGCTTTGTATAACGCCAATCACCTTGAACGACTATTTAGGTATATGGCTAGCGTACTCGCGTCACTAATATCTATATAAAGAGAAAAGTGGTTATTATGAGAGCTCAGAAAACCACGAAATGTTTCGAGAAAAGGTAGGTACTGCCTGTGAGCTTTGCTGGGCTGGTCTTGGCGGAGCACGACCGTGGGACCCCAGACAACGATAAAAATTACACCTTTTTTAAACATTGTAACCTATTTCCACTTTTTTTATTGCATATTATTAAATGCTATATTCAAATAAAAATATCAATCAAACAATAATCCTCTAGTAAATAATATATTAAATTTTAGATGTTCTTTCAATAAGGCAAATATTGCGAAGAAGGTTTCGAAGTACACTGAATTTCAGCTTATCGCGCGCACGTAACGTCTCTTTTTTTATTAATGTTTTTTTTTTTATAAAATACGGCGGCTCAGATTACTAAATAGTAAATAATACCTCGTTGACTGTCGTAACTCTGCATTTGTTTCGTGTGCTCCGAGTCGGAAGTCGGAGGACGACATTCCGACGGTCGCGCGGTATCGGACATCGGCGCGCGCAGATTACATCTGTAGCTCACCCACCAGCCGAGTACACATTCTAGTGATGTGCACACTGCATACATACACATACTACATACATAATATTAATAATAATAATGCCTCCCACACTGATTTCGGTGACGGTGGCCGGTTTCATTGAGACCAGGCCAGCTACGCAGGGGTTATTTTATAGTGCGCAATACACAGAATCTCTCCTCCTTCACGCTCGTAGCCCGGTACGACGGATAACCGACACGACTGGCGGGAGATCAGGCGCAGGACCGACTTTATACATGCTCATCCGACGCATGGATCATTTTTCTTGTCAGACAATCAGGTGATCAGCCTGCATTGTCCTAACCAAACTTGAAAACAACATTTTTGTTGTTTCAACACGGGAATCGAACCCACAACTTTCGAATTGAGAGCTAGGCTTTAAACCACTAGACCACGGAGGCGTTTGTTTCCCATAATAGGGGACATCCAGGGTACTTAGTCAAGAATCATATTGCATAACTATCATCACTGATGAAGCTCGAAAATAAAATGATTTCACGCTTCTCTAAGTGACACACGAATTTGTATATGACTTCAAAATACATTTTGATTTCCAATTTAGAAAAAGATAATAGCGACGGGATCTTGACTAAAGTCCCATGTGTGCATACAAATGCTATGCTATTCAAGTTTTAGCAAGTATCGAGAAGGCCACAAGTAATTTAAGAAGCAATATAGGCGAGATTAAGCAGACTAAGGCTCAATAGCCTGGGACTTTAGTCGAGATGCCGAACTGCAAACAGTTCGCGGTGCAGGCTTACACGATCCTTTACGCGACGCCGTGGCCTGAAGGGGGGAACGGAGTGGAGCACCGCCAATGAGTGCTGAATGGAGTACCACCGAGTCTTTAACGGACTTACAAGTGAGGAGATTTCTAAATTCGACCGTATATATATATTTTTTTTGTGCGAAGGGTCTGCACTCACTCCCCATCTTTCCGAGCAGGAGAGCCCTACACACCCTCGGGTTCCTTCGCCCGTAAGATGCTTGCAATCATTATCTCTACTAAAAAGTCGATATACTTAGAACTATATTATATCGACTCGACGCGACGGTCGGTCGACGAACAGACGGAAGGACGGACGGTCTCTGTAGGCTGTGTAGGACGCAATATTAACTCGAACAATATCTAACGTTCCCAATTCCCGTGGTATGCATTTTGGTTAAAATTAAGTTACCTTTATACAGTTCTTTTTTCTAGCTGCAGGTCTTTAAAAATCGTTTAAATTAAAACGTGAAGTGAAATATGGGTGAAGAGATCATTAGTAGGTTAAATGTGTTGAGGAATTAGAGCGGAGATAAATGGTTTCTCGTAACTCATACACACACACACACACACAAGCTTCACACAATCTTCACACATGTGTTGGCCGGCCCTCAATCGCTGCTTTGTCTTGCAACTACTCGTTGTTGTCAATGTAATCGCTGTCTTATTTACCTCCGGTTTCTCGAAAACTATTCAAATGTATGATCAACTAGCATGTCATTAAAAAACAACAACCCATATTGAACGCTGATTGGTGGAACATAAGACAGAAAGGTACGGACAGATATTTAATAATTACATCACTCTCACACTTGCAAGATTAGTTAAAATTCCACAGAAAAGGTTAATTCACCAAAGACACCGATTAGTTGACATACCATTTGAGTCAACCTTATCTAAGGAATTTTAACCAATCTTGAATGTGCGAGCGTGATGTAATTATAAAATAACTGTCCGTTCCTCATGTAATCAGCGTTCAATATGGGTTGTTGATTTTAATGTCATGATCGAGATCATACATTTGAATAGCGTTCGAGAAACCGGGGGTTGTTCCCGATTTTACCAACGCTTGTTAGTGTTAACGGCTTGTACCATGCCTTCTTAGTCATTACCAGGAAATACGAGAGGGATAACATGGTATTTAATGAAGGGTTAACTGTAACATATGTTAGTGAAATTGGCACTAAGTCTGCTTAATCTTGCCTATATTGCTTCTTAAATTACTTGTGACCTTCACGATACTTGTTAAAAGTTGAAAAGCATAAAATTTAGATGCACATAGCTAAAAAAAATTAAGTACCTCGAATTTTCAACCACTGAGCGAACAGATGATGATTTTATAGCTAAGAACATCTTTCAAACGAAAAAAACTAGATCAAAATCGGTTCATCCGTTTGGGAGCCCCAGACAGATCCACACAGATACCTACGTAAAACTTATATCACCCCTCAGTTTTAGACGGGGATTAAAAATTTGTTTATTAGCTTGCTACTGGAGTGGTTACCGGCTGTACGGCCCGCGGGCGCGCACCCGGCGCTCCCAGCAACGCCTCACGGCGTTCACCATTCGGCATCCTTATGCCCCCTTCCCCCCTTCATGGCTCCCGGAGCCCCCCCCACTCCCTGGATCGGCTGGGTCCGCGAGTCGGTTTAAAGATCGACTCGTCAAAGTCTAGCCCTTCAGGCAGTCGCACATTAAATAAAATGGTATACTGAAGGTTTTTCCCTGCGCCCTGACGCGGGGGTTTTGCCTTCAAAAAAACGTCTTGTCGTTCATTCATTTTGCCCCCACCTTGTTAGGGCTTTGGTCCGCGGGACGATGAGAGGCGTGGGAGGAGTGGAACCACACACGTTCCCCGGTCTCAGGGCCGGGGCCTCACACGCCACTTGTCGTCTCGCCATTCAGGAATAAGTCTCTCAAGGCTTCATTTCCCTTAGCGCCATGGTTTTCCCCTGCGTTCTGCCGCGGGGGGTTTTCCCTAGAAAAACATAAAGTATAATACGGCTCGGTATCTTCAATACCGGGTCCTTCGACCCCACGTAGAGGGGCTCATTAGCCCCTGGTCGTGGTTCCCCCGATCCCGGCCACTCGGGCCAGGTGAGCGCGTGAAAAGCATTAGGTAGGGAGTGGTTACCTAGAGGAAAGAAAAGGAATAGAGGAGGACAGAAAACTAGATAGAGAGATAATATGTTTACACAAAGAGTGGGAGCAGACTGGACAAGAGTAGCTAGAGAGAGAAACAAGTGGAAGTCATTGGGGGAGGCCTACGCTAAAGAGGTGACTATTACCTAAAAATAATAAATGTAATATATTATAAATAATTAGTAATAATATTCAATTTTTAACTTAATTAAATAATGAAAAAAAAATAATAGTTTTGAATAAATACATGAAAAAGTAATTTAATTATATTAATACATGTAACAATAATAATAATAATAAATGATAATAAATTCTGAATATAAATTATTACATAAAAAATGCTAAATAAAATAATGTATTGATCTAAAATAATATAATATGTTAAATATGTATGTATAAATTGTATGTGATTTTGGGAATAGAATAAAGGCTATTTTTATTTTATTTTATTAGCTTGCTTGTTAGACAGCGCGGCGTGCTTGTATATGCAGCATTACATACCTTTGTGAATGTATTAGCGACTTGTCATGTCTGCAGGATACCGGGCAGTTAGTGGTTAGGTTTCTGAAAGCGATAATAGCCGCGCAGACCACAATTATTATCGGCTGCAAGTGGCGTGATTGATTTAATGAAATAATAAGAGCGTATTACTTGCGCGGCGCTGCCGGAATGTGGACGTAATGACTGGCATTACGTGGCGGGCGGGGTCTGTACAGAGTTCGTTTTTAATAAATTTTTTTAATAGTGTAGTTTTTAAGTATTTTAAATATTATGTATGTTAGTCTTTAAGGTATTTATAATTTGGGCCTATGCAGCCTGCAATAAATGGTATTTAATTTAATTTAATTTAATAAGATACCATGATGCCTTTACAGTCCTTTTCAGGTCTTTGTTTGGGTGCTAATTATATTAAATATCTAGCTATCCTTTCTCGGGCACCCCACGGGTATGCTATTCTTTCTCCGGCACCCCACGGATATGCTATTCTTTCTCGGGCACCCCACGGATATGCTGTTCTTTCTCCGGAACCCCACGGATATGCTATTCTTTCTCGGGCACCCCACGGATATGCTATTCTTTCTCCGGCTCCACGGATATGCTATTCTTTCTCCGGCACCCCACGGATATGCTATTATTTCTCCGGCTCCCCACGGATATGCTATCCTTCCTCCGGATCCCTACGAATAGCTAGTGTATGATAACGTCGGGACAGCTGGTGTATGATTATGCAAGTTCGACCCCGACCTGGGTCACAACTCACAGCCCACACGTGGCTCGAGCCGAGACCACCTTCGGAGAAGGGAAGATATAATTTGCTGGCTTCAGCGATGCATGATTATATTAATTTAATAAACTTAAAGCATTATCCTTTTAAATCATATTATACCCGTGCAGTCATTATTAAACATCCCGAGCGCTCATTGGCCTCTGCCTCATTTGGATGAAACCATGTATTTGGGTGGAACCATGTAATTTGGTAATATACTCGTCCAGAGCCAGGATGGTAATTATTGTAAACTCCGCAATTCTGTATAAGGCCGGCGTATTAATCATAGTATTATAATGTGTTGTTTTGTAATTTTTCTGTTTTAAATTATAGTCTGTGCTGTCCACATCTCCGTTTGCTCAGCACGGACGGAAACTCTATACATGAAATGGATTTAAAAAGAAGATTAAAAAACTATAACCCGACTTCGCAAAAAAAGGGTCTAAAAAGGCAAAGAAAATAATTCAATTAGAATTCCAAATGGTCAAGGTAGAGCTGTGGCCGCATTTATTTAAGTTAGTTTTTGAGGTTTAATTTTCAAAATATAATTTTTTTAGAAAATTATATAGCCTATGTTACTCGCAACGTCGTTACGAATCGATTGACACCTCATTCATTAAAATCGGACTTGCGGTTTAGCTGCTGTGAGGGAACATATTACACACATATATAGACTGCCAACATCATTCCCCTTCCTTTTGGCTTCGCCGAAGTCGGGTAAAAATAAAAAGGAGACAAAACTTTTACTTCTCTACTTGCGCTTGAAAAATACTTGCGCTATTGTGGGTTTAGCACACACAGGGCTCGCCATAGCACAGCGGCAGCATCCTCTGGCCTGTGCTATTGTGGCCTATGGCCTGTGGGCACACAATGTGCGGCGGTAGCGGTACCGGGGAACAATGCGCTCGCAAATAGTGGCGCTAATAGATGAGTACAGTCGCGCACAACCTGAACCACGGTTTTGTTAATGTACTACACAATACACGTAGCACTTAACTTCTTCATTTTATGTATTACTAGCTGACCCTTGCCCACTTCGTTGAGCATAAAAACAGTTTATGATGAAATTCAACTAAAAAAAACAACCCCTAACTCGGGAACGCGGAACCCGCAACGCGGGAACCCGGAACCCGCAGCATGGGAACCCGAAACCCGCAACCCGCAACGCGGGAACGCGGAACCCGCAGCATGGGAACCCGAAACCCGCAACGCGGGAACCCGGAACCCGCAACGCGGGAACCCGGAACCCGCAACGCGGGAACCCGGAACCCGCAACGCGGGAACCCGGAACCCGCAACGCGGGAACCCGGAACCCGCAGCATGGGAACCCAAAACCCGCAACGCGGGAACCCGGAACCCGCAACGCGGGAACCATGAACCCGCAACGCGAGAACCCGGAACCCGCAACGCGGAACCCGCAACGCGGGAACGCGGAACCCGCAACGCGGGAACCCGGAACCCGCAACGCGGGAACCCGGAACCCGCAACGCGGGAACCCGGAACCCGCAACGCGGGAACCCGGAACCCGCAACGCGGAACCCGCAACGCGGAACCCGCAACGCGGAACCCGCAACGCGGAACCCGCAACGCGGAACCCGCAACGCGGAACCCGCAACGCGGAACCCGCAACGCGGAACCCGCAACGCGGAACCCGCAACGCGGAACCCGCAACGCGGAACCCGCTACGCGGGAACCCGGAACCCACAACGCGGGGACCCGGAACCCGCAACGCGGGAACCCGGAACCCGCAACGCGGAACCCGCAGCATGGGAACCCGAAACCCGCAACGCGGAACCCGGAACTTGCAACACGGGAACCCTGAACCCGCGACGCGGAACCCGGAACCCGGAACCTGCAACGCGGAACCCACAACGCCAAACCCTTCCGTGAACATTGCTGGTTCTGCGCTGTCAAATGGAATAAATAGTATCCTATGTCCGTCTACTGGCTCTAAGTTACTTCCTCACCAATTTTCAACCATATCGATAAAGCCGTTCATGAGTTATAAATAATTTAACTAACACGACTTACTTTAATACAAATAGCTGATGTATAGATGGAACTAACATAAGCTAGTGTGAATGCTCCCGTCACAGTCGGTCCAGCCGATTCGGTGATCATTAGTTAGATAACGATGATGATGATGAAAAGAAGCCTAAATTAATCCTTATAACTTTAGCTATCTACCAGTGAAAGTCTCGTTAAAATCGGTCCAGCCGTTCCAGAGATTAGCCGGAGCAAAGAGACACGCTAACAGACAGACAGACATTTTTTTTAATTGCATTTTCGTTTTCAGTAGCAAGAAAAAAAAAGACAGAACAGACAGACGTTAACTTCGCACAAAGACAAATGACGACAAAAGACATAGTGGCGTCTTATCATGACGTTTTCGATTTTTTTTTTATTGTTCGTGAATTATGACCATGGATCTAACTCCTTCGATCTGATTTTTAAATTAACATTTATAATATATTCTTATTACAACTTATAAGTTAAGTACTTTTTTTAAATAGGTATATTTATAGTTGTTAAAAGATTAATCGATTTTTTGAGTAAGTCTCTAGTGTTTAATAAGAAAAAGTGTTAACTGACGTAACATTATCACGACGTTTATTTCATTAAATCATAATTTGTATATTATATTTAAGATCGTTTATCAGTGAAAGCAAATCGTAAAAAAACTCATATTGGTTATGTTGACAATAAATATCTAATAATTATTAAATAAAGTTTAGTAAATTCTGCAGTTTTAACAAAAAGAAAATATTTATTTTATTATGTCGTCGTTACAACGTTACGTCGTTCATTTTTGATAAACTGTCAAATGTTACCTATTAAAATGACCCGACTATTTATTAGTGGTGGACAAATAGTTTAATGAATCCAAATAGTTTAAGTTTATGTTAATACGTTATTTATAACATTTCATAATTTTTATTTTCCATTTGTAAACAATGTCGTTACCATGACACCCGTGTCATATAAACTGGCAACGACGTGAATCGATTGAGCCCAGGTTCAAACCCCGCGTGACCATCACGTATTTTCTTCTTTTTTCTAATTTTCTGCTTATTTTTTTCAACATTTTCTTTCATAATAACCTTTTCGTAACAATAACGAACATACCGTAAAAAAAAATTGCGAAATTGGTCAAGCCGTTGTCGAAGCGCACACGACGTAACAAATTTTGGAGGTCGTTTTTTTACACTTTGGGCTACATTTTTGGGGTTTTAGTAAGGAACCCTACTTTTTTTAAACATATAATATAGCCTATGTTCAGCGCTAGGAATGTAGCTTTCCAACGGTGAAAGAATTTTTCATATTGGTTCAGTGGTTTCAGAGCCTATTCCATTCAAACAAACAAACAAACAAACAAACAAACAAACAAACAATCAAACGTTACCTCTTTATAATATTAGTATAGATGTACACTTAACATTATAAAATTTTATTTTTATTATCTTAATTGAATTTTGTTTGGAGATAGTTTTTGAGGTTTAATTTTCAAAATCCAAACATTTTCAAAAAATGATGTAGCCTATGTTACTCGTGGGACTATTACGAATCGATTGATACCTAATTTATTAAAATCGGACAAGCACTTTGGCCGCTGCGAGGGGACAAACAAACATATATACATACATACATGACTGCCAGAAATATTACCTTTCCTTTTGACTTCGCCGAAGTCGGGTAAAAAGTGTGCCTGTCTGTCAGTATGTTACCTCTTTATCCGTGAACCGAACCGCTGAACCGATTTGAATAAATATATAAATAAATAAAATCTAATATATAATACCCCCCGTTTTTCGAACGCTATTTAAATATATGACCAACAAACATGTCATTCAAATTAAACCCATATTGAATGCTGATTGGTAGATCAGAGAGAAAGGTAAGGACTTACATTTTATAATTTGAGCCGCAAGGCTAAGGAAAGCCGTAAGGCAGAACCTTCTCGATCAAACGAGGGTGAGAGCAGGAGGTGCGATGAGGAGGGCTTCACATTGGTGGAGAGAAGAAAGAAGAGGAAGCCCGCCGTCCGCAACCACCGCGGCACCGCACCCTGCGGACCCGAGCAGCGCCTGCGGTGTGAAATACCCACCACGCCGCTGTACGTGTCCCGCCTGCACTGGTCCACGAAGGTCGAGGATGTCGTGGGCTACATCTTGAAGAAGACGTCCTTCAACTTGAGGGTCGAGCGTCTGGAGTCTCGCCATAAAGTCAACTTTAGTTCTTTTGTGGTGAGAGTACCGACAGATCGCTTGTCGACCTTCGAGGTGGAGGAGTTCTGGCCGATGGGTGTAGTCTACCGAAGGTTCCGGGGGAGACTCCGGAGCGAGGCGCACATCACGTCGCCGATCATAATACGTGATAAAGCTTAGTTATAATTATAATAATATGTATGTTAGTCTATAAGGCATTTATAATATGGGCCTATGCCGCCCGAAATAAAGATTATTATTATTATTATTATATTATAATTCATCACGCTCGCACGGCTGGTTAACATTCCACAGATTAGGTTATTTCACCAAAGACAACGATTTGAATCAACCTTATCTGAGGAATTGTAACCAGATTTGAAAGTGCGAGCGTGATATGTACGTAGTAATTTGCTTTTGGTTTTTTTTCTATTATTTTTTATTAAAACATGTAGGAGTTAATACAAACCCAGCGTCTCTGTTAGCTGTTAAAGAGAATATATCGTTTGCAAATACCTTTTCATCCGACTGTACATTCTAACGAATATCTTAAACAAGCTCATACATCCAAACATGAGTAAGTAGGTAGTTATTTCTATTTACAGAGCTATTCCTGCTTGTTCACTGTAGACTGAACAACACGGGCGGTACAGTCAGCATCGTGCTGGACTATTGTCTCACTCCCCGAGACGTAATATAACTTAATAATAATGACATATAGTTGAAAAGTTTGTTGTTTACTTAAACGCGCTAATATCAGGAACTACTGGTCCGATTTGAAAAGTTCTTTGAGTGTTTGATAGCTCATTTATCGAGCAAGGCTATAGGCTATACACCATCACATTTTGACGACCTCCGTAGCGCAGTGGTTGAACGCGCTAGTGCTCGAGCGAGAGGTCGCGGGTTTGAATCCCGCCAAGGGAACAAAAAGTTTTCAATGTTCCTGGGTCACGAATGTGTATTAAATTTGTGTATATTATGATAAAAATCTTAAATATGTGTATAGTATAAAAAGTATTACATTTTCGTTGTCTGGTACCTGTGATACAAGTTCTTCGGATAGGTACTTAGCACGAAGCCAGAACGACGTGGTGTAAAGCGTCCATAGATTAGGACTAATAGGAGCGGAGCATCAATAAATAATGTTTCCAAATCGGGATTTTTCTACTTTTGGCAGCTGCTCTGTGTGCCCTACGTAAACGGACTGCAGTGCATTTCTCTTAGTTGAGGCTGTGCTCGTCGCTATGATCACGAATGTCACCGCCGTCACATGGTTGACTGTTAGTTGTCAATAGCGTACAAACTAATCTTGAGGAATACCAATTCGGTCACCATCGCTATTACAGCCGTTAGAATCTTGGCTGTCATTTTGCGCTTAGAGAATTGCACCTCTGAATAGTTTGTTAAAGCAGTACGAATTTTGCCGGAACAGCTAGTCAGTTATATTAAATGTAAATTGAGTATAATGCTTAGTCTACATTGTAGAAGGTGCAGTAATGAAATCTGAGGCACAATAGACATTTTACCCTATTATATTATATTATATCTCATATCATATACTAGGATAAATGAGTATCGTTGGTAACCTACTAGTGTGTGACGATGTGTTGAGTAAATTACAAGTTACAGTTTGATTCAACTATGTAATTTGGAATAGGGTTGTGGCGGTACTACTAGCGCCACAATCCTGCATCGCGCTATCGAAGTTTTCTTAGTCCGGCGCTATACAGGGTGTAAAAAGAGCAGTCACTATAACTTCGTGGGGTAATAATGAGGCAAGAGTTATATCTATTGGTACTAGAAATTTGCTTTTAATCCACTGTTGTAAAAATTTAAAAATTTTCAATAGGCAATGTACAACCTGCACAAAACAGCGATCAGCTGATTACGCTGAGGAGGTCAATAGCACGCGTAAGACTTTCATTACGTACTAGGGCAAAAATTATGAAAATTGAAGAATTTAATGCAGAACGTTGTTCCAAACAGTTCAGCCTTGCGACTAAAAATAATAAATAATTTAAAATTTTTTTTTTTTTTCAAAAAATTAATAATGAAAAAAATTCATTTCTAGAATGAGAAAAGGTCCATTAATCATATCCCAAAGTTATAGTGACTGCTCTTTTTACACCCTGTATGTATACGACATCTGATAACTAGTACAGTGGGCTTCGGCCTGACCGAGCATACCATCTCGCTCGGTCGGAGATCTCTCTTTGGGGCTTCCACTAGTATTCCCACAGGGTAAAATGACAAAGTTTTTTTTTAATATATTAATAAGCTCTCAGCGTCCCACACCTATGACCATTTTGTTGAAACAATTTTTATAGTGCCCAAATGTTCGATAAACGACAAGCCAATTAGTATGTCAGTTACCGAAGCTTCTGTCAAATCCCATAAACATTGTTTTCGAACTTCGTAAGTGATGATAGCGATGGCATCTTGAATCAGGGCCCAGTCTGCATTGTCCTGATCAAACTTGAAAAATTTATCCTTCTAAGGTCGTATTTCACCAAGCAATGTTAAAGTTAACGCCATGTTAAAATATGCCATGCCTTTTCATTCATTGACAGGAAATACGAATGGGATAACATGATATTTAACGAAGGATTAACTTTAACATTGCTTGGTGAAACACGCCCTAAGTCGAATATAATTGGTCCATGGTCGAACCCACAGAGACAGCAGAGAGCATAGTTCTAAGCCACTGCAACGCTGAGGCATCAAAAATGTGATTAATATGGTCCAAGCCGAAGGTCGTGGGGACTGGTGACTGGTGAAGGGGAACTGGGCTAATACCGGGCTTGATGGTTGGTGCCCATGTTGTCATGCATTATGCACGTCTGTCATCACGCGGTAATGTTCATTATGTCGCCATAGATGATGGCGAAATATTAAAATATTTGAAGATCAAACGAACTTACCTTAAGCGACTTCATTCTTATCGATTTATGCTTACTTATGTTTAAGGCCAAGTCTCTGCTTGACAGAATAACAAGGGCGTTATAGATCAGATCAGAGTCTCTTCATTAAAGTAGGATTTAAGTAATCAGCCGTTTGAGTCTGTTAGTCTCACGTACGGTTTCTGAAAGGCGGATCAAATCATCGATCAGCTAGAAGGATACATCTGTTCAGTTTGGTCAGGACAGGACACTGCTTGAACAAGGGCGTGATAGTTCAGAGTCTCTTCATTAAAGTAGGGTTTGAGTAATCAGCCGTTTGAGTCTGTTATGTTGGTGAACGTTCACCTATGAGCGTTCAGTTTAGCTGATCGATGATTTGATCAGCCTTTCAGGAACCGGGCGTTAGTATGTACTAAAGCCACTACATACTGCAGCATTGCAGTACTCGTCACCCAATTGTGTGTGTCTGAAAAAAAAATTATAAAACGCAAGCTAATATGAGGTGTGTGTTAATGTTATTTTTAATTATTCGATTTATTTGATTAAATATTACATTTCAGCAAAACCTACACATTAAATTTGCCTATGTAAAACTGTGTCTAAAGTATTTGCTTCATGATATAGAGATTAATACATGTCAAAGATTGATAGAAAACTTAGTGGCTAATGCTTATATTTCCTGGGCTGACAAGCTATCGCTCACGATCCAGCTATATATTAATAATAGATATTCCGTGTGTCTGTCTGAGTCAGGGACCTGTCATTTTGTGTACCTGTTGACAGACAAGATACATGGGATTAAATCGTGTAATGCTTTGCGAAAGTATTTGTGCGTATTTTTTTAATGTGCGCTTAGGGACGGTTAGCAACGACTTGATATTTGAAATAATTGATTAAGGCTTTGTATAACGTCAATGACCTTGAACGACCATGTATTTTAGGCCGAGATAGGGGTATCGTGCCGACCGTTTTTAAAACATATAAAAATTTTACGAGAAAAAATTAGAAAAACTAAAACGATACTTTTTATTTATTCATGAGATATGGATACAAGTCCTTCAGCCGTACTAAAGCGATAGTCCTCCGAGTCTTGCATCACCTAAAAATATTGAAGTAATTTTCACACTCGCATCACTAATATTATGTATAAATATAAAAGTGATTTAAAAAAGGGTGTACTTTGCATATTGTTTTAAGAAATTATATTAAAACAAAACTATTAATAAATAATTTATAAAACGATAATCCTCTGGTAAATATTAAAATTGATTATTTGTATTTTTTTTTCGATAATACTAGGGACTAAGATGCCATCGCTACCTGTCGCTTACGAAGTTCGAAAACAAAATGAATGGAATTTGACATAAGCTTCGCTAAATGACATACGAATTCGAATATCAAACTCCATACATTTTGTTTTCGAAGTTCGTAAGCGATAGATAGCGATGGCATCTTGAATTCGGGCCCAGAATTGTGACAAAAGCGTACGCAGCCTTCACTGAAGTACTAAATGCATGTGTACGCTGCCTTATTTTGTATATGAATGTATACATTAACAATCATAATGTACTCCGGGCCGTCGTTTAACATCGTTAATAGACTATCGCTTACCGGTCTGTCCTGCCGCAATGAACGATCGGAGCGCACGCACGACCTTATAAACGCGAAAGTTCGTATTTATGGATGTTTGTTACTCTTCTAATAACGCAATAACTACTGAACGGATTTGAGTATTGTTACACAGCTAGTTGGTAACTTGTAACCCTAGCAACTTTTTGTCACGAAAAACGTTTTTATCCTGAAAAGTACAAAGTCGCATCTAGTAACTATAAACAAATATGCCCGACACATTAATAATACACAAATTACTTGCACTTTCTCCAGTAATTTGTGTATTATTACTGTGTACAATGTATTTCCATCGAGAACCTACAGTATATTCAATAACATAAATATGCCCGAATTGATAGCCTTGCGCAAACAGATTATGAATAATGCTTAGAACTTATGAACCATGTCACGTCAGCTTCGGAACTAAGTCACTAGATCAAAATCGGTTCATTCGTTTGGAAGCTAGGAGCCAAATACACACACAGATACGTATAACACCCCTGTTTTTTAAACGGGCAAATGGCCCACCACACATTCCCACCACTGCAACTCCTGTGTAGGATCGACAGTGGAAACCAAATTTCAAAAACCCTTTGTTATGATCTCAGAGGTCACCCCTCTGTTTTTTTGTCGGGGGTTAAAACGTCCCGATAAATTCTTTCACGATATAGAAATAAGGGCTTATTTATTTTTTATTACATTAGTTAACCGGTGTCAGGTAACCGCGTGCCGGGTAATTAACGGCCAGTTAATTGCCACCAGTTATTTATTGACCGCGACCAGCCGCGAGCCGCCGGCCGCGAGCTTCGACTGAACTGTAGTTCAACTGAGACTTTTATTAAATAACTTAAATAATAAAGTTTAAGGAATAAGTCCGCACAAACAGACAAAAAAAATTGGTTTTTTATGATTATAATCATCTTCTAGTCATCGTTTAGCGGATTTCCCATGAAAGGCAAACGTACACATACCGTGCAAAAATAAATCGCCATATCTGGTCTCACCGCGTATACGTCTTACTGTTACAGTATAATCATGCTTATCGTCCAATATTTTCAAAATATTAATTTATAAATATGTAATGTCAATAAAGACGGATTACCTCAAATTATCTCAATTAGCGTACGTTTTACATTTTTGTTTTTATGTAAGAGGCAAAAGAACTATGATCTGTAACTGCGTGTGTCTACTGTCTATGTACACCGCGGTATTGCCCTCGTCTTCAACGTGAATACTTCTCCTACTTGCTTCAATGACCTATTCTGTGCTCTGGCAATCACGAATCAACTGCGATCTAGAATCTAGATCGACGTAATGAGAGTGCGCACGACAACTGACAAGGCAAGCGTTTAGCACTATTACTATACTAGTGTTAGGCTCAACTCAGACTGGCGCAGAATCAAAGAATAGAAGTGACGGGACGGCTCAATCTTTCTATACATTCACTAGAAGAAATAATTTCGGGCGTATACGCCCGACGATACCTCAATAGTTGGAACATAGAGATGAATATATGGGGAAAAAATTGAAAAGAAACGTTTAAAAAGTCCGATTTGAGCAACTAAAACCTATAATATAACCTAACACAATATTTTTTAAATATAATTACAATTTATGTTATTTTAGGAACCAGTGTCAGCAAAGTTGGGCTTATAATAAACTGACATATATAAGTGAGAAACTCCTAAATGAGCCGTACACAAACTAAAATTACATCGTCCAAATATATAAAGGACAAAAATGTTCATAAAAATAAAACTACTCAGTCAAACTATGTATTTTCTTTTGTGGGACCAATTGGCAACTATTCTGCATGAAAAAAAAAAACAATCACGCATATCGTATCATAAATCTTTAAGAAATTGATGTACATACAAAAAAAAGTCCGAACTTAACTAACGACTCTACCTCTCTGACTCAGTAGTAGCACGTGGTGTCCAGGTGCATAAATATTTGGTGACTTGAGGGCACGGGGCTAATGATGATGGCTATATAATGAGACATTAAATCGAATGTTAGTGGGAGTGCGGTCATCCATCAGGAGCACGATTCTCGGGCAGTGGAAAAACTTTCGAATATTAGTATATCCCGCTCGCACGCGCGGTAAATCTCATTTGCATGAGCGGGACAGACCGATAGTAAAAACTTACTTCGAGGCCTGAGAATCGCCGTCCAGGAGCACGATTCTCGGGCAGTGGAAAAAAGTTCGTATATTAGTATATCCCGCTCGCACGCGCGCTAAGTCTCATTTGCATGAGCGGGACAGACCGATAGAAAAAACTAAGTTCGAGGACTGAGAATTAGGGCCCAGGAGCACGATTCTCGGGCAGTGGAAAAAAGCTCGAATATTAGTATATCCCGCTCGCACGCGCGGTAAATCTCATTTGCATGAGCGGGACAGACCGATAGTAAAAACTGAGTTCGAGCCCTGAGAATTAGGGCCCTGGGCGGCGATTCTCAGGCCTCGAACTTAGTTCCGAATATTAGTATATCCCGCTCGCACGCGCGGTAAATCTCATTTGCATGAGCGGGACAGACCGATAGTAAAAACTGAGTTCGAGGCCTGAGAATTAGGGCCCTGGTGTGTTGTACGGGGCGGCCGTAAAGTCAATGCGGTTTACGAGCGCAGCTATATAATTAGGATGACCTCTCAGGTTCCGCGTACGATGACTTTAAAATTTAAATCTTCTGTAGGGTATCGGAGCAAGAATAGCACCTAGCACCAGTGCTATGACGATACACTATAGTTCGTCCCTTTTGAATCTATACTAATCTACACTAATATTATAAAGCGGAAGAGTTTGTTTGTTTGTTTGTTTAAACGCGCTAATCTCAGGAATTACTGGTCCGATTTGAAAAATTCTGTTTTTGTTGGATAGTCCATTTATAGAGGAAGGCTTTAGGCTATATAACATAACGCTGCGACCAATAGGAGCGAAGCGTCAGTGAGAAGTGTTGCAAAAACGGGGAAATTTTTTCACATTTAGGGACTTTCGTTGCGTGCGCTGCATAAACGGATTAAGTCACTCCAAAACCACGCGAACGAAGTCGCGGGAACAGCTAGTTAATCATAAACATAAGCAAACCAAAAAAAACGTAATTATCACATGTTCACTTATTGTGCACACTTAAGAGGAAATTGAATATAGTCTATACTCTGGCTGCATATTCGGAAACAATAATAATTATAATTATTACATTAGGGACGTCCTATTCCTGTATAGGTATAATAATATTATGTAGCAGCGACTCTCGCTTGACTTTTATGGGTTCAGCTACAATCGGAGTCCGTCAGTCTGTTTGCGCAACTTCTCACGATATTTAGTTTTATTGGCGCTTTTACGGTCATTTAACTTTTATGACATCACTGGAAGACTCCGTATTGAATGTCATTGCGGGTCTTTATACACTTAGGCTGTATTAATAAAACTATCTCAACCTCAAGACAGCATTAGAGATGACAGTTAAATTAATAGAGGATACTTAAGCACACGTCTTAAGACAGGTGTCTCAACTGAGACGAGCGTTGTCAACAGCTGTGAAGTGCTACTTGAGCGGCTGACCAACAGTGAGTAACGTCAAACCGTGACTTGAAATTTCGTTAAGGGAGGCCATTTTCTTTTGCAACCAATCAAAAAGTAATAATATTAGCAGATGCAACTCTGTTTATTACATTAATAACGACAACGAAAAACTGAATTCTAAAAAATGAATAAATAACTGAATTTTTAGAATTCAGTTTTCCAATGTGAGACGTTATTAGACTGCGCCCGGTTTAGCTGATATAGATAGTAGAGTATATTATATTGACTGTGATTTGATGATTACAAAAATCACAAAAATCAGTAATTTCACAATTATGTATGTTATGCCAGGCGCGAGACTACTCGCTAGATTACGGATTATTTTCGTTAATATTATGCGAACCATTAAATTGAATAATAAATAATCCTAGCGACCGTCGGCATTACACATTACTTCTGAGAAGCGAATTCCCTCGGAGATACCATCGCGGGGCTCGGCCGCGGCGCAGGGAGCCTGCTCTCGAACGATTAATAATCGGTGACCGATTTTAATAGAAAATATTAATTGCCATAGTGTGACGTCATACAAAAAATGGGTCAGAAATATTATGGACCAAAAATCTGCCCGATTATCATGACATGACTGACATTTGTAAATCTTAATAATAAATAATAATATTATAGAAGCTACACACCACGTCAACCTGGCCCTGTGCTAAGTATCCAAAGAACTTGTGTTAAAGTTACCAGACAAAAGAAATATATTATATTTAATACTTTTATACTATACACATATTTAAGATTTTTATTATATTAATACACAAATTTAATACACATCCATGACCCAGGAACATGGAAAAAATTTTGTTCCCTCGGCGGGATTCGAACCCGCAACCTCGGTCGAGCACGAACGCGCTGAACCACGTCGCTACGGAGATCGTCTTATATGAAAAGAGCAATTTTCAATCTTTTTGGTAAAAGATGGCCCCATGCGAATTTCTTACGCCGGTTATTCTCGCTGGGCTAGTTCCCGAACCGATGGTCACATAGACACGACGTTCAGAAAACATTTAGTAAAAATTTATTCTGAATAAAATGTTTTGATTTGATTTATCGCTCCTACAAATAGTAGGCCGTGGGCGGGCAACCTTAATGACACTCCAAAATGTATTGAGTGCTAAAGTAACTAAATTTTCTGGTAATTATGTTAATTGCTGCCGATTGAAATGTCAGTCAATAATTTATTACTAAACATTGCATTTACTTACAAACTAAAATTAAACTATGTAATAAAATATATAGATTTTGCAACGTGTACATACTTCACCAGGGCCCTTAGTCAAGAACAATAGCCATGGGTAACGTACGAATTCACGTGTAACTTGCTAAGCTTTTGTCAAATCCTTCGTAAGAGAAAAATAAATGCTGTGGGGTCTTGACTATAGCCTCTGTAATTTTTTTTTAATATCTGCAGCGTGTACACGTACGTTCAGCTAGATGAGTGCGCGTGAGATGTTTTTGTACGATGATGCTACATATTACATGCCCCTGATATCTATCATGATCAGCAGTCGCGGTTCCCACAGCCTCCGCCCCGTCCGCGTCTGACACGTGACGATAACATGAAGACTAGGTACCTACTTCGCGTATTGTGATGTAATGTCACATACCTAATAATAATGCCTCCCACACCGATTTCGGTGACGGTGGCCGGTTTCATTGAAACCAGGCCAGCTACGCATGAGTCATTTTATAGTGCCCAAGTGTGTGCGCAGTGCACAGAAGCACTCTCTATTCCTTCACCCTCGTGCCCCAGTGGGACGGATAACCGACACGACTGGCGGGAGATCAGGCGCAGGATTGACTTTTCACATGTCCATCCGACGCATGGATCATCTTTCTTGTCAGACAATCAGGTGAATAGCATTGTCCTAACACTCCTAACCTAACTTGAAAACAAAATATTTTTGTTATTCGAACGCGGGAATCGAAACGAAAAAATCGTTCCACGACCTCCGAATCGAGAGCTAGGCTCTAAACCACTAGACCGCGAAGGCGTCACTTAACTACCTATACACTATAATGTCCCAACTCTCAATAATCTCAGACAAAATCCATAAACGCTAACGAGAGCTATAAATAATAATTCCCAGGTGTTGAACCGCCGATACCGAGCTGCGGTGCTCCGCCTTCCTCAGTAAAACGATTATAAATGTCACAACTCCAGCTCGTGCGGCTAGACTTTCTACTGCCAGATGCTATCGGCCCTCGTAATTGGAAGTAATGATTTACCGCGCAGACCTAATTGATGTTAACTCGCTCGCTCCAAGCACGTACTGCAGCCTGTGTTAGCCTAGCTTGCCCCGCTGTCGCTGCGGCCTGTGTTCGCCTAGCTTGCCCCGCCGGCGCTGCGGCTTGTGTTCGCCTAGCTTTCCCCGCCGGCGCTGCGGCTTGTGCTAGCCTAGCTTGCCCCGCCGTCGCTGCGGCCTGTGTTCGCCTAGCTTGCCCCGCCGGCGCTGCGGCTTGTGCTAGCCTAGCTTGCCCCGCCGTCGCTGCGGCTTGTGCTAGCCTAGCTTGCCCCGCCGTCGCTGCGGCTTGTGCTAGCCTAGCTTGCCCCGCCGTCGCTGCGGCTTGTGCTAGCCTAGCTTGCCCCGAAGTCGCTGCGGCTTGTTCTAGCCTAGCTTGCCCCGCCGTCGCTGCGGCTTGTGCTAGCCTAGCTTGCCCCGCCGTCGCTGCGGCTTGTGCTAGCCTAGCTTGCCCCGCCGTCGCTGCGGCCTGTGTTCGCCTAGCTTGCCCCGCCGGCGCTGCGGCTTGTGCTAGCCTAGCTTGCCCCGCCGTCGCTGCGGCTTGTGCTAGCCTAGCTTGCCCCGCCGTCGCTGCGGCTTGTGCTAGCCTAGCTTGCCCCGCCGTCGCTGCGGCTTGTGCTAGCCTAGCTTGCCCCGCCGTCGCTGCGGCTTGTGCTAGCCTAGCTTGCCCCGCCGTCGCTGCGGCTTGTGCTAGCCTAGCTTGCCCCGCCGTCGCTGCGGCTTGTGCTAGCCTAGCTTGCCCCGCCGTCGCTGCGGCTTGTGCTAGCCTAGCTTGCCCCGCCGTCGCTGCGGCTTGTGCTAGCCTAGCTTGCCCCGCCGTCGCTGCGGCTTGTGCTAGCCTAGCTTGCCCCGCCAGCGCTGCGGCTTGTGCTAGCCTATCTTCATTAGCTTGCCCCGCCGTCCAATTTACTAGTATAATGTTGCCCTAAATAACTGTAATAACCCCGTTTTAAAAGCCTCCTTAAATATACGTATTATAGTCGTCAATCTATGGCTCGGGTGGATCTCGACTAATCCTCAAAGGTCATGACTCGAGATCTCGGGAATAGTGTAAGACCTAAGACCCAGGTCTGCGACGCTCATTAGTGCCCTGCCCCACATGCGCGCACGTGGGCGGGCGTCGACCCCGCGCGGCTGTTCAGTATACTATTACTTCACTGATTCTGTCTCTTATCTGTGTATTTGATGCTTTACTCAGAATTGAGTGTAGGTCAACGGCGAGCTAGCGTTTAAAAATGCTCTAATGATACAATTATCATTCGATACCGTTACTTTTACGGTCAAAAGTTCCTGCGTGACCTACAGACAAAGTACTGTAGATGTTTTACTACAGCGTCTTCGATTACAGCTACATTCAGTATATTAAAAATTGCAGTTCGTTTATTTTATTAAAATCTGTAGCATTAAATAGCAATAATAAAGCAAAATATCTCGAAGGAATATAAACAACGTATTAACAAACCTCTTAATAATATTAGTGTCTGTAGGTAGACTCTAGTGGCACTAGAATATAGACGCTAGGTCACTATGATGACATACCGTGGTCGCTCGTGGGCGCCGCCCACGCGGCCGGACCTGGCTCTCGGCTGAACCTCAGGAGTCAAGACCTAAGTGCCCACATGCTGCTATTAATAACCATTTTGCCCGCGGCTTGCTTCTAACCAGGGCTGATTCTTGACGCTTTGGCCCATCGCACTAACCCGCCATTGTAACTCATAGGAGTTGCGGGTTTAGTTTAGTAGACTTCAGGCGACTGTCGCTCTACATAGGTAGTGTCTGAAGCCTCCTACTTCTATTTCGCAATTTTTTGCTTTGAACCTAGTTGCCCGCCAGAGCACTCGCCAAGTTGAGCACGGCCTAAATGGTTCTACCCTTTTCTGGAAAGTTCAAGCCATTTTACACCAGCAGGCATTGTATAAACACGTTTTGTCACTGACTAACTAACTCACTCACTCACTCACTCACTGACCGATTATAGTGTTTAGTGTATAAATGAAGAAAAAACGTTTTGGAATTTCTGTCTAGTTATCTAGACACGCCAACTGCATAAATAACTTTGTAATCCCATATAAATGTATAGGATTGCAAAGTTATATTTGCACTTTCCGACAAAAACACTAGTTTTAGTTAATATTCTATAAAAAGACATAACTTGTAAAAAATAAGAAGTCTCGCTACTCAGTCTGTTCTTTTGTCGTAAAAAGATGTGAGATCCGTGCGAGGTAAGTCGGTCGGTCTAACGATATCCTAAAAGTTGTAACTTTCAAAAGAACTAAGTGGCGAGACTTGTCATTTTTTACAAATTATTTTTTTGAGGGGATTTTACAAATAAATAAACATTTATTCGTGTAGTGCCATACCTGGACCAAGGGAAGTTAAGGTTTTACCCATAGCCGTGATAGACATTAGACAAGTTTATGATATCGTAATCAGCGCACAACCCACGCTCGGCCCGACCCAGGCTGAGCTGCGGCCGGGAAACTGGTAATGCCATTAGTACTGCTCCTTGAGGCTTCGGCTAATGGATTTGACCCTGCACGCCCAGCCGTAACAGCAAACTGCTCACATTCAGACTTCTGACGCGTCTACTATAACAATACAAGTCTGATAAAATTTGTGAAAGCTGACGGACTGTAAAAGCAAGTGACGCTAAAGTATCATGCTCTCCTTGTTATTCCGCCAAACAGTGTTAGTGACAGTCTGTGAATAGGCTCGCTTTGAACTTTCAATACTCAGCCGTTATTTACGCATCACGCCTAACCCACTCAACGGATTTCGATTAACTTGGAGAATTACAGGTTTTTTTTGCGGCAACTGTACCGTTCCTGGCATTACAAACAGACACAATATAGTCGTAAATATGAAGCTTGAAAAAGCTCTCGACGGCAATCTCTCTGATCGGTAGAAAATTCCCGCGTCACAAAAAGCTCGCGCGTGTCCATATCTCATATTTTCCCGTCACATCCCAAGAAAAGCTTTTCCAGCGATCGATCACGGTATGTGGAGTAAAAAGCTCATGTATTATGCAGAGCTTTCTAAGCTGTCGGCCGCGGCCGGACATTCACGAATACTACGGATATAGAATGCTATGTAAACATTAGGGCTGAGGGAACTATACCTTTTCCTAATAATTCTTAATGCTACTTTTAGGATAAAACTACGTACGAATTTTCAGATAAGACTGACCTAACACTGAAATGAATTATGAAACGTGGTAGGTTAAGTATATCAGACCGTTTTGTCTATGTGAGGTTTAAACTAGTTTTGCACATCCTCAAAGAATTTGTAAGGTGCTGTAAACAGCGACTTACAATATCGTGATTAAAATTTAGCGATTCAAAGGCGTTTAAAAATGTCATACATAGTCGTGACTCGGTGTGAGTTGAGTTGTGGGTGTGAGTGAGGGCTTAAGCCAATATTATTGTGACTAAAGAGAGCGCCCTAAAGTGTTGATTGTAAGAGGCTCTTAAGTCATATAATAAGCATGTGACTCGATTCTTGTCCTGTTAAGACCTGTAATTGGAAATTGGGACTTCTGCTAATCTATTTTATGTGCACAATTTTATGTTACAATATACAGATTTAATGTAATATGACACTGGTACTCCTTTTCTATTCAATAAAATCAATCAATATATTTTATTTCCAAATGAAACTTAACAAGCTTGATTCGTAAAGTCAACAAAATACTTAAAAGGTTCAACAACCCTAGCCCAATGTTAATTTAAAATAAAGTTTAATATGGACCCAATTCAATTTATGTCACTGATTCACCGCGCAGTGAAGAAAACAATGACACATTCATTAATTTATTTCTTTACGTTTACATCACATTCAATCGGAAAGTAGATTGTATCTGTTGGAGTAATTCATCAGGCGATTGTCTCCACGTACTGATGCATGACAGCATGCTGCATGACTATTGAATTATGTAGATTCCACTCAATCATTTATGTCGAAACTATGCCCATTAATATTACTGTACATTGCTTGTATCTATGCTGGCGCCTGTACGCTAAGCAGCTTACCATGAAAGGATCGGACGTCGAAGGACTTGCCTTTGTTTGCTAGCCAAACTGCTTGCAGGCCGTGTAGTTCTTTAATTTTTTTTTTAAGTTTAATTTCTATTCGTAATCGTACTAGCATTATATGGAGCCTTCGAGGAGTTTGGATTCCACAATGTTGTTTTGAAGTTTGGCCACTGTAGGTCAATCATCTAATTGTCTGGCAAGAAAGATGATCTTCGTTCATCAGCGTTGCGAATTGCGATTTTCGCAACATTATGCTGAGTGAACACCAATTTAGTATTTTTTTTCTTTAAATGTTTTTACTTATTGTTTTGTTTTTATATGTTTTATTAATCATATTTTATTTCTTTCAAACATAACATATATAAATTGAAACTATTTTAGGTAAATTATTATTATCTAAACTATAAACTAAACAAGTAATAAAAAAGGCTATATGTAAAAAACAATATCTAAATCGGCGGCCGCTGGTAATGTACCCAAAAGACTGGCAGTATTACCTCGCTGTATCGCTAAACTGATACGTTGGCCGAGGTAAGCGCCAGCCCTTGGGTCATTTGTCTTTTCCGTGAGTCTTTTAGATAGGTCTTTCAAAAGGCGTTTAGCACTGGGACCCCATGGACCCAAAGTCTCGACACCAAAAGGCAGAAAAATGTATCCATCGCCGATGGATTCATATTTCCGCCTTTTGTGGGTCTCGGCGTGTGCCGCCGCCGCCCCCGCCGTCTTTGCAGTGGCCGTCACGTGTGACGCTGCCAGCGTATCCACGCAGGTAGCGTCCCACACCAGCGGCTTCCCGTGGCTCCATGGTACCAAAGACATACCGTCAGGTCTCCTGCCGTCGTCACGCACTATACCGTTCGGCTCGAGAGTGGCCGGTACGTTGACGGTGGCAAGAGCCCTGCGGATTATGTTGTATGGTTTTTATATGTTTACCAAATAAATTTTCTTTTATTTCCTTTTCCTGGCCTAAAGTCTCGTCCATCATATCGGTCGTCCGTTTCACTGAGTAAAAGAGTAAAAGAGAAGAGGGTTTCATTTGGACACTTAAATCACTCCTGCGTCTGATCAGTGGCCTTACTCTCCAAACTGAATCGATTTTGATTCAGATTCAATCGTGCCGCGTACTTCCGAATAAATTGACGTTTATTTGTTTTGAATCTCAGTCGATTGATAAGGTCGGGAGTATAAAAGTTACGATCTAACGTTTTTATTTATCCTGGTTAGTTTTAAAGTAATCCACCAAAGAAAATACCAAAAGCTGTTGAGATCTAACTGGCCATGTCTATGCCACCAGACGTACTCAGTGGCCAGCCCTTCGTTATATTGTATAGTACCGCACAATATTATAATGTCACCGGTGCGGCGCGCAACGGGACGCGCGATACCATCTGCGCACGCGTACCGACCGCATCGTCTGCAGAACCAGCCGCACCTAAGCTGTTTTAGCTTCCTTCACCTCACAAAACTCAGTGCAACGGTCAACCGTCTCAACCTTCGAAGTTTTTTAACAGAAAACCAGATGATTAGCGTAAATTGCCCTAACCGAGAACAATATAATATTTTGTTGGCCCATCGCAAATTCGAACCCAGTACCACCGAGTTGGCGCCGAGCTCTTTACCACTGGAGAAGCTATAATGTACTGATTCTTTAGTGAATGCAAATTAAATCAGTATGAATTAGCACGTACTGGAGCTTCCGCTGCATAGTCACGACTTACTAGTCTGGTTAACTAGTGGTAGGGAGTTAGGGACCGTGGCACTTAACTCTACTTTCGAATATGGACGTAAAGTTCTCAAATGAAGTCAACCCTGTTTGCTGGGCTAGTTCCCGCAGCGGTGGTTACATTACATAGTCTATACGACTACGTTTAGAAAATATTTTTGTAAAATTCTTTCGGAGTAAAAATATTTGACTTTATACTAAATATCCGAATACAAGAAGAAGTCAGCAAGCATCATGTACGCTGGGACTAGTTTATGATCCGATATACTTAGGTACTTTTATGATATTATGAACTCTATATTGTATTAATTCAGAGTTCTCTTCTCAGTGCGCTGAAATTTCTCCGATCTTCCTGATTCCAGATTATAATATATTATATTAGACTATAGTCTAATAAATAAACCGTAAAATCTATAGTAATATTATAAAGAAAGATTTGATTTTTGTCTGTATGGATTGAATAGACTCCGAAAGTACTGAACCGATTTTGATGATATTCAATTTATACATATAACGGGTGTAAAAAGAGCAGTCACTATAACTTTGGGATATGATTATACTACCTATTCTTATTCTAGAAATGTATTTTAAGTATTTTTTTTGCTTTATTGTTATTTTTGCGACAAAAAAATGGTGAAAAGTAAAAAAAAATTTTATTTTTGACACAAACATATTTAAAAAAATACATGTTCAAAATGAGGAAAGGTAGTATAATCGTATATAAAGTTATAGTGACTGCTATTTTTACACCCTGTATAGACCACTGGAAATAACATAGGCTGCTTTTTATTTATTCAAAATGTACGGTTCTCCTGCGAATTAATTTTGCGCGTACGAAGTAGCGGAAAACATCTAGTAAAATATAATTTTGCATGGTATTTTCTTATTTACGCGATCCTAAAGGAAACTTTAATTACATCGTAACTTAATCAATGCGCGCGCGCATCTCTAGTGTTAATTTCCTAAAGCCATTTGTTCATCCTGCGGCCAGCGGCGCCTCACAGACCACAGACTGTGAAGTGAACTGCAGTACCTAGTACTCATTGGCGATATCATAGACCAATTGTATATAATTCAGGGATGATGACCAATTGTATATAATTCAGGGATGTTGACCAATTGTATATAATTCAGGGATGTTGACCAATTGTATATAATTCAGGGATGTTGACCAATTGTATATAATTCAGGGATGTTGACCAATTGTATATAATTCAGGGATGTTGACCAATTGTATATAATTCCGAGATGAAACGGATATGAGATTTCGGATACGGATATGGAAATGAAATTATTTCGGATTATCCGTTTGTTTCGGATAATTTCGGTTACGGATATTACATTGCGCTTACCTTTGACAATAGAAAAACTTTTATTTCGGATTCGGTTACGGTTACGGATACGGATTATATTTTATGTCGCATATCCGATAGTTTCGGTTACGGAGCTCTCTAACATCCCTGATATAATTGGTCGGCTCTATTCAAATCACGCGCATGCTATAGTATTCTGAATCATAATCAGTTAATTATCTATACTAACATTATAAAGCGGAAGAGTTTGTTTGTTTGTTTGTTTGTTTAAACGCGCTAATCTCAGGAACTACTGGTCCGATTTGAAAAATTCTTTTTTGTTGGAGAGTCCATTTATAGAGGAAGGCTTTAGGCTATATAACATTACGCTGCGACCAAAAGGAGCGAAGCGTCAGTGAGAAATGTTGCAAAAACGGGGAGACTTTCGTTGCGTGCGCTACATAAACGGTTGAGGCGCTCAAAAACCACGCGAACGAAGTCGCGGGGACAGCTAGTCGAATATATTATAACTATCTCTTCTTCTACTAGCTTGATAAACAAAGGGATATAAGGTCAAACGATCAAGTGCGAGTCGAACTCGCGCACATACGGTTCTGTATAGAACACAAATAATATTTCTGTTATATCGTATACCCCTTTAAATAATGATTTATAGATAAGAGAAATTCATCTGTAAGAATTAAACTGTATAGCTGACAGCGGAGTCTTGGAGGCTCCGTTTTTTACCCTTTGGTTGTTGAACCGTAAAAAGCTTTTAAAAGTACTACTAGGTTGCGTTTTGTAATAAGACTTGTACTATTATTTATTCTGCGGTGTACAAAGTAACATGACGCGTAATAGGTATGTAAGCTTGGAATAGTTAAGGCATATTGTTACAGTGCGTAAGCTGTAAGGTAAGTGCTCCCAGTTCCCACACATAAACACGATACGACATCGTGTCGTGGAAATCTGCGTTACGACGTCGTAACGTGTCGATGCACGATACGACGTCGTGACGTTATAAACTCACGATGCAATCCTGCGCAGTTGTTATTCAAAATTCAAAGATGACGGATGCAATTGACGTCGATCATTTAATTACCCTAATCGAGCAGCGTCTCGTACTATGGGACAAAACATCTGAAGAATACAAGAATAAAAATTCAAAAACAACAGCATGGAAAGAGGTGTGCGAAAATTCATTTGTGTACGACGTGCGTGGCACATTGCGTTACGATGTCGTGTTTTTGCTCATGGTAGATTTCCACGACACGATGTCGTATCGTGAAACGACGCCGCATCGTCGTACGACGCGACGTCGTATCGTGTTTATGTGTGGGAGCCCTTACGGGAGCCACACAACCCGAGACCGGCAGGTTGCCGAATGCGCGAACTGCGGAACACAATGGGAACGCTGTGGTTACCGGCCGGCCACGTGGCGGTGATTCAGTTCACATATTAACTACTGATTGTTATATTATGATGATAAGCAGACCACAATACAGGTTGATTCATGGTTCCTTATATATGGCTGAATGCTGAATATAGTGTGGAGAAAATGACGTGCAGAGTTGTTTTAGCACATCATATTATCATATATATCATATAAATTACTTAATATAAGTAGAAAAAATTCAAAGGTCCATTCAAAAAGGAGTGAATTTTACTATGCCGGGGCTCGCGGGCTCCTAGTCTAAGACGAACACACTGGTCGTTGACCTAAGGGCAGAAATGACGTCACACGCCCATACAATGCGGGTGATAATTCTATGGCTGTGTGACGTCATTTCTGCAATGCGGCGTAGCATCGCGGATTTATGTACAAGCCCTAAGACCTGACCAGGAGCACGATTCTCGGGCAGTGGAAAAAAGTTCGAATATTAGTATATCACGCTCGCACGCGCGCTAAATCACATTTGCATGAGCGGGACAGACCGATAGTAAAAACTAAGTTCAAGGCCTGAGAATTAGGGCCCAGGGTTGAAACTCATCTGTTTTGTGACGTTTATCTTATATCTTTAATCGCGATTTCTCGCGTTTTGGTAAGTAATTTATATGAGGTGCCAAAACAAAAAATGCTCTACGCATCCTTCTCTTCGCACTATATTCGGTTGGTTGCTTGTAATTATTTTAATAAACAGCTGTACAAATTCATAATATTATTTCAATATGGTAGCCAATCGGTAACGCGTGCTAGTTTGAATGTGGAGCGAGCAGTGAAAGAAACCGGGAAGCGGTCGCGTTTGATCTGCGTCCGGAGAACATCGCATTGTCCGCAATGTGGGTAATGTAAATATAGACCCATACTGTGATCTACAGATCCTAGACCACATGAAACTGGAAATTGGGCCGGGGAATGAAATGTTTTAATTGGTTTGTGGTGTATCAAAATCATCAATGCTAAAAGGTGCATCTCTAATTCTCCACCCACATCAGAACAGTGCTCCTTCAATGGTGGACCGATTCTTTCTTTGTAATCGGAAAAAGGCATTACACCTCACCATTACAAAACGGGCTGTCCTAAGGCTTAGATTATATACTCATCCTAAGGGTGTGTGAGACTAACGACCCAATTCTACTTTACTCACTAAAACTATCTGCATTCCCTATATTGTTTACGAGAGTAACAAATGACATTACAGCAAAATTAACACTGGAATCGTATTGGAATAGAATTTATTTTCAAGAGTAAAAGGGCTGGGTATTTAGGTATTCTACTCGCAATACCTTCACAAATAACAATTCCTAAACTAATGAAGTGATTCAATGCCTAATCTCCAGATTTCACACCGACAAGACCTAATCCCAGATAATAAAGGGCACTTTCTATCTAGATAAGTGATAAGTTGACGTCTCATTCTGCACTAAATCATCCATTGGCTGGCAAAAGGTGCTGGGCTCGTCGAAGTAATAAATCGTTATTATCTAAAGGTGACACGGTCTAAGCCCTAGGAATATTTTAATGGTGTATTCAAGAACAGCCATTAATTGTTTCAGACGTGCGTCAAGGGAACAAATCTTATTTACTTTATTCATACAAGTTTTCTTTATAAAAGGGCGTGTATAAACCGTTCCGTTGTTTTAAATGCATATCATAAAAGGCCGAATCCGATTACAAAAAAATTAAGTCGGTTAAAAAATTACATGCAACATTATCGTCGTGATAATCCCGGATTTGAAAACTAAATTACAAATTTAAAAAAACCCCGACTGTGTAACATTTCTATCACACCTAAGTCCTAACAAACGACCTGATGACCTTGAAGACCTGAACCGATTTCCACCAAACATAGCTAAGAACACTCTCGACTGATATACTTTAAAAAAAAAAAAACCGCATTAAAATCGGATCATCTGTTTGGGAACTACGATGCCACAGACGGACATTTACCTAACCCGTCAAGCTTATAACACCCCGTCGTTTTTGCGTCGGGGGTTAAAAATCTCTTCATTGGTCCTATAGGTCTTCGCGTGATCATAGCCTATGCCTTTCTCGATAAACGGGCTTAAACAGTGAAAGAATATTTTAATTAGACCCGTCGTTCCTGAGATTAGCACGCTCAAATGAACAAACTCTTCAGATTTATATTATTAGTAGGTAAAGATTAAAATTGACCAAACTAAATCTTTATGAAATTAAATTGACATCTTTTTGATGGTGCGCAATAAAGTATATTTTCATTTTATTTCATCTTTTTTATAAATTTTATAATTTTATATTGTACTAGTTTTTAATGTAACGTAGTCATACTGGTTGGAGCAACGGAAAACCAGGTACCAGGATATACCTGAGTGGTACTCCATTTCGGTTTTAGGCAATACACTTCCTTCCTTCCTTCTATCCATTGTTATTGTTCGTTATAATTTTTTTTCTATTTATTTGTGTTATAATTATCGTAAATGTATTGTCTAAAATGTCCAAATGAAGTTTTTATTATATTATTATTGTAATGCCCGAATTTGTTAGTGAATAATTAATGTTTCTATTATTATTAGTATTTTAATTGGTTGCTTTATTGCCGTTACTCTTTGTGTACTTCTGGATCACGTTGACTCTGAACGGACAATTATGTCGTGCTATTGAGATGGCCCGGCGGCAAAGAGTAAATAAAAAGTAGAGCATTTCTTCGAAATTGGGGTGGAGTGTGCGCGAATCAAATGTACCTATTTAAGTAACGTGTTAGTTGGTGCTAAGTGACGAAGCGTGGGACTCGTGGGAGATGGAAAATACTACATCACATCAGCATACCTTAAATACCTTGTAATAAGTACCTACTTACTTAACCCCAAGTTTTGACCAGGCTTTAGCGGGTCTACCGGCCGTCGAGAGCCACATACCTCTAGGAGACCCCCTCCCTGCACAATGCATTTACTTTGTGACATATCAAAAAATAGGTGGGTGGGGTGCTGGAGTAATATCCCCTCCCCATCAACTAAAGGATCATACTTCATTATTTTCTATTTTCAATACGTTTTAAAATAAATTAGTATATTAAAAACATGAAATGAAAAATTTTAACAGTTAAAATACTTCATTTTGACACCGCCGACTGTAGAATATAGTATATAGTCTATGGATTCGCTGTCGCAAACAATAAACGGTGTATAGTATTCGCATCACTGACTAGTCTATGGTTGTATCATTTTGTATCATTTACGTTCGGGTAAAATTAAACGGGACTTACTATAACGCGCCTCTAGTGTTGTGTCGCTGTGCGCTGATGATGATCAGTCGTTCGCCAATTAAGAAGGTAGTCACTCGTAACTGTATTAGGGAAGTGTCATAGTTAAGTTATGCCGCCGGCCGCAGTAAACATGGCGGATCGATTTACGGGGAACAGTTAACTGCGCGAATATATTTAGTGCCTGCACAATCAACTGTTAAGTGTTCGATAGTTTATTTTATGTCTGTCTCTCTCGCTCGATGTAGAGTGAGCAGCGATAAAACTTCCCAATAAGCTATTCGAATAGTACAATATAATCGAATAGTAGATTGTGCATAGTACCGTAAGCCTAAGATAGAAATATCACACGAGGCCAAAAAAGAACAATTGCAACTACGTATTCTTACGTTATCAAATGGTGTATGGCCGCTGTCATCACTTTTAATACAATCTTCCCATAACGATACGAATACGGAGATATAAATCGTTCCTGCTAATCTTCGTGACAATTAGACTTGTGTCCATACTTAGAATGCATATCGCTAAATGATGTCATTGAGCGATGCTTATGGCAATTTTTATCGTTATGTAACGATCGGTGTCACTTGATGATGATGATTATAGATCTATACGCAAATTGTGAATCATTGCATGTATCTAGTAATGTGTTGGCAAAAGAGATCAGTGAACCGTGCAGAAACATCACACTCCCGAAATACTCCGCATATTAGTGTCGGCGGATAGTCGTTAAACAGTTACGTTCACAAGCTATATACAATATTATAATCAAATACCAAAAGTTGAACGTAGAGTGGTTTAGAGCTTTGTTCTCGTCTTCGGAGGTCATGGGTTTGATTCTCGGATTGGAACTAGAAATATTTACTAATAATGTCTAGTAAGAAAGATGATCCATGCGACGGATGGTCATGTAAAGGTCCTACGCCTGCTATCTCGCAAGTCCTGTCACATAATCGTCCCACTGGGTCGCGAGGGTAACAGAAGAGAGATACTGCTCATGTGTACTGCGCACACACTTGGGCACTATTATCCTGCGTAACCGGAGCCAGCCAAGAACCGCCATAGAAATCAGCGTGGGAGTTATTAATAATCGAGTAGCGCTCTGTAGAGGCACTCTCGAGAGGTCGCGGGTTCAAATCCGTCAATATTGCGTACTTTAATCGCACAGACTGGCAAGTGCCTTAAATGTCAATAACTACGATTCAAATGATAAACATCTGATTTCTCCATACTGCGATCTTTGCCCCACGATTTGCACCTACAGTGATTTGACCCCGCGACCCCCGAATGAGCGATCACCAACTCTCTATCGGCATAAATCTATTGAGACCTCACGCCGCGCCGTGTCTACTAGTTATGGATGTGCATAGCAATATTTATTATGTTTAATGGCGCTTGTGCACTGTAACCAAGCAACCGAGGGTCCACTAATTTGGTAATTGGCAATACTATACAAATGGTTTGTGTTAAAACCTCTTTTACTGTTTTGATAATCATTGGAAGTTAAAGATTTTCTTTTTCCTATCCTACATTTCCTTTCTAACTCCCAAAAACTATTAAGGGTTTTGTCCTTATCGTTATCAAAACTTCTCGCCTACTCAGACTTTTATGTGCTATCGTCTTACTGGATGGTAACAGAACTGTTCTATTATTAACTAGGACCTGGGGGCTTACTCCCGACACAACCGAGAACCGAATCCGTTCGATATCATTGGTTTTTCGTACTTTATTTGGTGAATTACTTTGAAACTAATCAGGATAAAGAAAATTATTAGAACGTAACTTTTTGTACTCTCGACCATATCAATCGACTGAGAACCAAAATAAACAAAATATGTCAATTTATTAGTAAGTACGCGGCATGATCGTATCTGAATCAAAATCAAATCAGTTTGGAGAGTAAGGCCCCAGAACTTTACCTACTCAACTGAGACTGGGGTCGAAACGGGATATTATCATCCTGTATACTACAGATGACTTTAGAGTAACCTGATCCACGTCAAGACCTCCAAGACTCCGTGCTGCTTGCCTAGCGTGTCTTGTCTCTGCATCGTCCTATGGTTGGTTGAAAGCCATTTGGGATTAAGCATAATACGCACGAGTAAAAATAAATAGATGTAGCTTGTGAGTCTTGTGAGTCCTAGCAGCCGGGATGTGGTGGGACATATTGCGACAGGCTGTCCCAGCCGTACTAAGTGGTCCGGCGCGATAAGCGGGTCACGCTCGCGTCTGTCTGTCTGTCTGTCTGTCAATTACTCGCTAACGCTCTTGCACGCCCCGCTGCCATGACATTTTACTAACGCCTTTTCGGTGTACGAGTGACTGGCGAGATAGAGGTGCGACAGCGCTCGTCTCACTAGAGCTTGACTTTAGGCTGGTGGTGGTTTGGTCATTATAAATTTCGAGAAGTTCCCTGGATTCCTCACTTACGTCATCGCCAGGTCTCCACTTTGAGAACTAAGAAATCAAGTTTGATTGATGCAGTGGTTGCCATTTATTTAAACAACACTGAAGTCTCCAAACATGCATCTCTCAAGAAGTCAGAAGTTATGTTCAGTACTTTTGAGTGCAAGTTAAACCTTGGTGCAAATCTTAATTTTTGATAGCATATGCTTAAGCCTCAATTGCTAATTAGTATTAATTAACGGTGCGCCTTTCATGGTGGGTATTCACCATTCGTTCAGGATTCCAAGGAAAAAAAAGTTTCCCCTCAGGTTTATAGGGGAGGGCAGATGCCCCTTAGCCTAATCATTAATCAAAGTGTTTACTATAGTAGACACAGTAGATTTTAGTCCGTCCAAAAAGTATAAAATTTTGAGCTCCAAAGTATTGAATAATGAACAAGCGGGTTGGCGAGCACAGTTTTCAGATAATAACAATGTCCACGGAAACGCTGCTGCCCATTTCCGGATATTTATTCCTTCTGTCGCCTTCACCACACCCTCGGGGGAGATGGTGGTGCTATTCTTTCTCCGGCACCCCACGATGATAGATATAGGTAGCACCTACGTAACCTATGTTGTTATATCAGATAACCAAGTGTAGTACGTTCTGTATGTCCAGGGTCTGACGCAACACAATACCGCGCAGGCACCTGCGCGCTTCCTGTGCCACCATTGTTTAATATTATATTACATTTCAGTTTTTATACATGACTCATTGTTCCTTATGCTGAGTTTAGCAAACCGAGATGATAACTAACTCACAAACGTGTTCGTCGTCGTTTCAGCTGCGACGTTCTATACTAGATTTAAGCCTCCCCCAAAGTATTTTATGGGGAGGACCTGACTTATAGTTAAAATAAGATATATTCCCTCTTTGGCCTTTACGACACCCACAGAAAAGAGGTACTATTCTCACACCGGCACTCCACGAACAACAGCTCAATCTATCTTGTGACGACCAGCTGACACGTGCCCCTCCGCCGTCCCTGGACTTTTACGAATATTTCTAGACTAAAAATAGCCGATTCGGTTCAGCCGCTCTCGAGTTTTAGCGAGACTGATAAACAGCAAATTATTTTTATATTTAAGATTAAAAGTTAATACTACTATATCCCACCAGGCACCCATGTTCGTGTGGCGTAAGATGAGAGAAGTCGTGCTCACAACACGTACAAGCTGAACACGGTTTAACCGTCCGTTTAGAATGCTGATTTTAATTAAGGTTATCTGTGGTTAAGTGAGCAGAACCGGCGGTTATCTCGGACTTATCTGCCCACTAATGTACTACAAGCCGTACACGGGCTGGGCGCTCGCCGCTCGGTCCTGGCCCGGTCCTGACATCGCTTCATTTGTATATCGCGGCTGTCGCAACAACCTGCTCGGTTGCTTTATCTATTGAATGGGCTACAAGGTATTTGTATGCTAATATATTGTGTTTACTGCAGTCCGTGCAATATAGATAAAACCGAGAGTATGTTTTAGCATAAACCGTGCCATTATTGTCACAAGCGAAGTAAAGTTTGAAATATATATCAAAAACCACGAGAGAATATAATGATTAATCATCGATCATCTGTCAGCATGTCAAATAATCGCCGCGCGCATGTGTACTATGGCCTAATTACTCCCTCCATTTAATTTGACTGCTGTTGAAGTGCGGTATTCTTTATAAACTGTCTGATAATATTGTAGGTGAAATGACTGGACATTCGTATATAATTATGGTATGAATTTGAAGTAACGACGTGTTGTATTTGTTACAGGGTGTAACTGCTCGGCGGCGGGAGCGGAGGGCAACGCGTGCGACATCCGCAGCGGACAGTGCCGCTGCCGCGCGCACGTCACCGGCCGCGCCTGCGACACTTGCGAGGTGACGTCACACACGCACGCACACACGCACGCACGTACGCACGTACGCACGCACACACACACGCACGCACGCACACACGCACGCAGTACGCACACACAGACACATACTTACAACATACATGGTGTAAGTGCTAGGCAGCGGCTCTAAAGTAAAAACCAAGAGAGAGAATAATTTATGTAAACATCGATCGACCGTCAAAATGTTGTCAAAATTAAAATTATTCTAAATTCAATCAATCCAAACTAACACAGTAGTTACTTAACAACCAAAGCTAATAAGCAATTTCATTCATCATTGGCATGTAGCTTCTACGTTCTAATACATGAATAGTTATTTGCAAAATGTGACAGATAATTTGATCTTGAAGGGCTGCAAATTACTAAATGTTTATTTCTTTATTTTGTCTCGAGAACTCGTAGGATGTACATTCAACTAAAATTCTTTCTTTTGGTGATTTAAGCTTATCTGTGGTATTTTAAATCTTGCAGCCTTGCGAGTGTGAGCGTCATGTTATTATAAAATCTCTGTCCTTCTCTTTCTCTCCTATAAATTGTTCACCAATCAACGTTCAATTTGCGTTGTTAACTTCAATGACATGTTAGTAGATCATAGATTTGAATAGCCTTTCATTAACGGACCGTAAGTTTGACACTCGTCAGTCGTCAGTATAAGATTTGCGGACATGTCTGCATCTACATTAGCATAATATATTATTCTTTTCAATCTCATCTCAATACACAATGTATAATCGTCTGGTCGGCGCCGGCGTTGTTCACCGTGTTGTTATTCCTCGCACACCACCTCTGGGCCAAAGAACCATAATGCTCGAACATAATACGACAGAATGATTTTTTGAAAAGCAGGACAGCGCCAATACAATTGACATTCGATAACGTGACTTTTACGGAGCTGTCATACGTTCCTGCTTGGCCTACTGGGCTGTGACACTTGGCCCACAGTCGTCGACCAGCTGACGCCAGGTCTTCACAATTGACGTGGGATGGGTACAGTTTTAACTATACAAGCTAGAGCGGCTCAGCGGCCGATTGCAATTTTGAAGTTTATTAAGCTTATTGAACTGCGAATTTTAAAATGGATATACTTTAAAAATTGTATATAACTCTCAGGTTTAAATGTTTTTACTTATACACTACTTACTATCCAAGTATCCATCAACATCTACTCTACTAGGACTTAGGTGGTGCTGGTTCTATACATCAAGTACCTACTTCAAGTAACAGTTACTTAATATAAAATGTAAATTCCATAAACCTAAGTAATAATATCTAACAACATCTCACGATCTATCCTCGTGTATATCTACAATTTGCAAATACAAAACTATTTGTAAATTATAGTTCTAATAATTTCCAAATACAAAATTATTTGTAAACTGTATATCTACAATTTCCAAATACAAAATTATTGTAGTCTTACAGTGAAAGTTTAGAAACAATTAGACTTTGGTACCGCAACAGAGTCTCCGCTCCCGATCCGCGATACCGTACAAGTGTCGGCGGGACACGGCCGGCTCCACTCGGCCGACATTTGCATAATGTTCCAGGTCCGACACGAAATAGAAAGTAAAGCTTTATTTATAGCTGCAATGTTTGTACAAGAAAACGGTATTTGCACACAAAATGTCTATGAGTATACACGGAATCATAGACTATGTATAAGATATCCGACGACAAAGCGTTTAAATAAGAAGAAAGTCGGTTAGGGAATTATGGCATTGTCATTTCAGCATCCCGGTATTTTGGATTCGATCGCTTGATCGTGGTATTTTTTTATTAGAATTCAATAATGGTTACATGTTCTACGAGTTATTGTAAATCGTGTAAATAATAGGGCTCGTATTAGTAGGGGAGCCCATAATGCTAAACGTGTAGTTACCTACTAGAGCGTTGTGGAGACCTAGTAGGTTTTGGTAATATGATGTTAGGAGGAAAAAAACATATGATAGTTTTTTATTTTAGTAGTGGAATGAGCGGGAAGAGCCCTATTTAAACTTTGAAACAAAAAAATTGTGATGAAATAGTATTTTAATATAGTTTATTTATCATAAGAATCGACAATACTGACAAGAGTATTACGCTGAGTCCAATATAAAATATTTGAGAAAATCAATTTTTTAAAAATATTGAGTTACTTTTTAAATTTTACATAAGTCCCTATGAGCTTACCTTTTAAATCATCAGTGCTTTCGGTTGGAGCTTCTTTGGTACATCCTTAACATCTCCAAGCTTAATCTGGCGTATCGAATTAAATTTTTGATACTTTTTAAAAGTTTTTTTAACCCCACCAATCAAATAAAAAAAAATCACGTCTAGATTACCAGATGCATGTGGGATACATATACTATCTTAATCTGACGCGCTCGAGTTACTACAAAAATCGCCTCTTCGGCTCCCCTACTATACTAATAAACAAGTCTCAAACTCGGTCTCAAGAACTGCGAATTGCGATCGCAACCTCGTAATATTCATAACATAGATTATTATAAAATTGTTATCTATATTTTATAATCTTTATTGTTGCGTTATAGAAAGAAAAGAAATTATAATATGTAACATAAGTAAAAGTATTTAAGTTTAAGTAAGTAAAGTATTCATTATTAAGAGTGAAACGAAATGTTGTTTTATCTGAAAATAGAATCTCAAGTGGAGGTCGAGCTCGCTCTTTTTTTCGATTCTTGAGACTGACTTTGAGATTATTTTATTAATACGGGCCTTAGGTGTCTACTCACATTGGTTAGTCGAAAATAGTTACACCTTTTCCTACTGTCAGTTTGTCAACAACGTGAATCGGCACAGTAATAATTATACGACATTATAATATTCTGAATAAGTCTATGCATGCTATAGGCACTATGAACCACATAATACCAGGCACTGTGATTCTCACTAGTCTCGAGTGTTCTTTTGGACGGTTAGGAATTACACTACCTACAATAAGATCCTTAATGTAAGGTGTGTGGTTTAATCTTTGTTTAATAATACGAGTATGTTTCCTTTTATTTGTTTGTTTCTCATTAAATTTTTTTTTTTTGTTCAGGGTCCCGATTCTCGTACTTCGAATATCGGTTTGCTTGTCAGTCTGTCCCACTCGCACGCGAGATAGGAGATAGGCTATCAATCGAACCGAAATTCTTAGAGGTGCCTTTAATTTTTGGCGCCTTTTAATGTGTTTATGTAATGTAATTCTTTGTATTATTGTAGTGTCAAATAATGTGTGAAATAAATGATCATTTGGACATTGTACGTTTTTAGGAGGGCTACTGGGGTCTGGAGGTGGGCGGGTGCCGGCGCTGCTCGTGCGGCGCGGGCGCGGCAGCGTGCGACCCCGTGAGCGGCGCGTGCGCCTGCGCGGCCGGCGTCGGCGGCGCGCGCTGCGACAACTGCCTGCCTGGCTACTACGGCTTCGGGCCCACAGGCTGCCTGCGTCAGTATCACGTTACTTAATGCCAATAATTATAATAAAGATTCTTGACGCATTAAAACGAAAGATAACAAAATCGGGGGATACTGTTTAGTGTTACAGCTCCATATTTATTATGGTCAGCCAAATTTCGATTACATTGGATAGGTAATTACGTACGTAGGTATTTACGTACAACGAATTGCCGTGTGTGTAACAATGCCACACTACTTTTTTGTGATGGCGATTAAACATATAAACATTAACTGTAAATTGTTTGTAGAGTAAAAAAGGTAATGTACATAAATTAATGTAAAAACGTCTGTCTTCCAGAGTGCCCGGCGTGTCCCGAGGGGCGAGTGTGCTCGCCGGCGACGGGGCGGTGCGTGTGCGCCGGGCGGGCGCGCGGGCCGGCGTGCTCGCAGTGCGCGCGCGGGCACTGGCGGCGCGGGCACGCGTGCGTGCCGTGCGCGTGCGGGCCCGGCGCTGTGTCAGGTCGGTTGCTGGCGAAGGCCGGTTCTCTTTTAAGGCTAGCCTGTATATTGATAAGGGACTATAAAACGCAAAAGTGTAGATGACGCCAATTGACGTCGTAGAAACCCCTATAAGAATAAGGTATCTCTGCAACAATTTCTCAGTTTTTTCTTTGTTTTCTTGTTTAAATAATATAAGTTCATAAACTAATATATATATATATTTAAACATAAAATTAACAATTCCGTAAAAGAGTTACAAAAGTAAGAAATACTTAGAGATTAGAGATTAGAAATACGAGTACCTAAGTATTTATGCTGACGAAAATGTTTTTAAATCATTTACATTTGTTTTATTTTGTGTAATATTCCTATCCAATGTGATATAATGTAAACAGTTTGTGCGGTAATGACAAATTAATTCGGTCGAATTTCAATTATTTTATAAATTCATTCGATCGGAGTATAGTTCATCAAAGTCTGCATTCCAGACCGGGAATGTAGTTCATCGCAGTGGAAATATATTTCAGACGCAATAACAATAAAGTTTCAAAGCTCTCGAGTGCAGCGACACAGTATGCCGCGACTGTTTATCACATCTAAAACCTGTAACCCAGATACATAACTTGTTGCACGTTGGAAGTATGCGTGTAATGCTCACAGCTCAACAGAGCATTGCTCAAATATTAAATAACAAGAGTCAGCAATTTAGTACATTGAAATATTATTAGTATTATTTGAACATTAATGGACACCTGATGATGACTATGTCGATACCGGTCGTGTATTTTAAGTAATAATTAATGTAAAAGAACAAATAAAGTGGAAAAAAGTGCAAGTAGTTTGTATTTTACTATATACAGAGGGTGAAGCGAAATGTTATACCATAGCCTAAAGCTTTTCTCTATAAATGGACTATGGACCAACAAAAACGGTAACTAGCCCAGCGAGAGGAAAACTGGCGTAAGAAACTCGCGTGTGGCTTTTACAAAAAAAGGAATTGATTAACAAGTGTGAAATAATCATAGACAAGTTGATTTTTACAAATAATTTTCATCAATCATTATGATCATAAAAATCTCATTATTGATTAACATTCGAATATTGATCATCATCCCTCTTGTTTTTTTAGTTTTTCCTCAACCTATAACTAGATATTATGTTATCTCGTCAGACGCGTGCTCGGCGACGGGGCAGTGCCGCTGCCGCGCCGGGTGGGCGGGGCCGGCGTGCGAGCGGTGCGCGCCCGGCCACCACGGCCCGCGGTGCCGCGCCTGCAACTGCGCGGCGGCGGGCACGCGCGGCTGTCAGGACGGCGTCTGCCCCTGCGACCAGGCCGGACGCTGCCCGTGCAAGGTACATTGTTGTATAACGTTTGGTAATCTATTCATGAACTTTGTGAAGTTTAGGCAGCGAACGCAAAAAAAAAATTGTGGTGATTACTGTATCTTATCTAAAACATTTTTTTAACACAGACTATGTTTCGTAATTATTTAGTCGAGTGGCAGTGCAGCAGAAAAATCAATAGAATTAATGAAACTGAGAGGCACTGAGAATGCCTTGCAAGGACCACCCTTGTAGCCTCTCAGTGTACATTAGCAGTAAATCATGTTATGCCTAAAAGTGATGTAATTGATTTAACTAAATATTAGGTCCTTACATATGAAATTGGCGTTTTGTCGTACTAGCCACTTTGATCTTAAATATATCCTCTTTGGTTAGGAATTCCAAATTCAAATTTAAACAGCTATTTACTCGTGCATTTGTGTTTTGAAAACCGTAATTCATTTGATTTTTTCTCTTTTGCTTTTTTTTCTGCGTCACTCATTTCACAAAATGGAAAACTTAAAATATCGCATTATTTACGAGTACGAGTTCCACCGTGGCACCAGTGCTGCAGAAACGGCTCGAAGGATTAATGATGTGTATGGGGGTGGTGTCGCAAAAGAAAACACGGGGAGTGTTTGGTTTCAACGCTTTCGTTCTCGAAATTTCGACCTACAGAACAAGCCCCGTGGACGGCCGGAGACCAAGGTCGATAATGAAGAATTGAAGGCTATTGTGGAAGCAGATCCATCGCAAACCACATCAGAGTTAGCTACAGGCTGTGGTGTTAGTGACAAACCCGTTTTAATCCACTTGAAGCAAATTGGGAAGGTGAAAACTTTGAAAGGTGGGTACCTCATGAATTGAGTGAAGCAAACCGACAAACGCGCGTCGACTGCTGCGTTACATTGCTCAACCGGCACAATAATGAAGGAATTTTAAATCGGATCATTACATGTGATGAAAAGTGGATCTTGTATGATAATCGTAAACGCTCATCGCAAGGGCTGAACCCTGGTGAACCAGCAAAGTCTTGCCCCAAGCGAAAATTGACTCAAAAAAAGTTACTTGTAAGCGTTTGGTGGACTAGTGCCGGGGTCGTACACTATAGCTTTCTTAAATCTGGTCAGACGATTACGGCTGATGTCTATTGTCAGCAACTGTAAACCATGATGGAAAAGCTCGCCGTTAAACAACCGAGACTTGTCAATCGCTCTACGCCACTGCTGCTTCAAGACAACGCTAGACCACACACGGCCCAACAGACGGCTACCAAATTAGAGGAGCTTCAATTGGAATGTCTAAGACATCCACCGTACTCTCTGGACCTTGCTCCAACAGATTACCATTTTTTTCGAAATTTGGATAACTTCTTGCAAGGAAAAAAATTCAATTCCGATGAGGCAGTCCAAACCGCTTTCAAAGATTTCATTGATTCCCGTCCGAATGGTTTTTTTAGTAAAGGGATCAATGAACTACCTATAAGATGGCAAAAGTGTATAGATAGCAATGGTACATACTTTGATTAATAAAATATATTTTATTATGAAAAAATCGCCTTTATGTTCCTCCCATACAAAACGCCAATTTCATATGTAAGGACCTAATATTATATATGATATAACATTGCAGTTTGGAGTTATGATCATCCCTATAATTAAATTCGCAGGAGAATGTTGTGGGAGAGAAGTGCGACTCCTGCCTGGAGGGGACGTTCGGCCTGGCGGAGGACAACCCTGCGGGCTGCACCGCGTGCTTCTGCTTCGGCCGCAGCGCGCGCTGCACGCAGGCTGACGTCACGCGCGCCGCGCTGCACGCCTCCGCGCCCGTGCACCTCAAGCTGCTGCAGGGTGACGTCACCACGGTACGCCTGAAGTATAAGCCACATACTTCCAGTGATTAATACGCTATCGTCGTCTAACTAGGACATCTACTGCTGGACACAAGTCTGCCCCATTTTCTTGTGAAAATGAAGGTTAACCTAACGTAAAATATAATGCATGTCGACGCGCAACAGCTGTACTAGATGCTTTGTAGCTTAATAATTAATAAATATATAAGAATATGCTATTAGAAAAAACACGAAAAAAATCGACTCTGTGCCAATGTGAGTTGAACCTTAGACAAAAAAGTAAAGAGTGTGCGTGCACCAGATGGAGCCGGAGTCGCAGCTGGCGGTGCAGGCGCGCTCGCCGGACGCCACCGTCGCCGTGCCGCGCCCGCCCGTGCCCGTGTACGTGGAGCTGGGGGACCTGTTCCTCGGGGACCACCTGCTCTCCTATGGCGGAGCTCTGCGCTTTCGCGTCGAGGAGGAGGGAGGCGAGCCCCTGCCCAGTCACACGCTCATGAAATTCCCTCTAGTCAGTATTTACGGGGCACACCTCATTCTGGATTACTATCAGGTGAGCGAGTGTATTACGAACGTGGGTTTCTTGCATATGGTTTTTTCCGGCCAATCATTCTTGGGATGCCATAATCGCCAGATTTCAAATCATTTATTGAAAAATTTTTCAAAATGGTTTAAAATATGTGAGTTCGTTTGGTAGCGGGTGCCGGCAGTGAACGGTACGCACGCTGTGCGACTGCACGAGTCGCTGTGGGCGGTCCGCGGCCGCGGCGCGGGCGCATCCCGCAGCGCGCTGATGCTGGTGCTGCAGGACGTGCGGCGCGTGCTGCTGCGCGCCAGTACGTGTGCGCCCGTGCGCGCTGACCCCGTGCACGTGCTGCTGCTGTCGGCGTCGCTGGAGACGGCGGTGGCTGGTGTAGCTCGCGGCGCGGCAGCCATGGGCGTGGAGCGTTGCGACTGCCCTCGCGGGTACGACGCCGATTCATGCCAGCTGCCCGCCGTTGGGTTCTGGATGCCGAGTAGCTCCCCGCGCGTGCTGCACGTGTCCGGCACCGTTGTCATCCGCCTGGACGGCGCCGCCGAGCCCTGCGACTGTCGTGGCCGCGCCAACGCATGCCACCCGCACACCGGACACTGCATGGTAGGTTACTTTCATAAAGGTTATTTAATGAGTCAAGGAATCTGGGGTCTAGGAATCCGCCCGAGTCCTAAACAATCTTTTTTTTTTAAGGAACCTTATAGCTAGCACAGGTTTAACAACATAGAAACAAAACAATGGCCAATTACAAGTTTATTCTGTTCTTGTTATTCGTGAATAAGAAGAACAGAATAAATACAATTTTTAACAGTACACTAGACATAGATCAGACGAGCAGAAATTAAGGGGAAATAACTTAACGAGAACTTATCATTAACTATACATTGTTAGTAAAGAAATAATATTATTAAAAATACCAATTGTATGAACTAATTAGCAATTATCATTAAAGATGTAGTATGTGCTTATTTTTTTCAAGTTTGTTATATTTGCATTGAACAAGTCTATGTCAGTACTTCGAGACGCCGCATTGTATGCTCTACTAGTTCGCACGATGTAAGCGTTCTGTCGGTAGTTGGTAGATGCAAACGGACTTTATGAGCATGCGTCGTCCTAAAACAAATATCACAAGATAGAGTCAGATATCTATAATGTTTTGTGAAGGAATTACTAAAAGGATAAAAAATAAACATTTTATAACAGAACTGCAGCGACAACACCGCGGGGCCTCAGTGCGAGCGCTGTGCCGACGGCTACTATGGCAGCCCGGAGAGCGGCTGCGCGCCGTGCCCGTGCCCCGGCCCGCAGCGCAGCCACGCCGCCGCCTGCGCCGTCAGCGGCACGCGCGTGCACTGCTTCTGTAAACCTGGTAACGCTTCTATCTATACACACATTTAAATGCGAACAGTCACAGTGGTAATTATATTCTGTTGCGGCTACATCGCAACGGCGCGCGGGGGACGTTCGCATGCGCCTGCGTACACAGCCGTGCGATTTTTGATATTATTTCCTGACTCAATGTAAATAGGTACTCAATTATTGTGTTCGAAGGATACACGGGAACGGCGTGCGAGTCGTGCGCGGCGGGCTGGCGCTGGACGGGAGAGGCGTGTGCAGCCTGCGCGTGTGACCCGCGCGGCGCTGTTGATGCACGCTGCGACACCGGCGCGCGCTGCCGCTGCCGTCCGCACGCCGCCGGCGACCGCTGCCAGCTGTGCGTGCGGCCTCGACACTACCTCGACGACGACGGCTGCAAACGTATGTCATTATATGTCGAATAAATAAACATTAATGATAAAATATGTTGACTGTCAATAAGTATTTTACATGTATTTTTTCTGTAGCTTGCGACAACTGCACTCAAACGCTTCTGGATTATGTGGAGGAGGTCAGCGGTGATATGCGTGGGCGCGTCAACGTCGTGGAGCTGGGCCGCGCGCCTCGGCCATTCCCGGCGCTCAGAGAGCTCGCGCACAACGCATCCTTGCTGCACCACGACCTGCTGCAACATGGGAAGCTCCTGGAAAAGACTAGGCTCGTAGAATCCGACCTGAGCAAACTAGAGATAGCGGAGCACGAACTCTTCACCCGGGCCAATCAATTTAAAAAAGAAATTAAAAGTCGCGAAAATGAGGCGCGGTCGCTCAGCCTGGAAAGCATGAGCGGCCTGGAGGAGGTGCTGACCCAGAAGAGGGTGATAGCGGACCTAGTGACCGCGCTAGACGATTTCGCCCAGGGGGAGAAGCATCTGAGCGCCCACAGAGCGCTGAAGGAAGCCAGACATTTGTTGAAGAAAATAAAGAGCACGAGCCTCGTAGATTATATCGCCACCGCCGCGGATATATCAGATTCGGTAATTTGGTAAAATTGTTTCCTCGTACTTTATAAAATAATCACGACAAAATGATCCTAGACCTGTATGTTGTGTTATTGACAGCTGATATGATTGCAGGCGACGATGCAGTCGACGGTGGTGCGCGAGTACGCGTGGCGCGCGGCGGACGCGCTGGGGCGGGCGCAGAGGTTGCGTTTGGGCGTGGCGCGGTGGGAGGCGCGGGGAGAGGAGCTGGCGCGGCTGGCGGGCTCGGTGTGGTCGGCGGGCGACCGGATCGACGCGCTACGCCGCGACGCCGTGCCGCGCCTCGCCGCGCTGCGGGACGCCAGCATGCGCTGCAGACTCGACATAGAGGTGATACTTTTAGCAACGTTATCCTCTGAAAGCTAACGCAAAATGCTACCACCGGTTCAACCCTAGTCCAACGAGAAGTACTCGACTAAGAAACCAGCAAATAATATTTAAACTTAATAATAAATAAACTTTGTCACTCTATCTCCTCAGAATGTCGCAAATTTATCGTCCCACAACCTAACCGACGACGCCCGAGCGGCTATGCTGCACGCCCAGAACCTTGCGATTGGCTTCCCGGCCCTGCTGGCCGAACTGCGCGTCCTCACCGCCGCGGCGGAGGAGAAGGAGGGCATCCTCTACAACATCACCCCCGCCTACAAGGAGAAGTACCTAGACGCCGTGGAGAAGCACGCCGCCATGCTGACAGAGAAGGCCAAAGAATATAAGAAGTGAGTTCACTGGGTATTCGAATTAGATAAAAAAGTAATAAAATTAAAATTATATCCGTTTAAAATCAATTCTATATTTTAATGTAATATTAAATTGATTTCGAACTGATTTTCTCAATATTATCGTTGACAGTCTATTCGCCGGCACGCGAGCCGCGGCGTCGTCGGGCGTGCGCGCGGCGACGGCTTGGGCGGAGGTAGCGGAGTCGGTGCGGCTCGCCGCCGCCGCTGCGGACGCCGCAGCCGCCGCGGTAGCTGCGGCCGCACAGATGGCGCGCGGCCCGCACTCGCTGCTGCACACCGCCGACACAGAGAAGCGCCGCTCGCTCCAGCTCAAGCAGCGCGGCGAGGAGGTGCTGGAAAAGGCCGAAGGTATCATATTATACCGTGAAACAACTATTCTAACTCTATATAACCGTCTGTGACCTACTTACGAACAAATTTTTTTACAACAAATTGCATTTGAATTTTAACTTTCCCCACGACACTAGCACCAAATTAATTCGTTTCGAGAATAAACCCCCTTGAGCAGGGACTGTATCTAATATATTTTTCGGTTTTCAGATTTGCGACGGTCGGTGGAGAGCGCGCGGCGGGGCACGGACGCGGTGAGCGTGGGTCTGCGCGCGCTGGGCTGGCGGCAGCGCGAGCTGGCCACCGCCGCCGACGCCGCAGCCGCCTCCGTCGCCGCCTCCGCCGCGCCCGCCACGCTGAAGCACGCCACCGGGCAGGTACGAGATTAACATGATGACGATTCTGTAGTGGGACAACGATAACTTCACTGCAACATTTGTTTGCTCAACTGTATGTGTGCAGGCGGAGCGCGTGTTCGGCGTGTCGCGCGCTCTGTACGACGAAGCGGCGGAGGCGCGGCGGCGCGTGCGCTACCAGCTGCGGCGTGACCTGGCGCACCTGCAGCGGCTCGGGGACACCGCGCTCGGCGCCGCCGAGGAGCATGGTACGTGTTTTATCGGCCTCGTAGAGTATGATGATGAAAATCTGTTGAGCCGTTTATAAGTTGTGGAGGATGAAAGTGGGAAAAAATAACCGAGTCTGCAATATATTCGTAGGATTGGTTCAGTGAAAATTAATTGATCTATGAAAAAGCTCTGTTTCTTACAAATTCGAGGGTAAAAAATTTCTTTTGTTTATAGTTGAATAACTATATATTATTCGCCGGCACGCGAGGCTAATGATAAGGCTTTAGGCTAACCCAGGCTTATGTGTAAAACATGATGATGTTAGTGTCACAGATCCGCGGGAACACGGTGCGCGGCGCCGAGGTGTCGGAGGCGCTGGCGGCGGCGGCGGCGGCGCGAGCGCGCGAACACGCCGCGGCGGCACGCTCGCTCGGTCCGGCAGCGCGCGACCTGCGCACGCGCATACAGCAGGCGAAGGACGCTGCTGCGACTGTTAGTGCAACTTATCTCTTCTTCTCTTATATATAAAAATGAAATGAATTTCAATTATGGTCGAATTTCGGCTCTAGGGCGGCGTCTAGTTAATGTAAACGCGTTTCTCAGATAAGCGTGTCGGTGACGTCGCCGGCGGCGGGTGCGGGCTGCGCGCGCTCGTACGCGGCGTGGGCGGCGCCGGCCGCCACGCGCGTCTCACTCGCGTTCAGCTTCGACGGCGCCGTGAGGGACGGAACGCTGCTGTATCTGCCGGATCAGGTAACATAATGCTATTCTACTCCGGTGACGGTGGCCGGATTCATTGAAATCAGGCCAGCTGCGCCGGAGATATTTTTAACAGTGCCCAGAGGGCTTGGAGAACTATCCCTTTCCACACTCCCGTAGCTTAACCCGACACGACTTGCGAGAGAACAAACGTAGGACCGACTTGTTAATATAATTGTACGTTTGTAAGCGATATGGTACAATTGTAAACAATTTACAATTTACCCTGTTGAATTGCTGTTGATAAATGGAACGTGATACAGCGTGCTTGCGGAATCTTGGGAATGTTATGCAAATCTGTTTTCACACTTTTCAGGACGGTGTCCGCTACCTGCGGCTGCACGTGTCGGGCGGGCGGCTGCGCGTGCAGTGGGACGTGGGCGGGGGGGAGCACTCGCTGGAGCACCCCGAGCCGCTGCGGGCCACGCACGATGACGCCGACCACTCCATATACCGGGTAGAGATTGAAAGGTATTCATTATCCGGATGACGTTATATTATTTCAATGTTCGTTTTGATTGTAGAACGCTAAGTCACTGTAGAGGCGTCAAAATTCAATCAATGTTCGTTTGACGTAACATTTATGTAATTATTATTCAAATTCATTCACTCCATTAGATTTTATTGTTGCCACTAAATTGTTTTTGGCTCTAGTGTGGTAGCAAAAATTTAACAAATGTGCATTCAAATACAACAGCGAGCGATTAGCACAATTTTTTTGACGTACAGAATCGATTGTGCGTCTATTGCGCAATTTTGCTAAAACATCGTACCGCTAATTTTCATTACGCGTTGACAGTAGCGCCGAGTACAATAATTTACATACACGGGCCGAGTACAAAAATTCAAAAAAATTCAAAATTCAAAAATTTTTATTTCCAAGTTAAACTTAACAAGCTATTTTCGGAAAGTCAACAAAAATACTACCACCGGTTCAACCCTAGCCCGCCGAGAAGAACCGGCGTAAGAAACTCGGACGGGGCCATCTTTTAGCAAAAAGATGGAAAATTGTTCTTTTTTTAAAAAGTGTAAACATAATATGTTAACAATGTAAAAACTTAATCTATATATTATAACAAAAGACAGAGTAGGTACATAAAGTACATTGAGGTAGCCTTGCATGTGGCCATCTTATTCCCAAGGTGTGCAATCGTCAACAAAATCATTGACCTTATAATAAGCTTTAGAACAAAGACGTTCTTTAACTACAATTTTAAATTTATTGATAGGGAGGCTCTGAACGTTATTTGGGATTATATTGTACAGGCGTATACATTGACCTTTAAATGATTTACTAACTTTACTCAGTCTGATCACCGGTATATCTAGCTTGTGCTTATTTCTAGTGTTCCTATTGTGATTGTCGCTTTTCATTTTAAAATTACTTAAATTCTTTTTAACGTACAACACATTGTCTAAAATGTATTGAGAAGCAACGGTAAGAATACTAATTTGTTTAAACTTCTCTCTTAGAGATTCAAAAGAGGACATTTTGTAAATTGAACGTATTGCCCGCTTCTGCAGCACAAATATTGTGTTAATGTCGGCGGCATTTCCCCATAAGAGAATGCCGTAAGACATCCTACTATGAAAATAACTAAAATATACTAATCGCGCCGTGTCTTCGTCAGAAATTTCTCTAATTTTTCTAACCGCATATGCTGCAGAACTGAGCCTACTTGCAAGATTGGCAATGTGAGGACCCCACTGTAATTTACTATCTAGTGTTATACCCAGGAACACAGTGGAATCCTCTAGTTTCATTTTCTCATCATTTAATAGTATATTGGTTTGTAATTGCTTAACATTGGGCAAAGTAAATTTTAAACATTTAGTTTTTTTAGAATTTAATAATAAGTTATTAACATTAAACCAATGTACTATTTTTGAGAGAGCACTATTTACCTCGTCATAATTTGACTGTTGTCGCTTCACATTAAAAATGAGTGAAGTGTCATCGGCAAATAATACTATCTCATGTTTATCTTTAACTAGATAAGGTAAGTCATTAATATAGATGAGAAAAAGAAATGGGCCTAAAATGGATCCCTGTGGGACACCTAATTCTATTTTAGTCCCAGTGGACCGTTTACTATTTACCTCCACCCTTTGAATCCTATTTGTAAGATAAGAACTCAAAAGGCTGAGGGCTGAGTCCCTTATGCCATAGTGCTTTAATTTCCTGATCAATGTAGCATGCTCAACACAATCAAAAGCCTTGGAAAGGTCGCAAAACACACCCAACGCATCCTGCGACCTCTCCCAAGCTTCAAAAATATTACAAAGCAGACCTATACCAGCGTCCGTTGTGGATCGACCCTTAGTAAAACCATATTGATTATTATGTAATAGATTGTTTATATTAAAATGTACTAATAACTGATTTAAAATTAATTTTTCAAATATTTTACTAAAAGTCGGCAAAATCGATATAGGTCTGTAATTTGTCGGATCAGATTTATTCCCAGCTTTAAATAAGGGTATAACCTTGCTATGCTTCATTAAGTCAGGAAAAACACCACTCTTTGTACAATCATTGAAAATCATTGCTAAATGAGGAGCTACGATGTCAATTATTGATTTCATAATTTTTGTAGACATGCCCCAGAGATCAGCAGTATTTTTGATATTTAACATCTTAAATGTATTAACAATTTCTCTGGAATCAATTTCTTTGAACTTAAAATTGACATCACATTCCTTTACATTATCTTTAAGTATTTTTTCAGCAGCTGCAGGAGACGAATCTAGACTTTTTGTAGTTGAGACCGGAATGTCAGCAAAAAACTTTTCGAATACCGTCGCAACTTCTAGATCTGTAGTTATTTTTTTATTTTCAAAACTAAGTTCATAATTTGTGTTACGACAGGTGACGTTTCCAGTCTCACCAGCTATTATCTTCCATGTAGTTTTAATCTTATTTTTAGAATTTTGTATTTTATTTCTAATATGAAGAGCCTTTGCAGCTTTACAAACTTTTTTGAAAATTTTAGAGTAATTTTTAACATATATTTTAAAAGTTTCACTGTTATTTATACATTTTTCACTGTATAATTCATATAGTCTTTGTCTGCTTATTTTAATTCCTGCAGTTGCCCACTCAATAAAGTTACCTTTTTTGTTGCTTTTTCTAACCGATTTAGGAGTAAATACTGAATTAAATTGGGTTCTTATTATCTTAAACAATTTACTAAAAGCTTCATCTGACCTATTTGACCCATCTAATAATTTAATATTTGAACTTAAATTACTCCTAAATTTCTCAATACGTTTAGTATTCACAGGAATAAACACTTGATTTTCGTTTAGGTTAGTGTCACAATATATATTAAAAGAAGCTAACTGTCCGTAGTGATCAGAGCTGAGTTTATTAATTATATCTTTTTTACTTGGAATAAGATTAGTAAATATATTATCAATACAAGTAGCAGTTGTATCACATACTCTTGTTGGTTCTTGAAATAAATTAAATAGGTTATACGATCTAAACAATGATGTGAATCTAACCGTAGTGGAGTTTAGGTCTAACAAATTAATATTAAAGTCACCACATATAATAACGTTTTTGTTAGATGCACATATTTTTGACAATAATTGTTCCATAATTTGTTCAAATGATTCGTATAACCCAGATGGAGGCCTGTAGGTATACGCACACAATAATAAGATGACTCAATTCTATGCAGGCCACCTCAATTACTCGTTCAGTTGAGAGACTCACAATATCTTTACGTTCCTTACATTTTAAGGTTTTTTTAATTAATATTAAAGAGCCGCCTCTAATAGAATTCTCTCTACTGAACGAGCTAGCTACCTGGTGATCATTGAAATTGAAAATGAGTTCATGATTTCTGAACCAGTGTTCAGATATGCAAATAATATCAATATTAAATTCCTTTAAGAATAACTCAATTTCAAGTTCTTTACCTACCATTCCTTGTAAATTTTGATGCACCAGATTAATCAAATTACATTTATTATTATTTGAAACTTTAAATTTTTTTAAGTCATTGGTAGGATTTTGTACACTTAAACTTAACCTATTTCTGCAAGAGACGTCCTCCATTGTCTTATTATCTAATTTAAATAAGTATTTGGAACATATTCCAATTCGTTAATACTACAACTAGTATTCTGTTCAATAAAAACAGTAGTCGAAGAAGCCAAATCCTTGGCTGGTTTTAAAAATAAAAAGTTTAATAGCCACCTAGCTATATGGCTATATGCAATATATACAATATACACGGTGAAAGCAGCATGATCTGTGAAAGTAGTCTTTGAGTTTATTGCGGACAGGCAGACAGAAATGGTGGGACTTTGTTTCATAATATGTAAGGATAACCGTTCTATATTTACAGGATTTGGGGCATGGTACACCTGATGGTGGAGCGAGGGGGCGCGGCGGCAGCGTCGTGGACGAACGGCACGGCGTCGGGGGGCGCGGGGGGGCTGCTGCGCGCGCCGCGCTGGTGGCTGGGCGAACCTGCGCGTCCGCTGCCCGCGTGTGTGCACGCACTACACGCCGACCGCACTCCCGTGGGGCTGTGGGCTTTCGCCGCGCAGCCAACGGACGCCAAGTGTACCGCGTGCACTCAGCGGTTAGTTCGAAGTGATTCAATATTATGTATGTGTTGCAGTCAATTGGTTAAAATTACTTTTTACTGATTTTGCTACTTCAAAGTACTTTTGACTGTTCAGACTGCAACATAAAATATTATGTTGCAGTCTTAACAGTCATAAGTACTTTGACTTCAAAGTTGCTGCCTACATACCTACTACATAATGCAAAATAAAACCCCGACTTACCCCGCGAATTAGTGCCCACTTTGTTGAGCATACAAATAGTATTTTCTCACCGTTTAAACCTTCCCTGGACTTGCACGAATAAATCAAGACTAAAAATAGCCGAAAAGGCTCAGCCGTTCTTGAGTTTTACCGAGACTGACGAACAACAATTCATTTAAATATATAAGAGAAGAAGATAGAAGAAGAAGATTATGATTAAAATTACGCATTTATGTTTGTTACATTGTGTAATGTATATTATTTAAAGTACATCGCATAATTAATTAAAAGTCCCTATCACAAAACCTAAATTAAAATAGCATGAAATACACTTGTGTCTTCAGATTGTATGTACTTTGTAGCGCGCTACCCTTGATGTTGATGATAAGTGCAGCTGCTACTTGTTGATAATGTTGTTGCTGATGCTGATGCTGATGATGATGCTGTTCTGATAGGTTGATGCTGATAAATGATAGGGTCAGGGTATAAATGATGAAACCCTTTGGTGCTTAATAACGACCCGTGATCAAATGTTTATTGTTAAATCTGTCTTAATTTATATACGTTACAAGTTACAAATATGCTTAGCTAAGATGCTCACGCGGCTATACGTGAGGCGCGTGTTTATTGACATACTGACATACTGGCATACTGGCCTGTACATACTTTATCACTGTAACGCAGTAATGTTTCTCTCTCTCTCCCGCGTGCAGGTGGTGGCGCGGCGGCGGCGGGCGCGGCGAGGGGCTGGTGTGGCTGAACGGCGCGGGCTACGTGGCGCTACGGCGCTCGGGCGCGCGCGTGGCCGACCGGCGCCGTTTCAGCCTCGCCTTCACGTTCCGCACGCGCGACACCGACGCGCTGCTCTTCATGGCGCTGGACACCGTAAACGTATGTCGAGACTGGGGCTTTTCATGAGATTGTAAATCGGGCAAATGGCCCACACTCTGCGAACGTAACGCCTTAGAATTAACGCATTGACAGCAGCGCCACCTACAGGGTGCTAAAACCAAAAATTTTGTATTTTTTATTTATTTACACTTTTTACAAAATGTACAATGGTGGACTTAATGCCAAATGGCATTTCGTACCAGTCAACTGTAGGGTGGTGCAGAGACAAAAAGGTGATGCAAAACGATGAGAGATGTAGAAGAATAAAATTAATATTTATCTCATTTCTATATTTAAAATGAAACGGTTCACAGAGAGGCACAGGGAAACATTGTCAAAATTTGCAAGTGTGTCGACCTTTTTGCTGTTTACAATGAAGTTGTTGCGTGTTTCAGAACCGCTCGGTGTCGGTGTGGCTGTCCGCGTGCCGCGTGGTGTTCCGCGTGCAGTACGCGCGCGCGCGGCTCGACATCACGGCGGGCGCGCGCTATTGCGACGGCCGCCCCGCGCACGTGCAGGCCACGCGCCTCTTCACCGGCCTGGAGAGAGGTACGCCGGACACATCCTTCGTCGTCACTTCAGCAATTACGTCCACTGCTGGACTCGAGCCTCTGGAAGCCTTAACGAGCGCAGTTTTAAGAATTACAATGTGCACTGAATTCCCATTTCCTGATATTTATTTCCGCTATCGCCATTTACAAAACTCGGTATAGATGGATGGTTGATGGGGAGCATTGTTCGCCAGGCAGCAGTGGCGTGTGGATAACTCCCTTCCAATCTTCACTAATCCTTTACCTAAAACCCCCAATCGAAATTCTTAACTATTCTACAGGCTAGGGTATATAAGTGTTGTACAACAGGTTGCTCTGTGAAAAGAACCAGCCTTCGCCATTAAGTAATCATAGTATTAAGATTGCCAAGTTATCAGATATGTAAGCCTGTGGTGATTGGCAGGCAGCTTGCGGGTGAACGGCGAGGAGACGCTGGGGTCCCCGTCGCCGCCGGTGCAGGCCGCGGCTGACCTGCCCGACCTGAGCGCGGCCCAGTACTGGGTGGGAGGCGTGCCGCCGGGAGCCGGGAGCGGCGCGCCGGGGGCTGAGGGCGCCGCGCCGGGGGCATCTCCCGCGCTGCTCGGCTGCTTCGGCGCGCTCACTGTGGATAGAGAGGGCTACGACCTGTTGGACACGCACGCCAGACAGGGCGTGGAAGCTGGATGTAGTTCGAAGGTGGGTTCTTATTACTACAGTAGGTACAACCACATACTTGTTAATATCAAGTTGGGTAATAATATTATGCTGTAAATAATTAATTGACCAGATCAATTAATTAGACATTTTTATCCCGAACACAGCAAAATCACATAATTCCGACATATACAAAACACAGCCATAGATATTAAAATACTGAGGCCCGTATAAATAAAACCCAACCTCACCTTGAGAACCTATTTGACAGATAAAAAACGTTTTGTTTCACATTTAAAAATGAAGAATTTTACTTATGTTACATACTTTAATTTTTTTCTTTCATAAAACGTAAAAGTAAAGATTATTAAAATATACAACTTATTTTAATGTTTCCTGTAATCTAAAATATGAATATAACGGTATAAAAATAAAATAAATAAAAGTACTATGTAACATTAATAAAGTTGTTCACTTTTAAAAGTGAACCGAAACGTCCTTTTATCTGTCAAAGAGGTTCTCAAGGTGAGGTTGGGTGAGGTCGGGATTTTTATTTATTGAGATTGTTTTATTTATACGGGCCTTAATATTTTATGATCTATTGACCTCTACACTATAAAACGATTCTGAAATGCTTTAATCTGCGGTTACCTTAATTAACGATGATGTCAGTAATAATAATAATGGCAGGTCAATAACGTTTCAGCCCCTGCGCTCGGCTATCCTGGACGGAACTGGCTACATCGAGCTGCCGTCCCCCGCCATCAAGCGCAAGGCGTCCATCGGCCTGACCTTTCAGACGCGCGGCGAGGCCGGCCTGCTGCTGTACCGCGCGCCCGCCGCCGCGCTCAACGACACGGAGGAAGACAACAACTACTTGATGATATCTCTTGTTAAAGGTTATTATTGCCAGTGCATTGGCACCTATAACAAAACAATACTAAATTAAAAATAATAATTAAAACCCCCTGATATGTCGGCGATACGCTATGGCGTATAACATTCCTATCATACCTAAAAAACGACCTGATGGTCTTGAAGACCTGAACTCTTTGGAAATCGTCAAAATATGTTCCCAGGTGAGCTGGAGGTACGCGCGCGCGCGGGCAAGGGCTCCGTGCTCGTGCGCGTCAACGGCAGCGCGTTGCACGACGGCCGCCTGCACACCGTGCGCCTCGTCAGGGTGCACAAGCAGGTTACAAGATTATAATAATATAGGTCTAAGGAAGAGCAGAATTACTTACCTGAATTATTGCAGGATTTTGCTTTCTTTTAGTTGCTCACTCGATTATATAAATTTTTCATCAAATATAAATAATTAAATGCTTAGTACAATTAGGCTGTCTGTTAAATAACTGAGTGACTGCACAAACTTAGATCCAATGTAATGTAAACGTAAACATATACAATTCTATCTGAAAATATAGTATGAAAGCATGTTTCATGTTTGAAAGTCCTGGTGATTACTAATCGTATTTCCAGCTGGAGGTGTGGGTGGACGAGGTGCGGCGCGGGGCGGGCGCGCTGGGCGGGGCGGCGCTGGCGGCGCGGGCGCAGGGCACCTACCTGGGCGGGGCGCCCCCCGACCTGCTGCACGCCCCGCCCTTCGTCGGCACTGTAACAGACTTAGTGGTCGACTCCACGTGAGTATATCATTGCTTTCAAAGTGTAGTTATATAAAATATTATTATGCAATATATTGTTATATACTTAATGTATTTATAATATCGGCCTAAGCGAAATAAACGATATCTTAATCTAACATAAACGAAAGTAGTATTTTGAGTTTTGACGAAATTATTATGTCGTATTTCTTTATTTTAAAGTGAATAAATAAATATCTACAGTGACATTGAAATTGGTGAGATCTAATTCACGTTTTAAGTTAAGTTGGTCCTCTTTCGCTCTGGATCTAACCAATTTCAACTAAACTTAAAATCTTGATGATTGTTTTTTCGTAACTGCTCCATTGAACATCATCAGGTGGATCGGTCTGGAGAGTGCGTTGGTGTGGGATGGAGCCCGGCTGGGGCGCGCGGACGGGGAGCTGCGCCCCGAGCCGCCGGCGGAGCCCCGCGCGCTGCAGGCTACGCCACAGGGGGACAGCTTCTGCTCTAAAGTAACCACCGCTGGTTTATTATTTATGTACTAAGTACAAAACACGCAGCGTCACGAAACCCCGTTTATGGACAAATTAATACGGATTTTTATTTTATTTTATTTTATTTGTAAGGAAGACCAACAGCTATTAATAATTACAATATGCATCTTAAATAGAAATTGGAAAGCCAATAACAGGTCCTCACATATAGACATTGAATATGTTAACAATAGAACTTAAACATAGTAACAGGTAGTTCCCACACGCTAAGGAGTATAAACTAAATAATAACGAGTTTACAGTAGACTATCAAGTAGCAAGCATAGCGTAGCCACAACATAGCTAAAGTAATAGTTATATATAGTAGTAGAACACAAACCACTCGCACCCCCCACACCATTTGTCACTTTACATTAATATATTAATGTATTAATGCAAAATATCAAACAAAGGGAAAAAAAAAGCGCAAGAAGCTTGTGTTTTACTATATAACCTAATTTCGACCAAGAACCAACAGTACATTCAATAACATCTATATATATAAAAGAAAGTCGTGTTTGTTACAACACTTATAACTCGAGAACGGCTGAACCGATTTTCATGGTTTTTGATTCGTTGGATTTGTCTCCTCCCCGAATAGCAGAATACATATTAAAAATAGTGAAAACTTGATGTGTAATGAATAATTAATCATATAAATAAATGCTCATATTTTGTTCATCAAATGTCAAACATTTGTTGTCAAATGATGTAACAACTATGCGTTCAGAAATCTATTCGTATTGAAGTGTCAGTTTGTAACTTTCAATTAGCAACGTTTTTCTAAATGCATATGACATTTCAAACGATATTTTCTTCTTTTTTTGGCATTGGCAACGATATCTAGGTACTGAAAACGAAAATGCAATTTAAAAAAAAATTGTCTGTCTGTCATCATGTCTCTTTGCTCTGGCTAATCTCTGGAACGGCTTGACCGATTTTAACGAGACTTTCACTGGTAGATAGCTAAAGTTACAAGGATTAATTTAGGCTACTTTTCATCATCATCACCGAATCGGCTGGACCGACTGTGACGGGAGCATTCACCGGGCGTTAGCTTATGTTAGTAGGAGTAATCTATACATCTATATGTATAAAAGTAAGTCGTGTTAGTTAAATTATTGATAACTCAAGAACGGCTTTATCGATATGGCTGAAAATTGGTGAGGAAGTAGCTTAGAGCAAGTAGACAGACATAGGATACTATTTATTCCATTTGACAGCGTTTCCGTGAACGTTGCGGGTTCTGCGTTAGGGTTTCGCGTTGTGGGTTCCGGATTCCGCGTTGCGGGTTCCGCGTTGCGGGTTTCCGGTTCCCATGCTGCTGGTTCCGCGTTGCGGGTTCCGGGTTCCCGTGTTGCGCGTTCCGGGTTCTGCATTCCGGGTTCCGCGTTGCGGGTTGCGGATTCCGCGTTGCGGGTTCCGCGTTGCGGGTTTCGGGTTCCCGCGTTGGGGGTTCCGGGTTCCCGCGTTGCGGGTTTCGGGTTCCCATGCTGCGGGTTCCCGCGTTGCGGTTTCCGCGTTGCGGGTTCCGCGTTGCGGATTCTGCGTTGCGGGTTCCGCGTTGCGGGTTCCGGGTTCCCGCGTTACGGGTTCCGGGTTCCCGCGTTGCAGGTTCCGGGTTCCCGCGTTGCGGGTTCCGGGTTCCCGCGTTGCGGGTTCCGGGTTCCCGCGTTGCGGGTTCCGGGTTCCCGCGTTGCGGGTTCGGCGTTCCGGGTTCCGCGTTCTGGGTTCCGCGTTGCGGGTTCCGGGTTTCCGCGTTGCGGGTTCCGCGTTGTGGGTTCCGGGTTCCCGCGTTGGGGGTTCCGGGTTCCGCGTTGCGGGTTTCGGGTTCCCATGCTGCGGGTTCCGCGTTGCGGGTTCCCGCGTTGCGGGTTCCCGCATTGCGGGTTCCGGGTTTCCGCGTTGCGGGTTCCGGGTTCCCGCGTTGCGGGTTCCGGGTTCCCGCGTTGCGGGTTCCGGGTTCCCGCGTTGCGGGTTCCGGGTTTCCGCGTTGCGGGTTCCCGGTTCCCGCGTTGCGGGTTCCCGCGTTGCGGGTTCTGGGTTCCCGAGTTGCGGGTTCCGGGTTCCCGCATTGCGGGTTCCGGGTTCCCGCGTTGCGGGTTCCGGGTTCCCGCGTTGCGGGTTCCGGGTTCCCGCGTTGCGGGTTCCGGGTTCCCGGGTTGCGGGTTCCGGGTTCCCGCGTTGCGGGTTCCGGGTTCCCGCGTTGCGGGTTCCGGGTTCCCGCGTTGCGGGTTCCGGGTTCCCGCGTTGCGGGTTCCGGGTTCCCGCGTTGCGGGTTCCGGGTTCCCATGCTGCGGGTTCCCGCGTTGCGGGTTCCGGGTTCCCGCGTTGCGGGTTCCGGGTTCCCGCGTTGCGGGTTCCGGGTTCCCGCGTTGCGGGTTCCGGGTTCCCATGCTGCGGGTTCCCGCGTTGCGGGTTCCGGGTTCCCGCGTTGCGGGTTCCGGGTTCCCGCGTTGCGGGTTCCGGGTTCCCGCGTTGTTTTTTTTTTAGTTGAATTTTATCATAAACTCTTTTTATGCTCAACGAAGTGGGCAAGGGTCAGCTAGTATACATAATAAAGGATAATAACATTTATATAATACTTATTTATAACAATTTAGAGTAAGTATATATTTTATACAAGAGACAAGTCAGCTTTACTGGAGCAAATATTCATAAAGTAATCGTTTAGCTTTAGTTGTATTGGTGTTAAATAAATCTATGTTCACGGATCTACAGACATTATTAAAGTTGTTACCCACGCGCAATACAAAGGAGTTCATCCGGTAGTTCGTTGAGACTACTGGTTCAAATATAAGGGGGTTAAATCTAAATATTCTCGAAGGCGTGTATAAGTTAAGTTTTTCCAAAAGTTCGGGCGAATCAATTTTATTAGATGCTATTTTAAGCAAGAAGACTAAATCAGCAACATCACGTCGGATCTTTAGCGGGACAAGATGGTGTCTTTTACAAAGTTCTAAATAGTTTTCTGAGGTATAATTAATATTTAGTCGAAAACAGAGATATCGAACAAACCGCTTTTGCAAATTTTCAATGCGATCTATGTATTCTTTGTACCTGGGATTCCAAACTTGTGAAGCGTACTCCAAGTGAGGTCGCACATTACTGCAATATAAAGTTTTTATTGTTTTGATGTTTTTAAATGACGCCGCACATCTTAGAACAAATCCAAGCGCTTTGTATGCTTTTGCAACTATTTTACTCACATGTTCGTCAAATAGTAATTTGACGTCATGATAAATTCCCAAATCTCGAACTGTGGTGAGGCGCTGCAATGGCTGTTGCTTAAGCGTGTAATTCGTGGGTATTATGCTTAGTTTTCTCGAAAATGTAACAACACCACATTTGGAAGGATTAAGATCGAGGCCATTTACAAAACAGTACTGCTCGAGATATGAGATGTCAGCCTGAAGTGTCAGTGCATCAGATTGAGATGATATAGTAGAAAAAATCTTCATGTCATCTGCGAAGCAAAGTAATTGAGATGAGTGAGGTAAACAACCTTTAATGTCATTAACCATTATATTAAATAGAAGGGGGCCGAGCAACGATCCCTGGGGAACTCCACTAGGGATGTCCACCCAACTAGAGATGTAATTGTTGACCACTACAGCTTGGGACCTACGATCTATGTACGAAGTGAACCACCTGAGAAGATTCCCTGTGATTCCTATTGATGCTAACTTATTAATTAGTATTGTATGATCTATACGATCAAAACATTTGGAGTAGTCGGTATATATTACATCAACTTGCTTACCAGCTTCCATGGCCTGCGTCAGATAGTCATTAAAAATCACCAAGTTGGTGGTAGTAGACCTCCCACTAAGGAACCCGTGCTGAAAGGAACCAAAAGAACACTTCAACGCCGGAAATAGTTGATTATATATTATGCGTTCGAAGACTTTAGCTAGTATACACAACTTGGAGATGGGTCTATAATTTGTAACATCGGCTTTGGGTCCCTTCTTGTGAACCGGCGTTATAAACGCGGATTTCCATATACCTGGAACCACTCCTTCCCTCAGTGACTTTTTAAATAATAGGGTAATGGGAATCGCAATCGAAGAAGCTGTAGCCATCAAAAACTGGGCTGGCAAGTTGTCAGGTCCGGCTGATTTAGAGGTATCGAGCTCCAATAAGAGTTTCCTGACCTCGTCAAATTGAACATTAATGTTAGAGATATGTGACACTGAGACATCGACGAGTGAATCAGAATTATTATTAATGGTGGGGCTCGCTAGAGGCGGAGATGTCTGGGTGAAGTTAGATAGAAAATACAATGAAAAAGTGTCACATATTTCACTGCCTGTACTAACTTGCGAGTTATTATACCTAACACTGCTGGGAACAGTACTTGTCTTAGAATTACTCCTTGATTTTATGTAAGTCCAGAAGTATTTTGGATTTTTAGCAATGGACTTCTCAACATTATTCATATAGGTCCGATGACATTCTCTTTCCAGATGCTTCACTCTGTCACGGATAAATTGAAAAGACTCGAGATCGGCCCTATTCCCATAAATATTATATTTCCGTAGATATTTATTTTTTTCTTTAATCACTTTGATCAGTGCCATAGAGTACCAAATAGGGTAGGTTTTATGGGTTAACTGCTTAAACGGTACGTACTTATCTATAAGGTGATTGACAGAATCATAAAAATATTGTACTGAAGCTTCCATAGTTCTATTAGAAAATTCGAGATTCCAATCGACCTTAGATAATTCTGAATTAATAGAAATATAATCGCCTTTGTAAAATATACGCTTTGTACGAGGAGCCGGTTTAAGACAATCAAGGGTAACACACTCTAAGGTGATAAATAAGGCACTGTGTAGTGGGTCGATCGGCACCAGGGGGTCGAGGCACTCCACTACCTTAACTGCGTCATTACAAATTACTAAATCGAGTATTCTACCCTGGGAGTTCAATACACCATTATATTGGGCGAGACCGTGCATGTGTAACTCGTCAATAAGTAAACATTCGTTAGGAGACTGGTAGTCAGATGGACTATAACTTAAATCGTTATTTAAGTGCCAACCAATTTTACTCATGTTAAAATCGCCGATTATTAAGTATTTATCAATAGGGTTTAGCAAAAAAATATCGTTCACCTTATTAAAATAGTTGTTTAATTGTTGAGAGAAAGTATTACCTAATTTTTGTGAGCATAAGTATAAAACGCATAAATGTAGCTTAGTAGAAGTTGTCTTACCTGAGTTAAACGATAATGTTACCCACAGATCTTCGGCAGACGAATGGAAATTAGGTTGGGATTCCACTCTTAGGTCTTTGTGAGTTGCAATAAGTACACCACCACCCTTCGTCTGCTGTGTAGAGGAGTAGTCTCGGTCACGGCGCCAAACAACATAACGATCATCAAAAATCTCACTATCTGTTATTCCGTCTAACAGCCACGATTCCGTTAATAACACAACATCATAATTAGCCGTACACATATTACGTTTAAATAGGTCAACTTTAGTTCGTAAACCCCTTACATTTTGGTAGTACATAATTAGTGTTGAATTATTCGCCATTAAGAATAATACAAGTGTAGGCAACAGGGTAATAACAGTCTAATTTACGTGCAAGGGCTGTAAGGTAGTAATATAATTGACACGTCATATTGGCACAACTGACGGATAGAACTCGTTTGCATAAGGTGCGAGTAGGCCGATACGTGTGGTAATTAAAACGAATGCGTAAAAGAGGGACAGATATATGTTTATTTGACGTATTGGTTGCAGGTGCGATAAGGCGATATGCAATACAAAAGACGCTCGATCGTGGACAATAGAGGTAGATAGATAAGGATTGCAACTCAGGGGTGCTAAACAATTGGTTTTTAAAAGCTTTAGAAACTAAGTGAATAATATTTTTTATATAGCGATATGTGATTGAAAAATAATATTTATGATTTTGTAGATTTTGCTCCAGTATAACAAAAACTTGTATAATGCTAATAGATAATAATGCAACCGTGAAACATGATAAAATACAGACTAAGACAATCTTTTTAAATCAATTTCTGTATTAATTATGTGTATCTTGGAAGTATCATTTTGCCGAGCATGTATTTTACCGAACTTTACCCACACATAGCGGTATCCTAACTTATCTTTAAGAGTGGACTTCGTCTTCGTAAGCAGGTTCTTCGTTGCAGCCGTAAGGTGGTCGTTCACGTAGATACGATTTGTATTTTCACGAAACCCAATATCATTAGCCGCCAATTGTGTGGTAGACCGCGCAGCAGCAACAAAATCCTCCTTAACATATCTATTGGTGAAGTTAACTACTATGGACTTTTCTTTGCTATTATGGATCGGTACTCTTGCGATGTAATTTATCGAAATTTTGGTAATTGGATACTTTATGATGTTCCCGATGGATCCTATGACTTCGAAGAGATTCTCGTCCTTCTTGATCGGCACTCCCTTGATCTCCACGTTGTTGAGACGCGCCCATTGTTCACTGGCAGCAAGCGACAGATTGCATTTAGCGAGGTCCTCTTGACAACTCTTAAGCTCTTCCCTAAGGAGATTTACCTCTGGCAATTTTGCCTCAACGCATACAATTCTACTAAAGCATTCTTCTAGCTTGTCGCTGTTGAATTCACACGAGGCTCGAAGATCCTTAATCTCGTTCTTTATAGATTTTACATCATCAACTAATATGGGGAGACTTGAAAGGTGCTTCTTCATAGCAAGGATCTCATTGAGGATTTTATCAGATACCGTGTCTTCACATCCAGCGCTACCACTGACTGCATTCCTACAGTTGGGACACTTCCAAGCCGCTCTTCTATCAGCACCCAGTTTCCTGTAGCCTGATTCGCTGATACCGGCGCAAGCAAAGTCGTATGTGTTTTTACAAGAGGAGCACTGCACAACTTCGTTAGAAGATGATTTACACTTGCTGCACATATTCATTGTTTGCATTAGTGATAATAACGTGTTTACAAAAGGAAACGAAATATACGATCGTCAATAAGAAAAAAAAAAAAAAAGGTTGCCAACTACTGGCTTACTCGAATAGCGTGCGGCCGTTACCGATGTTCAACCGAGACTGATTTGTGACACTGAGCGGCGGCGTATATACGCAGCAATAAATACCCAATGAAATAGAAAAAACAAAATAGAAAAAAAATGTTTTGAAATAAAATTTTGGATATCACACAAGATAATTATTATTGTACCTACTTTATTTTTAATTGTGTTTTTTTGTTCCTGTCTTTGATTTGAATGTATTTTGTAGGGACAAAACACACGTTTTATTATCTCATCTTAAGTTTCAGTATTAACATTGATTAGTCTGAAAACGGCTTTGTCGCTCCTATCTCCATTGTTAGTTTAATTACAACTGGAGTTGTGATTCTCCAAACAAATGTTTCCCCCTTTGCGTCCCCAGACGTCGTCGTTCACGGTGGAGGCGGGCGCGGTCAAGTTCGGCGACGCGGCGGGTAGCCACGCGGCGCTGCGCGTGCCCCGCGCGGGGGCCAAGCCCGACTTCTCCGTCAGCCTGCACTTCCGCACCTTCGCCACGGACGGCCTGATCCTGCTCATACCGGTATGTACACTACTGCAGCTCGGCCACGCGGCGGGCGGCCACGCGGCGCTGCGCGTGCCCCGCGCGGGGGCCGAGCCCGACTTCTCCGTCAGCCTGCACTTCCGCACCTTCGCCACGGACGGCCTGATCCTGCTCATACCGGTATGTACACTACTGCAGCTCGGCCACGCGGCGGGCGGCCACGCGGCGCTGCGCGTGCCCCGCGCGGAGGCCGAGCCCGACTTCTCCGTCAGCCTGCACTTCCGCACCTTCGCCACGGACGGCCTGATCCTGCTCATACCGGTATGTACACTACTGCAGCTCGGCCACGCGGCGGGCGGCCACGCGGCGCTGCGCGTGCCCCGCGCGGGGGCCGAGCCCGACTTCTCCGTCAGCCTGCACTTCCGCACCTTCGCCACGGACGGCCTGATCCTGCTCATACCGGTATGTACACTACTGCAGCTCGGCCACGCGGCGGGCGGCCACGCGGCGCTGCGCGTGCCCCGCGCGGGGGCCGAGCCCGACTTCTCCGTCAGCCTGCACTTCCGCACCTTCGCCACGGACGGCCTGATCCTGCTCATACCGGTATGTACACTACTGCAGCTCGGCCACGCGGCGGGCGGCCACGCGGCGCTGCGCGTGCCCCGCGCGGGGGCCGAGCCCGACTTCTCCGTCAGCCTGCACTTCCGCACCTTCGCCACGGACGGCCTGATCCTGCTCATACCGGTATGTACACTACTGCAGCTCGGCCACGCGGCGGGCGGCCACGCGGCGCTGCGCGTGCCCCGCGCGGGGGCCGAGCCCGACTTCTCCGTCAGCCTGCACTTCCGCACCTTCGCCACGGACGGCCTGATCCTGCTCATACCGGTATGTACACTATCTGTCTTTTGCTGCAGGTACTAAGCGGACATCATGTTATTATGTGTAGAAAACCCCAAAGAAATGGTGCATTTGGAAAAATAAAAATATTTCAAAAATTATTGCTATGTGCAACAGCTGAAGAGCGACATTATTAAGTCATATATATATCTCTCGTGTCCATGAAAACTCTTATAAAACATAAAATTTGCATAACTTTTACGTGTGTGCGTACAACACAATGAAAACGTTTCTTAACATATAACAGGTTATTCTCACTTTGTCGCTAACGATGGGAGTTATTGTTCAGGGCTCCAAGACGAAGCCGAAGCACTACTCGGCGTTGATGGTGAAGGACGGGCGGCTGCGGCTGGTGGTGCGGGGACGCAAGCGACGCGAGCTGACGCTGCCGCTCTTCGTGGCGGACGGCACCTGGCGGCCGGTAAGTGCCATATGCCTCTACTGATTACCTTAGAACTGCGCTCGCCAACTCGTCTGCCAAGCGTGGAGACCCATAACTACCCCCCATGAAATGGGCATGGTTTATATCCAGTAGTGAACGAATCATAGCTGAAATGATGATGATATTATATCTCTTTTATAGAACTCACTGAAAGAGTATTTACGCCATGCTGCCAATGCAACCAATCGGTTCATTATCTATTTTTCTCATCGGAGAGCAACTTATAATGGCACTAGCTGAACGAAAGTCCTGAAGTAGTATCACCATATTTTGGGCTGTATTTCAATAATTTGTTGCAATATTTCAATTTCCTTTTTTCTACAAAATCGTATGGTTTGTAAATGTTTTCTCCTACTATTCGAATAAAAAAATTACTCAAGAACTACATCATTAAATTTTTATCACTCAATTCCGTTACACGTTATATTACATCGTTTAGACGTGTAAATATTTACTTAATTTTCTGTGTCAGGTGTCAGTGCGTGCGGGCCGACGGCGCGCGGTGCTTCGGTGCGGCACGGCGACGGCGGCGGCGCGCGCGGCGTCGCTGGCCCGCGCCGCGCGGCTGTACGTCGGGGGCCCGCCGCCGCCGCACCTGCTGCCGCACGTCCCGCCGCAGGTATCGTATTTCTCCTTCAACTATAAACTTACGATATGACTAGAGAAACAATTATAAGCAACCCCAGAATCGTCAAGTTGTGAGTGAGCTGATGATGATTTATAGCTTAGAACACTGTCGATAACGTTATATTTCAAAACAAAAATCTAGATCAAAATCAGTTCATCCGTTTGGGAGCTACGATGTCACAAACAGACGCACACGTGCACATACACACACAGACGCGTCAAAATCATAACACGAGGGGTTTTTTCGTCGGGCTTTAAAAATGTGCACTCATGTAAAATTATAATCGTTTGCGTCCTGGCAGATCTTGAAGCTGGGCGGGTTCGTGGGCTGCGTGCGGCGGGTGACGGTGAACGGGCGCGAGGAGGACCTGGTGGGCGGCGCGACGCGCGTGCGGCAGTGTTTCCCGCACGTGGAGCGCGGCGCGTACTTCGCCGGCGACGCGCACGCCGCGTGGGGGGCGTGGCGCGGGGAGGGGGACGTGCGCCTGCAGTTCCGCGCGCTTGCGCCCAGCGGCGTGCTGCTGGCCGCCGCCGGCGTCGTACTCGAGCTGCGCGACGGAGCGGTCAGTGGGTCAAATAATTAGGCTAACAGCATTAATTCTATAAAGTCAGATTGCTTTGACATATATCTTTGAAAATGCGTTCATAGCAATTTAAACAAATGATAACAATATCGAAATTTCTCCGTCCAAATTTCAATTAGATACACATTTCACACATTAAAGAATTTTAAAAATAATTTATTACGTTACGTAATTCAAGAAGAACAAACGGCCATGTTTACAACATAGCCACACCCTTTTTTCGTGTAATATGGTGTAATACAATACTGCTAATATTTCTCTAAGATTATCTCTACGTTGCGGTCTCGCAGGTGGTGGTGAGCGGGCCGGAGGGTCGCGGCGCGGCGGTGTCGGCGGGCGCGCGCGCGTGCGACGGGGCGTGGCACTCGGTGCGCGTGCGCCTGGCGCGCCGGCCCGCGCTGGCGCTGGACGCCGCGCCCGAGGAGCGCGCGCCGCCCGCGCTGCAGCCCGCGCAGCCGCCGCCCGCCGCCACGCCGCTGTACGTCGGCGGCTTGCCCGGTTAGTGTAATTCTATTGTTCTCTTAATTATACGCGATAAGTTGTATATAAATACGTGAGTCCGGCGGCCCACACACACAGCACATACGGCATTCTCACAACATAGTAGGCCTAATACAGAACAACGACTGGTCGGTCAATACGTTTAAGGCCAACAATGTGCGGGTTTCCTTACGGTATTTTCATATACCGTTAGAGCGTTCGGATCATATAAGTATTTGATATCTTAAAACGTCTCATTGGTGCAATACAATTTGTGGTTGGGTTGACCTGGGAATAGAACCCAACCCTTTCGAATTAATAAATTAATTAATTCAAGAAATTCCTTTCCAGAGGGCGCGCCGGAGCTGACGGAGGGTCGGGAGAACTTCAGGGGTTGCATCCGCGAGCTGGTGGTGGGCGACGAGCGCCGCGACTGGCCCGCAATGGACGCGCTTCACAACGTGCTGCTCGATTCCTGCCCCGTGGGACAGTGAGCTCCTGTAGCGATCTACCTGGACCAGTGACCTCCTGTAGCGGTCTACCTGGACCAGTGAGCTCCTGTAGCGGTCTACCTGGACCAGTGAGCTCCTGTAGAGTTCTACCAGCTGTACAAGCGACACTTTATTAGCGTCAGTAAGGTCTACCAATGACAGTGATGCTACCTGTGAGCCCAGTATCAGCATGTCGTATTGTGTCTACTAAGGGTCATACCTTTCGCGTTTCGAATAACATAAATCACAACTTGATAGATATTATTGGTAAGCTGTTATGTATATATACAGTATGACCAGGATCTGAATGTATTTCGGAAAATCGTCAGCAAATCGATGATTTTCGAGAGGCATTTAAACATGGTTCACTGTACTTAGCAAAGTAAGCCAAACCTTGCCAAAAATGTATTCTTTAAAGAGTTGTACATAAACATATTTACAGTAAGTTACACACGTTGAGTCTTAGTAAAAATCTCCTTTTCCTAATAGGAAAATGTACTCACTACTATTCGTTGATATTTTTATCTGTTCTAGCAACTATAATATAGATGTTAGTACAGGGATGTTGGGAACTCCGTAACTGTAACCGAAACTATCGGATATCCGACATAAAAAATGATCCGTAACCGAATCCGAAATGAAAGTTTTGTTACTGTAAAAAGGAAACCAAAATGCAATTATCCGAAACAAACGGATAATCCGAAATAATTTAATATCTATATCCGTATCCGAAATTTCATATCCGTTTCATCCCTGCTATATAACTTATACAGGAACCAGTTGATATTATCCGAAATATGTTTATTAAACCTGTTTATTATTTTTATATATGTTTATTAGTTTATATATAAATAATGTTTATTAAACCAGAGGCTATGTACAGAGGCTAATGATAAGAATCCTTTATTTCCTAATATTTATGTATTTTCTTAATATTTATCCACTTGCAGATATATTTTGAGGCATCTAAGGTGACGTAGGCAGGTTAACCTATGCATATTTAATATAAATAGGTAAATTGTAAAGGTAGATTAAAATACTCATGTACATATTATAAATACTAAAGTACTTAAAACAAAGCAGTATTCATTTAATGTTGTAAATATTATAAGTTAAGATATACTAAGTAAAGTTTAGTAGCAAAGATAAGCATAATATTTTGAGTCTAACTGTGTGTGCCTTTACAACCTGTTGTACTTACTAAACGGTAATATATAACTACTGCATTTAATAATTGTTGTAAGTCATTTGGAAATATGTAGGCCATAAAATAAACTAGAAACATGTATTTAAAGACTAGTGTTACTCGATTGTAATGATATAAAGAGCTTTAAATAGAATATTGTAACTCGTGCACAAATGTTGGTATGTGTTGTGAAGTGTCAGTAAATTGTTTAACTCCACTGACGCGTTGTTCATTCATTTCACAAGTCCTATTGTGTAGCGATTGGTGGATTACATGACAAAATAAAGTAGATTCTTTAATCCGAAGTTCGTCATGATTACCACAATATACTAATCGTAACTAACATCAGACCTGACAGAAGTTTTAACCTAGATACATTTAAATTGCATATATATTTTTATGTAGTAGTTTAGTAATATGTGCGATTTTGAATCAATGTAATAATATAATAAAATTATTTATTTCAATTTTGGAAACACTATTTACAAGAAAAACCTCACAATTTAATAATACATTACAATCGTACAGGTAAACGTACCCGTCTTCTAAACGGAACGTAGCACATTGTCTATGCTAGTTAAGGGTTATTGACTTATACAGGACGATTTGATCATCCTTTCAGATACTGGAGGTAAGTCTTAACTAGCATATTAAGAAGAAGATCCAGGGTTAATGTTAGATTGGTATCAAATTGATGTATGTCCCCAGAAAACTAGTTTTTCAAACTTTCACTTTTTTACATTCACTTTTCAGTAAAACAACATTTGGCAATAAAAAACATTTATTTATCATACGTGTCATTTCACACTATTGACATTTGATCGCCTTGTAACTTACGAACGTAAACTAGACTAAACATTGATAGTTACAGTAAATAGCTCAGTGTGTATCGTGTAAATTATTTTCGTATATGACAGGGCTGTACAAAGCGATCAGACCTTCCCCCCCTCCCCCCTCAGTACGAGACCAGGGCCTCGATTCTCGTGGCTCGAATTTCGTTTCGAACGGCAGTCTATCACGCTCGTACGCAAGTCAAATCAAGCGCGCGCGAGCTGGACAGACTTAGAATAGAAACGATATCCGAAGTACGAGAATTGGGACCCAGAGCTCCGATTCTCCACGAATATCGGTCGTCAGTCTGTCCCGCTCGGTACACGCATGACTTGGACAGACCGACAATAGATATTTGAAGACCAACAATCGGAGCCCAGCTGGTCGCTCGCTCGGCCAGTTCTACGCCGCCAGTACCACGCATGAAAGCAAAAGTAGCAATGTATCAAAATAATGGTTTCTCTCCAGCTGGAACTTTATTTGGTAGCAAATACTTGAAATGATGATGACGTCGTAAAAATGGCTCAGCGAAGAATCTTATACTTAACGAATATCCGCGTCCTCGACACAGCGAACTAGGCTACGTGAGCGTCATACGAAAGGACCAGAAACCGTTCCGTTTCTGTAAATAATCATTTTGTCTAATAGAAAATTTTTTAAATGTATTACATTATTTGCCGTAATAATATAAATTATTACAAAGGCATTTTCAATTGAAAATAAAATATATTAATTTAGTATAAAATCATTAAAATAACATCGATAATAAATCAATAATTTCACATATAATCAACGTAATTCGGAACGCGGCCGGCGCCATTACAGTGCCGGCTAACATATTATTTAAAATGGAACACCATCAAATTATATAATTTTACATTACACAAATAATAATCATTCATTAAATAAAATTATACACAAAATTTACGCGTATTTTAGTAATTTGGTACAACTAAAATATGGAGCGTCCATGATGCGAAATGGAAGTAAGATTTTGGTCAGACAGACGTGTAAATGCGATGAGATGAATCTAACATTTCCTGTTTCTACTTGTATAGCTCGGGCACTCCGCGCCGTCTGTAAATACAAAAAAAAAACATTTATTATCAGACCATAGATTCATCATAATGTATTAAAATATGACAATCCTTAATCAATATCTGTTTGATATTCGATAATATGTTACTTAAATACTGACGAGCTGTCGGCTTTATCGACACCTTTTTCATTAAAATCGGACCAATATTAGACTGATAAGTTAATTACCCTTTCTTTTCGACCAACAAATTATCCTACGCTAAGTAAAAAAAATTAAAATCCGTTTTTTTACGCCGAATTGCTTCAAATTTTGTATAATCTAGTGACAAAATCGTACAAATTGTAATGTTAGATTTATAAAACGCAAAATATTCGCCTCTCCTGTAATGTACGATTTTATAAGTTAGCGTAGTATAAATTGCTGGTGTCGTTTTGAAGTACCCGTAGTCGGTTAATCATACACATAAAACAGGATATTACGCCCTGTATAACGCATTTTTTATTTATTATAGATATTATGTTAAGTTTATATTAAACATGCCCCGTAAAACTGCATGCGCAGTTTGACTGCAGGTCTCTATAGTCTCAGTAGCGACCCTAATTTTGTGTATGTTATATAATAATATGGTTTTATAGTGCTGCCAGTGTGCTGAATGCAAGTTTTTGTCAATGCTTACCGTGAGAAAGTTGCCTACATTTTCCTCCCGGTAAACTGTGACATTCAGAGGGCCAAGCTGGAACATTTGAGAGCCCCGTAAAAATAACGTTATCGAACGAAAACGGTATGAAAAGCATGACAACGCCAATACAGTTGACACTTTGCTTTTACGGAGCTTGAAATGCTCCCGCTTGGCCAGTACGCTGGTGTAACGTCGTCCGTCACTCACCGGTCTACATGGAGAGGTAGCCGCGGGCGGCGGAGCGGCGGCGGCCGATGAGGTAGGCGCCCAGCATCACCACCACCAGGCCGGCCAGCGCGCAGCCCACCGCGATGGGCACCGCGTCCGCCACGTCGCCGCCGCCGCACTCGCGCGCTGAATACGCAACACTTATTAAATCAAATGCGGTTAATTACAGGCTGCCATTTTATTAACCTTATAAATAAAAAAATAAAATAAAAACCATTTATTTCAGACTACATGCCCATATTATAAATATCTTACAGACTAACATACATACAAAATATACTTAAAACTACGCTTAAGCTACACGTGTTGTCAGCGACGTGTAGCGCGCTTCATATTATAGACTAACATATTATGTACTTTTATATACATGTCGAAGCTGAGAACGGAAATGACAAAAAAGTCTGGAACAGACTTAACCGTGTGCAGTGCAGAGCTTATCAAGATATCGGCCAAATTTGTCACGTTTCCAAAGTACTAATCTGTTTACATCTAAGTAATCTCTAAATAGTTTAATATGAAACTTTGTTATTTGTCTGACAATATAATAGTACAGTATAAGAGGTTTATTATTTCCTGACGATACAGACAATACAAAGAGACGCCCACAAAGGACCTGACTGCTATATACCTACGTAAAAATGTCAATAGGTTCAAAATAGGTTTATAGGAGTAAGGGAGCAGTCGGTCTATTACTATCGACCGGCGTGTATACGTGTAATAATGGCCATGGGAAATTAGCTTTTCCGCAGAAATGTCAGACGATGTAAAAAGCCGATTCCCGCAAGCCAATGAGATCGTGGTCGTACTGTACGTATCATTTGGCACACAGTACGCATTTGGTACGCACACGAGCCCGCACGGCGCACGCACCCTACCGCACGACGTGCCCGCACTCGGTAGTCATTCGCAAACGTCAAGACTCAAGCGTCACACAAAACTATCCAGGGCTTTCGCAATTATATAAAATTACCTCAGGCATCGAAAGACATTAACCGGTTTATAACCCCATTAAAAAAATTGTGACCACAAACCAAAATACTGTTACACTGTATAATTTTAATTCACAATTGAATTAAAATTCATTCCGTAATTAATTTAATTCAAATCCATGAAGAAGTGGAGATAATAAATAAATTATTAACTATCCGTAATCAATATTTTTTTATTAATCATATTCGTTAAAATGAAATTATAATAAATATAGTACATATATAAATATAATAATACTTCAGGGTGTGTCATGTGCCTCCTATGTAGAGTAAACTGTACCTCACAGTATACGTTAAAACTTACTTTTGACTTTCATGTTTGTATGATAAATGCCCCCCAACATCATACAATTTTCCATACAATAATTAAAAAAAAAAGTACCTCTTTCAGCGCTGGAACTTTCTCAATAAACTCTACATACGGGCCCCAAACACACCCTAAAGTATTATCACTTATTTATATTATAGCCTGTATATAGGTGTTAGGTTAGGTTAGGTTAGTTAATATTAATGTACATAAAATATCTGAATAACAATATGTATGTGATTCTGTCACAGCGGTCGTATAGTTACAGTTTTTAATATCTGTTCTATTTAATATCTGTTCTATTCACGTACAAACGGACGCTGTTTTAGATACTAGACAGATAGGCGTACCCAGTACTGCAAACAACAAACACGGGAGTGCATATAGAGCGCAGTTGTTCGCGCAATCCGTGTTCCGGAGATATCACTACCCAGTACGGACATACATCATAACAACAGATGCATGCAGTCAACTCTTTATTTTGTGTGTGTCACTGTATTAAATTGATGTGAAGTGATGCATACTATATTGTATGATATATTATATTATCGCCTACGTGGTCTAGTGGTTTAGAGCCTAGCTCTCGATTCGGAGGTCGTGGGTTCTATTTCCACGTTGGAACAACAAAAAGTGTAGTTTTCAAGTTTTGTTAGGACAATGCGGACTGATCTGATGAATGTGTGACAAGAAAAATGACCCATGCGTCGGATGGGCATGTAAAAAGTCGGCCCTGCGTCTGATCTCCCGCCAGTCGGTTATCCGTCCCACTGGGCTACGGGAGTGAAGAAAGAGAGAGTGCTTATGTGTATTGCGCACACACTTGGGCACTATAAAATATCCTGTGTAGCTGGCCTGGTTGCAATGAAACCGGCCACCGTCACCGAAATCGGTGTGCTCATCTTGAACACTAGCGCCAAATTGTTTTAACATTGAGTGTCGATTTATTGAACCAAGTGAAATTAGATATAAAAATCCCGTTTACAATATACTTTGTAAGAGTAGCAAATGACATGGAAATCGGATTGGAATAGAATTTAGTTTCAATAATACTCCGTATTAGGTTGGCTTGGCAGGTGAGGACTATAAACACTCGTAAATATAATATGTGCGGTGTGGACAGCGGCCTTATCACCCGCGATAACTCAGTGTAAACACTGCGAACGCGGAGCCGATACACGCGGAATATGTTTTATATCAAACTAATCGCCGAGGTACACGTGCACGATCCGTGATTGTGCTGTTGTTGGCCGTTTCATCAAATATTTATGTTTAAAACTACGGCATTGCCTCAGCCTATTTGATTAAAACTAGAGACCGCCTAGAGCCAAAAATCAACAATTTTTAAAAAAATATAACCCCGGAATGATTTAGCCTATTTGATTAAAACTAGAGACTGCGTAGAGCCTAAAATCAACTATAAAAAAAAATCAAAAAGCGTTATTTAAAAAAACATTCTGGAAGTTTACGATACAGAAATTACAAGCGTGTCAAATTTTACAATCCCCTGTTCGCTACCCACTCGTACCTACTCGTGAGAAATGTGATTGGCTTTCTGTCATCTAATTTATTTCTATTACATACATATTAGGTATATTATAGTAGTTAAGCTGGTTTCCATTATGATAATATTTTATCATAAAGTAATTCACAAGATCCACCGGGCGCGCTGGCCGCGGGGGGCCGCGCACCATCCTCAACTTCTGTATCTCTCTTTCCTCTCGTTAGCCGGTACTGACTATAGTCGCAACTCTCTCTCAGCTGCCAGACACATTTTTAGTGGCCTCCCAGTCTTTGAACTGTCATTTTGACGTTTGAACTATTTAAATGTCATGTAAAATATCGTCGCTTCACCAACTCAACCTCGTATCTAAAAAATATATGTTATCAAATATCTAGCTTGTATTAACCTAAAGTATATACAACTTAATTTTATATATTTCAGGTCAATACAGGCTAGATACTTAACTGAACCTCATTTAAATAAAAATCCATGTCATAATGAAATTATTAAGTTTTTTTACTCTACTGAAAAGTTGTAGTTTTATAGATACGAGGTTGTGAAGTAATGTGAAAGTAAAGCGACGATATGTGGATATGTGGACGTCCACCGGAGGAAGGTACTCACGCGAGCTGAACTGCTGCGAGGCGGCGGTGCGGAAGGCCTCGTCCTGCAGCTGCGCGAGCGCGAGGCTGGCGGCGGCGTTGCGCACGGGCGCGGTGAGGTTGAGCGGCGCGGGCGCGGCGCAGCGGTACGACGTGCGCAGCGGCGTGCGCCAGCCCGCGCCGTGCCACAACTCCAGCGGCGAACTGTCCTCTGGAAACGGTAACGGCTGGTAAATTAATTAATTTTAAACAACGGAGTACTTAACTCAACTACTTACAAAAATTGTATTTGAGTTGAGTACTCCTTTTTTATAGTAAGTAGGTAATGTAGGTAAATATATTTGTATTATTAGTATGTCATATAATTATAATACTATAGCAAGTATATTAAGTATATTTTAAAATATATATTGTTGTATTAACATTCTATCGTGTTGAATCTGATTTTATTTAAAATTATTTTACATTATTTCTCTCATCGTTTTGCAGGACCTTTTCGTTTATTTTGTCTCTGCACCACCCTATGGTTGACCGGAAGACAATGCCCTTTGGCATTAAGTCCGCCATTAGACAATGTGCAAAAAGTGTAAATAAATAAATATAATTGTCAGTCAGGACATGGTTTCATTTCGGTCGGGATCAAATCGACCGAATAACAGCCAATTTATGTGAATTTTCTAAACGCGCCTTCAAAGGAGAGAACACCTCAAAAAAGCAGCAGCACATACACATATAGCTGTTTGTTGTTTATAGCTTCCACCAAAACACGATCGAGAGAAATCGTCAGCAATACATGCTTTAATGATTTGCGATATACGTAAGGTGCGCGGAGCGTGGCGAACGGTGCCCGGAGCAATATCCACGAGGTGTGACATGTCACACTTGTCTGTGAACTGTTCCAAGGTGACTCGTGGCCCCGTTCATGTCTACAGCGCATCATCCAATTGCGAGCGCTAGAGATTGGCCAATTTTGGCGCGATTAAATTGACATCTGCTGCTTGTTACCGGTAGCAACTGCATCTGCAATAGCTGCTGACAGCAGATTGCAGACAGCACGACGCCGGTGCGTTTGAATAACCGATCTATAGACTGTGTGACAGCGGAAAGCTACGGCGATGAGCGCCTCCGTGGTCTAGTTCAGCTTTAGAGCCTAGGTCTCGACTCGTAGGTCGTGGGTTCGATTTCCGCGATGGAAGAATAAAAAATGTTGTTTTTTGTGAGTTTGGTTAGGACAATGCAGGCTGATCACCTGATTGTCTAACAATAAAGATGATCCATGCGTCGGATGGGCATGTAAAAAGTCGGTCCTGCGCCTGATCTCCCGCCAGTCGTGTCAGTTATCCATCCCACTGGGTTATGAGAGCGAAGGAAGAGAGAGTGCTTCTGTGTATTGCTCACACGATTAGTCATTATAAAATAACTCCTGCGTAGCTGGCCTGGTTTCAATGGAACCGGCCACCTTTACCGAAATCGGTGTGAGAGGCATTATTATTATTACGGCGATCTATCTTTTCTCATAGATAAAACGATTATTGGAACGCGCATTTAGTGCTTTTACGGCCCGGTCACATAACCTATCAGCGGATTACTATTACATTTTGTGCCGCCAGACTGACTTGTTATGGATAGATAAGAAACGGGTCGTTAAACCACGCAACAGATACCCGAATTCACAATCTAGTTAAAGAATTACAACTTAATACACACAAGCCGAATTTTAAAGTTTACAGTGCACAGTTAAGCAGCAAATCATGAGCCCCAAAATCGGAAGTTGATTTTACCAAACGTTACTTCGTTCTTAAAAGAAGAATTTTATTTAATCTGAATGCTATAAAAGTGTTATCGCCCGTCCCAGATTCTAACTTAAACATACCCCTGGTTTATGAAATGCTGATTAAATCGTCAATCAGCTAACATTTGAGTTAACAAGCCATTCTGAATGCATATTTGTGATCATCACTCACAACAACTTTAAATAAATAAATAATAATAAATAAAAATATATTTATTAAATACATAAAGGGACATAACACAGCCAAAGGTTAACAAAAACACTAACTCCCACATATAAAAATACATATTAAAATAAAAGAAAAAAACACAGAAAGTTAAAGTAAAAACAACACAAACAAGGCTATGCAATCCCCACGCCATGCGTTTAAACTTTAAAGGGAAGCCACTCAGGCTTCGACCACGGCGAGCCATGGCGCCTGGCTTCGCTCACTCGCTACGTTCACCTATGAAAATGGCTTGTTAACTCAAATGTTAGCTGATCGACGAATTGATCAGCCTTTCAGAAACCGGGGGATAAACTTGTTTTCAATAAACACAAAGTCAAAAGTAGTCTGATCGCTACTGATATGTAAACACTTTGCCGGACATCGAACCGTATGTTCTCATGTACACAAGTGGTTTTTTATTTGACTTACACTCCACAAAGGTCAGAGCATTCTGAGACACTTTGTACAGACGTACCCCTTACTAATAAAAATATTTACACACTGTATTGGCTACACAATATTTTGTCCTTGTCTGTCAAGTGGCCTTTGCAACGTATCGGACGAGAGGAAAATATAGTAAAGCTTATATAGTATGTAATTATTTTCATTAACTTAGAGACTAACTGCTAACGCAAGTAAAGTGTTCTGTTGTACCTAATTGAGGCAGTCATAAAACTGGTATACTGTCTTTAATAAAAAAATACTGTATCCGGAATCTGGACGCCCGGCAGAAGTGATAAGCTGAACATGGCTAGCGGTGAGGCTAAGTCTCGATTTCACCATCGCTTGTAAGTGTTAACAGCTTGTTAAAATACCATGCCTTCTCATTCATCGATAGGAATTACGAGAGGAATAGCATGATTTTTAACGAAGGATTAACTATAACATTGCTTGGTGAAACACGCCCTAAGTCCCGATTTCACCAACGCTTGTTAGTGTTAACGGCTTATTAAAATACAATGCCTTCTCATTCATCGACCGAAAATATGAGAGGGATAACATGATATTTAATGAAGGATTAACTTTAACATGTGTTGGTGATATTGGCACTTAGACTAAGAGAGAGGCTTCCCCAACCGTATGCGCGATATAAAGGGAAGCTAGACAAAACTGGCATCGTAACGCGTTACGTAACGAAGCGGTATACCCTCCCATAAGAAGTTATCACTTCAAAAGTGAAAGACTGTAAATATTGCCAACAAGCTGACATACAGTTTGGCGACTTCTGTGAAAAAATTTGCCTAATTAAATACAGAAACGGGTAAACTCACGTGCGTTGGGCAGGTCTTGCGCGGCAATGGAGACGTTGAGGCTGTGCAGCTGGTAGTCGTCGCCGGTGGTGTTGAAGCACAGCGTCATGTTGTGGGTGCCGCTGCTGTTGCCGCCGGCCGCGGTCGGCCAGGACAGCGCCAGCCACTGCTCCGTGCCGTTGCAGCTGCCGCCGGACACCGTCGCGTTGGCGGGCACGTTCAGCAGCGCGTACGCCAGCGCCGACGCTGGAAGGAAACGGATTATTTATGTCTATGGTCGCTTCCCACAAAGTATTTCATGGGGGTTAGTTGCCTTTGACCCGGCAGGCGGGTTGGCGAGCTTGACACTTCCGGATATAATATATTCCCTCTGTCATCTTCTACGTCATCTTTTACGTCGTTTGTAATTCGTCACCCCATGTACTTTCACACCACGTCAATCTGACCCAGTGGTAAGTATAATAAGAACTTATGTTAGGGCTACGAGACAACGGAAATATATTCAAAACATTTATACTACACACATATTTAAAAATTTTATTCTTTGTTCCTATGATTCGAACCCCAGCTCTACCACCGACGCCCGCCGGGAGGTTTGTCAAGGTCATTTATCTCTGTCTACCACGCAACAAATGGAATGGCTGATAGTTATGTCTCTCTCTACCGTACGTGCACGTTTAAATAAATGAATAAACGTTTATTCAACAATACGGACATTACACTACACAATGGGAAAAAACATATTATTATTATTATATACACCAAGATAAAAAAGACATGGTGAAACAATAACAACAAAAAAATAAGAATATGTTAAAAAATATAATCATGAGGTCTGGGTAATGATGGTGGGCAGTGCAATGCACCGATTGCCGAAATAGTATCCACTCAGGACAGTAGCTACTCCACAGTCCCCGATATTCTGTGAACACAAACTGTCAGGCGTGAGACAGTTTGTGTCATGTCACGTTTCAGATTATCATGCCGCTTGCGCGTGCTTTACTCGTTATATTCTTGTGTCTTATTTACAGCTAACATTGAGCACACACTTAAAGAAATGGCACGTCACATGTGTGATGAGTCACAAACCTTTTTTGCTGTTCCGTCGAAAACAAAGAGAATATAATGTGGGATTATAAAACATGTTTGGATTCACACAATTTCACCGATTAAACAAAGTTGTAATAACGATCTGCGCAGAGCGCGTTCTGCTGTTTAAAAAAACCGACTTCAACGAGTAAAAAGTGTTGAATAATATTTTTTTATAATGAAAATAAAAAACTAGAAAAATAGTGTTTACAAATTTGTTCATATTTACAGTAATATTATTATAATGTTTCTCTTTTGCTGTGTGATTTACCTAGAAGCTATTATTAACTATAGCTCTCACACTAGGATATCCTGTGTTGTGAGAGCTGGGGGCCTACTCAAGATGCCATCGCTAATTATCGCTTACAAAGTTCGATAACAAAATGTATGGGATTTGACATAAGGTACGCCTAATGATCTCGATTTGGTATGTCATTTAGCGTACCTTATGTCAAATCCCATACATTTTGTTATCGAACTTTGTAAGCGATAATTAGCGATGGCATCTTGAGTAGGCCCCCTGGTGTGGTTAAACAAAGAAGTTTAATCTCGATATCACTACAATGATAAGATAATTTAGTAAAAATAATAAAATAAAAATAATAAAATAAAAATAATAAAATATGTAAAAGAACTTAAAACCTAATAACTTAATTTTTTATATTAGTGTTGAAGTCTTTTTTTAAACGTACTTTCATTTTTCAAGTACTTTTTGGTGTGCACTGACACTTACATTTACGCTACACTCATTGAAATCGGTCTAGTAGCCGCAGCGGCTATTCAATGCAAACAATCAAACATACAAACGATTATTTCCTCTTTATAAAACTAGTATTCGTGTGCATACATTTGCATAATAAATTGATATGTATTCTCGACATTTGAGAACACTTCGTTTTCGAGTAAACAAGTTTATGACAAACCGGTCAAGTGCGAGTTGGGCTCACGAAGGGTCCCGTCTCATTAACAACAACGTTTTTTTATTAGCCTATCACATCCCCCTACTGGGCAAAGGTCTTCCCTAAGGTTTTCTACTTATCTCATTCCTTTCCGTCAACAACTATTAGTACTTATATCGAGCAGGATTGATACTAAGTAATATTAAGCAGGATATTAATCTAAAACCCCGTAGGATTACGTTTATGTACGGGGATTGGGAAGTTACCGGAGACACCCATATTTGTTCAAGCGTCTACATTTTGCAGTTATCATGTCACGTTCGCTATATTTATTTTAATTATATCTACACTATCTACACTAATATTATAAAGAGGAAATATTTGTATTTTTGTATGTAACGACTTAATACAAAAAGTACTGGACCGATTTTAATAATTCTTTTTTCATTAGAAAGCTACATTATCACTATAAAAATAATAATCAATTGCTGTTCGTTAGTCTCGCTAAAACTCGAGAACGGCTGTACCGATTCGGCTATTTTTAGCCTTGAAATATTCGTGGAATTCCAGGGAAGGTTTAAACAGTTTGTATGCTCAACGAAATGGGCATGGGTCAGCTAGTTATCAAATAAAACTATATGATACATCATTTGCGTACACTGTCTAGATATCAAGGTAAATCGCTACACGATACGCCCGGCGACAGAGAGTCGGACAGCAGAACCTTCCCTTCTGTTTTACCCTGCGAAACCCTAGTATGCATCATGACTCATGAGACCCATGGACATTCAGAGGCCAGCGACCTACAGAGCGTCTTCGGCCCGCTTCTTAACGTTTTACACGTCGCAGACAAAATACTTATGTACATTTACAGTTGGGCATTGTAATAAGATCCAGAGGTCGGCTGCTCTGACGGCGAACTCACAATATCGGCAATGTGTACAGTGGCGACGGTTGGTCTCCCTTCTGGGGGAAGCCCTAGCCCGTATAGGTATTTGAATGGGGGTCTTCGAAAGGTGTAAAGGAAGGCGACAGGTTGAGGAACCACTGGTATGTATTGCGATTGCGACGCAATATGTCATAGATATGTATAAAATTTCTATTAGTTTGGCGTTGTTTACTTATTGACGGCGCTGTTTCGTTTACACGATGGGGGGGGGGGGGGATCCGACAAAGTGTTACATTGTGAGGGTTTGAGGGGTCCTTAATATCGTGACGTCACAAAAACATGTGACGTCACACTAGGGAGGGGGAGTCTCACAAATGTGACCAGCTGTAATATGAAATTCGTGTGACGCAATTTATGGATTACATGTCAGTGGTAGATTTGTTTTATCTGCATATTGTTTATTATCTACTTTGTGCTATTGCTAATATACTATACTCTACTGACAACGCCCCCTATGATTCATGCGTCGGTTGGGCATGCAAAAAGTCAGTCCTGCGCCTGATCTCTCGCTCATCCAATATTGTCACACTAAACTCAACAAAATGGGTTAGGAGCGTTACGACGCGCGACGGTAAAAAATAAAGTATATTAGTGAGCACACACTTGGGCAATGTATTACCTGCGTGGTCGGTCTGGTTTCAACCAACCTCTCTGACCTTATTCTAACCGTTCACATGTTAGCGCATTTGTAAAAAATATTGACAAAACGATAACGAAATGAGGATTTTTCATTTATCGGTGAGTCATGTACGGTTGACACGCGGGTGTAACTTAGAACCTTAAGGGCGTGTTTCACCAAGCAATGTTAAAGTTAACGCCATGTTAAATAATATGATGATATTTAATAAATATCATGTTATCCCTCTCGTATTTCCTGTCAATGACTGAGATGGCATGGTATTTTAACATGGCGTTAACTTTAACATTGCGTGGTGCACGGCATAGTAATAAGATCGAAACGTGGTACACCTTTGTCGGCGACTGTACACACACCTAACAGGAGCTACTCAGTGTGCAGCCGGAGTTGAGACCCATTATCCATTCACGTCTTCAATTACATCACGCTCGCACTTAGAAGATCGGTTAAATAAAATTAACAGATAAGGTTAATTCACCAAAGATACCGATTAGTTGACATACGATTTGAATCAACCTAATCTGAGGAATGGTGCGAGCGTGATGTAATTATAAAATATCTGTCCGTTCCTTTCTGTCTGACAATATTCCACCAATCAGCGTTCAAATCAACAACCCATAATATTGTTGTCACTAGTTGATCATTCATTTGAATACCGTTCGAGAAACCGGGGGACAGTTACTCGTGGCTAACTGTTAGTCGTCCGCCGTGTCGACTGTCGACGTCACGCGAGTGTTGCCCAGTAGGTCCCACCCGGCAGCCGCGCAAATATTAACACGCGCGACTTGACGTGATAACGAGTTTTTTCAACGCTTCGTGACCGCTCCACATTAATAACTATTACATATCAGTATAATTGATATTATTACTAAATTCTATGACGATACACCCTCTGTTTTGCTATTATTGTTTTACGTATTGAAGTAACATAGTAAAGGTAGTAGGGATTTTTGTTTGACCTTCCACAAATACCTCTGTAGATTTACATATTATAACAAAAACCGTCCAACTGCGAGTCGGACACGCGCACCGAGGGTTCCGCACAAAACGAGCCAAAATCACATATTTTGTTGTATGGGAGCCTCCTTAAATGTTCGTATTATTTTATTCTGCTTTTTAGTACATATTTGTTGTCATAACCGATTTTAATGCGTTTTTTTTTTGTTTGAAAGGTATATCAGTAGAGAGTGTTATTAGCTATGTTTGGTAGAATTCTGTTCAGGTCGTCAAGGTCATCAGGTCGTTTGTTAGGTGTGATATTACACGCTAAGTCGGGGGTTTTTTTATAATTGTAATTTAGTTTTTACGCTTTGGGCACGGAACCCTATATCATTAAATGAGATAGGGGTTAGGAGATAACAGTTTATCCTGAATTCCTGACGCACACTATACGCCCCCCTGTGACGTGGGTGGAGATGCCACGAGATGCCGCATCCCCAATAATTATATCGGAAGGCATTCCTTACGATCCAGGTATTATTAACGCAACGGTCACTCTGTAAAGGTCGATATTTATAACTGACTAGCTGACCCGTGCTTCGTGGAGCATAGAACCGTTTAAACCTTCCCTGGACTTTAAAAAAAAAGCCGAATCGGTTCAGCCGTTCTCAAGTTTTAGCGATACTAACGAACAGGAATTCATTTTTAAACATAAGAGAAGAAGAGAGATATAGATACAGAAGAAGATAGCCTACACAGCCCAGGCCGTACACGGTTTCTAGAATTCTCCAGCCGAGGCCGAGTCTACCTTGAAAGTAGTATAAGGAACTTCTCATATACGTTTTTTCGGAGAAATTTAGCAAGGCTTTCAAAGGAATTTGTAAAGGCCCTCGCATTCGTTGAAGGTGAAGGCTTTGTATGAATCAAAACATGTTAAACTGCAATTCGAAGTTGCCCCCGACCCTACTTTACTCCGTTCCGACTCAATGTCATCTTAAAAGAAACGAATTTTAAGTAAACCACATTAACGTGTCATTGTTTTTCTTTATTATGCGGTGAATTGGTGTCGTTTCAAATGGAAGCACAAGCTGTCCCCAGGGCCCTGATTACGTAACTTTGGTGGCCTTCCTTCTATGAACATCAACTGTCATTTGGACGTTTGCACTTTAAAAAAAAAAACACGATTTAAGAAGTTCGAACGTCAAAATTATTGATGAGTCGAGGTTCATCAAAGGAAGGCCACCAAAGTTAGGTAACCAGGGGGCTGGCCATACTGAGCTTGGTTTACATTTGGATCACATTGAATCAAACCGGACTAACCTGCAGATTACCGATTGATATTGTCTATAACTCTATAGCTTATCTATAGCACATGTGTGATATATAATACATCTACATTCTGACATGAACTTTTTAGCCCCATGAATTGTAGAGGTTAATTGAGTACATATAGGTGGTAGGCATCATATAGAAACGACGTTCAAAAAACATTTTTTTGTAAAATTTACTCTGAATAAAAATATTTGATTTGATTTGATAATAATTATGTTATTAGGTATACAATTAATCATCTAATTGCAAAACATCGTTACTATTTTGTACTGTGTAATAATGGCTTCTCTGTTCCTAAATAAGTCTTAAGTAATAACTGTTCTGTACTGCATACATCCACAAAAAAAAATAAACCACAAAATCTGTCATATTGTTAAGGCGAGGATAACAGCAAATAGCGCCACTCTTTTTAAAATAAATTTTACAATGACCCAAAGACCTTATTAAAAAAAGTAATCGGTTCAAACTTTAAGTAACAACCGTTTTAGTTATTACTCATGAGAGTAAATACAGTATAGGATTTAGAGCTGTAATTAAATGCCAAAAAATTAGTTTTTAACTATTTACTTAAAGTTTTAACCCATTACTTTTTTTAATAAGGTCTTTGTGTCATTGTAAAATTTATTTTAAAAAGAGTGGCGCTATTTGCTGTTATTCCTTGCCTTAAAGAGAACTGCAGGAAAATCATTGTGAAAAAAAAAGGTTGTTAGGGGGCCCCCTTAATTTTGAAACCTACTCAAATGTCAAGTTTTGAAGTCTAAAAGATCTGATACAAAGCTGACCATTACTACCATATTATTTATGTTTGGCAACTAACCTAACCTAAGAGGAAAAGTTAAATATAAAAGAAACTAGGTCACAAACAATTAAATGTTAAGCAACAACAAAAGAAACTATTTTTTGCTATTATATTGCTTGACTATAACAGTCTTGCTTATATTGCTAGAATCTAGTTTAGTATTCTGAATTTCTAAATAACAACACAAAGTTGTATGCCAAATACATAATACAGTACATGACCGCAGTAAAATATAATTATTCAATTGGGTATATATAAGTTTTGATAGCAGATTAATGATTGTTGTAACATATATTTTTTATGTAAACAAATTTTTAGCACACAACTTTACTTGTAAAGCAATACACTGTCATCTTAATATATCATGTTGAAAAACTTATATAATTATTAATAACACTAGTTCACAAGTATAAAAAGAAGCCGGCTAATTAGATAAGCAAAGGTTAAAGAGATAAAAAAACAAATTCTTGGCCTGTGCTAATATTTAGGATCATTTCCTTTCCAGACAGGAAGCGCCAATATGCCAAGGGTACAAGATATTCCACAGACTGCTTGGAATAGTTCCAAGTTACTCGAACCTTGGATGAGATCAATAAAAGCCATAAACAATGCTATTGACAAGACAATCCTCCTTTTTTTAATTAAAAATTAATGATTTACTTCCAGTCCAGCACAAAAGTATTTTTTTTGGCAGATAATCAATTTTGAGTTACTTTTAATGAGGAAGAAAAATGACTTTCTAGAATATTCTTTACATGTTTTATTTTTTTGTTAAAGTTATTATACCAACAAAAGTATAGTTGTTTAAACTAAAATGGGGTCTTAAATTTAAATAATAAGGCTCATTCAATCATCAAAGGTTACACAATCAAAAGAAACTTCATATTTGGCTCATTGATAACCTAGCTTGGTCTTTTTAAAATTAATTGTATTACAAGACACAACACAACCAGTCAATAATGCACTAACACTAATAATCTCTGAGTAATAATAATAAAAAAACGACTTACATGTATTGGTGTAGGTGACGTTCAGTTGGGCTGCAAACTGCACGATGATGCAGGTAACGTTGTTGGCATCCGTGTAGAACCATTTGCCCTGCTGTGGAGCCGGAACAGGCTTGGGGGCCGGGGCAGGTGTGGGAGGAGGTGGTGGAGGCTCAGTGGTTGTGGTGGTGGTAGTGGTTGTTGTGGTGGTGGTGGTCGGTGCTTCTGTTTCCGTGCTGACTTCTGTCGGCGCTACCGGCTGAAGAGTAGTAGGGACTTCTTGAGGAACTTGAAGGACAACCGGCTTCTCATTGGGAATTTCATGTTTGGCCATAAGCAATTCTGGCTCTACTATGGGAGCTTTAGGCTTCGGAAGCAGAACTAACGGAGGCTGCATATTCGGCGCTGCCGCTGTACTTTCAGAGACTGCGCCATGACCTGGTAAACAAGACGTTTATTGCAGCAATTGACTGGGAAAGAAGGTAGAACAAAATAATGCATCTATTGTGCGTCACAAAAAGCGAATAATGTCGTAATGGAGTACGATAAGTAACAAAGGACACGAGCAGGGTTTGATCATTTGGGTACTCACCTATAACTAATAGACTACTAAAAACTAGAGACAGCAAACAAAAACTTAACCGAAACATTTCAATAATTTCACTTTATTTTAACGTTTGATTTCTGCAGAGGAAATATAAAATTACTGAGAAATAAGCGAGACCGAGTAAACGCGATTAATGTTCAGATACTAATGTCAAAACTTAAATGTCAATTATTGTCAAATAGTTATGACTGACGTCAATGTCATTTTGAATGTCAATCTGTCACGGCCAGCTGTGGCGGTGTTGCCACTGAAAATATAATTTTTAACACGAAAAGAACGCGAAACTTAAAATAAACAGCTTTACCATTGTTATTATTAATATTCGTAACAGCTGTTTGTTTATTTAATTACTAAGTTTAATTACGACACATAGAAAAAATATTTTAATATATAGCTATAGGTATTATATTAACTATATTTTAAAAAATATATTATTCTTCATAACATTATATTGTATATCCGATGGTTTTTGCTGAAACTTATTGATTATGGATGAATGAGGACGATTGTAGAAACGTTCTTATCTAATTCGGTATTTTCATAATAATAATAATATGTAAATGCTCTTCAGGTTGTCGTTGTATACAATACGTAGGTCTCAGCTGCTGGTTAGTACTTACTAATAGTTAATTAAAATTCAAAATATTTTATTTGCAAAATATGAAACTTAACAAGCTTTATTCGTTACATCACTGGTTTTAACCCTAACTTACCGAGAACAACCGGCAAAAAACTCGGACAAAAAAAAATTGTTATTTTAAAAAATGTAAGTACCTATCAAAGTACCTACCTACATATTAAAGTATACATTGAAGTAGCGTTGCACGTGGCCATCTTATTCCCAAGGATTGCAATCGTCAATAAAATAATTAACTTTTATACCTAATAAGCTTTAGCACAGAGACGTTCTTTAACTACATTTTCAATAAAGATCGTTATTTAGGAGCTCGCTTGTGTTTATTTCATTTTTAAATTAACTTTTTTTTAAATACAATAGGTAGGTACATTGTCTCAAATGTATTAATGAGAAGCGACGGTAAGAATATATACATTTTACCTTCCAATAAAATGTGTATTATGTTCCTTAACGTCCAAAGTCCTTTATGAGAGTACATCGCTTGCTACCGATTACAGCCCATAGATGTCGTACCGTACCGTTACCGCTCCCAGCGCCACCTTCCGTTAAATCTGTGAACTCTCAGATTAATAACTAAAGCATAGATACCGGGTAAAAAGCAAGAGCAGAGACATATTTCTGTTCTTGTCTCACTATACGACACAAGGAAAGGGAAGTCTAGCTGTCCGTTACTTTATTTTTTTAGGCTTGTCACCACTTTGGGCGATCACCTCTGTACGAAATTGCTCACAAGTTGCATGACAGCTAGTTTGAGCTAATTTGATGTCTTTATTCGAGGGACGTCCATAGTCGACATCACATGTCGATAAAAATGAAAATAAAGAAGAAGATATAATGTTTATACTATCTTAAAATTTAAAAAAATTATATCTAGCAATATCCCGCGAAACAATTATAACCACAACCTGCAAGCAGATGAGTGAGTGTACGCATAAGCATGCGTTTAATGCACCTCCCTCCTCCCACACTGCCTATGCGTACACTCGCAAGCAAAAAACGTGAAAACACCACCACCACACAAGCAATAATGTTAACACGATCGTGCAAAGTCCCACCACCATGCAGGTTGCAAAACTCGACGCGCGTTTCGCTCCGACCCCGGAGCATCCTCAGGATGTTGACTCTGCGAACAATGTTCGTTAAGTAGCTTAACGAACAATGTTCGTTAAGCTACTTAACGAACATTGTTCGCTTACTCACTCATCTGCTTGCAGGTTGTGGTTATAATTGTTTCGCGGGATATTGCTAGATATAATTTGTTTAAATTTTATGCTATGGATTTCCGCAAAGTAACGCCTGATTCCATTAACTATTTATACTATCTATTAAGAGGAAAGTAATTTATTATACTGCACTCAGTATAAATTACTTTCCTCTTAATATCCGTCTATGTCTATTAAGCTTAAAGGATTTTAGTTTGCCCCAAAAATATTCAAGATTTCTTCTTGAGGAAGTTTTCTAATATTATGAATAGGATACATTGCTTCCGCGTGAGTTTTTAATGATTTAAAAAACCTAAGTCAATAAGCATCTAATCTAAGAAGTATTAGCATCTTATATTCTTAGATATACGAGTACCTCGTTACTACTATTGCTAAATTAACAAGATTGTAACATTGTGATGCCGTTCAATATTCTGGAGGAATCTAATCTACTAAAACACTATTTAACTACATATAAGAAACTAGAAAAACAACAGTATATTTAGCGTTTGTAATGGACGTAATGCTATCTATTCAAAACAACGTTACGTGTAAAATCAATTTGACAAAATTAAGAATGTTGAGATAGAGGATATGAATAAAAAGTAAAGTCATATAGACTTACACCATAATTAAAAGTCAGGAAGAGATTGCTGTAAGCAGTAACACAGCCTTTATGTACAATTCCTCTTATTGCACTTATCTACTATACAATTGATTGTATTTTATATTCAAAAAAAGATTTTTTTATTCCTTTCTATTTCCATAATACTATTTTATAAAAACTAAAAATTATAATATTAACATCCAAGTCATTCTTATCATCCCATTTTACTGTACTGCTGGTGTATGGAAATCGTACAGTGCAAGTAATATTTAATTGTCTAACAACACAGACACACACAGACATTTGACATTTCTAGCATTTGGATTGGGATAAGTAAAAAAATGTATTCAAAAATATATTTATTACGTATAATAATATTAAATTAACAATGGTAAACAACGCTTACAAACATACAAAAAACTGCACCAAAAATACAAAAAAGCTCTCTCAGTCTATCAACGCAGCATGCACTCCAGTTACGTAGGAGAGCCATGAATTTGACGATATTTATTTATTTATTTATTTTTTATTTGTTCAATAGATACACCAACAACTTATTGCTAATTACATTAATAACTTAATCTAATACTGTTTGCATAGTTCTATCACAATAGTTAATTACAGGTGTACACAGCATTTAAAGATAGATCTCCATAAAAATTTAACAAAAAAAATGTTTGTAGTCAGTTTAAGAATTAATTTTATTTCATTTCAATATGCTTACTTTAACTTTAATTAATTAAATAAATAATATTAATTCGTATATATATGAATGTCAATTTGAATATAAATATGAAATGTCAAAGTGAGGACAATTACATGTTAGAATTTACAACACAACTTATGTACTAGAATTTGGATTACATGTCATGCATATAAAAATCAATAAAATAAAAAAAGGTTAATAAAATAAAATTAAAATATAAGTATTATTTTCTAGAGGTGACAGGTCACACAGTCAACAAGTACAAATTAAGGTCACAATATTAATTGATGTTGTCCTTAATTACTATGTTATACAATTTTTTCTTAAAGTTCGCTAAAGAGTCGTGAAAAATGTGAAAACGATACAAATGGACCGACAGGACCGGATTCATACCTCGGCTTCAAAGGAAACCCGTGTGCATCAACATCAATGTGATACAATATTCTCGTTTGCAATAAAATAATTGGGGGTAAATGTTTAGAGCAAACATGACTCTATGTAGCTTCTGGTTTTCCTATGAACTCGAACTATTTTATTTTTGGAGCATGATTTTGTAAAAAACCTGTAAATACCAAATAGCAGATTAATTACCTATATTTAACTTGGTATGGTAACATGCTATGGTTAAAAATAATAAAAGTTAAAAGTACCGAATATATCTATTCAAACAAAGTGATTATTTCGAACGGTTATCGATATAGAAATGTACATCACTCTGAGAAACTTAACCTCTTTGTTATGTAAACAAATATTTTTTAATATAATGCAAACACCGCATACGAGTAGAAACTATAATAATATACACATACATCTATTAAAATAAATTAGTTCTAGCCTATTTGGATAAATTTACTAAGCCTATAACATTTAAAACATACTTATGAAAAGATATTGTTCCGTCACAGTTTTCTTTTCGAGATGTAGGTATAACTTTTACACGCATTCACTAAGCAAGGCTTTTTCCGAAACAGTTATGTTGTAAATTGCAAAAACTGTAATAAATCAGATGAGAATTATTATCTATTACATTATAATAATAAAATCTAAAAGAAAATGTTTTCTTCATGTTTTGTTGTTGACACAATAATAGGATGGCATATAATGCTACCAATTGATGTTGTCGCTAATTTCTAAAGAGCTATTAAAATACAGAGACGTTTTTATTTAGTTGGTTTGATACGTTTGACAGACCACCAAAATTTGACAGACCACCAAATCGACCTCTGACCTGGTGACAACGCGAAAAATCATGAAGTTGCTGTCTCTTTTACTCTCATGAATCTTTGCATTTGAAATTTGTTAGATAGATCGCTGTTTTTAGCTCTACTTTTTACACTCCTTCTATGTATATCCTATTTCTATGTGTGAACTAAGTGAATGCCACAAGCCGCCATCTTTGATATATCAGATCATTGTAAGTATCTCATAATGATGAGGATGGACACCAGGAAGCCCTTACTAGGACTTTGGACGTTAAGGAACATAATACACATTTTATTGGAAGGTAAAATGTATATATTATGGTTCCGTTTGACGTCCAAAGTCCTTTATGAGAGACGTGTTTGTTATCTTCTGGTGGCTTGTAAATAATGCAACAATGTGATAAACTTTTAAAGTAATAAAAGAATCACAATAACACCTTTCAAGTACTGTATGTCAAGAGACTGGTCGAGTATTTAATTCTTTATTTAAGAATATATTTTGGTTCACATAATCCGACATCACAATAATTACTGCTGATGTAAGTTTCCAGGCGTAGCGTAAAAATATAAATATATTTATAGCTTTATGACATAATACGTATTTTGAAAGGAAAACTGTTAAAGTACCTGAGGCGTTCACCAAGATACAAATATTGCACCGCCAGTGGGGATTAGTTTACATTCCAAGCAACTGGGGTATCACAAAATTTTAGCACCATCGACTCCGCTACTAGTAAGGGTTGAATGCAATTAAAAACGTCTTGCAAAGTTAAAAAGATAGTTACCTACTATTCGATGCCATCGTGTGACACTTTTGGTTCTATGAATAACATATATTACCTGGATGGTACAAGTACTATACGCTATGTACTAGTGTAATAGAACATATCTGCAAATCTAGACTTATTCATGAGAATTAAAGATAAATAAGTTATAATATTACCGACTATGTCACCTTTGATCCTTTCCAGGACTGTGGAAATCGTCGCAAAGATCTTGCCAGGTGACCGACCGGCAATTAGGGAGTAGATATCCATAAGCTGCATCACGTCTTCAGTGTCTTACATTTGACAGGAACTTCGTAGTTGCGATTAGTGTTCCATACACTTTTACTGAAGCTGTAGCGTGCCAGCGTTAGGCAAGCAACCTTCCCGATTGGGGTGATGAAGGTTGCAAAGTTGATAAACCCTATGAGGCGAGACCTGCATGAGGGACCAACCACCAGCTGCACAGGAAACTCCATAAACTCTAGCACATATACAGTATCTATTTTTTCAATAAAACTTTATTAAAGTGTCATGGTGAGTGTCCCGAGCTTTATGTAGCCTTTGAAGCTGTAATGTGCGAGCTTTAGACCCTTAAGTCTAGGACTGATTTTGACCCAAAGTCGACTACAGACAAGAGACCATGAGTTCTAGTACGTCTGCAATATCTTGGTTTTCAATAAATACAACATATTTGGATGTGCGTCTGTATCTGCGTTATAAAACTTTTGTCTTCGTATCATCGACCTCGTCTTAGAATGTATGCCATTATAAAGCTCATGAATGTATACCATCAATAGAAACCTTATATTAGGATGTGTGCCAAAATATAAACATCTTGTTTGCGTATATCAATCCCTGTATTAGTATTAGAACGTGTGCTATTATAAACATATTGTTTGTGTATCATCAATCCTTGTATTTGAATATGTGCTATTATAAACATCTCCACTTTATATCATCAACAGGATATTTGTATTAGAATGTACCTATGCCATTATAAACCTCTTGAATTTATATAATTGATAGGAAATTTGTATTAGGATGTATGCCTGCTCTTGACTTTATATCATCGTTAAGAAATCTGTATTATGATGTGTGCCATTATAAAACTTTAGACTTTGTATATTGGACATAGGTAAAGCACGCGTCGACAATGACTCGACGGTCAAAGTGGATATAATATTAATATTATACTCTGTAAAGCTGAATCCGTTTGTGCGACAAACAGACCACTGCCCCGATTTTCATAGGACCTGGTATACGTAAAGTAAATAGGCGCAAATGTTTGGCGTTTCAGCCAACAGCAATCCTGCTATACCCGGAGGTAAATAGTTTCGACACTGATATTATAGTCCCAAGAGGAGTAAGACCTGCTTGAACAATCAGCTATTAGTTAATGTATTGTAATGAACTTGTACTGTCCTTATTGACTTTCAACAGGGAATTTGTATAGGTTTTGTGTCCCTTAAATATTACTCTTGCAGTGTAAGTGCGCGGCTATACGACCTGTCCCAGCGGGATGAAGGTTAGGAAGCTAATTTTTTAGTTTCGAAGCTGATATTATGGCCCAAAATCCCAAGAGGTAGAAGACCTGCTTGAACTGTCAGCTTTTAGTCAATATATTGTAATGAATTTGTACTGTACTTATTGACTTCCGACAGGGAATTTGTATAGGTTTTGTGTCCCTTAAATATTACTCTTGCAGTGAGAGTGCGCGACTATACGACCTGTTGTAATAACCCTTCTGTACTTACTGACTTTTTAAACAGGGAATTTGTATAGCGTTTTGTATACCATAAAAATTGACTTTGCAGTTTGACTGCGAGGTGATACGACCTTTCCCCGCGCGGGAGATTTAGGTTAAGATGCTAATTTATAGCCTGAACTACTGCAGTTGGTATTATGTAATAGCCAACAATTATTTATAAATTTTAATGTCCTCGGTAACGGTAATTTTGATTTGATTTGATTTGATTTATATAGCAAGCATACCAACAGTCTGTGTTATATATTTAATGGTAATAGTATTTTAGCCACAACTACAAAATGAACGAGATTTGCAAATCTAATCACTTTGATTAATATCGTGAGGGCGTCGACTGTACAATGGATTTTTACCACTTTATTGATAGTATTCGTGATGGCGTCAACTGTACATAGTTTAAATTCATAACAATACCTCTTTTTAAAAAATGATAATTTATGTGAGGTTACCGACTGTACATTTTATTCGATCACTTGTCTCAGTTTGAAATCATTCTATTAAAGTCATATTAAAATCAGTAAAGTTTTGATTTCTTATATATTATGTGGTCATATTATATAATATATTATATCCCCCCCCCCCCTTCTTTTTTAAGGAGTGAGGATGCCTCGCAAAGTCTTGGATCGCCAGTTTAATTTTTGTTCGAATACCCACGATTTATTTATTAATGATGGTTCCAGAGAACTTGTCTGTTCGTAACCTGAATGTATGTTATCCAGTCCGCCTACTTTTTATCTTGGCTTGTCAAGCATTAGATATCTGCGTCTGCATAAACATGAATTTTCTAAGCTATATTATATAGGCTTAGGGTATGTTTATTAAAAATATTTTCAGGCGTCTACTGTTAGAACCGAACAGTCAAGACGTTTAACGTACCTATAGAAGGTCTGGAAAAGTTGTAGGTACTTCCAGTGCAAACATCGATCTATTTCGTTCAGAAATGCTATGAGTGAAAATATCGATCTATTTGGTTCGGACATGTTATGAGTGTAAACATCGATCTATTTGGATCAGAAATGTTATGAGTGTAAACATCGATCTATTTTGATCACAAATGTTACAAGTGTAAACATCGATCTATTTCGTTCAGAAATGTTATGAGTGAAAACATCGATCTATTTGAATCGGAAACGTTATGAGTGTAAACATCAATCTATTTGGATCAGAAATGTTATCAGTGTAAACATCGATCTATTTTGATCAGAAATGTTATGAATGTAAACATCGATCTATTTTGATCACAAATGTTACAAGTGTAAACATCGATATATTTCGATCATAAATGTTATAAGTATAATGTATTTTAAACTAAATATCTGCAGAACTGTACGTACTGGCTCAATTAGCAATAGAAAAGAGCTGAACAACTTCGCAAAAAATATTTTACTACCCTCCGCGAAGTAAACGTAAATGATGTAACAGATGGAAAATTCGATTTAGTAATGAAATATTTGTATTAATACATTTACATAGCCATTTGAAATGTAAAAGACAGCGGTTTATTGTATGAATACGTTTACATTTTAGGTAATACGTCTCCGTTCCAAAAATGGCGGTAGTCGTAAAAGTTTCAAAATAGCATTTTTTGTTAATTAATTACTTTTATACTATTCGGATATCACGTTTTGATAAACAGGTCACCGAATTAGGCACGATCTCAAGAAATAGATCATTAGTACCGCCGCATAATCGTGAAAAATTATCATGTCACTCACCAAATGCGGCTGCAAACCTTTGCTTCGATCCTAATTTCAAACGGCGAAGAGATTTTCTGCTCCATCTTCTACAGTAACCGCCAATAACGAGTTCAAAACGACGAACTTTTCACCGCGATATCCCGATCGCGTGATTTACGTCTACCCGATACGCGGTAAAAAACTATATAATGAACTCTATTGACGATCAGTAACGGTTTTACGACTTTATAAAACTCAAAAATTAGTTTTAAATAGATTTTAAAATTAAAAGTTAAGTTAAATTTATAACTTAAATAAGTAAGTTTTTAGCGACTGCATGGTTGCAAAAACGACGCAACAATGATCTGATATATTAAAGATGGCGGCTTGTGGCATTCACTTAGTTCACAGATTTAACGGAAGGTGGCGCTGGGAGCGGTAACGGTACGGTACGACATCTATGGGCTGTAATCGGTAGCAAGCGATGTACTCTCATAAAGGACTTTGGACGTCAAACGGAACCATAATACCAATTTGTTGAAACTTTTCTCATAGAGATTCGAAAGGGGACGTTAATGTGGACGGCTTTTCCCTAGAGAATGTATAATAATTATACTAGACTAAAATAAAACAATCTAAATGTAGGTAAAGTGACATATTTTTTATTAATTTCTTTTAGCATCAATATAGGTAGTAGGTACCTACTCAACGAAGGAAGAAGGTAAAAAAAGATGTGGTCACACAAAATATTATAACCAATAGTTTGCTAATTATTATATGTAATAGGTACTTATAAAAATAAATTACAATTTCAACATACAAAATACTGGTCCTTACACTTAATTAGATTTAAGATTATAACGTAGGTACGAATATCTGCTAGGTATAAGGAAGTAGGTTCATAAATGAAGTACCTAGTTTAGGTACTAATTATTATTAAACCATAGCACAAAGTAGATAATAAAACCATAGTAAAACTCTTTGGCATTAGATAAGTACATATTAAATTATAGGTGGGTAGTATTAGTTTCGAAAGTATGAGTGGATTATACAATATTCCTAATAATTATTATCTTATTACATACGCACACTATAGCATACCTACACTCCTAACATACACATTACACCTAATTATAGTTATTTCCCTAATTAGGTACTGCCAATAGTAATAAATAATATAATTTAGGTCAAAATCGATCAAAGAGTAGGTAACATTCAATAAAATATTATATGATTATATGTAGGTACAACTATATAATATTAACGTACCTTTATTTATTATAATAATACTCGTTCGTTATTTTAAAACAGAATTAATCAACTATTAACATAAAAGAAATGGCAACATTTTAAACGCCGCGTATTACGGCGATTTACAAATTAACACACCATTATTACTTTAAGTACTTATTTATTAAAATAATAATAAGATTATTACTTTCTCAATTAACAATTGAAATTAATATAAATGCACGTTACTAATAATTAAACTTTACTTATTACATTTATTAAAATAATAATAATATTATTACTTTCTTAATTAACAATTGAAATTAATATAAATGCACGTTACTAATAATTAATTAAACTTTACTTATTACATCGGCTCAATCAGCAAAAAGATAAAATCAAAACAATACTCACTGATTCACTCAATCACTCAGCAGCTTCTACGCAACGCTGAAACAAGCCGACATTCTCACACGATCACAACACAAAACTCTAGAAGCCGGTAACTACTTTGTGTAGGCACAGATGAATGTATCCTCACAGGCAGGTTCGCTAGCCCGGTCACCTGGAGACCTTATTGTGAGACCAATAAGACCGTCTTCTGGAGTGTCCTACTCGACGTATAGCTCGAAGCGCGCGCGACCGACGCGACTCGCCTTGTCGTAGACGATGTCGCGCGTCCAGATTCGGCATTCCACGTTGATCACCACACCACCTGCATCAAAATCCGTAACTTAGTTTGGTCTTTCATCCGATTTTCCAAAATAAGATTATCATAGTATTTGAAACTGTGGGTGACTAGTACTGCCTAGGACGAAGCTGTCGCAAGTAGCCAAAAATAAGGCATAATTTATAACTATACGGATTTTCCATTCTAGATAAGGAATTAATTTCCTTGCCTCGATATATTATCTATATCTATACTTATATACTTATAATAAAACTGTAGAGAGGTCAATTCTGTACATTGAATATTTTTACAAAATACATATTGGAGGATGATTGGCGATCGATACTGATGCCAAAAATGCAATTAGTAAAATTTTTGTCTGTCTGTCTGTCTGTCTGTCTGTCTGTATGTGCGCGATAGGAACAAAAACTACTGAAGGGATTTTAACCAAACTTGGTACGATTGTAGCCCATATTCCTGGGCAGGTTATAGGCTATATAACATAACGCTACGATACATAGGAGCCGAGCAGTGACGATAAATTGGAAGCAAGTCGGAGGAATTTCGCGCGCGCGGGCTGCGGACGAACGGTTCATGCGGGGGGCGCGGGGGGATCGCTTACACAGTGACGCGAAGCAATAGAATGTGGCACTAAAGTAGATTAGAACTTGAAATAAGTACCTAACTAACAGATTTTTTTTTCTGAGAAGAGTGTTTCCACAGTGTCATAATAATATAAAAATTGTATTTTTGAACTTGCTTCACAAATTGAAATAAATTATCATTTATTGTATAAATCAACTTAATTAACTGTATTATTAAAAGAAAGCCTTTCGCGATAATCTAAAAAAACGGGCAATTAAGCGGTTTTTGGTAAACTATTTATACCATCACGGTATTAATCCTTATCATTTTTAATACGTTAGTTGGCTTAAGAATTTCATGAAGACTATATTTGCCCTTTATACCTAGCAAGTATAATTAATAGTTTAGGAGATAATATAGCAAAATTAAAATCGTTACGCCGTGATTCGACCGCCGCATCGCGGCGCCGCGCGATACAGGCTGATGCGTGACGTCTTATATCCGAGTCGGGGTGTAGTGTAGGTATCAGATGCTGGTAGGTAGGAATTTTGGCGAAGGTCAACCAAAGGAACTCCACCCCACTGCTGGGTAAAAAATACTATTAAAATGTGCTAACAGGCAGTACCAGTAGTATGAATTTATATAGATGTCGCTTTGATTTGAAGATATATGACAATAAAAAAAATACTGGACGTTTGTATGAAGCGCGGCGGGAACCGCGCTGCTTCAAGCATTCAAATTTATTCTTTTTTTATTTTATATTTTGTTTAAAACAAAATTTCATTTATTTATATTATTATTATTTTTAATCTTAGGGTAGGTTATAAAAAACGCTACTAAAGCCGATCGGCGCGGCGCGCCGAGCTGGGGCCTAACTCTCCAAACTGATTCGATTTTAATTCAGAGTCGATCGTGCCGCATACTCCCGTAGAAATTGACGTTTGTTTATTTTTATTCTCTGTCGATTGATATGGTCTGGTGTACAAAAAGTTACGTTCTAACGGTTTTCTTTAACCTAATTAATTTCAAAGTAATCTACCAAATAAAACACCAAAAACCGTTAAGATCGAACTGATTCGATTCTCAGTTGTGTCGAGAGTAAGCCTGCTGGATCCTCGGCGGGGCGTGCCGCTGCGCCCATGTCTAACCGAGAGTTCCGTTTTAAAGACCTTAGTAATTGCAATATAAGTTTAAATTTAATAATACTTCAAAACATTAATGACAAAAACGGTAAATAAGTTTAAAAAATTGAAAATATTTTTATGGTTTCGCAATTTATCCTATGTCGTTTAAATTTTATATGAAGCAACATTTTAATAGTGCATTAAGATGTTGCTTTATATCAAATTTCTATTCCCGGGAAGTACCCTTTAGGTTTTGGTTCCCTTTGGCGTGTCGAAAATTGCGAAAATTAGCGATATAAAGTATAAACGGCTGAATCTTTGGGTAGATGTGGCCAAGATGCCTGTTTCTTTTCACAGCCAGAAGGGACAGTAGAGCTGAGTTTTTAATATGATTTTTAGCTTGATACCTACACGTGTTAAAGTTTTGACACCCAGACAGACAGACGGACATCGAAGTTAAATACTTTACTAAATTAACGTGAAAAATTGTCTGGGTCTATACGGTGCATTCGAATAATATTATCCTAACTTCGAATACCTTTGCTGACTTCTACATATTGTTCGAAGGCCTACTTCTTTTGCCGAGCTCCGAAAGGATAGTAATATATTATTATTATACCCTGCATACCAAGAGGCTTGCCGGGTACGTGTCTTGCTGGATCGGGATCAACACTGGGATGCACTGGGAAGTACCTATTAGCGAAAGTTCTCAGCGGTTGCGCCAATAAACTAAAAATATATTTAAAAATACTAAAGTGCCCTAAATCACTTTTCCACGCGTACGAAGTCGCGGGCACAGCTAGTCACAAATAAATAACAAAATGATACAATCATAATAATATAACAAAGTGGCTGACGCTAGGTGCCTGTATGTTATAGTTTGTGAATGTACAGTTGGTAGCATAAAGTACCTACATAATAATACCTTTATTATGTAATGCTTGGTATAAATCTATTCATTCAGGCACAATCAAACAACCACGTCACCGAGTCGTGATATATACTCACGATGAGGGTTCTCGAAGAACACGGCGATGAGCGGCGCGGGTGTGAGGTCGGGCAGGTGGCGGGAGGAGCGTGGGATGCGGTCGGCGGTGTGCAGGCGGTTGGTGGGGAAGCCGGGGGGCAGGGCGCCCGGGATGTACTGGACGGGCCCGATGTTCTCCTCGTCGGAGCTGAACTCGCCGTTGCAGGAGACCCACACGTAGTCGCCGTACCGGTGCGCCGGGTGTTGTTGCTGGACACAAATGGCGGGGCGAGTTACATCGTTACGTGACCACGCAAGCGACGGATCTAAAAGCCCTAAGCAGTGCTTAGTAAGCACTTAATCATTTCTGTATCAGCAATCAGCATCAACGCTTGTGCAGTGCACGCCCTTGTATCGCACGCACATCAAATCGTGTGAGTGTATTCGTGCGCTATAGCATGCTATAACCTAAATGATCTTATTTTATTACCAAAAGCAGACAGAACAACGAAATAATTGTCTACCACTACATCACGTCTACGCGTACACTAAAATAATTTGATAGACTGGGAATAGAATGAACATTTGCTGGTTTGATATAAACCTGTTATTTATTAGACTCACCATCGCTATTTTGATGCTGTTGGGCATATCCTGCGGGATCGCCATGGGCATGGACACGTTGTATGGCTCCGGGACCCAGTAGTGGATCTGTGATAAGCGACACCAGGCAATCACTTAAAATTTATATTAGAATAGTCCAACAAAACTAAGTACAACAAAGAGCCTTGAAAGTAATCTGCTAATAATTCTGAACGGTGATTATAGTTGTTGAAATGTTTAATATCCAACATGGCTCCTTTTACTCACCCGCGCACGATTTAAACTTTGAGCGCTTTAGGTATTTGACACGGAATCCATGCTCCATTTTTCACCTTTCTAATTACTAGAAAGACCTCTATTGAGAACCTTACGTTTGACCAAAGTCTTATTCTTGATTAAGGTGGTCAGTTGTCACCAACTAAGTGGAAGCAATTGACGCTCACGTTGCTAAGCCGGAGGAAGACGCAGGGCTTGCCGACCCCGTAGCCGTAGAAGTTATCTGCGTTGCAGGGCGCCCACATGTTGAGCGCGCGCTCGCAGTTGGGCGCCGGCAGCCGCTGGTCGTGCCGGTGGGTGGAGCAGGGCGCGCGAGGCGGGTCGTCCGGCACCGTGGTCTCATACGCTGAAACAGGAATCCAGTTGTACCACTATGACCAATAATAATATGCCTATGCTAAGGCGTACTCAATACAAGATACCCTGGTCTCATACGCTTAAACAGGGATCCACTTATACCAATGCGTCCCATACATATATGCAGAAGGGCTCAAGTACCATGGTCTTATACATTGTAATAGGATTAAATTAAATCATTGTGACCAATATAATTATGTCAAAGGTTTTAGGCACCATGGTTTCATAGGCTGACATTGTTGGCAAACTTTTATTAAGGTCCACATGGTGAATGCTAATTGGGTTGAGGGGACGTCGTAAACTTTTACAACTCGCGAAATTGACGGGTCGATATTCCGTGACCTATCACTGAAAGTACATTCTGACATCGTGATAGATACAAGGTGAATGGAAGTTTCGAGTTTTGAGACCGTCAGATTGTCTTCAAAACGTGATTGTGAGTAGATCATCACACGTAGGCCTATAAAACAAAGTCCTCTGCCTCGTCTAAATGTATTTCTGTGCCTACGCGATAAACTCGGATACTGTTGCACCAATCTTCATACTGTCTTCACCAATGGATAGAGTGGATCTTTGAGAAGTTTTATTGTATTAAATAGACCCGGTAGATCTTAATTACAAGGCACTACGAAATTTGCCGGGAGATTTAGTAAGATATATAGGAAGTAAAAAGTAATCACCGAGTAGGAAGTCGCTGATGCGCTTGTACCACACGTGCCAGCTGCCGGGGTCGCTGGCGCGGAAGTGGATCAGCGGCTGCTCGTAGTTGTACTCGCTGGACTGCGGCCACACCTCCAGCACTGGGAATGAGGGGATTATAGAACTGCTGGAAGACTAGCCACTAGTATTAACGCGCAGGTTCATTATATTCGTTATTTTGTGAATAAAATGCGCTAGATCTAGACACCACGCGCTGATTGGACCGACATAGAACAGTTTGAGAATTTTTTACGCCAGATTATGTCATTATATTATAATTATGTCCTACTAGCGCGTTGATATCCCAGAATGAATGAAGAGATGACGATCTAGCATTTGTTCTAATAATATAATAAGATAGGTATGTATTAATGTCTAGTATATTTGTGGAACATTTCAGACTCTACATCAATATTCACTGACTATAGCTGCGTTAAACACATCAAAACCACTTACCAACATATCTGTAGGGCAGGAATAGAGCTAGCAGCAGCCCGGTGATGCCGCCTGTAAGTATTTAAGTTAAGTATATATTGTACCTATATTATGGCAGACGTTAACGCCTCAATGGTCTTGTGCTTTAGAGCTTGGCTCTCGACTCGGGGGCCGTGGGTTCTATTCCCGGGTTGACACAACAAATAATGTTGTTTTAAAATTTAGTTAGATCAATTCTTGCTTCTCGCCTGATTGTCCGACACAAATGATGAATCGTGCGTCGGATGGGCATGTAGAAAGTCGGTCTTGCGCCTGATCTCTCGTCAGGTGTGTCGGTTATCCGCCCCACTGGGCTATGAGAGTGAAGGAAGTGAGTGAGTTCGGTGTATCGTGCACACACTTGGGCACTGTAAAATGATTCCTGCGTAGCCGTCTGGTCTCAATGAAACCGGCCGCCGTCACCGAAATAATAATAATAATATATGTATAATAATATTTCGAGAAAAGGTAGGTAGTGCCCTTGCGCTTTGCTTGGCTCGTCTTGACGGGGGCACGACCGTGCCCCCAGATCTATAGACGCTTCACACCACGTCAATCTGGCACGTGATAAGTATCCGAAGAACTTGTGTTACAGGTACCAGACAACGAAAATATATTTAATATTTGTATACTATACACATATTTAAGATTTTTTATTATATTATACACGAATTTAATACACATCCATGACCCAGGAACATTGAAAACTTTTTGTTCCCTCGGCGGGATTCGAACCCGCGACCTCTCGCTCGAGCACCAACACGCTAAACCACTGCGCTACGGAGGTCGTCAGAACAACAGAAATCGGTGTGGGTAGCATTATCATTATTGTTGTTGCAGACGTTACAAATTGGAATATTAGTTGAACGTGACATTGTGTGTAGTAAAAAGCTTACGCAGAAATTTAATAACAAACACTGAATGTAATCTATACTTATATTATAAAGCGGGAGAGTTTGTTTGTATGAGGAAACAACACGGTGGAGAGAAATACAAAATAGGTATTTATAAAATCTATTGCTGTCTCGCAGTGCCTTAGCAAGCCAGCACTAGCGCGATAAAGACAACTGCAACTTGGAATGAAATTACCTATTAAAAGTACCAGAAATTACGTACCAGACGTTTAGGGGATTCCTGTTTCCTCCTCCAAAACTTAACCGATTTAGATATTTTTTTCTTTATTAGCTAAAAAAAGAAATTAACTAGGTTCCTATTTTTTGATTTTGTTGCATAATGTAGTCAAATCTGTTTCCTGGATGTTTAAACATAGCGGAGAGTCTGGCGATTTTTTTTTGGTTTTTGAACGTCCATATCTTTTTAAATAATAAGTTTATTAAAAAAAGGAAAAAATAGGGACGTACAAATATTATACATAGATATTCATGATAAAAATAGTTACTCTAGAGGTATTATCCAGGGAGAAAATAGAAATCCCCATGACCCCTATTTTTGTATGGAAAAAAATTCGTGGTTTTTCCTCTTAAACGCGCTAATCTCAGGAACTACTGGTACGATTTGAATTTTTTTTTGTTGGATAGTCCATTTATAGAGGAAGGCTTTAGGCGATATAACATTACGCTGCGACCAATAGGAGCGAAGCGTCAGTGAGAAATGTTGCAAAAACGGGGAAAATTATTCACATTTGAGGACTTTCGTTGCGTGCGCTGCATAAATGGTTACTCAAAAATGTATGAAAGAATGAATTTTTTAATAATCATAATAACAAAAACCAAAAGATAACTACGCGAACGAAGTCGCGGGCACAGCGTCATAATATTTACAATTAATGTATTTTGGTCTATAGCTCTAGTTTATCACCATTACACAACCTAATAACATGTGTAAAAAGAGCAGTCACTATAACTTTGGGATATGATTGTCTCATTCTAGAAATGTACAAACTTTTTTTTACAAGAAATTTCAAAAAAAAAATTTTATTTGCTTTATTGTTATTTTTGCGACAGAAAAATAAGAAAAGGTAAAAAGTAAAAAACAAACAAAAATATTAAAAAAATACATTTCCAAAATGAGTTAAGGTAGTATAATCGTATCTCAAAGTTATAGTGACTGCTCTTTTTACACCCTGTATAGTGTAATTTGTTAGTAAAAAATAATATTATACAGGGTGTAAAAGAGCAGTCACTATAACTTCGCGGGGTAATTACCAGGCAAGAGTTATATCCATTGGTACTAGCCATTTGCTTTTAATCGACTGTTTTAAAAAATTAAAAATTTTCTATAGGCAATGTGCAACGTGCACAACACAGCGATCGGCTGATTACGCTGAGAGGTCAATAGCACGCGTAAGACGTTCATTACGTACTAGGGCAAAAATTATAATATTTAAGAATCTAATGCAGAACGTTGTTCCAAAAAAAATTTTTTCTCAAAAAACAAATAATGAAAAAAAAAACATTTCTAGAATGAGAAAAGGTCCTTTAATCATATCCCAGAGTTATAGTGACTGCTCTTTTTACACCCTGTATATGTTAGTAAAGTATGTATGTAATGATCCTCAGCAGTATGAAACAAAGGATATTTAATTACATTTCATGCATTGAATCCAATAAAGCTAATCCTAAATCCTGTCCGGACATGTCGTGTGTCCTGCAAGCTGTCGCGAAGCCTGATAAAAGCAGTAACGAGCTTACAAACCTAACGAGCTTTCTGTTAAGTAATGAATATATTCAACAAACTATATACCGGCAGTAATATTAATGAGTGATAATATTTTAGAGTATGTATGGGTCCCATATTATAGAGTTTACTGAGAAATTACCAGCGCTGAGGTACTTTTTTAACTTATTGTATGGGCAATTTCTCATCTTCTTATATATACAAATGAATTACTCTTCGTTAGTCTTGCTAAAACTTGAGAACAGCTGAACCGATTCAGCTATTTTTAGTCTTGAAATATTCGTAAAGGCCGGAGAAGGTTTAAATGATATGCTCAACGAAGTGGGCACTGATCAGTAGTAACATAAAAATCTTTCAGCGCTGGTATTTTCACAGTATATTCTACATAGGAGGAATATTATTATTATTAGCCTAAACTGTCCCACTGCTGGGCAAAGCAGGAATATACACACTGTTCATTAAAAATAGTATTGTATCGTGATATTATATGTATCCAACGTACCTAGAAACCAAATTTCAAACCGAATCAATAGTTTAAATTTCAAGTGTTCAGTTTAAAGTTCAATTATAACACTTTGGGTAAGTATTCCATATCTAGGGAAGGAAAATATGGTTTAATGTTTTAAATATATATATTGATGTGTTAATAATAATATAATACTATCGATGATCTATTACAATACACTCAATGAATCTCAGATTTAATGAGCATAATATCTAACCACTACCGGCTAACCCGTCGCGGCGTCGTCGCTAGCCAATTAGCTTCTCAGTTCTCACGAAAATAAAATGGCGGAACTTCTGATCCTCCCAGTGTCCTAATTGTTATTAGTGTAAGTTAAGATTGCACGACATGTTGAAAAATTGAAATAATTGTAAATGGCAAATTTTTTTAACTATTGACTTGCGACATTGTACTAGATAATATCATATTACCTATAGTTTAATAGGGCTGCTGTAAGAGATTTCTTGTTTAGAAATAAGCAGTACCTTTGTGTCGTATTTTCATATAAATTGTTGTGTTAAAAATGTTCCTGTGTACAATAAACTGAAAATAAAAATAAAAATAAATAATTTTTAGTCAGTTTTTTGTTTATCTTTTACAATATTTTTGTGTAGGTACCTACGTTAGTTAGTTTGTGTGAATTTATATCGTGAATATTGTATATTATTTATTCACAAAATATTGTGTATTGGATGTTGCTTCGTGAGCGTAAAATTAATTTTGTAGTTCTACAAAATTAATTTTACGCTCACGAAGCAACATCCAATTAGAATAAGAAGTATCTATACTAATTAGTAATTACTAACAATTCACCGCAACAATAAGTAACCTATGTCCTTCCCCCTAGTCTACTCTATATATCTATGCCAAGTTTCCGAGCCTAAACCTATACAAACCTACACATATTTCCACTTCATTTTGTTGGTGTAGAAGTGTAAAAAACATTCCCCACACACAAGTACACATTTAAAAGTATAACATTTTTAAAAATAATTTGTAATAAATAGTAATTAATAAAAAGTTAATGGATATTATTATTCAAATATACAATGCATAGTATGTAATATTAAGAAAAAAAAATTACATAACGCTCATCACTCACCGATGACGATGACGACGGCGACGACGATCGCGATGATCTTGATGGTCCTCTTGTCCAGCCCCATGGCAGCTGCTGGCGCCGGGTGCTGGGGATGCGCGCGGCTCCGCGGTCGAGCTGGGAATGGTGAGGAGACGCCGCGCCGAGCCGCGCAGCGCCGCGCTCAGACGATGTACATTGAACACTGAACTATTACAATATTTACATGCAAAATTCAATTTTAAGTTCGTTAACCTTTAGTGGCAATAAGAGCTTTGACAGTAATGAAATGAATATAAAATATATGATTACTAAATAATAATCAAATAAACTTATAATCATACAGACTTATTATCTTACACATAGGACTTATTGAGCGAGCGTGAAGCGTATGATTCTTGTGCCAAAAATATGACCGTAATTTTTGATCGTATTGTCCTATGATATGGAATACCATTTGGAACTTTGCTATTTGTATTAGAATTAAAATGATTTAAAAGGTCTATATTTTAACTACAGCTTCTTCATTACAACAATGTTTGTAAATAAAGACGAAAAACGATGAAAGTTGGAAAAAATAAACAAAAACAAGAGTAACTAAATTAAACCAAACTTATTGGCTACAATAACAAGATTTAAACTTTCAATATACAAAGTTGTAAAAAATTATTTCCATTAAAAAAATAAAGCGGGTCGATTTTAAAAAGGATATAATATTTAGTTTTATTTTTAGTGGTATCTGGTGTGTAGTGTTTAGTGTATATATGTATGTCTGTTTTGTTCAGTATCTAGTTCCACAAGGTTTGGTGTATATGTGTGAGTGTAGCTTGTTAATAAATCTAGAATAGTTATACAACAAATAATTGAAGACATGAATGGTTGAAAGTGAAATGTCGCAAAAAAAACCAATAAAATTGCATTTAAACTGTCACTTAAACATTTTAGGAAAAGTAACGTATTAAGTACATTGATTCTAGAGACGGATCTTTAGATTAATGTACCTAAGACGTTATGACGTATTCGAAAATGTTTAAGTGACAGTTTGAACCCAAATTTCGGGGTAATTTCTTTGCGACATATCAATTTCATCCATTCATGTCTTTAATTATATGAAGAACCAACGAACAGGCACTTGCAGGTGTTGATGATGTTCAACCGTCGATGTATGCGTCCCCCATGGCCGACGAGGTCTGGGGTCTGGGGTCTGGGGGAGCCTCGACAGACGCGGCCGCGCGGCGCCACTGCAGGCTGGCGCCGACCGTTCACCGACTTACATCACGGACAGTAAACAAACATCTAACATCATCCGATCTATCTCAAGGCTGAAAGGTCAAACACACAGAGTATTTTAAGTAAATACAAGAACTGCTGAAGTTTGAAATATTTCATTACTTTAGAATAACAAAACTGGGCCTCGTTTAAATACAACTTTAACTTAAAAAGTCTTTTGTGTTCTTAATATTATTACTTTTTAAATTTCAAGTTCGAAATAATTTTCCTGGTGTATAATGAAAATAGAAACTCTTTTATGATACCTAATTTTTCCTTTGTTGTTTTCAATGCATAAACTAAACAAAAGCCAATGTAATTAATGTGCCGACTACACATTTGTAAAGTCAACAAAATATACGGTTCGTCAACAACAAATATTTAACAAAATTATAAGATAATAATTATGATAAATATATGCATAAAAATATATCGAACATTGCAATACGATAGTTCAGAACATTCAATATTATTTTTACGTTTAACTATGAGTGTTGATATATAGAATAAAGGTACAAATGGACTCGAGCCTGCCTTCTGTTTCCATTTATTCTGTGTTTCCGCTACGACAGCTAAATAGCTCGGCGTAGCATCGTAGCAGCGTAGACAGCCTAGTGCCGCTACGACACACCTTGTCTACGGCTACGTGCTACGGTACACTTTGTCTACGTCTCGCTACGAGATACGGTACACTTTGTCTACGTCTCGCTACGTGCTACGGTACACTTTGTCTACGTCTCGCTACGAGATACGGTACACTTTGTCTAAGAATAGCTACGATGACGACATATTCTGTAGCGCAGTGGTTGCGTTACCTCTCAAGCCGGAGGTTGCTTCGAATCCCGCCGAGAGAACAAAAAGAACAAACATTTTCAAAGTTTATAATAAAAGTTTTTAATATATGTATGGTATATGAGTATTATTAATCGGTACTTAGCACGGTACGAAATTTACGCGGTGTGAAGCATCCATAGACATCATTAATCTTATAAGGATGGTAAGAGACCGATTATATTTAATCCTGTTGGGCAGGTTCATCGAGCTGCATGTATTATAGGTTCACGGCATTGAGGCGTATGGTCTCCAAATTTCATTTCAATTTGTAATGTATACTAACAAAGTCTTTAATAAAAGTTACTAACACTCAATAGCTATATGGTCTAAGAATGAATGGTTTTAATTATTTTACTATTTGTTTATTATTATAATATAGCTACGTGCTAGGCCGCACCTGTAGAACCTAGGCTACACCGAGCTAGGCCGCACCTCGCTTACTCATGTTTACAGCTTGCACTTTGTAAACAGACATGACGAGTGCAGACATTGTTGCTTCCTAGCTTCTTTCATTTACAGCTTTATGATGTAATTTAATTATTTTTATTTTAGACCAATATGACGACCTTCGTAGCGCAGTGGTTCAGCGTGTTGGTGCTCGGTCGAGAGGTTGTGGGTTCGAATCCCGCCGAGGGAACAAAAAGTTTGTAATGTTCCTGGGTCATGGATGTGTATTAAATTTGTGTATTAATATAATAAAAATCTTAAATATGTGTATAGTATAAAAGTATTAAATATATATTTACGTTGTCTGGTACCTGTAACACAAGTTCTTCGTTACTTAGCACATGGCCAGATTGACGTGGTGTGAAGCGTCTATAGATATTATTATTATTATAAAAAGGAGTTATTATAGAATTTAAAAATATAATTTAAGTGAGATTAGGACCAAGTCACAACTGCTGATTCAAAATAAATTTTAATTTTATATTCAACTAGACTACGGGCGACTTCGTACGCGCAGAGCTAAAATCCTTCAAAACCACATAAACACCCGCGTTCACATTAGCCTATGTACTTTCCTCTTTTCTATTCTATATTTATGATAAATTTCATTAAAATCGGTTCTATACTTTTGTTGTTTGGTCCTTTACCACTTTACAGTATTAGTATAGTTTATTTTGCATAATAAATTACTATAATCGTTTTTTTTAACTTTATTTATTCAAGCAATTCGTGTACAAAGGAACTACGCACAAGGTGCTGGCACTTTGCAGTTGGCTGTGGGGTGTATATGGGGCATCAGGTCGGCGACAGCGCGGCGCCTGGCTGCCAGATATTCGCAATAACGGGGGGGAAGGGGGCAGGGACGAGGGTTGGAGGGACCCCATCTATGTAGTAGATGGAGATGTACTGAGATATAGATATACACTGATGGGAATTACGTATTTGCATGTAAATGTTTTAAAATGTTGTAGCTGTTCCCGCGACTTCGTTCGCGTGGTTTTTGAGTGACTTAAGCTGTTTATGAAGCGTACGCAATGAAAGTCCCCAAAATGTGAATAATTTTCCCCGTTTTTGCAACATTTCTCACTGACGCTTCGCTCCTATTGGCCGCAGCGTAATGTTATAATATAGCCTAAAGCCTTCCCTTATAAATGGACTATCCAACAAAAAAAGAATTTTTCAAATCGGACCAGTAGTTTCTAAGATTAGCGTGTTTAAACAAACAAACAAACTCTTCCGCAATAATAATATTAGTATAGATGTAAAAATAAACATTTGTTTGTTCCAAGGAATTGGTAAAATAAGTTGCAACAATAGTATGATGATTTTATTTATTAATTTTTAAAAAAGGTGAGTTTGAAGTAAGCAACTTTAGGATGTTGTTCTTTTAGCTGAAATCAACTCCAAAGGAACATTAATTGTAACTACATTATTTAAAAATATTATTTTATGCTTTTTAGTTGTTGAACTCGGTTTTAATAAACGTAGTTTCTTTATAATTTTTTATATTTAGTGTCTCTAAATCAAAATGAACTACAGTAGGATAAATCCGTTTGGTAGCTACGATGCTACTGAGTACAGACAGACTAACAGACACCAAATTTATAATTTCCACCTCCTTTTTGTGGCGAGAATCAATTATAAATGCAAAAGTGAAAAACTTCATAATTAGCCTTATATTATATCTACATAAATTATCCGTATTAAAAAATTACGGTCAAATATGTATCACCTCTGGAAATTGATGGTATAAACGATTATAAATTAAGAAACTCTTCTCCAAAGAAATTTTAATTCAATGAGTGTTGAGAACCTAAGGATGGATGCACGTGACACAGATTGGTCGGGACTAATCGCAGCAGATTGTGTAAATGATAAGGTCAAGTTATTTAATGCTACTATTAGTTCGCTTTATGATAAGCATGCTCCTGTTAAGCCTGTCAAAATTAAACATCTCCCTGCTCCCTGGCTAACGGATGAAATTAAAGCTTTGATTAATGCCAAACATGCGGCTAAAGCTAAATATAAGAAAAAAATGACCGAAGAATATCGTAATAGGTATGTCAGAATACGCAATCGCTGCAACATGATGTGTCGTGATGCACAGCGGCGACACATCCACAAATCTATTGAGAATGGTGATCCTGCAAAGACGTGGAAATTTCTAAAAACCCTCGGAGTAGGGCACACTGTATCACGTGATTGCATCAACATCGATATTGACCTACTAAATAATTATTTCACTCCCTCTTCTACTCTAGATCCTAATATTAAATTGCGCACGTTACAAAATATATCCTTGTTTCCTATCCCTAACTTAGAACCGTTCTTTACTGTCCCTGTTACTGAAATTGAGGTCAAACGACACATTATGTCCATAACATCGAACGCAGTTGGTGATGATGGCATCAGTCGTAAAATGATCACTCCTATAGTAGATATTATTTTACCTGTCCTTTTACACATTTTTAACTCCTGTTTAGAATCCTGTACGTTTCCTGATGCCTGGAAGGCAGCTTATATAACTCCTTTACCTAAATCCTCTCATCCTAAAACTCCATCCGACTTTCGTCCTATATCTATACTTCCTTTTTTATCCAAAGTGCTCGAGAGGATTATTCATCATCAGCTTGCTAATTATGTTAAGCGTAATAATTTACTGAGTCCCTTTCAGTCAGGCTTTCGAACTGGTCACAGTACGACGACAGCATTGGTAAAAGTTGCTGATGATATACGGTCGGGCATGGACAAGAAGAAGCTTACTATTCTCACATTGCTGGATTTTAGTAACGCTTTTAACTCCATCGACCATGATATCTTTTTGAGCCGGCTTGAGTCCTGTAACATTTCCCAATCTGCAATCGGTCTGTTTCGTAGCTACCTTATGGGACGTCGGCAAAGAGTCAAATTGTCTGATTCCTTTTCTAACTGGTCTAATACTTCTGCCGGCGTTCCACAGGGAGGAGTACTATCACCTCTTTTGTTCTCTCTTTTCATAAATACAATTATATTGTCCATTTCTTCATCTTATCACTTGTATGCGGATGACCTGCAGATTTACACCCAGTCAGCAGTGGACGGTCTCCATTCCGCTATAAGTTTGATCAATGATGATTTGTCAACAGTTTGTGAATGGAGTACGAACCATGGGCTTCTGTTAAACCCAGTTAAAACACAAGTAATTATAATCGGCAGCCCTGGTTTGGTGTCCAGGGTTGATCTAAATTCCTTGCCCCCTGTCCTTGTCAATGGTATTACGGTCCCGTTCAGCAGAGTTGTTAAAAATCTAGGTGTACATTTTGATGAACATTTGTCTTGGAAGCCACATGTAAAGGAAATTAGCAGGAAGGTGTTTTCAACCTGGCACTCCCTGAAGCGACTCAAATATGTTCTTCCTATACACACAAAAGTAGCCTTGGCAGAAACATTATTTCTTTCCCTGTTAGATTATGCTGACACCTGTTTTACCAATCTGACTGAGGATCAACTTGATAAGCTTGAGCGCCTCCAAAACCTTTCGCTGAGATTCATTTTTGGCTTGCGCAAATTTGATCACATTTCCGAGTATCGTCGCAAGCTCCAGTGGCTGCCGATCCGTTACCGACGTGATACTCGCGTCCTCTCCTTTCTATATAATATTATATTTGATTCGCATTGCCCTACATACTTAAAAAACAACTTTGAACTTCGCCAGTCTGATCGACAAGAGCTCCGATCCTTCTCTAATCTTCTCCTCAATATCCCAAACCATCACACTAAATATTTTAATTCCTCCTTCACTGTAAAATCCATCCTGCTTTGGAATTCTTTACCTGCCCAAATTAGGCAGGCTGAAAACCTAAAACACTTTAAGACGCTGCTAAAAAACCATTATCTCGATTTATGTGTCAATCCGTGTTAACTAATTGCTTAAAATAGGTAATTATTGATACCTATATTTTACAGTATACCATATCATACAATATTACAGTAAGTACGTACTATTATTATAGAACTAAAAAAAATTACATATTTTATTATTTTTTATTGTTGTTTAATATATATTTATTTATAACACATATTTATATATATACTTATATATATGAGTATATATATATATGTATTATATTATATATCTATGTATAAATTTATTAATTATATATATATACCTCTTATATTTATTAATATATATATTATATATTATGATTATATATTATATTATATTAAGTATATTATATACTTTTACACACAACCTATCTTTCAGTCTATGATTCTTTCCTATGTCAAAAACCAAAGGGTTGCCTGGAAGAAATTGCTTTAAAGTAATAAGGCCGCCCTTGTGTGCATGTCTGATTTTATGTTTTTCTTAGTATATTTATATGTTACTCTGTAAAGATTTTGTACACAATAAAGTATATTTGATTTGATTTGATAACTACTTGGCCTAACTAAGTAAAATTTTTAGGGGACCCAATGGCAGCTATTCTGATCATTCTGATGATTCAAATCGGATCATCAACCTCAGAGAAATCCTTGTACATACTTTAAAAAAACAGACGTAATTGAGAACCTCCTCCTTTTTTTGGAAGTCGGTTAAAAACAGAATGTGATTAAGCCCGCTAATATAGTCTAAGCGTCGTATTTCACACAAAATACTATTAAAAAAAGTACTTGTAAAAGCATATTCGTTTGCCTTTGCATTAATTAATGCTACGAGTGTGACCACGGTTGTACTTTGACTATTTTTGTACCTATGCATTTCAATTTGCTGGAAATTCTCTCCTATAAACGAGTATATACCCTGTCTTTTAAAGTGGTAGTTTCATATGGGAAGAAAACCGTTTCTTGAAGTAACGTGTTTACCGATTCGGCGTCAGTCTATAGTTTGAGTTATCACTACAGTCCCGACACGCACACGAGTTTTTATATACAGGTGATTCATGGTGCATAATATATTAAGCCGAATATAGTGTGAATAGAATGACGGTAGAGCATTTGAGTCGACTTAGTATCGGTACCCATAGTAAGTTAAAGGTCAGATTTTTTGTTTTGGCACCTTAAGGGCGTGTTTCACCAAGCGATGTTATAGTTAACGCCATGTTAAATATCATGTTATCCCTCTCGTATTTCCTGTGAATGAGATGGCATGGTATTTTAACATGGCGTTAACTTTAACATTGCTTGGTGAAACACGGCCTAAATAAATTACATAATATAACTTAAAAAAAAACAAAAGTCTGAAGTGACAACAAAGAGTGAATCTTACTATGCTGGGGCTCGCGGGCTCCTAGTCTATACATACGAACACACTGGTTGTTGACCTAAAACCTGACCAGGATTGAAAGTCATCTGTTTTATGACTTTTATGGAGATCTTAAATCGTGATTTGTCGCGTTATGATAAGTAAAACAAAAAATGCTCTACACGTTTAGTTATTCTCTTCACACTTCATTCGGCTCTATATATGAACCATAAATCAAGCTGTATAAACAAGCTATCTGTAACTAAACAACAGCAGTTTCACGTCTCCTGATGCCCGCGCCATCTAGGGGAATACCGTCCAACCACGTGCACCAGAAGCGACATCTACACGAACTACGTAAAGTCGTTGGTGTTAGCTGTTGGGGCTTGTTTCATCCACTAAATAAAGTGTATTTATATGTGGAAGTGTGGCTGTGGTATAAAAAATAAAATAAAAACGTTTTAGTTCCAAATGAAACTTAACAAGCTATTTTAGGAAAGTCAAAAAAAGCAATCTAACACCAATTGAACCCTAACCCGTCGTGTTGTCAAGATTTTAATTAATGAATGTAGTAATGTCTGGATAACGGACTTGCATTCCCCGACGTCTTTTTCTGCCATTTAAGAGACTATCTTAAATATTACTGACATTTGAAGTTTTTAAATATTCTATATTATTATTATTATTATACTTTATTATTTTATTTTTTTATCAATTTGCTATTTTATTATTTTTAAATCAATTATTTTTATATTTAAGCCAATTGTAACGCATGAATTTTGTCTATTTTAATTCGAATTTATTTATGTGTTTTTTATCAACTAATTGTGAATGAGGAGTTTGTCTATAAGTAATTCGTATGCGTTTTGTTGTGTTTTATATTGCATATTTTTTAATGTATTACGTGTAATCAATTTGTTGACAAACCTAATAAAACAAAATAAAAAAGTAGGACCGGCGTAAGATCGCACGTACCGCCGATCCTGTACAGGGGGCTGCAGACTGATTACGCAACTTGCGTGGCTTTCACGACCGTGGACATCAACTGACATTGTGACGTTAAATCTTTTTAAAACACGATTTAATATGATTTTTTCAATGATTTTATCAAATTAAAAGTGTTTTAAAAAAAATTTTACGTCATAATGTCATTTGATGTCCACGGTCGTGAAAGCCACAGAAGTTGAGTAATTTTCGTAATATTAACTTTGACATCTTGTTGTCTGATTTTTGCCGTGACAACTGAAACGTCATGTGCTAAGTTCTCGAAGTTACGAGACAACGAAAGTATGCATATTGAATACTATACTTTATTGGAAAGAAGTTCCTTATCGCGCGTTGTGAAAGGGGGCTAGACGGAAAAATTCTTACGAAAAGTTGTCACGACACTTTTTGCTATAATAAGCTATTGTAAGCTGTGCGGCGTCACATGTTTCTCTGTCTGTCTCTCTCTCTCTCTTATAGAAAGCAAGCCAGATATTTTCATTTCTATTTCACATTGAACAGTGTGGTGTCGCGACGATTATTTTTGTTGAGTGTATACAGGTTTTTTGTAAATAATAAATAATAAAAAAAAATAAAAAATAATGAATCCTGACAGTGTTTCTGCACAAGTTCCGGATATTGCTGATGGAGTTAGGTAAGTAGAGATTATACACAGATAATAATAAAACTTCGTTCCATCCGGGGGTCCCTTGACACCTCTCAAGTTTTTTTTCAATTAAAATTAAATTAAATATCATTTAATTCAGGCTGCATAGGCCCATATTATAAGTACCTTACAGACTAACATACATATTAAATATACTTAAGAACTACACTTTAACACGTGCTGACGGCGACGTGCAACGCGCTTCATTCCGGAGTCTCCCCCGGAACCTCCTGTAGACCACACCCGTCGGCTAGAACTCCTCCGCCTCGAAGGTTGAAAGAAGATGGTCGGTACTCTCACCACAAAGGAACTAAAGTTGACCTTGTGGCGAGACTCCAGACGCTCAATCCTTAAGGGGAGGGACGTCTTCTTACGGATGTAGTCCACGACGTCCTTAATCTCCATAGACCAGTGCAGGCGGGACACGTACATTTTTTAATATAGAAGATTTTTATCATATTATGGGTCATGTGTAATATACCAGGAACACAGTAAAACTTTTTATTCCTTTGGTGGGATTCGAGCCCGCAACCTATTTAAGCATCGACGCGCTCAATCTTTTGATTGAGCGCGTCGATGCTTGCCCTACAGGTAGTGTAGGGCTTCTACACTTACTTTTACTATATTACTAGCTCCTGGCTGTGGGTTCGCCCGCGTGGAGTAATATTGGTGGCAAAAACTTCTTTACTAAATAACTCCACATCTGTAGTGTGAATATGTAATGTGATAGTAGAAGATCTACGTGTATCCAGCTCCTGGCCTAGTCAGATCACTACAATGATTAAGGCGTATTTTAAATTTTTTTAGCCCATCAGTCACATTTGCAGTTTTTTTAATTAAAAGGCTATCCCTTAAAGACACATACGCTCTTGTGAACTTCTTTAGGTCATTAGAACAATTCTTACATTTTTCTAAACTTAAACCGTTTTTATAGCGCACGCAACGGAAGCCCTCAAAAGGAAAAACCCTGATTTTGAACATTCTTTCTGTTGGTTAGGGTGATGATATAATATAGCCTATATGTTACTTCTAATTATAATTTATCTTCGTACATCAAAATTATGACATTCCTACAAGTCACTCGTGGATGTTTAACAATAGCAGCCTAAGTCCCGATTACACCAACGCATGTTGGTGTTAAATTACCATGCCTTCATTGATAGGAATTACGAGAGGAACAACATGATATTTTACGGAGGATTAACTTTAACATTGTTTGGTGAAACACACTCTTAGATTAAGAATCCATCCATCGAAAATCTATTGAACAAAATTTGTTTTCATTCTGCATATAAGGTAGTTAAAAAACTTTTTTTTTAGATTAATAGTTAATAACAAATTATCCTTCGTCTTCGGATAATTTGTTACTAACTAAGTATGTCAAGCTACCGAGTTGAGTATTATATTAGATCATATTTTTTTAACTCGGTGCTGCATAATAAGTCATAGGCACAACATACTCCCTAAGGGCAGGTAGCGGCACAAATGAAACGCAAATCGAGTAAATTGGAACCAACTATTGCGCATTTATTGACTCACCGTCCACAAAACATTAATATTAAACATCATTATAGTTTAAAAGTTTCAATTGTTAAGCGTGTAAACGAAAACTGCAACTCGGTGGCGCCCCCCGGCTATTCTAAAACGAATACAAATAATCGCCGACTATGTGGCTATCTACGGCGTCCGGCGTCCGGCGTGCGGCATCCGGCGCGGCCTGTAGCGTGCGCGGGCGCGGCCCGGCAGATGGCAGTGTGTTCGCCTTAATAGTCTAACTACGAAACGAAAACGCGTGGAGTATGGTGAAGATGGCGCTCGGCGGCGGCGCTTAGGAGCGGTCCACCATCAGCTCGAAGTGCACGTTGCCGCGCCGCTCGTACCGGTCGTAGAAGATGTTCTTCGCCCACGCCTTGCACTCGATGTTGATGAGGACGCCCGCTGTAATGCAACAGAGGGCACTTGTATTGATCCGTCAGTCGAAAAACGTATAGTATAGAAATAGAACGTTATGAATCTTTCATTAAAAATAATTGTTTACCAATATTATGTAGTAAAAGAACATAAAACTAGCGAAAATATAAAATACATAAAATTTGTAAATTGGCGATGCGGAGTATGCGTTTTACAACCAGAGCAACACGAGCACCATATTTATACACGAATTGTAGGGTTGGCAGTGGAAAACATATTTTACTTTAATGCAAACACTTTCGTAATACCCAGCAGGTACACTACCGGAGTAGACATTTCAACCTTTCAATACACACAAGGTCTTCTCAACTTTGCATATTGTAATATGTTTTCCATCAGTGTTGAACTCACTTCTGGGCTTCTCGAACAGCACAGCGACGAGCGGGCTGAGGTAGCCCATCTTGTTGGTGAAGGGGTAGTAGTAAGCGGGGAAGCCCCGCGAGGGGATGTACTGGATGGGGCCGATGTTCTCCACATCAGCGGGGTTCTCCCCCTCGCAGGTCACCCACACCGTGTTGGCCTTGGGCTGCCCGGACTGGAAAAAAATGGGTACATGAGCTATACACTATGTGAGCTAGCTCCAAGCGCTGGCCTTGAAGAAGAGAATGTTCCATTCTATATTTTGCTCGGTTAGAATGTTATGTGGTTAAGAAAAAGTTACTCTTGCTCCACTTGATCCAAGGCCATCGCTGATGCTGCAAGTTTTAGCATGTTGATCAAGTATATTGTTCTGTATTTAAAGAAGCAGTAATTTTCCTATCCAATACTGAGTACCTAATTGAATATGTATGAGAGTGATGATAATGAATTGAATGTGTTGTTTCATGTCTCCTTACCGACTAGACTGTGTCATGCAGTGTCTGGTGTGAGCCAATCAGTTCGCTTAACTTACGGGGTAACTTACAAGCCCTTTAATGTGCTGCTTCAGGTCCTCGGGCATGTTGGCGGGCAGGTCCTCCGTGGTGTTGTACGGCGCCGGGGTCCAGTTGAAGATCTGGAGGATGCCAATATAGATTAGAAGAACTTCATGAGATCTCGACAAATTGCGTAACTATTGTATGCATCTTTGCTATTCACCAGTCTAGACATGAAATTCGTGGATTAGGGTTTAAGACTTACTGTTCCATGTCACCTGTCATGTACACTATAGAGCACTAGAAAGCTATTGCAAATGTATTCCTAACAAGATTTACTATACGATTATACCTAGACTATTCTTCCAGGTAAATAGGTAGTCGAATATCCCTCGTACCTTGTTCAGCTTGAGGAAGACGCAGGGCCCGCCCTCCTCGTAGTTGTACTGGCGGGCGGCGGTGCAGGGCTTGAAGGCGTCCACGGGCACGTCGCACACCTGCCGCTCGCCCAGCGCGCCCGAGCCGTAGTCGCACGCCACGCGGTTCTCCGCGCCCGCCGCCTCGCCCGCGCCGCTGCCCTTCTTGCGGTAGGCTGAAAGTCAACGGAAGCTGATTAGGATAAGACCTGGCCATTTACCAACGTATTGAAAAAATATCCATGTAATTTGAAATATCCGTTGCGGTACGCTGGCAGCTAACGGGACTGGGCCCTGATTTAAGATGACATCGCCATTTTATTACTTACGAAATTCGAAAAAAAAATGTATGGGATTTGACATAAGGTTCGCTGACAAGTGAATACATCTGTCACTTAGCGAAGCTTATGTCAAACCCCATATATTTTTATTTCAAACTTCGACAACGATAAGTAGCGATGGCAACTTGAATCAGGGCCCTAATTAGTCTGAGACTCTTGTTTAAAATAATTATTCCAAATCCGATGATTTGGAATGTAACTAATCTCAGCTAATCTTGAACACAATACTAGTGCCAAATTGGTTTAAAATTAAGTGTTGATTTTATGGAAAACATTTTATTACTTGATTGTACAGATACTAACGCTCAAGGAAGTCATCGATGACCTTGGCCCAGCGCAGCACGGAGCCCTTGTCGTTGGCACGGTAGTAGATCAGCGTGCTCTCCACGTTAGCTGAGTCCGGCATCGGACGGAAGCCGAGCCCTGGAAGTGACGTCACAGTATATCATTAATCGCTGTGTACACTCAAAACGAACAAGTTACGAAAGTTCATTTAATTAATTGGTAAAAACAAGTAAATATATGTCTGTTTAGATTAAGTAGTGGCACTAAATATATGTAGATCCTAGTGCAGTGGGAGTGTGTGTGTAATCGACAAGCGTAGAATGGCACTTTAACTTTTAATTGAATTATTGATATTGAAGATGATGTCGCGTCTCAAATGATCTTTTTAGATAGATTGGTTATTGAAAGTTGAAACAAGACATAGGACAACTTACTAAGATCCAGATAGAAACGAATAACATAGCTGACTGATCTGTAATGGTGGACAATAAGTAATAACTAATATAATGTATATTACCTGGATTACTGCCGATCAAGGAGGCGTCCATCTGCCATTTTGGCATTTTGGAGTCGAGGGTCTGATAGAAGATTGCCAGCATGGCCGCGAAGAATCCCACGAGGATGGCATAGAAGATTAGGTAGAAGAGGAGGATTTTTGCTGCAAACAAAAAACATATATTATACAACAGCTGTTCATACTTTACTCGAGGTATTAAAACTGCTTAGGCTCACTTGCATCAGTCTAAGTTAATTAAACTCAGAATTAACCCCATAATGTTAAGGAAATTATTTAATTTATCTCGGGGTTTATTCACCTACTATGAGATAGTACTTTAAGACATACATTACTTATATCTATTAATAAAGATTAATAACGTATTATAATGCTTTGAGCGGGTCGATTTACCATGAGTAGTGAGTACCGATAAAGACTATGATAATGATGATGACATGAGACAATACTAGTGCGTAGTAATTACGGCTGTCATGTCATTCCGACAATCAACATCAGAGCGCCGCCAGACCTAGTTCGTTACTGATTATCTTGCACAGAAACTAGCATTGTCTGAAACCAATCCTGTATACTAAAGCCTATATAATATCTTTGTGATACAATTATTTTAACCCTTTAAGGTAACGCAGCCTATTCTGCATTGTGGAGAGATCCTGCATGCAGGACTCTCTTTGGGGAGTCCTGCAGACGAAGGGAAACCAGTCTAGCCAATCTGGTCAGAATTGGGATTATTGTGATCGCTGTTTGCTGTTAAAAGCACAGGCAGCGATTCACCTCCTAAGCGAAATTCCTAATATATTAAATATTGATAAGCCAGGCCAGGGATGCCCGAGGGACATTCTTAATCTGTCTTGGGCCGAGATGAATCAGAAGAATGTAGGAGGAGTTTTTCCCAGTCTTCCTTCGACAGCCAATGAGTTGAAGTACTTCCGTTTCCCGAAATAGTAAAAAGCGTCACCTACGTGTATATAAAACATTGCCTAATGAGTGTAACGAGGCCGTTAATTAGTCCGGCCTACTTCACCACTTACGCCTGTTAGCGCGTCAGCTTGCATCACGTTGTATGACAACAGCGTGTGAGATTTGATGAATTAGTGGTAATTTGCATGGCTAACGGCTGCAATCAAACGCCTAATAAAGATACCTCACATACTATGATGATAGCCTGTTTTATAATATAGGGGACTCCTAAATTCTTGTGGCGTTTAATATGCAGCTGTAATATACAGTGAGTAGCGGGCATTTACGTTCATTAAAGTTAAGTGCTAGTTAATTCACTGATTTATGGTTTTTGCTTGGCAGATACTAAGATTTGAGTTTATGGTGCCACCGGATCTGCCCCCTGATTTTATTATCAAATTGCCAAATTGTCGAGTAGCAATATCAAAATGACCGAGCAATGTCATAAATAATGAAGTTTATATATTAATCAATCACTTCGCCCGATAGAGCTAAACATTTTTCATAGTGCCCGCGCATTATTTATGATGCCGTGATTAATTATCTGGTCTATAACATATACATTTGAACGTGCACTGCTCTCCAAACCTCGTCAGGAACCGTGCGGTTTGGACTACGGATTAAAATAAAATATAATAGCGCCCGGTTAAAACCATGGTTAAAACTGTGGATAATGTGCTGTCATAACAAATCGGACTGTCGGCTCCGCGAATATTTACACGTTTCGGAGCCCGGGTGAAACTCCAAACTGTACACGAGCTAAGTGCCGATTTCTCCAACGCTTGTTAGTGTTAACGGCTTGTACCATGCCTTCTCATTCATTGACAGGAAATACGAGAGGGATAACATGATTTTTAATGAGGCATTAACTATATACATGTGTTGGCGAAATTGCAACTATGTATGTTTTTTATATTTTAGTAAAACGCACAGTGACTAACCGCTAGATAGCAGCCATTCGTAGCCAGGTGCTTAATGAATTTAAATTCTCACGTACTTTACAAATTCTGAGTACTGCGAGGGGAGGGTCAAAAGTCTGTGCATGATCGATGCACCATGCACCAGCGGGTCACGGAGGGTGCGCGCTGCGGCCCGGGACCTGCGCAGTCCGCAGTGCGCAGCGGGAAACCCGTTGACTCAGGTCATGACTGCCCAGAAGTATTTCCAGTCTATTTCCAATCCGAAAAGGCTTCAGATTTATTTAACGATATAGACACATTTGAAGGAAATAGATGATTTAGTGTTATTATCCAATTCGATATGTCTGGATATCGCTGATCTGACGGAAAATAGTTTCTACTTAGGTATATAAAGATAACAGGTAAACTAAAAATAGAAAGAAATGTAAGCCTCGCTTTGGAACTCGGCCAAAATTCGGAGATTTTAGCGAGGTGGTTTTGGGGAGACAATTGACGTGTTTTGCTACGGAGCCTAAGGATTTTATATGGAAAGCATTAGCCAATAGGTTCCTCTATAAATACGCGAAGCTGAATATACAGTGTGACTGGTGAGACATGAGCAATACTTGAGGACGTGATATTTGGCTATTATATTTGGCTAATATGAGATGAAAAAAATTATATAAAAAATAATATCAATTAATCACTGAGTAAATGTATCTTAAACTTGAATAATTCTTTACCTAACGCATGGACACCGCGGGTAGGAACGCGCCCGTACTACCTACGTTGATGTCGCACGCCGCCGCCGGGGTGCCGCGCCGGCTATGCCTACTTGCCTAGTCGCGTAATTTTCATAGTATCCATGATTCATTTATTTAAAGGAAAATTTGATAAAAAAAACCTAATTTTATACCTAATTTTATTACTTATACCTAAATTTATTATCTTTATATTATATTATACCTAATTTTATTACATATTATTTATAATGGGAATCGAGTACCGAATACTCTCCGTATGTATTGCACATGTCTCACCAGTCAGCCTGTATAGTTTTCTTTACTTTACTCCAACCGACGCGCATAAGGAGTTGTCTAGTACCTATTTCAGCAAATTAATCACTTAATAAATAAAATAAAAATAAAAATAAAAAAGCCTTTTATTTCTTGCTTTTACAGTTAACATTTACAATTATTACTTAGTGCATTTAAAATAGTTTACAAACTTTTTATTTTAATGAATTTGTCAATTTCAAAATTTTATTAATTATTTGCAAAAAGTTCACATTCATATTTGAGACATTCATACTATTTTATAATAATTATTTTACAAATGTCAAAAAATTGTAATAAGAATTGATAATAATACGTCATAAAGATATAATAAAATTAATTTGCAATTTAATATAGCTATAGCAAGAACCCCTCTCAACGGAAGGTGAAGGCCTCCTCCAGAGATGACCATTGTTCTCTATCCTTTGCAACTCGCATCCAGTTAGTACCTGCCGTTTTTATAATGTCGTCTGTCCAGCGTGAATTTGGTCTGCCTCTTTTTCATCTCCATTTTAGCTTCTGTGCATAGCTAAGAGCGTCAATGGCTTTAGTTTTTTGCCTTATGGTTGTATGTCGAATTTTTTGTATCTTTTTAATTTTCAGAATGCTTCGTTCCATACTTCTTTGACTAGTTATAATCTTGTTTTTTATTTTCCTAGTGAATTTCCAGGTTTGACAAGCATATGTTAGTGAAGGGAGTAGGCAGGTGTTCATAACTCTACTTTTCAGCCGTATGTGCATGTCGCTTTTGAGAATTTCTTTTAGGCTCCAAAACTTTTTCCAATTTTTTAGGCTCCAAAATTAATCACTTACAAAGTTCAAAAGCAAAAATAAATGGGATTTGACATAATATGGTTTGCTAAATGACAAGCGACATCGTGTAATTTAACGAACCTTATGACAATTCCCTCTTGAATCTTGAATCTGGGACCAGAACTTTTATATTTGTGCGAATATAAGTATAATTTATTTACAACTGGGTTTACAGGCAAGCTTTTATGCTGATTGGCTCGTTTTATTATTACGATATTTATCGAGGGTTGGGCCTTAATAAGTAAGTAGATAGCACGGGTTTCTTCATAAACTGCCTGCTATTTTCCAATTTTAATAGAATGAGAACAAAATTACCAATACGATTTTCCATATAAATACATTTTAGGAAAAATCTAACTCTTTTCACTGCGTGCTTTAAATCACAACTTCATAAAGGAGAAAGTTGGCGAGTTTGTGTGTATGTTTGCTACTTCTTCATGTCTAAACGGCTAAAGCGATTTTAATAAAATTTGGTATGGAGTTAGGTTAGGTTAGTTAGACACCCTACAAAGCAAAATGTACAGTTCTCTCTCATTTGGCAAAGTAGCGGGAAACATCAAGTGAATAAATATTAAGACGGACTTATTGTAGTTATTACTGTTAATTTAATAAGTTACTGCAGGAGGCATTGTAGTAGCATTTTAAATGCTTTACCCTACATGTGTATTCGCAGGTAATAGCACTAAAAATAGCTTGGAAAAACGCGTTTATATTTGTAAATTCGAAGCTGGTTGCACAAATAGCATGTTGTCACGTTACATTTTGTATAGCATCGCCGCACTAGTAGCTATTTACAGCTGATAGTATCAAGTTATAAAATTGTTGTGTAGTGGACACGCGGACACTAGACAGCTACAATACTGAGCCTAACACTTTACCAGACTTTCAACTTTAATCTGAAGATAATTATATAGCCCGGGTTATTATTACGAATCAAAATCAATCGACGCCTTTTTTTAATTATATTTTTTTTAATAATAGAACAAACTTCATGCAAAACCAAACCTTTGACTTCATTCAACCAAAATCATGACCCTTATTTTTGGCTTCGCCGTTGTCGTTTGAAAAGTGAAAGGGGATGTTGAAGTTCAGATTAACTTAAAAAACGAATGGTTTAAAACTAGCAGAGATACATAAAGTAAGACTTTGCATCAGTTATTGGATGTTGTATGCAGTGTACTCCGAGCCAAGTCCTCTTTAAATACTGTGCCTGGGACGGACGGTTTAAATGTCGCTTTAAATACTGTGCCTGGGACGGACGGTTTAAATGTCGCATGGTTGTCCAGCACATACGGCATTCTCACAACATAGTCGGCCTAATTCAGAGGAATGTCTGGTCAATACATCTGGGGCCAACCATGTGCGGGTTCCCTCACTATATTTTCCTTTACTGAGTTCGTATAATGTAGATATTTGAGGTCTGAAAAAGTCTCATTGATACACACCCTGATAATCGAACCTGCGCCCTTTCGAGTGCTAATCAACGGTCTACCCTAGATCACGGACGCTAGGCTGAACATATCATAATTCCATGTTATTGGCTTAGTCGCGGATGGTTAAGAGAGGGATGTTGAAGTTCAATTTGACTATTATTAGCCTATAGTAGAACAGCTGTTTCCAAAATAGAAATAGCCCTGATGATTCCCATCCTCCCAAAGGAGACGGCACAGTAGGAAGAAGAAGCCTATAGTCGTGTGACATCCGAAGGAGTCTTCCTAGTCTCTCCTCAGCGGAGATCCACGAGCGGGTCCCGCCGTCCTTGGATCGATCGCGCGAAGGACACGGCGCGCGCACCCCGGCCGCTCCACATTCGTTAAGCGCACTAATTTCAACCTTAACCATATTTAGATACCCTTTAAATTCAAATGACCCCATGAAATCCCAATTGATACACCTTTCAATTTTAAATTCTATTTTCAGGCGGGTAAGTTTAAATATGCTATGTGCGGTAACTCGCTATTATCGTACAAGGGATTTCCTACGGCGGCGATAAATGCTTTTGTTACGCGAATGAACAATGAGCCCGGTGCTTATCAAACCCACATTCACACATCAGAATATATTAAAACCGTGACCATAAACCGTCCATCATCTACATCATAATATTACCCCGACAAAAAGAGGCCCCCACAAGATCGACCGACGAACTGATCCGAGCCGCGGGCATCCGTTGGATGCAGACAGCGCACGAGCGGTCGTTGTGGAAGTCCTTGGGGGAGGCCTATGCTCAGCAGTGGACGTTTTCGGGCTGATGATGATGATGATGAAAAAGATAAACTAGAGTTACATCAATTAAACTACCTGTGAGAAATCGGTTTATCTCTTATTACATAATTAACTGATCAGTAAGACTACTCGTTAATTGGATTTGAATCATAACAGATGGTTAAAAGCACAAAAATATATTAAAACAACAGGCCAAGAGCGAGCTGGACCAGCGCACCGAGCAATGACAGTTTACGACATACAGGTCGAATACTTTAACGCCAATTTAAGAGCCAGATGTCACTGTCGTTGCTTTACGGAATGACTAGAAGGTGAGCGCCACTTACGGCTGTGTGCGCAGTGCGCACGAGAAGCTGAAACTTGTAGTAGGTACTTTCAATCCGTTTTTCTCAATATTGGTCTTATTAAAAATATCCAAAAAATATATATAATATCTTCATTATATTTACCGGTGCTTAGTCGTTCTATACATTGATATTTTTATTTTCAGTTTAAAGAATTACTTAATTCTTAAAAATCATTACATTGTTCACTTATAGAGAAACTTAAACAGGTAACAATATAAAATTTACAAGGCGTTGAAATTTAAATAATTATTTTATATATAACCAAAAACAATAATTATGCCGTTTTAATATATTCGTGACGCGAGTGTGAAAATTACTCCAGTAATGTGAGGAGAACTCAGATTACTATCTACTAATAATTGTATCTGTCATTTTTTTTTGTATCTACTTTTTATACTTCAACACGCTCGGCGAGAGACCCCATACAAACAGTCCAAGGTCACTTGCGTTATACAAAGCCCTTTGGATACAGAAATCTAAAACCCAAATATACATAGAAGTTACCTGACCATGTAAGTTACCATGTAATCACAGGCTATGTTGACGGTAGTATGTAGTATGTAAGGCTTCTGTGATGCAAACAGGCGGCGGTGTAAATAGTAACAGCCGCGCGTGGGCTTGGCACAGTGTGGAGGACCTTACTACGGCTTCCTTGAAGATATCATTTGGAATATGTACTATGATTTACCTAACCTTTAACATTTTTATTTTACACAGTAATAATACACAAATTACTCGCACTTTTCCAAAGATTTATTGACATACACGACCGGTTTCGACTATGTCACACCTGATGATGACTTAGTCGAACTTAATCTATGTTTTGTGTATTATTACTGTGTAACATGTATTTCCATCAAGAACCTACAGTACATTCAATAACATATTCTTATTTTACCTTTATTTTCATTCTAAGTAGGCTTTCGAAATCAGCCAGGACGAACTGTAATGGCTGCATATCGTGGTTATGTTGAGTCTGTACTCCGATATGGAATCATCTTCTCGGGCAACTCTACAAATAAGATGCTAGTATTTAAAACCCAAAAGAGATGTATCCGAGCCATGAAAGGACTTAAGCCAACTGAGCTGCAAGCCTCTCTTCGAACAACCTTGCCATGTTTATATATTTATGAAGTAGCAGTGTATGTGTTTCAAAACAAACAACGATTTACTACTTTTTCTGAAAGAAACCCTGAAAGAATCCACAGACAGAATATGTGCCATATCATATCATGTAAAACGGAACTATTAAACAGCAGCTTCTTCGGTATGGCACATAAAATATTTAATAATATTCCGAATGGCTTGAAGACTTTGCCAGCTAAGTCTTTCAAAAGGAGTTTGTCGCTGTTGCTTGTGGAAAGATCGTACTACTCGGTAACTGAATTTCTAAATGATAAGGCCCTGAAATAGTTGTACATGTTGAGTATCTTATAATAGTTCTGTTTTTAGGCTTATGTATAGCATGTGTTCACTTATAAATATTTGTTTACCTTGACGAAGGTGGAAGTGAAACTAATAATTAAGTTGAACACCTATGACTTTGTATGTACCTGCATTTCACAAATAAATTCCGAATAAATTGACGTTTGTTTATTCCGATTCTCGATTGATATGGTCGGGCGTACAAAAAGTTAGTAAGCCTGCTATTCAGATTGAATGTGATAAAATACGGTACAAAAGTGAATACTGGCGGTTATAAAGCCCTTAATTAAAATAATAATAATATCCATATGGACGCTGTACACTACGTCAATGTAGCCGCGTGCTAAGCATCCAAAGAACTTGCCCCACAACAAATCAAAAGCCCCTATAACAGCTTAAAAGATTTTCGTATTCTGTGATATTTTTGAAAAGTACGTTTAGTGGGTTTTGATACTATATACCGCTCATTTATCGTAAGTGGTCAGGGTAATAGTTAGAAATACACTACTCTACTCTTCAGTAAAATATTTTAAAAGACCAACGTTAGTTGCATAATTTGTGAATGTCTTTTCTGAATAACCTTAATAATGTTTTAAATGTGCAATGTGCTCTATATCATATTTTAGTATAGTTTATAGGCGACTTTTACTTATGGATATAAGATTCTTTTTCCTCTAATTTCAGGTGAAATAAAAATCATTTTGCCACGCCCTGCAATGACTTCGAACCGTTAACTATTGCACTCGCAAAATTTTGCGTATCTGACCTACCCACCCCCACTTTCTGTGTTTAAATCTCTTGATAAATTAGAATTTAGTACTGAATTTGACAATTTACAAGATTTTTGAACTACATTAGCTCAAAAATCTTGTAAATTGTCAAATTTGCAAGATTTTTGAACTAATGTAGTTAAATTTGCAAGTTAATTTGCCTTTCAGAAACCGGGGCTTAGCATAGTAGTTACTAAAGCAAAAAGTTTTGTAAAACAAAAACTGGGACGCTCCTTGTGTAGGCTAACGCGCACTAATAAACCACACACCGCCCGCGACAGCACCTTAGTAGGAAAAGCGTAGTTTCAATACACTCAGGGAATCAAACTGTGACCAAATATACTTCACAAAAATTAAGGACATCGCGTTGAAATACGCATGCCACGCAGATAAAACGTGATTTTCGCAATTAATAATGATTGTATGTATTTTTAGAGGCCGAAGATAAGAAAACTTGCAAACTCGGTTTTTATAATAACATAGTTTTGGTATTCTAATTTCAGTTCTAAATTAATTGGAAGGAGTTCTCCGCATATTTAAGAATTAAATTCATTATTACAGGGCTAAAAGACAAAAACGATATTGACCTTAGGAAAAAGATACTTGTCATCATAACGACAAATGTGAATTGCGGCCCACATTTATATTGCGAAACTAACTCAACATTAATTAGTTGGATTTAAACAAAAAAATATATTCTTTCCAAATTTAACTACAAATTATATAAGATCAATATCATTTTGTACTTAGCATTATTAGGTACCTATATGTTACTATTATTATTCTGAATTTATCTAATTATATTATTAATATTATTAACTTTGTCTTTCATTATTAAACATTTTTTTATTTAATAATAAGTCACAAAATATTTTTATAACTACCGTTTATATTTATATTATTATTTTTGATAGATAAAAGTCGCCTCTTTAACCTCCATTTGTTTCTCTCCCTAGCTGCTCTCGTCTAGTCTGCTCCAGTTAGGTATAGTTATTATAATTGCCTATTAGTTACAATGGATGTAACTAATTTGTATTATAATCATAATCGGCATAAGATTTATCACCGAGAATTCAGAAATTTTCGGTTAGAAATCTTCGCAAATGTTTCGCCATAACATTCGACATGTCTGTCTTGAAGACAAACTGTAAATTATAGACTTTGAGAGGAACAGCCGTAGTGAGTGCGCCGCAGAGTCTACCATCTACAGACAGACGGGGTTTCCCTCGACCCCTCATTGCATTTACGACTTCAATAAAAAGAGACAGTCCAAATTTTTCTTTTTTAATTTACATACTTATTTGTTATCTCAATTCCGACTGGGTAAACCGATTTTAACGATACTTTATTGAATTTAAATGTTTTCCGTATAATCTCACTTTTTTTATGGCCGTATAACTACTTTAAATAATTTGCTTCCTACACCAATTAGGGTTTAATATCTATTATTATGTGAGTTTGAGGTCAAGCTCTTACTAATTCTGTAATCTGTTATATTGGCTAGCTGCTTCTTGAACGAATTTTTTTTGAAGATGGTAATGTGAGGACAAGAAATATTCTTAGATTTATCAATCAACAATCAATTGAATCGCGACACCTATCACTAGATACACCACTAGTTAGTGGTATACTATTTTTTTTTCTACTATAACTTTTTATTTACTGTAAGAAGTGGTCTATGAGATAGTATAATATTTTTTTTCATACAGGATCTATATTTAGTGAAGCTTATTACTATTACTTCCTGATTATCGAATTGGGTAATAAAATGTGGGTATAGGTTTCGACCGCACCCTTTTTCTGAAGTACCTACTTTCAGGGTTTACTCTTTATACGCGAATCACATAACCTCTATCAGGCTTTCCTTAAGCCCTTTGATTTACTTAAATACTGTGATTTTTATATTAAGTGTTAATTCTTAGAATTTTATAATATCATATATCTATTATTATTTTATTTATAACTTACTTATCTTCGTCTTAGACTAGATAAGGGCTATATGGGTCATAATTATTGACGACAATTTAATCAATTTCATAAATCAAAAACAATGAAATGGTATAATGTAGTTCGTAGTCATTGTGTATCATAAAACACCACGGTCTCAATGAGAACAGCTAAACATTGTTAACTAAATCATTGTTTAAGGACAAACTATAAGCAGTCAAACGCCAGATATATATTTCACAGCCGTTAAGTAAATAACCGCGTGTTAATTGTTGGTGAACTCCGACATTACTACATTCAATATTCATCAACCCTATCGAGACATATCATCATCACCATTCACCGTGCCCCAGGCCATATCTATTCTCTAGACTTACAAAGCTATTATGTAATTATTTGAAGGTAAGTGTAAAACCTTTTCGTCTACCGTCGGGCATGGGGTCCCTCCCTATTACATAACATAACTGAAAATATATTTGTTGCCGGTATTGGACATGGCTTCTGTTACTATAAGGTATCTCTTGAGACACGAAGGTGCGGTATAACTTTCCGATTCGTCAAAAACTTACAGAGAGACCCGTGAGCCCAACCGTGGGCTTCTGCCTCCTCCTCGAACAGTTACGTAACTTAAGTCACGCTGAGTCCATCGTCTCGTCATCGTCATCGTCGCCGTCCTGCAGGACCCCGCTATTTCTACAAAACACTCACCCCAACTGGATCCCGTGCGGCCGAGGAACTGCCCCGTCTCCGAGTTGTACAGGAAGATCCTGAAGGACTCCCATCCTCCTAGGTCCGGTGGGGGGGCGTAGTACTGCTCTGTTACTTTAGTCTTGTCTGCCATGGTCGAACGCCTAGCCGGACTGCGGTGCGGGATCGATTGTGCGCGACTTCGCCCTCGCCGCCCCCGCCCCCGCCCGCGCGCCGCCCGCCCCAACCCCTTACGTAACGATTACGTAACGTGCGCGCGCACCGGGGGCCTGGCCGTATAGACCTCGCGGGTCTAGGCTCGCTGGTCCGCAATTAGGACTACCAATGTAGCCGCTGCGCGCCGCGCGTCCTTATGCTCAGGCAGTAGAGCGCCGATTGGGGAAACGGCGCTCGCCAGTTGCTTTGCGAACTTATGTACGAAATATTACTCGGTTAGTGCTCGCTTGTACGTTGCGAATCTAGTTTATATTTTGTTACCCGTATTGGATTTTTGTTATCCAAATTAACTTGTAACAAAGGGACCTGCCCTAAAGGGGTCTAGCTGATGAATTATGAATTATGAAGCTAAGACCGTTACTATTAGAGCATTACTATTATACTAAAAAGCATATATATCGTGAAATTGACAAACCTCCTCCTTTTTTGGATGTCGGTTAAAAAGGTTTATAACATAATATAATATGTATCTATGCTCACTAATGTCATGTATTTTATAGTAAAGCTGATTAGAAAGGTATTATGACCGAGTTACAAACATTTTTCAAAAATAAACGCGTGTATTCTTATTACTAATTCCTATAGATAAATAATAACTCTCCCAACACCGTTATCGGTGACGGTGGCCGATTTTGTTGAAACCGGGTTAGCTACGCAGGAGTCATTTTATATTGCCCAAGTGTGTGCGCAATACACAAGGACACTCTATTTCTTCTACTCTCATAATTCAGTGGGACGGTCAACCGACACGACTGGCGAGAGAACAGGCTCGACCGACTTTTTACATGACCATTCGGAGACAATAAGGTGTCCTAACCAAACTTGGAAACAACATTTTTTGTTGTTCCAACGCGGGAATCGAACTCAAAACTTCCGGTTAAAGAGCCAAGCTCTATACCACTCGACCACGTAGGCGTTTCCTATAGATGTAGAGTATATTAATATAATATCCGACGAAATTATAATAAGAGGCAATATTCGTATGTACTCTCCGAATAATTTTATTTAAATATTTTCTTTAAATTAATTTTCTTTTCTACAAACTCAACCTCAACTTCAAAACAGCGCCATCTATTTGTTCGACCTGTAAGCTTACATCTTGGCTATAGCCTATAGCTTACACGAGGCAATTCGCCACAACGCGTCACATTAATTTTGCGCGGTGGGGACGTTGCAAAATGTCTACCGACTAAACTAGAAGTTAATAAAGTAATGACAATATTTTATTTAACGCTATGTTGTTTGTAACACTAAACTCTTGCATGGATCATGAGCGTACGCTGAACAAAATACTCGTTTCCTCATGACAATTCAATTTTAAAAGAGCGCCATCTACCTACGTCAAGAAACTTATAATATTATGATGTAGTTTCTGGACATCTGGATAGGTGGCGCTTTTGCCACCCTTCGTATGAATGGAGTATGGATCGATTAAAAAAAAGATAATACATAATTAATTGTGATTTGATAGTTTATTAATAAGAATAATTTATAGATCCAATTAAGTTGCGGTGACCTCTGGGCATAGTAAAAAACAGCTTTAAAAAAATTACATAGCCTACTGGCTGGTAGTAAAAACGATTTTATAATCGGTTGCAGTAAAGTTCTTGGTTATCTTCTTAATCATTATTTTCACAACCCTACTTTAATTTGTGTCAATTAAAAAAACGCTATTCACTTTCAAAGTTTCTTTTATTTAATCAACAATACATCTTTTCAAATAAATAATTACAATTAAGATGCTAGTTCAACACCGATACTAGATAATACACTCACAGGAAAAAGTTCGTTCATTCGAAACACACAAGGTATGACTTATGTTACTCAATATTATTTAGCTCTTGTTTCACTTTGACCGGGTCGCTCATTTCATCAGCCTGGGGCTTGGTCCACGCGGTGCACACGCAAGCTGGTCCCTGGCCATTACCAACCTGCTGGCCACCATACTGCCCTCCTTGAAACTGGCCACCCGTTTGGTAGTTCTGGCCGTATCCATTTTGATACTGGTTCTGAACGTATTGTCCATTTTGATTTTGACTAAATTGGCCATTTTGATTTTGGGCAAATTGTCCATTTTGATTTTGAGCGAATTGGCCATTCTGACCTTGAGCGAATTGACCATTTTGATTTTGAGCGAATTGACCATTTTGATTTTGGATAAACTGTCCACTATTTTGATTCTGACCAAATTGGTTTTGGCCAAGCTGGCCATTTTGGTTTTGACTGACTTGTCCATTTTGGCCGAATTGTCCGTTCTGATACTGATTTTGGCCGCTTTGTCCTATCTGGCCGCCTGGGTACTGGGCGCCCTGATTAACTATATATTGGCCTTGTCCTTGGTTGCCCTGGAACTGAGGTGCAACTTGATTTCCCTGATATTGATTATTGTTTTGATTCAAGGCGACGACTCCACCAAGTTGGTATTGATTATTGGCCTGGTTCTGAGTATTGAGGCCAGTCTGATATTGGCCCTGGTTGCTGCCTTGCGAGTAGGCCTGGCCGTTGGCCTGGCTGGCCTGGTTGTACCCGTGCTGGTATCCGCTGGCGTACTGCCCCTGGCCTTGCAGCTGGAACTGGCCCTGCAGCTGGTTGGCCTGGCCGTATTGGTAGGTCTGAGCGTAGCCCAGGGGCTTGTTCTTGTGGTTCTGCACGATCTCAATAACCCCGCCGAGGATCTTCTCCGGGATGTGGAGTGCGCCCGTCCGCGCCTCCTTGGTAAACGCGGCCGCGTGGGCCACCATCACAGCCTAGAATATTGGATACTTTATCATGTGATACTACTAATTTTGACTTACTGTCTTCTAATTTTTGCTTCTACAAATATTTTTTTAATATATGTAATCTACAATTCATTATTAATGGTATATTTACATTGCATTTATAGTAATAATCAATCAAGAGAAATTCACTTCGATCTTATAAATGAAATGGGAGACTATCAAAGAATATGGGTCAAGTAACTTACGAGTATGCAAATTTTCAATGTGAACATTTTGCTGCACGGTTTGGATCCAGCCAAAGTCTCTGGGGTCCAGATGACGATTAAGGTTTTCCACCAAGGTCTCTGTACAAGGTCTGGGCAATGATTGCCAAAATATTCACAAGGACACACTTATATATAAACGGATTACGGGTGGTCACACGGTGGTCAGCTGTGAGGATAAATGCTGTGAAATAGGGCTACCTCATGTCCGTTACATTACAATCAAATTTTGGTTTTTTGAATAATGGAATAATTGTATAATTAATAACAGTTAATATTATTATTTGTAATCATATAATATGGTAGGGTACCTTGCGAGATACTTAATTTTAACTCATATAGAAACACCAAATTTTGCTTTTTCAATAAATTTCTTTAATACTTTGTCTGAACAATCTTATCTTGTAGCTCGTCATGAAAAAAAACCGGTATAACATAATAAGATATTTCCAGTTATTGGCATACCTAAATTGTTTTGTATTTACCTGCTTAGTCATTTAGAGCAATGATTATAATATAGCTGTTGTCTTATTTTTATTTGAAAAACTATTGTTAAAGAAAATGATGATGTTCAGCCCTAGCGGATGCGTCTTCACATGATTGAAGAGCTGCGCGGCGGCGTGGTGCAGCCCGCCCTTGATACTTGACGGAATACCGCTACGTGAGCCGTAGGGCTGGTAACAACTTATCGATAATTGTAAAAATCATAATCGTCTTTGCCAAAACGGAAAAAAAACATAAGTTCTCAGAATCTTCCGGCAAACTTACTTGAATAAATTCCCACATGGCATACCAAATGATTCGGTTCTGTCTGTTTATGCCCAAATTAATGTACGTTCTTAGATGCTGTCCACTATGGAGTCTTAACTTTCTCTCACAATATTAGATCTCAACTTGAAAAACACATTAGTAAATGTTTTAAACTACAACATCTCCAACAATTCCTTTGAGTACATTACCAGCGGCCTCCGATTTACATACAGTTTTTTACTTTTAGTATTTTATTACTTGTTTAGTTTATAGTTTAGATAAAAATAATTAACCTTAAATAGTTTTTTATTTATTATATTATTTTTAAAGACTCGTTTGTCAAAATCAAATATTTTGTTTCATTTCCATTCTATAAAAATCAGCAATTGTGTTTTCGGAAAGCCAACAAAAAATGCAATCGGTCCAACTCTATCAGACAGAAACGAAACGTCGCGGCTTTTCGTGTCTTTCCCCTAGCATATTCATCGCGATTTTTTTAATTATAAAGGTATAAAATATGTAAATATAGTATGTCGCGTAAAAACATAACGCGCGTCGTGGACGCGCGTTATGTTTTTCCTAGTTTGCACTAGAAAAATTACGTGTCTCAACGCTTCGAACCCGTGCAGCGGCGCGGCGACGCGCTGCGATTATTGCGCGTGCTGTAAAAGTGTACTAACTTTGTTTTACTTTAAGATATGTTATGATGATGTGTTTTATTCCCAACATACGTCTCCTACAGATATTTCTAATAAAACAGAACAAACTCAAGATGCCATCGCTATTTATCACTTACGAAGTTCGAAAACATAATGTATGGGATTTGACATCAGCTTCGCTAAATGACGAGCTAATTCGTATGTCATTTAGCGAAGCTTATGTCAAATCCCATACATTTTATTTCAAACTTCGTAAGCGATAAATATAGCGATGGCATCTCGAATCAGGGTTCTGACAAGACTTAGATATTACGAGTATATTTGCTAGTATGTATGATAATATAAGGGCGAGTTACACAATCTGCTAATAAACTGTGATACAGCTTATTTGCATGTATTGTGTCTGTCACTCGATATAAAGAAAGGCACTGTGAAATGCCAAATGTAATTAACATCTAAAAATTATGTTTATATACAAGTTACCTGCTGATTAATTAAACATCTAAGAACAAATTGTATCGACATCGACACTCGTCGCGCACATCCCTGCGAGCGGCTGACGGCTGCGCGCGCGCAGGGTCTGGTACGCGTATTATGTTCGCTCAATTACCGCGGATGACTGTCGGTGCGAGAGTTATCGCCGTAACCTTATTTCCACTGGGCCACTGATTTTATCACGATATCCTCATGATCGGATCAAGAAAAGATTTTAAACGAAAAGGTGTGGAGTTAATAATGATAACGTCATTACTCATTTATAATATAATATATTATAGAGAAAATATTTAGATTTATACCTATTTATAGCAAGATTTCATTGCAAATTGGGCCAGTCTTAGTGGAAATTTGACCAACACATATTATAGCTGTTAATCCTTCATTAAATATCATGTTACCCCTCTCGAATTTCCTGTCAATAAATGACCTTCACATTGTATTTTAACAAGCCGTTAACAGTAACAAGCGTTGGTGAAAATGGGAATGACCATATTGAAACCTCCATGGTCTAGTGGTTAACCCTTGGCCCTAACTCGGAGGCCATAGGTTAGATTCCCCCGTTGGAACAACAAAAAATGTTGTTTCCAAGTTTGGTTATGACAATGCAGGTTGGTCACTTATAATAATCTTCCAAGATGGTATGTAAAAAATCGACCCTGCACCTGATGCCTCAATTATATGCCCCACCAGTTGTGTCGGGATATGAGAGTAAAGGAAGAGAGAGTGGCCATGTGTATTGTGCCCACACTTGGACATTATACAAATACCCCTGTGTTGGCCTGGTTTCAGTTAAGTCTGCCGCCGACACCGAAATTTGTGTGGTGATCTATTACTATTGTTTTATCAAAATATATTAAGAAGACAGCTGGGATTTTTATTTATTTTGAAGTGGCATTTTGTCCGTTGACCATGAGCTGGTGCATGACGAACCAAAGCTATTCAGCCGGCCGACGCGTGCTGACCTGATGAGATATTGTGTGAGCCAGACATCGCCGGCTACCACTTGATGACCGTCGTGATACACTGGAGGACTTCATTGTCCTAACTGTGCCATGGACACGCACCCAGGTAGAAAAATTATGCAGACAAATTAGTAGTATGAAAATACGTTTGTAACCATATCGCCATAATACAATTTTGTAATCAAGCGCTTCCGTGGTCTAATGGTTCAGAGTTTCGCTCTTGACCCGGAATTCGTGGGTTCGATTCCCGCGTCGGAACAACAAAATATGTTGTTTTCAAGTTTGGTTAGGACAATGCAGGCTGATCCCCTGATTGTCTGACAAGAAAGATGATCCATGCGTCGGATGGGCATGTAAAAAGTCGGTCCTGCGCCTGTGTTCTCGCCCGTCGTGTCGGTTTACTGTCGCACTGGGTTATGTGAGTAAAAGGAAGAGACAGTGTCTTTGTGTGTTGCGCACACACTTGGGCACTATAAAAACGACTCCTGCATAGCTGGCCTGGTTTCATTGAAATTCAACGGTGAGGGGACTATTATTTATTATTATAATACAATTTGTACCTTAATAATGCCACCTGCCAAGCGTGGCGAGTATAGGCAACTATCCCTCAATACTTGGAGGGGGGGGGGGGTATGTCCAGCAGTGGGCGTCAAGATGGAATGAGGATGACGACCTTAATAATGAAATAGTAGAGATAGTATTTAATTTAGTTATAGTTACAGTAATTTTATATATATTATAGTGTTATTAAACTAAAGCGGTGGTAGCCTCTTTTTCTTGTTGACTTTCCGAAAATAGCTTGTTAAGTTTCATTTGGAAATAAAATGTTAGTACTAATAAAATTATGTATATTGCTGTTATTATCTTATCAATTGAGAGCTGCACCCACCGACAATGCAATTTAGTGGGCACCATGTTTTAAACATTGTAATTTAATTATTATATTAATGTAATTTAATTTTAATAAAAAATATATTATTATTACTAAAACTCTATCACCCATTAGTGACCCATACACACCCTAAAGTATTATTACTCATTAATATTACAGCCTGTATAATATAATATACTCTATGGAAGAGTGTGTAACGTATTATGAATTATGATAGGACATAATTGCTTCATGAGGTCCCAGGTTCAGCCTTGTGCGGGGCTCCGGACTGCACAAATCTGCAGGCGCGCGGCGGCACATTCATGATTAATGTCATTGACTTAAGTGTCACAGAGGGAATTCGCGAGGGAGGGGGACGGCGGTACGCGCTACAGAACCATCTTCTAATTATTTCATTTTATTCGGAAAACAAACAGAACACAAATAGTTATATTAATCCCATCAAAAACATAACTTGTAAAAACTCCCATGTCTCGCTAAGATCTTTTGCCGTAAAAAGTTATGAGATCCATCCATCGAGGTAATTTTTGTTGATATAAATGCTGATATGTTGAACAAATAAATATCATAATAATGAAACTACTAGGACACCTAGGTAGCCTGATTCAGAAATTTGAAACTATCAAGAGCTACATCGAAATTCCGGTTTGTTCACGGGCTGGATTCCCCATCACCCAAGCCAACTCAGATCTTAGTCTTTTAACAAAAGAAGTACCTCATAGGGCATTTCGTATGTATTAAGGTCAGCGCCATCGATGTTAACTGTCTGCCCATTTAATCATTTATTTTACAGAAAATGTTTATTACTTTAACTTCGTGTCATCAGTCAGCTAACGAGAGCCGACCGGGAAAGTGAAGTCCGAGAAACGCATATGAAGTCCCGTTTCAACGATTACAAAAAGTAAATTGAAAATTTATAATTTACGTTGTGCTTAACGACCGTAATTTGTTGAGCCATGACGTGGGAACCGGTCCGACTGGGCTGTGGCCTGTGGGATCTCGTTCCTGGAACATCCTTCATGATAATCGTCCGGTGCCTGATTAATAGCGCCCGCAGAAGGACCAAGGAAAGAACGTCAGAGCTGGGACCGAAGAACAAAAGATAAATTTGCTTTCCTAGTTTTTTGAAATAAGAAGACATGCTGTATCTCGGCGCGCGGACGCAGAGACACCACGCATTACTTGTGTCAGATTTTAGGTAAGATTTTTTAGTAGATTCGCAGTGTTAGCGTGTGTTATTAAACGACTAATTAAGAATTATTGAAAGTGATATGCCACAAACATATACCCAGAAAATTGAGTTCAAACTGTCACTTAAACATTTCAGGATATGTAGTAACGTATTAAGTACGTTGATTCTAGAGACGGATCTTTAGATTAATGTACTTAATACTAAACAACGTATTCTAAAATGTTTAAGTGACAGTGTGAACAAAATTTTCTCAAATCATAATTTTGCTACAATTCACCTTCATCCATTCATGTCTTCTAATATATCACGAAACTAGGAAAGAACTAGCAAGCAATTTGCTAAATATGTTGCCTATTCCTGCTACTTGGAGTATTTGGACAAAGATATAATAATAGTTTATCTGTTGAAATTGACCCTAAATGTAAAACAACTGGACATCACAATATAAAGATACCATATTTAAATTTCAATAAAAAATACACAAATTTCGTTAAATATTTTTGTCACCGTTTAAATTCAATTGAATTTGAGATAGATATCAGATTTCTTGAAAGTTCTTGACTAGCATTTCCTGTTTGCGTCACTCGCTGCGGTAATTGCTGGCTGGGTCGCGCGGTGGAGCGCCGTCCAGACACCAGCGTCCTGACTCCTGACTCCCGTCCCCGTGTAGTTCGGTTCGGTGCGCCGGCGCAGACACCGCGTATTACTTGGATCAGCTTTTTGGTGAGATTTTTTTATCGATTCTATGTTAGCACGTGTTAGTAAACGACTAATTAGGAATTGGAATTATTATATTAATAATATTTAATAAATCCGAACTATTCATCTAACATACATTGCCTTTACGTAACAAAAGTATTACAGAGATTCCTTTCCACGGGGCCAGATTGCCGTAGGTACACCACATCAATCCGGCCCCGAAGCGTAAAAAAATTCTGTTACTTGGACAAAAATCTAACCCTCTCCAATAACACAAAGTAAGAACATCTGGTGTACCCAATAATTCGTTTTTGGGTTATTATATCGCACGGGGATTTTATAGCGTTCTTCCGTATTACATATTATTATTACCTTAAAAACCGACCTTAAGGGGCTCCCCTTCAATATTTATTATCTGTTTAGTATTTTTTGTTATAGCGGACACAGACATACATCATGTGTGATAATTTCAACTGCCTAGCTATTACGGTTACGGCGATACAGCCTGGTGGTAGACAGATAGACAGACAGCGAAGTCTCAGTAATAGGGTCCCGATTTTACCCTTTGATTTTAACCCTAAAAGAGCAAAAATATATCTTACAAAAATACTTTCATTACAGGGTTGACAGACCACGATGACGGTGAAGAAGCGGGCCTCGGACCTGACGAGCCTGGAGCGGTTCAACCTATACTACCGGGAGAAGCAGGCGCCTCTGACCAATGGGGAGAAGTTCAAGAAGTACATCTGGAACCCCAAGACAAGGGAGTTCTGCGGCCGCACCGCCTCCAGCTGGTGTGAGTACTAGAGTCAACTTAGCTATAACCCAGGTGAAAGGCATTACGCCTTCCCCAGGATAGGGTATCCCGGGGATATCTTTCAGCACCTGTGGATTGCCATCAGCAGCTACGAAAGGTAGTGGTCCCGGATCTATAAAAAGAGACCTAGGGTCTTAGATAATAGTCGCGGTTGTATTGTATTTCCCATGGCTCCGTAGGCGGCGGTTCTGTCGGAGTACCGCCGAGTTTTAGTGGGTATGGCTGCGTTCACTTACCATCTTATTAGACGCAGCGAGCCCCACATACCCGTGGTAGGGATCCCCGTCCTCCACGGGATGCGGCAAATAGCATTTCTCGGCGAAAAAAAAAGGGTCTTAGGCCAGAGTCCTTCGGATTTACCGAGAACAATCGACAACGTTATCTGCAATAACGCTGCCATGGTTTTCATATAATTCTCATTCGATAATGTTACGATGCGTATTATAAGTGTACTTGAATTACTGTCAATTGTTCGCGCTAAGCCAACAGATAAAGCAATAAATTACTTTATTTATAAAACTTAATGTACAAACTGTACAAAGGCGGACTTAATGCCATGCGGCATTCTCTACCAGTCAACCTTTGGGCGTTACAAAAGAAAAATTGTATAGGTACCAGTGAAGTAACAGAAGAAGAATCATAATAATATTTTTTGACGTATACAAAATGTTAATAGGGCTCACAGGGAATTAATTACATTTTTAACCGACTTCCAAAAAAAGGAGGAGGTTCTCAATTCGTCTGTATGTTTTTTTTTTTTTTTTTTTTTATGTTGTTGAACCTTACCTCAGAACTTTCGCCTGGGTGAACCGATTTGGATGATTTTTTTTTTATTTGAAAGGTGGTGCTTCCCGTTTGGTCCCATTGTCACCAAAGTGGTGACCTGATGATGGGATCCGTGAGGAATCGAGGGAACTCCTCAAAATTTATATGGACACATATATTGATTTTGATTTTTTCTGAAGTAGCCCAAGCATATGTTACCAAATAGTAAGATTTTGCACCATATCCTGGACCTAAAGTACTGAACAGAACTTCTGAGTCCTTAGAGATACACGTTTGAAGATGTCAGCGTTGTTTAAAGAAATGCAAGCATACGCCACTACGTCAATTACAGTCGAACTTGGTCTCATAGTTAGCAAAGTGCATGCCTGATGATGGTGTCGTGAGGAATCGAGGGAACTCCTCGAAATTTATAGGAACACTCATAGTAATTTTGTATTTTTTTCGAGTAACATAATTTTGAATCAACTATCAAGGTATACCGCATAGATCAGAAACAGGCATACAGGACTGCTTAGTCTTTGAAGAAAGAATATACGTTTGGAAATTACGACATCGCTTAAAGTACTGCAAGCATACTTTAAGCGATGCCACTATATCAATTACAGTACTAAACACCACCTCTGTCTTCACCTGATAGTAGGTATCCATATATACTATCATAACAATATGACGAAATACGTAAATATTAAAAAGGGAAAAAATTGTTTTAAACCAAATAAAGAAATGTAAATCGACTAAAAATAATAAAAGAGTTAAAGAGAAATCATATTCAGTTTGGCTGGTACCGTCTTTGATATTATCAAAATTTGTATATCATTTTATATTCAATCAACTTGATATAGGTATATAATTTTTGCGCTTTTCTGGTGGTAAATATCTCTACTCAGTCTACCCATAACTAAAAATCTTAAAATAAAATAATTTTAAACAAAAAAAAAACCGATTTCAAAAGGTAAACTAAAAAGCAAAAAATAAATTTACTTCGCACAAAGTAATACTTATTTTCACTTAAGTAAATAAATTTATTCTATAATTTTGAAGTCGGTGCCAAGTAAGTACTTCAACAACCTTACTGCAATATCAAATTACTAAATATATGTAGGCAATCACAGAAAAAAGAATCAGAATAAAATAAACAACTATCAATGTGACTATTACTATATAATATTATGTACCTACCTACCAAAGTACTGGCTTACAAACTAATATTAAATGAAAACAAATTATGAAACAACACTGGACTTGGCACCGACTTTAAAATTATTGAATAAATTTATTTACTTAAGTGAAAATAAGTATTACTTTGTGCGAAGTAAATTAATTTTTTGCTTTTTAGTTTACCTTTTGAAGTCGGTTTTTTTTTTGTTTAAAATTATTTTTACGTAATAAATCTGAATCACCAAAACTAGTTCAATCTAGTTGGTTCCAAATTTTCCATGAGCGCCCACGCCCGTGGACCTCGATGCTCAAGTGGTCAAGTCTGGTCCGGATGAGCCAAGGTGAGCACAAGACAGCGGAAACACAAATTGAGCCAATAAGCCCATCCTGCGGGGCAGCCGCGCCGCGACCGCGCCGGGACCGCGCCGGAGAGGCGCATACGATTTGTATTTGAACTCCGTAGCGCAGTGGTTGAGCGCGTTGATGCTCGAACTAGAGAGGTCGCAGGTTCGAATCCTGTCGAAGGAACAAAAAGTTTTCTGTGTTCAGGAACACCATCCATGACCCAGGGGTCATGGATGTGTATTAAATTGTGTATTAATTAAAAAACTTAAATATATTTCCGTTGTAGGTACCTGTAACACAAGTTCTTCGGATACTTAGCACGGGGCTAGATTGACGTGGTGTGAAACGTCCATAGATATTATTATTATTGTATTCTAATGTTTATGCCCGCGACTTTGTATAGACGACCTCTGTAGTGGTTAAACTGAAGCTAGAGGTCACGGGTTTAAATACCGTATGAATGCCATGTTAGTTGATCGTAGATTTGATAAGCTCTTCAGAAACTGGCACCTAGTATAACAAATTATAGCTCCCTACACTCTCAGTGATACTTACAAATACTTAAACTATTTTGCAGCAAAAATAGCCACCTTCTACCTCGTCTTCTACCTCGCACTGGCCATCCTCGTCGCCATCTGCATGTGGACCTTCCTGCAGACCCTGGACGCGCGGCAGCCGCGGTGGCAGATGGAGAGCTCCATCATCGGCACCAACCCCGGCCTGGGCTTCCGCCCCTTGCCCCCGGAGGTCGCCAGCAGCGTCGTCTGGTACCGGGGCAACGACCCCGGCAGCTACCAGTTTTGGGTGCGAGAGCTGTCTAAGTTTCTAAAAAGTAAGTCGAAACTGGTTATATCCACAGTTGAAATCCGATTTAATCCAGATAAAGAACAATAGAATAAGTAACGTTACTAATTTCAATGTGAGATATTAAGTACTTATTTTGTTAATTATTACTTGTTTTGGCATTTTACTCGACTATGACAAAACCAAACGAAAGGGCAATAATTTTGTTTGTATGTTTCTTTCACCTCAACGCCTCGCCCCAATGTAAAATGTTAAGGGGACTAGTTATCTGTATCAAGTAAAGTTATATAACACGCGATTATACTATTCACCTTAAAGGCATCAAATAAAGTCAGCAATTCGCATTAAACACCAGTAATTTCCAGCTTACAAACGCGACGCGAACAAGTCCGTCGCCGGGCAGAACATCCACAACTGCGATTTCAAGCTGCCTCCCCCCGCCGGCAAGGTCTGCGACGTGGACGTCAACGCCTGGGGGCCCTGTACGGAGGAGAACGGGTTCGCCTACCACATGTCCACGCCCTGTATCTTCCTCAAGCTGAACAAGATCTTCGGCTGGAAGCCCAAGTTCTACAACAGCTCGGACCACCTGCCCGCCGCCATGCCCGTGGACCTCAAGGAGCACATCAGGAACATGACTGCATATGACAAGAATTACGTAAGGCAACTTAGATTTTAGGGCATTTTGCTACTTTTATAACAAATCCCTCCACCAACCCATAGCCCCATCAACTGATCGTGGTTATACGGGCCGTAACATGGGTATGCACAATTGCACGCCCTACTGTCTCAGGAGTTCCTTTATATGTCACCTTTTGAGAATTCGGCTGTATGACAATGCACAGTCCCTAACTCTGAACTAGTAACGACTTTGACTAACCCGGATGGCACCAAACTTCTTAAACCATGCTTAAGCTTTAGGTACTGGATTCGATCTCTCAATCTCACCCAATATTAGAACAGGACAGATGAGGTAACAAGACAGATCGAAAACTGGAGGAGAGTGCCATACTCTCACGCTCCAAAAATTCCTAACGAATCGTAACTCGAGCTTGCCGTTTCAGCTGAACATGGTGTGGGTGTCGTGCCAGGGGGAGAACCCGGCGGACCGGGAGAACATAGGCCCCATCCAGTACCTGCCGTACCGGGGCTTTCCCGGGTACTACTTCCCCTACAGCAACCAGGAGGGCTACCTCAGCCCGCTCGTGGCAGTGCACTTGCAGAGACCTAAAAGTAAGCTTCACCTTAACTTACACCTTAATACTGGAACAATACGATTGGTCAGCAACGCACTTATGATGCTTCTTGTACTGCAATTGTTAGGCTATTTTATCAAGTAGATCTTTTGATCTACAAGCGATAATATTATTAATATGCCTTTTGGCCTTGAACGATTACACAAAATTGAAAATACATAAAAATTTATAAAAATATTTTACATAAACATTCTTCTTTCTCCCCAGCTGGGATGCTGATCAACATCGAGTGCCGCGCCTGGTCCCACAACATCAAGTACGACAGGGGAGAGGGCATGGGGTCTGTGCACATAGAGATAATGGTGGAGTAGACCTAGAGAGTCAGTGATATACGCTCCCTTCCGATTCAATGAGTTCTATTGTCAGCAAAGCTGGGGTATAAGTAAGCCTTTTCATCCGATATTGGATGACTTATAGAGAATTCTCCGAACGAAGTAATCACTAAAATTCTATAGTGACATGCGGTTTTATTGTAAGGTTGCGCAGCAGATATGGCATTCTCACAATATAATCTGCCTAGTCCAGAGGAATGACTAGGCACTATATCTGGGGCCAACCAAGTGCGGTTTCCTTCACCGTTAGAGCGTCCGTATAATATACTAGAGATCTGAAAAAGTACCTATTATTGGTACACGCCACAACCTTGGAAGCGAACCCACAACTATAATGCTGCAAATTTGAATGTCACTGCGAAATGATGAAATGCAACCGCACTATCAGGTCGTTTTACATTTGGACCTCATTGAATCGGAACAATAGACTGTTACAGTAGTTGTAGAACCCAAAGATTTCATGTGATAACCCCGCTCTCGAATTGTGTGAATGAAATTAAACGCATTTGTAATTACAAGCTTTTATTTATTAAATCCACGTCTGCGAACATAGATCAGCAATTTTTGTAAAAATAGAATAGAATCTTTACATTGTGCAAATTTTACTTCTATAATGTATTTTAGATGAGGAATATTACTGGGCCCTAATTTGAGATGCCATGACAGATGATTTCGAACTTCGTAAGTGATATTAGAGATGGCATATTGAATTAGAGCCCTTCATAATTTACAGCACTTCTTCAAATAAATACGACGACGATTACTTGACGCTTGTAGCCTTGTTCGCACAAGACGACAAGCGTCAAACACTGTAAAACTTTAGTAACATAACCACTTTGATTCAGTTTATGGTTACAAGACAGAACATTTATAATTTGTTTAGATTAAGGTTACTTAAATTATACTAGAATTGGACCTCGATTTAACGCAATTACATAAAGACATTGTTCGAGATAAATTAATTGTCTACACACTGATACCTGATATCTTTTCAATGCCTTAATTTATTTTAAACGCAATTTGCTCGTTGTCTATATATAAAGGTACTAATATAATATAACTATTATTATAAAGACGAGAAAAATATTGTTCGTTTGTTAGTTTGCATTATTCAATGTCTCCGAAACTGGACCGATTTGGATGAAATTTGGTTCAGATATAGAGCAAGCCACGGAGAATTACATAGGCTATTTTTCATTGCGGCAAAATGTACTATTCCTGCGGAACACATAGTTGAAACATATAAAAGTTACACGTACAAATACATTATACCTATATTATGTATGTTACTTAATTAGTGACTAGTATTCGAGATGTGTTAGTCAATCATGATCTCCAGGTGCGTGGAGCCCAGGCGCTCCTTGAGGCTCTCGGTGTACTGGATGTTCTTGGCCCAGGCCCGGCAGCGGATGTTGATGATCTGGTGCACTGGAACAGTCAACATGATTATAAGTTTATTGAGCTCGAGGAATATTTTTACGCATCACGCAGCAAATTTGAACTAAAACATGTTAATGTTTTGGCTGCTGTGACGTCCACTTACATAAGCATCCTCCAAAGTATTTCGTGGGCGGTAGGTGCCCTATACTCGCCGTGCTTAGTGAGCGGATTGGCGAGCGCAGTTTATGTAAACTAAATTAAAAATTAAAAAAAACCCCTGACTTCGCTAAGTGTAAGTGTAACTTTCCTATCACACCTAACGATGACCTTGAAGATCTTGACCGATTTCCACCAAACAGAGCTCATAACACTCTCGACTGATATACCTTTAAAAAAAAAAAACCGCTTTAAAATCGGATCATCCGTTTGGGAGCTACGATGCCACAGATAGACACATACACATTTTCACAGACACGTCAAACTTATAGCACCCCTTCGTTTTTGCGTCGGGGGTTAATAATAAGAATGACTGCGGGGACGCTGCTACCTATCTGAATACTCCCTCTGTCATCATTTACGACATCCACGGGAAAGATGGTTGATGTTCTTACTCCAGGAACCCACGAGCAAACCGATCATATTGTCTACTATCGTTGTTAGTAGTGATGAAGTGGATATGAAATATCGGATACGGATATTGATATTTAATTATTTCGGATTATCCGTTTGTTTCGGATAATTTCGGTTATGAATATTAAATTTTTTACAGTACAAAACTTTCATTTCGGATTCGATTACGGTTGTGGATATTTTTTATATCCGATAGTTTCGGCTACGGAGCTGGTTGTAAGACACACTCACACTTGGGCTCCAGCAGCTGCACGGCGACCAGCGGGCTGAGGTAGCCCGGGGTGTTGTCGTAGGGGTAGTAGGTCTCGGGCACCCCGGGTTGCGGGTAGTACCGCAGCGGGCCCAGCGCCTCCACGTCTGCGGGCCGCTCGCCGTGGCACGACACCCACACGTGACGGCGCTGGAACAGAACTTACATGTTGACACATAAAAAAAACGAGACAGAGTGATACTTAAATCTTTACTTCTATTTATTTATTTTATTATTATTATATATTATATATATCGCATCTACAATGTTTAAATCAAATAAAAAGTACTTTTAATTGCCCCTTCGTGTTTCATGACCTTTCGATTTTGATCTTTTATCAAAACCAATGAATAAATAAACTAAATTAAAAATTAAAAAAAACCCCCCGACTAGTTTGTTACGTGAGATAGGACACATAATAGGACAGCTAGTCCTATCACACGTAACAAACGAGCTGATGACCTTGAAGACCTGAACCGATTTCCACCAAACATAGCTAAGAACACTCTCTCAACTGATATACCTTTCAAACAAAAAAAACGCATTAAAATCGGATCATCCGTTTGGGAGCTACGATGCCACAGACACATACACATCCCGTCGTTTTAATGTCGTTAAAAAGTAATAATGAATAAAATAATACAAAGAAATGATAACGCAATAGTATGATATTGAAAGGTTGCTATTATATTATTTCAGGCGTTGCAATTTATGCTCACTGTAGGTTTCTACAGCATTACGCTGCCAAATTTTATTTGAAAGATTTATTTTACCTCCTGTGGCGTAGTTGTTGAGTTGATGTAGTTCTTCAAGTCCAGGGGCATGTTCTGCGGGAGGTCCCCGGGGTCGTCATAGAAGTCCGGATTCCAATCAAATATCTGTAATAGTTATTATGAACATTTGTAATGTAAGTCTTTTATGGTATGTGTGGTGTGGCCTCAATGCTAAAAATTGCCTTTTAATACGAGAGGAATATCGGCCTTTTGTTTGCTAAAGAAGAGAGTTAGTTATATTTTGGCCTGTGACATCACATCCTACCGCCATAAAATAGGTTTGGCGAGGCGATAGAAGTTTGAGACGAAATTATTTCGCTGATTACGACATTTTTGTTTGCATATAATGAGTATAGCCTGAAGATAATTGAACAATTCAAAACTTATAAATTATAATAGAACACACCCGAACGCTTCGCGAGGGCATGGCCTACCATCCCATACAATCTATCTTTAATACAGAAAAATTGCAATAGATGTCACTATTATTAACGTTTGTAAATTGTAAAATGTAAATATGCCGAATTAAGTACAAATATTGATATTAAAATAAAGATAATCATATTTTAAGCATAACATCACATTAAGCTAAATTCAACTCCAGATCTATATCTATATCTATACTTATAATAAAACTGTAGAGAGGTCAATTCTGTACATTGAATATTTTTTCAAAATACATATTGGAGGATGATTGGCGATCGATACTTTTTTTTTTTTTTTTTTTTTTTTTTTATTTGTATGATGTTTCTAATGCATAGTAACAACATAAAATTACAATCTAGCCTTAAGACTAATGAGTAATTTTTTTATAACTTAACTTGCTAATTATTGTTATGTTTACAAATTTAAGAATGTGTCCATCAGCACTTTACTTATTGTCTCTATTAAGGGGAAGTCACTTTGTTCGTGTGATTTTTTGTTTTTTAAGTCTCACTGCACTAGGTATACACTATACACTAACACTAATAAACTAACTCAAAAGGTTTTGTCCTTTTTAGTCTTCTGACTATGTCTGTATTGTCCAAGAGCTGAATAGCTTCGACGTTAACGTGGTTTTGAAGTCGTTTTTCGTGAGCTTCAGCAATTTTTTTAATTTCGTTAGCGACAGATTCTACTTTAAGATCCCTGTGTAGATCGTCATTTCTTATGTACCACGGTGCATTAACAATACTTCGAAGTACTTTGTTTTGGAATCTTTGTATAATTTGTATATTACTATGTTTGGCACAGCCCCAGAGCTGGATACCATAGGTCCATACTGGCTTAAGGACTTGGTTATATAAAAGTATTTTATTTCGTACTGACATCTTCGAGTGTTTACCGAGGAGCCAATACATTTTCTTATACTTAATATCTAGTTCATCACGTTTCTTTTTCACGTGTGTCTTCCAGCGAAGTTTCGCATCTAGTGTCATACCCAAATATTTGGCGTTATTTTCGTATGGTATAGCGACGTTGTTTATGTATACCGGATGATAATTATGTCTTTTATTTGTAAAATCTATATGAATAGATTTAGACTCATTTAGTTTTATCCGCCATTGTTTTGTCCATTCATATATTGTATTAATGGCTTTTTGGACTTTATCCACGGCCTCCTTGTGAGTGACACCTGTGGCCATAACAGCTGTGTCATCAGCAAAGGTTGCAATAGTGTTACTCTCTAGTTCTGGTATATCGCAGGTGTATAATAGATACAAGACCGGACCTAATACACTACCTTGAGGTACGCCAGCAGTAATTTGCTTAAGCTCTGAATATGAGTCTCCTTGTCTTATTCTAAAAAACCTGTTTGACAAGTAGGAGCTTATTATTTCTACAAATTGATATGGAAGGAACTTCTTGATTTTTCGAATAAGGCCTTCATGCCAAACTTTGTCGAATGCTTGAGCTACATCTAAGAATACAGTAGTGCAGACCAGTTTTTGTTCTAGTGCATTTTCAATTATGTTAGTGATTCTGTGTATTTGATCTATGGTAGAGTGCTTTTCTCTGAATCCAAATTGATAGTCTGGTACTATTTTTTGTTCATCTATTAAAGGCTTTAACCTTCTTAATAAAAGTTTTTCGAATAATTTTGATATTATTGGTAAAAGAGAGATCGGTCTATATGAAGTTGTTTCATGAGGTGGTTTTCCTGGTTTTGGTATCATTATTACCTCAGCTACTTTCCACACATCAGGTACATGTTTTAGACGAAATGCAGCATTAATGTGCGTGGTAAGTTTCACGATGGCTTTACGTGTAAGATGTCGAAGAACTTCTCCTGTGATAAGGTCATACCCAGGAGTTTTTTTGAGATTCAAACGTTTGATTTCTTTATAGACTTCCTTGGGAGTCACAAGTTTAATATCCATATCTTCATCTGTAATCAGAATCTCATCATCCTCAATCATTTCTAAAACTTGTGGATCACTTACATTGGGATGAAAAATTTGTTCAAGATGTTGAGCAAATCTATCAGCCTTTTGCTGATTGGTTGTTGCCCAGCCACCATCAATTTGTTTAATAGGTGGTATATGCATTATGGGCTTTTTTAAATGTTTGGTTGTTTTCCATAATGAGTAATTTGTGGACTTATCATTGGTTAGCTCGCTAAGATGAGTGTCCAGTGATTCATCGTGAAACTTTTGTATTTCCCGTCTTAGTTGTTTTGTCAAATTGTTTAGCACTTGTTTGTCGTGTGGATATCTGCTTTGTTGCCATTTTCTTCTTTGTGTTCTCTTTTTAGCGATTAGCTCTCTTATGTAGACTGGATAGGAATTGCCTCTTTTCCTGATCTTTATTTCGGGTGTATTGTTCCAAGCACATTGTTGAATATATTTGATAAATATTCTTGCATCTGCATCCAGTTGATCTGCTGTTTTAAGTGACACATTAAGATCTATGGATTTGTCTAGTTCTAGCTGAAAGCTTTCCCAGTCTGTGTTTTTGTTTACTAACGTAGGAAAGTTCTCTTTCATGACTATATTCTCGTTAAGTGTTAGTATAATAGGCGAGTGATCTGAACTCATGTCATACCCTTCTTCGATGTCGATGTAACCTTCAGTTATATTCTTATAAATAAAGAAATCAATTAGATCTGGCTTCTTGTTTGGGTCAGCAGGCCAGTAAGTAGGTTTTCCTGTTGATATTGCTTTACAGTTTAGTTCCTGTATAGTAAGTAACAGTTCTTTACCTTTTGCTGTCGTAAGTCTAGATCCCCAGTGAGTGTGCTTAGCATTGAAATCACCTCCTAGAATAAATCTATTTCCAAGATTATTTAGCAAATATCTATAGTTTTCTGCTTTCAGTGCATGTCTTGGAGGACAATAAATAGCACATAACGTTACAGGGTAATGTTTGGTTTGAACACTTATAGCAATAGCTTGTATGATTGGTTCTTCACACTTGTATTCTTCATGATGAATAATAGTTTCTTTAACAAGGACAGAGCTGCCTCCCCTAGCTGTGTTATTAGGATGCAGAGCATGATAGGTCTTATAACCTTTGATCTTAATGTAAGATTCTTTAGTGAAGTGTGATTCAGAAATTAAACACACATCAATATCTTTTGTGTTTAGGACTACTTGCAGTTCGCTTTGATGTTTGCTAAGTCCATTTGCATTCCACGCCATAATTTTCAGTGACTTGATCATTTTTCATTTTGCTTAGTAGCTATTTTAGCGCTATTTTCTAATTTTATCAATCTTTCATCAAATGATGTAAGCAAGTTCAATATTTTTGCGAGCTTATCTTCAATACAGTGTTGTTTAGTAGTATTTGATTCACTCACGGTCGAATTTTGTGGTATGATTTTGTTTTTTTTGGTTATATTTGCAAATGTGATATCGTTTGTAACTCTCTGGCTTACACTTTTATTTTTGAGTTGGTTTGTATTCACCAAAAATTTTTGGGCAGCAGGTGTGCTTTCCTTTTTTTTGATAAGCTTGTTTTTCATACTCTGAAGCTCCTTGGCCACTGTGCATCCTCTATCGGCGATCGATACTGATGCCAAAAATGCAATTAGTAAAATTTTTGTCTGTCTGTCTGTCTGTCTGTCTGTCTGTCTGTCTGTCTGTCTGTATGTGCGCAATGGGAACAAAAACTACTGAAGGGATTTTAACCAAACTTGGTACGATTGTAGCCCATATTCCTGGGCAGGTTATATAACATAACGCTACGATACATAGGAGCCGAGCAGTGACGATAAATTTGAAGCAAGTCGGATGAATTTCGCGCGCGCGGCCTGCGGTCGAACGGTTCGTGCGGGGGGCGCGGGGTGATCGCTTACACAGTGACGCGAAGCAATAGAACGTGGCACTAAAGTAGATTAGAACATCAAATAAGTACCTAACTATCAGGATTTATTTTCTGGGAAAACAGTGTTTTCACAGTGTCATAATAATATAAAAATTGTATTTTTGAACTTGCTTCACAAATTAAAATAAATTATCATTTATTGTATAAAATCAACTTAATTAACTGTATAATTAAAAGAAAGCCTTTCGCGATAAACTAAAAAACGGGGAATTAAGCGGTTTTTGGAAAGCTATTTATACCATCACGGTATTAATCCTTATCATTTTTAATACGTTAGTTGGCTTAAGCATTCCATGAAGACTATAATATTTGCCCTTTATACCATGCAAATATAATGAGTAGTTTAGGAAATATAGCAAAATTAAAATCGTTTCGCCGTGAATCGTGATTCTACCGGGCGCCGCGTAATGCAGGCTGCTGGGTGACGTCTTACGTCCGAGCCGGGCTGGTGTAGTGTAGACTGCTGGGTAAAAAATACTATTAAAATGTGCTAACTGTGCCTGTGTTATTATAGGAGACTTTTATTTATGCAATAGTACCCAAAATAATATTTTTTTTTATATTTTTGTCTGTTTGTCGGTGCATTTGTGCACGCTAATCTCAGAAACGGCTTATCCGATTTAGATGTGGTTCAATCATATTTGTAGTAATCTAGACTTAACATTTATTTCATCTCAATCGGTTCATAAATAAAAAACTTATGACAATTAAAAAAAATGCTGGACGTTTGTATGAAGCGCGGCAGGAACCGCGCTGCAAACATTCAAATTTAATCTTTTTTTATTTTATATTTTCTTTAAAACTAAATTTAATTTATTTATATTATTGTTATATTTAGGGTAGGTTATTAAAAAAACGCTACTAAAACCGATCGGCGCGCCGAGCTGGGGCCTAACTCTCCAAACTGATTCGATTTTGATTCAGATTTGATCGTGCCGCATACTCCCGAATAAATTGACGTTTGTTTATTTTTGTTCTATGTCGATTGATATCGTCGGGTGTACAAAAAGTTACGTTCCAAAGGTTTTCTTTATCCTAATTAGTTCCAAAGTAATCTACTCTAGACCACATCTTATTCTATTCTAGACCACACATTAATAAACAGTAAGTACTTAAAATGTAAAAGAGGATTACTAGGGGATGGAAAAGGAAGCAACTGGGGACATGGATTTTTGTAAGGGCAATTTTTTTTATGTGCATTTCTGGTATTGTGAACACGATAGGTTTTGTGTGTTATGCTAATTAACAATATAGTGTTAAATACGTCCTACTTTTATTCATATACGCGTATATTCACTACAAATATTAATAAGTGAAAATGTGATAATAATATCCGTTATTAGGCCAAATCACTATTTTTCATTTCATTTTATTTATTGATCACCAGAATGCAGTACAAAGATGGTAAATTACAAAGATATCAGGTTCTAGTACATCCTGCCATTACAATGGCGTGTGACATTAGTTTATCATATCTATAATTTACATATTTTTTTCTATTTCAATAAATTATACAATTATTCTAATATTACATTAATTAAAAAAACATTATACCTAGATATAGGTATAATGTTTTTTTAGAGCTAAGAAATTCATAAATACCAACCTTATTAATTTTGATGATTATGCAGGGGGTTTTGGCAGGATATCCAAACTTGTTCTCCTTGGAGCAGGGTCCGAACTGTTTGACGTCGAAGGAGCAGACCTCATTCCTGGGGGGTTTGACCCCCTGGCAGTCGCGCTGGTTCTCCCCCTTGTTGCTGAGGAGGGTTTTGTTCTCATACGCTGAAGCAATGTTGTCAATTTCAATTAAAAGGAATTCTCATGATATTTTATTTTTACTTTTTTCCAGCCCAAAATCCTATTTATTCTAATCGTAAACAAGAAGATATCGACCAGGTTTAATATATAATTATACCTATAAATAATACTACCTCAACGCCTCTGTGGTGTAGTGGTTCAGAGCTTAGCTCTCGACCCGGAGATCGCGGGTCCGATCCCCGCGTTGGAACAACAAAAATGTTGTTTCCAAGTTTGGTTAGGACATTGCAGGCGGATCACCTGATTGTCTGATAAGAGAGATGATCCATGCGTCGGATGGGCATGTACAAAGTCGGTCCTGCGCCTTATCTCCCACCAGTCGGTTATCCGTCCCTCTGGGCTACGAGGGTGTAGGAAGAGAGAGTGCTTCTGTGTATTGCGCACACATTTGGGCCACTATAAAAATAACAAAGTTTCAATGACAACCGGCCACAGTCACGGAAATCGATGTGGGAGGTATTATTATTACTAAATATTATTATACTAGTATTTATTCTTTGGGAAGTGAGAAAATACATTAAAATTGGTATCATATTATTGTGATCTATGATACTTTATATTTACATTGATTACATTATATATCTATATAATATAATATAGATAGATTGAATCATTTGAACGAAGTATGCAAGCAAACTGCAAATCTTTCCTATTTATAATATGTATTAGTAATGTATATTTTTTTTTGTTTTTTTTGTAACTTGTTGTGTGCACAATAAAGTATATTTGTATTGTATTGTATTGTATAGTATATTTAAATATAGCATAAACCTAACACACTTTGCCTAGATAAAGTGAAATGTAATTCTACAGTCAAAACTAAAATATATGCAACCAAAAATTATTTAGCTATGTATACTTTTTTGGGTTGCCGTGTAGTATTGACAATAAGCTTAATGTTTAACCTGTCATACAATGACTGTATCCTGTTTGTGTACTAAATATAAATAAATCCAGTAAATGGTATTATGCGGTACTCACGAGCTAGGAACTCGTTGATGTTGTCGACGTACTTGTTGTACTGCGTGGCGTTGCTCGCGTCGTACCAGATGAGCGCGCCCTCCTCGAACAGCAGCGGCCGGTGGCCCATGCCGGGGTTGTCGCCTGGAACACATCGTTTATATATGGAGCAAGTGGAAACAGCGGCTTTACCCATTGCGAGTCTTTTTTTTAAAACGGGAATCGGCCCACCTCACATTCCCACCACTGCAACTCCTGTGAGCCAGCAGGCTTGCTTCCGAGTCCCGACACAATCGAGAAACGAATCAGTTCAATCTCGACGGCTTTTGGTATTTTATTTGGTGGATTGCTTTGAAACTAACCAGGATAAAGAAAATCGTTAGATCGTAACTTTTTGTACCCCTGAAATCGACTGAAAATCGAAATAAACGAACGTCAATTTATTCGAGAGTACGTGGCACGATCGAATCTAAGTCAAAATCGATTCAGTTTGGAGAGTAAGGCCCCAGGACAACAGCGGTAACCAACCACGACAAACCCTTTGATATGATCTCAGGGATGCCCGAGGGACAAGCTAAATCTGTTTTGGGACCCACAACGAAATTAATCAGAAAAAAAGAAGGAGGAGTGCGAGTCTCCGGGCGGCAGGTCTTTGCGTACCTATGTGATGCAAAAGTAGGTCTGGTTGTTCGCGAGGCCCCTGCAAGAGCGAGGCTCCGGCGTACGCCCTGTTCGTCACCCCCTAAGGCCGCCGCTGAATGGAAATATATTGTCTATCACCACCTGCAATAGCCGCGACGCTAGATATGTCGCACTAGGCTTATTTGTTTAGTGTTTATTGGTGCTAAATTGGAGCGCGGTAGATGGGGACTCCTACCGCGGGTATGTGGGACTCGCCGCGTCCGAAGAGATAGTGAACTGTGGCCTTACTCTCCAAACTGATTCGATTTTGATTCAGATTCAATCCGTGCCGTGTACTCCCGAATAAATTGATATTTGTTCAGTCGACTGCTAAGGTCGGCAGTACAACAAGTACAGTCTAACAATTTTTTTATTCTGATTAGTTTCAAAGTCATCCCAACCAAATAAAATACCAAAAGCCGTTAAGATCGAACTGATTGGATTCTCGATTGTGTCGAGAGTAAGCTTGCTGGACGCAGCCCCTACCCTCTACTCGGCGATACTCCGACACTACCGTCGTTGACACATTACATGCATCCGCGGAAACGCGTACAAGACTTAGAAGTAGGTACCTTAGAATGAACAAAAATAACGTTTTTTTTCGTTCATATCCTGTTTTTTTGTATGAACTTAGGCCGAAAGAAACAGAAATGCGATTGAAAATATCGTAAACAACGTTATTTATTTGCAACTAACCTACAATGTTTAGCGATAGCCGCGCAATTTTTTAAATAATGGATAGTAATTTACTGGGTATGGCCTACCAAGAGTACCAGGGCATGTGGAAATCACCCAGGTACGGGGCGAGGAACGCAACGTCTTCGTGCGTTTTCCTCCGCCTATTCGCCTACGCCGGAGGTGATCACTGAAGCAGCCCAAGCGGTATCTCCTTTAGCTCCATCCTCCTCAGCAGCTTGTCAATGACAGCTGCCAGTCCTCCTGGAGAGCAGTCCGGATGCCTACCAGGTGGGACTCGTGCAATGGGCGATGGATTCTGTGTTTTTTTGGAACGGGGATTTTGGAATTTGGCGCTAGGACAATTTTTTACAACATTAGTATACTTGCCTATGATGGAGGCGGCGAGCGTGAAGTAGGGGATCTTCTCGTCCATGGCGGACAGCAGCCCGCACATGCACAGCGAGAAGAAGATGATGATGCAGATGTACATCACCAGGTAGATCAGACCGATCACGCCTGGAACGACGATTGACGTTTTGGAAAATAGTTCTATCAATCCCATCGTATAATATTTAACTTAATTATCGTAATTAACGTTTCTTTGATTGTATTTGGATTCTCGCGGGATATTATTTGGCACGTAAAAGATATTAGTGATAATACTTTAATGTGTGTATGTGCCTCTCATGTAGAGTTTAGTGTGAATGTACCAGCGCTGAAAGACTTACTTTTGACTTTCATGTTTCTATGAGAAATGCCCCAACATAAATTTGCCCATACAATCGTTAAAAAAACCTTTTCAGCGCTGGTATTTTCACAGTAAACTCTACATACGGGATCCATACACACCCTAAAGTATACTCATTAATATTACAGCCTGTATCTATACTAATATTATAAAGTGGAAGAGTGTGTTTGTTTAAACGCGCTAATCTCAGGAACTACGGGTTCGATTTGAAAATTATTTTTGTTAGATAGTCCATTTATATAGGAAGGCTTTAGGCTTTAATATAACATTACGCTGCGACCAATAGGAGCGAAGCGTCAGTGACAAATGTTGCAAAAACGGGGAAAATAATTCACATTTGAGGACTTTAGTTGCGTGCGCTGCATAAACTGTTTAAGTCACTCAAAAACCACACGAAGTCGCGGGTACAGCTAGTAATATATTATATACTGGTATACAAGTGTTAACTATTAATATAATGGAAATCATTCAGTATTGAGGCATAATGTAGCTGTTAGCGAGTCGGCGACGCTAAGTGGACCACAACGACTTCTATTTCGTCACTTTTTACATACGGTGCCTAAATATTGTGTTTGTTGTACAATCATAGCTTGTTTACAGCGAGTTAGATGTATTTTAAGCTAATAGTGGTAACTAGTAACACTTCTTCTTCAATCTTAATAAGTCTTCTGTATGACTTATTAAGATTTATACAGAACGAAACAGAAGATACTGGAATAGATACTCGTAGCAGCTATAATACTGCTTACAGTGGACTGCCTTTTTACCTGACTTCGGCAAAGCCAAAACGAAAGGAAGGAAAATCCAAATACGCATAGGTACAAGTATGGTCAAGGTAGAGCCGTACCCGCCTGCTGTTCGTCTGCTGTTCGTCTGCTGTTGCGATATTCAATCCCAATAGCGCGTGCAGCCACGGCTCTACCTTGACCATTTTTGTACCTAGGCATATTCGGATTTCAAATTAAATTATTTTCTTATTCCAGCCTATTTAGACCCCTTTTTTGCGAAGTCGGGTTCTAGTTTTTTAAACTTTTATTGTATTATAGTTCCTCTTATTGTCATCATCTTTTTCTTTTGTGTAAAAATAAAGAATTTTCTATCTTCTATCTATCTAGATATAGAGAATGCGAAATCATAAGTCTGGAGACCGAAAATCGAGTTTTCTAACTAGACTACTCTCGTATGTTCGATTTAGCCTTGTTATTTTAGCCTTGAGTATTACTTTCAGTGTTCTAATTTTTTTTCGGTTATGCGGATCATTATGTTCCCAGACTTGAAATCATTGTGAAAGTTAAATCATGGATTGGTAGCTGTAATCAGCGGACTTACTCCCGACACAATCGAGAACCGAATCCGTTCGGTATCAGTGGTTTTTCGTACTTTATTTGGTGAATTACTTTGAAACTAACCAGGATAAAGAAAATCAAAGAAGATCGTAACTTTTTCTACTCCCGACCATATCAATCGACTGAGAATCAAAATAAACAAATGTCAATTTATTAGGAAGTACGCGGCATGATCGTATCTGAATCAAAATCAAATCAGTTTGGAGAGTAAGGCCCCAGCACGAGTTGAATCTAGTTTACTGTAATCAGTTTCAATCTCTCCCAGAAAACGTTCAAAATCTTTGTATAAATAAATTTAAAAAATTAGTTAAAGAACGTTTGTGTGCTAAAGGGTATTATAAGGTTAATGATTTCATTGATGATTGCACACCCTGGGAATAAGGTGCCTCTATGCTAGGTTACAACTTTGTACTCTTTGTTTTTATAATTTTAGTTTTAAGTCATAACATTGTTATGTATATTGTATATTATATTATATTTAAAAAGAAAAAGAACAATTTTCCAATCTTTTTGCTAAAAGATGGCCCCGCGCGAGTTTCTTACGCCGGTTCTTCTCGCCGGGCTAGTTTCCGAACCGGTGGTAGGCATCATGTAGGACAATTCTATAAGTGTTATTTAATAACCTATATGGAAATAAAATGTTTTGATTTTGATTTTTGAATGTGATTTCGCGAAGCTTACTATGTCTATAATGCTGCCAATTTTAAATGTCACTTATTAACCACACAATAAGGAAAAACAATGACACTTAAATTTGATTCGAACATAATATAAGGTGCGCTCCAATTGCAAGGAAATAACGTTAATTATTTTCACACTTGTTTTTTGTGTATGAACTTAGACGACAGAAACAGGACTGTCAGTTCGTTAATGGCGTTATTACCTTGCAACTGGCACCTTGAATCGGTTGGGATAATACAGGTGAAGTTTTTGCCAGTACCAGCCCACAAAGCACCGCTATAATGTCTAATTTGAGAATCGCAAGAGGTTCGCCGATTATCGTAATACGCGTGGCCAATCATCAAAAGCGATTTCCCTGAAATAGAGTTTACGAAAACCGGTCACGGCCTGTTTATGTCCATACACACACACACGGTTGTTCGTACACGCAACACATTCACGTACATAGCTCATACATACCCGTTATGAATATTATGTACATACATCCGCCGTGGCTGTAAACACTCAAATTTGGATCTAGTAAACTCTAGAAAACTCATTTTAGAACTGCGCATGAAGACGGGCATTTTCAGTGTTTTGTACATTTCGTCGTTGGTAAAACCTACAGCAATAAGGCTTTTCGAATTTCCACGAATGTACCGACTCAAGTTTTTAGTTGTAGTCGGAACCGTAGCTTTGGAGTTTCTCCTACTTTTTTTAATATATATGAACTTAGGCCAAAAGAAACAGGAATGTGAAAATTTCGTTAATAACGTTATTGCTTTACAACGGCTACACACCTTTAGTGCACTAAGGGCCGATTTTTCAATCATCAGATAACTTTTGTCTAAGGAATAAATATGTGACTTTGGCAGATTTTGTATGGAAGAAAATGTCAAAGTCACATGTTTATTCAACAGATACAAGTTATCAGACGATTGAAAAATCGCCCCTTAATAATATTGCTACGTTACTTGCGGGACCATTACGAATCGATTGACACCTCATTCATTAAAATCAGACTAGCAGTTTAGCCTCTGCGAAGGAACAAACATACTTACATACATAGACTACCATAATCGTTACCATTCCTTTTGGCCTAGCCGAAGTCGTGTAAAAAAAACTATGTTAAAAAAATCTACTTCAACAATAAAAGGTATATATTATTAGATATGTAAAATGTTAAAAATGCGTATAAATTTTAAGAATTTTACTAGTTTCTTAAAGATCATTGATTTGGGCCTTGGGGACCACCTAGGAAGTATACCCTATCATACAAAAAAAATATTTTGCAAATCGGTGCAGTCATCTTTGAGTAATCGGTAAATATACATAAAAAATATTCCGGTGAATTCCGAACCTCCTTTTTTTTTAAGTCGGTTAAAAACCATTTAAAGGAGTTGTCTCGAATAAATAATTAAATAAAATCATCTACTTAACTCCAATTTACAAATGTCTACACTCCATTATTCTTTCATTTTAACTATTTTCCATAGTAAACTACACCCCTGTATCATTATATCAATTTGGTTTATATCACCTTACGAGAACCATTAACTAGAGTGTATGAAATTATTGAGTAAACACGTCGGTCGGTCTCCAAATAATGATAGAACATTGAAGGTATGTAAATATCTGAGGTTATGTACTCAGTACATACATTTATACATGTATTGGAGACTCGACCCACCAACTGCGTCACTGTGTTAACAATACTAATTTGGGGGTCGTAAAACTCATCACCTTTGATGACGCACAGTTACTTAATTGGAATATTTAGTTGGTTTAAAAGTAATGTAACTTTTTGAAAAATTAAACGAGGAACTTGGTTTCGTATTTCTGTCATGCTCGTGCACGCGTGATATGGCGCGTGCGAGCGAGACAGACTGGTGATCGAAATTCAAATTTCGAAAATCGCACATTTCATTTTAATTCACGAATATTTGCAAGCTCCGTAACGTAACGTAAATGAAAGTCAATTGTATTGACGCTGTCATGTATTTTTTTATTATTATTCGTTAACGTTACTTTATCGCGCTTTCAAACATTTCTGCTTGGCCCACCTTTACCTTTACCTACATTGATAATGTAAATGTAATGTAGTACCTAAGTATTTTATCCGCGAAATGTAAAAGCAGCTGATGACGATGATGATAAGTGCGAGTCGTACTCGAGCACCGAGGCTTCTATAAAAGTTGTAGATATAGGTAGGTAATAGTAAAAGTATTCACATAGAACTTTTTTGTTATCTCTAATATAGACTTAAGAATGAATACGAATTTCAGAGCAATTAATTATACATTCCCACTACGCTACGCAGTTTGGTGGGCTGCAAGATTTAATATTATGTATTTATAAAAAAGACTTTTTATAAAATATGGCCCAAACCTGGTTTCCCAAACCAGAGGCCTTACTCTCCAAACTGATTTGATTTTGATTCAGATACGATCATGCCGCGTACTTCCTAATAAATTGACATTTGTTTATTTTGATTCTCAGTCGATTGATATGGTCGGTAGTAGAAAAAGTTACGATCTTCTTTGATTTTCTTTATCCTGATTAGTTTCAAAGTAATTCACCAAATAAAGTACGAAAAACCACTGATATCGAATGGATTCCGTTCTCGATTGTGTCGGGAGTAAGCCCCCAGTGGTAGATATAAACACGTTCAGAAAACATTTTGTAAAAAATTGTTGTGAATAAAATGTTTTGATTTTGATTACTTTTATACAGAACGGTGACGGCGGGATCCCTCTTGAGCTACTGAATACAACTACAGTTAACAGGCAGTATCTTTAACCAGCTGTAAAGTGATGCTGGTCTATTTCCAACTCGACCGCTGATATCGAGATGAGGCCACGGGGACGATCGTGATATGCAAATAGTATGGTACTTTATATCGAAACCTTTTATATTTTATTACATTGCATGGATGATTTTATAGCGCCATCAAACCATAGAAAGTCTTACCAAACGATGTCGATTTCAATATGTCTAATAATATCTAACCCAATGATTTTTTTACAAAACCGTTTAGCCGTAACGGCCGATTTTTCAATCGTCAGATAACTTTTATCTGCTAAATAAACATGTGACTTTGACATTTGTTCCATACAAAATCTGTTAAAGTCACTTATTTATTCCTTAGGTAAAAGTTATCTGACGATTGAAAAATTGGCCCTTACATTAATATGCTTTTGCCCGCGCCTTCGCGTGAAACAAAAACTATTCTAAGTTTTTATTTCACTATTATCTCCAAGAATATAATAATAATAATAATAATACTTTATATGGACATTTTAGACAACACATTGACAGATAGATACAAAAAAATAACACAAAATATGACACCAGATAACAACAAAAAAAATAGAAAAAAACAAACAACAGATAACAATGGGTAGAAGGAATGAAGGAAGTGTATTGCCTAAAACCATATGTGTGCAAAGTTTTATGATGATCGATGTAGTTGTGAAAGCGGGCAAACGGACATTGACAACATGAGGGACAGGGAAAACATTTGATTCGAGCAGTAATAAAACTAGATCTTATGTAGAACCAATCTAATCATATTATACTAGACCTAGTTAGGTCGAAATGTAGAGTATGGACATGAAACTCAAGGTATATTTTTTCATTTATGGACGCTTTATACCACGTCAATCTAAACCTAATACTAAATTGACGTAAACTTGTGTTACGGGTACCAGACAACGGTAGGAACATATTTTTTATATTTTATACAAGTCTATGGCCCAGACCGTTAATTCAAGACGCTATCGCAATTTTCAGTGTCGAAATTAGAAAACAAAATGCATGGGAATTGCTTCCTTGACACACAAATTCTCTTGTCATTTAGCGAACCTTATGTCAAATCTCTGGCCCTGGGCCCTCATTCTCGCTCCTTCGTTTCGATTATAAGTGTGTCCCGCTAGCACGTTCGCCTAATCATGTGTGCATGAGCGAGACAGACGATGATGATGATATTCGAAACAACGTTTGAAAATCGGGGTAGGATTAAAAAAATTGCTACTTTATCGTATCTCGAACCCACGAACTCCGTATTGCCAACGCAACTGAGCGACAGGGGTGATCATTGATTAGCGATACTGCCGCGCCCCACTGACGTGTGGTGTGGCGTGGTGGGCTGTGGCGGGTTGTGGTGGTGGGGCGGTCGATACCACCTCACTAGTCACTACTCGCCGGAGTACTCTATTGCCTTCATCTGTTGTGGCGTCTGCGAGGCATGGGGCTAATTAAACCGAGAGACAAGACATGATAATATGAAATAAAATAAAATAAAAAATGAGCGTATGAGTAATTGTAAAAAAATTGTAGAGTCATGTAGAAGATTGCAGGACACGATTGTGTGTCGAATATAAACGATTGTTTCCATTACTATAGAATAAAATTACGTAGTCGTCACTTAGCGTAATTAACGATTCCTCGAGCCAACGTAAAATGAACCCACAGAATAGCTCTCTGTGGGTTCATTTTACTTTGGCTCGAGAAACCTATAACACCAAACTGTACGCCTTATAATAATACTAGCTGTGCCCGCGACTTCGTTCGCGTGGTTTTTGTGTGACTTAAACCGTTTATGCAGCGCACGCAACGAAAGTTTTTGCAACATTTCTCACTGACGCTTCGCTCCCATTAGTCGCAGCGTAATGTTATATATATATAGCCTAAAACCTTCCTCTATAAATGGACTATCCAACAAAAAAAGAATTTTTCAAATCAGACCAGTAGTTCCTGAGATAAGCGCGTTTAAACAGACGAACAAACTCTTCCGCTTTATAATATTAGTATACATAGACTAGTTAAGTATAGATATCTTGAGACTTGACGGCATCTTGGCTAGTTTAAAAGTTTTGTGTTCCTGGGTAATGGATGTTAATGAAATATTTGAATAAAAAATGTGAAATATGTATTTGTAATTTATAGTATTAAAATAATTGGGTTGTCTCGTATTCCTAAGTTCTTCGGATCAAACACTTCATAATCATTAGTTTTTGACTTGTCGAACATGGAAGCACATTTAAAGCAACATTCCTTACATCTATAAATATGATGATCAAATCATATCCCCGGCAACCGGCGCCGGCGCGGGCCTTGGTGAATATTTTTATTACCGCATATTCGCAAACTTTATAAAAATGTATTTATATTGGCCGGATAAGAAGGTTACGTGTACATAAATATTGTGCGCTACATAAACTAACTCAACCGGCCGAGACTTGGATATGGAATACACAATATTGAGAGACTCCGAGGAACATCTTTTTGGCGATCGTCTATTCAGCTATGATGGAGCATAATATATTATGGTATTATATTGCAGCATAACGGGTGTAAAAAGAATTAAAACGGGTGTAAATAAAATTCATTCTAGAAATGTATTTATTTTTTACTATTAATACACAATTTTTGGGAAAATTGACACCTCATTCATTAAAATCGGACCAGTAGTTTAGCTGCTGCGAGGGAACAAACAAACATACATATATAGGCTGCCAAAATCATTACCCTTCCTTTTGGCTTCGTCGAAGTCGGGTAAAAGTCTTTAGCAGTCGCGGTCGGTTAGATGTAAAGACTGAGATTATTAGTGTAGAAGTAAACGGTTATTATACTGAGTAATTTACGAGTTGCTGACAGGGTTAGGACTGATAAAATCTATTTTCTAATCATTTTGGACAAAGTGTAGTAAGCTAATGAGTATGTGCCGTGACCAAACCGCTCAACACCAACTGTTACCGACTGAAATAAGTAACGATGGTTGTAACACCTCGTCTGTATGACAACGTAACAGTACATTTTCACTTAAAAGTCACAGATTATAATATGTAAACTAGCTGTGCTCGCGACTTTGTACCCGTGGTTTTTGAGTGACTTCAACCGTATAAGCAGCGCGGCGCACGCAACGAAAGTTCCCAAATGTGAATAATTTTCCCCGATTTTACAATATTTCTCACTAACGCATACTTCCTCCCTTTTTATTTGGACTATCCATACAAAAAACAAAAAAAAATTTCAAATCGGACCAGCAGTTCCTGAGATTAGCGCGTTTAAGCAAACAAACAAACTCTTCTTTTACAACTTTACAACTTAAACAAACAAACAAACGCTTTATAATATTAGTATAGATTATAATTAATTACTTAGTATATACTTAATATCTTGGTTTTTTAAATAAGGTCTGAAACTTTTTAAGGGTTAACCTATGTCCTGCGGCCTACCTCTATTAAAGGACACCACAGATTAAGATGCTGTCTTAATAAACTAACTTTACCGCTCGTGATGCTCTTAAATACAAATATATAATAGTAAACGCGTTTATATTGCAAACCAAACGGTTTCTCACATTGTTCTAATCTCTGTTTACAAATTTAGTGGTTTTTCTAATAAAGATGTTACCTACACTTTTCATAGTTTCCCTGAAACCATTAAGCAATTGTGCCAATACCTAGTCAATAATCGCGGAACGTGGTCGTTATGCCAGCAATGGGCGCTGGGCAGTGGGCTCATCTCACACAAGGTGGGCACTGAAATAGCCAACATGATTCATGTCCACGCGCCGCACCTACTTTTAGTGATGTAGTACCTAGGTAGTAGGTACACCTGGATTGCACCTGGATCCAGGAATTTACATGTATAACCCGTGGTTTCTGGCCGGCAAATCAATGATCAAATCAACTAATCAGTGTTCAAGCCTCTTGTCAGTTGGCAAATTCAGTCCTAATTTAATCTTGACAAGAGATTTGAATACTGTTTAGTTGATTTGGCGTTGATTTGCAATTCAGATCAACACATTTATTAGCAAATTAACAAATGTTTTCTTAAAGTTTGACTGTAGTCTGTATCCCACAATTTGTTCAGTGCACAGCTAGATAGTTATTGCACATACAATAGATGAAGAAATAGATGTACATGTACAGTTTTTACACAAACTACGTACATAGGTATACAATCTACACCTACAACTATTTTACTGTCGCACGGAAGTAATTATTTTTAACTGAAAGAAGTTAATGAGACATTAGGATGAATGGTGTCGGCGGAATGGTTCACGATGTTCAGGCTGTAACTATCGTCGATTCCATCTTCGTGTTGTTTCTTAATTGAATCATTAAAGTTCATTTCTTACACATTCTCATACAGAAAAGTAAATAGGTGATAATTTTTAAGGATGACACATCCCTATTCCCTAGTATAAGTTCACTGTTTCTTGGTTCACTGTTCACCGGTTCTTCTCGCCGGGTTAGTCCCCGAACCGGTGGTAGGTCATCATGTAGGACAATTCTAAAAGTGTCAGTTACTAACCTATTTCAAAATAAAAGATGTTTCATTTTCATTTATTTTTTTATTTCGTAAAAGTACCCAGAATGAGTCACTTTTCACTTGTACAATTTTTCATAGCATTCAATAAAATTAACACATCAGACAAGATGGAAAAAATAAGTTCACGAGATACCGCCAACTTAAATCGGTCCATTATTATCTGTTTTTCTAGTTAGAGCAGTAAAACATAATGCTATGCTACTAACTAGTTGAATGAAAGTGAAAATTCGAAATATTATATTTCCAAATGAAACTCAACAAGCTTTTTCTTAAAGACAACAAAAGGCTACTACCGGTTCAACGCTAGCTCGACGAGAAGAACCGGCGTAACAAACTCGGAAAATCTCGTAAAGTCCACATGCGTAGGATTGAATTTCATTTTTGTTCCATTAAAGGAACGTTATATAGTATCTGAGATTCTATTGTTTAGAAGCATACATTGACCTTTGTAACGATTTGCTTACTTTACATATTATCTAGCTTGTGCTTATCTCTAGTACGCCTAAAGTGATTGTCGCTTACGTTTTAAACTTTCTTAAATTCTGCCCAACACAATATTCTTTAAGATGTCACATCCATGACCCAGGAACATTAAAAACTTTATGTTTCCTCTGTGAGATTCGATCCCGCGACCTTGGGCATGAGCGGCAAAGCGCTCAACCAGTGCGCTACAGAGTCCGTCGCTCGCACTTTACGTATATAAGTTGCATTTTATTATAAGAGGTGAAAAATAAGTGAGTGATAATACTTTAGGTTGTGTATGTGTCTCCTATTTAGAGTATACTGTGAAAGTTCCAGCGCTGAAAGACTTACTTTTGACTTTCATGTTTGTATGAGAAATGCCCCAACATCATAAATTTTCCCATAAAATAATTTAAAAGAAGTACCTACCTCTTTCAGGGCTGGTAATTTCTCAGTAAACTCTATAAACGAGGACGGAATCCATACACACCCTAAAGGTGTTAAATTATCTATCACTCATTATTATAATAGCCTGTATACAATCATGGAAAAATGATGATGGCTTTATAAGGAATTTTCCTGTCAGGTTTCTTAAAAATATTGGTTAAATTGTGGAATTTATTATCATTTTACATTAGGTAGAGGTGGTATAGGCACTGTAAACAGCTGGCGCAGCTGTTAGCAGTTAGCACCTGTTGAGGTTATTACTTTCAATATAAAAGTTTGTTTCCTGAATATTTTGAAATGTTTCTCAACATAACCATGTAAGTAACTAACCTAGTTCAAAATACAGCTGATAATAATTCTGAAACAACGATGCTTATTTAATGCTACGAAGTATAACTGTGGTCGTAATAAAGTACTAAGAGTTTATATTCTACAAGGGTAGATACATCGTCATATTTGCACAAAAATCTTAAATAACGAGTAGAAAAAAACTTTAAATCAAATATATAATATAACATTTAAAACTGAGCCAAATGTTTAAGTCGTTTAATAAAGTAGGTTCACTCACCCCATCGTTTCCCAGTGCGGCCCAGGAAGGTTCTCTCCTCGGGGTTCCATATGGCGTACTGGATCTTCTGCAGGAAGGGCCGCTGGGGCGGGCGGCGGCAGTAGTTGACCACGCCGTTGGACTTGTCCGCGCCCATCCTCACACCAGCTCGCAGCTGAACTGAACGCTGATGGGGCTCGCGCGGTGTGACCACTGACCAACCCCGTAGTGTTGCGGTTTGCTGCCTACGCTCTATTGTCTCTGAGAGGCTGAGATATGACGTAATCACAGAGATATCAATTTATAATTGTTAAAACGTGTAGTATGTAAAATAATGCATAACTTAACTTTTACTACAAGACTGTATATTTTTCTACTAAATAAAATATTGAATTAAATATCTATACAGAAAATTTCATAAAATTTGTTTAATCATTAACATAAGACACAATGAAATAAAATAACTATGAGTTAATTTATTTCATTGTGTCTATGTTACAACAATGACTAAAAATTACAAATCTTGATTTACGTTACAGCAACATAGTATTATATTTTCAAATCGAACGTGCACGGTGCAACATCGAAAAGTCAAATTTATTACTTAAAACTTGATGCCTAGCAATTAGTGAGTCGCAACTACGCACTACTTGTTCTTTGCCGCCCGCCTCAGATCCGCCCAAATCTGCCCGCAACCGCCCGCCCAACCCCAGCAATTAGCTTTTCACCTTGTCCTCGCCTCGCTTGCGCCTCTAATTTAATTGTCTACTCTGAGGCAGATCTCCCAGTATGAACCGCTACACAACATTGATTGTAGATCAGTGACGTCATCAGTTAACTCCTCTTTAACTTCTATTTAGCCTACTATTATATCTGGGGGCACGGGAGTGCCCCCGTCAAGACGAGCCAAGCGAAGCGCAAGGGCACTACCTACCTTTTCTCGAAAGGTTTCGTCGTTTTTTTGAACTCTCATAACTTTGCTTTGGATGATGCTACATAGTTGAAAATTAGGTTTAAAGATATTTTATTATCAACAAAGGCGAGATGCCACTTACGTGATAACATTGTTTTACTTAATCTAAGTAGGTACATTGATTTTTCGTCGTCTGCAATACATTTTACACAAATAGTTAATTTTAACAATGCCAAAAATCACAAATGAGCAATTTTGCTAAAACTTGATTACTTAAATGACGAAGAGCAACTTTCGATAGAACAGATTTGTGCAAAGTTCGCTGATGTGTTTTATTTACCTGGCGATAAATTAACTTGCACAAATGTTTATAAACAAAAAATTACTTTAAAGGAAAATGTTGCTCCAGTTTATAGAAAGCAATACCGGATACCTTTTGCTCAAAAAGAGGAAGTTAATAGGCAAATCGAAGAAATGTTAACAAATAATATTATTGAGGAAGCCAGTAGTGACTGGTCTAGTCCTTTGATACTTATGCCGAAAAAAGTAGATCGATCTGGTCAGCGTAAATGGCGTGTAGTTGTGGATTATAGGCAATTGAATGAGCGTATAGTTGATGACAAGTTTCCATTACCTAATATTAATGAAATTTTAGACTCTTTATCTGGTGCAATGTATTATAGTCATTGCGACCTTTCACAAGGCTATTATCAATGTGAACTTGATAAAGATTCAAGGAAATATACAGCTTTCACTACTGATAAGGGACAATACCAAATGTGTCGATTGCCGATGGGATTAAAAATTAGTCCATCAGCATTTAGCAGATTAATGACTGTAGCAATGTCAGGCCTTAATTTTGACAAATGTTTAATTTACCAAGATGATCTTGTGATTTGGGGTAGAAATATTAATGAACATAATGCTAATTTAGTTTCCGTATTTTCAAGATTACGAAGAAGTAATTTGAAACTCAATCCTTCAAAATGTGAATTTTTAAAAAGACAAATATTATACTTAGGACATGTTATATCTTCAGATGGTATTCTGCCAGACCCAAATAAAACCAGCGTTATTAAAAAATTTCCTAGACCGTGTAATGTGGATGATGTCAAGAGATTTGTTGCTTTCGCTAACTATTATCGCAAGTTTATTCGTAACTTTGCTGAAGTCGCTATCCCATTAAATAAACTTTGTAGAAAAGGGGTAAAATTCGAATGGTCAGAAGCTTGTGAAAATGCATTTATATTTTTAAAAGAATGTTTATCCAATCCACCCGTATTAGATTATCCTGATTTTTCACAACAAAATAAATTTATACTTCAAACTGATAGTTCCGGATTTGCTATTGGTAGTGTTTTATGCAATTCTAACAACAAACCAATTGCATATGCTAGCAGAAGTTTAAATAAAAGTGAATTAAATTACCCAATCATAGAAAAGGAATTATTAGCTATAGTCTGGTCGATAAAGTATTTCCGTCCTTACTTGTTTGGTAGGAAATTTACAGTAAGAACAGATCATAAACCATTAATTTATTTGTTTAACATGAAGGACCCTTCAAGCAGATTAACTAAGTTTAGGCTATGTTTAGAAGAATATGATTTTGACGTTGAATATGTGAGAGGTAAGGAGAATGTAGCTGCAGATGCATTGTCCAGAGTAAATGTGTCAGTGAAAGATTTGAAAGAGATGCATGAAAAAATTGTGTGTGTAATGACTAGAGCGCAAGCGAGACGTATGAATCAAAATGAAAGTAAACCCGGATTAGACTCAGAGAATTCAAGGAGCGTTAGGTCTGATCAACCTAAACTCGTGGAAGTTCTCAAAAAACGTATCAATGACTATGAATTCGTAATTTATTCAGACCAATATTTACGAAATTTATTAAAGAAGCATATAAATGAAACTATTATTTATTCGAGTAATAATAATATTATATTATTGCCAAAACTTAAATTAATTACTATCAACCAAAGCTCTTTATTGACAATATCGCGAGACGAATTGTTGAAAGAATTGGTAAGGTTATGTAAAAGTTATAATATTGATGAGTTAATAATAATAAAGAATAATTTAAATAAGCACTTAATAGAGTGGCTAGCTAGTTATATGAAAAATAATAAAGATTATATAGGACCAAAATTTTGTATTCTACGAGATGTTTGTAGGATTGATGATAGTGATCAAAAAAAGGTAATTTTGAATGAATTTCATTTATTGCCAACGAGTGGTCATGCTGGTATACGAAGAATGGTAAATAATTCTGCTAGCATATGCAATTGGTTTGTTGTTAGAATTGCATAAAACACTACCAATAGCAAATCCGGAACTATTAGTTTGAAGTATAAATTTATTTTGTTGTGAAAAATCAGGATAATCTAATACGGGTGGATTGGATAAACATTCTTTTAAAAATATAAATGCATTTTCACAAGCTTCTGACCATTCGAATTTTACCCCTTTTTAAGTTTATTTAATGGTATAGCGACTTCAGCAAAGTTACGAATAAACTTGCGATAACAGTTAGCGAAAGCAACAAATCTCTTGACATCATCCACATTACACGGTCTAGGAAATTTTTTAATAACGCTGGTTTTATTTGGGTCTGGCAGAATACCATCTGAAGATATAACATGTCCTAAGTATAATATTTGTCTTTTTAAAAATTCACATTTTGAAGGATTGAGTTTCAAATTACTTCTTCGTAATCTTGAAAATACGGAAACTAAATTAGCATTATGTTCATTAATATTTCTACCCCAAATCACAAGATCATCTTGGTAAATTAAACATTTGTCAAAATTAAGGCCTGACATTGCTACAGTCATTAATCTGCTAAATGCTGATGGACTAATTTTTAATCCCATCGGCAATCGACACATTTGCTATTGTCCCTTATCAGTAGTGAAAGCTGTATATTTCCTTGAATCTTTATCAAGTTCACATTGATAATAGCCTTGTGAAAGGTCGCAATGACTATAATACATTGCACCAGATAAAGAGTCTAAAATTTCATTAATATTAGGTAATGGAAACTTGTCATCAACTATACGCTCATTCAATTGCCTATAATCCACAACTACACGCCATTTACGCTGACCAGATCGATCTACTTTTTTCGGCACAAGTATCAAAGGACTAGACCAGTCACTACTGGCTTCCTCAATAATATTATTTGTTAACATTTCTTCGATTTGCCTATTAACTTCCTCTTTTTGAGCAAAAGGTATCCGGTATTGCTTTCTATAAACTGGAGCAACATTTTCCTTTAAAGTAATTTTTTGTTTATAAACATTTGTGCAAGTTAATTTATCACCAGGTAAATAAAACACATCAGCGAACTTTGCACAAATCTGTTCTATCGAAAGTTGCTCTTCGTCATTTAAGTAATCAAGTTTTAGCAAAATTGCTCATTTGTGATTTTTGGCATTGTTAAAATTAACTATTTGTGTAAAATGTATTGCAGACGACGAAAAATCAATGTACCTACTTAGATTAAGTAAAACAATGTTATCACGTAAGTGGCATCTCGCCTTTGTTGATAATAAAATATCTTTAAACCTAATTTTCAACTATGTAGCATCATCCAAAGCAAAGTTATGAGAGTTCAAAAAAATGACGAAACCTTTCGAGAAAAGGTAGGTAGTGCCCTTGCGCTTCGCTTGGCTCGTCTTGACGGGGGCACTCCCGTGCCCCCAGATATAATAGTAGGCTAAATAGAAGTTAAAGAGGAGTTAACTGATGACGTCACTGATCTACAATCAATGTTGTGTAGCGGTTCATACTGGGAGATCTGCCTCAGAGTAGACAATTAAATTAGAGGCGCAAGCGAGGCGAGGACAAGGTGAAAAGCTAATTGCTGGGGTTGGGCGGGCGGTTGCGGGCAGATTTGGGCGGATCTGAGGCGGGCGGCAAAGAACAAGTAGTGCGTAGTTGCGACTCACTAATTGCTAGGCATCAAGTTTTAAGTAATAAATTAGATCTCATGTAGAACCAAAATTCTTGATCTATGCGCCCTTACTTCACCAGGCTTAACTTCATTTACGCTATATTGCAGTTAAAACGTGATTCTTGACCGTTTTGCTAGCGTTACGAAATTTTCATACGAATTCATTAATCGTGTGCGAAATAAAACGGCCAAGCATCACGTTTTAACTGCAATGTAGTGTAAGTGAAATCCCATACGTTTTGTTTCCGAACTTCGTAAGCGATAAATAGCGACGGAGTCTTGAATCAAGGCCTTGGTTTTATATGTTGCAGACTGTGATAGCTCATATTATGTTGTATTCTGACAGCATAGCTGCAGCATCTGTAGGTATTGTGTAGACCGTACTCGTCTATAATATAATGCTTTTTAGGGTTCTATACCCTAAGGATAAAGCCGGTGGTCCTGTTGATAGGGTTAGGTTCCGTACCTGAAGGGTAAAAACGGGGCCCTATTACCAAAACTTCTCTGTATGTCTGTTTGTCACCAGGTGGTATCTTAAGGGCGTGTTTCACCAAGCAATGTTAAAGTTTACGCCATGTTAAATATCATGTTATCCCTCTCGTATTTCCTGTCAATGACTGATATGGCATGGTATTTTAACATGGCGTTAACTTTAACATTGCTTACACGGCCTAAGAACCGCAATAGACAGATGATTTTTTACAAATTTTGATTCTCTTTGCCTCTATATCAGAATACAGGAAATGTTGGGTGAGTCAACAAACATGTGGAAACCCTGCTAATATCAGACACATAGTTATTTGTATTTGCGAGATCGAAATGAAAATGTTGATGTTAATTGAACAAATTCGTTAATGACATACATTTTTAGTTTTAATTAAGAAATAGCAATGAATGCATAACTTGTTGCTGTCTACATTCAATCAGGATTCAGGCGCCCGTATGACTTGTGAGTGAAGTTGAACTAATATACAGGGTGTTAACATAAAAGTCATTATAACTTTAGGATGTGATTACTACCTTTTCTCATTCAAGAAATGATTTTTACATTTTTTTTTACTTATTCTATTCTTGCAGCTAAAAAACATCAATAGTAAAAAGTACTACCTTTTTTAAATTTTTGACAAAAAAAAATGTAATATACTTACGGAAAAGTAGATTCATCATATCCTAAAATTATATTCTTTATTTTATTATTTGAGGCTTAATAGAAGTACAAATCAAAGGCCCACGTATCTAAAAAAAGTAACACGAATTAGGATTAATTAAACTTTTGATAGGCTCACGAGGAAATAAACGCTTACAGCTTTTGAAACAATTTATTTATTGAAACGTTGACCAGTGTAGTCAATCAAGACAGTAACTGACAAAATCAGAATCAATCTTGGTAGATGTAATTAAAATATAGCTATAGCTAGTTATTTAATATTTAGAAAACAATTAAATACAATTCACAAATAAAAAGGCATATTAAATACAGTAAACACATTGATTAATAAAACCTAGATGTCGAGTCTTCATAAAAACGCATCACACAGATTGAAGCAACATCCGCCGATTGACAGGCCGTTTGCAAAAACTAGGACAAAATGTCCTAGTATGTTTTGCGTCAATTTCTCACACGTACTCGACTACTAGATGTTATTATTCTATGAGTAAACACTACAACACAGAAATACTACGGAGACGCATTAATGAATCTACTATTGTGTTAGGTATTAAAAATATGACTACTGAAGTAGATATTTAACACTGACATTCAATTTGTAAGATCTACCATTTACTACTACACTTATTTAGTAACTTATAAACTATTTAACCGCTAAAATAAGCCAATTTTAAGAACATGTGACGAACAGATGCGCTTCTACCGTTATATCTAGTTTTTTTTTTTAATTTCTGCGTGTTTTGTGCTTTAAGTAGGTATATCCAAGAAAATATTATGTTTTACAGGTACTATACTAACTAATAAATGCACATAATATTAGATATAATACGTGTATTTATTATTTAATATTTCATGTCCATAGACATTAGTACAACTATTGATTTGCCAATTTTATTTAAAAAAGCAGGAGCGCAACCACGGTCTAATAGCAATGTTACTTTAACATTACTTCGTAAATTAAAAAGATATCTAGAAATATTTGAAAAATTGCCTATTTAGAAAAAAATAAAGTCAAAGTACCTACTATATTTTTCATAATGCTCTAATACAACCTGGTTTAGGAAAGGAAATAAACTATCGATACAATAATAAATGTACAAAACGAACATTACGAAATTCGAAAGTGATATAAAAGTAATATTGCTACAACACCGTGGTAACTGGTGAGGTACAGGAGCGCTTATAGCAGTACTGCTGTACCGTACCCAGGGGCAGGTACCTACTACCTCCCAGGGGCAGGTACCTACTACCTACTACACATAAAGTTATATTACATCTAGGTTAGGAATGATAAGGACAGAGTAGGAAACGATGATGATGTCCCGAAATAAACAAAATTTGCATTCGTATCGGATAATTAAAACGAGGATTAAATATCTCCGAAGGTTAATTATAAAGTCAATGTGAAATACATAAAACAGATAATAAACCATGTAAAAGTTGCGCACATGTTTATAAACTTTACATGGATAACAAAACAATTTATACCTCTTCATAAAGTTTAAAGCATAAAATCATAGATAGTTTGAACTCTCGTATCGTACTGTGTAATAACAAATCACTTCTCATAATTAAAGAGAGAAGTATAAAAGAAGGTAGAAAATGATATGATAGGATATAGAAGTAATTCACTAAAGAAAACACAACTAAAATCATTTCCGCTATACTTAAATCAGAAAATAACTAAGTAGGTAGCTATTATATAAAGGGCCGATTTTTCAATCGTCAGATAACTTTTATCTGCTAAATAAACATGTGACTTTGACATTTGTTCCATACAAAATCTGTTAAAGTCACTTATTTATTCCTTAGGTAAAAGTTATCTGACGATTGAAAAATTGGCCCTTACATTAATATGCTTTTGCCCGCGCCTTCGCGTGAAACAAAAACTATTCTAAGTTTTTATTTCACTATTATCTCCAAGAATATAATAATAATAATAATAATACTTTATATGGACATTTTAGACAACACATTGACAGATAGATACAAAAAAATAACACAAAATATGACACCAGATAACAACAAAAAAAATAGAAAAAAACAAACAACAGATAACAATGGGTAGAAGGAATGAAGGAAGTGTATTGCCTAAAACCATATGTGTGCAAAGTTTTATGATGATCGATGTAGTTGTGAAAGCGGGCAAACGGACATTGACAACATGAGGGACAGGGAAAACATTTGATTCGAGCAGTAATAAAACTAGATCTTATGTAGAACCAATCTAATCATATTATACTAGACCTAGTTAGGTCGAAATGTAGAGTATGGACATGAAACTCAAGGTATATTTTTTCATTTATGGACGCTTTATACCACGTCAATCTAAACCTAATACTAAATTGACGTAAACTTGTGTTACGGGTACCAGACAACGGTAGGAACATATTTTTTATATTTTATACAAGTCTATGGCCCAGACCGTTAATTCAAGACGCTATCGCAATTTTCAGTGTCGAAATTAGAAAACAAAATGCATGGGAATTGCTTCCTTGACACACAAATTCTCTTGTCATTTAGCGAACCTTATGTCAAATCTCTGGCCCTGGGCCCTCATTCTCGCTCCTTCGTTTCGATTATAAGTGTGTCCCGCTAGCACGTTCGCCTAATCATGTGTGCATGAGCGAGACAGACGATGATGATGATATTCGAAACAACGTTTGAAAATCGGGGTAGGATTAAAAAAATTGCTACTTTATCGTATCTCGAACCCACGAACTCCGTATTGCCAACGCAACTGAGCGACAGGGGTGATCATTGATTAGCGATACTGCCGCGCCCCACTGACGTGTGGTGTGGCGTGGTGGGCTGTGGCGGGTTGTGGTGGTGGGGCGGTCGATACCACCTCACTAGTCACTACTCGCCGGAGTACTCTATTGCCTTCATCTGTTGTGGCGTCTGCGAGGCATGGGGCTAATTAAACCGAGAGACAAGACATGATAATATGAAATAAAATAAAATAAAAAATGAGCGTATGAGTAATTGTAAAAAAATTGTAGAGTCATGTAGAAGATTGCAGGACACGATTGTGTGTCGAATATAAACGATTGTTTCCATTACTATAGAATAAAATTACGTAGTCGTCACTTAGCGTAATTAACGATTCCTCGAGCCAACGTAAAATGAACCCACAGAATAGCTCTCTGTGGGTTCATTTTACTTTGGCTCGAGAAACCTATAACACCAAACTGTACGCCTTATAATAATACTAGCTGTGCCCGCGACTTCGTTCGCGTGGTTTTTGTGTGACTTAAACCGTTTATGCAGCGCACGCAACGAAAGTTTTTGCAACATTTCTCACTGACGCTTCGCTCCCATTAGTCGCAGCGTAATGTTATATATATATAGCCTAAAACCTTCCTCTATAAATGGACTATCCAACAAAAAAAGAATTTTTCAAATCAGACCAGTAGTTCCTGAGATAAGCGCGTTTAAACAGACGAACAAACTCTTCCGCTTTATAATATTAGTATACATAGACTAGTTAAGTATAGATATCTTGAGACTTGACGGCATCTTGGCTAGTTTAAAAGTTTTGTGTTCCTGGGTAATGGATGTTAATGAAATATTTGAATAAAAAATGTGAAATATGTATTTGTAATTTATAGTATTAAAATAATTGGGTTGTCTCGTATTCCTAAGTTCTTCGGATCAAACACTTCATAATCATTAGTTTTTGACTTGTCGAACATGGAAGCACATTTAAAGCAACATTCCTTACATCTATAAATATGATGATCAAATCATATCCCCGGCAACCGGCGCCGGCGCGGGCCTTGGTGAATATTTTTATTACCGCATATTCGCAAACTTTATAAAAATGTATTTATATTGGCCGGATAAGAAGGTTACGTGTACATAAATATTGTGCGCTACATAAACTAACTCAACCGGCCGAGACTTGGATATGGAATACACAATATTGAGAGACTCCGAGGAACATCTTTTTGGCGATCGTCTATTCAGCTATGATGGAGCATAATATATTATGGTATTATATTGCAGCATAACGGGTGTAAAAAGAATTAAAACGGGTGTAAATAAAATTCATTCTAGAAATGTATTTATTTTTTACTATTAATACACAATTTTTGGGAAAATTGACACCTCATTCATTAAAATCGGACCAGTAGTTTAGCTGCTGCGAGGGAACAAACAAACATACATATATAGGCTGCCAAAATCATTACCCTTCCTTTTGGCTTCGTCGAAGTCGGGTAAAAGTCTTTAGCAGTCGCGGTCGGTTAGATGTAAAGACTGAGATTATTAGTGTAGAAGTAAACGGTTATTATACTGAGTAATTTACGAGTTGCTGACAGGGTTAGGACTGATAAAATCTATTTTCTAATCATTTTGGACAAAGTGTAGTAAGCTAATGAGTATGTGCCGTGACCAAACCGCTCAACACCAACTGTTACCGACTGAAATAAGTAACGATGGTTGTAACACCTCGTCTGTATGACAACGTAACAGTACATTTTCACTTAAAAGTCACAGATTATATGTAAACTAGCTGTGCTCGCGACTTTGTACCCGTGGTTTTTGAGTGACTTCAACCGTATAAGCAGCGCGGCGCACGCAACGAAAGTTCCCAAATGTGAATAATTTTCCCCGATTTTACAATATTTCTCACTAACGCATACTTCCTCCCTTTTTATTTGGACTATCCATACAAAAAACAAAAAAAAATTTCAAATCGGACCAGCAGTTCCTGAGATTAGCGCGTTTAAGCAAACAAACAAACTCTTCTTTTACAACTTTACAACTTAAACAAACAAACAAACGCTTTATAATATTAGTATAGATTATAATTAATTACTTAGTATATACTTAATATCTTGGTTTTTTAAATAAGGTCTGAAACTTTTTAAGGGTTAACCTATGTCCTGCGGCCTACCTCTATTAAAGGACACCACAGATTAAGATGCTGTCTTAATAAACTAACTTTACCGCTCGTGATGCTCTTAAATACAAATATATAATAGTAAACGCGTTTATATTGCAAACCAAACGGTTTCTCACATTGTTCTAATCTCTGTTTACAAATTTAGTGGTTTTTCTAATAAAGATGTTACCTACACTTTTCATAGTTTCCCTGAAACCATTAAGCAATTGTGCCAATACCTAGTCAATAATCGCGGAACGTGGTCGTTATGCCAGCAATGGGCGCTGGGCAGTGGGCTCATCTCACACAAGGTGGGCACTGAAATAGCCAACATGATTCATGTCCACGCGCCGCACCTACTTTTAGTGATGTAGTACCTAGGTAGTAGGTACACCTGGATTGCACCTGGATCCAGGAATTTACATGTATAACCCGTGGTTTCTGGCCGGCAAATCAATGATCAAATCAACTAATCAGTGTTCAAGCCTCTTGTCAGTTGGCAAATTCAGTCCTAATTTAATCTTGACAAGAGATTTGAATACTGTTTAGTTGATTTGGCGTTGATTTGCAATTCAGATCAACACATTTATTAGCAAATTAACAAATGTTTTCTTAAAGTTTGACTGTAGTCTGTATCCCACAATTTGTTCAGTGCACAGCTAGATAGTTATTGCACATACAATAGATGAAGAAATAGATGTACATGTACAGTTTTTACACAAACTACGTACATAGGTATACAATCTACACCTACAACTATTTTACTGTCGCACGGAAGTAATTATTTTTAACTGAAAGAAGTTAATGAGACATTAGGATGAATGGTGTCGGCGGAATGGTTCACGATGTTCAGGCTGTAACTATCGTCGATTCCATCTTCGTGTTGTTTCTTAATTGAATCATTAAAGTTCATTTCTTACACATTCTCATACAGAAAAGTAAATAGGTGATAATTTTTAAGGATGACACATCCCTATTCCCTAGTATAAGTTCACTGTTTCTTGGTTCACTGTTCACCGGTTCTTCTCGCCGGGTTAGTCCCCGAACCGGTGGTAGGTCATCATGTAGGACAATTCTAAAAGTGTCAGTTACTAACCTATTTCAAAATAAAAGATGTTTCATTTTCATTTATTTTTTTATTTCGTAAAAGTACCCAGAATGAGTCACTTTTCACTTGTACAATTTTTCATAGCATTCAATAAAATTAACACATCAGACAAGATGGAAAAAATAAGTTCACGAGATACCGCCAACTTAAATCGGTCCATTATTATCTGTTTTTCTAGTTAGAGCAGTAAAACATAATGCTATGCTACTAACTAGTTGAATGAAAGTGAAAATTCGAAATATTATATTTCCAAATGAAACTCAACAAGCTTTTTCTTAAAGACAACAAAAGGCTACTACCGGTTCAACGCTAGCTCGACGAGAAGAACCGGCGTAACAAACTCGGAAAATCTCGTAAAGTCCACATGCGTAGGATTGAATTTCATTTTTGTTCCATTAAAGGAACGTTATATAGTATCTGAGATTCTATTGTTTAGAAGCATACATTGACCTTTGTAACGATTTGCTTACTTTACATATTATCTAGCTTGTGCTTATCTCTAGTACGCCTAAAGTGATTGTCGCTTACGTTTTAAACTTTCTTAAATTCTGCCCAACACAATATTCTTTAAGATGTCACATCCATGACCCAGGAACATTAAAAACTTTATGTTTCCTCTGTGAGATTCGATCCCGCGACCTTGGGCATGAGCGGCAAAGCGCTCAACCAGTGCGCTACAGAGTCCGTCGCTCGCACTTTACGTATATAAGTTGCATTTTATTATAAGAGGTGAAAAATAAGTGAGTGATAATACTTTAGGTTGTGTATGTGTCTCCTATTTAGAGTATACTGTGAAAGTTCCAGCGCTGAAAGACTTACTTTTGACTTTCATGTTTGTATGAGAAATGCCCCAACATCATAAATTTTCCCATAAAATAATTTAAAAGAAGTACCTACCTCTTTCAGGGCTGGTAATTTCTCAGTAAACTCTATAAACGAGGACGGAATCCATACACACCCTAAAGGTGTTAAATTATCTATCACTCATTATTATAATAGCCTGTATACAATCATGGAAAAATGATGATGGCTTTATAAGGAATTTTCCTGTCAGGTTTCTTAAAAATATTGGTTAAATTGTGGAATTTATTATCATTTTACATTAGGTAGAGGTGGTATAGGCACTGTAAACAGCTGGCGCAGCTGTTAGCAGTTAGCACCTGTTGAGGTTATTACTTTCAATATAAAAGTTTGTTTCCTGAATATTTTGAAATGTTTCTCAACATAACCATGTAAGTAACTAACCTAGTTCAAAATACAGCTGATAATAATTCTGAAACAACGATGCTTATTTAATGCTACGAAGTATAACTGTGGTCGTAATAAAGTACTAAGAGTTTATATTCTACAAGGGTAGATACATCGTCATATTTGCACAAAAATCTTAAATAACGAGTAGAAAAAAACTTTAAATCAAATATATAATATAACATTTAAAACTGAGCCAAATGTTTAAGTCGTTTAATAAAGTAGGTTCACTCACCCCATCGTTTCCCAGTGCGGCCCAGGAAGGTTCTCTCCTCGGGGTTCCATATGGCGTACTGGATCTTCTGCAGGAAGGGCCGCTGGGGCGGGCGGCGGCAGTAGTTGACCACGCCGTTGGACTTGTCCGCGCCCATCCTCACACCAGCTCGCAGCTGAACTGAACGCTGATGGGGCTCGCGCGGTGTGACCACTGACCAACCCCGTAGTGTTGCGGTTTGCTGCCTACGCTCTATTGTCTCTGAGAGGCTGAGATATGACGTAATCACAGAGATATCAATTTATAATTGTTAAAACGTGTAGTATGTAAAATAATGCATAACTTAACTTTTACTACAAGACTGTATATTTTTCTACTAAATAAAATATTGAATTAAATATCTATACAGAAAATTTCATAAAATTTGTTTAATCATTAACATAAGACACAATGAAATAAAATAACTATGAGTTAATTTATTTCATTGTGTCTATGTTACAACAATGACTAAAAATTACAAATCTTGATTTACGTTACAGCAACATAGTATTATATTTTCAAATCGAACGTGCACGGTGCAACATCGAAAAGTCAAATTTATTACTTAAAACTTGATGCCTAGCAATTAGTGAGTCGCAACTACGCACTACTTGTTCTTTGCCGCCCGCCTCAGATCCGCCCAAATCTGCCCGCAACCGCCCGCCCAACCCCAGCAATTAGCTTTTCACCTTGTCCTCGCCTCGCTTGCGCCTCTAATTTAATTGTCTACTCTGAGGCAGATCTCCCAGTATGAACCGCTACACAACATTGATTGTAGATCAGTGACGTCATCAGTTAACTCCTCTTTAACTTCTATTTAGCCTACTATTATATCTGGGGGCACGGGAGTGCCCCCGTCAAGACGAGCCAAGCGAAGCGCAAGGGCACTACCTACCTTTTCTCGAAAGGTTTCGTCGTTTTTTTGAACTCTCATAACTTTGCTTTGGATGATGCTACATAGTTGAAAATTAGGTTTAAAGATATTTTATTATCAACAAAGGCGAGATGCCACTTACGTGATAACATTGTTTTACTTAATCTAAGTAGGTACATTGATTTTTCGTCGTCTGCAATACATTTTACACAAATAGTTAATTTTAACAATGCCAAAAATCACAAATGAGCAATTTTGCTAAAACTTGATTACTTAAATGACGAAGAGCAACTTTCGATAGAACAGATTTGTGCAAAGTTCGCTGATGTGTTTTATTTACCTGGCGATAAATTAACTTGCACAAATGTTTATAAACAAAAAATTACTTTAAAGGAAAATGTTGCTCCAGTTTATAGAAAGCAATACCGGATACCTTTTGCTCAAAAAGAGGAAGTTAATAGGCAAATCGAAGAAATGTTAACAAATAATATTATTGAGGAAGCCAGTAGTGACTGGTCTAGTCCTTTGATACTTATGCCGAAAAAAGTAGATCGATCTGGTCAGCGTAAATGGCGTGTAGTTGTGGATTATAGGCAATTGAATGAGCGTATAGTTGATGACAAGTTTCCATTACCTAATATTAATGAAATTTTAGACTCTTTATCTGGTGCAATGTATTATAGTCATTGCGACCTTTCACAAGGCTATTATCAATGTGAACTTGATAAAGATTCAAGGAAATATACAGCTTTCACTACTGATAAGGGACAATACCAAATGTGTCGATTGCCGATGGGATTAAAAATTAGTCCATCAGCATTTAGCAGATTAATGACTGTAGCAATGTCAGGCCTTAATTTTGACAAATGTTTAATTTACCAAGATGATCTTGTGATTTGGGGTAGAAATATTAATGAACATAATGCTAATTTAGTTTCCGTATTTTCAAGATTACGAAGAAGTAATTTGAAACTCAATCCTTCAAAATGTGAATTTTTAAAAAGACAAATATTATACTTAGGACATGTTATATCTTCAGATGGTATTCTGCCAGACCCAAATAAAACCAGCGTTATTAAAAAATTTCCTAGACCGTGTAATGTGGATGATGTCAAGAGATTTGTTGCTTTCGCTAACTATTATCGCAAGTTTATTCGTAACTTTGCTGAAGTCGCTATCCCATTAAATAAACTTTGTAGAAAAGGGGTAAAATTCGAATGGTCAGAAGCTTGTGAAAATGCATTTATATTTTTAAAAGAATGTTTATCCAATCCACCCGTATTAGATTATCCTGATTTTTCACAACAAAATAAATTTATACTTCAAACTGATAGTTCCGGATTTGCTATTGGTAGTGTTTTATGCAATTCTAACAACAAACCAATTGCATATGCTAGCAGAAGTTTAAATAAAAGTGAATTAAATTACCCAATCATAGAAAAGGAATTATTAGCTATAGTCTGGTCGATAAAGTATTTCCGTCCTTACTTGTTTGGTAGGAAATTTACAGTAAGAACAGATCATAAACCATTAATTTATTTGTTTAACATGAAGGACCCTTCAAGCAGATTAACTAAGTTTAGGCTATGTTTAGAAGAATATGATTTTGACGTTGAATATGTGAGAGGTAAGGAGAATGTAGCTGCAGATGCATTGTCCAGAGTAAATGTGTCAGTGAAAGATTTGAAAGAGATGCATGAAAAAATTGTGTGTGTAATGACTAGAGCGCAAGCGAGACGTATGAATCAAAATGAAAGTAAACCCGGATTAGACTCAGAGAATTCAAGGAGCGTTAGGTCTGATCAACCTAAACTCGTGGAAGTTCTCAAAAAACGTATCAATGACTATGAATTCGTAATTTATTCAGACCAATATTTACGAAATTTATTAAAGAAGCATATAAATGAAACTATTATTTATTCGAGTAATAATAATATTATATTATTGCCAAAACTTAAATTAATTACTATCAACCAAAGCTCTTTATTGACAATATCGCGAGACGAATTGTTGAAAGAATTGGTAAGGTTATGTAAAAGTTATAATATTGATGAGTTAATAATAATAAAGAATAATTTAAATAAGCACTTAATAGAGTGGCTAGCTAGTTATATGAAAAATAATAAAGATTATATAGGACCAAAATTTTGTATTCTACGAGATGTTTGTAGGATTGATGATAGTGATCAAAAAAAGGTAATTTTGAATGAATTTCATTTATTGCCAACGAGTGGTCATGCTGGTATACGAAGAATGGTAAATAATTCTGCTAGCATATGCAATTGGTTTGTTGTTAGAATTGCATAAAACACTACCAATAGCAAATCCGGAACTATTAGTTTGAAGTATAAATTTATTTTGTTGTGAAAAATCAGGATAATCTAATACGGGTGGATTGGATAAACATTCTTTTAAAAATATAAATGCATTTTCACAAGCTTCTGACCATTCGAATTTTACCCCTTTTTAAGTTTATTTAATGGTATAGCGACTTCAGCAAAGTTACGAATAAACTTGCGATAACAGTTAGCGAAAGCAACAAATCTCTTGACATCATCCACATTACACGGTCTAGGAAATTTTTTAATAACGCTGGTTTTATTTGGGTCTGGCAGAATACCATCTGAAGATATAACATGTCCTAAGTATAATATTTGTCTTTTTAAAAATTCACATTTTGAAGGATTGAGTTTCAAATTACTTCTTCGTAATCTTGAAAATACGGAAACTAAATTAGCATTATGTTCATTAATATTTCTACCCCAAATCACAAGATCATCTTGGTAAATTAAACATTTGTCAAAATTAAGGCCTGACATTGCTACAGTCATTAATCTGCTAAATGCTGATGGACTAATTTTTAATCCCATCGGCAATCGACACATTTGCTATTGTCCCTTATCAGTAGTGAAAGCTGTATATTTCCTTGAATCTTTATCAAGTTCACATTGATAATAGCCTTGTGAAAGGTCGCAATGACTATAATACATTGCACCAGATAAAGAGTCTAAAATTTCATTAATATTAGGTAATGGAAACTTGTCATCAACTATACGCTCATTCAATTGCCTATAATCCACAACTACACGCCATTTACGCTGACCAGATCGATCTACTTTTTTCGGCACAAGTATCAAAGGACTAGACCAGTCACTACTGGCTTCCTCAATAATATTATTTGTTAACATTTCTTCGATTTGCCTATTAACTTCCTCTTTTTGAGCAAAAGGTATCCGGTATTGCTTTCTATAAACTGGAGCAACATTTTCCTTTAAAGTAATTTTTTGTTTATAAACATTTGTGCAAGTTAATTTATCACCAGGTAAATAAAACACATCAGCGAACTTTGCACAAATCTGTTCTATCGAAAGTTGCTCTTCGTCATTTAAGTAATCAAGTTTTAGCAAAATTGCTCATTTGTGATTTTTGGCATTGTTAAAATTAACTATTTGTGTAAAATGTATTGCAGACGACGAAAAATCAATGTACCTACTTAGATTAAGTAAAACAATGTTATCACGTAAGTGGCATCTCGCCTTTGTTGATAATAAAATATCTTTAAACCTAATTTTCAACTATGTAGCATCATCCAAAGCAAAGTTATGAGAGTTCAAAAAAATGACGAAACCTTTCGAGAAAAGGTAGGTAGTGCCCTTGCGCTTCGCTTGGCTCGTCTTGACGGGGGCACTCCCGTGCCCCCAGATATAATAGTAGGCTAAATAGAAGTTAAAGAGGAGTTAACTGATGACGTCACTGATCTACAATCAATGTTGTGTAGCGGTTCATACTGGGAGATCTGCCTCAGAGTAGACAATTAAATTAGAGGCGCAAGCGAGGCGAGGACAAGGTGAAAAGCTAATTGCTGGGGTTGGGCGGGCGGTTGCGGGCAGATTTGGGCGGATCTGAGGCGGGCGGCAAAGAACAAGTAGTGCGTAGTTGCGACTCACTAATTGCTAGGCATCAAGTTTTAAGTAATAAATTAGATCTCATGTAGAACCAAAATTCTTGATCTATGCGCCCTTACTTCACCAGGCTTAACTTCATTTACGCTATATTGCAGTTAAAACGTGATTCTTGACCGTTTTGCTAGCGTTACGAAATTTTCATACGAATTCATTAATCGTGTGCGAAATAAAACGGCCAAGCATCACGTTTTAACTGCAATGTAGTGTAAGTGAAATCCCATACGTTTTGTTTCCGAACTTCGTAAGCGATAAATAGCGACGGAGTCTTGAATCAAGGCCTTGGTTTTATATGTTGCAGACTGTGATAGCTCATATTATGTTGTATTCTGACAGCATAGCTGCAGCATCTGTAGGTATTGTGTAGACCGTACTCGTCTATAATATAATGCTTTTTAGGGTTCTATACCCTAAGGATAAAGCCGGTGGTCCTGTTGATAGGGTTAGGTTCCGTACCTGAAGGGTAAAAACGGGGCCCTATTACCAAAACTTCTCTGTATGTCTGTTTGTCACCAGGTGGTATCTTAAGGGCGTGTTTCACCAAGCAATGTTAAAGTTTACGCCATGTTAAATATCATGTTATCCCTCTCGTATTTCCTGTCAATGACTGAGATGGCATGGTATTTTAACATGGCGTTAACTTTAACATTGCTTACACGGCCTAAGAACCGCAATAGACAGATGATTTTTTACAAATTTTGATTCTCTTTGCCTCTTTATCAGAATACAGGAAATGTTGGGTGAGTCAACAAACATGTGGAAACCCTGCTAATATCAGACACATAGTTATTTGTATTTGCGAGATCGAAATGAAAATGTTGATGTTAATTGAACAAATTCGTTAATGACATACATTTTTAGTTTTAATTAAGAAATAGCAATGAATGCATAACTTGTTGCTGTCTACATTCAATCAGGATTCAGGCGCCCGTATGACTTGTGAGTGAAGTTGAACTAATATACAGGGTGTTAACATAAAAGTCATTATAACTTTAGGATGTGATTACTACCTTTTCTCATTCAAGAAATGATTTTTACATTTTTTTTTTACTTATTCTATTCTTGCAGCTAAAAAACATCAATAGTAAAAAGTACTACCTTTTTTAAATTTTTGACAAAAAAAAATGTAATATACTTACGGAAAAGTAGATTCATCATATCCTAAAATTATATTCTTTATTTTATTATTTGAGGCTTAATAGAAGTACAAATCAAAGGCCCACGTATCTAAAAAAAGTAACACGAATTAGGATTAATTAAACTTTTGATAGGCTCACGAGGAAATAAACGCTTACAGCTTTTGAAACAATTTATTTATTGAAACGTTGACCAGTGTAGTCAATCAAGACAGTAACTGACAAAATCAGAATCAATCTTGGTAGATGTAATTAAAATATAGCTATAGCTAGTTATTTAATATTTAGAAAACAATTAAATACAATTCACAAATAAAAAGGCATATTAAATACAGTAAACACATTGATTAATAAAACCTAGATGTCGAGTCTTCATAAAAACGCATCACACAGATTGAAGCAACATTCGCTGATTGACAGGCCGTTTGCAAAAACTAGGACAAAATGTCCTAGTATGTTTTGCGTCAATTTCTCACACGTACTCGACTACTAGATGTTATTATTCTATGAGTAAACACTACAACACAGAAATACTACGGAGAAGCATTAATGAATCTACTATTGTGTTAGGTATTAAAAATATGACTACTGAAGTAGATATTTAACACTGACATTCAATTTGTAAGATCTACCATTTACTACTACACTTATTTAGTAACTTATAAACTATTTAACCGCTAAAATAAGCCAATTTTAAGAACATGTGACGAACAGATGCGCTTCTACCGTTATATCTAGTTTTTTTTTTTAATTTCTGCGTGTTTTGTGCTTTAAGTAGGTATATCCAAGAAAATATTATGTTTTACAGGTACTATACTAACTAATAAATGCACATAATATTAGATATAATACGTGTATTTATTATTTAATATTTCATGTCCATAGACATTAGTACAACTATTGATTTGCCAATTTTATTTAAAAAAGCAGGAGCGCAACCACGGTCTAATAGCAATGTTACTTTAACATTACTTCGTAAATTAAAAAGATATCTAGAAATATTTGAAAAATTGCCTATTTAGAAAAAAATAAAGTCAAAGTACCTACTATATTTTTCATAATGCTCTAATACAACCTGGTTTAGGAAAGGAAATAAATTATCGATACAATAATAAATGTACAAAACGAACATTACGAAATTCGAAAGTGATATCAAAGTAATATTGCTACAACACCGTGGTAACTGGTGAGGTACAGGAGCGCTTATAGCAGTACTGCTGTACCGTACCCAGGGGCAGGTACCTACTACCTCCCAGGGGCAGGTACCTACTACCTACTACACATAAAGTTATATTACATCTAGGTTAGGAATGATAAGGACAGAGTAGGAAACGATGATGATGTCCCGAAATAAACAAAATTTGCATTCGTATCGGATAATTAAAACGAGGATTAAATATCTCCGAATGTTAATTATAAAGTCAATGTGAAATACATTAAACAGATAATAAACCATGTAAAAGTTGCGCACATGTTTATAAACTTTACATGGATAACAAAACAATTTATACCTCTTCATAAAGTTTAAAGCATAAAATCATAGATAGTTTGAACTCTCGTATCGTACTGTGTAATAACAAATCACTTCTCATAATTAAAGAGAGAAGTATAAAAGAAGGTAGAAAATGATATGATAGGATATAGAAGTAATTCACTAAAGAAAACACAACTAAAATCATTACCGCTATACTTAAATCAGAAAATAACTAAGTAGGTAGCTATTATATAAAGGGCCGATTTTTCAATCGTCAGATAACTTTTATCTGTCGACTTTGACATTTGTTTCATACAAAATCTGCCAGAAGAAAATATTTATTCCTTAGATAAAAATTATCGGACGATTGAAAAATCGGCTCTTAATAAAAAAATTATATAGTATAACATGGAAGTGACATTTTAATTGGTAACATCATATGTCGCTGTTGTTTCTTCGTTACGTTTAGATTGGATGGGATTAGTTTGTCAAGCAGGAACCTTTATTATATTGGCAACTACATTTTCGTAACTTTATCTAATTTCAATTGTATAAGTGTCACTTTCATATAGGTAATTAGCGTTAGGAAAACGTAGTTGTCAATTTTTCCTGCTTAACCCACCGGAATATAGTGTACATTACCCAATTAGCAATCAAGTCAAATCAGAATTACCAAACATTTAGTAAAGTTAACCCACATACATTGTTATACGTAATCGTGTTTCATAATCAGGTACGTTCTATATTATTTAATAATATTTAACATTTATTTACAAACATATTATTCAATAAATTAAAATTGTTTTCATAAGCATTAGGGCGTGTTTCACCAAGCAATATTAAAGTTAACGCCATGTTAAATATCATGTTATCCCTCTCGTATTTCCTGTCAATGAATGAGATGGCATGGTATTTTAACATGGCGTTAACTTTAACATTGCTTGGTGAAACACGGCCTTAGTCTACCCAATTTTGTTCAAATGTTATCTTTTTTGTACAAGGAACAAAGTTGTTTTTTTTTTTTTGGAAATTTAAAAAAAGAACAAGCCCATGACGTCATCAGCTGCGAGCATTCGCGCGAACACTCTCGTGAATTTCGCACAGGAAGTTCAAACAGTCAATAAATGGCATTTATACACACACCGGCATATTTAGCGGAACATAAAAAAAAAGGTTTGATTTCAGTATCATGTAAGGTTGCTGGCTGGTTTATATGTCATTTAATTTAAAAATAAATAATTTCAAATTAAGAAAACAACTGAACATCACATTTTATGCAATTGTTTAAATTTTATTTAAATACACCATAATTGGAGCGAACTTCGAACATTTCTTCCTTTTGAGTTTGATTTAATATTTCATTGAAATATTGTTTTTTGTTAGTTTTTTTTAATCGCGTATCTTTTTGGAGTTGAGGACTGAATAATGCCTGACTTAGCCCCGACGGAGATTGCTAGGGCACTCGAAATGCGAAGAAATGGTCAAACATACAGAGTGATATCCAAAGATCTTCGTCGATTAGTTTCAACGATCCATCGCAGTATCCAGGTTCAGGGAGACCGGTACTTATGTGAGAAGATCAGGACAAGGCAGAAAAAGACGCACTTCGAATAGGGATGATCGTTTCATTCGGCTTCTTGTACCTAGAAACCCCCGTTTGACGGCCGTCCAAGCCCGACATGAGTTAGAAGCGGTGCGGGGTGTAACCGTAAGTGAGCGTACGGCACGAAGAAGGTTCGAAGAAGCTGGTTTGGGTTCATTTGTGCCCGCCAAGGCTCCAAGGCTCGAGGTAAATCATCGTAGAAACAGATTAACTTTTGCTCAGGAACATCGACTTTGGAATGCGGACCAATGGAGTAAGGTATTGTTTAGTGATGAGTGCAGAATTCTCTTAAATCAAATTGACGTCAGGCAAAGAACATACAGACGCAAAGGAGAACGATACATTCTGACAAATTTTTAAACTACAGTTGCATACGGTGGTGGATCAATAATGGTTTGGGCGGGCATTTGTTTCGGAGCTCGCACAGACTTGGTAGTGATTGACAGAGGGAGTCTGACTGCAGATCGCTATATCAGAGAAGTTTTAGAAGAAAATGTCGTACCGTTTGCCCCATATATCGGTGACGATTTTGTTTTTATGCAGGATAATGCTCGGCCGCAACCGCTCGAGTAACCCAAGCTTATCTTAATGATATGAATATAACTGTTATGGAGTGGCCGGCGAGATCACCAGATATGAACCCAATAGAGCACGTTTGGGACTTGCTGAAAAGAAAAGTTAAGTCCAGAATTCCAGTTCCTGCCAACGTGATGAGCTGCGAATCGCCGTAGTTGGGGAATGGCAGAGACTATCCCAGGATACCATCGATAACATAATTCTCAGTGTGCCTAGACGTGTAGAAACTTTAATAAGAGCACGTGGAGGAAATACGCGATATTAACCACCATTTTTCTAATTTAATTAATTGTTATTTTAATATTAATTTTCACTTTTCCCGGTTACAATGAAAAGTTCAAAAATGTACCTTTTTTCACAAAAGCCCTTTACTCGCAAAATCTGTTCTTAATATAATCTCATTTTAAATAAAACAAATGAAACTTTAAATTACAAAAAAAGTATAGTAAGTAGATTTTAAAATTAAACCATATTTTTCAAATTATGGACCTTTTTTTGTGTTCCGCTAAATATGCCGGTGTGTATAGTTGCGACCTTATACCACTTTGAAGATTATCAATCTTGTAAGTATTATAAGGTCGCACCAACAGGAACAAAAGCATCGAAATCTATAAAATTAATATCACACAATATGTCAAAATTTTCGCTGTTAAGTAATAAGTGACTTGTCATTCTAAAGCGATAACATAACCGCCGATACATCATTCTGTCTACACTAACAACTGCGTGCATGATAACTGTATTGACTGTAAATATTCACTGGTCACCCGTCTTTCGTTAGACGTCGCGCAAATGCCACTGCACGAAATGGATTTTTAAAGAAATAGAAAAATTACTAATATAGGTGGTCAAAACGATAGGTTTTCTTTAGCAATAAAGCTAGACATTCTGCCGTAGATATCCACGGTGGTCACGCTGGCGGCTCTAGGGAGCGCCTTCGTCGATCCTCAGCTGGATGCGCGCGTACCCCGACGCCTCCTTCAGACTCTTGTTGTATACGATGTTCCTCGCCCACGCGCGGCACCGCACCGTCACCAGTGTATTGTTACCTGAAAATTTTGCAGACATATTTTGATTAAGATTCACACACGCTACTGTGCACCGCTGCGGTGAGTTGCGAACGTGCGTCCGGGTTGAATTAAGGCTGCGTGACCGCAATAAGTTGAATATTTGAGAACTTTGAAACCTTTTTTCTCAATACTGGTGTTATTAAAAAGTCGCAAGAAAATATATGATAATCTATAGTATATTAATCAGAGGATTGTCGGTATATTATTTGATATTTTTGTTTTTATCTAGCTTAAAATAACATGCAAAGTTCACCCTTTTTTATTCATGTCACCTTTTTTCTCTTTGTGTATTAGTGACGCGAGTGTGAAAATTACTTCAGTATTTTAAGTAGGTAAAGCAAGACCCTGTCTGAGGGAACTGTCGATTTAGTTTTCGTAAATTTTGTCTCAATTTATTACCCAGTTTTTATACGATTTTAACACGGTCCGGTCGGCGCGGTCGCCCTTTATCGCCATACAAAATATAGGTAGTCGTTCAAGGCATATAATGCAAAGAAACTATTGCGATCTGCTTCAGCGCCTGCCGCAGCGGTACGCGGGATCATGTGTGAATCGCCTTATATATAGCGGATGGTAAGATGTGGAAGCAATTTGTCTTGTTTTCTTGGATGTTGACAAATATTAGAGAGGTCATGGGTTTAAACTAGTTGATAATGAAGCCCAAACTTACTCATGGGGGTTATTTTGACAGGAACGAGCGGGCTGAGGTAGCGCCTTTGGTTGGTGAAGGGGTAGGAGGTGCCGGGCAGCGCGCGGCCCCAGGGGTACTCCAGCCGCGTCGAGTTCTCCCCAGCCTCGTCCCAGCACGACACCCAGATCTGGTTACGCTGCAACAAAGAAACCAACGGTTAGGATAATAATAATATCTAAGGACGCTTCACACCACGTCAATATGAGCTTACTTTACGAAGAACTTGTGTCACACCTATGACACAAGTTCTTCAAGTTCAAGTTCACCGAAGAAGCAAAAAGTTTACGTTCTTCATGTGTCATGGATGTGTATTAATTTTGTGTAAATATATTTCCGTTGTCTGGTACCTACCTAATACCTACCAGACAACGGAAACATAATATTTAATCCTTTTACAATATACACATTACACATAAATATTATAAAGCGGAAGAGTTTGTTTGTTTGTTTGTTTAAACGCGCTAATCTTAGGAACTACTGGTCCGATTTGAAAAATTCTTTTTTTTTTTGTTAGATAGTCCATTTATAGAGGAAGCCTTTAGGCTATATAACATTACGCTGCGACCAATACGAGCGAAGCGTCAACGAGAAATGTTGCAAAAACGGGGATACTTTCGTTGCGTGCGTAGCATAAACGGTTTAATTCGCTCAAAAACCACGCGAACGAAGTCGCGGGAACAGCTAGTTACACATATTTAAGAATATGTGTAACAGCTTAAGAATATGTGTAACTAGCTGTTCCTGTGTATTAAATTTGTGTATATTATACACAAATTTAATACACATCCATGACCCATGAAGAACGAAAAGTTTTTTGCTTTTGCGGGATTCAAAACCGTGACCTCCGGCTTGAGCAGCGACGCGCTTAACCACTGCACTACAGAGGTCGTCAGGTAGAATATACTAACCAATTACACAGAAATGGCTCGACGAAGAAACAAATTGTGTCTCTTCAGGCTTAAGAGGGAACTTAACAGAAGAATTATGATGTATACAGAAGTAAAGTCTGGTGGCGGAGATCGCGGTGCTTCTGTTGAAAACAGTCGGCAAGTATGATAAACCCGATGAAGATACCGGCGAACGGGTTTAGAAGATTAGCATACGCGGAGCCTTGTACCATATAAAGCTATTTTTTAACTGAATAGGCGGTTTTACTACCTGTTAACATTGCGCCTGATACATTTGAATTTAAGGAGTCACGCGATTGCGTTAAATTCATTATTTCGTCGGCATTAATCGGACCGCATAGTGCGCTCGAGGATATTTTTAATTCGATATAAAATTATATTCGGAAGGAGAATGTGTTGAGTTAATACGCGTACTTCTGGGTGGCAGTGTACACTTTCGTCATGTATTCTTTTAACTCGATTCTGAACGACATCTTGGACTTGGTGCAGAAGTCGAGCTGGAACCCGCTGGTGCAGTGGGTGCTGGGCGCGCTGGCGCTGTCCCAGGCCATCTCCCCCGCGGGGTGGCCGCAGAATTACCAATTGAGAGGTAGGTGCTTCTCAAAGCGTTGACAGAAAACCAAATCTTTGAACTAAAACACGAGTAAGACCTTTTTTATTGGCCCATTTGAAGTAGCAGAAAATTAAAACCATTAAAATTTTTACCAAATAAGATTGTAGCCCTTAGCCAATCTTCAAAAAATATGATAAAAAATTTTTTTTACTGAAAATGAAATTTTTGACGACCTCTGTAGCGGTAGTATATAGAGGTTGAGCGCGTTGGTGCTCGAGCGAGAGGTCGCGGGTTCAAATCCCGCCGAAGGAACAAGTTTACTGTGTTCCTGGGTCATGGATGTGTATTAAATTTGCGTATTAATATAGTAAAAATCTTAAAACTGTGTATAGTATAAAAATATTAAATATATTTCCGTTGTCTGGTACCTGTAACACAAGTTCTTCGGATACTTAGAACAGGCCTAGATTGACAGGGTGTGAAACGTCCACAGATATTATTATTATTATTGTTATTTTAAGAAATTTAAGTCTCGGCTGTTTGCCGGTACAATGACTCAAGTACGGGCGTGTGCCAAGTACCCTGATTCATATTATGAGGCATGAGTTGTGAGAGAAGTGTGTGATATGGGGAAAGATGATGATGGGTTAAGAAAACGACGAACTATGGAACAGGTGTCAATGACTATAGATTTTTGTAATTGTATATAAGTATTTTTGTGAATGTCTAAAGATTTCAAAGCAGCGTTAAGGGTTTATTATTATTATTACTATCATAGAAAAGGTATCGTGGTTCTTCCGATACCTGGCGACAGACAGACAGAGAAGCTTTAGATAACAAAAAAAAGGCGTTCCATGTTCCAAATTAAACAAAACGGAATTAAATTGCTTACGAAAAACAATAATAAACTTAAGTAGAAACAGTTTTCTATCTAAAGATGTAACATTATTATTATCGTTGGACAATATGTGAGCCTTATTAAGTAGGTACTCAGTTTGAAAAAAATTATACAATAGTTAATCATATTACAAAAATAATTAGATAACTTTGTAGTAGAGCGTCCGTGACTTTGTAATTGACTGTTGAATAGCACTCGATATTTCAGGTTCACACACACAGGTTCGATTCCCATGTATCGATGAGCCTTTGTCAGATCTCAAGTACGGACACTCTAATAGTGAAAGAAAACCCGCACATGGTTGCCCCAGACGTATTGAACAGTGATTTCTCTGGACTAGGCCGATTGTGTGGCAAGAATGTATAATATGCTGGGCAACCATGCGACATTTAAAACCGCCTGTCCCAGACACTGCAGTTTTTAAAGAGTGGTCACTTCGCTCGGAGACTAAACTGTATAAATCATCCAATAACGGATGCAAAAGTTTTCTTATAACTTTATAGTAATTTATATGCTTTCATCATGCTTTATGATAAACTAACTGAAACGATAATATTTTAATGTTTACTATATTAACTATTAAATATCTTGTATATTATGATAATGAAATGATAAAAATATGGAACTTCCTCAATTATAATTACAAAAAATGCTAGCAGTACTCAAATTACATTCAAGAGCAACAGTAATATAATTATTACAAGGAAAAAACAATACATACAAGGAAAAAACAATATTGGGGTAAGAATTTTTACCACTTTACATTATGTAGGTGCAAATATCGAAATTCAATTAGTAAAGTAAACCACAATAGACATTACGGACTATTTTAATTCCAATTAGTAAACAAACAATAATTAACGAAATTGCAATTTAATGTATGCTAATTGGTGTTGTGCAAAATACATCAAGCGTACATATTCATTGCCTCCTAAATAAGATAAATAGCACGTGAATAGTTCGCAGCGATGCGTTTGACCCGCTTGTACGATTTGCTTATGTGATATTCAATTACTTGTAAAGGATGCTTAAGCTATGTTAAAGATTGCACAGTGCACACTTAGGAGTACCGCTAGGGATCATTATAGAGCATTTTATTTTTGTATTGTACAAAATGGTTCGCTTAATTATTTGCAAGGAAATATATTCGTTTTTATAGATAATTCATTTTACAAAAGAGTTTTTTTAGCGACACCTTGGTTAATATTATGTTATGTTATTAAAATGCTCAATGTAAGGATTTTGCCTTGAGATGAAAATGTAAATCGTAACCTCGATATACATACAGAATATGTAAGATAACACGACACCACCTGGTTGATCTTGAATATTGACTTCAATGTCAAAAGTGCACTTAAATCGTAACAGACACATCACACAGGAATAACCAATTCCGTAACTTTCCGTGCATTTCCTTGCTTGCTATTTTGGAACAGGGGCCGTATTATGATCTTTTACAATACCAGCCTGGTTCCAGGCAATTCAATAATACGGTCTTAAACTGCCTTGTTATTTTTCATATTACAGCGACATGTTAAACTGAATGGATCCACCCCAGTTTGGTTGTCTGAAAGTGACATTCGGAAGCAAGTCAAGTGTCACGTGTCCGCTAACTAGCTGTCATCATGCAGTTATTATGTGATCGTAATACGAAAATTCCAGGCAGCCATGTTGTATGGCGTAAACTGGCTGAAATTAAGAGCTTGTAATATGCCCCCAGGCCGAATCTATAATTTCTGCGTGATTGACTGTATTCAAGTAGTTAAGCTCTTTTCGTCGATGGATTCATTGCCATTACTGCATCTCTAGTTATCTATAGATCTGCAAATTTTTATCTAATCTTGACGCTATTTTAATAAAATAAAAAATAAAAATAAAAACGTTTTATTTCCAAATGAAACTATTTTCGGAAAGTCAACAAGAAAAACAAGCTACCACCGGTTCAAACCTAACCCGCCGAGAAGAACAGGCGTAAGAAACTCGCACGGGGCCGTAATTTTTGTTTGTATATCCTTGCAAACTGTTTAATACCTAATTCAATAACAAATAGAATCGTAACAATAACACGAGCAATGTTATCTGATAGTGCATGATATGGCATTAGATCATTAAGATGTTTTTTTATATGCTTCAGATGGCGTAAAGTTTGACTATATCGTGGTGGGAGCGGGGTCCGCGGGCGCCATCGTGGCAGCCCGGCTAAGTGAACTGCCACACCTCAACGTGCTCTTGCTCGAGGCCGGGGGGGACCCGCCAGCCGCTAGCGTGGTGAGTGCTTCTCCATAGTACATAGTGGTGGACACGGTGGTGGCGGCCGGCTCAGCGGATTAACATTTACATAAGACCAAAGCAGGATTAGTATATTCAGACTACTATGTATGATCCTATTGACTTCGCTAATGAAAAGGTTCATTTGGATCATCATCCACAAAGTTAAGCAGCCGGACAAGAAAAAAAAAATAATAGCTTTCTTTGGGAAGTAAAACTGAGTATTTTTTACTATAGCAACTCTAGAAAAGTTTTTAAGTGGAATTGTATGGCGAAGTCGAAAACTGTAAGTGTTGGCGAAAAGCGCTCAAAGGAGTCGTCTTAGATTGTGCTAGCCGACCTTAGAAGTGTTGTTTGTTGTTTTAATTTTTTCCATCGATTACAAACGCCTCCTTGATTTATTTTATTACTTATTAGTTATCACTGACGAGGTCGTGTATCTATGTTCGATAAATGAGGGAATGATGTTTGGAATTCCTAGCCATTTAGAGCGCTGAGTTGACGTGCCGCGCGGACCTTTCCGCTCCAGCGAGCGACCTACTAATACTGACTGATCACCTAATACGGACCACACGCCTGATTGCGCCACAGCATTCGATAGTTTGTTTATTATGATTCATGGCCCTTACATATTATATAAATTTAAAGAAGTAATATGAGTAGTAGACCTTCTTAGAAGGTAACAATCCAATCAAGGATTTCTTAAAATGATTTCCTTATTGGTTGTCCGATCTTGAATAATATATATATATATATATATATATATATAATATTATATTTTCTGCATTTGCAATGAATTGCAATAAAAATTTTTTTACTGATTTATATTTCAGATTCCTAGCCTCTTCGGCATTCTAGCGCATACCGAGTATGATTATGACTACAAAGCCTATTTGGACAAAGGAGTGGGACAGAGTCATCCCAACGGAACAGTATTCATGACTCGAGGTAAGATGCTGGGAGGATGCTCGTCCAACAACTACGAGGTGTACTCCAGAGGAGCCCCAGCCGACTACGACGAGTGGAACACCGTGGCGCCGGGCTGGGGCTGGAACTCCGTTCTGTACTACTTCAAGAAGTTCGAGTGCATGACGGATCCTGTGGTGTTGAACTCCCGAGACGCCGACCTGCACTCCACACGCGGGCCCGTCAAAATATCCAGACCCAAGCCGAATAAGTATTTCCAAAAATTAAACGATATATTTTTAGAATCTCTCCGGGAACTGGGCATCAAAACTACGCTCGAAATGAACGGCCATGAAACATTGGGTGCTACGACTCCTCATTTCACATTCGCCGACGGAAGGAGATCCAGTACAGCAGAAGCGTACTTAAGAGAGAACAGGCCGAATCTGCACGTCGCTAAACACGCGCGAGTTGTTAAAATACTGATCGACGACCGAACTGCCAAGGCATATGGAGTTCAGGTTGTGGTCCGTGATAAAATGTACAATATATATGTCGACAAAGAAGTGATCGTCTCTGCCGGAACCATCGACACACCCAAGCTACTCATGCTGTCTGGCATCGGTCCCCGGAAAGATCTGGAGAGGCTGAATATAGACGTCGTCGCCGACTTGCCGGTCGGTAAAAATTTACACGATCATCAAATAACACCCCTCATAATTACAGGAAAAAAAGGCCTGGTATCCGTTTTACAGAATGTATTAATTTCTACCGAATTAGATGCCTATCCAGTGCCGTTACAAAACGCGTTCTTTAGACTAAATAACTCTCGGCCATCAGACGCGAAGAGACCAGAATACCAAATATTCAACTTGTTCATAGGAGCAGGGGTAGCCCCGGGAGTTTTTGTCGGCTGCAATAGCATCACCAATTACGATAAATCCTACTGCCTATCTCTGAGCAACGCCAATCTAATTCACGAGGTAGATTTCTTATCTCTTATATTACTACACCCGGAATCTCGAGGGCAAGTGAGACTGAGGAGTCGGAATTATTTGGACGACCCCATCATAGAGTTGGGGTACTACAGAAACAAGAGAGACATAGAGACCAAGCTGCGGGCGCTGGAGTTTATCACTCGGCTTGTGAAAACGTCGTACTACCGCCAGGTGGGCGGGGAGATCGTCAAGTTGAGCGTGAAGGCGTGCGAGCATCTGCCGTGGGGCACCAGGGAGTACTGGAGATGCTACATCGTCAACACGGTCACGTCGATACTGCACCCCGTCGGCACCTGCTTCATGGGAAGATACGGGGTGGTGGACGAGCGACTCCGGGTGCACGGGATCTTTGGCCTGAGGATCGCCGACGCGTCCATAATGCCCACGATCCCCAGCGGCAACACCAACGCTCCAGCCATGATGATCGGCGAAAAGGCTGCAGACATGATCAAAGAGGACTACGGGTACATCAACAAGATATACTCCGACGAAGAATACAAGTGATGGCAGACAATGGAAAATAATTATTTATTTGTTATTGTATTTTTAATTAACTATTTAAATTTAGTGTGATCCAAAGATGAATTATTATAAATTCGAGCATACATGTACAGTGCCTTATTCATATCCGCCAACCTCACATATCTTAATTGACAAGCAGTATATTGTCCATTTATTTATTTAAAGCATAAAAGATTATAAATATTGAGATAGTCACTATAATATGTTGTTAGATTATCTTTCCTGATTGTTGTGCTGAGTGGAGTGCCACCGAGTTTTAGTGAGTAGGATCCCCTTACCCTGTGGGATGCTCAACAATATTTTTATAGAAAAAAAGATTACCTCATAACTGACAGAAGGTCTCACACGTAGATACTGAATGTAACCCTGAATTGTTATCACATGGATCTCACAATACGGTAGAAGAAGTTTTTTTGATGGGAAGGGGGGAGGCTTGTCGCGTAAGAAATACCTACAAAATATTGTATGCACTTTTGAAACTTAGTGGGTTTTATATAATGAGGTTTAGAAAAACAAGGTTTAAACCCGAAATTTTGAAATGTAATTTCTACTTAAATTACATACCTAGTAAGTCCTCCGGTTCGAATTTTCCAAAAAAAGATAAAATATTTTTTTTACATCATTACTGTATAAAATATGCAAAAAATAGTAATTACTACATAAAATCAGATTTCCTAAGGCGGTATACCTATTAAACTTTTTGTGCTTCTGATCGTACTTTTTATAGCAAATTGCGAAGTACGCATAAGTAGAACGCATAATTTGTAACCTAACTTTCGAAGACTCACAAAATACATTAAACATTTCGCAGTTTCTTTAAAACGATGCGATACGACTACTTTTTAAATATATATTAAACGACCTGACTGTAGAAGTTAAGACAACTTTTGGGATTTAGTTAATAACAATTAAATAAGTCTTAGGTCTGATTTTTCAACTTTAACCTGAGGAATATGCGATTGACAGATTTTGTATGAAACAAATGTCAAAGTCACATGTTTATTCGACAGATGAAAGATATCTAACGATTAAAAAATCTGTCCTAATAAATCCAGTAATCTGTAGGTTATTGTTGTGATTGTATGTTCTATATGCCAATAAAGTTTGTATAATTTTTGAGTTTTACTACAGCCTACAGACGGAATATATAGCGCTGGACTTAGAAAACTTCAGTAGCGCAATGCATGATTGTGGCGCTATGTAGTTCGTCCCTGGTAAATTTAACCTAAAGGTAAACAAACCAAAAACATCGAAATTTTCCCTTATTCACTTATTGTGCAAACTTATCAATACTTTCACAGGTATATTAAAGGATTACACTTCATTATCCAATACATTTTATAACAATTAAACAATAATTAATATGTTTAAACATCAAATGAAAATCTTTCTCAGAAAAAATACGCCATTTTGACACTGCTGATTGTAGAATATAACCCTATAGTCTATGGATTCATAGCAAACAAAAGTCATTGTATTAATATTGGCCAATTGGCATCACTGACTAGTCTTTGGTTGTGTCATAGACGGGTTTGTTTAGGTTAAACTTATCTCGGACGTACTATAGTATCGCCACAAAATGAAAAGTTGGCATACCTCTTTGTCTGGGAGCTGTGTCACATAGTCAAGTAGGTCTGCCGGCAGCTCCGCGTCAGCACCATAGAACTCTGGCTCCCAGCCGAAGATCTGAAAGCGATATAAATTAAAGCGAAAGAAATTAAGAGACTATATTTCTAATAGGGATTCTCGAAGGGACATCTTACTTAATTTGATGAGGCTTCAAACTATCTTTATACTGCTTTCTTAGTGCAGTAGTTAGTACAGCTCTGAGTATAGCTCTCGGTTCGCTAACTAATAAAATTATTACAAATTTGGTTAGCAACAGTTACTATGAAGGATGAGATATCGATGATCGTTTTTTGTAATTTTCCAGCATGATTCCACAGAAAATAAAAAGAATTGAAAATTACAAAAATCTATTGGAGGTTCACCCAAATATACTGGCAACCTGCCTAACCAGCCGTAACTACAGCAAGCGACTGAAGAGGAAGGATATCCTAAGAAACAAAATAATAATATTAATTAAATTAATGAGTAGCTATGCACAGTGGTGCAAAGCACTCTACCTGTCATGACTTAATACATCTCACCTGCTTATAGTTATCAACCGATTACAGATACCAGATTTAAAAAAAAGTTTGGTTAGCACAATGCAGGCTGATCACCTAATTATCTGACAAGAAAGATGAATCATTCGTCGGATGGGCATACATAAAGTAGATCCTGCGCTTATTCTCACACCAGTCGTGTCGGGCTATCTTCATGGCTTATGAGTAAAAGTGTCCTGTGTATTGCGCACACAATCGAACACTATTTTATGTAATCCACCATCGCCACCTAAATCGTCGTAATGAGCTATTATTACTGTGTGCAAAGTAATAATTGGGATAAACTTGTTAATGCATTTTAACGAAAACCAGCATTTCAGCTGCCGACTTTATTTCTAACATCCGTTGCGGATACGTTCAGTCAATGTGCAATGCAATACCAGCTAGCTAGGTGCGTCAACAAAGTGTACAGCACGTGGTCTGGTGGCTTAGAGCTCGACTCTCGACCCGCAGGTCGTGGGTACGATTTAGGAACAGCTAAATTGTTGTTTTCAAATTTGGTTAGAATAATGCAGGCTGATCACCTTATTGTCTGGAAAGAAAGACGATCCTTGAGTCGTTGAGCATGTAAAAAGCCCGCGTCTGTTCGACCACGTGTCAAGTGTCAGGTAACCATCCCACTGGGACTTTATGGGTTATGAGAGTAAATGGAATGTACAGTGTATTTATATTGCGCACACACTTGACACTACAAAAATGACTCCTGCTGCTTGGTTTCAACGAAATCGGCCACCATCACCGTCCAGTTACCTTGTTGAGTTTGATGAAGAAACAGGGCGAGTTGGGGTAGCCGAAGTTGTCCTGGGTGCTGCACTCCTTCATCCCCGCGTACGCGTGGGACTCATTGGCGTACGCTGGAAACGTACAAACATATAGTTTAGTATATAATCGAAGTCAAAGAATATTCAAATCACAAATAACTTTCGTTACATCAGTTACAGATGTTAACACCACGTCACTGAGATCAATGAGCTTATTTTGTTAGCTGACTCAACTTACTGTTAATTTTTTTTTATTATATTAATGCAAATTTTATTCTTCTGAGGCAACTGTAGGGATCTTATTAGGGTATCTGTGAAGGTGCGAGTTTCGGCGGGTTTGTGTCTGGAAGATATGTATGTTTGCGATGTCCAGACAGCACGAGAGGCCTAGTCGATATGAACGACTATTTCGGGATACTAAATTGACAATGCCTTTTAATTGAGTGATCAGAAAAGGTGAAGTGAATATCAAGTAAAGTGCAAAGTAATCCTACACAACCCTTTAAAATCTCTTTTTTTGCGTGGACGCAATCTTTTAAAGTCATAGCTAGGTAACGGCATTTGCGACTTCTCTGAAGATGCGCCCGAGAACATACAATTGCTTATCAATCACCATCAAGTCATCTTATGTCGTCAGTTATTGTATAGGTAATAGGTATGTGCCCCATGGCCATATTTACATATACTGCATTCACATCAAGCAGATCTCTTCTCTCTGATAGTGTCCTTAGTGTGAATGTATTGTCACTAGGAGCGGTGTTTCGATGATATTCAAATTGTATCTTCCTCACAGTGAGCTATGCCAAACACTGGCAATCACCACACAGAACACCAGCAGCTCTAGCAATAAACTCCATGAAGGTACCGGTTGAAACCTGAAGACACGCAGCTGCAGCAAACGACGTGTCGTAACGACACTTCACGTTTCTATGTATTTATATGACATGTGTCATACTTCGTGTCGCCAACTTCCGAGGAAATTCCTTAGGAATACATATTATAAACCAGTAGTGTCACGAAGACACGTCGTTCCTGCTGGGTATCGTCGAGATCCAACCGGAACCTTTAAGCTATTCTCTGGTTTCCTGGTAACAAAACAACGTACTCACGTTGCATAAACGTGGCCAGCTCCTGCACGTAGGTGTCGTAGCCGGTGGAGTTGTCCAGGCTGTAGCGCACCGCCACCTCGTCCCGCGGCCGCGGCCGTGATGTCACACCTGGGTTGCCGCCTGGAAAAGTTGGAAATTGGATCAGATCATACACTAGTCACGTGAAACATTATTGGTCAAAACATTAGTAGGTCCACTTTTGAATCTAATAATTTCAATAGATCGACATTGGGAATTCATAGAAATTAGATTCCAGATAGAAAAAAGTACATATTTAAAAATCCGAGAACATTCAGCGCTAGCGTCGCGTTCAAGATTAGAGAACTGTTAAATTCTGACCTCCATCTATTGAAATTAGTTTAAACAGTAAGACCTACTAGTCATGGGTTATGCATATACATTTCCATAGTTTAAGATACTTGGCGAGCAAGCGTTCACAAGTCTCTGAGCAGTAAGCACCAGTCCCAGTGGATCCGCTTGTCAAGCTGCTATTTTGTATAGGACCAACGGAGAAAGAATCTCTTAAAATTTAAGTGGTGCTGTAATTGCACTTCAATAATTTTAGTTTTACATTATTTTGTTTATCAGTAAGATTAATTTAAAAAAACAAAAATAACGCGTGGGTCAGCCCTAGCGCCGTGACGTGGAGAACACGACACCTGTTGGAAGTGATCAGCATCACACACCAATTAGCCGGTAACTGCGGGCTTCCGACGTGCCGTGTACCTATTACCTGCTATAATTATGCACTCTAGTGCCAATACAGTCAGGTGTTATCTCTGTTATTAGTTTTAGTGTGATCATAATAGTTGCAGCTTCAAAATCATGTGTATTATTCTTTTTGCTTCAGTAATTATAATGTCCTCCCACACCGATTCCGGTGACGATGGCCGGTTTCATTGAAACTAGTGTGTGCGCAATGCACAGAATTCGGAAGCACTTTCTCTTCCTTCACACTCGTAGCCCAGTGGGTCGGTTACTTGAATCGACTGGCGAGACAACAGGCGCAGGACCGACTTTTTACATGCCAATCTTTCTTGTCAGAAAATCATGATCAGGTGATCAGCCTGCATTGTCCTACCCAAACTTGAAATCAACATTTTTAATTGTTCCAACGCGATAATCAAACCTACGACGAGAGCCAGTATCTCCACTGACCACGGAGGCGTTCAAGTTAAGTTATGATCATCCTATCGAAATGTTTCACAAATAGAAACACGCTTCATGTTCCCAAGACATTGCTGCTCGCATTGGAAAAAGTTATCAGTTTTCACGTCTCATATTCTTTCTGTAATTTAACCACCCAACCGTATTCCGTTCTGATTCGGTGTGATCTATTATAGTCCAAATGTAAACAGAGCTCAACGTCCAATTGCATCGACATCAATCAACAATTGCTTTCAATTTAAATTTCATACACGCTGTTAAAAAAAGGTTAAAAAACTATAGCCCAACTTCGCAAAAAAGAAGTCTAAATAAAAAAGAGACAATTAATTCAGATAGAAATCCTGAAATGCGATAAAATGAAAGTTCACACCAAATTAGGTAGGGCAGAAAAAAAGTTGTGGGTTCCACGTTGCGGGTTGCGGGATGCGGTTTCTGAGTTCGGGTTTTTGTTTTTTTTCATTGAATTTCATCCCAAACTGTTTGTATGCTCAACGAAGTGGGCGGGGGTCAGCTAGTGCACAATAATAACGGCAGACCGTTGCAATAATAAATGCCAAAAGCGGATGCGACCACGGCTCTACCTTGACCATTGTTGTGCTTATGCATTTATGGATTTCTATCTTATTTTCTTGTTTCAGTCTTTTAAGACCCCCTTTTTGCGAAGTTGGGTTATAGTTTTTTTATAGTTAACATTTAAAACAAATTAAACAGGAACGGAGTAAGCAAACTCATAGGCTGATTATACATATATAGTAACTATATCGTCACAGAAATTCGACAGGCTGTATAGCTGTCAATCGTATACACTTGACAGCGATATTGTACACAATTGAACAATTTACGCATGTCGAATCGCTGTGTGTATGTTGATACATAATCACTAATCAGCCTGCCTAAATGCACAAACTTATGTTACGGGTAACTATTTAGTAATCTGTGGTTACGGTTTGTATTACCTTACCTTGTCCAAATCAAATTACCACTCACACTTACATCTGCAAATATACGCAGATTTTTTTGGTATATTTCGTAAACTTTAAATATTTTCCTGCTTTCATTTTACATATTGATAAACAGATATACTGGCAGATGTGTTCGCTTCTACCTACGTTGTTATTAGAAGTGAACATACATTAGCTTCTAATAACAAAGTGTATATCGACTCCACGAGTTAATAATATAAACGAAAATTATGAAAGATTTGTTTGTCTATACAGTAGAGTTTATATTCCAATGTTAAATCACTCCAAAATTCCGTAGATTATATAAATTAACCAGCTCTATATTATGAATATGACAAAATTAACGACGTGTCATTGTTTTTCTTACAGCGCGGAAACATTCAACTCACCTCATATTTATACAGAACTTTGGAGTTCTATAATATAGAATGTGAGGTGATGTGAGGAACACCTCACTCTCAAATATACACGTGGGAGAATGATTCACAAAACTAAATAGAACTATTATTATATATGAAAACTTTATCAAATTAGAACTAGAAAACTATCAAACACAAATTAAAATAAAATAATTTAAAGGTGTCCCCTTTAAATAATTTTATTTTAATTTGAGTTACAACCTTGAGGTTTTTTTTTGTGTTTGTAACAAGCACAAGAAAACATCAAGGTTGTCCCCATCAGGCAGAGCACCTAGAAGGCTCAAAGACTTTCCTCGCTGGATGCTCACTTTCTGAGCCAAGTAGGCGTGTCCAAATAAGGGTTTAAGTATAGCAGCTCACCTATAAGCGACTTGTCCATGAGGTACAGGGGCCTGTCCTCGTGGAGGCACATGAACAGCGCGGCCATGCACACGGAGAACATCAGAGCCAGCACAGCGTAGAAGATGGCGTAGAACACGATCATTATACCTGCAAACACATTGCTTCGTTTAATCTTGACTGCTCTGTGCTCCCCACAAGATGGACGATCTAATCCGAGCCGCGGGTAGACATTGGATGCAGACAACACACGACCGGTCGTTGTGGAATTCCTTACGGGAGGTCTATGTTCAGCAGTGGACATCTTCTGGCTGATAATGATGATAATGTTGCTATGGCGCCTACGTGTGATAGGCAAGTAGGTTGTGAAGATACCTGGGGATGAAGAGGATGGGATTACAGGAGATAGAGAAGATTTGTTCGTTTGGCTAACGTGTAAATCTAGTATTACGTTACGATAACATCTGATAAGTTCCCGTTCCACGAACTGGAACACCTAGAAGGAATAATTGTGATGTATTTGCTTCAATGGTAGGCAATGTTATCAGAGATTTCGACTATTAATAAACTTTAGGAGTAAATAATCAATAATTAAATAAATATTAATAACAGTAAAATGTTCTTTGATGTGTATTAGTCATAAACAAAATTATTTATTCAGCTTTATTCAACGTTAACATCAAACATTAACATCAAATGTTCAAATACTTTATACTAGTGAGAGTTGCAGCTCCCCATTCTTCCCAGATTAGGTTCATTTATACACAAATATCCCCTTCACCCCCATCAACCATGGCTGTCTGATGTATATCCGAAATTGGGCAACAGCATTTCCGTAAGCATTATACAAATGCATATTTGCATTACGCAAACTGCGCTGGATACTCCATTATAGGCCCCCAGAGCTAAAATAATGATGATATGATGTACACGAACCACAATAATTTTTTGCTGATAAAATTGAGCCTAATCTGCAGTTTAAAATCTCGTAGACACAGTCCTGATTTCACTAACGCTTGTTAGTTTTAACGGTTAAAATACCATGCCTTCTCATTCATTGAAAGCAAATACGAGAGGGATAACATATTTTTGATAATGATATTTAAGGAAGGATTAACTTTAACATGTGTTGGTGAAATTGGCACTCAAAAAGATATACGTCTGTGTGCACCACAGTCTAAGCCGTAAATAAGAAACCGGATTTAATAAGTACTCAGTACTCACTACACAGTGCCTACTACACAGTGCCCAACACTACCCACTACACAGCAACTGCTCCGTGCTAATGCAATTACTATCAGACATTAACATTATCTTAAACGTTTTAAAGCTTTAGAGCCGATTAAATCGGCGTTTACTAGATAAGTAACTCGATCAATAAATGACTATTAATTGACGAAAACTGTACAGCACATTGCAAATTGCACATTGCAAATTAGGTGTAATTTTGTGTCTGTCTACACTCTACAGTAAGTCTCTAACGGGCAGTTTGAATAACCTACGTATATATTACTAAAAGTTGAAAACGAGCGATCGCTGTCAAGTGTAAAGGTAAACTTTTAGTTACAGATAGGATACAAAACCGGTCCAATTTCGGGTAATATATTTTATACTGATGTGATATGAAGAACCTGACTTAGGCAACTATGTTTTGGAAATAAAATGCTTCCAGTTGGAACACTTCAAAGCTCCGTAAAATGACGTTAACGAATAATAATTGTATGAAGAGCAGCGCCAATACAATTGACAAAATCAAAACATTTTATTTAAAAAAAAATGTTCTCTGAACGGCGTGTCTATGTGATACATACCACCGGTTCGGGAACTAGCCCAGCGAGAAAACAATTTGATACTTTACGGAGTATATTTTCTACCGTATCGAATACTTCCCTGCTAGGGATACAGTACGTTTAACGTGGTTTTACGGTTGCGGACAGCTGACAGCATCAAGTCTCTAGTTTTCAACCTTCCGATCTAAATTTAACCAGCACTGCCCTTCGTGTGATCAGTAAACATGATGTAGGTACACCGTACAGCCGTACAGCCGAACAGTGGACTGTGGAATTTACGCCCTTCTTGTTTGTAAAAGTATTTCGGTCGAATACATCATCGACCTATACGTGTTTGGAAGACTATAAAGAATTATTTACCTACAGTTTAGTTACATCTATGATCTAATATCGAAATAATGCGTCACTGGTGTTATGTGAACTGTTTCCCATTTATTAATATGAAAATGAAAATGAAAAATCTTTTATTTCCAAATAGGTTAGAAACTAACACTTTTAGAATTGTCCTACCAGACCTATATAATATTTTCTAAAATCAATTACCTACAGAAAATGTTAGCTTATGATTTACTTATAACCATGGAAGTAATAAGTACTACGTAGAACAGGAATGAGCTGCTATCGCAAAATGGAAGCAGAGCGAGTGATCCGTAATTGTACCTCTTATCCCTCTCTGACGACAATAACCATATTGAAATATGATTTAAGGACAATAATTATAAAAAATGATCTGACGTTCTGACGTCAACAGATCAGATCAGCTTTTCGAAGATTTTAATCAAAGATGCTAATAATAAACTTGCCCTTTGCGGCACCATACGTTTTCTGTATTTGCTTGCAAATAGGACTCAGCTGGGTCAATATACAATTCCGATAAGCTGTCTATTTCGGTATATTTAATTATTTACGTAAGAATAAACAGTTAAGTTTACATTTTAGTTTAATTCTAAATTAGACATTACTAAATAAAACAATCCTTACCTATAACTGTTAAAGTTGTTTAGGTTCAGTTAAGCGAGTTATTTAATACAATACAATACAATGTCTTTATTCGCATAAAACATGTTTTAAAAGTTGTTACAAATTAATTATTTAGTGCATGTTTTGCCGTTTTAATGGCATGCAAATATTTTGCTTTACAAAGTACCTACATTATTAATAATTATATACAGTATATTATTATTATAGGTACAAAATAATAATATACAGAATTCATTTTTATATTAACATCTTTATATTATTTTATATTTAATTAATATAAAATAATCTATCGATTAAATTCGTTAGTAACATAAAAATCTTAAAGCCGAATTCAAAAGACTCCCCAAATATTTTTCCAAGAGCGACTGATCTGTAAACTGATCGAGTAAAACGGGTTAAAATATACGACAAAATTAAGTCTCAAATTGACAGGATGACGAAATGAACTAAGGGAACTAAGTATAAAACTACTGGACCCTGGTCTAGGATCATGGTTACCCTAATTCTTCACTATCATGATTAGGATATTTTTAAAATGTTTGTAAAATAACATCTCTCAGATAAGCAGTAAGTCGTGCCCAAATGTTATATGATTATACCAATACCTTCCGACACCAACTACCGATGAATGCCAATAGTCATAGGTACTTGTAGTCCAAATATTTTCCCACAGCTTTTAGTACCCACGTGCAGTAACGCCTCATGTTACAACGTCGGGAGCCTAATTTAATTATCGAATTTAGATCGAACAGAAACGACACTGAGTAGGTGGTAGAAACCAGGAGATATTAGCGAGCACACAATTGATGTTAGTCCAATAACGTTTTCCATTTCTAGATCAATAATTAATGCTGAAGTTGATTAATATCATGCAGGATTGACAAATTGATTTTTATTGACAACGTTTCTAGATTTTGAGGACAATGCAATATAAATAAAACAATCTCAAACCCAACCTCACCTGAGAACCTATTTGACAGATAAAACAACGTTTCGTTTTACTTTCAAAAGTGAACAACTTTATTAATGTTACATACTTTAATTTATTTTAAAACTAAAACTAAAACAAACAAAAATAATAAAAAAACTATATCTACTATAAAATTACTTCTAAAACTACAAATAAAAAATAACCCCAAGATCGTCCCCCTCAGGCAGAGTACCCAGAAGGCTCAAAGAGTTTCCCCGCTGGATAGCGATGCTTACTCTTTGAGCCAGGTAGGTTCCTGCTCTGGGGTCTCGGGTGGCTTCTACTAGATTTTTTGAAATTTGACCAATTAATTTATGAGCACCCGGACCCCACGGGCCTAGAGTTTCAACCCCAAACGGTTCAAATATGAGATCCCCACTAAGGTTCTCATATTTGCGCCGCTTGAGGTTCTCCGCCTGGTTTGCGGCCGCACCCGCAACGCTCGAGGTACCCTGGACGTGGGACGGAGCGAGTGTATCGACGCAAGTAGCGTCCCATACAAGAGCCCGTCCCACTCTCCAAGGGACCAAGGTCATTCCGTCTGGTCTCTTGCCATCATCACGCGCCAATTATTATTATTTATTTTCTTTTTATACCGTTATATTCATATTATAGATGAACCGTTATATTCATATTATACATGAAACAATAAAATAAGTACCTATAATGTATATTTTTATAATCTTTATTTTTACGTTTTAAGAAAGAAAAAAATTAAAGTATGTACCTAACATAATTAAAATTCTTCATTTTTAAAAGTGAAACGAAACGTTTTTTTATCTCAAGGTGTGGCTGGGTTTGAGATTGTTTTATTTATACGGGCCTTAGAGTCGTCCATTAAAGAAGACCCCCAGATGAGGCGAAAAAGGGTGAAAGCTAAATGATATAAAGTGTTTTATTTTCAGGTTGTATTAGTCGCTTAAAGGTATACTTCCAATGTACATCAAGATCAATTTTGTACCATTAACTGCCATGAGTTCTTTTCAAAGAATTCTAGGGTAATAAGTACATCAATAAGATACTAGTTACTATACATAGTTACATCGTATTTTTACATACATTATATTTTTAACTTCGGCGAACTACAATCTACAATACACTATATTGTTTTGTGGAACGAAGGTTGCGAATTTGAAAGCTCGTCAGTAACTTTAAAAAATATATATATAATATATATTTTTAACTTGCAATTTCTTAAAAATATTATGGAAGGAAAAGTAGAGGGGAGAAGAGGAAGAGACCTAGGAGAAGTTATGTATCTACAACAAGTAAAATCAAGAGGTCAAAAGTAAAGCACAGGAGCGAGAAACATGGCGATTACTCCACCGACAAGACCCTAGCTCTTAAGATTTGAATGAATGAACTAACAGTATCCCGCAAAAAAATATAACCACAACCTGCTAGCAGATGAGTGAGTGTACGATTGATTTTTTGCTATGAATTTCCGCAAAGTAACGCCTGATTCCATTTACTAGTAACTTTTAGTTCTGTTTTTGCAGTTTAATATTTTCATACTAGATTTTTTATAGTCCTACCCCAACACCCACCTGCGTCGCCACCCCCCGCGTCGCGTCGCGCGCGTCTATTTGCGTCGCGACGTTTTTAGACGTTTGACGTCACGGGCTTATTGTTTCGTAAGCGGCCGCCGACGCCGGCGACGCTCATTACGACCGAGTGATGACCACATCCTATTAACAATCAATACAGACTCGCCAGTCGCCGATCTTTGAGATATTGAGACTTCTGTATGATAATTGCTGATGCAAATAAAATTTACTACGTTTAAAAAAACAACTAAAAAGTAGATAGTAGATAGGTATATGAGAAAAACGTTAAAATTGCCTATAAAATTTTAACAATTCCACTTTCAATAATCATCAATCATCCTTACCTAATGACTTTGGAGGTCCACCTGTGAAGTATACCCTATCAAACAAAAAATAATATTGCAAATCGGTCCAAAATATTATTAATTATTATATTTATTATATAATAATGCAATACCTGATACAAGCTTGTAACGACAGTTTCTACTAACGTAACATCAACACAGTCATTTTGTATTTCATAGCCCAAGTAACAAGTTCCGGAACTTGACACTGATCGCTAACCTAACTCCAGATTTACATGGACTTTGGAATGTTGTGACAAATAATGATCAAACATTAATTCCAAAGATTGATTCAATTCACTGAAATGCAGATACACTTTAAGATAGGGTCTAGAAAAAATATACCGTTTCAAAATACACACTTTTATAAAGTGCTCAAAGCTTAACAGATAGCTGTGTTGCATTCTCCTATCATATTATGTTACAACATAATATCCTGAGTCTTAACTATGCAAAATATGAAACAATAGAGCCATGTCAGCATAGATAATATATTATGATCGTAACCATGTGGCGGTAAAGATAATGCGTTACACACTACAAACCATACTACATGCCAGGAGTTACCAACCAGAGGACGACCAGGGGACGCAGAATATAATTTTGTCTCAAAATCAAAATATTTTATTTCCAACTTGAAACTTAACAAGCTATTTTCGGAAAGTCAGCAAATAGGCTACCACCGGTTCAACCCTAGCCCGCCGAGAAGAACCGGCGTAACAAAATCGGAAATGTTAATCGACGCCTCGTCAGACAAGTTCACATTTATTTATTTGTTAAAAATATATATTTGCACGAAAGTAAAAAAAATGGAAAAGAAATGCCTTTTGTAAAAAAAAAGAAAAGGCATGAATGTATCAGACCAGTATTATAAATTATAATGACGAAAGTTTGTGACTGTGTGTGTGTGTTGCTTGGATATAATTTGCTCTACCGGAGTTGACAACAAATCAATACATATTTTTCATGTCGAAAAAGCAAATTCCCGTGGCATAGTTACTGCTTTACGCGGGCCGATGCGAGCACAAGCAGAAAGAAATGAATAATAGGCAAAAGCTAGTCATTTATAACCTAAAAAAGGTTGGGAATCCCTGCAGTCACGGTCGCATCCATATTTCCACCTCCCAGTCTTAGAGCGAGTGTGGAGGCATACTCCAGGAGACCATATAATATACTTTATACTGTATATAACTATACTATACCTAGTATAACGATGTAACTATACAGAATGAAGTATATAAGCTATATTCCATACCATAGCTCGGGATTCCGCCGGCTGATTAGGTAAAAATGACAAAAAATTGCGCGATAGACGCAATCGATTGCTGAACATCAAAAAAAGTGTGAATCGCTCGCTTTTGTATTTGAATGCACATATTTTGCTTCATTTTTTTAGTTGCAATCGTAGGAACTATTAATTAAATGTTTAAGGCTAACAAACATGACGTCAAATTCATTTTTATGAATTTTAAAACTTTAAACAGCTCTGTTTAATTTGGTTTTAGACGCTTATGCCATATTACCCTCTAACCGTCGATAAAATTAAAGAGCACAAATTGCGCAACTTTTGCGATTGCTTTGCTTTTGCAAAATATACGTAATCACTGGACGGGGAATCGTATTCGAGCGAGCGTCATCATTTATTTTATCACCTCTCCCGAAGGCCGGGATCCCTTGGCGTGTTCGAGAGACTTGTATTGATTACAGGTATATAGGGCGTAGCACAGACAATTTATAACAACGTATTCGTAAATTATTGAATGAATATTGTATAGGCGCTATCATGATATTTATGCATACGTTGTTGTTCATTTTCTGCGATTCATTGCGAGTTTCTTACGCCGGTTCTTCTCGGCGGGTTAGGGCTGAACCGGTCGGTGGTAGCTTGCTTTTCTTGTTGACTTTCCGAAAATATCTTGTTTAGTTTCATTTGGAAATAAAACGTTTTTTATTTTATTTTATTTTTATTTTATTGTACAGAAGTGGAAAAGGACTACAAAAATAGTTGTTAAATTATAATTAGGGAAGGGGAAGCAGAGGTAGTTTGTATTTCTTACGATCACATACATTTTGTTGGCCATTTTTATCTATTTTTAGACCATAAATCCCCGTCAAAACGAATATCCATTATTGAAATAGTTAATAGAATCAGGCGTTACTTTGTGGAAATCCATAGCTATCAATTTAATGTATGTAGATGATTGTTTCACAGTATATTGCTAGATATAACATTAAATTGCACGATTGTTGTGCCTCGAACAGAACGAGTTCATGCAGCGCGCCTTGTTGTGATCTGACAAAGTACTTTTTAATTTAAAACGTGTTTAGCCCAAACCCATTTGTCGGCTTGAATGCCTATTCATCTTGGACCTTGGCGAGTGGCAGCTGAACAGATCGGCTCCGGAGTTCCCGCGTATTGTGCCCTCTCCCCTCGCCCCTCCTTCTGGCCCCATTGTCCAGTCATGGGGTTTGAATAACAGCATCATCATCATTAATAATTGGATCATGACGATTTTCTACAAGCTTAAGGCCGAGTTTTACCAAGCAATGTTAAAGTTAACGCCATGTTAAAATACCATGCCTTCTCATTCATTGATAGGAATTACGAGAGGAACAACATGATATTTAACGAAGGATTAACTATAACATTGATTAGTGAAACACGCCCCAAGTCTGCAACAATTTTCTACTAGCTTTACATCGGAAAATTTTCTACTAACTTTGTCCCGCGACATTTTACTGCTAACTTTGACCCGCGACAACTTCGTAATGGCATTTACGCGAACAATATTCTCCTAGCTTTACACCGGACAATATTCTACTTTATCCGGCTACAATTTACTGCTGCTTTAGCTCGCGACAACTTCGTATTAGTTTTCGCGCAAACAATATTTTCCTAGCTTCACCCCGTGAATATTATCTACTAACCGCGTAATTTTTTTACATTTTTTGCCCCTGACATTTATCTAATACTTATTTTTTATTTTCTTCTAGATATGGTGTACAATTTGTTACCCAATGATCGTGGCCTTGTACAATAATATATATATTGAATTATAAATTCACTACACCAACCATATTATAATATGACTAGTAGTTCCTAAGATTAGCGGGTTTAAACAAACAAACAAACAAACTCTTCCGCTTTATAATATTAGTATACATGATCACAAAAAAGTTTTTCTTTCTATCTTTTAACACAGAAAGAATATTGCGAATCAAGACAGAGATTTAATCCATATGTTAGTACTTAGTAGTTATCAGCACCTTATCAGTGATCACAGAACTTAATTATTTGTAACGCTAAGGCTAACGCTAATAATTCTACGTAGCAATTCTACTAGCTATTCTATCATCAGATTTTACTAGCTATTTACTGTTTCCAGCCATGTCTGTGGATAATGAATTTCAAATCAATATAATGTGTAGTTTATCGCCCGCGCCACGGCCGATACTCGATATTATAGTCAGTACTTACTTATACTTATCGTATGTGCTATGTGCAATGTGTTATGTGCATGAAACACTTCAAAACTCACAAACTAACTGCGCACGGAAATGTCTAGTACCATTATTAGTTGCTTATTGCTTATTTACATGAATTTGCTTGTACTGGGTGTTAAATACTTCTTTGTACCAACACCAATTTTAAGATTCTGTTGAAGAGCATCAAAGTTCACTATTCAGTCATGAGTAATCTGGACAATCCAACCCGCAACTTTTGGATCTTTCTACGACATAAAATATAGAGTATGGAGTTGTTCAGCGTAAGTTGGCGTGCAGTTCCGTGATGCTGTGGGCTGCTGAACCGGAGCCAAGCGGTCACCTGCTCCAACGCACGACAGGAACTGACAAACGACTCGGATGTATTTTAATGCATAGATGTAATATTTTTCTCTACATTTAAGCGTGAAAATTCTCCAAGGTTTTCAACCCGAATCTATTTTACGCTCACGCCCTGTAATATTAATGAGTGATAATACATTAGGGTGTGTATGAGTCCCGTATATATATTACAGCGCTGGTACTTTTACAGTAAACTCTACATAGAAATTGATAGAATGCACATATACATTACACACCCTATAGTACTATAACTCATTTGTTTTGCACCTTGTATGTTAAGGATGCATATTATACAGTCGGGGTCAATCATTGCTTTGAAATCAGTCTTTAGATTATTAGTCTTAGAATTATGTTATATTGCATAAGTGTATGCGCAGTACACGAAAACACTCCAGTGCTCATCCCAAGCAAGGATCATCTTTTTAATCATCAATCAGATAATGAGTCAGCAATGTCGTACCGCCTCCGTGGTCTAGTGGTTCAGAGCTTCGCTCTCGACCCGGAAGTCGTGGGTTCGATTCCCGCGTTGGAACAACAAAAAATTTTGTTTTCAAGTTTGGTTAGGACAATGCAAGCTTATCACCTAATTGTCTGACAAGAAAGATGATCTATGCGTCGGATGGGCATGTAAAAAGTCGGTCCTGCACCTGTTCTCTCGCCAGTCGTGTCGGTTTGCCGTCCTACTGGGTTATGAGAGTAAAAGGAAGAGAGTGTCTTTGTGTATTGCGCACTATAAAATAACTCCTTCGTAGCTAGCCTGGTTTTAATGAAATCGGCAACCGATACCGAAATCGGTGAGGGGAACTATTATTATTATTAATGTCCTACCAGCTACGAAAAAAATATTTTTTGTTGTACCACGGGTCCTATCGATGGAATTGGAAGACGATTCTGAAGTCAAGGGAGAAGCCACGTACAAGGTCTAAACCACTGCACAACCGGAGCGTCGTTTCATAATATTGAAATAATAACAATTATTTTGTTAATCAGCGTTTTATTTTTATTGACATTAACTCAATGTTTGCTGATGTCAGGAGTTAATGCGGTAATTAAATACAGTTATTGTCTACTAATGAGACCTTATCTACGTGCGATGACCGTTTAAACTTTTGACTTTCGTGTTTTTTAAGGCGCCAAAAATACATTATCGGGTGATTTCTGAAGTCTTCTGATGGACAGATCCAATTAGCGTTTCATATGGGTAACAACCCATATGAAATGATAATTGGAATTAAACACTCGAATGCTTATACGGCATGTTGAAAAAATGCAACATGCATGTACGGTTGATCATTTTTTTTTGACGACCGTAGTGGTTGACCGCGTTAGTGCTTGGGCGAGAGGTCGCGGGTTCAAATCCCGCAGAGGGAACAATAAGTTTTCAATGTTCCTGGGTCATGGATGTGTATTAAATTTGTGTATAATATAATAAAAATATTAAATATGTGTATATTATAAAAAGTGTTAAATATGTTTCCGTTGTCTGGTAACCTGTAACACACCACGTTAATCTGGTCAGGTTAATCACGTGCTAAGTATCCGAAATACTTAGCACGGGGCCAGATTGACGTGGTGTGAAGTGGTGTGAAGCATCCATAGATATTATTATACATTTGAATAGCGTTTCAGAAACCGGCCCTATGTATGTTGAGTGGGTACGAGTTTTTGTCACTGCCGTGAACATGAGTGGTAAACAATGGTAACTGGTTCAATGCCATACAAAATTGTAGTTAACTTCACGGCGAGTAGTGAAAATCCTTACACTCAACACACTAACTGTCGGCGGCGTCTGAGTATTAATTTACTGAGCTCAAGTATTTTTATTTGGGGACCTCCAAATATATGGCTATAAGATTTATTAACCGCGGGACTTGTTTCATCATCATCATTTCACCCATGACTTCCACTACTTGACGTAACCCTCCCCCAAAGTATTTCATGAGGGGTAGTTGCGGTAGAATGGAGAGACTAAGTTGGACTGTAAAGAAAAGTAATGAAGAAGTTATGGAATTAGTTTGAGATATTAAAAAGCATATTTATATACGGTCGAATTAAGAAAACTCCTCCTTTTTTTAAAGTCGGTTAAAAACCATCACGACAACATCATTAGAGGAATATTTGAAAAATAGATAGAAGGTAGAAGGAAACGTGGAAGGCCGAGAAGAACTTTAATGGGCCAGGTGAAGGAGAAAGTGACGGTCGTGTCGTATCAGGAGGTCAAGAGAAGGGCGGAGAGGAATGGAGAGAGCTCCACCGACAAGAGCGAAGCTCTTAAGTTAGAAGAAGTAGAAGTTGCCTTTACTCACCACGCTCGGCAGGCAGCTTCACGAGCGCAGTGTTAAAATAGCAACTAATTTCCGGATATATATTCCCCCTGTCACCTTTTACGACACCAACGGGAAGGTGGTTTGGGAGATGTTGTTCTATCTCCAGAAGAATGAAAGGACTTGCAAATCATGGAGTTTAAACTAATTCAGTTTGTTATCCTGCCGCTGTTGGTAGTAAACATTGATAAGGCTTCGCAATTATCTGCAATACACGATAATACGTGGCTTACTTTATGTTTTATACTTCATAGTAGTATGTCTGAAATATGAACTCATATTATAGTACCTTCTAGCATAACATAATTTTATCATATAATATCTCACCTACCAGTTTGACAAGCGAACTCCGCGCTACGCAGGAATCATTTTATAGTGCCCAAGTGAGTGCGAATTACACAAGAGCACCTCTCTTCCTCAACTACGTAAATAAAACCAGTGGGTCGGATGAGCGACACGACTGGCGATAGACCAGGCGCAGGACTGACTTTATATAAGCCTTTCTTCTTAGAAAATACGAGATCAATCAGCACTATCCTAACCACACTTGAAAACAGTATTTTTGTTGTGCCAAGGCGGGATTCGAACCCACGATCTCCGGAGTAGAGAGCCGAGTTTCAAACCATTGGACTACGGAAGCATTTCGGTTGTAATATTAACTTGAGCTTATATTAACGTGACATACGAATTAGGTTGTCATTTAGCGAACCTTATGTCAATTCCCATAAATTTTTGTTTTTGAACTTCGTAAGTGGTAGCACTGCACATCAGCCAGGCCTTTGCCCAGCAGGGGGATAGAACTAACTTAAAGAATATGAATGCAATACATTGGTAAGTTCTGGGGCCTTACTCCAGACTGATTCGATTTTGATTCAGATTCGATCGTACCACGTACACCCGAATAAATTGACGTTTGTTTATTTTGATTCTCAGTTGATTGATATGTTCGGGAGTGCATAACGATCTAACGATTTTCTTCATCCCGATTAGTTTCAAAGCAACCCACCTAATAAAATACCAAAAGCCGTTGAGATGGAACGGATTCGATTTTCGATTGTGTCGGGAGGAAGCCTGCTGTTGATGCTCATGGTATTCACTGTTTATTGATAAAACATGAGTGACAGTGACAATAAAGAATCTATTGGAATCGCCTTGATGCGATGCCCACAACTGCCTACAATTACTTACAGTCAGCTATCTGTTATGATACACTATTATGTAAGCAATACACTATATTATATTATATTATAATATTATCTATGGACGCTTCACACCACGTCAATCTGGCCCCGTGCTACGTATCCGAAGAACTTGTGTTACAGGCGCCAGACAACGAAAATATATTTAATACTTTTAAACTATACACATATTTAAGATTTTTATTATATTAATACACAAATGTTATACACATTCATGACCCAGGAACATTGATAACTTTTTGTTCCCTCGGCGAAATTCGGACCCGCGACCTCTTCTCGAGCACCAACGCGCTCAACCACTACGCTTCGGAGATCGACGCATATTGTTGGTAAGTTTGCAGTGAATCTTCACTGCAAATGTCTAAAATGACGAATCCTAATCCTAACAAATCAGGGGCCTTACTCTCCAAACTGATTCGATTTTGATTCAGATTCGATCGTGCCGCGTACTCCCGAATAATAATTTGGCGTTTGTTTATCTTGATTGTCAGTCGATTGATATTGTCGGGAGTACAAAAAGTAACGATCTAACGATATATTTTTAATCCTGGTTAGTTTCAAAGCAATCCAGCAAACAAAATACCAAAAGCCGTTGAGATCGAACTGTTTCGATTCTCGATTGTGTCGGGAGTGAGCCTGCTGACTCTGTTTGCTTGCTTTCACGCTAAAACTACTGAAACGATTTAAATGAAACTTGGTTCACAGATAGTCTAGAGCCTGAGAAAGGATATAGGCGCGGGAAAAAGTTAATAACGTACTCGCATAAATCAAATTACAATAAGCTATGTTTGACATTAGTAAGCCCAAGCAGGAACATTTTAATGTTCCGTAAAGTAATCGATTGTCAATTGTATTGGCACTCTCATGCTCTTCATACAATTATTATTCGTTAACGTTACTTTACGGAGCTTTCAATGTTCCTGTCTGCTTATAATAATACCTCCCACGCCGATTTCGGCGACGGTGCCCGTTTTCATTAACACCAGGACAGCTGCGCAGGTGTTATTTTATAGTGCCCAAGTGTGTGCACAACACACAAAAGCACTTCCTCTATTCCTTCGCCCAGCTCTGAACCGACACGACTGGCGGGAGATCAGGCGCAGGACTGACTTTTTACATGTACATCCGACGCCTATGCGTCATCTTCATTCTTGTCAGACAATCAGGTGACCAGCCTTGCATTGTTCTAACCAAACTAGAAAACGGCATATTTTGTTGTTCCGTCGCGGGAATCGAACACACGACCTCCGGGTCGAGAGCTAGGCTCTAAGCCACTATACCACGGAGGCGTTATTGCTTGGCCTGTTAAAAAAAAATAAAAAAAAAAAAGCCTGTATGTAGTTTGGACGAGGGTCTACTCAGGTGAAGGGTAGGTACGTGGAGGCGATAGGACTGGCGTTGCAGGACCTCACACCAGTGACTCAATAATATTATATTAATAATACAATCTATGGATGCTTCACACCACGTCAATCTAGCCCCGTGCTAAGTATCCGAAAAACTATCTGTTACAGGTACCAGACATATATTTAATACTATAAACACATTTAAGATTTTTATTATATTATACACGAATTTTAATACACATCCATGACCCAGGAACATTTGAAATACTTTTTGTTCCCTCGGCGGGATTCGAACCCGCGACCTCTGGTTTAGCACCAACGTGCTCAACCACTGCGCTACGGAGGTCGTCAAATATTGTGGTGTCGTTATTCCAGTTATGTCGACCACTGCTCGATATAAGTCACCCCAAAGTATTTCCTCTCGCCACTCGAGTTGGCGAGCGTAGTTTTGTAATGCAGCAACGCTTCTGCCCACTTCCAGATATACCTCTGCCTCTCCTAACCATGACCCAGGAACACAGGAACATATTTTGTTCCTTCGGCAGGATTCAAACCCCCGACCTCCTCGTGCGTGCTCCAGCACCAACGCGCTCAACCACTGCGCTACAGAGGTCGTTTTAATATAAAGCCAAAAGTTTGTGAGTGAGTTTGTTACGTCACAGAGCTCGTAGTTATTTAATGTGAGCTGTAAACAAAGCTACTATACCATACCGGTATGTCTATAAGGTATATTATAGTCTACTATATTATACCTATTATATACATTTACTAGCTGTGCCCGCGACTTCGTTCGCGTGGTGTTTGATTGACTTAAACGTATGTATAACATGTAACGAAAGTCCCCAAATGTGAATTGTTTGTTTGTTTAAACACGCTAATCTCAGGAACTACTGGTCCGATTTTAAAAATATTTTTGTTAATAGTCCAATTTTAAAGAGGAAGGCTTTAGGCTATATAAGCTTACGCTGCGACCAAAACCAGCTAGACGTCATCGTGACGTAACGTAATGACGCGACGCCGACGCCTGACGCCACAAAGCCGACGACCGGCGCCCGACGCCGTGACGCCCGACGTCGCGACGCTGACGCCCAACGCCACGACGACCAAAGTCGCGACGCTCGACGCCGCGACGTCGACACCCAACGTCGCGACGCCCAACGCCGCGACGCCCAACGTCGTGACGCCCGACGCCGCGACGCCCTACGCCGCGACGCCCAACGTCGCGACGCCCGATGCCGCGACGCCCGACGTCATGACGCTGACGCCCAACGCCGCGACGCCCAACGTCGCGACGCCCGACGCCGCGACGCCGACGCCCAACGCCGCGACGCCCAACGTCGCGACGCTGACGCCCAACGCCGCGACGCCCAACGTTGCGACGCTGACGCCCAAAGTCGCGACGCTGACGCCCAACGCCGCGACGCCCAACGTCGCGACGCCCGATGCCGCGACGCCCAACGTCACGACGCTCGACGCCGTGACGCCGACGCCCGACGTCGCGACGCCCAGCGCCGGGACGCCGCGAGCCCGACGTCGCGACGTCGACGTTTTTTATTAATTAATTACCTACGCTAACAAACATGTAGCCTACTTTGAGACTTTACGGTTCAAGTACTAACTGCTTTTATACGGCAAAATAACAAAAGTCTAAAAGAAAAAAAAACCCAAGTCGTATCTAGCACAAAAACTAATAAATAAAAATATCTGGTGAAGACAGGGGTGGTGGCGTCGGCGTTACGGCGTCGTGGCGTCCGGCGTTGGCGTCGGGCGTCGGCGACGCGTCGCGGCGTCGGAGTCGTGGCGTCCGGCGTCGGCGTGGTGGCGTCAGGCGTCGGTGTCGGGCGTCGAGGTCGCGGTGTCGGGCGTCGGCGTCGGCGTCACGGCGTCGGGCGTCAGCGTCGCGGCGTCGGGCGTCAGCGTCGCGGCGTCGGGCGTCAGCGTCGCGGCGTCGGGTGTCAGCGTCGGCATCGTGGCGTCTGGCGTCGGCGTCGTGGTGTCGGCGTCGGGCGACGACGACACCCGACTGGTTTTGGTCGCAGGCCTAATGTTATACCTATAGCCTAAAGCCTTCCTCTATAAATTGACTATCTAACAAAAATAATTTTTCAAATCGGACCAGTATTTCTTGAGATAAGCGCGTTTAAACAAACAAACAATTCACATTTGGGGACCTTCGTTGCATGCGCTGCATAAACGGTTTAAGTCAATCATATTGTTAATTGTTATGATGGTATATATGGATACCTACTATCTGGTGAAGACAGGGGTGGTGATGACTACTGTAATTGATATAGTTGCAGTACTTTAAGCGATGTCGAGATTTCCAAACGTATATCTTCAAAGACTAAGCAGTAGTGATATTACCTTGATAGTTGCTTAAAAATTATGTTTTGAGTCAGATATATGCTTGTTACTCGAAACAAATACAAAATTACTATGAGTGTCCCTATAAATTTCGAGGAGTTCCCTCGATTCCTCACGACGCCATCATTAGGTGTCCACTTTGATAACTATGAGACTAAGGTCGTGTTTTACCAAGCAATGTTAAAGTTAACGCCATGTTAAAATACCATGCCATCTCATTCATTGACAGGTAATACGAGAGGGATAACATGATATTTAACATGGCGTCAACTTTAACATTGCTTGGTGAAACACGCCCTAAGTTCGACTGTAATTGACGTAGTGGCATATGCTTGCATTCCTTTAAACAACGCTGAATGACATGTATCTCTAAGGACTCAGAAGTTCTGTTCAGTACTTTTAGGTCCATGATATGGTGCAAAACCTTACTGTTTAGTTAACATGTGCTTAGACTATTTCAGAAATTATCAAAATCCATATATGTTTCCATATAAATTTTGAGAAGTTCCCTCGATTCCTCACGAATCCTATCATCAGGTCACCATTTTGATGACAATGGAACCAAATTTGAATTATACCCTACACAACACAAAAACAATATTTAAAATCGGTTCATAAACGACGAAGATATCCGCGAACAAACATAAAAAAACACATATATACGGTTGAATTACGAATCCTCCTCCTTTTTTGAAAGTCGGTTAAAAATACTGTTTTCTATTGCTTCGCGTTGCTGTGTAGGTAGATAAGCGATCGCGCCGCGCGTCCCGCACACCCCGCAGTCCACACGCGTCGAAATTCCTCCGACTTACTTCAAATTTATCGTCACTACTGGGCTCCTATGTGTCCCAGCGTTATGTTTTATAGCCTATAACCTGCTCAGGAGTATGGACTACAATCGTAATAAGTTTGGTTAAAATCCGTTCAGTAGTTTTTGTTCCATGCGTGCACATACAGACAGACAGACAGACAGACAGACAAAAAATTTATTGATTGCATTTTTGGCATCAATATCGATCACCAATCATCCTCCAATAAGAATTTTGAAAAAATATTCAATGTACAGAATTGACCTCTCTAGAGTTTTATTATAAGTATAGATATAGATATTTGAATCCCGCCGAAAGAATATGTGTATAGTATAAAAGCATTAAATATATTTTCCGTTGTCTGGTATCTGTAACACAAGTTCGTCGGATACTTCGCACGGGCCTAGATTGAGGTGGTGTGAAGCGTCCATAGATATTATATTATTATTATTATTCGGAAAGGCGTTATAGTTATTGCCCTGGGGTACAACCGACTGTGGTAATAAAAACCATCAATATTCACACGTCAGGCGACAATAAATTTTAACTGCCGTCCGGTGTCGCTCCGTGGGCTTAGCACGAATAATAACAACAACGTATTCGTAACGATATCGACTAGGAATTCTATCAAACTTATCACGATATCAACTAGTTTCATTCGGTTAAGTTCCGAACACGTCGTCCTCAATTGTTCGTGCCAGGCCGAGGCTAGGCCATCTGGTTGTCATCGTAAACCATGACCAGTGACCCTTCCAGGTAATGAGGTCAGATTGTTCGAGGACAGTGTTTCCCAATTAGTGGCACGCGCACCCCCAGGGGTACGTGAGTTGCATCGAGGGGTACGCGCGGATATCTAGCAACAATTTCCAAAGTATTATATTATATCTGGGTAATAAATGAGTGATAATACTTTAGGCTGTGTATGTGCCTCCTATGTAGTCTTTACTGTGAAAGTACCAGCGCTGAAAGACTAACTTTTGACTTACATGTTTGTATGAAATGCCCGAACAACATAAACTTTGCCATACAATAATTTAAAGACCTCTTTCAGCGCTGACATATTCACACTAAACTCTACATACGGGACCCATACACACCAAAGTATTATCACTCATTAATATTATAGCCTGTATATTATAAATATATTTTTTAATTCATCATTGATACAAAAAAGGTTGAGCAGGTTTAAGGTATTTTTTAAAGTGGTACGCCAAAACTAATCGGGACCCACAGCTTTAGCTGTAATCACCATACAAATTTAAGCAGATATTTATGTCTAATCAGACTGAATAGATGGTGCGACCTTAATAAATCTCAGTATAGTAATTTTAGTTCAAAATAATGTTGATACTGAATTTTGCGTTTACAATATTTTAAGCAAAACGGCAGGGTTAATATGCATATCTTGCAAAAGCAAAGCAAATGCAGGAAAATTTACTCTTGATCTTTATCGGCGGTTAAAAGGTAATAAATAAATAGGAACTAACCGCCAAAAAGTTGTAAGTTTTAAAATGTTATTTGGACGTAACATTTATTTAATACTAGCTGACCCTTGCCCACTTCGTTGAGCATAAAAACAGTTTATGATGAAATTCAACTAAAAAAAACAACCCCTAACTCGGGAACGCGGAACCCGCAACGCGGAACCCACAACGCCAAACCCTTCCGTGAACGTTGCTGGTTCTGCGCTGTCAAATGGAATAAATAGTATCCTATGTCCGTCTACTGGCTCTAAGTTACTTCGTCACCAATTTTCAGCCATATCGATAAAGCCGTTCTTGAGTTATAAATAATATTATAACTAACACGACTTACTTTAATACAAATAGCTGATGTATAGATTACTCCTACTAACATAAGCTAATGCCCGGTGAATGCTCCCGTCACAGTCGGTCCAGCCGATTCGGTGATCATTAGTTAGATAACGATGATGATGATGATGAAGAGAAGCCTAAATTAATCCTTATAACTTTAGCTATCTACCAGTGAAAGTCTCGTTAAAATCGGTCCAGCCGTTCCAGAGATTAGCCGGAGCAAAGAGACACGCTAACAGACAGACAGACATTTTTTTTAAATTGCATTTTCGTTTTCAGTAGCAAGAAAAAAATGACAGAACAGACAGACGTTTACTTCGCACAAAGACAAATGACGACAAAAGACATGTGGCGTCTTAACGTGACGTTTTCGATTATTTTTTTTAATTGTTCGTGAATTATGACCATGGATCTAACTCCTTCGATCTGATTTTTAAATTAACATTTATAATATATTCTTATTACAACTTATAAGTTAAGTACTTTTTTTTAAATAGGTATATTTATAGTTGTTAAAAGATTAATCGATTTTTTGAGTAAGTCTCTACTCTCTAGTGTTTAATAAGAAAAAGTGTTAACTGACGTAACATTATCACGTCGTTTATTTCATTAAATCATAATTTGTATATTATATTTAAGATCGTTTATCAGTGAAAGCAAATCGTAAAATAACTCATATTGGTTATGTTGACAATAAATATCTAATAATTATTAAATAAAGTTTAGTAAAATCTGCAGTTTTAACAAAAAGAAAATATTTATTTTATTATGACGTCGTTACAATGTTACATCGCTCATTTTTGATAAACTGTCAAATGTTACCTATTAAAATGACCCGACTATTTATTAGTGGTGGACAAATAATTTAATGAATCCAAATAGTTTAAGTTTATGTTAATACGTTATTTATAGCATTTTATGATTTTTATTTTCCATTTGTAAACAATGTTGCTACCATGACACCAGTGTCATATAGACTGGCAACGACGTAAATTGATCGAGTCCAGGTTCAAACCCCGTGTGACCAATACGTATATTTTCTTCTTTTTTATAATTTTCTGCTTATATTTTTCAACATTTTCTTTCATAATAACCTTTTCATGACAATAACGAACATACTGTAAAAAAAATTGCGAAATCGGTCAAGCCGTTGTCGAAGCGCACACGATGTAAGAAATTTTGATGGTTATTTTTTTACACTTTGGGCTACATTTTTGGGGTTTTAGTAAGGAACCCTATTTTTGTTGAAAATATAATATAGCCTATGTTCAGCGCTAGGAATGTAGCTTTCCAACAGCGAAAGTATTTTTCATATTGGTTCAGTGGTTTCAGAGCCTATTCCATTCAAACAAACAAACAAACAAACAAACAAACAAACAAACAATCAAACGTTACCTCTTTATAATATTAGTATAGATTCCCTATGATTGCCACTAAATTGTTTTTGGCGCTAGCATCATAGCAAAAATTAAATATCGGCCGGCCAAATGCGAGTCTGACGAGAAGTGTCGAGAAGCCTTCCGTTCAAAACGCATAAAAATCACGTTTGTTGTATGGGAGACCCTCTCAAATATTAGTTTTGTTTTTGGTATTTATTGTTATAGCGGCAACAGAAATACATAATTTGTGAAATTTTCATCTAGCTATCGCGGTTCTTGAGATATAGCCCGATGACAGACAGACAGCGAAATCTTAGTAACAGGGTCCCGTTTCTACCATTCGGGCACGAAACCCTAAAAATGGGTACTATGCTGAGTATTTTCACTTCTCTGCTCCAAATCATATCTAAGTAGGTACTGAATAGTTAGTGCACCTAGGCATTAAAGTAAATCCATATGACGTCAGAATATAACACATACCTAGTTACTATACAACTATTATAATCTACAGATCGCATACCGCTCGTACAGTAATTAAATTGAAATCTGTTATGGAAATTACTAACACCACGATCAAGGAAAACTGTGCATAGATTTTTATATTATCCTTGTTGTCACACACATAGCACTCTCGATAATAATAGAAATAGGTAAAGTCATGTCTCAAAACATTGAGCTAGCTAAGTTTAATTAGAAAAGTACGACATGGGCTGAACTGGTGTAAAGCATAATATATTTAAGTACACCAAAGGTCTAGCCTATTAACATAAAAATAATAATTTAGAACCTCATTTTTGTACAGTTCATTTTATTGATTGATTGTTAAGTGTGTTTTACGTTTGTGGGCGATCAATATATTCTATTCTATACATTACGCTGTAGGCTTGATCTTGATCGCAAACTGATGACTTGAACCAATGAACAGCGTTATATTTAATGGAAATGCTTCACAAAAAAGCTGGTAACAGGAACCCGTCGTTCGCACCAGGCCTCATTCCCCAAGCAGCTAATGCACAGATATTTATTTAAGATTTATTACATAGCGTGTCTCAGCGTATTAACGATTTACATAGACGATTATTATAATGCTCATAGTAGATATATTAGTATCTAGGGGCCCAAGCCCAAGTTTGACATTATTGATTGTCATTATTGATGAACTAAAATGCATTAGGTGCTCAGTTAAGGTATACAATGTTCTAATACAATAATACTTTTGGGTGCAACCAATGTTGTTATCTTTAGTTTTACCTTGTGTTTGTGGTTTGGGTGTAAGGCTTTTCTTTTAACTGTATTATATGATTTATTAATGTTCTTAGTTTAATAAATATCGTAATGGATCTGGGGATAAATTAAGCAAAAAAATATCATCACACAAAACGATGTCGGATAATAACAGCACAGCACCATGGCGCACGTCAGGCCGTCCCGCTGAAATATGAATGCACCTGAAGCGCAACTCACCCCATCGTTTTGGCGTCCGCCCCAGGAATGTTTTGTCGTCCGGGTCGTAAATAGACTTCAGGATCCTCTCGCCGAGGGGCAGCTGCTTGGGCGGCGCCCGCGCCCACTCCCAGGCGTCCACGCCGTTGGACTTCCCGGCCATGGTTGTGGTTTTATTTCAGTAAAATGTTATGGTGTTTACACTTTACAGAGCGCGCGACCGGCGCACGCGGCGTTGTTTTCGCGACTGGTGCCAGCTTCGAGCCGTGCGCGTGCGCAGGCGCTGCAGCGGTCGGCGCCCCGCATGTGCGATGCACTTTCGTGCAGATGTCGCGCTTATTTATTTAGCTCTGGTTACCTACATGACGTAATGTACGCTGTCCATTTAGACATTAACCTTTTTGTTATATTGTTGACGTGCATAGGTAGTTTGTTACTTCATTACTGATTACTAATTATCCGCTGCATGACTTGCGACTGCGTCAACCTTCGGCCGCTGTTCTTGTGCTAAATAACATAAGTCCAGGATTCGTAGGATTACGAGAAAGTTGTGATTTTGATGATCGAAGCGTTTCCATAAAAAAATATGTTTAAATTCGCTTTGTCATTCTTCCCATATTGAAGGGATTGGTGATACCTGCTACATCATTAATAGGTAAAGTTAACTGGTATTTATGTTAACTACTATCGATTAAAAAACACTTTCTCAAACGAGTAACAGATATCGATCACACGTTATTTATAAGTTTGCGATATAGGTATTTTGATTTGTATTGTGTTGAAAATATTACATTCCACTCGCTAAAAATGTATAACAATGTTACTCATAGAGACCACTTCTAAACGTAGATAGGTAGACTTTATATTTATATCATATTAATTTATATCAATAACAAAGTTGATAGCCCCGGCGACTTATGTCGGGTTACGTAACGGTATGTTAAAATTAACTAAGATGTATCAATTGTAATCAGGTAAAAAGTAATAAGTAAAACTGAGAGACGTAAGGGCTTACAAAGTTGCACATTATGCGCCTACTGAAAAATAATAGCAATGATAAAAAAATACAATTTCCAAGATGCAGGGACCGATTAATCCGCTATACGGCTGTAGCGGTATCAATACAAACCGTTTTATTTTAAATACCCATATTAAGGGTTTTTAACTATGCGCTTGTCTTAAACGGTATTAAACCGTTTAATACAGCCGCGCCAATAACCGAAAGAGACAAAAAATTTGTGGTACACGCCGTGGCTGGGATCAAATCTATGAAAAGCGGTTTTTTTCATCACTGACTTGAGGTTTCAATAGCCTTGCTGTGCATTGTGCAACATTGATTTGGTCACTTTAAACTAATGTTTATTTATTGCACTTATATTTTATACTAATATTATACTTATATTTTAACATACTTATATTTTATAGTAATTTGAATTACCTAAATTACAATTCCGTATAATTAGAAAAAAAAATAAGATGGGAATTAAGTTTTCGCTCTTTACCAAATCAATATCAAGGAAAGACTAAGAATGGAAAAAAAACAATAATAAACAAAAATGGACGAGAACTTGCATTAAATAACATCATCTTATAACTTATGTCATACGCAATTATGATCATTTTTGGTATGCATCACGATTGCTTCGTCACGGTAGAAATATGATGAAAATGTTCGCCCAAAATTTAGGCGAAATTTGACAAAATCGATGGGTCCAAACCAAAAATTTGTCGAAGTAGAAACAAAGAAATTATAAGGGTTTTAAGTTGGCCGTGCCAACGTAACGTCCACGATGGCGCGGCCATGGAAATCTCAGGAACTACGTGGGTTAGAGATCTAATTCTTTTTCTAGTATGAAGATTGAATTTGGCGAAAATTGTCGAAAAAGAAATTATAAACTAGAAATCGATATTTTAAGAGATATTTACCTCAGAAGCCGTGGCGGTGCAGACGTGCACTTCGTGTTTCTTTAATGTTGATTATTTCTTTATATCATAATACTTAGTACAAAAATATGATGCAGGAAGTAAGGGCTTAATTTGTCGAAACTAATCAAAGCAATAAATACAACGAAATGTTATTTAAACAGACAAATCGGACCGAAACAAAAAATAGCATGGCCGCGCTGATATCTCATTATCTGTAATTGCTAGGATTTCGGTTTTTATATCCATTTATTCGACACATTAACCTGATTAGAATGGCATATCGTTTTACCCTCAAAATGGTTTTCAACGCGTGTAATCTCCAAAAATGTGCTCTCTCGTACAATGTTTGAGTAGGGTAACCATAATTTCGATTTTATTTGGGAATACCTTTTACTCTACTAGACGAAAATGTATCTATTTCCTTAATAATGCCAACAAACGGAACAATTATTATTAATCATTATTTCACACTTAAACGTAAGTATGTAGTACCTATGCCCGTAAGCGATCAGTTGTAGATAGGATAATAATATTATGTTAGGTAAGTATACTGTACCTAGGAAGGTTACTTAATATTATGCATTTCTTGCCCTTGATCCGTTTTTGCGAAGACGGGTTATAATTCTTTTATACACTCATCTATATTTTTTGTCTCTATGTCTGTCTGTATGTGCAACATCAAAAACCACGGAAGGGATTTTAACCAAACTTATTACGATTGTAGACCATATTCCTAGGCAGGTTATAGGATATATAACATAACGCTACGGTACATAGGAGCCGAGCAGTGACGATAACTTTGAAGCAAGTCGATGAATTTCGTGCGCGACTGCGGACGAACGGTTCGGGCGGGGCGCGCGGGGGGATCGCTTACACAGTGACGCGAAGCTATAGAACGTGGCACTAAAGTAGATTAGAACATTAAATAAGTAACTAACATGATTTTATTAAAAAGACAAGTGTTTCCACAGTGTCAATAATATAAAAACTGTATTTTTGAACTTGCTTCACAAACTGAAATAAATTATCATTTATTGTATAAAATCAACTTTTGGAATTATTAAAAGAAAGCCTTTCGGGATAAACATAAAGAAACAGACAATTTAGCGGTTTTGAGAAGCTATAACGGGTGTAAAAAGAGCAGTCACTATAACTTTGGGATATGATTATACTATCTTTTCTCTTTTTTTTTTTAACAATTTATTGTACACAAGAAACGCTTAACAATAGTACAAATTACAGAGAAAGACGACAAAAAGGTACTGCTTATTTCTGAAAGAAATTTCTTCCAGCAGCCCTACGGAAGAGATATGGGATACAAGATATCAAATAGAGCGTGCACAATAACATACAAATACATTACATCTAAATTATATTAAAATCAGAATAGATACATGTACAAAAATAAATACAATAATGAATATAAATTATAATACATATATAATTAATACAATAAAATAAATAAATATATAAATAACTACTAAATACATAAATAAATACGTATAAAATAAAAATATAATATACATAATACCGTTTAGTTATGATATGGATTGGGATTCAAAATAGTACTTCTTCAAACGTCTTTTAAATATGGCAATGGTGGGACTATCACGGACGGTGTGAGGAAGCGAGTTCCACAATCTGACCGCATGAACGGTGAAGGAGTAGGAGTAGAAATTAGAGCGATGTGATGGGAGGTAAAGGTTTGTTCTGAATTTGGACCTACAAGGGATATCAATGGGCCGGGAAAAGTTAAATCGATCAATAAGATAGGAAGGAGAGAGGGTTATACAGGATATTGTAAAGTAAACAGAGGATATGGGAGTTGCGACGGAGACGGATAGGAAGCCACTTGAGTTTTATCCGAAAGGCTGATATGTGATCAAACTTTTTTAGACCAAAAATGAAACGGATACAGAGATTCTGCAAGCGTTCCAGTTTAGTTAGCAGCTCTTCGGTAACGTCTAAGTAGCAGGAGTCGGCATAGTCGAGGATAGGAAAAATGAGAGTTTTGACGAGGAAAATTTTGGTTTGCAAAGGCAAAAAGTTTTGAAGGCGCCTTAGCATATGTAACGAGTGGTGTACCTTTCTGCTGACTTCACTAACCTGCGGATTCCAGCAGAGATTGCTGTCCAAAGTTAACCCTAAATTCTTAGCTGTGTCTCTGAATTCGATAATAGTACCATCATATTTGACCACAGGCACATTGTGTAAACGTTGCGTTATATACTTACTAGTATATCCCAAAAAATCGCAGGCTATGATAATAGGCAGAAGCCTATTATCATAGCCTGCGATTTTTTGGGATTTACCAACAGACCAAAAGATTTAGCCCAATTTGATATGCTCTGCAGATCATAGTTAATACCAGCAACTGTATTAGAAATATCATCAATATTAGAATGACGATAGAGTTGCAGGTCGTCTGCGTAAAGATGGAAATTTGAGTTGATTAATGAGGAAATAATATTAATAAATATAGAAAACCGGAGGTGAGAGAGTACGCCACCCTGGGGAACACCCGCTCATTCTAGAAATGTATTTTTTTTCATTTTTTTTACAAAAATTAAAAAATAAATTATTTTTGCCTTTATTATTATTTTTTTTATTATTACAAAAAAAAATAAGAAATGGTAAAAAGAAAAAAATACATTTTTTTTTAGTTTCTGACAAAAAAATACATTTCCGAAATGAGGAAAGGTAGTATAATCGTATCTCAAAGTTATAATGACTGCTCTTTTTACACACTATATATATAAATATGTCATTCGATAAAAACGATAGTCACTCAATGAAATGGCGATTTGAATTAGATGAATGCCATCTACCATCACGGTATTAATCCTTATCATTTAAAATACGTTATTCTGCTTAAGCATTTCTGAAGACTACATATTTTGCCCTTTAGACCATGCAAATATAATGAATACTTTAGGATATAGCAAAATTAAAATCGTTTCTCCGTGATTCGACCGGGCGCTGCGTGACGTGTCTTACGTCCGAGCCGGGCTGGAGTTACGTCTATTGGGGTTAATCCTATGTCTTAATATGGCATATCTGAGCCATTATTTGAAACTATTATTATTACTTCATCGGCCTCCGTGTGACCATGTATAAAGAAGCATAATACCCAAACGATAGTCTTCATAAACTAAAAATATATTTAAAAATACTAAAGTGCCCTAAATCACTTTTACACGCGTACGAAGTCGCGGTCACAGCTAGTACTTTTATAAACATCATGGATACAGAAATAAAATCTAGGTCTAACAAGGCTCAAACAAGAAAGTTAATATTAGGCAGATGACTAAAAATGCATAAGTACAAGGTCGGACTCGCTAATAAAATCTAAGCGTCACTTCATACCGAAATACGGTAACAAAGTGCCTTCTTGAAAAAGCATATTATTCGTCTGCCGTTGGAATAATATTAATTCCAATAGCGAGTCTTAACCACGGCCATGGGTCTCTATGAAAACCGGCGTTACGCCGGCTTGCTTTGCTGCAGGGAATGAGGATACTTGTCGTAGATAAGTATGTACTTAATTTCAAGGGCCAGAAACCCATAATATTAAGTAGCCTGCCTAGGTACAGTATACTTACCTAACATAATATTATTATCATATCTACAACTGACCACATACGGGCATAGGTACTAACTACATACTTACGTTTATGTGTGAAATATTTAATAGTAATAATCCCATTTGTTGGCATTATTTAAGAAATAGACACATTTTCGTCTAGTAGAGTAAAAAGTATTCTCAAATAAAATCGAAATTATGGTTACCCTACTCAAACATTGTACGAGAGAGCACATTTTTGGACATTACACGCGTTAAAAACTATTCTGAGGGTAAAACGATATGCCATTCTAATCAGGTTAATGTGCCGAATAAATGGATATTAAAACTGAAATCCCAGCAATTACATATAATGAGATATCAGCGTACAAAGAAGCGTTACGTTGGCGCGGCCATGCTATTTTTTGTTTCGGTCCGATTTGTCTGTTTAAATAACATTTCGTTGTATTTATTGCTTTCATTAGTTTCGACAAATTAAGCCCTTACTTCCTGTATCAGTTTTTTGTACTAAGTCTTATGATATAAATAAATAATCAACATCAAAGAAACACGAAGTGCACGTCTGCGCCACCACGGCTTCTGAGGTAAATATCTCTTAAAATATCGATTTCTACTTTATAATTTCTTTTTCGACAATTTTCGCCAAATTCAATCTTCATACTAGAAAAAGAATTAGATCTCTAATCCACGTAGTTCCTGAGATTTCCATGGCCGCGCCATCGTGGACGTTACGTTGGCGCGGCCAACTTAAAACCCTTATAACTTCTTTGTTTCTACTTCGACAAATTTTTGGTTTGGACCCATCGATTTTGTCAAATTTCGCCTAAATTTTGGGCGAACATTTTCATCATATTTCTACCGTGGCGGAGCAGTTTTAACGCACACTCATTTTTGCGTAAAATGGTGCGCCAGTCTAGTTGTGACATGATGGAACAAATTCAGCCAATAGCGTTCCGCGGTACTTACTTATCACGCATCCTTTTTTAACACAGAAAAACGAACGAAAATGAACCTTATTCATAAACGGTTTTTTATACCGTTGATTCAGCCGTATATACGGCTGAAGCGCATGTTAGGGTTTTTCAGAGAATCGTATAAATTAAACAGTTTAAAACACCAAAATGGGTAACCTTTTCGGTCCTTGCCAAGATGTTATGAAAGTGCTTCCATAAAATTCAGATATAAAACACACATGATATTTTCGTTTCACGAAGGTTTCGTACATAACTACATTTTTTGGAAGTGAAACTATCGGCGCACCACACACAGAATTTTTCGTGGGTAGTTAGTTAGGCAGATCCGTCAGACTCTGGGGTGAAACGCTCGATCGGGTTAACTCGGACCACCGAGTGTCCACGAGCGAGAAAGATACAGTCAGCTGCTCTTCGCAGGTGTATCGCTGTATTTCGTATCATCAATTCTTACGTCTCAATTGACTATTGTTTACTATAGTAATTGATCGGGATCAGGGACCGATTAATCCGCTATACGGCTGTAGCGGTATCAATACAAACCGTTTTATTTTAAATACCCATATTAAGGGTTTTTAACTATGCGCTTGTCTTAAACGGTATTAAACCGTTTAATACAGCCGCGCCAATAACCGAAAGAGACAAAAAATTTGTGGTACACGCCGTGGCTGGGATCAAATCTATGAAAAGCGGTTTTTTTCATCACTGACTTGAGGTTTCAATAGCCTTGCTGTGCATTGTGCAACATTGATTTGGTCACTTTAAACATTAGTTTAAAGTGACCAAATCAATGTTGCACAATGCACAGCACTTATATTTTATACTAATATTATACTTATATTTTAACATACTTATATTTTATAGTAATTTGAATTACCTAAATTACAATTCCGTATAATTAGAAAAAAAAAATAAGATGGGAATTAACTTTTCGCTCTTTACCAAATCAATATCAAGGAAAGACTAAGAATGGAAAAAAAAACAATAATAAACAAAAATGGACGAGAACTTGCATTAAATAACATCATCTTATAACTTATGTCATACGCAATTATGATCATTTTTGGTATGCATCACGATTGCTTCGTCACGGTAGAAATATGATGAAAATGTTCGCCCAAAATTTAGGCGAAATTTGACAAAATCGATGGGTCCAAACCAAAAATTTGTCGAAGTAGAAACAAAGAAATTATAAGGGTTTTAAGTTGGCCGTGCCAACGTAACGTCCACGATGGCGCGGCCATGGAAATCTCAGGAACTACGTGGGTTAGAGATCTAATTCTTTTTCTAGTATGAAGATTGAATTTGGCGAAAATTGTCGAAAAAGAAATTATAAACTAGAAATCGATATTTTAAGAGATATTTACCTCAGAAGCCGTGGCGGTGCAGACGTGCACTTCGTGTTTCTTTAATGTTGATTATTTCTTTATATCATAATACTTAGTACAAAAATATGATGCAGGAAGTAAGGGCTTAATTTGTCGAAACTAATGAAAGCAATAAATACAACGAAATGTTATTTAAACAGACAAATCGGACCGAAACAAAAAATAGCATGGCCGCGCTGATATCTCATTATCTGTAATTGCTAGGATTTCGGTTTTTATATCCATTTATTCGACACATTAACCTGATTAGAATGGCATATCGTTTTACCCTTAGAATGGTTTTCAACGCGTGTAATCTCCAAAAATGTGCTCTCTCGTACAATGTTTGAGTAGGGTAACCATAATTTCTATTTTATTTGGGAATACCTTTTACTCTACTAGACGAAAATGTATCTATTTCCTTAATAATGCCAACAAACGGAACAATTATTATTAATCATTATTTCACACTTAAACGTAAGTATGTAGTACCTATGCCCGTAAGCGATCAGTTGTAGATAGGATAATAATATTATGTTAGGTAAGTATACTGTACCTAGGAAGGTTACTTAATATTATGCATTTCTTGCCCTTGATCCGTTTTTGCGAAGACGGGTTATAATTCTTTTATACACTCATCTATATTTTTTGTCTCTATATCTGTCTGTATGTGCAACATCAAAAACCACGGAAGGGATTTTAACCAAACTTATTACGATTGTAGACCATATTCCTAGGCAGGTTATAGGATATATAACATAACGCTACGGTACATAGGAGCCGAGCAGTGACGATAACTTTGAAGCAAGTCGATGAATTTCGTGCGCGACTGCGGACGAACGGTTCGGGCGGGGCGCGCGGGGGGATCGCTTACACAGTGACGCGAAGCTATAGAACGTGGCACTAAAGTAGATTAGAACATTAAATAAGTAACTAACATGATTTTATTAAAAAGACAAGTGTTTCCACAGTGTCAATAATATAAAAACTGTATTTTTGAACTTGCTTCACAAACTGAAATAAATTATCATTTATTGTATAAAATCAACTTTTGGAATTATTAAAAGAAAGCCTTTCGGGATAAACATAAAGAAACAGACAATTTAGCGGTTTTGAGAAGCTATAACGGGTGTAAAAAGAGCAGTCACTATAACTTTGGGATATGATTATACTATCTTTTCTCTTTTTTTTTTTTAACAATTTATTGTACACAAGAAACACTTAACAATAGTACAAATTACAGAGAAAGACGACAAAAAGGTACTGCTTATTTCTGAAAGAAATTTCTTCCAGCAGCCCTACGGAAGAGATATAGGATACAAGATATCAAATAGAGCGTGCACAATAACATACAAATACATTACATCTAAATTATATTAAAATCAGAATAGATACATGTACAAAAATAAATACAATAATGAATATAAATTATAATACATATATAATTAATACAATAAAATAAATATATAAATAACTACTAAATACATAAATAAATACGTATAAAATAAAAATATAATATACATAATACCGTTTAGTTATGATATGGATTGGGATTCAAAATAGTACTTCTTCAAACGTCTTTTAAATATGGCAATGGTGGGACTATCACGGACGGTGTGAGGAAGCGAGTTCCACAATCTGACCGCATGAACGGTGAAGGAGTAGGAGTAGAAATTAGAGCGATGTGATGGGAGGTAAAGGTTTGTTCTGAATTTGGACCTACAAGGGATATCAATGGGCCGGGAAAAGTTAAATCGATCAATAAGATAGGAAGGAGAGAGAGGGTTATACAGGATATTGTAAAGTAAACAGAGGATATGGGAGTTGCGACGGAGACGGATAGGAAGCCACTTGAGTTTTATCCGAAAGGCTGATATGTGATCAAACTTTTTTAGACCAAAAATGAAACGGATACAGAGATTCTGCAAGCGTTCCAGTTTAGTTAGCAGCTCTTCGGTAACGTCTAAGTAGCAGGAGTCGGCATAGTCGAGGATAGGAAAAATGAGAGTTTTGACGAGGAAAATTTTGGTTTGCAAAGGCAAAAAGTTTTGAAGGCGCCTCAGCATATGTAACGAGTGGTGTACCTTTCTGCTGACTTCACTAACCTGCGGATTCCAGCAGAGATTGCTGTCCAAAGTTAACCCTAAATTCTTAGCTGTGTCTCTGAATTCGATAATAGTACCATCATATTTGACCACAGGCACATTGTGTAAACGTTGCGTTATATACTTACTAGTATATCCCAAAAAATCGCAGGCTATGATAATAGGCTACTGCCTATTATCATAGCCTGCGATTTTTTGGGATTTACCAACAGACCAAAAGATTTAGCCCAATTTGATATGCTCTGCAGATCATAGTTAATACCAGCAACTGTATTAGAAATATCATCAATATTAGAATGACGATAGAGTTACAGGTCGTCTGCGTAAAGATGGAAATTTGAGTTGATTAATGAGGAAATAATATTAATAAATATAGAAAACCGGAGGTGAGAGAGTACGCCACCCTGGGGAACACCCGCTCATTCTAGAAATGTATTTTTTTTCATTTTTTTTTACAAAAATTAAAAAATAAATTATTTTTGCCTTTATTATAATTTTTTTTATTATTACAAAAAAAAAGAAATGGTAAAAAGAAAAAAAAAAACATTTTTTTTTAGTTTCTGACAAAAAAAATACATTTCCGAAATGAGGAAAGGTAGTATAATCGTATCTCAAAGTTATAATGACTGCTCTTTTTACACACTATATATATAAATATGTCATTCGATAAAAACGATAGTCACTCAATGAAATGGCGATTTGAATTAGATGAATGCCATCTACCATCACGGTATTAATCCTTATCATTTAAAATACGTTATTCTGCTTAAGCATTTCTGAAGACTACATATTTTGCCCTTTAGACCATGCAAATATAATGAATACTTTAGGATATAGCAAAATTAAAATCGTTTCTCCGTGATTCGACCGGGCGCTGCGTGACGTGTCTTACGTCCGAGCCGGGCTGGAGTACTGTTACGTCTATTGGGGTTAATCCTATGTCTTAATATGGCATATCTGAGCCATTATTTGAAACTATTATTATTACTTCATCGGCCTCCGTGTGACCATGTATAAAGAAGCATAATACCCAAACGATAGTCTTCATAAACTAAAAATATATTTAAAAATACTAAAGTGCCCTAAATCACTTTTACACGCGCACGAAGTCGCGGTCACAGCTAGTACTTTTATAAACATCATGGATACAGAAATAAAATCTAGGTCTAACAAGGCTCAAACAAGAAAGTTAATATTAGGCAGATGACTAAAAATGCATAAGTACAAGGTCGGACTCGCTAATAAAATCTAAGCGTCACTTCATACCGAAATACGGTAACAAAGTGCCTTCTTGAAAAAGCATATTATTCGTCTGCCGTTGGAATAATATTAATTCCAATAGCGAGTCTTAACCACGGCCATGGGTCTCTATGAAAACCGGCGTTACGCCGGCTTGCTTTGCTGCAGGGAATGAGGATACTTGTCGTAGATAAGTACGTACTTAATTTCAAGGGCAAGAAACCCATAATATTAAGTAGCCTGCCTAGGTACAGTATACTTACCTAACATAATATTATTATCATATCTACAACTGACCACATACGGGCATAGGTACTAACTACATACTTACGTTTATGTGTGAAATATTTAATAGTAATAATCCCATTTGTTGGCATTATTTAAGAAATAGACACATTTTCGTCTAGTAGAGTAAAAAGTATTCTCAAATAAAATCGAAATTATGGTTACCCTACTCAAACATTGTACGAGAGAGCACATTTTTGGACATTACACGCGTTAAAAACTATTCTGAGGGTAAAACGATATGCCATTCTAATCAGGTTAATGTGCCGAATAAATGGATATAAAAACTGAAATCCCAGCAATTACATATAATGAGATATCAGCGTACAAAGAAGCGTTACGTTGGCGCGGCCATGCTATTTTTTGTTTCGGTCCGATTTGTCTGTTTAAATAACATTTCGTTGTATTTATTGCTTTCATTAGTTTCGACAAATTAAGCCCTTACTTCCTGTATCAGTTTTTTGTACTAAGTCTTATGATATAAATAAATAATCAACATCAAAGAAACACGAAGTGCACGTCTGCGCCACCACGGCTTCTGAGGTAAATATCTCTTAAAATATCGATTTCTACTTTATAATTTCTTTTTCGACAATTTTCGCCAAATTCAATCTTCATACTAGAAAAAGAATTAGATCTCTAATCCACGTAGTTCCTGAGATTTCCATGGCCGCGCCATCGTGGACGTTACGTTGGCGCGGCCAACTTAAAACCCTTATAACTTCTTTGTTTCTACTTCGACAAATTTTTGGTTTGGACCCATCGATTTTGTCAAATTTCGCCTAAATTTTGGGCGAACATTTTCATCATATTTCTACCGTGGCGGAGCAGTTTTAACGCACACTCATTTTTGCGTAAAATGGTGCGCCAGTCTAGTTATGACATGATGGAACAAATTCAGCCAATAGCGTTCCGCGGTACTTACTTATCACGCATCCTTTTTTAACACAGAAAAACGAACGAAAATGAACCTTATTCATAAACGGTTTATTTATACCGTTGATTCAGCCGTATATACGGCTGAAGCGCATGTTAGGGTTTTTCAGAGAATCGTATAAATTAAACAGTTTAAAACACCAAAATGGGTAACCTTTTCGGTCCCTGATCGGGATTGGCCAATGACGATTTCACTTCTGCCGTGCGGTCTTAAGAGGAAACACTACGAATTTTTTTCCATACAGAAATAGGGGTCTACGGGATTCCTGTTTCCTTCCTGGATAATGCTGCTAGAGTAACAGTTTTTTTGAACTGAATATTTATGTACCTATATTGTTTGTACGTCCCTATTTTTTCCTTTTTTTAATAAATTAATTATTTAAAGAGATATGGACGTGCAAAAACTTAAAAAAATGGCCAGATTCTCCACTATGTTTAAACATCCAGGAAACAGATTTGACTAATTAAGAAAAGAATGTCTAAATCGGTTAAGTTTTGGAATCCCCTAAACGTCGATTACTGGTACTTTTAATAGGTAATTTCAGATCAAGTTGCAGTTGTCTCTATCGCGCTAATACTGGCTAGCTAAGGCACTGCGAGACAGCAATAGATTTTATAAATACCTATTTTGTATTTCTCTCAACCGTGCTGTTTCCTCTTAGGCGAACACTCTTTTGAATTTGTTTTATTGTTTTCTGTAATTTTAAGGGCTTAGGTGATAGGAGTAACCGATACGTCACCTGTCAATTGTCACTGTTCACGAGATACAGCCGGGTGACGGACGGACAGACAGCGGAGTCACTGTAATATCTCTTTGTGTACGGGACCCTAAAAATAACGCTAGAATTGTATAAAAATAATCAATGAAATGCATCAGTATATTTTTCCCGATTTAATTTATTTAATAAAAATATTATACAACCCTCTTAAAAGAGTGTCAAACATTTGAGTAAGTTTTTACGTTTGACGACGACAATGGTCTGGGGCTCAATTCTCGTGGCTCGAACCTCGTCTGGTCCGGTACGTGCGGGACATACTGACAATAGAAACTATATTTCAGGTATGAGAATCGGGGCCCTGTTCAAACGCTGAACAAAATATAAAATATTCCAGAGTAAATAAAATTACAGTGAAAACTCTATTTAACGACCAAACTTTCGTATTTATTTGATATGTCATGATTTACGAATGTTTTAACGACTGTCCAGTCGTAACGATCGGTCATAACGACTCGATAGTCGTTATAAGTTATAACCGATATTAACTCATTTCTATTGTATAGAAATGGCCGATGGTAATACAGCCAAATTACTCTAGGCTCTACAAAGTCGTTATAACAAATTTTCAGTGTTTTCAAATTAAATTAAAACTAAGCATAAGATAAGATATTGATAAATGCTTTACTCAAATAAACACATCCTTATTGAATAAGTATTCCATATTTGATTCCAACGTCAAAATTCGTTAAATCAATAACATACTGTAGTAATGTTACTTGTTGAAAAGTGTAGAAATACAATATATTTTAAAAATACATTTCTCATAATTCGAACATAATAAACATGGTATATGGAATGTTTATAAAAAATATATATTAGTAGGTACAGCCATAAGATTTGACATACATTAAAAGAAATAATTTGAAAAATCTGAAAAGTGCTTCCTCTAACATTTTTAAGTTATTAAAACAGTAATATGCATTCTCACTAAAAGCAAATAAATGCAACAATATTTGACTAAATAGTTAAAAGCTAAATCTCATAAGCTCAAGCTAAATATGGAATGTTTTTATTATTAATTAAGAACTATGTACCTTGCGACTTGCTCAGATGAAGCGACCACTTCTTTATAATACATTTAATAATATTAGGATATAAGAATATAAAGGTTACTTCGAATCAGCATTATAGGCACTATTATTAGACTTTTTAGACTAATATTTTTGGTAGTCTTTTAGTTTATCAGTCCTTGTATTCCGAATTAAAAAAGTAGTTAAGATCATATAATTATAAAATATTACACTGGAGGACACTGATATTATAACAATATTAATTGTAATGTTGTCATACACTTGTATTACAACAAGGAGAAAAAATGAAAATTATGAAAATTAAAAAAAAACGATTTCGAAAGATAGCCTATCTTAAAAGCGAGTGCTCACTGAGACACGCAGTCTGTTACTTAGACCCCTAATAAAGCAATCTCACACTCGGTCGCAAGAATTGCTCTCTTCTTGAGAATCTCTACTTGAGAACATATGTGTCAGATTAAACAAAGTTTTGTTTCATTTTTTTAAATGAACAACTCTTCTGACTAAACTTTTCTACTAATCTTATTTATGTAACTTTGATTATTTTTTTTTAAACGTAAAAATATAGTTTATACTTGTTATTTTTCTGTAATGTATATTATGAATTTTACGTTTCAAAAAGGAAACAAAGCAAACAGCACGCGAACGACACACAACAACTGCATACGAGTTAATTTAGTCGTAAGATATTATGCTTGTGTGAAATGTGAGACAAAACTGTCGTGTCCCAGAAGGCGCTCGCCCTAAAAGGCAACAGTTGTACTCAAAGTATCTCGTTTGGACTGATTCAAAGGACATGTTATTCAATATTGAGCTACTCAATAAAAATATCGCTACGGTGGGCTGCATTAAGTATAATGCCTAAAATATAATATGACATGGCTCCAAAATATATAAATCCCAACTGCCAACCAAAGTCACACTGATTTCCTCAGATCTAGTAAGTACCCAAATAGGTTAAGATTCAGTCAATTATTGCTTATCAAAGAGTTACACCCGAATACTGAAACGTTAACCGATTATGGCAGTAGATATAGTCTCAGGGATATGTACTAGCAACTACTATACCTTACAACAATATAGTCTTATATAGAGATTAGGCACGCGTTACACTTGGACGGAATTCATAAGTATAACCTTACAGCTAAAGACAAACTACACTTGGTGTATAAAAATATGTTACTCCCTACTCGGATATACAAAATACTTTTGAGATTACTTAATTTTAGATTCTTGGTATGAGTAAACAATTATAATATTATAATTTATTTACAATTTTTCTTAGAGTATTTGCTAAAACTTTCGACGATTTCACATAACTATTGGTACAATACAATAATACCACATGACTCATGTTGTAAATCTACCGCTGCAGAATATCCATGGTACAATAGTGCAAGTGCAACAATATTGTTTAACTTTTGTCATCATCATTAATCACCGTTACCATTTGTATACTCAAACGTTAAACTTAATTAAAATCTGCTATTGAGGACACTAGCATTTTGGAAAACTCACCCAGGGAACAAACCAATACTACGTGACCTGTTTGGGGGGATCTTGAAAGTACTATTCATCAGGGGTGTTTAGGTTTTGTCACATAGTCAATGATCTAGGTAAAAATGTTTTATGCCGTATAGTTATGAAGTACTACGACAAAAAGCCCCCTCCTTTTCTAGGCATATAATAGTATATGCCTAGAAAAGCAGGGGTTAGACACCCAGGTGGTGGTACATGTTATAATTTTATTATATTATTGGTACGTAATTATTGGTACGGTGGTGGTAAGGAATTGTAGATGTTTGTGTATTCAGTGATAATTGAAGTCGGTCTACTCCGGTCTACTCCTGTCTACTCCCGTCTACTCCCGTCTACTCGATCATGATCTCGAAGTGCACGACGCCGATCTTGTCCTTCCTGTTGTACTGGATGTTGCGCGCCCACGCGCGGCACTCGATGTTGATCACTATGCCGGCTGAAAATAAATGGAGAATATTTATTGAGCAGCATAAATTGTCAATGATCGCTTTTTAAATTAATTGGTAAATAATTTAATATTCGATCCTCTTTTAAGTTATTCTTTTTACATTTTGGTCGACTAATAAATAATTGTAAACATATAGAGATATATGTATATTAGGTAGCCCTCGGCGTTGTTGTAGGGGTAGAAGTACCCGGGGAAGCCGGGCTGCGGGTGTACTGGACATGAACCTGACTACAAGCGGTCACTCACGCTGGGGCCCTTTGAGGTGCACCGCCACGAGCGGGCTGAGGTAGCCCTCGGCGTTGTTGTAGGGGTAGAAGTACCCGGGGAAGCCGGGCTGCGGGATGTACTGTATGGGGCCAATGTTCTCCTTGTCCGCGGGGGTCTCGCCGTAGCACGACACCCACACCATGTTGCCCTGGGGAACCAGTGGGTGGAGGTTAGACATACAATAGACATAGAATCATCTACATACGGGGTGATTTTTTGGAACAAATTTGCCATAAAGTAACGTTACAAAATTACTGGGTTGTTTCTCTTCTCTCTCCCTCCCTGTCCCTTGTCAGTACTATATATTATGTAGAACTGATAATGGGAGGCTTCCATTTCGGGAAACATAATTTATCAAAAATATAAATAAGCAACTATAATTTTTGTCAAAATCGAGGTTGCTTTTCATTTAGCATTACATTTTCGCCATGCCAACAAAAATTATGTTCTATAATGTGATTTTATTTATTTTATGTGATGAGAAGAACTAAATATTTTTTATTACTCATGCGGGGAAAGTACTATCTTTGCGCATGCTTTTGGGGTCGAAAAGACGCTAATTGCTCACTTCACAATTACCACAGTGAGTATATTTAATGTCGATTTAAGTGCGACAAGTAAACTTCTCGCACTCAAATTTTTATTGGCACACGCAAATTGGCAAAAAAAACTTATAAAAAATTAATAAATAACAAGAAAAAAAGACAGTCGAAGTGTCATATCAAAGAACTGAGGTTTTATTAAAAATAATTAATACTCGCATTTTTATCATCCCCGCATTCGTAATAAAAAATAGTACCTATGTGCAACAAAAATATTATATTAATGATTATGATAAATGTTAACAAATATTTAACAATTATAATGTTTAATATTCTCGAATATTTTTAATCTCTATATCCTGTGTACGAATATAACATGAGATAAATTATTTCAACACTTCTAAATGTGTACAGCGGATTGAGATAACACGTACATGATTCGCGTTGTATGCGGTGATGTTCTTTATCTGCGACTGTAGATCGTCCGGCATATCCTGCGGCAGATTGTTGGTATCGTTATAAAACTCGGGCCGCCAGCCGTAGATCCTGAAATCACGTTATTGCTATGTTACGATATTTTACATCAAATTTATGAATCAGTTTTTACTTTTCTTTTAATCATTTCTTGCTTCTTGCGTGGTTTCTAAATGGAACAAAAAATATATAAAAAAAACAGACTGGATATACTTAAAACTGTGCTACACACGCATCAACTATATTAGGTGCTAGTGGGCTTACCAATATAATAATAATAATATAATATTTCCACCAGTAATGTACTGGTGGAAATATTAAAAATAATATTTCCCCCCCATCCCCCACTCTGTAGTCCAATAAAGGAATTATCCAAGTTACAAAAATGCATAGCAATATTATGGCCAGATAATCACCTATTGAGCTTGAGGAAGATGCAGGGCGAGGACCTGTGGAAGGAGAAGTGGTTCTCCTGCGTGCAGGGGTCCCAGGCGCGGATGTCCACGTCGCAGACCTTGCCCGGCGGCGGCAGGTTCGTGAAGTCGCAGTTGTATATGTTCTGTCCTGCGCCCGCCGTCTGACCCTTCTTCTTGTACACTGCAAAACAGATGGATGGATTGAAAATCGGTTCACAATCTCAAAACGTCAAATCAATAAATAACGTTTGTTGTGTGGAACCAACCGCCCACTAAATATTTACTTATGGCATTTATTTGTTGTTAACACAAATACATTATATGCGTAAATTAAAACTAAATTGTATGTAGGAAGCTAATGTTTTACGAAATATTTTCATAATACAGATCTCTGTCGATGCCTATAATGCAGCCTATAGGTAATTAGTAAGCTGACTGAAGAGCAGCCAACCCCTACAGCACAAGAGATGCTTAGTGTAGGGGTTGCGCACATAAATCTGCCTAAACTTGTACAATATTAACTGTGTTTTGCCTTAACTTGTTTTTAAAATAAGAACTAATAAATATTATTATGTTTTACGAAACGATAAGTCAAACAAAACCACATGATATAAGCTTGCATGAAGCTTGCTGCGGCCATATTTATGTCGGGGATGATGATGATGACCATTCAGTCTTATTTGTCTTTTCCCTATCTGCTATAACGCTGACCAAACATGTACACATACCCGACAAAAAATCGATGAGCTGGTCCTCCCAATACCGGTAGCTGTCGTACCCCGTGCCCTTGTACCAGATGAGCGTGCTCCGCACATCCTCGGGCAGAGGCCGGAAGCCCAGGCCGGGGCTGGTGCCGATCACGCCGTAGTCCTGCTGCAGCCGCGGCACCCGGGGGTTGATGAAGTGCTGCAGGAACGTCGCCATGCAGATGGAGAATAGCGCGATCAGCGCCGCGTAGAAGATCACGTAGAACAGGACGATTTTACCTGCAATTTGTTGGTGTTTTACTCATTAGGGAGCCTAACCTACGTCATACTTTTCGTAGTACTATAATCGAGCAAATTTTTGTAAGACCGACATATTGTCTGACGTGTGCGTTGCAATCTGTATGTTCTATTTTCGAGAAAAGTTTAAGGTAACTAATAGGAATTTTGACACCGTCGCCTCTCAATACATTTTAGATAATGTTTATTGTATGTCAGAAATAATTTAAATAATTTTAAAACGAAAAGCGACAATCACTAGAAATAAACACGAACAAAGCGGAACAAGCTAGATATTATACCAATGATCAAGCGTAGCAAAGTAAGCAAATCTTTTAAAGGTATTGCTTAAACAATAAGATCCCAGAAAACATTCAAAAATTTTCCATCAATAAATTTTAAAAAGTACCTATGTGTGCTAAAGCTTATTATAAGATAAATGATTTTGTTAATGATAACACACCCTGGGTATAAGGCGGCCACTTTCGAGGCTACTTCTATATATGTACATATACTTTTGTAAATTATAATTTTAGTTAAGTTAACATTGTAACTTCTATTTATTAAAAAAGATCAATTTTTTTTTAAAGAACAATTTTCCCCTCTTTTTGCTAAAAGGTGGCCCCGCGCGAGTTTCTTACGCCAGTTCTTCTCGCAGGGTTAGTCCCCCAACCGGTGGTAGGTTCAGGCATCATGTGGGACAATTCTAAAAGTATTACTTTCTAACCTATTTGAAAATAAAAGACTTCATTTTCTCCTACAAAGCCGAAGCTGCAGAAAGCGCGTCGTCGCGACACTTGAGGTTTCTTCCTATTTCTATGTCATTTTTTGGTAGCTTCGTGTCGTCTGCTACTGAGGGAAACGAGGAAAAGGAGGAGTACGATACACTAAACCAGTAGTGTCGAGACGACACGTCGTTTGCTGCTGTTGCGTGTCTTCGGGTTCCAAGTTCCAACTTGTACCTTTAGGCGCTTTTAAACGCGCGCTTGGTCAACGCGCGTTTCGAGAACCAGGATTTATGTACAGACAGTGTACTCTGTACATACTCAAGCGCGCGCTTTTTCTTTATCCAAAAACGCGCATCAGCCAAGCGCGCGTCCAAAAGCGCCTAATGTGTCCCAGCTCTTACCTTATCATTTTCGTTGCAACATGCTTGCGGTAGCAAACATTACATGCTAAATATATCTTGATAAAATTGGACGCCCTAATTCGAATCAATCGTGCCGTCAACTGATTGGAGCCTAAAATTATTCTGCCTTTCAATTGTGTGTCAAAACTCAAAACATACAGTGTCGTTAAACACTGCCAACTGGGATTAACATTCACAAAGTGGATTATGACACAGCATAAAATGATAGGCTTTAGCATTAAGTATGTAATTGATACTACACTTCACTATGGCTTCAGAATCAAGATGGTGCTGCTTGGGTTGCTACCAGAATTGTTCTATTAATTTTGACAAATGATTTTCAAACAGTGTCTCTAACTTAGACTAAGTACTACTTTTTTAAAAGCACATCCTTAATACTAATAATATGTAAGGACCCTGGGCCGTGATAATTATTAATATCCAATGTTTATTATCTACTTTGTGCCAATGTCAATTAATTAGTTGAGACTGCACTGTGAGGAATAAGCTAAATTATTAATCTTATCTTATACCTATATAAAAATTAATTGCTGTTTGTTAGTCTCACTAAAACTCGAGAATGGCTGAACCAATTTGGCTATTTTTAGTACTGAAATATTTGTGGAAATCCAGGGAAGGTTTAAACGGTTTGTATGCTCAACAAAGTGGGCACGGGTCAGCTAGTTATTAACTAAAAGTTGACTTTGAACAGTACAAAGCATGTTATTCCATTTACACACTCATTATATTGCACAATATGTGTAAGTATGATAGCATGCTATCATCATTATCTATGAAGACAAGTTGAAAACTGCTAAATTTGAGTTAATTGACCCCCAGCTAACAGATGTAGGTATATACTCAACAATATTAAGTAACAAAATTCATTTATTCAGATCAGATATAATCTTAATGAAAATTAAATAAGTACTATCTTTAAAAAAAGTTTTATAAAATTCTAGTGTTTTGAGTACATGAATTGCACACTTGTTTCGTATGACAAGATATTTATTTTTCTTTAATTTAATTAGAAGCAAACGAAGACCAGCCAATAAATTGAGTCCCACTTATATTACTGCTATAGTTTTAATGCAATTATATCAATTAAAATTCCTAAGGCTTCTGATTTGCTACAGAACAGTATCAACTGTAGTGCAGTGGGTATTATAAAATACCTATTACCTATAATTAGGTAGGTATATAATAGTAGCTTTTGCCTGCAGTACTGTCTGTGTGAATACAGTATCACACTTACAAACATTTGCCTTTATAATGTTAGTTACTACCACAGTAGTCATTATAACCATTTCAAACTATTAATTAATGTGTGTACCTAAATTTCAGAATTGTAATATACTTAAAAATATTAAGTGCGTCTTACATACTCTTTTCCTACAGCAACAACCCCCTTTTAAAGTTCTAAATATTGAATTCTACACTTTAAACTTTGTATTATATTTTATGTTTTATCAAATCTGACATAAAAACTTAACATGAATAATCAATTTTAGTAAGATGCTAGAGCCCAAGATAAATATAAAAAAATGAAGCTGAGTATTTGAGACGATGTTAATGAATGATACTAGTTTTTGACTAACTGAAACTAACCTTTCAATTAGGTTATTTAAAAATTTAATAGAAAAATTATCTACATTTGTTAAATAATTCCTTATTTGTAAATTATATATTTACTCTATTGCCTCATGAAAACATGAAAAAAGTAAAGTAAACAATTGTATTAATCTCTGCCACAGAAAGGCATCAAGAAGGATCAAGCCTTATTATACCATCTCATACAATAATAACACACAAAAAGCACGAAGCCACGCCCAAACAAATAGTTAAAAACTAACTTACTTGTGGTTTTGAATATTGTTTTCTGACAATTAATATTATTTAAATACATACCCCAACTTTCCGGTGTTCTTCCCATGAATGCTCCGGTATCATCATTGTAAAAAAAAGTTGAAAGTTTCTGCCGGGCACTCCTTTTGTTCCGTTTGATGTCTATTTCAAAATCCTCGAACTTCGGATTCTGCATTTTGCATTTAATTTCGCGTCAAGATACGAAGCAAACTACTTTACCGATTATAATATATTTCCGTTTCATAAATGTTTAGTAAAAACTAGGAATTATTGTCAGGTTTTTGCCGAACACAAATTGCAGAACTTCCCGACTTCTCCAACTTCCAAGCCTTCGTCGCGCGTCGGCCGTCGTCAGCTTGCTGAGCTTGCTATTGGCTTGCTACAAACTGTCAAGTGTCCGATTTTCAGTTGACACTTGACAGTAAAAATTCGCTAGTGATGTCAATTATTTGCGATCGATAACTCGAAATATCGGATGCAATACTTTCATCTAAACTTTTATCTTATAAAATTTATGAGAGAACCAACAGAGAACCTCAAGCGGCGCAAGCATGAGACCCTTGGCGGTGACATCATATTTGAGCCGTTTGGGGTGGAAACCTAAATAACCTACCTAATGACAAACAAAGTAGGTAGGTAGTAAAATAATAACAAATAATAATAGTAAATTGTATGTTATAAAGTCTTCAAGTGCTCCGTGAAAAAAGATATTTGTTTTCAGAATTGTGATGACGGGCTCAGTACTGGGGACGGTGATGGCGCTGGCGGTCGCCGTGGTGACGGCGGTGGTGGTGGTGGTGATGCAACACAAGCCACCACCACAGTACAACACGTACGGCAAAAGACCAAGGGCAAGAGAGTAAAGCTTAAAAGGTGGCCCCATGCGAGTTTCTTACGCCGGTTCTTCTCGCTGGGCTAGTTCCCGAACCGGTGGTAGGCATCATATAGAAACGACGTTCAGAAAACATTTTTGTAAAATTTATTCTGAATAAAAAAATTTTGACTTTGACTTTGACTAATTGATTACCTAACTTCGGTCGCTTTCCCATCTCTCGAGATCAACCGTCATTGCGACGTTTAAACTTTTTAAACACGATTTAAAAAGTTAATATGTCATAATTTTGACGTTTTAACTTTTTAAATCGTGTTTTAAAAAGATGTAACGTCACAATGGCAGTTGATCTCGAGAGACGGGAAAGTGACCGGAGTTAGGTAATAAGGGCCCTGGGGTCCCGGTGCACATAAGCTTTTTAAAGCACTGTCCAAAAAGCTTATGGAATTGACCCAGGACCCTAAAGCGGGGACCTACCTAGCACAGCGGATAGCTATAGCGTGGTATAACGTGGCAATGCTGTGAGCTTGCTAGGTACTCTGCCAGAGGGGGGCCTGGCGGCTTTTTTTTATTTATAGTGTAGGTACTAGGTATGTGTAGGTAGGTCAAGAGGTAGGTTAGGTTAGTTTAGTAATTTTTGTTTTTTTTTTGTTATTATTTGTATATATTATTATTTTAATCCTATTATTAAGTTGCCACATAAATGTTTTCTAACAAATAAAGAAACCTGATATAAAATATATATATATATATATATATATATATATATATATATATATATATATACATGTCGCAGTCATCTAATTAAATCAGCTATTTCATTGAGTGACTAGCGTTTTTATCGAATGACGACATTTAATTGAAAGACTAGGCCGAACATTGATTGTACAATCGTCACTCAACGTCCAATTAGTTAGCGGATTGTAACATAGCCCTTATATGAGAGCGGACATAAAATCAGTCAGGTGACTGAATTTTACTAAAAGCGAATCTATCAACCCCGACTCCATGTAGTACTTGTCTGTCAACCCCTAGAGTGTATATTTAAGCGCGTAGGCGCGGAGGGAGAGCAGCCCCCGCCCGCCGTAACGAAATGCAGAAACGGCTGGTCGCCGAAGGCGACCAGAAAGCCGGAGCTGCCTAAGGCGAGTGTTGGTTGATGTCATTCGTTACGCATGGGCGAAGGGGCTGCATTTCCCGCAGCGCCGGAGACGTGACAGACCGACATTGTCCCAAAAACAAATCTATCGACTCCACGTAGAACTTGTCTGTTTTATCTAACCTCTAAACTACAACTGTAAATATTTTCTTAACTAGTGGTTGCTGAGTAGAGGGGAGGGTAGGGGGGATTTCCTTTGTCCCCTTACCGCCGTCTCCACCTTTCTCCCCTGTTTTACTCTGTTTAACTCTCCCCTGTTCTGTGCTGAACCAGGATAGATGTGCTCTGCTTGCTGACAGGTCGTGTAGCACAGATTAAGTATTAGTTACTACGTAATCGTGTAGTGAGAATGCCCGTTGAAGCCGATGAGGGTTCGATCAGGCCACGCTGCGTTGCTGTTATGAATAAATCTAGCAGCTGTAACGATTTGAATCGATTCCCAAATCGATGTTTTATTTTCTGACATTCCTAAATTTGACAACAGTGTTTTTAAAAGAGAAGAACAAGAAATAAAAAAATAAAAATAAAAATTTTCATTACCTACTTTTCAATTTTTACTCCAATTCAATTCAAAGCAATTTGTATTTTTTCCATTTAAATGAACAAAACAAAAGCTTAGTAAGCTATCAGAGTTTCAAGCATCTTAAATTTTAACTTCAAGAAAATGGGATCATCTTCACTCCACAAGACTATCATTTGTTTTGGATTTATATCACTATTTCATTCTGCATTTTCTGCAGCTCAACGTATGTACAGATAAGTTACTTGATATTATAAATTAAAAATAACTAGGCAAATAACTGTTCATGTGGGTTTCAGATCGGTCCTATCTGAGGATAACTTCCCAGGAATTTACAACATTACCATTGGATGTAAGTATCATACTATAAGTAGGTATGTACTATAACATTGTATACAAATATTATTCTTTATATATTCCTTTCAGATAAACATACAGGCTGTACTGAGTCTGTTTGCAATAATATGGAGTGTCATGAATGTTGCTGGGAAACTCCGTGAAATACCAGCAGGTGCTGAAATGAATGCCAACAGCTGGGAGACCCAGTCCAACTTATCCTCGTTTAGTGTTTTCTGCCACAGGGGAAAAACATACTCGCCTCTGGCACACAAGAGCATAGACCAGTGAAGTTGTTCTAGTTATTAGAATAATAATATACCATATTTAGTCTACTTTGTTAATCAGATTATTGTTTGTAATGCAATTAAAAATAGGGATCATACTAAGTGGTTTATGCTTTAAACTACTAAACAAAACTAGTTAAGGTTGTCTCAAACTGGATTTTAGTTTTGCTATGCATAAAATAATGGAAGTAAATATAAAAAAGTGTTCATATATTATATTTTACCCTGACAATGGTGAAGACTAAGCCCAAAAACAACTTGGCAGTATGTGTATGTATGTTTGTTCCATTATACCAAGTAATGTACTTATCCACTTTAAAGAAAAAAAGTGTCAATAGATTTGTAATATTAGCATGGGTAACATACTTGACTTAAGTTTAATGTTCAATAACTGTACTATTTATTAAAATATTATGCATTTAAAGACAAGTTTTTTTTACCTGCACATACATTTTGTGTTTGTATTATTGTGCAACTCTACAAGAAGTAACATGAATAAATTAATTTGAACTATCTCTTAATAATTTACAAAATACAAGTACCTACATAATATCAACCGTTTGACTCTTGTTTTAATAATAATATATCGAATCTTGTAATGAGTACAATATAATAATATAGTCATTCTTAACCAACTTCCAAAAAAGGAGATTCTCAATTTGGCCTGTTTTTATTTATAAATGTGCATGACCCTTTTGCATTTCTAGCAACCGATATGAGTTCTAGTACTGTTAGGCCCAGGACCAAAAAAGTTGTTTAGTTATCAATAAGATCTTATGCATTTAAAGGCTAAATCCATTTATCTCCAGAGATAATAGTGTGAAACTAGAAAAATAGTAATGAGTATGTTTCATGCTTGTCACAATATATTAAAACAACTTGTGTTACTTATATTTTATTAAAACAAAATATTAATTATTTAGGTATGTTTAGTACCTTCCTATGTCTTATTCAAGAATTTATAAGATGTACAATATTTGTACCAGTTCTCATTAAAACTTGAAGGAATTTTACACAGTCATTACAATAATATGGTTGCATAAATTGTAGTTATTAGATGTAAAATAAAGCTAGTTGCAATATTTATATGGTACATACACACATTTAATGTGCAATGCAATCATTTATAACATGACTCTTATACACAGTATAACCAACACTAGTCGCACATCTAGTCAATACACCAATCAACACGGACTATCTTCCTCCTCGTCCACCCCGGAACCCGCCGCCTCGGCCGCCACCGAACCCACCGCCACCGCCGCGGCCGAAACCGCCGCCACCGCCGCGACCAAAACCGCCACCACCGCCGCGGCCGAAGCCACCGCCGCCGCCGCGCCCGCCACCTCCCCTGCCGAAGCCGCCGCCGCCACCACGACCGAAGCTGCCTCCTCTGCCACCACCGCCGCGACCGCCACGAGCTCCACCCCTGCCGCCGCCACCACGCTTAGCGCCTGGAGGTTGGGGCAGGAACCTTTTCAGAGGTAGCAGCTTAGCCGGATCGATGAAGAACTGTTGACCGTCTTTGAAACTTTTAGCTTTAATGTTTTCTCCCAGTTTAACTGACACGTAGTAATCTCGTAGGTTTCCAAAGATCTCATCTATCTTGCCGATTTGCTCCTTGTTTTCCAGGTATATAGGGGCATTGAAATATGGCACGTCCTCGATGTCCACTTTACATACGAGGTCATCTTGCACTGTCCAGCCGTAGTGACCTAAAGGTATAACAGATTCAGGTGGTCCAAAATCTTGCTGTCTGAAACCACCGCCGCCGCCGCCGCGCCCTCGTCCACCTCCGAAACCTCTACCGCCGCCTCTTCCTCCGAATCCACCGCGTCCACCGCCACCACCTCGTCCACGAAAAGACATTTTACTATTTGGTATATAATTATAAAACTATATTATAAGTTCTTCTTTCTAACCTAAGCACGATTTGCAAACATTAAAATTCAAAATACACCATGCGTTTTTGACAAGTGTGGAGTCTTCTCCTTCACCTTTTAATTTTTATTGGCTGTAAATCTGTATTGCCAGAAAATATATCCTCACATTAAAATGTATGTCAGTAAAATAATATATGTGAATAACCCATAAATATAAAAAAACCTTGGTGAATATTAGCTTTTACCTTATATTTTTATTCGGAGCCTTATATTTTTATTCTGACCTGAGCTATTAAATTTCCTGAAAAAATCAGCCTTTTTGTCAAACAAATATGTCAACTATTGTCAAACAGACATCAGTCAAGTAAAAAATTTAAATTGAGCAGTGAGCTACTTAATCAAAGATGCTTTTCGAATTTGCGAGATTTTAATTTATACTATTAATTTTAACATATTGTATGATTTGTATTTTCTAAAATTTATTAATAAATAGCCTTAAATATAATATCGTTCTTAAAGAAGTATAAACTTGTTTACATTAATATAATTTAATTCTTGTTAAAGAATCGTTAATATGATGTCTTTAGAAAACGAAGTTAAAGTTCTAAAAGAAAACAATAATGAGCTTGTACAGAAAGTTCAATATTGGAAAATGACAGCTGCTCAAAGGGAAAATGAGAATATAGAGCTTATGAAAGAAATCACAGATCTGCGGCTGAAACTCAGTGTAAGTACTAACTACCATCACCACACCAGGATCAGCTGTTATAGATTCGTTGTGCCATTATCCTACTGACGTCACTGGGTTAGCAGGAACAATAGGCAAATGCGGATTCGTAGCTTTATCACAAAAATAATGTATAAAAATGATGACAATAATCAGACAATTGACATTTGATAATGTTACAAATATGTAGCTGTCAATTGCTGTTGCTGGGAGTTGGGACTGGGAAAAATACTTGAATATAAAATATTTTTCTCAGTTCCAGCCGGAACCATTTTCTCTACTATGTATATTGTATTGTATTGAAACAATGTTATTCTTTTAGAGGCTTAAAAATGCAGGAGATGATGAAGCCCATAAACTGGACTCTGCAGTTCAAAGATCAAGTGAGGAGGTTTTGTCCCACTTAGTCCAGGCTTCAAATGCAGTGGCTCGCACAATGGACTTTGTCAAAACCTATATGCACAAGCGACAAGAGCTAGAGTCATCACTGCCCAGATGGAGTACAATCAGTGAAGATCAGTCCACAAAGAAGATACATAAAGTCAGACCTATGGTGGCGGGGAGAAGTGTGCAGCAGCCTTTTGTCCTGTTGGACAGAAGTGTAGTTGGAAGAAACCGTAAGCTTATGGAATATACTCTGTTAAGTCTTGTATTAATTTAATCTCAATGTAAAAAAACCCGATAATGTGTTATTCTATTTTTAAATAATGTCAGCATTATCAGAAGCTATTGTTTCTAATGTTACAATACATTTAGTTTAAATTTAATCTGAATACAACATTACACAGTGTTTGCCTATTTGGTGGAGATAAGCAATTACATGTATGTTATTTAATGTACTGTAGGTTCTTGGTGGAAATTCATGTTATACAGTAATAATACACAAATTACATGCATTTTCCACTTTATGAGTTATTCAACATCAAATTCATTAAAATAAACAACCAGTTTCAATAAGTTATCATTAGGTAACAAAGTGCAAGAAATACATGTATTATGACTGTGCATTACATGTATGTTTAATCTGTTTTAGAAAGAACTGAGGGAAATGAGGATCAGAACCACAATATAGCAGACAGGGCAATACCAATGCATATGTTACTAGGTATTACAATGATGTTTTAATTACTCCGCGTTCAATTCCTATAATTCTTTAAGACCTGAATTTTCAATAGTCAGGTAACTTTTATCTGTAAAATCTGTCTGTCACATATTCCTATGTAGTACAATGTGCCTAAGTTTTATATTTCCTCATTATCTTTCAGATGTATACATACCCCTGAGAAGGATAGATGCAGAGGATGTATCAGCGACTGGTGACGGCAATGAAGATGAAGAACAGGATCCTAATGATAGCACAGAGAACTTGGGCTTAGAAGGTATAGACTATGTGCAAGTTTAAGTACATAGCATTTACTAAAACTAATTACAGTTTTCTGTTTATTGCATAAGTAGATCACAAATGTAGGCAACAAATAAAATTTTAAAGGAGAAAATAAAATAGTATTAAAATGACTTTGCAGTTGATGCCATAAACCTCACTCTGTATGACAATTTACTTACAAATTTAAGCCTTTTTTTTACGAAACACTTGTCATAATCAGCTGGTAAGTGAATGACCACAAGTGTGTGGCATTGCCATTCTCAAAGCTCAAAAAGTGCATAATCATCTAAAATTTTTGTATGTTTACAGGTGCTGAGGAAGTAGTTCCAGAATTTGAAAATGTCACAACAGATGACACATTTGAAGAGACGTAAGTACACTATCCGTTATGTATACATGTAAAGTTAACTTCATAACTCAACCCAAAGATATATTTTGCTTATCATTTTCGCATCAAGGTACATAATGCATGTTTGCCTCTTTTACACATTTGTAAAATGTAATAATGGTTTTTAAATTATCGCCAAACAGAAGGGGGCTGCAGGCGGTGTCAGAAGAGTCAGAGGGTGAAGTAGAGCAAACTCCACAGAGGTCTGTAGAATATATAAAACAAGTATTTCTATCAAAGTAAAGTGATGGATAAAGTCACTGAGGCAGTTGACCCAACACTAAATCTTTTGGACAAAATATTAAAAAAAACATATATTTTTTTAACATGTAATCCAAAAGTTATTGTGAACCACTAATATAAACAAATCTTAATTAATATATTTTTTGCAGATTTTGTTTTGACCTTCTATAAATGTCTTTGTAGATTTCACATGGAATAAAAATTTTATTTTATTTACTATAGTACACATATAATTATTATTTACTCTTTCTATTGTTACTTGAAACATAATTTTATCTATTGCATGTTTCAGGACTCAAACGGATGATCCACTAGAAGGTCCTAGTTGGTTGCTGGACAGACCAAGTTCTAAGGTGATCTTTACATAATCACTAATTTCTCTTCATATATTATATACTAGCTGCCCATGCCCACTTCGTTGAGCATACAAACCATTTAAACCGTCCCTGAAATATTTCAAGACTAAAATAGCCAAATCGGTTTAGGCGTTCTCGCGTTTTGGCGAGACTAACGAACAACAATTAATTTTTATATATAAGATTCATTATAGCAGTCAAAAATTATTTTTTCTATTATAATCAATAAACTTGATCCTGTAACAGCCCGTTTACTATTACTTTTGTCCCTGTTGTTCGATATAAAGTAAGCAGAAACAGAACTTCCGCGTAACCTATTTGACATTAATTTGATTTTGGAATAAATAAAAATATTTGTTACACATTCCAGGTCAAGACGCGTCGTAACTTGGAGCCCGACTCGACGACGGATGGCGGGGATGTTGACATCTCTCCCGGAGTCGAGCAAATGATAAACAAGGTACCAAACACACAATAAATATTTCTACTTGAAAAATTGTTTAAATTTAAATTTTTGTTTGTTAGGTCTACTGGAAGAAATTCCAAATTGAAATAAGTAGCACCTTTGTACATATATTACGTGTCGTAATTTAAGTTTCTTTTTTTTTCCTTTTTAAATGTGTGTACATAAATAATTATTACTCGTAAATAAATAAATAATTTAAAATAAATAGTTTTTTGCAATACATATAGAACAAATTAGGTACTTATTCACTTGGTGCAATTATTAATTTTTTTTTCTTTTGTAATTTTTAAATTGTATGTCTTACATACAAGATACAAAAAAGTAGATTTTTTACACTTCCAGCTTCTAAAGCAAACAGCACGTTTTTACAAATTTACAAAAATAATAAAAATCCCATAAAATACAAAATTTATGGACACTTCACATACCGTCGTTTTTTTACCCAACTGTGCCAGAAGGATGGTATAGGTTTTTCAAGTGTATATAGGCATATTATGTAGAACTGTTTGTGACGATTTGTAACCTGAACGGCGCGATGGTTTTTAGCTTAAAAGATGTAGACTGTCTCAGTAACACTGGGTGATATCTAAATAAAAAACATATTCGGGTTTTTTGATTTTTAATTAACCATCTTTTTTTATTTATAGATAAGAAGGAACAGTCAAGTGATGCGCGACTCGAGCGCGAGCGAGTTACGTCCGGCGTACGCGTCGCCCGGCGGCGCCAGCGTGTTCTCGCCGACCGTGCGCCGGCGCCGCGCCTCGCCGCCGCCGCCCGCCACGCCCGGCTCCCCGCACCCCGCAAGACGCACCAGGTAGATCATTTTACCTTGTATTAATCACAGATTGTCCGTGCCTTTATGGTTGCGTCGACGCAGCGTAATAATATGCTACAAACTACCGTTCACGTGGTGCGCTGTGACGACGGATAGCACATCCCGGACGAAGCGGGAAGGGTCACCTGCGACGCGTTGTATTAACGTAATCAATTCTAATACCCTCAATAGTATATTGTTTACAACGTTTCATGATGATCTGTGACGTACTTTTCGCGTGAAAGTGTACCAAACACGGACATTTACATTTATAATATGAATGATTGTAGCAACATCAGCGGGCGCGTCCTCAAAGTGCTGGTGCCCAAGATCCAGATGTGCGGGTCGCCGGCGTCGCCGCACGCGCTGCTGTCGCCGACGCTGCCGCTGCGCCGCGACAAGCGCCGGGTGCCCGACCCCGCCCCCGACACGCCGCTCAAGCGACAGAACATCATGCGCTTCGACGCCCCCAGTCCCAACGGCGCCACCGACTCCAAGGTCATCGTCATGTGAGTACCGCAGTCTTTCGGCGCTGACACGAGCCCCAGTTGGCACCATATAATAGAACACTTCTTTCGGCGGGTCGAGCAATAGGGAATATGCAGTTTTTTCTTATTGGCTTTTCCAAAAGTACACAACGATCAACCGCTGTAGAAATTGTTGGTGGCGATTAAAACGCTCCATACAATAACTATATGAAAAATGACGTCATTGGTTGCATAAGAGAGATACATGTTATAAACAATACTAAAAGGATTTTCTAGTTTAAGGAAGAAAACTTCCATTCAGTCCCACAATTTAGCGAGATAATGTGCACTTTAGACTAAGAAATCGCCGTAAATATATATTTAGGGAAACAAACTGCAGTCAGCCGGAGCCGGGCGGGTCGGGGGCGAGCGGCGGGCGGCAGTCGGCGCGGGACAGTCGGCCGGATGATCAGAGCGGGGGGGACCGGCGGTCAGTCGGCCAGCATCGCCGAGACAGCCGGCCGGAGGAACAGAGCGGGCCGGAGAAGCGAGCGGTCGGCCAGGCTGGTCGAGGCAGTCGGCCGGCCGATCACACTCGGGATAGCGGCCAAGCCGATCAGACCGGCCGGGACAGCCGCCAAGCCGATCAGACCGGCCGGGACAGCCGCCAAGCTGATCAGTCAGGTCGGGATAGCCGCCAAGCCGATCGGGACAGGCGGTCGATCAGTCAATCGGTCCGGGACAGCGACAGCGAGGGCGAGATGCTGGCCGACCGCCGGCCGCGACGACAGAAGAGGGCAGTCGTATACAAGGAGAAACCACTTAACAGGTACCGAACATATTGCCATTATTTCACTGATCTCGATGTTGTTTTTAGGTTATCACGGAGCAAACGCATTATAGGTTTTTTTTAAATGTTCTTGTCATTGTTAAATTAAAATATAATTACGATTTATTAGATAAACGAGAAATGTTAAATTTTAAGATCTGTAAGTCGTTCCCCTAGCAGTAAAGTTTGCTACAAATTATCAGATCAAATATTTCAAAATTGTCGTTATTGAGCTAAATAAACAACAGTTTATGGTAATAAATATGATTGTAGCGTTTTGAACAAAAATAGCCTTGTTTGGAACACAGCAGTTATGACTTATGAGATGTGTTTTATGGTGTGTTAAAGGTAATGTGTTACTAGTTACTACCGTGTATGTAATGTAATGTCTAAATTTTTGTTGAATTTTTTTTTTACTGTGTTATTGCCTTTTAAACGTAAGCCGTTATATTCAAATATAAGTTTATTTTATATTTTCTGTTTCAGAAAAATGCGAAGATGAAGACTGATGATACTAGACTGATAGTAAATAAATTAGTTTGCCGGCGCCCGAAGATGACTAGCTCTTACAGCGGAGTTTATACTATTAGGAGTTACACATAGCTTTGATGATTAAGATATTTGACTATAATTGAAGACATGAATGGATATGGAATGGATAAAATAATGATTTTGAGAAAATTGAGTTCAAACTGTCAAACATTTTAGAATACGTCGTAAAGTATTAAGTACATTAATCTAAAGATCCGTCTCTAGAATCAATGTACTTAATACGTTACTACATATCCTAAAATGTTTAAGTGACTGATTAAACTCAATTTTTGGTAAAATTTTTTTGCGACATATCCTTATCTATTCATGTCTTCAATTATGCACAACGGATATGCCACTCAATGTTGCTAGAAGTTATATCGTGTCAGACGAACACATCAACATTGAATATCTTACTTATACTGTGTGTAAATATAATTGTTATTATCTAGTAAAGGAATATAAGTTGATAAAACTGTTGAATATATCTGATATTCGACAGTGTTTGTTTGAAATGTCCGCCTGATTGTTGATATTAATAGGAATAATTCGCACGCCCGGTTTTTGAAAGGATGATCAAATCATCGATTAGCTAATGTCAACGCTGATTGGTGAACAGTGATGTTCACCAATCAGCGTCCAGCAACAACGTTCGCTCACGCTATGTTCACCAATGAACGTTTAGCCTTTCAGAAACCGGGCGTTAGAATGTTAACTGACAATAATATATAGCGCCCCGCTCGCACGTTTATGCGTAGACGCGACACGACACGAATGTCTCGCTGCGCAGTATATTTATTGCTTAATTTTGGGGAGAGATATTCCGCATATTACGGCCCGTTTCAATAATCAATCTATCAATAACAAGAGTAAAGTTTAAAGGTGTATACAAATGTCAAACTCGGTTTCAAGAATTGCAATCGCAAAATGTCTTGCATTTTTTTCTTTTTGAAATGTAAAAACATGATTATGAAAATGTGGATTATACTTATTTTATTTCATCTATATTATGAATATTACGTTTCAATAGGAAAAAAAATATATGTAACTTATGATCATTTTTAAAAGTGAAACGAAACAAAAGGTTTTTAATAATAAATAGGTTCTCAAGTAGAGGTGTGATCGCAATTCTCGAGGCCGAGTTTGTTTTATTAATACGGGCGTTTGAGAGATTTGTAGTTGCATTATACAAAAACTCCTCAAGTAGGTGGCGCTGAAGTACCAAAAGCTGTGATGCTGGCTCATTACACTTTACATCTTTGCGGCCTTTTTAATGTTTTCTTATGGAGATTTCGACTTCATACAAGACTTTTTACAAATTGGGACTAATTGCATTTTACGGTATACATATTGTTAATACTAATCGATGTTTGTTTGAAAAGTATATATTGAACACTGACATTGTTATTTAAATTAATCAAATTATAGCTTTAGAATACTGCTGTATGTTGTGAATATTAATTGGAAGCCACCCTGAATTAGGTGTTGACTGGAGCCTTACATATTTTATACTAGCTTTCTATTTAAATATTATTATTTATAAATAGTAAGTTTACTGATCTTTTGTTACACGGGTTCGTTTACTGATATTTTGTTGCATGTGAATGCCATCTTATGTATTATTTATACGGAGTCGTATGATTGTAATAACTCCAATATACTCTAATGTAATTCTTCTGAGATAATAATGACATTGATAATAATTTTGGTAATGTTCTACACATGTTACATATGATATTATAATTTTAATGAATTTGACATAATTAATAAATAGTGCACCTTAATTTGTTTCCTTTTTCGCCTAACGGACTTGACACTAGAATAATAATAAACGTCACTGCCAAAAATTTTATTTGATTAACCATCAAGTAATAACAATGAACAAATCATTTACTCACTATTTTTATTTATTACGATATTATTGAAATATGGAAGATTATAAATATATTACTAGTGATTATTGCATAATCGAGGCTATTTTACATCATTCGACCGTCTTAAAATATGGAATGAGAGAAAACCATCGGCTTAGGTACCATCGAACAAGTTGCCGGTCGACCGGACCTAAGATCAAAATCGCTTAATCGTGCGCTCGCATAGGTATTAGCTCGTTAATACGTAGTTCAACAGCGTCTGCAGTCGACGCGGTTTTATAGAATTAGAAACTAGTCAGGAATAATCGTTATTGTACTATCAGGAAATCTAATTCATAAATGCCGGGTCACATGATTATCATCAAACATAAAAAAAATATGTATGAACATACAATCAAAATGGCCACGGAAAAGTACGATACTAACTCGTTTAACTTTTGCGAATCAAATAACGATTCCTCACAATGTGAGTTTTCCAATAAATTGATGATTATCCCGTTGACCAGTACGAACATATGTCATAACTAGATGTTTCCCAGTACTTCGTACGCGCAACACGAAATTCCATGTGAACTTAACATTTTGCTGCGGTAAAAAGTAGCCTATGTATCCAGCACGTAAACTACTGCCATATCAAATTTCATCAAAATCCGTCCAGCAGTCTTTGCGTGAAAGTGTCACAAATACACATAAAACTCGCGCATTTATAGTATTAATAGGATAACGTTAATCGAACATATTACAGACTTATTGTATAACAACAGAGAGGACTCTCAATTCCTCCACACTCCGTGTATCGCACGATGACGTCACGTGCGGCTACTGGTCGGGCGGGGTGGGCGGGGAGGGCGGCGGCTGCGGCGCGGGCGCGGGGCTGTCCGGCTTGAGCGTCACCGACGCTGTCGCCTCTGGCGCGTCCTGGAAATTGCATTTATTGAATTATTTATTTCTCCTGAACTTATTGCTATAACATATGGGTTAGGATCCATTCACATGTCCAATAATACACTTTGGTTATTAGCTAGTACTTAATATATTATGATAAGTCTTATAACTAGGTACATAGGTCCTACACATATAACCTATCTTGGAGGACTATTATATCTCAAGCATCACTGCCAAATGTCATATTTAGCACTACTTTGTTTTAAGCCTAATTAACAATGGTATTAATTAGGCTTAAAACAAAGTATGGTATGGCATTATGTGACACTTATATTCTATAATTACAGGACCCTAATTTAAGATTCAATCTCTATTATTACTTACAAAAATTTATGGGATTTGACATAAGGTTCGCTAAATGACGCGCGAAATCGTATGTCTCACTTAGTTAACCTTATTTTAAATCCCATACATTTTGTTTTCGAACTTCGTAAGTCATAATAGCGATGGCATCTTGAATTAGGGCCCCGGATAGTAACCTAATTCGACATACAAAGATTAATGTTTTAGTAATAAATGAGAGAAAGTTCTGCGTTCTCTGCTGCCCCATAAGGGAAATGTAATAAATATGTATTGTATGGGGGCACGTCCATGAAAGGCGCGAGTCAAACGTAAATTGAATTTTGACTAAGAAGTGGATACGCAATACACAACATGTGAATGAGTGATCCCGCGACAGTCGGTAAGTACTAGGGGTACTGGGGGCCTACTCAAGATGCCACCGCTAATTGTCGCTTACAAAGTTCGATAACAAAATGTATGGGATTTGACATAAGGTACGCTAAATGACTTACCAAATCGCGATCATTTAGCGTACCTTATGTCAAATCCCATACATTTTGTTATCGAACTTTGTAAGCGATAATTGGCGATGGCATCTTGAGTAGGCCCCCTGGGGTAGTAGTAAAAGGTGGGGATAAAGTACACTTGTCTCTTGTAACGCAATGACGTCAATTACATCTATACTAATATTATAAAGAGGTAACATTTGATTGTTTGTTTGTTTGAATGGAATAGGCTCTGAAACCACTGAACCAATATGAAAAATTCTTTCACCGTTGGAAAGCTACATTCCTAGCGCTGAACATAGGCTATATAATATGTTTAAAAAAAGTAGGGTTCCTTACTAAAACCCCAAAAATGAAGCCCAAAGTGTAAAAAAACGACCTCCAAAATTTCTTACATCGTGTGCGCTTCGAAAACGGCTTGACCAATTTCGCAAATTTTTTTTACGGTATGTTCGTTATTGTCACGAAAAGGTTATTATGAAAGAAAATGTTGAAATAATAAGCAGAAAATTAGAAAAAAGAAGAAAATACGATGGTCACGCGGGGTTTGAACCTGGGCTCGATCGATTCACGTCGTTGCCAGTTTATATGACACGGGTGTCATGGTAACAGCATTGTCTACACATGGAAAATAAAAATTATGAAATGCTATAAATACCGTTTTTATATCAGCTTAAACTATTTGGATTAATAAAATTATTAGGATTAACAAAAACATGAATCCAAATAGTTTAAGCTGATATAAATACGGTATGTATAGCATTTCATAATTGTTGTTTTCCATTTGTAAACAACGTTGTTACCATGACGACCGTTAGACGTTATAGACGTTTGGCTGCGTTTCCATTGACGCGGGGCGAGGCGGACAGGAGCTTGCGGTACCCGAATTGACCTATCACTATGCTCGAAATCTCCGCCCCACTCCGCTTGGGAACCACTAAGTTCCTATGCGCCCCGCTCCGCGTCAGTGGAAACGCCAAGATTGGGGAGGTTTTCCAAATCTATACATCTATACAAATAAATAAAATTGAAGTGTCAGTTTGTAACTTTCAATGAGGGGTTTTCGAAGTGTCACTTTTAGGTACAGAGACTACCGTAAGATGGCGCTTGCATAATGTAATATGTCAAAAAAATCTGTGATCTTTGTTGGGTGGTTAATAGGGTTTCCAGATTATAGCTATTATCCATTTTCAGGTATTGAAATTATTCATAAAGTGGTTAAGTCGCTGTAGGTATCCTGTTTCATACACAAAAATAATCCTTTCAAATTCCTTTCTTAGTGATCTCCTACACTTCCGAGGAAACCTACATACATTATAGCTAGATAGCTTAGTACTCCCCTATACTTACATTCTAAGAAATATACAATATAGGGTAAAGTACCCAATTATCAGCACTTTAAGAGTTACTTCCTACTTAAGCCTATTTAATGATTGCGTAAAATAGTTTTTTACCCGTTAAGGCAAATTTTATTTTTCTAATATTTAATAAGGAAAACAATAGTAATAGAAAAACATGGTTAACCTATATCCAAAATATTTTAGACAAGTAAAAATAAAAAATGACCCTCTCACCATTTACTGGCACCATCGCCCCCACTATACTATCACTGTTAGGAATTGAATTAAAAAACATATTTTCATTCTTAAAAACATTTTTTTTTGTATATTTAGTAAGTACCTAGGTACCCCGTAACTCAAAACAATCACTTATAATCTAATAATAATTTTATAAAATTTACAAAGTTAAAAAACATTAGTAAAGTCATCTTAGATATGAAATTTAAATAACGTGTTCAGACTTATGAAAACCTCACTAGAATGTGTTTTTTTGTATCTGTTGCCTCTTTTGCTTTCTTGTTTATCTTGTTTCAGGGTCTTGCGAATCTCTTGTTCTTCTTTAAGTTTTTTTGCATTTAATTTATCGTTTTCAGTCTTCTGCCATTTCGCTGAAGTAAGCACGAATGATGATCTTTGTACATTTTTCACACATTTTCGTTCAGTAAAGCAGCACTTCTGAAACCATTTGCAATTGTCGTATCTTTAATTCCAACCTCTAAAGCCTCTTTGAGAACAGGTACGAAATTGTTCTTTGTGAGAGTTTCCAAAAGATGATCTCTCCTCCATTTCAGGACACTTTCTTTCCGTGCAGTTTTGAGAGATCTAAATGCTGACACGTCAGCCGGTTGTAGTATCCGTGTGGCGTTGGGAAGCAGTGCTATTAAAACAATCTTCTCAATCAATCTCAAAAATTCAGCACCAGTGCTGATAATTTGGAATTTACAAAATATTCGATCCATTTATCAGCACCACGCATTTTACTAATTTATCACCATAACCTCAAATTCTACTCTTCAGATTATCCTCATAAACTATCTCAAATGTTAGAGAAACCGGTAGTTTAAATATAAAATACCTAAAAGATCTAAAATATCATAAAATTTAAACACATTAACTTACCGGCGATCACAAGAAACAGGCAAAAACAGCTGAAACCGTAGGACACAAATGTTTGTTTACATAATTTTCGCTATTTTGAAGTCTCAAATTATGGCGTTGCCGTTAGTAAGATTCCATAAACATACATTTATTTATTTATTATTGTGCTAAACCAAAATAAGTAGGTGAAAACCTTGTAATTTGACAATTTATTCGGAGTGATGATAATTTGGTGCAGTGCTAGCGTTTGGGTTATTTACCCTACATGCCAAATTTCAGCCTGCTGCCGAGTATTTTCGACTCTTAAGTGGTCGGTATATATATATTGAGAATATGTAGCCTGAACTGCAGTTGGATTAAACATTGGCTCTGACTGCTGCTGGAGCTGGTTAGCTTGCAGACAAGCTTTATTCCATGGGAATATAGAAGGATCAGCTTTTCTTTTAAGTTTTTTAGGCGATGAGCTGCAAACTTAAAAGTTTGGTTTTTTAGGTATGAACTCCTAAGGTACCTACTGTAGTATGTTTCCATTAGGTTATGATAACCAAAGATAGGTAACAAACATAAAGATATACTTATAATTAGGTTAAGAAATTAAAAAAATGTAACTAATTTAAGTCTAATGTCAATAAACTTTATTATTATTTCTTATTGCACGCTAAGATAAATATTTTATCTCTAGGGCTCTTGCCAAATGTGATGACGGAGAGATGAAATCTGCTGGCGTAAAGTGAGTTGAACATAATATGAAGGAATTTTTTTTTATAGTTAATCCTGTTTTTATAAGTTTGATAGCCTCTGTCCATCTTGATTTTCGAGTTTCATCTTGGGGAAAGCGGTGGTTACCTATATTTTTACAAAATTGTACTACGCATGGACTAGCCATGTTTAGTTTAGTTCTCAGGGCACAATTAATAAATAATAAACTATTGCAAGTGAAAGAAAGAAAGTTGAAAGGTAAACAAACAAAAAACAAAGTAGAAATTGACATTTTACATAGGACTTGACATATTACTTAGGTTTAATGCCATCTACCAGCATTTTTCTTAAACTAGTAGAACTGTCAAAATAAAAACCGCTCATTAGCAACGTTTTTCTAAATGCATATGAAATTTTAAACGATATCTCTTTATCAGATATCGTTATTTACTGAAAACGAAAATGTAATTTAAAAAAAAATGTCTGTCTGTCAGCGTGTCTCTTTGCTCCGGCTAATCTCTGGAACGGCTGGACCGATTTTAACGAGACTTTCGCTGGTAGATAGCTAAAGTTATAAGGATTAATTTAGGCTACTTTTCATCATCATCATCATCATCGTCATCTAACTAATGATCACCGAATTGGCTGGACCGACTGTGACGGGAGCATTCACCGGGCTTAGCTTATGTTAGTAGGAGTAATCTATACATCTATATGTATAAAAGTAAGTCGTGTTAGTTCAATTATTTATAACTCAAGAACGGCTTTATCGATATGGCTGAAAATTGGTGAGGAAGTAGCTTAGAGCAAGTAGACGGACATAGGATACTATTTATTCCATTTGACAGCGTTTCCGTTTTGGGTTCCGCGTTGCGGGTTCCGGGTTTCCGTGTTGCGGGTTCCGGGTTCCGCGTTGCGGGTTTCGGGTTCCCATGCTGCTGGTTCCACGTTGCGGGTTTCGGGTTCCCATGCTGCGGGTTCCGCGTTGCGAGATCCGGGTTCCCGCGTTGCGGGTTTCGGGTTCCGCGTTGCGGGTTTCGGGTTCTTGCGCTGCGGGTTCAGGGTTCCCGCGTTGCGGGTTCCGGGTTCCCGCGTTGCGGGTTCGGGTTCCCGCGTTGCGGGTTCCGGGTTCCCGCGTTGCGGGTTCCGGGTTCCCGCGTTGCGGGTTTCCGCGTTTCGGGTTTCGGGTTCCCGCGTTGCAGGTTCCACGTTGTTTTTTTTAGTTGAATTTCATCATATACTCTGCGGGTTCCCGCGTTGCGGGTTTCGGGTTCCCATGCTGCTGGTTCCGCGTTGCGGGTTTCGGGTTCCCATTCTGCGGGTTCCGCGTTGCGAGTTCCGGGTTCCCGCGTTGCGGGTTCTGCGTTGCGGGTTTCGGGTTCCCATGCTGCGGGTTCCGGGTTCCGCGTTGCGGGTTCCGGGTTCCCGCGTTGCGGGTTCCGGGTTGCGCGTTGCGGGTTCCGGGTTCCCGCGTTGCGGGTTCCAGGTTCCGCGTTGCGGGTTCCGGGTTCCCGCGTTGCGGGTTCCGGGTTCCGCGTTGCGGATTCCGGGTTCCCGCGTTGCGGGTTCCGGGTTCCCGCGTTGCAGGTTCCGGGTTCCCGCGTTGCGGGTTCCGGGTTCCCGCGTTGCGGGTTCCACGTTGTTTTTTTTAGTTGAATTTCATCATAAACTCTTTTTATGCTCAACGAAGTGGGCAAGGGTCAGCTAGTTAATTATAAATATAAATGATGATAAGGTAGAAAAGGCATAAAAAGAATATTTCGATAAAATAGAGAAGTGAGCACTTTACCTATACAAATTTGCCAGTTAGTAGAGAATAGATATAATACACTGCACTGGTAATAAATAGAGATATATTCCATTTTCTCGAAACCGCCTTTTCTGACTTGCTGCTCTATTATATTATACCTTAAAACCTTACTACTTACCAGGGCAGTATAAGTTTTCTGTTTTTATCATTTTACAGAAATTACATAGTACGACATTACTTACGCCCTGATAATATATAGGTACAAGTGGAATTACTTACATTTTCATCTGCTTTTAATGCAATCGGTCTCTCGATTAAAGCGCTAACCTGTGTCTGAGTCCCCGCGTGCGCCGGTACGTGCGTGCGAGCGTGCGTGTGCGCGTGCGCGTGGCGGCGCTCGACGTGGCCGAAGCAGTGCTCGCACTCGTCGTCGCTGTCCTCGGAGTCGGACTCGCCGAACGCGCGCGGCTTCTCGTAGATACAACAGCCTGGAACACGCGCCAGGAAAATTGAAGGACAATAATGTTACAAACAAATATTACATAGAGATCTCTCTGTGAAACATTTAACAGAATTAAATCTTATCCGATATATTAAAAGCCCGATCTCAGTAAATATATTTATAATAATATCTATGGAGGCTAGTTAATGGAATCATTTTCATTATCAATCGTTTCGCTCTACTCCGGACCATCCTCATCCTGAGGATGGTCCGTTCGTAGACTCTACGAACAATGTTCGTCAAGTCACTTAAACTAGTTTTGCAACCTGCATGGTGGTGTGGGGCTTTACACGATCGTGTTAACATTATTGCTTGCGTGGTGATGTTGTTTTCACGTTTTTACTTGCGAGTATACGCATAAGCAGTGTGGGAAGGAGGAAGGCGCTTTAAACGCATGCCACACTCATTGGCTTGTAGGTTGTGGTTATCATTTTTCGCAGGATATTGCTAGATATAATACATAAAATTTTATGCTATGGATTTCCGCCAAGTAATGCCTGATTTTATTAACGAGGACAGTTTGAATGGACATTCCATTGGGCGATCACAGTGCCGAGTCTAGCGGCTGATCATTGATTCTCTGCCCTTTCCGATATTTTTCTGACATTAGGGGCAGATGCTGCTGGCATAATGCTACTCACATTTAGATTTCTTCTTGTTCATGTGTTCATTGTCGACGGTGTCCTCAGTCCACACCACCTTCTTTCTCTCTTTCTTCTGTGTGTGCGTCGGTTTTAGTGTTATTACTGTCAACCTCTCCACTGACTCCTGGTTGTAAAAATAATTATAGCATAATAACACTATATGTATAACACTAACATTTATTTAAATATAGAATGATTGATGATAGATAAGATGTGTAAAACAATAATAAAACAACTGGAGACAACATTCACAATTAAAGTTAATATATGCTTATTGAAATGTAATTAAAAATTAATCTCAAACTGACTACTAAAAATATCTTGTTAAATTCTTATGGAGATCTATCTTTAAATTCTGTGGACACCTGTAATTAACTATTGTGCTAGAACAATGCAAACAGTATTAGAATAAGTTATTTATGTAATTAGCAATAAATTGTTGGTGTATCTATTGAATAAATAAATAAAAAGTTTTGTTGCTGCTAACTTTATTTCCAGGGCCAGAGACAAGCAAATTAGCTATCCGACACTTATCAGTAGATCGTGCAACAAGAGTAAGTTGTAATTATCAATAACAATGTTCTTTTTTTCTATATATATATGTATTAACTTTACCTTTGATGGTTTTGTTAACCAATAACCAAACACTGCTTGAGGTAAGGCTTGAGAAGGAAACTAAATAAAAAAAAACTATTATAAAATTATACAAGGTTATATTAAGTCTTGTTGTTGACTATTTACTGTACAATTCATTTTTAAAAAAGTTAATGTAAACAGTGAGAAATAAACAAACAATCTAAAACAGATAAGATATAGAAATTCATTTTGAAGTGGCAGTCTCAAACAGTTATTTATCTTACAGCTTTATTATTGAGCAATCCCTCTATTTTTGCATCATGATATCCAAGAAAGTTCTTCAGAATATCCCTTGTGTGTTGACCCAGAGTTGGCGGTGCAGTTTTGGCTTCATTCCCACCTTCGGAGTACACAGTGGGGGGACCAACCACCTTCACAGTGCCCGCATCAGGGTGCTGCAACTCCTTCACCAACTGAATATCCCTCACATGCTCATCCTCAAAAACATCCTTCATGTTATTGACAGGACCATTAGGAAATGATGAGTTTTGAAATATTTCTGTCCATTCCTTTTTTGTCTTAGTAATGATCACCTTGCTGATAATTTCAACAAGTACATCCCTGTTTGTGACCCTGTCGGAATTATTTTTGAACCTCTCATCTGTGATCAATTCTTCTTTATTGATTATTCTGCAGAAGTCGGCAAATTGTGCATTGGAGCCGGCTCCAATAACCATCTCTCCATCCTTGGTTTTAAAGGCTTGATAGGGCACTAGATTAGCATGTGCTGTGCCCCATCTCTGGCTTTCTATGCCGCAGTTCAAGTAGATGTGAGCAATATTGATCATGCTAGATATCTGTGTGGACAGAAGGTTGCAGTCGATTCTCTGTCCTTTTCCGGTGTTCTTTCTGTGGTAGAGGGCAGTCATAATAGCTCCAAAGGCATGCAAACCTGTAGTGACATCTGTTATGGCAACTCCTGCTTTCACCGGACTACCATTTCTTTCACCGGTAGCATTTAACAGCCCACCCATAGCCGCTGCAATAACATCATATCTGAAAAATAATTTAACTGTGACTTTATTTCACCTTAAATATTATAGGATTTGAGAAAAAAGATTTTTTTTATTTTAGTAACATAATTACTGAAAACAATACTCACCCGGGTTTTTTGGCATAAGGGCCTGTGTTTCCAAAGCCTGTGATGGCGCAGTATATTAATTTTGGATTGATTTTGCTCAATTTCTCATATCCCACATCCAATTGGTCCAACTTCCCAGGCACAAAATTCTCCACAACAACATCACATTTTCTGGCCAAGTCATATAAAATATTTTTACCTAAAATAAATAGTATCGTGTTAGGTGTCATGTCTCATGAGTCATGAGAAATAAATTTACTTTTGTGTGAAGAAATTTTTTACTCACCTTCCAATGATTTAAGGTCTATGCATACACTTTTTTTATTGCGATTTACAGACAAAAAGTAATACGAGTCTTTGGAATTGGTATCGTTTATAAACGGTGGGCCCCATTTCCGCGCCTCGTCGCCGTCCAAACATTCAATTTTAATGACATTAGCGCCCAGATCGCCAAGGGTCATAGTACAAAAAGGACCCGCTATGACTCTAGACAAATCCAAAACATTTACATCGCTAAGAAGTCCTTTCGAATAAGCGCGACATATTAAATAAAAATCTACTGGTTTAGAAGCCTTTAAAAACACTTGCTTTAACGCGTTCATAATACTTAAAGAAAACCGTTAATGATGCTACACTGTCTGCATCTAATGCTGTGTGTTATTGATAAGGCGTTAACAGATCAAATAACGTTGATAAAGTTGTTTTCCCAATTATAATTTACCTCTTCTAACTGTGGTGGGACAGTAGTAACCGCCGTGCTAGTCGTAGCCATTTCGTCGCCGTGTACAGTTCCTTTCTGATCTCCCATGCACAAATTATCTTATTCACATTATAGTCAAAACTTGAAGGTAAATTCTACAGGTTTCTGTTTGAAAAATAATTATCACTTACGAGTTTGTTCAAGAAATTTACCTGGATTTTGGAAATATGTAGCATGAAAATTGAAAAACAAAAACATTTTGACAGATGACAATAGATTGACAGCATTCGCTATGTCACAGTGACAAATGGCAGCTGTTTTTTTTTTGAGTACTTAAAGCATAAGACTATACCCAGTGTTGAATTAAAAAGGCGGTAAATTAGATTTTTTTTAAATGTTTTCAACAAGATTATTTCAGCACGTAATTTAGTAAAAGTATAAATCCTAGGTACAGTGCAAAAAGTTATCTTAGTCAAATATGTAAAGTGGTCAATTTACAGAGTGGTTATTACGATAATGAAACAATCTAGGGAGTTTTGGAAAAATCGAGAAATCATAAAAGTGCGCTTTTTGCGTACCTATACATAATACTACTCAAGAATAGTTTATGATATTACTGTTCTACCAATATTGCTCATAAGAACATAAACAACACAACTTTAACAAACACATTACCTCTTTGCGACAGTGGGGTAAAAAGGCTAAAACTCTTATTGGTAGATTTTTTTCATTGATGCACATAACTAACGCCCCTCTAAAATATATAATTGTGCCAAATTCTAGAATATTAATAAAAATGCTTATTTATTATTATGGTCATAATAATTGAGAATAATAATTATACCTAATGGAACGCCCGATCGTATGCGATTACTGCTGCAAGGCTACCATAGGATCATAAAAAATTGTGCTTTGCCGGCCTGTGAAAGTAGTAGGTAATCTGCTCTCTAGGTAGGTCCTAAGTTTATAATGCTTAGGGGATAATATGACTTTCCCTGCAAGTTGCACTTAACATAAAACCTAAATAAAAATCAAGAACTATCCGTGGGATTCCACAGCAAAGAATAAGCACCTTCCCATCTTTCCTGTAAAAGGCGACAGAGGGAATATATCCGGAAATAGGAAGCAGTTAGCAGCATTTCCATGGACATTGTTATTATTTCAAGACTGCGCTCGCCATCCCGCCTGGCAAGCATGGCGAATGTAGGCAGCATGGGGGTACCCATTAAATACTTTGGGGAGCCTTAAGTCCGGTACTTAGTGGACGTCATAGCTGATGATGCTGATGATGAATAATCAACACTGAACTTGAATTATAGTTATTCGAAAAACTTACTGACTAACCTGTTAACAGTTTTAATTATGAAATAACTAAGTAGGTCAAGCCCCGGAGGCAAACATATTAATAAAAATATGATTGGGGAAATAATTTCCTGGGCATAATTTATAGTAATAAAAGCCGCTCGATCATCTATAAAATCGCAATAAAGCTAATTTGTTTGAAGCGCAACCATAAATGTGTCAGAGTGGCGATCACTCGGACAGGCCGGACCGGCGCGGCGGCGGCGTCTCTTTCGTCACCTGGACGATATTTATTCGCGGATTAAACACCACTATTGATACCCAAAATAATGTCGGCACATCGCGACATCCGTAGGTTTTTCACGTAATAATATTTATAGTTGTCGGCGCAAGAATTTACTGGAATAATTCCAAATTTCAGTAGCGTTTAATGTACTTTGGAACCGAAATAGAAGGCGCGTAGCAAGTGCAATGATCCAGAGACCACATTGTCTATTAATTATATTGCTGAATATGTTAACAATAATTGTGCAATTATGTATATAAGTTGCATGAGGTCACTTTCTACAATAATTTATTACAATTTATACATGTAGGTTCGAAGGACCAGAACGTATCTTCAGCCTTTATACAGTTTAGGTTGACGACATAAGAAGTAGCTATGGCCTATATCTGCTTAATTTTTATTAGATATAAGAATTACTACACACTAACGTTATGTAAGTATGTAATGTTTTGAGCCACAATAATATAATTAGATATTACAACTTGTTGAACAACCTTTTTCTGTTGTGTTTAAATTCTTCTTCGTTCCTTGCTAAGTCAACACGCCGACGGCCAAAGGCTACCTTGGCTAGCTTTATCCATGATTTCTTAAGATTCCTCGCACTGGAAGAGCCTTAGCCCGGTGGACAGTGGGAGCTGATGATGACACTGAATGTATTTTTGCGTGTTGTTGTTGGCGGCACGCGTGATTTAGAACACACATGACCTCGGCGTTCGCGATGCGATACACAAATCAATATCGTGCCTACTTCTTGTTCATCCTGTCTGCGGAATAGGGCCGGGTTACACGAGGACACTGATGCTCGACACTACTGTCGACAACAGTATCGAGAGAGTGAGTAAGTGAGAGAGTTAGAGTGAGAGAGTGAGAGAGAGAGAAAGAGAGAGTAACTACCGATTTTAGACACAATAAATAAACACATGAAGAGAAAAATAGATTGAAATATTATTATCTTCGTAGCTAGTACACTATAACTACTTAACTATAATTTCGCGAGTATGGGCAACTGTACCACATTATAATATTATATAGACCCACTACTCTCACTACTGTCTATAACGGGTGTAAAAAGAGCAGTCACTATAACTTTGGGATATTATTATACTACCTTTTCTCATTCTAGAAATGTATTTTATTTTGCGACAAAAAAAAAATGGAAATGGTAAATTTTTTTTTAGTTTTTGACAAAAGAAGAAATAAATAAAAATCATTTCCGAAATGAGGAAAGGTAGTATAATCGTATCTCAAAGTTATAGTGACTGCTCTTTTTACACACTGTACAGGTATAAGTAGGTAATACATAGTGTCAGTCCCTGTCTACTCTATTCTTATAAGTATAAACTATTTTATATACAATTACTAGCCGTCCCCGCGACTTCATTCGCGTGGTTTTTGAGCGACTTAAAAGTCTCCCCGTTTTTGCAACATTTCCCACTGACGCTTCCCTCATATTGGTCGCAGCGTAATGTTAGCAATATAACCTTCAATAAAAAGCATATAGCCTTCCTTTATAAATGAACTACCCAACAAAAAATGTTTTTAAACAAACAAACTCGTCCACTTTATAATATTAGTATAGATTTAACTACATTGGTGTAGGTAATTATTATGCTTGCCGTGTGATTATTAATTACTAAACGCTCTTGTTGCGTGACATTTCTTCGAATGGTGTTATCGTGTGTCCTGGCCGTTACACATAAATTATAAGATCATAACAAGGAGTAAAGAATGTGTGTTGAATGTTCATGGACAAATGACATCAGAAATAACTAAAAGAACAGCAAAAGACAGAATGCCTTTGAAGTGTGTAAGTGCTAGTAAAACTGCGATTTATCACATCCGCCGGTGTTGGGCGGAGTTGTACAGAAGTGGACATCATATGAAGATCATTTACTGTTGAATACTGACGACACATAAAACCACTAATGCTGCGTCATCAAAATGGCTCTGTGATGTCAAATGTCGCTTTTGGAGGTTGTGGGTTGGGTTATAGCATTCTAACGAACATTATTTTATATGTTTCTTAAGAACAATGTAGGCTTACTCCCGACACAATCGAGAATCAAATCAGTTCGATCTCAACGGCTTTTGGTAATTTATTTAGTGGATTGCTTTTAAACTGACCAGGATAAAGAACATCGTTAGATCGTTATTTTTTGTACTCCCGAGTCCCGACCGTAACAATCGACTGATAATCAAAATAAAGAAACAAACGTCAAATTATTCGGAAGTACGCGGCTCGACCGAATCTGATTCAAAATCGAATCAGTTTGGAGAGTAAGTCCCGTGTTTGGAGAGTAAGGCCAAGTAATCTCCAGATTATCCGACAAAAAATAAAATACATTACATATTTCTCGCTTCTTCGTACTATAAATAAAATTCAGCGTGAACCATACCTTTTTCTGTGGTAACAAGTATCCATTGTGGTAATCCAGGATATAAACTACTACCATAACAAATTTAATCTAAATCCGTTTTGTAGTTTTTACGTGAAAGAGTCACAAACATCCTGGATTCATCCATATATTACAAAGTTTCACGTTTATAACATTCGTATGATTCTTCGGCTGGGCTTGTTGGTCCTGCGCCAGGCCCCTGATTCAAGATGCCATCGCTGTTTATCGCTTACAAAGTTCGATAACAACATATGTATGGAATTTGACATAAGGCTAAATGGAATACGAATTCGCTCGTCATTTAGCGAAGATTATGTTAAATTCCATACAATTTGTTTTGGCGAGAAAAAAGGCCCCTGATTCATGATGCCATCGTTATTGTCACTTAATAAATTCGAAAACGTATGTGACATAAGCTTCGCTAAGTGACATAATATGAATTTGCTTGTCATTGAGCGAATCTTAAAAATCCCTTACATTTTTGTTTTCGAACGTCGTTAGTGATAACAGCGATTGCATTTTAGTTGTTCTCTCGCCAGTCGTGTTCGGGTAACCGTCATACTAGGTTACGAGGGTAATAAATTGTCCTTATGTATTGCACACATACTTGGTCGCTATAAAAATACTTGTTGGCAAGTTTCAACAAATCCGCTACCGACTCAAAATCGGTGTAGGGAGCTTCCTATATTAGGTTTTAGTAGTGAAGGCTCTCGCTCAGAGGAAGGCTTTAGGTAGGTAATATTTATTGTAGGAATTTGGATGAGGCCGAGACGTCTTAAAAAGTGATGGTGCTTACACCATCACCTTATAAAACGCCTGAAAAACTAAATAGATTTCACTTATGAAGTCGGTAAGAATGGGTGAAAATACAGCCGGTAAAATACAGGGAGAATTGTTAAAATAGGCATTGTAAGTGACATCAAAAACTATAAGAGACAGCGATGGTTGCTAAATGCTATTTGCTAATATTGACAGTAAAATACATCAACGACATAACTGACAATCACAAATCTTTTAGGAAGGTTGTACTTGGTTAGTGCGATACAGTCAATACGCGTAAAAGCTTTTAAGCATCGATTCTATTTTTAAGCAAACCGCTCTCCTGCCAAGTTCCAAATTGATAACATTGATTGAAATGTAGATGTATCGTTATAAATAAAATGTTTTGTTCCCTTACTATACGGTGGAAATGTAGAGGCCTCGCTTTCAATGTTAATTGTAAGGGCTACAATTATTAAGTCCCATAGCTCCGGCTAATAGAAACGGGGCAGATATCCCTTCAGTTATAGCAAAACCCTACCCTAATATTGTTTACCTATACTGATAAGTATAAGGGTGGACCTTGTGGCATCTATAAGGTATATCATAGTATCTACGCCAAGTCCGTTACTGCTGCAACTAGCTCTTGAGTACCTACTTCTAAAGATTAGGAGCCACCATGGCCCAGGCCTCTCATTGAAATTTCAATTTCTCCTAAAAACAGCATTTTTATATTAATTAGTATAAAAATACTGTTTTAGGAGAATGCAAGATGATCAGAATTTCTGAAAGGGTTTATGAGTTATGAGAGTAAAAGGAAGAGAGAACGCCCTGTGGCTGAACGTGTGTGGCTCATACACTTGGGCACTATAAAATAATTCCTGCGTGGTCGTCACCGAAATCGGAGCGGGGAACCATTTTTTTCGAAAAAATCATGGATCTGGATAAAATTTTATAAGCTTGGAATGATCAGTTGTGATCTCTATTCTATACAAAGAAATACAGCCCAAAAGTTCACATCTGAGAAATATAATATGACAATGTTAAATAGAGTGAAAGCTTTTTATAAAAGTTGTCCACGCTTCGTACCCGTACTCACCCAGGCTTTCCTGGGGGAACATTCTCGTCTCGTAAATAATATCGGATAAATCTCGTTTGGATGATCAGGCTTTAGGCGCATATTGATGGCTACAAGAATTATCAGCCGTGGACAGAATTATTATTGAAAATAGTTTAGGGAATTGACAGGTGTTTCCTCATTACACGAGAAGCTGAATAACGTGAACTGGAAGCGAGTTTATTCCAGCTCCGGGAGACGTATTCCCGAATCCATTGATACTTGGCCGAGTACAGCTTCAGTTAAATATAGCCCGGCTTATCATTTTCCAGAAATGGCCCGCCAGGTACGTATTCCGAAATACGAATACGATCGCGTAAAAATATTCCATCTCACATTATAATTGTCCCAAATAATTTGGCATGACGCGCGTAAACAATATGGAAACGGAAAACTCGCATAATTAATCACGGGCGGCTGCCAAAACGAAAATAAGAATTTCATAAAAGCGAAATGATAATTATTCGGAATTCTCATTGTGCAGTTGTGCTCCAAGTTCCGTCGGAGGTTCACGATGATCGCCAGCTCGGAAGGCGCCAACCTCGTGGCCACGTACTTCATCCTGCTGCTGCTGCTGGTGGCCCTGTGGCTGCTGTATTCTGCTTTTTAGGTGAGCCCAAGTTTTTCGATAATTATAGAATATGTGTATACGATTCCTGATCCCGCCTGAAAACTGTGGAGACTAATTATGTAAAAGTTAAACTGCTTTACAGTAAGAGAAGGATAAGAACTATTTGTACATATTAAAAGAGCGTTTGCATAATCCCTAGTCCAAACTACGACTATAGAAAATTATATAAAAATCCGCTCTGCAATTTTTGTGTAAAAAGTCACAAACGTCTTACCATCCTAATAAAATTTTACATTTATAATATCTGTAGGATTACACTATTAATAATCTTACTATCCACTTACTGGAGGTGATCTGTTCCGAAATTGTTATTTCTAGTGAGTCTATTTCACGCGAGTGGAGCCGCTATTAAAAGCTATTTCCAAGAAAATTCATTCGTAATTTTATTACTCACACTCAGACACAAGGTTTAGTGACGTGTTTTATATATTCGTCAAAATAAAATACATAAATAATAATATAAAAGATAGCTGATAACTGCTAAGTTGATGACGATTGGCGTTTAATTCGAGTAATAAAACAATGGCATAATAATAATCCTTGTTATTGGTATTCTCGAGCAGTATTCTTGGTTTCCATTATGATAACCATGGGTGTCCGGTTGTGACTAAACGCGTCTCTTAGCTCGGCAATAATTGCTGCTGCGCTTGCCTATCGAGATGTCGCTGTCTCGTTTCGTTTGTTCGTTTATTGTGTCTTTTCCCTGTCCAAAAATAAGAAACTGCTTTTAGATTTTTTCCCTATTCTCTAGTTTTCTCCTTTTCATATTTTTTTTAATGGTTTTTCATTATCTTAACCTATTGAGAGACATATGGCGCAAAAATCCATATTCTACACAGGCAGCAGCTGATATTTTTTAGACCTTAGCTACCTATGGATTTTTATTAATGAAAATAGTTATAAAATATTAGAAAATGAAATATATTATGGATCAAAAAAGCATATTTTTTTCAAAGATCAACATCCAAAAAAACTAAAAAAATAATATCTTTATATAAATTTCTTTTTAAAAATATAGCAGTAGGAACTTTTTTCCTGTAATTTATATAAATATATAACAGTCAACTCATAAATCTAAACAGTAAAAATAATTGAAATGGTAAAATTTTAAGAAAATTGCAGGTCTCAGACTTTACAAATTTTTGTAGCAAACCTACATAAGATTTTTCTTGAACATTCGAGGGAAATAGGTTTTTTTGCAAATCCAACAGTACCTACAGGGTTTCATTGGGGCTTCAGCAAGTGTAATCATTTAACGACGAAACTGTTTGCGTGTTTTGGTGCGCAGTTTAGTCGTTTCCTGCACTAAATCTGCCACATCTTCGCCAGCGATTTCTGTTTCTGATCCGGAGTACTCTTCGAGCACAAAATCTTCACAAATGTTTACTGTTTTCTTCATTTTGCAAGACGTGTCTTCGCGTTAAAGTTCTTCTTCCAACCATTGCTCAGTAATTCTATCAATGGATGTATTTTTTAGAAGAAAACATATGTATTTATAAAAAATCACTCAAGTAACTACGTGGAGTCTCTCGGATCGGTTGTTAAGGGTATAAGGGAAATAGAATACGACAGTTTAAAGCTCGATGCTGTTTACCGGAGGCCACTTTTAAGAGAAAGAAGATGAGTATTATCATGTTCTGCAAAATAATGACGTGATGATCGACGACAGAAAGACAAAATAGGGAAATAAGAGTCTCAAGTTAAGTAATGTACCTCAGATGACTTGAAATTAGAGCACGTAAATCAGGTAAGCACACATCGCGAACTCCCCACTCCTTTCTATTGTTAAGAGGGCTTTATCCCGAAATCCGTGCCTGTCCCACCACGGGCGGTTGCGCCGGCGCAGCGGTCAGTCCGCAGCACCATGCCGATCAACGCGGAGACGGTGAACCTGGCCGCCACCTACATGATCCTGGTGATCCTACTCTTCTTCCTCTGGCTGCTGTACTCCGCCGCGATATAGTGAGTTCTTCTACTTATTTCAATCGAACGGTGTATGAAAACATAGTAAGGAAACCCATACATGGTACGCCCAAAAAGTATTGACCTATCGTTCCTCCGGCCTAGGCTGACTATGTTGTGAGAACGCCGTATGTGCAGGGCAACCATGCGACATAAAACCGCCTATGGCGCTACAGTATTTGACGAGTGGTTACTTCGCTGAATAAGGCCTACTTTTGCATTTACTTTACCCATTTTACTCGTTAAGGATCGGAAATGCAGCAGCCGCACCGTAATGAGTTCTACGACTTATTTGAACCCCTTATGTGTCGTAAAAAGTGTTGCTGTATTATCAACACGGACGTCTGTTGTACGTAAAATATACGGTTTTTAGTTTTTACGTAGCATAATAAATCTTTGATCCTTTAGCCTTCAAACGGTGTAGGTAATTGAATGGGAAAGGGATGCTGCAACACTGAACTGTGTCCCCCGAATTTGTTATGATATTTTTTTTTTCTACGTCCTTATGAGATTTTTAATATTATTTACGCCAATACGCAGAAGTGTTGTAGTAAGTTTATGGACCTATACGGTTGAATACTTTCAATAAGTACATTGATTAAAGTTCGGATTTCCTGATCACACCGGCCGGTCTTCCTCATAAGTGACTGGATTTCCATCAATATAACAAACCACTCCGACAAACTGGAGCGCTTTCCTCGGCGCCTGATTGGTTTCATATACACCTGACTGGTGATTATTTATTATTATTCCGTGCGTACATTGGAATAATAGATTTTGGTGTATTAGTACAACATAGTGAATACTGAGCTTGTTATTGCAAGCGGATGAGCGGATGTGGGCTGTGGTTGTGGCACATCGGATTGAACAAACAAGCTGACCTCATTTTTAGATATTCTCGTTGTTTACGTACAAACATGTGTAGCCAGACACAGAACATTATCAAACAAATGTAAACGGCAGTCGACTAATTCCGGTTTTATGTCAACTTTTAGTCGTCACACGAAGTACATACCGGCTATTGCATTTGAGAGGTAACTCTAGTTAGGTTACCTCTAAATTGCAATAGCTCGTATGTTTCGTCGTTTGTTAGGGTATCAATGCCATTTGAAGAAAACGGACGATAGCGCCCACATACGTACATTTCGGAGTTAACACGCGCCGTGCCAACCCGCGCTCCGAAACGAACGTGGGGCCGACAGTACGATGGCATGTCGATGACAGCTAGACATGGGCGCCGACCAAAATTTGGCGGCGGTGGCGCCAAGCCGTGGAAATAATCATCGTCTGCAGGCGCTGAAGCGCAAAATTTATACAAATCTGCACTAGCAACGACACCACGAGATCTTCGGCGCGTATGTAAACGTACTATCTTTTCCGTTTGCGTAACATAGACTGTCATTTGGCGTGCTTGTAGTAAGAATTGTCAGCATTTTCATTGGATCAAAAAACACCACAAGAACCAATCGGCGCGCCGGGTGGGATCCTTGGCGGCGGCAGCGCTGTCTGAAATCAGCGCGGCGCGGCGGACTCGGCGCGGCGCCCATTCCTTACTTAACCGCACGCGACTTCGACTAAATTTCATACTAAAAGAATCAAGCAAGCAATCAACAAGCATGTTCCAACCGTGGATGATTTTGAAGTCGATGGTTCGATTCGCAGTCCAAACCTCACTAATCCCGTCGCAGTTTGGATCGCTGTCCGATGCTCGGTTCTAACCATACGTGTGAAAGGCCTATAAGCCTTTCATGTTTATTTTTATTACATAAATACTGCCTCTCATTGCTCTGATTAATTCTGTCGGCATCGCGTGGAATGGTTAATTCAATCAATGGTTCGATAAAATTGATTTTTAAAAACAAAGCAAAGTAGCGTGAAGCATTCGTATACACACATTTCGTCGACTCGCTCGTAGCAACTCAACCGAAGCTACCCTGACTCGACCTCTTGACTCTGATACGGATCTCGGCATTTTGTGTCGAAGGCCACTTTTGCGGTTAAAGTATCAAACGGCAAGTCAAGAACAAGTACATTCAAACGGCAGTTCAACTCCATCGAAATTCGAAATGACAAAAACTAGTATCTATCAAAAAACTTATTTTCCGCGAACTCTATCAAATCTGCACTTGTATCCGAAATAACCTGGTATTTATAAATGTGACGCGGAGGGTGGAGGGCGGCGCGGCGCGGTGCCCGCCGGACACGGCGACAGTCAGTAGCCGACCGCCATGCCCAACCACGAGACCACCAGCCTCATCGCCACCTACCTCATCCTGGTGCTGCTGCTCGCCAGCCTGTGGCTCCTCTACTCCGGGATGTTCTGAGGTGAATCTATTATTATTACGTGAAGTGCAACTGTGAGTAGCTTACCGATCAGTGAATAAATGATTGACTGGACGTCCTTAGGATCGCCAAGTGCCGGTCTGTTCACATAAGTAGCTTATCGTAGCCGTTCAGTGAAATTACTGATTGACTGGACGTACTTTGGACCACCAAGTGCCGAAGGTCTGTTCTCTTAAGTTGCTTGTAGCCGTTCAGTGAATTGATTGATTGACTTGACGTAGTTAGGATCACCAAGAGCCGAAGGTCTGTTCTTTTAAGTAGCTTGTCGTAGCCGTTCAGTGAATTGATTGATTGACAGGACCACCAAGTGTCGAAGGTTTGTTCTTGTTCTTCAACTCAGAAATATGTCGAATTTTAATAAAGGCAATTTCATTAAGTAGCGTTTGTTTCAAAAGCTTAGAACTAAGTAGTTAACTAAATATTGTTGTACTGTTGACATTCTGTCTTATTGTAAATTAGCTTATTAGTTTCGCCGGTTCTTAGTACAATACAATACAAAGGGTGTGTCTTATGTGATTGTGTGATCAGTTGTTGCTTCAATTGAAGAACAAGAATAGCGAATGTGTTATAGTGAAAAGATACAAATACAGTAGATCTGGCAGTATCACTATCTGCCATGATTGAATATCCATCAGTAAGGTGGACAGAGTCGTGGGCCACAGAACTTTGAACGGCTTAATGTTGTTCACCGGCGTCCTAAAATATCCGTTGATGGGTATCAATACATTTGTCGTACTCTCGAACCATCGTGTGTCTTGCGAGACAATAATAATATTATTTACTCATCGGCTGCTGTCGATAGCTTTGGTAGTTTGCTGAACTTTGCTGCTATGAAAATGGCCACGCCCAACGTTTGTATTTAGAGATAAAGTAACGTAAATTCTACATTCCTGTTCTTTAATAACAATGTGTACAGTGGTATGGGGTTCGGCATTAAATATACTTTTCGTCGCTTATATTTTCGGCGTGTCGAGTAATAATGTTGTAACCTCCTAGATACTCCTCAGACTCGAATAATCCTATCAACTAATCTATGTAGAATTCAAATTTATGTAATGAACAAGAGATATTGTCGTCTTTACTTCGGAAGTATAATTCAATCCAAGTGTACTTAGCGTGGGGAACAAAAGGTATAATATCTATGTATTCGCAAAGGTATCAAACATTATGGATTGCTGTAAACTATATAATAATGAATACGAATACGTTGTAGGCGACCTTTCCTGCTAACCCCACTGAACCACGAGGCGGAGGCCAAATATAATTTCAATCACATATATCATAGACATATCACGTAGATGTTTATGTGGTCTATATCAAACTCGGCAACGGCTGTCGAGATCTCAACAAACACCATCTACACCAAACATAAAAATAAAATAACTCGCGCATATCTGAATCGTTGCCAAATCATATTTAAAAATGAATTCGAAATATAAACGTTGATTTTTATTTGGCCGTTTCATATTTACGGCGTCATTAACGTCGATAGCTTCGAGAGGCATTACAGTTATTGCACGTAAATATACTCATTAAAACAGCTTCATACTCGGAGATTTGCTTGTTTCTAAGAACTAGGAGCTAAGAGGCTCGTTGACGTTTCGTATCCCTCCAGAAATCTGTGGAAAAATCTAGACTTCCAAAAACATCAATAAATTGTAATATTTAAAAGTTCAAAAATATAACTTTTTTATGTTAATAGGTCAATGGCGAAAAACATAACCTAAAATTTTGCAGAATCTTCAAAGTCTGAAAAATTTTGAACTAATATTTTTAACATATCCAACTTTCTTCGTTTATATTAAGAATGTTTAAATAACACGTGGGCAAAGATCAAAAAATTTTGTTCTGAAACCAAAATATGTAAAATTAGTTATGTTGTTTAAAAAATAATCCACTTAATATTTACATTTTGCATTCGGAGACGTTTCACGTTGCCAATAAGATGGGCCGCCGGAAAACAGAACAAACAAATAATATCAATCCTATAATTAATTACCACTGAAATTAATTGCACTAGCTATCCCTGCTATCTTCGAATCACCTTAGGACCTTGTCGTACTGACAGCAGCTCCACCTACCGGGTGATTTTAATAATCTGACTATCACGGTTCTTAGGGTAAAGTCTGGTGACAGACGGACGGACAGCAGGGAGCGGGCTGAAGATGATGAATTATGGTTAAGAAAACTCTCGACTACGTCAGCTTTCAAACGAAGAAAGTAGGATATATTCAAAATATTAGTTCTCCGTCGTTTACACTTTAAAGATTCTGCAAAATATTTCATGTTTCAAAATTCATGTGTGTGTGTGTACGGCATCGCCGTCGTACACACACACACAATTACACACGTCAAACTTGTTTGTTTGAGTTCAATAGGCTCCTAAACCCCTAGAACAATTATTAAAAAAAATAATACTTAAAGTGGACATACGCAATATTTAACGCGGGAAAATATGTACAGTTCCTTTGCGATATTGCTTAAAGCACACATCATATTTAATTAATTACACTTTAAACATAGTTAATCAAACTATTAGTGAATGAAGCGATTGAATTAGTGATGCACGTTGGCACCGCACCAGCGCGGCGCGGCGTCGTGATGGATGGATGAACCACATCCTGTACGTTGTACTGCACATCATCATAATAAAATCATAATAATAAGCTTCCACATTGCTTTCGCTGAAACCAGGCCAGCTGCGCAGGAGTACATTCTATAGTGTCCATGTATGTATGCTTTACACAATAACACTCTTTTTCCGCATATATCCCAGTAGGATGGTTACACGACGACAAAATATGAGCTGATATTTCATTTAATTTGCTTTGAACACTGACACACACGTGTGTCACAGTGCTTGATTTGAAATCGCCAATTATCTCACACCAAATCAACTAGATTTTTTTGTCTCGGTTCGCTATTAAGCAAAATATGTTAAATGTTAAGCTCTATTGGCATATGCCACGCAGGCAGAATTTAGCCTTGTTTTTTGTATATACTCGTATCTAGTATATTGTTGATCAAAGGCCACACAAGAAGTTCCAACTATTAACATTATGAATAAATAAATAAGGTTTTATTATAGCTATTAATGCGCGGTACTGGCTATCAATAATATATTTCTTCTATGTACAATATTTTGGAACTAAACACATCTTTCTCAATAACTAACTAACACCATAATGAAAAATAAAAAACCACGTTGCTTATGGATTTCGGCAATCGATGACGAACAATGCCGTTAGCCGCAAGACATTTAGATCGTGGTCATATTGTACTTTCCACTTCGTCTACATTTTTAACCAATTTTTGCCATTCGTAAATATTTTCCCATAACATACCTATTATTAATGATATCAATTGAAGACATAAAATATAAATGTATGAAGGTGATATGAAGCAAAATACAGATTTCGAGAAAATTTAGTTCAAACTGTCACTTCAACATTTTAGAATACGTCGTAACGTATTAAGTACATTAATCTAAAGATCCGTCTCTAGAAGCAACGTATTTAATTTCCTACATATCCTAATATGTTTAAGTGATAGTTTGAACTCACCTTCATCGATTCATGTTTTCAATTATAACTTGTAATAGACTTAGAGTAATGTTGCAATGCGCGCTGTTTACGCCCCTGGTCGCGCGTACGCGCTACTCCAGCTGTCAGGGACTGACGGGCTCCAGGCGCCATGTCACTAAATTAGAACGGCTTTTTTCGTCAATCGCGTCCAGTTTTTATTACTTATTCTTCACGATAACTGTAATAAGAAGTCAAGTATCAACTACTATCTGTAATTTAGTTCTGTTATATTTCTAAATGTTCTGAAAATCTTCTCAGTCTCACCTTTATCAATAAATTAAAAAAGAAAAACACCTGTTGTTTCTAAGAATGCCCTTTAAGGCCCACTTGTTTGTACCTGTCTGGGTTAGTTAATATATCCGCAATGTATAATTCTCTTTTATATTACAATTGCGCCAGTCTGAGTTGAATTGCAATCCGCGACCTTCATCTTGAGGATCGCCGCGCTCGACCACTGATCTACAGGCTGTTAAAAGAATAGTCACTATAACGTTGGAATATAGGTATAATTAAACTACTTTTTCTCATTCTACAAATGTTTTTTTTTATTTGTATTATTACAAAATAAAATTGTAATTTTTTGTTTTTTGTTATTCAGTGACTAGAAAAACATAAATTGTAAAAGTAAAAACTTTGTTTTTAGTTTTTAAGTTAGTTTAAAAAGTTTTTAAGAAAAGTAATTAAAAAGAAAATATCTTGAATGAGAAAGGGTAGTATAAACATGTCTGTATAATTTGTCAATTATACAGTTTGTCCATGGTTATACGAAGGAGTCCCTACTCCTGGGATCCCTATCCCACACTACTAATGTAGGTATGTACTAGATGCATCAGTGGTGTAACGTAGACGCTAAATACTAATGTTATAGTGAAAAGTACAAAACGTCCACAAACTAGAAAGTTCAAAAATTACATCTACTGACAGCTGCAGTAAAAACAATCTAATGCAAATAAATAAATCGTTTATTTTTCAAAACACACAGCTTACAATCTAAGACCACCAAACAGCAGGCAGCTTGTCGGTGAGCTTAGCAAAAGTACCGGTCGTTACACGATTTTTAGTGACAAAATGCGACAGCTGACATCTACAGGCGTCGCGGAGTAAACACGCATGTTAGTATTCGCTCTGTTTTTCAGTGATTCCACTGGGCTCACAATTGACAGGCACATTTTAAACAAAAGTAAACCGTCCGTCATGGATATGTAAACAAACATTTCATTGAAATAACTTAAAAAAACTACAGTTGAAAAACGACTTCAATAACTAAAGAGTATAAATTTCTCAAGGATACCATCATCAGACGACTATTGGACCGTCTGGGATGCATACCCTATCAAACAAAAAATAATTTTGCAAACCAATCCAGGGTCATGATGCATTTTAATGATTCTGGGGTCCTTTCTGTGAAAGAAGTGCCCTAGTGTCTGTACTTTACTTCATTTTCATTTCATTATTTTAAGGGGCGATTTCACCAATGCAATTAAGCTGGCTTAGTATACGTTAATCTCGCTTTACGCGTTTAAACGCACTTAAAACTAAGAATTGCTCTTAAATCCTAAGTTAATTTAACATTCCATTTCACCAACAAAAACTAAACGCGGCTCTAGCTAAGCCGAGCTAAAACTTCTGAACTTTGGATTTCGTCGGCTTAACTTCGTTGAGCGAGCTCAAGAGTTAATTACCAAATATCATGAGACAGTTGTGATGGTTGTATTTTAAATTTCTGCATTAATTTGTGTATATTATTGCAATAGGTAACTCACTACACGAAAATAGTTAAAAACACTTATGTATAAAGGTATTTTATATCTATACTGGCTTTCGTAAGCCAAGCTTTGTTTAAAAAACATGGTGAAATCCATTTGACATAAAAATAATTGTAAGCGCGCTCAGTGAGAGCTCAGTTTAATAAAGCGGAGTTTTCGTTGTGTATGGTGAAATCGCCCCTAAGTGTCGTATGGTTGCCCAGCACATGCGGCATTCTCACAACATAGTGGGCGTAATGCAAAGGAATACGCCTGGGACCCACCATATGCGGGATTTACCGTTATATAGTACATTTACGTTTTACAATGTCTCATTGCATAGTAGTCATTATACACACATTACTGTATTAGGAATGTATAATTAATGGAATAATTAGATGCTACATTGTTGTATTTCAATATATAAATTGCTCGATTATGATCATAATACTCTGTCATTAGCATATGGCGGTCAAAGGGTTTTTATTAAGTAAAATGACATAATATACTAAATTAAAAATTCAAATCAAATCAAATCAAATATTTTTATTCAGAGTAAATTTTACAAAAAAAATGTTTTCTGAACGTCGTTTCTATATGATGCCTACCACCGGTTCGGGAACTAGCCCAGCGAGAAGAACCGGCGTAAGAAACTCGCATGGGGCCATCTTTTACCAAAAAGATGGAAAATTTATCTTTTTAAAAAAAGTATATATTTATATATAAATATGTCAATACTAAAACTAAATAACATAGAATGTACTATATATAAGTAGCCTTGTAGGGGGCTACTTTATTCCCAAGGTGTGCTATCATTCATATAATCATTAACTTTATAGTAAGCTTTTGCACATAAAACGTTCTTTGACTACTTTCTTAAACTTAATTAATTAAAAAAAAACCCGACTTAGCGTGTAACATTCCTATCACACCTAACAAACGACCTGATGACCTCGAAGGCCGGAACCGATTTCCACCAAACATAGCTAAGAACACTCTCGATTGATATACCTTTCAAACAAACAAAAAAACACATTAACATCGGATCATCTTTTTGGGGCTACGATGCCACAGACAGACACATACACATTTACACAGACACATCAAACGTATAATAAAAAATAATAGTAGTTAATCGGTACATAATATGTCTTTAAAGCAAGTACAATTACATGGAATTACATAGTTGTTTGTAATCAATTATATTGAATAAATATTTATTAAGAGGAAACACCACGGTTGAGAGAAATACAAAATAGGTATTTATAAAATCTATTTCTGTCTCGCAGTGCCTTAGCTAGCCAGCACTAGCGCGATAGAGACAACTGCAACTTGGGCTGAAATTACCTATTAAAATTACCAGAAATCGACGTTTAGGGGATTCCTGTTTCCTCCTTCAAAACTTAACCGATTTAAATATTTTTTTCTGTATTAGCTAAAAAAAGAATTGAGCTAGGTTTCTATTTTTTGATTTTGTTGTTTATTGTAGCCAAATCTTTTTCCTAGATATTTAAACGTAGCGGACAGTCAGGCCATTTTCTTTCAGGTTTTTAAACGTCCATATCTCTTTAAATAATTAATTTATTAAAAAAAAGGAAAAAATGGGGACGTGCAAACAATATCCATAAATATTCAGGAAAAAAATAGTTACTCTATAGGTATTATCCAGGGAGGAAATAGAAATCCCCTTGACCTCTATTTTTGTATGGAAAAAAATTCGTGGTGTTTCCTCTTAATTTATAAGAGCAAAATAAGATATTAGCTTAAAATAAATATTATTTTTACCTATTAAAACAAACCCTTATGTTTCAAAGGTCTACGACGTAGGCTCGCTACGTGAGTTTACCTAAGGGCCTACGCCGTTCTTATTAGAGACGTATTAATAAACAAGTTTCACACTCAATCTCGAGAACCGCAATCGCAGCCTCTACTTGAGAACCAAATAGGACAGATGAAACAACGTTTCGTTACACTTTTAAACATTAACAACTATACTCATTTTTATTTTTAAACGTAAAAATAAGATTTATCAAAATACAGATTATACTTATTATTTTTAATATCTTCCTATAATCTATATTATGAATATTAGTTGTAATAAAAATAATATTTTCATAACGTCCCCGCGTTTGTCTGCCTGTTCGCAATAAATTCAAAGACTACACGTACTGCACGGAACCTTATGCAGTTTTCTCCTATGGATCTATTCATATACATCCATCCTTCCTCGAGAACCAGTGGAGCGGTTTTAGAGTATTATTTGAACCCGATAGGTGGCGCTGCTTTGCAACAAATATTTTTTTTTTACGACAAGAGGATTTATATGTGTGACGTGTTGATCTGCGAGTGATGGATGAGTCGCCGGGCTTCAGAATGATTGATTGTCAGTTGTCTGCAATTAGCCAGATGTTATTAATGAACCGGCGAGTCACTCGATTGAAAAATTACAAGCATTTAGATTCTTGCAATTGTTCAGTCGTAGCGAACACATTCTTAAGAATATATTGTGGTGACGTTATTTAAGTTATGTCGACTACTGCTCGACATAAGTCACCCCAAAGTATTTCCTCTCGCCACTCGAGTTGGCGAGCGTAGTTTTGTAATGCAGCAACGCTTTTGCCCACTTCCAGATATACCTCTGCCTCTCCGAAGATAACTTTTTTCTGTAGAAACTATAGTTTTCTAGCGTCACAAGAATATTACAGAATTAATCAAATATCATAAACGTTTGTGAGCTACATAATAAATATTATCTGTATTTCTGGTTAAAGCCGCTAGAGTAACTATTTTTATCCTGAATATCTATGTATATTATTTGTTAGTCCCTATTTATTCCTTTTTTAATAAATTTTCAAAATCTAAAAAACAAAAAGACTTTTAGCTATGTTTATAGATCCAGGAAACAAATTTGACTGCATTATACAAAAAAATCAAAACATCAGTACCTAGCTTAAGCCTTTTTTAGTTTATATTGAAAAAAAATCTAAATCTATCCGATTTAGATTTTGTTTTGGGGGAGGAAATAGGGGTCCGTCGATTTCTTGTGCTTTTAATAGGTAGTTTCAGTTCGTGCTACATTTGTCACTATCGCGCTAGTGCTGGCTAGCTAGGGCACTGCAAGACAGCAATAGATTAAATACCTATTTTTTTATTTATATATACATTTTGTATAATATGTGTCTCAACCGTGGAGTTTCCTTTTAAAAACAATATTTTCAGTTGTTCCAACGCGAGCACCCACAACTAGAGCCAAGCTCTAAACCATCAGAGCACGGAGGGGCTTAGTGTTATACTGTACCTTATTACGTCTATTTCTTGTTCCAGATGCCGACGAGCACGTAGAGAGACCAAAGACCGTGGCGGCGGCGCGGGCGCCATGATAATTTAAGAAACCGTAATTTAGTCTTAAGTTGTAGTATAAGTCAGGGGAACATCTGCAGCCGACAGCCGGGCATGTGCTGGCCACTTCCACAGGGGACAACAGGGGGGGGGGGATAGGGATAAAGACAGCCGTTTGTTATAAAATGTTGACGAATACGCAATGTTTAAATTGTTAAGTTATGAACATATTTTAATAAAGTGTTTTTAGAAAATATCTTTCAATGCATACCTGTTCTGAACGAATTGACCTTGACATTTACATAAACGCATGTTCACACGTTGTTTTTTACAAAAAAGCGGCCAAGTTCGAGCCGGACTCGCTCATTAAGGGTTCCGTAGCAGCAAGGTTAAGTTTATGAAATTAAATGTTTTTATTTATTTTTAACTGACTTCCAAAAAAGGAGGACGTTCTCAATTCGGCCTGGTTTTACACCGGATTCGTCCGAAGTTAATGATCCGATTTGCGTGATTATTTTTTTATTCGATGCAGAATAGCTACCATTTGGTCACTTAAAATTTTTACGAGTTTTAATTTTATGAACATATTTCTTTATCATATTCATATTATTTTGAACTCCCATAACTTTGCTTTGGATGATGTTAAATAGTTGAAAATTTTAACATTTAATGACACCAGTAAAAACATGAAACGTACAAAGTTTGAATGTCGTAGCTATTATACTTTAGATTTTATCAATGTCTAAAAAGCCCCGATTTCGTCAATGACTAATGAGTCATTGACGAAATCGGGGGGGGAAAGAATTTTGATGATCTATAAATGTTTAGATCATCAAAATTCTTAAGTTACTTCCGAAAGTCTTAGAAAGCTGAAGTTATTTATGTAAGCTGTTATTGCTCCAAACCAACAAAAAAATTATTAAAATATAAATGCCGCCATTTTGAATCCAATATGGTGGACGGTACAAAATGGATGTTTATTGTAGGTACGGAGCTTGCCTTGTATGTACATCAAAGACATGTGTTTATTTGTTAAAAAGAACCCCAAATATTTTGTACAAAATAAGGACATTAACATGACAAATAGATCATTACGTTTTCCTAATAAATTAGTTATGCCTAAATGTAACAGCACATCGTACCTAAAGAGTCCCTTTTTTATGGCCATTAAAATATTTAATAAATTGCCAAAAGATTTTGAAAAATTAAATTTAACAACTTTTAAAAGAAAATTAAATGAATGGCTTTTAGAGAAATGCTTTTATGATATAAAAGAATATTATGGGGGCACTTATTTCTAAAATGTTAATAGAAATCTAAAATTATTGTTTTTTTTTATTGGCAAAATATAACTTACTAAAATAATAATAATAATGCCTTCCACACCGATTTCGGTGACGGTGGCCGGTCAAAATTCAAATTCAATATTCAAAATATTTTATTTCCAAATAAAACTTAACAAGCTATTTTCGGAAAGTCAACAAAATGGCTACCACGCAGAAGGAGCATGTGCTGGGGAGCAGCGGCTGCATTTCAGCGTCAAAGCCGCCCCCCGGCACGAAACCGAAGCGTAAGGCTCCGTCCAAAAAGGCCCGGCATAAAAAGCCGAAGGCCACGGTTGCGAGGGCAGTTCAGCCAGCCCCCGCCAGCCCCCGCCATGGACGTTTAGGCCTAGACCCATGGGCGGCGATCGGGGGATCGACCGCTCACTTGTGAGGGTCCCGAGAGAGAAGCTCCCTGGGTGCCCGGGGAGTCCTCGGTGAAGGCAGGCGGCGGCATTGTATCTGGCCGCTGCACCGAAGAGAGCCGGACGCGGCTGCGCTTGTGGGTCGCGGAAGAATGTTATAGTACCCGTGGCCCACATAATGGCGCAGAAGGTGGCATGGAGGGGTTTTAGTCGGTAAACCTCGGCGCACTCTACACAGGCCAGCTACGCAGGACTAATTTTATAGCGCCCAAGTGTGTGCACAATACACAGAAGCACTGTCTCTTCCTTCAGTCTCGTAACCCAGACGACGATAACCGACACGACTGGCGGGAGAACAGGCACAGGACCTACTTTTTACATGTCCATCCGACCAATGGATCATCTTTCTTGTCTGACAATTAGGTGATCAGCCTTCATGGTCCTAACCAAACTTGAAAACAAATTTTTTTTTATTGTTCCAACTTCGGAATCGAACCCACGACCTCTGACCCAGGCTCCAAACCACTAGACCACGGAGGCATAATAACTAAAATTATATAAATAAATTGATCGTTTCATATTGAAACTTATGAAATTTAGTCATGAGCAAATCAATTAAAAGTTGATAAATTTATGGTCACTAATTTCTTTGAGTATCGAAGTTTTAACAATTTTAGATTAAAAAAATCTACGCACTTGGAGTTTTATGTATAGTTGGTTTTTCGTTTATTATTATCATTGTATTATAGCGTTACCGACTGTTAAATGTTTCTATTTAGATGTTTAACAGTTCAAAAGAACAATTTTCCATCTTTTTGCTAAAAGATGGCACCGTCCGAGTTTCTTACGCCGGTTCTTCTCGGCGGGCTAGGGTTGAACCGGTGGTAGCCTTTTTGTTGACTTTCCGAAAATAGCTTATTAAGTTTTATTTGGAAATGAAATATTTTGAATTTTGAATTCTAAGCATAGATGGCGCTGTAAGACTCCTGCATCGCGCTATCGAAGTTACGAACGATTTTTATATAAGATTATATGGATAGTTTTATAAACATTTGATTTACTTTTTTTTCACATCAATTTGTTATTTTATTTAACATCAGAGGGAGCTTGTGCCGGACCGGTTTGACATAATATTACTATTATTTTGTACACCGACAGCAATTTGCAACTTGCTGCCTATTTTTTCTCCCGCTAATTTTAAATATGTGGATAAAATACAAATTTTCCTCTCATAAACATTTTTTTTTAAAGTTGGTCTCCGATTATTAATCTTTGACCGACTTTTTGTAGACGTAAAATAGAACATTGCAGTAGACAGTAGTGCAACGCACTCAACATACATAAAGTCGGAAAGAAATTATATGGATGGAGCAAAAATCTGACCGATTATTGGTCCTACAAAAAGTAGGTCGTAGGTTTTTAAGTACTTGTATATTATATTCCTTTTATGAATTAAAGATCATAATAATAATAATAATCGTTTATTTGCCAGAGCGAATGTACAATTTGGTCTTAGTTTACAATATTCTAGATTCATATCACTCAACTAAATGAATAGTATGCAAAAAGTCAGAGTTCTTCTTCTTCCATTACATTACATACATTGTTATACCTACTCTAAAATTAAAATCATATTATATATGTCATTACAAATTATATTTTGCCAATAAAAAAAAACAATAATTTTAGATTTCTATTAACATTTTAGAAATAAGTGCCCCCATAATATTCTTTTATATCATAAAAGCATTTCTCTAAAAGCCATTCATTTAATTTTCTTTTAAAAGTTGTTAAATTTAATTTTTCAAAATCTTTTGGCAATTTATTAAATATTTTAATGGCCATAAAAAAGGGACTCTTTAGGTACGATGTGCTGTTACATTTAGGCATAACTAATTTATTAGGAAAACGTAATGATCTATTTGTCATGTTAATGTCCTTATTTTGTACAAAATATTTGGGGTTCTTTTTAACAAATAAACACATGTCTTTGATGTACATACAAGGCAAGCTCCGTACCTACAATAAACATCCATTTTGTACCGTCCTGTACGTACGTCCGTGTACTTAAGAATTTTGATGATCTAAACATTTATAGATCATCAAAATTCTTAAGTTACTTCCGAAAGTCTTAGAAAGCTGAAGTTATTTATGTAAGCTGTTATTGCTCCAAACCAACAAAAAAATTATTAAAATATAAATGCCGCCATTTTGAATCCAATATGGTGGACGGTACAAAATGGATGTTTATTGTAGGTACGGAGCTTGCCTTGTATGTACATCAAAGACATGTGTTTATTTGTTAAAAAGAACCCCAAATATTTTGTACAAAATAAGGACATTAACATGACAAATAGATCATTACGTTTTCCTAATAAATTAGTTATGCCTAAATGTAACAGCACATCGTACCTAAAGAGTCCCTTTTTTATGGCCATTAAAATATTTAATAAATTGCCAAAAGATTTTGAAAAATTAAATTTAACAACTTTTAAAAGAAAATTAAATGAATGGCTTTTAGAGAAATGCTTTTATGATATAAAAGAATATTATGGGGGCACTTATTTCTAAAATGTTAATAGAAATCTAAAATTATTGTTTTTTTTTATTGGCAAAATATAATTTGTAATGACATATATAATATGATTTTAATTTTAGAGTAGGTATAACAATGTATGTAATGTAATGGAAGAAGAAGAACTCTGACTTTTTGCATACTATTCATTTAGTTGAGTGATATGAATCTAGAATATTGTAAACTAAGACCAAATTGTACATTCGCTCTGGCAAATAAACGATTATTATTATTATTATGATCTTTAATTCATAAAAGGAATATAATATACAAGTACTTAAAAACCTACGACCTACTTTTTGTAGGACCAATAATCGGTCAGATTTTTGCTCCATCCATATAATTTCTTTCCGACTTTATGTATGTTGAGTGCGTTGCACTACTGTCTACTGCAATGTTCTATTTTACGTCTACAAAAAGTCGGTCAAAGATTAATAATCGGAGACCAACTTTAAAAAAAAATGTTTATGAGAGGAAAATTTGTATTTTATCCACATATTTAAAATTAGCGGGAGAAAAAATAGGCAGCAAGTTGCAAATTGCTGTCGGTGTACAAATAAATAGTAATATTATGTCAAACCGGTCCGGCACAAGCTCCCTCTGATGTTAAATAAAATAACAAATTGATGTGAAAAAAAAGTAAATCAAATGTTTATAAAACTATCCATATAATCTTATATAAAAATCGTTCGTAACTTCGATAGCGCGATGCAGGAGTCTTACAGCGCCATCTATGCTTAGAATTCAAAATTCAAAATATTTCATTTCCAAATAAAACTTAATAAGCTATTTTCGGAAAGTCAACAAAAAGGCTACCACCGGTTCAACCCTAGCCCGCCGAGAAGAACCGGCGTAAGAAACTCGGACGGTGCCATCTTTTAGCAAAAAGATGGAAAATTGTTCTTTTGAACTGTTAAACATCTAAATAGAAACATTTAACAGTCGGTAACGCTATAATACAATGATAATAATAAACGAAAAACCAACTATACATAAAACTCCAAGTGCGTAGATTTTTTTAATCTAAAATTGTTAAAACTTCGATACTCAAAGAAATTAGTGACCATAAATTTATCAACTTTTAATTGATTTGCTCATGACTAAATTTCATAAGTTTCAATATGAAACGATCAATTTATTTATATAATTTTAGTTATTATGCCTCCGTGGTCTAGTGGTTTGGAGCCTGGGTCAGAGGTCGTGGGTTCGATTCCGAAGTTGGAACAATAAAAAAAAAATTGTTTTCAAGTTTGGTTAGGACCATGAAGGCTGATCACCTAATTGTCAGACAAGAAAGATGATCCATTGGTCGGATGGACATGTAAAAAGTAGGTCCTGTGCCTGTTCTCCCGCCAGTCGTGTCGGTTATCGTCGTCTGGGTTACGAGACTGAAGGAAGAGACAGTGCTTCTGTGTATTGTGCACACACTTGGGCGCTATAAAATTAGTCCTGCGTAGCTGGCCTGTGTAGAGTGCGCCGAGGTTTACCGACTAAAACCCCTCCATGCCACCTTCTGCGCCATTATGTGGGCCACGGGTACTATAACATTCTTCCGCGACCCACAAGCGCAGCCGCGTCCGGCTCTCTTCGGTGCAGCGGCCAGATACAATGCCGCCGCCTGCCTTCACCGAGGACTCCCCGGGCACCCAGGGAGCTTCTCTCTCGGGACCCTCACAAGTGAGCGGTCGATCCCCCGATCGCCGCCCATGGGTCTAGGCCTAAACGTCCATGGCGGGGGCTGGCTGAACTGCCCTCGCAACCGTGGCCTTCGGCTTTTTATGCCGGGCCTTTTTGGACGGAGCCTTACGCTTCGGTTTCGTGCCGGGGGGCGGCTTTGACGCTGAAATGCAGCCGCTGCTCCCCAGCACATGCTCCTTCTGCGTGGTAGCCATTTTGTTGACTTTCCGAAAATAGCTTGTTAAGTTTTATTTGGAAATAAAATATTTTGAATATTGAATTTGAATTTTGACCGGCCACCGTCACCGAAATCGGTGTGGAAGGCATTATTATTATTATTTTAGTAAGGACTAAAATTATTAAACAAGCTTATGACTAAACAATTAGCCCGGCTGATTATAGCACACTTTCGAAAAAAAAACAAGAATATAGAGAGTTCATCAGTAGTGAGGTGTTTCATTGAAGTTCAGTGTTACACAGCCACAATGGAGACTTATCGTTTTCATATCAACCCCTACAACATGGGTATCAAATGATGAGAAAGCTTGAGAAAAGAAATACAATTGATACTAGATTTCATGAATGCCGCCATTTTTCCAAAATCCAATCCAAAATAGCGATTTATCGCTTTCACAAGTGCCTACTACTACAATATGGTGTATCAAATGAAAGAGAAATACAATAAATCATCAACATTCAAGACAAAGGTTAAGGCGAAAGTAAAGGCCTGAGGTCAAAATAGATTATTTTCAAACTCAAAAAGGTCCATTAACCAACAAACAAAAATAAATGAAATCCCACCAAAAACATTTTCATGTAAAAATGTTGCCAGGACGAGTCTACATATTTTACCCTGTGAAAAAGAAAAGTTATCGTATAAAGGCAAGCTATAAAGACTACACGCTCTAAACCTACAAGCTCTACACTAAACCTTAAGAGCGCGCAATCAAATTTCATCAAGTCGAAATCGCCGCGGGAGCCGATATCGACTCACACAGACGCAAAACAACACGCATGTGTGGGTTAGCGCTAGGCTGAACGTCGCGCAAGTAATATTGATACTTTGATCCTAATGAATTTTAATATTACATACCATTTCAATACTTCTATAAAATTAAATGGTATTTAAGTTATAAAATACAAATTATAAATACTCGACATGCTAGTAATCGCCCGCGGCTCAGTCCGCGTTGTTGTCGAACCGTCGGGAACAACTTTCGCGCGATGTTTGTGTGAAAAGAGTTTCATGGTGGTCGGTTCAGTAGATGAGACGTGAAGAAGTAACAAACAAACACACGAACAAACAAACCAACTTTCACATTTATAATTTAGGATAAGTAAGTAATGAGAATAAAAAATTCAACAACCTAATTTTTATAAAAATATACCAAGTTATTTATTTTTCATATTTGATGTCCAGAAATGTTTGTCCCTAAATATTTTACTGACCCACTTCCGACTACCCACTAAATGTACTAAAATACAAATTTTTAGTGGGTAGTCGGGATGGACAGGCTTTTTTCAGTGACAAAAATGTTGTCACTGAAAAATTGTTTCCTGTCACAACTATTGGGTAGCCAGGCACAAACAGGTAAAGTATACTAGCATTTTGCAACCATCTGATTATTGAATGAAATTTAAATATTATTTTATTATAAACACGGTAGTTTAGAATTACCTGCGAAATTTGAAAAATAAAATATTGGTGCAACTTGTGTACGACTGAGAGGTCCCAACCAACCATCCCATGCAATAAAACAGGACAGAGCATAGCAGCTGTTTGAAGTCTGACCATTTCAAGAAAGACAGTGCGCATGCTATATTTTGTTATTGGAAATGAAAAGGATAACCCATATAAAAAAAACTTGTAAAAAGTGCCAATCCTTTCCAAAATAATATTGATTGTGATCACTATAAGATGTTGTTTGACCGACCGACTAACCCCTACATCACAAGTTTTAACTGTAGAAGAACTAAGTAGCGAGACTTGGCAATTTTTACAAGATATGTTTTTGATGGGATCTCAGTTCTTTTTGTAGAAGATTTACTAAACGCGTGTTTTTGTCAAAAGGGCAAATATAGCTTTGTAATCCTATACATTTATATGACATTACAAAGTTAATTATGCAGTTAGTTAGTCTAGATAATTCTACAGAAATATTTTTTTAGGTTTTTCCTTTATTTATACACTAAACACTACTTGTATTCCAAATTTTAAGCTTCTATGTCTGCTAGAAGTGCCTAATACTTTTGATGATCGGTCAGTGAGTGATTGAGTCAGTGACAAAACTAAGAAGTTTGACAAGTTATAATTATTTAACTTCTGTTTCAAATTGAATAACATTTGAAATATACTGAGTTTATACAATGCTTTCCTAGTAACTAAAAATGCAGGCTTCTTTTAATCCACAACAAAGTTATAGGGAGTTGAAAGTGGCCTAAACTGCTTCGAGAAATTAATGGTACGGCCGTGCTCAAGTTGACAAAAGCACTGCCGTGCCCCAAGATACTCGGTTATATTGATGACAGTTACATGAAAGCAGACACACAGGCACACAGACACACAGGGGCTGATGATGATTAGTATAATTTTTAAATATATAAACCACATCAGCTTTCAACAAAAGAAATTGACATCAAAATCTTTTGATTAATTTAGGGGCTGTGATATTACAGACAGACACACAGGGGCTGATGATGATTAGTATAAATTTTTAATATATAAACCACACCACCTTTTAACTAAAGAAAACCGCATCAAAATTTGTCGATAATTTAGGAACTGCGATATAACAAACAGACACACAGGGGCTGATGATGATTAGTATAATTTTTAAATATATAAACCACATCAGCTTTCAACAAAAGAAATTGACATCAAAATCTTTTGATTAATTTAGGGGCTGTGATATTACAGACAGACACACAGGGGCTGATGATGATTAGTATAATTTTTTAATATATAAACCACACCACCTTTTAACTAAAGAAAACCGCATCAAAATTTGTCGATCATTTAGGAACTGCGATATAACAAACAGACACACAGGGGCTGATGATGATTTGTATAATTTTTAAATATATAAACCACATCAGCTTTCAACAAAAGAAATTGACATCAAAATCTTTTGATTAATTTAGGGGCTGTGATATTACAGACAGACACACAGGGGCTGATGATGATTAGTTTAATTTTTTAATATATAAACCACACCACCTTTTAACTAAAGAAAACCGCATCAAAATTTGTCGATCATTTAGGAACTGCGATATAACAAACAGACACACAGGGGCTGATGATGATTAGTATAATTTTTAAATATTTAAACCACATCAGCTTTCAACAAAAGAAATTGACATCAAAATCTTTTGATTAATTTAGGGGCTGTGATATTACAGACAGACACACAGGGGCTGATGATGATTAGTATAATTTTTAAATATATAAACCACACCAGCTTTCTGCTAAAGAAAACCGCATCAAAATCTGTGATGCATTTAGGAGCTATGATATGAGAGACAGACACACAGGGGCTGATGATGATTATTATACAAATTTTATATTTTATAAATAAACTCTGAACACATTACATACCTTTTTTGTGGTAACCTCTCAATGTTCTTTTTTCTATATATTATGAAATTTGTTGGACATAATACCTATAATATAATCTCAGTAAATTTTCCCCATTTCTCATAAATAATCTAAAAATATTAATGCTCGTCCAAGCGTCAATTCCGCTCAATCCTACTACATCTCCTATACGCTGACCAGGTCGGTGAACCTTTATTCGTTGACGGCTTAGCGCAGAGCGATACGTCCACCCGTCGGGAATTCCCAGTGCGTACTAAATAGATCGCGAATTACATGGCGCGTGCACTTAGTTGAAAACAGGTAATTTAAAAAAAAATGTATAATGGAATAAACAAAAGACTTTAATTAAATAAAAAATAGTATCAACTTACCAACAGTATGATTATTCATTATAAAAATAATATCATCGAAGAAATTTAGTTTTTCCAGTAGAAATACAGCACTGAAAAACGTAAATTATGATATTTTTAAAAGATTTTTTATGCATTTAACAATAAATATATTTTAATTTTTTTATCAACTTTTTATTTCAGGACTACATAATCTATTTTATGAAAATATAAATTAAACTATATTAACACGATTTAATTGTTATTTTCTTTATCAAAGTGAGCTAAAATCGGCATTTTTGCGATTCGGCGTTCCGAAATCTTTAGATTTACTCAAATGTACTACTTAAAACTTTAATTTTATCTTATTATTCCAAAAATAAAGACTTTATCTTAATATATTTCTAATTGTTTTATTTAATTTAGTTATTTTATGCGTGTGAGGGGCAGTCAAAAACACCGAAAAACTGAAACTTCGTCGTAAATTGAATGCACGCTCTTAATCAACATCTATCAAAAAGTGGTCAGATCTCATGTAAAATCAAAATTCTTGATCTATCCAAGTATCACATTTTAACTGAAATGTAGAGTAAGTGAAGCTAAACCTGGTAAAGTAGTGGGGCGCATAGATCAAGAATTTTGATTGAGACTTGAGATCTGACCACTTTTTGATAGATGTTGATTAAGGTTTAGTGTAGAGCTTGTAGGTTTAGAGCGTGTAGTCTTTAGAGTTTGGATTTATACGATATCTGATAACTTTTTCACAGGGTAAAATATGTAGGCTCGTCTTGACAACATTTTTGCATGAAAATGTTTTTGGTGGGATATTTTTATTCCGAGTATTTCTATTATGGTTGTCACATTTTCTTTTAAAAAGATTTACATTTTTTAAACATATAATAGAGGGAGAACATTATAGAGGACATACTGAGAAGCTACAGTTAGTATTCCAGTTTCCTTAAACTTTTCTCTAAGTGAAGTATTGGGGGCCAGCTTGTAGATTGCCCGAACAGCTCGCTTCTGCAGCACAAATAAACTATTTATATCTGCAGCACTGCCCCATAGAAAAATGCCATAGGTCATTATACTATGAAAGTAACTAAAATACACTAGACGTGATGTACTTTCATCTGAATATTGCCTAATTTTAGTAACTGCGAATGCTGCAGAACTGAGTCTGTCAGCCAGTCTAGCAATATGGGTGCCCCACTGAAGTTTAGAGTTTAGACTCGAAACTTCAGTGGGGCACCCATATTTCGTTATACCTAAGAATACTGCAGTATCCACTAGTTCCATACGTTCAATCTTTAATAGTACATTGGTTTCAGTTTGCCTCACATTAGGTAAAGTGAATTTTACACATTTTGTTTTTCTATTATTAAGAAAAAGGTTATTGACACTAAACCAATGTAATATCTTTGAGTATTATTTAGGTACTTCATCATGGTATATATTTTGTCGTTTCATATTGAAAATGAGAGAAGAAGATCAGCAAATAATACTATCCCGTGTTTTTCATTTATGAGGTATGGTAGGTCATATATTATATATTAAAACAGAAAAGGTCCTAAAATAGATCCTTGTGGTACCCCCATCTATATTTTAGAGCCTAAGTATCTTTTTCCATTTACCTCAACCAAGATCAAGCTCAAGATGGCAAGTGCTGGACCTTTTACCCCACAGTGGTCTAGTTTCCTGATTGACGTAGTATGCTGCACACAATCGAATGCCTTGGAGAGATCGCATGATTATTCTAAGAATCGCAAAATATTCCAAGAGCATCTCGCGATCCCTCCCAAGCTTAATATATAACTTATCAAATCGACGCCTGCGTCTGTTGTAGAACGTCCCTTTGTAAAACTTGTTTATCATGTAAAATGTTATTGCTTTTAAAGTGTGCTAGTATTTGATTAGGAATTACTTTTTCATATATTTTACTTAACGTTGGTAGAATAGATATAGGCCGGAAATTAGATGGATCCGAACACCAGACTTAAAAAGATGTATTATTAAAAGTTACACTCCAATTTTTTTATAAATTTTACTAGTTGACCCGTGCCCACTTCGTTGAGCATAAAAAAACCGTTTAAACATTCCCTGGACTTTCACGAATATTTCAAGACCAAAAATTTGCCAAATCGGTTCAGTCGTTCTCGAGTTTTCGAAACTAACAAACAGCGATTAATTTTTATATACAATAAGACTAGCTGACCCGTGTCCATTTCGTTGAGCATACAAACCGTTTAAACCTTCCCTGGACTTCCTCAAACTTGAAAAAAAGCGAGACTAACGAACAGCAATTCATTTTTATGTTTAAGATAAGTAGGATTTAGCATATTAGTAAGGAAAATTGCAATTTCCTAACTCTCATACTTGAGAACTTTACAGTTTTTAGGTCATTGATCGTTGTTAACATTATAAAAAGTCAATAATTAAATTCAGGCTGCATTTATGAAGCTTCATTTAGATCTTACTTGCAATACTTGGCACTTTTTACAAGTCTTGTTTTTGATGGGAGCTCAGTTCTTTTTGTTGAAGATTAACTGCAAATTGCTGAAGTACAAATTTAACATTGTAATCCTATACATTTATATGGGATTACAAAGTTATTTATGCAGTTAATGTATCTAGATAACTAGAGAGAAGTTCCAAAATGTTTAGGTTTTACCTTTATTTATACACTAAATACTACTTGTGTTCTAAGTTTGAAGCTGCTAGAATGTTCTATGTCTGCTAGAAGTGTCTAATACTTTTGATGATCGGTCAGTGAGTTAGTAGCACATACCGTGTTTATACAATGCTTACTTAGGAACTAAAAATGCAGGCATCTAGTTTTATGCACAATGTAGTTATAAGGGGTCAAAAATGGCCTGAATTGTATCGAGAAAAGATGGTACAGCCGTGCTCAACTTGGCGGGGCACTGCCGTGCCCTCAGATTATTTTTTGAGACAGGTATTCAACGGCATTTATAATGCGTTGTCATGCGAAGTTCCTTATGCAGAGATTTAATAAATTATCCTCGACTTGGAAGAACTGTTATGCGAGACTTTCTATTTTTTACGACTTAAGATTTTCATCGAATTTATTTTGCTCCAATAATATTAAAACAATTCTTTGCAGTCATTTTACTATGCGAAAACAAATTACCCTTCATGAATCATGATGCACCTAATTATCTGTTATATGTATACTTAGTACTCTTAGCAGAGGTTATCGCACTCGATACGGAATCCTAATAAAAACTAAAATGATTAATATTGGTGTACAAATTATAACGTATCTGTTATTTAATTTAATATTCCTTGTTTCTGGTAGTTACAATAGTGCCGTTAGCTGGTTCGTTCAATAAAAAGGCACATCAAATAATTTATTGCCCATATAATAATTGTCATTTAGTATATTATAATATAACATAATATAATAATGGTTCTAAAAAGTATCGGAGCGTTGGCTGTGTCGTATTACGGCGTGCGACTGCTGCTCATTATTAGGCAGGCGGTTGCTTTGTGGAGCATGAGCCGGCACGTCCGCGAACCACTGTTTAGGCGATACGGCGAGTGGGCAGGTAAGAATTTAGGTAAGAACATTGAAAAAAAATCACTAGTCACTACTCAGCGGGCCTACTCCCGACACAATCGAGTACCGAATCCGTTCGATATCAATGGTTTTTCGTATTTTATTTGGTGAATTACTTTGAAACTAATCAGGATAAAGAAAATTGTTAGATCGTAACTTTTTGTACTACCGACCATATCAATCGACTGAGAATCAAAATAAACAAATGTCAATTAATTAGGAAGTACGCGGCATGATCGTATCTAACATTTCTGTAAAATAAGTATAAAATCGCTTTCGCATTGTCTTGACCAGTTGTCGCCACGAGCCCGAACGAATACGCTGTCGTGACAGCTCGTAACCAATAATTTTACCATTTAACCATAAAACCATTTAATTATTTCCTCTGTATATCAGTTAACCATGATAATTATATTAAACCAGTGTAGTTGTATGTATTTTACGTGCAAGGGCGGATCCAAGGGGGGGGGGGGGTGTCATGGGGGTCATGAAGACAACAGAAAAGACAATAGACATCAAAATCTTAGAATTATTTCAGAAAAAAATATAATTTAAAAATTTACAACAAAAAATTCGAATGCAAACTTATGGATTGACATATTTGAAACAGAATGTGAGCGTTTTGACGTGATGAAAAGAAAATAGAGATTCTAAGATTATTTTTAGATAAGAATTGTCATGATTGGTATAGTGCAATGATTATGAAGCTAACACTAAACTCTCAATGGCTTACCTGGAAATCAAAATTTTTCGAAACCTTTGCATACAAAGGATGGAGTCCTGTTAATTTTGCTCTAACGTTCAAATATAAATACGGTTCTCTATTAGATTACGCTATAAGAAAAGAAAAACTTCTACTTGAAATGAGGATATCAATTGATGCACGTACGTTAATAGATCTGGTAGCAGCAGGCGTACCAAAAAAATATATTACATAAAATAGATAGAGAGGTGTTAATTGATACAACTGATTTGTTTAATAAAGTAAGAAGATATGAATATATGGTACAGAAAAGAATATTTACTTCAAAGAGGACGTATAGTCTTACTTACAAAGCTAAATATAATGAAACTACAAGAAATGCTTGTAAAATTTGCGAAAAATTGAATAAGGGGTCACGTTATCATTCTGAAAGTTTATGTTGGTTTAGAAGAAAAGACGATGATAACAGTAAAAAAAAATTCATAAGACATGTGAATAATTCGGTAATTGAGGCAGAGTTAAATGAAACTGAACAAAAAACTAGTAGTGACACCATTAATAACTGTCAAACTAATTGTAAATGATAAGCTACATTTAAATGGAGTTTATGATTCAGGCTCTAATGTTTCATTGATAAACTCCAAGCTAATTAAATTAAAACATAAAACAAGTAATATAAATGAGGCAAGTCTGGTAACAATTAATGGTGTCCAAAAGACAACTGGTATGACAAGATTAAAGATTAAGATTTTTGAAATAGTCAAAGATGTAGATAATAATAATAATAATAATATCTATGGACGCTTCACACCACGTCAATCTGGCCCTATGCTAAGTATCCGAAGAACTTGTGTTACAGGTACCAGACAACGGAAATATATTTAATACTTTTATACTATACACATATTTAAGATTTTTATTATATTATACACATCCATGACCCAGGAACATTGAAAACTTTTTGTTCCCTCGGCGGGATTCGAACCCGCGACCTTTCGTTCGAGCGCCAACGCGCTTAACCAACTGCGCTACGGAGGTCGTCAAATGTATACGTCAGATGTATACATTATTGATGAAAAGAACTTCAAATATGATTTTCTAATTGGATTAGACTTAATAAAATATTTAGACTGATTCAAACTGAAGAATTAATGATTACTCAGAAAATATATTTTAATGATAATAATGAGATGGTACAAAACAAAGGTGAAAACGTTGTAAGAAACATGAATAGTTATGATATGAAGAATATTAAAATAAATTTCAATGAACATGTGATAGAAAATGATATTGAAATGAAAATGGATCACTTAAAAGAAGACGAAAAAGATAAAATAAATGAAATTATTGATGAGTATAAGTCCGTTTTTGCTAAGCATAAATATGATATCGGCACTGTTAGTGGAAATGAAGCTAGAATAGATTTATTAGTAGAAAAATACTGTAGCAAAAGGCCTTATAGATGCACTATAGAAGACAAAAAAGAGATTGATCATCAGATAGAAAAATTAGCTTAGCTAGATAATAAGCTAATAGAAGAATCATATAGTCCATTTGCAGCACCGGTAACATTAGCATTAAAAAAAGAAGATAATAAAAAAACAAGATTATGTATAGATTTTAGAGATTTGAATAAAATTGTAGTACCACAAGCTTAACCTTTCCCGTTAATTGAAGATTTAGTGATAAAGACCAGAAACTGTAATTATTTTACAACTTTAGATGTAAATTCAGCTTTTTGGTCTATTCCGTTACGAGTCGAAGACAGAAAAAAAACTGGTTTCATTACACAAGAAGGACAGTGGATCAGGATCAGTAGACATGTCTGCCCTTCGGTTTAAAAACGTCATCAGCAATTTTTCAAAGGGTGCTAAGTAATATATTAAGAAAATATAAACTTACTGACTTTGCTGTTAATTACATTGACGATATTTTAATTTTTTCGAAGAATTTCGATGAACATATAAATCACTTGAGGATGTTGTTGGAGGCCATAAAAGTAGAAGGATTCCGATTAAAATTTATAAAATGCACTTTTGCCTCAGATTCCGTGAAATATTTGGGTCATATAATTCAAAATAACTCCGTACAACCGTTAAAGGATAATATAATTTCAGTGCAAAATTTTCCGATTCCTAAAACTCAAAAAAATATAAGACAGTTCCTAGGAAAGATTAATTTTTACCATGAATATATCCCAAGAAAAGCAATAATATTAGATCCTTTACATCAATTACTGAGGAAAGGTCAGAAATTTATTTGGTCTAATGAGTGCCAAAAATCTTTTGAAGCGGTACAAACGCTATTATGCTCAAAACCGATATTAGAGATTTTTGATCAGCTTTTACCTATTAATATTTATACAGACGCATCTATAGAAGGAGTTGGCGCGGTTTTAAAACAGATACAACCAGATGCGAAAGAAAGACCTGTAGCTTATTTTTCAAAGAAATTAAAAGAGAGTCAAAAGAAAAAGAAAGCTATTTATTTAGAATTATTGGCGATAAAAGAAACAGTAACTTATAGGCAATATTGGTTGATAGGAAAATCATTTACAGTTTTTTTAGGTCACAAACCTCTGGAGAACATGAATTTAAAACTGATGAAGAACTAGGTGATTTAACTTATTATCTTTCTCAATATGAATTTAAAATAGTATACTCACCTGGGAAGAATAATATATGATATTCTAGTTGGTATGCTCCAATCCTTTAACATGTCCCCTTCTGTCCTATCTTGGTTTAACTCCTACCTGCGGGGCCGCTTGCAGCGAGTACAGATGAATGGTGTTCTCTCTGATTGGCATCATCTTGATGCAGGTGTTCCCCAAGGAGGTGTACTGTCTCCTCTTCTTTTTTCAATCTTTATTAACTTTCTTACCAAAGATATAGTCGCTAAACATCATCTTTACGCAGATGATCTTCAGATATACCGTCATTTTACCATTCCTCATGCTGCATCCGCTATAGCCCTTATCAATGATGACCTTAGAGGAATTAGTGAATGGGCACAGTCTTTTGGACTCCTTGTAAACCCAGCTAAAACTAAGGCATTATTGATAGGTGGCAGACGGATGTTAGCATTAATAAATAAGGCAACACTTCCTCCCATATTTTTAAATGCTACTCAAATCCCCTTTTCCGATTCTGCCAAAAACCTAGGAGTTATTTTTGATTCACACCTATCTTGGATTTGCAAATACCAACAACATAAGTAGGAAAGTTTACCACTCCCTCCATTCACTCAAGTTACTCCAAAACTTCCTTCCAGCTCCTACAAAAATTCTTTTAGCACAAGCCCTTATACAACCTTTGATTGATTACGATGATGTCTGTTCTTTAGATGCAAACGAATTATATTTATATATCAATAAGGTTTATCTTTTGTTTGAAGAAACGAGATCACGTATCCCAATACAGAAAGCAGTTGCAGTGGCTTCCTATTCGCCTTCGCAGAAACTACCGAATACTCTGCTTTCTGTTTAATACCCTATTTTGTCCTTTATCCCCTTCTTACTTAAACGAGCGCTTTTCCTTTCCTAATTTACACAACCTATCCTGTAGACCCTTCAGACGCACCCTTCTAGATATCCCTTCCCATCGTACTGACTTCTTTGCCTACTCTGACTTCACTGTACACGCTGCTAAGCTCTGGAATTCTTTGCCTGCTCAGATTCGAGAGTGTAAGACTCTAGGACTGTTTAAAAAAAATTGCGTGAACACTATCATAATTTAGCCTGACAGCAAACCCCGATTTAAAATAAATATATTTAATTTTTATTAGTATAATATAATGATTATGTATAATATGTTTGTACAATAGTAATGATTATATATTAGTATGTTATAGTATTATTTATTTATGTATTCGTATTTAATTATATATATATTTTTATATTTTTTTTTACCAACTATTGAAGTACCAACTGTTGTACGCGCCTAATTGTTTAAATTTAAATTTTTCTTTTGTTAGGTCTACTGGAAGAAATCCCAAATTGGGATAAGTAGCACCTTTGTACATAATTTCTGTGTCTTAATTTAAGTTTCTATTGGTTTTTTTATGTGTGTACATAAATTATTAAATAAAAAAAAAAAATTTAGAGGCAGACTGTTTAAGCAGGAACCCAGTACTGGATTCTAATGTAAACACAGATGAACAATCAACAATTGAAAGTTATTAACTTAATAAAGATTGAAGACATTTTAAAAGATCAAGAAAAAATAAAAGAAATACAAGAAGGAAAAGATAAATTAGTAAAAAAACAAAACATGTACTTGAAAAGGGTAGGAAAAAGAGATAAAATAATTTTCTCAGAAGAATTCAGTTCGACATTTTTAAAAGATGTTCATGAAAATATGTGTCATATTGGGATAAACCAAATGCAAAAGACAGTTGGTAAACTTTATTCCATAAGCAATTTGTCAAATAATATAAAGAAAATTTGCAGATCCTGTGAAACTTGTATAAAAAATAAGTTGAGAGGACATGTTAAATTTGGGTACATGTCTCACCTAGGACCTGCCACGAAATCTTTTGAGATAATGTTCATAGATACAATAGGAGGATTTGGAGGTTCTAGTACATCAAAGAAATATTTACATTTATTAGTAGACCATTTTAGTAGATACGCGTTCATTCTTACATCAAAAACTCAGACTGCTAATGATATGTTAGACAGTAACTTTATAAAAGTTACTGTCTAACGGAAACTGAAGAAATTGGTATGATTTTGACAGATCAATACCCGGGGATTAATTCGAGTAACTTCAAAAAAATTTTTAAAGAAAAAGATATACCTCTAGTATTTACAGCAGTTAACTGTCCATTTTCTAATGGCTTGAATGAACGTTTGAATCAAACATTGGTGAATAAGATTAGGTGTAAAGTTAAAGAAAAAGGCAAAAAAAAAGCATGGACAAATGTAGCTAGAGAGTGTATATGTGTATGTGTATATTTTTTTACTTTTTAGCGTCTCTAAGTAAAAGTAAAAGATAAATCCGTTTAGTAGCTACGATGCTACAGACATACTGACAGACGCCATATTTATAATTTTCGCCTCCTTTCTGTGTCGAGACTCTCGAGAGTCAATAAATGTGCAAGTGAAAAACTCCCAAAATAGTCATAATGAAACATTACTACATACATAAAAAACATCGTTATATAAAAAACATATATACGGCCGAATTGAGAAACCTCCTCCTTTTTTGGAAGTCGGTTAAAAATGTACCGACAAAATGCCCGCGCGTTAATAATAATTTCAATAATTTCCGAATTAATCACCTTGTCTATAAATAATATTTACACTAGGCAATAGGCATCGACCGCTAGTTAAGTTTCCTTTGAACTAGGCTGGACACATTTCCTTGTACCTAGATATTATTTATTCTAGCTTAAAAATAACTATTATAAACCAAATACACTTAAGTCCACTAAACTGTTGACGATTCTGTAATTTTAGTGGTGACGGGCAGCACAGACGGGATCGGCAAACAGTACGCGCTGCAGCTGGCGCAGAGAGGCATCAACGTCGTGCTCATCAGCAGAAACCCCCACAAGCTGCGAACCGTCGCGGAAGAGATCGGTCAGTCAATTGGTAGAGTTGTAGTTTCAGTGGTGACAAGAGGCACAAACGGGGTCGGCAAACAGCAGCAGGCGCAGAGAGGCTTTAACGTCCTGCTCATCAGCAGATACCCTCTTAAGCTGCGAACTGCTGCAAGCCCTGTAGTTGCAGAATTTATTTTGGTATATCAAATTTTTAAAAACATTTACAGAGACAAAATACGGCGTCAAAACGAAAACTATAGTGGCCGACTTCACTGAGGGACCAAAGGTGTACGCCCACATCAAAGAGGAACTGCGAGACGTGTCCGTTGGCATATTGGGTAGGTAGTGAACAGAACAGTAGTATCTTTCGCGTATCTCGAAAACTGAGTCTGCAGTGACTGGTGAGTGTCACAGAATGGGAAATTTGACACTCACCGCGGATTCAGCTGTCGAGATTCGAAAACATTCTTAGAGAATAGCGCTGATTCCAGATGCCATCACTATTATCAATTACGAAGTTCGAAAACAAAAATGTATGGGATTTAACATAAGGTTCGATAAATCACAAGCGTATTCGTATGTAACTTACACCACCGACCTCGAAAGCTAATAACAATAAAAAAATATCTATATACTCTGTACTTGTATAAGTTCACTCCCTATTTTATCCTCGTGTAAGGGTTATCTAGAGAGACTAATAGCACTTGTACTTTCTGAGACTTCGTTATGTGTCCCATGAGTGAGTGAGTAAGTGACCATTCGCTGTTGTATATTAAATATGAAACCTGATCACGATAACATCCTGACCTGCAATATGTCTCGCAGTGCACTGGAACCGCAGCTTGAACTGAAATTACCTAATCTGTGTGGCTAGTGGAAACGTTTGTATGAAAAAACGGCCCTTAAGTTTTCACTTAACGTTAACTATCGCCGTGGTTAATATTATCTCTAGGTAGTAGCTGTCTAAGTTGTAACTTATACAGCTTATAGCGCGTTCAATAACCGATCCTATATTTCTTTTTTTCTTATAGCTAGATAGCTAGACCGATTATTGAACACGTTATATGTGAATTAAAGCACCACCCTAACTGGTGGTGATTTAATGCACTGTAGTGTGTATTAACCTCCCTGTATATTATATGAATGATTAGTAATATTTTAAGTGAGTTAATAAACGACAGACGGGAACATTACATCTTTTAATTAGTCTCCCCAAGCCTGCACATTGCAGCACCATTGATCATAAACCCTTAGCTTGGGTATTAATCTTGACGTAGACATCTAATAAGCAATGATTTTCCGATATGATTACCCTATAGCAATGAAAACGGAATCAAATGTCGTATTGAAAATCTTAAATCTGTTCCGATTTATTTTCATAAAAGTCGCGATTCATATCATGTTGACACTTTCAGTAAATAATGTGGGCGTGCTGGATGAGCACCCGATGCGGTTCTGTGACGTGGAGCTGGAGCGAGTGTGGGAGATGGTGAGCGTGAACGTGGTGACGGTGGTCAGCATGTGCCGGCTGCTGCTGCCGGGGATGCTGCGCCGCAACAGAGGCGCCGTGGTCAACTTGTCCTCGGCTACAGGCTGGCAAGCCGTTCCATTAGCGAGTGTTTACGCAAGCACGAAGGTTATTTTCATAATAGACAGCAAAGTTTTTAATGGTATTAAGAACTAGTTAGTATAATAACAGTTAATTAAAAATATTTCCATAATAGTGTTATGCTAGTGAAAGCGGAAGAAGTATAAATATCAGACCTGCCTTTAGTCTTTTACTTTTCAGGCATTCATCAATAGCTTCACGATAGCGCTTCAAGAAGAATACGCTGATACAAACATCGACATCAGTCTCGTATACCCCCTTCTAGTGTCCACCAATATGACCGCATTCTCCGAGACCATAAGCAAGGGTGAAATGTTCATCCCAGATGCAGCCTCCTACACCAATCAAGCCGTTAGCTCAATTGGTACATTCTCTGCGACGGCCGGGTACTGGTCACAAGTTCTGCAGGTGATTACTTTATTAAATCTGAATCAAGATGCAACAGAGTTTTTCAGTAATAAGTTACTGCGTAATTCAATGTGGTTTATTTAGCCCAACTTAATATTTTGTTTATTTTTGATTTTTTAGAAATAGAGTAAGATCCCAGGCCCACCAGACGTCACGTATTTTCTGACGAACGAAATGTGGCTGTTTGCGTAGTGTTACAAGCGAGGGCATTATCCACGCGCATGAGACTGGATGAGACATGTATTATTTTTGAGTTTGAGTCTGCAAAGCAATTTGGCCGACGGAAAGTGTATTGGCGACTTAGTTTTAAGGATATTGCCTAAAATATATGTAAAAATCGGCTTTGAGAAAATACGTGAGGTACGTAATGTTTTTATGTACCTTGATACCTGAAAATTGGCCGTCTAAGCAAGCTTGCAGGTAGGCATGCGTTCTTAGTACATACTAATTTCATTCGTCAGAAAATACGTGACGTCTGGTGGGCCTTGGATTTTTGTACCAAATAATTTAATATGTTATTTTTATTATGTCAAATATATTTTAGGTAGAGTTCCTACTGATGCTTCCAATGTGGATGAGAGTGAAGATCTCTGGCTACTTGAGTAAAGAGCTTCAGATGGAACATTTGAAAGGAACTAACAACAAAATATGCTAAAATACAGCCATGGTTATCTTTATTAGTTTGTTTACGTATATGTTGTAGGATGTTTTTGTATGACTTCTTATATAAATAGAAACCATACAAAAATAGCGTTACTAGGTGCTGAACTGTACCTAAATGCCTATAAAGGCATTAAGGCTTATCTAGGTACTGTAATGTGGGCTATTTGGTATATTGTTATAAAAACATTCTTATACACAATAACTACGTGTTTTTTACTTTTAACCTTATCAATACCTCCCATAGCAATGTGGAATCTGTACTTATATATACATGAATTCGAACGAGGGAACGAATTAGTAACAACCATAGATTATATTATATTCATGGATAAGTAACGCACGAAAATTTTCTAACAAAACGTGTGTCTGTCAGTTTTGGTGCGGAGAGGGTTTTGTCACACACTACGACTACTACGACGTTACACACACTTAGAACACCCTTTGTCCTTGTCCTTTGACCACCATTATGACTTTTCATATTATGCACACAAACATAATTTGCACAATTTACGTTCATGTAAGAACGTCTTTTATAATATTATGAGCCTTATACCTCGGGTTTAAAGTATACAATTGGATGGGTCTATTAACATGGATTGTCAAAACAGACTAAACCACAGATTAAACAATAATCATATCAATTAAGGATCATGGAAACATAATGGCCGTTTTTCCATACAGAAACATCTCTACATGACCCCTGTTTCCTTCCTGGATATTGCCGCTAGAGTAACAAATCTTTTCCTGAATATCTATGTGTACTTTTAGTGCTTCCCTATTTTTCCTTTTTTTCATAAATTAATTATTAATTAGAGATATGGACGTTCAAAAACCTAAAAAATATGGCCAGATTTTCGGCTGTGTTCAAACATCCATAAAACAATTTTTAGTATATTTTATAATAAAATCAAAACATAGAAACATAGCTCAAGCCTTTTTTTAGTTTATAATGAAAAAAGTACCTAAATCGGTTAAGTTTTGGATGAGGAAACAGTGGTCCTAAACGTCGATTTCTCGTACATTTAACAGGTTATTTCAGTTCAAGCTGCAGTTGTCTCTATCGCGTTAGTGGTGGCTAGCTAAGGTACTGTGAGACACACGGCTCAGCACACCTTAGAGGTGTGCGATCGATGGGCCGTGCAGCGCCACGATTTCGTGTCAGTGATTGGGCGGGACCTCTCGCTTTCGATTGTGGTTCCCTGCATGCTCGAGAGCGATGAGGTATGGCAGGCGGCGGCCTCCTTATGCGAATACATAATTTCGCAGAAGGAGGCCTCGGAGCGGGACAGAGAGATTGACCCATCCCCTGCTCCGCTTTGCGGCCCTCCCATCTCACGTCTAGTACGGGGCTCCGGGTAGAGGGATGGGTAACCTCCCCGGCTTTGTCAGTCTCGGCGCCGAAAGGAGCGCTTCAGTTTGCCGGAGCGCTCTCTTAATTTGATGGAAGTCCGGTCCCTATAGAGGTGAACCGGCCGGTCGAGGGAGGAGTGACCTGTGCTTTGACAGATCCAGGGCACTCCATCCAACATAACGGCTGATGGCAATCCGCTAGAGGTTTTAGTGGGTAAACCGGCCGTAGCGAGCCGGGAGTCCCACATACCCCTCGGGGGGATGCGTAAAGATAAAGATAAAGATAAAGATTTATTTATTCCAAGAAATTGGTTACATAAGTTGTTACATTATTTATTTATTTTTTCGCAATTTCAGCCCATATGGACATGGAAATATTTTAATAACTTAATATTACTAAAAGTCTAAAGGATTTATCTTATGAAATTCATGCTTAATTAAAAAAATAAAAATGTCCCTATATTATAATCATCTTAACCCCTTACATATTATGTATTTACCTTCCAACACCACATAGTATATTATTGTTAATTCTTAATATTACATCATGGCAACCTGCATTTTCAACCATATACATTAATTGGATACACCACTATTAATTAAAATGTCACTATGCAAGTATATATAAAAGTCAACATTAGTAGGTATAAGTATAAATAAAATGTGAAGTACAGTGAATTAATCTATACTAATATTATAAAGAGGTAACATTTGATTGTTTGTTTGTTTGTTTGAATGGAATAGGCTCTGAAACCACTGAACCAATATGAAAAATTCTTTCACCGTTGGAAAGCTACATTCCTAGCGCTGAACATAGGCTATATTATATGTTTAAAAAAAGTAGGGTTCCTTACTAAAACCCCAAAAATGTAGCCCAAAGTGTAAAAAAACGACCTCCAAAATTTCTTACATAGTTTGCGCTTCGACAACGGGTTCCGGGTTCCGCGTTGCGGGTTCCGGGTTCCCGCGTTGCGGGTTCCGGGTTCCCGCGTTGCGGGTTCCAAGTTCCTGCGTTGCGGGTTCCGGGTTCCCGCGTTGCGGGTTCCGGGTTCCCGCGTTGCGGGTTCCGGGTTCCCGCGTTGCGGGTTCCGGGTACCCGCGTTGCGGGTTTCGGGTTCCCATGCTGCGGGTTCCGCGTTGCGGGTTCCCGGTTCCCGCGTTGCAGGTTCCGGGTTCCCGCGTTGCGGGTTCCGGGTTCCGCGTTGCGGGTTCCGGGTTCCCGCGTTGCGGGTTCCGGGTTCCCGCGTTGCGGGTTCCAAGTTCCTGCGTTTCGGGTTCCGGGTTCCCGCGTTGCGGGTTCCGGGTTCCCGCGTTGCGGGTTCCGGGTTCCCGCGTCGCGGGTTTCGGGTTCCCATGCTGCGGGTTCCGCGTTGCGGGTTCCGGGTTCCCGCGTTGCGGGTTCCGGGTTCCCGCGTTGCGGGTTCCGGGTTCCCGCGTTGCGGGTTCCGGGTACCCGCGTTGCGGGTTTCGGGTTCCCATGCTGCGGGTTCCGCGTTGCAGGTTCCGGGTTCCCGCGTTGCGGGTTCCGGGTTCCGGGTTCCGCGTTGCGGGTTCCGGGTTCCCGCGTTGCGGGTTCCGGGTTCCCGCGTTGCGGGTTCCAAGTTCCTGCGTTGCGGGTTCCGGGTTCCCGCGTTGCGGGTTCCGGGTTCCCGCGTTGCGGGTTCCGGGTTCCCGCGTTGCGGGTTCCGGGTACCCGCGTTGCGGGTTTCGGGTTCCCATGCTGCGGGTTCCGCGTTGCGGGTTCCCGGTTCCCGCGTTGCAGGTTCCGGGTTCCCGCGTTGCGGGTTCCGGGTTCCGCGTTGCGGGTTCCGGGTTCCCGCGTTGCGGGTTCCGGGTTCCCGCGTTGCGGGTTCCAAGTTCCTGCGTTTCGGGTTCCGGGTTCCCGCGTTGCGGGTTCCGGGTTCCCGCGTTGTGGGTTCCGGGTTCCCGCGTCGCGGGTTTCGGGTTCCCATGCTGCGGGTTCCGCGTTGCGGGTTCCCGGTTCCCGCGTTGCAGGTTCCGGGTTCCCGCGTTGCGGGTTCCGGGTTTCCGCGTTGCGGGTTCCGGGTTCCCGCGTTGCGGGTTCCGGGTTCCGCGTTGTGGGTTCCGGGTTCCCGCGTTGCGAGTTCCGGGTTCCCGCGTTGCGGGTTCCGGGTTCCCGCGTTGCGGGTTCCGGGTTCCGGGTTCCGCGTTGCGGGTTCCGGGTTTCCGCGTTGCGGGTTCCGGATTCCCGCGTTGCGGGTTCCGGGTTCCGCGTTGCGGGTTCCGGGTTCCCGCGTTGCGAGTTCCGGGTTCCCGCGTTGCGGGTTCCGGGTTCCGCGTTGCGGGTTCCGGGTTCCCGCGTTGCGGGTTCCGGGTTCCCGCGTTGCGGGTCCGGGTTCCCGCGTTGCGGGTTCCCGCGTTTCGGGTTTCGGGTTTCGGGTTCCCGCGTTGCGGGTTCCATGTTGTTTTTTTTAGTTGAATTTCATCATAAACGCTTTTTATGCTCAACGAAGTGGGCAAGGGTCAGCTAGTTGGATATAAAATTAGATGTCATACAATAATAATTAAAATGTCAATAAATCAAAAAATAAAAAGTCATCTTAATATAAAAAATGTCAATTACAGTTTATAAATATTAGATTGAAAATATTATTATGTCATTTTATTGGAACAACCATAATATTAATCCATTTTAATTTTCATTGTACCTAATAATATTCATAAATTTGCAAAAAAAAAACAACTAAATTTAATTAATCAGTATGTCCTAAAAATTCAATTATGGTGTAAAAACACTTTTCAGCGAGCCAGTTGTACAGTCTTCTTCTAAACATGTTATAAGTAAGTCCTTTTAAGTTCTCGGGGAGCTTATTGTATATTTTGATAGACATACAATAACAGGCTTTACTCAAAAATGTTGTTTGTGTAATTGGTAGTACCAACTTGTTTGGATACCTGGTATATATAATATTTAAAATTTCTGATTTTTTTGTGTAAAATTCAATTCCAAGGATAAATTAATTAGGTACGTTAAAACTGGGGCTAGTTCCAATACACAGTTTTTTAATACTTGTGTAGAGATTTCATCGTACCCTGTGGAGCATGAATTATTTAAAGATTTGATTACTAAAATAATTTCATTTTCGTTTGTTGGTTCTAAGAAAATAGTATTTGCTTCTCTTGTAAGTGTATGCAGTTTTTTATTTGTTTTTTCTTTAATTGATTGTTCTTCGTAAGTTGTATTTAAAAAATTATCGTTTAGTATATTTGAAATTTTTGTTGGATTTTGTATAATTTCATTTTTGTAATATATTTCATCTATAGTATTTTTATTTTTAGTATTATGTTTGTTTCTATTAATTACTTTCCACGACGCTTTGCATTTATTATTTGAATTAAGAATATATTTTTTATTACTATTTTTTTGAGCAATATCTATACTCTTTTTTAGAACCTGCGAATATGTTTTGAATTTTATTTTACTTTCCATGCTCCTATTTTTATAATATTGGAACCGAAGCTTACTTTTCTTTATACATGATATTTTTATACCCTTAGTCAGCCATTTAACTGTTATATCGGATGTTTTTAATTTTCGTTTGAGTATAGGAAAACACAAGTTATATATAGTTATAATAATATCATAAAATTCATTGAATGCTTCTTCCAATTTCGGAATCTGATACACATTAGACCATGTTAAATTTTTTATATGTTTCCTAAAAGTATCTATATTTTGTTTACTTAAGTCCCTTTGAAAAATAAAGGTATGTATTGGCGTTATGTTTTTTATAGGTATCGACAAAAATTGAGCAGTATCGTGATCCGATAATCCCAATGGTTTTACTTCACCTATAGTATTTACCATGTTGCTAAGACATAAATCTATACAAGATTTTTGTCTAGTTGCCGTATTTATGTGATTCATAATATTATAATTTTTTAATAAGTCAATGAATTCATTTTTATGTTTAGTATTTTTCAAAATGTCAATATTAAAGTCACAAACAATAACAATATTTTTCATGTCCCTATTTCCTAATTTGTATAGAAGCATGTCAAATTTATTTAGAAATTGTGTAAAATTAGATTTTGGAGTTCTGTAAACGCATATTATAATTAACTTATACATCGGTATTTTTAACGCGCAACATTCAAATATATTCTCTGTACATAGTTCAGTAGCAACATCGAAGTGCATACTCTCTATATGATTTTTCACAAGAATACAAACACCACCACGCTTTTGCTTCGATCTGCAAAAAGATGTTACTATCTTATAACCTACTATATTAACATCATTGATGTGATCATAACTTAAAAATGTTTCAGACAGACATAAAACATCGACATTCCTACCCTTTAGTGAAAGTTCGTTTAGGCTTATATTTAAAATATCACTTTTGTTTAAGACCCCTGCTATATTTTGGTGCATCAAATAAATATTATCATTGGACTCGAAAAAATGTATCATCTACTATTATCTCTTTATCATGCATTGTATTTTCAGGATTGTCAGTAGTTTTAGTAGTTTGCATATTTTGTTTTATTTTGGGTACTGGTTTAAAGTAGAACAATATATTTCTCTGCTTTTTATTAATTGTTTTGGTGTTTTGGCCACGAAATAATATTTTTTTATTACCAGTTGACAGAAATGTTTTTTCATAATATGTTGTATCAATAAGTATATTTATTCTAAAGCACAAGTGATTAATGAAATGTTGTCTATTAACGTACAAATTATTTACATTTAAGAATACAGCATTTTTATAATGTTGACATGTTAGTTGCAATAATTTATTTAGTTTATAATTATTTAGATAGATATTGTGAAGTACGCTAGTAACAATAACTGTAGTATCACTATGATATTTCAGGAAGTAACCAAGGTTCATCAAAACTTTATAGGGATTTTTATCATGTTCACCAATACACAATATTATTTTATCTTTTGAGTTGACTTTCATGTTACTAAAAGTTTTTACTAATTCGTCACTACATGCATTTGGTTTTACAAATGAAAAAACTTCATATTTTTCGAAGTTGCTGTTTATGCGTGATTTGATTAATGATGATGCTATGTTGGTACACTGTTGCCCTCCAAGTACCAGGATCCTTCTTTTTTCATTCTCACTTGATGTTATTTCTTTACTTAAGCATTTGTTTTCCTCCTTTTGTTTTAGCATTACATTAGATGTCGATGGTGGAGCAAAGCTTTTATAATATTTATCGTTCTCAAAATTATTTGTACTGTGTGTAATATTTTGTTTAGGAGTCTTATTTGTTTTAATGATTTTGTTAATTTGAGTAGGGGTTTGGTTATTTTCATTGTAATTTAAATCAAGTTTTCTTTTTGGAAGGCTCACAATCTGGTTCTGACTTTTCTTTTTCAACAAGCTATTTTTGGGGGTGTTATTTCTTGGACTTATGCAAACATTTTTAAGTATATCTATTTGATTTTTTTGCTCAGTCAATTGCTTTTTTAATATACATATTTCATCAGACAAATTAATAATTTCGGAATGGGCACTTTCTAGTTCTAATTTTAGTCTATCAACCTCATCTTTTAATTCATTCACCTGGTCTACGTTTCCTATAGAAGATATGTCTGGTAGACTCTTTGCACTTATTTCGGAATCTAAGGAATCTAGAGATTCATCATTTTCAAGGCAGAAAGAGTTGTACATTCTATTTTGTTTTTTAGATCGTAGGGTAATATTATTTGATTTCATTTTGTTCATTAATTATAATATATTTTCTCTTAATAATATTAAAATTATATAAACAATTTATTTCATTATATGTCAGTTTTAACACTGCTCTTCGGTCATTCAATTCTTCTAATGTTAATATAATTATAATTAAAATTAAGTTAAGATTCTCTGTCCAATAGTAAATATGTCCTTGTAATAATAAAATATAATTTTATTTCTCCAATATTAAATTCCTTACTGTCTATATTCTTTACTTCAACATTCTATTAAAAAAAAAACAAAATGTCTATGGTTTGCTGTCAGTTATTTCTTATGTCACTTGTCAATGTCATAACACTATGTTGTGACTTTTGCAATATAAACAAAATGTCAAGTTTAACTTATTTCCAGTATAAATTTTTGAAATTATTTAAATTTTAAACTTTAAATGTCTAACGGTGGTATCTATGTGTCACCAAGATAAAGCTATGGAATATGTGTAATCAGTATGTTCAATTCCACCATTATTTGTTTGTAAGTAAGCATACATAACACATAAGTGAAGTCATGAGTTTTTATACTTTCATTCACACTTAATATGTTTGTTTCTTAAGCTGAACAGATGGTAAGCATATGGTGTATTTACTCACTTCAGTTTATTTGGTCTTCTTTATGATCTTGAGTGCAGCAAATAATATATGTCACTAATTGGCAAGTAACTGGGTTATTTCACTTGTAATTATAGATATTTTTACTATTGTTATATTTTAAAAATTAAGTATTTGCAAATTAATGTTTACTGTGCAGTTGACAGCTGTCATGTCATGTAACGCATTTCCCTTGCGAAATCAAAAAAAAAAAAGGGTACTGTGAGACAGCAAAAAAAATCAAATTGCCCGGGCATTATGCATATTGTCAATAACCTTTTGGGTTAAGTAATAAAAACATGTTAAATAACCATTTGTTGGGTTCTGTCTAAGGGAACACGGAACCCTATTACTAAGATTTCGCTGTCTGTCTGTATATATGTCTACCTGTCAGTCAAGACGAAAGTTTGTGAGTGAGTGTGTGTGTTGTTACGCTTTCACGCAAAAGCTACTGACCGGATTTTGATGATATTTGGTATGGTTTACTACTATTGGCTAGATTAACACATACGCAGCAAAATGTATGGTTCCTACGAGATGTAATTTAGAGCGCGTCGGTGCGAAGGTCACGGGTTCGAATCCCCTCGAAGGAACAAATTATTTTTATGTGTTCTGGAGTTATGTGTATTAAATGTGTGTATTAATATAATAAAAATCTTAAATACACGTGTAGTACAAAAGTATTAAATATATTTTTCCGTGTATTATAAGTTATTCGGATACTTAGCACTAGGCTAGATATAGCTAACGCGATGAAAAAAATACAAAGGTCTAAAATGACCACAAGGAGTGAATCTTACTATGGTGGGGCTCGCAGGCTCCTAGTCTATACACACGACGCACTGGTCGTTGACCTAACACCTGACCAGGGTTGAAACTCACCTGTTTTTTTACTTTTATCGTGATTTATCCCGATAAGGTAAGTAATTTATATGAGGTGCCAAAACAAAAAATGCTTTACGCGTCCTTTTCTTCACACTATATTCGGCTTGATATATGTGTCGCAGTCATCTGATTGAATCTGAATCCGCTATTTAATTGAATGACTAGCGCTTTTATTGAATCCTGTTTTTACCAACAAATATTAGAATCCGAGACTAGGACAGCCATTTAATATTTTAGTTTTAAACTTCGAAATTTCCGAATGAGTACTAATAAAACGAACATTAAAGTAAATTAATCCAAAAATATATCAACACATTGCTATCTGTACGAGCTGTTTGACGCCATTATATAACCGCCTAGTGATTCAATTAAATAACCAGATTCAATAAGATGACTGCGACATATGCACCGTTGTTTATGTATAACGAACAATAAATAATTGGTCAGGGACGTGTCACGATATTAATAGATAAAAAAAAAGTTAAAAACTATAACCCGACTTCGCAAAAAAGGGGTCTAAAAAGGCTGAAACAATAAAATAATTTAATTTGAAATCCTGATATGCATAGCTGTACAAAAATAGTCAAGGTAGAGCCGTGGTCGTACCCGCTATTGGGATTGTATACATATTTCAACAGCAGACGAATATTATTATTTTTCAAGTTCTCTTTTTTCTACCGTATTTTTGTGTGAGGTGACGCTTAGATTTGGTTAGCGGGTACGACCACGGCTCTACCTTGACTATTTTTGTACAGCTATGCATATCTGGATTTCAAATTAAATTATTTTATTGTTTCAGCCTTTTTAGACCCCTTTTTTGCGAAGTCGGGTTATAGTTTTTAACTTTTTTTTATTTTATATTTTTCTGTTTCCTCATCAAATATATTTTCATTTAACTAACCATTACATAGTAAGTAACTAAACAACTCCTAGATACTACTTGTACGACCGCATTTTAATTGTTTATTTTGAATTTAACAATATAATTTAATAGTTCATAAAATATTTAAATACATATTTGTGATGTGCTCGGCAAGACCTATCTTTTGATACCAAACACGATACAATTATCTCAATTTTTTTTTGGCGATAGTTTTTGAGGTATAATTTTGAAAATCAAATAATTTTCAAAAATTATTATTGCCTATGTTACTCGCGGGACTACTACTTTACTGCGGGATTGACACCTTATTTGTCAAAATCGGACTAGTAGTTTAGCCGCAACGAGGGAACAAACATACATGCAAACATACATACATACATACATACATACTTACATACATACATAGACTGCCAAAATCCCTTCTTTTTGGCTTCGCCGAAGTCGGGTAAAAACCATGCAATTAAGTTTTAGTAGAATGTAATAATAGTCTAGTTAGGTACTTTTATACTTTTTATAACGTTAGGCACGTTATAAAAACTATTAGTTTGCGCAAATTCTATAATTAGAACATAGTTAGACAAACAAGGAGCAGGAAAACATATACGTAAAACATGGCGCTAAATGTTTGCTCACTTAAACTTAGCTCATCGATCGGTCTGCGTCGAGCCCGCCGTTCGCTATATCGCACAGCCGAGTCTATAGAAGATACAGATTAAAAACTCCTGTGATAACACTGTCAAAGACAAGTGATAAGATTGAATTACGTTATCGTGCAAATATATAATCGTGCGTAATGTACCGATGTGCGTAAAATTTTTTATAGAGTTGTGACTTGTGAATACCTCATTATTAATAAAAATAAACCAGGAATTAAATCAGATTTAGGAAAAGTGCATTCATCAACCGAATCAACCGTCGGCTCGATATTAACTCAATAAAAGTGTGTAAAAAAGTGCAAATAGTGTGACTGTAATATCTCTACAATGTTTATCTACGCGTGCTATATTGTCGTTGCTGTGAATATTGCGTACTTTTTAGCGCGAATATTTAAAATTTTATACCACATGTTTGTGCTTTCATTCAAAAATTATTACCAACTGAATTCGCACTTGCGAGAGAAGTATGGAGATTGGGCAGGTGAGTTTCGTGGAATGTCTTTGTCTTAAAGTAAAATTTTTTTATTCAGAATAAATTTTACAAAAATGTTTTCTGAACGTCGTTTCTATATGATGCGTACCACCGGTTCGGGAACTAGCCGAGCGAGAAGAACCGGCGTAAGAAACTCGCATGAGGCCACCTTTTTCCAAAAATATGGAAAAATTCTCTTTTTAAAAATAATATATTTTTTAAATAAAATAGTTTATTTATTTTGTTTGGGAAATCAACACCTTATAAGTAACAGTAAAAAAACTAAAAAGTATAGATAAGATGAAGCCAGTAAAAGGTTTCCAATAATATAATTATAAACAATATACATGTAGGTAATAGAACTAAAGCTAAGTTTAAAAGTTTTAACATAATAATATGTGAAATTTTATCATAAGTTATAATGATCATATTTTAATTAAGTTTACATAATAATGATTCAGTACTACATATAAATTAGATATTTAATAAAAAAAATATACGCAGGGACCTCTGATAAGGAAGTAGTAGATAGACATAAGTCCAGTTTCACCTACATGGGTGGGGTATCTGCACGTGTATCCAAAATAATGAGAAATAACTATATGCATGTCGGATTTAGGACGAATAATACATTAAAAAATTAATTATGTCATAATAAAGACCGGATTGATTCAAAGTATTTATCAGGTGTCTACAGAATCGATTGTCCTGAATGCGACAGTGTATACGTAGGTCAGACTGGACGTAACTTTGAAACTTGGTATAAAGAACACATCGCGGCTTATAGAAATGGTCATCGTGATAAATCACATTTTGCCAAACATCTTTTATTCATTAGTCATTCCTATAATGAATGACTATTGAATAATAGATGTTTTTCAAATTACATATATGTGACAAAGGTTTTCGACTGAGTGTGTTAGAACAATTAGAATTAATTCAAGTAAATAACAAAAATAGACTTGCGTTGTTGAAAGACCAAACTAACCTTACTACGTCACCTCTTATTAACTTGTTTGGTGAGGGTACTAGTCGGTAGGGAATATAAGGCGGTGGTTTGGCGGCCGGCATCATCTAACGAATATATTATTATAAAAATATATTTATATATATATTATTATATTATAAATATTTAAATAAAAAAATATATAAAGAATAACAAATATTTGAAAAACTTAAACCTAAGCTATTTTCGCAAATATTTTAATATTAGTAGAAACGAAATAAACGCAGCAAAGGTATCACTTTGTTAATTTCCAGTGGTGACAGGATCCACAGACGGGGTAGGTAAACAGTACGCGCTGCAGCTGGCGCAGAGAGGCATCAACGTCGTGCTCATCAGCAGAAACCCCCACAAGCTGCGAACCGTCGCGGAAGAGATCGGTCAGTAATTGGTAGAGTTGTTGTTGCAGTGGTGACAGGAGGGACCGACGACCTCAAAATAAGCGCGTTAACGTCGCTAAGTAACTTAAAAGAGAACTACGAAAACGCTACTTAATTTTTTTAATACTTTTTTTTCGGCCTTTCTCTTATAATGAGTTTTTTATTTTCAGAATCTAAATACCAAGTGCAAACGAAGATTATAGCTGTAGACTTCAGCGAGGGCACACAGGTGTACGCACGCATCGAGAAGGAATTGAGTTCAATACCTGTCGGCATATTAGGTAAGAACAGAGCTTCAAAAACCAATCTCGCGTAATGTTCCTGAAATTTAAAACTTTCATCTTTTAACCAAACACATTCCACGATCATATTCTGGTCAGTCTTTAGTTAACACGCGGGGTCGTGCAAAATTTCCTCTGAGTGCCCATGACCCTTGCATATAGCGCATGGAGAAGGGCATCGAGGGGTTTCAGGTAAACCCGGCGCATTCTTGGGGGTTCGTGATACCCCTGCCCCCTCCCTCGGGAGTGGCGGATACTAACCCTCTGCTTCAGAAATCAAAAATGAAAGGCTGATCAGAAGTAGCGAGTAAGCGAAGTTGTTGCGAGGGATGTTCACCAATGAGCGTTCAGAATGGCTTGTTAACTGAAATGTTAGCTTGTCGACGATTTGATCAACCTTTCAGAGACCGGGGGTCAGTCTATTGCATCCCTTTAGGTATGACATTTTGACAGAATTAAGGATAATTTCAGTGAATAATGTGGGCGTGCTGGACGAGCACCCGATGCGGTTCTGTGACGCGGAGCTGGAGCGGCTGTGGGAGATGGTGAACGTGAACGTGGTGACGATGGTCAGCATGTGCCGGCTGCTGCTGCCGGGGATGCTGCGCCGCAACAGAGGCGCCGTGGTCAACGTCTCGTCCCTTTCAGCGTGGCAAGCAGTTCCATTGATGGGCTTATATGCAAGCACAAAGGTAGCTTTAAGTTATATAATACTGTTTAATAATAATGATAAACATTTATTCCACAAAACGCACATTACACTACACAATGAAAAGATAAACACAAAAGTAAAAACGAAAAACCATAGACGTAACAAGATATAGACGTACAACAACAACGTACAGACAAAAATAACAAAATATGAGAAGAAAGAGGAAGACAAATAAGTATTGGCAATTCGAGGTCTGAAATTGGCTTGGTAGGCCTCAGATTGATGACTGTGGATGCTCCACAGCCCCTGTTATCCTGTGGACCCAAATTGTTAGGCGTTAGACAGACACTACTCCAGGCACTTGTAAAATAATGGTAAATAATTGGCCATTCACGCAACGGCCTACCTGTGCAGTATGCAGGAAGACCGCATCGTATGTTGTAATAGACCACAAACAGGTTTATGTACAGGTTATCTCTCTGATAGACCGTTGTGTGGCTTACTTTATATGATTACTTAACGCACTAACGGTACTTGTTGCGCGAGTAGTCAGAAGGTAAACTGTAGTAACGTACATACCTACGTAATATTTTCTAGTAGATAATAGGTAGGTATGTATTATAAAATTAGCACTATTATCGGTTTCCACATTCGCGTCGCGTTTATTTACTCGTTGTCAAGGCCGACTGAAGTTCACAATTCTAAATATATATCTATACTTATACAATATAATATAAAGAGAAAGCATTCGTAAAGTGTTAGTAAAATCATATTCGTTTGCAATTGTAATATAACTATAATGCTAATAGCGGGTACGACCACGGCTCTACCCTAACCATTTTTGTGCCTATGTTATATTTCTGGTTTCAGCCTTTAAGTTTTTCTAGCCTAGTTTTCCTTTAAAGTTCATTACATGGACTACCCTCATAAATTAGGTAGATCATATTTTTTGAGCCAAATCAAAGAAGGGGAATTTTAACAAAAATTGCGCTTAAAATATCACTATCACTACAAAATAATCATAATATATTATATCAAAAATATAATAATAACTTCTATTAAAGCAATGACAATCGAATTAGTATAATTCATGTTATTTAAATTTAATATTCATACCTATAAAAATTCAAATAAAGAAGCAAGAGTCTGGATTGGTATGCGATTACATATTGTATACGCTCTATCTTCGGCTATTTTTCTAATGTAACATAAATTGTAGTTTTGGAATTTAGTAGAAGGTACCCATTGTATAGTGCTTACTTTGATTTCTATATTTTTGCATTAAATTTTATTTCCGATTTTAACTAAATTTTTAGTATTTAACCAGTTTGCCATTATTTGGTATAGGATATCTATACATATAATAAATCTGTAGAGGGGTCATGTCTGTACATTAAGAATATTTAAGTGAAAATTAAAAAAAGGGGGTCTATAAAAGCCACAGAACCTAAAAATAACATTTTTGAAAAAAATGTCTGTCTGTCTGTCTGTCTGTCTGTCTGTCTGTCTGTCTGTCTGTCTGTCTGTCTGTCCGTATGGGAATGTTTGTCGTCGCATCACGCAAAAACCACTGTATGGAATGAAATAAAATTTGGCAGGCAGGGCCCTAATTCTCAGGCCTCGAACGTAGTTCCGAATATTAGTATATCCCGCTCGCACGCGCGGTAAATCTTATTTGCATGAGCGGGACAGACCGATAGTAAAAACTAAGTTCGAGGACTGAGAATTAGGGCCCAGGTAGCTTACAACCCGAAGAGCATTATTGGAAATTATTATCCCGAAAAACGAAAGGGTTCCCGTGGGATCTTCAAAAATCGTAGCTACCTATTAGACGGTATTTCCGCCAAACTACTCAACGTATTTAAATGAAATTTGGCAGGCAGGTAGCTTATGACATGAAGAGCATTATTGGAAATTATTATCCCAAAAACGAAAGGGTTCCCGTGGGATCTTCAAAAAATTGTAGCTACCTATTTGACAGTATTTCAGCGAAACTACTCAATGTATTTAAATGAAATTTGGCAGGCAGGTAGCTTATGATCTGAAGAGCATTACTAAAAATTATTATCCCGAAAAACGAAAGGGTTCCCGTGGGATTTTCAAAAAATTGTAGCTGCCTATTTGACGGTATTTCAGCCAAACTACTCAACATATTTAAATGAAATTTGGCAGGCAGGTAGCTTATGACCTGAAGAGCATTATCGGAAATTATTACCCCGAAAAACGAAAGGGTTCCCCTGGGATCTTCAAAAAGTTGTAGCTACCTATTTGACGGTATTTCAGCCAAACTACTTAACGTATTTAAATTAAATTTGGCAGGCAGGTAGCTTATGATCTGAAGAGCATTACTAAAAATTATTATCCCGAAAAACGAAAGGGTTCCCGTGGGATCTTCAAAAAATTGTAGCTGCCTATTTGACGGTATTTCAGCCAAACTACTTAACATATTTAAATGAAATTTGGCAGGCAGGTAGCTTATGATCTGAAGAGCATCACTGGAAATTATTATCCCGAAAAACGAAAGGATTCCTGTGGGATCTTCAAAAAATTGTAACTACCTATTTGACGGTATTTCAGCCAAACTACTCAACGTACTTAAATGAAACTTGGCACAAAGGTAGATTGTAACATGAAATAATCAACATAATATTTTTAACCGACTTCCAAAATAAGAGGTGGTTTCTCAATTCGTAAATATATGTTTTTTTATGTTTGTTCGTGGATATCTTCGTCGTTTATGAACCGATTTTAAATATTAATGTAATACCACTACTACTTAGTCTTTGAAGATATACGTTTGGAAATTTCGACATCGTTTATACTGCAAGCATATGGTAATTAATAAATAAAAAACCGGGCAATTGCGAGTTGGAATTGCGCACCGAGAGTAGACCGCCGACGCCGAAAAATTTGGCGGTCGGCGCAAGCAGCGCAGCGTCGGATTGAAAGTCGGCGACGGGCGTCGGCGTCGCGACGTTGGGCGTCGCGGCGTCCGTGAGAGTCGCGACGTCGGGCGTCGGCGTCGCGACGTTGGGTGTCGCGGCGTCAGGCGTTGGCGTCGCGACGTTGGACGTCGCTGCGTCGGGCGTCGTCGTCGCGACGATGGGCGTCGCGGCAGCGGGCACCGCGGCGTCGGGCGTCGCGGCGTCGGGCGTCGCGGCGTCGGGCGTCGCGGCGTCGGGCGTCGCGGCGTCGGGCGTCGCGGCGTCGGGCGTCGCGGCGTCGGGCGTCGCGGCGTCGGGCGTCGCGGCGTCGGGCGTCGCGGCGTCGGGCGTCGCGGCGTCGGGCGTCGGCGTCGCGACTTTAGGCGTCGCGGCGTCGGCGTCGCGACGTCGGGCGTCGGCTCCACGACGTTGGGCGTCGCGGCGTTGGTCGTCGCGGCGTTGGGCGTCATATACGGGATATGAGCGCGTTTAAACAAACAAACAATTTACATTTGGGGACTTTGGTTGCATGCGCTGCATAAACGGTTTAAGTCAAACACCACGCGAACGAAGTCGCGGGCACAGCTAGTCCTTAAATATATTTTTTAATCTTGTTTTAATCCTATATTGTTATAGCGACAACCGACAAACATGTAACTGCTGCAGCAGGAAGTGAGGAGACACACCTTACGATAAATTGTTCATGTCTATTGCAGGCCCTCGTCAACTCCCTCACTGTCGCCCTACAGGAGGAGTACTCGCAGTCAAACGTGGACATCAGCTTCGTCTACCCCTCCTTCATCGCGTCCAACATGACCTCCTTCTCCCAAAGCCTCAGCGAGGGGGCTCTGTTCACCCCGAACGCGGCCACGTACGCGAAACAGGCCGTCAATGCTATCGGATCGTTACCGATGTCGGCCGGTTATTGGTTACATGTGTTGCAGGTAAACACAATTTTTATTGGTGGCGATACGATTTTCGATTATCTGGGGGCACGGTAGTGGTCCCGTCAAGACTAGCCCAGCGAAGCGCAAGGGCACTACCTACCTTTTCTCGAAACGTTTCGTTGTTTTAATACTTCTTTATATAAACATTTCTGTGCATTTACATATTATTAATTTATTATACATGTACATTTCCACATTATACAGCATTGGCTACTGCGATTGTGCATTTTCGTAATTTTCTTGATTGTAGTTATACTTAGTTTTTTTCCAATACTCGAAAAACAAACCCTGCTTTTTGAAAATTATTTTCTAGCCAGACTTTACTTTTGTAAAGGATATTTTGAGTAAATTTACTCAAAATATCCTTTACAAAAGTATCTACTGTGGCTCAAAAAAATATTATGAATAAATTTTACTCAAAATATTCTTTTTGAAAAATACAGTAAAATTATAATTTTAGCGAGTTAAGAAACACGCTTTGCCTTAATTGATACGAATAAAATTAAAGAATATAAAGTTTATTTTACAGACAATGGATATGGGTTCTTAAGTTAATTATACTAATAATAAAAAGGAAACAACTGGAAGTCGAGTATTAAACTCAGGAAAATGTACGGTTCGGGATTTTCTGCGCACCAACTCGCGGGCAACATGTCTAGTTGTTAGGACCCAGTTTCGCCAAACACCACAGATTCAGTATTAGTTACTAGGTACGTAACCAAGCACTGCGTAAAATATCCTTCATCATCATGATATCTAATCTTGTTCTTCTTCTTCTTTTCAAAAATGACTCCTTAGTGATTTGCCATTATCAGAGTGAATGAGGGGTTTTCGAAGTGTCACTTTTAGGTACAGAGACTACCGTAAGATGGCGCTTGCATAATGTAATACATAGAAATAGGATATTATTAATCTGAGATGTAATATGTCAAAAAAATCTGTAATCTTACCCTGTGTTCCAGGAGACGCTCTGAACGTTCAGATCATTCATAACGCTGACATTAACAGCTGACAGTGCCTGTGAAAACAGTTCAAAACGATCCTAAACAGTGCTAAAGAAAATAGTAAACGAAAATAACGTTTTTTTCGTTCAGATTTGCGTTTCTTTAGCACTGTTTAGGATCGTTTTGAACTGTTTTCACAGGCACTGTCAGCTGTCAATGTCAGCGTTATGAATGATCTGAACGTTCAGAGCGTCTCCTGGAACAGGCCCAAATGTTGGGTGGTTAATAGGGTTGCCAGATTTTATCCATTTTTAGGTAGTGAAATTATTCATAAAGTAGTTAAGTCGCTGTAGGTATGTTGTTTCATACACAAAAATAATCCTTTCAAATTCCTTTCTTAGTGATCTCCTACACTTCCGAGGAAACCTACATACATTATAGCTCGCTGGCTTCAATATCTTTGATTTTTCAAACAAATAATTAATCACACTTTTCTCCCGTTTCCGTAGGGATTTCGGAAAGTTCTTGTTTAGTACTCCCCTTTACTTACATTCTAAGAAATATACAAATTTCAGCCTCCTGCCGAGTATTTTCGACTCTTAAGTGTATAATTTAAGTATATAAATATATTTTTAAATTAGATTTTTTTCTAATAGTTAATCTTGTTTTTATATGTTTGATAGCCTCTATACATCTTGATCTCCGAGTTTCATCTTGGGGAAAGCGGTGGTTACTTATATTTTTTACAAAATTGTACTACGCATGGACTAGCCATGTTTAGTTTAGTTCTCAGGGCACAATTAATAAATAATAAACTATTGCAAGTGAAAGAAAGAAAGTTGAAAGGTAAACAAACAAAAAACAAAGCGGAAATTGACATTTTACACAGGACTTGACATATTACTTAGGTTTAATGCCATCTATCAGCATTTTTCTTAAACTAGTAGAACTGTCAAAATAAAAACCGCTCATTGGCGATGATTCTGCTTTATGAGTAGGTGTGAAGAAACAGGGGTACGGTGCTCGTATTGAATAGTCTATTAAATATCATGTTATCCTTCTCGTATTTTCTGTCAATGAATGAGAAGGCATGGTGTTTTAACAAGTTGTTAACAAGAATTGGTAAAATCCGAACAGGTCATAAAACTATACCGCTTGATTCACACGATAATTAAAATATAAATAACTTTGCAGATTGAACTGATGCTGATGCTGCCGAGCTGGCTGCGGACGAAGCTCTCCGGTCACAAATTGCAGAGACTCAAAGATGAATACGAACATAATTTGAAAATAAAACAAAAATAAAGATTAAAATTATTTAATGTTACGAGTATTTACCAATATGCTCCCACACCGATTCAGGTGACGGTTTTATTGAAACCAGCCAGCTACGCAGGAATTATTTTGTTGTGCCTCAGTGTGTGCGCACTCTCTCCTTCACTCTCGTAGTTTAGAGAACGGGCTCCATTGATTCGAAATTTCATGAAAATATATTGAAGGAAAAATAGGTTTCATACAATACGCCGTATACGGCGTTTCCCGAAGGCGTTTCTTGAACCGAAAATAAAAAAAAGATTTATAGAAAGAAAGAAAGAAAGAGGTAATACCCTCCTATTAAGGGAGTGCTTTGCATATTGTTTGAATTAAAGCTATATTGAAACACAAATATCATTTTATGAAACGATCATGGCTGGAAAATATAATGAAGATTACATAGTTAATATATAACTATGTAATCTTCATTATATTTTCCATGCCATGGTTATTGATCGATCCTGACCGCCAGTTAAACATTCGAAAACTATATTCCAAACTTTTATTAGAGTCTAATATATATGCATGGTCATGTGTTGTGATATCTAAGTATAAAAGATTATTAAACGTTTCCACTCTCCAGTTGAACATGTCCTTGTAATAGCCATATTTATAAGTTGGCAAGCAAACTTATAAAGATAAAAAAAAGATTTATAGAAAGAAAGAAAGAAAGAGGTAATACGCTCCTTTTAAGGGAGTGCTTTGCATATTGTTTGAATTAAAGCTATATTGAAACACAAATATCATTTTATGAAACGATCATGGCTGGAAAATATAATGAAGATTACATCTTAATATATATATTTCTTGTGTGCGTGTGTATGTGACTGAACTCCTCCTAAACGACTGGACCAATTTTGATGAAATTTTTTGTGTGTGTTCGTGGAGATTCGAGAATGGTTTAGATTTACAATTGGAACCGATAGGTGGCGCTGCAGTCAGTATGTCAAGCAATTAATTAATAAGGCAATACGAAGTTTGCCGGGACAGCTAGTAGTTATATATTTTTTGGGATTTTGGAAGACCAGTATTATAATGGTTTTAAAGTACACAAATTTTAATTGCAACAGTTGTAATCGTAGTTTATGTACATACATACTGCGTATTGCTATTTCAACGCCTCAGTGATTGGCGTTATGTACCTCTTGTTGTTGTGACTTATATTTTGTATTGTTGGAAACGCCTGAATGTTCCAAATAGCAAAGCTGACGTAGCGTGTAAAATTTGTTGGTATAATATTATTCTTTGCCCCAAGCGCACTAAACGATCTGATTTAATATGTATCTTGTGAGATTAATATTATGTTGTTTTCATGCGATTGACAAGTCAATCTACTTATGTATTTAAAACATGAAAGGTTATTAATAATATTGATTATTGATTATGATCACATATTAAGTTGTCCGACCGACTGACAATCCCCTACTTGGCATAACATGTATCTTACAACTTTTTACGCTAGAAGAATTAAGTAGCGAGACTTTTTTTACAAGTTATGTTTTGATGGGATATTATACATATTATTTACTAGCTGTGCCCGCGACTTCGTACGCGTGGAAAAGTGATTTAGGGCAGCAGTTCAAATACATTTTTAGTTTATGAACACTGTCGTTTGGATATTTAAAATCACTAATTTATAGTAATGCTTCTTTATACACGGTATTAGACGTGCATAGGCAAAAGAAGTAGGCCGATGGAGTAATAATAATAGTTTACTGTCAAATAATGGCCGTTTTTGTCGTAAATGTCTTGAGGTATTTTTTCTATAATATAATATAATATAATATAATATAATATAATATAATATAATATAATATAATATAATATAATATAATATAATATAATATAATATAATATAATATAATATAATATAATATAATATAATATAATATAATATAATATAATATAATATAATATAATATAATATAATATAATATAATATAATATAATATAATATAATATAATATAATATAATATAATATAATATAATTTAATATAATAATATAATATCTATGGACGCTTCACACCACGTCAATCTGGCCCTGTGCTAAGTATCCGAAGAACTTGTGTTACAGGTACCAGACATCGGAAATATAAGTATTTAATACTTTTATACTATACACATATTTAAGATTTTTATTATTTTATACACAAATTTAATACACATCCATGACCCAGGAATATTGATAACTTTTTGTTCCCTCGGCGGGATTCGAACCCGCGACCTTTCGTTCGCGCTCCAGCGCTCAACCAACTGCGCTACGGAGGTCGTCAAAATTTGAAAATCAAAATATGACATTTTTTAAAAGTCTACTCTCGGTGCGCAATTCCAACTCGGACTTGCCCGGTTTTTTATTTATTAATTACCTACGCTAACAAACATGTAGCCTACTTAGGGACTTTACGGTTAAAGTACAAACTTCCTTTACACGACAAAATAACAAAAGTCCAAAAGAAAGAAAAAACCCAAGCCGTACCTAGCATGAAAACTACTAAATAAAAATATCATGAAAAACATAAATCTTACTCATAACTTTTCTAATTTAAATGTACCTATGACATCTCATTCATATCTTGAAAACAAACTATCCTACGCCTATACTTTATTAATCGTATTTGCAAAACCTAAGTATAATAATAAATTACTTCGCACAAAGTAATAATTATTTTCACTTGTACTGGAAAATAAGTATTACTTTGTGCGAAGTAAATTTAATTGTTCCTTTTAGTTTACCTTTTGAAGTAGTTTTTTTTTGTTTAAAATTATTTAATTTTCAGATTTTTAGTGATGGGTATAGACTGAGTAGGGATAATTCTCGAATGATCAGACGACGATTATTTGAGGACGGAAAATGAAAAACAAAAACGATTGGATAAAAAAAATAGTAGAAAGAGAAAAAGTCTACCTAGCCTAGCCTGGCGTAAGCCAGAGCGGCGCAATTTTTTTTAATGGGATTAATTGTATGGGATTTGACATAAGCTACGCTAAATGATCGCGATTTGGTATGTCATTTAGCGTACCTTATGTCAAATCCCATACATTTTGTTATCGAACTTTGTACGCGATAATTAGCGATGGCATCTTGAGTAGGCCCCCTGTAGTGCTATAATCTTTCGCGTATCTCGACAGCTGAATCCGCGGTGACTGGTGAGTGTCACAGCATGGGAAATTTGACATTCACCGCGGATTCAGCTGTCGAGATTCGAAAACATTCTTAGAGAATAGCACTCCAGGGCGTTGATTCCAGATGCCATCACTATTATCACTTACGAAGTTCGAAAACAAAAATGTATGGGATTTGACATAAGGTTCGATAAATCACAAGCGTATTCGTATGTAAGTGTAACTTATACCACCGACCTCGAAAGATTACAAATACAAATACAATACAAATATACTTTATTGTGCACACAACAAGTTACAAAAAAAACAAAAAACAAAAAAAAAAAAAAATATACATTACAAAAATCAGACATGCACACAAAGGCGGCCTTATTACTAGATAGCAATTTCTTCCAGACAACCTTATGGTGTTAGAGAAAACAATGCTAGAGAATGGGAGTTGCGCAAAAGTATATTTAATAAAATAAAAGTAAATAAAATAAAAAAATACATAAACACAATAAATATATAATATATGTATACAATATAATATAATATATATATCTATATATATATATATATATATATATATATATATATACAATAGATAAACCTACATGATATTTTAATTTATAATAATAAGTGTTAGTTACATAAGTTAAGGGTTGACACAATATGATTCCAGATAATGATTTTTTATAAGAGTTTTAAAGCGATGTATAGTTTCAGCCTGCCTTATATGGATAGGTAAAGAATTCCAAAGGGAAATGGATTTTACAATGAAAGAGCAATTAAAGTATTTAGTGCGGTGGATAGGAATGTCAAGAAGAAGATTAGATATAGATCGTAGTTCCAGTCTGTCAGAGGTACGGAAGTTAAAATTACTTTTTAAATAAGTGGGACAATGGGAGTCAAATAGGATGTTATAAAGGAAGGAGAGAACACGAGAGTCACGGCGGTAGCGGATTGGCAACCACTTTAACTTGAGGCGATACTCGGAGATATGGTCAAATTTACGTAAACCGAAAACAAACCTCAAAGCCAGGTTTTGAAGGCGCTCCAATTTGTTCAGTTGTTCCTCCGTCAAGTTAGTGAAAGAAGCGTCCGCATAATCTAAATGGGAAAGGAGTAGGGATTCAGCCAAAACTACCTTAGTGGGTATCGGAAGAACATATCGTAGACGTTTTAGGGAACGCCAGGTAGAAAAAACCTTTCTACTAATCTCTTGCAATTGATGCGTCCACGATAAATGTTCATCAAAGTACACTCCCAAGTTTTTAACCACTTTACTGAAAGGTATTGTTACACCATTTATAAGGACAGGAGGTAAAGAATCATGGTCAACTCTAGAAATTAGCCCGGGGCTACCAATTACAATTAATTGAGTTTTAATAGGATTAATAAGAAGTCCATGATTCTTGCTCCATTCACAAATATTCGACAAATCGTGATTCACTAGATCAAAAGCGGAATTCAGATTGTCCAAAGGAGACTGTGTGTATATTTGAAGATCGTCCGCATACAAGTGGTAGGATGATGAAATCGATATTGTTATAGGGTTTATAAAAATTGCAAACAGAAGAGGAGATAGCACACCACCCTGAGGCACGCCGGCATAGATATAACTCCAATCGGAGAAATAATCAGATGATTTAACTCTCTGCCGTCGTCCTACAAGGTAGCTACGAATTAAATTAATTATTGATGGTGAAAGATTTAAAGATGCAAGCCGGGCTAGCAGAATATCGTGGTCTATGGAATTGAAGGCATTACTAAAATCCAGAAGTGTGAGAATAGTAAGCATTTTATCATCCATACCTGACCGTATATCATCAGCTACCTTTACCAATGCGGTAGTCGTACTGTGACCAGTGCGAAAACCGGACTGGAACGGACTGAGTAAGCTGTTGTGGGTAACAAATTGCGTAAGCTGGTGATGAATGATTCGCTCTAAAACTTTTGATAAAAAGGGTAGGATGGAAATAGGACGGAAGTCAGACACAGTCTTAGGACAGGAGGATTTAGGTAAAGGAATTATGTAAGCTGCCTTCCAGGCATCAGGAAAGGTACAAGACTCTAAACATGAATTAAAAATGTGTGCAAGAACAGGAACAATTATATCTAATATTGGTGTGATCATTCTACGACTGATACCGTCATCTCCTACTGCGTTTGACGATATGGAAAGGATGTGCTTTTTAATCTCATACTCGGAAACTGGAACAGTAAGGAACGGATCAGAATTCAATATAGGTAGCGAAGAAATATAATTTAACGTTTGTGATTTAATTTTGGGGTCGAGATTAAAAGAGGAAGTAAAATGGTTATTAAGTGAATCTATATCTATATTATGAGAGTCTTGCGGTTCAGAGCATTTGCCCACGCCGAGGGATTTGAGAAATTTCCATGTTTTAGCCGGATCCCCGTTCTCAACGGAGGCGTGAATATGACGTCTTTGTGCGTCACGACACATCATATTACAGCGGTTCCGGATTTTAATATATTTGTTACGATATTCTTCTGTCTTTTTTATTTTAAATTTGGCTTTGGCTGCATGCTTAGCATTTATCAGAGATTTGATTTCGTCTGATAACCAGGGAGCGGGAAGATGTTTGATTTTAACGGGCCTAACAATCCCAAAAACGAAAGGGTTCCCGTGGGATCTTCAAAAAATTGTAGCTACCTATTTGACAGTATTTCAGCGAAACTACTCAATGTATTTAAATGAAATTTGGCAGGCAGGTAGCTTATGATCTGAAGAGCATTACTAAAAATTATTATCCCGAAAAACGAAAGGGTTCCCGTGGGATTTTCAAAAAATTGTAGCTGCCTATTTGACGGTATTTCAGCCAAACTACTCAACATATTTAAATGAAATTTGGCAGGCAGGTAGCTTATGACCTGAAGAGCATTATCGGAAATTATTACCCCGAAAAACGAAAGGGTTCCCCTGGGATCTTCAAAAAGTTGTAGCTACCTATTTGACGGTATTTCAGCCAAACTACTTAACGTATTTAAATTAAATTTGGCAGGCAGGTAGCTTATGATCTGAAGAGCATTACTAAAAATTATTATCCCGAAAAACGAAAGGGTTCCCGTGGGATCTTCAAAAAATTGTAGCTGCCTATTTGACGGTATTTCAGCCAAACTACTTAACATATTTAAATGAAATTTGGCAGGCAGGTAGCTTATGATCTGAAGAGCATCACTGGAAATTATTATCCCGAAAAACGAAAGGATTCCTGTGGGATCTTCAAAAAATTGTAACTACCTATTTGACGGTATTTCAGCCAAACTACTCAACGTACTTAAATGAAACTTGGCACAAAGGTAGATTGTAACATGAAATAATCAACATAATATTTTTAACCGACTTCCAAAATAAGAGGTGGTTTCTCAATTCGTAAATATATGTTTTTTTATGTTTGTTCGTGGATATCTTCGTCGTTTATGAACCGATTTTAAATATTAATGTAATACCACTACTACTTAGTCTTTGAAGATATACGTTTGGAAATTTCGACATCGTTTATACTGCAAGCATATGGTAATTAATAAATAAAAACCGGGCAATTGCGAGTTGGAATTGCGCACCGAGAGTAGACCGCCGACGCCGAAAAATTTGGCGGTCGGCGCAAGCAGCGCAGCGTCGGATTGAAAGTCGGCGACGGGCGTCGGCGTCGCGACGTTGGGCGTCGCGGCGTCCGTGAGAGTCGCGACGTCGGGCGTCGGCGTCGCGACGTTGGGTGTCGCGGCGTCAGGCGTTGGCGTCGCGACGTTGGACGTCGCTGCGTCGGGCGTCGTCGTCGCGACGATGGGCGTCGCGGCAGCGGGCACCGCGGCGTCGGGCGTCGCGGCGTCGGGCGTCGCGGCGTCGGGCGTCGCGGCGTCGGGCGTCGCGGCGTCGGGCGTCGCGGCGTCGGGCGTCGCGGCGTCGGGCGTCGCGGCGTCGGGCGTCGCGGCGTCGGGCGTCGCGGCGTCGGGCGTCGCGGCGTCGGGCGTCGGCGTCGCGACTTTAGGCGTCGCGGCGTCGGCGTCGCGACGTCGGGCGTCGGCTCCACGACGTTGGGCGTCGCGGCGTTGGTCGTCGCGGCGTTGGGCGTCATATACGGGATATGAGCGCGTTTAAACAAACAAACAATTTACATTTGGGGACTTTGGTTGCATGCGCTGCATAAACGGTTTAAGTCAAACACCACGCGAACGAAGTCGCGGGCACAGCTAGTCCTTAAATATATTTTTTAATCTTGTTTTAATCCTATATTGTTATAGCGACAACCGACAAACATGTAACTGCTGCAGCAGGAAGTGAGGAGACACACCTTACGATAAATTGTTCATGTCTATTGCAGGCCCTCGTCAACTCCCTCACTGTCGCCCTACAGGAGGAGTACTCGCAGTCAAACGTGGACATCAGCTTCGTCTACCCCTCCTTCATCGCGTCCAACATGACCTCCTTCTCCCAAAGCCTCAGCGAGGGGGCTCTGTTCACCCCGAACGCGGCCACGTACGCGAAACAGGCCGTCAATGCTATCGGATCGTTACCGATGTCGGCCGGTTATTGGTTACATGTGTTGCAGGTAAACACAATTTTTATTGGTGGCGATACGATTTTCGATTATCTGGGGGCACGGTAGTGGTCCCGTCAAGACTAGCCCAGCGAAGCGCAAGGGCACTACCTACCTTTTCTCGAAACGTTTCGTTGTTTTAATACTTCTTTATATAAACATTTCTGTGCATTTACATATTATTAATTTATTATACATGTACATTTCCACATTATACAGCATTGGCTACTGCGATTGTGCATTTTCGTAATTTTCTTGATTGTAGTTATACTTAGTTTTTTTCCAATACTCGAAAAACAAACCCTGCTTTTTGAAAATTATTTTCTAGCCAGACTTTACTTTTGTAAAGGATATTTTGAGTAAATTTACTCAAAATATCCTTTACAAAAGTATCTACTGTGGCTCAAAAAAATATTATGAATAAATTTTACTCAAAATATTCTTTTTGAAAAATACAGTAAAATTATAATTTTAGCGAGTTAAGAAACACGCTTTGCCTTAATTGATACGAATAAAATTAAAGAATATAAAGTTTATTTTACAGACAATGGATATGGGTTCTTAAGTTAATTATACTAATAATAAAAAGGAAACAACTGGAAGTCGAGTATTAAACTCAGGAAAATGTACGGTTCGGGATTTTCTGCGCACCAACTCGCGGGCAACATGTCTAGTTGTTAGGACCCAGTTTCGCCAAACACCACAGATTCAGTATTAGTTACTAGGTACGTAACCAAGCACTGCGTAAAATATCCTTCATCATCATGATATCTAATCTTGTTCTTCTTCTTCTTTTCAAAAATGACTCCTTAGTGATTTGCCATTATCAGAGTGAATGAGGGGTTTTCGAAGTGTCACTTTTAGGTACAGAGACTACCGTAAGATGGCGCTTGCATAATGTAATACATAGAAATAGGATATTATTAATCTGAGATGTAATATGTCAAAAAAATCTGTAATCTTACCCTGTGTTCCAGGAGACGCTCTGAACGTTCAGATCATTCATAACGCTGACATTAACAGCTGACAGTGCCTGTGAAAACAGTTCAAAACGATCCTAAACAGTGCTAAAGAAAATAGTAAACGAAAATAACGTTTTTTTCGTTCAGATTTGCGTTTCTTTAGCACTGTTTAGGATCGTTTTGAACTGTTTTCACAGGCACTGTCAGCTGTCAATGTCAGCGTTATGAATGATCTGAACGTTCAGAGCGTCTCCTGGAACAGGCCCAAATGTTGGGTGGTTAATAGGGTTGCCAGATTTTATCCATTTTTAGGTAGTGAAATTATTCATAAAGTAGTTAAGTCGCTGTAGGTATGTTGTTTCATACACAAAAATAATCCTTTCAAATTCCTTTCTTAGTGATCTCCTACACTTCCGAGGAAACCTACATACATTATAGCTCGCTGGCTTCAATATCTTTGATTTTTCAAACAAATAATTAATCACACTTTTCTCCCGTTTCCGTAGGGATTTCGGAAAGTTCTTGTTTAGTACTCCCCTTTACTTACATTCTAAGAAATATACAAATTTCAGCCTCCTGCCGAGTATTTTCGACTCTTAAGTGTATAATTTAAGTATATAAATATATTTTTAAATTAGATTTTTTTCTAATAGTTAATCTTGTTTTTATATGTTTGATAGCCTCTATACATCTTGATCTCCGAGTTTCATCTTGGGGAAAGCGGTGGTTACTTATATTTTTTACAAAATTGTACTACGCATGGACTAGCCATGTTTAGTTTAGTTCTCAGGGCACAATTAATAAATAATAAACTATTGCAAGTGAAAGAAAGAAAGTTGAAAGGTAAACAAACAAAAAACAAAGCGGAAATTGACATTTTACACAGGACTTGACATATTACTTAGGTTTAATGCCATCTATCAGCATTTTTCTTAAACTAGTAGAACTGTCAAAATAAAAACCGCTCATTGGCGATGATTCTGCTTTATGAGTAGGTGTGAAGAAACAGGGGTACGGTGCTCGTATTGAATAGTCTATTAAATATCATGTTATCCTTCTCGTATTTTCTGTCAATGAATGAGAAGGCATGGTGTTTTAACAAGTTGTTAACAAGAATTGGTAAAATCCGAACAGGTCATAAAACTATACCGCTTGATTCACACGATAATTAAAATATAAATAACTTTGCAGATTGAACTGATGCTGATGCTGCCGAGCTGGCTGCGGACGAAGCTCTCCGGTCACAAATTGCAGAGACTCAAAGATGAATACGAACATAATTTGAAAATAAAACAAAAATAAAGATTAAAATTATTTAATGTTACGAGTATTTACCAATATGCTCCCACACCGATTCAGGTGACGGTTTTATTGAAACCAGCCAGCTACGCAGGAATTATTTTGTTGTGCCTCAGTGTGTGCGCACTCTCTCCTTCACTCTCGTAGTTTAGAGAACGGGCTCCATTGATTCGAAATTTCATGAAAATATATTGAAGGAAAAATAGGTTTCATACAATACGCCGTATACGGCGTTTCCCGAAGGCGTTTCTTGAACCGAAAATAAAAAAAAGATTTATAGAAAGAAAGAAAGAAAGAGGTAATACCCTCCTATTAAGGGAGTGCTTTGCATATTGTTTGAATTAAAGCTATATTGAAACACAAATATCATTTTATGAAACGATCATGGCTGGAAAATATAATGAAGATTACATAGTTAATATATAACTATGTAATCTTCATTATATTTTCCATGCCATGGTTATTGATCGATCCTGACCGCCAGTTAAACATTCGAAAACTATATTCCAAACTTTTATTAGAGTCTAATATATATGCATGGTCATGTGTTGTGATATCTAAGTATAAAAGATTATTAAACGTTTCCACTCTCCAGTTGAACATGTCCTTGTAATAGCCATATTTATAAGTTGGCAAGCAAACTTATAAAGATAAAAAAAAGATTTATAGAAAGAAAGAAAGAAAGAGGTAATACGCTCCTTTTAAGGGAGTGCTTTGCATATTGTTTGAATTAAAGCTATATTGAAACACAAATATCATTTTATGAAACGATCATGGCTGGAAAATATAATGAAGATTACATCTTAATATATATATTTCTTGTGTGCGTGTGTATGTGACTGAACTCCTCCTAAACGACTGGACCAATTTTGATGAAATTTTTTGTGTGTGTTCGTGGAGATTCGAGAATGGTTTAGATTTACAATTGGAACCGATAGGTGGCGCTGCAGTCAGTATGTCAAGCAATTAATTAATAAGGCAATACGAAGTTTGCCGGGACAGCTAGTAGTTATATATTTTTTGGGATTTTGGAAGACCAGTATTATAATGGTTTTAAAGTACACAAATTTTAATTGCAACAGTTGTAATCGTAGTTTATGTACATACATACTGCGTATTGCTATTTCAACGCCTCAGTGATTGGCGTTATGTACCTCTTGTTGTTGTGACTTATATTTTGTATTGTTGGAAACGCCTGAATGTTCCAAATAGCAAAGCTGACGTAGCGTGTAAAATTTGTTGGTATAATATTATTCTTTGCCCCAAGCGCACTAAACGATCTGATTTAATATGTATCTTGTGAGATTAATATTATGTTGTTTTCATGCGATTGACAAGTCAATCTACTTATGTATTTAAAACATGAAAGGTTATTAATAATATTGATTATTGATTATGATCACATATTAAGTTGTCCGACCGACTGACAATCCCCTACTTGGCATAACATGTATCTTACAACTTTTTACGCTAGAAGAATTAAGTAGCGAGACTTTTTTTACAAGTTATGTTTTGATGGGATATTATACATATTATTTACTAGCTGTGCCCGCGACTTCGTACGCGTGGAAAAGTGATTTAGGGCAGCAGTTCAAATACATTTTTAGTTTATGAACACTGTCGTTTGGATATTTAAAATCACTAATTTATAGTAATGCTTCTTTATACACGGTATTAGACGTGCATAGGCAAAAGAAGTAGGCCGATGGAGTAATAATAATAGTTTACTGTCAAATAATGGCCGTTTTTGTCGTAAATGTCTTGAGGTATTTTTTCTATAATATAATATAATATAATATAATATAATATAATATAATATAATATAATATAATATAATATAATATAATATAATATAATATAATATAATATAATATAATATAATATAATATAATATAATATAATATAATATAATATAATATAATATAATATAATATAATATAATATAATATAATATAATATAATATAATATAATATAATATAATATAATATAATATAATTTAATATAATAATATAATATCTATGGACGCTTCACACCACGTCAATCTGGCCCTGTGCTAAGTATCCGAAGAACTTGTGTTACAGGTACCAGACATCGGAAATATAAGTATTTAATACTTTTATACTATACACATATTTAAGATTTTTATTATTTTATACACAAATTTAATACACATCCATGACCCAGGAATATTGATAACTTTTTGTTCCCTCGGCGGGATTCGAACCCGCGACCTTTCGTTCGCGCTCCAGCGCTCAACCAACTGCGCTACGGAGGTCGTCAAAATTTGAAAATCAAAATATGACATTTTTTAAAAGTCTACTCTCGGTGCGCAATTCCAACTCGGACTTGCCCGGTTTTTTATTTATTAATTACCTACGCTAACAAACATGTAGCCTACTTAGGGACTTTACGGTTAAAGTACAAACTTCCTTTACACGACAAAATAACAAAAGTCCAAAAGAAAGAAAAAACCCAAGCCGTACCTAGCATGAAAACTACTAAATAAAAATATCATGAAAAACATAAATCTTACTCATAACTTTTCTAATTTAAATGTACCTATGACATCTCATTCATATCTTGAAAACAAACTATCCTACGCCTATACTTTATTAATCGTATTTGCAAAACCTAAGTATAATAATAAATTACTTCGCACAAAGTAATAATTATTTTCACTTGTACTGGAAAATAAGTATTACTTTGTGCGAAGTAAATTTAATTGTTCCTTTTAGTTTACCTTTTGAAGTAGTTTTTTTTTGTTTAAAATTATTTAATTTTCAGATTTTTAGTGATGGGTATAGACTGAGTAGGGATAATTCTCGAATGATCAGACGACGATTATTTGAGGACGGAAAATGAAAAACAAAAACGATTGGATAAAAAAAATAGTAGAAAGAGAAAAAGTCTACCTAGCCTAGCCTGGCGTAAGCCAGAGCGGCGCAATTTTTTTTAATGGGATTAATTGTATGGGATTTGACATAAGCTACGCTAAATGATCGCGATTTGGTATGTCATTTAGCGTACCTTATGTCAAATCCCATACATTTTGTTATCGAACTTTGTACGCGATAATTAGCGATGGCATCTTGAGTAGGCCCCCTGTAGTGCTATAATCTTTCGCGTATCTCGACAGCTGAATCCGCGGTGACTGGTGAGTGTCACAGCATGGGAAATTTGACATTCACCGCGGATTCAGCTGTCGAGATTCGAAAACATTCTTAGAGAATAGCACTCCAGGGCGTTGATTCCAGATGCCATCACTATTATCACTTACGAAGTTCGAAAACAAAAATGTATGGGATTTGACATAAGGTTCGATAAATCACAAGCGTATTCGTATGTAAGTGTAACTTATACCACCGACCTCGAAAGATTACAAATACAAATACAATACAAATATACTTTATTGTGCACACAACAAGTTACAAAAAAAACAAAAAACAAAAAAAAAAAAAAATATACATTACAAAAATCAGACATGCACACAAAGGCGGCCTTATTACTAGATAGCAATTTCTTCCAGACAACCTTATGGTGTTAGAGAAAACAATGCTAGAGAATGGGAGTTGCGCAAAAGTATATTTAATAAAATAAAAGTAAATAAAATAAAATAATACATAAACACAATAAATATATAATATATGTATACAATATAATATAATATATATATCTATATATATATATATATATATATATATATATATATATACAATAGATAAACCTACATGATATTTTAATTTATAATAATAAGTGTTAGTTACATAAGTTAAGGGTTGACACAATATGATTCCAGATAATGATTTTTTATAAGAGTTTTAAAGCGATGTATAGTTTCAGCCTGCCTTATATGGATAGGTAAAGAATTCCAAAGGGAAATGGATTTTACAATGAAAGAGCAATTAAAGTATTTAGTGCGGTGGATAGGAATGTCAAGAAGAAGATTAGATATAGATCGTAGTTCCAGTCTGTCAGAGGTACGGAAGTTAAAATTACTTTTTAAATAAGTGGGACAATGGGAGTCAAATAGGATGTTATAAAGGAAGGAGAGAACACGAGAGTCACGGCGGTAGCGGATTGGCAACCACTTTAACTTGAGGCGATACTCGGAGATATGGTCAAATTTACGTAAACCGAAAACAAACCTCAAAGCCAGGTTTTGAAGGCGCTCCAATTTGTTCAGTTGTTCCTCCGTCAAGTTAGTGAAAGAAGCGTCCGCATAATCTAAATGGGAAAGGAGTAGGGATTCAGCCAAAACTACCTTAGTGGGTATCGGAAGAACATATCGTAGACGTTTTAGGGAACGCCAGGTAGAAAAAACCTTTCTACTAATCTCTTGCAATTGATGCGTCCACGATAAATGTTCATCAAAGTACACTCCCAAGTTTTTAACCACTTTACTGAAAGGTATTGTTACACCATTTATAAGGACAGGAGGTAAAGAATCATGGTCAACTCTAGAAATTAGCCCGGGGCTACCAATTACAATTAATTGAGTTTTAATAGGATTAATAAGAAGTCCATGATTCTTGCTCCATTCACAAATATTCGACAAATCGTGATTCACTAGATCAAAAGCGGAATTCAGATTGTCCAAAGGAGACTGTGTGTATATTTGAAGATCGTCCGCATACAAGTGGTAGGATGATGAAATCGATATTGTTATAGGGTTTATAAAAATTGCAAACAGAAGAGGAGATAGCACACCACCCTGAGGCACGCCGGCATAGATATAACTCCAATCGGAGAAATAATCAGATGATTTAACTCTCTGCCGTCGTCCTACAAGGTAGCTACGAATTAAATTAATTATTGATGGTGAAAGATTTAAAGATGCAAGCCGGGCTAGCAGAATACCGTGGTCTATGGAATTGAAGGCATTACTAAAATCCAGAAGTGTGAGAATAGTAAGCATTTTATCATCCATACCTGACCGTATATCATCAGCTACCTTTACCAATGCGGTAGTCGTACTGTGACCAGTGCGAAAACCGGACTGGAACGGACTGAGTAAGCTGTTGTGGGTAACAAATTGCGTAAGCTGGTGATGAATGATTCGCTCTAAAACTTTTGATAAAAAGGGTAGGATGGAAATAGGACGGAAGTCAGACACAGTCTTAGGACAGGAGGATTTAGGTAAAGGAATTATGTAAGCTGCCTTCCAGGCATCAGGAAAGGTACAAGACTCTAAACATGAATTAAAAATGTGTGCAAGAACAGGAACAATTATATCTAATATTGGTGTGATCATTCTACGACTGATACCGTCATCTCCTACTGCGTTTGACGATATGGAAAGGATGTGCTTTTTAATCTCATACTCGGAAACTGGAACAGTAAGGAACGGATCAGAATTCAATATAGGTAGCGAAGAAATATAATTTAACGTTTGTGATTTAATTTTGGGGTCGAGATTAAAAGAGGAAGTAAAATGGTTATTAAGTGAATCTATATCTATATTATGAGAGTCTTGCGGTTCAGAGCATTTGCCCACGCCGAGGGATTTGAGAAATTTCCATGTTTTAGCCGGATCCCCGTTCTCAACGGAGGCGTGAATATGACGTCTTTGTGCGTCACGACACATCATATTACAGCGGTTCCGGATTTTAATATATTTGTTACGATATTCTTCTGTCTTTTTTATTTTAAATTTGGCTTTGGCTGCATGCTTAGCATTTATCAGAGATTTGATTTCGTCTGATAACCAGGGAGCGGGAAGATGTTTGATTTTAACGGGCCTAACAGGTGCATGAATATCATAAAGAGATTTAAGTTTAGCGTTAAATATATCAATTTTGTCATTAATGGAATCAGCTGAGAGTAAGTTTGACCAGTCTATGTTATGTGCGTCCTCCTCTAGGCTTTCAATATTCATCGAAGAGAAATTTCTTTGAAGAAGAGTTTTTACCTTAGCTTTGGGAGGGCGAACATTATAGGCGACATAGATAAGATCATGGTATGAAAACATATCAGCTGAGACTTGTCCATGCGTAGTAACACGATTAGGAGAGGAGACTATGATTAGGTCGAGCAGGGAAGGACGGGAACCTGGAAAGCAGTGGGTAGGATTCAGAGGTAGTAATTTCATATTATATGAATCTAAAATTGAACTAAGTTTAGTCGATCGACTATCACCCTTAAGTAGACAAGTATTGAAATCGCCCATTATAACACAATGATCGTAGTACGGTGTAAAAGCATCAAGCGTATTTTCAAAGGATGAGAAGTAATCATTGTGCATTGATGGGCAATAGTAGACCCCGAGTAATAATTTATTATAGTGCGATACCTGGACTTCTACCAGCAAAAACTCGAGAGCATCAGATGGAGGGGGTTGCGCTGACGAGCTAATAATAGTGTAGGACAAGTCTGAACGTAGATAAATCGCAACGCCACCTCCACCCCTCCCAATGCGGTCGTTGCGAATTAACTTAAAACCGGGTAAACTGTAGCATGTTGATGGTAAGCAAGGCTTAAGCCACGTTTCCGATATAAAGACAGCATCAACATTAGCCCGATCAAAAGACGCAAGCAAGTCGGGGTAATGAGCCGGAATGCTCTGTGCATTAATATGAACGGCCTTAAAACATTTGTTAACTGTGTTAAAATTTGAAGTTATGGTATCCCTAAGAGACATAAATGTGGCACTTTGAAAACTATCATCGCTGTTGTTAGAAGAAATGGATAAAAAATCATCTGAAGCAAATGAGTCAACACTTACATTCATGATAATAATACAAACTAAATATAAATAAAATATATAAAACACTATAAATATATTATCCTACAACAATTGAAATATAATTGGCCTGCAGCCCACTGTGTCATAAAAAAAAAACATAAGTATATAAATAAATTTGCTATAATAAAATTAGTAAATAAATAGAAAAAGAGTAGGTAGATAAATGGATGGCTTTTTAAAAATAAAAAAAATATCAATATATATAGGTATACTCTGTATTTGTATACAGGGTGTAAAAAGAGTAGTCACGATAACTTTGGGATATGATTATAGGACCTTGACTGATTCTAGAAATGTCCTTTTTTTTTAAACTTTTTTTAAAAAAAAAAAATTTTTTTTTCTTTAATTTATTATTTTTAGTCGCAATTCTAAACTGTTTGGAACAACATTTTGCATTAAATTCCAAATTTTTGCCTTAAAACGTAATGAACGGTCTATTGACCTCCACAGCTGACTGAGCGAAACTAATAGGTACTTAATCTGTGGACTGAGCGCGCCGTCCGACTCAGAGTACCTATCGACTTCTTACCGATTTTGTAATATTGTACCTACACGCGAATACTAATAAGCCATGTACCAAATGTATTTGTATTAAGTGTTAGTTATTTAACTATAAGTTATAAACTAACTCTGGGTTAAAACCTGATACAACTGGACCTTACACTTAGTGTAGTCACCATAGCGGACGGATCAATTGTTTTGAACTTGGACTCGAACTCCTAGATCGCCTGCATCGTATTGCTTGAATTTGTTATCATGACAAACTAAAACTTCCTTTATAACAAAACCCGTGTACCTACATACTAACTACCTTCTTAATGTCAATCGGCAATCACCGCTTTTTTAATGGAAATTACAGACACGAAGCGAAGATTCCTGAAAGACAATTAAAACGTAACATACGTACCTACACAGTTCAAATTCAAATTAATTAAGTAGGTATGTAAAACTACGCCTATTTACTTACGTGAATGAAGTAGATATTCAGTAGTGAGCACCATCTCAAAATTAATGGCTTACTGAGTCGCGTCTCCCATGTCGCGTCTCGTTAAAACTTTAAAAAATGTTCTTGTTGTATTTCGATAATAATAGTTCCTAATAATCTGAGCAGCATACCACAATATGATTACATGGACACATCACACAACACAACATTACGCTGTTAAACAAGACCTTAGACGAATAAGTAATAGTAAAATAACTACCTAAAAATAATTCAACTCAGGCAACCATTTACCTCGAGATAAAAACTACAACTGAATTCGAAAATAGTTTTTAAAATATGCCTATGAACTAGAACTTTTGGCCATAGTTTGTTCATTGCAAAAATTTCGTCTATATCTTTTAGGATCAACATTTAAAATTGTTACAGACTGTAACGCAGTAAGATATGCACTCACAAAAAAAGAGATTATTCCCAGCACGGTGGGTTCTAGCCACACAAGAATTTTTATATGAGATCGTTCATAGGGAAGGCTCACGAATGCAACACGTAGATGCTTTAAGCAGGAACCCCGTGGTATCCGGAGAAAAATCGGAAGTAGAAAATATAATGTCTATAACTGAAGCGGATTGGCTTTTAGCGGTTCAGTTGCAAGATCATGATCTGCAACGCATCCGAGGAATTTTAGAATCTGGCGATATTGATAATAATAAAGACATATTTAATAAATATGATCTATTAGGCGGAAAAGTTTACAGAAGAACGTCCCAAGGTCGACGATGGGTAGTACCGAGAAAATGCTTTTGGCAAATAATAAAGTGTAATCATGACGATTTGGGACATTACTCTGTAGACAAAACTGTAGAAAGAATACGTAGTCAATACTGGTTTCCTCGAATGCGTCACATAATAAAAAAATATATAAAAAACTGTCTAAACTGTATTTATTACAAAAATAAGGGCGGTCCGAAAGAAGGTGAATTATATCCGTTGCCAAAGTATGCGGAACCATTTCACACTATTCATTTGGACCACTTAGGTCCGTTTGTAGAGACTAAAAATAAAAATTTATTAGTCGCAGTAGATGCGTTTACTAAATTTGTATTCATCTCTGCTATGCAATCAACCAAAACCTCATGTGTTATTAAAGAACTAGAAAACATAACTAAAATATTTGGTAATCCTAAACGAATTATAACAGATGCGGGGGCTGGTTTTACAGCAGAAGAATTTTCTCGTTATTGTAAAGATAAAAATATCCGCTTGCATACGGTGGCGACGGGTATGCCTCGTTCAAACGGGCAGGTGGAACGGTTTAACAAAACAATTTTAGAAGCCTTCAAAGCTATAGGGGCTAATACAACCGATGATAATTGGGATGTCTATGTTAATGTATTACAACAAGGGTTAAATAGCACAATCCATAAAACCACAAAGGCCGTTTCCAGTGAGATATTTTTTGGTTATCGTTTGAGATCTGACAGTGATCGCCTAGCTCCTCAAATGGACGACGATACGATCTTTGATGTGACCGCTTTGCGTGAGAGAGTAAGCGAGAACCTAAGAACTAATGCCTTGCAGCAAAAGCAAAGATTTGACAAGGGTCGGGTAAAAGCTAGAATCTATTCTGAGGGTGAATAATTGGTGCTAGTAAAAATTATAAGCCAGAACAATGATGGAAAAAGCTGTAAATTATTGCCAGCCTTTAAGGGCCCATTCAAAGTAAAGAAGGTTCTGGGCAATGATAGGTATGAAGTGACAGACATACAAGGCAGTGAAAGATGTTATAAGAAGTATAAGGGCATATCTGCTGCAGAAAATATGAAACCTTGGATACGGATAGATGAGTGGATGTCTGAGTAGACGATGCGTCAATTTTTTTTTTTTAATATCCGTGTTGGCAAGGTAATTCTTTGTATTATATTTTATTTTAATAACAGATATATATTTATGTATGTACAGTATGTACTTATGATTATATTTCTATTTATAACTTTTAATAAAACTTCAATCTTCAGAATATATATATATTAATCAATAGTTTATTAACTTTTTACACTTGAGTAATTAGGGCAGCAATATCTTATCGAGCAGATTACAAGACCTGCAGTACTTTCGTCTTTAGCGCCTCCACCAGAATGACCGCGCCAGACTGCCCACCACTACCTCACCGCTCCTCTCCCTCCACACCCATCAAGAGATGAGGGGAGGAGGGGAGAGTAGGAGCGGTGTTGCCAGATAAATAAAATAAAATCATGACATTCGGCCATCCTGTAACGTGCTGCCTCCTGGCGCACGTAGATGTGGGCAGTCAGTAAGACTTAATAGTTAAATAAAAATATAATATCTCAAACATCTATCTATCTCATCTACCTATATAATACATCAAACAGTTTGGAAGTAGGTAGTGCATATTTAGTATAACAATGGTATATTACATCAGTCTTAAATCTAAAAACAATTTAATTAAATATTCACAATTTCCATAGCTCAAGTTTGCTTGAACATTAATTAAATAAAGTTATGAATTTAATATATAACACTAGTTGTAATAAGTGCATACTATCTTAAATAATGTAAATTTATAAATAGTATTATAAAATGTACATAATATACTTACACAATATTTGTTAACAAAATACAACGCTAACACAAGCTTAACAATGACAATCAGAATTCTTACAATAAAATCATGACATTCATATACCCTTCATAATCACAAAATTTTTAAGGTTTACAATTATTTGATTTTTATTATTCTTACTTAAAACAAGAAACGACTGGCAACAAAGCTAACTCGCTTGTATTTCAATATCACTGTCTGTACCTGAGCTACTATGACCACTTTTATGTACTTCTAAAGCCTTTACATTAACCCAAGGTCTCATCCTATCTGCCGCGAAACAGACTCATAAGCTTTACCCCTTTTGGAAAACCCGGGACATCCGCGATTCGATAGCGGTCATTGACGAGGACCTTCGCTACTCTATAGGGGCCAATAAATTTTGAGAGAAGCTTTGAACTCTTACCATCACTACAATAATTGTTTCTGGACACCTTTACTAGATCGCCTACGCCATATCTTACTGCCGGAATTCTACTTATAACGTGCCTATTTTTCTGTTTTATTGATCCTTTTCTATATTAGAACTAACTTTTTCCCTAATATCTTCTAAGCTTTCACTTAATTCATTCTGCTCTATTTGTAACTTGTTGGTAAGTACATCGCGCATCCTAACACCAAACAACACTTCAGTATGAACAGGTAAAATACCTGTATGAGTAACTAGTAAAGGGTTGTTTCAGTAACGAATAACTTGATTGGGGCAAAACTAATTTCTGAATCATAAGTATCACAAGACGGACTTTTATAAAAAAAATAATTGACTACTATCTTTTAGAATCGTTACGAATGGAAGTTCCGTAAAATTTTGCCCTACAATTAGTGAAGTTGGCATAAACTCATCAGCAATTATTAGCACCTCTATGGAAGCGTCAACTTCATCAATTTTTAACGACGCGTATGATTTTTATAACGGTTGAATACAAGAATTACCAAAGCCTCTTACTACAGGTATACCATCGTAACGTTTAGATAGCTTTAAGACTTCGGCTTCTGTTTGACGCATAAGACTGCACTCACTACCGAAATCTATATATGCTTCATATTCTCTATCATTATTTAATGATCGTTTAATAAATTTATTGCTAGATCTATCGGAAATAGTTATTTTTAATGTCTTCTTTTCGGAGGAAAAATTATTTTAATTTTAATTTTGCAAAACCGAACGCTGTAGTGGAGTTAACTTACAATCAATATTATCATGACCAATCCTAAAGCATTGCTTGCATTTAATTATCTGATTTGGGCATTTGTAATACGGGTGTCCCTTAGAACGACAATTATATTATAAACATGTAATAAAATTAGGTACTTAATTTTTTAACTAATTTTCCTTTAAATAGATGAATCATGGGTACTATGAAAATTACGCGACTAGGCAAGTAGGCATACCTATGTAATCGGCGCGGCACCCCGGCGGCGGCGTGCGACATCAACGTAGGTAGTACGGGCGAGTTCCTACGCGCGGTGTCAAGTTACGCTACTATTCCTATTTAAACTATTGTTTGACAAACTTGTAGTATTCCTGCATAGGTCTTTGATTATCCCTATCCTGACTACGATAATTGGATTGTTGTGGATATGACCGCTGACAGCATAGGAAATTTAATAATCCTTCAGGTTCTTGACAGTCGAGAGTCTGAGCACTGCTCTTAATTGAACCCTCACTTAACCCATGCACTATACAGTCTACCGCCTTTTTGCCAGTTATTTCGCACCTATTTAATAAACTTAGCTTATCATAAAAATATTCACGCAACAACCCTAGTTCACTCAAGTTAATCCAGTGAACAACCCTAGTTCACTCAAGTTAATCCAGTGAACAACCCTAGTTCACTCAAGTTAATCCAGTGAACAACCCTAGTTCACTCAAGTTAATCCAGTGAACAACCATAGTTCACTCAAGTTAATCCAGTGAACAACCATAGTTCACTCAAGTTAATCCAGTGAACAACCCTAGTTCACTCAAGTTAATCCAGTGAACAACCCTAGTTCACTCAAGTTAATCCAGTGAACAACCCTAGTTCACTCAAGTTAATCCAGTGAACAACCCTAGTTCACTCAAGTTAATCCAGTGAACAACCCTAGTTTACTAAAGTTAATCCAGTGAACAACCCTAGTTTACTAAAGTTAATCCAGTGAACAACCCTAGTTCACTCAAGTTAATCCAGTGAACAACCCTAGTTCATTCAAGTTAATCCAGTGAACAACCCTAGTTCACTCAAGTTAATCCAGTGAACAACCCTAGTTCACTCAAGTTAATCCAGTGAAAAACCCTAGTTCACTCAAGTTAATCCAGTGAACAACCCTAGTTCACTCAAGTTAATCCAGTGAACAACCCTAGTTCACTCAAGTTAATCCAGTGATCAACCCTAGTTCACTCAAGTTAATCCAGTGAACAACCCTAGTTCACTCAAGTTAATCCAGTGAACAACCCTAGTTCACTCAAGTTAATCCAGTGAACAACCCTAGTTCACTCAAGTTAATCCAGTGAACAACCCTAGTTCACTCAAGTTAATCCAGTGATCAACCCTAGTTCACTCAAGTTAATCCAGTGATCAACCCTAGTTCACTCAAGTTAATCCAGTGAACAACCCTAGTTCACTCAAGTTAATCCAGTGAACAACCCTAGTTCACTCAAGTTAATCCAGTGATCAACCCTAGTTCACTCAAGTTAATCCAGTGAACAACCCTAGTTCACTCAAGTTAATCCAGTGAACAACCCTAGTTCACTCAAGTTAATCCAGTGAACAACCCTAGTTCACTCAAGTTAATCCAGTGAACAACCCTAGTTCACTCAAGTTAATCCAGAGAACAACCCTAGTTCAGTCAAGTTAATCCAGTGCATTAATAAACCAGTTGACAGTTATAGCATAATAATAGTTTTGTTTCGATTTCATTCATTAAGTCGCTCCTTTACAAGTAATAACCTTTATCTATGTAGTCATTAGACCAATATCTTTTTCTATCATGTATTTCCATATTATCATATTTTATACTATGATCTATTAAGATCATAGTACAAAATATGATCCTAAACAAAAGTCGATACGGGAACCCACAAACATGCTGCATAAAACATTTGCAAATATAGTAAAATGGTTAATGGTTTTATGCATATTGCATAAGATTTATTATTGTATCATCATTTGTGTCCACCGTCCATATTACATAATCAATTCTGATTTAAACAGTATAAAGTGTTTTTATTATTAAAATATTAACGAATAAAGATATTTTTAGGTATGATGTCAACAAATATGGTGTGAGAATCTTAATTGTTATTTACCAAAATCAGATTTTATAGAAAATGTTGTTTGTCACTAATTTCATCAATTATAACAACGTTATCTAGGACGCAAACATGCCTTAGGAAAATACTTTCAAGATCATACTAGGTATATTACAAAATGCATAATACAATGACTATCACGTGGATCATTATTATTGATAATAACCTAAATGTAAGGAACCTTGCATCTTTCCCGTCTTGAAATATTATATTTTATTGAGGTTATATATATATTTTTATCTACCCACATTGAAGTTAACGCTAATATCATATTTTATTGTTAAAACTTTGTAATGACAATATTCTCATGTAAATATCTAAGTATAACAAAGATTTTAAAGCGAATCATTAAAACTGAAAATAAAACTGCACTGTCGAAGTGTAGCCTCGACCAAGTGCATTATATTGTTATGTGTTTTATATGCACTGTCGAAGAGTAGCCTCGACCGAGTGCAATAATTTGTCATGTGTGTGATGTGCACTGTCGAAGAGTAGCCTCGACCAAGTGCAATAATTTGCCATGTGTTTGATGTGCACTGTCGAAGAGTAGCCTCGACCAAGTGCAATAATTTGTCATGTGTGTGATGTGCACTGTCGAAGAGTAGCCTCGACCAAGTGCAATAATTTGTCCTGTGTGTGATGTGCACTGTCGAAGAGTAGCCTCGACCAAGTGCAATAATTTGTCCTGTGTGTGATCAGCACTGTCGAAGAGTAGCCTCGACCACGTGCAATGATTTGTCATGTGTGTGATGTGTACTGTCGAAGAGTAGCCTCGACCAACTGCAATAATTTGTCCTGTGTGTGATCAGCACTGTCGAAGAGTAGTCTCGACCATGTGCAATGATTTGTCATGTGTGTGATGTGCACTGTCGAAGAGTAGCCTCGACCGAGTGCAATAATTTGTCATGTGTGTGATGGGCACTGTCAAGAGTAGCCTCGACCATGTGCAATGTATTGTGATGTGTTTTATATGCACTGTCGAAGAGTAGCCTAGTGCGATAATTGTCATGTGTGTAAGTATAATTACATCATAATTGAACTAGAATTTATTTAGATACCTACATAACGTTTTTTCGACATACCCACTAATAAAACTAAAAGTTTAGTGGTAATATAATCAATTTAAGTAAAAGTTATTCAAATATTATACTTGATTGTTATAATATATAAGTGAGCGTACATACCTTGGGTGTTTTATCCCTCTTCTGAAGTTTAATAAAACTTCAATCTTCAGAATATATATATTTCGGAGGGAGATTATATGTGGGCGTCTTTTGATTGTTTGGTATCGTCAGAAAATAATAAGCCGCACAAACAGTACTGGTTTATTCATTTTTAGATGACATAGTTTCACTCTAAAAAATTAACTCAGATCGTGGATGCAAACGGATTCATCTCAAGACGTGACGAGGTCAGCTGACATCTTGGCTAACGTGTCTGAAACTCCGCTTCATACGGTATCTTCCAATGGTCACCCCCAATAGAATCTCATCACCCTCTTTCAGGTCTCCCGTCGACAATGCCATCTGTCATCGCTGACATAAGTGACACTTGTCAAACGAGCTGTCATAGCCAACTGTCACTGAACACATCCAAGCGTGATCTTGACGCCAAGAGATCCTCCTTCTTCTTTCTCCGACACGGCCATTCTGACCAGTCACACGTCCTCGTGTGCTGCTCCTGTAAAAGAGAAAACCAGCTGCAATATCACAAGCCTTTTGCTCGGCCTAACCTGACTCTACAATTTCAGACCAATTTGCTAGTTTATTCTCTAATAGTAATCTCAACAGATACTTTAACTTCTTTAATGCACAACAATAAACTACGCAATGTCTCAGGTAATGCCTATATGACCAGGGCTCTTTAGTCGAAATACGTTAACCGCGTAACACGACGTGTTCTCCCCACGGCTAACACGTGTGCATCACTCATTGAATACACATCATGTGGTCTGTGAAGACCCCAACCTCCAGCATCACACGCCAGCTGCCCACCACGCCCTACTTGAGTTGCCCCAAGAGATACCGACTTCCAACGGTTGCTGCTGCGAAATGATGCCTGGTAGGTCAAATATTGTCATCAGAATTTGACTTCTATGACACGGCTCCATCGCCGACATACGTCAACCGCTTAACACATTTGTGTTAACCGCGGCTACCCGTGTGCTTCACATGCACAGCGTATGGTCTGTGAAGACCCCGACTCCGCCAGTATCACACTACAGTCAGTAGATAAACAATTACGCTCACCAAATAATTTTGGTTTCGAATGTGATACTTCAACGAAGTACAGACGCCGCCGCGCCACCGCGCTGCGCTGCATCGCTCGCCGCGCTCCGTCGCGTCGTGTCGCGTCGCTAGCGTTGCTCGAAGCTCGATCCACTGTACACAAAATGAAACAGCACAAAAAAATGTTCAGACTATCTAAAATTAAGTTCTTTTAGGGATTTATTTACTAAGACTTCGCTGTGCCTGTCTGTCTTTAATTAGGCTGTATCTCAAGAACAAAACTATCGCGGTTTAAATATCAGAAACAACCATTGTTGTTTCCTCAATCTCATTAGATTAAAATGTTAGATTTCACTATGCAGTAAAATTAATTTAATTTCCTTTCAATGATCTAACTGATTGAATGAAAATAAGCTATTACTTCAGAGTCACACAATAACAAGTGATCAGATTGCACTGTCCTCACTAAACTTGACAAAAATAAACATTTTTAGTTGTACTATCGCGGCAATCGAACCCACAAAGTCGAGTACTAGGCACTAAACCACTGGACCCCAGAGTCGTTCATAATAATAATAATAATAATAAAAAAATTCTGTTCTCACGCGAATTACTCGCACATACAATAAAAATTTCAATGAAATTGACTTATTTTCTAACACTAAAGCTAAATTTAAAAATAATATAATCAATTCACTAAAATCGCAAAAATAAAAAACGTACAAAATAAAATATTTATTAAATAAAATATTAACTGCTTGTTTTTCTGTGGTAGTGTAATTAGTAGTAGATACTACAGCTGTCCTATCGAATCAATCAATAATGCTTACCTATTGTTTAATTTAGACCGCTAAGAGTTACTTTGTTTATTACTTTGTTTTTTACTTTGTTTTTTCTCAAATACTTGTTCTCAAAGACTTGTTTTTAAAACTATTGTAAACTAACATTTTACTACGAGGCTCTCATTTTTTTTATCTCACGTTAGCACATCGGTTATATATGGGAAACCTGTTATTGGCTTTACTTTTGTAATTTACCAAGTTTGTAAAATTATTTGTATTATGCTGTTGGTTTTCATAATAAATAAATAAATAATAGCTCCCTTCACCGATTCGGTGTCGGTAGCAAATTTCATTCAAACCAGGCCAGCTACGCAAGAGTTGTTTTATAGTGCCCAAGTGTGTGCGCAATACACATAAGCATTCTATCTTCCTTTTACTTTCATAACCCAGCGGAACGGTAAGTTGTCGGTAGCCAATTTCATTGAAACCAGGCCAGCTACGCAAGAGTTATTTTATAATGCCCAAGTGTGTGCGCAATACACAGAAGCACTCTCTCTTCCTTTTACTTTCATAACCCAGCGGAACGGTAAGTCGACACGTCTGGCAAGAGAATAGGCACAGGACCGACCCTTTACATGCCCATCCGACGCATGGATCATCTTTCCTGTCAGACAATCAGGTGATCAGTCTGCATTGTCCTAACCAATCCTAAAAACAACCTTTTTTGTTGTTTCAATGTGGGAATCGAACCCACGAATCCGGGTCGAGAGCTAAGCTCTGAACCACTAGACCACGGAGGCGATTCATTCGTCATTCATAATACCTGAAGACTCGCTAGTGTGTTTACAACCTTTTACAAAATCACCAAGTTGGTCGAAGCTAACTGAAGTCACTCAATGAACTTTCTGATCTTCCACCGCATCAGTGGACTGCCACGGCCTCTGAGACTCTTGGACCGTTGAGTGTGTGATGCCTTGTTCACCATTAGTACCAGCTTACATACAGTAACTTCTGAAACATGAAATTAAAATGTGTTAATTCCATAAAACTCATATCACAAACAATATTATCATGTTAGACGAATTTTAAACTATTCCATATTGCATATTATTCGAGTTGTCATCGAGACGTCAAACAGCAAACATCGTTAAATCGCAGTCCGTGTTATTTAAATCATAAAGTAGTTATATCACCAAGTGCTTCAAGAATATAAGCGTATGAAGTTGTAATTAAGACTTAACTACTACAGTTTGTGCTTTTTTCAACGAGCAGTGTCCAGTGAACAAGATAATAATCGTGGATTTACATCACAAATTCATTATTTTCTCTGTTGGAAGTGAAGGTACATAGAAGTTAGCACACAGCATATAAAAATATAGTAAGCAGCAAGAAATTGATCCCAGTAGCGACACCTAGTTTTTGGTGCGGTGCAACAAAAGTCTATTCCTGTGTCAACGCCATCTAGTTTTTGGTGTGGTGCAACAAAAGTCTATTCCTGTGTCAACGCCATCTAGTTTTGGAATACTGAACTTCTCCGGTATTCTTCTTCCCCTTCTTCCATTAGAACCCTGCTTGTTTATACTTCGGCATAAAAATGTTTACCTGTAAACATTGCGACACCCAATGCTTTGAAGGCCCTAAGTGCACAGTGTGTCTTGGCCAGTTCGACTTCCCATGTTCGGGTATCACTGAGATAGGATGGCGTAAATTAGGAGAACGCAAGCATACATGGAGATGCATGAGCTGCAGGTCGCAGATGCCATCAAGCCCGCATCCATCAACACCATCTTTGGAGAGACCCCCAACACCACAACCTGCAGATATGGACGCCATCGTGTCGGAGCTTCGATCACTCTCGAATAAAATGATAAATCTACCTACCTTGATTGAAGATGTCAAGGCTATAAAACTGGAACTGGTGGAGCTTAAGTCGATACGAAACGAGTGCGTAAGTCTTAAGGCTAGTGTAGAGTTTCTTGACCTCTCTGTAGAAACACTCTCAACAAAGATTAATGACTTAGAGCATGAAGTGGACTGTTTTAAAAAAGCCAAAGAAGATATATTAGCCATACAGGAGCGCTGCTCTAAAATTGAAGATATGTATAGGGATAGCGAGCAGAGAGCAAGATCAAATAATGTGGAAATCAAGGGTGTTCCCATATCAAATACGGAGAACCTATACGACATTGTAGCCAAAATTGGCACCATTATCGGATGTACCATTCCTAAAGAACAGATCAATTATGTTGTAAGAGTTCCTACGCGTCACAGCGATCAACATAAAAATATTATCTGTTCTATAAATAATAGATATCTGAAAGACAACTTTGTGGCGGCTGCTCGCAAACTCAAATCATCACTCACGACTAGCAAACTGGGATTCCAGACGGACAAGATCATATTCGTCAATGACCATCTAACCCTTGATAACAAACTACTCCTTAATAAGACCAAGAAATTGACGAGAGAAAAGGGTTTTTTATACACTTGGGTAACAGGTTCAAAAATACTCATACGGAAAAATTCTACTTCGCCAATTCATCAAAACCGAAAGAGACCTAGTAAAATTTATAAAGTAAAGATGCCACACAGTTCGTCCGATTCGCCCGATGTATTCGTTCTTGCTTGGTTTAACAATGGATTGATTGATTTAGGTAACATTATTTTAGTTAATTTTTTTGACCATATATATTTATCCGCTTGCTTTTTGCTACAAACTGATGCTTATGTAGTTACATTTATACTTCAACACTATATTATCGCTAAGGTTACTATTCTCTTGTATGGATATTTTCATTGTACTTATATAATTATTGCTATTTATCATTATTATTCTGCTCCTTCTCTATGCTTCAATATTCGATTTATCTATGCTCGCTTAATGAAAATTTATTTTAATCCAGGGCTTAATATTTACTGTATTGCTCAGTTTTATTTGGATGGCTATATTTGTTCTGCTTACATGTTAAATTATCTTATTATTTACCATGCTCCCCATTAGCATTTATTACCAGAACGTAAGAGGATTGCGGACCAAGACGACCGAGTTCTATCGGAATATTTGTTCTAGTTCCTATGACATAATTTGTCTGACAGAGACGTGGCTCATAGCAGACATTGGAGATTGCGAACTTTTCGACGACCGGTACACAGTTTGGAGGCGGGATCGGATAGGAATTATGCTGCCACAAACCAAACCTTGGGAGGAGGTGTGCTCATCGCAGTGCGGCGAGATCTTGTAAGCGACATGCGAAGCGAGTGGTCTTCAACCGCCGAGGATCTGTGGGTCACGCTGACCGTACCCAATAAGAAATCGCCTAAAACATCAAAAATACACATATGTACGGTTTATATATGTAGACAGAACCAAGGTCATTCTCAGTCAGCCCAACTTGTGAATTTTTCCAACAAGCTGTACGATAACGTTGTTGGTAGTATGTCTGACATGTTTATAGTTGTTGGCGATTTCAATTTACCGAATATAGAATGGCAAAATTACGACCACGATCAGTGTCTTTATCCTTCAAATATCTTAGGCGAGGCCCAATTTGACTTCTTTGACAACCTAAATCTCACCAATCTTCGTCAATACAATTCCTATGTTAACGTAAATAATAAAATATTGGACTTGATTCTATCTAATAACGACATAACAGTCAATTGTTGCTCGGATGCCTTGGTGCAGGAAGACGTTCACCACAAAGCCTTAAATGTTACTATATGCCTAACGGATATCGAAACTCTCTTCCCACAACCTCGTATCAAGTATCTATATCATGTCGCTGATTTTAACTCCATCAATGATTGCTTGAGCGAGGTAGACTGGCCGACTAAAATAAACTGTGCGTCACTCGAAGAAGCGGTCCATATTTTTTATGATATACTTTATAAACTCATAGATACTTATATACCTACTAAAATAGTAGCACCATGTCGTAGGTATCCTCCCTGGTATAAACAAGCACTTATCAAAATTCTTAAAGAAAAGTCTAAATTTCATTCAAAATTTAAAAAATACGGCAATCGTTCAGATTATGAATCCTTTATCTTGCTACGTGAACGTGCTAAAACAACAGAACGTGATATGTACAACAGCTACATGTCCCAAATAGAGAATAATATTACTAAATCTCCTAAGGCCTTTTGGTCATACGTTAAGTCCAAAAATCAAGTAAATTCTTACCCTTCCTCATTTAAATTTAATAATAGTGCTTCTAGTAACGGTAAGGATATCTGCAACATGTTCTGTGACTACTTCAATTCCAATTTTCTCTCCAGCAGCACCAATTGTGACATAGATTCCCTCTCTGAAGACTGGTTACGGTCCACGCATGCACCGAAGGGCATTGCAGACATAGCATCGATCGAAGTTAGAGATTCACAGGTAAACAAATTACTCACGACTGTCGACGTCAATAAATCTGCCGGCCCAGATAAGATCTCACCGTTGTTTATCCGCAAATGTGCTAATGGTCTTACGGCACCACTTCCGATCCTCTACAAGCGGTCGCTGGCTGAGGGCGTATTGCCAACCATTTGGAAATCGGCATTTATATCTCCGATCCATAAAAAAGGACCAAAGGATAATGTCCAAAATTATAGGCCGATATCAAAACTCTGCCTATTTGCTAAAATACTCGAAAGAATAGTACAAGGTCAACTATGCGCATCCTTAAAACAAAGTATGAGTGAAAGTCAGCATGGTTTCCTCACAGGACGGTCGACTACGACCAACTTGGTCATCTGTAGTGAATTTCTGACCAAGTGTATGGCAGAGCGAACGCAAGTAGATGTTATATATGTCGTAGTCATCTTATTGAATCTAGTTATTTAATTGAATCACTAGGCGGTTATAAAATAGCGTCAAACAGCTCGTTCAGATAGCAAAGTGTTGATATATTTTTTGATTAATTTACTTTAATGTTCGTTTTATTAGTACTCATTCGGAAATTTCGAAGTTTAAAACTTAAATATTAAATGGCTGTCCTAGTCTCGGATTCTAAAATTTGTTGGTAAAAACAGGATTCAATGAAAGCGCTAGTCATTCAATTAAATAGCGGATTCAATATGATGACTGCGACATAAATACCGATTACGCTAAGTGTTTTGACCGTTTGGATCACGTTGTTCTGTTGCGTAAACTTTTAGCGATTGGTATAAGAGGTGACTTGTTCAGATGGTTCAAATCCTACGTACACAATCGATGTCAGACTGTTGTTCTTAACGGCTTCTCATCGAGAACTTCATTCATCCCTTCTGGCATCCCCCAGGGGTCTTTATTGGGCCCTTTGTTGTTTAATATATTCATTAACGATGTGTCATCACAATTTCTCAACTCCAATCTATTCCAATCATCTATTTTCAGATGATATGAAGATTTTAAGCCAAATAACATGCCTGGATGACGCTATTAAACTTCAAAGTGAAATATACAACTTCTATAATTATTGCATAACTAATCACCTAGAATTGAACATATCTAAATGCCACGTTTGCTCTTACACCCGTAAACCTAATCCAATAACATTTGACTACAAAGTAGCTAACGTATCTATAACAAGGGTTCACACTATTAGAGACCTGGGTGTAACCTTTGATTCTAAGCTTCTATTTGACTCACACATAAATAATATCGTCAATAAAGCATCAAAATCTCTCGGTTTCATTTCTAGGATAGCATCAGATTTTAAAAACATTAAGACCGTCAAAATTTTGTATTGTAGTTGGAACCCCAATTACCACACGAATATTGAGCGCATAGAGAAAATTCAAAAGAAATTTTTAAGGCTTTTACAATTTAAATCCAAAACTTTTTTACCGAATTATTTGAAGCGATGTCAAAAATTTCATATTCTTCCACTATTTGAGCGAAGAAAAATAGCTGATATAGTTCTTCTTTTTAAAATATTCAACGGCACCGTAGACTGCCCGGAACTGATTGAAAAAATAAATATAAGTGTTCCATCAGCATCACTCCGACAACATCAACTTCTATATGTTCCCCCAGTATTAACGAACTATCGTCGGAATTCCTACATTTTTAGATCAACCAGAGCGTACAACGAGGCTTCTCGGACTGGACCTAACTTCTACCAGTGTTGGCTCAGTTAAAAAGGACCTTAGTCGCATATTTTTTAAAGGTCTCTAAAGAGGGTAACAATTAAAATTGTTTTATATATATCATTATATTATTTATGTACTTATTAATCGTATTGTACTTGTGTGTTGTGTATTATTAGTATATTTTAGTATATTCTTTGTGAAGATTCTTATAATATTTGTTGTTTTGCTGTCTTACGTTAGTTTCTCCTTTCTTTCTACTCTAGAATTGTCTGTGAAAAGTTGTAATTGGCCTTCTTGTGATATTATGTTAAAACTGTCCTGTATGATCTAGCTGTAAGTTTTCCTAAATAAATAAAATAAAATAAAAATAAAATAAATAAAATATTGTTCTAAAAAGTAATCTAAGTTTTTATAAAAATAGTCTGATAAATCTGTAAGTAATATGTATTCCAAATTTACTTTAACAGATATTTTATAGCCAGCTTAGGAATAAATAACAATGTACAACACATTATTTTAAGTTACTCTTTTTTTTTTTCTTTGTTTTAAACTCACCAATGAAAATTACATTTAAGTATGTAGTTTCAACCTACTTATGTTAACCCTCAAGACCCCATGATCAATTTATTGATTTACTGACTACTCTTAAGATTTGTTGTAACTAGAGATTTGTCAAGCCCTCAGCACTTGACTTTAAAACGGACTTCACGTAAAAACTAAGGGATGACACATTAATTGCATCCCAAGATTAATTATGACCAAAGCTTTGTTTATTTAACACACATGTCTTGTTGTATTTTGTTTCAACTATTGTAAAGGCTCTGCATGTTAACCCTAATTAAGTTTTAAACTTTAATAAGTTGTAACTTTAAATAAATTTTTAATTCTTTTTGAATTGTCTTTCTCGCTCCTACAAACTTGTCTACCTACTTACTATCATGTAAACAATATTTACAAAGAACATGTTATTGTATAAGTCTGTTTGTTTACAACTTGTGCTCACCTGCATAAGACCTTTACTTGTTGTGTAATAATAATTATTATCATTAAAATCAAACTTTGATTTCTTCTTTATTAACTGTGTTGATTTCACTCTATTAATAAGAATATAGCTAGTATAATAACAAGTTTTAAAACTCACATAATTTAAGTATCAAAATACTGTAAGATCTTTTACTTTGAATCTCTTTTTTGTTTCTAATACTGTGATTATAAAACCAGACTAATTCTGAACTTTACAATGAAATAAGTAATGATACTCATACTACCAGTTCACATCTTTGCGAAGCAAGTAGAATAGTCCATAAGATACACAATGCTCATCTGCGTTGGTTGGTTACCCAGCAAAGCTCATTCTATGCATCGCAAGCATGCAAGCTATGCAAGGCTATGCATCGTCCAGTCAAGCACTATCCCAGTGTATTGTCCATCTACAAATAAAACAAAACAGCAATACAAACGAACACTAAACTTTAAAGTTTATTTAGATTTTTGGGCAAGCAATTTCATGGAAACTTTGAAATTGTATTTACTTTGAAGGCTTCCAAATTATTACGAGGAATAAAAAGATTGCTACCACCTGTTACCAAAGCCATCAAGCTTATAACCAAGACCTGTCGTTGACTAGCCAATATCGTGGTTCTATTGTAAATCGTCACGTTCCCATTGTCAATCGTCACATTCCCATTGTAAATCGTCACATTCCCATTGTCAGCACGTTACCATCGTCAGCAGCGCTGTAATCCCATCAATCGTCTTTCTGCTATGCATATACCATGCTGCCTTTGGTAGTGGAGGCTCCGTAATATAATCTGTTCCGTCTCAACGTGATCTGAATGTTCGCAAGGCCATATCCAATCCAACAATTTGTAGGTACCCTGTAACCATCTATCTTGATTTTGCGGGTATATCCCACTCTGATTTCGGAGGGAGATTATATGTGGGCGTCTTTTGATTGTTTGGTATCGTCAGGAAATAATAAGCCGCACAAACAGTACTGGTTTATTCATTTTTAGATGACATAGTTTCACTCTAAAACATTAACTCAGATCGTGGATGCAAACGGATTCATTTCAAGACGTGACGAGGTCAGCTGACATCTTGGCTAACGTGTCTGAAACTCCGCTTCATACGGTATCTTCCAATGGTCACCCCCAATAGAATCTCATCACCCTCTTTCAGGTCTCCCGTCGACAATGCCATCTGTCATCGCTGACATAAGTGACACTTATCAAACGAGCTGTCCTATCCAACTGTCACTTAACACATCCAAGCGTGATCTTGACGCCAAGAGATCCTCCTTCTTCTTTCTCCGACATATATATTAATCAATAGTTTATTAACTTTTTACACTTGAGTAATTAGGGCAGCAATATCTTATCGAGCAGATTACAAGACCAGTACTTTCGTCTTTAGCGCCTCCACCAGAATGACCGCGCCCGACTGGCCCGACTGCCCACCACTACCTCACCGCTCCTCTCCCTCCACACCCATCAAGAGATGAGGGGAGGAGGGGAGAGTAGGAGCGGTGTTGCCAGATAAATAAAATAAAATCATGACAAACTGTATTTGTATTTATGCAAAGTAAACTGAATCATTTGTGTATTGTTGATCGAAGCATTCTAATTACAAATTAAAGTAATGCTTACGATTTAATACATTTTATTATATACTAGCTGACCCTTGCCCACTTCGTTGAGCATAAAAACGGTTTATGATGAAATTCAACTAAAAAAAACAACGCAACGCGGGAACCCGCAACCCGCAATGCGGAACCCGGAACCCGCAGCATGGGAACCCGGAACCCGCAACGCGGAACCCGGAACCCGCAACACGGGAACCCGGAACCCGCATCGCGGAACCCGGAATCCACAACGCGGGAACGCGGAACCCGCAACGCGGGAACCCGGAACCCGCAACGCGGGAACCCGGAACTCGCAACCCGCAACGCGGAACCCGCAGCATGGGAACCTGGAACCCGCAACGCGGAACCCGGAACCCGCAACGCGGGAACCCGCAACCCGCAATGCGGAACCCGGAACCCGCAGCATGGGAACCCGGAACCCGCAACGCGGAACCCGGAACCCGCAACACGGGAACCCGGAACCCGCATCGCGGAACCCGGAACCCACAACGCGGGAACGCGGAACCCGCAACGCGGGAACCCGGAACCCGCAACACGGGAACCCGGAACCCGCATCGCGGAACCCGGAACCCACAACGCGGGAACGCGGAACCCGCAACGCGGGAACCCGGAACCCGCAACGCGGAACCCGCAACGCGGAACCCGGAACCCGCAACACGGGAACCCGGAACCCGCATCGCGGAACCCGCAACGCGGAACCCGGAACCCGCAACGCGGGAACCCGGAATCCACAACGCGGAAACGCGGAACCCGCAACGCGGGAACCCGGAACCCGCAACGCGAAACCCGCAACACGGGAACCCGCAACCCGCAACGCGGGAACCCGGAACCCGCAACGCGGGAACGCGGAACCAGCAACGCGGGAACCCGGAACTCGCAACCCGCAACGCGGAACCCGCAACGCGGAACCCGCAACGCGGAACCCGCAACGCGAAACCCGGAACGCGGGAACCCGGAACGCGGGAACCCGGAACCCGCAACGCGGAACCCACAATGCGAAACCCTAACGCAGAACCCGCAACGTTCACGGAAACGCTGTCGAATGGAATAAATAGTATCCTATGTCTACTTGCTCTAAGCTACTTCCTCACCAATTTTCAGCCATATCGATAAAGCCGTTCTTGAGTTATAAATAATTTAACTAACACGACTTACTTTTATACATATAGATGTATACATTACTCCTACTAACATAAGCTAAGCAAGGTGAATGCTCCCGTCACAGTCGGTCCAGGCGATTCGGTGATCATTAGTTAGATGACGATGATGATGATGATGAAAAGTAGCCTAAATTAATCCTTATAACTTTAGCTATCTACCAGTGAAAAAGTCTCGTTAAAATCGGTCCAGCCGTTCCAGAGATTAGCCGGAGCAAAGAGACACGCTGACAGACACATAAATTTTTTTTAAATTATATTTTCGTTTTCAGTAAATATCGTTGCCAATGCAAAATAAAAGCAGAAGATATCGTTTAAAATGTCATATGCATTTAGAAAAATTAGTTAGATGACGATGATGGTGATGATGATGATGAAAAGTAGCCTAAATTAATCCTTATAACTTTAGCTATCTACCAGTGAAAGTCTCGTTAAAATTGGTCCAGCCGTTCCAGAGATTAGCCGGAGCAAAGAGACATGCCGACAGACAGACAGACAATTTTTTTTAAATTGCATTTTCGTTTTCAGTAAATATCGTTTAATGCATATTATTATGCACATAGAAAAACGTTGCTAATTGAAAGTTACAAACTGACACTTCAATTTTATTTATTTGTAGGTATAGATGTATAGATTTGGAACACCGTCCCGATGCGTCTATAGGGCTGCGTTTCCACTGACACGGAGGAGCTTAGCGGTGCCCAAGCGAAGTGGAGCGGAGATTTCGAGCATAGTGATTGGTCAATTCGGGTACCGCAAGCTCCCGTCCGCCTCGCTCCTCGTCAGTGGAAACGCAGCCTAACTTCTATAACGGTCGTCATGGTAACAACGTTGTTTACAAATGGAAAACAAAAATTATGAAATGCTATAAATACCGTATTTATATCGGCTTAAACTATTTGGATTCATATTTTTGTTAATCCAAATAGTTTTATTAATCCAAATAGTTTAAGCTTATATAAAAACGGTATTTATAGTATTTCATAATTTTTATTTCCCATTTGTAAACAATGTTGTTACCATGACACCCGTGTCATATAGACTGGCAACGACGCGAATCGATTGAGCCCAGGTTCAAACCCCGCGTGACCAACACGTATATTTTCTTCTTTTTTCTAATTTTCTGCTTATTTTTTTCAACATTTTCTTTCATAATAACCTTTTCGTGACAATAACGAACATACCGTAAAAAATTTTTTTACACTTTGGGCTACATTTTTGGGGTTTTAGTAAGGAACCCTATTTTTGTTGAAAATATAATATAGCCTATGTTCAGCGCTAGGAATGTAGCTTTCCAACGGTGAAAGAATTTTTCATATTGGTTCAGTGGTTTTAGAGCCTATTCCATTCAAACAAACAAACAAATAAACAAACAAACAAACAAATAAACAATCAAATGTTACCTCTTTATAATATGCTTCAAGTTTTGATAATGTTACAATCTAATGTACCTGCCTTCATGATAAAATTAATAAGCAGATCAGGACTAGAGCGAACTTGGTACGCTTAAGTGAGGTAAAACACCTTTTGAGTGCAAGTGGCTTTAGGACCTGGGAACCAGTTAGAACTTGGTCTCTTAAGTGAGGTATAGTCCATTTAAGTGCAAGTCTTCTGGTAAAGAATCTGCGTATAAATGAAGAGCAGGTGTCTGATGGTGACGAAACTTAAAGGCATGTAGATATCTATATTCTAATAATGTTTAACTGTTTCAGCATTTTATCTAGACTCGTGAGGTGCCTGGGACAGTCACCGAGCAGAATGGCCGTGTTGGCAATTTTAGTAAAATAAACAACTTGCGCCACCTATTTGAGTAAGCCGGAGGAACTAAGATAAATGGCGCCACAAAAAAAAAAAACAAAGGCTGAAGAAATAATCATTTGCATCGATTATCGTTTTAGAAGTATTACTCTAATCTATGTTCTCTTTTCTCAACGGGCGGTTGGACTATCAAGTCAGAATTAACGTTTTTTCTATCCAACTGATTATTTACTGGATTGCTATTATTCACAAATTGGAATATACGATATTATTTGTATTTGTGAGTTTAATTTAACAGAGTAAACAATAATCATGTCAATTAAGGATCATGGAAACATAATGGCCGTTTTTCCATACAGAAACATCTCTACATGCCCCCTGTTTCCTTCCTGAATATTGCCGCTAGAGTAACAAATTTTTTCCCGAATATCTATGTATACTTTTAGTGCTTCCCTATTTTTCCTTTTTTTCATAAATTAATTATTAATTAGAGATATGGACGTTCAAAAACCTAAAAAATATGGTCAGATTTTCGGCTGCGTTCAAACATCCATAAAACAATTTTTGGTATATTTTATAATAAAATCAAAACATAGAAACATAGCTCAAGCCTTTTTTTTAGTTTATAATGAAAAAAGTTCCTAAATCGGTTAAGTTTTTGATGAGCAAACAGTGGTCCTAAACGTCGATTTCTTGTACATTTAACAGGTTATTTCAGTTCAAGCTGCAGTTGTCTCTATCGCGTTAGTGGTAGCTAGCTAGGGTACTGTGAGACACACGGCTCAGCACACCTTAGAGGTGTGCATAGAGATATATAGTTAATATGGAGTAGCTGCAGTCGACATATACAATTTTTATCTCTTTCGTTCTTTTTCGTCAAGTGCAAATGCTTACAAGAAAAAAATTCTTTATATGCTAACGTAAAACTTATCACAACGATCAATTTGTGTTTGAGGTATATATATTTATTGTTATTTTTGTAAAAAACATATTATTCATGTATATTTTAGTGTTATTTACATATTTTATAAGTGACAACCCTAATCAAAGGCAGCCATGTTTAGTGACATAATTGGCACGTTTTTTTTGTAGGTATTTCTGGAGGTGTGCGATTGATGGGCCGTGCAGCGCCACGATTCCGTGTCAGTGATTGGGCGGACCTCTCGCTTTCGATTGTGGTTCCCTGCATGCTCGAGAGCGATGAGGCATGGCAGGCGGCGGCCTCCTTATATATATGCGAATACATCATTTCGCAGAAGGAGGCCTCGGAACGGGACAGAGAGATTGACCCATCCCCTGCTCCGCTTTGCCGGCGAAGGACGGGGGTGCGGAGGCGTCGTTTTGCGGCCCTCCCAACTCACGTCTGGTACGGGGCTCCGGGTAGAGGGATGGGTAACCTCCCCGGCTTTGTCAGTCTCGGCGCCGAAAGGAGCGCTTCAGTTTGCCGGAGCGCTCTCTTAATTTGATGGAAGTCCGGTCCCTATAGAGGTAAACCGGCCGGTCGTGTGAGGAGTGACCTGTGCTTTGACAGATCCAGGGCACTCCACCCAACATAACGGCTGATGGCAATCCGCAAGTGGTTTTAGTGGGTAAACCGGCCGTAGCGAGCCGGGAGTCCCACATACCCCTCGGGGGGATGCGTAACGCATTTCCCTTGCGAAATCAAAAAAAAATGGGTACTGTAAGACAGCAAAAAAAATTCAAATTGCCCGGGCATTATGCATATTATCAATCACCTTTTGGGTTAAGTAATAAAAACATGTTAAATAACCATTTGTTGGGCTCTGTCAAAGGGAAAACGGAACCCTATTACTTAAATTTCGCTGTCTGTCTGTATATATTATGTCTATCTGTCTATCACCAGGTTGTATGTCAAGACGAAAGTTTGTGAGTGAGTGTGTGTGTATGTTGTTACGCTTTCACGCAAAAGCTACTGACCGGATTTTGATGATATTTGGTATGGTTTACGCAGCAAAATGTACGGTTCCTGCGAGATGTCATTTAGAGCGCGTCAGTTCGAAGGTCACGGGTTCGAATCCCTTCGAAGGAACAAATTATTTTCGTGTGTTCTGGAGTTATGTGTATTAAATGTGTGTATTAATATAATAAAAATCTTAAATACACGTGTAGTACAAAAGTGTAAAATATATTTTTCCGTGTATTATAAGTTATTCGGATACTTAGCACTAGGCTAGGTATAGCTAACGCGATGAAAAAAATACAAAGGTCTAAAATGACCACAAGGAGTGAATCCTAGTCTATACACACGAACGCACTGGTCGTTGACCTAAGACCTGGGGCCTTACCCAAGATGCCATCGCTTAGTTACGTAAAGTTCTGTAGATACGTTATCTGTTTTGAGATAACGACATTGATTTCGTACCCTACATACACTAAGATTGCGCTTCGTCATGGCGTAATTTTGAAAACGTTTTGTCTCTGGTTCCGGCGCCATATAACGTAATTTTCGCTGTCAAGTGTCAACTGTGTCAACTGTCAAATCCGTCACTAGACTATCATGTTACAAGACAACAAACTACCATGTGCCAGTGTTGCCAACCTAGGAGTTTTTCCCCTAAATTCGGTGGCAAAAAATTTCTACAAGCAGTTTTTAGGTGTAAAATTGTTTAGGTTTATATTTGGGGTCTCTATTTTTTTACTTACCTATAACGACCAAAATTTTAAAAGTCAATCTGTATAATAAATAATGTTGGTAGTGTATCTTAACGTATAATGGACATAATCACATTTTTATCAGGATTAATTTATTTTTATTATATTTATAGTTTTCAGTGCCATAAGAAAATTTAGGGATTTTTTTTAAGTAGTTGTTACCATTTTGGGACTTTTGTTGTAAGTTTGGACATAAATATTTATGAGAGTTGGTAACACTGCCGAATGGCCGACGAGTTGCTACTTAGGTCTTAGATGTTTTTAACAATGAACTTGTATTGAAGCTATTAGTAATTAGTGAAGAAGATGTGTAATCAAACTATGAAGAGTGCAAAAAAGCACGATGCCATAGATCAGTAATACAATCACGGAGAAATTCATACATTAATAGAGGTTAACAACAACACAGGTAAGTAAATAAAACTTTTATGTAAAGTGTTTAAATGGAATGTTTATGCAAACGGCAACAATAATTATGGTAGAACAAAAAAGTGGTGCTTAGTAGGTATACAATTTAAGGCTTTTCGTACCTACCTGGCAGCCAGTCATTTATCATAACATCATATTCGATAATAATAAGTATAATATTATCTACTTCGTATGGGAGTAATGGGAGACTTTGTATATACTACGCAGTCACGAATATCAAATGGCTAAAGTAGCCATTCATACTGTGTACCTTGATCAATAAAATCGTCACCCGTAACATAACCATGTGAGTTAGTGAATGAAGTATGAATGTTAGGATCTTATTACATTTAGATATTATGTGCCGGCCTACCCTTATGGGAAATTGATTGGCATAATATTATGTAGGCATTGGCATAATAATATTGGGTATAATTGAAGTAACTACTGTATAAAGTCATTGTTTAATTAATCATTATTTATAAAACTTATTTGTATTTATATAACTTGATCCATATATAAACATATTATCATCACCTGTCTAGGTAACAATAAAATAACAAGTGGTTTTCACAAATCACAAAATGGATATGTTTAATTATAATTAATATATTTGTGTGAATGAAAGCACATAAGTCTATATCTATATTAAGTCCTGATAAAGCTAATAATATATATTTTTTCAGACAACGGCTGCAGCAGCCTTAATAGGACACATCACCTGCACCATCTAGTGCCTGCTGACCTGCAGCGATAAGGCATTGAAAAGAAAAATAAACAAAGAATCACGTGGGACACTCAAATTTTCAATATTGACATTTCATATTAATAAATATTTACATATACTGCCTGGTGTGTTTTTATCCCATTTTCATAATTATTACTCACCGTCAGACGGTGGGTGTTTAATTCCTACCTTGTTATGGAACATGTAGGCTAGGTTCTAATCCTAGGTAGGATTGGAACCGTCATGTGAGTCGTTAAGTTATTAACAAGTAAATTTATTTAACTTTAAAGGGATTAAATTAATTACAAATACTGGAAAAAAATGTTTTATTAACAATTATTATTGTTGTATTTATTTTACTCTTAATTAATCAGTATAATGAGAAATAGTTTAGTATACTTAGATTTGTTAATTTTTACAGTTCCATTTGGCCACGTTTTATCTCATATTATCTTGTCTTCACCTACCAGTTTGCAGTACCTACAGATTTTCACTTGCTTTTGATGTTGCTTAATATAAGTAATTCACTTTGAAACTAATTATGCCAAAAACTGCTAAGATTTACAACAATTAAACATATTAATACTTATTTAGTTTCTAATGTTTTACAAGTAATTTGAAGCTTATGAATCAGTTTTCAATGTTTTATATGTTAAGATATTAACAAGTAAAGTTACTTAACTTTAAAGGAATTAAATGAATTACAAATAAGTACTGGAAAAAATGTTTTATTAACAATTATCATTGTTGTATTTATTTACACTTAATTAGTCAGTAGGTATAATGAGAAATAGTTTAGTATACTAAGATTTGTTTTTACAGTTCCATTTGGCCACATTTTGTTCATGAATGCTTTCTTATTCCTGATGAATTATTCTATTTACCTAATTCTAGTTCTAAAATATTTTTAATACAGTAAGCATTTCTTTTTCATTATCATCTCTTTCACTTAGCAGTCTTTAGCATTGGTTTTTATGTTTGCAAATCCGAGTACCTACCTACCAACCAAAGCTTAGTAATTTTGCCAAAATCTCATATTATTATCTTGTCTTCAACAGCAGTTTGCACTACCTACAGATCACTTGCTTGTAAGTAATTCACTAATTATGCCAAACACTGCTAAGTTTTTGGCATTGTTTTGGCATTATTTTGTTTGGGTAACCAACAGCTTATTAGTAATACATTAACAATACAGTATAGATAGGATCAAAGCCAGTAACAGGATATAAATCAGTTATCAATGTTTTATATCGGGAGACAACAAATAATGTCGGGAATGTCTTCTATTGCCTTCAATTACTGTATATATACGCCTCTCCTAGGTATATTCGTGTTGTGCGGCCAACAATAATCGCAAAGCACCTAAACTCTATTGTACTCTAAACAAGAATATCAGCTGATTAATAAATATCCGCCATATTGTTCGATATCGGAGTTAAAAGCACCTCTTTAGACTTCGTTATCTTGAAAACAATAACGTATAAGATAGCGTTCGACAAAATGTCAAAATGTGTAAGTTGGGTAGCCATTTCATATAACATTATCGTCAATTGGAAAGCGTAAAAGTTTACTGTTATCGTCTACGACAAAAATGTACAGGTTGGGTAGCACTACAAATATCGATTACGACTAAGGACGTCATTAGTCGTACGCAAAAGTCAATTCCATACATTTTTAAATAGCGTACTTCGATAACGACAAACGTAAAAGCATGTTGGGTAAGCCCCCTGACCAGGGGGCCAATCGCGCTATTGTACAAAGTTTCATTTGAGGTTCAACTAAGTTTCGTTTGTGTTTCAGCTGCGTTTCGTTTCCAATCCAGCTGAACATTTTTGGTCCTTTACACAATTTAGATTCAAAAACTTAACTTTTAAACGATCACTTTGTTTCAAACGTTCGAGCTGCGTGCGAGTTAAACTAGCTCCGTATGAACTTTTTGTTTGACAGCGTTTGAGTTACAACTACGGTCCAGCTACGTCTCACCTAGCTGTCAAAAGGATAGCGCGATACCAAATACGTCATAAAGTCGAGTAACGTTCACGTTTCGGTTGCGTTTCAGCTAAAGTTTTTTAGCGCGATTGCCCTGCCGGGGGCCTATTACAAGCTCTTAATTCCAGCCAGTTTACACCATACAACATGGCTGCCTGGAATTTTCGTATTACGATCACATAATAACTGCATGATGACAGCTAGTTAGCGGACACGTGACACTTGACTTGCTTCCAAATGTCACTTTCAGACAACCAATCTAGGGTGGATCCATTCAGTATAACATATCGCTGTAATATGAAAAAGAACAAGGCGATATTTAAGACCCTATTATTGAATTGCCTGGAACCAGGCTGGTATAGAGTATCATAATACGGCCCCAGGGTTGAAACTCACCTGTTTTTTTACTTTTCTCGTGATTTATCCCGATAAGGTAAGTAATTTATATGACGTGCCAAAACAAAAATGCTTTACGCGTCCTTTTTTTCACACTATATTCGGCTTGATAATATATTATGCACCGTGAGACACGTTGTTTATGTATAGAGAACAATAAATAATTGGTCAGGGACGTGTCACGGTATTAATTGAAGATCAAACGAACTTACCTTAAGTGAAGTTCGATCACAATTATATGAGCGACTTCATTCTTCTGAAAAACCATGCAATTAAGTTTAAGTAGAATGTAATAATAATCTAGTTAGGTACGTTTATACTTTTTATAACGTTAAACACGTTATAAAAACTATAAGATTACGCAAATTCTATAATTAGAACATAGACAAACAAGGAACAGGAAAACACATACGTAAAACATGGCGCTTAATGTTTAGTCACTTAAACTTAGCTTAGCATCGATCGGTCTGCGTCGAGCCGGCCGTTTATATCGCACGGCCGAGTCTATAGAAGATACAGATTAAAAACTACTGTCAACGTGATAAGATTGAATTACGTTATCGTGCAAATATATAATCGTGCGTAATGTACGTATAATGTATAGAGCTGTGACTTGTGAATAGCTCATTATTTATAAAAATAAACCAGGAATTAAATCAGATTTAGGAAAAGTGCATTCATCAACCGAAAGTCGGCTCGATATTAACTCAATAAAAGTGTGTAAAAAAGTGCAAATAGTGTGACTGGAATATCTCTATAATGTTTATCTACGCGTGCTATATTGTCGTTGCTGTGAATATTGCGTACTTTTTAGCGCGAATATTTAAAATTTTATACCACATGTTTGTGCTTTCATTCAAAAATTATTACCAACCGAATTCGCACTTGCGAGAGAAGTATGGAGATTGGGCAGGTGAGTTTCGTGGAATGTCAAAGACAAAGTAACTTTTTTTTATTTAGAATAAATAAATACAAAAATGTTTTCTGAACGTCGTTTCTATAATATGATGCCTACCCCGGTGGTAGTCGGGAATTAGCCCAGCGAGAAGGTGGTAGGTGGTCGGGAACTAGCCCAGCGAGAAGGACCGGCGTAAGATACTCGCATGGGGCCATCTTTTAACAAAAATATGGAAAATTTCTCTTTTTAAAAATAATATATTTTTTAAATAAAATAGTTTATTTATTTTGTTTGGTAAATCAACACCTTATAAGAAACAGTAAAAAACTGAAAAGTATAGATAAGATGAAGCCAGTAACAGGTTTCCAATAATAATTATAAACAATATACATATAGGTAATATAACTAATGCTAAGTTTAAAAGTTTTAACATAATATGTGAAATTTTATCATAAGTTATAATGATCACATTTTAATTAAGTTTACATAATAATGATTCAGTATTATATTAGATATTAAATAAAAAAATTATACATAGGGACCTCTAATAAGCAAGTAGAAGATAGACATAAGTCCAGTTTGACCTACATGGGTGGGGTATCTGCACGTTTATCCAAAATAATGAGAAATAACTATAAGCATGTCGGATTTAGGGCCGATTTTTCAATCGTCAGATAACTTTTAACTAAGGAATAAATATGTGACTTTGGCAGATTTTGTATGGAACAAATGTCAAAGTCACAAGTTTATTCAACAGATAAAAGTTATCTGTCGATTGAAAAATCGGCCCTTAGACGAATAATATTTTTAAAAATTAATTATGTCATAATAAAGACCGGATTGATTCAAAGTATTTATCAAGTGTCTACAGAATCGACAGTGTATACGTAGGTCAGACTGGACGTAACATTGAAACTAATAATAAAAATGTGATTTATCACGATGACGAAATAGTCATCGTGATAAATCACATTTTGCCAAACATCTTTTATTCATTAGTCATTCCTAAGTATAAGAATGACTATTGAATAAAAAATGTTGTTGCTTCCGTTGTTGAATGACCAAACGAACCTTACTACGTCACCTCTTATTAACTTGTTTGGTGAGGGTACTTATAGTCGGTAGGGAATATAAGGCGGCGGTTTGGGGTTTGGCGGGCAGCATCACCTAACGAATATATTATATTACTAGCTGTGCCCGCGACTTCGTACGCGTGGAAAAATTATTTAGGGCAGTGTTATTATAAATATGTTTTAAAAGAAGTAGGCCGATGAAGTATTAATAATAGTTTACCGTCAAATAATGGCTCGGACATGCCATATGAAGACATAAGATTACCCCCAATAGATGTAAATATATCTTGAATAGTCAGACGTATAACTGCTCAGCATCAAAAAGTACACAGAACACCATCATGAGTACAAACAAATGGCGCAACCTCTGAGGACTTCCGCTAATATGTACTTGCCAATGTTGATCCCGTAGGCTGATTATGTATCTCGCAACAGCAATTCGACAGGCGTAAATTGTACAATTGTTTACAATATCGCTGTCAAACGTATACACTCGAGAGCGATATTGTAAACAATTGTACAATTTACGCCTGTCGAATTGCTGTTGCGAGATACATAATCAGCCTGCCGATCCATGCCCGGCAAGCCGCTTGGTATGTAGGGTATATTAGATATATTGCCATCCTTTCGGAGCTCAGCAAAAGAAGTAGACCCGAAAAACATGCAGTAAAGAAGTTATTAGGATATTATTATTCGGATACCCCGTATAAGCCCGGCCAATTTTTTTGTTAATTTAGTATAGGATTTAACTTCGTGGTCCATCTGTCTGTCTGTATGTCAAACCCCTTTATCTCAGAAACACGTAGGTATCAAGCTAAAAATCATATCAAATACTCAGGATCTATTACTTTCCCTTGAAGCTGTGAAAAAATCATACTTCTTAGCCACCGCAACCAAAAGATACAGCCGTTTATGTCGAAATTTTTATCATTTTCCACACTTTCAAGGGATTTAAAACCTAAAGGGTACTTCCCGGGAACTCAGAATCTTTAGAGATAATCAAGCAATAACATTTTAAATTAGTGCTGACAAAGGATAAATTGCGAAAACATAGGTATATATTTTTTTTGAACTTACGCTACCGTTTTTGTCATGAATGTTTTGGGGTATTAAATTGAATCTTATATTATAAATACTCAGGTCTCTAATATCTTCAATTTGATTACAATCAAATCAAAATGTATGGCGCTCTCCAACTCGCACTTGACCAGTTTTTATTTATTTATATTATTTTTATTTATTTATTATTATTACTAACCTACGCTAACAAATATGTACGTATCAGTACATATAAAGGACTTTACAGCAAAAGTACCTACTAACTGATTTTATACAAAAAACTTTCGTAATAAAGAAAGTCAAGAAAAAAAAGTTAGATTGTCCCTACCTAGTATAAAAACTAAGAAATAAAAAGATCAACAAATACATAAATCTAAGTTATACTGACCTAACTTTTTAAGTATTGTGTAAATCAAAATTCTATTTATTGGGTATGTAATATTAGTAGTATAATAGTTTACTTGAAAACAAACTATCCTACGCCTATACAAAAATAATTGTTGTATTTACAAACCCTAAATAATATAAATAAATGAAATCACTTTTATCGAATGCCATTCTCTCCCGGTACGTTAGCTGCGAATAAAATTTGAAGCAGCGCGCGGCTCCCGGGCCCGGCGCTCTTCCTACAAACGTCCAGCAAATACGACATGGTGTTTTTAAATTATCATAACTTTTTTATTTATAAACCGATTTACATGAAACAAACACTAAATGTTAAGTGAAGCTTGCCGCAATATATTAGTGAAAAGTACATCTTAATCGGATAAGCCGTTTCTGAGATTAGCGTGCACAAACCCACAGACAAACAGACAAACAGACAAAAATTTCAAAAATCATAGTTTTGGGTACTATTGCGTAAATAAAGGTTTATCATATTTTTTTTCAAATATCTTCAATGTACAGACACGACTCCTCTACAGATTTATTATATGTATAGACTAGCTGTGCCCGCGACTTCGTACGCGTGGAAAAGTGATTTGGGGCACTTTAGTATTTTTAAATATATTTTTAGTTTATTGGCGCAACCGATGACAACTTTCGCTAATAGGTACCTACTTCCCAGTGTATCCCAGTGTTGATCCCGATCCAGCAAGTCACGTACCCGGCAAGCCTCTTGGTATGCAGGGTATAATATGTAATAATATAGTACCATCCTTTCGGAGCTCGGCAAAAGAATTAGGCCTTCGAACAATATGTAGAAGTCAGCAAAGGTATTCGAAGTTAGGATAATATTATTCGAATGCACCGTATAGACCCAGCCAATTTTTCACGTTAATTTAGTAAAGTATTTAACTTCGATGTCCGCCTGTCTGTCTGTCTGGGTGTCAAAACTTTAACACGTGTAGGTATCGAGCTAAAAATCATATTAAATACTCAGGATCTTCTGTCCCTTCTGGCTGTGAAAAAAACAGACTTCTTAGCTTTATCTACCCAAAGATTACTCCAAAGGGAACCAAAACCTAAAGGTTACTTCCCGGGAACTCAGAATCTTTAAATTTGATATGAAGCAACGTCTTAATAGTGCCGACATAGGATAAATTGCGAAACCATAAAAATATTTTTAATTTTTTTGAACTTACTACCGTTTTTGTCATTAATGTTTTGAGGTACCTACTTATTAAATTGAAACTTATATTGCAATTATTAAGGTATTTAAAACGAAACTCTCGGTTAGACATGGGCGCAGCGGTAAGCCCCGCCGAGGATCCAGCAGGCTTACTCTCGACACAACCGAGAATCGAATAAGATCGATCTCAACGGTTTTTGGTGTTTTATTTGGTAGATTACTTCGGAACTAATTAGGATAAAGAAAACCGTTAGAACGTATCTTTTTGTACAACCGACCATATCAATCGACAGAGAATAAAAATAAACAAACGTCAATTTATTTGGGAGTATGTGGCACGATCGAATCCGAATCAAAATCGAATCAGTTTGGAGAGTTAGGACCCAGCTCGGCGCGCCGATCGGTTTTAGTAGCGTTTTTTTTATTAACCTACCCTAAGTATAATAAAATTAATATAAATAAATGAAATTTAGTTTTAAAGAAAATATAAAATAAAAAAAAGATTAAATTTGAATGTTTGCAGCGTGGTTCCTGCCGCGCTTCATAGACTAAACGTCCAGCAATTTTTTTTAGTTGTCATAAGTTTTTTATTTATGAACCGATTGAGATGAAATAAAATATGTTAAGTCAAAATTACTACAATATAATATGATTGAACCATATCTAAATCGGATAAGCCGTTTCTGAGATAAGCGTGCACAAATGCACCGACAAACAGACAAAAATTCAAAAAATTATTGTTTTGGGTACTATTGCATAAATAAAAGTCTCCTATATTAACATAGGCACAGTTAGCACAGTTAGCGGCTGTGCGTGGTTCAATTCATACACCGGTACTGCCTCTTAGCACATTTTAATAGTATTTTTTACCCAGCAGTGGGATGGAGTTCCTTTGGTTGACTTTCGCCAAAATTCCTACCTACCAGCATCTGATACCTACACTACACCAGCCCGGCTCGGACGTAAGACGTCACGCAGCAGCTGGACCACGCGGCGCCCGGTCGAATCACGGCGAAACGATTTTAATTTTGCTATATCTCCTAAACTATTCATTATATTTGCATGGTATTAAGGGCAAATATAGTCTTCATGGAATGCTTAAGCCAACTAACGTATTAAAAATGATAAGGATTAATACCATGATGGTATAAATAGCTTTCCAAAAACCACTTAATTGCCCGTTTTTTAGTTTATCGCGAAAGGCTTTCTTTTAATACAGTTAATTAAGTTGATTTTATACAATAAATGATATTTTTTTTCAATTTGTGAAGCAAGTTCAAAAATACTTTTTTTATATTATTATGTCACTGTGGAAACACTTGTCTTCCCAGAAAAAAAATCCTGTTAGTTAGGTACTTATTTCATGTTCTAATCTACTTTAGTGCCACGTTCTATTGCTTCGCGTCACTGTGTAAGCGATCCCCCCGCGCCCCCCGCATGAACTGTTCCTCCGCAGGCCGCGCGCGCGTAATTTATCGTCACTGCTCGGCTCTTATGTATCGTAGCGTTATGTTCTATAGCCTATAACCTGCCCAGGAATATGGGCTACAATCCTACCAAGTTTGGTTAAAATCCCTTCAGCAGTTTTTGTTCCATGCGTGCACATACAGACAGACAGACAAAAATTTTACTAATTGCATTTTTGGCCTCAGTATTGATCGCCAGTCATCCTCCAATATGTATTTTGAAAAAATATTTAGTGTACAGAATTGACCTCTCTACAGTTTTATTATAAGTATAGATATAGATATCATATAATATATTTAATAATGTATAATATATTTAAATAAAAAAAAACTTTTTAATTTTATTATAAAGAATAGCAAATATTTGAAAAACTTAAACCTAAACAATTTTCGCCAATATTTTAATATTAGTAGAAACGAAATAAACGCAGCAAAGATATCACTTTGTTTATTTCCAGTGGTGACAGGATCCACAGACGGGGTAGGTAAACAGTACGCGCTGCAGCTGGCGCAGAGAGGCATCAACGTCGTGCTCATCAGCAGAAATCCCCAGAAGCTGCGAACCGTCGCGGAAGAGATCGGTCAGTAATTGGTAGAGTTGTAGTTGCAGTGGTGACAGGAGGGACCGACGACCTCAACATAAGCGCGTTAACGTCGCTAAGTAACTTAAAAGAGAACTACGAAAACGCTACTTAATTTTTTTAATAATTTTCTTTCGGCCTTTCTCTTATAATGAGTTTTTTATTTTTAGAATCTAAATACCAAGTGCAAACGAAGATTATAGCTGTAGACTTCAGCGAGGGCACACAGGTGTACGCACGTATCGAGAAGGAATTGAGTTCAATACCTGTCGGCATATTAGGTAAGAACAGAGATTCAAAAATCCGATCTCGCGTAATGTTTCTGAAATAAAAAACCTTCATCTTCTAACCAAGCATATCCCACTATTATATTCTGGTCAGTGTTTAGATAACACCGTTAGCGGGGTCGTGGAAGATTGCCACTGAGTGCCCATAATCCTCGCATATAGCGCATGGAGAAAGGCATCGGGAGGTTTCAGGTAAACCCGGCGAATTCTTGGGCGTTCGTCATACCCCTGCCCTCTCGCTCGGGGGTGGTGGGGAATACTAACCCTCTGATACAGAAATGAAAGGCTGATCAAAAGTAGCGAGTAAGCGTAAAAGTTGTTGCGAGGGTTGTTCACCAATGAGCGTTCAGAATGGCTTGTTTCAGTTAGAAATGTTAGCTGATCGACGATTTGATCAACCTTTCAGAGACTGGGGGTCAGTGTTTTACATCCCGTTAAAAAGGCTTTTGATATGACAGAATTAAGCATAATTTCAGTTAATAATGTGGGCGTGCTGGACGAGCACCCGATGCGGTTCTGCGACGCGGAGCTGGAGCGGCTGTGGGAGATGGTGAACGTGAACGTGGTGACGGTGGTCAGCATGTGCCGGCTGCTGATGCCGGGGATGCTGCGCCGCAACAAAGGCGCCGTGGTCAACATCTCGTCCCTTACAGCGTGGCAAGCAATGCCATTGATGGGCTTATATTCAAGCACAAAGGTAGCTTTAAGTCATATAATACTGTTTAATAGTAATAATAATAATAAACATTTATTCCACAAAACGCAAATTACACTACACAATGAAAAGATAAACACAAAAGTAAAAAAGAAAAACCACAGACGTAACAGAGATATAATTTAACAACAACAACGTACAGACAAAAATAACCAAATATAAGAAGAAAGAGGAAGACAAATAAGTATTGGCAATTCGAGGTCTGCGATTGGCTTGGTAGGCAGTGTAATGCACAAGTTGCAGAAAACGTATCTACTCAGGTGGATGACTGTGGATGCTCCACAGGCCCTGATATCCTGTGGACCCAAACTGTCAGGCGTTAGACAGACTACTCCAGGCATTTGTAAAATAATGATAGATGTTTGTTTGAGATCAATATTTGTAAGACTCATCTAATGTTGGCCATTCACGCAACGGTCTACCTGTGCAGTATGCAGGAAGACCGCATCGTATGTGGTAATAGACCACAAACAGGTTATCTCTCTGATAGATCGTTGTGTGGTTCACTTTATACGATTACTTAACGCGGTACTTGTTGCGCGAGTAGTTGGAAGATAAACTGTACTAATGTATACGTACGTAATATTTTCTAGTAGATACTAGGTATGTATTTTAAAATTAGCACTATTATCGGTTTCCACATTCGCGTCGCGTTTATTTACTCGTTGTCAAGGCCGACTGAAGTTCACATTTCTAAATATATATCTATACTTATACAAAATATTATAAAGAGGAAGCATTCGTAAAGTGTTAGTAAAATCATATTCGTTTGCAATTGTAATATATTGGTCCTTACATATGAAATTGGCGTTTTGTCGTACTGGCCACTTTGATCTTAAATATATCCTCTTTGGTTAGGAATTCCAAATTAAAATTTAAACAGCTATTTACTCATGCATTTGTGTTTTGCAAACCGTAATTCATTTGTTTTTTCTCTTTTACTTTTTTTTCTGCGTCACTCATTTCACAAAATGGAAAACTTAAAATATCGCATTATTTACGAGTACGAGTTCCGAGATATGTAAGGACCTAATACAGTAGAACCTCGTTAAGTCGAACCTCGATAAGTCAAAAACCTCCAAATCTCGAAAAAATGTTTTGTTCCCTTCCCTTCAAACACCAAAACCTCCATTACTTGAAATCTTGACCCTCTGTTAGTCGAAATAATCATCGAGTCCCTCCAAGCCATTTTGGTACATCTTTTCACTCTATAACTCGAAAAAATTAATTTGACCTCTGTATCTCGAACATAGCAACGTTTTATTTTACAACCTCTACAACTTGATCAATTGTAATTTATTACCTCTATTGTTCGAACAAAAATAAGTTACCGACTTTAAGAACTTGCCGACAATGTGAGTACACTATTGTTTCTTAGAAAACATTTTAGGAGTATACGATAATAAATTTATGACTCACGTAAACACGTGTTTGCTTGCTTGGTGTCAGGTGTTCAATTTTAACTCAAAATTTATAAGAATAAACCTCAAACTCTTTATGTCGAATCAAAATCCGCCTAAGTCGAAATCCTCCATAAGTTGAAAACTATAACTCGAAATTTTTGGCGTCTCCCTTGATGTTCGACTTATAGAGGTTCGACTGTATTAGGTCCTTACATATGAAATTGGCGTTTTGTATGGGAGGAACATAAAGGCGATTTTTTCATATTAAAATGTATTCTATAAATCAAAGTATGTACCATTGCTATCTATACACTTTTGCCATCTTTTAAATATAAAAATTAAAAAAATAAAATAAAATAAATTTATTTCAGGTAACTGCGACCCATATCAACAAATAATTATTATTACATTACACAACAAATAAAAATGAGTTCAAAATTCATTACATAATTTTAGGTAGTTCATTGATCGCTTTACTAAAAAAAACCATTCGGACGGGAATCAATGAAATCTTTGAAAGCGGTTTGGACTGCCTCATCGGAATTGAATTTTTTTCCTTGCAAGAAGATATCCAAATTTCGAAAAAAATGGTAATCTGTTGGAGCAAGGTCCGGAGAGTACGGTGGATGTCTTAGACATTCCAATTGAAGCTCCTCTAATTTGGTAGCCGTCTGTTGGGCCGTGTGTGGTCTAGCGTTGTCTTGTAGCAGCAGTGGCGTAGAGCAATTGACAAGTCTCGGTTGTTTAACGGCGAGCGTTTCCATCATGGTTTGCAGTTGCTGACAATATACATCAGCCGTAATCGTCTGACCAGATTTAAAAAAGCTATAGTGTACGACACCGGCACTAGTCCACCAAACGCTTACAAGTATCTTTTTTTGAGTAAATTTTCGCTTGGGGCAAGACTTTGCTGGTACACCATTGTTCAGCCATTGCGATGAGCGTTTACGATTATCGTACAGGATCCAGTTTTCATCACATGTAATGATCCGATTTAAAATTCCTTCGTTATTGTGCCGGTTGAGCAATGTAACGCAGCAGTCGACGCGCGTTTATCGGTTTGCTTCACTCAATTCATGAGGTACGCACCTTTCAAGCTTTTTCACCTTCGCAATTTGCTTCAAGTGAATTAAAACGGTTTTGTCACTAACACCGCAGCCTGTAGCTAACTCTGATGTGGTTTGCGATGGATCTGCTTCCACAATAGCCTTCAAATCATCATTATCGACCTTGGTCTCCGGCCGTCCACGGGGCTTGTTCTGCAGGTCGAAATTTCGAGAACGAAAGCGTTGAAACCAAAAACGCACCGTGTTTTCTTTTGCGACACCACCCCCATACACATCATTCATCCTTCGAGCCGTTTCTGCAGCACTGGTGCCACGGTGGAACTCGTACTCGTAAAAAATTCGATATTTTAAGTTTTCCGTTTTGTGAAATGAGTGACGCAGAAAAAAAAGCAAAAGAGAAAAAAAACAAATGAATTACGGTTTTCAAAACACAAAATATGCATGAGCAAATAGCTGTTTAAATTTGAATTTGGAATTCCTAACCAAAGAGGATAATATCTATCTATGGACGCTTCACACCACGTCAATCTGGCCCTGTGCTAAGTATCCGAAGAACTTGTGTTACAGGTACCAGACAACGGAAATATATTTAATACTTTTATACTATACACATATTTAAGATTTTTATTATATTATACACAAATTTAATACACATCCATGACCCAGGAACATTGAAAACTTTTTGTTCCCTCGGCGGGATTCGAACCCGCGACCTTTCGTTCGAGCACCAACGCGCTCAACCAACTGCGGAGGTCGTATATATTTAAGATCAAAGTGGCCAGTACGACAAAACGCCAATTTAATATTATGTAAGGACCTAATATAATGCTAATAGCGGGTACGACCACGGCTCTACCCTAACCATTTTTGGGCCTATGCATTATTTTCTGATTTCAGCCTCCCGTCAGTTGTTCAATAACATTTTGAAAATAAATTGGATCACGTTGAGGCTACTTCTGGGTGGTCTCGAATTACGTCATCCGCGTGAGGATTAAATTACAATATTTCAAATATTTTGTTTATGAGCATATTTAGATTATATAAACAATACGTCGTTAAAATCGCTACGAAACAAGCTAACATATACGGATTGGTTTAGTTTGGCCTTGTAATGTATAATTTATTCCAATTTGAAATTAGGTAAAACTATTTTTTCCCCATTTTTTGGTAATATAGTCGTTGAATTAAAAAATATATAAATGATTTTATCCAAAAGCTTTTTTCGTCCTCAGGTTTATACATATTACTTCCCATTATTAGTAAAAACTAAGACACATTACATACATTGTTTCTAAACCACAAGCTTTATAAAAACGCGGCACTTAAACGCTAGCGAAGGTCGCAAAAAAAAGGGTCTTGTTTACACTTCAATTCCGAGAACTCGATTGTCGAGTGGCCGGGAATGTTACTCATTGTTTATTATGGTTATTCTTATACACAAACGAAAGTTGAAGCGTTAAAACTGTTTTGTTTATTAGAAATCAAACGATGAAAAAAACACTAGATACCTATTACGAAAAAATTTCAAATCATGTTTGATGAAATATCAATTTTTGTGCAAAATATTTATCAAATACACATTGTATGCATGAAATATTGTGTGTTTATTACTTACCTATCCATAAAAATTCAAATAAAGAAGCAAAAGTCTGGATTGGTATGCGATTACATATTGTATAGGCTCTATCTTCGGCTATTTTTCTAATGTAACTTAAATTTTAGTTTTGGAATTTAGTAGAAGGTACGCATTGTATAGTGCTTACTTTGATTTCTATATTTTTGCATATTTCCGATTTTACCTACATTTTAAGTATTTAACCAGTTTGCCATTATTTGGTATACCAAATCCTATAGGATATCCTTAAATATATTTTAATCTCTTTTCAATCCTGTATTGTTATAGCGACAACTGACAAACATGTAACTGTTGCAGCAGGAGTGAGGAGACACACCTTACGATAAATTGTGCATGTCTATTGCAGGCCCTCGTCAACTCCCTCACTGTCGCCCTACAGGAGGAGTACTCGCAGTCAAAGGTGGACATCAGCTTCGTCTACCCCTCCTTCATCGCGTCCAACATGACCTCCTTCTCCCAAAGCCTCAGCGAGGGGACTCCGTTCACCCCGAACGCGGCCACGTACGCGAAACAGGCCGTCAATGCTATCGGATCGTTACCGATGTCGGCCGGTTATTGGTTGCATGTGTTGCAGGTAAACACTATTTTTTTGGTGACGATACGATTTTCGATTATCTGGGGGCACGATTTTCGATTATCTTGATTCTCACGATAATTAAAATATAAATAACTTTGCAGGTTGAACTGATGCTGATGCTGCCGAGCTGGGTGCGGACGAAGCTCTCCGGTTACAGATTGCACAGACTCAAAGACGAATACGAACATAATTTGAACAAAAATAAAGATGTGCCTGTTGTAATATGAAGAATGTCAATCAGGTGGTGGGTAGTAAAATAATAAATCAGTTGTTATCTGCACACGGTCGTTTCATTATGTTACATGGTGGCAGCGGTGAAAACTTACTTAAAAGTTATTAAAAGTGATTGTTTGAACAATAAATAGTGGGTTTATATTGTTGAACGTGTTTACTGCTATTAATAATAATGGAACACGCTCGTCCACCCCCTTAACTAAGCTTGGATGGCAACTCCGTCAGCAGGGCTGACGCTTGGAAGCGCTGGAAAACGCAGTTCAATTTGTTTTTAAAAGCATCGGGGGTGCATAAAGAAGAAAGTGGGGTTTCTGTCTAGTTTGCTTATTAATTTAATTGGCCCGGAAGGTTTCGATATCTACGAGACGTTTGTGTTTCAAGATGGCGGTGAAAAAGATAAAGTCAATACATTGATTAAAAAATTTGACGAGTGTTAAACCTGACATTACTTTGGCGAGATATAATTTTTTCACAAGATATCAAGAAACGGGGGAATCAATAAACCAATATGTGACTGCGTTGAAGTTGTTGAGTGTGAATTTAAAGTTTTAGAAGACGAACTGGTACGTGATAGAATAGTGTGTGGCATACGGAATACGGTGGTTCGGGATCGCTTGCTGAGATCGGAAGATTTGACTTTAGACAAAGCTATAAAAGTTTGCCAAGTCGACGAGATATCTCAGGAAAGCAACCGCGTATTGGAGTCGTGCACCGGTGGCGACCAGTCGGGGGCAGCTCGTGTGGACGCGGTGGCCCCGGCCGGGCGCGAGCGGGCGGCGGCGGCGTGCGGGGCGCTCGCGGCGGGACGGTCCGGCAGCGGGCCCGGCCGCCACGCACGGGCGCCGGGGGCGGCGGCGGCAGCGGCAGCGACGTCGGCGGCGAGGCGCGCTACGTCTCAGCGGCGTCGTGTTGCCACAGATGTGGAGGCGTCGTCACCGGCGACTGCCCGGCCATGGGGGTGCAGTGTTATGTGTGTAATAATTACGACCATTTTGCGAGAATGTGCGAAGTTAAAAAAGTCCACGAAATAGGCATACAGGAGCAACGATCAGATGAGGAGACCGAGAGTGAGTCGTTTTTTATTTCCAGTTTGTTTAACATTTCTGAAATTAATTCTTTGTCGGACGATTGGTTTGTTTTTCTTTACGGCGATAATAATAATTGTTGTGAGAAATTTAAATTAGATTCTGGAGCCGATATAAATGTTATTTCCTATAAACGTTTTTTGCAGTTAGGCTACGACTCGAACGTAATAAATGATAATCATAAAATAAAGTTGCGATCGTATAGTGGAGACTTTATACCGATCAAAGGAATTTGTACATTAAAGTGGTCACATAAAAATATACAATATTGTTTGAAGTTCGCTGTCGCAAATATTGAATGTCAAAGCGTACTGGGATTGCAGGCTTGTTTATCGCTAGGATTAATAAAATGAATTCACGGTTAAAGTATTTCTGAAAATGATGATTTGTTTAACGGAATCGGGTGTCTACCCGGCGAATATCACATCGTGATAGACAGGGACGTGACGCCGGTGGTGTGCGCGCCGCGTAAAATACCACTGGCTGGTCCGGGATAAGTTACACGGAGAATTGAACAGAATGGTTTAGTTAGGAGTTATTCAAAAAGTCACGCATCCGACGCCCTGGGATAATGCTATAGTAGTTGTGGCTAAGAAAAACGGGGACTTGCGTGTATGCTTAGACCCCAGAACCCTAAATAAAGCTATTCGACGTGCTCATTTCCAACTGCCTAATTTAAATGAAATCGCTACGAAGTTGAAAGGTGCTCGGTATTTTTTAATTTTAGTTGCCAGTTCCGGATTTTGGTCTCTTAAGTTGGACGATGAAAGTTCAGACTTGTGTTCATTTAGTACGCCGTTCGGGCGCTTTCAGTACTTACGGTTACCTTTCGGATTAAATTGCGCGCCGGAGGTATTTCACGCGAAGGTCAAACAGCTGTTGGAGGGCCTAGAAGGAGTAGACTCGTTTATTGACGACATTATATGTTGGGGATCTTCTAAAAGCGAGCACGATATGCGTCTCGCAGAACTATATAATAGGGCTAGGCAAATTAATTTAAAGTTTAATAAGGATAAGTGTAAGTTTTGTGTGAGTGAGGTTACATACTTGGGTCACATATTTAACAAAGACGGAATGCGGGCTGATAGTGAAAAAGTAAAAGCGATAATTAATATGCCCGAGTCAGTCGAGCTTAGAGAGGTTTTTAGGGGCGGTTAATTATTTATCTAAGTACATACCAAACTATTCGAAACATATATTTCAATTTTTTTTTTTTTTTTTTTTGTATGATGTTTCTAATGCATAGTAACAACATAAAATTACAATCTAGCCTTAAGACTAATGAGTAATTTTTTTATAACTTAACTTGCTAATTATTGTTATGTTTACAAATTTAAGAATGTGTCCATCAGCACTTTACTTGTCTCTATTAAGGGGAAGTCACTTTGTTCGTGTGTTTTTTTTTTTTTAAGTCTCACTGCACTAGGTATACAGTATACACTATACACTAACACTAATAAACTAACTCAAAAGGTTTTGTCCTTTTTAGTCTTCTGACTATGTCTGTATTGTCCAAGAGCTGAATAGCTTTGACGTTAACGTGGTTTTGAAGTCGTTTTTCGTGAGCTTCAGCAATTTTTTTAATTTCGTTAGCGACAGATTCCACTTTAAGATCCCTGTGTAGATCGTCATTCCTTATGTACCACGGTGCATTAACAATACTTCGAAGTACTTTGTTTTGGAATCTTTGTATAATTTGTATATTACTATGTTTGGCACAGCCTCAGAGCTGGATACCATAGGTCCATACTGGCTTAAGGACTTGGTTATATAAAAGTATTTTATTTCGTACTGACATCTTCGAGTGTTTACCGAGGAGCCAATACATTTTCTTATACTTAATATCTAGTTCATCACGTTTCTTTTTCACGTGTGTCTTCCAGCGAAGTTTCGCATCTAGTGTCATACCCAAATATTTGGCGTTATTTTCGTATGGTATAGCGACGTTGTTTATGTATACCGGATGATAATTATGTCTTTTATTTGTAAAATCTATATGAATAGATTTAGACTCATTTAGTTTTATCCGCCATTGTTTTGTCCATTCATATATTGTATTAATGGCTTTTTGGACTTTATCCACGGCCTCCTTGTGAGTGACACCTGTGGCCATAACAGCAGCAAAGGTTGCAATAGTGTTACTCTCTAGTTCTGGTATATCGCAGGTGTATAATAGATACAGGACCGGACCTAATACACTACCTTGAGGTACGCCAGCAGTAATTTGCTTAAGCTCTGAATATGAGTCTCCTTGTCTTATTCTAAAAAACCTGTTTGACAAGTAGGAGCTTATTATTTCTACAAATTGATATGGAAGGAACTTCTTGATTTTTCGAATAAGGCCTTCATGCCAAACTTTGTCGAATGCTTGAGCTACATCTAAGAATACAGTAGTGCAGATCAGTTTTTGTTCTAGTGCATTTTCAATTATGTTGGTGATTCTGTGTATTTGATCTATGGTAGAGTGCTTTTCTCTGAATCCAAATTGATAGTCTGGTACTATTTTTTGTTCATCTATTAAAGGCCACCTTCTTAATAAAAGTTTTTCGAATAATTTTGATATTATTGGTAAAAGAGAGATCGGTCTATATGAAGTTGTATCATGAGGTGGTTTTCCTGGTTTTGGTATCATTATTACTTCAGCTACTTTCCACACATCAGGTACATGTTTTAGACGAAATGCAGCATTAATGTGCGTGGTAAGTTTCACGATGGCTTTACGTGTAAGATGTCGAAGAACTTCTCCTGTGATAAGGTCATACCCAGGAGTTTTTTTGAGATTCAAACGTTTGATTTCTTTATAGACTTCCTTGGGAGTCACAAGTTTAATATCCATATCTTCATCTGTAATCAGAATCTCATCATCCTCAATCATTTCTAAAACTTGTGGATCACTTACATTGGGATGAAAAATTTGTTCAAGATGTTGAGCAAATCTATCAGCCTTTTGCTGATTGGTTGTTGCCCAGCCACCATCAATTTGTTTAATAGGTGGTATATGCATTATGGGCTTTTTTAAATGTTTGGTTGTTTTCCATAATGAGTAATTTGTGGACTTATCATTGGTTAGCTCGCTAAGATGAGTGTCCAGTGATTCATCGTGAAACTTTTGTATTTCCCGTCTTAGTTGTTTTGTCAAATTGTTTAGCACTTGTTTGTCGTGTTTATTATTTTACATTTCCATTAACGAGACTTTTAAAAAAAGATACAATTTGGTGTTGGGAAAAAAGACATAAAAATGCCTTTGATAAATTAAAATTATTGTTAAGTTCGTCCCCCGTGCTCGCATTGTACGACGTGAAGCAGGAGGATAGAGGAATATTTGAAAGACACAACGTCTACTTGCGTAATAAATTCTATTAAAGAAAATTTTGCACGCTACGGTATACCGGATACGGTTATCAGTGACAATGGACCTCAATTTGCTGGTCGTGAGTTTAAATTTTTTTTTAATGAATGGGTATTCGATCACGTCTCTTCGTCCCCTTATTATGCACAATCTAATGGAAAAAGCGAGCGAGCTGAACAAACCGTGAAAAAGCTTTTAAAAAAATCATTTGACAGTAAAACGGACTTTTATTTAAATTTGTTAAGCTATAGGAATACTCGAGGGATGATTTAGATTCTCCGGCTAGACTTATGATGGGACGGCGACTGAAATGTAGGCTCCCAGTACATCCAGATCTTCTAAAACATAGTAACATAGATAGTCAATATGAGAAAATTATAGATAGACAATTAAAATGTAAAATGTACTATGATCAACATTGTAAGAGACTGCCGGAGTTAAATGTCGGCGATGACGTAACAATGTTAGAAAACAATAATAAACGCGTACGCGGAACAGTTGTAGGAAAAGCGAACACACCGCGTTCATATATACTAAAGAATAAAATAGACATCTACCGTCGCAATCGCCGACATTTCATTAAGGACGTAGCAAAAAATAAGCAGGCTAATCATCCACACGATGAGAAGAGTCCTGGCATTGAAATATCGGACGAGTCCGAATATGGGGAGGATGAACTATATGAAAACTGTAATGATGGGTCACTTTACGAACCAAGTGTTATTACTAACTGTAGAGATTCATATTCGCCTCTTCGTACTCGACGCCATCCGAAACAATAATTAATTATAAAATAATGTATAATTTTGGTATAAGTATGTATTTTGTTTGTAGCTTGTTATCTTTGTAAAGGGAAGATGTTGTAATATGAAGAATGTCAATCAGGTGGTGGGTAGTAAAATAATAAATCAGTTGTTATCTGCACACGGTCGTTTCATTATGTTACAGTGCCTAATTGTGTGGGCACTCTCTCCTTCACTCTCGTAGCCCAGAGAACAGGCTCCATTGATTCGAAATTTCATGTAAATATATTGAAGGAATAATAGGTTTCATACAAACTGTTGTACCCAATACGCCGTATACGGCGTTTCCCGAAGGCGTTTCCTGAACCGAAGTCATAAACATACATTTCATGAAAATACGTTTAAGTATATGTCCAAGGAATAAAAAGTTTCATACAAACTTAACCAACCCCCTGGATTGAATTTTGAAAATTTGTAAAAACCGTTCATAGTGGTTGATTACGACATAAAAGTAATACAAGTATAAAAGTCAAGTTTCTAGTCTTAATGCTTTGTATAATACCAATGACATTGAACGACTACTTGTATGTTGAAATATTACAAAAAATTGTTTAAAAAAATTTGTCTAAAAATTTTTGTTTGTCTTGCCTCGCTTAAAATACTCAAGTAATCTATACTATCTATATCTATACTAATATTATAAAGAGGTAATGTTTGATTGTTTGTTTGTTTGTTTGAATGGAATAGGCTCTGAAACCATTGAACCAATATGAAAAATTCTTTCACCGTTGGAAAGCTACATTCCTAGCGCTGAACATAGGCTATATTATATGTTTAAAAAAAGTAGGGTTCCTTACTAAAACCCCAAAAATGTAGCCCAAAGTGTAAAAAAACGACCTCCAAAATTTCTGACGTCGTGTGCGCTTCGACAACGGCTTGACCAATTTCGCAATTTTTTTTACGGTATGTTCGTTATTGTCACGAAAAGGTTATTATGAAAGAAAATGTTGAAAAAAATAAGCAGAAAATTAGAAAAAAGAAGAAAATACGTGTTGGTCACGCGGGGTTTGAACCTGGGCTCGATCGATTCACGTCGTTGCCAGTCTATATGACACGGGTGTCATGGTAACAACATTATTTACAAATGGAAAATAAAAATTATGAAATGCTATAAATACCGTTTTTATATCAGCTTAAACTATTTGGATTAATAAAACTATTAGGATTAAAAAGAACATCAATCCAAATAGTTTAAGCTGATATAAATACGGTATGTATAGCATTTCGTAATTTTTGTTTTCCATTTGTAAACAACGTTATTACCATGACGACCGTTAGACGTTATTGACGTTAGGCTGCGTTTCCACTGACGCGGAGCGAGGCGGACGGGAGCTTGCGGTACTTAATTGACCAATCACTATGTTCGAAATCTCCGCTCCACTTCGCTTGGGCACCGCTAAGCTCCTCCGCGTCAGTGGAAACGTGGCCCTGTAGACGCGCCAACATCGGGACGGTGTATCAAATCTTTGTAGATCTATACCTACAAATAAATAAAATTGAAGTGTCAGTTTGTAACTTTCAATTAGCAACGTTTTTCTAAATGCATAATAATATGCATTAAACGATATTTACTGAAAACGAAAATGCATTAAAAAAAAAAAAAACTGTCTGTCTGTCGGCATGTCTCTTTGCTCCGGCTAATCTCTGGAACGGCTGGACCGATTTTAACGAGACTTTCACTGGTAGATAGCTCAAGTTATAAGGATTAATTTAGGCTACTTTTCATCATCATCATCACCATCATCGTCATCTAACTAATGGTCACCAAATCGGCTGGACCGACTGTGACGGAAGCATTCACCGGGCGTTAGCTTATGTTAGTAGGAGTAATTTATACATCTATATATGTATAAAAGTAAGTCGTGTTAGTTAAATTATTTATAACTCAAGAACGGCTTTATCGATATGGCTGAAAATTGGTGAGGAAGTAGTTTAGAGCAAGTAGACGGACATAGGATACTATTTATTCCATTCGACAGCGTTTCCGTGAACGTTGCGGGTTCCGCGTTGCGGGTTCGCGAAGCGGGTTTCGCGTTGCGGGTTCCGCGTTGCGGGTTCTGCGTTGCGGGTTCCGCGTTGCGGGTTCCGCGATGTGGGTTCCGGGTTCCCGTGTTGCGGGTTCCGAGTTCCGCGTTGCGGGTTCCGGGTTCCCGCGTTGCGGGTTCCGCGTTCCCGCGTTGCGGGTTCCGGGTTCCCGCGTTGCGGGTTCCGCGTTCCCGCGTTGCGCGTTGCGGTTTCCGGGTTCCCGCGTCGCGGGTTCCAGGTTCCCGCGTTGCGGGTTCCGCGTTCCCGCGTTGTGGGTTCCGGGTTCCCGCGTTGCGGGTTCCGGGTTCCCGCGTTGCGGGTTCCGGGTTCCCGCGTTGCGGGTTCCGGGTTCCCGCGTTGCGGGTTCCGGGTTCCCGCGTTGCGGGTTCCGGGTTCCCGCGTTGCGGGTTCCGGGTTCCCGCGTTGCGGGTTCCGGGTTCCCACGTTGCGGGTTCCGCGATGCGGGTTCCTGGTTCCCGTGTTGCGGGCTCCGGGTTCCGCGTTGCGGGCTCCGGGTTCCCGCATTGCGGGTTCCGGATTTCCGCGTTGCGGGTTCCGGGTTCCGCGTTGAGGGTTCCGCGATGCGGGTTCCGCGTTGTAGGTTCCGCGTTGCGGGTTCCGCGTTGTTTTTTTTAGTTGAATCTCATCATAAACTGTTTTTATACTCAACGAAGTGGGCAAGGGTCAGCTAGTTTTTAATAAAGAGAGAAATCTGATATATCTGACGACCTCCGTAGCGCAGAGGTTGAGCGCGTCAGTGCTCGAGCGAGAGGTCGCGGGTTCGAATCCCACCGAGGGAACAAACAGTTTTTAATGTCCTGGGACATGGATGTGTATTAAATTTGTGTATAATATAATAAAAATCTTAAATATGTGTATAGTATTAAAGAAGATACTAAATATATTTCCGTTGTCTGGTACCTGTAACACAAGTTCTTCTGATACTTAGCACGAGGTCAGATTGACGTGGTGTGAAACGTCCATAGATAAAAAAAAAGATTTATAGAAAAAAAGAGGTTAGACGCTTCTATTAAGGGAGTGCTTTGCACATTGTTTGAATTAAAGCTATATTGAAACACAAATATCATTTTATGAAACGATCATGGCATATAGCTCTGGAAAATATTATAATGAAGATTATATATTTTTTGGGATTTTTCAAGAAGACCAGTATTATAATTCTTTTTTATAACACACTTCACAGTTGTTATGGGAGATTTCAATGCGAGGCTGGGCTGCAGAAGCGATGATGAGCTGAAAGTGGGGCCATTTGGATATGGGCAGAGGAATCCCAGAGGACAGATGCTGGCGGACTTTATGGAGAGAGAAGGACTCTTCATGATGAATTCTTTCTTCCAAAAGCCGCCGCAGAGGAAATGGACCTGGTTAAGTCCCGACGGTGTAACTAGAAATGAGATTGACTTCATTATGAGCACAAAGCGGCAGATATTCAACGATGTCTCTGTGATCAACATGGTTAAGACCGGAAGTGATCACCGAATCGTCAGAGGCATGTTGAATATAAACGTCTGTTGAAAATATGGACGCCTGAAGCTTTATCATAGCAATCACTACGATGCTCACATTATATTGTCACTGACAAAATGGCGTCTCTCGTCCATATAATTGTGAACTGTCATACATTGTCTTCTAGTATTAAAATTTAAAATAAATAGTTACTTCACATATTTCACCCTTGTTATCATTTCTTCAGGTTATGGGCCGCCCCATGCCTACCGTGTAATGTTATCTCAATGTTTTGAAAAGTATTTAACAAGTAAATCGTAAAGTAAAATCGCGAGTAACTTAACCTCAATCTTAGCATACCGCGTTCGGGAGTGATTTCTACCTTTCAGCTATTTAAGTACATTATTGAAAGCTATATAAATATGTCTGGAAGTAATTCAATTATGTCCATTGGAAAATTAACGGGTCGTGATAATTGGGCAAGTTGGAGTTTTGCTGTCAAAGCATACTTAGAACATGAGGATTTATACAGTTGCATTTTGGAAAAACCACATGTCAATGACAATGCAGCAGTAAAACTAGACATCAAAGCTAAGTCAAAGTTAATATTATTAGTCGACCCGGTCTTATATGTACATATACAAGAAGCTGAAAGTGCGAAACAGGTATGGGACAACTTGGCGAGGGCGTTTGAAGATAGTGGACTGACTAGGAAAGTTGGCTTGTTAAAAGAACTAATTAATACAAATTTGGAAAATAGTTTGTCAGTTGAAGACTATGTAAATAAGATAATGACAGCCGCTCACAAATTGAGGAATATAAAATTCAATGTGGATGATGAGTGGTTGGGCACATTAATGCTGGCAGGGTTGCCAGAAATGTACAAACCCATGATTATGGGGTTAGAAAGTTCTGGTATGAAGATTAGTGCTGATTTAGTAAAAAATAAGTTATTACAGGAAGTGAAAACATCAGACACTACCGCACTTTATACAAACACAAAAAAGTCCAAAATTTATCAATTAAAAAATGCAAAAGGCCCAAGATGTTTTAATTGTAATAAGCATGGACATCTCAGTAAAAATTGTTGGCATAAAAAGACAAGTAATAATGAAAAATCAATTAAAAATACAGGTTATGTTGCAGCTTTTTCAGCATTCACAGCAAATGATTTTAATTCATGGCATGTAGACTCAGGAGCATCTATGCACATGACTATGCACCGGGACTGGCTCACTGATATAATTCCTTCATCCGTATCAAGCATAAGAATTGCTAACAACAAGGAATTAAAAGTCGCATGCTGCGGTAATGCATCAATCAATGTGACAACAAACAATGGCAGCACTGAATTGATTCAGGTGAGGAATGTTTTATATGTACCAGAATTGAAAACAAATTTGTTGTCAGTCAGCAAAATAATTAAAAGTGGATGTAAAATAACATTTAATGAATATGGTTGTCAAATATTTAATCAGAATAACAAGTTAGTTGCTAAAGCTACATTAATAAATGAGACATATTTGTTGAATACTTGTAAAAATCAAGACATGCAAGCCATGATGACCAAGACAGATGATGATACTTTTCTGTGGCACCAAAGGATGGGCCACTTAAATTTTGGTGATCTTAGTAAAATACCGAACTGTACAGAAGGTGTTAAACTGTTGCGAAGGACAGAAAATTCCATTTGTGTAACCTGCCTTGCAGGAAAGCAGACGAGAAAACCGTTTTCCACTGGAGGCTCCCGGGCAACCAGTTTGCTAGAGCTTATCCACAGTGATGTATGTGGTCCAATGCAGCATACTTCTATAGGAGGGGCAAGGTATTTTGTAACCTTCATTGATGATTTTTCTCGAAAAGTACATGTATATTTTATTAAGAATAAAAGCGAAGTCTTAGAAAAATTCATGGAATTTAAAAATAGAGTAGAAAATGAGTTAACTACAAAAATAAAAATTCTAAGAAGTGATAATGGAACCGAATACTTAAATAATAAATTTGATACCTACTTAAAGACACATGGAATACTGCACCAGACATCTAATCCATACACACCTCAGCAGAATGGTCTCAGTGAACGAATGAACAGAACATTAATAGAGCGCGCTAAATGCATGATTTTAAATGCCAAATTGCAGGTCACATACTGGGCAGAAGCTGTGGCTACAGCTGCTTATATTATAAATCGATCTCCCACTTGCAGCCTGTTTGATGTCACGCCCTATGAAGTATGGACTGGGAAGAAACCAAACCTGAGCCACATGAAGATATTTGGATGTCCGGCAATGGTGCTATTTCCTAAAGAACACAGAAGTAAGTTAGATGTGTAACGTGCAGCGTATGCAGTTATGCACATACGCATTTGTATGCATGTGTGTTGTAGCCTGTAGTGTCAGGTGCCCCGCTTTGTCTTTAAGACTAATTTTAAGTCCAGTTACAATTTAGTATCCGTAAGGGTATGTTGCCCTGCCGGCACCTATGTACCAATACCTATGTAATATGTATACTTGATAATATAATATTATGAAGTCCGAAGAATAAACTTTTAATTTAACGACCACAAATAGGGCACACCCTTACATTGGTGACCCCGACGTGATGTGATTGCATAGGTGCCGTGCGTGTTTTACAAAATAATTCGGACTATAAATTTTAAAAATAAAAAAACTTTGAGTGACAATATAAAGTGTCCGACACGAAGAAGCTGAACACCCTAGCGTCGATAGCTGACAAAGTCATGGAGACTGTGAGACCTACGGGAGTAGACGAGATCGCCTCCTCATCGACTGACTCGATCGTAGCCGAAATCGCTAAGATCAACAAGCGACTCGACAAGATGACCCTGTCACGCCCGAGAAGAAGATTCTACCGTAGCAGTGGCCGCGCTCAATCCCGCTCTTCTGGACGCCGTCGTCAAGATTCGCCACACAGGTCCCCAGCGCGCCAGGACCTATGTTTCTACCACGCGAAGTTCCAGGAAAAGGCTCACCGGTGCATCCCGCCCTGCGCCTGGAAGGATGACCAGGGAAACTCTCCGTCGTGCAGCCAGCAGCGGTGGCCAGCTGCATAGGAGTGAATCACCGCTTACTAATTAAAGATAAGTTTAGTCATGTAAGATTTTTAATAGATACCGGCGCAAATGTCTCTGTTATTCCTCGAAATAAAGTAAAAAATTTGAGTGAATATTTTAAAAGTAATAATTACAATTTGTATGCCGCCAATGGAACACTTATCAAAACTTATGGTTTAAAAACTTTAAATTTAAATTTTGGTTTGCGCAGAAATTTTAAATGGACATTTATTGTCGCTGATGTATGCCAGCCAATTATTGGCGCAGATTTTTTGTCGAAATATAGACTGTTAGTTGATATAGCGTCACGTAGATTAATAGACGAAATTACGCACTTAAACGTTTCAGCCGAGGTTGTTCAATGTAACGAACAATCGGTTAAAACGATCGACGAATGTCATCCTTATTATGACATTTTGGTTAAATACCCAGACCTCACCAAGCCCGTTTCGTTTAGGGAACCTGCTAAGCACTCGGTGTACCACTACATCGAGACCAGTGGCCCGCCCGTTCATGCAAAAGCGAGGCCGTTGCCACCTCATAGGTATGCAAAGGTGAAGGAGGAATTTCAGCTCATGCAGGAGCTGGGGATTTGTAGACCGTCGAAAAGTGCGTGGGCCAGTCCACTTCATGTTGTTCCAAAAAAGGATGGTCAGTTGCGACCCTGTGGAGATTATAGAGCGCTTAACGCTATCACTAAGCCTGATAGATATCCTATACCCCGTATACATGATTTTACATACATACTTCAAGGCAAAAACGTATTTACGCGAATTGATATCAATCGCGCGTATCATTTTATAATGGTCGCTCCTGAAGACGTTGCTAAGACCGCTATAATTACACCTTTCGGCTTATTTGAATTCCCACGAATGACATTTGGTCTTCGTAATGCCGCACAAACTTTTCAACGGTTTATGAATCATACAGTTTTGGAAGGTTTATGCCCGTTTTCACCAACTGTCTCCTAACTTAAGGTGTCTCTTAAGAGCTATTTAGGGAATCTCTTAAGAAAAATGGTTTTCACCAACGCTTAGGTGTCACCTAAGGCCTTAGGGAGCCCCCTAACTTTAGGGGCCCGATATTTCACTACTTAACTGTCACCTAACTCATATCTGTCACCTAACAAATATTATTGCGATTGAAAATATTTCAATCCCTTGAAATGGAAGACGATCTAAGCTAGTTTTTGGAAACTTTAGACGCCGTTGAAGTTATTGAATTGTTTAATACGGATTTGTTGCCGAAAATACCCCGTTTATGTCGCCAATGAAATCTATAAATACGTTGATATCGACTTCTTCATGTAATACAGGTTGACGAAACAGAGCGTAATAAGTATTTTTACGAAAACTTGAACATATTCTGAAGTACCTATGAACATAATAGTACCTAGGCAGTTACTATTCATTTATATTTTACACGCTTGAAATTAGTTACCAATGCAATGCATCATTTTCTGATTATTATGTCGAAAACAAATCAGTGAATATTTTCAATTTGTAAATTAAGTACCTGTACAACTACCTGCTTGGATATTTCAATTTTTATCTCTCTGATACAATTTCATACAAAAAGTAAACTATGTCACAAGTTATGGCAGGCAAAACATACTTTATTACCTAATACTAAAATAGTTTTTAATTTTAGAAATAAATCAGTAAGTAGGTACTTACTTATCACTTAAAAATCAAATATTAACAACTAAGATAATATTATGCCACAGGCAATTTTCTCTCGACTGTTGGTGACTTGTCTAGCATCAGTGTTACTTGTTGCCGCGCATTGTTAAACAAGTTTCTGCTTCTATGGTAACAGTAAGAAAGGAATACATAAAATTACTTGATTCCAAATGTCATTGGTTGCATTAGATTGTACACACATCAAAATACAATCACCTAGTTAACTTATTCCATAATCTATACTAAAACAAAACTAAATTAATGCTTAAATACACTTGTGTATACTATTTATTATCCTAGGTTTCAAAAGTAAAAGTACACTATAATATTAATATAGTTCAAATATAATGTATTATTAATTATAAAATGAATAATTAACTAATTCATAGTACTACTATTAATGTTACCAGGTGGCAATATTGCAGAATAGTTTGGAAACTGCAAGGCTTATAATATATCTATTAATGTACAAACTATAATATGTGATGCTAATCTACTGATCACTGATGTTTGCCTGTTGGCCAGGATCAACATGCCACTCCACTTTATATCAAAATGGTAGTGAGTATTACAAATTTAAAGAACGTATTTATGGACTATCATACCTTTTAGGTGATAGTGGATATCCATAAAGGTAGAAAAATTTGTCTAATCAAAATGATGGTAAATAATTACACTTTATTTAATGTAAAATCACTTTAATGGTTTTAGTTTGATTTGTTACTATTAAAATTAATATGTTGCTTTACACTCATTAAAAACTTTAATATTATAATATAATTTTTTAATTTTATTCTTGTCCGTAGAACCACCTGCAACAATTTAAAGATTTCACAATTATTGTTATTGACTTGGACAACACAATCATCTTAAATGTGCCACATATTTAGTGCCTTCAATTATGTACTTATATACATATATAAATTTTTTAATTTGTAAGAGAAGGTAATTGAATTGCAATCTGTGTTCAATTTTGAATTGCAGTCATCGTCTCACTCCATACTTAAATCTCATTAATCAGGGTGAGAGAAAATATAATGAAGTACATAATAAAACATTCTTGTTTTATTATGTGAACACAGTGGAGCGACAGTATGGTATTTTAAAAAGATTTCTTGTGCTAGGTGTAGGCTTACGGCTTAAACTTAATACCACAGTAATTTTGGCAATGATTGGCATGGAATAATTTGGCAATACCAAATTTAGAACAATTAATAGAAAATTAGACAAGTTTCTACCACCATTGATCCTAGTTACTTATGATTTTCACAGAAATTACATACTTTAGTCAAAATTTTTAAAGGTTATAATTTATATGCCATTGAGTACTGTATGTTTAGATAATAAATAATTTTATTTGTACAAATACCTTTTAGTAATAATTGATATACTGCGAGCCTAATACTTTAACAATCTATTATTTTCGTCTGCAGAAAAGTTTAGACTTCTATAGCGCTTTTCCGCTTTGCTTATAATAATTGTAATTACTAAAACATACTAATAATACAAAAAACTATATAGTAATTAACTACTAAGGATTAAATGAAGTATTTGGAGGCTGTAACACCTTGAACACGTAGAAAAATACGCAAACAGCATCAAATCAAAATATTATGAACAACTGACATTATTACTTTTTAATTTACACTACAGTATAGTATTAAACACGCTTTATGTCATAGTTTTACCAATTTGGCTATTGAAACCACTGAATAATTTACTAAAACATGCAAAACTACACTAACTTGGATGTATTTATGTTTTATTATTTATATGTTAATTATTTATACTAGAATTTTGAATGGTTACATTTATCGATTAATAATCGATAGTATGAGCGCAAATTAAAAAAAAAAAAATGTCACCTAACTAGGAGTTCCCTAGTTAGGTGTTACTTATCTTGGTGAAAATGAAATTAGGTAGGAGATGATTTTAGGAGATCACTTAGCTAAAGAGTCACTTACATAAGAATAGTTTAGGAGACAGTTGGTGAAAACGGGCATTAGACTTTTTATATACGTACATTGATGACGTCATAATTGCAAGTGAAGATTTGGTTACGCATAAAAAACATTTAAATTTAGTTTTTGAACGTTTAAATAAATTCGGTCTTACTATTAACTTAAATAAATGCTCATTTGGCCAGTCGAAAGTAGAATTTTTAGGTTTCGAAGTTGCCTCAACTGGGATTAGCCCCCTTAAAGAAAAAGTAGCTGCAATTTGCGCTTTTCCTAGGCCTACAACGGTCGAGGAATTGCGTAGATTTTTAGGCATGGTCAATTTCTATAGATTGCATCTGCCGAATGCAGTAGAATATCAGGATGAGCTTAATCAATATTTAAAGTCTTCTAAGAAAAAGGACAAGACAAAAATTATATGGACCGAAAAGTCGAACGAAGCATTTATACAATGTAAAAATAAATTACAGCAAGCTGCTAGCTTATCCTATCCGAAATTTAACACTCCGCTTGCACTTATGACTGACGCATCAAATTCATGTGTGGGCGCGGTGTTGCAACAGAGCATAAACGGCGCGTGGACGCCGCTTGGTTACTTTTCCAAGAAGATGTCACCTACTCAACAAAAATATAGCACTTTTGACCGTGAATTACTAGCGATTTATTTAGCCGTTAAGTATTTTAGAAATACGGTAGAAGGTCAAGATTTGATGATCTATACAGATCATAAGCCTTTAACTTATGCTTTTTCTAAGGTCGGTAGCAATAACGAATTACCAAGACGCGTTAGGCAGTTACTTTTTATCAGCGAATTTACTACGAACATTCGTCACATTGATGGTGATAAAAATATCGTAGCGGATGCGTTGTCTCGCGTAGAGAGTATATCCCATTCAGGAACTTTAGACTACTCCGCAGTTAGCCGCGCGCAGAATGATGATGACGAATTAGAAAAGTTACGTCAAAATAATAAATATAATTTTAAACAGGTAATTCTACCCGGTAGCGACATAGCCGTGTGGTGTGAAATGTCCACCGATCGAACTAGAGCTTATTTGCCTAAAGCATTTAGAAAAATCGCTTTTGAGAATATTCACAACCTCAGTCACCCCGGAATTCGTACCTCGCGAAAGCTATTAAAGGAAAGATTTTTTTGGGAAAATATTAACAGTGACGTAGGTAATTGGACAAAGTCGTGTATGTCATGTCAAAGAGCTAAAATACATCGACATAATAGATCGAAGCTAGGACATTTTCCGCTAGCAGAACGCTTTACACATATTCACGTTGACATCGTAGGCCCCCTGCCGATATCCTTGCATGACTACAGGTATCTCGTTACAATAATAGATAGAGAGACCGGTTGGCCGGAAGCTTTTCCCGTTAAAGATATAACTGCTGAAACTGTTTCGAAAGTTATATTTGAAGGTTGGATTGTACGTTATGGCATCCCTCACCAGCTTACGAGTGACCAAGGGAGACAGTTTGAAAGCAATATTTTTCAGCAGCTCATGAAATTTTTAGGTATTTATAAAACTCGTACCACTCCCTATCATCCCCAGAGTAATGGAATGGTAGAGAGATGGCACAGATCTCTCAAAGCCGCTCTTATGGCTAGATTGAATAGTAAAACTTGGGTTGAAGAGTTGCCGATAGTCATGCTCGGACTTCGTGCTGCGCCTAGATCCGACACCGGCGTCAGCGCAGCCGAACTTACTTTCGGTCAGTCAATGAGACTTCCTGGAGAATTTTTAAATCCTAATATAAATTATAAAATATTAAATGAAAGTGAATACGTGGAAAGGTTGCGAAAAGTGATACGCGATCTCAAACCGAAACCGATATCACATAAGGATTCGGCCACGCTATTCGTACACCCGGAGCTAAATCGCTGCACACATGTTTTCGTTCGCAACGACTCAGTTCGGAAGTCGCTTCAACCTCCATACGATGGACCTTTTAAAGTTTTAGAAAGAAAGGATAAAACTTATTTAATTCAGTTGTCAGGTCGGAATACATATATTTCGATTGATCGTTTAAAACCTGCATTTACTAGTTATTATTCAAGTACTAATGAAAATGATAACCATACTAAGCAGGATAACTCGTCACAAGCGACAGCGGAAAGCGACTCGCCTGCCGCTAGCCCGCTACGCCACACTACGCGTAGTGGCCGATTAGTTAAAAAGCCCGTACGTTTCAATTTGTAGCACGTTGAAATACTTAGTGGTTTATTATATTCCTTTTATTCTTTCGATAACTTTACGATCGAATATAAGTTTTTTTTACAAGTTTAATATTTTATACAAGTTATATTTACATTATTTTACATTTTTATTAATCATGGGTAATCAGTCTACTAAAGATAAAATAGTTGTCAATCAATCCGAAGTTCAAGTGAATGAAATTCACAACGCGATGATAGCATCGTATGTCGGATGGGCAGTAGTGTTATTTCTGTTAGGCGTATTGTCTGCCTATGTTCTTTGTCGTTACGGCATTAACCAGACGAAGAAGTGGCTGCTGGAGCAGGTCGAGTCCGTGCAGAACTCTACCATGTCTAACTTCTCCAGAGCCACAGCGAGTTTTCGTAAGGCTCGCGATACCGCCAAGCCGGCGCAGACCCATATAGAAGTCTGCTAGAGTGCAAAAGTGTTATATTTATGTTCGCGTTTGCGGTGCTTGGTGGGTCAATTTTTTTTCTCTAATTGTAGTGTGAAGTTCATTTTAAGCACATAACTATAGATTGTGTTGTTTGTTTCATTTTTATATTGTAAAACATGTTGTTTGAATTATATTGATGAAAATATTTCTCAGTAATGTAATGTATTCTTAATGCATTATTACATTCATTGTAATTTGTAATTGTATCTTGGTAGCATATTGTTATTTGTTATGCCTTGTGAAGTTGTCATGTTTTGCAAATGCGCATATTCGACACCTGCGAGTGTCACTTGCATGCATTTCAGATTGCACTTCTACATAACATAATTATAAGAATTATTTTATATGTTTGTAATACATGTATAAAACATGTAATGAAAAATTTTAAATTTTTGGGGGGAGTACTGTAACGTGCAGCGTATGCAGTTATGCACATACGCATTTGTATGCATGTGTGTTGTAGCCTGTAGTGTCAGGTGCCCCGCTTTGTCTTTAAGACTAATTTTAAGTCCAGTTACAATTTAGTATCCGTAAGGGTATGTTGCCCTGCCGGCACCTATGTACCAATACCTATGTAATATGTATACTTGATAATATAATATTATGAAGTCCGAAGAATAAACTTTTAATTTAACGACCACAAATAGGGCACACCCTTACAGATGTGAAGTCACGTAAACTAATTTTTGTTGGATACAGCAATACTACAAAAGGTTACAGGTTCATAGACCCTGAAACAAAAAAAGGATTTATAAGTAGGGATGTAGTATTCCTAGAAGCTTCAATTGAAAGAAATAAAGTTGATGAAGTACCTGAAAAAGAAAAAGAAATTAGTAAACTAGAAATAGTAGAAAACATACATAAGAATACAACAGAAAATTGTAAAGAAGTATTAGAGGAGAAAATCATTTACTTACCTCTGAGTGATAAAACCGAGGAATCTGTGGAAAGAAATATTAATAATGAGATAAATGAAAGTCAAGAAACGCATACACCTGAAGCTTTTCCTATATCAGATGATTCTGATCAATTTGTAGATATTAATGATGAGACATACTTACCCGATGAAACATTTGACTCTCCAGCAATATCTAATATAACTCTGAGACCGCGGCAGCAGAGAATGAGAGCCATCGAGAATGATGCCTGCCAAAGTCCCTCATCACTGATATGTCAAAATGCTGAGTCAACAATGAACTTACTGAACAGTGATCCACAAAGCCGTGAAGAAGCTCTAAACAGTGAAAAGTCAAATGAATGGATGAGAGCTATGGAAGAAGAATATCAGTCATTGATAAAAAATAATACATGGACATTAGTAAACTTACCGGAAGGCAAATCAGTGATTCCCAGCAAATGGGTTTTTAAAGCTAAGATGGATGGCAATGGATGTATTATAACACGTTATAAGGCTAGGTTAGTGATTAAAGGATACAAACAAGTTAAGGGCATTGATTACAATGAAGTATATGCTCCAGTGGTTCGCTATACATCCATTAGATACCTGATTGGTCTAGCTGCCAAATATGGACTTAAAATACACCAGATGGACGCTGTCACAGCATTCCTACAGGGAGAAATTGATGAGGAAATTTACATGACCCTACCACCTGGCTATGAAGATGAAAATAAAGTATGTAGATTAAACAAATCAATATACGGATTAAAACAGGCTAGCAGGCAATGGAATAAAAAATTGAATACTGCTCTGTTAGAAATAGGAATGACACGTTCAAACATAGATCCATGTGTTTATTATAGTGTCATAAATGAAAATAATATGTTTTTTATAACAGTGTATGTAGATGACATATTATGTTTTTTTAACAATGAGGAAACTGCACATACTATTAAAAATAAACTAAAAGAAAAATTCTTTATGAAGGATTTAGGAGCAGCCAAACATTGCATCGGCTTCAGAATTTCACAACAGGAAAATCAAATTTCTATTGATCAATCTATTTATATAGATAGAATACTTTCACGATTTGGAATGAACAATTGTAAACCAATGTGGACACCAGCTGATGCTAGTGCTAAACTAAAAAAAAATGAAAGTAAAAAAGAAATTTTAAATAATGTTCCCTATCAAGAGATAGTTGGTTGCTTGTTGTACTTGTCACAAGGGACTCGACCAGATATTACCTATATGGTCAATTCGCTGAGTAGATATAATAATCAACCTACAAATGAACATTGGGTGGCTTTGAAGCGAGTTCTGAGGTATTTGAAAGCTACAACAGATATGAAACTGATTTACAAGAAGAGTGTTGATGGAAAGATATCAGGCTATTGTGATTCAGACTGGGGTAGTGATATTGAGGATAGAAGATCCTGCACTGGCTACATATTTCTATTTCAGGGTGCCGCAATAAGCTGGAACTCTAAGAAACAGCAGACTATCGCTCTTTCTACCAGTGAAGCTGAATATATGGCGTTAGCATCAGCCATTCAAGAAGCTCTTTGGTTAAAACAGCTGGCAGACGAATTTCAACCTGAATTGAAAGGTATTCCTATAACCCTTTATTGTGATAATCAAAGTGCGATTAGTCTTTCAGGCAATGCAGTCTACCACGCACGCAGTAAACATATTGACATCCGTTACCACTTCGTACGCGAGAAAATTGCTGCTAAACAAATCGCGATTCAATATAAGCGCACTGAAGACATGGTCGCCGACATTTTGACGAAAGGGCTCCATCGACCGAAGCATGAAAATTTCACCTCGTCAATGGGTCTAGTGCTAAAGCGTCTGCGTCCAGGAGAGGCTGTTGAAAATATGGACGCCTGAAGCTTTATCATAGCAATCACTACGATGCTCACATTATATTGTCACTGACAAAATGGCGTCTCTCGTCCATATAATTGTGAACTGTCATACATTGTCTTCTAGTATTAAAATTTAAAATAAATAGTTACTTCACATATTTCACCCTTGTTATCATTTCTTCAACGTCAAACTTGAAAGATCGTGTCTGATGAAGTCTACGCTCCGACCGTCGAATACCCATCTCCAAAACCCCGAGAGCTTTCAACTTGAACTGTCAAATCGCTTCCATTGGCTGGACAGCTGCGCATCAGTGGACGATATAAATAGCAGGCTGGTAGAAACTGTTCATACGGTGGGGTCCAAATTTTTCAAGACCCACCGTAAAAATAGACCTCAGAAACTATCCGACCACACCCGGAACCTCATGGCTAGTCGACGTTTAATGACGCTCCAAACTTCGAGTGACGCTGACTCATATAGGCAGCTCAATAGACAGATCACGAAGTCCTTGCGACACGATATCCGTTCTTTTAATACCCATCGTATTAAAGAGACTATAGAGCGGAACCAAGGCTCCAAAGTGTTTGCAAGAGACGTATCTATTGGGCAAAGCCAGTTGACAAAGCTGAAGACCGAAGATGGACGCGTAACGTCAAATAAGTCCGAGGTACTACGGGAGATAGAGAGGTTCTATGGACTGCTGTATACCTCGGTCTCAGCTGAACCTGCTAGTTCAGCTGCAGACCCAAGAGCCAGGCTAACACGACACTATACCGAAGACATCCCGGACATTAGCCTGTACGAGATCAAGGTAGCTCTCAAACAGCTTAAGAACAACAAGGCTCCGGGCGAGGACGGAATCACTACAGAGCTTCTGAAAGCGGGCGGCACGCCGGTACTAAAAGTCCTTCAGAAACTCTTCAATTCCTCCTTACTCGATGGGAAAACGCCAGAGGCATGGAATAGAGGTGTTGTGGTCCTGTTCTTCAAAAAAGGTGACAAAACCTTACTGAAGAACTATTTCGTCTATTTTAGAGTCCTATAATGTTAGTTTACTGCCACTTAACCCTACACACTGTTCTCCTGGTTGCCGTCCTTCCTTGCTTGATCTTATCATGGTATCTTCATCAGGTCATGTTAGCAAACATGGTCAAAGTTCAGCAGAAATTTTCTCCTATCATGATTTGATTTATGTCGCATATAATATTCGAACACCTAAACGGAAGCGCAAAGTACTAATGCAGCGTAATTTCAGTTCAATAGACGCTGATAGCTTGAGGGAAGATGTGCTCAATACTGATTGGGCAGTACTATACTCAGCGAAATCCGTCGACAGTAAGGTCGAGATATTTAATAGATTCCTTAAAATACTATACGACAAGCATGCTCCGATTAGGCCAGTTAGGATGAAACATCTGCCAGCTCCATGGTTGACAGAAGATATTAAGTCTATGATTAGCGCCAAGCATGCAGCGAAAGCGAAATACAAAAAAACTGGCAACAATGAACATCGTGAAAAATATATAAAATTGCGTAACCGATGTAATACAATGTGTCGTGATGCTCAAAGGCGGCACATACATGCATCAGTAGAAAACGGCGATCCGGGGAAAATTTGGAAATTTTTAAAAACACTTGGTGTTGGCAAAACTTCGAATTCTAATGAAAACTTTAATATAGATATAGATTTAATAAACAAACAATTCACTCCTTCTTCTAATTTAGACCCGTCTACAAAACTGCGAACTTTGAATTATCTTTCCTCCTTACCTGTTTGTAACAATGAGCCTTTTACATTCGTACCATGTACGGAGTGCGATGTTAAAAGACATGTCATGGCAATAGCATCGAATGCTGTTGGTAATGATGAAGTAAGTCGTAGAATGATTGTCCCAATCCTAGACATAATTGCACCTATCCTTTCCCACATTTTTAACTTCTCTATTTCAACCTCTTCTTTTCCCGATACTTGGAAGGCTGCTCACATAATCCCATTACCTAAATCGTCTAGGCCTAAAACTGTTTCTGATTTCCGTCCCATATCAATTCTACCTTTCCTGTCTAAAGTACTTGAGCGACTCCTACATCAGCAGCTGACTAGTTATATTTCGCGTAACGATCTTCTAAGCACTTTTCAATCTGGCTTTCGATTGGGTCATAGCACTACTACGGCCTTAGTTAAAGTAACAGATGATATCCGGACTGGTATGGATCATAAAAAACTTACCATCTTAACTTTACTCGACTTTAGTAATGCTTTTAACTCCATAGACCATGATATTCTGATAAGTCTCTTAGCATCCATTAACCTCTCAACATCAGTGACTTGCTTCTTTAAAAGTTACCTGGAAGGTCGACGTCAGAGAGTAAAGATTTCTGAATCGTTTTCCGATTGGTCTGTTGCTGCAGCCGGAGTCCCTCAAGGCGGTGTCCTATCTCCACTTCTGTTTGCCCTTTTCATAAACTCCTTAACTCCATATATATCTTCCTCCTTTCATTTATATGCAGATGATCTGCAAATTTATACACAGTCGACTCTGGATATGCTGCCTGCCGCTGTTGGTGCAATCAATGGGGATTTATCGGTGGTCTGTAACTGGACTAAGGATCATGGACTTCTCATCAATCCTGTTAAATCTCAATTGATAATACTTGGAAGCCCGGGGCTGACCTCCAGAATTGACTGGGATACTTTACCAGACGTATGTATCAACGAAATAGTAATCCCTTATAGTAAGGTGGTTAAAAGTCTCGGTGTGTATATTGATGAGCATCTTTCTTGGTCTCCACAACTGAAAGAAATCAGCAGGAAGATATACTCGACGTGGCATTCCCTAAAACGACTACGCTATATTTTGCCAATACCTACTAAGGTAGCTTTAGCCGAGTCGCTATTCCTTTCTTTATTAGATTACGCAGATGTTTGCTTCGTTAACTTGACCGAAGACCAACTAAATAAACTTGAGCGCCTTCAAAATCTGTCGATAAGGTTCATCTTTGGCTTGCGCAAATATGACCATGTTTCTGAGTTTCGGCACAAGCTCAAGTGGTTGCCTATCCGCTTTCGCCGTGATGCTCGCGTACTTGCGCTACTTTACACTATTTTGTTTGATCCCAACTCCCCTCTATACTTGAAACAAATGTTTAATTTCCGTAGCGCCGATAGACAAGAGTTACGATCTTATACGAATCTTCTGTTAGATATCCCTATTAATTACACAAAGTATTACAACTCTTCTTTCGCTGTTAAATCTGTTCTACTCTGGAACTCCCTTCCTATTTACATAAAACAAGCGAAAACATTAAATTCTTTTAAATCCCTTTTAAAAAAGTATTATCTTAGTATGTGTCAAGTATAAATTATGTATTTTTTTTTTAGATTTGTACCCTATCATTTATTTTGCAGTTTATTTATTATGTATTATTATTTACAGTTTATTTATTATGTAATATAAAGATATATATTATATTAATCATTATTTATAATTATTTATGTAGCACAATTATACTCGTATCCAGAAATTTAATCCTATCTTTCAAAGGTTGTCTGGAAGAAATTGCTATTATAGTAATAAGGCCGCCTTTGTGTACTATCGTGTTTCTGTGTTGTTTGATTTATTTTATTCTGTGTATGTGTAACTTTTGATTGTGCGCAATAAAGTATATTTTCATTTCATTTTTTTTTTTTTCAAGAACTATAGGCCCATAACACTGCTGAGCCATGTCTACAAGCTGTTTTCGAGAGTTATTACGATGCGTCTCGAACGCAGGCTCGATGACTTTCAGCCTACCGAACAAGCCGGTTTCCGAAAAGGCTATAGTACCATAGACCACATACATACGCTGCGGCAGATTATACAGAAGACCGAAGAGTATAATCGGCCATTATGCTTGGCGTTTGTGGACTATGAGAAAGCCTTTGATTCCGTCGAAATATGGGCGGTCCTTAGATCTCTCCAGCGTTGCCGTATTGACTATCGGTATATCGAAGTGTTGAAGTGTTTGTATAATAACGCCACCATGTCAGTCCGATTACAGGAGCACTGCACGAAGGATATCCCTTTAAAGAGAGGAGTGAGACAGGGGGATGTCATATCCCCGAAACTGTTTACCGCTGCTCTGGAGGATTCCTTCAAGCTCCTGGAATGGCAAGGACTTGGCATCAATATTAATGGCGAATACATCACTCACCTACGATTTGCCGACGACATAGTAGTCATGGCAGAATCGCTGGAAGATTTAGGGCGCATGCTCGGTGGCCTCAATAGAGTTTCTCAACAAGTGGGTCTTAAAATGAACATGGACAAAACGAAGATCATGCACAATGTCCATGTTGCACCCACCGCACTAACTGTTGGGAGCTCTACTCTTGAAGTTGTTGACGAATATATATACCTAGGGCAAGCTGTCCGATTAGGTAGGTCCAACTTAAAGAGAGAGGTCAGTAGACGGATCCAGCTCGGCTGGGCAGCGTTCGGTAAATTACGCAACGTATTCTCGTCCAAAATACCTCAGTGCCTTAAGACAAAGGTATACAACCAATGTGTGTTACCAGTGATGACTTACGGTTCTGAGACGTGGTCCTTTACGAAGGATCTTTTCAAAAGGCTCAATGTCGCTCAGCGAGCTATGGAAAGGGCAATGCTCGGTATTTCTCTCCGTGATCGAATCAGAAATGAGGAGATCCGTAGAAGAACTAAGGTTGCTGACATTGCCCGTAGGATCAGTCAGCTGAAGTGGCAATGGGCCGGCCACATAGCACGAAGATTGGACGGTCGATGGGGCAAAAAGATTCTAGAGTGGAGGCCACGTACTGTCAAGCGCAGTGTGGGACGGCCACCTACCAGATGGACCGACGACCTGGTGAAAACTGCCGGGTCACGTTGGATGCAGGTGGCAATGGACCGGTCGCACTGGAAATGTGTTGGAGAGGCCTATGTTCAGTAGTGGACAGTAAAAGGCTGAAACGACGACGACGATAATTCTTTTAAAGTACACAAATTTTAATTGTAACAATTGTAATCGTATATTATAATGTTGTTGTGTAATATACTCGATTCATTTTTGGAATTCTACTTGCGAATAATTCTTTCCTACTGGAAATATTTAAAATAAAATTATTATATTTTTTTCACATGTGTGAGCGTGTAAGAAAACATTACAATTTATTAATTCGATAATACCAAATAGTTGCATTTCTAGTACAACGAGACTGATATAATAATATTAAATATTTAGCGTAATTGCGATTGGTAGGAAATATTGTATATTTAAAATTTCCACATATATAATAAAAAATATGTTTTGAAATAGCTATTCCATAGGATTGCGATTTCAAAATGCAAACGTGTTAAGTGACCGGCTATATAGGTTTTAAGTTAGTTTTTGCAAAACGGAATGATTTATTGAGAATAATTAAAAACATATAAATAAAATTAAACACATTTCATTACTCTACAACCTTCAACGTTTGTAATTACCATATTTATTTGCATTCGATTACTAGAAACAAATCTGTTATGTAATTTACACTAATAATAATTATGCAAGAGTACTTTTTTGTAACTATGTAACTACCTATACATATTATTTTTTTATGTAAATTTTAGTAATTTATTTCTAACAATATTATTCATGTTTAAAAATACGGAACTTCTAAATATTGGCGAAAAATGAAATAAAAAAATGTTATTTAATGGTTTTTTAAAGTCTTGACTAAAAAAATTTTATTTAATGGTTTTTTAACATTTTTTTTATATATTTTGTTACTGCAAATAAAACACGACTATACTACGACAATGTAGTCGTAGAAAAATTAACGATAAAAGTCATACAGCAACATTAATAGTATTTATCGATAAAAGAAATCAAAATCGATTCATTTGAATCCTTTTTTATTTCTTTGTATGTTTTTGCATCACTATCTAGTTTATGCATGTGTCATAGACGGGTTTGTTTACGTTCACATTAAATTCATCTCGGACGTACTATAATAGTACCGCCACAAGTCTATAATTATTCGTCAAGGATTACCGAATAAATGAAAATTGAGCAACAACATAATCGAAATATAATGATTTCGTGAGTTATGATAATGGTAGGTACCATTATCATAACTCTGTATAAATGGGAGCTCCATGAAATATTTGTTTTATTCTGTTTGAACAATTGTTGTTATAATATCAACTAGGTATTAGGTACAGGTGTCACTTGTTTGAAAACAAAATGTATGGGATTGAACATAAACATGTCATGAAATACAGCCTGGTGATAAACAGACAGACAGCTGAACGGACGGAAAACAGACTCAAAGCAAAACCTAGGTTTTATACTTTGAGTATGGAATCATAAATAATTTAAAAATCCGATACGTTTAAGGAAAATCTACACTTTTATCATCTGGTATATTTTTCAGAGTATTATGTTACGACCAGCAAACTCACACACATTTCATAATAATGTAAGTCACGTTTAGTGCAGCTCACTGCGAGGCGCGTTGTTCTTCTGATATTCGTCTTGAAGTCCCTTCAGTATGGAGTGTCCAACCTTTATTCTCGCCCATTGCGGCAAGAGCAGCAAAAACTCCATCTGAAAATGCATAACACATATAAATACATTTTAATAATATTAAGAAAGAGCTAATTGTACTTTTAATTACAGGTCATTTCATCATGCAAAAAGAAAATATAAATTAAATTAAAATTACGTAAATTAACAAATAAAAACAATTAAAAAGAATTAAGTACATAAAATTAAAATCAAATCATAAATAAATTAAATTAAATTAAAAATTCTTAATTGACACCAAAAAAATTTTACAACATTAGTGTTATGAAGCCCCTGACCCCTGCACTAGTGACAACTGTATTGCAGAGGCCAGTGACTTCGCCCATATTAATTAGGTACATTATAGGTATTATGCCATACAGATTTGTAAATTAACTAATAAATAAAAGGTGAAAAAGAAAAAAGTGACTATTATTAGTCATTAAGTTTAGGAATTTACACACATTTTAACAGATCCAAGATATGATGGAAGATAAAATGGAAGATAAAATGGAAGACAATTGAGGTAAGTATACATAATTATAATCATAATATTAAAATCAAATCATAATAATAAAAAATATATTTTTATTTAGGTAATAAAGTTGACGTAATAAAAAATCGCGACTGTAAATTGACATTAAAATTACCATAATATGTATTATCATTAGAGATGAAACGGATAGTAGGTTGGCCGGATACCGGATACCGGATATTCGGCAAGCTTAGTAGCTTGCCGAATATCCGGCCTAGTGGCCGGAGCGCCGGATATCCGGCTGCCGGATATCCGGCCTTAAGATAATAAACAGTGTGTAAAAAGATCAGTCACTATAACTTTGAGACACGATTATACTACCTTTCCTCATTTTGGAAATGTATTTTTTTTTATATTTTTTTTGTCAAAAACTAAAAAAAAAATTTTAACTTCTCACCATTTCTTATTTTTTGTCGCAAAAATAACAATAATGCAAAAAAATTTTTTTTTTTAATTTTTGTAAAAAAAAATACATTCTAGAATGAGAAAGTATTATCATATCCCAAAGTTATAGTGACTGCTCTTTTTACACCCGTTATAATAATAAGTTTGATTTGAATATTGGCGCGGTGAACGAGATCGGAAATATTCAGGCGCATTCGGGTCGCACGTGTGTAGAAGTAGTGTAGTTTAAGTTTTTTTTATGTAATTCTTATTGATTTAATAAATAAATAATTTATTTATTTTTTTATACGTAACCGGAGATCGGGTCGACTCGGGGGCGTTCGAGTGTCGCGTAAAATTTGGTATTTATTCATCACAATTTGCCACTTGTTTATAAACCAAACATTTTTGATGTGCGATTATAAAAATAAACGGTGTCCACAACCTATTGGAGTATGATTTGCCTTTATAAAATAATAAGATTTTTAAAAATTTTACTATCCGGTATCCGGCCGGATAGTGAAAACAAGGCCGGATAGGCCGGATACCGGATAGTTACCGGATATCCGTTACATCTCTAATTATCATACCGTAACAAAAAATAAATTATTGCCATTAATTAATGAACTTATATAATACTAGCTGTGCCCGCGACTTCGTCCGCGTGGAAAAGTGATTAAGGGCAGCTGCAGTTTAAATACATTTTTAGTTTATGAACACTGTCGTACTTTGGGACTTTACGGTTAAAGTACTAACTTCCTTTAGACGACAAAATAACAAAAGTCCAAAAGAAAGAAAAAACCCAAGTCGTACCTAGCATGAAAACTAATAAATAAAAATATCATGAAAAACATAAATCTTACTTACCTATATTGACATAACTTTTCTAATTTAAATGTGCCTCATATCATCAAACATCTCATATCTTGAAAACAAACTAGCCTACGCCTATACTTTATAAATCGTATTTGCAATAATATAAATAAATTACTTCGCACAAAGTAATACTTATTTTCAGTTGGGTTAGTAAATTTATTCTATAATTTTGAAGTCGGTGCCAAGTTCAGCGTTCTTTCGTAATTTGTTTTCATTTAATATTAGTTTGTAAGCCAGTACTTTGGGTACATAATATTATAAACTATTATACATACTTTGATAGTTCGTTGTTGTACATAGTTTGATATTGTAGTAAGGTTTTTGAAGTACTTACTACGGCACCGACTTTAAAATTATAGAATAAATTTATTTACCTTGGTGAAAATAAGTATTACTTTGTGCGAAATAAATTTAATTGTTCCTTTTAGTTTACCTTTTGAAGTCGTTTTTTTTTGTTTAAAATTATTTAATTTTAAGATTTTTAGTGATGGGTAGACTGAGTAGGGATAATTATCGAATGATTAGATAAAATTACAAAAAAAAATTAATAGTAGGAAGAGAAAAAGTCTACCTAATTCTGCAAAATTTTTTAACACCATTACCTACCTATACAATATATAGCAGCGCGAAATTTTTTAATATAATTATATATATAATTATATTAAAAAATTTCGCGCTGCTCTGGCGTAAGACATATGTATATAATATATATAAGAAGAAAAGTTTATATGTATATAGATCAAGTAGATTGACTATAAAATGAGATACAAATTTTCAGAATATTAAAGTCGGTACCAGCCAAACTCAATCATAATATTGCTCTTTTATTATTTTTAGTCGGTTTACATTATTTTATTTGGCTTAAAACAATTTTTTCCCCTTTTTTAAAACTTGCCTATTTCATCATATTGTTATGATGATACCTACTATCTGGTGAAGACAGGGGTGGTGATGACTACTGTAATTGATATAGTGGCATATGCTTGCAGTATAAGCGATGTCGAAATTTCCGTGTATATCTTCAAAAACTAAGTAGTAGTGGTATTACATTGATAGTTGATTCAAAATTATGTTTTTAGTCGGATATGCTTATGTTACTCGAAACAAATACAAAATTACTATGAGTGTCCCTATAAATTTCGAGGTGTTCCCTCGATTCCTCACGACGCCATCATCAGGTCTCCACTTTGATAACTATGAGACCAAGTTCGAATGTAATTGACGTAGTGGCATAAATCTTACTATTTGGTAACATATGCTTGGGCTACTTCAGAAAAAATCAAAATCGATATATGTTTCCATATAAATTTTGAGGAGTTCTCTCGATTCCTCACGGATCCCATCATCAGGTCACCACTTTGGTAAACACTGGTACAACACTGTAATTGACGTAGTGGCGTATGCTTGCATTTCTTTAAACAACGCTGCAATTTTCAAACGTGTATCTCTAAGGACTCAGAAGTTCTGTTCAGCACTTTAGGTCCAGGACATGGTGCAAAATCTTACTATTTGGTAACATATGCTTGGGCTACTTCAGAAAAAATCAAAATCGATATATGTTTCCATATAAATTTTGAGGAGTTCCCTCGATTCCTCACGGATCCCATCATCAGGTCACCACTTTGGTAAACACTGGTACAACACTGTAATTGACGTAGTGGCGTATGCTTGCATTCCTTTAAACAACGCTGAAATCTTCAAACCTGTATCTCTAAGGACTCAGAATTTCTGTTCAGTACTTTTAGATCCAGGATATGGTGCAAAACCTTACTGTTTGGTAACATATGCTTAGACTACTTCAGAAAAAATCTAAATCGATATATTATCCCATATAAATTTTGAGGATTTCCCTCGATTCCTCACGGATCCCATCATCAGGTCACCATTTTGGTGACAATGGGACCAAATTTAAATTATACCCTACACAACACATAGAAAATAATTAAAATCGTTTGATAAACGATGAAGATACCCGCGAAGAAACATAAAAAAAAAATATTTACGAATTGAGAAACCTCCTCCTTTTTTGGAAGTCGGTTAAAAATGTTGTGTTGGTTATTTCGTGTTACAATCTACCTTTGTGCCAAGTTTCATTGAAATACGTTGAGTAGTTTGGCTAAAATACCGTCAAATAGGTAGCTACAATTTTTTGAAGATCCCGCGGGAACCCTTTAATTTTTTGGGATAATAATTTCCAGTAATGCTCTTCAGATCATAAGCTACCTGCCTGCCAAATTTCATTTAAATACGTTGAGCAGTTTGGCTGAAATACCGTCAAATAGGTAGCTACAATTTTTTTAAGATCCCACGGGAACCCTTTCGTTTTTCGGGATAACAATTTTCAATAATGCTCTTCAGGTCATTAGCTACCTGCCTGCCAAATTTAATTAAAATACGTTGAGTAGTTTGGCTGAAATACCGTCAAATAGGTAGCTACAACTTTTTGAAGATCCCACGGGAACCCTTTCGTTTTTCGGGATAATATTTTCCAATAATGCTCTTCAGGTCATAATATACCTGCCTGTCAAATTTCATTTAAATACGTTGAGTAGTTTGGCTAAAATACCGTCAAATAGGTAGCCACAATTTTTTGAAGATCCCACGGGAACCCTTTCGTTTTTCGGGATAATAATTTCCAATAATGCTCTTCAGGTCATAATCTACCTGCCTGTCAAATTTCATTTAAATACGTTGAGTAGTTTGGCTGAAATACCGTCAAATAGGTAGCCACAATTTTTTGAAGATCCCACGGGAACCCTTTCGTTTTTCGGGATAATAATTTCCAATAATGCTCTTCAGGTCATAATCTACCTGCCTGTCAAATTTCATTTAAATACGTTGAGTAGTTTGGCTGAAATACCGTCAAATAGGTAGCCACAATTTTTTGAAGATCCCACGGGAACCCTTTCGTTTTTCGGGATAATAATTTCCAATAATGCTCTTCAGGTCATAATATACCTGCCTGTCAAATTTCATTTAAATACGTTGAGTAGTTTGGCTAAAATACCGTCAAATAGGTAGCCACAATTTTTTGAAGATCCCACGGGAACCCTTTCGTTTTTCGGGATAATAATTTCCAATAATGCTCTTCAGGTCATAATCTACCTGCCTGTCAAATTTCATTTAAATACGTTGAGTAGTTTGGCTGAAATACCGTCAAATAGGTAGCCACAATTTTTTGAAGATCCCACGGGAACCCTTTCGTTTTTCGGGATAATAATTTCCAATAATGCTCTTCAGGTCATAATCTACCTGCCTGTCAAATTTCATTTAAATACGTTGAGTAGTTTGGCTAAAATACCGTCAAATAGGTAGCCACAATTTTTTGAAGATCCCACGGGAACCCTTTCGTTTTTCGGGATAATAATTTCCAATAATGCTCTTAAGGTCATAATCTACCTGCCTGTCAAATTTCATTTAAATACGTTGAGTAGTTTGGCTGAAATACCGTCAAATAGGTAGCCACAATTTTTTGAAGATCCCACGGGAACCCTTTCGTTTTTCGGGATAATAATTTCCAATAATGCTCTTCAGGTCATAATCTACCTGCCTGTCAAATTTCATTTAAATACGTTGAGTAGTTTGGCTGAAATACCGTCAAATAGGTAGCCACAATTTTTTGAAGATCCCACGGGAACCCTTTCGTTTTTCGGGATAATAATTTCCAATAATGCTCTTCAGGTCGTAAGCTACCTGCCTGTCAAATTTCATTTAAATACGTTGAGTAGTTTGGCTGAAATACCGTCAAATAGGTAGCCACAATTTTTTGAAGATCCCACGGGAACCCTTTCGTTTTTCGGGATAATAATTTCCAATAATGCTCTTCAGGTCATAATATACCTGCCTGTCAAATTTCATTTAAATACGTTGAGTAGTTTGGCTAAAATACCGTCAAATAGGTAGCCACAATTTTTTGAAGATCCCACGGGAACCCTTTCGTTTTTCGGGATAATAATTTCCAATAATGCTCTTCAGGTCATAATCTACCTGCCTGTCAAATTTCATTTAAATACGTTGAGTAGTTTGGCTGAAATACCGTCAAATAGGTAGCCACAATTTTTTGAAGATCCCACGGGAACCCTTTCGTTTTTCGGGATAATAATTTCCAATAATGCTCTTCAGGTCATAATCTACCTGCCTGTCAAATTTCATTTAAATACGTTGAGTAGTTTGGCTAAAATACCGTCAAATAGGTAGCCACAATTTTTTGAAGATCCCACGGGAACCCTTTCGTTTTTCGGGATAATAATTTCCAATAATGCTCTTAAGGTCATAATCTACCTGCCTGTCAAATTTCATTTAAATACGTTGAGTAGTTTGGCTGAAATACCGTCAAATAGGTAGCCACAATTTTTTGAAGATCCCACGGGAACCCTTTCGTTTTTCGGGATAATAATTTCCAATAATGCTCTTCAGGTCATAATCTACCTGCCTGTCAAATTTCATTTAAATACGTTGAGTAGTTTGGCTGAAATACCGTCAAATAGGTAGCCACAATTTTTTGAAGATCCCACGGGAACCCTTTCGTTTTTCGGGATAATAATTTCCAATAATGCTCTTCAGGTCGTAAGCTACCTGCCTGCCAAATTTCATTTTATTCCATACAGTGGTTTTAGCGTGATGCGATGACAAACATTCCCATACGGACAGACAGCAGACAGACAGACAGACAGACAGACATTTTTTTCAAAAATGTTATTCTTAGGTTCTGTGGCTTTTATAGACCCCCTTTTTTAATTTTCACTTAAATATTCTTAATGTACAGACATGACCCCTCTACAGATTTATTATATGTATAGATGAAAAATATTAACTACTTATAACAAGGAACGAAGTTTTTCTCGTACCTTTAAAACTTGCGGCCAGAAGCCGGCCGTTATGGGGATGGTCCCTATGGCGTTGACGGCTTGTGCGGTGAAGGCCACGGCGTCCGGAGTGAACATGTCCCCCTTGCGGATGCTCTCTGAGAAGGCGGTCATGTTGGTGTACATGAACATAGGGTAGATGAGGCTGAACTGGATGTCGGTGTGGGCGTACTCCTCTTGAAGCACCATCGTGAAGTTTTGGATGAATGCCTAAAACAGAAAAATAATAATATATTTGCCATGGACTCTTCGAACCACGTTAAGCTGAGCTAAGTATCTGAAGAACTTGTGTTCAAGACAACGGGAAGTATATTTAATGCTTGAATATTTTGCATACATTTTAGGTTTTAATTATATTATACACATCCATGAGACCCAGGAACGTAGATAAATTTTTTATTCCTTTGACGGGATTTAAACTGAGCACTGTGCTACACAGACCGTCAAACACTCTTAAACTATACTGTCAGCGAATTGAAGCCCACCTTTGTGCTGGGATAAACGCCCATCAGCGGCGTGGCCTGGCAGCCGGCGGCCGAGGACACGTTGACCACGGCGCCTCTGTTGCGGCGCAGCATCCCCGGCAGCAGCAGCCGGCACATGCTGACCACCGTCACCACGTTCACGTTCACCATCTCCCACAGCCGCTCCAGCTCCGCGTCGCAGAACCGCATCGGGTGCTCGTCCAGGACACCCACGTTGTTCACTGGAATTGTCCAAATTACACGTGATATCTAGTCCAGTAGAAACTACTATTTATGTTTGGTCTGTTGGAAAGTTACTTGACAAAAAAGGACGAGGACATTGAATAAACATTTAATGGCTTATATATATATTTTTGTCATAAGGAGATATACTCTCAAACTATGTATTTTTTCCATCATTCGTCCAAGACCATCTTCCATTTTTCTATGGATACATTATTAAAAACGCCGATTGTCGAAATACATCGAGATTAAGTTGGTACGTAGTAGTAATTTCAGCTACGATGTCGACTGCAGGATATATTAAGTCTCCCCCAAAGTATTTAATGGGGAGAAGTTCCCTATACTCGCCACGCTCAGTAGGCGGGTTGGCGAACGCAATGTTAAAATAACCTCAACTCCCTCTATCGACAAAGACGGTTAATAGAGAGTTTATATTCTTTCTCGGAACCCGGATAGATGATTATGTAAAAACTAATACGTATTTTTCATGACGCACCGAGTATGCCAACGGGCACATCTCGTAGCTCCTCTTCGATGTGGGCGTACACCTCCACGCCCGCACTGAAGTCGGCCACTATCGTTTTCGTTTGAACGCCGCATTTTGACTCTGTAATAATTTGGACAATTAGGACCAAGGTTGCAACTACAAGTGTTTGGAGATCCCGTAAGAGCTGCCTATCAGCACTGCAACTAATATTAGCTCCCTCCTCCGTGGTCCCGTAGTTAGTAACAAAAATATTGTATTCAAGTCTGGTTGGGACATTGCAGGTTGATCACCTTGTCTAGCAAGAGAGATACATCACATGGGTATGTGGGAATAAAAGTGGATGCCCCAAAGGCAGAACTCCGACCGAGCGAGGTGGTATGCTCGGCCGAAGCCCACTGTACTAGTTTTCAGATGTTGTTTATATAGCGCATGACTTAGAAAACAGGATTGTGGCGCTAGTTATACCGCCACAGGTATATAAAACTCGATCATGCACCAGTTGTCTCTCACCATGTATCAGTGATCCGTTCAACTAACTAAGAGCGTAGTTTGCACACACTTGGACAATATTATCAAAATTACACCACTGCAACTATGGCACTGCCAATTGACTGACCGATCTCTTCCGCGACGGTTCGCAGCTTATGCGGGTTTCTGCTGATGAGCACGACGTTGATGCCTTTCTGCGCCAGCTGCAGCGCGTATTGTTTGCCGATCCCGTCTGTGCCTCCTGTCACCACTGGAATCACACTCACATCACTTCGTAAAAGTAATTACACAAATCTTGAATTATAATATTTTTTACATAAGCATGAAACGCATTTCATTCAAGACTGCTAAGTAATCTCACCTGCCCATTCACCGAAACGTTTCTTCAGTTGGGTGTCCCACTTGAAGTAGTTCATGCTCCACAGCATGAAGGCCTGCTTCACAATGAGCAACAAACGCACGGAGTAGTACGCTACTGTCAGCGCCCCAATTCCATTTAGTATCATGCTATTTTTTATTACTTTTTTAATAAACTTTTTTACTGTTTACGTTCGTCCGTGGCAACTAGTAAACAGGTAATATTCTCGTTCGTTACGGTTAGAGGTGAGCTGACCGTTGGACAACGTCCTCTACTCGTAAGGCGTTTACCCTGAACGTAAATATAATTTACAGTAAACTATAATACGAGCTAAATCTTATACTACTAAATATAAACATGGAAATAAAAATTGTTTCTTTCAAGTTTTTTAGTAGTTTTTGCGTCAAGAGTAAAGAGGGACACTTAATCCCCCTTTTGTTTTTTAACTCTAATTTGCTTAACAAAGGTCGTATTTGAAATTTTTGGCATTTTAATAGTGTTTAAATTTATAAGACGTATACAATTAGTATGTGAACTTTTTGGCCTACTGGCATAATGTTATTTTTTTAAATAATTCATAATTCGAACCGTCACATTTTTACTGCTTTATTCGCCAATAAACATACTGTACCTTTTATATTTTTATTATATTTAAATGTTATAGAAACCTTACCAAGAATTATTATTAATTTTCAACCCCAATTTAAATTAAACCCCATAATATATTTTTTTATAATACCACATTATAAAAAAATAAAAACAAAAAATTTCGTCCAAAAATTTTAAAAATATATTTAAAGGTGAACAACCCTTATCACTTAGGGGTATGAAAAATAGATAGTAGCCAATTCTCAGACCGCAATAAAATTATATATTAATACGCATATAAAATTTGGTAAAAATCGGTAAAGCCGTTTCGGAGGAGTACGGTAACTAACATTGTGACATGGAAATTTTGACATACGTATAAGAAAATTTTAAACAAAATTATATAATGTACGAAATTAGGGGGGGATAAGGTGTCCCCAGTCTCCCCTAAAGGTAGATAATTGCGGAGCCTACCATTGTATTTTACTATTGTAGTACCTGCTATTGTGTGATGTTTATAATTACCGTTGTTTGTACATAGGTTTATTATGTGACATAGGCTACTTTTTATGACAAAAAAATGTTATGTTTCCAAGGGAGTTTAGACGGGTGAATCAAATAACAAAAGCTAACATGTTATAAATTAATTATTACAAACATGGCCAAGTGCGAGTCGGACTCGCGCACCGTTTTACCTTTGTGGCAAAAACTTCTTTAGTAAATCATTTTACAGATATAGTATAGGTACTATAGGTACATCGGACAGGCCTGATATAGCTGTAAAACTAACAAATTACCATAATAGCTTAACTGACAATCGTAAAAGACTCTGACTCATCAACAGATACAAACATCAAGAAAAAAAAAGCGGAAAGTAAAAATAAAACTGAAAAACAAAAAGAAAACTAGATTTCTATGTCAAGTGAGTGGTGAGCGGTTTTCATGTTTACAAAATGTTCCCATTCCTGTCTGCTTTTCCCATTCTAGTAATATTTGTTCACATTGTTATGTCAAACGGTAGTACTAGCAAAAGGAAATAAATATTTTTAGTTTTCTATAATATTTTTACTTTGCCAGGTTATTTATTTTAATTAGGTTTCTTTTCTAATTGTTTAGTTCACAACTGCAACAAATGCTCACAACTTTTCACTTGGAACAAAAAATAATATTTAACTTAAATATTAATTTTATTAATTTTAATTTAACCTACCTAGTTTTGACAAAGATGAATGTGATTATCTGTAAAGGATAGAGAGCTAAAAATTGACATACATAGGTACATCTAGTAAAACATTATTCTCCTTTCTTCGACAGTCAAGTAAAAATAGAATACCTACGGGTATAAGATATAGGGAAAAGCGAAGGGACTGCTATGTTATCAGGGTAACGTACAAAAATACCATTACAGCTCCGTTAAATTTCTTCGTATTTTTAGCAAGGAACAAAATCTTCAAAATCTTGCAAATCTACTTTCAATTACAACGCGAATGAAAACCAAAAGATACAGCCTGGTTTAGAAGAATACTTTAGAAGTCTTTTAAGGAATCGTAAAAGGAGCAATGTGAACTCTGCGTTTATACCTACAATAGAGTTAAATCTCGAACACGCGTACCTAATGACATGTCTCTTTATGTTTCATCCTAATTATGTACAAGGATAACTATAAATAATCATTAATGATTTTCTTACGTAATATTTTTTGTAAGAATGAACAATGCCGCGTAAAAGTAGCTGCCGTATTCGGATAATTATTGTTTTTATTGCGGCAATTAGGTACATTATATTAACATTAATTTTCTTAGTAAATAGACTCTAGTGGATATTTGCAACTTGATGTTAAGAGGAAACAGCACGGTTGAGAGAAATACAATATAGGTATTTATAGAATCTATTGCTGTCTCGCAGTGTAGCTAGCCAGCACTAGCGCGATAGAGACAACTGCAGTTCGAACTGAAATTACGTAAAACTGAAATAAAAAGTACACGAAATCGACGTTAGGGGGACCCCTGTTTCCTACTGCAAAACTCAACCGATTTAGATAAACTAAAAAAAGGCTCGAGCTAGGTTTCCTATGTTTTGATTTTATTGTATAATGCAGTCAAATTTGTTTCCTGGATGTTTAAACACAGCCGAAAGTCTGGTATTTTTTTTTTAAATTTTTGAACGTCCATATCACAAACTTTTTTTTTAAATAAGTAAATCAAATATAAAAAAAATTAAAAATAGTAGGTAATAAAAATATGTATAAATTGTATATTATTCATACGTCCCTATTTTCCTTATACATGTAATAACTATTCAGGAAAAAATTGTTACTCTAGCGGCATTATCCAGGCCGCTGATTACCTAACTCGGTCGCTTTCCCGTCTCTCGAGATCAACTGCCATTGTGACGTTACATCTTTTTAAAACACGATTTAAAAAGTTAAAACGTCAAAATTATGACATATCAACTTTTTAAATCGTGTTTTAAAAAGTTTAAACGTCGCAATGGCAGTTGTTCTCGAGTGACGGGAAAGCGACCGAAGTTAGGTAATCAGGGGGCTGGGTCGGGTAGACCCCTATTTCTGCATGGAAAAATAGGCGTGCTGTTTCCTCTTAAGCCACGTATCTGTCGCAGTCATCTCATTGAAGCTGCTTATTTAATTGAATGACTAGTGCGGTTATTTGTTGGAGTCACGTCTCGTACAGATAGCAATGTGTTGATAAATGTTCTGATTAATTTACTTTAATGTGCGTTATAATAGTACACATTCCGAAATTTTGAAGTTTAAAAATAAAATATTAAATAGCTGTCCTAGTTTCGGATTCATGGAATTTGTTGGTAAAAACAGAATTCAATGAACGCACTAGTCATTCAATCAAATAGCAGATTCAACCCGATGAGTGCGGCATATCCACTAGGTATCAGTTCAAGACGAGCAACCAGGACGCTCATCATGTTTGGCAGCGTTGCAAAACCACGCGTGACATGGGCAGCTCGCGAGCAACAGGATTAGCAGTAGATGCGTAGACAAACAACGTTGTTAAGGCGAGGAATAACCGCTACTAGCGCCACTCTTTTTAAAATAAATTTAACAACGACACAAAGATCTTATTAAAAAAAGTTATAGGTTAAAACTCTAAGTAAATAGTTAAACTAATTTATTGGCATTTAATTACAGCTCTTAATCCTATAGTGTATTTACTGTCATAAAAACCGCCAAAAGTGGCCGTTTTAGTTATTACTTATGTGAGTAAATACAGTATAGGATTTAGAGCTGTAAATTAATGCCAATAAATTAGTTTAACTATTTACTTAGAGTTTTAACCGATTACTTTTTTTAATAAGATCTTTGTGTCATTGTAAAATATATTTTAAAAAGAGTGGCGCTAGTAGCGGTTATTCCTCGCCTTAAACAAAAGTTCTGCGCTAACTTACAACATGTGGCGCAGAAAATGTTGCCTAAATGGAGGCTTTATTCTGGACTCGATAAGTTAAATGAAATCTCGCGGGAGCCGTATGTATTGCAGCGATAAAAACTCGCTTATTCTTCCTTGTGGTCCAAATTCCCTAAGGTCTAGCGAACGTACTGAAAATGAAATTTTTATAATTTTCATGTTTGCACTAAACTTTGTTGCGGGACATTGATAATAACATTTCTAGGTATGATAATAATCGTCGTTTATATCCCGTCACTGCATGTCATAAGCCTATAACAAAGTATTTCTTGGATAGTTGCCTATACTCGCCACGGCAGTCGGGTTGGCGATCGCATTGATAAAATAATATAAATATCTCTCTCGCTTTTTACACCACCTACGTGAAATATCTTTACATCTATATTCTTACTCCGGCACCCCCACAATACCCCGGGCATACAATATACATAAGGTGGCGAAGGATCTCGGAATGAAGGTCTCCTTCTAAGGAAATCCCTAGTATAATAGGTAGGAATTTGGGTAAGCACCTATAAACGGTAAGGGGAAAGTGAAGCCGATTGGAATAGAATTAAAGGATACCTACGCCTCTGAGTATAAATGCATTTACGTCTATTGTAGATGATTTAAGACGTGTTTCTTGCGTGAGTCGTGGAACAGCTTTTCTCGTGGCTATGCAAACCAATTCGAGAACGGCATGGCCTACCGCAAAGACTACAAGAGAAACCAGAGGCGGATGATGCTAAACCTAGATGTCGTTTCTGTCTCCTTTCAGCAAGAACCAGGCGTCATCACAAAACATGCGACCTTCTACTACCCGCTTGCGCCAATCTGTTCTATTATATGCGAGCTCCCCCCAGCTCCAGTGGTCGATCTTAAAAGCGGCTATATCACGTTTTGCACAGTTTTTAAAGCGAAGCATCTCTTAGTATTCTCTATCTCACTGAGCAAAACGCGTCCTGGTAAACGAGAGGGTGTCCATCCGGTGCACATGCCCTACCCATCGTAGGGATCCTGTAATTCTATAATGGTTAAGGTATATTAATAATGACAACTAAAATCTATTTGGCGACCTTGTAGCGCAGTGGCAGCGCTTCGGTGCTCGAGTCGGGAGGGAAGCCACGGCTGTCCGTAGCATCGTATTCGTCTGTACACACAGACGTCAACTCCACACGTCCAACTTGTAACAATCCTTTAATTTCGTAGGCGGTTAAAAATTATAACTATCTGTAGTTAGGTATGGTTTGAATAAAGAAAACGCTTCGAGTTCATTTACCCTCTTCCTTTATTCGTGAAGTCCTCTTGTAATCTAGCATAATGAGATATGTGAATGATTGGATAACTTTGGTTTGTAACCAATTCGGCAGCGTTTTGACGACCACCATCTGAAACAAAAAAGGTTTAAGTCAGAAATTACTGTTTTTATATATTTTAACGTACCGTGTACGTACCGTTTACACTCGTATATTGATACTACTATATAGTTATTCTTGTAAGATTTTAATTTGTCTATCCACAAAATATCAATTTAAGCTTGATGCTTCAAAAGACACACAAACTGCAGACTTAATATATTTTTATTCTCAATACATTTTTTTTTTTTTTTTTTAATCTTTATTTATTTAGAGGCTTTTATACAAAAGTATATGACAGCCCCATCATAACTTATACATAGTAAATAAAAATATAATTCTAAATACATACACTTTATCTAATATTATTAATTGTAATACTGATGGATACAAATCTCAACAAAAGTTTTAGTTCCCTGGAACAAGTATCTGACAATATGTGATGGAACATTCCTACATCCGTTCTGTTGAGATTTAGATCCAGCAGCAGTCGCCGGCGGCGCGGCTCGTGCCGGACACACTCCGCCAGCAGGTGGTGCACGTCCTCCGGCACTCCGCACGCCGAGCAGTTCGGCGAATCGCTCAGTCTCATCATGTACTTGAATCTGTTCAGCGGAATGTGTCCGGAACGTAATCGATATAACAGTACACAGTCTCCTCTATTTAAATCAGTACTGATACACCAGGGTATGCGAGGAGGTTCACTTTGCAGAGTCTTATACCATATACCTTTCTCTTTAGAAGTCCTATCAAAATATTCTTTCCATTCTATCCTACACTTATCTTTAACTAAATTTATATAATCTAAAAATGTATTATGGTACAAAACTCTAACGCCGTCTATAGAACCTTCCTTGGCAAGTCTGTCGGCCTCCTCGTTACCCCTCAGCCCGATATGGGATGGAACCCATTGCAATCTCACAGTTACGCCCTTTCTCAATAATAATAGCGTTTTTTCTAAAATTTTATAAGCTAATGGTGTACCTCTATAACTAGAGGTGCATCTAGCTATATGCTGCAGTGAACTTTTACTATCCGTGCAAATAAGAATGTATCTAGAAGTGATATTTTCAACGTAAATAAGGGCCTGTAAGATTGCCATGAGCTCCAATGACATAATAGATGTAATATTTTGTATTTTAAATTTTATTCTGTTACCTTCATCCCCATACAAAGGATCATAAAATGCAGCTCCTTGATTATGACCCGATTTTGAAGCGTCAGTATAAATAAATCTAAAATATTGATACTTTGTTTTTAACTCTCTAATCACATTCCACTTTAGTTCATTTTGATCGTAACACCTTTTTGCATTGGTCAAACTGTCCAAACTGGAGTGAATTACACTATCGACATCAAAATTACTGACCCATGTGCTTAATGAAAACATCTCTAACGGGTAACATGATTCCACTACTTCATTATTCGTCTGATCTAATGTTTCCACTAGTAAAGGTGTTTTCTTATTTCGCCAAAACCTATTGTTATTACAAATCATGGAAAGCTCATACAAAATATTGAGTATCGGGTTATCTTTAAGAGACTGCGCCTTTGAAACGTATTTGTACGCTAAATATTTTCTACGTATATACAGTGGATATACACAAAGTTCAGCCTCCATGGCATAAATCGGAGTAGTTCTAATAAAACCCCCTATGATTCTCATTGCCTGGTTTTGAATCCTATTGAGTTTATTCAAATGAATCATAGCACTGTTATCATAACAATAGCACCCATAATCCAACCTACTCCGAACTAATGAAATATAAACCCTGCGCAAATGCTTCGGATGTATACCCCAACTAGCGCCTGATAAAACCTTCATAATGTTAAGAAACTTTTGTGTCTTTTCTGCTATCTCTTTTATGTGTTTACCCCACCTTAAGCTTTTGTCCAACCAAAATCCTAAATACTTATAATTACTAACTATTTCTAACTCTTGTGTTTCCAATTTTAATGATAGTCTATAATTTTTACGTCCTCTGTTAAATACACATACTTTAGATTTGTTTACTGATAAATTTAGCCCCATATCTGTCAATAGCAATAAAAACACATTTAACGCAATTTGCATTTTGTCAACGCAACTTTGTATATTATTCCTGCTACCACTAATATAAAATATAAAGTCATCAGCATACTGATTTAGGAATACTGTGTTAACTTCTTTGCAAATTTTTGCTGTAATGATATTAAATAGCTGGGGGGACAACGGGTCCCCCTGAGCTAATCCTCTGGAGGTAGTTCTAGTAATACTGTAGTGTTCATCATACATTTTTAAATTTCTTTGACATAAGAAGTTCCATAAGTAAACACAAATAGTTTTGCCGATATTAAGCTTGTCCAATACTGCAACGAGTGTCTCAATAAGAACATTATTATACGCATTGTCTACGTCCAAAAAGCATACTACTGTAGGATTTTGTTCAGAAAACGCGATTTGAATATGTGTAATGAGTGTAACTAAACAATCCACAGAAGACTGTCCTCTTCTAAAACCAGTTGTATTGCGAGATAACAACTGATTTCGTTCCGTAAACCATTCTATACGTTTTAGCAACATTAGGTGAAAAATTTTACATAAACAAACAATTAGAGATATTGGTCTTAATTTTGGCGGTAAATTTGGATCACTGCACGCTTTCGGTATTGCCACTATTTTAATATCTCTCCACTGTGTTGGTACTGTTCCGCTTTTAAGTATAACATTAAAAATTTTTAGAATGTGCCACTTGCATATGTTCGGGAGATTGTATATCATGGAGTATGTAATTTCATCAACGCCAGGTGCAGTGTCTTTTTTCTTTAAGATGTTACATAACTCTGGGAAGCTAAATTCAGCTTCCATGACCTCATTACTAGATGTAAGCGATGGACATTTCACCTGTACATAGTCCGGTGCCAAAGTACAAAGCAACTCATCGTTTCGCTCCTGCGAAACAATATTAGAGCAATTCTTTAATCCCTTAATCCAACGTAATTTATTCCACATCTCAGCTGCAGTTGATGACTCATGTATAGTGGAACAATGCAACTGCCAAGCATTAATTTTGGCCTTTCTAATTTCAACTTTAAATTCGTGAATAGCCTTTTCTAATTTATTTAAATTTTCTGGCGTAGGATTTTTACGAAAATTACTCAAAGCCAGTCTCCTACAAGCTACCAAACGTGACAGTGCTGAATTCCAGTACCTTTTAGGTACAAAGGTACTAGTCGGATTTTGACAAACTTTAATATAGGGTATAAATTTATGTGCGGCCCCATTTATCTGTCGTACAAAGTTGTCATACATTACGTCCACTTCAGATGAAAAGTCAGGTACCGTCCAATTATTCTGTAAATAATTATTATATCCTTCCCAGTCAGCTAATTTAAAATTCCTTTTTTTAACATATGACCTACTTTCAGAAAATTGATATTTTATTTTGATGCATAAATGGTCACTTCCTAAATTCTCATTTAAAGTTTTAAATTCAAAATTAATTGCAATGTCAGACGAAACAAACGCGATATCAGGACTAGAACTTTGTAAATAATTATTCACTAATTTTACTCTTGTTGCTTGACCACTATTAATACAAACAAAACCGAATTCCAATGCAGCGTCATTGATTATGTTTCCTTTACTATCTGTACGATTTGACCAATTTGAATGATGTGCGTTAAAATCGCCGGCTATCAAACAGCTTTTGGGAAATTTACTAAAAATATCATCCCAGTCACTTTGAGTAGTGGATACAGTAGGTGGACAGTATATTAAAACGATATTACGCAATTTATGACAGTTTGATAAAACCATATGGATGACCTCGATCGAACCATTTCTACAATTTATAGAATTCTCGTAAATTTTAATACTTTTATGTGACGCAATAGCTACACCGCCATATCCATCCGGTCTGTCTTTCCTATATATATTGTATCCATTAATTCGAAAATCAATGTCATATTTCAACCATGATTCTGATATCAATGCAATATGTATTTTTTCTTGCAATAAAAGTTGCTCTAATTCATAACACTTTGGCTTTACACTTTGTGCATTCCACTGTAATATATTAAAGTCAAATATTTTATTAGGATTTACAGCCATTATTAAATATCGTATAAATTTGTTTGAAAACATCATAATTTTTAAAGGACTCACCAATCAAAGATACCAACTTTTTAACAACTAATACTATGACATCCTGAATTTTCTCCTGTAATGATTTGTTTTTGAAAAAAACTTTTTTGATTCCCGAAAAAAAGTGTGCAGAATCATCTATGTTTATACTATCCTCACTAGTTTCCTCAGCTTTATCTTCTTGGTTTATACTCTTAATAACATCATCTTCTTTTTGGACAGGATCTTTTCTCTTTTTTAGTATCTTTCTTTTAACTTTTTTATTTTTGTTCGTATTTTTTATTTCTTCTCTTCTTTGTATTCCTTCCCCTTCCTTTTCTGTTTCCGAATCTGAAAATTCCCTATGTATAATTGCATCTGTGACAAGTACTTCTTTGTATGTTTTTCTTACAGGATAACTTACTATTGGGCTCATTTCCCTTGAACAGTTTTGCTGCGTCTGCAAGCGCATCTTATGTATATAAGCATCTTCTCCTCTTCTTGTAGCTAAGTATACTGTCAAGGCTCTTCGATATGTATAGTGTTCTCGGCTCATAATTTCTCGAATTTCTTTTTCCTTCTTAAATATCGGACATTCTTTACTTAAAGAAATATGTGGCCCTTTACAATTGACACACATGTAAATATCTGTGTCACAATTAGCATGTTTGCCCCCGCACTTAGGACAAATATGTCTTCCGGTAGGACACTGTCGACTCAAGTGACCGAATTTCCAACACATCGAACACTGTGTTACTGGGAACGTGTAAGTGTCTACTTTGAATCGACACCCATAGCCATACACATAGGATGGAACAGTACTGCCTTTAAAACCTAGGCGAACCGAATTACTGTCGATCCAGGCCCCATTTTCATCTTTACGCTTTAATCGGGTCATAGAAATTATAGGATACTCGCATTCAAAATTCTCTAAAATCTCTTTTTCCTCTACTTCTTGTTCAACTTGTTTTATTACTCCATAGCAAATATTTAATAAATTGCTTCTCTGACACCTGTAGTCCAACTCTTCAAATTTTTTATTATTTATTAACTTATCAGCCATTTCTTCGGTTTCGAACTGAATACTAACTTTATACGGGCTTTTGTACTTGATACGTAATATATTTTGTATATTTTCCTCTCTCAATAATTTTGCAAAACCTATTTGTTTCGGCAATATATGTTTTGAGGACACTAAAATTTCAATATTTTTATCCTCATCCGATAAACTTCTAATTACCTTCTTACGGCTTCGACACACGGTACTAAATCCCTCGTTATCTTCTGTCATTTCAGTTTCCGATCTACGTCGTTTTTCTGTGGTTTTGGGTGAAATAAATTCTTCTTCCATACCTTGTTGCTCACTATTAACTGTTATCTCCTCACTCAAACATTCTAAATCTGAATTAACCATCATAAAATAATGTTATTTCACTCATACTCCGAGCAATTATAAAAACTTGGTAAGTTTAAGCCTACGGCGCTAAAAGCGCAGGGTAGGTAATAATAAACACAAACAAGCCGTCTGTGACCGATAGATTCTCGATACACGTGCAGTTGCGTACGCTTATCGCACCGGACTGTTCTCAATACATAATAGTGAATGAGTGAATTTTTTTAACCGGCACTAGCCCACCTCACATTCCCACAACTACGAAAACCCCTTTTATATGATCTCAGGTATGCCCGAGGGCAAGCTTAGTCTGGCTTGGGACCTACAACGAAATTAATCAGAAAAAAAAGGAGTAGTAGGAAGTATTCCAGTTTCCCTGCCCAAGGAAAGTGGGGGCCATTACAAAATAGTAATGACCCAAAAGTCCAAAAATTAAGGGAAAGCACCACGGTTATATTATTATCATTTATTGTGATGGAATGTTTCCAATAATAATTATGGCAGAAACGGAAAGCACGGAAATTCCTAGCGCTGTCCACGAAGTGACCGTAATATGCGACTCCAGATTTTCAAAATATGCAGTTAAACATTATAGTTCTTTCGTCTCGTCAGAGATCGCACTCCCATAGAATGTGATGAGCCGTTTGTTCGAAAATGTTGCCTTCGTTCGAACACTCGCATAGAGATGATTCTACCAATTCAAATCAATATAACTAGTTTCGCTTTAAAAATACCATGACCGGTCAGGAATTGTGAAACGCAGTGATATTTAGCCAGTGCTTGGAGAGTCGTTCGCGTACACATGGACAGTTGTAAAGGTGGCGCTCTTTTGTAGAGTTTTCCCATCGCGCCTGCCATTCGGAAATGAGGTTTTTGTATTGAAATATCTATTGGTTCGAAATCAAAATCCAGTTAGATGCCCGACGCTGTATCTTAAGGTCGACGGGTAAGACCCCAGTGAGTACTGGCAGAGCTTCCGTACTGACGGTACGGTAGGCCTTGCATAGTAACATTAACGCGAGACGTTGGCTTTGCAATAGCTTGCGTCTGACAGCATCGATAGTTGCCTTGTCGGCCCACACGAGGGCCTCGTAGCATATGAGGGTGGAGCGTCTGGAGTCTCGCCACAAGGTCAACTTTAGTTCCTTTGTGGTGAGAGTACCGACTCATCTAATTTCTACCTTCGAGGCGGAGGCGTTCTGGCCGACGGGTGTGGTCTTCCGGAGGTTCCGGGGGAGACTCCGGAATGAAGCGCGCTACACGTCGCCGACAACTCGTGTAGTTTAAGTTTAAGTGTAGTTTTAAGTATATTTTGTATGTATGTTAGTCTGTAAGGTATTTATAATATGGGCCATGTAGCCTGAAATAAATGTTTTTTTTTTTTTATATACTACCTAGGTATGCTGCCGATTAAATCTCCTTCTTCGATAGATCTATTAAACACGAGTAATATCGCTAAACATGATATTAGATTTTTTTTATGTGCACAATACCTATACATAAGGCTCAGACCGTCTTTTTACGCGCTATCTGATTCATCGCATCGATCATTTTTCTTGTCAGGTAATCATACGATCATTCTTGTCGTACCAACGCGGGAACTAAACACACGAGTGGAAAGTTAAGGTGTCACCATTGGATCACGAGGGTGTCAAAAACCTTACCTGAAGACCATGCGACCAGTACCCGCAAGTATTGCTCAGCTTGCCCAGCGTGGCCAGCGCGTGTCGGGCATAGTCACGCGCGCTCGGCACGAACAGGTTCCCGCGGTGCAGCGCGTCTGAGAACGACGTCATGTTACTGGACACGAAGAACGGCGTCAGCACCTGTATGTCCACCCCCCGCCCCGCGTACTCCTCCTGGATACTAGCGGTCATATGATACATATATGCCTGAAATGAAAACAACGTTAAAGTTGACAGCAAGATATAAGTATTTCATAAGTCATACAACGAATGGCTGTACATGTGTGTCGTACATTAGGATCCCATTATCAATAGACCACTCGGTGAACTACTAGTAAAATCTTTTAAAGGAGTCAATGGAAAGAATGCTTCGAGTACAACACATAAACCTCACAATATATTTTCAAATGAAAAAAATCAGAGACGCTTCTCTAAGAGAAAAGAATCGTAGCAGCCTACGAGCATACCATCTCTCGAGAACACATATAACTGCAGTGGGAAATTCCACTTGACTATTTACTAAGCAACTTCGAGACCTTAGTGGCAGCGTATACAGCTGCATGAGGTAGGAGGTCGACGGCGCCCGCAGCAGACGCGACGTTGACAACGGCCCCGCGGCGCCGGTGCAGCATGGCCGGCAGCAGCAGCATCGTCAGTGCAGTCACCGCCACCACGTTCACCCGCACCATCTCCAGCTTCCTCTCCAAAGATTCTGAGCAGTATCGCGTAGGGTGCTCGGTGGCCATGCCGACGTTGTTCACTGAAATGCAATTAATTTGGTGCCAAAACCCTATGACAGTAGTAGAGGCAAACAGTTCGGTTGGCAGGCATCCACGAGGATGGGGACTTGCATGCCTGCCAAGCCACTTGTATCGCGTGTTTACTGTAGCGTTTTAATTTGTATCCTGTAATATATCTCTGCCATTTAATTAAGATAATTTTCCTTTTAATAATTTTGACTATTAAAAAAAAAAGGTAGAAAACTCACCTAATATTCCCACAGGAATGCCCTGCAGCTCCTGCGTGATGTGGGTGTAAATTTCTGTTCCTTGAGTAAAGTCAACGGCTATAGTTTTCGTTTTAACGTTGTATAACGTCTCTGAAATAGAAATTGTTATAGATATTAATAATATTAACCCACGGACGACTCCACACCACATCATTCTGATCCTGTACTACCAGACAACGGAAATACATATAATTTAATACTATTTTTATTTTATTTTTTATTTTTATTTCATAGGAAAACATACAGTGTACATATAAACTGCTTAAAGACTAAGTAAACTCTTAACACTATTCACACGTTTCCACATATAGGACACTAAACAATGACAATTGCTTTTCTAATCAAAAATCTAAAATAAGTAATATAATATGTAGATATGTAGTACATATTATTATACGAGTTCACTGACATAGATATAATATAATTATTAGAATAGACATAGTTAAAATATCGTTATAAATAGTAATAAACTAACAATCAAGAAACAGCCTCAAACCATTGCTTAGAGATAATCTTCTTAGTCTCATCAACTGAGGAATTAAATAGATCAGTATTATGAAGCTTACTCAAATCATTAAAAAGGTTAGATGATCTTATGAAAAATGAGTTTTTGCGGTAATTAGTATGGGAAAAAGGAATATACAGGAGATTATATGAAGAATTTCTGGAATTTCTCTATACATATTTAATACACATCCAAGACTCAGGGCCCAAGATTTTATTATTATTATTATTGTGCCACCACCACCAAAACTTACCTATTTCCGTGGCGACGTTCTTCAGCTTCTGCGGGTTTCTGCTGATGAGCACGATGTTGATGCCGCGCTGCGCCAGCTCCATGGCGTAATGTTTGCCGATGCCGTCCGTGCTGCCCGTCACCACTGAAATATTGAACATAACACAAAATTTAAGCATTTGAGGGTAAGTAACGTATCACAACAATATTGTTCAATGCTACGATATAACCTAAAAATTTGATATAAAAGGCACTATTCGCGCGCTAACCAGCAAGCTTTCTCAGGCCTACCAAATCCATAGTCGCGTGATAGCTTTGTCGAAGATTCAGTGGTTCATTTCTCGCGTCGCGTCGTCTTCGCAAGTTGTTTTGTCCTAGCAGTGAACCAGTTAAGGCATTTTTTCATTTCATTCAGTCTTCATCAGATCTCCGGCTTTGATTAAACGACTTGGGCTCAGTTTAGTTCTGTTAAGAGGAAGCATCACGCCTTTTTCTTCCATACGAAAATAGGGGTCTACGCGACCCCTGTTTCCTCCCTGGATATAGCCGCTAGAGTAACAATTTCTATCTTTCTAACTAACTTTCTTTGTATATTATTTGTACGTCCCTATTTTTTACTTTTTTTTAATATATGAATTATTTAAGGAGATATGGATAAAAATATTAAAAAAAATATCAGACTTTTCACTGTGTTTAAACATCCAGGAAACAAAGACTGCATTATACAATAAAATTAAAACATAGGAACGCTCAAGCCTTTTTTTTATACGATGAAAAAAATATCGAAATCGGTTAAGTTTTCGAGGAGCAAACAAGGGTCCCCCAAACGTAGATTTCTTGTACTTTTAACAGGTAATTTCAATTCGAGCTGCAGATGTCTCTATCGCGCTAGTGCTGACTAGCTAAGGGACTGCGTGACAGCAATAGATTTTATAAATACCTATTTTGTATTTCCCTCAACCGTGATGTTTCCTCTTAACTCACAGCAAGACCAGGCATTTTTAGATAACTTTTCTTACTACATTGTAAGACGCCGCTCTCGCAATGAAATGTGCACATATTATGTTTCAAATTTCAATGCAACAGCGGCACCGCACCGCGCTGCATGGTGCAGTTCGAGATTCAAACTCTTGCAATAAATCTTGTATCTTCTTGAACAGTAAATAAAAATATTATTAAAATAACCCCGCCGTTAGGCATGTATTCAATAATTCCCATATTACAAAATAATTTTAAATGTAATTCTATGCATCTAGTTTTAGCAAAAGCTGAGCTAGAAGATATTAAAGAATATTTACGTCAGCAAGAAATAATTAAACACTACCATGAAGGCAAAACTAACCATAGAGGCATCAACGAATGCTATTTAGCCTTGTCACGTCGTTATTACTGGCCTAAAATGAGGGAAGAAATTACTAAATAGTAAATACATAAATGAGTGTACAATTTGCGGACAGACTAAATATGACAGAGACCCAATTAAACCACAGTTTAACATAGTACCACCTGCAACTAAACCCTTTGAGATAGTTCATATGGATTATTTACGGATATGGACTATTTACGGCACAAGCTGAAAAATACCTTACCTTTGTAGTTCGTTTTTTTGTTGCATAGTCCATTTATAGAGGAAGGCTTTAGGCAATATAACATTACGCTGCGACTAATAGGAGCGAAGCTTCAGTGAGAAATGTTGTAAAAACGGGGAAAATTATTCACATTTGGGGACTTTCGCGACGTGCGCTGCATAAACGCTTTAAGTCACTCAAAAACCACGCAAACGAAGTCGCGGGCACAGCTAGCTATATAATGTGGTTCCTACGCTATGTATTGGAGGGGCAATCATAATAATTGCAGCCTGCGCTGTAAATATATGTGGAAGGTATCTAAACACTACTAGTAAAATGTTGCAACAGATACTAATTATACCTTGCAGATATTTAAGTGCTAGAATAATAAAATACAATGTAACTATACAGCAATTATCGTTACGACATTCGCCTGTTTTATGTGAGGCCGTGGTATCACGTAGGTCAAGGCGATGCTCCCGTCTGCAGTACAGTGGGCTTCGGCCTGACCGAACATACCATCTCGCTCGGTCGGAAATCTCCCTTTGGGGCTTCCACTCGTACTCCCACAGTGCCTTCCGACGTTTGCGGCCGCGACCTGCGACTGATATCGGATCGCGAAACCTACGATCTACTTATACCGATCTAATCTACTATTTATTTACATTAATTCCTGTCTGCAAGGAAAAATCGCTGTCGTTTCAACCAGGACGTTCACTGCTGGACGTCGCTGGCAGCCTGCGTCCAACGACATCCTGAGACTTTCTTCAGGTAGTCTGTCCACCCGGTGGAAGGTAGTCAGATTTTGATTTTGATTTTAAACCGTTTATGCAGCGCATGCAACGAAAGTCCCCAAATGTAAATTGTTTGTTTGTTTAAACGCGCTAATCTCCCCGACGTCGCGACGCCGACGTCCGACGCCGCGACGCCGACGTCCGACGCCACGACGCCGACGCCCAACGCCGCGACGCCTAACGTCGCGACGCCGATGCCTGACGCCGCGACGCCCAACGCCGCGACGCCTAACGTCGCGACGCCTAACGTCGCGACGCCGACGTCTGACGCCGCGACGCCGCGACGCCGACGTCTGACGCCGCGACGCCGCGACGCCGCTACGCCGCGACGCCCAACGCCGCGACGCCGACGCCCGACGCCCAACGCCGCGACGCCGACGCCTGACGCCGCAACGCCCAACGCCGCGACGCCGACGCCATACGCCGCGACGCCCAACGTCGCGACGCCACGACGCACGACGCCGCGACGCCAAACGCCGCGACGCCGACCCCCAACGCCGCGACGCCGACGCCCACGCCCGACGGCGTGACGCCTAACGTTGCGACGCCGACGCCCGACGCCGACTTTCACTCCGACGCTGCGCTGCTGGCGCCGAGCGCCAAATTTTTCGGCGTCGGCGGTCTACTCTCGGTACGCAATTCCAACTCGCACTTGCCCGGTTTTTTATTTATGTCGAAATTTCCAAACGTATATCTTCAAAGACTAAGTAGTAGTGGTATTACATTAATATTTAAAATCGGTTCATAAACGACGAAGATATCCACGAACAAACATAAAAAAAAACATATATTTACGAATTGAGAAACCACCTCCTTTTTTGGAAGTCGGTTAAAAATATTATGTTGCTTCATGTTACAATCTACCTTTGTGCCAAGTTTCATTTAAGTACGTTGAGTAGTTTGAATGAAATACCGTTAAATAGGTAGCTACAATTTTTTGAAGATCCCACGGGAACCCTTTCGTTTTTCGGGATAATAATTTCCTATAATGCTCTTCAGGTCATAAGCTACCTGCCTGCCAAATTTCATTTCATTCCATAGAGCGGTTTTAGCGTGATGCGATGACAAACATTCCCATACGGACAGACAGACAGACAGACATTTTTTTCAAAAATGTTATTTTTAGGTTCTGTGGCTCTTATTTTGATTTTCACTTCAATATTCTTAATGTACAGACATGACCCCTCTACAGATTTATTATATGTATAGATATAGATTATATTAGACTATCGCACTTTATATTTTGCAGTTTTAACCTTTACTGCATATTATTTAAAACTTGAATTTTAAATACGAGTTACATATTTTGACCTCAGAGATTTCTCTAGTGTTAATAAAGTACAGAATAATTGATCTTTCATATATCAAGCCGAATAAAGTTTGAAGAGAAGGACGCGTAGAGCATTTCTTGTTTTGGCAACTCATATAAATTACTTACCATAACGTAACATATCACGATTAAAGATCTCCATAAAAGTCACAAAACAGATAAGTTTCCATCTTGGTTGGGGCTTAGGTCAACGACCAGTGCGTTCGTGTGTGTATAGACCTGGAGCAAGCGAGCAGTAATATTCACTCCTTCTGGTAATTTTAGACCTCTGATTTATTTGAGTTATATTAAGTAATTTATGTGACGTGTCAAAACAAAAAATGCTCTACGCGTCATACTCTTCACACTATATTCGGCTTAATATATGAATGTATTTATTTATTGTAAATCTTAACATTTATTTAATTTATCTTGTTGTTTTTCCTTGTTTTTATCTCGAGTTCAATTAATTATGCTTTGACAATAATTACTACTAAGAATATACTATCCTATCATCAAAGTAATAAAACCAGCCAAGTGCGAGTCGGGCTCGAGCACGATGGGTTTCCGAACAGAACAGCTAAAATCACGTTTTATGAAAATAAATATACAGTATATATACTTAATATATACTGTATATTTATTTTGTCCAGATTTAGTAATTTCGTTTAGTTTAGTAAGTTCGATTCCAACGAATAACAAACAAATGTTATTTTCAAGTATAGTTAGGACAATGCAGGCTGATCACCTGATTGTCTGACAAGAAAGATGATTCAAGTGTATCTCACACGGGCATGTGAAGAGTCGATCTTGCGCCTGTTCTCTCTCCAGTTGTGTCGAATAACCCTAACTGGACGAGACTACGAGAGTAAAAGAAGCAAGAGTGCTTCTGTGTACTGTGCATACACTTGGGACACTATAGAAATAATTCCGGCCGCAGTGCTCGTTATTTGGCCCGAGTTTGCCAGATATTTTATCGCAGTAGGGATTTAAATATATTCGTCAGTAATCCGTACATTGGGTTTGAAGATTTAATGATTTATTCATGATTTATTGTATGAGTATCATTTGTCGGTCAGCAAGCACGCTCAGCGTTCGCGGCCGGTACGTTGAACCAATTTCCCTTGTAAGGTGATTATTATTTATTACTAGCTGTGCCCGCGACTTCGTACGCGTGGAAAAGTGATTTAGGGCACTTTAGTATTTTTAAATATATTTTTAGTTTATTGGCGCAACCGCTGAGAACTTTCGCTAATAGGTACTTCCCAGTGCATCCCAGTGTTGATCCCGATCCAGCAAGACACGTACCCGGCAAGCCTCTTGGTATGCAGGGTATAATAATAATATATTACTATCCTTTCGGAGCTCGGCAAAAGAAGTAGGCCTTCGAACAATATGTAGAAGTCAGCAAAGGTATTCGAAGTTAGGATAATATTATTCGAATGCACCGTATAGACCCAGACAATTTTTCACGTTAATTTAGTAAAGTATTTAACTTCGATGTCCGTCTGTCTGTCTGGGTGTCAAAACTTTAACACGTGTAGGTATCAAGCTAAAAATCATATTAAAAACTCAGCTCTACTGTCCCTTCTGGCTGTGAAAAGAAACAGGCATCTTGGCCACATCTACCCAAAGATTCAGCCGTTTATACTTTATATCGCTAATTTTCGCAATTTTCGACACGCCAAAGGGAACCAAAACCTAAAGGGTACTTCCCGGGAATAGAAATTTGATATGAAGCAACATCTTAATGCACTATTAAAATGTTGCTTCATATCAAATTTAAACGACATAGGATAAATTGCGAAACCATAAAAATATTTTCAATTTTTTAAACTTATTTACCGTTTTTGTCATTAATGTTTTGAAGTATTATTAAATTTAAACTTATATTGCAATTACTAAGGTCTTTAAAACGGAACTCTCGGTTAGACATGGGCGCCGAGGATCCAGCAGGCACAACTGAGAATCGAATCAGTTCGATCTTAACGGTTTTTGGTGTTTTATTTGGTAGATTACTTTGAAATTAATTAGGTTAAAGAAAACCGTTAGAACGTAACTTTTTGTACACCAGACCATATCAATCGACAGAGAATAAAAATAAACAAATATCTTCAAATCAAAGCGACATCTATACGCCATACGCCGTACTTACACGATTATTACTGGGGGCACAGTTAGCGGCTGTGCGTGGTTAAATTCATACTACCGGTACTGCCTGTTAGCACATTTTAATAGTATTTTTTACCCAGCAGTGGGGTGGAGTTCCTTTGGTTGACCTTCGCCAAAATTCCTACCTACCAGCATCTGATACCTACACTACACCCCGACTCGGATATAAGACGTCACGCATCAGCCTGTATCGCGCGGCGCCGCGATGCGGCGGTCGAATCACGGCGTAACGATTTTAATTTTGCTATATTATCTCCTAAACTATTAATTATACTTGCTAGGTATAAAGGGCAAATATAGTCTTCATGAAATTCTTAAGCCAACTAACGTATTAAAAATGATAAGGATTAATACCGTGATGGTATAAATAGTTTACCAAAAACCGCTTAATTGCCCGTTTTTTTAGATTATCGCGAAAGGCTTTCTTTTAATAATACAGTTAATTAAGTTGATTTATACAATAAATGATAATTTATTTCAATTTGTGAAGCAAGTTCAAAAATACAATTTTTATATTATTATGACACTGTGGAAACACTCTTCTCAGAAAAAAAAATCTGTTAGTTAGGTACTTATTTCAAGTTCTAATCTAATTTAGTGCCACATTCTATTGCTTCGCGTCACTGTGTAAGCGATCCCCCCGCGCCCCCCGCATGAACCGTTCGTCCGCAGCCCGCGCGCGCGAAATTCCTCCGACTTGCTTCCAATTTATCGTCACTGCTCGGCTCCTATGTATCGTAGCGTTATGTTATATAGCCTATAACCTGCCCAGGAATATGGGCTACAATCGTACCAAGTTTGGTTAAAATCCCTTCAGTAGTTTTTGTTCCTATCGCGCACATACAGACAGACAGACAGACAGACAGACAGACAGACAAAAATTTTACTAATTGCATTTTTGGCATCAGTATCGATCGCCAATCATCCTCCAATATGTATTTTGAAAAAATATTCAATGTACAGAATTGACCTCTCTACAGTTTTATTATAAGTATAGATGTACGGACACTAGGCTTTGCATAACACCGATGACCTTGAACGTCTATTAAATAGAAATTTTGTATGGCGAGAAATGGTGACACGTTTAAATCGCGCGCACGCAGCCTTAACGAATCCACTTAACATGTTCTTTTTACCCGACTTCGGCGAAGCCAAAAGGAAGGGTAATGATTTTGGCAGTCTATGTATGTATGTTCCCTCGTAGCGGCTAAACTACTGGTCCGATTTTGATAACTGAGGTGTCAATCGATTTGTAATAATGCCGCAAGTAACATAGACTATATAATTTTTTGAAAAATTTTGTACTTTGAAAATTATACCTCAAAAACTACTACAAAAAAATTAAATTAAGATGTTTGTCTCGTGTTTGGTATCAAAAGATAGGTCTTGGCAAGCACATTACGAATATGTATTCATATTTTTATTTGTTATTATATTTTATTGTTAAATTCAAAATAAAGGTTTAAAAAGCGGTCGTAAAAGTAGTATCTAGGAGTTAATACTTTCTATGTAATGGACAATTATATATAAATAAAAATATAATAATTATTATATTTGATGTGGAAACAGAATAATTATGCCAAAAGAAGAAGAAGAACGATGGGAACTTGATTAATCAGCTTCATTGCTACTCCTGCCTGCTTCCTACTCACATGGAGTAGGCGGTTTCAGCAAGCCTCTAGGGACTGAATGTTAGCGCTTACGTACATCTATATCACACAGGATATTATAATATTATCTCGGTCGCAATCTGCGCTGCACTAGGTAATTAAAAAACTTATAACCCGACTTCGCAAAAAATGGGTCTAAAAAGTCTGAAACAAGAAAATAATTCAATTTGAAATCCAGAAATGCATAGGTATATAATATATATAGCGGGTGCGACCACGGCTCCACCTTGACTATTTTTGTACCTATGCAATTCTGGATTTCAAATTGAATTATTTTCTTGTTTCAGACTTTTTAGACCCATTTTTTGCGAAGTCGGGTTATAAGTTTTTTAATTACCTAGTGCAGCGCAGATTGCGACCGAGATAATATTATAATATCCTGTGTGATATAGATGTACGTAAGCGCTAACATTCAGTCCCTAGAGGCTTGCTGAAACCGCCTACTCCATGTGAGTAGGAAGCAGGCAGGAGTAGCAATGAAGCTGATTAATCAAGTTCCCATCGTTCTTCTTCTTCTTTTGGCATAATTATACGAGATATCCCTCACTAGGAATTGCCAACGTCAGAGTGCAAAATGATTGGCAGTACCCGGCAGTACAATGGGTTAGTAAAAATATTTTTCACGCGAGTCTCGTGGATAGTTAAAATTAAATTCAGAATTTTATGCTGAGTAATTTATATATAGACGATGTTCCTTAGCCTTCTTAGAATTCTAATGATTCCAAATTTAATAAGCTTTTTATAAACACATGTATTATATCAAATATCAATTTATTTAGATAATACTATATGATAGCACTTGTTTACCGTGCAATATAAAATTACAATTGGTCTCACTTAGTATTATTATTTACGTTTAGATTTGATTGCTTGTGAATTCTGAACAATAAAACAGACGCGGAAAACTTCCTGGTTTAACTCTCTTACAGGCTAGAGAGAACTGGCCCTATTAACATTTACAAAGTTCGAAAACAAAAATGTATGTGAATTGACATAGGCATCACGACCCATACAAATAAAACAATCTCAAACCCAACCTTACTTGAGAAACTATTTGACAGATAAAATAATGATTCGTTTCACTTTTAAAAAGAAAAGAAATTAAAGTAACATTAATATTACTTTAATTTCTTTTCTTTTTATATCGTAATATTCATATTGTAGATTACAGAAATACATTAAAATTAGTATAATCTATATTTTTATATTCTTTATTTTTACTTTTTAAGGGCCAATTTTTCAATCGTCATATAACTTTTATCTTTTGAATAAACATGTGACTTTGACATTTGTTCCATACAAAATCTGCTAAAGTCACTTATTTATTCCTTAGATAAAAGTTATCTGACAATTGAAAAATCGGTCCTAAAAAAGAAAAAAATTAAAGTATGTAACAAAGTAAAGTTATTCATTATTAAAAGTGAAACGGAATGTTTTTTTATCTGTCGAATAGATTCTCAAGTGAGGTTGGGTTTGTTTTATTTATACGGGCCTAAGTGACACACAAATTCATACGTCAAATCCCATACATTTTTGTTTTCGAACTTCGTAAGTGACTATAGTGTCGGCATCTTGAATTAGGGCTCCGAGCCGATCCTCTCGGAAGTATAATGACAACGTAAAATACTACCTAGATGTTACCAGGATCTATTCACGCCTCATTCATTAAAATCAAATAGAGCAAACATACATACACAGCCTGACAAAAATATACTCTTCCTTTTGGCTTAGCCAGAGTAGGGCTAAATCCAGGCATTTTGTCCCTTATTAGATGATTTTTATAGTGTTCTCGGACCGATCGAAGTAAATTTTTAAATACTGCCTGGGATAGGCGGTTTAAATGCCAATTTCACAAACATGATATTTAATGAAGGATTAAAGTTAATCCTTCATTAAATATCATGTTATACCTCTCATATTTCCTGTCAATGAATGAGAAGGCATGGTATTTTAACAATGTTTGTTACATTGGTCAAATCGGGACATAAGCTCTTGATTAAGGGCTGCCATTCGTCCGGGTTTCCCCGGATTTGTCCTAGTTTGGAAGCCGTCCGGGGAGCGTCCGCGGGGTTTTAAGTTGTAGTCCGAGTAAAACCCGGACTACAATTATTAATTAAAAGTAAAAATTCATAACATAAGTTATTTAAATTTTAATTGACGAAGACTATTTTATGTGTTATTGTTTTAAGAATTGGGAAATAATTAAAAAGAGAATTGTAAATTGTATAGAAAAATAAAAAGTTAAACAAGTTTTCATTTAATTTCATTAAAAAGTAACTAATATTGGGTTCGTTTATTTTTATATATATAGCAAAATACTAACTTATTTAATTCCTACAGCTTGTCTTGATATGACAATTAACAGTACCTGCCCAGGATCCATACTTGTCCACCAGCGCCGTCTTCCCCGACACCAACTCCCGCAGGGTCCGGTAGAGGAAGACCACGGGGTTCCGGAGCAACCACAGCACGTACCTAGCCACCACCACCGCGCCGATCGCCGTCAACACTTCTAGCATCGTGCCCGCTAGAAACGCGTGCGCGTGCGCGGCCGACTTGTATGTTTATGTTTTGTTTGTTGTTAAACGAACAATTACAGTCGGACTGGGTAACTTTGTCTTTCAATATAACTTTGGCCCTCAACTTCATTATTGATTAATATATATTTTTAAGTTTCTGAATGCATGCAATCTAACTAAATTAGGCATCGCGTGGTTTTTTAAAAGTTTTTGAACCTATTCTGAGTTGTTAGTCTAAGCTATAGCTGTCACTTTATTTTCTTTTGACGTTTGAAATTTGCGCTAAAATAAGTTTATTTAAAAAGTGGTTTTAGAGTTTACTAGTACTTAGTACTTTTGATCATCATCATCATCGTCATCAAACTAATGATCTCCGAATGGGCTGGACCGACTGTGACGGGAGCATTCACCGGCCGTTAGCTTATGTTAGTAAAAGTAATCTATATCTATACTAATCTATACTAATATTATAAAGAGGTAACATTTGATTGTTTGTTTGTTTGTTTGTTTGTTTGTTTGTTTGAATGGAATAGGCTCTGAAACCACTGAACCAATAGGAAAAATTCTTTCGCCGTTGGAAAGCTACATTCCTAGCGCTGAACATAGGCTATATTACATTTTCAACAAAAATAGGGTTCCTTACTAAAACCCCAAAAATGTAGCCCAAAGTGTAAAAAACGACCTTAAAAATTTCTTAGATCGTGTGCGCTTCGACAACGGCTTGACCGAATTCGCAAATTTTTTTACAGTATGTTCGTTATTGTCATAAAAAGGTTATTATGAAAGAAAATGTTGAAAAAAATATGCAAAAAATTAGGAAAAAGAAGAAAATATACGTATTGGTCACGCAAGGTTTGAACCTGGACTCGATCATTCCTGTCGTTGCCAATCTATATGACACGGTTTTAACGTTTAATTATAAAATGCTATAAATAACGTATTTACATTAGCTTAAACTATTTGGATTCATAAAACTATTTGGATTAACAAAAATATTAATCCAAATAGTTTAAGCTGATATAAATACGGTATTTATAGCCAAATTTATTTCATAATTTTTGTTTTCCATTTGTAAACAATGTTGTTACCATGACGTTAGACGTTAAACTGCGTTTCCACTGACGCGGAGCGAGACGGAGAGGAGTTGCGGTACCCGAATTGACCAATCACTATGCTCGAAATCTCCGCTCCGCTCTGCTTGGGCACACTATAGACGGGCCAAGATCGGGGAGGTTTTCCAAATCTATACATCTATACAAATAAATAAAATTTAAGTGTCAGTTTGTAACTTTCAATTAGCAACATTTTTAACCGACTTCCAAAAAAAGGAGGAGGTTCTCAATTCGTCTGTATGTTTTTTTTTTTTTTTTTTTTTTTTTTATGTTTGTTACCTCAGAACTTTCGCCTGGGTGAACCGATTTGGATGATTTTTTTTTTATTTGAAAGGTGGTGCTTCCCGTTTGGTCCCATTGTCACCAAAGTGGTGACCTGATGATGGGATCCGTGAGGAATCGAGGGAACTCCTCAAAATTTATATGGAAACATATATCGATTTTGATTTTTTCTGAAGTAGCCCAAGCATATGTTACCAAATAGTAAGATTTTGCACCATATCCTGGACCTAAAGTACTGAACAGAACTTCTGAGTCCTTAGAGATACACGTTTGAAGATTGCAGCGTTGTTTAAAGAAATGCAAGCATACGCCACTACGTCAATTACAGTGTTGTACCAGTGTTTACCAAAGTGGTGACCTGATGATGGGATCCGTGAGGAATCGAGGGAACTCCTTAAAATTTATATGGAAACATATTTCGATTTTGATTTTTTCTGAAGGAGCCCAAGCATATGTTACCAAATAGTAAGATTTTGCACCATATCCTGGACCTAAAGTAGTGAACAGAACTTCGGACTCCTTAGAGATACACGTTTGAAGATTTCAGCGTTGTTTAAAGAAATGCAAGCATACGCCACTACGTAAATTACAGTCGAACTCGATCTCATAGTTATCAAAGTGCATACCTGATGATGGTGTCGTGAGGAAGCGAGGGAACTCCTCGATATTTATAGGAACACTCATAGTCATTTTGTATTTTTGCATATCCGACTAAAAACAAACATAATTTTGAATCAACTATCAAGGTATACCACATAGATCAGAAACAGGCATACAGGACTGCTTAGTCTTTGATGTTATAAGTTTGGAAATTACGACATCGCTTAAAGTACTGCAAGCATATGCCACTATATCAATTACAGTACTCAACACCACCTCTGTCTTCGCCAGATAGTAGGTATCTATATATAGGTACTATCATAACAATATGACGAAATAGGTAAATATTAAAACGGTAAAAAATTGTTTTAAGCCAAATAAAGAAATGTAAATCGAGTAAAAATAATAAAAGAGTTATATAGAAATCATATTCAGTTTGGCTGGTATCGACTTTGATATTATTAAAATTTGTATATCATTTTATAGTCAACTTGATATATATAATTTTTGCGCTGCTCTGGCGGTGAGTACCTATCCTTACTCAGTCTACCCATAACTAAAAATCTTAAAATAAAATAATTTTAAACAAAAAAAAAACCGACTTCAAAAAGTAAACTAAAAAGCAAAAAATAATAAATTTACTTCGCACAAAGTAATACTTATTTTCACTTAAGTAAATAAATTTATTCTATAATTTTGAAGTCGGTGCCAAGTAAGTACTTCAACAACCTTACTACAATATCAAATTACTAAATATATGTAGGCAATCACAGAAAAAAAGAATCAGAAAAAAATATACAACTATCAATGTTACTATTACTATGTACTATTACTATGTACCTACCAAAGTACTGGCTTACAAACTAATATTAAATGAAAACAAATTATGAAAGAACGCTAAACTTGGCACCGACTTCAAAATTATAGAATAAATTTATTTACTTAAGTGAAAATAAGTATTACTTTGTGCGAAGTAAATTTATTATTTTTTGCTTTTTAGTTTACTTTTTGAAGTCGGTTTTTTTTTTGTTTAAAATTATTTTATTCTAAATGCTTATGACATTTTAAACGATATCTACTGAAAACGACAATGCAATTTGCAAAAAAATTGTCTGTCTGTCAGCATGTCTCTTTGCTCCGGCTAATCTCTGGATCGGCTGGACCGATATTAACGAGACTTTCACTGGTAGATAGCTAAAGTTATAAGGATTAATTTAGGCTACTTTTCTTCATCATCATCATCATCATCATCATCATCATCATCATCATCATCATCATCATCATCGTCATCTAACTAATGATCACCGAATCGGCTGGACCGACTGTGACGGGAGCATTCACCAGGCGTTAGCTTATGTTAGTAGGAGTAATCTATACATCTATATCTATATATATAAAAGAAAGTCGTGTTTGTTACAACACTTATAACTCGAGAACGGCTGCACCAATTTTCATGGTTTTTGATTCGTTGGATTTGTCTCCTCCCCGAATAGCAGAATACATATTAAAAATAGTGAAAACTTGATGTGTAATGAATAATTAATCATGTAAATAAATGCTCATATTTTGTTCATCAAATGTCAAACATTTGTTGTCAAATGATGTAACAACTATGCGTTCAGAAATCTATTAATGGATGTCAGTTTGTAACTTTCAATTAGCAACGTTTTTCTAAATGCATATGACATTTTAACGATATTTTCTTCTTTTTTTTGGCATTGGCAACGATATCTATGTACTGAAAACGAAAATGCAATTTTAAAAAATGTCTGTCTGTCAGCGTGTCTCTTTGCTCCGGCTAATCTCTGGAACGGCTGGACCGATTTTAACAAGACTTTCACTGGTAGATAGCTAAAGTTACAAGGATTAATTTAGGCAACTTTTCATCATCATCATCATCATCGTCATCTAAATAATGATCACCGAATCGGCTGGACCGACTGTGACGGGAGCATTCACCGGGCGTTAGCTTATGTTAGTAGGAGTAATCTATACATCTATATGTATAAAAGTAAGTCGTGTTAGTTAAATTATTGATAACTCAAGAACGGCTTTATCGATATGGCTGAAAATTGGTGAGGAAGTAGCATAGAGCAAGTAGACGGACATAGGATACTAATTATTCCACTTGACAGCGTTTCCGTGAACGTTGCGGGTTCTGCGTTAGGGTTTCGCGTTGTGGGTTCCGCGTTGCGGGTTCCGCGTTGCGGGTTTCGGGTTTCCATGCTGCTGGTTCCGCGTTGCGGGTTCCGGGTTCCCGTGTTGCGCGTTCCGGGTTCTGCGTTGCGGGTTTCGGGTTCCCATGTTGCGGGTTTCGGGTTCCCGCGTTGCGAGTTTCGCGTTACGGGTTCCGGGTTCCCGCGTTGCAGGTTCCGGGTTCCCGCGTTGCGGGTTTCGGGTTCCCATGCTGCGGGTTCCGCGTTGCGGGTTCCAGGTTCCCGCGTTGCGGGTTTTGGGTTCCCATGTTGCGGGTTCCGCGTTGTGGGTTCCGGGTTCCCGCGTTGCGGGTTCCGGGTTACCGCGTTGCGGGTTCCGGGTTCCCGCGTTGCGGGTTTCGGGTTTCCGCGTTGCGGGTTCCGGGTTCCCATGCTGCGGGTTCCGCGTTGCGGGTTCCAGGTTCCCGCGTTGCGGGTTTCGGGTTCCCATGTTGCGGGTTCCGCGTTGTGGGTTCCGGGTTCCCGCGTTGCGGGTTCCGGGTTACCGCGTTGCGGGTTCCGGGTTCCCGCGTTGCGGGTTTCGGGTTCCCGCGTTGCGGGTTCCGGGTTCCCGCGTTGCGGGTTCCAGGTTCCGGGTTCCGCGTTGCGGGTTCCGGGTTCCCGCGTTGCGGGTTCCGGGTTCCCGCGTTGCGGGTTTCGGGTTCCCATGCTGCGGGTTCCGCGTTGCGGGTTCCAGGTTCCCGCGTTGCGGGTTTCGGGTTCCCATGTTGCGGGTTCCGCGTTGTGGGTTCCGGGTTCCCGCGTTGCGGGTCCCGGGTTACCGCGTTGCGGGTTCCGGGTTCCCGCGTTGCAGGTTCCGGGTTCCCGCGTTGCGGGTTTCGGGCGATTGCGGGATTCGGAATTTTTGCGATTTTAACAAGACTTTCACTGGTAGATAGCTAAAGTTACAAGGATTAATTTAGGCAACTTTTCATCATCATCATCATCATCGTCATCTAAATAATGATCACCGAATCGGCTGGACCGACTGTGACGGGAGCATTCACCGGGCGTTAGCTTATGTTAGTAGGAGTAATCTATACATCTATATGTATAAAAGTAAGTCGTGTTAGTTAAATTATTGATAACTCAAGAACGGCTTTATCGATATGGCTGAAAATTGGTGAGGAAGTAGCTTAGAGCAAGTAGACGGACATAGGATACTAATTATTCCACTTGACAGCGTTTCCGTGAACGTTGCGGGTTCTGCGTTAGGGTTTCGCGTTGTGGGTTCCGCGTTGCGGGTTCCGGATTCCGCGTTGCGGGTTCCGCGTTGCGGGTTTCGGGTTCCCATGCTGCTGGTTCCGCGTTGCGGGTTCCGGGTTCCCGTGTTGCGCGTTCCGGGTTCTGCGTTGCGGGTTTCGGGTTCCCATGTTGCGGGTTTCGGGTTCCCGCGTTGCGAGTTTCGCGTTACGGGTTCCGGGTTCCCGCGTTGCAGGTTCCGGGTTCCCGCGTTGCGGGTTTCGGGTTCCCATGCTGCGGGTTCCGCGTTGCGGGTTCCAGGTTCCCGCGTTGCGGGTTTCGGGTTCCCATGTTGCGGGTTCCGCGTTGTGGGTTCCGGGTTCCCGCGTTGCGGGTTCCGGGTTACCGCGTTGCGGGTTCCGGGTTCCCGCGTCGCGGGTTTCGGGTTCCCGCGTTGCGGGTTCCGGGTTCCCGCGTTGCGGGTTCCGGGTTCCGGGTTCCGCGTTGCGGGTTCCGGGTTCCCGCGTTGCGGGTTCCGGGTTCCCGCGTTGCGGGTTCCGGGTTCCCGCGTTCCGGGTTCCGCGTTGCGGGTTCCGGGTTCCCACGTTGTTTTTTTTTTAGTTGAATTTCATCATAAACTCTTTTTATGCTCAACGAAGTGGGCAAGGGTCAGCTAGTTATGTATAAAAGAAAGTCGTGTTAGTTAAATTATTTATAACTCAAGAACGGCTTTATCGATATGGCTGAAAATAAAATTGGTGAGGAGGTAGCTTAGAGCCAGTAGACGGACATAGGATACTATTTATTCCATTCGACAGCGTTCCCGTGTGCGTTGCGGGTTTTGCTTTAGAGTTCCGCGTTACGGGTTCCGGGTCGCGGGTTCCACGTTGCGGGTTCCGGGTTGCGGGTTCCGGGTTGCGGGTTCCGGGTTGCGGGTTCCGCGTTGCGGGTTCCGCGTTGCGGGTTCCGCGTTGCGGGTTCCGCGTTGCGGGTTCCGCGTTGCGGGTTTCGCGTTGCGTGTTCCGGGTTACGGGTTCCCGGTTTGCGGGCTCCACGTTGCGGGTTCCGCGTTGCGTGTCCCGCGTTGCGGGTTACAGGTTCCCGGGTTGTGGGTTCCGCGTTGCCGGTTCCGCGTTGTTTTTTTTAGTTGAATTTCATTATAAACTGTTTTTATGCTCAACGAAGTGGGCAAGGGTCAGCTAGTTGTTAGAATGAGTGATTCTAATGAAGAAATTCGATACATTTTAAATTTTAAACGAAACAGGTAAAAATACAACACAAGCCGCGAAAAAAATTTGTGATGTTTATGGACTTAAAATGCAGTATCTGTGAGAGTAGCGCAAATTTGGTTTAAGCGTTTTCAATCTGGAAATTTTGATATCAAAGATGCACGACGCTCTGGTCGCCCTGTTACGGACAAAACTGACGCCATTTTTGAAAAAGTGGAGCAAGGTCGGCATATTATTAGTTACAATGTAGCTGAAGAACTGGGGATTGAAGCTGGGTACACAAAAAGCTCGATATTTGGGTGACTCATGAGCTCACTGAAAGAAACCTAATAAACCGTGAACTCATTTGTGATTCTTTATTACGACGTAATGAAACCGAACCATTTTTGAAGAAGCTGATAACTGGTGATGAAAAGTGGATCACGTACGACAAGAACGTGCGAAAAAAATCTTGGTCAAAGGCCGGTCAGGCTTCACAGACTGTGGTGAAACCCGGGTTAACTCGCAACAAGGTGATGATGTGTGTGTGGTGGGATTGGAAGGGCATTATTCATTATGGGCTGTTACCGCCAGGCAGGACTATCAATTCGGAACTGTACTGCGAACAACTGATGAGATTAAACCAAGAAGTTGAGAGAAAGCGGCCGGAATTAATCAACAGAATGGGTGTGGGTTTTTTCACCATGATAACGCTAGACCTCACACATCTTTAGCCACTCAGCAAAAATTACGGGAGTTTGGCTGGGAGGTGTTAATGCATACGCCGTTTAGTTCTGACCTTGCACCTTCAGATTTCCACCTGTTTCGGTCAGGTTGACATCACAAGAGGACTGCCAAAACAACTTGTCGCAGTTTTTTTATGAGCCCCAAAATTTTATAGCAATGGGATCATGTCCCTACCAACTAGATGGCAAAAAGCTATCGAACAAAATGACACCTATATACTTTAGTCAATTGTAAATAAACTTTATAAAAAACCTTTTGAATTTTTATATAAAATGCGAAGAAACTTTTTCCCCAACCTAATATAATGTGTTTCTATTTCATGTCCTAATTAATGCAGAATAATAGGTAAAATGCACCAAATTTTAACTTGACCACGAGAGTTTCGGTTTCGGTATCGGCAGAAACTGAAGCCCCGGCCAAACATTCGGTTCGGTTTCGGTTTCGGCCGGAAAACCAGTTTTGGTCGGACTCTAACAACAATGCCTCCCGCACCGATTTCGGTGACGTTGGCCGGTTTTATTGAAATCAGGTCAGGTACGCAGGAGTTTTCTTTATAGTGCCCAAGTGCGAGCGCAATACACAGAAGCACTCTCTTCCTTCACTTTCGTAGCCCAGTGGGACGGATATCCGACACGACTGGCGGGATATCAGGCGCAGGAAAGGTGGTACGCATCTTATAGAAACGAGCGACGTTCAGAAATCTTTTTTGTACGTGTAACACTACGTTTAAATAAGTGTATTTAGACCTGAGCGAACAAATAAAGTGAAAATATTTTAATACAATTAGTTTGTGTGGCTCGTGTTTTGTTTTAAAAATCTCATTATTATTATTTTCTAAGTCTGCTATATTAGTGCCGACTTTTAGTAAAATATTTTAAATTAACTTTAAATTGCTGCACACAATAAGTTTTGGTTACTAAAGCTCGATCTACGCATCTTTATGCGATATCCTTCATATACAACGTGTGACAGAAATGAGTCATAAAAAATTACTGCCGTAGAACTCGAGAGGAGTTGAGTTTTATTCGAAAATAAGAAGCTCGAAGATAAAGTTTAAAAAAGTAAACCCGACTACTAAAACACGCTTTAATAAATTCTTGCAATTATCAGGTGCAAGTAAATCTGTGAGCAACAGCTAAGAATGTTTATATATTTGAACTGTGCCAACAAAGCTTTCTCATTGGAAACGACGCCGTGAAGAAAGATTTGCTTGCTTGCCAACCAGCTTGCCTAAGGTGCAATTCTAGTGATCATACATGTGTTGGAGTTTGCTCCTCAACATCATCATCGGAAAGATAGTAGCGGACGTAGTGGTTTGTATTTAGTTTGCAGGGTACCTCCGTTTATTAATCACATATTTAGTTTGCAAGGTACCTCCGTTTATTAATCACATATTTAGTTTGCAAGGTACCTCCGTTTATTAATCACATATTTAGTTTGCAAGGTACCTCCGTTTATTAATCACATATTTAGTTTGCAAGGTACCTCCGTTTATTAATCACATATTTAGTTTGCAAGGTGGAGGTACCTTGCAAACTAAATAATCACATATTTTTAACCCTCGACGCAAAAACGACGGGTGTTATAACTTATAAGTTTGTTGTCTGTGTAAATGTGTATGTGTCTGTCTTTGGCATCGTAGCTCCCAAACGGATGATCCGATTGTAATACGTTTTTTTTTTTGTTTGAAAGGTATATCAGCCGAGAGTGTTCTTAGCTATGTTTGGGGGAAATCGGTTCAGGTCTTCAAGGTCATCGGTCGTTTGTTAGGTGTAAAAAATAGTTTTTTTTAAATTTTGAATTTATATTATAGATCGTTAACGTTAACTGTTGCTAAGCCTATTTGGCATTTTCTCTGCAATTTTCTGCATAGTTGGGTTATTCGTAAATTACTGAACAGTGAATACTGACACATAAATGCTTTATTGAACGAACAGTAATGATCTAATGATTTAATAGATATCGTTCTTATTAGCAACTAATTAGCCGTTTTTATGAATTATAATAAGTACTGAGAGGTGCAATATCGCTTATTTAATTACTCTCATTAAGTAAAGTAAAGTATGATGTAGGAGCAATATTGATTATTGCGATGCGGATGTTAGACGACTAGGTACGGTAGTACCAGCCCTGAAAGAGGTACTTTTTTAATTATTGTATAGGATTTTTTTTGATTTTGATGCATTTCTCATACAAACAAGAGAGTCAAAAGTAAGTCTTTCAGCACTGGTACTTTCACAGTATACTCTACATAGAAGGCACATATACACCCTAAAGTATTATCACTCATTTATTTTCCACCTAGTATAGGATATAAAAAAACAGTCACTGTAACTTTTGGACTACCTTTTCTTATTCTGGAAACGTTTTTTTATTATTTAGCAGATTTTTTTTGTATTAAGAAATACATTTCTATAATGAAAAAAGGTAGTACGATCATATCCCAAAGTTATAGTGAAAGTTATAGTGTTTGAACTATATTTTCTGTATTTACCCGAGGATAGTCATTTTATTAATCTATTATTTTATTTAAATATAGCTTAAAGAATATGCAAAGTACAAAATATTTTAAGTTAGAACTTTATTTCTGTTTATATGCTAATGAAGAATGTGAAAATTATTTCAGTATTTTATGTGAAGCAAGAAGCAGGGAAGATTGTTTTAGTTTTCTCAAATATTGCCAAAAAATTTTAAAATCGAGTTTTATACGATTCCAACACGCTCCGGTCGGCGCGATACGCATTCTCGCCATCCAAAAAGTCATCCAAGGTCACTGGCGTTTTATTTTATCTATTTAGGAGTACTTACAGGTAGATCATGCAGGATTGTCTTAAATATAATAAGAAGGCCAATTACAAGTTTCCACAGATAGTAGGTTAAGAAAAAAAAAGAGTAAGAGATAAATAAAAAGAAGAGGAAACAAACAATAATAATCATAAGTTTTGTTACAAAGGATATTATAATATCTATGTACTCAATTATACTAATAATTCAAAACACGCAAGTACACGGTACAAAACTATTATTAATATAACTACTTAATAGTTATATTAGGTATGTATAAATAATTTAATAGATTTTTCTAACAGAGGTAGATAGCCATCTATTGTCCCTTTTAAATTTCCTAACACTAGTAGAATATAGGTCCAATTGAATGCGCCGAGAAGCTCGTACGTTCTGGTTGATCTAAATATAGGTACATAGGAATTCCGACGATAGTTCGTTGATACTGGAGGAACGGAGGAGTTGATGTTCTCGGAGTGATGCTGATTAATTAATTTTCTCAATCAGTTGGGGACAGTCTACGGTGCCGTTGAAATGTTTCAAAAGAAGAATTATAATATCAGCATTCTTTGCTCAAATACTGAAAGAATATAAAATGCTTGACATCGCTTTAAGTAATAAGGTATATAAAGTTTGGATTTAAATTATACAAAGCCTTAATTTTTTCCTGGCGCATGTAGTCCGGGTGTGTAAGATTGGGATGGGTAACACAAAACACGGCTTGCTCGGTAAGGCCTCAGCCTCGAATATTGCGGGCAGCGGGGCAGGAGCGGCGGCTGCGCGGGAGCGGCAGGATCTTTTGCTTAAAATCAAATGGACTAGTTCTCGAAAACAGCGGCGCGGGATTGCTGTAAGAGTACCGTTCCCGCACCGCCGCCGTTCCCGCACCGCCGCCGCTCCCGCACCGCCACCGATCCCCGCACCGCCGCCGCTCCCGCACCGCCGCCATTCCCGCCCCGCTGCCCGCAAAATTCGAGGCTGAGAAGACCCACTCTCTCCGCGGTCAGTATTGGATAGGAGATGCGCAGTATCCAAGTAGCTTGGCAACGAAGCAAATGGTTCGGCGGCGCTCCTTTTTATCTCACCGGCGACTTCTACTTCACAGGGCTTGCCTATCGTGCAGGCGTTACCAGTGGTTATAAAAATAAAAATCCAAGCATATCGATAAAATATAACTAACTGTATTTACAAATAATAACAATGCTCCTCAATAAATGTGTCAGCCGCTCTTGAGGCTGTTGTACTCGGCGCGGAAGTCGCGGTTCATCTGCCGGCCGATCCAGATGCGCATCCACTCCGGGGCCAACTTGATGAAGAAGTACTGGAACAGACATTGTACGGTTAAGCAAATATTAGCACCCTTAGGCTACTTTTCCACCAGTGATGAGGGCGAAGCGCAGAATGTGTTTTAATTTGATTTTTGAAAAACACATTTTTCACTTAGCATTCTCACTCATGACGGGTGGAAAAGAAGCTTTACGGAACTAAAGAAAAAATGGAAATAAATAGTAGTAAGATTGCTTCAAATATACTCGGTCCAGATACAGCATAAGGTATTTATTATAATATAAGGACAATATTATAAAGTCAAATTTTTTTCTTTCTTTCAATGATTTTATTGACGATTGGACTCCTTAGGAATAAGATGACCACATGCAAGGCTACTGTACTTTGACTTACAATACATTATAAACATAATATTCTGTATACTTTTAAAAGAACAATTTTCCATCTTTTTGCTACAAGATGGCTCCGTACGCATTTCATATGCCGGTTCTTCTCTGCGGGCTAGAGTTGAACCGGTGCTGTGGTAGCTTTTTTGTTGACTTTCCGAAAAAAGCTTGTTTAGTTTCATGTTGACTCAATGTCTGTGCTGGGTACATTTTTTTTTTGTTTTTTTCGCTAAGAAAATAACATTACGCATCCCGCGGCAGATGGGGACTTCTACCGCGGGTATGTGGGTCTCGCTGCGTCCGAAGATATGATGAACTGGACGCAGCCTCTACCCACTAAAAAACTCGGCGATCCTCCTTCACTAACGCCGTTGACGGAGCCGCGGGGCGTGCTGGGTACCTGTACTCCGTGGCTCCAGTAGCCGGTGGTGTCTCGCACGCGGCCGAGCGCGGCTACGGCGGAGCGCGCGTAGGACTCGGCGTCGGGCACCAGCAGGTTGCCCGCCAGCAGCGAGTGCGAGAAGGCGTTCATCTTGGTGGACACGAACAGCGGGGACAGGTGCTGCACGTGCAGCCGGTCGCCCACCTCCGCGCGCAGGCCCAGCGTGAAGTTCCGCACGTACACCTGCACAGAAGCAATGAGATCAAAAGAACATGCGAAATGAATTTGCTGCCAGGATTTATTATCCAAATTAGGAAAAAGATAATGGATAAAAGACTCTAGTCACTGAAGCCGAAAACGGGTAAGTAGATTATTATTATATTATGATGAATGTCAACACATCAGTAATTAAGCAACACATTAAAGTCACACAACTGCAGATGAAGATGCTTTTATAACAGTATTAAATAAAAACTTGCAGCTTAAAGAAACAAAGTAATAATTAAAAATATTAAAATCACTTTCACTTTACACATTAAATCATAATATCACGGCATTACGATCCTTTTTAAAAGACTTCCAAAAAAAAAGGAAAGAGGTTCTCAATTCGGACTGTTTATTATGTATGTACATTGTACACCGTAACGCCGAGGTTAATGGTCCGATTTTCTTGATTATTTTTTCATTCGACGCAGAATAGTTTTTATTTCCAAGGATGACTTAGGGTGCATTTCCATTGACGCGAAGCGGGGCGGAGAGAGCTTAGCGGTGCCCAAATTGACCAATCACTATGCTCGTGCTGTTTCCGTGGAAACGGAGCGGATATTTCGGGCATAGTGATTGGTCAATTCGGGCACCGCAAGCTCCTCTCCGCCCCGTTCCGCGTCAGTGGAAACGCAGCCTAAGTTACCTTCGTAGCGGCATATATAGCCATAAGCGGCAGTGGCTGCAGCTCGGAGCCGGAGGACACGTTGACGATGGCCCCGCGGCCGCGGCGCAGCATGGCGGGCAGCAGCAGCCGCGTGAGCGCCGTCACGGCCAGCACGTTGACGTTGACCAGCTCCGTCACCGCCGCCGTCGGCAGCTCGCTCACCGGCATCGGGTACGCGTAGTTCACGCCCACGTTGTTCACTAGAACGTCGAAGACATTATATTTAAAATAAAAAAATATAAAAAATATAAAAAAGTTATATGACGATTGAAAAATCGGCCCTAATTCTAATTTATTCATGTTTTTTTATCAACATATTGTGAATGTGGAGTTTGTCTATATGTAATTGGTATGCGTTTTATTGTGTTTTATAATTGTTTATTTTTTATGTATCTAGGTACATATTACGTGTACCTAATCAATTCTTAAAAAAACAAAATAAAATAAAAAATAATGAGAAACGTCTCTCGTAGTTCCAAATATGAAAATGAAACACATGTAAGTACAGTGATGCTGTTGAGTTTTGAAAGGAAGTAATATTTTATATTTTATATTGTTTGTATTAACAATTATTATTGTACACCTGTGGTATTGCTAATATGTTTTAAAGGGAGCACATACATATTTTTGCTATATTTTATTCTATGACTGTAGGTACTGTGTTATTGCTACTCAATTTTAAACAGGAATTAATTTATTATTTTTGCAAAGGTGCAAGTTGGTAACCCTAGTCCCCACGGCAAACATACTCAGCAATTACATACACTTCGCTAATTACGAATTCGCTTTAAATTTAAATCTCATACATTTCTGCTTTCGAACTTCGTAAGTAATAATAGCGACGGCCTCTTGATAAGGGCCCAGGGCCCTTACCCAAGATGCCATCGCTTAGTTACGTAAAGTTCTGTAGATACGTTATCTGTTTTGAGATAGCGACATTGATTTCGTAGCCAACATGCACTAAGATTGCGCTTCGTCTTGGCGTCATTTTTAAAACGTTTTGTCTCTGGTTCCGGCGCCCTAAAACGTAATTTTCGCTGTCAAGTGTCAACTGTGTCAACTGTCAAATCCGTCACTAGACTATCATGTTACAAGACAACAAACTACCATGTGCCAGTGTTGCCAACCTAGAAGTTTTTCCCCTAAATTCGGTGGCAAAAAATTTCTACAAGCAGTTTTTAGGTGTAAAATTGTTTAGGTTTATATTTGGGGTCTCTATTTTTTTACTTACCTATAACGACCAAAATTTTAAAAGTCAATCTGTATAAAAAATAATGTTGGTAGTGTATCTTAACGTATAATGGACATAATCACATTTTTATCAGTATTAATTTATTTTTATTATATTTATAGTTTTCAGTGCCATAAGAAAATTTAGGGATTTTTTTTAAGTAGTTGTTACCATTTTGGGACTTTTGTTGTAAGTTTGGACATAAATATTTATGAGAGTTGGTAACACTGCCGAATGGCCGACGAGTTGCTACTTAGATGTTTTTAACAATGAACTTGTATTGAAGCTATTAGTAATTAGTGAAGAAGATGTGTAATCAAACTATGAAGAGTGCAAAAAAGCACGATGCCATAGATCAGTAATACAATCACGGAGAAATTCATACATTAATAGAGGTTAACAACAACACAGGTAAGTAAATAAAACTTTTATGTAACGTGTTTAAATGGAATGTTTATGCAAACGGCAACAATAATTATGGTAGAACAAAAAAGTGGTGCTTAGTAGGTATACAATTTAAGGCTTCCGTACCTACCTGGCAGCCAGTCATTTATCATAACATCATATTCGATATTAATAAGTATAATATTATCTACTTCGTATGGGAGTAATGGGAGACTTTGTATATACTACGCAGTCACGAATATCAAATGGCTAAAGTAGCCATTCATACTGTGTACCTTGATCAATAAAATCGTCACCCGTAACATAACCATGTGAGTTAGTGAATGAAGTATGATGTTAGGATCTTATTACATTTAGATATTATGTGCCGGCCTACCCTTATGGGAAATTGATTGGCATAATATTATGTAGGGATTGGCATAATATTATGTAGGGATTGGCATAATAATATTGGGTATAATTGAAGTAACTACTGTATAAAGTCATTGTTTAATTAATCATTATTTATAAAACTTATTTGTATTTATATAACTTGATCCATATATAAACATATTATCATCACCTGTCTAGGTAACAATAAAATAACAAGTGGTTTTCACAAATCACAAAATGGATATGTTTAATTATAATTAATATATTTGTACGAATGAAAGCACATAAGTCTATATCTATATTAAGTCCTGATAAAGCTAATAATATATATTTTTTCAGACAACGGCTGCAGCAGCCTTAATAGGACACATCACCTGCACCATCTAGTGCCTGCTGACCTGCAGCGATAAGGCATTGAAAAGAAAAATAAACAAAGAATGACGTGGGACACTCAAATTTTCAATATTGACATTTCATATTAATAAATATTTACTTATACTGCCTGGTGTGTTTTTATCCCATTTTCATAATTATTACTCACCGTCATACGGTGGGTTTTTAATTCCTACCTTGTTATGGAACATGTAGGCTAGGTTCTAATCCTAGGTAGGATTGGAACCGTCATGTGAGTTGTTAAGTTATTAACAAGTAAATTTATTTAACTTTAAAGGGATTAAATGAATTACAAATACTGGAAAAAAATGTTTTATTAACAATTATTATTGTTGTATTTATTATGAGAAATAGTTTAGTATACTTAGATTTGTTAATTTTTACAGTTCCATTTGGCCACGTTTTATCTCATATTATCTTGTCTTCACCTACCAGTTTGCAGTACCTACAGATTTTCACTTGCTTTTGATGTTGATTAATATAAGTAATTCACTTTGAAACTAATTATGCCAAAAACTGCTAAGATTTACAACAATTAAACATATTAATACTTATTTAGTTTCTAATGTTTTACAAGTAATTTGAAGCTTATGAATCAGTTTTCAATGTTTTATATGTTAAGATATTAACAAGTAAAGTTACTTAACTTTAAAGGAATTAAATGAATTACAAATACTGGAAAAAAATGTTTTATTAACAATTATTATTGTTGTATTTATTTACACTTAATTAGTCAGTAGGTATAATGAGAAATAGTTTAGTATACTAAGATTTGTTTTTACAGTTCCATTTGGCCACATTTTGTTCATGAATGCTTTCTTATTCCTGATGAATTATTCTATTTACCTAATTCTAGTTCTAAAATATTTTTAATACAGTAAGCATTTCTTTTTCATTATCATCTCTTTCACTTAGCAGTCTTTAGCATTGGTTTTTATGTTTGCAAATCCGAGTACCTACCTACCAACCAAAGCTTAGTAATTTTGCCAAAATCTCATATTATCTTGTCTTCAACAGCAGTTTGCACTACCTACAGATCACTTGCTTGTAAGTAATTCACTAATTATGCCAAATACTGCTAAGTTTTTGGCATTGTTTTGGCATTATTTTGTTTGGGTAACCAACAGCTTATTAGTAATACATTAACAATACAGTATAGATAGGATCAAAGCCAGTAACAGGATATGAATCAGTTATCAATGTTTTATATCGGGAGATAACAAACAATGTCGGGAATGTCTTCTATTGCCTTCAATTACTGTATATATACGCCTCTCCTAGGTTTATTCGTGTTGTGCGGCCAACAATAATCGCAAAGCACCTAAACTCTATTGTACTCTAAACAAGAATATCAGCTGATTAATAAATATCCGCCATATTGTTCGATATCGGAGTTAAAAGCACCTCTTTAGACTTCGTTATCTTGAAAACAATAACGTATAAGATAGCGTTCGACAAAATGTCAAAATGTGTAAGTTGGGTAGCCATTTCATATAACATTATCGTCAATTGGAAAGCGTAAAAGTTTACTGATAACGTCTTCGACAAAAATGTACAGTTGGGTAGCACTACAAATATCGATTACGACTAAGGACGTCATTAGTCGTACGCAAAAGTCAATTCCATACATTTTTAAATAGCGTACTTCGATAACGACAAACGTAAAAGCATGTTGGGTAAGCCCCCAGGTTTATCGTATATTTCTATGCGATTCCCTCCGTAGCGGCACATAGCAAACTGGAGCACTATTCTCGGGCAAAAAAGTTCTAATATTAATACTCGTAATACCCGTTCGCACGCGCGCTAAATCTCATTTGCATGAGCGGGACAGACCGATAGGAAAAACTAAGTTCGAGGCCTGAGAATCGCCGCCCTGGAGGTCAATAGAATACCTGTTATACGCTCTGTAGATATTGTCAAGACAACACGACTATGTTGTCAAATAAACAGTTTGCAAATGGCCGTTGTAATAATTCTTCAGAAGCAAACTCTTCCTTATATATTTTTCAGAATACCTACATGGAAACCAGTAGTGTCGCGACGACATCGCATGCTGCTGCGTGTCGGCTCCCTTCCATCTTTACTCGTAATAAAGGCTCACCTAATATCCCAACTGGGACGTCTTTCAGCTCCTCCTCGATGTGCGGGTACACGGCTGCGCCTTGAGCGAAGTCGGCGACCACGGTTTTGGTTTTGACGCTGTACGTTTTTTCTGAAAAAAAACAAAAGTACATACACAGTAAATAAGTTGTAATGTCTACGCCGGGTTAGGAAGGTACATAAGTGAAACTCGAATGTTATTAGCTTTTTAATACCAGCCAGTTTAACCAACTGTTTAATAAAAGTATTCAATTAATCCAGCCACAAACATAATATTTTATGCACACGCCTATGCAAAGACCATAAATATTTGATCCCAATGAACTTAAAGTATAAAAGGCCTATTATCTTAGCATAACGCATGACAAAATATTTCAGTGCAAAAAGACACGGGAAAAATATGAAACCGAAGTGAATGGACATTCCACCTTGGTTCAGATTGATTTACGGCGATTAGACGAAATGTTACACGATCGAGGAGCAGCAGAGCAATCTGCGGTTACTTTGTATCCACAGCAATAACCTTGGGTTAGACCGTAAATTGTATCCGTGAAGCAAACGAACTAACGAGTGAGCGTGGAACCGATGCCGAAAGTATGGTAATTATTGGTTTAGTATATATAGGTATTTAATATTGTCTTAATCTAAATTCCAATTTATGTAAATTTAATTAACTAAAATGAGCTTCTAAATCGATTGCCAAACATGTGTAAATGCATAACTCATAGACATACAGGTATATAGGTATTACATTATAGACGATACATAGAGGATATATTATGTTGCAAGTATTTTGATAATATCCACTTTGTAATTATTCTTTTTATTTTTACTACAAATATTTCCATGCCTTATGGGCAGAAATTGTGCCCACTGTGTGTAAACTATGTAACAACCATGTAACCAATTTCCGGAAATAAAGAATTGAATTGAATTGAATTATGTACTATCAAGGAATCTAATATATATAGGCGAACCTTTGCAATTTCGTCACGTCTATCTGTCCGTACGAAACAGGTTACGATTTACAGTGAACAGGACGCGGCGTAGGTACAGCATGTAACGACTGTACTTTGAAGGCTGATTACGTAAAAATTGCGATTTGCAAAATATAGATAGTAGATGTAGATAGTAGTCACGCAATCGATTGCTGAACGTCAAAAAATAGTGTTAGTCGCTCGCCACACCAGCGCCAAACCCCATTTAGTGGCAATCATAATAACTAAACGTCTAACAAACATTGACGCCATATAAATATTTCTGAATTTTAAAACTTTTAACTGCTCTCCTGTAAGTCCAGTTTAATTTGGTTTTTGGCATAAGCCTTATTACCTTCTATTCGTCGATAAAGTTCGTTTTGATTTTGCAAAATATACGTAATAAGCCTGCGGTTTGAGAAAAGTTACTAAATGTAGAAGATTTGAAGAGACTTGAAATAGTCGGTTCATGTAGATACTGAGATTTTATTTCGTGAAAAAAGTCCTGCGACAGTCAGTGGAAATAAATAATATCTAAACATATTTAAGGTATTTAACTATTTGTAGGAGGAAACACCTGGAGCCTTACTGAAGATTCCATCTCCATAATAACTTAGGAAGTTGGCAAACAAAAATGTATGGGATTTGACGTGAGGTTCGCTAAATGTCAAGCGAATTCAGATGTCACTTAGCGAAGCTTATGTCGAATTATGTATCTACACGTTGTTTTCGAACTTCGAAATATATAATAGCGATGACATCTCGAATCTGGGCCCTCGTCCCAGTAATTATTATTAAGTAGCTTATAGCCTTTTTTCTTTGGGAAATTTATAGGTAACATTTCGTCACGCGATTCCAGGATGACAGAATGGACACTCACTGGGTGTAGTTCTCCAATACTTTGAGAAGAGAAAAGAAGCTCGTGGTCGTCATTTTAGTCTCCCACGAAGTATTTTATGGGGTTATATTTATATAATATACTAGCTGACCCGTGCCCACTTCGATGAGCATACAAACCTTTTAAAACTTCCTTGAACTTCCACGAATATTTCAATACTAATAGTAGCCGAATCGGTTTAGCCGTTCTCGAGTTTAAGCGAGACTAACGAACAGCAATTCATTTTTATATAGGTAGGTATATAAGAGAAGAAGAAGATATAGATTATACAGATAATCTATGCTCTATAGTCGCCACGCTTGGCAGGTGGGTTGGCGAGCGCGGTCCGCTACAACCCGGACGTAACATATTCTTTCTGTCGCCTTTGACGACACCCACGGGAAAGATAGTTGATGGGAAGGTGCTATTCTTACCCGATACCCCATGGATAAACCTATGTGTTCTAGATTACCTATGTGTTCAGCGACGTTCTTCAGCTTCTGCGGGTTTCTGCTGATGAGCACGATGTTGATGCCGCGCTGCGCCAGCTCCATGGCGTAATGTTTGCCAATGCCATCCGTGCTGCCAGTAATTACTGCAAAATAAACATTACATACATATAAAAATAATATAATGTGTGTTACCTACTGCAAAAATACAGAAACTGACTTCAATGGGAGGGTTTTTTTTTAACTCGAACGTAGATTTTTGTGAGTGTTTTCCGATAACTTATGAACTGCTTTTGATGATTATTATGATAAGAAACAAGCATTGGCAAGCGCGCAAAGGGTGTGTCATCGAATTTAAATACCTATCCAAGATTTTTTTCAATAAGTTCTCTAATGTTTATCTTTTAAATTTCGAACACTTATTGCATACTTACAACTCAGGGCACTAAGAATAGGCATCGCTAATATAATAGAGTTATATTGTCAGCCATCTTAATTTCCCCGAATGGGAGGATTTCGTACAATATACTATCCATCCATCTACCATCCACTGACATCGGTTGTTATGCGGAGAAATATCGAATCGAGTCGAAATATGAAGACAGTCTCGCCGTGCTAACAAACCGGGGGTCCGAGTGCTATAGTAAACACCGGTTCTTTTCGCCGTGTTAGTCCCCGAACCGGTGGTAGGTCATCATGTAGGACGATTCTTAGAGTGTTAGTACTCGTAACTAACCGATTTGGAAATAAAAGATTTTTCATTTCACATATAAATAAAAATGCCACCCACACCGATTTCGGTAACGCTAGCCGGCTTCATAGAAACCAGGCCAGCTACGCAGGAGTTATTTTATAGTGCCCAAGTGTGTGCGCAACACAAAAAAGTACTCTCTCTTCCTTGACTTTCATAGCCCAGTGGATAACTACACGACTGGCGTGGATGTCTTTACATGCCCATCCGATGCATGGATCATCTTTCTTGTCAGATAGGTAATCAGATAATCGGCCTGCATTGTCATAAACAAACTTGAAAAGCGAAGCTCTGAACCACTAGACCACGGAGGCATTTAAATACGAGTACACTTACATTACATCTATGGCAGATGTTTACTTGTCCGAGATGCTCTTGACACAAGCCAACTTGATGGCGGAAAAGTGTTCCGCACACAATAAGCAAACAGCCTTTACAACCCGTGCGAGAGGACATTACGTCAGAGGTAAATATCAATAATATACTTTTAGGTATATTGATCCTCTGACACAATATCCCCATTTGATAAATCGGTTACATACGATTCTACATGATGTAAGAAGAACTTACTATAACTTTGGGATGTGAATTAATGATTATACTACCTTTTCTCATTCAAGATTTTTTATTTATTTATTCTCGCGACAAAGAAGTCATAAATTGTAAAAAGTTAAATCTATTTTTTGTTTTTGACAAAAAAAAATGTTTGCTTAACCCGTGATATCCCACTGATGGGCAAATCACACCCCAAAGTCTTCCTCTTTCCTGTGCCATCGCTGGCCAGCCTGGCTAGTTTACAGTAAGGAATGCATGGCTTTTTATCCAGATTTAGTGCCTATTACATAATGATATGTGTATTAAATACTATAATTCAATAATATATAATCAACCAGTACTAGCGTAGAAGAGCTTTAGTAAAAGTGTAATTAATATGTATGAGCGTGGCTAATGACTATGACAATAATTATATTATCCCAAACATGGCAATTTATGATCTATTCATATTTTGTTATTTCAGCACGTTACCGCACATGAGCAAATAGGTCGTAAAACACAAAGTCCGTCTGTGTTACCGTCAATAACACAATGTCTAGTGTACTTACAAGCTAGTCGCTTCGGTGATATATGAGGTTTTAACTTTTATTGAACACTGCTGAGAAATGTGGTTTCAAGAAGTCAATAACTCACTTATCTATAATAGGTATAAAAATGAATCGCAAAATATGTTGGTAAGCGCATAACTCAAGAACGATTGAACCGATTCGGCTATTTTTGGTCTTAAAATATTCGTGGAAGTCCAGGGAAGGTTTAAACGATTTGTATGTTCAACGAAGTGGGCACGGGTCAGCTAGTTATTTATATATTCACTAGATGGTTGCCCACGATTTCATACACATACAAAAATAGTGGGAACAGTACATTTTGCGGCTACAAAGTAAACAAACGCGTCTCGGTATAAACTGACGCTTAAAGGTCAATTCTGAAAAGTTCGTCAAATTGCGCAGATGTAGGACGCCTAATGTGGTTACATGGGGCTTACTCAACCGTCTGAAGCCGAGGCATGCCCTGGTCCCTGCTAGTGGTTTCACAACCGACGGACGCGCCGCAAACCTCACGTTCTAGCATCATACTTCATATCTAGATTTCCTAATGATTATTATTATGAAACTCTAAAGTCTAAACCGCCTCCTCCAAATCAACAGTCACGTGGCCTTGACTACAATCAGTTGCCTATTCGTACCACGCTTCGGTATACATTGATGATTGAAAAACTCTGGCGCACCGAGCAAGTTGATGGTCTAAAAGATTAAACCAAAAATAAAAAACAGTTATTAAAATAATAATATGATTAGTATGTGTTACGGTGTCGTCCAACTGTTTTAGAAGTATAGGGAACTTCCACGGTTGGCAACACCACGTACGTCAATTCAGGTACGAAAAGGCAACTAATTGTAGTCAAGGCCACGTGACTGTTAATTTGGAGGAGGCGGTCTAAAGTTACATAATACTAATTATTAGGACATCTACGTATGAAGTATGATGCTAGAACGTGAGCTTTGCGTACGTCGGTTGTGAAATCACCTGCAGGGATCAGTGCATGCCTCGGCTTCAGACGGTTGTGTAAGCACCATGTAACCACACTAGGCGTCCTACATCTGCGTAATTTGATGAAATATGACACGCAGATTGGTATTTTCCTTTTCAGAATTGACCTTAAAGCGTCAGTTTAGTCGAGACGCGTGTAGTTTAGTTTCCACTATTTTGTGTGTGTATGAAATCGTCGGCAAGATCTAGTGAATATATAAATGAAAAAGTGGATTATAGACTTCTTGAAACCGCAGTTCTCAGCAGTGTTCAACCTCATATTACATATATTACCGAAGCAACTAGCTTGTAAAACGGTAACGCAGACGGACTATGTGTTTTACGACCTATTTGCTCATGTGAGGTAACGGCTAGTTTACAGCACGTTTGCTGAAATAACAAAATATGAATAGATCATAAATTACCATGTTTGGGATAATATAATTATAGTCATAGTCATTATTAGCCACGCTAGTTAGTGTTGTGTAAGTGAGCATGAATTCTGCAGTCGCTCATACAAATTACACTTTTACTAAAGCTCTTCTACGCTAGTAGGTACTGGTTGCAATAATATATTATTGAATTATGGTATCAGTACTATGCACTTAATCTGAATAAAAAATCATTCATTTCTTGCTGTACATCAGCCAGGCTGGCCAGCGCTGGCACAGGAAATGCTGATGAATGCTCAAAATAAAAATTTTAGAACATTCTCCTTTATTTCATCAGTAAATTTACAATATTTTATGCTATTGGATCACTCCACTTCCCAGTAGGTAGTGAGTCGCGGGCCAAAACTTGTTTAATAACAATACCAAATTGTGTATTTATTCTTAAAAATAATAAACTACTACAAGATTTTAAATAAGTGAGTTATAATACTTTAGGGTGTGTATGTGCCTCCTATGTAGAGTATACTGTGAAAGTACTAACGCTGAAAGACTTACTTTTGACTTTCATTTTTGTATGAGAAATACTCCAACATCATAATTTTTTCCACACTGGTACTTTCACAGTAAACTCTATGTACGGGACCCATACACACCCTAAAGTATTATTACTAATTATTATCATAGCCTGTATACTATGTCTGTCAAGTGACTTATAACGTATAGGAACATTGTATATCCTATACAGTGTGTAAATATTTTTATTATTAATCGGGATGTATATAATATGGTTACAAGTGGAATATTTTAAGTATATGAATTTTTATATAGGTACTTATTATGCATTGCAAATAAATACATCGGTAAAATTAATTTATTTAATGCGATCGTCTTTTCATCTCTATATTTAGGGGTTGAAAGGATTTGCCACCGTGACCCTCACCAGCAGAGAATCGGTCACTGAACCTATCTTCTTTCTTTCTTTCTTATATATAAAAAATAATTGCTGTTCGTTAGTCTCGCTAAAACTCGAGAACGGTTAAACCGATTCGGCTATTTTTAGTCTTGAAATATTCGTGGAAGTCCCGGAAAGGTTTAAACCGTTAATCACAACTGTTTGTATGTTCAATGAAGTGGGCACGGGTCAGCTAGTACATTATATAACACCTCTCACCGGGAGCTGGCACTGACCGACCTTAGGTTCCACCGGCACCATGTAAGGATAAAGGCAACATGTTTATTTATACTCTAAAACAGTGGTTCCCAATTAGTTTTTGCTGCGAACCCCTTCAAAAAAGACCTCAAACCTCTGTAACAATAATAAATTTAGAAAATATTTACAATAAAATATATTGTTATAAAATAATACTTTGGAAATTGTTGATTTAACTTCACGTACCCCTGGGGGTACGCGTACCACTAATTGGGAAACACTGCTCTAGACTCCAGATCATAGCCTAGAAGGTACTAGAAAAATGTTACGTCGAACTAGATCTTAAGCTATAAAGAGATAAGATATATTTTGTTGCAAAATGATAATTGTTAATTATAGGCAATATTCAACTCTTTCCCACGGACCTGCAACGCCTGAGAACAACGGACAGGCGGCGGGAACAACACAGACCGAAATACTATGAAATATATTGTCTAGTTCTAGACAGTATCACTTTAATCCATTCTAAGTTATAATAATAATGCCTCCCACACCGATTTCGGTGACGGTGGCCAGTTACATTGAAACCAGGCCAGCTACGTAGGAGTTACTTTATATTGCCCAAGTGTGTGCGCAAATCAGCCCAGTGGGACGGATAACCGACGTGACTGGCGGGAGATCAGGCGCAGGATCGACTTTTTACATGCCATCCGACGCATGGATCATCTTTCTTGTCGGACAATCAGGTGATCAGCCTGCATTGTCTTATCCAAACATGAAACCAACATGTTTTGTTGTTCTAACGCGGTAATCAAACCCACTACCTTGGAGTCTACTTCACCTTCGTGATGTTTTCTTCATCGGATAGAGTGGTTCTCGAGGAAGGGCTTAAGATGTCAATTGGACCCAGTATGCTCGCCGGGAAAGCTAGTCAAGTGTAAAATTTAACCTCCGATTGATTGCCAATGACCTAGTAAGTGTAATTGAAAAAAAAAATATCCAAATAGGTTAGATACTAACACTTTCAGAATTATCCTACATGATGCCCTACCGATTCGGCGACTAACCCGACGAGATGAACCGGCGTAAGAAACTCGCGCGGCCACCTTTTAGAAAATAAATGGAAAAATGGTTATTTTTGAAAAATTACAATTGCAATGTAAAACTTAGCATAAATGAATTAATAAAATAGCATAAAGTAATTTAAATATGTATATAGAAGTAGCCTCGAAAGTTTAAGTAACATTACAATAGTATACCATACTTATGGCATTTTTTTAATTTGTTTAACTCTACTTCTTTCTTGACTTTTTAAAATATATAATAGCCCTATTTTCACAGAATTGAGAAGATTGCTAAAAATTCAATTTTTTTAGAACGTCTCAAAGTACATAAAAGCAAAACCGCAATTGCTGATCTGGTAATGTATAAAGCTATTTCTAGCTCGGTAATGGTCCATCTTTAGCCTCAATAGGTAAGGCTAAAGATGGGACATCATTGTGCAAGCACTAGAGCGTGCGTTTTGCGGTGGATATTACAAATCCATTATTACAGTATTACGCTCTCGGTTTTCTATGAAAAAGAGTTCAACGCGTGTCTAGGCTAACCGTGTGCGAGTTTTGTCACTACATACTTGCCGTAAACAAGTTAACTATAATTATAAGTGTAGGTTCCGTAGCGAACGGAAATAATACTTACTTCAAACTTCTTAGTATCACTTTATATCAAATCACTTTACACTCATATAGAGACGACTTTATTAATTAATTATCAATAGTAACCAGCACAACAAGATAATTTGGCTGTCTAAAAGAAAAAAACCGGCCGAATTGATAAACTCCTCCTTTTTTTGGAAGTCGGTCAAAAATGAATGAACCCGTCTCTATCTCACCATCCATTTTATTCCCTTCCTAAAAATAACATAATGTCCCTGAGTTCCGGTCTAAAAAATTATTCGTCAACATTGTGGACTTCCGGGTCTTAAATAATAATTATTAATTATATGCGCCTCTTGTTTATTCTTAAATAGTCAAAACACCTGGACCTATATTGAATTAGTATTCTATTACATCTTTAGCACTTGGGTGATAAAAACGTGTGTGATGTCATGATATTGTGATAATCTATACTTGTATTGCAGGCACACATTTGTGTTTGCTATTGCCAAGTCAATCTTCTTATTTATTTAATACTAGCTGTGCCCGCGTCTTCGTTCGCGTGGTTGTCGACAACACTATCGCGATTATCTTTTGATTGCTCACGTTGGTTTTTGTTATTATGATTATTAAAAAGGAATAATTCTTTCATACATATTTTTTGAGTAACCGTTTATGCAGCGCACGCAACGAAAGTCCTGAAATGTGAATAATTTTCCCCGTTTTTGCAACATTTTTCACTGACGCTTCGCTCCTACTGGTTGCAGCGTAATGTTAAATAAAGCCTTCCTCTATAAATGGACTCTCCAACGAAAAATATTTTCAAAAACCGAAGCAGTAGTTCCTGAGATTGGCGCGCTTAAACAAACAAACTCTTCCGCTTTATAATATTAAGTATAGATAAATAGGAAGATTGACTGGGCAATAGCAAGCCAAGGTATTACATATAGCCAATAATAATAATCATTATTTCAGCTATGACGTTATTCATTGAAAACATGAATCGAAGAAGGTAAAATGTAGTAAAATTCTCATTTCGAGTTCAAACTGTCACTTAAACATTTTAGAATACGTCGTAAAGCATTAAGTACTTTTACCTCTCAATTAATCTGCTCTAGAATCAATGTTTAATACTTTACGACGTATCCTACACGTTTAAGTGACTGTTTAAACTCAATTTTCGGGGCAAAATATTTTAGTGACATATCACCTTCATCGACTCATGTTTTCGATTGTTAGACATTAAAATATACTATTCGATAAACTATCAAAACAATTTATCGCAATTCGTTGGAATATTTTATTCGTGATCTCTTTACGCGAAGCAAACATTTTTAAGATAATTTAGCGAACATCGTCGTCGTCGTTTCAGCTATAATGTCCACTGCTGGACATAACCCTCCCCCACAGTATTCCATGGGGGGTAGTTGCCTATACTCGCCACGCTTAGCAGGCGGCTTGGCGAGATCAGTTTTCCGATAGTAACAATGTCCATGGAAATGCTGCTGCCCATTTCCGGATACAATAATAATTAAATTACCATTTATTGCAGGCTGCATAGGCCCATATTATAAATACCTTAAAGGCTAAAATACATATTTAAATTCTTAACATAATATTATATATCTATGGACGCATCACACCACGTCAATCTGGCCCGTGCTAATTATTCGAAAAACTTGTGTTACAGGTACCAGACAGCGGAAATATATTTAATACTTTTATTATTTTACACAAATTTAATACACATCCATGACCCAGGAGCATTGAAAACTTTTTGTTCCCTCGGCGGGATTCGAACCCGCGACCTGTCGCTCAACCACTGCGCTACGGAGGTCGTCATCATACATGTATATTCCCTCTGTCGCGTTTTACGTCACTCACGGGAAAGATGGTTGATAGGGGGTGCTTTTCTTTCTCTGGCGCCGAATACAATTATTAGTATATGATTACACAAATATAGCTTATGAAAGTTCAAAGTTAGTTTTGTCTATACGTTACGCGATCAAGCCTAACTGGAGCGGTTATTGATGATGATGACCCTGGGGTGGACCACTTTCACTCAAGCAAAAAGTACGACTAACGTATACGGACAAGATGATGAATTGCTCGTTAGCTAATTACTAGAGATTTTACATGAATTTTAAGTGACACCTCAATATTATAATTATATTTAAATAAATTACGAAAGTATTAGAAATACGAATCGTAACTGGCTGTGACGGAAAGGCAGAAAGAAAATGTGTGCGGTACGTCTCTCTAGCCCCTACAGTAATATACGAAACGTATGCGAACTCTATCTCTTTTTATCTTATATCTCTACTAAGCTAAACTTACATCTCCCTCTCTTCCGTTCGCTTCGTCCTATAACACTTTTTGTAACACTCTCGTCATGCATTCACCAGCTTACTCTTCAAGGCACCACAAAGTAGATATACAACAGAGATTCGACCTAGTACTAGAAAATGGTATCACCCTAATACTGGCAATTCGACTGGCAATTTTTGTTTTCTTCGATATTCAATAAATAAAGGGTGAAGTCCAGGCACATTCCGGAAACCGCCATCTAGCACCACTATTGGAAAATACTAATTACTAATTTCGATTCGTATCTTCTTCTTAATTAAAGAGTTGAATTTCGCTTAATGTGCTGTTATGCTTAGAAACATTATTATCTTTATTTTAATATCAATATTTGTACTGAATTCGGCTTATTTACAAACGCTAATAGTAGTGACATATATTGCATTTTTTATACATATTAAACATATATTGTATGGGATGGTAGGCCATGAAGGCACCAAAGAAGTTTTGCTTCAAAAATTATAGAGCGCGCTGTAAATGATATTTTCAATATGTACTGACATCCGACAAGGGATTTACTATTGGAGTTCCATTGTTTATCGTGAGTCATGAACGAGTGACAGAAGAATTCCTTGACTCCGTGGGTGGTTGCCGGTTGGGTCCGGCAATCGAGCAACTAGTTCCTTGTGATTGCGGAACCTGAGATTCCTAGTGACTCGCACGGTTGAGTATTTCGGCTCTTGGCCAGCTGGTTACGGAAACTCCACGTTATTAGTTCTACGATGACTACTTGCAAATTCGAGTTACACAAAATAGATATTATTATATAACAGACACACCATCTAGTACTAGAAAATAGTATCACCCTAATACTGGCAATTCGACTGGCTATTTTTGTTTTCTTCAATACTAATTACTAATTTCGTTTCGTATCTTCTTCTTAATTTAAGGAAGTGAATTTAGCTTAATGTGATGTTATGCTTAATAAATAATATGCTTATCTTTATTTAAATGTCAATATTTATACTTAATTCGGCATATTTACATTTTATAATTTACAAACGTTAATAGTAGTGACATCTATTGCATTTTTTTTGTATTAAACATAGATTGTAGGCCATACTTATAATTATTATTATATATTCAAACAGTATGATACTTACATAAAATCATAATTGCTGCTTTGAATATTTTTGAAGCGTGAAGTCAAAAAAATTAACTACGTGTTTTTTAAACAGATTATATAATTAACGAATTATAAATATTATAATATTATGATTACGTCACGCTGTACCTACTGACTTGTTCGCAAAACTTGTAAACGTAATATAATATAGGTAATGTATGCATAACATTAAATTGTAGTCATGTATAATAAACGGATTATAATTGTTTATAAAATCCAAAAATAAATGTTAACGTTGGTATATTCATGTTATCAATATCTATACTAATATTATGAAGCGGAAGAGTTTGTTTGTTTAAACGTGCTAATCTCAGGAACTACTGGTCCGATTAGAAAAAATATTTTTTTGTCAGATAGTCTATTTATAGCGGAAGGCTTTAGGCTATATAACATTACGCTGCGACCAATAGGAGCGAAGCGTCAGTGAGAAATGTTGTAAAAATGGGGAAAATTAATTACATTTGGGGACTTTCATTGCGTGCGCTGCATAAACAGCTTCAGTCACTCAAAAACCACGCGAACGAAGTCGCGGGAACAGCTAGTAACTCTATAAAATATTAAGCCCTTAGTAATAAAACATTTAAACCATTATATATTAAAAGTTATTCAATGTCCTCGTTGTTTTTTGTAAAGTGACGTTTCTAATGTACTCACATAACAAAGACGTATTGTATAAATTATGTAAATATTATTAGTTAACAGGAACTAGGGAATTAGGTTTATAAACTACTGCAAAAGTGTACTATACTCCGTTCAGATTCAATGTGAGATAACTATAAACAAAACTCAGTTTCGGCGGTTATAATACAACTTAAGCCAACGTGATGTCACATAATCTGTAAACTTTGAAAGCTTTTTTCTCAATACTGGCCTTATTGAAAAATATAAAAAAAAACTTCATTTCATTTATCAGGGGATTGTTGGTTTGTATATTTATATCTTTGTTTTTATATAGCTTAAGGCCCGAAATTAATAATAATCAAACAATTTTAGCAACCTGAGATTTTAGCAATTTGAGTTCGAAAATGACACTTAGTGTATGTTAATAATATGTCTAATCTAAATACCATCTTTACATCGTCTCTTGACAGATTTTCAATCTCAAAGTGTAATCGTCGAAATTTATTGAGATTGAAAATCTGTCAAGAAACGATCTAAAGATGGACGCATAGGATGGACGTATTTGGACAGATTACATAATATTCCCATGCACTAACTGTCATATTCGAACACAGGCCATTCTTAAGGCCGTGTTTCTCCAAGCAATGTTAAAGATAACGCCATGTTAAAATACCATGCCATCTCATTCATTGACAGGAAATACGAGAGGGATAACATGATATTTAACATGGCGTTAACTTTAACATTGCTTGGTGAAACACGCCCTTCATCTGCTATCCGCCCTCCCAATCAAGATTAATTATTAATTTCGGGCGTTAATAATATGCAAAATTCATCCTTTTTTTAACGTTGTAACCTTTTTCCCCTTGTGACGCGAGTGTGATAATTACTTTAGTTTAGTATTCAAGGTCATTGGCGTTATGCAAAGCCGTCATTCACAAATCACAATAAAGAAAAACAATGCTAAAGAAATACATTAATTTGGTCGAATTTCAATATTTTCTTTACATTAATATTACATTGAATCGAATCGGAGTATATCTAGAAACTAGATTTAACGCCAATAAGCCACTTGTCTATTGCACATTGCATGTTTTTTTCTAGTCGGCAAATTTTTAGCCAGTTGTGTATGAAAGTCTCTAGAGCTATGGACTAAGCGAAAAGTCTATTGCCTGCGTATACAGAATGATTATATTGATCATATTAAGCCGAATATAGTGTGAAGAGAATGGCGCGTAGAGCATTTTGTGTTTTGGCACCTCATATAAATTATTTAATATAACTCAAAAAAAAATCAAAGGTCTAAATTGACCACAAGGAGTGAATCTTACTAGCGGGTTCCTAGTCTATGCACACGAACGAACTGGTCGTTGACCTAAGACTTGACCAGGATTGAAACTCTAATATTTTGTGACTTTTATGGAGATCTTTAATCGTGATTTGCTTCAAAAATTATTATGAGCGCGCTGTAAATGAGATTTTCAATATATGGTAAGTAATTTATATGAGTTGCCAAAACAAAAAATGCAGTCACTATAACTTTGGGATATTATTATACTACCTTTTCTCGTTCTAGAAATGTTTTTTTTTTATTTTATTTACACAAATTTCAAAAACAAAAAAAATTTTTGGCTTTCTTATTATTCTTGCGACGAAAAAATAAGAAATGGTAAAAAGAAAAAAAATATTTTTTTTCTTTTGTGTGGATCGCCGCAAGACATAATATTATAGTTCTTTTGGTAATCTTGTTTATAGTTTTCTTAAAAAGTTGTTAACGCCAGAGTTCAGACAATTAGCTACTTACTACTTGTACTTTAGTGCATGTATTTTTTTATCGAATCCAATGTACTTAAATACAGCCTTGGGTACCGACGCGCGGCTTCCGCAGTAATAATATTTATGCGTAAAACAAACTAAATGTTTTTCGAATGAGAAATAAAGTGCTTAATTGCTACAGGTACTAGGTACTGTATATACAGAGCTATGGACTAAGTGAAAAGTCTATGCCTGCATATACAGAATGATTCATGGTTCATATATTAAGCTGTATATAGTGTGTAGAGAATGATGAGTAGGTAGAGCATTTTTTGTTTTGGCAACTCATATAAATTACTTACCATATATTGAAAATCTCATTTACAGCGCGCTCATAATAATTTTTGAAGCAAATCACGATTAAAGATCTCCATAAAAGTCACAAAATATTAGAGTTTCAATCCTGGTCAAGTCTTAGGTCAACGACCAGTGCGTTCGTGTGCATAGACTAGGAACCCGCTAGTAAGATTCACTCCTTGTGGTCAATTTAGACCTTTGATTTTTTTTTTGAGTTATATTAAATAATTTATATGAGGTGCCAAAACACAAAATGCTCTACGCGCCATTCTCTTCACACTATATTCGGCTTAATATGATCAATATAATCATTCTGTATACGCAGGCAATAGACTTTTCGCTTAGTCCATAGCTCTAGAGACTTTCATACACAACTGGCAAAAAATTTGCCGACTAGAAAAAAACATGCAATGTGCAATAGACAAGTGGCTTATTGGCGTTAAATCTAGTTTCTAGATATACTCCGATTCGATTCAATGTAATATTAATGTAAAGAAAATATTGAAATTCGACCAAATTAATGTATTTCTTTAGCATTGTTTTTCTTTATTGTGATTTGTGAATGACGGCTTTGCATAACGCCAATGACCTTGAATACTAAACTAAAGTAATTATCACACTCGCGTCACAAGGGGAAAAAGGTTACAACGTTAAAAAAAGGATGAATTTTGCATATTATTAACGCCCGAAATTAATAATTAATCTTGATTGGGAGGGCGGATAGCAGATGAAGGGCGTGTTTCACCAAGCAATGTTAAAGTTAACGCCATGTTAAATATCATGTTATCCCTCTCGTATTTCCTGTCAATGAATGAGATGGCATGGTATTTTAACATGGCGTTATCTTTAATATTGCTTGGAGAAACACGGCCTTAAGAATGGCCTGTGTTCGAATATGACAGTTAGTGCATGGGAATATTATGTAATCTGTCCAAATACGTCCATCCTATGCGTCCATCTTTAGATCGTTTCTTGACAGATTTTCAATCTCAATAAATTTCGACGATTACACTTTGAGATTGAAAATCTGTCAAGAGACGATGTAAAGATGGTATTTAGATTAGACATATTATTAACATACACTAAGTGTCATTTTCGAACTCAAATTGCTAAAATCTCAGGTTGCTAAAATTGTAGTAATATAGAAATGTTTTTTTTTTATTTTATTTACACAAATTTCAAAAAAAAAATTTTTTTGGCTTTCTTATTATTATTGCGACGAAAAAATAAGAAATGGTAAAAAGAAAAAAAATATTTTTTTCTTTTTACCGAAATGAGGAAAAGTAGTATAATCGTATCTCAAAGTTATAGTGACTGTTCTTTATACACACTGTATACGGTCGAATTGACAAACCTCCTTTTTTGGAAGTCGGTTAATAAAGGTTTTTGATTGGTGCTTTACAAGAGCATGCGTCAAAAAACAAGCCACCGAACACGGCCTATTACTTTAAATTGAGACGTAAACTCGACATAAATAATCATTTGAATAAAAAATATTAAAGTAGGTTTTAACATACATGGGGGCCTACTCAAGTTGCCATCGCTAATTATCGCTTACAAAGTTCGATAACAAAATGTATGGGATTTGACATAAGGTACGCTAAATGATCGCGATTTGGTATGTCATTTGGCGTACCTTATGCCATACATTTTGTTATCGAACTTTGTAAGCGATAATTAGCGATGGCATCTTGAGTAGGCCCCATGATTTGTTATTTCTGTAGAAAACGATTATTGACTAGCCCATTAGCGATTTGGTTTTATTGTACATATTTTACAAGAATATACTAATAAAATGTCAAAACTGCTAGAATATAAATTTAATTCTAGATATTTCTCTCCGACTTCAAATTTGTCTGCTGATATCTAGTATCAGTTTCCGATATGCCAGCTTTTTATCGATTAAAACATTGCGAAATGTATTTAAAATAATGTATGTATATAACAATCTGACCTACATAATAGCTAGTTAGCTACTTATCACAATACATAATAATTTAATAGACAGTTCGGTACAATCGTACAAGTTGCCGCTTGACCAGGGTTAAATTTAAAATCGCCGATTTTAAAAAACAAAACAAAAGTTTATTCTTTTTACAATTTAACTTTCTATAGTGACAGGAACAACAAAAAAGAAAAAATAATGTAAAAAAAAACATTTCCGGAATGAGAAAAGCTATCCCAAAGCTATTTATTGACTGTTCTGTTTACAACCTGTATATGGACAACCACAACTGCAGTCGATGCGGTCACACCTTTCAAAAGTTTTGGGGCATGTCTTTGCACCTCCTAGTGCCTCATCTCAGGTACCCCCCCAAATTAGTGTAACGTGTATCACAACGATGCAATCACATTTCGGAACAATCAGTGTTTAGACTCAGCATAAAGTAAGCCTTATGTGGGTCACACAATTATATTTAAAACACATAATCAGAACAATCAATTAGTGTAGTGTTTAGACTCAGCATGAAGATAGCTTAATGTGGGTCACACAAATACACGTGCTGTAATATTAAAGTGATAATACTTTAGTGTGTGTATGGATCCCGTATATAGAGTTTACTGTGAGAGTACCAGCGCTGAAACGGTTACTTTTTTAATTATTGTATAGGCAAATTTATGATGTTGAGGCATTTCTCATAGGAACATAAAAGTTAAAAGTAAGTCTTTCAGCGCTACTTTCACAGTAAATTCTACATAGTAGGCACATACACACCGTAAAGTATTATTACTCATTTATTTCACACCTCGTATTTGAGAAGTCGTAACAATAACAAAAAATGAATGGAATTGACATAAGGTACCTACGCCAAATGACAAGCGAATCGGTACATGTCACTTCGCGAAACTTATGTCAAATCCCATACATTTTGTTTTCGAACTTTGTAAGTGAAATAACGATGCCATTTTAAATCAGGGAATGCTTAAACTGTAGATAATTGTGATGAGTTACGACTTCTCAAATAGAAGGTGTAAAATAAATGAGTGGTAATACTTTAGAGTGAAGACTGGGCACTGATTCAAGATGAATCAGTGCCCAGTCTTCACTCGGGATCTATAACTTTTGTAAAACATTGCCTATTGTTTGTTTGAACTCTATCAATGATAGATTAGTTTCTAAAACAGTCGTAAGCCAAAAAATTGTTTGTCGTGAAATAAATATAATGAAACTGATATTACTGGTTAATATTTGGTAAATATGTGTGTTGTTTGTTAGTTAGTCACGCGCAAACGGTTGGACTAATTTTGATAAAATTTTAAAAGTAACGATACCTAGTCGCTTTCCAGTTTCCATCGTCCTCTAGCCCCCCAAAAATAAACAAAATGTTAAGTTTTAAGTACCTAACCTCCGGATTTTCAAGCTGGGAGCCTACTTATGATGATGAACATAACTAACAACATCAGCGATCACATCAGTTTTAGACAAAATCTAAAAATGTCACAGACAGACACACACAGACACGTCAAACTTATATAACCCCTCTTTTTTTCGAGAGGTAAAGTACTCACCGGCCCAATTCCCGAACCTCTTCGCCAGCGGCTGCACCTCGCCGGGGAGGAAGTACTTCATCAGGTAGGAGCTCGCCAGCTCCAGCACACTCCACAGCGAGTCGATCACGAACAGCAGGCTGACCACCGCGCCGATCACCGCGAACAAAATCACCCACATCTCGGCCAATTCGAAGCAGAACAGGAAAATAAATAACTAAATAACTTAAGCAGGTAGTAAAATGCAAATGGTTATAACATGTTATCATATAGCGAGGTTTGAACGTCCGCGCGCGCCGGCCTCGGTACTGCACTGTGGTCTGTCACTCCTGTGTCGCACCGACAATCGTAATGAGCGCCGGCGTTACGTCAACCATTGTTTACATACGGCATTAGGGTCAGCACACATGTACGCATACTTCAAGTCGAAACTGAACTTTATTCACTGCACGATACACGTCAGATAGCAATAGCGTTCCCTCTTGCAATGTACTTCGTTAAGGTGTGATGCCGGTGTGAGCTCACCTTTATGACGTTTTTTAAAGTTCCATACTTGAACAGTAGAAAGTTGGTGACATCTGTAGAATAGAGTAATACATCATCCTTAGGCGATCTGCTAAATTATGCAACTACAATACGAGAATTATCAGATATTTTATCTCGCGTAGTAGAGACTGAGAGCACGATCAATAATCGGAGACCGACATTTTGTAGGTGGAAAATATACCATGCAGATTGAAACGTCGGTCAGTAAAATCGGTCCTACAAAAAGTATACAGAGGCCAGGTATACAAGTCGTAAGCCAGAAGTGAACTAACTACTCGTATAAAATACAAATAAAGTGAACGGAATATTACTTAATTTTATGACTAAATTAACTAGAAATCTCATTAATATAATTAGAAATCGTTGTAAAAGCTAATGGGAAAACTCGTGCTTAACCTGAGTATTTACTTCGTTTAATATCATCCAGTTACAAACTGTAATAAAATTGATGACGGCAATCAAACATAAATTTGCGAAACAGTTGTACCTAATAAATAATTGCCAAGTTACTCATCTAGACGTCAAAGATAGCCGAGTCCTACCTATTTTTCAATTTCATATAATACCTATTCACCATAGATTTTCGCAAGCAATGTTTTGTTTCGCAAATTTATGTGCTCGCAATAAAACTCATAATCCTCAAACTTATATCTGGTGATGTCAGCGTAAAACTGCGGAACTAGTTATGTTTACCTTCACGATCATAGGTCAAAGCCATATTATAATGCGGGCTGTCATTTGTACGCCTATGGAGACGTACAAACGACTGAGGCGTACAAAAGACCATAGGACCCAGTGGTCCTAGTTTGGCTCTCGACTTAGTTGTGGGTTCGATTCCCGCGCTGAAACCACTTAAAATGCTTTTCAAGTTTGGTTAGGACAATGCAGACTGATCACCTTGACTAGAAAGATGATCCAAGCCTCGGATGGGCATGTATTAAAAGTTGTTCAAAAAGTGTCTGTTCTCTAGCCAGTCGTGTCGGGTAACGGTCCTACTGGATTATGAGATTAACAGGAAAAGAGTATTCCTTTGGTATTGCGCACACACTTGGACTCTATAAATATAGCTCCAGTGTTGCCGACCTGATTCCATCGAAACCGGCCACTGAAACTGAAATCGTTGTGGTAGCCACCTTCTTTATATACGCTTATATACCGTGAGGTGTGTGAAATATCACAACGACGTAGGCTACGCAGTTTAATTTCTATTTAAACTTGTGTTGCAAATTTATTTTGACGACATTGGTAAATAGAATAAATTATGTGTCTGTTAACATACATTTAAATACGTATAACAATATAAATGTTTATCTAATAGACCCATACACAATATAACTTTGACAGGTGTTGGACCTTGATCGCTGATTGGTGAAACATTAATCAGAGAGAGACAGATAATATACAATAACATCACGCTCGCACTCGCGAGGCTGGTTAAACTACGTCTACCACAGATAAAATTTATTCACTAAAAGAAGTCCATTAACTGACATCCTATTTGAATTTAATTAACACTTGGGCACTCTTATGTTGCTGGCCTGGTTTCAACGAAACCACCCACCGACAACGAAATCGGGTGGGAGTTTTGATATATATACGCCGCAAATTAAAATCTCTCATACCCATATTCTTGTTTGATTTTTTGAAGTAGTTGGAGCCCATTTAATTAATGTTAAATGAGCATTGACGAACCCGGTCAACTATGGAGCGCTGTAATAGCGTTTTAAATGAATGAAATTGAAAAAATACAGTGAAAATATTTTTCATATATTCTACAAGATTTTTCTAAGGTTTTGTTTGTAAAATTTATAAAAAATGGATACAGAGCAAAAAAGTGAGATTTAAAAAAAATCACACTTTTTTGTTTTTTGCTTTACTTTAACTTTTATTTTGGGCCAAACAGTTATATAAACAGTAAGTAGGCAAAACAATTTGCTACGAATGATTTTTAAGATGCATAGTTTCCGAGATATCACGAAAAAAATATTTTTAAAATGGCGGTCGAGAATAAAGCCTTGTTCGGACTAGGCTAGTATTTTAGTCTAGTGGCGAGTAATTTAGTAGCTAAACTATTCGCTACTACCTAAAAATCGTTCGCATTACAGTCGAGTAAAGCTCACAAGTCACTGGTACTCTGCAAGATGAACAGCCTACAGCGTAATAAAGTCAATAAACTGATAAAGCTAATCGTAACGGCTATTTTAGATGAGGTGGATGAGGAAATTTGCGTGATTAATAAAAAGAAGCTATGGATACGAAAATGGATCAATAGAAGAAATGACCTAGGAGGTACTAATTGTCTTATAAAGGAATTAGCATTGGAAGATCCCAACGAATACTTGAATAGCTTGAGGATGTCCGAAAGTTGTGTGAAACGACATTTTCACGTCAACTAATGAACTCGACTAAATCGACAGGTTCGGATTTGTTTAGCCGGCGGCCGAGTGAGCACGGACGCGTGGTGGAGGTGCTACTCGCTACTAGACTACTAAAAAAATAGAATAAAATGGATTGACTCGACTAAATTACTTACTAATCCACTCGACTAATTTTTTGGTGTTCAGACACGTTTAGCTACTAAATTACTCGCCACTAGACTAAAATACTAGCCTAGTCCGAACAAGGCTTAAGGGTGGTGAGTGGTGACCCCACAACTTGAGGTTAAGAGGAAACACCACGAAATTTTTTCCATACAAAAATAGGGGTCTACGGGATTCCTGTTTCCTTCCTGGATAATGCTGCTAGAGTAATTGTTACTATTAAATGTAATATTTTCCTGAATATTAATGGATATTGTTTGTACGTCCCTATTTTTTACTTTTTTTATTAAATTAATTATCAAAAGAGATATGGACGTTCAAAAACCTAAGAAAAATGGCCAGACTCTCCGCTATGTTTAAACATCTAGGAAACAGATTTGACTACAATAAACAACAAAATCAAAAAATAGGAACCTAGCTCATTTCTTTTATTAGCTAATAAAGAAAAAAATATTTAAATCGATTAAGTTTTGGAGGAGGAAACAGGAATCCCCTAAACGTCGATTTCTGGTACTTTTAATAGGTAATTTCAGTCCAAGTTGCAGTTGTCTCTATCGCGCTAGTGCTGGCTAGCTAAGGCACTGCGAGACAGCAATAGATTTTATAAATACTTATTTTCTATTTCTCTTAACCGTGGTGTTTCCTCTTAAGGTTATTGACCCTCCTACACGTGTCCCAAAAATAAAACTGCGTCCTCTAAAAAATACAATAGTCGGTCCTTAACTTGTAACATTTCTATGGGCTATTGAAAAAATTGTATACTAGCCTATAAAGGGGCATCTGGGACTTGTGGTACTCCATTTTTACCCCAATCCCAAAGGACACTCTACTGATTATTTATTACTTATTACCTACCTAGCATTTTACTTCCATTACACAAATTATAGTAAATTTCTTCTGGTCTCCGCATAATCATAATAAAGATTGTTTTTGCTAATCGATCTTTCATGCTACACGCATTATGTAGCCTTGTAAAAAATTTCATAAGTAGTTTTGAGTTTATGCAAATTTTAACTCAAATACAAAGTCTAATACGCTCTTTCTGGCGATTGCTAATATTACACAACTCATATTAATAACCTTGTGCAAAATCAATCAATCATAAACCTCATTGCTAATTTCAAAATATTTTTGCAATCAAATATTAATTAAATCCGATACGGATACATGCTGTCAATTTAATTAGTGATAATACTTTAGGATGTATATAGGTCGCTTATATAGAGTTTACTGTGAAATTACTAGCGTTGAAATATATATGTCAATGGACTTTTAAAGGTTTTTAGTGTTTTATTCTTTACCGTACCGGAGAAAGAATAGCATCTCCCCATCCATAACCTCGACCATATTTCCCGTGGGCATCATAAAATGAGACAGAGGTATAGTACCTATATATATCCGGAAATAGACAGCAGCGTTTCGGCGGACACTGTTATGCTATCTGAAAACTGCACTCGCCAACCCGCCAGCCATCGTGGTGAGTGTAGGCAAATACCCCCCCATGAAATATTTTGGAGGAGTCTTAACTCTTATAATAATAATATAATATCTATGGACGCTTCACACCACGTCAATCTGGCCCTGTGTTAAGTATCCGAAGAACTTGTGTTACAGGTACCAGACAACGGAAATATATTTAATACTTTTATACTATACACATATTTAAGATTTTTATTATATTATACACAAATTTAATACATATCCATGACCCAGGAACATTGAAAACTTTTTGTTCCCTCGGCGGGATTCGAACCCGCGACCTATCGTTCAAGCACCTACGCGCTCAACCAACTGCGCTACGGAGGTCGTCTTATCTTATGTCCAGTATTGGACGTTATAGCTGAAATTATTAATTCTTTAGACAGTAAAGTTTATGTTTCGCAAATCTTTATGAAACAAAAAATGTAACCTATTGTCTATGGTTACGCAATTCTTGATATTGCGGTACAGTGACTATATTTCACATATTACTATTATGTAAGTCTTCGAGTTAACCCTCTTGCCTAAGCTCATTTACAAAAAAAGTTCAGGGTCTAGTTTTTAGGCCAAATAGACGATTTGTTTTGTTTGGTGATCAGTCACTTGAATTACATACTAAAAGATTTTATGCTGTGACCTATTTGATATTATCTGATACTTTACCAAATTAGTATTGACATTTATTAAGATGCTACTTAAAGTTAAAGACACAATGGAATAATATAATTATCATCAATTTTCTCACAACGGTACCGGAAAAACAGTACTCCAAATGATTATGCACGCAACGCTTGCGAACAATCCATTATATTTTTTGCTGTAATTCTATAATTGGACACATTAGGAAATGTGTCGTGTGCGAAATAAACTTTTATGTTCATTAGATATTATTATCGTTATTATCTATACATATAATAAATCTGTAGAGGAGTCGTGTCTGTACATTGAAGATATTTGAAAAAAAATATGATAGGGGACCTTTATTTACGCAATAGTACCCAAAACTATGATTTTTGAAATTTTTGTCTGTTTGTCTGTTTGTCTGTTTGTCTGTTTGTCTGTTTGTCTGTGGGTTTGTGCACGCTAATCTCAGAAACGGCTTATCCGATTAAGATGTACTTTTCACTAATATATTGCGGCAAGCTTCACTTAACATTTAGTGTTTGTTTTATGTAAATCGGTTCATAAATAAAAAAGTTATGACAATATTAAGAGATCATGTCGTTTTTGCTGGACGTTTGTAGGAAGCGCGCGCCGGGCCCGGGAGCCGTGCGCCGCCGCGCGCGCTCGCCGCTTCAAATTGTATTCGCAGCAAACGCACCGGGGCCGCGGGGGTGACTTTTATTTGTTAGTTTTAGGCTTGCTAGGTAGGAACAATCTAAGACTTTTTTTCTTGAGTTTATTACGAAAGTTATTTGTATAAAAATAGTTAGTACTTTTACTGTACAGTCCTTTGTGATAAGTAGACCATATTTGTTAGCGTAGGTTAGTAATAAGTAAATAAATAAAAACCGGCCAAGTGCGAGTTGGACTTGCACACCGAGAGTTTCATACAAACCTGATTGACATAGAATTTTGATTTGGTTACAACTTGAATATATTAGAGACCTAAGTATTTGTTATAAGTTTCAATTAAACACATTCATGACAAACGGTACGAAGTTTAAAAAAATCTAAATATTTTTTCTATCTATATAATGTTACTAAAAACGTATGGTTTTAGACGTTGCTTGGTTTCAAATTTTATGATTTTGAGTTCACGGGCAGTACCCTTTAGGTTTTGATTCCCTTACGAGTGTCGAAAATGACGAAATTTAGCGACATAAGCGACTGCTTTTGATTGCATTGGCTAAGAAGTCTGATTTTTTCACTGCTTCAAGGAACAGTAGTTCCTGAGTATTTTATATAATTTTCATCACAACACGCGTTTCTGAGAAAAGGGTCTTGACAGACGGACATGGAAATGATCTTATAATATATGTTTCGTTTTTTCCTTTTGAGGTACGGAATCTTAAAAACAGTTTTAAGATTTTCAGAAATATATTGCTCTTTTTTTTGTTTTTTCTATTTCATAAGATAGACGTTAAAAACATCTCGATAGTTACTAAACTGTGTTACAGGGGAAAACTGTTAATACAACTCGATTCCAATCGAGATACCTTTTGAAATTCTAGCCTTTTGCGGCCTGCCATGGATATGTGTTAACAGTGTGATTATTATGGGTTTTTTTGTCAAATATCATAATATTGATAGAGTATTCTCTTATACAAATATATCCATACGCCAAATGCCGTACTTTTAATACAATTATAGCAAAGTTGAGTAGGTACCTACATTTATACAATACGTTATCCGAGAGTTATACTCAGCGTGCATCATTAGCAATGTATAATATAATTTTGGATTCTATATTATAGTTCTCATTCCGTCTGTTAAAATTCATACTACAGCCTACTATTACTGTACATTTTTATAGTTTTCTTTGTCCAAATTATGTATTCGATAACTGCATAATATAAAGAATTTTGATTAACATAAGTATTGTGTTTACAGTTAAACTAAAAAAGTTATGTCAATATAAGTTACATTTATATTTGTCTTGATATTTTTATTTCTTAGTTTTTATCATGGACCGAATGGTTTTTATGTTAGGTACAACTTAGGTTTGTTTTCTTTCTTTTGGGACTTTCTATATTTTGCTACTTTTCTATATAAAATCAGTTAGTACTTTAACAGTGAAGTGATTTATAATCAGTACCAACATGTTTGGTTATTAATAAATAAAAAAACCGGGCAAGTGCGAGTCGGACTTACGCACCGAAAAGACCGCAAAAGTTTGCGGCGCGCTGTCTTAATATCGCTCGTTTAAAACTATAACGTGTCACAGTGGCATAACTCAATTTTGAGTTATTGATACCATTTTATTCACCGTAACCGAATCTATTTAGTGCAAAAACGTGGTACAATTTAAGCCAATACCGACAAAAGTATGAGGAAAAGAGAGAGCTTGTCACGATGTAGCGCTGCCCCGTTTAGCAGCTAAGCTTATTTCCACAACGCGCCTCCTCAGTGTGACAATGCAGTGCATGAGAGAACTTGCTTGCGGTATATGACAGCAACGTGTCACGATCTGCATGACACCTTTTTGGAGTAAAGGTAAATATTTTATTACTTATTTATTTAATTCTATAATGTGTCACACTTGTTATGTCACATTTTAGCATTAAAGAATTAATTGATCGTATTTGGTCATCACTTTGATAACACGTTATTCCTTTGAAAATTATGAAAATAATATTGGTTTGTATTAGCATGTCACGTTGTATGAAATATTTTTTTACACTTGTTTAAAGTTACGCTTCGTTTATAACAGGATGTCACGATATATATTTGAAATATAGGTTGTTATATTAAGAAATTCATCGTTTTGTCACATTGTTTATAATAATATTTTATTAATAAAGATTTTTTTTTCTTTCAAGATGGGTTCACGATCAAGGAGAATAGTGGAAATGGCTTATGATATATGATAAATTGTCATCAAGATGGTAAAAACTCCAGAAAAGCGTCGGCGTAGAAATTCTTCTAGCAGCTCCAGCATCAGAAGAGCATCTAGAAGCTCAGCTGAGGAATACTTCATCGAGGATAGCGACGATTCTGTTAGAGACCCGAATTTCACTATCAACAAAGCTATTGAAGAAAGTGCAGATGATGAAGAAGTTCACACCTTGGCAACACTGACTGTACCTCTAAACGAATTGTCAAAAGACTTAATAAATAGTACAGGCATAGAAAATTTGTGTTTTCGGCTCTAAGGACCAATACATAGCTACATTTTAAGATGCTATTGCTGCGGATATAATATGCGATCAGGAAGAAAATGCATACACACCACAGAGTGAGGCTCGTGAAGACGAAGAAGAACAATGCTCCTTTCACGAGTTATGCCATCTTAGATTAATATTAGTACCTAGTTCTAATCCTAAAAAAAGATGTGATATTTATCCTGTATCTGTTATTGGTTCTCAAATAGTCAATATATATCTAAGTCATTATGGTTATTGTAAAATAGGTACTACCTAATTATAAGTACGAGTATGAACTATGTACAGAAAAGAGTGGCGCTAGTTGCGGTTATTCCTCGACTTGAACCTTATTTTGTTACAAATTTTGTCGTTTACGACACTATAGTAAATTTTAATATTTCTATAATATAATATCAGGTCAAATTATTATTTTTAGACGTAGGATTGTTTTGTCTAATAAAATAAGGGTTTTAATTTAGTTACTTGTTTTTGTTATTATTTGTTTGTGAGACTGATTATAAAACTAGTAAGTTACACTTTAGCTAATAGTTTTTTTCAATAAATACTCCTATTAAAATTTCAACAGTGTTATTTTTACTATATAATATATTCTGTACCACATTCTTAAATATCTTTATTTTGTTACCTATAACGTGATATACCCCTTTGTCAGTCAGTAACTTCATTATTTTTATAGGAAGAACGTGACATGTAGGGACTTTTTTTTATAAAACTATTATTTCATAAATAAATATCTATACATCAATGAAATTTTCACTGAGATTCATAGTTTCTTAGTAAAATTTAAAATGGCCAAAATAATCTTTTTTGTAGCTATCTTACTTTAAAAGTTATAAGATTTTAAAAGTTTCAAAGTCGTTTTCCCAAAATTCCAGTTTTTCGTTGTGCCACGTTGTAGTTTTAAACGAGCGATATCATTGTCGCTACACCAGCAGCGTCGGCGTGGAAACGATCATCGTCTGCAGTCGCTGCGGCGCAAAATCCATACAAATCTTAGTACTAGATGTTCGTCGTATATGTGAGCGTACTATCATTTATCAAGTAGTCCCGTTCGCATTATAGTAATTGTACACGGTCGTTTGTCAAGCTGGTAGTAGGAATTGTCAACATAAAGTAGTTTTTTAAATACCTCAACGACAGTTTTTATAACTAAAAATATTTAAAACAGATTTATTATAACACTGCCCTAAATCACTTTTCCACGCGTACGAAGTCGCGGGCACAGCTAGTAATATAATAATAATAATATCTATGGACGCTTCACACCACGTCAATCTGGCCCTGTGCTAAGTATCCGAAGAACTTGTGTTACAGGTACCAGACAACGGAAATATATTTAATACTTTTATACTATACACATATTTAAGATTTTTTATTATATTATACACAAATTTAATACACATCCATGACCCAGGAACATTGAAAACTTATTGTTCCCTCGGCGGGATTCGAACCCGCGACCTTTCGTTCGAGCACCACTGCGCTCAACCAACTGCGCTACGGAGGTTATCTAAGGGGATGGCATATGGATTGGCATGGCACGTCGCTTTACCTCGTATCTATAAAACTACAACTTTTCAGTGAAGTAAAAAGCTTAATAATTTTAGATTTTATTACAACATGGATTTTTGTTCAGTTATGTATTATATCTAGCTTTTTAACTGACCTAAAGTATATAAAAATTGAGTATTGAGAAAACATTGATTTTTCAGATCCGAGATTCTGGTTTTTATAGATACGAGGTTGAGAAAGTAAAGCGAAGATATGCCAAAAGAAGAAGAAGAAGATCGTGATTATGAATGACATCCATGGGGTGCGGAATATCCCCATCAACCATTCCCCGTGGGGGTCGTAATAGGCGACAGAGGGAATATACGAGGGGATATAACATCAGAAAATGGGCAGCAGCGTTTCCGCGGGTTTCCAGTAGTGGAATGATGATGTTAACAAGACTAAATAATTCGATGAACAGGGGCCTTACTCTCCAAACTGATTTGATTTTGATTCAGATACGATCATGCCGCGTACTTCCTAATAAATTGACATTTGTTTATCTTGATTCTCAGTCGATTGGTATGGTCGGGAGTACAAAAAGTTACGATCTAATAATTTTCTTTATCCTGATTAGTTTCAAAGTAATTCACCAAATAAATAAATAAAGTACGAAAAACCACTGATATCGTGTCTACCGCTACCACTGATTCGGGAATTAGCCCTGCGAGAAGAACCGGATTAAGAGGTGTGAGCTGGGGGGTTAGTTATACGTAGCTGTCAATTATTCCTCCTAGTTTCTGATTGAGAACTACAAAATAATTTGCATATGTACTTTACTTTTAGGTTAGGCTATTATTATTCCAGTTCTGTACACCTAAATAGCTGAACCAATCTTGATTAACACATAAGTTACTTTTATTTTCAAGTACAGAGTTCCCGGGAGATACAGTATTTAGGTATCTCTTTCACTTCAACACTTGGGTTGTTTTTTTTAATAATTAACAGTAAAAATGAAACACAGGTTTTTGTACACTAATTATTTGTATTATTTATATTTCTTTACAATAATAATGCTTTCAATACAAGTATAAGAGGGTTTGATTAGTACTCGATATAAGATACTTAATTCAATTAGTAACAATCACGTATACTTTTTGTTCGGCAAGTGATGGACTTTTTTAAGCCGCCAAAGTATTAGCTCTACAATATAAACATCCTGCATATTACAATGACGACATATTTACATAGTAATATTTGCTATACATTTTTAAAAGGTTCTGTAATAAAATGCCAAGTCTACCTACTATTTTTTCAAAAAATAAAAAAATATATTGATATGATCACCATAACATGTTGTTAGTTATCAGCTTGGCATCTCATGGATCTCACAACAGTTTAACAGTTTAGGGTAAAAGATCTTAGTAGCAAGACTTGGCTCTTCTTACAAGATATGTGTTTGATAGGATCTCAGTTCTTTTTGTAGAAGATTAACTTAAACTAGTGTTTTTGTCGATAAGTGCAAATATAACTTTGTATTCCTATACATTTATATGGGATTACAAATTATTTATGCAGTTGGCGTATCTATATAACTACAGAGAAATTCCAAAATGTTTAAGTTTTCCCTTTATTTATACACTAAACACTACTTGTATTCCAAATTCGAAGCTTCTATGTCTGCTAGAAGTGCCTAATACTTTTGATGATCGGTTAGTGAGTCAGTGACAAAATTAATTAAGAAACTTTGAGAAGTTGTGATTGTTAAGCTTCTGTTTCAAATTTAACGAAATTTGAAATACACCGTATTTATACAATGCTTACTCAGTAACTAAAAATACAGGCTTCTAGTTTTATCCACAACAAAGATATAGAGGGTCGAAAATGGCCTGAACTGCTTCGAGAAAAGGATGGTACGGCCGTGCTCAACTTGGCGAGGGCACTGCCGTACCCCCAGATTAATATTGTAGCATAAAATATTTTTTGTTAAGTACCTACTATTTCTACTTACAATTATTAAACTAAAATATATGCGCTTATAAATCAAACTACATATTTTATTATTTGAGTACTTCTCCCAACTACTGCACAAGTCCCCATGTTGTTGTTTAACACGTCCTTCTCATTTTAATCCTAAGGTAATTCTGGTCATTACTTATGACACCGCGGTGTCATGACTAATATAATAATGAAAACTACATGACTATTTAGATACATAATATACCATCTATTGAACATCTAGAACATTAACATAATATCTATGACATAGGGAACATTAAAAATATAAGATATTTTGAGAACAATTGTATGCCAATGTTAGGTATATGAACAGTTACGACATTTAAAAGTCTTATTAAACAATCTACTTTATCTATTTAGATATAAGGAGAGACTACAAAAAAATATTGTATTTAAATAATTTCTTTATCGTTATCATAGCAATGAGCACCAATTGAACTGTGTTTTTATTTTTATATATACATAATTTTACAACTTACTTAGATTAATGTAAAATAGTGATATAACTACATGGGTATGCTCAGGCATTTCTACAAGATATTGTTACCAGGGGCATAGACAAAGTACAAAGTACAAATATACAATACAGATGCGTACTGCGTAAGCATGTGAATTAGCAACGAAATGTGCAGGGGGCCTACTCAAGATGCCATCGCTTATTATCGCTTACAAAGTTCGATAACAAAATGTATGGGATTTGACATAAGCTACGCTAAATGATCGCGATTCGGTATGTCATTTAGCGTACCTTATGTCAAATCCCATACATTTTGTTATCGAACTTTGTAAGCGATAATTAGCGATGGCATCTTGAGTAGGCCCCCTGATGTCCATAACTATCTACTTATGTTTCCTTACTTTGTCGCAGCCCTTGGGTGTTTTGCCGTCGTTATTATCACTTACGAAATGACAAGCGAAATCGTATGTGACATAGCGAAGCTCATGTCAAATTCCATACATTTTTCGAACTTCGTAAGTTATAATAGCGATGGCATCCTGAATCAGGGTCCTGGATTGCTAATCCTCGGTGTCCGGAGCCGTCGAAACGCTATACTATCTGTTGCGTGTGTTCACATTGTTGCTGAGTCTCCGGTCTTGAGGTCTTGGTCTCCCCCGCCATATGGGCTGGCTTCATATTCTCCTTCACTATAACAACTGGAACAAACGAAAACATCAAATGTTATTGCAATATGCTAAAGGCTTACTATATTATATTCTTAAATATGGTGTTCTTAGATTAATTTTGCATCCCACATCAGCTATGGTTTGCCATAATTAATATTTTCCGTGAATGATGACATCATATCTTCGATTTCGTTTGGCTATTAGCAACTAACTGATATTTTAATAACCTAACCTACATTTTTCTAGAACGGTAATAAGTGTTGCGTATTATAAAAAAAACATGAATATGTCATCATCGGTTATCATTACGTTGTGTTTTATTACAGCCATCAAACTACGGTGCTAAATCGTTTGAACTTTAACACACATCCGTTACATTGTACCATTTGTTGCGTTACGTTGTTCAAATGAATACTACATGTTATTGGAAATGACTGAAGCACAATTGTTTAAATTTATATAACCTAGGACCAAGGTAGATACTAGATAGATATTGCAATTTGCAATGTTATCTATCTAGGTCTGCGTAGAATAATTTTACAAAATATTATCACTTTGTCGTATCTAAATATATGTCTTAAAGCTTCTACTAAAGTATTTTTGACTTTCGTTATCACTTGTGTTCAGCAGGTGAGTAGTCCAAGTAGGAAAAATTTACAACTGCATACCTATTCGTAACGTTATCGAATGTCAATTGTATGGGCGAGGGCTAGACTAGCTCATTCGATAACGTTACAAATACGTGTCGATAACTGTTCCTGCCACCCACAGCATTCTCTGTGGTGTAGTTATCGGACGCTTGTACTGAAGGTCAATATATTCTATTAAACTGTAATCGAACGCAAGAACTTAGAAATCTGACATTTTATATCAATACAAAGTAAGAAAATTTTCACAACATCAATCGACAAATTGGCCTGTAATGATCTGTCAGTATCAATTCGCGTAATTGAGCCTACATTTGCTGCAATTTGCAACATTGTATCGCTGAAAATTATTGGGCAAAGCGCAACAGACTTATTACGTGCAATCTAAGCCTACAATTATTATCCCACCATTTTCATGTAAAAATGTTGCCAATACGATTCTACATAGCTTACCCTGCGAAAAAGTTATCAGATCATGAAGAGTCAAGATTCTTGATCTATGCGCCCTAACTTTACCTGACCTAACTTCACTCACTAAATTTCAGTACAAACGTGATATTTTGCCGTTTTGCTACTATTACGAAGATTTCATAGGTTTTGATCGTGTGTGAAATAAAACGGCCAAGCATCACGTTTTGACTGAAATGTATAAAATTTAATTGCTACGACATTCAAATTTTGTATGTTTTTAGTAGTGTCATTATATCTTGAAAATTCCAAAAATAAATTGGTATTTCGGTCTAATATTGATAAAATCACTACAAGATGTTGTTAGACCGAACGACTTACCCCAGCTTGGCATCACAAGGATCTCTAAATAGCGAGACTTGGCTCTTTTTACCCGACTTCGGCGAAGCCAAAAGGAAGGGTAATGATTTTGGCAGTCTATCTATGTATGTATGTATGTTTGTATGTATGTATGTATGTTCCCTCGTAGCGGCTAAACTACTGGTCCGATTTTTATAAATGAGGTATCAATCGATTGGTGATGATACCGCGAGTAACATAGGCTATATAAATTTTAAAAAAAATTGGTTTTTAAAATTAAACCTCAAAAACTATCTCAAAAAAAAATTAAATTATGATAATTGTCTCGTGTTTGGTATCAAAAGATAGGTCTTGGCAAGCACATAACGAATATGTATATAAATATTTTATTCATTATTATGTTTTATCGTTAAATTCAAAATAAACGTTTAAAATTCGGTCGCACAAGTAGTATATAGGAGTTGTTTGGTTACTTTCTATGGGTTAATTTAACGTTAATTTAATGAAAATATAATGTTATATTTGATGTGGAAACAGAAAAATATAAAATAAAATAAAAGTTAAAAAAACTATAACCCGACTTCGCAAAAAAGGGGTCTGAAAAGGCTGAAACAAGAAAATAAATCAATTTGAAATCCAGAAATGCATAGGTACAAAAATGGTCAAGGTAGAGCCGAGGTCGGACCCGTTTAACAAATCAAAAATCATAATATTCGTCTGCTGCACAGAAGAGTAAAAGAGATTAGAATGGCATTGTAGGCGGGGCAGACGCGCCGTACATATGATCAAATGATCATATGTCAGCCGAAACACGTTTTATCGGTCAACAGTCACAATCTTACTGTGACAGCGTACGGAGCTCCATAAAAAATCGTTAAAAATGCCGTGTTGCGCTGTTTTAACGTGTCGGAAAAGAAGCCAAGTGTGTAGTGTAGCCCGAGAAGGAATTTCTTTCCACCGGTAAGTCCAAAAACTTTAAATTTTATGTGATATTAGTAATTATTTCCATAGCATTATGTAGTTCGTGATCGAAAACGATACATTCGTATTTAGGCGCAAAATTATCCATTGCTGCAATACGTGGGTACCATTTTGTGTAATGTCTTTGCGAGTGAGCAATGTATTGCATTCGCAGCGATTGTTCGCTCGCAGAATGACAGCTTCAATTCTAGGTACTTCGTGCGTATCGATAGTGTTGTACCAAGATGTAAACAATGTCGATCTAAGAAAATGATATTATAATTTAAGCAACTCTCTTTATTGATAATTACCGTCATATTATTGTTTATTTAATTTAGCTTTCTATTAAGAAATAAAAGATAATTTCATACGGACATTATTATAATTATATTGTTATATCTGTGATTAATGTATGTTTTTTTTGCCTAGTAAATAAATAAATAGATTATTAAGGACCGATTTTTCCATCCTCAGATAAACAACCAGATAGCGTTTATTCGACGAATAGCAATATTTTGAGTTTTTCAATACTCAGATAGTTGTTAACTGTCTAATAAGACACCTATTAAAGGAATAAAATTATCTGCTGCTTGAAGAGCCTGATAAGACTTTATTTCCCCGATAACTTCGTGTCTGCATTTATATTTAACAGTTTCGTCAATTTCTTTGGGTATCAGAATCTAATACAATTGATGTTTTTGAAGCAATGGACGACTTAGCAATCGAGGAGGTACCTGAATTCCTCAATTATTTACATCTGTCTGGTAGAAAACCCCGACCAGCTTGTATTTTCAACAGTACCTTATGCCTAATAGTAGTAGTGATGATTGTAACTAGCACAAGGAATATTTTGAGTCACTGACAAGCTAGTTTCTTACAAATCACATTATACTAATAATATCTATGGACGTTGTGAACACCACTTCAATCTGGCCCTGTGCTAAGCATACAAAGAACTTTACGAACGATAACGGAAATATATTTAATACTTTTTATACGATACACAAATTATTTTTATTAGATTATACACACATTTAATACACATCAATGACCCAGGAACATTGGAATTTTTTTTTCTCTCGGTGGGATTTGAATGTGCAACCTCTCGGTTGAGCACCAACAACAATGCAGTCGACTATTGTACTATGGAGGCAGCGTAGTGGTTGAGTGCATTGGTGCTCAAGTATTGACATTGAATAAGCTATTACTAACAAGTAACAAATATAAAACAACATATAATGTAACTCTTTAATATTTAATTAATAGGATTTCTTATTTATAGAATTGACTATCTATACATATAATAAATCTGTAGAGGGGTCATGTCTGTACATTAAGAATATTTAAGTGAAAATTAAAAAAAGGAGGTCTATAAAACCCACAGAACCTAAAAATAACATTTTTGAAAAAAATGTCTGTCTGTCTGTCTATCTGTGTGTGTAAAGTCCATATAAATCTCAGTACAGAGATCTTCGTCGCGTATATGAGCGTACTATCAAGTAGTCCCGTTCGCATAAAAGAAAAAAAAATATTATACATACAGACGAATTGAGAACCTCCTCCTTTTTTTGAAGTCGGCTTATAATACACGGTCATTTTTTGAGCTGGTAGTAGGAATTTTTAGCATTTTCATAGAAAAAATACCTCAAAACATTCACGACAAAAACGGCCATTATTTGACAGTAAACTATTATTATTAAAAATAAATAAAGAAGCATTACTATAAATTAGTGATTTTAAATATCCAAACGACAGTGTTCATAAACTAAAAATGTATTTGAACTGCTGCCCTAAATCACTTTTCCACGCGTACGAAGTCGCGGGCACAGCTAGTTATTGAATAAAGAAATCACAGCCATAAACTATGTGCGCTAAACTATTGAAATGTTACTCTTTAAACATTAAGGAGAAACAAAAAACATAATATTATAAAGTTTCACATTTTTATTACAAATAAGATGATATTGTCAGTAACACAGTAATTGTTTGCTGCATTTTGCTCTATTTATATATATTTTGTTCTTTCCTCATATCATAATTCTCAAGACATAACATCTTTTATGCTCCTTTTCTAGAAAATAATGCCATCTTTGCTATTGTAGTTTTATCAGCTGTCCATCAACTCTGAATCTGCAAAAAAATTATGATTAGATGTATCAGTAATTTCCGGTATAAAATGGCAAACCAAAAAGATATTAATCTTTAAATTTCAAGCAATGTTCCAACCTAATTCATGCATTAATACATGAATTTATTTTTGCATATACCTATATTTTGTTTGCAACGAAGAAACCTATATAATAGTTTCGGTTCAATTTTCTTTTTCCCCTTTGAAAAGTAAGCGGTTTTGATTAGCAATATGTTAGATAATAAAATAATAAATACCTTTGGCAATAAAATTCTATACAAGAAAATTACTATTTTGTAGTTTGATATTTTGTCACGAGTTCTATTACAACTAACAAGTTCGGAGTTGGTAAAGTTGCAGAACGTCCTTGCATCCTTTTTTGTTCCAAATGGAACATGGTTTTATAAAATTATAAAACCCTTATTATTTACAACTATGTTACACAACAAAAATACATAATAATTATTTGTAAGCTTGAATTTTCGAAAGACAATATTGACAACTGACAAGTGACAACTGAAAAAGTTATACCTACCGAACATGTTGCTGTTCTTTTTTAACATATTGAATGCAATAACTGTGCATCTCACTTGCACACAAATAGTGTGAAGTTGTCTGGTTAAATACCACTAATAGCTATTTTGTAGCTATAAGACGATTGAAAAATCGAAAATATTTATTGGCTTGACAACTAGGCAAATAATTTTATTTGTCAGGCTACTATTTGACGATTTATCTGAGTATTGAAAAATCGGCCCTAAGAACAATACATTAGTCGTACGGTACCCTGTCACCCCTCAAAAATTGAACCGAACTATTGCAAAAAATGTGACAATTATTTTATCGATATCAATTATCGACCTTCGGTCGCCCTAGCGTGTATGAGAAAAGTGCGCGTGTGTAAGTGTACATCTAATGCATTGTTTACGTTAGTGTGACAACCAATTACAAATTAGCGATCTAAGTGCGTGAGGTTTATTTGTGTGCGTAACGCTCGTACGTATTGGGTTACTTCCATGTAGTGGAATTAAGAGCGGCGACACGCGTTCTGATACAAATTTGAAACTATTTCCATTCTAACCTCTTTATCTGTTCTGTGGTCTGCTGTTGCAATTATACAATTCCAATAGCGGGTACGACCACGGCTCTACCTTGACCATTTTTGTACCTATGCATTTCTGGATTTCAAATTGATTTATTTTCTTGTTTCAGCCTTTTCAGACCCCTTTTTTGCGAAGTCGGGTTATAGTTTTTTTAACTTTTATTACAAGTTATGTTTTTGATGGGATTGGACATGCTGCTTGCATATGCCGTGGCTTGCCAACCTTACTTTGTCCGCGCGCGTCCAACAAGATCTCGTCCCAATGAGACGATTTTATTTTTTTATAAATTTTTAGTTCAGCGACTCTAATTAAATGCTAGACTTAAAGATGTTTCGACAGTTCATTACAAACATAAAGGAATATTTAATTTACCCGCTCTCCAACCTTACCAAACTTAATTAATTTACTATTCAATATGAAAAAAAATTTAAATTTATAGTGTGTTATCAAATTGTACGCGAGACAGCGGGGTTCCGATAGAAATCTCCAGAATGTTAAAAATATGCAAATATTTACTTACCTAACCTAACCTAAGTTTAATATGTAGGTCCTTTATTGAATACGAGAGAGTTACCTAAGTAACTAGCTGACCCGTGCCCACTTCGTTGATTATGGGAACCGTGTAAACATTCCCGGGACTTCCACGAATCAAGACCGAAAATAGCCGAATCAGTTCAGCTGATCTCGAGTTTTAGCGAGACTAACGAACTGAAGTTGATTTTTATATAGCCTATGTTACTCAGTGATAATGTAGCTTTCTAATGAAAAAAGAATTATTAAAATCGGTCCAGTACTTTTTGAGTTAAGTCGTTACATACAAAAATGCAAATCTTTCCTCTAATCTAATATTATTAGTGTAGATAATGCTGGGTAGTGGGTACATAACAGAACGTTGTCCTAGTCATATTATTTTGGGACAAAAACATATTTTATCATTATTCTGACACAAAAAATTATAATGCCTATTTACCTTCGTTCGTATCAGTAAAAAAAATACGTCTAGGCGAATATCTTTTCAAGTGTGCTGCTATTTCATTTAGTTCGCCAATACTGACTATGTCAACAGGGGACTTACTGTCCAAATTGATTCGATTTTGATTCAGATGCGATCGTGCTGCGTATTTCCGAATAAATTGACGTTTGTTTATTTTGGTTCTCAGTTGATTTATATGGTCGGGAGTACAAAAAGTTCCGATCTAACGATTTCTTTTATCCTGTTTAGTTTCAAAGTAATCCACCAAATAAAATAGCAAAAGCAGTTGAGATAGAACGGATTCGATTCTCGATTTTGTCGGGAGTAAGCCTGCTAGAGTCAGGATACCGCAATGTGTGTAATCAACTTTGAAATGTTTTAAAACTTTTGACTCAGTTCGTTATTAAACAAATGCAGCTCTATTGGCCTATACCTCGCGGACAGATATTAGCATGGTTTTTATAGTGTATTGTTGATCGAAGCCAAATTAGCTTTTACTTAATACTTATGTATAAGTTTTGTGCTAGCATGGGCCTTGGCCATCATAATATTTTAATAACTAATTAGTAATTAAGATTCGGCTAAATCGAATTGGCATTGAATATAATGTTTTTAATTTTAGTAATTGCTCGCAAACCTAGTTCTCCGAGCAGGGCGAGCCAAGGTGAACGCACGTCGCCCGGCGAGCGGTTACCACTTCATTTATTTGTTCAACCGCGACCCATTGACTCTTTTGGCAATAAAATTCGATTACGCCCGTGTAATGTTTCAATTATGCATAAAGTTTTCCTTAAAGAGATATTTATTTAATTTACTTATAATATTCTTCAGAAGACATCAATAATAATCAATCATCATCGTCTGGTGACATCAATATATATATTATGTATTGGGTGTACTAGTGTCCTTTTGTATACATATATACGTCTTCGACAATTCTACAAGATGTAAAATAAATGAGCCTCCTATGTAGAGGAGGATCTGGGGGCACGGGAGTGCCCCCGCCAAGACGAGAAAACGTGATACTGGACCGTTTTGCTACCGTTACGAACATTTCATATTATACGAATTCATTAATCGTGTGCGAAATAAAACGGCCAAGCATCACGTTTTAACTGCAATGTAGCGTAAGTGTAGTTAAGCCTGGTGAAGTAAGGGCGCATAGATCAAGAATTTTGGTTCTACATGAGATCTGACCACTTTTTGATAGATTTTGATTAAGGTGTAGTTTAGAGCTTTGCTTTATACGATATCTCATAACTTGCTCACAGGGTAAGCTGTGTCTTGGCATCATTTTTACATAAAAATGTTTTTGGTGGGATTACTTTTTACTTTAATGTTTGTATGAGAAATGCTAACAGTGGATGAACATGTAGGTTCCTTGTATAACACGAGTCCTGAAGGAAGAAGTCTTTCTTCTTCCTGCATTTTTATAGTATTTTGGGATTCCAAACTTTTCATTCATCGTCTATTCAAAGTCAAAGTCAAAAATTTTTATTCAGAATAAATTTTAACAAAAATGTTTTCTGAACGTCGTTTCTATATGATGCCTACCACCGGTTCGGGAACTAGCCCAGCGAGAAGAACCGGCGTAAGAAACTCACATGGGGCCACCTTTTACCATAAAGATGGAAAATTTCTCTTTTAAAAATATATAGGTATATATATAAAAAAAATATGTTTACATATAAAATAGTCAATACTACAACCATAAAGAAAAAAAATTGCATTTTTATGCAATTAAATAAAAGAAAAAAAAGCCTTGCAGGGGATACTTTATTCCCAAGGTGTATAATCACAAACTTTATAGTATGCTTTTGCACACAAACATTCTTTGACTACTTTCTTAAACTTATTGTTTGAAACATTTTGAACGTTTTCTGGGATCCTATTGTAAAGGCGTATACATTGGCCTTTAAACGAATTATTTACTTTACTCTAGTCACTGGTACATCAAGTTTATGCTTATTTCTATTATGCCAGTCACTTTATTTTTTAAATTGATGAATTTGACTGATTTTCTTAACATATAATACATTTGAGAGAACATACTGAGAAGCTACAGTTAATATTCCAGTTTCCTTATACTTTTCTCTAAGTGAAGTGTTGGGGACCAGCTTGTAGATTGCCCGAACAGCTCACTTCTGCAGCACGAAGATACTATTTATATCTGCAGCATTGCTCCATAGCAGAATACCATTGGACATTATACTATGAAAGTAACTAAAATACACTAGACGTGCAGTACTTTCATCTGAATATTGTCTAATTTTACTAACTGCATATTATGCTGCTGAACTGACTCTCGGCCAGCCTAGCAATATGGGGGCCCCACTGAAGTTTTGATTCTAACTTTTACCTCATTAGACTTTATTTGTGTGTTTCGGTTATTTTTATGTATATACAGGGTGTAAAAAGAGCAGTCACTATAACATTGAGATACGATTGTACTACCTTTCCCCATTTTGTAAAAAAAAATACATTTCTAGAATGAGAAAAGGTAGTATAATCATATCCCAAAGTTATAGTGACTGCTCTTTTTACACTCGTTATAGTGCAACAAGATTAAATAGATCAGATTAGAACTCGTCTTACGCATAATGCTATATTGTTTTCCACTTTCAAGAGTTAGTTCCGATTTCACCAAAGCATGTTAGTGTAAAACGGCTTGTTAAAATAACCTAATATTCTTCTCATTCATTGAGAAGAATTACGAGAGGAACAACATGATATTTAGTCCCGGCGAACCAAATATATTCTTCAGCCCGTTTTCGCTGAGCAAGGAAAAAAACCCTGATTTAGAAACATTCTTTATTTGTGCTTCGTCCTTGGTCTAATCGTGATGCTAAATAGCTTATAGCCGTCCTCGGCAAATGGGCTATCAAACACTGAAATAGTTTTTCATATCGGGCCAGTAGTTTCTGAGATAAGTGCGTTCAAGTAAACAAACAAACTTTTAAGCTTTACAATATTCGTATCGATGACTGCAGAAATCATACGATTCTACCCTTCCTTTTTGTTTCGCTATAGTCGGTCGCTATAATCGGTCGTTACAAAGGTGGGGCATATTTCGTACATGAATTCTATCGCAAGAGCTAGCAATTAAGTATGTAGATCATTAATTATAAGGTGCTATTCTGCCTAAGGTTAGATCGTAGTCGTTACAAAGGTGGGGCAAATTTCGTACATAAATTCTATCATAAAATCTAGTCATTAAGTATGTAGATCGTTTACTTAATAATGTAATCATTGCTACAATATACAGACTATAATATTAATGAGTGATAATACTTTAGAATGTATATGGGTCCCGTATATAGAGTTTACTGAGAGAGTACCAGCGCTGAAAGAGGTACTTTTTTAATTATTGTATGGGAAAATCTATGATAATGGGGCGCCATAAGACGTACGCGTATTCTATCTGCTCTATATACATTATACACACTACAGTAAGTTTTAAATGTAAATGTAAAAAAAACCGATTATATTACGTAATTTTTTATATTATTCGATTTTTAAATAACTCCAACCGTTGGTAATAATTTTAGTACAATTTAGAGAAAAGAAAGTGAAAAAAACAATTTAAAAAAATATATTTATCAGTAATCGATTTTTATGAGATTGAGAAAAAGCGATCAGAAGAATCTTCTTTTTTACTCAATGTCACATTCCCAGTTTTAAAGTTCGGAGTAGTATATGTATAATATAAAATTATAATTTACTAGCTGACCCTTGCCCACTTCGTTGAGCATAAAAACAGTTTATGATGAAATTCAACTAAAAAAAACAACCCCTAACTCGGGAACGCGGGAACCCGGAACCCGCAGCATGGGAACCCGAAACCCGCAACCCGCAACGCGGGAACGCGGAACCCGCAGCATGGGAACCCGAAAACCGCAACGTGGGAACCCGGTACCCGCAACGCGGGAACCCGGAACCCGCAACGCGGGAACCCGGAACCCGCAACGTGGGAACCCGGAAACCGCAGCATGGGAACCCAAAACCCGCAACGCGGGAACCAGGAACCCGCAACGCGGGAACCCGGAAACCGCAGCATGGGAACCCAAAACCCGCAACGCGGGAACCAGGAACCCGCAACGCGGGAACCCGGAACCCGCAACGCGGGAACCCGGAACCCGCAACGCGGGAACCCGGAACCCGCAACGCGGGAACCCGGAACCCGCAACGCGGGAACGCGGAACCTGCAACGCGGAACCCGCAACGCGGAACCCGCAACGCGGGAACGCGGAACCCGCAACGCGGGAACGCGGAACCCGCAACGCGGGAACCCGGAACCCGCAACGCGGGAACCCGGAACCCGCAACGCGGGAACCCGGAACCCGCAACGCGAGAACCCGGAACCCGCAACGCGGGAACCCGGAACCCGCAACGCGGGAACCAGGAACCCGCAACGCGGAAACCCGGAACCCGCAACGCGGGAACCCGGAACCCGCAACGCGGGAACCCGGAACCCGCAACGCGGGAACCCGGAACCCGCAACGCGGGAACCCGGAACCCGCAACGCGGGAACCCGGAACCCGCAACGCGGGAACCCGGAACCCGCAACGCGGGAACCCGGAACCCGCAACGCGGGAACCCGGAACCCGCAACGCGGGAACGCGGAACTCGCAACGCGGAACCCGCTACGCGGGAACCCGGGACCCACAACGCGGGGACCCGGAACCCGCAACGCGGGAACCCGAAACCCGCATCGCGGAACCCGCAGCATGGGAACCCGAAACCCGCAACGCGGAACCCGGATCTTGCAACACGAGAACCCTGAACCCGCGACGCGGAACCCGGAACCCGCAACACGGGAACCCGGAACCCGCAACGCGGAACCCACAACGCCAAACCCTTCCGTGAACGTTGCTGGTTCTGCGCTGTCAAATGGAATAAATAGTATCCTATGTCCGTCTACTGGCTCTAAGTTACTTCCTCACCAATTTTCAACCATATCGATAAAGCCGTTCTTCCGTTCTTGAGTTATAAATAAATAATTTAACTAACACGACTTACTTTAATACAAATAGCTGATGTATAGATGGAACTAACATAAGCTAACGCCCGGTGAATGCTCCCGTCACAGTCGGTCCAGCCGATTCGGTGATCATTAGTTAGATAACGATGATGATGATGAAAAGAAGCCTAAATTAATCCTTATAACTTTAGCTATCTACCAGTGAAAGTCTCGTTAAAATCGGTCCAGCCGTTCCAGAGATTAGCCGGAGCAAAGAGACACGCTAACAGACAGACAGACATTTTTTTTAAATTGCATTTTCGTTTTCAGTAGCAAGAAAAAAAAAGACAGAACAGACAGACGTTAACTTCGCACAAAGACAAATGACGACAAAAGACATAGTGGTGTCTTATCATGACGTTTTCGATTTTTTTTTTTAATTGTTAGTGAATTATGACCATGGATCTAACTCCTTCGATCTGATTTTTAAATTAACATTTATAATATATTCTTATTACAACTTATAAGTTAAGTACTTTTTTTAAATAGGTATATTTATAGTTTTTAAAAGATTAATCGATTTTTTGAGTAAGTCTCTAGTGTTTAGTAAGAAAAAGTGTTAACTGACGTAACATTATCACGACGTTTATTTCATTAAATCATAATTTGTATATTATATTTAAGATCGTTTATGAGTGAAAGCAAATCGTAAAAAAACTCATATTGGTTATGTTGACAATAAATATCTAATAATTATTAAATAAAGTTTAGTAAATTCTGCAGTTTTAACAAAAAGAAAATATTTATTTTATTATGTCGTCGTTACAACGTTACGTCGCTCATTTTTGATAAACTGTCAAATGTTACCTATTAAAATGACCCGACTATTTATTAGTGGTTGACAAATAGTTTAATGAATCCAAATAGTTTAAGTTTATGTTAATACGTTATTTATAGCATTTCATAATTTTTATTTTCCATTTGTAAACAATGTCGTTACCATGACACCCGTGTCATATAAACTGGCAACGACGTGAATCGATTGAGCCCAGGTTCAAACCCCGCGTGACCATCACGTATTTTCTTCTTTTTTCTAATTTTCTGCTTATTTTTTTCAACATTTTCTTTCGTAATAACCTTTTCGTAACAATAACGAACATACCGTAAAAAAAATTGCGAAATTGGTCAAGCCGTTGTCGAAGCGCACACGACGTAACAAATTTTGGAGGTCGTTTTTTTACACTTTGGGCTACATTTTTGGGGTTTTAGTAAGGAACCCTACTTTTTTTAAACATATAATATAGCCTATGTTCAGCGCTAGGAATGTAGCTTTCCAACGGTGAAAGAATTTTTCATATTGGTTCAGTGGTTTCAGAGCCTATTTCATTCAAACAAACAAACAAACAAACAAACAATCAAACGTTACCTCTTTATAATATTAGTATAGAAGTATAGATATAGATAACATAATAGCAAAAGATATCCAATCAAAACATAACTTGTAAAAAGAGACAAGTCTCGCTACTTAGTGCTTCTCAAAAGTTGTGAGATACATGTTATGCCAAGTGTTAAGCGCATTACACACTGAGCCCGCCGGGCCGCCGACAAAGCCCGGCGGCACATTGTTTCTTTTCATACAACCCGGCTGCCTGTATGAAACGAAACATTTCGGCAACATGCGCCCGCGCGTGTTACCCGCCGACAATATTATGTTCGCGGCTTGGGTACGCCAGCGCTCAGATGCCCGGCGATGCTCGTCCTGTAGTGCTTTTATTTTCTTATGACAGCATAAGTAAAGCCGCCAACTAGACCGCCGACAAAAAGTTGCCGACATGTCGGCGGCCCTGCGGGCTCGATGTGTATTGCGCTTAAGTCAGTCGGTCTAACAAGTAACAGCATCATATCAATACTATTAAAAAGACATGTGGCACTCGGGGACTGCCGCGGTAAAGCTATTGCATACTTACTTACTTATTAAGTTATTGCATATCAACTTATCCGATACAACCAATGCCACCTAGAGGTGAGTTGTTGAACTAAAGAGACAAGCGTGATATTTCAAAAAAGTCATTAAAAGTTCTGCTATTCATCGATAGATGGCAATGAAAAGTATTCGGTCGGAGTGGGGGGTGTTAGGTTATTTTCGTTACGGAATTTCTGGATTCGGTCTCCACGCTCAAGGCCCGCGATAGAAGCTATGCAATAGCTTAAAATCTTTCAGTTGGTCAAAAAGTAGGTCACAAATGTATGGTGTGGGTGGTTACTGGGCACCGTAAGTCGGAGGTCACGACTCGTGGAAGCCCGCTCAGGAAATAAAAGTTTTCATGATAATTGAAGACATGTATGGATGAAGGTGATACTCGTCTGTAGCAAAATTCTGATTTCGAGAATATTGTAATACACTTTGACGTATTTTAAAATGTTTAAGTGACTGTTTGAACTCAATTTTCTAGGTAAAAATATTTTGAGACGTATCGCATTTTATCCATTCATGTCTTCAGTTGTTTATTACCTATTAAATGTGTATAATATTAATAATAATGCCTCCCACACCGATTTCGGCGACGGTGACCGGTTTCATTGAAACCAGGACAGCTACGCAGGAGTTATTTTATAGTGCCCAAGTGTGTGCGCAATACACAGTAGCACTCTCTTTTCTTTCACTCTCTTAGCCCAGTGGGACGGATAACCGACACGACTGGCGAGAGAAAAGGCGTAGGACCGACTTTTTACATGCCCATCCGACGCATGGATCATCTTTTTTGATTGACAATCAGGTGATCAGCCTGCATTTTCCGAACCAAACTTGAAAATATTTTTTTTTGTTCCAACGTGGAAATCGAACCCACGACCTCCGAGTCGAGAGCTATAATATTACTATGTGTATAATATTATTTAAAAAATTATATATTTCTGTACCTCGTAACACAAGTTCTTCAGAAGCTTAGCACGGGGTCCGATTGACGTGTAATGAGCGTCCATAGAATATGGGCTATATTGCAATGTATTGACATAGAAGTATACAACTTCTTTATATAAATATATTGCCCATAATCTACAGACATTTGTAGACATACGGGGTGTAAAAAGATCAGTCTCAACATATTTGGGATATGATTGTAGGTACTAGTTACCTTTTCGCATTCTAGAAATGTACTTAATTTTTTTTGACAAAATGATAATTTTTTTTTATTAAAACAGGTATTTTTACACTCTGTATATAAGCAGTTCAGTTGCAATAAAAAAAATTTAAAAGTCACTATAAATATCCAAACAACAGCTCGCTTACATTAGCACAAATTATTTTGTACCAATAAAACTTCCTATATTCATGTAAATGAACACAGAATGTTTATAATATTCAAATCGTGCACACAATTCACACAATACACACCGAACCACTTGAATTTCTTCTTCACGGCTCCTTCGAGGCAGTACGAGCGCACGAGCTCCAGGAACGCCACAAAAAACAGCGCACCGAACAGAAAGTAAACTAGGATCTCCAGCATCATGACTGTTCTAGAACACTCCGCACTGTTACCCGCTTGCTAGGAGGGTTACGTATTTTCTGTGATATTGACTATCATGCCCGGGGCCTGCGCCTACTCTCCGCGAATAAGCACCGCGAAATAATGACGAAACTCACTCGACGAGCCGCACGCGAGGTTTTTTTTCATTAAATTCAAGGCCAAACAATGTACGTCATAATTGTGGCTGTAAAAGATGTCTCAAAAGTCCTAAAAGTCATCGATGCGGAGTGTAGACTTCCAGTAGAGGAAACTTGTTTAAAATACTAGTGTCTGTGAGTGGCGATATCAAATCGCTTTTTCGTACTAATTTATATAATTTAAAGAGTTATTTGCCTGTTAGATAAATGTAATAAAATTATGTCAAAAACGCGCTAATGTGAATATACCGGCTATAATATTAATGAGTGATAATACTTTAGGGGGTGAATGAGTCCCGTATATAGTTTACTGTGAAAGTACCAGCAGCATAAAAGTGCGTTCATTAAAATATATCATAATAAAATATATTCGACATAAAGTTATTCGCGTCTCTTCCCACTTTCATAAACAAATATTAAGTTCAGTTTTTCTCGTACAGTACTCGTACAGTACTAATTATAAAGATTGTAGCTTTCGTTTTGACATTTTTCAAATAAACATCTGTATGATAAAGCGAAACTAAAACTGAAGGTCATTGAGGTGATTGATCAAATAACTTACGTACCTACTTACTTAAATGTGGAATTTTTGTGTAAAATAACAATGAGTAAACAAACAAAACAATGTCATCTCAGCTACAGAGCTTTATGCACATAAAATTTACTTACTGTCTCAGCTATAGAGGTAACTATGATTATAAATCGGAAGAACAAATTCTAGATAAAGAGGATTATCCCACTAACAGGGATAATTCAGTGACAAAGTGTTGGGACCTCAGCATCAGTTCCAGTTATGGAGGTTTCTCACATATCCAGGTCCAACTTAACCAAGTTTATTATATGTATACTAGCTGTGCCCGCGACTTCGTATGCATGGAAAAGTGATTTAGGGCACTTTAGTATTTTTAAATATATTTTTAGTTTATTGGCGCAACCGCTGAGAACTTTCGCTAATATGTAGGTACTTCCCAGTGTATCCCAGTGTTGATCCTGATCCAGCAAGTCACGTACCCGGCAAGCCTCTTGGTATGCAGGGTATAATAATAATATAGTACCATCCTTTCGGAGCTTGGCAAAAGTAGTAGGCCTTCGAACAATATGTGGAAGTCAGCAAAGGTATTCTAAGTAAGGATAAAATTATTCGAATGCACCGTATAGACCCAGCCAATTTTTCACGTTAATTTGGTAAAGTATTTAACTTCGTCTGTCTGTCTGTCTGGGTGTCAAAACTTTAACACGTGTAGGTTAGGACTTAGGAAGCTACGTCTTAATAGTGCCGACATAGGATAAATTGCGAATCCATAAAAACATTTTAAAAAAAATTTAACCGTTTTGTCATTAATGTTTTGAGGTATTAAATTAAAACTTATATTGCAATTACTAAGGTCTTTAAAACGGAACTCTCGGTTAGACATGGGTGCAGCGGCACGCCGCGCCCGGCCCCGCCGAGGATCCAGCAGGCTTACTCTCGACACAACCGAGAATCGAATCAGTTCGATCTCAACGGTTTTTGGTGTTTTATTTGGTAGATTAGTTCGAAACTAATTAGGATAAAGAAAACCGTTAGAACGTAACTTTTTGTACACCCGACCATATCAATCGACAGGGAATAAAAATAAACAAACGTCAATTTATTCGGGAGTATGCGGCAGATCGAAACTGAATCAAAATCAAATCAGTTTGGAGAGTTAGGCCCCAGCTCGGCGCGCCGATCGGTTTTAGTAGCGTTTTTTTATTAACCTACCCTAAGTATAATAATAATAATATAAATAAATGAAATTTAGTTTTAAACTAAATATTATAAAATAGAAAAAAGATTAAATTTGAATGTTTGAAGCAGCGCGGTTCCCGCCGCGCTTCATACAAACGTCCAGCATTTTTTTAATTGTCATAACTTTTTTATTTATGAACCGATTGAGATGAAATAAATGTTAAGTCAAGATTACTACAATATATTATGCTTGAACAACATCTAAATCGGATACGCCGTTTCTGAGATAAGCGGGCACAAACGCACCGACAAATAGACAAAAATTCGAAAAAAATATTGTTTTGGGTACTATAGCATACCTAAATAAAAGTCTCATATAATAATTTTTCTCAAATATCTTCTTATTATCAAAGCGACATCTATACGCCATACGCCGTACTTATAACACGATTATTACTGGGGGCAGTTTGCGGCTGTGCGTGGTTAAATTCAAACTACCGGTGCTGCCTGTTAGCACATTTTAATAGTATTTTTTACCCAGCAGTGGGGTGGAGTTCCTTTGGTTGACCTTCGCCAAAATTCCTACCTACCAGCATCTGATACCTACACTACACCAGCCCGGCTTGGACGTAAGACGTCACGCAGCAGCCTGCATCACGCGGCGCCCGGTCGAATCACGGCGAAACGATTTTAATTTTGCTATATCTCCTAAACTATTCATTATATTTGCATGCTATAAAGGGCAAATATAGTCTTCATGAAATGCTTAAGCCAACTAACGTATTAAAAATGATAAGGATTAATACCGTGATGATATAAATCGCTTTCCAAAAACCGCTTAATTGCTCGTTTTTTAGTTTATCGCGAAAGGCTTTCTTTTAATAATACAGTTAATTAAGTTGATTTTATACAATAAATTATAATTTATTTCAACTTAAGAAGCAAGTTCAAAAATACACATTCCACAGTGTCATAATAATATTTTTATATTATTATGACACTGTGGAAACACTTGTCTTCTAAGAAAAAAAAACCTGTTAGTTAGGTACTTATTTCATGTTTTTCTAATGCATTCTAATCTACTTTAGTGCCACATTCTATTGCTACATTCATTCTATTGCTTCGCGTCACTGTGTAAGCGATCCCCCCGCACGCCCCGCACGAACCGTTCGTCCGCAGTCCGCGCGCGCGAAATTCATCCGACTTGCTTCAAATTTATCGTCACTGCTTGGCTCCTATGTATCGTAGCGTTATGTTATATAGCCTATAACCTGCCCAGGAATATGGGCTACAATTGTACTAAGTTTGGTTAAAATCCCTTCAGTAGTTTTTGATCCATGCGTGCACATACAGACAGACAGACAGACAGACAAAAATTTTACTATTTGCATTTTTGGCATCAGTATCGATCACCAATCATCCTCCAATATGTATTTTGAAAAAATATTCAATGTACAGAATTGACCTCTCTACAGTTTTATTATAAGTATAGATATAGATAAATTATAATTTTATTCTAATTCTTAAATAATTATGCAAAAAGAAAAAATCTCGTGTATAACAAAATATGTCGTACTACTTGATCATATTCTGGCGGGTAGGTATTTCTGACAAGAACCTGTGCACGGTGCACGGTACAATATACAATCAGCATAAAACAGTATCGAGTTTTAAATTTTAAAATGTCACTCAAAATATCATTTTAAAACCAGTTTTTGGTTAAATGTCACTAAACCGATACGCGAAACACCGAAAGAAAACATCTTCAGTGATTATTTTCAATTTGGGTTTAGCGACCCCCCCTACACAGATAGTGAGGACCATATTTTATTTAATTAAATAAAGTAAGTAGTAAAAAAAATACCGGTAATAGTTACCCATTAGGTTTCTTTATTTACATATAGAATGTTAATCTATGCGTGGCCGGGCACTTTTTCTACGTGTTGTCAATGTTTTACTGTTTTGTAATGTCTAAAATAATGCAAATAAAGATTTTATTTATTCCAAATAAAGTGTGGTGTAGAGTTGGCAGGTATCGAGATGCCAAGGCTGAGACGTCGCGTGTTGTCTCGGGTTCGCGGAAGTAAAACAATGGCCAAGGTAACAGATAAAACGATGATAATATAATGTAATTTGGTAATGTTAAACACTAGTAATGGCCGTAGGTAACGACTTTATCAAGCGTTAATTGTGTTTGTTTTCAATGAGTATGTAAAAAATGCTGAATCACTTACTGTCGTAAACATGCGCATGCGTAATTGTAGCGATCATTAGTTAAATTATTCACTTGTTTTTATAAAAAAATATACCTATTTGATATACCTATGATGATAATAACTTTTTTGATTATTGACAAAAATATTATTATTACGGCTAATGACTGCATGGCGCTACGCGGTACTACATAGGTAACTCTGCACAGCGGCACGGAGCACTTCGCAGCATTTCGCAGCACTACGCATTGCTAGATCATTAGTTCAATTATACTAAAACAGAGATTGACAACATTTATTGTTAAAGTTAAATGCATAGCTACAATTACGAGCACCAATGTGACGTTCCAAAACAAATAAACGCCAATACAGATTATGTTCTCAAACAAAACACAATTTTTCACGGGTTGTGGCTGTAACAGTGCACAAGTCCGTTAAACATTTGTATGTGACCTAGGTTCAGATCATGTAATTGGTGCCAATTTGATCGTAAATGAAGTCTAATTGAGACTGAAAAGATCGACACAGAGACTCGATGCGCCTGCGGTCATCGACTCGCGGCCACGTGGCACTTGCGTAGCGCTGCGTAGTCCTGCGACATGCTGCGAAGTTCTGCTTGCCGCTGTGCAGGCTGTAGCATATTACTGCGTAGTGCGTAGCGCTGTGTAGCCATAATAATAATATTTTTTTAATAGTCATAATAATAATATTTTTGTCATTAATAAAAAAAGTAATTATCATTACCTATATTGTATCAAATAGGTAAGTATATTTATTACTAGCTACAGTTACCTAAATACTTTCGATCACAGTTATCGAAATACTTTCTATAAAACCTAGAAGCAAACCACTTCTTAAAGATAATATACAGTCATTACCTAATCGTACGAAAGAATCCACAAGCCTCACCGTCAAAGTTCCAGATTATTGTGAATTTGACTTTTGTTAGCTATACTTATTATTATGGAGAAAAATCACGGTATATCTAGCTTGTGCTTATTTCTAGTGTTCCTTGATTGTCGCTTTTTGTTTTAAAATTATCTGCTTCCAAGTTGTTATCACTCACTCACTCAATGACCGATCATCAAAAGTATTAGGCACTTCTGGCAACAGAAGCTTCAAAATTGGAGTGTTTAGTGCATAAATGAAGGAAAAACTGAAACATTTTAGAATTTCTTTTTCTAGAATTTTTAAAACCGTAATTCATTTGTTTTTTTCTTTTTTCCTTTTTTTCTGCGTCACTCATTTCACAAAATTGAAAAGTTTAAATATCGCATTATTTACGAGTATGAGTTCCACCATGGCACCAGTGCTGCAGAAACGGTTCGAAGGATTAATGATGTGTATGGGGGTGGTGTCGCAAAAGAAAACACGGTGCGTTTATGGTTCCAACGCTTTCGTTCTCGAAATTTTGACCTGCAGAACAAGCCCCGTAGACGGCCGGCGACCAAGGTCGATGATGATGAATTGAAGGCTGTTGTGGAAGCAGATCCATCGCAAACCACATCAGAGTTAGCTACAGGCTGCGGTGTTAGTGACAAAACCGTTTTAATCCACTTAAAACAAATTGGGAAGGTGAAAAGGCTTGAAAGGTGGGTACCTCATGAATTGAGTGAAGCAAACCGACAAACGCGCGTCGACTGCTACGTTACATTGCTCAACCGGCACAATAATGAAGGAATTTTAAATCGGATCATAACATGTGATGAAAAGTGGATCCTGTACGATAATCGTAAACGCTCATCGCAATAGCTGAAATTTTTTTTTATTTTTTTATTTTTTTCGCAAAGGAAATGCGTTACGCATCCCCCTGGGAGGGGCCCCGAGGGGTATGTGGGACTACCGGCTCGCTACGGCCGGTTTACCCACTAAAACCACTTGCGGATTGCCATCAGCCGTTATGTTGGTTGCCTGGATCTGTCTAAAGTCTAAACACAGGCTACACATCCCTCGACCGGTCGGTTCACCTCTACAGGGACCGGACTTCCATCAAAATAAGGGACTGTTCCTGCGTCTCATCGCGCCGCGCGCCGGGCTGGCGAACCGGTTTTACCCTCCCCACACTACCGCGGCTCAGCGATGGACAGCGCCGCGAGCCCGCGATATATCTCGCACGATCGCATACGCGACGCACGCACCGCGGCTTACCAATATACAGTACATTCATAAGCTATCGAAGTCTTTCATTTAGCGGAGACCCCCAGGAATATCCCCTGGAGCTCTGCCCCCAGACAGTGGTCCTTCGCGAGGAAATCAGAAGAATAGCCGTCTTATTTTTGCTGCGAAGTGCAATATATCGTTCGGACTGAACTTTGGACCGAGACACGCCGATAAGGAGATGCGCTTGCGCCGATCGCGCCGCATTCCACGTGTTCGAGACTAATCCGAAGACATTCAAGAAGGAATACAATAATTCTGAGTGAGTCCGTTCCTTTTTCCTTATTTTCCTGTCTTTAAAGCCTTTTTCCAGGAAAATAGAATAGTGCTATATCGGTCAGGCATATATGACCTCTTCATACGTAGCCTATAAACATAACTAAACTTTCAGCTTATATTTTTTATTACATTTTCTTATCTTAAATTAATTAGAAAGTCGTGACAATAATATCAACAAATTCTTAACATTTTAAATAATATTGTCGGTGACTAATTACCGAGCACGTGCTCGCCATTGTTCTATTGTCTTCCATTTCATTTATTGCAGTAGGCATTTATTGTTTACAATTTCTTACCTATAAAATACAGGTTATTGACCGAGTTATTGCATCAGGTGATTTATTTACCTATACTTTGCGTAAATCATCATCAGGTCATTGGCCGTTGTTTTCATATTTTTATTTTTGTAATTATTCTTTCTTTCTTTCATTTATTTCATTTGCCTTTCTTAGCACTTGATACTCTTATTGTACGCTAAGCCTTCATCATGTCTGAAGCTAAACTAAAGGAACTTATTAAGAGGCGTGGTGGCTATAAAGCTAAGCTTACCTATTTTGGCAATTTCTTAAAACTATTACCTACTTCTCAGTTGAGCTCCTTTCAATTATCTGAGTTACAGTGCCGTGTCAATGTGATGCAAACGCTATATAATGACTTCGATACGTTACAGACGGAGTTGGAGTTGTTGTCGGAGAACACAGACGAGGTTTACGCTGAGCGGGATCAGTTCGAGTGTTTGTACTACGCGCAGATGGGCCACGCGCGGTCGCTGCTCGACCTTCCGCGTCCCTCTTCTCCTGCGCTCGTCTCCGCGGCCTCCGCTGGTGACAATCTTCACGGTTCTGCTTGCAAGCATGATTTTGTGCGCTTACCGAAGATCGATTTGCCCCATTTCAACGGCGACTATCAGCACTGGCTCGAGTTCCGAGATACGTATATTTCTTTAATACACAATAATAGTAGTATACAAAACATAAATAAATTTCACTATCTGCGAGCAACCTTAAAAGGCAGCGCAGCATCTATTATTAAAAGCATAGATTTCAAAGCCGATAACTATTGTATAGCTTGGCAATTATTAACAGATAGATACAATAACGAAAGGTTACTCATAAATAATCATATCCAATCTTTATTTAATTTTGAACAAATAGCTAAAGAATCGAGTGCATCATTACGTAACATTATTGATATAACTAACAAAAATTTAAGAGCCCTTGACACTCTTGGGCAGCCTACTTCACATTGGGACACATTAATCATTTTTATGATGTCCAAAAAATTGGATGTCGTGACTAATCGTGAGTGGGAAGAATTTAAAAATAACTTAGATCAATATCCAAACTTAAAAGATTTTCTTAAATTTTTATCTAATCGAGCAGATTTATTAGAGTCAATTAATAATAATAACACAAATATAAAACTAGTACATAATACAAACACAAAATTTATACAAGACATTAATAAAAATAAAAACTATCTTACAACTACAACTTTTAAAACTAATAACTCTAATAATAATAATTCTTACCCTTCTAACAATAACATTAATTGTGTTATGTGTTCACAAAAACATTATTTATTTAGTTGTCAATCCTTCAGAAATTTAGATGTCGATTCACGCATTAAAAAGGCATCAGAAAGCAATGTATGTATGAATTGCTTACGGCCAGGTCACACAGACAAGCGCTGTAAACTTTCACATTGCAAATATTGCACTCTAAAACATAATACCCTCTTACATAGGGATTCAGATAATCAGTCAACAGACAATATTGTATTGACTAATACAGAAACAGAAATATTTAAATCACCTAAACATCTAAAACAGAACATTGTACTGCTATCCACAGCCATGGCGAATGCAGCGGACGTCAATGGGAAGCTACATCCTGTCAGGCTGCTGTTGGATAATGGCAGCACTTCCAACTTTATCACCCGAGATCTTTGTGAGAAGCTGGGCCTGTCCAAGGAAGGTACAACCTCCACAGTCTCAGGTATCAATGGTCAAATTTCAAAAACCTCAGAAAGCTGTAGTCTTACTGTACAGTCTTGTTTTGGCGGTTACAAGGCGAACATAACTTGTTTTATTTTGCCATGCATAACACAGTCACTGCCTGGGTCTTACGTGGATAAAAAACTTATTAATATCCCTCCAGGTCTTCAGTTAGCAGATCCTAAATTTTATGTGCCATCAGCTATTGACATCCTTGTAGGCGCTGAAATATTTTGGGACGTCTTATGTACCCATACAGTTAATTTAGGTAAAAACCAACCTAGATTACATTCATCAAAATTAGGTTGGCTCATATCAGGCTGCGTGTCTCTGCCTCATGGACCAAAACATTCTTCTCAATGTCATTTTTCCAATGAGGTATGTGAACAACTAACGCGTTTCTGGGAGCTTGATTCAGTTAAGTGTAGTAGCTCTTTTTCTTCAGAAGAACAAGCTTGCGAACAACTTTTTAAAAACACAACTCGTCGTAACGACAGTGGCCAATTCGTTGTCACTATACCATTGAAGGACTCTCCCGAGTGCTTAGGTGACTCTTACGCGATGGCTAAATGTCGATTTCTCTCCTTAGAACGTAAACTAGAGCGCAATCCTAAATTTAAAATCAGATATTTACAATTTATGCAAGAATATTTACAATTAAATCATATGTCAGAAAAACAAAAATCAGAAAAAACTAATAATATTCAATACTATTTACCTCATCATGGTGTTGAGCGGGAGGATAGTACTACCACTAAGCTACGCGTTGTCTTTGACGCATCCGCTGCAACCACCTCGGGTAAGTCCTTCAATGACATACAAATGATAGGTCCTACTGTTCAAGAGGACTTATTATCTATTCTCTTAAGATACAGACAGCATAAATATGTTGTTACGTCCGACATAGAGAAGATGTATAGAGCCATTTTGGTGGAGCCATCTCAGCGTTCTCTACAAAAAATCGTATTTAGATTTGACCCCTCCGAACCCTTAAAAACATATTGTCTTAATACAGTAACGTACGGCACAGCTTCAGGACCGTACCTTGCTACTAAATGCTTAGTATCTTTAGCAGAGCAAGCTTTAGACTCAAAAGTTAGTGACTCCATTAAGAAAGATTTTTATGTCGATGACTATTTGACTGGCGGCGACTCTACCGAATCAGTTATAGAGCTATGTAGAGGCGTTATTAAAACCCTATCATCGGCAAAATTTAATTTAAGAAAATGGCAGTCGAATAGTTCACAAATATTAAAGTCCATAACTAACTTTCTTTCTTTAGAAAATACAGGTAAACAATTAAATTTAAATAACGCATCTCCTAGTAAAACACTTGGTTTATATTGGGACTGTAACTTAGATAATTTATATTTCAAAGTAGATTTAAATTCTAATCTTAAAATTACAAAACGTAATATTTTGTCTTTAATTAGTCAAGTATTTGACCCACTCGGTCTCGTTGGGCCATGCATAGTTCAAGGGAAATTTATTCTTCAACAGTTATGGATACTTAAGTGTAACTGGGATGAAGAAGTTCCATCAGATTTAAAATCACAATTTCTAGAATTTGTAGATTCACTTCCAGTTCTCAACTCTATTTGTATTCCACGGTGGGTGTCTTGTAGCAATCCGTCTGTATTAGAGCTTCACACTTTCACAGACGCTTCGGAACGCGCCTACGGTGCGTGTGTTTACGTCAGGACGGTAGCAGTTGATGGCACAGTTTGTGTTCGCCTTCTAACTTCTAAAAACAAGGTTGCCCCAATTAAACCTACAACTATACCACGTATGGAGTTGTGTGGTGCGTTATTGGGTACGCGACTCTTTCAGAAGGTACGAAAATCACTTACTCTTAATTTCCATCGTTGTTATTTTTGGTGTGATTCTACGATCGTTCTAGGTTGGTTGTCTTCACCACCTAGTAAGCTTGATCAATTCGTACGCAACAGAGTAAGTGAAATTCAAGAAATTACGACCGGCCAGACGTGGAGCTATGTACCTTCCAAGTGCAACCCTGCTGATCTAGCATCTCGGGGGGTGAAGGCCGATTACATCAGCTCGTCCACTCTTTGGTGGTTAGGTCCTGATTTTATTAATCAGATTAAAATACAATTTCCCATTTTTCCAAATTTACATAATAATTTATTTTCAGAAACAACTTTATACACAGACAAACAAACAGACGGAGATAAAAACTTAAATACTAATAATATAAAACTTAACTTAATTTCTAATTTAATTCATAAAACATCATCCTATACAAAATTAATCAGAACAGTAGCTTATATACAAAGATTTGTTTTTAATTGTAGAAGTAAAGTTAAAAAATCGTCATATTTAACTTCTACAGAGTTACAATCATCGCAGAATTTTATATTACAAACTGCTCAACAGGACATGTTTCCTGATGAGGTAACAGTTCTTAAATCAAATCATACATTACATAAAAAGAATCGATTGATAAGTCTTTCTCCTTTTATAGACTCTCATAACCTAATTCGTGTCGGTGGTCGATTAGCAAATTCCAATTACGATTACAACGTAAAGCATCCTATTTTATTATGTAGTAAGCATCATTTAACCAAACTTATCTTCGAAAAGGAGCACAAAACACTCTTTCATGCAGGGCCTCAATTATTGTTGGCAAATGTACGTCTTACCTACTGGCCGCTAGCAGGTAAAAACCTCGCTAAACATGTTGTGCGTTCATGTGTTCGTTGTACTCGTTTCAAAGCTCAGCCTATTCAAATCTCTATGGGTAACTTACCTACCGATAGGACGTACCTTGAGTTTCCTTTTTTGAATACGGGTGTCGATTACGCGGGGCCAGTGCTTATAGCCGACCGTAAGGGTAGAGGCAGTAAGCTTACAAAATCTTATATTTGTGTTTTTGTGTGCTTTGCAGTCAGAGCCGTGCATCTAGAGTTGGTGTCCGACTTAACCAAAGAGGCTTTTCTTGCGGCCTTCAGCAGATTTACGAGTAGAAGAGGCAAACCTCAGCGCGTGTACTCCGACAACGGCACGACATTCGTGGGAGCTTATAACGAGCTTTCACGCTTCTTACAGGTTTCATCAAAACATATAGAGTCTGATATTGCTAACCAAGGCATTGAATTTAAATTCATTCCTGCCTACTCCCCACACTTTGGTGGCATATGGGAAGCAGCAGTAAAATCCACCAAACATCTTTTACGTAGAGTCCTTAGTCTTACTCATTTAACGTATGAAGAGTTGTCAACGTGTTTGATACAGATAGAGGCCATTCTAAATTCCAGACCCTTAACGCCTTTATCCACTGATCCTTCGGACTTATCCTTTCTTTCTCCGTCACACTTCCTCCTCGGACGAGCTCAGAGTTCAACTCCACGACCTCAGCTCACCGAAACCAACATCCAAAGGCTTCAAAGATTCGACCGTATCGAAAAGTTGAGACAGCATTTTTGGCAGCGTTATTCAAATGAATATGTGTCTCTTCTGCAGCAAAAAACCAAGTGGCAGACCGGTGGTCCAGACATCAAGATTGGAGCCATGGTCCTCGTACGGGACACCAATCTACCACCTCTACTGTGGCTACTTGGTAGAGTGGTTGCTGTCCAGCCTGGGGCGGACGGGCGCAGTCGAGTCGCCGACATACGAACGAAGAGAGGCACCATAACTCGTGCCTACAATAACATCGTGCCGCTTCCACTCCACTGACGTGTTCCCGGGGGAATATGTTCCTGCGTCTCATCGCGCCGCGCGCCGGGCTGGCGAACCGGTTTTACCCTCCCCACACTACCGCGGCTCAGCGATGGACAGCGCCGCGAGCCCGCGATATATCTCGCACGATCGCATACGCGACGCACGCACCGCGGCTTACCAATATACAGTACATTCATAAGCTATCGAAGTCTTTCATTTAGCGGAGACCCCCAGGAATATCCCCTGGAGCTCTGCCCCCAGACAGGGACCGCTCCGGCAAACTGAAGCGCTCTCCTCGGCGCCGAGACTGACAAAGCCGGGGAGGTTACCCATCCCTCTACCCGGAGCCCCGTACTAGACGTGAGATGGGAGGGCCGCAAAACGGACCCCCGCCCTCCGCCGACGAAGCGGAACAGAGGATGGGTCAATCTCTCTGTCCCGCTCCGAGGCCTCCTTCTGCGAAATGACGTATTTGCAAAAGGAGACCGCCGCCTGCCATGACTCATCGCTCTCGAGCATGCAGCGAACCACACTCAAAAGCGAAAGGTCCCGCCCAATCACTGCCACAAGATCGTGGCGCAGCTCGGCCCATCGATCGCACACCTCTAAGGTGTGCTGAGCCGTGTCCTCCGCAGCGCCGCATTCGTGGCAGGCTGGCGTAGCCTCTCTCCTGGCAACCTTATACAGGTACGCACCGAAACATCCGTGTCCGGTGAGTACCTGTGTAAGGCGGAAGGTGAGGGGCATTCTCTTACGGTGCATCCACGCCGCAAGAACTGGGCACAGTGCCGTGGCCATATGTTGACCATACGGGGACTGCGCCAGGACCTCACCCCACTTTCGTAGCAACCACTGTTGCCCCAGCTTCCGCAGTTGCGAGAGCTCCTCCCAATTCGGCGCCTCGCCTTGCAGCCTCTTCTCAGCGCGGAAGAGGTGCACTTTGCCGAGCACCGACGCCTCGAGAATGACTGAACCCTGGTGAACCAGCAAAGTCTTGCCCCAAGCGAAAATTGACTCAAAAAAAGTTACTTGTAAGCGTTTGGTGGACTAGTGCCGATGTCGTACACTATAGCTTAAGAAAGCTGCTTAAGAAATCTGGTCAGACGATTACGGCTGATGTCTATTGTCAGCAACTGTAAACCATGATGGAAAAGCTCGCCGTTAAACAACCGAGACTTGTCAATCGCTCTACGCCACTGCTGGTTCAAGACAACGCTAGACCACACACGGCCCAACTGACGGCTACCAAATTATAGGAGCGTCAAATGGAATGTCTAAGACATACAATTTACAAAAACCAATTCCTCCTATACAAAACGCTAATTTCATATTATGAAATTGGTGTTTTCTAACCATTTTTTTCTTTTGCTAAGAGCCTTTGTGTTGCAAAAAAAAATCAACTGTCATTTGTCAATGTCACATGTGTCATGAGAAGTGAAAATGCCAAAATTGAAGAAAAAATGAAAATACGTAAACTTAAAACAGTGACAATAATTACAATTTAATTTTATTAAAATACTAAATACTATCCAAATCGCTACCAAAAACGTTTCTATTCTCTTTGTTTAACATATTATAATAAAAAAACTTCTATACCCGTAGCTGTATCTACGTGCACCCACGGGTAAGAAAAGTTGCAATCTCAAGAATTTGATTAGCTGAGACCATAAGACAATGGAAAAGGAACTTGACAAAGTCGTAGAAGAAATATTATCAACACCCAACGTGAGCGGGTGTTTAGTGGCCGACCATCAAGGTCTTTGTTTGGCGAGTAAAGGCGCGGCAAACGTTGACTCCGCGGGCATCATTGTAGCGATATCTGAACAGGCTTGCAAGATCCAGCCCACGTTGAAACCTCCCACCGTTTGTTTAGAAACCAATCAGAAACTCTGCCTAATTCAACGCCATGGAACAATTACGGGTGCTATATATAAGCAGAAAGAATAAAAAGTTATTTGTATAATATCCTATTATCTTCTTAATTAAGACTAGCGTAACATATTGTACATAATTAGTTTGTTTAAATATCGTATTGTATATTCCTGGTTACAAATATAAATTTGATTTAAATACCTAATGTTAATATAGTTACTTAAATAATGGGTTGCAGCATTACATTTATATGCTCATACTATGTTATCTAACGTTTCAGCCAAAAAAGTTCATGATAATTAAACTTTGAAGTTGTTTCACATTATTGTGTAGTGATTCCAATTGAGTGCAGACAGATATTTGTTTTAACCCTATTCTTTGAATACATACATTATAACAAGTAGCTATATGCATATTATATAAAAAGTCGGTTTCATTTATTTGATGTAGGAATTTATTTTCATATCTTTTTGTTGTTCTCTAAAATTTGTATATATTATTTAAAATAAATATTGTGATAAAGGATAATAAGAAAACTAAGTAGTATAATTCACACATTTATTACAGATATGCCTTTTACACAGTAACATTACCAAGAGGAAACAATACAAGAACCATCTCTCTATAACTATACACATTTTTCTATGATAAGGTTGTATCTTTTTTATACTAAATAAAGCCAATGTATAAAGAAATTGTATGATATTGTGGTTAATAAAATGAAATATATATGTAAAAATGTTAAGAGATAAGAAATTAAATAATATAATGATAATGTAATGTAAGCGGCATCTCGCTTTGATGATAATAAATATCTTTAAACCTAAATCAGATTAATGATGTATATCTGCACTTTAAAGTATAGTATAAATAAGTTACAACCTTCCTAACTAAATTGTGTCTTTCTGCATAATGTCAAACTACTTGTGGTCATAGAGCATGGGTCAACTTATCTGCAATTTGTTGTTTCTAAAAAGTAATAATATTTAACACTGACCGATTACAAGTATTTTATTAATTCCAATTCCAGATAAGTTACCCTTCAGTTATATTGGCTATTATAAACACATTAATATTTTCAAAATAATATTTACAAACTTATAAAAATAGTCTCTGAACCATCTAGTACGATCTTTACAGGACATCGGCAAGTTTACTGTCAAAATGTTTTATTAACAAATTCCAAATGGTCTACCACACTTATTATTAATCCTAATTTTTGTTAGCTTTATCTTTGAACATAGATATGTATAGTGACAATAATTGTATATTAAAATTAATAAGTATTATAAATCATGATTTATTGTATGGTAAATATAAAAAGCTGCATACTTTAGACTCCTGTTTAATAAAAAATATTAACACTTAAATAAAAATAATTATATTCATAAGTAACTAAACTTGTAAGCATAAACAAGCAATTCCATTCACACTATTGTTGCCGGGTAATATAAATAATTTTAATATACTAATTGATTACAATATAAGGAATGTCCCGGCAACACTATAACAAAATTATTGGCTGTATAATGAGCAACTATCTACACTATAAATAACATTATCTAAAGACTAGGGTCTTATATACGATAATACTTATACCGTTGCCCTCCTTCTATATATATTACAAAACTTTACTAACAATAATATTATGTCAATAAAAGAGTGTGTAAACAGCTCTACTGGGTAGCAACACTAATATTGAGACAAATACATGACGCCACTCATCTAAATTATTTTATTACACTTTAAACTGACATGCCCACATATAATAACTAACACTGTGTATTCATGTATACGTCCAGATAATTTCGTAAAAATGGACACTGACTTTAAAAATTGCACAATTCTGAAAAGCTATTTTTACAATTTTTAAAAACCCACAAGCTAATGCTAGCACCTTAAGCTATTTTGGATTGCTTGTAATTCATATTAAACGTAACTTGTCATTTCTTTCTTCAAACATTTCTTTCCATCATAAATTTTGTTATAAAAGTAGGCCAAGTATTTTATTCAAAAAATATAAATGTATTTGCCTTCATCTTAAAAGCCGATCAACACCGAAATGGCTCTAACACTTTCACATTAGATTTAAAAAATTATATAGAAAGAAGACAGAGGCATCAGGCCACTTATCAAACTTAACATGAGACCATATTATCATTCAGTACAAATCAGGGAATGTATTCATTTCAATACAAATAAAATAATGTTCATTATAATTTTGTAAAAAATATTTTGAGCATAATTAAATAAAACCTGTATCACTATAAAATTCATCTTATAAAGGACAAAATATATAACATAACATAAAGCGGGTTTTATAATTGGAAGTCAAGAGATGTATGATAATATTCAATTACGGATATTTTAATTAATAATTTTATTATGACCCACTGCTTATATAATTTTTACCTATTAAATTAAAAATATAATATTATGTTATTCAAGTCATTGACCTTACATAGACTGCCTTGATATTATTGACCCTCGTCTTTGCGTCTCCTAAAAATCAGCTGCATTTGCGGGAGTACCCATAATAACTTTAGCTAAAATCCTAGATATTTTCTTTGTGGCTTAATATAATAAAATAATCAGTAATTATGTTCCCAAAATATCCGTTATTGATTTTAACAAACCTTATACCTCAATATGAATGGGCAGGCATTAAAAACGAGTACATTGTACACAGAATATGTCCATCAAAGTCGCCTTAAAAAGCTGTATTATACGCCAATACGTTATAAATAATTACAATGAGTACTTTTAATTGATAAGTTGCGACAGTTATTGGTCCAAAATCTTGTTACTATTTTGGTTTTATAGTTATTATAGTATACATTAATAAATAACATTTAAAAATTGATCTATTCAGTATCCACTATAAAACATTTAATATACTTAGACTTTTGTTACGCTCAGTAAATCTAGATCCAAAATTACCACTATCTACAAGCGAACAAACGAAGGTAACAATTTGGCGTTACTTATACATGGAGGACTCTTTGAACAGCTTAAACGGTTACCACACTAAGTAAATTGGAAATTATTAACTAAAAGTTTTTTTTATTACAGCATCGTAATCTCAAAGTAGCCTTATAAAAAGCCGAGCCACAAGATACAAACAGCTTAACAGTAAATTGTTTTGACACAATTTTAATTGGATACCTTTAATTCAAAACACTAAAACACACCCAAGATACAAGATCTAGGATTGATATAACCGGGGGTGAACTTGAACGACATCCACTCACTAGTGCTGGGGGGTGGGGAGTCATTTCGGGGGGTTCATCAGTTTCGGGGGGGTCCGGTGAAGCTGAAGGGCTGCTCGTTGGTGACAAGCGTGGCGCGGGGGGCCGCGGTGGGCTGCATACCCGCCTCCAGGTTCGCCGCCGACGTCCGCATATCGTCTATTGACCCCCTGCAATATTTAACACACATTGTTAAGGATGCAAACACATTGGTATCTCACTCACCAGCTTACAAAGCTTTATACGGAGTTATGATAAAATTAGCATATAAATTGAATTGGTATTTTAAAATAATAATTATAGTCAGGGTTCCCCCATACATTCCTTTCACTTGATTAGTATCAAGAAAATTTTCCTTAAGTAGCTTCATTTTGATGAGACGTCCAATCATTTCTTGGACGAAACTCTCGATCGTGGTAGCTAACAGAGTTAGCAAGGATAAAAGAAAAAATCTTAACTTTCGAACGTAGGACCGGGATAACGTACCACGCAATTTGTAGGACAATTATGTCTGCTCAATTACATTAATATTGGAATCACCAAATCCACAAACTTTATTCTTGCTTTCTCTGTTAGCTACCATAAACTAGAGTTCCGTCCAAGAAATTCTTGGGCGACTCATCAAAATGAAGGTACTCAGGAAAAATTTGCATGATACTAATCAAGTGAAAACAATGTATGGAGGAACCCTGACTATTAGCATTGTAATATAAATTGTCATTCTGATAATTATCTACAACGTACTTTATCTACTTAAACTAAAAATGTATAGAACTGTACTGTAGTTCTATACATTTTTAGTTTAAGTTTAATTAGAAAGATTACAAAAAATACATATTACACTATAACAGAATGTCCATTACAGAACCAGCTAGCTAGGTATTTACAAGGGTGCAAGGCAGGATAACAAGTTACAGGGTGCCCTTTGTACAGAAGCAGACATGCAACCTGCTGCATAGAATGTCAAGTTACTCAGGTCCGCACAACAAAGCCAACCCGCACCAAACTCGTAGCAGCGTGGCATACATCAACCATTAGGACTTACTAATTGATCAAAACGTATGACACACGGGACCATAGACTGTTCATTGATTCGACAAATAACAATGAATTTAAACAAATTGATCTTGATTATTCAAGTTTCCGGCGAAAGTGTTGATAAGTGCATACAATAAGTGATTGTGAGAATTTTGGTCTATTCGGTTTGCTTCCTTTTGTATCAGAATTAGATCGCTATGTCGCGCCGCCGACAGCTGCAATGGTGCGAGATAGTTTTGTCACGCAAAATGTAATGTAATGGCGCCAGACAGCTTATGTGCCCAACATAAGCTGTCTGGCGAGAGAGAGAAGATCGGATAGCAATATGATTTTGCAGGACGCTAGCAATGTACCAGGATTAAATGCAGGTGGTTTACCATAAACATAAATTTGATACAGAGCCGAAATAGCTTTGTGGCGCCAGCGACAACTATAATAATTGAAAACATGAATCAATGAAGATGATAATATGTCGCAAAAAAAACCCAGAAAATTGAGTTTACAATCACTTTTAGTATATCTAGTATTAAGTACATTGATTCTTGATCTGTGTACTTAATACTTTACGACGTATTCTAAAATGTTTAAGTGACAGTTTGAACTAAATTTTCTCAATATCATTATTTTGCTACATATCACCAGCTTCGTCCAATAATGTCTTCAATTGTGCGTAATAACTTTTACGCGCAAGAGACTACTGCAATGGCGCCAAACTATATTGTGCGAGAGAGAAGATAGGGGTTTGCAGAACGCGAGCAATGGAGCAGGAGGGAGGGGAGCGTTGGGGGCGCATGCGGAGTCCTGCCTTTAGTTGGGGCGCCACACGTCGGGGTCCTCCATGAGGGTGACGGTGTGGTCGGGGGCGGCGGGCGCGCCGGGCGGGGTGCCCGCGCCCGCCATGGCCGCCATGTCGTCCCGCGAGCCCCTGCGCGCGCGCACGCCACGCCAACGGTTAGTACACGTCACCCAAGCACACATTGTTATGAACAAGCCCCATAGACATGTCAATAGTGTGAAAATAAGTCAAGCAAATATCCAAGTATCATAATGGCTTCAACTTATAACCATTATTACATTCATTTGTAATGCTTGGTTTTTAATTCTTTCACATTTATAAAAATTGTAAAAAGACCAGTTATAATAACTAATATTATAACAATGATTATACTACCCTTTTTCATTCTAGAAATGTTTTTTATTATTATTGCGAATAAAAAAAGACTAAATTGTATAAGGAAAATTTTTATTTTTGGAAAAAGAAATTCATAGTAACTGGTCTTTTTACACTCTGTATACACATAACTGGCACAATTCCACACAAATTCATGCATATTGTTATGACCCACACAAAAAATGTTCATATTTTTAAAATTTTTTTCTTTCTCTTATTTAAATGAGGTAAAAAAATCGCCTATTTTTTAAGTATAAACCTCATATTTTTCAGTTAAATTATTGTTTACACTTTAGTGCCTTCCCTTTGTCAGGTCATTAAACTGACAAAACAATACAAAATGTTATGACTCATTTTTATGTATCATTAAATATTCAAAATGTTATTTTTATATGCTTTGTTAGTAACAATAAACCTTCACCAAACCGTAAGCCAGTTTACCATTAATTAAAAAAAACAAACTCACTTTTTGCCTAACGCCATCATTCCATAGATGATACCAGTGCCGAATATCATACCACTGCCAAACCATGTGCTCAGGCTGAGGAAACACAGGAAGAATGGAGGGAGAGCCAACCTGAAAATATCAATTGATTTTTTTTTTTTATTATTTCAAAGAAACATATATACTTACTACCTAAAATATTAGTATAATATACTATACTAGAATTCAGATAACTTAGAGAATGCAGGCTGTGACAATTTTAGTCAATGTTATCATATATCCTAAATACACAATGGAATTATCATTACACAGAATTCAAACATAACAGTAGATAACCAAATAGTAATAAGTACTTTCAAATGCATCAACACTTTTGTTACTAGATCATCTATAGGTTAGTAATAATACTTTATTAATATGTATCAAGCAGCTGTTGACTGATATGACCATAATATAATATGTTGAAAATGTTGAATGTTAAATCCCAATAAACTAAGCTCTAAACACATCAATGTGCTATCAACTGTAGTATGATGGGAAATACGAGTAGACTCAATAAAAAAATTTAAAAAACTTTTTTGTAATGGTATCAATTTCTTTAACACTGAATTTTTAAGAGAAGCCTAATCTAGTATTGTTTTTAAAAGAGGTAACAGTTGGTGCAGAGACAACATGATCTGTTTAAATTCTCATTTATTAATTAGGTGTTGATTACATACAATAGTTATACTACTCACCCAATATATAAAGCTGCTTTGTTCCAGTATGGACGAGCCTCAACCCTGTCAGAAAGGGTCTGGACGTAGTCTATGAAGAAACAGCAGCATGGAGCCTCACAGACTATGACTATGAACCCGGCCAACATCTGCCATATTCCTGCTATGAGGCAGCTGACGTTCAACAGGACGATGCTTATAGTGTTGAACAAACCAAGGATGATGGCAACTAAAATAAAATTTAATAAATGTTACTCTTGACTCCAACGCCTATTTCTAATCCAAATTATAATACACTGAAAACTAATCAATGATTTAAATATTTTTAGTAGGGGGTTATGATACTTTTATTAGCATACATACGTACATTCAGAATTTCTTGTAATATATAGTCAAATTAAAAAATTTGGACTTAATGGTACTATAGAGAATTTATAATATTTATATTTATGTTACTTGTAAGGATACATGATAAGGATAAAAGTAAACGAAAAAAATATTTTTGACTGATTGTAATAAACATTTACTAGCTAGGGATCTTTGTGATAAGCACTAATGTATAAATATTATTAATACTGATAAGATAAATGTCAAGAAGCTACAAAATATAATTTTAAAGAAAATTCATTTTGTATACTTATTGCTATTTAAAGTTAATGTATATTGGAACACAATACATACTAAAGCTGCCAACTGTGCCCAGTGCGCGACCAGCCGTTCGCATCCACCAGGGAACGTCATCCTTCTGGGCATTCTCGCCCCCCGGACGGGCCATAAGCATCGTGACTTTGTCCATAAGCGACTGCAAACATATTGATTATTTTAAAATGTATAATATTCACTTTAAAATAGAACGAAATTGATATAATTCAATAATTAATAACACAATCTTACCATTTTTGAAAAAATCAATTCACTCACACAAACGTCAAGCAAAAGTGTAAAAAAACTTAGACAGTAGTTTTTTTAATATGATCCAAAGCAAGGTCATTTGCCACGTAAGTTAAAGTAGTTTAAATAAAACATTTTAATATATTTATATAATGTAGAAAAATGTACAGAGTGTTTTATTTTTCTTTCAAATACCAATTTTGCTTTTTATTACAGCAAATATTTCTTGTATGTTTTGGAAATATTGTCTACAAGACTGTCAAGTGTCATTTGCGTTTTGGACATTGCCTCATATTTGCCGTGTTTCATAAAAAAAACAGTCGGCTTTTCACTTTTGATTTTGAAGTTTTGGGTTTAATCTAGGAATTTTTGATCATAGCTCCTACTGTTTAATTATAATTTCAATTTCGACTAAACCAGTTAGTCATATGTCTATTCGAAAAGAATAAAAGAACCTTCATTATGCAGTCCACTAGAAAAATAACAAATACCACCCAAACAATGTAAGTGCTACTTCTTCTGGTTAATTTTTGGTTTATCATTTATAAAATATGAGTTTAAAGTGATATTCAAAAGAAAATTGTTGATAAATATGTTTTATATTATTATATGAAGTGATAACTTTATATCATCCAAATAAAAATTGTATAACCTACTTTTTACAAAGTGACACTTCTGTGGTATGCACTTTTTAGGATTATATAGAAAGGCACCATAATACGGACACTTAGCTGTCTCTGTCTGTCAGGCTGTATCTCCTTAACCATGATAGCTTGACACATTAAATTTTCTCGTAATTTGCTGGCTTGTTATTAACTATTATTTTTTATTAAAAAGGACTATTTCAGGTTTACTGTACTTAATTTTTTTTTATATCTACATATTATGTTTTAACATAATGTTTTATTTAGCTAACACTAGTTTATGTGGTTAAATAAATAATTGGTTTGTACATACAATTGAATAAAGGCCAATAAATTATTTAAAAAATGAGATATTTATGATAATGTTGTTTTATTTTCAACAGAACATTCTCTGAAGGAGATGGAGTGACAAGCTCCGAGGTGTATGCCACAGATGTGGTAATCACCACAAACGCTGGTAACCACAACCATGGGAGCTCCAAATTTAAGCTCAAAAGTCTTGTTGACTACAACTGGGAGCCTAAGTTCTACCCTGGACAACTTTTAGCAGTACACCTGAGCGGAAAATATCTAGCTTATTGTATTAAAGGTATGTAGTATTAAATATACTTAAAACTTTCATTCACATTAGCAACATATGACATTACAAAAAATATTATCTTTTAATCAATCTGAACAAGCCTATTTTGTTGAATAGACCAATTAATGTAAAAAGCAGATATTTGTCAACCACATTTGTGTAAGATTATTGTTGAATGTCAATAATGTTACAAATATGTGCTGTCAACATTTTCATATAATTCTCTTTTTAAAATACATAATGGTTATTTGTTTCTGCTACCCTACAGATTACAGATTTCAAAAGGTTATGATAAGAAGAATAACATCATAAATATTTAAGTATTCAAGTGCATTTTAAGGAATATCTTATGGCCTCTTTATTTGCAGCCCCAAATCCGAACAATCCTGGTACCTGGAATGGGATGGTCAGAGTAGTCTACCATGCTGATTCAGGAACTGATCATCGCACCCTCATAAAGGGAATGAAAGGAGAGGTAAGCCTTTGTGGCATACATAATGTGGAACACCTAAACCTATTATTTACAAGAGGATTAAAATAGTTAATGTAAGATAAAGAACCTTAAGTGATAAGCAGTAACAGTAGGATAAAAAAGTTAAATATCAAGTTATGCATTATGTCCTTACTAATAAAAATATTTACACAATATTTTTCTCTGATATGTTACAAAAAAATCACTTGACAGATATTAGGATGGGGATACCTTGTAATGTTTTATTAACAGGGTGTAAAGATTTAAGATAGACTAAAAAATAAATGCTTGTAATAAAACTCTTTTTAGATTCAAGATTTGGACTTTGCACACATTCACAATCAAGTGGTGCTAGCATGCATAGACGAGTTTGGAAACTTCTATGTTTATGAGATTGAAGGAAATGATACTGGACTCAGGTACCACTATTTCATAATATTACTAATAATATCCAAAATACATAAAATGTTTGCCTCTGTTTAATAGAAAATATATTTTACATGTTGTTAAGTAAGGGTTCTGCTCCTGATTACACAACTTTAGTGGCCTTCTTTCAGTGAACATCGGCTATCAATCGACAAATCCATTTAAAATCACAGTCGATTTTCAGAAACTGTCACCAAAGTAACATGATCAGAGCCCTGGTACTCGAAGGGTAATTTGGGTTCCCCATTACTGAGGCTGCTGTCTGTCTGCCACCAGGCTGTATCTCGAAAATTGCTAGACAGTTAAATTTTTACAGATGGTGTATTGCTGTTTCTGCTATATACCTACCATAATACTAAAAATTAATAAAATATTTTTTAAAGTGGCCACCCTTTCCATACAACAAACATGTTGTTTTGCAACTTGTTACTTCGTTCGCAACTACGATTTGCGCTTGGCCGGTTTTTATCTTATACTAGCGACCCGCCCCGGCTTCGCACGGGTGCAATGCTGATACTAAATTAAATACACTATAGAAAAATAGGCATGCCTCCCCGCACTGCCCCGTCCGGCCGGTACCGCCCGCCGCAAACGCAAATTTTAAATTTGTAATATCTCCGAAAATGTTTAATTTACATGCTGTAAGGAACCATATTTATCTATATTAATTGCACACTGTATTTAAGGTACTTAATTCGATAAGGATTAATGCCGTATTGCTTAAAATAGCTTCGTAAATAAGCCATTTTTTCACGTAAAAAGTAAACAATAAAAATGGTTAATGTGGGTTATCCCTAAAAGATAAACATATACCATCGCGGACTTTTTTGTAGACCTTTTTATGGTGTACAATACTGTAGTACATTAATTTGATCTAACTCATAGGGTTTAGGCAGCGTTTTTGCTAAATAAGCCCAAAAAAATAGGTTAATTTACGACATCACTTTAGAAACCTCTAAAATTAGCAATGTTGCATTAGTATATTATGCATGTATTATACATATAAACCTTCCTCTTGAATCACTCCATCTATTGGAAAAAACCGCATCAAAATCCGTTGCGTAGTTTTAAAGATTGAAGCGCACATAGGGATATAGGGACAGAAAAGGCGACTTTGTTTTATACTATGTAGTGATATAAAACTGTACAAAACTGAACCTCATTTAAAACAAAATCCATGTCATAATAAATTCTAAAATCATTAAGTTTTTGGACTCTACTGAAAAGTTGTAGTTTTTTAGATACAAGGTTGAGAAGGTAAAGCGACGATATACCACCTGTGATATTGTTTGTGTCAGGAGCGTGTGCGTGGCGGAGGTGCGCGAGGACACGGGCGCGGGCGGCGCGGCGGGCGCGGGGGGCGCGGCGGGCGCGGCGCACCGCGTGGTGTGGTGCCCCTACATACCGGACGACGACGATGATGATGACGACGTCGCGAGGTTGCTGCTCACCACCCACGCTAATATTGGTATGATAATATTAATGAGCTCCCATGTCGATTCCGGTAACGATGGCTGACAAACTCCAAAACTAATTTGGGCCATCGAGCATGCCAAGTACTCTTGGCATGCTCTGATGGTCCAACATAACAGCTGTATAAGGATCTAGATGTTGACTTGCCGTTTACAAAATTACCTACTACCAGATGCTAACGGAGACACCCAACATGTACAGGTTGGGATCGAAAGAAACAACAGTTATTTCGCTAATTATTGCAGTTGCTTTGACAATTATTGTAAAAATCATTCTCAAAGTCGCGAGATATGTTACGTGGCTTGTCAATGTCGAAAGTATCCCTCGCCTTGTCGTCATTGTCGTCTTCGACAATAGGCTAGGTGACTAAATTTTTTTCATTGCATAATACTCTTACCTATAATAACGCATCCTAAGAATCAGTAAAAATAAATATTGCCACAAATAAAGCGAAATGTTTACAAAAATTCGCAGGTCTCGTGTAGTCGCTCTAAAAATGTACGCAATAATGGGGCCGAAGGAATTATATTTGCAAATAACTCCGAAGTTTGTGCGATTAAGTTAATATTATAATCAGTATTTTTGTATATTAGGATATAGGTAAACTTATGATGTTGGTTTATTTAACAAAAGGAAAAAAAACTTATTTGTAATTTTAAAATGTATATTATTTCATCTAATTAATAAACTACGTTTATCTAGCCCGTACCTGATTTTTTGAAAATATAAAATAATTAAACAGCCCACGTGTAGTCATCGGCCCTATTGTACTATCTGTGCAGCGCGCATGTGGAACGTGCGGGCGGTGAGCGCGGAGTGCGCGGGCGCGGGGCCGGGCGGCGCGGGCGCGCTGCTGGCGGCGGGGGCGGGGCGCGCGGCGGGCACGCACGCCGAGCCGCTCACCGCCGCCGCCTTCTCGCCCGACGGCACCGCGCTCGCCACCGCCGGCATGGACGGCGTCGTCATGTTCGCGCAGGTGAGCGAGCGACATTGTTCCTGTAATATGTCCGGGTCTGACAATCTGACTCAAGAAAAAGTTTCCATAGATTCTGCCATCAGACGTCATCGTAAAAATGGGGTCCTAGACGTGTCGAACAGCCGATAGATGTGAGATGAGTTGACCGTAAATATAACTTCGATTCTCAGTCTGTCCCTCTCGCACGTGCGTCAAATCGAAGTTTTATAATCGACAGTCAGTGACCTCACTTTTGTAACAGCACCTCCTTGTCTCGTGCAGGTGTTCATGAACAACGAGAGTAGCCCGCGCTGCCTGCACAAGTGGAAGCCGCACGACGGCAAGCCGCTCAGCTGCCTGTTCTTCCTCGACAACCACAAGAGCTACAACCCCGAGTGAGTACTGTATTTAACTAAAATAATAAGATTTAATTTAAATATATTATATCTAGCTATATCCCGCGCAAAATGATAACCGCAACCTGCAAGCGAGCGAGTGAGTGTACGCATAGGCGTTTGATGCACCTCCCTCCTTCCCACGCTAGAGATTCCGGAGAATCCTCAGGATGTAGACTCCTGATGATGCTCCGGATGATTAACTATTCAAAATAATAATAAAAACTTCTATTAACAATTATTTTGCTAAACTATTAAAAAAAATTAGTCAAGATGGTACATAACAGCATCATAATATTATAAGTTTTATAACCTGCACTGACTGTCCTGTGGGTCACTAATTTCAATTATAAACGTTCGATATATTTGTACGCGGCGACATGGCGTTCATAATATTATGTTTGTTGATATAAAACGTTACAGTGTACTGCGTGCTAGCAGTACACCGTGTACGCGTTTTCCAAATAAAAAAAAAAACAAATAAAAATAGCCATACTAATCATTTACCTGTATCGCAGCGAGCAATTCTGGAAGTTCGCCGTGACAGGAGCGGACAACAACACGTCCATAAAGATATGGACGTGCAAGTCGTGGGCGTGCCTCCAGACCATCACCTTCCAGCCGTCCATCAGCACCAGCGGCATGAAGGCCATGCTGGACTCCAGCGCCAACTATCTCCTGCTGTCCGACTTCGACAACCGCTGCCTGTACGTGATGAACATGATCCGGGACAGCGAGGACACGGAGGCGTACTGCAAGAGCGTCTCCGAGTTCCTCTTGCCGTACCCCGTGCTGAGCTTCTGTATTGTCGATGCCGGTATGTTCATTAATTTATTTCTCCGATAGTGATTAACTGCTGTTTTACTCTAATTATCAAACTCAGTCTAGATATTCATGGTGAGAATAGAAAGAGGCTTGGACGTAAGCTACTTTTATCGCAGGAAAATATACGGTAGTTTCACTGCTTAAATTTCCGATTCATATGAAATTTGGCACATATATAGAGTAGAAACTGGGAAAGTACTTTTTATCGCAGGCAACTTGCAATTAATTATGAAATTCGTATTAAAATGTTGTTACTAATCAACTTTGGGAGTATGCCATTTGAACATTAATTGTTTGAACAGAGGAGCACCAGGCGAAGTCGGAGTCGAGGTGCGACGAGCCCTACCACAGCAACGGCAACGGCGACGACGCCGCGCGCTCGCCCGACGACTTCGACCTGCACAACAACGTGAGCGTCCGCAGACTACTTACTATAGCATACCATACATACATCAGCCCCCTGATTCAAGATTCACATTTTTAAACATAAAAAACCTAGTTCCATAAAAGAGTAACAAAAAGTGAGAATTAGGTACATAAACTTAAGGCTACAACACATACACCAGCTTATAACAATGTTTTTAATTTTATCATTTACATTTTGTTTCATTTTATATAAAGAGCAATTAAACAAATCCATTTCCATACACATATTGCAAGATCTTCTAACGAAAGCATTACCAGCATTACAAGTCCTGAATTGTGGTACATTAAAAAGGTTTCTTCTGCCAATAGATTTGTAAAAAAGTTTAGTAGTGGCATGTGCGACTAGCAAAAATGCTTTTAATAAAGTTATCCCCCGATTTCTAAACGGCTGATCAGTTCAGCTAACATTGGAGTTACAACCCATTCTGAACGCTAATTGGTGATCGAAGTGAGTGAGCGAAGTTGTTGCGAATGATGTTCATCAATAAACGTTCAAAATGGGTTGTTAACTGATCGACGATTTTGATGTGCCTTTCAGAAACCGGGTTTACGTATACTGTGTTAATTATTGTCGCGTGCAGGGCAGCGAGGGCGGGTCGCCGGCGCTGGCGCGGCGCGTGCGCGTGCGACTGTACATCGTGCAGCCCAAGGGCCTGCAGGAGGGCACGCTGCTGTACGCGCCGCCCGCGCCCCTCGCGCCCCTCGCGGAGCTGCCAGGTAAACGTGACACTCATTTATTTTGTAATATTTTTGTGAATTGACCTCAGAGAGGTCATTCAGCGCCCAGTGTATATGTCGCAGTCATCTGATTAAATCAGCTATTTCATTGAGTGACTAGCGTTTTTATCGAATGACGACATTTAATTGAAAGACTAAAGGACAACTCGTCAAGTTGTTTATTGTAACGTCCAATGTCTTGACTGAACATTGATTGAACGTCATTTAGTCATGTAGTCATTGACTGAACATCATTTAGTCCGATTTTTTAACCGACTTCCAAAAAAGGAGGAGCTTTCTCAATTCGATGAATAAGGTTTTTTTTATGTTTGTTAGCGAATAATTTTCCGATTTTTTAACCGACTTCCAAAAAAGGAGGAGCTGGAAAAAAAATTGTATAAATCCCTCTTAATTGGGGGGTGGAGGGAGGGAGAGGAGGGGAGGGGGAGAACCCCCCCTACCACTCCCACCTTTAGGAGACTACTAGTTTGGAAGATATTTATGGTTGAAGTTTTGAGGTTATGTCTGTGTTTCCGGGATATTTCCAGGAGTAAAACAGGGGAGAAAGGTGGAGACGGCGGTAAGGGGACAAAGGAAATCCCCCCTACCCTCCCCTCTACTCAGCAACCACTAGTTAAGAAAATATTTACAGTTGTAGTTTAGAGGTTAGATAAAACAGACAAGTTCTACGTGGAGTCGGAGTTGATAGATTTGTTTTTGGGAGAATGTCGGTCTGTCACGTCTCCGGCGCTGCGGGAAATGCAGCCCCATCGCCCATGCGTAACGAATGGCAGCAACCAACACTCGCCTTAGGCAGCTCCGGCTTTCTGGTCGCCTTCGGCGACCAGCCTCCGCCGCCACGGCGAGTCCTGGTTTCTGCATTTCGCTACGGCGGGCGGGGGCTGCTCTCCCTCCACGCCTCCGCGCTTAAATATACACTCTAGGGGTTGACAGACAAGTACTACGTGGAGTCGGGGTTGATAGATTCGCTTTTGGGAAAATTCAGTCACCTGACTGATTTTATGTCCGCTCTCATATAAGGGCTATGTTACAATCCGCTAACTAATTGGACGTTGAGTGATGATTGTACAATCAATGTTCGGCCTAGTCTTTCAATTAAATGTCGTCATTCGATAAAAACGCTAGTGACTCAATGAAATAGCTGATTTAATTAGATGACTGCGACATATATATCGAAGAGTCTCAATCCATTTCGAACTTTATCTACGCCTAGTCGCCTAGACGACGAATCTTTTTTTGATGCATTAATAATAATTATTATTTTAGTAGTAACTTATCGGAATAAACAGTGACAAACAATAAAGCGTCGAATTCTTGACGTCACGAGAACAGGCAAATATATTGGGTTATATTTCGGTATACGCCGATATAATAAGGGCGTGTTTTTTTCCAACCACCAACCGATGTGCAGATCTGGAGGCGCTGACGCTGGAGGAGGGCGCGGACGACGTCGCGGCGGAGACCAGCGCGGTGCCGTCCAGCATCCTGCAGCAGCAGACGCAGCAGCTCAAGAACCTGCTCATGCGCTCGCAGGTATTGCTCTATCTTTCTATGGACGCTTCAAAACGTCAATGTTGCCCCGTGATAAGTATCCGAGGAACTTGTGTTACAGATACCAGACTACGGAGATATATTGAATACTTTGCTACTGTACACATATTTATGATTTTTGTTATATTATACACAGATTGAATACACTTCCATGACCTAGGAACGCAGAAAACTTTTTTTCCTTCGGCGGGATTCGAACACGCGACCTCAACGTCGTGGATTATGTGTTTCAGACGCAGCCGGGCAGCCTCATGGTGCAGCGGCCGGAGTCGCCCCCGCTGCCCTCGCTCAACCTCATGACTCCAGATGCGTTTAGGTACATCACCATTCATTATTTGAAGCTCCATAGTACTACAGGATCCCCTATAATTTAGCTGTGTTCGTTTGTTTGTATGTAGACATATATAATAACAATTTGTAGACGTGTAGTATGAAACAACAAAAGAAAACAATGAAAACTTTCCCTTTCCACGCTGGTAGCGCACTCCGGGGACAACTTGTCAATCACTTCGGTGGTAGATTACACGGAATGGTTGAATGAAGGAAAAAAGTGATGTGTGACATTTTGGATTTATTTGAATATAAAAAGTACCCAGCATAATGGGGTGAAATCAAAAATAATCACATATTTTAAAATTTAAATATGGTATAATAACTGCTCATTTAAAGTTACTTAACGTAGGTTCATATGTTTTGAATACAATACAGGTTGTTTCATAGGTCATTTATTAAGCGCAATAAGAAAAACATACAAATTACTAAAATGACCGAGATGAGTCGTTGACCTAAGACCTGACCAGGATTGAACATCAACTGTTTTGTGACTTTTATGGAGAACTTGATTCGTCGCGTTATGGTAAGTAATTTATATGAGGTCCCAAAACAAAAAAATGCTCTACGCGTCATTCTCTTCACACTATATTCGGCTTGATATATAAACCATGACTGTGTATAGTCGTTGTAACTATTGTGTGTGTGTGTGTGTGTGTGCAGCTCGCCGAGCAAGCGCGACGACGACCCGCCGCTGTCGGCGACGCCCGAGATAGCGGCCAAGACGCGCCTGCCCGCCGCGCCCGCGGGTGAGTGGACAGCTAGTATTAAGGCTGCGTTTCCAATGACGCGGAGCGGGGCGGAGAGGAGCTAGCGGTGCCCGAATTGACCAATCACTATGCTCGAAATCTCCGCTCCGCTTCAACGGAAACAGCACGAGCATATAGTGATGGATAAATTTTGGCACCGCTAAGCTTCTCTCCGCCCCACTCTTACGCCGGTTCTTCTCGACGGGTTGAACCGGTGGTAGCTTTTTGTCTTGATGTTTCAAAAATAACTTCTTAGGTATTATTTGGAAATAAAAATTTTCATTTTTGAATGAGTAGCGAAAATCATTTTCGTTTTATTCGTCGTTTCATCTATGTCGTCTGGTCTCACTGATGGACGTAAGTGGTATAGAGCTTAGCTCTCGACCCGGAGGTCCTTTGGTTCGATTCCCGCGTTGGAACAATAAAAAAATGGTGTCTCCAAGTTTGGTTAGGACAATGCAAGATGATTGTCTGAAAAGAAAGATGATCCATGCGTCGGTTGACCATGTAAAAAGTCGGTCCTACGCCTGATCTCCCGCCAGCCGTGTCGGGTTAACTGTCCCTGTGTATTGTGCACACACTTTAGCACTATAATAATGACTCCTGCGTGCTGGCCTGGTTCAACGAAATAGTTGCTTAAACCTCGTCATTTGGTTATATTCTTGTGTTATGATTTCGCAGTCGCCGAAGAAATCACATCCATGAGTGACAGTAAGCAGGTGTCGGGCGGCTCCAGCCCGAGCCTCGAGGTGCAGCAGATCATGGGCCACAGCGATGAAACCTTCTTCGCAGAACTGGTACACTTCCGTCGTGTGGTGTGATCGACTCGTAGACAGTAAACTATACAGGGTGTAAAAATAACAGTTATAATCATTAGGGATATGCTTATATTATACTACCTTTTCTCGTAAAATTTTTAATCCTTTTTTATGTTGTTTCAATTGTAAAGTATTAAAAAAATATACAAATAATACTGTGTCAAAAGTAAAAAAAAATAGTAAAGGTAGTATAACCATAACCATATTTCAAAGTTATAGTGACTGGTCTTTTTACACCCTATATTTAATGGTTCGTTTCAAATACCTATCTGTAAGGTGATAGGTAAATCGCCATACGATTTGACAGTTTTCCACTGTCACGTTGTAAGGCGATCGATCGTTTCTCATAGATAGAAACGATATTGAAACCCGTCATTAGTGACTAAACTGTAGTTTGCCGGAATTGTTTATTTAATATGATATTGATTTTGTTATATACATAAAATTCATATTGCATTACAATTAATGTTTGAGCTTGAAATGATGCATTACAGGAGAACGAGACGACGGCGGTGTCTGCGCCGACCGTGACCGATGGCGGTCCGACAGCGGAGCCCCTATATCCGCCCCCGGCCTTCGCCCCGCCGGAACCGTCCGCGCCCGCGCTTCCCCACCCTGGTGAGTTTGTCAACATGCAAATATCAAAAATGCTATTGTTTTTAACATTCAGTCTGAAAATCTACAAGTTTATTAACATTTTATTTTAATTAAAAAAATGTTAGTAGCATGTTAAATAAATATTTTGCAACAAATAGGAAACGACACATCCTGGCCGAAAATTTCCCTTGCTCACATCACAGAGGCGAATCAGAGGAAGGTGTCGAGCGACAAGTCGAGCAACCAGAGCGTCAACACGTCGCTGAACTCGTCGCTGCCCGCGCCGCTGACGCCGCTGGCGGCCCCCTACAGCGCGCCCCCGCCCCCCGCGCCCGCGCCAGCCGCCACGCCCGACCGCCCCACCGAATACCTGACCAAAACCAGGCTAGACGACCTGGAGCAAAAGTTGGACAGTTTAATAGGTATGTTTATACGATTAAACTCGTTAACGTAAAATGTTACGTCAGAAAATTACACAGAAGACGGAAGCGGATGGGTTTCGCCATGTCAGTGTCAGTAGTATTACGTGAAATTTACTTGAGGAGGGTAATGATTTTTAAGTGTATACTGTATATATAATGTATAATTGTTTAGTACGCACTGCAGACTGAACGGCTCGATGGAATTTAATTTGAATATATAAAAATAAAAATACAGTTTTTATTACAGTATTTTATTCGTATTATAAATGGGTGTTACGAAACTTCCTCAGATCTAGTCGGCGGGCTGGGGCGCGAGGTGCGCGCGGCGCGGGAGGAGGCGGCGCGCGCGGAGGCGGTGCGCGCGGCGCGGGGCGCGGTGCGGGAGGGGGAGGCGCGGCGCACGGAGCAGCTGCTGCTGGAGCAGGCCGCGCGCGGCGCGCACCACGTCGACCAGGCGCTCACCGCCGGGTGAGTGCTGCGGACACTTATACGACTATGTATAAGTGTCCGCAATAATATGTATGATACTCGCTGGAGAAGCAACTGCATTTCCCTGAAGATTGCACTTCAATACCCTGTGACTCAAATGGTAGAAAAGGCACAAGCACTAACCTGGAAGGCAGGAACAAAGAGGGAATTCCAGCGTCGGGATTGCCGCATGCAGTCGACCGGCTAGCCTCAGGCGCACTAATTCACTTTTACCACGATATCAGGCAGGATAGATTGAGCACAATTCAGTCAGTAAACTTCTAGCAAGGTTATTAGAAATTCAGTTATAGAATTTCATTTGATTACGTCCTTCACATGGCCATATTTTTTCGTAATGGCTGCGCACCGCGTGCGTGATGTGCTCGACACAGCGAGCCGCGCAAACGCCGTCATTGGCCGGCGGGCGAGCGGCGCGAATATTTAAAAGTGGATGGGAACACATTTGGATAGGAACAAAATACAGGATAGGTTTAATGTTCATACATTTTCCCCCCACTTGAAATTCACAAGGATTTCATAAGCAAAGTGTTATAATAAATGACAGTTGTGCCCGAAATAAAATAAGATTAACTTACAAGTATAAAGTTTAAGAAACTAAGTAACACTATCTAAGTTAAAAAATATTATCTACAGTAATTGACAAATTTTTCAAAACGTTAATTAATTGGTAAAGGACAAACCTTTACCACAGGTCTTCGCATTATTTTACCGTTAGAAGTTCGGAGAGTAACTACTCTAACTATTTTATCTGAACCTGGATGAACCTGGTCAACGCGAGCTAGTTTCCATAATAACGGTGGAAGGTTAGGATCGTTAACTAAAACTAAATCATTTATTTTTAGGTTGGGAGATTCTATAAACCATTTACTCTTTTGTTGGAGCGTGTGTAAAAAATCACGCTGCCAAACTCGCCAAAAGCTCTGAGTAATCTTTTGGATCATTTGCCACCGAGAACGTGGACAATGATTTTCAGAAATAGGTTCTTCAGGTAGAGATACTAATGGACCCCCGGTCAAAAAGTGTCCGGGAGTCAACACGTCAGATTCCTGGGGATCAGGTGACAATGTACAAAGTGGCCGAGAATTTAACACTGCCTCAACTTTAGTAAGAATAGTAAAAAACTCTTCCAAAGTGAGCACTTGAGCACCGACAACACGTTTGAGATGATATTTTGTTGACTTGATGCCACTTTCGAAAATTCCTCCAAAATGAGGTGCACCCGGCGGATTAAATTTCCACTTTATTTGACGATTCGCTAGGCCATCGGAAATCTCCGGATATTGTTTACGTAGTTCGTCGATAATTTCCCGCAGATACCGATTTGCTCCTACGAAATTGGTCCCACAATCAGTGATAATAGTGTTACACATTCCTCGGCGTGAAACAAACCGATCTAGTGCGGCAAGGAATGCTTCCGAGCCAAGCTCCGTCACTGCTTCTAAGTGCACGGCCTTAGAGCTCAGACATACAAAGAGGCAAAGATAGGCCTTATAAGTTTTAGCCCCACGACGACGACTCTCTTTTATCCAGAATGGACCACCGAAATCGATACCCGTGGTTTGAAAACACCGAGAAGGCTGAAGTCGAGCAGCGGGCAATTTACCCATCATTGGGTGTTTAGAAGCCGGGTTGACTTTAAAGCATCGTACACACTTTGAAAGTACAGTACGGATAAGAAGTCTCAATCCAATTATCCAGAATTTTCTCTGGATTAGAGACTGTAGAGTACGCGGACCACAATGCAAATATTTTAAGTGAAAATGTTCGACAATAAGTCGTGAAAGGTCACAACTCTTCGGCAAGATCAGAGGATGTAATGTTGACAAAGATAGATTTGCCTCATCTATCCTTCCCCCCACTCGTAAAAGACCATCCTCATCCAGAAATGGAGATAATTTTTGTATGGATTTCTCACAATGCTCATGCCGTCGCACTTGACTGACTTGAGAAGTCATAAAATTATTTTGATTAGCTTTAACTAAAGTCTTCATAGACTGATCCAACTCAGCAGTAGTAAGCGAGGAGATGCTAATGTCAGATTTTTGACGGCTCCTAGTATTTGAAATGAAACGTAAACACCAAGCTAATATTCTTTGAACTTTGATAAGCGAGGAAAACCTTGAAGTTAAAGTCAAAAGTACGTTGTCGGATTGAACAATGTGAAAGCTCTCTGTCACTTGAGTTTTTAATTCTGGTAGCTCCTCCTTAGTAAGAAGCACTTGTTTGGATGGCCATAACTCTGGCTGCAACTGTAGCCAAGAAGGACCTGTCCACCAAAGTGGATGGTCAATAAGATCAAGACACGAGACACCTCGACTACAACAGTCAGCCGGGTTGTCTGCAGTAGATACATGATACCACTGACAAGGACTAATTAAATCAGTAGCCTGAACCACACGATTTGCGACATACATTTTAAGTAAATGAGGTGATGTGTTTAGCCAGGATAACGTAGTCATGCTGTCGGAGTAAGCTCGAACGGAAGTGATATTGACCTTATCTTTAAGAAGGTTATACATATGAGACAAAACTTTTGCTAGAAGCACAGCTGAGCTTAGCTCAAGTCTGTTCACTGTAGTCGGCTTTAACGGAGCTACTCGAGATTTGCCTATCAACAGGCTTACGACTGTATCCCTGCGCATACTATCAGAAACTACATAGAGGTAAACACAACAACCATACCCCTTCAACGACCCATCACAAAACCCGACTAAATGAATTTCGATCGGATTTGGAGGTACTACAAGCCTCGGAAGAACAATTTTCTGTAAATCGATCAAATTCGCCGCTATTAAATGCCATTTTTTTGCGAGCTCTGAAGGAATATCTTCATCCCATGACAAGTTAAGGCGCCACATGTCCTGAAGAAGCGACTTAGCAGCAAAAATTACGGGACAAATCCAGCCTAACGGATCAAAAATCCGAGCAACTATTGATAGTATTGATCTTTTAGTGAATTTGACGTCAAAGGAGTCCGAAAATGTGTACGAAAAATTGTCATTTGATGGATTCCAACGAATACCTAATATTTTGACAAATTCATCTCCTGATATCTCGAAGGATTTTGAAATTTGACAATGATCGGGAGGAACATCAGACAAAAGACTTGGCTCATTTGAACTCCACTTACGAAGTTCAAATTGACCCTTAGATAATAGGGATGTAATATCTGCTTTTAACTGCTTGGCGGCTTCAAGACTAGAGCAGCCCGTGGTTATGTCGTCTACAAACGTCTCCTCGACTAACACTTCAGAAACACGACTCGGAAACTCGTAGCCGTGGTCCTTTACAAGTTGCCTTATTGTCCGAATGGCCAAATACGGCGAACTACTAACTCCATACGTCACTGTATTAAGTTGGTATTCGATTAGCGCTTCGTTAGGGTCATTACGCCATAGAATGTGTTGATACCGTTTATCCTCCGGCCTTATCAGTATTTGCCGAAACATTTTAGAAATGTCAGCTGTGAAAACAACTTTATGCAGACGGAATTTTGTAACTAAATCGATAATATCGACTTGAAGTTTAGGTCCAACATGAACAACATTATTTAACGATACAAGGTTAGTCGTCTTACTACTAGCATCGAAGACTACCCGAAGTGGCGTAGTAGAGCTTTCCGGACGTACGACACAATGATGAGGAATTATGTAACGATCAGTAGACGAAACATCGGCAGGCTGCATGTGTCCTAGGTGTTCGTACTGGTTCATAAACTCCTTATACTCTCTTTTTATTTCGGGTAGTTTGGTAAGGCGCTTCTCAAGATTGAGAAAACGATAAAATGCATGCGAGTAAGCATCTCCCAATAGCGGAGCATTATCTTTTAACATAAGTGGTACTACATACCTACCATCGGTGGTTCGATATGTACCAGCCTGATATTTTTTCTCACAAATATCATCTTCTGGACCGGAAATTTTACATTTCGGCGGTTCCTCGGAATCCCAGAACCGTTGAACGATATTCTCGAGCGCAACTGAAGACGCGAGAAGTGACGTAATAGGTTGACTAAGATGGTATTTATCCGCGTTATGAAAATATTGACCACTAATGACCCAGCCGAACACACTAGACAACGCACAAGGTAATCCGGGACCGGGAACAAAACGTGACCCTGTATATATTTGATCAAAACACTCGACACCTAACAAAAGATCGATCGGACCCGATTTATCAAAATCCAAGTCGGCGAGATCCAGATGTTGAAAATAATCCTTGACGGACAACGGTAACGCAGCCGAAGGCATTCTGGAGGTAATTTTAGGCAAAACTACCAAAGGTATATCAAACTGAGGTGATTCACTCGAACGAGGTATTATCGAACCGAAAGTATAACCTTTTATGTTACAAACATTATGTTGCCCTAATCCTGTCACGCTTAAATTGCATTTTTTAATATAAAGACCCAAACGCCGCGCACACGCAGTAGTGATGAATGAATCCATCGATCCACTGTCTATAAGTGCGCGTGCATACTGTAATGAACCGTCAACGCAATGTATACGCACTACCGCCGAACCGAGTATCTTAGTAGGACTGCCCGAATGTTCTGTTTCGGTCGCGCAGGTGAAGGCGGCACTCGCACTAGTGCTGCTTGACGAGTTCGAATTACTAGTACTAGCAACCTTTTGTTCAACATGTAACATCGTATTATGTTTAGCATTACAAATAAAACAAGTTGATTTGGATTTACAATTCTCGTTAGTGTGACCGGGCCTTAAACAATTAGTACACAATTTTAATTCGCGAACGAGATTTTTTCTTTGTTCTATATTCATCGAATGCATTTTACCGCACCGATATATCGAGTGGTTTTCGTTACAGCAATAACAAGACATCAGCTGAGGCTTGTTATTGCTGTTATTATTATTATAATATGTAGGTTTATTCGAAACTACAAAAGACGACCTCTGATAACGATTACCGCTTTCGATCTTATTAGTGCCGCGTGGTTGTTTACAAGATTTATTCGATGGGGAATTCATAACATTAGGTTGACTCACCTCCAGAGCTTTGATATAATTTTGTAAATATGTAACCAGGTCATTAAATGTCGGTATTTCGTTATTATTTAGGAGTTCAAACCGTTTCTTAGTCTCACCGTCGAGCGGTCGAGATGCAATATAGAATAAAATAAATTCGGATAAACCATCAATATTTAGTGCTCGAAGAGCATTAACACTTTCATATAAAGTATTAGTAAATTCCGACAAATTTGTAAGTGACGGCTTTTGTATTGGTGTTATGTTAAATATTTTTTCTAAATAAACCGTAGCCAATACTCGTTTATTATCATACCTATCTAAAAGCGCGCTAAAGACAACATTATAATTCGCCAAAGTGACTGGAACGCCCTTGGCGAGTGTCAACGCAGTCCCCGACAAGCATGAGAGTAGATAGTGAAACTTCTCGACATCCGACAGAGACATATTGTTATGTATTAGCGGAACATAACTATCTTTAAACGTTTGCCAATTTTCAATAATGCCGTCGAACTTAGGAATCTGTAATTTCGGTAATTCAACTCGAGTAATGCCTGAAGACCGGCATCCGGGTTCCGTAGACGGCGAGGTTGTATACGAACCGAGCGAGTCTGCAAACTCAACGACGGCGTAATATAAATCGTCAAATGAAAACAACGCGCTGTTGTCATATTCGAACTTCGGATTTAAACTTAATTGCAATTTGTTTATGTTTTCGTGTAACTCCATAAAGTTTGCACGATTTTTTTCGATACTTTTATATCTTGCCTTAAAGGACGCGATTTTAGTGGAATCTTTCTTCGCAATACTTATTAAATCATAAAGAATCTGCAAATTTTTAAATTCATATTCGCGTCTTTTGACGAACGACTGCAAGTCACTCTCCGCCATTTTGCAACGTGAAAATTACCTTATGAAACTTACTACCTACTGCAGATAATATCTTACAATATGTACCTAGATATTGTTGTTATACAAACCAATTACTAATTCAATTGTATATTTTCGAGCACAACTTACAATACTAACAACACTACAATCCTCAAGTCAATGCAATGCTTACATTAGGTATATTTTATTAGCTAGGTACAATAAGGAATTCAGTAATCCTTATATTAACTGTTTTGGAGTTAAAATAAATCTTATACGAGTAATCAAATGTAGTATACTACGTATAATAATAAGTAGGTAATAAACTTCGTGTCGGGCGCGCGGCGCTCCACGCGGTTAGTAAACGCGGCAAACAAAATAACCTTTAGGCATTTACTATTTATGTTAGACAAGTAACTAGGCTTACAAATTGTCATAAATATGGATAAAAAGTTACCTATTAACTTTTATATTAATATTTTAATTATGTGAGGTAATTGATCGTCCCTACTTGGTGACGAAATTAATCCTCACAGGAGGCACCATAAAAAATGTATGATACTCGCTGGAGAAGCAACTGCATTTCCCTGAAGATTGCACTTCAATACCCTGTGACTCAAATGGTAGAAAAGGCACAAGCACTAACCTGGAAGGCAGGAACAAAGAGGGAATTCCAGCGTCGGGATTGCCGCATGCAGTCGACCGGCTAGCCTCAGGCGCACTAATTCACTTTTACCACGATATCAGGCAGGATAGATTGAGCACAATTCAGTCAGTAAACTTCTAGCAAGGTTATTAGAAATTCAGTTATAGAATTTCATTTGATTACGTCCTTCACATGGCCATATTTTTTCGTAATGGCTGCGCACCGCGTGCGTGATGTGCTCGACACAGCGAGCCGCGCAAACGCCGTCATTGGCCGGCGGGCGAGCGGCGCGAATATTTAAAAGTGGATGGGAACACATTTGGATAGGAACAAAATACAGGATAGGTTTAATGTTCATACATATATATTATAGACAATCTGATGCCACTGTAACCACTTAATTGACAGGTCGTCACAATTCGGTGTGTTTTCGTTTTTGTGTCCAAATCGTGATATATTTTTATAAAATATATCACGATTTTTGTTGAATTCAATTATATTATATAGTTAGTTGCATGTTCTGCGAGTGATTGGAATGTGAAGCATAAAAATTATTATGATAATAATTGTACTATGACAAGTCGAAAATGTTTTTTTTCTGTCTGTAACGATACACGACGACAGTAGTATATGTCTATAAAACAATAATAACGGCTTGAATTCCTTATCTTTGCGTGCTGTACGCAGGCTGGAGCGCGTGACGCGGCTGGGCGAGGCGGCGGCGCGCGCGGCGGGCGGGGGCGCGGCGCGCGCGCTGGAGCCGCTGGCGGGCGCGCTGCAGCACGAGCTGGCCGCCAAGCTGTCCGCCACCGACGACCTGCTGCGGAGCAACATCGACAAGCTGGCTAACAGCAAGGTGATACGCTGTAGCTTTTGTCGTTTCAGCGACTGGCGAGCGCAGTCTAAAACCGTAAGAATTTCTGCGAAAACGCTGCTGTCCATTTTCGTATCGTCGGGTCGATCCACGAGAAAGATGGTTAATAGGGAGGTGCTATTCTTACTCCGACACCCCACGGACAAATTACTCAAATTGTATTCAAACGATTTTTTTACTTTATCCAGACAATAATGGAGAAGTTGAGCGGGTCGATCGCGGCGTCGCTGGCGGACATGGTGCGCGGTGCGATGCGCGACGCGCTGCTCGAGAGCGCCGTGCCCGTCATGGAGAAGGCGCACGCGCAGATCTTCAAGCAGATCAACCAGACCTTCCAGAACGGCACCAAGGAGTGTGAGTGTTCCTGCTATATAATATCCCATCAAAAACATAACTGGTAAAAATACCAAGTTACTCAATTATTTTGCCGTAAGAAGTTGTAGATCCGTGTGATCGTCACGAGTCAGAATTAGTTGGTCGGTCTAACAACATCTTATCTTATAGAAATCATATCAGTATGTAAAATATTTTATGATTTAAGTAAATAACCATCATAAAAATCAATCGCATAAAAGCAAATGTGGCCTTCCGAATAACTGTACGTTTCGTGTAGACTGCGCGCACACGGAGGCAGCGGCGCGTGCGGCGTCGGAGCGCGGCGCGGCTGCGGCGTCAGCGGCGCTGCGGACGGCGCTAGACGCGCACGCCGAAGCGCTCGCCGCAGCCGCTCGCGCGCCGCTCACACCACAGGCCTTCGCCGGGCAGCTGCAGGAGGTTGCACACACGTACGTACTATTTAGTTTTTACTAAACATTTCTGTAAGACCAATAAGCAACAGAAGTAGGTAATTTGAAAAAAAAAAGCCTAACTTAATTAAGTAATCTTAGATGCATTGCTTAACTCATATTGGCACAGAGACGTCACGTTTTATCGTGTTTTTCCTCTAGTAAAAAAAAACTAAATAAATAAGCACGGTTAAAAGTCTCATAAAGCAGCAACAATATATAAATAAAAATTTAACCTACTACTGATTGCAATTTGAAAACAATAAAAAACACCGAAAAAGCGTATAGTTGTATGTTATACATATTAGTCCTTCGAGTGGGATTGTACTAATAACAATGTGTATTACAGGGTTCTGGAGAAGGAGATGTCGTGGTGGCGCGAGCAGACGCGCGCCGTGCAGATGTCGCGCACGCACTCTCCGGCCACGCCCGCCTCCACGCCCGCTATGGACCGCCAGGTATACGCACACTTTGTTTAAAGTATTTGGGTTATTTCTTTTGGCTTCTACAACAGTAAAATAGCTGGAACTTGGATAGTTTATAACACTAATGTCACAAAATATACGGAGTTTAATGAAAATCTAAATGTGCAAGTGTAGAATGTGTTAAGGAGTTACAATGCAGATTTTTTTTTTAATAATCTGTTATAAGGAGGAGAATAATATTGTTATGTGGCTACATTGTAGATGCAAGCGAACCAGATCCTGGCGATGATAAACCGCGGCGACGTGAACGGCGCGTTCCAGACGGCGCTATCCGCGGCCGACCTCGCGCTGGTGGTGGCGGCGTGTCGCGGCGCGGACCCGGCGCGCGTGTTCGGCCCGCCCTGCCGCCTGCGACAGCCCGTGCTGCTGTCGCTGGTGCAGCAGCTGGCCGCAGACATGGCGCACGATACTGCTCTTAAACACAGGTAGAGATAGAAAGAGAGATAAGGCTACAAATTGTGTATGTGGCACACCATTTGCATTCCAATTATAGACTTTAGCGCTCTCAAATACTTCTACACAAAACTTGAACGTTTTCCTTTACAATCATTGATTGTTAAAGGTAACGACAAATAGAGTATGTCGCCTGCGCTTGCTTGCCCCTAGAATTAATTTTCTTGACGCACTGAAATCAGTGCTGGAATACAGATTCTTATTAGATTCACTAAACCTTCCTCGAAATCTACTCTATCCATTAGTAAAAACAGCATGAAGTGGTGCAGTACTCTTTGAGTTTATCGCGAACAGATATACGCGGTAAAGGGCTTTATTTAAATTTTAAATAATATATAAAGATAACATGTATTAAAATGAGACAAATATATTCAGTAGGCCTATGATAGAGTGGTGAGGAATGAATTGTGGTCAGCTTTGTCCGTGAACGGTGTGAGCAGTATCCTCATACGAGCATTACAATCTCTGTATAGGGATTCTAGTGCTTGTGTAAGGATAAACGGGGCATACACTGAATGGTTCAACATCGAAAAAGGTGTTAGACAGGGATGTGTAGCGTCACCGTGGCTGTTTAATCTGTTCATGAACAATTGCGTGACAGATCTAAAAGTGAATGAAAGTGGGTTGAGATTGAATGAGTTGCTCGTCAAATGTTTTCTCTATGCTGATGGCCAAGTATTACTTGCGTCTTCGGCCGAGAAGTTGCAGGAGATGATAACTGTTATGAGTGGAGCTTTTGTTAGAAAGGGAATGAAGATAAATGTAAAGAAGACGAAAGTGATGGCAGTGACAGACTGCAATATAGTGATTGGAGATAAACAAATTGAACAGGTGAATGAGTTTGTGTATCTGGGTTCAAAGTTTACAAGAGATGGAAAATGTGAGAGTGATATTGAAAGACGAGTGAATGCAGGAAACATGGTGAATGGAGCTTTGCACTCCTTTATGAACAGTCGGAAGGTGTCTAACAAGGCTCGTTTGGCTGTGCATGAGGGGGTGTTGGTTCCGACACTCATGTATGGAAGTGAAAGTTGGGTATGGCAGAAGAATCATGAAAGCAGAATAAATGCAGTTGAGATGAGAGCGTTGAGAAGTATGGTAGGAGTTAAACTGAATGACAGGCTAAGAAATAGCGAGATAAGGAAACGTTGTGGTCTGAAAGAAGATGTAGTGACAAAAATTGAGAAAGGTATGCTGAGATGGTTTGGTCATGTCGAGAGAATGGATGACGAACGATTAACGAAAAAAGTGTATAAGGCGAGTGTGAATGGAAGTGTGGGAAGGGGTAGACCTAGGCGGACGTTTCAAGACCAAATTAGAGACGTCTTATAAAAAAGGCCAGGTCAAGAGTACCCTAAACCGAAGAGCGTGTATGAAGAGAATAATGAAAGTGGACGAAGCGAAACAAGTGTGTAAGGATCGTAGCAAGTGGAAAGAAGTGGTCTCTGCCTACCCCTACGGGAAAGAGGCGTGATTGTATGTATGTATGTATGTATATTCAGTAAAACCGTATGCCGTTCGTTTGCACTCTTAATATAGCAATGATTTTATTTCGCAGATACCTAGAAGAAGCCATCATGAATTTGGACACGAGCAGCCAGGTGACCCGGGAACACTTGCCGGTGGTGATCCGCGAGCTGCAGAAGCAGATCATGTCGTTCCTTAACGCCAACCCTGGCTGCGCACTCGGCAAGCAGTTCAAGATGCTGCTGATGGCCACCGAGTCGCTGGTGAAGTCGGTCTGACCGCGCGCGTGCTGCCACTGCCGCTGGGACTGCCAGGCTCCGCACTGACTCGACGGTCCCCAGTGCTCGCACTCATATTGACGAATTCTACTTTGGAGCGAGGTCAGAAGAGACTTATAGTGACATTCTCCCTTGACTCCCACTAGAAGACTAAAGTGACAATAGTGTTAAGTGAAAAGGCTGTGATTATTGTGTGTTACAACTTGTTTATGATGCTTCTTGAGTTTATGAAGGTAAGAAACACTATTCAATAAAGTATGTATTAAGTATCATTAAATTTTGTAGTATCATATTTTAATTGTAAGACGGCTGTTCAAACACGATTTAAAAACAAAGACAGACCATTTCATTTTGTCACAGCTTAAAATCAAATATTGGATTTACTGCCTTTGGTATCTTATTACTTATTGACAATGCTTAACAAATAATTATTTCTACTAATATTAAAACATTACGTTTTTATTTATGTCCTAGGCAAATGCTACACCAGTATCCTCAACACTATTATAATAATATTGATTATTATGGGCCATGGATAATGGATATAGATAATGTCAAAAAACTTTACCAACAACTGACTTATAATATTATGATAACATAATTTTTTTGAGAAACTTTGATGCTCTTATAATATAGTTATGTCCGAAATTTATTGTATTATTATTGTGGTAAACTAAAATGTTGATATTTTCAGTGCTTAGTCTACTGCCTAAATTACAGCTTGCTCTATATATTATGTGTAACCAAGCCATAAGAGTGCAAACAAGTATTAAAGACTGATACTTAAGTCCTGTTTCACCTTAGATTATGTGTTTCACAATGTTCTGATGAGTGCTAGATATTTCATTTACAAGTGTTGTCACTTTTTTTATAAATCAGAAGCAAAACATGTGAATATCATTAGAACACTGTGAAATAGTAATGTATTATGTTAAAATAATTGTAGTTTACTATAAGCTTACCATATGGCTGCTTTTCCACCAGTAATAAGCAAGGGTATGTTGCAAGGAATGTTTTTTTCGAGAACCAATATGATCACTACATTCCTCACAATCCTCGCTTATTACTGGTGTAAAATCAGCTGTATTAACTCTACAATTTGTCATATGATTTTTTAAACTATGTGGAACACATTTTAGAAGGCTTTGATTGGAAACTTTTTGGTTAAGAAAATTATCTAGTCTTATTCCTTAAATAAGATAGTATGTTTTGATCAAATACACTTTTTTTTACTAATAAAATACATTTACGCAATGGATATTGTTGCAATATGCTTACAATGTTTCTTTCTTTGTCTGATATATTGGAAAAGACACTAGAAAGATATGTTGTATATTTGTCTGTTGTGTAAATATTTTCATTAGTATGGAAGTCTGCATTACTGTTTTAAGAGATCAAGAAACAAATACTCGCCGTAATGGCTATACTTCTATAGACTTTTTGTTTTGTCCCTATTACTCAGAAATAGACTGAAACTTATTTCACTAGAAATACAGCCAGGCTGCTTATGGACTGTGAGAGGCATGCATGTCCGATGACTATGTAAAGATGTTGCTGATATGTTGGAGATCTTAAAAATAAAAACTAAGTTTTTGCCTATTTCATTTGAAATATATATCCAATAAGGTATTTCCTATTTTTTAAAAGTATGTTTCAATGTATAAATTTAAATACTTAGAGCTAAAAATGCATATTATGTTAATAGAAAAAATTACTACCATTCTTTGTTAGTCCTGAGACAATTGAGCCTATTAGATTTTTATTGGTAGTTATTGTAAATTATACTTTTGTAAGTTTTCTTAATCAAGGAACTGGGAGTCCAACAGCTAGTAAAACAATAATAATTTAGAGTTAGTTAGAGCTGTATTAAGCTCTTATTACTAACAAATTTCCTGCCATTAGATGATTATACTTCGGCTGGAATATATTTCTCGAACTGCCATTATTCTATAATCTTCGGAGCAGACAATGAGTGTTCTATATAATTATATCTTCCTCAAGTTATGTTTCAAGAAAAAATGTAGGTATTCTTTGTATAGAAAATATCATTGTTTGGGAACATGACAATTAACAAAATCTCTTATAAGGGATTTGATTTATTTTGTAAGAATTCATATTATTCCCTATCTCATTTTTTTAATATATTATTAACTAAAGTGACATTAAATATGTTGTTAATAAAAAAATGTACTAAAAGAGTTGTTTTACTCCACTCACGAGTCCACACTATTTCGAAACACATTTGCTACTAGAGTTGAATGCTAAATAATATGTTTGCCTTTTTCATTTCTTCTTTGAAATGGTCTCCCTTAAAGGAATAGCCTTAAGGATGAGGTAATAACCTTGCGTTTATAATTTTGTAATAGTTTTGTGAAACACAAACAACGCATCTTGTATTTTGGCATCCGAAATTTGGAACATGTAAACAAATGGAAATATAAATAAAAAAACAAACATAAATGAGGGTAGGTGAAAATATTGAAATCTGTCACTCAGTTTTGCCAAGAATATGGATCTGAAAAGATGGAAGTCCATCGACACCGTGGATTTTGCACCCAAGTTTGTAGGCGAGGATGAGAGTTTTTACTTCTCCGACCACCGCGACCGTTCGCACAGCGAGTCGTCATTGGAGCCGTGCGTGGTGGTCTACACCAGCGAGGGCTCGTCGCCGTGCGCCGTCGTCTACGCCAGCGAGGCGTCCTCGTCCGGCGCGGGCGTCGACGGATCAGACGCGTCCTCGCTGGCCGAAGACAAACCCAACCTGGACGAGAAGTTGACCAAGGTGGAGAGGAAAATTGACGAGTTGAATAGTAAGTGCGCAGCATTCCACTGCGGTAATATCATGAAAACAGACAAACTAAGAAATATATTTTTTTATAGTAAGGTTAATTAAGGTGTAAGTAAAACTTTTACTTTTTATAGAAAGAAAGAAAAGAAAATTTATCTGGTAAACATATAAATATAAAACAATAAACAAATAGCTGCTGATCAAGAGCAGCGGCCTGAATTTGGCTGACATACACTGAGTAGGTACTGACACACATTGAATGTAGCAACTAGCAAGTCCAGTGAGACTTATCTATTTAGAGTTTATTATCTTGTAGTTTATAATATGAGTGATCCTTGTTGTAAGCCATAAAGATCCTGTAAGACAATAATTCTGAACAGATTGTCTGTGAACTGATACGTAGGTTTGGTGTAAGTTACAAGTAGTAGCTCAGAGATAGAAGTAATTTGCGGAGATGAGGGTTATTTCTGTAAGACGTAATCAAAAAAATTGTGTGTCGATGCGCTAGTATCGCCCGTATGCAACTCCATAAAAGCAAGCATATCGTGACAGGGCTGCTGCAGGAACAGCTGGCCCTGGTGGCGGGCCTGCGGCGGGAGCTGGCCAGCGTCACATCGCGCCGGCTGCTCCAAGACAACAGAGACGACTCCAGGGACTTTGTACAATCGTACGTTTAAATATTTTATTTCTACCAGACTACTAGTATTTTGAATTTAGTGTGGCGCCACAATCCTGAATCATGATCTAACGGAAGCTTTAACAGTTTTATCTATGTACGCTTCACACCTAGTCAATCTGGTTTATATTGTTATATAGGTATTTATAAGAATGAAATTAAATTAATTAAAATTAATTTAATTTAATTCTTATACATAATATCTACTAATATTTGTAGGTATGTATAATATAAGATGTGTCCAGTTGTAATGACATAACGTTGTGAATGAAATTTTTATTCATTTTCCTGTTTCTTCATACATAAACAGCAGAATGTGATTGAAAATTTCGTTCAAAATATTTAGTAATTTTAATAATAGTTATTCCCTTTCAACTGGAACGCATCTATAGAGGATTTGTAACAAAATAACACCCACCCTACATGTAGTGGTACTTCACTACCTATAGTCGGAATTTTAATTCGATTCCAGATTTGACACATTCAGTGTTGCAACGATAAGACAAGTACTAAATAGTGACGTGCGAAATTATTCGATACGGAAATGGAATATTTCGGGATCGATTCCTCTCGTTTATAGTAGTATACCTAAAAAAAGAGAAATAAAACAAATATATGTATTTTGGTAATATTTTATTTTATAAATTGTCGCCGTCATTGCTATCGCTGTCAATTTCTGTAACATGTTCTGTCTGTTATAAACTAGCTGACCCGTGCCCACTTCGTTGAGCATAAAAATAGTTTATGACTTAAAAACAAACTAACGTTCGCGTTCTTTAGTTATAAATAGTGTAGGTACCTAACACGACTTTCTTTTATATATATTATAGTCTAGCTGACCCGTGCCCACTTCGTTGAGCGTGGAAACCGTGTAAACCTTCGCGGGACGAACGAATATTTCAAGACCAAAAATAGCCGAGTCAGCTGATCTCGAGTTTTAGCGAGACTAATGAACAGCAACATTGATTTTTATATAGCCTATGTTACTCAATGATAATGTAGCTTTCTAATGAAAAAAGAATTTGATTAAAATCGGTCCAGTACTTTTTGAGTTAAGTCGTTACATACAAAAATACAAGTTATTCTTCTTTATAATATTATTAATGTAGATGTATAGAATACACCTACTAACATAAGCTGAGCCGGTGAATGCTCCGGTCAAAAACAGTCGGTCCAGTCGATTCGGAGATCATTAGTTTGATGACGATGATGATGATGAAAAGTAGCCTATGTTAATCCTAATAACTTTAGCTATCTACCAGTGAAAGTCTCGTCAATATCCCTCCAGCCGTTTCAGAGATTAGCCGGAACAAACAGACATGCGAACAGACAGACAGACAATTTTTTTTTAAATTGCATTGTCGTTTTCAGTATCCTTCATATGCACTTAGTAAAACATTGCTAATTGTAAGTTAGAAACAGACACTTCAATATAATTAAGGGCCGATTTTTCAATCGTCAGATAACTTTTATCTGTTGAATAAACATGTGACTTTGACATTTGTTCCATACAAAATCTGTCAAAGTCACATAATATTTATTCCTTACATAAAAGTTAACTGACGATTGAAAAATCGGCCCTTATTTGTATAGATGTGTCTGATGTTGTCAATTAACATATTATCTAACCTACTTGGACCTTGTACATATTGATTAACAATCTGTCGTGGTGCAGGCTAGAGCAGCTGGCGCGTCTGCTGGAGGTGGGTGCGGGGGGCGCGGGGGGCGGGCCGGACGCCCGCGCGCGCTGCCTGCTGGACGCCATAGAGCTCAAGCACCTGCAGCGAATAGACTTCCAGATCAAGGACAGCATCTGCAAGTTCCTGCAGAGCGATGTGAGTTGAACTACATCTATAAAAAAAATGGGGGCGTGTACTTATGTACGCGCGTGAGAAGTTATACTTCTTTAGCATCATTAAAAAATAGTTTTATATATTTATATATATATATATATATATAATATATATATATATATAATATATATCTATATATAATTTTTCGAGACTTAATGAGCGGTTAAGCAGACGACTTCATACTGTTAATTTTGTGTCACAGGTGCGCGCGCATCTTAAAATTTCACTCTCATAATTTTTTCATAACGCGCCTAAAGAAGTATAACTTCAATAATAATATCTATGGACGCTTCACACCACGTCAATCTGGCCCCGTGCTAAGTATCCGAAGAACTTGTGTTACAGGTACCAGACAACGGAATATATATTTAATACTTTCATACTATACACATATTATTATTTAAGATTTTTATTTTATTGAACACTTCCTATTATTATAATATATTAAATATACATTCCTATTATTGTTTATAATTACAAAAATATCAATATAATATGTAGGACTTGAAAGCCCACCTGGCGACGGCGACGGCTGCCTCCCTCGCGCCCGTCATCCGGAGCTGTCTCTCGGAGACGTTCTCCCGCGCACTGCAGCCGGCGCTCGACAGCTCCTACCGCCGGCTGCTGAAGCTCGTCACCAATGTCCTGCACAGCGCGTTCCACCGCCGTAAGCACCTGCACTCCTACATTTACTGTAACCATGTACAAACGTGCTGTGTAACTGGAGTTACGGTCTTGGAGATAACCAGCGAGAAACGCGTTATAATTCCGTGTTTGAATAAAACGCGCCTCACCGTCTCGAAGAAAATCGGCGTGAAACGCGTAATTTTTATTGAAATTACTTACAGACAGGGGCAGATTTACCCATTGCGAGTCTCCGAGCGACAGGTCTTTGCGAGGCCCTTTGTCCCATGGAAATGTACCTATGTGATGCGAAAGTAGGTCTGGTTGTTCGCGAGGCCCCTGCAAGAGCGAGGCCCCGGGCGTAGGCCCTGTTCGCCACACCCTAAGGCCGCTAACAGGATATAAACAAGAACACAATATAAATTACTTTATAAAAATTATAAAGTCATTTAAAGTGTACCTAACGTGCGTAAGCAATGGGGTGATTTTTGCATTGTATTTAGCATAATATTACAGTGGAGGCAAACTCGGCTGCCATACTGACCACGTCGTCTGGGCGCGCGTCGCGGGGCTTGCGCGCCGCCATACACAAGCACCAAGCGCTGCTGGACGCCCAGCCGGCGCCGGACGTACGTCAGCTGCAGGATGTTCTTGAGCAGTGAGTTTAATACCAAATTAAAGTCATGTAAATACATATCACAATAGTTTTCGATTAATCTGTGCAAACCGACTAGTGCAAGTGTCCCTATTATGTGTTTATGTAGGTATGTAAACTATGAATTATAATTTGCAACGATTTTATTTACCTACATACGATTGACAAAATATATGCGCTTGGCACAACTCTTTAATCGCTATGATAAGACCTGTTAAGTGCATGGGCTTCATTAATCGATATTGTTATTAATAAAATTTTGCAAAGAACCTTATTTATAATTTGTTTTAATGTTTAAACAGTTATTTTATAAATATTTTCAGGGTCCTTCAGACTGAATTAAAGGAGTTGCGGGTCAGGTTGTTCGAGTTGTTCATGTCGGAGGTGCACGCAGGCGCCGGCGCGGTTGGGCACGCCCGGCCCGCACCCCCTGCGCCGCCCGCACCGCCCTCACCCCCCGCGCCGCCCGCATCCCCCGCGCGATCGCACTCTGCCGTCAACCAGCTGGTCGGTCGTCATTGTAATTGGGTTGTAAAATATATACGACATTTATTTACCTTTGGACTCATTACGCAGAAAATAAAGCAAAACCTGAAATATATGTATACTAGATATATTTTTAAACACAACTTATTGTGCAGATGAAATCGGCAGTAATTAAGAAGCACATAGAGGAGGGTCACATCAACACGTCGTTCGAGGAGGCGCTGTCCTCCGGCGACCTCGCGCTAGTGGTGGCGGCGTGTCGCGGCGCGGACCCGGCGCGCGTGTTCGGCCCGCCCTGCCGCCTGCGACAGCCCGTGCTGCTGTCGCTGGTGCAGCAGCTGGTCACTGACATGGTCCACGACACGCAGTTGAAGTGCACGTAAGTATGTCGACGACTTTCCAAAATCCATTTAAAAATTAATTGTATGAACCTATGTCGGTTTACGGACGATAATTTAACGTGACTACGTCATAAATTTTTTCAAGTCAATGCCTCGGATGGGCATGTAAAAAGTCGGTAGTGCGCCTGATCTCTCGCAAGTCGTATCGGTTATGGTTGGGTTATGAGAGCCATGCGTTTGCTTAGCCGACCTGGTTTTAACGAAATCAGTGTTAGGGGAGCTATGATAACCTAATACTCCAGACAAGTACCTAACTGCAAAACATTTAAAAAAAAAACAACTGAGAATTCATCATTTCAGATACTTAGAAGAAGCTATAACAAAGCTGGACGTGCTGGAAGTGGGTACGCGCGCGCACCTGCCGCTGGTCGTGCACGAGGTCCGCACGCACCTCACGCGTTTCCTGCACGCCTACCCCGGACATATCGCCGCGACGAGGATCACGCTCATTCTAATGGCGGCAAACAACTTGATCAAATAATTACGTGTTTACTTTACAGAAGCTGTAAAATGTTTGTAATAAAGAGCATTTATTTTGTAAAAGTCTTGTATTAGTAGAAGTTCACATAAATCCTTCTTGTTGTTTTTATACCAATATTAACAAGTGGCGTGGGGTTTCTATAACTATTCAGATCGGCTTCACTTGCTCCTTACCTTTTGAGGATCCTAATACAAATCCCTATAAAATATGCAGGCTGGTGCTTCCTGAAGCAAAACCAGCGTTCGCTGCTGCCACTAATCTATATGAATAAAAATGTCATCTTATTTCTTAAGCGAGCTTCAGATTATTCGCAGAGTAGACCGAAAAGACATGACACGACAAACATTTAAATGTAACACTACCTAATACTTTACAGGCACTTCTGGTTTTGTACTATACTATACAATAATAAAAAAAGCTATGCACAAAGTGCATGCCAGAGAGAAAAAAAACAGTGTCAACTGTCAAGACACAAACGTCAATGTCATATGTACGATAATTCGATACGTCTGGGAATTGTGTTTATTTATAAATTAAGACTTTTATTTAATGTTCAAGTATTGCTATGAATTTCAAATAATACCTCGTTGTAAATTGCATATCCTAAAACAAATATTTATTCGTAAAACAAAGACTATCGTATGCTCATACTAAGTATGTTTATCAAATATTTGGGCCTGTTGCTTTTGTTAGCCCCGAACATTTTGTGCGCGTCTGCGGCCGTCCACAGCCACGGCGTGGATGGTGTCGAGCGCGAGGTGGACGGCGCGTACCGGCCGCGGGACCACGAGCACTACGGCGACGAGGGCCACAACGTGGAGTTCGATCACGAAGCAATTTTAGGTTCGTCTCGTCGTATAGTGTAGTGTGCATTTGTTTACTTACGCGGCGCCGGTGGTTTCGCAAGCGGCAATGTTTAGTCGCCTATAAGGAGTGCGTTAGCAATGTCCATTCGAATCGCTCTTACACTCCTCGTTCCCGCCATGCTGGTCATCACGTACTATTTCTCGATAGGTAGCGTGAAGGAAGCCGAGGAATATGACAAGCTGAGTCCGGAGGAGGCGCGGCAGAGGCTGTCCCTCCTGCTGCCCAAGATGGACCTGAACGCTGATAAGTTTGTTGACAGAAAGGAACTCAGGAAGTGGATCTTAAACTCATTCATGTAAGAGAAGTTTTCCAATAAGACTCGATTTTTTTTTAAATAACCTTGCCAGAAGATATATTTTCCTATGAAGAATGGTCTACTCAATAGCATTATAAAATATCATTAAAATAAGTCCCCAGTAATATCGAGTAATTTCAGGGACTAATAGATATAATGCAAAGCATAAAAATTTATAGTACCTAAATGTTATTTATATATTTATATTATAATGCTTACTATGTAAAAAGTTGTCTTAAAGCTGCAATAAATTAACATAACATGTGTGAGCGCATAAGCTCAGTAATATATTCAGGGCATGAATCATTATGTCCATGTAGGTAGGCACAAAGAGATAATATTTCCATACGAATAAGACTTCAGACATTGCCTATATTTTATATTCATCATAATCAGCACTATATCCTATTTTGTGTTATATTTGAGACATAAGTCTCTGTTGCTGCAAATTTGTAAATGAGGTTTGAGTTAGGAATTTAAGATTTTTATATAATTATCTTATAGTAGCTTTTATCATCAGCTTGTGATAAGTTGGGGTATACATGTGTATGTCTATATGTTATTTGTGGAACACAAATAACAAATACCTAGTTGCATAAAAACAAAGTTGTTAACGAAATTTTTAATCACATCCATATTTATGTATGAATTTAGGCCAAAAGAAACAGCAATGTGATTAGAAATTTCATTAATAATGTTTTTTCCTTGCAACTGGACCTCTAATATAATAATATTGAGATTACACCAAAACCTCATAAACTTTACCCATTTGCAATTCTTACTGAATACAAATTCTGAATCTGTGAAATCTGAGTAATAAAGCTAAATCTCATGGTCTGTATGAATGAAACTTTGTTACTCTTTTAAGCAATAACAAATAATGGATTTTGGTAAAATTTTCTTGGGTATTAGTTTTGGCTCTGGAATTACCCATATTAGGTGCAGACAAATATATGTGTATACAGAATTTCATTTTGGGCATACCTCAACATCAAGTATTAGTATTGATTATGTATTATTCTAGTAATTATCTTTTTATCTAGCTAAAATATTTTAATTGCTATATACTGAAAAATTATTAATGACAAATCCAGCATATTTTTTAATGAGTGGCTATTATTTAAAAACCTAACAATGGCTATGTGCATTGTGTTGATGACAATCTCTATTCAATTTGTCACAGTCAATGATACTTGTTTAATTATTATTTTGCAAACAATCACAAAATCATAGATAAAGGATTCATACACATTGTGTGAAAAACAATAGCTGTGGTTCATCCAAATAATTTTTGGTCCCTCAATGTTACTTTAACAGGATGTTTGGCAATGTTTATCTTGCACAAATAATAGCTAGATTCCTCATTTGATTACTTATAGTATTTCCCAAAATACAATATCCAAAGTGGCAATCAGTGGCATCAATATTTATACAGTGTGTAAAAAGAACAGTCACTATAACTTTGAGATACGATTATACTACCTGTCGTTATTTTGGAAAATATGTATTTTTTTACAATTTCCTTTTTTTTGTCGCAAGAATAACGAAAAGGGGAAAAAAACTAATTTTATAGTTACTGTTCTTTTTACACCCGTTATACTTTTTGGCATTAGTATTTATTCTTATACATATAATTTTTTGTATTAGAATTTATATACTTGTATTTATGTACTGTAACGCACCGACAGCAGCGACAACTACCGGACACAATTAGATATATTTAAACATTCCTTGACAACTACTCTAACTATCATCGAAAACAGCATGAACATCGGTTCAGTAGTCTTTGAGATTTATTGCGAAGAACGCGCGGCGGAGGACTTTGTTTTATAATATGTAATGTATTGAAAATGGTTAATTGTTTGTTCAAGTAACTTATCCAAAGAGGAAGCCGAGGAGCGTATGTCGGAGACAGACACCAACAAGGACGGCGTAGTGACGTGGGGGGAGTACCTGCAGGACGCGTTCGGCGTCGACACGGAGGAGGAGATAGGGCCCGAGGACACCGGAGACACTGGCATGGTATTCATATACAACAAGGTTTATTATTTGTAGAGTGTGGTACGTTTTGTTTGGAGCGCTTTATACATATTGGCCGAGCGTTGCCGAGTGGCGGCAAACGCCAATGTGTAGACAGACAATAATTTGCCTTGCCTTGTCATCGCTCGGCATCGCTCGCCTAGCTGGCCGAGTGAAGGCGAGCGCCTGTGAAGTGGACGGCTCATTTTCCGACACTTGTCTACGCTCGCGACCACTCGCCTCACTTCGGATCGGTGTCGGTGTTTATGCACAAATCAAAGGCGCTCGCCTGCGCTCGGCCGACAGCGTCCACACGTTTGCAGCCCTACAAACGCTCGTCTACATTGGCCACTAGTGTGCACTTGCCGAATGTGTGGACGGTGGCACTCGCCTTGCACCTATTTGCCGGCCAATATGTATAGCCGACTTAACATATTATCGTAACCTAACCTAACTACACTCCAGTCCGATTGTAATTCTCGAAGACTGTAAAGTCGATTAAATTTATGTGTCACTGTTTTTCTTTAGGCAGTGAATAATTGACATATGATATAAGTTTCGAAGTGTTACAGCCTCTATTGAGCGTTTAAATGGATTCAGAACGGAGTGTCTATTCGCCGTTGTCTCTTGCATAATATGTTATCTTAACATTTCTATGATTTTTGTACACTATAAAAGTATTGTGTTATAACTTGAAAGTAAATGAAGTATGCACCGTTTTATCGCTTGCAATGCGCGCGATAACAATGAAATCCTAGGTAATAATTTATTTCTAGTTTTTGATGTTCAATGAATCTACACAATAACTTCAATGTTTTGAAGCACTGCTGTTACAATGTTTGACTTTTTTCCTGAATTGTTTTTCCGTTTAAATAGTGACTGTTTGTTTTGGTATATAATGTTTAGAGGTTATCTAATAATAGTCTTATTAACTGTGATAGTGATTGAACATGAAAATAATAATTATTTATTTAACACAAACTATCATTACAGGCATATCCTAATGCGATAGCAGTGACATCATAATTTTATAACAATAATACCTTTTTAACTTACAATTTTAAATTCAAAAAATTGGACATAAATTATTTAATATAAATATTTTAATAACAATCAGCATTAACCTTTTAACCGCTTACGTCGGATTTATCCGACAAAATAAATATTTTCGCTCTATCGTATATTTCCTACTGTTACCGCCTGAACCATAAAAAAAAAACATTATAAACGGCGCGAAACAAAGTGCTGTGATTGGCCGCTGAGAATAGCGCGGAAACAAGGTATGCTGTGATTGGCCGCCGATGATTTCAAACGCAGACGCATAGAATTTTCGCTCCATTTTGTACGCATTATTATAAAATTATTTAAAAACCAATGTAATTTAGAAAACAACTACCGAACAATATACGCTTTATCAGTCTGTTTGCTCTTTATCTTCACTCCTCATATAATAATAAGCATCACGCAGCCATACCAGCAGAAACGCATAAATTACTTCAACACCTACTTAAATACCACAACTCGTTTAATGTGCGTTTTTATTTTATTACGCTGTGTTCTATCAAAATGGTGTTTATTTTATATGTACGAGGAATTATTGTTTATGTAATGAAATGTAACCAATAAAACAAAATGTCCGCAGCTGGTGCAGGAGGAGAAGTCGATGTGGCGCGCCGCGGACGCCAACGGCGACGGCAATCTCGACTTTGCCGAGTTTGAGGTTGGTATAGTACGTCCGAGATACATATCTAAAAGTAAACAAACCGAAAACATCGAAATTTTCACATATTCACTTATTGTGCTCACTTATCAACACTTTCACAGGTATATTAGGATCATACTTCAATACATATCAATACATTTTTATAACAATTAAACAATCATTAACATATTTAAACATGAAATGAAAAACTTTCACAGAAAATATACGCTTTTTTTATTTTTGAAGATTTTATGGCCTGGTAACAAAACCTTTAAGCCAAGTAAATATACGCTATTTTGACACAGCCGACTATAGAATATAGTCTATGGATTCATGTAGCAAACAATATTCATTGGATTAATATTGGTTAATTGGTGTTTGTATTGGTACGTTTGTGGTAAATTTATCTCGGACGTACTATAGCACATAATATCAATATAGCATACATTATGACAACCGAGTCCCAATTTCACCAACATATTAAAATTATGTTTACCGTCTTTTTACGAGGTTTAAAATGAGTGCTCCGTTCTAACTTTGAAAGTGAGATCGAATAGAGTATAGGAATAGAGAGTTTAGCATTGAGCGCGTTTAAGAGTAGTTCGTGAAATTGTAGCTCATTGTACTTACAATTTTTTTAAGTTAGAAACTACATCTACACGTTCTCAATGTAAAGATTTTGGGGATAGGGGATTTTGCATTGACCTTTCGTCAGTATTTCTGTTGTTTCACATGAAATAAAAATGATTTTTATTTTAGAACACATACTGACTATTTTTACCAAACTACGGATCAGCAGCTGTTTAGTAATTTTAATACATACGAGTGAAGATACAGCAGTATTGATTGTAGCACACAAAACTAAGTACACGCCAATCTGTATGAATATATAATATGTCGCAGTCATCTAATTGAATCAGCTATTTGATTAAATGTCTAGCGCGCTTATTGGATAACGTTGAACGTTATATTAAACAACTTGACGAGTTGTCCTTTAGTCAGTCACTTAAATTTCGTAATTTCATAAACGCGGTAGTCGTTCAATTAAACTGCTGATTAAATCAGATGACTGCGACATAGATAAGGGCTATTTTCCTGCAGACGTTCACGAACCCGGAGGAGCACGAAGTGATGCACCCGTACCTCGTGCGGCAGACGCTGCGGGAGAAGGACAGCAACAACGACGGACACCTCGACTTCGACGAGTACGTCGGCGAGAGAGGTGAGCTCGTTTCCCCTTATGATTATCACCGAAATTTTGCCGATTTAAAAAGTAGCCTATGATATTCTCCGTGATCGCTCTATAAGGTTTAAGGTTCAGAGGCACCGCTACGTAAATTTTCTTAGGCCTTACACTACTGCGACATAGACAATGCCGACTATATTTTATAGTGTTCATAAATTTCGTGTCAGTGAGCGATGCTCGAGCGCGGAGCTGTTTGGTATTCTATCTCCACTTTTACCCGTCTGCTATGGAGCAGACGGGTAAAAGTGGAGAATAAGGGTTATGTTTTTCGAGAGTATTTGGTTGTTGAGAGTTGTTTGGTTCTGCACCCTGAACGGTTCGATGGATTTTAGCTTGAGAGATGTCGTTAGATTCGTGTTTGACACGGAGTATATAGGCATAAAATTTTTATGTGATTTTTAAATGACCATCTTTTTATTTATGTGGTGTGCGTGCAGGCGGGCAGCAGGACCGCGAGTGGGCGCTGTCGGAGCGCGACAAGTTCGACCACGAGCTGGACCTCGACCGCGACGGCCGCCTCGACGAGCGCGAGCTGCGGCGCTGGCTCATCCCCGACAACGAGTGAGTAGTGACGAGCGGGCGGTAGCGCCGCAGACGGGCAGCAGGACCGCGAGTGGGCGCTGTCGGAGCGCGACAAGTTCGACCACGAGCTGGACCTCGACCGCGACGGCCGCCTCGACGAGCGCGAGCTGCAGCGCTGGCTCATCCCCGACAACGAGTGAGTAGTGACGAGCGGGCGGTAGCGCCCCGACGAGCGAGCAGTGACGAGCGGGCGGTAGGGCCGCAGGCGGGCAGCAGGACCGCGAGTGGGTGCTGTCGGAGCGCGACAAGTTCGACCACGAGCTGGACCTCGACCGCGACGGCCGCCTCGACGAGCGCGAGCTGCAGCGCTGGCTCATCCCCGACAACGAGTGAGTAGTGACGAGCGGGCGGTAGCGCCCCGACGAGCGAGCAGTGACGAGCGGGCGGTAGGGCCGCAGGCGGGCAGCAGGACCGCGAGTGGGCGCTGTCGGAGCGCGACAAGTTCGACCACGAGCTGGACCTCGACCGCGACGGCCGCCTCGACGAGCGCGAGCTGCGGCGCTGGCTCATCCCCGACAACGAGTGAGTAGTGACGAGCGGGCGGTAGCGGCCCGACGAGCGAGCAGTGACGAGCGGGCGGTAGGGCCGTAGGCGGGCAGCAGGACCGCGAGTGGGCGCTGTCGGAGCGCGACAAGTTCGACCACGAGCTGGACCTCGACCGCGACGGCCGCCTCGACGAGCGCGAGCTGCGGCGCTGGCTCATCCCCGACAACGAGTGAGTAGTGACGAGCGGGCGGTAACGCCCACGCTCCCGACGAGCGTGTAGTGACGAGCGGGCGGTAGGGCCCCGACAACGAGTGAGTAGTGATGAGCGGGCGGTAGCGCCCCGACGAGCGAGCAGTGACGAGCGGGCGGTAGGGCCGCAGGCGGGCAGCAGGACCGCGAGTGGGCGCTGTCGGAGCGCGACAAGTTCGACCACGAGCTGGACCTCGACCGCGGCGGCCGCCTCGACGAGCGCGAGCTGCGGCGCTGGCTCATCCCCGACAACGAGTGAGTAGTGACGAGCGGGCGGTAGCGCCCACGCTCCCGACGAGCGTGTAGTGACGAGCGGGCGGTAGGGCCCCGACGAGCGAGTAGTGACGAGCGGGCGGTAGCGCCCACGCTCCCGACGAGCGTGTAGTACAAGCGGGTGGTATGGCCCCGACGAGCGAGTAGTGACGAGCGGGCGGTAGCGCCGCAGGCGGGCAGCAGGACCGCGAGTGGGCGCTGACGGAGCGCGACAAGTTCGACCACGAGCTGGACCTCGACCGCCTCGACGAGCGCGAGCTGCGGCGCTGGCTCATCCCCGACAACGAGTGAGTAGTGACGAGCGGGCGGTAGCGCCGCAGACGGGCAGCAGGACCGCGAGTGGGCGCTGACGGAGCGCGACAAGATCGACCACGAGCTGGACCTCGACCGCGACGGCCGCCTCGACGAGCGCGAGCTGCGGCGCTGGCTCATCCTCGACAACGAGTGAGTAGTGACGAGCGGGCGGTAGGGCCCCGACGAGCGAGCAGTGACGAGCGGGCGGTAGGGCCGCAGGCGGGCAGCAGGACCGCGAGTGGGTGCTGTCGGAGCGCGACAAGTTCGACCACGAGCTGGACCTCGACCGCGACGGCCGCCTCGACGAGCGCGAGCTGCAGCGCTGGCTCATCCCCGACAACGAGTGAGTAGTGACGAGCGGGCGGTAGCGCCCCGACGAGCGAGCAGTGACGAGCGGGCGGTAGGGCCGCAGGCGGGCAGCAGGACCGCGAGTGGGCGCTGTCGGAGCGCGACAAGTTCGACCACGAGCTGGACCTCGACCGCGACGGCCGCCTCGACGAGCGCGAGCTGCGGCGCTGGCTCATCCCCGACAACGAGTGAGTAGTGACGAGCGGGCGGTAGCGCCCCGACGAGCGAGCAGTGACGAGCGGGCGGTAGGGCCGCAGGCGGGCAGCAGGACCGCGAGTGGGCGCTGTCGGAGCGCGACAAGTTCGACCACGAGCTGGACCTCGACCGCGACGGCCGCCTCGACGAGCGCGAGCTGCGGCGCTGGCTCATCCCCGACAACGAGTGAGTAGTGACGAGCGGGCGGTAGCGCCCCGACGAGCGAGCAGTGACGAGCGGGCGGTAGGGCCGCAGGCGGGCAGCAGGACCGCGAGTGGGCGCTGACGGAGCGCGACAAGTTCGACCACGAGCTGGACCTCGACCGCGACGGCCGCCTCGACGAGCGCGAGCTGCGGCGCTGGCTCATCCTCGACAACGAGTGAGTAGTGACGAGCGGGCGGTAGCGCCGCAGGCGGGCAGCAGGACCGCGAGTGGGCGCTGTCGGAGCGCGACAAGTTCGACCACGAGCTGGACCTCGACCGCGACGGCCGCCTCGACGAGCGCGAGCTGCGGCGCTGGCTCATCCCCGACAACGAGTGAGTAGTGACGAGCGGGCGGTAGCGCCTCGACGAGCGAGTGGTGACGAGCGGGCGGTAGCGCCCCGACGAGCGAGTAGTGACGAGCGGGCGGTAGCGCCCCGACGAGCGGGCGGTAGCGCAGCAGGCGGGCAGCAGGACCGCGAGTGGGCGCTGACGGAGCGCGACAAGTTCGACCACGAGCTGGACCTCGACCGCGACGGCCGCCTCGACGAGCGCGAGCTGCGGCGCTGGCTCATCCCCGACAACGAGTGAGTAGTGACGAGCAGGCGGTAGCGCCCCGACGAGCGAGCAGTGACGAGCGGGCGGTAGCGCCTCGACGAGCGAGTGGTGACGAGCGGGCGGTAGCGCCTCGACGAGCGAGTGGTGACGAGCGGGCGGTAGCGCCCCGACGAACGAGTAGTGTTGAACGAGTAGTGTCGAGCGGACAGTAGCGCCTCGACGAGCGAGTTACGACGAGCGGGCGGTAGCGTAGCTAATGGCAGGCGCATATCGCGCTATCGAGCGTCTTATCCTTCATAATTATATTACAGACATAATTATGTAACAGTCGGAACCTGAATACAGGCTTGATATTCATGTAACAACATGTACCATTAAATTAAATTCCAAACACGAAAGTGACACACTTGACAGCACTCCAAGGCTCCAAGGTTGCGCCTTGACGAGTTTTCTACTCTCGTGCCAATCGCGCAGGTTGTCAAATGAAGGCAGGTATTAATACGTTTATTAAAATAAAATCGGTTGTCCGTTTCAGTGAAATCGCCGACGAGGAGGTGGACCACTTGTTCGCGTCGGCCGACGACGACCACGACGACCTGCTGTCGTACGACGAGATCCTACGCCACCACCGCTTTTTCGTCGGCTCCGAGGACGACCATCGCCGCTTCGACGACGAACTGTAAATCTCGTCGACTAACTGTTAACCTCGTCGTCAAACTGTTAACCTCGTCGTCAAACTGTTAACCTCGTCGACTAATTGTAAATAGCCGACGATCCTACCGACTGCACTAAAAGTTAGTACTGAAAAGCTGGACTATCCCATGTGTAACATTTAAGTTACGTATGTAAAAACAAAAAGTTGCATAGTATAATTCAAAGCATAATACTGGCCAACTTTAAACATTAGATCTGCCCTGTAACAAAATTTATCAATTATTATTTTTAATTTGATTTTCAACTGTCAGATTTCTTTTATTTGTCGAATAAACATGTGACTGACTATTGTTTCATACAAATCTGTCAAAGATACATATTATTTATTCCGCAGGTAAAAGTTATCCGACTATTGAAAAATCAGTCCTAAAGGTAGTTTTTTTTCTGTATTACTTTACAGTATAAATTACAACAGAGATCCAAGCAGGAACATTTGATAGCTTTGTAAAGTTATCGAATGATGTATTGTATGAAAAGCTTGGCAGAGCAACAATACAATTTATTATATTATTTAAATTACTTGGAGCCTTCAAATGTTACTGCTTGGGCTACAGTAAATCATCAGAATATTTTATTAAGAGTTGTTTAAGAATTTATTTAATTTTAATGGTGGCCATATAAAGACTTAACTTAAACACACTGGACTGTCAAGTACTCAAATATTTTTATCCTATTTTATATTATTACATACATTGTACATAATATATCTGATAACTAGTCATCAGTATTCTACTTAACAATAGTTTAGAGATACATAGTCTTGCCTCTATAGTGTCAAGCGGCAGATACACATGCCAGTTACTGGCACTCCGCGGATACATTTGCATAGGGGCATCAACTGGCATGTCAGTTAATGGCCTTAATGCCCGGACTGCCATGCGCATAGCTGTCCCACGTGTCAGTTTGGCAACCACTTGGTCCCTTTCCTCAATGGGCATGCAAGTAAATCAAATGTTGTGCTAGCTATTGTACGGTAGGTACAGGGATGCCAGTTAGCGGATACGCACGGCACCAGTAGGCACGTGTATTGAAGGAGCTGTATGCTAGTGTGTCATCTATGGGCATGTGTGTCCCCAGCTTTATGATGAATATTCCTAAGTAATAACTTACAAGTATAGATGTAATTGTGTGCAAGCCACGCGAGTCTAGCAAGAAGTCAAATGCCATGTTATTAACAAACTCAAATCTTCTCAAAAACTGTTTCTTGACAGTTGCTGTACAACTATTAGACTTTGTCAGGCCTACAAATAACTTCAACGCAAGTCGTACTTTACCTAAAATAGTTTTATTGTATAATTAATATATTTTTGTGACTGTAATAAATTATGATTTGAAATAATTATCGCGTATTACTGAACATTGCATTATGAATGAGAACTAGTCGTGTTCGGGTGTTCGAGACTGGGAAGTGCATAATCAAACTCCAGATCCATTTACAATATTTTTTTATTCAATATAATAATCTTAATAAATCCAAAATATTTACACAATACAAAAACATACTATATGATTTTGATCAACGTCCTCTCGCCTGGGTATTTCGTGATTACTAGAACTGAAGTCCAGCAAGATCTACACTACTCCTATAGTAAGTCCTCGGCTACCGCTTCCGAGAGATCTCAGATCACGTCGGTCGAAAGGAAACATTTGCTATTAGAAGCGGTAACGCGCGTATTGCACATCGTGTGGTATGCCGCCGTTGCTGTTCGAACATGTGTATAAGACTCAGTTTAAACCTAATAAACGATAGATACATGCCACTGTACCGCAGTTCCGAGGCGGGCGATCGACACAGACGGTGTGCACGATTATATTAGATCTCTTATTAGTGTATATTTCTGTGCAAACAATGTAAAAATTGCCCGTCTCAATTCTGCCCCTAGCGTCGTACAATATAGCACTCGACGTATAATTACAAACCGTAGGGTTCAATTGATTTAAATTAAAATGCATATCTTGTATAACTATGTAGAAGCGTTGCCAAGCGCCGGGACACTCACTCGCGTGCCGCGTCGTGGAGTTGGCGGTATAAAAAACCTTGCTAAGTATCGATTTTGGATACTGTTGATTTATAGGACAGTCACGGGGACCACAGATTATATTCTTACTCTAGGGCGATCTTAACTTACGTCTGCAGATTGCATTTATATATTAAAAAACTACCGTATCCATTAATATTTATTAACAATATTGTTTGACATTTATATCGTTTATTATTTTGACCTTCGCACCTGGCCTTTGGCCTACATTAAATAAATAAAGACTCGGTCGGTCGCCCTCGCGGACGGCCGGGGCGGGCGCCGGGCCGCCGCGACGGCCGACGGAGATATTGCGACTGTTGCAACTTTTTAATTTTTACAAACTGAAAAAATCACAACATACAATTTGAATTTTATTCCTACGTCGCAATAACGTAATATAGTTTACTCCGATAGGACACCTAAAACACTAGCGTGTGATTATATTTAAGACAGGACGCGTAGCCAAAATCACTAGTACCTATCGATTAACGATTAACACGAATATTACAATGAAACAGTAAAAAAATAAGTTTTCTAGGGACGACGATCGGTTTAACGTCGAAACGATACTGCGAATATAATCTCTCGGACTGCGAGCGCTAGTGGCGGGCGCCGTGCCCGGCGACACGGACGCGACGACGCGGCACTCCCGCGGAACATTTAAAAAGCTCAGGACAACTTGGAATGATATACTTGTGTTTAACGCTAAAGATCGACAAATTAAAATCACCGCAAACTCGAGGGAAACGTCAGCGACGGCCCGGCGGGAACGGATACGCACAGTTTAAATAATAAAAAGCCCTTCCGTCTAGATTTACAAATTCCTCTAATCTACTCTAGGGTAATGTACTACACTCGCGCGCTCGGGCAGGCGGTCCGCTGCGGCGGGCGACGCACCGTTACGTAGTGGGGGGGAGGGGAATGTGGTACTAATGAAGATTGGCTCGAGATATATTCTATACCCAGTCTTTATTTACAAACCGAGAACTTTTTAAATGTTCCTCGTACGACAGCCGGCGCGGCGCGGCGGGTCGGTGCGTCGAGGGTCCACTCAGTTGTAATTATTACTTTACAAATTATATTTCATGCGTCCGCCGCAGAGCGCACGGCGGCGTGCGGCGGCGCACCGACCCGCCCGGCGCGCGGCCTCTGGAATGCGATCACAACTGTAAACATAACTGCCGTATCTCACCTACACTTCCCTTATATCATACAATTACATATATTATAATATACATTATATTTATATAATTATTAATGTAAAACATCTCGCGTAGAATGATTAGCGTAAAAATAACTACGAGCCGAACTCTACTCGTCTAACGTTACGTTTGAACTAAAAATCGCGAGGACGGCAAACGAGGAGGAAAATAATCGGAGGCGAAACGGGGGGGGGGGGGGATGAATGGATGAAACGATATACTGGATGACGAAGTACCGGAGGGGACGGGGTGGGGGTGAATGCGACTGGGGGGTTGGGGGGTACGCTGAAACGAAGTAGGCGTGATGTGTACAGTCCGCGAGTGACGAGCAGGCCGCGGCATCTGGGGGAGACGGCACACGTTAGTTCAAAAGCCATTGTTAAAATCTCAAAACGTCATTCGGTTCGACCCGCCGACTGCGGGTACGAGTATTATTACTCATATATTAAAATAAAAATAAAAAATTACGTATACATTATCATCTTAGAATTTACAATATACTTGCGACCAAATACTTAAACACTTGGCAAATTATGGGGCGCTCAAGTGACACACTTTCCGGAAAAACAAAAGAATACTATATAATATAATGATAATGAATACGCGTTCCAGTATTCGTTCGTTCGCGACAGTTCCCGCACTGACCTCAGCCGCCGCGCGCGCCCACACCTTGTTGCGATGTCGCCTGTAATCAAGATATGAGACTGTTTATTTTAACGTTACGTATACACAAATGTATATTGTAAAATTCAATAAATATAAATATTTTAAGTGCACATCTGCATCAATTCAAACAGAAACATTCAAGTATGGAACATAATAAAGTTGTTCATTTTTAAAAGTGGAACGAAACGTTGTTTTATCTGTACTATTGGTAAACCTCTGAATAGGTTTTCAAGTGAAGGTCATCGCAATTCTTGAGACCGAGCTTGATTCTTTATTAATACAGGCCTAAGTGTAGCCATACACCACACAGCCTATCGTCCAATTGGCACGTCGCTACTAATTGAATGTTAGAATTGTGGCTTACTTATTAGTTTAATTTGTTTGTGTGTGTGTTTGTGCGTATGTGTGTTGCTGCTGCAAACGTGATCGAGTGTTCTTAGCTATAACTCATTACGTAACTTTTTTCATAGTCATTGTCAAAAACACTATTTAAAAAGTTCAATTGTCAAAATTTTTACGGTATATATTTTTTTAAAGTTCAAACATTAAATGTCGATATCCAGTAACTCGAAATCACCGATGTAACATATCCGGGCGCCCGGCGTGCGCGTACCTTCTCGTATCACTTGCAGCAGGAGGAGGCGCGCGGCGCGTCGTCCACGAGCCGGCGCGCGCCGCCCGCGCCGCCGCCGCCGCCGCCGCTCTCGCTCTTTGGTAACTTGTTCGCTGGAACACCACAGACAACGATTTGGTAAGGCGAACACAGGCAATTCGCGGCCAAAAAGCTACAAAAACAATGTATATAACTTTTTGGTCACTTGGATTTAGAAAAAACATTTTCGTAGAGTTTGTGAGTGATGGACGAAAGCTGGCAGTTCTCTTCTATCTCTGTAATCTAACAGAGACCATATATTTTGCTGCAAAATTATTCCTCTTTGTATTCTTATATAAAAAAAGGAATTGCTATTCGTTAGTCTCGCTGAAATTCGAGAACGGCTGAACCGATTCTAAGTAAAATATAAACAGTTTTTTGTGCAGACATGTGATGAGAGATTGGGGTATGTGCTAGGATGTAGATTCTCAACATTTTAATTTAAATGTATAGATTCGGCTATTTTTAGTCTTGAAATATTCGTGGATGTCCCGGGATTTAAACGGTTCATCACAAACTGTTTCTATGCTCAACGAAGTGGCAGGGGTCAACTAGTACTATATATTTTATACTAGCTTTTGCACACAGCTTGAATATAGGAATGTGTGCACAATAATCCACACTCCAGTAATTTGATCCTTTCTTTCAAAGGTTGTCTGAAAGAAATTGCTATTGTAGTAATAAGGCCGCCGTTGTGTACTATCGTATTTTATTTTGTGTTGTTTAACTTACTGTATATGTGTAACTTCTGATTGTGCACAATAAAGTATATTTTCATTTCATTTCAAGTTTCATGATGATTAAGTAGTTTTCGGGTGAGATGAGAATAGTATCACAGATATCTATGGGAAGCGATAATCAGCTCTAACAAACATACTTCGCCCTCACGCCACAGAGTACATCTGCCTCGCTACTAGACTATCGGTCGTGCCCGCGGCCTTACCGATGGCTAGGAAGATGTCGTTGACGTTCATGGCGGTCTTGGCGCTGGTCTCCATGAACAGCAGGCCGTTCTCGTCGGCGTAGGCCTGCGCCTCGTCGAACTCGACCATGCGCTTGGCGGCCAGGTCGCTCTTGTTGCCCGCCAGCGCGATCACGATGGACGGCGACGCCTGCCGCTGCAGCTCCTTCACCCAGTTCTTCGCGCGCCCGAATGTGTCCTGGAACGTGACAGGCGTACAATGACAAGGATGCCATAGATATATCTGATCGAATATCGTCGCTTTATCTTCTCAACCTCGTATCTAAAAAATCTATGTTTTCTCAATAATATCTAGCTTGTAACCTAAAGTATATAAACATTCAGTTTTATATACTTTAGGTTAATACAAGCTAGATGTAATACATAATACAATCTAAAATTATTAAGTTTTTTACTCTACTGAAAAGATGTAGTTTTATAGATACGAGGCTGTGAAGGTAAAACGAAGAGAAGCTGTTGGTTCTTGATGGAAATTTATGTTCACAATAATAACAACTTTTATTTACACTTAATTAAAGTGGACAAGTTTTTTACAAATATTTTTATGTACAACAATGCTTATTTCTTGTGATTGCGTTTATTATACAAACACTTACGGATAGTGTTCTTTATGTTTTTCCAACGTTTTGTTAAGCAAAAAATATCGCGACACTATCCATAATTATTGCATATTTTAACGTTTTTACAATACCGCCTACTTTACCGCTGCTCGCCCATTAGACGAAATCGATTCAACTACAGATTGTAGAAGAGAGAGGAAAGAGCAAACAAATGATTTAAGAACATCATAGACCATTGTCCGAACGTGCCATCCATTCGCCACCAACCCACAGAGAATAATTCACGCATTAAAATTATTATGATCTTGATTGTATATCTTCGTAAATTTTGTTATGCACACTTCACTATATACATACTGAAGATGCGTAAAATTAATGTAAACGTCTCAAATCCCGTGGTGCTTCGACGTCGAAAAATCAAATCCCTTCGCATCTAATGAACAGCTCGTGACTACAACTTTGTTGCAAATCATTAACTTATTCATGAAGATATTATGATAATTATTCATTTCTTATTATCCTGAATAACATTTGCCGAAGCGAACAACAATTCGGTGCAAACGAACATTTTATTGTTCTCTGTTTGCATTGAACAAACTATAATCGGTGACCGACTTTTCGTATGTGAAAAATAGAATAAATTAGTCAGTCAGTCATAAATAGTAGTAAGGTCCTGCAAAAAGTAGGCCATGGATGGTAACCCTTATGTGGGAGTCTGCAGTAGTTGTTGTGACAGTTCACAGTAGTACAATAGCTCGGCGTACGAACCGACGCCGTTATCTATGAGACACGTCGAAGATAGCGCCTATCGGTTGTCTGTTGGAGTTAATAGGGACATTGTTCCAGACACCACTTCTCACTCAGACAATATGGACCTACACACAACCTTATTACTAATAAATATATTAAGTGTTTTGTTTTTAAGTTTTGCTGTATTTGAGAATTAATCCAAGACTTATTATCACTTTCTAGATTATATAATTTAATATTTATGAGTGAAAACTTGTTATTGGCTTCTTTACTTTTCAGTTAAATTGCTAGTGTTAATATTTATGAAGCTGTAAGTTTTCCGAATAAAATATTTAATCACATTCTGTTTATGTATGAACTTAGGGCGAAAGAAACAGGAATGTGATAAAAAAAATAGTTTAATTATTAACTTGCAACTGGAACGCATCTTACGTGAAAGAACTGGTCTATTTAAACCAGCGCACAAGAGCAGGCGATCGATGGATCCTCGCCCTTGAACTTGAAGACCTATGCGTGTAATACGATTGTGCGCCGCCGAATCAACCGTAATGACCAGCTACTGGACCGGATTGATGACACAACGTGGCTAGTGCTTCAATTAGTCGATTCAGATTCTCCCCCGGTTTCTGAAAGACTGATCAAATCGTCGATGAGCTAACACGAGTTAACAAGCCATTATGAACGATCATTGGTGAACATCACTCGCTACGTTCACCGAGGATCTGTCTGTTACTTAACTCAAAGCTGACTATAAATCAGTGAGCAAAATTATAGGGATATTATGGCTCTGTTTTTGCTATCTGATAAAGAAAGAGACTGACTGACTAGTGACAGATTAGAAATTCTAAGGAGTTGTATTGTTAATGTAGCCTATACAATATTCGCATTAGTATTGTAAATGTGAATGATCAGTACAAAAGTCGAAATTGACCAATGAAGCTAAAGCCATGTTGTTTGTGTTAATTATTTTTTACACGTTACCAAGCACCTAATTGAAGTACATAAGCCATTTTGAAATTAATTAATTCAACAACGATGACTCGGCAATCTTATCATTAGATATAACACAATGAATAAGTATTTATTCGCTTGCTGGGACAAAATATAACAATCTACTTATCTCTAATTAGCTCTTATTTTGTAGATGTCTCATAATAGGCATCTGTCGGGCGCCGGAGGAAATCGACTGCAGCGGAAGGACGTCGCGACCCGCTACATATCGCTATTCCTAGCGTACTTGCGGTACTCTTGTGGCCTACATGGACATTGGAGACATGTAATGTGGTGTCAGCAGAAACAATTGGCACCTACGAATACCACCTAGAATTATGACGCTCATACAACTGATATAGCTATCTTTTCATCCATCATTCATATGTAGCACTCAATTTCCCCTGCTTACCCCCTAATTGAAAAAAAGCTAACCCTCTCCGGGTTAGGGTTTTGTCTCGTAGTAGTGGGGAGGGTTTAAATAAGTAAGAAGATTAAAACTGGGATACCTATATCACTCAGTGAGGTACCTACTCCAGACTATTGATAAAAGAAAGATCGATTGAAAGTGTCAAACGCTTGTAAAGGTATAAAAATAGTGTCTTTTTTTATTAAAGCGTTGAGGTTATGCTTGCGTAGCGTTTGACATGTAGAGGTGTGGGGGGATATGATCATTGCGCGAACTGGGTGTTAATTTGGTGATCACGAGGCTGACCCTGTCACATCGCGGTCAGGGTCGGCGACATCGGCACGCGACTCGGTGGTCGGTCACCACATCGAGTTACCAGCTGGTCTACTGTACACAGTGACATCCTAAACTCAGCATAAAACTGCATAAGCATGACGATCTTGAATAAAAAGTTATAGTTTCATTTATGATGTCTGAATGAGTCAGTTCGACAAAACCGGAATTAAGTTAAATAACGACGAGGTTGAAATATTTGACAGTCGATTTGTTTTCTGAATGAAATCCTTAGGAAATTGGTCATCATTTAAGATGTTATGGCTTGGTCAAGCCAAGTCACATTTTCCTTTTTATATAATACACAAGTACAAGTTAATGATCGTACAGCAACGAATCAAAGTCATTATGTGCGACAGTGTATACTTGTAAGTATTCAGATGTAATAAGATTTGAGGCGGAGCTTCGCCTACGCAGAAAAGCAGATACGCTAGGTACAAAATAATTAAAAACGCAACTTTGATCAAACGTCCTGAGCATGACCTTGTTTCGAAGTGTCTATGCTCTAGTCTTCTGTACTTCCTACTTTGCTAAACACTTTTTTTACACTATGAAAAAAATGGAATTACGAGCAACATATTATGCTATAATTATACATACTTAATCATTTATATTTAAGGAGCAGACAACCAAAATATGTTTCCTACGTTTCGGTTAAATGACTGTGATAAGCCGATTGGTGAATTGTTTCACCAATTTTCGAGATGAATAGAGTAGGTTTCGAGTGAATTCACGCCAACATCGGAGTGTGCCACAGACATTATCTGATAAGGACCGCCCCGCCCGCATGGGGGGCGTATCCGTTCATTAAATTACATATTTTGTAAATGAAAGGTCTAATTTATAAATTGTAGTTTGATTGCGACTTCCTCACCCAACTACTTTCACCGCTATTTGTGACAAAATCGTTTATTAATGACTACTATTAATAGTAAATCGTTTATCAAAGGAATTTATAGATATCATAGAATGTGTTACATTATCTTTTAAATTAAAATGTTAACTGTCTACATGCTTATTACTTAATGCAATAATTGATCTTACTTTACTATCATAGGATCTAAGACCCGTATTTATAAACATGTCTCAACCCCTACTTGAGAACTTATTAGACAGTTAAAATAATCTTTCCTTTCACTGTTAAAAATAACCTACGTCACTTATGTTTCACTTTAATTATTTTCTTTTTGAAACGCAAAAAATAAAGATTATAAAAATATATTTTGATATTTATTTATAATATGAATAGGTATTACGTTTCTAAAAGAAAAAAGATAGTAAGTATGTTAACATAAGTAAAGTTGGTCATTTTAAAAGTGAAACGAAGCGTTGTTTTATATGTAAAATAGGTTCTCGAGCAGAGATTGAGATCGATTTTTACCCCCGGTTTCCCGTATGCTATTCAAATGAATGATCAACTAACATGGCATTCAAATCAACAACCCATATTGAACGCTGATTGGTGGAATATTATTAACAGAAAGGAACGGACATATTATATTTGATAATTACATCACGCACGCACTTGCAAGATTTGTTAAAATTCCACAGATAAGGTTAATTCACCAAAGACACCGATTAGTCGACACACGATTTGAATCAGCGAGCGAGCGTGATGTAATTAAAATATCTGTCCGTTCCTTTCTGTCTGATAATATTCCACCAATCAGCGTTCAATATGGGTTGTTGATTTGAATGCCATGTTACTTGATCATTCATTTGAATAGCGTACGGGAAACCGGGGGTTAGACTAGTTTATTAATACGGGCCAGACAATGTAAAAATCTCGTCTCACGATGTTTGTCCTTCGAAATGCTGAAGTCGGTCTCAAGAGACATTGTAAGTTATGAGTGTTATGACGCGGGCTATAAGTAAGTTGTGATGCTGTTGGTGATTATTTATATGGCAGAACGTTAGCCTAGTCAGCGCTGTGTGTGAACAGGGCGATTTGTTTATACACGAGTCTGCAATCTCGTTCCGAGTACTGAGTAACTGACCCGCCGGGCGCCGCTGAGCCGTTCTTATCGGCCATCGTTTTGTGTCAATGTCAGACACTCGTCTGGCGACTTCTAACACCAGTCCTTCTCTATCATGTCTTTGACCTCATGAGCCTTTAAAGTCGGCTATACATATCGGCCGAGAGTAGGCCAACGCGAGCGTCGGCAAATAGGTGCAAGGCGAGTGCTATCGTCCACACATTCGGCAAGTGCACACAAGTGGCCAATGTAGACGAGCGTTTGTAGAGCTGCATAATACAATGGTGGCTATACAAACGTGTGGACGCTATTGGACGAGCGCAGTTGAGCGCCTTTGATTTGTGCACAAAAACCGACACCGATCCGAAGTGAGGCGAGTGGTCGCGAGGGGTCACGAGCGTTGGCGAGTGGCGGTAAATGAGCTGTCCACACGTTGGCGCTCGCCTTCGCTCGGCCAGCTAGGCGAGCGATGCCGAGCGATGACAAGGCAAGGCAAATAGACTGTCGTTGGCGTTTGCCACCGCTCAGCAACGCTCGTCTAATATGTACATGCGACTAAAGAAATAACCCTTTTAACTCAAGAGCTACATAGCTTCTGGGGTCGATAACTTCTGAATATTGATAATTTGGCCTACTTTGTTGGACCGATATTATTTCTGACCGACTTTTTGGATGTCGTATGCCTTGCGCTATTACAATCGTTCTATTTTTCACCTAAAAAAAGTCTGTCACCGGTTATAGCTCGTGGGCTTAAGTTGTAATTTGCTCGTGGGGTTAAGTTGCCATTTTCACCGATTCGATAACTAGAGAGACTGTGTAGCAGTATCGAGGGGTTCCTATAACTCCAATGCAATCACCCTTAACATTTGAAGAGCCTCACCCAAATTCCTACCTACAAGATAGGGCTTCCCTCAGGAGAAGCATCCCTCGCCACTGATATGCGGTAAGTGAAAACCGAGTGCTCGACAGTCGAGTCGCCAACAAGTCTGCAAAGGTCACGGACGTGGGCAACTGGCAACTGGCGGCGGCAGGTCGTTATATAACAAAACACCGCTTGTGCACTCCATCGAACTGCACTAAAGGATACGGGTTCGATTATTAGCTCAGTATTTTTTAACGTACCCGATTTGAGGCTGTACAAGAAGCGTGTTTCGCCGTTAAATGTAAGTAGTGACAGCCTGTGAGTAGCTTGTTAACTTAATTAAAGTAGGCCTTTGCAAATAATAGATGATTTATACAGTAATTTCCGAAGTAACCACTCCTTAAATACTGGAATAGGGCCTGGAAGCCTGGGACAGGCGGTTTTAAATGTCGCCCAGCACATCCGGCAATCTCACGACACAGTCGACCTAGTCCAGAGGATTGACTGGTCAATACGTCTGGGGCCAACCATGAGCGGGCATCCTCATAATATTTTCCTTCACCGTAAGAGTGTCCGTATAATGTACTTGAGATCTGAAAGTCTCATTGGTACATGGAAAAAAATCCCCTCCTTCTGGCACAGTTGGGTAAAAACCCAAGTTATCAATGCTATAGTGTCTCACTAGAATAAGTGTTAATTCCTAAAATATTTTTACAAACGATAAGTTCACGACACATGCGCTGCTGGGCTTTACAAAAACCGGACAATAATAATATACGTGACGTCACGACATAACTCCATAACTTATGTAGGTGCCTAGTAATCTGCGCCGAGTGTCGTAAGAAATACTTCACGTGCTAAACAGCAGTTAGGGTTTTCCATTACGAATTACACTAAAAAAGGCCGAGTATAAATTGTATTTTATAATAATTATTATGGCTATAGGTGGGACCTACTGTAAAAGTAGAATACACAAAATAATTTTAAACAAAAAAAAACCGACTTCAAAAGGTAAACTAAAAACCAAAAAATAAATTTACTTCGCACAAAGTAATACTTATTTTCAGTTAAGTAAATAAATTTATTCTATAATTTTGAAGTCGGTGCCAAGTCCAGCGTTCTTTCATAATTTGTTTTCATTTTGTAAGCCAGTACTTTGGTAGGTACGTAATATATAGTAATAGTTACATTGATAGTTGTATATTTTTTTCTGATTCTTTTTCTGTGATTGCCTACATATATTTAGTAGTTTGATATTGCAGTAAGGTTGTTGAAGTACTTACTTGGCACCGACTTCAAAATTATAGAATAAATTTATTTACTTAACTGAAAATAAGTATTACTTTGTGCGAAGTAAATTTATTTTTTGGTTTTTAGTTTACCTTTTGAAGTCGGTTTTTTTTTGTTTAAAATTATTTTATTTTAAGATTTTTAGTTATGGGTAGACTGAGTAGGGATATTTACCGCCAGAGCAGCGCAAAAATTATATATATCAAGTTGATTGACTATAAAATGATATACAAATTTTAATAATATCAAAGTCGGTACCAGCCAAACTGAATATGATTTCTATATAACTCTTTTATTATTTTTAGTCGATTTACATTTCTTTATTTGGCTTAAAATAATTTTTTCCCTTTTTAATATTTACCTATTTCGTCATATTGTTATGATAGTATATATGGATACCTACTATCTGGTGAAGACAGAGGTGGTGTTGAGTACTGTAATTGATATAGTGGCATCGCTTAAAGTATGCTTGCAGTACTTTAAGCGATGTCGTAATTTCCAAACGTTATTCTTTCTTCAAAGACTATGCAGTCCTGTATGCCTGTTTCTGATCTATGCGGTATACCTTGATAGTTGATTCAAAATTATGTCTGTTTTTAGACGGATATAAGCATATAGAGTAACATAAGCATGTTACTCGAAAAAAATACAAAATTACTATGAGTGTTCCTATAAATTTCGAGGAGTTCCCTCGATTCCTCACGACACCATCATCAGGCATGCACTTTGATAACTGTGAGACCAAGTTCGACTGTAATTGACGTAGTGGCGTATGCTTGCATTTCTTTAAACAACGCTGAAATCTTCAAACGTGTATCTTTAAGGACTCAGAAGTTCTGTTCACTACTTTAGGTCCAGGATATGGTGCAAAATCTTACTATTTGGTAACATATGCTTGGGCTACTTCAGAAAAAATCAAAATCGATATATGTTTCCATATAAATTTTGAGGAGTTCCCTCGATTCCTCACGGATCCCATCATCAGGTCACCACTTTGGTAAACACTGGTACAACAATGTAATTGACGTAGTGGCGTATGCTTGCATATCTTTAAACAACGCGAAAATCTTCAAACGTGTATCTCTAAGGACTCAGAAGTTCTGTTCAGTACTTTAGGTCCAGGATATAGTGCAAAATCTTACTATTTGGTAACATATGCTTGGGTTACTTCAGAAAAAATCAAAATCGATATATGTTTCCATATAAATTTTGAGGAGTTCCCTCGATTCCTCACGGATTACATCATCAGGTCACCACTTTGGTGACAATGGGACCAAACGGGAAGCACCACCTTTCAAATAAAAAAAAAATCATCCAAATCGGTTCACCCAGTCGAAAGTTCTGAGGTAACAAACATAAAAAAAAAAAAAAAAAAAAAAAAAAAACATACAGACGAATTGAGAACCTCCTCCTTTTTTTGGAAGTCGGTTAAAAATCATGTGGTCCCACAACTTATAACAACAACTCAAGCCGCTGAACGGATTGCCATTAAGCATCCTATCTCGCACGTTTAGGGCGTGTTTCACCAAGCAATGTTTAAGTTAATCCTTGGTTAAATATCATGTTATCCCTCTCGTATTTCCTGTCAATGAATGAGAAGGCATGGTATTTTAACATGGCGTTAACTTTAACAATGCTTGGTGAAACACGCCCTTAAACTATCCCACTTTTAGTATGTGTGGAATTGCAAGATCATAAAGATTATTTAATTAGTGCTACACGCTCCACTTGTTTACTTATGCGACCTTGCGCGTGCGCAGGTAAGCCCACCTGCGGCCTACTTTTTGTAGGAACCAAATCGGGCCGATTTTTCCTTTATATTATTTCTGACCGACTTTTTGTATGTTCTATATTTCTCCTACAAAAAGTCGGTTACCGATTATCGCTCATGGGCGAGCACCCTTATTACGAGTTATGACTAATATAACGGAAGCACGCGGCTTTATCTGTAGGTAAAAGTTAACCAAACATATAAAATAATAGATTATTCTAGGTAAAAAACGGTTTGCGAACAGTGGAGATATAATACACTTTGTTTACCTTGAGTTTAATAGGAAGCACGTGATTTCAACAGCATGACTGTATACTAGTACTATTTAGTTTATTTTGCAAATAGTCAAATACTAAACAAATGTGCCGCGTTAGACATAGGAGGCTGTATGTATGTCTAATCAAGCGCTAGGTACGTTTAGTTCACCTAAAATGCCATAATAGCTGTACAAAAATACAGACAGGATGTCGTTTCTTTAGAAATTGTTAGCTGTGGGAAAACAGTATAATGTGTCGTCATTATTATTTATATTTACATAAAATTTTATTTAAATTGGACAGATAATACAAACTTGTAACACCATTTCACACGTGTGTCATGTGTGGTATAGCTTAAGCAACTTTACAGTGAGGACAATATATTTATGTCGCAGACATCTGATTGAATCTGCAGTTAATTGAACGACTAGCGCGTTTACGAGACGACTCCAGATGTAACGTTCAACGTCTTGACTGACGCCCTTTAGCGTCCTACGACTATCGTAGACCATGAGTTCGCAACTTCCTCAAAAATGAGGACATGACATGTGACACAAAATGAAAATGAAAAATATTAACTATGTACTAAATTTCAATAACCTGACTGATTTTACGTCAGCTCTGTTGTTACAGACCGCTAACTAGTTGGACGTTGAGTGACGCTTGTCATTCAATAAACGCGCTAAACATTTAATCAAATGGCAGATTCAACCAGATGACTGCGACATATATAACAAGTAAGAATATCGAAGTCGATATGATTTCATAGATTGCAGGCTTACCGACACAATCGAAAATCGAATCAGTTCGATCTCAACGACTTTTGGTATTTTATTTGGAGGATTACTTTGAAACTAGCCAGGATAAAGAAAATCGTTAGATCGTTATTTATTGTACTCCCGGACCATATCAATCGACTGAGAATAAAAATAAAAAACGGCAATTTATTCGGAAGTACACGACACTATCGAATCTGAATCAAAATTGAATCAGTTTTGAGAGTAAGGCAACTGATAGAACGTTCGTTTTCCGGTTCAAAAGATTCCGGGGACGCATATACTCCGAGCCTTATTAATATTATTTAGTTCAAAACTCATAATAGCTGTAATCGTTACTCACCTGATTGGTTATGTCGTAGACTACGATGGCCGCCTGCGCGCCCCGGTAATACATTGGCGCTAGACTGTGGTACCTGCAAGTACAAGACCACGGTACAGCTAAAAATATATACTTATATTAGTTTGTTTGAACGCCCAAATCTCAGGAACTTCTGGTCCAATTTAAAAAAAAACTCTTTCAGTGTTAGCCCATTTATCGAGAAGGCTATAGGATGTATATCGTCAAACTAATACCAATAAGATAATAACACCAATGAACAATGTTTCAGAATCGGAAGTTCAAGACGAAGATGCCGCCACAACAAATGTCTAACTTATAGCTACAAAGTTTTGATATTTCGTTAATATTTTAACGTTAATTGTTTCTATTATCTGACAACTCAACTCTACTGAATTGTAATGTTCTTGTTCATATCCACTTTTTTCAAGATTTTTAACCGACTTCCAAAAAAAGAACAACATTCTAAAGTTGCTGACTTGAAACTCACCTTTGCTGACACCGACTTAAAAAAGAACATTAATTGTAACTACATTATAAAAGTATTATTTTATGCTTTTTAGTTGTTAAAGTCGGTTTTTTTAAATGTAGTTTCTTTTTTTATACTAACCAAAAAACGAAATAAACCCGGCTCCGCAAATTACATAGCCTACGTCACCCGAGTCATGACGAATCATTTGAGACTTACGCCCGGTTTCTGAAAGGCTGATCAAATTGATCAATTGATCAAATCAGCTAATCTGAACACTGATTGGTGAACATCACCTCGCAGTCACTGTTTTCACCGATGAGCGTTCAGATTAGCTGATTTCATCAATTTATCAATTTGATCAGCCTTTCAGAAACCGGGCGCTAATTTATTAAAATCGGGTAAGTAAGCTAGCGCTAAACGAAGACTGCCACGTCAAACAAGCACTTTATCATTTATGCCTAACCAGTTTTTGCCAAAAAGTATCCTGTTACTTCTAACATCTGCAAAAAGTTTAGTAGTTTTCGCGTGGAAATGTAACCAAGAAACGGACAATTATAATTTATAATTGAAGACATGAATGGATGAAGGTGATATGTAGCAAAAGTATGATTTTGAGAAAATTGAGTTCTTGTCACTTAAACGTTTTACAATAAGTCGTAAAGTATTAAGTATATACATTAGTCTAAAGATCCAAAGAACAATGATCGTTAAGTCAACGAACATTGTTCGCAGAGTCTACATCCTGAGGATGCTCCGGGGTCGGAGCGAAACGCGCGTCGAGTTTTGCAACCTGCATGGTGGTGGGACTTTGCACGATCGTGTTAACATTATTGCTTGTGTGGTGGTGGTATTGTCATGTTTTTGCTTGCGAGTGTACGCATAAGCAGTGTGGGAGGAGGGAGGTGCATCAAACGCATTCCTATGCGTACAATCACTCATCTGCTTGCAGGCTGTGGTTATAATTGTTTCGCGGGATATTGCTAGATATAATATATTTAAATTTTATATCCTAAAATGTTCAATTTTCTGGGTAATTGTTCAAATGAATGGGGATGTTAATAGCAATAGCACTGTACCTCTCCTGCCCCGCCGTGTCCCATATCTCGAACTTAACGGTGGTGTCGTCGAGGCACAGCGTCTGCGTGAGGAAGGCCGCGCCGATGGTGCTCTCCTGGTACTCGTGGAACTGGCCCTTGACGAAGCGCAGCACCAGCGACGACTTGCCCACCGCCGACTCGCCCAGCAGCACCAGCTTGAACTGGCACACCTTGGTCTGCGGCGCGCCGTTGCCCCGCGCCGCCGCTCCGCTCCTGTTTGTCGACATCGCCTGCAACATGGGTATTCCAGGTCAACAGACATCCTTCGTCGTTTCAACTTTGACGTCCACTGCCGTATGTAAGACAATTACAAAGTATTTCTTGGGGGTAAGTAGCCTATACTCGCCACGCTTGGCAGGCGGGTTGGCGAGCGCAGTGTTAAAATAATAACAAACCGAGGAAACGCAGCTGATCATTTCCGGATATTCCCTCTGTCGCCTTATAACATGTATGGGAAAGACGCTTAATGGAGAGGTGCTATTCTTATAATCAACAGACATCCTTACATATTACATATATATATAACATATATGTAATATGTAAGGCATAATAAACTCCTGCACCAATCTTCATGCTGATTTAAACAGTGGATAGAGAGGTTCTCTAGGAGGGTTTTAGTGAAGTAATCGGACTAGGTACTGTTGGTGCAGCTGTCAAAGTACGAATCGCTTTGACAGCTGCACCAACGAGTTCGCCGGGACAGAGAGTATACTATATTCAGATCCGAATATCTAAATGAAAACAAACATTTTTAATTGACACCTATTTATGTGTCATGTTTTTCTTAATTTCAGGGTCAATAATACGAAATTAGTAGCATCATGTGATATATTTATTTCAAATTGGATTTGAACAGAGTCAGTAAAGCAACTTTGGGAAAGGCTTAATATGTCCAGTAGTGGATGTCATAGCGGAAATGAGTGTCACCAATACTTAGACAGTTCTCTTCTTATTATATGTCTTAGAGAATTTAGCCGTAATCAACTATGGCAAATATTGGTTGGCATCAAATAATGAAAATAAAGCCAAAAAGTTAGCAAAAGTAAAATTAAGATAAACCACAATAAACTCCTAAGTGGATTTACTTGTACTAGGATTATTTTGATTAAATATAAGCAATTTAAAAGTATTATGCACATCATATAAAGAGGAGAAGAAATTATGTTGCAATATGGAACTAATCAGGAAAAACATCCTCAATTCTTTCCTAAATACATTAAAGATTTTTAATTATTAGTTTATATTAATTAGATAATAAGCAGTACTAAGTAGCATAAATTTAAAACTCATATTATGATTCAACTGCCTGTACTATGTTATTTATTCATTACAACATTTTTTTGTCTATTATCTAATAATCATTGTGAAGATCAAAATTCATTATACTGTTGTTGACTTAGGTTGCATCAAAATTGAGATTATTATAGCCAACTAAGAAACAACAACAAAAAATGGAGGGTTTTAAGGGCATATAAAACATTATATGTTACATTTACTCTAGAACATAACAATGTAAATAAAATAAATAAAAGTTAAAACAATAAAGAACAGAATGCTTACATGATAACATTGTGAAGCCAAATATTATTTTTGTCATGATAATACAACAAAGTATAAGATACTTTAAGATAGTATTGATAATAACCAACCTATGCAAACTATAGTAGCCTTTGTTTTTTAATTGAATACTCTGAATTTTAATACTCCAATTTAAACAATTTAGAACAGTGTCAGCTGTCATCAGCAGCAGCATCAGTGATCAATATAATATTATGGAATGTATTTTCTTAAAGATTCTTATTAGATGTTATTAAAACTCAAACAGGAGGTGGATACAAACTGACATGTACAGATACTAGAAAAGTAATTTATTATTATGGCTCATGTGCTACAGACCCTTAAATTTGTTTTTATCTCATGCACTTGGTGTATTGTTGTTTCAGTGGTTCAAACACCTCCACAACTCAGTCCACCCACTACTCTAAGAAACACCAACTCACCTGCCAGCAACGACACAAAAACACAATTTGATACCATTCGAAGGAATTAACATTAAGGTTGAATAAAATAAAAGCTTTATAAATACGACTAACCGTACCCTGAACCGATCAAAACGCAATAAAGAAGAAATCAGGACAAAAACTTGTTATCTTTGCGTGCGTAAGATCGCAAAATCACAAAGGTAAACTGAACAATGAAACATTATCGCAGATAATGTGGCTCACTGATCTTAAAGGCACAATTTACCAACACGATAATAATTGCCTTTGAAAATTGTCAACTGATGACTAACCGTGTCAGCTCGTATCACTCCTTCCTTGTCCGACCACCTCCAATTCGCGTAGACAATCAGCTGTGGCCCATTATACCGATTTTACTGTTAGCGAGATTTAAACACACTGCGAACGTACACTAGCTTAATAGTGATACGTAAGTCTGCAGTAGCGATTTTCTACACAACAATATTCGATAAAATGACGCATTTACTAGATTAAAAGGACATGAAAGACGTACCCTCCCTGTTAATATATTGACGTTATGCACTTATAAAGGGCGACAAATCCTCAAAAGGTCGCCGAGAATCCGATAATTTCATTAATCACACACTTATTATAAAAAGAAATCACTAATTGAATGACTTTATTGAAAAACTAACACAAAAATGCAAAATGACCACGAACAAACATGGAAGCGAGAGCGAGCGAGCATGAAAAATAAAATAACGCTTGTCTATGATTCTATGACATTATTTCATCATTTTTCACTTGTCTATGGAAAACATTGTTTTTGGGATTTGTTGGCAATATTTTAGAATTAATGTTGGTTTGTAAAAAGATAACATTTGAACATGAAATATTTGAATGTAGTTAGGTAGGGATAATATTAGGGGCCACATCAAATAGGATCCTAAATTCTACGTCATTGACTCCGTTCGACAAAAAAAAACATCAAAATCTACCTGGCTCAAAGAGTAAGCATCGCTATCCAGCGGGGAAACTCTTTGAGCCTTCTGGGTACTCTGCCTGAGGGGGACGATCTTGGGGTTATTTTTTATTTGTAGTTTTAGAAGTAATTTTATAGTAGATATAGTTTTTTTTATTATTTTTGTTTGTTTTAGTTTTAATTAAAATGTACAGATTTTTTGTAAATTTGTAAATTATAAATACATATACTGTATAGATAGTGACTCTATTAAATTATACTTTTATCTCAAAATCTTAAGTGTCAACTGTCATGTTTATTTTGACATGTTTGATGTTAGCTACGCATGGTTCAAAAATTGCTGCAAAATAATTCTAATTTTTATCTCGGTAAATTAAATACATTGTAAAGAAGAATAAATTGAACATTTACGATGAAAATAACTAGATACAAGAAAGTTCAAAAATATTTAAAATTTTATTATAACAATTATGGATTCCATCAACCATACCAGGTTTTAATTGATGGCACCTTCTGTTTTTCAGCTTTCAAAGTAAGTCGTCAAGTTTTTGTAGCCTTGGCCGTGTTTTGGTTACTGCTCGATTTAGTCACTTAAAAATATGGATAGTAAATATAGACGGAACGGCCGGCTTATTGATATCGTAGACGAGGAATGGAGGGCCGAGCAGTTGCCCCATGAAGATATCCAAGTTCCATTAGAAGAACTACCTGATCCCGAAGCCGATAGTGCGGATTCCCATCTTACACTAAAAGAACAAAGTATGAGGTGGCAGGAAAATATTCCAGAGCCTGCGAGCAGTAATCAAAACTAGGTATATTCTATTCTTTATAAATGGTATTTTTAGAAAATTAACAATAACAAAAACATTTTATAATTTTTACCATGTGTTTTTTACAGGAGCATATAAATGTAAGAGAACAAATAACAAAGTATTTGAATGGTACAGCAAAATTACTAACAACAAGGTGCATAATCATAGAAACTGAAAAGATTGCTAAGAAGACTCATGGGGCTTTAACAATATTGAAACAATTTGGTATCCATGAATGTAATCACAAGGACCCCGTATCAGGGTCCCAGTGTATATTGTCAATGGTTGGAAAGAAAAATGAAAATCACTACATATTAGCCACTCAGGATAGAGATTTACAAGAAAAACTTCGACTAAAACCTGGCATCCCACTTTTATATCTGCACAACAAATCCCCTACACTGGAAAAGCCATCCAAAGCCAGCTATAATAAAGCTGGTGTCTCATTAGAGTCTAACAAATTCATGTTTATCAGTGAAACACAAAATGAAGCCTTAAAAAGTATAAAAAAATCTATGGGTGTGGAAGAAAAATTAGATCAGAAAATAATTCTAAAAAAGAAAAAACCTAAAAATCCCAATCCTTTATCATGTAAAAAGAAAAAGAAATCAAACAGTGGCCAAAGTTCTAAAAATAAAACAGTTCTTGAAGGTAAAGTGAAAAAAAGAAAGAAAAATAGAAAGATGACAATTGTACAATCTGCAACGTAAAATAAATTATATACAAGAAAAATGTGTTTTTTGTAAAATTCTATCTTTGAGATTATAGGATTTTTAATAATTTGATGTCTAAGTTTACCTTCGTTATTTTAAATTGTATTTTAATATATTAAATTCAGAGTATTTTTAGACACTTTTATTTAGTTGAAAGACCAAACAAATCTTAATCTATATGTACCAAATACAAGTATGTGCACCAATGGTAAATTGGTCATGTAAATGGTGTGGAAGTGAGACAAGACATCATAACTTTCCTCTGGAGAGAACACTCCCTGTCCATCTGGTGAATCCTGCAAAAATACCACAAATACAGAATAAAATTTAATTTCTGAAATAAATTAAGTATACCATAATATCCAGCTTTATATGCATGGTATTTTTTAATAATATAACAATTTACTATAAACAGGAATAAATTAAAATTTTACTAAATAAATGTGTCGTTATAAAATTTCCTTATTGCCAAATAAAATACGAGTTACATTATATTGTATTATTTTAATTTGTAATACAAAAACATACCTCTATTGTAAGATGTATCAGAACTTCCATAAAAAAATCCCAAATTTCTTTAGGCTGCCTCCAATAATTCATATTCATGTAATTATGAGTAGAGATGTAGATATTAAGTAAACATGCCAATTTAAAGGCAGTGAAGTCTTTTTGGGCTGCATAATCAATTGCTTCTAAGATAAGCAATGTTAAAAATTTCTTTTCAGTTATATGTTGTTGATCAACAATGCCTTTTTTCACTAGGTAGTCTCCTGGTAAACAATGTTCGATTATCTGCAGTTATGCCCGGAATTTATCAATGACTTTAATATGTTAATATCTAATTTAATAAAACCCCTAAACAGACGGTTATTAATCAAATAAAGTTTCTTAGAAATTAATGACGCATGTCTTTGTTTACATTTAAGATAGATTAGATCTTATATACCTACCATTTATAGTGTATATTAGATTTGGTGTTTGTTGTGAACCCAAAGATTAGATTAATATTATATATATATATATATATATATATATATTATAATAACAATATTGCCACACTACATTCAGTTACAGACAAGTTCATACGAGGGAAATACTATAACAAGATGAGTAAAAAGTATCTTTTACAAAGTTAAATGCATCTTTAGTACCTAATAACTGATTTTTATTGCATTCGAATTGCAACGTTTTAATTATATTCACCATGTCAGCTTCATTTACAATTGAGTTTATCAGTAAACAAGGTCTTGGATCACAAACAGGTTTTGTAAAAGGAAATTTGTGCTTCTCCTTCAAGCAATATAAATCGAAGGGAGCCGATATATTTGGTGCTAAAATTTCTTCATGTCTCTTAGAAAAGTTTTGTAAGGAAATGCATTTTTGTCTCACAGTTTTACCTTCCATTATAGAATTATAAACACCATTAAAATTTTCACAATACATTAAATATGTACTCCAGTCATTAATGACAACATGCATATAGAATTATAAACACCATTAAAATTTTCACAATACATTAAATATGTACTCCAGTCATTAATGACAACATGCATAATATGTCACTAATAATATGAAAAAATAACATTTATTTACACATAAGAAATAAAATATGTTACCCAAGACACTTATGAACTAGAAGATATTGAAAGACAAAGTTAAAACATTAAATTTTATTAGCCCAAGTGGCCATCATACACTTATATAACATCCTTTAAAATATAAAGGAGTATCTACATACATAATTATATCAAGTATCAAGATTTTTACAAAGTTTCCTGTACTTATGTACAATTTTTTATATTCTACTTTGCCCTAACTTTTCCTTATGGCCTTGCGACTTTCAATATCAAAATTATCCCAATAACGACCAGCTAAATTATTTTGTTCAGTGTCTGAATCTTCCGAGTTTCTCCTTTTAGGTTTATTGGCCTTTTTCTTATTTTTTCTAATATTTGTATTACTTTTTGAATCAGAATCGCTACTTTCCGTATCTGTGTCGCTATCGGAACTTGAATCACTCTCAGAACTTGAATCACTTTCAGAACTTGAATCACTGTCACTTGTTTTTTTAGGTTTTCGTTTTTCATCCCTTTCACATTCTTTCTCATCACTATTTTTTGCTTTTTTCCTAAGCTTCTCATTCTCGTATCTTTTGCCATCAGAATCTTTTCCCCTATCATTTCCAAAATTATCTTCGCCTTTTCGGCGTATTTCGTTATCTTTTCTTGCTTCCAAATCTCTAATGTCTTTTTTCTTATCTTTTAACCTTGATTCATCTTCATTGTCTCTGCTTTTTTCCTCATATTCTCTTTCTCGTCCTCGCCTACTTTCATTCTTATCCTCTTTCCTGCGATTTGCTTCTTCTTTTTCGTATATTCTTTTACGTACTTCACGTTCATTATATTTTTCTGTGTCATTTGCAACATCACGTCTACGCCTAGTCTCATTGTCTTCATCTCGTCCCCGTTTTGTATAACTTTCATCACCTCTCCTACGCCTTGCATCATTTTCATCATCCAGTACACGTGTAGTACCATTTTCATCATCACTGCCATTTTGAGCATCCCGTCTACGCCTGGTATCACTTTTATCATCTCGTCCACGTCCTCCTATTCTTTTTCGTATTTCACGTTCATTATATTTTTCCTTGTCATTTACCACATCACGCCTACGCCTGGAATCATTTTCTTCATCTTGTCCCCGTTTTATATCATTTTCATCAACTCTTCTACGCCTTGCTTCATTTTCATCATCTCGTACACGTCTCTTATCATTTTCATCATCTCGTACACATCTCTTATCATTTTCATCATCTTGTCTACGTTTACTATAATTTACATCATCTCGCCCACCTTTAGTATTATTCCCATCGTCATGCCTTCGTCTGGTATCATTATCTTCTTCCCTCCTACGTCTCGTATCTTTGTCATCATCCCGTCCACGCCTTCCATCATTCTTATCATCTCGTATATGTCTAATATCATTGTCGTTATCCCGCCTACGCCTAATATTTTCTTCATCCCGTCCACCTCTAGTATCATTCACATCGTCTTGCTTCCGCCTCGTATTCTCTTCATCCCGCCTATGTCTAGTATCTTTGTTATCATCTCGTCCACGCCTTGCATCATTGTCATCATCTCGTCTACGTCTATTGTCATTTTCAAGGTCTCGTCTACGCCTACTATCTATTTCTTCATCTCGCCTACTTGTAGTATTGTTTTCATCCCGCCTCCGTCTAAAATCATCTTTTATAAGTATCGATTTATTTTCGCTGTTATTATGTCTTGGACTATCATCATTTTCGTAATTTCTTCTATGCCCCTCTTTTTCATGATTTCTTTCTTGCCTGTTTCTACCATCATCTCTTTTGCGATCTGTGTCTTCTTCATCTCTTTCCTTTCTTCTTGCATCTTCATATTCTCTTTGTCTGGTATCATTTTCGTTATTTTTCGTACCATATCGTTCCCTAGTCACTTTATCTATACTCCTATCTCGTTTTTCTCGGTGTATGTGGCTTTCTTCATTACTTTCATGGTGTTTACCTCTTTTACTGTTTTCATAGTCCCTTACATTAGGTCTGTGACTTTCAGATCTATTTGGTTCTGCGCGTCTCGCACCTTGACCATATGTATCATAGAAACCATCATGACCCCATCTTTTTGCTGATATATTGGATCCAGCTTCTTCTGGTTCTGGGGTCTGTGGCTTTTTTGACTTATCCTTTTTTCCCTTCTTAGTCTTAGATTTTTTACCACTTTGCTCTTCTGTATCTGAAAATTACACAAATAAAGATTAATGTAGGCAAATAATATATGTGACATAGATGTCAATCTAAAAATACATTTATTTAATTCAAGGTAACATAATTTCATTTATGATTATAAAATTAAAAATATGTTTAGGTTATGTATCTAAAAAATATTTACCACTTGATTCACTAGAGGATGAATCAGAGCTACTACTACTACTAGAGCTTGAACTAGAATCTGAACTTGTCTCGCTGTCTATATTTATTTCAGTAACTGGTGGTGGGTTCTGAAAAAAAAACAGTAGTTTACTCAGTAAACAAGAATCGAATAACACCGCTCAAGATAATATTCATCCAGCCATTTTTTCGCAGCAGAGAGTGCAAAACAATTAGACATACATATCCTCGAAAAACATTATCCTAAATCTGGGTCAGTCAGGTAAAAGGTTAAAATTATTTACTTCATATTCCTTTACTAGTTACTATAATATATTGGCCTTATGAATGGTTGTTAAGAAGTGAGTAGTCAGTGCAGTTAGTTAATGTGATCATGGCTAAAGCGTCATTCTACACAAATATAATTTAGTCTTATTCTTATAATTTAAAAAAATCTAAAATCGAATCTTAAAATAAATTGTAACAGGAGAAAAAGTATTAATAATATACAACACATTTTAATTCTAACACCACTATTGACCATACACAATAAATGGTAGCCTTAACCTCTCAGATCTCTTTTATAGATTGACTAAGTTATACCAAATAAATACCTTGTATCTCAAAAAATTAATTATTTATTTAAACATAAAAATTTACCTTGGGCATCTGTTTGAGATGTTCACGTAGCTCGTCAGTCAATCCACCAAGACCGATGGATGTGAAGAAATTGATGGAGAACCGGGTATTCTTTGGATTATCTCTTGGAAATACCCCAGAGAATGCTCCCTGTAGTGTTCTGAAATTAAAATATGAAAAATTTTAAATAAATGATTACATACTAACAAGCATCCATCTAACTAAATTACAAGCAATTGGTAGTGAGATAATCCACTTGTGTTCAAGGATAATACACTCCATTATACAGCATTGTAAACAATCAATATAAATAATATAAATATGCTTTATTTGTGAACCATCTCCAAAAAGTACTTACGGATCCTTGAGACGATCATTGAGCTTCTTCAACCCCATGTATTCAGCGAGCTCTTGAAACAGAATCTTAATGTAAATTCTACTGGAACTTGTTGTGTCCTCTTCATTTAGTTTCACACACTCCAGCACCTCCCAGCTGATGGAGTCAGTGAACAAGAGATGTGCAAAAAATTTGCTTACATTTCTGAGTCGATTTGTATCTAGTCTGTGTGCAGTAGCATAGGAATCTTTGAATATTTCTTCAAAGGGTCCAATATAAATTCTGTTAATGTTACAAAACCTCTGGGCCAGGAGTCCATAGAACTTCTCATAAGTCCTCTGTTCTGCACAGCAGTCCAAGAACATGTGACAGAGTTCTATCTCCTGCCCAGGTTTCAGCTGCATTTTCATCAGTTTATGTGCACACTCCTCAAAGTCTAAACTGGAATTGATGGTGAGGTAGATAGTTCTACGTAGTGCTACTAAGTTGGTCTCAGTTTTATCAATGATAGTTACATCTTTCTTCTCGTCTCCTTCCTCCTCATCATCCGACTCCTCGCTGCCTGATCCATCAGAACCATCTTCCTCTCCAGACTCTGCATCTGACCCAAGTATCTCTTTGCTAAGGGTCTTATATTTTTGCTCATTTTCTTCATACTTATCATCAAATTTAAATACATCTGTAATATAAAAGTAGTATGTATTAGAAAGCTTCATAGATAAAGCACATTCTTGATGTCCTTATAGAATTTCAACATTTGAATACAAAACAAAATGAAAATATTTCTTACTCAGAATATCCTGTGAATCTGTAGCATCGTCCAGTGTTAGTAGATGAGTGAACTGTTCCTCCTCCGGCACTAGTTCCAGCTCCTCAATGACAGCTGGATGATCTTTGAACCCATCCTTCCAAACTTGGAACATAACTTCAATCATGTACTGCACTCTCTTATCCAACTGTCCCTCGTGTAGTATATTTCGTAACATTTCAAATATAGCATTAACACCTTTTGAAGACACTTCTGTTAGTTTCTGGCCACATTCTTTCAAGAAAGATATTGACACTTCTACAGAGTCATCAGTTGGTGTCTCCACAAGTAGTGTCAGTAATTCTAAAGCTAAAATTTCGTGAGCAACTTTTTGATTGACCAAATGAGCAATAAAAGATGCAGATGATATACAAGTAGGCTTATCGTTACGTTTAAAACCTCTTTTAAATTGAATAACCAGTCTTTTTAGTAACAGTTCTCCAATATTTGGAAAACGCGAATTAACAGCAGACACTAAAGCTGCATACACGTTAGTAAATGTAGGTGACGCGGCCTGAGCCTGCACTACAGAACGACAGAGTAAACCTCGACCTCTCACTATGTTTTCTTTCAAAAGCTCCTTGATGATGATACCGATATTGCCGACATTGATCTTGTTGATGTGTCCATGGATTGACTTTTTCAAAGCTTCCCAGGCTAGTCTTTGATAAGCGACTGATGACTTATCGGTGATTTGAGCTTGCATCATCCGGAGACGTGCAGGGGGGATGTACGCACCTCCAGTTCTAGTGTTGAGCATGTCAGTTTCTTTTGCCCTTCTGACGGGTGCATCTTGTTTGGTTTCAGTTTCTTTTAATTGAGTTGAACGTTTTTGTTTTTCGTCAATTCGTGCAGGCGATTTTGAATGTTTACGCTTGGACCTAGAGTTCTCATAACGATTTTCTTTAGGTGTCCTAGATCTTGAACGACGTCTTTTAGATCTTCTGTCCTTATAATTTTCTCCAGACTCTTCATTATCGCTTTGTTTATCATCTTTTCTACGTTTACTAGATTTATACTCCATTTTTGGTTATAAAAAAGGGTATCTTACAAAAACTATACGATGTTTTAAATATACACGGGTAATCAATAGTAGATATTCTATAAGATTTATTCGAAAATCTATCTTCTTAATTTTTACACGTGAATATTCAAACATGAAACAACATTAAAATAAAACACCGCCATTTTGCAATTTGATGCAGATTGCAGCTCTTCAAGTTTGACAGCTGCGAGCATGACACATGTCATGTAACCGCAGAGGGATTTTTTTTTCTTTCTAATGGCATGCACTAGCAATGAGCGGTTTTTATTTTGACAGTTCTACTAGTTTAAGAAAAATGCTGATAGATGGCATTAAACCTAAGTAATATGTCAAGTCCTATAAAAAATGTCAATTTCCATTTTCCGCTTTGTTTTTTGTTTGTTTACCTTTCAACTTTCTTTCTTTCACTTGCAATAGTTTATTATTTATTAATTGTGCCCTGAGAACTAAACTAAACATGGCTAGTCCATGCGTAGTACAATTTTGTAAAAATATAGGTGACCACCGCTTTCCCCAAGATGAAACTCGGAGATCAAGATGGATAGAGCCTTTTTTTTAAACGGGCATTGGCCCATCTCACATTCCCACCACTGCAACTCCTGTAAGCTAGGATCAACAGCGGTAACCAACCATGACAAACCCTTTGATATGATCTCAGGGGAGCCCGAGGGACAAGCTAAATCTGTCTTGTGACCCACAACGAAATTAATCGGAAGAAAAAAGGAGGAGTAGGAAGTATTCCAGTTTCCCTCCCCAAGCAAAGTGGGAGACAGTACAAAATTGTAATGACACAAACGGCCAAAAAATTAAGGGAAAGCACCACGGGAATATATATTATTATGTCTTTGTAATCTATTTATGAGTTTATGTAATTTAAGGGGGTTAATTATGATTGTTAAATTTGTCGGCCGTAGACTTGACCTGAACACTTTGAGATAAAGAACAAAAAGCAGTACATCATAAATATCTTAATAATCTCTCGTCTTTCGGTCCATAAATGTAATTTTCTGTGTATGTAGTACATGTTTAAAAAATTATAATATTCGTATTTTTGGTAGTCTTAATAGTCTTGAAAGTAAAAACCTTACCATGTTGCGAAAAACTCACGGAACTGAATCGATGTTCAATCTCTGACCTTTTTTTTTAGTAAAAGAATGATCTTTTACTAATTGCCAACTTCACACCGCCTATTAATGTTGTTTGTCTGAACATCATGATTTCTCTATCATTAAAATAAAGAACGAGAAAGATAATCTTATATTCAAGTAATCATCGATTAACTTTAACAAGCGTTATTGAAATAAAGCTAGATCGATTTTACAACAGATCAATCTGGTTGAAGAACTTGTGTAACGGGTACTAGCGGATGTCCAGACCTAATAAAGATTTACTCTTTAATCACAGATCAGAATAATATGCCTATTAAACACTTGACCGTTAGTTAAAGTTTACAACCTTGAGAGTGGCAACACCTAGTTTCCATCAAATCTTTTGTCCTTTTCTTTCCTTTTTAACCTTTACCTCTATCTATCTCGCTCGTACATTCCCCACCAGGTAGTGTCGAGCTGAAAATTAAGCTCTGACACCGGCCTCATTGGCGTTAAATTTTCCATCAACAGCGGTTCACTTTCGATACTATAGTCATTATCGAAGTGCTGCCGTAGGATACCCGGTGAGTTCTTATAATTATAACTTTATTGAACCTCTGAAACTCATGGAAAGATTCTAAGCTCTAACGGTTTTTACCGTTTGCATACTATTCATAGAATTTTATATTCTTAAATATCCAAGAAATAAGGAATCTTTCTTTGTTTCAGAGAATGTTATTATTAATTAACTTATTTTATGTTGTGTCCTTTGTAGTGTCAGGAGTTACTTATTGCAAAGTGAATTAATATATTTCTGTGGATAATTTAGTACTTTTGTCGGTATTATGTGGGTACCTACACAATATTTTGTGTCGTAAGAAAACGTGCTAACGTTTGTAATAGATTTGGTAAAGATAAAAATAACTTTTGCGTTGCAAATTTACAATCGTACTACCCACATTTCATTGATAATTCTTTAAATAAAATTTAAATGTTCACTTTGTCGCACACTATTTCTCCTTCCTTTTTATTTGTTATAATGGATAATACAAATGCAAAAACGTCCATACCACGTTGAACACACCGGTTCTCGTCCGATCACCGAAGTTAAGCAACGTCGGGCGCGGTCACCCATCCAAGTACTAACTTGGATGGGTGACCGCCTGGGAATACCGCGTGATGTTGGTTTTTTGTTGGTTGCCAATCTACGGCAGGGCCCTCTGGTTTGCAAATCGAACGTTCGCATCGTACTTCCCTAAAAAAGGGGGGGTGGGGCAAACATAATCGCAAAGTAACCGAACTTCGCAGACATATTTATGAAGGCGAACCTTCTTGTATAAATCATCAAGGATCTCAGGATTTTTCTACAATTCCTAATGATTTAACTTTTTTAAAAATGAGGGTTATGATCAAATTTCTTTATTAAATATTAATGATTATGAGGTTCTAAATAAATGTGATCTATCTGACAATAATACTAATAATGAGATTAGTACGAATTTTAATTTTGAATTACACTGTGGTCGAAGGATCAAATCCCGCTATATGATAGATTTTTTAGTTAAATTAAAGGAACCAACGACATCTAAGGGCCCAGAAAATTATTATTTTGAAATGCTAAAAAAAAAATCCAACATTTCAATAAGAATGAGTACTTTGATGTCAGTTATGCTGACTTTCAAAATCTTTATAATAATTATTCCCCGGGTTTTACCCAGTTGGAAATGAATGACGAAGTTATGGCTTATGATGGTCAGCGTCGCTTTGCTTACAGTGACAAATGTTTTGGTGCTCTTTCCTTCTGTATTTTAAAACAAATAGAACTGTTGCAAGATAGCCTAAATAAACTTATCTCCTGGGCGCGAGATAGTTGTAATACTGTAAACGCTAACGAGTTACATAAAAAAGTTGTTGAGCTATTTAAACAACTGACATTAGTCTTAGAGAAAACAGATGGTGTAAGAAAATTTTTTATACCACTTATTTGTCTCGCAGGCACTAAACAAAAATAATTATCACCCCTCGCAGGGGTTTGATAATAATCATAGAACACACTTTCAGAGTACGTTCCAAAGACAGCCCCCGCAGGGCTCGTCGTATACCCAACCCACGCAGGGTTACTTTTATACCAGACCCACGCAGGGTACATTTGGCACCAATAGGCCTGAAAATAATAGCACACGAGGGTCCTTTCGACCCCGTGAAGTTTCACAAAACAGACACGAGCCTGGTACAGGAATTAGGAGACGTGGTCCCCAGGATTCACAATCGGGGAATAGGCAACGTCGATTCTGACCACTTCGAGGCGGGCCAATTAATTTTTTTTGCATACCGGTTGAGATATCTAGGTGCACATCGCACACTTTTAAAAGATATCCGAGGGTACCGCATAGCCTTTCAAGCGAGACTCCCTCTCTTATTTCTCAAAAATCAAGGACGTTTGACGACTCTAGAGTCAGAACCCATGTCCGACAGTATATCACAAATGATTCGGAAAAGGGAGTTCTGGAGCAGGCTCCTCTTTTTTGGAGCTTTATCTCGACTATGTTTTTAGTCCCTAAAGGAGACGGCACAAACCGATCCAATTTTCAACCTGAAAAATCTAAACTGGTATGTCGCAAATCAGCTATTCAAACTAGTTAATGTTTCGGGTGCCAGGGTTTCTCCAATGAAACGACTGGTTGTGATAAAAATAATTATAATAATAATATATTGTATAACGGGGCCTCTGCGTGTGGCTTCGGCCCCACGCATGCCTTCCAAAGGTCCGGGATTTAATTGCCCGTGAGCAAGGAAGCTATAGCTATAGCTTTTTTTAATTATTATTATTATATCTGTATACACAGACATAATAATAATAATTATCACCCTTCGCAGGGGTTTGATAATAATCATAGAATACACTCTTAGAGTACGGTCCAAAGATAGCCCCCGCAGGGCTCGTCGTATACTCAACCCACGCAGGGTTACTTTTATACCAGACCCACGTAGGGCACATTTGGCACCAATAGCTTGGAAACAATAGCACACCAGAGTCCTTTCGACCCCGTGGACATTGGTCCACGGGGTCCATTGGGACCAATTTTCAACCTGCAAAGTCTTAATTGGTATGTCGCAACTCAGCCATTCAAACTAGTTAATGTTTCGGGTGCCAGGGTTGAAATATTTATTTGCATATTGACATTTGACAAAATACAAAGTCTACCCTTACGGGTGTACATACAATGCGTTTAAAACTAAATATAATATAAAGTTTCTCCAACAAAACGACTGGTTCTGCAAAGTAGACCTTTCGCAAGCACACTTCAATGTGCCCATCTGACACAGTCACAGACGTTTTCTTCGGCTAGTGTACAAAGGGAAATTACTGCAAATGGCTTGTCTGTCGTTCGGCCTCAGTACAACTGCGAATATCTTCGCAACACTTTCGAATTGAGTGGCCCAAACTTTAACGGACGAAGGCATCAGAGTCCTAGTATAATTTGGACAATTTTTAGTAGTACACCAAGAGTACCAGACACTCACATGTGCAGGTCGTCCTTGCACGTCTAAAAGTTTTTGGGGTGGCAGATAAATTATCAAGTCGGTGACTAATTCCCAAAAGAAATTAGTGTTCCTCGATGCCCTTTGGGTCACGTGGTTAAACAAAAATATGCTCCCCAACGGGAAAATAGTTTACTTACGCTTACGTCTCGAGGAAGTTCTACGAGATGTAACTAAAAATCTTTAGAGCTTAATAGACATATTGAATTATAAGGCAGATTACACTTTCGAGAAACCTTGTCTTACCTCAACAAAGTCCTATGATTGATGTTGTGACATTGCCAACGGAGTTACAAAAGGAGATGAGGTGGTGGTTAGAAAATTGTCATGGGGAATCGATGATTCATTTTCCAACAGCGGAACATTTTCTAACGGTAGACGCATCAGACGTTCCGTGGGGAGCTCAGCTGAAAAAAAAAAAACACATGATTTAGGTAGAAGCCCAACATATTCCGGGCAAATACAACAGTCATGCAGACCATCTTTCTCGTCATCAGCGTCCACCCGAGTGGCATCTGCTTCCCCAGGCTATAGAGAAAATATTTCCAAGGTTCGGTGTTTCTCTGATAGATTTGTTTGCGTCGGAACAGGTAAATGTGGTCATGAATTAGGTATTTGTCACTAGAACAGAAGGACTATGATTGCCTTCTCACAGGTATGGTACTTTCCCACAGCACGGGTGTTCCCACCACCGTGCATTATTCCGAAAGTCCTGAAACACCAGAACCTTGCACGAGGAATCTATCTCCTCGTAGACCCCTTGAGACAAGCTCAAGAACGCTCGTTCCCAACGGCACTGAAGGCACGAGCAGTATAGCACCACCCTTCATAGTCAAGGATCTCTATCACTGTTGATATTTTGCAGATTTACATATTGTAGAGGGACTGGCTTATAACACGATTAATCTTCGTAACTCCGTGGTAGCCACTTTAACTAACCCTGATAATGCCAGTAATTTGAGTTCAGACGTGTAAATGAAAATGAAAATGAAAATGAAAATTCTTTTATTTCCAAATAGGTTAGTTACTAACACTTTTAGAATTGTCCTACATGATGACCTACCACCGGTTCGGGGACTAACCCGGCGAGAAGAACCGGCGTAAGAAACTCGCTCGGGGCCACCTTTTAGCAAAAAGATGGGAAAATTGTTCTTTAAAAAAAAAAAAATATATAACAATGTTATAACTTAAATAAATTACAATTTACAAATTTATATATACTATATAATATAGAAGTAGCCTCGAAAGTGGCCACCTTATTCCCAGGGTGTGCTATCATTAACAAAATCATTAATCTTATAATAAGCTTTAGCACACAAACATTCTTTAACTACTTTTTTGAATTTATTGATGGAAAAATTTTAAACGTTTTCTGGGATCTTATTGTATAGGCGTATACATTGACCTTTAAAAGATTTGCTTACTTTGCTAAGCCTGATCATAGGTATATCTAACTTGTGTTTATTTCTTGTATTTCTACAGTGATTGTCGCTTTTCGTTTTAAAATTATTTAAGTTCTTTCTGACATACATTATATTGTCCAAAATGTATTGAGAGGCGACGGTCAATATTCCTATTTCCTTAAACTTTTCTCTCAGAGATTCAAAGGACGACATCTTGTAAATGGAACGTATAGCTCGCTTCTGCAGCACGAATATTGTATTGATGTCGGCTGCATTTCCCCATAAAAGGATGCCGTAAGACATTCGACTGTGAAAATAACTAAAATATACTAGTCGCGCCGTGTCTTCATCAGAAATTTCTCTAATTTTTCTGACTGCATATGCTGCAGAACTGAGCTTATCTGCTAGTTTGGCAATGTGTGGACCCCACTGTAATTTGCAATCTAATGTTATACCTAGAAACACAGTGGTGTCCACTAAGTTCATTTTCTCATCATTTAATAGTATATTGGTTTGTACTTGCCTGACATTGGGCAAGCTAAACTTCAAACATTTTGTTTTATTAGAATTTAAAAGTAAGTTATTAACATTAAACCAATGTACTATTTTTGAGAGAGCACTATTTACCTCGTCGTAATTTGATTGCTGTCGCTTCACATTAAAAATTAGTGAAGTGTCATCGGCAAAAAGTACTATCTCATGTTTTTCCTTAACTAAGTAAGGTAAGTCATTTATATAGATGAGAAAAAGAAAGGGGCCTAATATGGATCCCTGGGGAACCCCTAATTCTATTTTGGTCCCTGTGGACCTTTTTCCATTTACCTCCACCTTTTGAATCCTATTTTTAAGGTAAGAATTCAAAAGGCTGAGTGACGAGTCTCTTATGCCATAGTGTTGTAATTTCCTGATCAAGTATGTCATGTCTTAAAAGCTATAGCTTTACAAAACCTGTAAGGAAAAGTATTTGGGATCTTGATATTTTAATTACATACTTGCGCATTATAACTGTGAACGAGGCTATTGTATTTGCTTCTTCTCGACATACAGCAACTCCTATAATACTTTGCTCTGCCCGCAGGGTCCATGAACTTTATTAACCACAGATACAAAACATTATGTTGAATAAGCCAATTCTTTGGTTTTATGGCCTGTTTTTGTACCTAAAACCGACACTGCCACGTACAGGCAGTCTGGATGGGGTTTTATTGCAATAATGAGAATAAAAAACCTTGATCCAGTATTTTGGGTAAAGCTGGAGCACTCCAAAGGCGGCCTCTCCATACTCTTATCAGTTCACTACTGTCTAAACTAACTGTCCACTAGACTGCATCCTGTCGGGGGGAAACTTGAGGTCAAAAACGACGTTTTTACCGTATATCTGATGTTAATAATAGCGGTTTTATACGCTTGTTTAACCCTGCTTAATTATACTGTTATAAAGTTTCAATTTCACAATGACCTTTGCATTAGGTTAGCCATAATTAAGCTACATACCTATTGCCTTCAACCTATGAACTATATTGAATTACTTTAATAATTGTAAAAATTGTCTAATCATATTTTGTGAAATCAAGATATTTGTTTACTGTAACTAAATTTCATAAATATTTTATTATGAAAGTAACCAAGTTTGGTTTGTACATTATAACAATTATAATCTCTTTATAATTAAGTTCAAAAATTATAATAATACTGCACTGATATTTATTTTTTATTTCATTTTATTTGTACTTATGCCTATGATGGGTACATTTTATGATGTTGTAATAAATGAGTTACATTTAAATGATAGTACTATGTATTATACAAATTGTATTATATTCTCGCTCAATAGATTAATATTGATAATCTAAAATGCCAGTTGTTTCAACACAGCATTCTATTTTAATTTATACTGAATATTCTTAAACTTTCAGTTTGTATGCATTACATTATAATGTCAAAATCACATTGGCGTCCTTATACAGATTTAATTTACCCACCAGGCGATAACAAACACGTCTCAAGGTTGTAAACTTTAACTAACGGTCAAGTGTTTAATAGAAGTGTTTTACCTGAAATAAAACACATATTAAATACTTACCTTAGTTAAAGTTTACAAATTTAAATTCTGCCTGGCAGTTCCTCTCGACTCAATGAGGCCGGTGTCAGAGCTTAATTTTCAGCTCGACACTACCTGGTGGGGAATGTACGAGCGAGATAGATAGAGGTAAAGGTTAAAAAGGAAAGAAAAGGACAAAAGATTTGATGGAAACTAGGTGTTGCCACTCTCAAGGTTGTAAACTTTAACTAAGGTAAGTATTTAATATGTGTTTTATTTCAGGTAAAACACTTCTAATATTATTGAATTTTTCAATGAAATTATAAACTAACCTCTTGTTTAATTGAATGTCATTGGAATTTTATAGTATCAATACTGAAATTATACCATATTAATACCTACAAATCCATGACGCATTGAAAATATTTAAAACCTATTGCTCCCTCGGCGGAACTCGAACCTGTAACCTACAGCTTAAACGCAGACGCGCTTACCGCTGAGCCATAGAGGTGACTTTACGTACAGTTCGACATCGTAGGTAGGTGTTAATAGTTATGTCATTACTTTATCGCTTGAGTCACTCTAAAAACATACACAACAAACATAGGTAATAGCATATTTTATTCGCTTAGCTGTTGAAACATTTAATATTTGGGTATGATGCACTTCACTCCAGGAGTGTAAAACGGTTGTTTATTTTACATCGCTTTTAGAGGGAAGTTAACAGTCTAGGGGTGACGACTTTTAAGCTATTCCATAGCTTCTAATCTATATCGCGGGCCTTGAGTGTGGGGACCGAATCCAGCAATTCCGTAACGAAAAAAACCTAACACTTCCGAAACAACACTCACTTGGCCGTTTGGGTGGTGGGGTTCGAATATTCGAATAATAAGTCAAACTCGTTACTAAAAAGAATTATATTTCCGAACATAGTCCCACACAATAATAAAAATCCTTCACAATACTTATATATTTCACTGTTTTCGATAGCGCGATGTAGAAAACTGCAGAAAAGTAACAACGCCATCTAGGTTTAACATTGTGAACTAAAAGTTACATATTAAGTTTATTGAACCATATGAAATTGGACACCCCCCCACTCCGACCGGCACAGCGGTGATACTTTTAAGCTATTGTATAGCTTCTATCGCGGGCCTTGAGCGTGGAGACCGAATCCAGAAATTCCATAACGAAAATAACCTAACACCCCCCACTCCGACCGGCACATCGGTAATAGTTTTTATTGCAATCTATCGATGAATAGCAGAACTATTAGTGATTTTTTCGAAATATCGAGGTTGTCTCTTTAGTTCAGCAACTCGCCTCGAGATGGCATTGGTTGTATCGGATAAGATGATCAAAAATTATATGCAATAGCTTTACCGCAGCAGTCCCCGAGTGGCACACGTCTTTTTACATACTAGTGAGGAGTGGGTAGGTAGTACTTTTTTGTTAAATTTTCGAAAAAAAAGCTTGTTAAATAACTTGTAATATTTTAGAAACATTACATCATAACTATTACTTTAAATTTCTTACTTAGCTCTCATTCTCACGCAGAGGTCGCATCCATAGACCATAGATAATACAATATATATAGAGACCATAGTCCGCTATAATGAGCGGTTTTTATTTTGACAGTTCTACTAGTTTCAGAAAACTGCTGATAGATGGCATTAAACCTAAGTAATATGTCAAGTCCTGTGTAAAATGTCAATTTCCGCTTTGTTTTTTGTTTGTTTACCTTTCAACTTTCTTTCTTTCACTTGCAATAGTTTATTATTTATTAATTGTGCCCTGAGAACTAAACTAAACATGGCTAGTCCATGCGCAGTACAATTTTGTAAAGATATAGGTAACCACCGCTTTCCCCAAGATGAAACTTGGAGATCAAGATGGATAGAGGCTATCAAACATATAAAAACAGGATTAACTATAAGAAAAAAATCCTTCATATTATGTTCACAGTTCAACTCACTTTACGCCAGCAGATTTCATCTCTCCGTCATCATATTTGGCAAGAGCCCCAAGAGGTAAAATATTTATCTTAGTGTGCAATAAGAAATAATAATAAAGTTTATTGACATTAGACTTAAATTAGTTACATTTTTTTAATTTCTTAACCTAAATATATGTATATCCTTATGTTTGTTACCTATCTACAGTAAGTACCTACTGTAGTATGTGTTAGGAGTTCATACCTAAAAAACCAAACTTTTGTTTGCAGCTCATCGCCTAAAAATACTTAAAAGAAAAGCTGTTCCTTCTATATTCCCATGGAATGAAGCTTGTCAGCAAACTAACCAGCTCCAGCAGCAGTCAGAGCCAACGTTTAATCCAACTGCAGTTCAGGCTACATAATCTCAATATATTTTTTTTTGACATAATACATTATGCAAGCGCCATCTTACGGTAGTCTCTGTACCTAAAAGTGACACTTCGAAAAGCCCTCATTAGGAGACGTACGGACAGCAGCTCTTAAAATCTGCCTTTAAAAACAAGTACAATTTTTTTATTATAACATCTCTGTTTACATAGAGTTTGTGAGTATGCATTAAGTACTTTAGCAGTTTAATCTAAGGCCCACTGGTGCCAGTGTCTATCTGGGTCTTTTAATAACCCCAGTGACTAACAATTCTCTTTTATATTAAGGGATAACTGGGGGTTTATTATTTAATCCAGACTGGCGAATGTGGGTCTAAGTTGACTGATATGTACAAATTATGAATGATATAGGGAATAAAGGAGATAATAAATTATAGGGAAACAAATAAAACATAACATATTAATATTTATGACTTTATTTAATACGACAATGAAACTACAAAAAGTTGCCTGCACTTCAAACAGCAATTCTTATACCTCACGAACCGAAGCACTTAAAACATTAAAATCAACGCATATTATAACATCATAGGAATTAATATTATATCGAACATAATGAACATAAAATAACACATTAAAACTATCCGAAAAGCTTATATTGGCGACGCTAAACATGATCGATCCCGCCTCGCGGACTACACGCGCCCAACACATTGGTCAGAGACAAGCCACTTACACCTAGCTCCGGTCCCGTACATAGACAAGCAGGCAAGCGCCCGGCAAGCAGATACACCGCTCTATATGTATATACAAATATATTCCACGTATAAACCGTCTACAGGTGATATCCAACCCCGAACCGATACCGTCGGCCGGCCGCGGAGCCGCGACGACAGCCACGGTTCCAATTGTGCCTAATATATATTACTAGAGCGAAAACATCACAGAAGCTCGTGTCCAACACTCACGCGGTCCAGCGCATCGACTTTAAAAAAATATAAAACGCTATGAAAGGCAGTTTTTACGTTATGCGATAACATCTGTGTCTAGTTATTGTGTAGGCACTTCCGTTTCCGTACACTCACACATACACGTATTGTGCTGACTGAGATCATGGGTAAAAGCGTTACGACTAGAGGGTCCACCGAAAGTTATACAACACGACGACTCGAATTAAATTTACTTTCAATACGAGAAAAGGTAGTTTATACAATTCCGACGATCAACGGTAAAACTGGCCGATAACACTAGACTATACTATTCAAATTCATTATTTTAACTCGGTACAAATCTATCGAATATCGTATGAGAAGAAATCTATTGGTAGTCATCGACCACGGGATTACAGAGCACCGTGCTGCGGAACTAGGTGGCGCTAGTGTTGTCAGAACATAGACAATGCAGAGCCAAGCCTCGCCGCCGCCGCGCCCCGTCCCCCGCCCCGCCCACCTCACATACAACCCTACCGATATCGTACAATACAAATCAATAGTTAAAAATACGTTACAGTCTATAGCGTGATGAGTGACGATTATGAAAACAACTTAAATTTAGATTACATACTCCTAAAATACTGTTGCGTTAGTAAACGTTAAAAATAATGATATAATATTTCTATAGCTAACCTCCCGAATCGCGCACCGGCAGACGTAAAAAATATGTTTAGGACTCCTCGAGGCTCCTCGCGGTCATTCAACGAATCCTAAACCCCGTCCGACGTTCGGTAATAGAAAGTATTAGACTATGTAAATGCGAATTCAGATTACGAAACGTCCGACGCCCGACGCACTAGTAGGCCACGGTGACGGCGACGTTGTGAAGATGATGGGTCCCGGAGGCCCCGCCTACGCCCTCGTACTAAGATATGACCTTAAAAATAGCGTCTCGCGGTGTGATGGCGCTAAGCTGTGCGGTGGGGCGCCTAGCCCTGCGCGGGCGCGGCCTCGCACTCGGCGCGCGCGCTCTTGTTCTGCCGCACCAGCTCCGCGCGCCGCTCCTGCAGGGAAAAGTGCACGTTACACGCACGTACTATGAGGACTATTACAGTTTGATCTCTTTACACAATTTCTTTGAAAATTATGTCAAGAAGGGTTGGTATCTATTAATTGAGAGAGTTACGGCGGCGAAATAGAAGTGCAAAGGAGAAAGCAGATCGTATTGGCAGTGTTTTAACTCTGAGATGACGGCGCCATTTTGTCTGGGGCCGTTCAAGTATTACGTAAGCACTATAGGGGGGTGGGGGGGTTTTTTGTTTTGCTTATTTAGGATGACATGGGGGGTAGGGGAGTCCAGATGATGATTACGTCATCGATAGTTATTTACTTTTTTACACGAATGGCAACCCTCACATTGTCTATGCTTGAAAACGAAACGCATTTTCGGGGATTCCCGCAAATATACACGCATACGTTTTATTCAACATTAGTGTTACCGTTGATTCCAAATACAAAAAATATAAATATTGATTCAAAATACTAAAAATTTAAAATAAGTTTGTTATGTTCGTAAGATTATAATATTTTTGTCCCTTACTCTATGTTGATTACTGCATCAGTAAAATCTAATCTCTACATTAAATTAATTTTCTTATTTTTTAAATTATAATTATAATATAAAAAATACATTTTTAATTGAAAAATGTTTACGTAAGCATGGGGGGAGGGGGGAGCTTTGCTTACTTTTGCTGACAAGGGGGATGGGGGGGTAAATAATTGTAATAAATCTGCTTACGTAATATTTGAACGGCCCCTGTCATGTTTGACAAGGTCATTAAAAAAAAAGGTAAGGTCATGTCTTAATCGCAGTTTTAATGCGAATTAAAGGAAAAAAGTAAATTGCAACACGATCGGCATATTAGGCGCTACTTTGAGGATTCTACAAACCTCCTTCTTAACGAAGTCTAGTTTCTTCTGTATCTCCTTCTCGCGGTTGATCTCTGCGGCGGTTAGTTTGGTCTCGATGTCTTTGGTGATCTCCTCCATCTTGGCGGTGACCACGGACCGCGCCTCCGCGAGCTTTACGTTCTGCCCCGGCCATAGACAATATGAATGATAAAACAAAATGGCGACATGGTAACGAGCTTGGACCGTGAAACTTTAGACAAGAAAAGCTATGGTTCTGACGTATTGATTTTAAATATGTAACCACCATAATAATGGCTGTTCAGTGCAGCTTCAGTTCCATTACACAAAATCAATCAAAATAATTACATATAATTGAGTAATGTAACATATTCAAAAATTAATTACTAATACTTTGGCACATGACATACTGCTCAAGTAAAGTAGGTTTAGGCGCAAACATATTTTTTTATCAATTGAATGAATTTTAATTCAATGAAATCAGCTGAGGTCAATAACTTTCTATTGTTGTGGGAAAAAAGAGAGTACAATGTAATTTAAGTTTGTATAATACTTATTAAGGTCTTCAAATTAAGGAGAAAATCATGTGCCCAAAACTTCTGTCATTAATTTCGAAAACGTTATATAATTGAAATCCAAAATGGTCCAAACACGTTCAAATGAAGAAACAAAACAAAATAGTAATTTCCAAAGGGAACGATGAAAACGTGACAATGACACAGATGTTGAAAAAAAAACAAAAGCAATAATATGTATTATGATTTTATGTTTTATAAACATTAAACAAAATAAATGGAACTTAAAACCAGTAATAGCGATGCATTTACAATGGCTTGACTTGCAGTCCCAATCAGAGTCATTTGATGAATACCTAGTAGACGTTATGACAGAAAACATTAGGTATATGGACTTTATGTCGAAATCTCCACAAAGGCCCCTTAAGTAAGCATCAAACGTCTCCGAGTGCGACGGATACTCTTCAATGAGATAAGCTTACCTTCAGCTGGAACGATAAACAAATCAGCTGCTCTAGTCCAGTCGTTGACCTCCCAGTCCCAATGAACCGTGTTCACACTTCAGATCCAATTTAATCTAACCGGAATCGAATAATTAATTAGGACCAAATTGGTGTGTCCATATATTTCTTTATTATAGCGTAACTAAGTGACTTTTATATCAGTTACATTATAGCGCTCGTTTGTTATCCTATTTAGATTGTATTGAATCTGAGGTATGATTCACAATGCTTAATTCGATTTCGGACGCTCTGCTGTACTCACGTGGCTGCGCAGCTTCTCACGCTGCTCCTGCTCCAGCTGCAGGCGGCGGTCGGCGGCCTGCTGCAGCTTGTCCTGGATGGCGCTCTCCAGCTGCTGGAACCGCTCCTGGTTGCCGGCGCGGACCTTGCGCACCTGCTCCTCCTGGAAACGGTTGAAACCATAGTCAGTATTTCATTTACCAGTTCAGTAGAGTAAATTGAAGATTGAAAAAATGTATGAAACTTAGATGATTGTTCTATAATGGGTTTCAAACCAACACACGGAGACTTCATTGTATGGGAGTGTAGCAAGTACCGTTCTTGCTTTCGATTCCGTTTGTGACTTCCACTCCAAGAAATTGCTTAGACTCTTTGCAAGGGTTCGAGTGCAAAGGTTTCCAGCTATAGTTATATAGTTTATAAGCTTTATAAGCTTTATTCCGTTACATACCTACTATTTTTTTTTCTTTTTTAAAACCTAAAAATAAAGATTATAAAAATATTACTTATTTTAATGTTTTTTTATAATCTATATAATTAATACTATACGTAACGGCCCAAAAATAATAAAGTTGTTCACTTTTTAAACGTTGTTTTATCTGTCAAATAGTGAGGTTGAGACTTTTTTATTAATACGGGGCTTAGTCATCTGGGTTAGGGTGAGAGATTCGCGACGTAACGCGTTACGTAACTCGCGGTATACTGACATGGTCGCGCAGGCGCTCCAGCATCCTCTTGATGTTCTCGTCGCGCTTGTCGGCGGCGGTGGTCATCTTGTCCTCGATGGCCTTGTACACCTCCGCCGTCTGCGCCTCCAGCGTCAGTCGCGTCTTCTCCACGCCCTCCAGGTGGTCCTTCAGCCGCGCGCGCAGCTCGCCGATGTACGCCTCGCGCTTCTCCGTGTGCGTCTCCATCTTCGCGTCGAGCGCCTCCTGAATAGTGTGCATTTGTTATTACACAATAGTGGCAAGGCTGGTGGACAGCGGGCGGAGTCTCCGGGCGGCAGGTCTTTGTGAGGCCCTTTGTCATATGGACATGTACCTATGTGATGCGAAAGTAGGTCTGGTTGTTCGCGAGGCCCCTGCAAGAGCGAGGCCCCGGGCGTAGGCCCTGTTCGCCACTCCCTAAGGCCACCGCTGCTTAGGGAAATCCAAGCCTGTTTAATAGGGTAATTGACTATTTTTCATGATACGGTTTACATTGAAACCGGTAAGAAGTATTATAGCGCAGTATTACGGGTTCATTTAACATTAGACGGGAAAGGCTGTCTATACCATTTATATAAGTGGTCTGTAGGATCAAGAGGAAATACTACCTTGGTGGCGACGATGAAGCTGTTTGTCTGCTCGCTTCGAATGCGTGACGCGTCCTCAATCTTCGCCATCTTCTGCGCGATCGCAGCCATTTTGCTAGCCTCGAGACTCTGAAATGCGGGAAAATAAGATTGAGATGTTTCTAAGATAAGTTTTGATTTAGGTATCCGTTGACGACAAAATATCTGAATTTGTTTTATTATTATTATAAATAAGTATTAGAAAGTAAACATCGACAGTATATCGATGGCGCAGTATGATTTCAATCGCGGTAAGCTTCGTAACCGTCCTTAGACATGTCCCGACTCCCGTCATGTTAAGATATTTGGTCACAGGGGCCATATTGCAGAATGTGAAGTAATATAGGCTACATTAGTAAATGTTTGTGAATAGGGCCCTAATTCTCAGGCCTCTAACTAAGTTTTTACTATCGGTCTGTCCCGCTCATGCAAATCGCGCGGGCGAGCGGGATATACTGATATTCGAAACTAAGTTCGAGGCCTGAGAATTAGGGCCCAAGCCGCAGGCCGGGGGCAGATATTTAAACTGTGCATACATTTAGAGATATATATTTTTTGTCTGGTAGAAACTACTGTAATCGGTGAGACTGCCTTTTTTGTAATGTTATTTGTTTTGTGTGTGTGGGACTAAGACTTTGTATTTTACTCTATTCAGTACTCACTCGTCTCCTCTCCTCGGCGGCCTTGAGTTTCTCCTGTATCTCCTCCACGGAGGGCGTCTTCTCGGGCGAGTCGGCGCGGCGCGGCGCGGGCACGCCCACCGGCTCCGCGAGGATCACCTCGTACGCCAGCCCGCCCTTCGACATCTCCTGGCATCGGATCTCGGTCGCTGAGGATGGAATATAGTTGAAGAATCAGAAGGATATTGCAACTGCAGTCTCCTGACCAATAAGACAATCTCCAACAGATTAGTCTCTGGAAGTTATTGTATATCTATAAAGTCACAGTTTAAGAAAAATGTGCCAAGCCAAAATCCTGAAGTGACATCATAGGCTCACTTGCGCTAGTCTGGGTTAATAATAATAATAATAATAATAATCTTTATTTCGGGCTGCATAGGCCCATATTATAAATACCTTACAGACTAACATACATATTATTATAATTATAACTAAGATTTATCACGTATTATGATCGGCGACGTGATGTGCGCCTCGCTCCGGAGTCTTCCCCGGAACCTTCGGTAAACTACACCCATCGGCCAGAACTCCTCCACCTCGAAGGTCGATAAGCGATCTGTCGGTACTCTCACCACAAAAGAACTAAAGTTAACTTTATGGCGAGACTCCAGACGCTCGACCCTCAAGTTGAAGGACGTCTTCTTCAAGATGTAGCCCACGACATCCTCGACCTTCGTGGACCAGTGCAGGCAGGACACGTACAGCGGCGTGGTGGGTATTTCACACCGCAGGCGCTGCTCGGGTCCGCAGGGTGCGGTGCCACGGTGGTTGCGGACGGCGGGCTTCCTCTTCTTTCTTCTCTCCACCAATGTGAAGCCCTCCTCATCGCACCTCCTGCTCTCACCCTCGTTTGATCGAGAAGGTTCTGCCTTACGGCTTTCCTTAGCCTTACGGCTCTCTTTCACCCCCTTCGTCTTCACCCCCTGAAGAGGTGCGGGGGAGCGGGCAGTGACACCCGCAAAACTTTTCTTCTGCTGGGTCGCTGGTTGACTCAGCTTCGGCTCGACCTCGAGGGGAAGGCGGGCGGGAGCGGCGGCGGTCGGTGACACGTCGGATTCCGCTGACGCGCAAAAGGTGTCGGCTTACGAAGGCGACGCGTATTTACGAAGGTTGAATGCTCGGGTGACATACATAGTGAATTATTACTTTTAATTTGCAATAATTCATTACGCAAATCACGGATGGTGGATTCCGATGCATTCAACCTACCTCGCATCTCGTCCAGCTCTGCCTTCATACTATTGAAGTTCTTCAGCAGGCTGGAGACGTCGACGTGGTCCATCGTCACCACCGGCAGCTTGTGGAGATCTTTCGCCACAAATGCCGGCACGTCGTCTGGATCCGTCTGCTTCAGCAGGGAGATTATGTCCTGCACGCTTCTCTCGGTGCCATCTCTGCGCCGCGATGGCATATTCGCGCTCTGGCCGAGCGTCTCGTACAACAGCTGCTTTCCCTTGCAAATCTCCTCGCTGTTGAAGGAAGACTTGCAGATCTGCATGATGCTGACCTCGTCCATGGTGTCGATGGCATGCTGGATAAACGCCAGCAACTCATTGGCCACGAGCGCCATGGTGACGTGCAGCGGCAATCAGCCGCGCGATTCGCACAAATATAAATTAATATTTGTTGCTCGTGTATAACGCGGAGCGCGACCGTTCGCTGGCTCGACACATTATATAATACCCCCAAGATAGCTTATAATCCTTCTTAATATTAAGGGCTATCTTTAGTCTTATTATTGCGCTACCTTAGGCTGTAAAACTAACTACAGAAAAATAGTTGCAACAAAAATGTATAATTAATGTACAGTAAAATCACAGTGCTAATGGTCCTCGGGAATCATCGCTATTCTATGTAAATTACGGACAATGTAAAACGGCGATTCACAAAAACCATTGTGATCGCGGCCGTACTGTATATGCTTTATAAATTATTAGTATAACATTACAAACAATATCTTAAACAAACACATTGATAAACTAAAAAGGTACAAAATTATAACAAAGGAATCGTGGTACAAAAGCCAATAAAGAAGCTAATGACAATATTTAGAGCTTCATTGAACCAATTCTCACCGGATGTAATTCGCGAGATGACGCGAGTTAGCTCGTGGCGGGGTAACGACGTGAAATATTGCGGTTCAATTACACGACCTGGGGGTAGACGGAGTTTTCCCGTGCGTGGTCGCCGGGCGGCGGGCGGCGGGCGGCGGGCGGCGGGCGGCGGGCGCCGGGTGACTCATCCAACGACTTCCCTTCATTACTTTTTCAGGAAATCGACAGCGAATTGCGACGTAATTCAATGACTCACAAAAACAATAACAAAGAAAAGTGCCCAAATGAAACAAAAACAACGAAAAAGTGAAAAGCGCACACGACTACCTACTGCAGACTCGACTCACTGATAAATTTGACTTTCTTCGGCTGCTTGGTCCTCGGTTTGCCGAGCGGTTTCTTGGCTGGTACTGTACGCCGGTGTGCTAGCAAAACAGAAGCACCAGGTTAGTCATCACACACGCACGCTTATGGGCGTACCGAGAGAAGCAGAGGATGGCTGTTGTCCCCCCTAAAATCCCATAAAATGTATGAACTCTTTAACTACCTATAAAACAGGATCATTTGCGGTTGTTTGCCCTACACACAATCTCTGCTGTGTATGACAAAACAGCCGCGGATGATCTGACCGAAAAAATCCTGCCTCGCCCCCCTAGATCAGAGGCTCGGTATGCCCAAGCACACGCTCATCTGGCAAAAACCCCCTGGCTTTGTACGTATTGTTCGAGAATCTTTTGATTTAATTCACATGATGTACGGTCCCACATTAAAAGACTGAAAACAAAAGAAACGAGAATAAGGTCGGAGCTCGGAAGACCTTATCTCTCAACACTGAGATGAGCAGCGTCGGTTTTTGTGGAGCAAGAATTCAGGGGCACGATTCTCAGACAATAGAGTTATAGGCATAAGTTCAAATTCACTCATTTATTATTTGCCGATAAATCGCTGTTACAATACATTGTATTATTATATAGGGTTCAGGTTTTTCTACCTAATAGATATGAAAATTGTATATCTATTAGGTAGAAAAACCTGTATATAGTTGTAGGAAATTACACATTCAAAGAACAAACAGCTAAAACAAGAGCATTATTTCTTGATCTTTTAATGTAAACAAAAGCTTTCATCGTTTACACCATCAACAATAGAATATCTACAAGCTGAGCGAACAACGAAAGCATGCTACACTAAACGAATTTGATAGTTTAGTTTTCAACTTCCCTTCGTTTACTCATTCTATCTAGAATGAGTAAACCCTTTGATGTAAACCCACCTAAAAATCAAAATATTCGAAGCAAACGTCATTCGAATGTAAAGTTCTAGGAAAGCACACACTGTGTTACGTCCTACTTTTCTTTGCATGAGAATCGTGTCCCTCGCCGACACGTTAACAATGACATTGTTGGAGACCTTGTACAAACCCGCAGCACCCTACGTTTTGTCTTAAGGTTTACTGTAACATTGGAGTTCTACTTCAAGGCTGATATGAATTTATTTCAGTGTACGATATAATTATTAACTGCCTTTTCTGAAGAATCATCGATTTAAGTACAATCAAAAATAATTACATTAATAAGTTAGGTAGAAAGTAAGCTTATAGAAACGTCAATTACAGAATTGATATTGAATAAGTATTAACCAAGCCAAGTAACTGTAAACAGCTTGTTTTACAGAAATTAGAAGTTGCTAAACTAAAACTGTTAATGCAGGTGTGTTCTTGAAACCATCACCTCAACAATATTCCGATCCCAGAACATAAGAAACAGCCGTAATAAATTCCACGAGGGTTGTTCAATCCAAAAGTCATTACTGCGAGCACGGGCCACTAATGTTTATTCGTAGAGCGTCGGGCGCCGCAGACTTAATAATACAAGGGTGAATCGATTGCTGTGACGACAGCTATCGGGCCGCAGTTCTATACTTGGCTTTTTAACACAAAATTGCCTACACCCTGGGGCGGAGGATCTTTCCAACTAGTGACGTCAGAACTGTAAACGAGGTTTTCAACCGTACACAGTCGTTAAGAATAAGGATAAGACGCGTTTGACGCACTTGTGAAATATTGAGACTGTCTCGCATACGAGAAAGGTTTTAAAGCTTTCTTTGAGGAAGCAGTCTTGAAGTTTTAAGACTCAAGATGGAGACTACAAAATGAAAATATAGCAGGATGTACCTAAATATAAAAGTGAAAACTTGTATTATGTAGGACATCTGGAAGAAACCGGTGTAACACTAAGAAGTGAGACCACTTTCTTGTAAAGTTTTTGTAGTATTCTTATTATTGTTGTGTAATATTATGCGCGTATGTAAAGAAGTATCTATATACCAGGTGCATTTTTATTGCAAGTCATGGAACCTGAGGGTGTAAAGGCTTGTGTATAATTTATAAAATACTTGCTGACCCGTGCCCACTTCGTTGAGCATAGAAACAGGTTGTTTTGAACCGTTCATCATAAACTGTTTCTATGCTGAAACCTTCCCGGGACTTCCACGAATATTTCTAGACTAAAAAAAGCCGAATCGGTTCAGTCGTTCTCGAGTTTTAGCGATACTAACGAACAGCGATTCATTTTTATATATAAGATAATAATAATATATTACAGGTACTAGTTAATAATTTTTCACTTAAAAGTGATTGTAATATTACTCAACAGACAAGTAATAGGTATTTGAATTCTGGTCCAACTAAAGAAATACTTGGAAAGTAATAATAAGGCGGTGGCAGACAAGAGACTACTACGTGAGGAGACTAGCGACGGATCAAATATGAATTTCTTCAGAATAAAGTTAATCTCGCGTATGAAGCTAGATATAAAATGTGCCACAGCGTATGGTAGGCAAGGAGGACTTTGGACAGAATTTATAAATACGGCATAAAGTTTCTACGGTTTGTAGATAATATATTATATACGTAAAACGTCTAATAGTTGCAGATTAGTTTGTACTTGAACATAACATGTTTAGACGTCCGGTTGCTCAGAAAAATCATCCACAGTCCAAACTACCATCGGTTCAGAGTTCAGACTGAACGGATGCAAAATCGTCGGTACACAATTTAGCCTTGCAGGAAGCAGCAATAGGACTGTATCGATTAATATTCGTATTTACGTAACGACTTTTCCACCGACAATCCGTTCAGGGGGAACTTACGTCATTATGGTCAGTTCTACCTTATAAAATCGTTCTCCTAATAAGCGGGAGCCGTTACTACTTTAAATGCGAGGACTATTCATTCTACTTAGGTATTTTAATTTTTAACACCAACATGCACCCAAGTTAGTGCATGACGCAAGTGGACCTAGGATTTTTTTAGTTATTTTAACAGAACAAAATTAAAGAGCACCTATAGTTAGGTAATTTGGTATAGAATAAGACAACCGTAACAAGTACTTCTCAAGGGAGAGCCACATTTAGACAAAGTGACTCAGCAGGCTATCTCGAGACTCCATTTACAGCTAACTGCAAAGCAAGCAGCAAACAGGAAACAAAACAATGACGACGCGACGCGCGACTTCAGTCCGCAGTTATTTTAAGCCGTAGAAAAAAATATTTAGAGAGATACGTCATACGAGCAGTGGCTCAAGAGAGTTGACGGTATGAAAATGACGTGGAATTTTCAATCGATTGCTTTATAATAGTAATCAATCATGATCTGAGCATTACGTTTCACCAGCACGGCGCCATTAGTTATTAATAGACATTAGATACACTAATATTATAAAAGAAAAAATATTGGTTGTTACAAGTAGTTAGTTTATAGCGTTAAATTGTACGATTTCCGTAGAATTCTTCTTTTTACGCACACATATCGTGGGCAACATCTATTTAGAAATAAAAGGTAAGTAGAAAATCGCCTAACCGAATGGTAGTCGCTATGTGCTTTAGATAGCATAAACATGCGCATTGAAAAGCAATACTAAATGTTATGTTGAGGACTAAAAGTCCTAACTTGAAGAAAACACAAAGATAGGTCTTGAAAATAGGATTACAACAAAGTCTAGAGCATTTTTTACGGATGGTGCAGTTGGAACTTACGTCACAGTCTTGACCCCACTAATGCAGAGATGGCATAATGCGGGTATCCGCAAAAGGAATCCTAGATAACATTGTTGTGACGTTCATTTGATCGCCAAGGTCAAGAAATTCTAAGATGAAGATAAAAATAGTAAATAAAATCAACAGTCCTAGAATACAAGTAGGTATAATCATTATCATAATATCATTCATCACATCAAAAAGACAAACTCTTCGAAATAATTAACACTATCGATATTCGATAGAGCTCTAGCATATAAACCAAACAACAATTAGACAAATGAACAAGCACTTTAGAAGAGAACATTTTAGGAAAAAAAGCAATCAAGTAGTGACAAACCACAGTCGAAGTCAGGGTTAAAACACCATTTACAAACATCACCTAATAGCTGTTAAATGTGGACACTGGACATACATTTAAAAGAGGTAGGTAAAACTCGCGTGGATTAAACATTAATATTTAAAATGCAGTCGTAGCTGGCAGGGCGAGCCGCCAGCCCCTCTGGCGCCACACGACAGCAAACGAAAACTGATAATATATTTAAAACCAGCTTTAAAATCCGAAAGGGGAGAGAAATACCTTTGGGAATTTTACACGAATATGTATTTTGTAGTAAGCAATAAAAAGTCACCTTTTCGTAATATCAGAAAGCTAAAATTAAATTGCTGTATTTTTAATTATAACCAAGCTTTCATGGCCTTTTTTTTATAATAATCATTAGTGGAAATTCCGTGTTATAATATATGTATAAATTGGAACATTTTCCACATACTCCGGCGAGTCAAGGTTGAAGGTTCTTGCTGAAAAAATGACGCTGCGTAAAACGCTACTCATTAACGAGATGCTTCGCATTTTAATTAAAGTTTTATTCAAAGTTTTCCCAGGCCTTACGGGCTTGAGTGGATTTGCGAACTGAGAGCATACGACAAACCCTTCTTATTATTCTGTTAAGACGTCATACGGAAATTATATGACACTACCTCAATAGGTTATATAGCAAAATAATTAAATGATGTTCAAGTAACAAACAACAAGAACATAAAGGTAGTCGTTGATGATTTATAAAGTTAAAAAGAGTACTTTAAAGTTAAGAAATAAGAAGGGTAATGCAAAAACAACTTAAAATATAGAAATAAGCATTGAAGAAGGTTATGTAGATGCGGATAATCAATAATTTGATGAAAGACTAGAAAGGTCTTAAAGGATTGTATAAAGTTTAGTATGTTATAGTACAATTGACAGTCATTACCGTACTAATAGTGTTTCGGCATTGACAGTCGACATGCGAACAAATTACGAAGCCCGCAATGCATCAAATATAGCATGTGCATATAATTTCAAGATTAAAATATTCTAAAGACTAAGGTAAGAGACGACTGATAAATCGAACAGAAACATAAAATTTACACAACGGCAATTTTAGAAAAACAAGAAAAAAAATTAACCTTGAAAGACGAAAGAAACTCCTTTAATACAAGTATAATGTTTCCCAAAGCATCTACTTATGCCTTTAGCATAGCTACAGATTTTAGCATAGCTTCATATTAAGCTTACATCGGCTCATTTAATTAAAGAGTTTGTTAATTATACCCTGTAATATGCGAGATTGGCAACATATCGCTTGACCCATTTTAAGTAGTTTTAGGTCGAGGGATCTCAACGGCAACACCCTTATCTTCATCGGCTTGTTCATTAAAATTTTGTACAAAATTTTGAAAGGCGTTTCTTATAAAACTGACTTTTTTCAGCCTTAATGCATCAACACTAGTTCTAAACAAATTAACATCTACCCACAAACAGAACGCTTGAACCGTAACTAGAGGAAGGGTTGTAAACTTGTTGAATCTGTAAAACCCACCACACCCTAAACAATTATCCGTCATCTAATCCCCAATCTCATTATACAAAAGGGCGAATTGAACAATCTGTGTATAATATCCTTTTATGCTAATCAAAATTATTATGTCGAATGGTATGTCAATTAGCTTTCGTCAATAAACCCCTAATGAAACCCTCGGACATGAAATACGGGGAGGGCTTATGAAGAGCAATGATTATGTGACATTTGCGTGTCTGGAATTAATCAGGCTCATTGTATGTGAGAACAACGTCGTTTTCATAAAATTACGACGTAACGATGGGTATCACGTAAGCGGTGAGCGGTAAGTGGCGCCACATGCCCGCAACGAGGGAGGGTCGAGGCGTGCTCTTGTCAATCCGACCCTTCAGATTTGTTTATTAAAAACACCATTTTTGTACAAGTTTAGGAACGAAAATAAAATTGTAATACAGCTGCGCAAAATGGCAAACGAAAAGGCAACAGCGTTCGAGACAAAATGGTCGACATTATGCGGTAATGTTTAATCAATATGTTTAGCGGTGGATATACAAACAGTCCGAGCCGGGTCGGAAAAGTAAAAACCAATAACGTCTGCTTGTAAATGAAAAGGAGGGGAAAAACGGTTGTCTTAACAATTATGATTATCGTCAAGACTTGTTCCTAATTGCGTATCGACTAGCCAACTAATAAAGAAAAAATCATACCAAAATTTTTATTTATCGTAGGTTCTATTTCATTTAATGGAATGTAGTTAGCTAACATTTCAATATAAGGCATTTGAATGCCTAAAAGAAACTAAGAGGAAGCATTACGCATAGAGGATTCAGCCGATAACTAGTATACGCAAAACGCCGGTGTCCGATTGTGAGACGATAAACTCAAATTTGGCGATCAATTTTCTTTGTTTAGCGGCAGTTTTGTTTTTTAATATAAGTAATATTCATTATTGCATTCTTTTTTATGTATTCTACCCATTACGAGGAAAACGAAACTGGACCCTTGTGAACCCTACTAAAGATATACGCAGTAAGCAAGCTGCTAATCCAGCCGGCTTCTTTTAATCGTCAGTAAGCTTCTTAATCTTAATCTATAGATCAATTACACCGACTACTCGTTTAACTATATCAACTTTAACATAAGTTATATGTAATGTTTTTGTCGGAGTAATATTTTCAGTACCTATTTCTTTTTTAGAAAATGATCTAGATTACTTACTGGTGGTAACATTGTATTTATGTTTCCTATAATATTTGAACGAATTTTACAATAGAACCGTAAAGCCAGTGGGTTATTTGCCTTTATGTTTAAAATATTTGCCGGTATTCAGTTCGCTCGCAGAAATCCACGGATATCGAGGTCCAACCTGCAGGTAAGACAGGCGCCCGGCAGGAGTGGCAGAAGCACTGCATCACCGAATCCCGAACGAGTCCTATCAGCATGGTGGTAGTTTTAATTTACTATCTAGCTAACGAGAGACGGAGTCGCGTCGCGGCGCGTACGTAATGCGCGACTCTCGTCCGGAAACTGAGCTTCACTGAGGGGAGGGTACTCGGTCGATAGTTGCACCCCGCACCCCACACACCCTGCCTTGCGGACTCACCCCGCGACAAACCCCAACGGCTAAAGCGCTACCGTCCTAAACTTTATAACCTCGCAAAAGAAAGCCTCCACAAAATAAAAAGAAAAAGTCAAAATTCTTAACACCTTGGGGTCAGCAGAAAATTTAATGCGGTATGCATTAGAGGTGCCTCGCTGGGAATATGTCAAGAAATTTTCTTATCGTTTTACAAAATTACCAAGGAATCTCGGCTAAAGTTATATTTTCTAATTAATATTTTATTGGTAATTTTGAACAAACAGTTCCGTTTTATCTATCCCCTTCCTTCATCCCGTCTCACAATTTCAAGTTATAGGGTTAGCAAGGACAGACCAATTTAAGAGCACCTCCAGACTCGCACAGGTCTCTATGGGTTACTCATAAAACTCTCGACTTGGGGGGGGGTTTGGAAGTGGAGGGGTGCGCGAGGGGGCGCCATGCGGCGGTTCCGCCGCCGTCTCGGCGCCGCCACCCGCAGCCAATTAACAGCCGGCAACACCACGTTGAATTTGTTTCGCTCCTAGGAATTGCTTCCGATTGATTTGCCGATCTTAAAACCTATTAAGGGCCTTTAATTACAACCTTACGAGTACAGTTAACTTCAATAAACGAGCGAGGAATTGCTCGTTGAACGAGATTGTCTTTTCCCTAGCAGGCGAAATGTTCTAATTGAAGCGAATATTTGGAAATATATGGAACGGTCTAGACTCTAGATAGCCTGTAGCGATGATAATATTGTAACCTCGTGCACCGGTAACATCGGCCGTGGCGATCGATCCAGGGCAACAACCCCGAGTGGCGTCCCCCAGTATAACTGGGAATTCCAGGAGTAAAGCCGTACTCGACCGATCACCGATGCACACGCTTAAGTCCTAAGCTTCAGCTTAGTACTTAACTTTGGGTGCTTGATGAGAATCGGTATTCATCAGTGAAAAAAAATGTATTTATGTATTACTAAATTAACCGGCGGCGGCAATTATAACTTAATAGGTATACTTTTTTAGTATTGTGAAATTTATTAAATTTAAAAGTTTCTTTAAAGCCTCGCTCGCTCGCTCGCTCGCTCGTGGTCAAAGAATTAATCTCCCTTTCATGTCAATAAAATCTCTAACTGTTAATATAAATGACTTCTTATATACCAAGTCCCACTCCTGAATGTAGTTCAGCTAATACATATCTGTGTAGAGAGTAGTCAGAGATCTCAGGGGAAATTATCTAAGACTATTATTGACATTTGCATATACCTTCATGGCCCTCCGGCCGCGCCGGCAACAAGTTGCGACTTGCGTCACGTGCGATTTGAGCCCTTTCACGTTTAGATATTATGGCTAACGAACCGACCGCCCGACCACTTGCATTGTCAAACCGTATCGATTGGACCTACCTATTTGAGTATGTTAGCCCACCAAGGCTATCCGTATTCCGTACAAAGCAGGAACATGATAAATAGTTCAGGAATCAAGTCATTTCTTTGGAGAAGCTATTAATGCTTAAGTGTCATATAGAGCAACATAATTTATTTCGAATATTTTCGTCTAGGTTTAAGAGTAACGTATAATCATTTTTGCCGACTTAAACATATTCAAAGCCTGTGTACAAAATTTCTGTAATTGATTTCACAAAATTTTGTATAGCTAATATTTCAGAGCACACATCTAATACAGGTCTAGTTGTTTGCGAGTACGTCTCGACCGCAATAATTTAACATTAAGCCACTATCCAAGAGCGTCTAGCTGTCAGCTCCGAAACATTAACGATGATTAATACAAAATAGCTCTTGTCGTGCCAAGTACAAGATTATCTCAAAGATACAGCATTCGCTGTGGAGATAACTTTAGGAGATATTTGTGCAAATTTATTAAACGAAGTAGAATATATTCACAGGGAACGCGCCGGAGTAAGGGCGCTACACAGTTAAAGAGGTCAAATCGAGGCGGTCAACGAAGCAATTAGCATGATCGTTTTGGCAACAACCATGTTTTAAACGAAATGCAAACAATGTTTGTACAGCTCCAGAGGTCGGGGTAGATAAAAAATCTACACTTTCGGCGAGGAGTAACCGCAACTAGCGCCACTCTTTCTAAAATAAATTTTACAATGACACAAAGATCTTATTAAAAAAAGTAATCGGTTACAACTTTAAGTAAATAGTTGAACTAATTTATTATAGTAATATATAATAGTTAACTAATATTATATATTATATCTCGTAATATTATATCTCGTAGTAGAGTAAATACAGTATAGGATTTAGAGCTGTAATTAAATGTAAATAAATTAGTTTAACTATTTACTTAAAGTTTGAACCGATTACTTTTTTTAATAATATCTTTGTGTCATTGTAAAATTTATTTTAAAAAGAGTGGCGCTAGTGCGCGCAACAAGCTGAAAATTGGGAGTACTTTGTAACCTTTTTTCCCAATACTGGTCTCATGGTAAAACCCCATAAAAATATATAATAATCTTGATTATATTTACCAGTGGGTTAATGTTTTATAAATTGATATTTTTGTTTCAATATAGCTTGAAACAATATGCCTAGTAGGTACTCTTTTTAACATTGTACCAATATTTTTCTTAATATATTAGAGACGCGAGTATGAGAAGTACTTCAATATTTTAAGTGACTCAGGAGAGTATCGTTTTAATTTTTGCAAATTTTGGAAAAAAAAATTACGAATTCAACACGCTCCGGTCGACGCGATACCCCTTTCTCGCCATAAAAATAGACGTTCAAGGTCATAAGCGTTTTACAAACCCTTAAAATGTTGATAGCTAAGAATTATAAAAAAAAAAAAAACGCCTTAGTTTAGGTATTTGGGTCATGTTAATTTGTTGCATGATATAAGTAGTAGTAGTAGGTACTTCTATTTATTATTTGAGAAAAATACCTCTGATAATATCTAGCGTAATGAAAGCGTTTCAAATTGAAATATCTAAAACAAAAGTAAAATTTCACATTTATTTAACCATCCAGTACACTGCAGTACAACTCATGAAATTGCATGGCACAAGAGCATTTTGCTTTCGAGTTATTTTCAAGGTAGTTCGTCCACCCCAGCGCTACAGGGTGATCTCACAAAAACCAATAATACAAACCAATAATTCTTCGCGTCATTGAACAACTATTCAGAAATACAAAGGATAAGAAATATATCATCAGCATGACGTGTATAGGAAGTTATTTACTTTTGTAAGCCATAAACAGAGCTTTCATACGAGGATGTTGAACTATGTATATTAAAAGCATTGTAATTTGTAAAACCATAAAGTTGGAGCAGAACGCGGTGCGGCGACTGTGTACAACACTTTTATTGGTCCAATTAATATTTTAGTAATAAACTTTAGTGATAAAATTTTATGATTTTAATCACTAGTATCAATTAATAATGGTAAATAGAATTATTAGTATCTACTAGGTATACTTATTCTCAACAAAATGTTACTGACCATTTTCGAAATTTATCCAATTCCTAACTATTGCCGTACATAACCACAAAACAAATAAACTTATATCGATGACACTAGGGTACCTGGATAATAGCTGTGATCAGAATCCCACACCACGGATGTGAAATCGTCACTGATTATAATGACCGGATTGTTTGTACCGTAGCACGGCATGTCGGCGGTCTCGATTACAATATCAATGACTATATCGGTTGAGGTTCCACCTTTAAATAGACACACAACCGCGTAAATTGGATCAGGGGTGACATTGAGAAGCCGAAAACCGCAGCGTCGGATCATCTAAGGGTTGAAATTCGAGACCCGAAGCCATACCGCGGTTTGTTGCGAACTTTCCTATCCGTTTATCGGGTACAATGATCCATATTATGCCAAACATTACACCCACATCGAGCATGTTAACATTACGATTAGTGGAACGATTACGATCATACTTATCTTTCATCAGCATAATTTCATCAAATAGCAGGTAAAAGTGGCCACATTAAGTGAACCATCAACAATTGAAATATGTTTTATAGTACGATTCACTTGTAGACAATTCTAGACATGCAGTCTCTTCGTGTGCTATGAAAATCGTATGATAGTTATATATTACAAACTTTTTAAAAATAATTTAGGATGACATAAATACATGAAAATTTAGCAAAAGATTCTAGGAAAATCCCTGCTCCAACTCCAGACTTTTAAATGTGACTCTTACTTGCCAAGTTTAAGTTAGCAGTTAGTGCTTTTGTGTCAGCAGGCGACGAAATATTCGAAACTTTTGTAATATGTACTCGTATTATCATTTTATTTCTAACTTTGTCTTTCCAACCCTGCAACGCACAATTCTATATTTTTATTACTAGTAATGATACTGTGACATAAAATCCTAATTAAATTTTACTAAGGGGTAGGCAGTAACAGAAACTATTAATTTTGATTACATTCATATATGTAAAATATTATTTATATTCTATACTATTCCTATAGTAGTTAGTAAGTAGTAACATATTTTGGGGTCTGTTTCATTTTTAACAGACGTAACTAAATAATAGCAACAAATTGTGAAAACTCATTAAACGGTTTGTTTCGAAAGCCGCCGAGTCCAATTCGAAAGCGAGAAGTCTTCACAAATCCTCCAGCAATTTATCTTCAAAACAAATCGTTTTGTTCCCTTATTTGGGAATTGCTGTTTTAAAAGACTACACGATGTACGAAGTAGCACACATATTAAAAACCAGTCATTATCGCAATAATAGCAGATAAAGGTTTTAAATATCGTAATTAATGTGTTTAAGCGTTTTCAAATATTCGCAAATTATCTGGAATGGAAATTTTCGCTTTAATACTGCAAGAATTGTAGCATATAAACGCTATAGCGATCGTACAAATTTATTTTACCTCTGTTAATGATACTCATGCTAACGACATATGGATCAATCTTAGAAACAAAGTCTGAACGTACTATATTCCATATGTACTGAATAGCCTACACGCGAGGATTATCCCGCTTATGCGTGGCATACGAATAACGACACCAGTCTGCCAAATGCCACGGCGCGGCGCGGCGCAGCACAGCTGAGTTTATAGCATTACGGTACTGCTGGATCGATACTGTACAGATGAAAACGAAATACTGCAGTCGTAAGGATGTTTTACTGGTATACGTTAACTAGGTGTAGGTGTCCGAAGGATATACAGCCTCGGGCCCAACAGATTTTATTATTCGTAATTCTTTAATTTCTTAATGCTACTATTAAATACCATCGTTTGTGAAGAGGTAAAATTCCAAATGAGGAAACAACCTCATTTGGAATCACAGACTCAAGAAGAGAAGGTCAAGAACACGTCCTTGGACTCTTCTGCGATGGACACAGCCAAGCTCTATCTCTATCTATTCCGAGTAGACACTTCTACCTAATTCCTTCTTAACGTGTCCTTCGAGAAATATTCAGACCCTATATAGGGGAGAGTGTAGTTCGCTGGAAATTTTGTTTCGTATATCAGCACATTTCGTATTATGAGATACTAAATGAGGTTCATCACTTTCTTTTATGGGTACCTTCATCTAAAACCGTAACAGGTGCATCACATTTACATTTCTTAATATAATATTTTCTAGTCTCCTGTTTATGAATTACGAGGCAATCTCCTCAAGATGGCTGCTTCGAATACAATCAATAATAAAAAAGTTGAACTCCACCCGGCGAGGCGCTTCGACGCGAGTACGCGACGTTGTGCTTTATGTAACAAATTTAATCAAAACAGGAATTTGGCAACGAACCGACTAGCGGCTAGCTGGCTACCCTCCGCCGAATATATTTGCCACTGTAAATTAGTATTTTATGAATTACACTTTTTTGTTAAATTTGTTTGTAAGTTGCAAAACTTAGTATAGTAGCTGTAGTAGTCATACCCCACGTGGTACACCGAAGGTTAATATTTCGAAAAGGCTTACAAAACTGTAGCCTAAGCAGGAACATTTAAAAGCTGCGCAAAGTTAAGTACTCGATTGTCAATTGTACTGGTACATGCTTTTCCTACTATTATTATTCTTATAATACGTTTGTTTACGAAGCTTTCAAATGCTGCTTTGCCTACTAATGCCTACTAGTAAATGAGATATTATCAAAGGCATACTAGAAAGACAATTTAACCTGTGATAATAAAAAATCAACATAAAGAAAATGAATATTTATTCAGAAAGTGGGCGTGAGTCGAGAGCGCGAGGTCGTAACGCATAGTCTCCCTAAAAATTAAGGAATAATGTGGATAGGAACTTCGAAGAAGGCATAATATATTTTCTTGTCCTGCTCCCATCCGTCTCATTGAACACGTTCGGAGGGTGCGTCGCGACGATGCATTGTCTTCCGGTCCCTCCCGACTACAAAGCGACATGAAATCGTAGGGTGCAACAAGAGCTGCACTTCATTCAACCTAGATTTCAAGTATGTTGTATCTACTTAAATACATTTAATATCTAGTGGAATTCACCATCAATGGCTATAGTTCCATCGAAAGTGCTCGAAACTGGCAAAAGCCTTTCAAAATGTTGTAGAAGCTTTTGCACAAACAAAATATACTTGTGAATCGACGTCTTCAATCTATAGCGATATATAATAGTTAACTAATATTATATATTATATCTCGTAATATTATATCTCGTAGTAGAGTAAATACAGTATAGGATTTAGAGCTGTAATTAAATGTAAATAAATTAGTTTAACTATTTACTTAAAGTTTGAACCGATTACTTTTTTTAATAATATCTTTGTGTCATTGTAAAATTTATTTTAAAAAGAGTGGCGCTAGTGCGCGCAACAAGCTGAAAATTGGGAGTACTTTGTAACCTTTTTTCCCAATACTGGTCTCATGGTAAAACCCCATAAAAATATATAATAATCTTGATTATATTTACCAGTGGGTTAATGTTTTATAAATTGATATTTTTGTTTCAATATAGCTTGAAACAATATGCCTAGTAGGTACTCTTTTTAACATTGTACCAATATTTTTCTTAATATATTAGAGACGCGAGTATGAGAAGTACTTCAATATTTTAAGTGACTCAGGAGAGTATCGTTTTAATTTTTGCAAATTTTGGAAAAAAAAATTACGAATTCAACACGCTCCGGTCGACGCGATACCCCTTTCTCGCCATAAAAATAGACGTTCAAGGTCATAAGCGTTTTACAAACCCTTAAAATGTTGATAGCTAAGAATTATAAAAAAAAAAAAAACGCCTTAGTTTAGGTATTTGGGTCATGTTAATTTGTTGCATGATATAAGTAGTAGTAGTAGGTACTTCTATTTATTATTTGAGAAAAATACCTCTGATAATATCTAGCGTAATGAAAGCGTTTCAAATTGAAATATCTAAAACAAAAGTAAAATTTCACATTTATTTAACCATCCAGTACACTGCAGTACAACTCATGAAATTGCATGGCACAAGAGCATTTTGCTTTCGAGTTATTTTCAAGGTAGTTCGTCCACCCCAGCGCTACAGGGTGATCTCACAAAAACCAATAATACAAACCAATAATTCTTCGCGTCATTGAACAACTATTCAGAAATACAAAGGATAAGAAATATATCATCAGCATGACGTGTATAGGAAGTTATTTACTTTTGTAAGCCATAAACAGAGCTTTCATACGAGGATGTTGAACTATGTATATTAAAAGCATTGTAATTTGTAAAACCATAAAGTTGGAGCAGAACGCGGTGCGGCGACTGTGTACAACACTTTTATTGGTCCAATTAATATTTTAGTAATAAACTTTAGTGATAAAATTTTATGATTTTAATCACTAGTATCAATTAATAATGGTAAATAGAATTATTAGTATCTACTAGGTATACTTATTCTCAACAAAATGTTACTGACCATTTTCGAAATTTATCCAATTCCTAACTATTGCCGTACATAACCACAAAACAAATAAACTTATATCGATGACACTAGGGTACCTGGATAATAGCTGTGATCAGAATCCCACACCACGGATGTGAAATCGTCACTGATTATAATGACCGGATTGTTTGTACCGTAGCACGGCATGTCGGCGGTCTCGATTACAATATCAATGACTATATCGGTTGAGGTTCCACCTTTAAATAGACACACAACCGCGTAAATTGGATCAGGGGTGACATTGAGAAGCCGAAAACCGCAGCGTCGGATCATCTAAGGGTTGAAATTCGAGACCCGAAGCCATACCGCGGTTTGTTGCGAACTTTCCTATCCGTTTATCGGGTACAATGATCCATATTATGCCAAACATTACACCCACATCGAGCATGTTAACATTACGATTAGTGGAACGATTACGATCATACTTATCTTTCATCAGCATAATTTCATCAAATAGCAGGTAAAAGTGGCCACATTAAGTGAACCATCAACAATTGAAATATGTTTTATAGTACGATTCACTTGTAGACAATTCTAGACATGCAGTCTCTTCGTGTGCTATGAAAATCGTATGATAGTTATATATTACAAACTTTTTAAAAATAATTTAGGATGACATAAATACATGAAAATTTAGCAAAAGATTCTAGGAAAATCCCTGCTCCAACTCCAGACTTTTAAATGTGACTCTTACTTGCCAAGTTTAAGTTAGCAGTTAGTGCTTTTGTGTCAGCAGGCGACGAAATATTCGAAACTTTTGTAATATGTACTCGTATTATCATTTTATTTCTAACTTTGTCTTTCCAACCCTGCAACGCACAATTCTATATTTTTATTACTAGTAATGATACTGTGACATAAAATCCTAATTAAATTTTACTAAGGGGTAGGCAGTAACAGAAACTATTAATTTTGATTACATTCATATATGTAAAATATTATTTATATTCTATACTATTCCTATAGTAGTTAGTAAGTAGTAACATATTTTGGGGTCTGTTTCATTTTTAACAGACGTAACTAAATAATAGCAACAAATTGTGAAAACTCATTAAACGGTTTGTTTCGAAAGCCGCCGAGTCCAATTCGAAAGCGAGAAGTCTTCACAAATCCTCCAGCAATTTATCTTCAAAACAAATCGTTTTGTTCCCTTATTTGGGAATTGCTGTTTTAAAAGACTACACGATGTACGAAGTAGCACACATATTAAAAACTAGTCATTATCGCAATAATAGCAGATAAAGGTTTTAAATATCGTAATTAATGTGTTTAAGCGTTTTCAAATATTCGCAAATTATCTGGAATGGAAATTTTCGCTTTAATACTGCAAGAATTGTAGCATATAAACGCTATAGCGATCGTACAAATTTATTTTACCTCTGTTAATGATACTCATGCTAACGACATATGGATCAATCTTAGAAACAAAGTCTGAACGTACTATATTCCATATGTACTGAATAGCCTACACGCGAGGATTATCCCGCTTATGCGTGGCATACGAATAACGACACCAGTCTGCCAAATGCCACGGCGCGGCGCGGCGCAGCACAGCTGAGTTTATAGCATTACGGTACTGCTGGATCGATACTGTACAGATGAAAACGAAATACTGCAGTCGTAAGGATGTTTTACTGGTATACGTTAACTAGGTGTAGGTGTCCGAAGGATATACAGCCTCGGGCCCAACAGATTTTATTATTCGTAATTCTTTAATTTCTTAATGCTACTATTAAATACCATCGTTTGTGAAGAGGTAAAATTCCAAATGAGGAAACAACCTCATTTGGAATCACAGACTCAAGAAGAGAAGGTCAAGAACACGTCCTTGGACTCTTCTGCGATGGACACAGCCAAGCTCTATCTCTATCTATTCCGAGTAGACACTTCTACCTAATTCCTTCTTAACGTGTCCTTCGAGAAATATTCAGACCCTATATAGGGGAGAGTGTAGTTCGCTGGAAATTTTGTTTCGTATATCAGCACATTTCGTATTATGAGATACTAAATGAGGTTCATCACTTTCTTTTATGGGTACCTTCATCTAAAACCGTAACAGGTGCATCACATTTACATTTCTTAATATAATATTTTCTAGTCTCCTGTTTATGAATTACGAGGCAATCTCCTCAAGATGGCTGCTTCGAATACAATCAATAATAAAAAAGTTGAACTCCACCCGGCGAGGCGCTTCGACGCGAGTACGCGACGTTGTGCTTTATGTAACAAATTTAATCAAAACAGGAATTTGGCAACGAACCGACTAGCGGCTAGCTGGCTACCCTCCGCCGAATATATTTGCCACTGTAAATTAGTATTTTATGAATTACACTTTTTTGTTAAATTTGTTTGTAAGTTGCAAAACTTAGTATAGTAGCTGTAGTAGTCATACCCCACGTGGTACACCGAAGGTTAATATTTCGAAAAGGCTTACAAAACTGTAGCCTAAGCAGGAACATTTAAAAGCTGCGCAAAGTTAAGTACTCGATTGTCAATTGTACTGGTACATGCTTTTCCTACTATTATTATTCTTATAATACGTTTGTTTACGAAACTACTAGAAAGACAATTTAACCTGTGATAATAAAAAATCAACATAAAGAAAATGAATATTTATTCAGAAAGTGGGCGTGAGTCGAGAGCGCGAGGTCGTAACGCATAGTCTCCCTAAAAATTAAGGAATAATGTGGATAGGAACTTCGAAGAAGGCATAATATATTTTCTTGTCCTGCTCCCATCCGTCTCATTGAACACGTTCGGAGGGTGCGTCGCGACGATGCATTGTCTTCCGGTCCCTCCCGACTACAAAGCGACATGAAATCGTAGGGTGCAACAAGAGCTGCACTTCATTCAACCTAGATTTCAAGTATGTTGTATCTACTTAAATACATTTAATATCTAGTGGAATTCACCATCAATGGCTATAGTTCCATCGAAAGTGCTCGAAACTGGCAAAAGCCTTTCAAAATGTTGTAGAAGCTTTTGCACAAACAAAATATACTTGTGAATCGACGTCTTCAATCTATAGCGATCACTCGCGTAAGAAGTCTGGTCCCCTTTATTTAGCTTGTAATTCGATTACGGTCATCTCTGGGGGAATAATGTAGTAGAGCTTCACAATTCTGACCCTTTTATTTTCTTTTTAACTTTGTTGTCTGCGGACTGCGGCCAATGTACAACAGATAATGGCAATTTAAATAATACGGCAAAATTAAATTTATAGGCTTGTTATTAAGCCTATATATATAGCCTATTTTGTGCTATAGGTACCTGGAGGATAGCTAGGAGGCGTGGAGTTCATGGCTCCATTCCTATCGGCTTCACTTATCTCTTCTTTTAAATGCCCTCAACCAAATTCCTATCTGTAGATCTAGCCTGTAGCTATATAATACTACAGACTAAAGATTCCCTAATATTACTTCCATAAAAGAATAAGCAAACAGAAGGGTCAAAAATATTCAAGGGGCAGCAAAATCAATGGTAGCCCATGGGCCTTTTTAAAAATAGCTTAATTCGCTCTTATTACTACGCTTATAAGGGGCCACAATCCAATTTTATCCGTGTCTACCGCCAGCCGGCTTTAAACGGGAAGGGCTGATAACGAGATTACTGGTGTTTATGATATTTAGATCGTAACACCGGGATACAAAGTTTGTTTAACGCCCGGTCGCCGCCGTTGTAAGCGGCTTCGCAACTTATCTAATAACCCTCGCCGGGGTTAACGACGCCGAAGCATTTATTACAGCAATCGTTGCGTATTTATCGCACATACTTGCAAATTGTAATGCGTAGTTGAGGACACTTTATAGCCCGCTTTGTGTTCTGCTACACACTAAAACGGTTATATCTTTTGTTGAGACATAGAATTTATAAGCATTATTACAATCCATATTTTGTAAATGAAATGCTAACGCCGGATTCCATAGACCCTTACAGGAATCAGGCTTGAGTAATTGGGGAAAGGCTACATTGCACATGCTAGTATTTTAGCGGTAGCAACTGCTAACTCTCCTCTTATCTTGTTTTTGTACCATGTACCATTCGATGCATTGATACAGGTACAAGAGTACATCTTTAACAATTCAACAAAGAAGTCTGAAGACTAATAAGTAATACCAAAATGGTATTACATATTTTCATATTCCAAATGCCTTTATATTTCAAAGCCGAAATCATCGCAAGGCATCCTAGTCTACACAAAGACAGGTCTCACTGTATGTGAGTCAGCTCATCTGCCGAAGCATCCACGCGAAGGTCAGCGGCCGCTGCAATTATTATTGTATAGCGTCAGTCTATCGACTTCCTCTAATCCCGGGCAACAGTCTCTACGCAATACGCAAACTACGCAATAGCTAAAATAGTACCGACAAGGCAATAGCAATCACTAAATACATATATGCCTCCCATACCGATTTTGGTGCCGGTGGCCGGTTTCATTGAAACCAGGCCAGCAATACACAGAAGCGCTCTCTTCCTTCACTCAGTGGACCGGATATCCGACACGACTGGCTGTATGAGAGATCAGGCGTAGGACCGACTTTTTACATGCCCATCCGACGCATGGATCATCTTTCTTGTCAGACAATCAGGTAATCAGCCTGCATTGTCCTAACTAAACTTGAAAACAACATTATTTGTTGTTCCAACGCAGGAATCGAACCCACGACCTCCGAGTCGAGAACTAGGCTCTAAACCACTAGACCACGCAATACATATAAGTATCTACTTGATAGTTGATTGGTATAGCAAATTTAAAAATATATTCACTAGTATCAATTGCAAAATTTGATTCTCGCATTGAACAATTATAATTCTGATTCAAAGATCACAATTATTATTTCAGTGATCAACAGACGCCATTTGTAGGCCTTGTTTTTGATTCTAATTCCGAGCGTTTTGTACAAACACGACGAGATGAACTCCGGCAAATAGTGCAAAACAATGCAAGTTTAATGACCTGCGTTTTGACATACGGTAGGCGTCGTCGCTCCTCGCTATGGAACTCCGCATGGAAATATCATTTGAATATTCTCATTCCATTGTTCCACGTCTGCCTCTAATTATCCAGCGACGCGTTATGCCGCAACATTCTCGTCATTTCGCCAAAAACTGATTAAATGGAAATTAAGTCACATGGGATTTAAATTTTGTCGTTTTTGGAAGAATTTTGAAATTGTATAGGTACTTGCAATGGATTATGAAGACTATTAAAGTCATCGGAGATTACAACAGCCTAACAGAGAAAGTTGCATAGATATCATAAAATGTAATATTCAGCCGAGCAATATTACTTTTCTCTTACCCTTACGCAACGTGACCTTTTCTGATAATTGAAAATATAATAATAGGGATTGTTATATGTGACCAAAATCTTTATTTCTTATTGTTAAGTGTTCGATTGGATTTGAGAATAAGTTTCTTTAAATATATGACGCCTCCGTGGTCTAGTGGTTCAGAGCTTGGCTCTTGACCCGGAGGTCGCAGGTTAGAATCCCGCTGAGGGAACAAAAAGCTTTCAATATTCCTGAGTCATGGATGTATATTAAATTTGTGTATTAATATAATAAAAATCCAAAATATGTGTATAGTATTAAATAATCCGTTGTCTGGTACCTATAACTCAAGTTCTTCGTATACCTACTTAGCACGGGGCCAGATTGACGTGGTGCGAAGCGTCCATAGATATTATTATTATTTATCTGTCCTGAGCTGACGGTATTGTGTTTTTGTTTCAAAACTTGGAACCAAAAATATTCGTGAACATTTTTTTTTTCATTCATCTAAAATCTAAACGATTGAATAATTCTGACAAATTCGTTTGAACCTCAATTGAGTCACCTAGATAGATAGAACTGTACAATATAATTGCATCTCTGCTGCGGCTGAGTCATAGAGACCGTTACGGGGTCGCCACTCGCCACTTACCAGAGCGGGCGACGAGGACGGATCGTTATGCTGAAGCATGACGATTGGTTCAAATGTAGTTTATCTATTCAAGGACTATAACTAGCTAACCCGTGCCCACTTCGTTAAGCATAAAAAAAACCGTTTAAACCTTCCCTGGACTTCCACGAATATTGCAAGACTAAAAATAGCCGAATCGATTCAGCCGTTCTCGAGTTTTTGCGAGACTAACGAACAGCAATTCATTTTTATATATAAGAGAAGAAGAAGATATAAAGACAATATATTCGATATCATTTGTAAACTTCTCACAAACCGGTGATTTGTGATGGCTTGAAAATATACCTTTTTACCTGACTGCCAAAAAGGCCATTGTTATATCAAACGCTGGTTTAAGGTACACATGGATATTATTTTTAAGAGAAGAGAAAAATCGAATTATATCTTGACTAAATTATATCTATAACTAAAACTTGCGAGACCACAAACAGTTTTTGTGTTGAACAAGATAAGTTTACGCCTCACGGGCTCAAACTGTAGGGTGTAGAAACAGCTTGTTACGTTCATTCTAAAATTTACATCAACGTTGCAATTGGTTCAAATGGCGGGCGAGAAATTCTCAACCCACGTTTGCCTTTCGGCTATCAGTTACTTTCAATAACTGGTCATATTGCCAATTACAAAGACAAGGTACAATAAGTGAAGAAAGTTACGTGGGTGGACATCTGATCATTTGAATAATATTCTTGACTCAGAAAGATATTCCACAAACAAAAACCTCTCAACGAAACCAACTAAAAGGTTAATGGTGACGGTAAAGTGTAACCCTACAGAGATATGCTTATTCAGCAAGTTATACGTATAACGAATTCTGAATACTACATATTTTGATTAAACAATGTAGCTAACATGTAGTATTTTCCCCTGGCTTCGGGAAAAGAATATACCGTAGATATTCCTCGTGTTTAGATAGATTTTTTACGCAATTATGACCGGCGAAAATCTATCATTATATCTGTTCTGCGAAAACGAGTTTTGCAGACTGTATGCAGACAATAACCCACAGATGTAAGAACAAACAAGGACATAAATAACTTGCCTTTAGTCTAACAACGAGCCCGATTCTCTTCTAAATTAGTATGTAGTGTACACTAAATTACTCATAGACAAGCAAGTCAGGTAAATTTCGGCTAATATGGAAACGTGTTTTATCTTACGAGAGCCATCCTAATGAGATCTAACACAAAGTCGTGCATGTTTACATCGCTGTTTCATTTTTAGTTAATAGGTAACTTAGACAAACACATACTTTTTTATCTACAGACGCTTTTACACCCCGACATTATGACTCTGTGCTAAGTTCTCGAAGAGCTTGTGTTACGGGTCACCAACGAACGGAGATATATATTTTTAATGCTATCATAGCTATTACTAATATTATAAAGCGGAAGAGTTTGTTTGTTTGTTTAAACGCGCTAATCTCAGGAACTACTGGTCCGATTTGAAAAAAACTTTTTTTTGTTGGATAGTCCATTTATAGAGGAAGGCTTTAGGCTATATTACATTACGCTGTGACCAATAGGAGCGAAGCGTCAGTGAGAAATGTTGCAAAAACGGGGAAAATTATTCACATTTGGGGACTTTCGTTGCGTGCGCCGCTTAAACGGTTTAAGGCACTCAAAAACCACGCAAACGAAGTCGCGGGCACAGATAGTTAATTATACTACACATAAAATTATACTTAATTGTTTTATTCTTATATACGTAGGTATCATCCATGAACCAGCAAAACATAAAACTTTTGTTCCTTTTGCATGATTCGAACCCGTGACCTACGGCTTGAACACCGTTTTCTGTCACCATGTTAAGTTACCATGATTGATCTCAGAAAACCGGGCAAGTGCGAGTCGGACTGGCGTGTAATGGGCTCCGTATATAACAGATTAGGAAGTATGATTGTTGTAAATCGTATAGGTACAGTCACAAAGTAGATAATATATAAGTCACAAAGTAGATGCAGTGTATTATTATAAGCGTCAACATGAACTACGGATCGCAAAAATTTTGTCATACGTATTTTTTCTGTAATTCATAATAATATTATGTTAAATTTAATGAAAGAGAAACATTGAAAAGCACTCCCATGCGGGGTGTGCAAATTTATTCCTTTTCGTATTGTCTTTTTATATGCCGGTTATGGAGCTGACGAGCACATGTGCTGATGAAAAGAAAATAAAAAGATACGCTAAAGGGGTAGGTACTAGGTAGGGCCACAGAGTACAGAGTTCGTTTTTTTTCATCCTTGATAAAAGTAATGGATACGTACACAACTTTTAAATATAATTCGCGTTTTAGTTAAGGCTCTGCATATCGCCATTGACCTTGAACGACTATTTGTATGGCGAGAAAGGACGATCACGCCGACCGGAGCGCGTTAAAATTGCATAAAACTCGTTTTAAAAGAATTTGAGACTAAAATTTACAAAAACTAAATCGACATCACTTGGGTCTTGTCTCACTTAAAATACTGGAGTAATTTTCGCACTCACGTCACTAACATATAAACAGAAAAAACGTTACTTAAAATGTTAAAAAAGGGCGAACTTTGCACAGTATTTTAATCTATATAAAAACAATAATACCAATTTATAAACCGACAATCCTCTGACAAACATAATGAAGATTATTATATATTTTTTGGGATTTATCAATAAGACCAGTATTGAGAAAAAAGGTCCAAAGTGCTACCATTTTCAGCTTATCGCGCACGCAGCCTTAAGTGCATTATTCATGCGCAATATAATAAACGCATGCGGAACTCCAACAAAAGTAACGGTTGTGCAGCGTGTCCTTAATCCTTATATGGAGGACTTTTGAATAAAGAACGTTAACGTGGGCGAACGGGGAAGATGCGCGTGAGTCACTAACGAAGCTTGTCCTTGTACAACGCAAACCAATAACCACATGAGAATAACGACTTTTTCAACGGTTCCACGGTCCAAGTTCATTGTACTAGTTAAAACATTTTCAGAGTACCTAGAGCTTTTGAGTGAAATACGTAATAATCTTTCATGGGGATGCAGTTCAAAACTAATGATAACAAAATGAGAGATACAGTTTAGTGTTGCAGGCGTTGCAGCTACACTATCACCCCATCCAAATTTCAATTAACTGGATAGATAAAGAATCAAAAAATATATTGCGCTACGTGAGGACTGTATTCACGTACAACAAATCGCCGTGTTAATAACACTGCCATGCTCCTTTAAGTGTCTCCTATACATCACGCCTTCGAAGCCTTTAAGCACTTCGAAGAAGCCGCTTTAGGCTTGGTTCCAGGAGAATAAAGGGTTGGACTGAAACGTAAGCATATTCACCGAGATATGTGAGAGCACCTTATAGGTATAATGAGAATACGAAAATCGACTTCTTAAATGCACCGACTTTATAGATCAGAGAAGTGGGTGCACCATTGGCTGGTCTTTTCAGTCGATTTGTCAAGTTACTAGTGAACTGGAGCCCCTAATGTGCCCTGTCGTTCAGGAAGAGGCACCAAACCAAGATGTTACGTCCGGATGCAAAAGCACCATAGACAAATATTAGATCAGAGATTGTGGAGTGTAACCCGGGGTAGGTTGGTTACCCAGAAATGTATCCCACCCACCATCAAATGTTTTTTGCCACTTTTTACATACAATTTCAACAATATCTAACACAAAATCATATCATGATGTTGAGGGTACAGATTGTGATGAATTATGAAATCATCATCACCAACCACGTCATCCCCACTAATATCATGTACCTAGATCTCTCCTCAATGTGAGAAAGTTTTGGTAAGTGCTCATTGCCTAACCATTCCAGGCAATTTCAATTATCAAGCTAAAATATTATACTTTCAGTAGGAATTATAATATTTTCCAAGAACGGTCTTCTATATGACACATAAGTTTTCTTCAAATGTCCTATTCTCTAAAGCATCAAAAACATAGAAGATCTATTAACAAAGTTTGCCTAATTTTGTGTATTTCCTAATCTTATATTAACTTAAGTACGGTACTAAAACTACTACTTACTAAATAACCTACTACCTCATTTTAAAATAAATGTATGTTTTTAATTACTTAAACTAAATAATAAAATCCCCATCTCCATTCAAATATTTATAGGAAGGTAGGCACATTTAAAAATAAATCTTGAAGACTATGGCAGTTAAATATATTATATTATGTCATGCCTACCCCTACACTGTCTAATAAAAATTATAATAATTATTGTTCTTAAGTACTCATCTTTTTATATTCAGTAGAAGAATATCAACAAATTTCAATTCTTATATTATATTAAATAATATAATTATCATGCAAATAAAATACCTAATATACAATTACATAAAATAAAGACCTACTATACTTACCTACATGAGTTATTTTTTGTGCTATACCAAAGTCGAACAAAGATTTTTACTTTGTATCAAACAAAGAAATGTTAACTAAGCATTCAAATAGTATTTATTGACAAAACTACTCTCAGATAAAACTATCTATTCACCAATCCTTTACCTAAGTTATTAAAGAGAACTAGAAGACACTATTATACAAGAATAAAAGAGTAACTTACATTTGGTTTCAACTTCCATGTTTGTCTCGAAAAATTCCAAACAAAGAACTGTTTTTATGCAGGAGCTTGCAAGCAGCTTGACTGGGTCACGAGCTTATACCAAGGAAATTGCGTCCGTCGAGCTTGAAAGCCAAATAAAATCTAGCAGCTTCTTCAAACCGTCCTTACTTTATAACTTAATACACCGTTGGACAGTTACAAATTGAATTCAAACTGATAATAGCAGGAGCGAGGAAATGAAGTGGGTATTTCACTGAAAACAATGCAAAACAATGTTTTTGTTGTTTAATTTGAAACTTGAAATAAACTTCATTCATCATTGGCACCTTTGACATAACGGCTTAAAACCTCTTCACAATTGGTTGAAATCAAATCTGCCGCCTTTTAGTATGTGTATCGTTTGCGTCGATCGACCAATGATCTAGAAAAAAGTTACATTACAAATAATAATTTCAAGAGCAACACAAGCGAGTTTCCGCGTGTGACAATGTAAATTAAATTTATTTATCACAATATTTAATCATTATTCAATAAGTAGGTAAGTTTATAAATTAACGATGCGAGAAACCAAGTCTTGTATGTTTAGTTTACTCGACAAGTGGCTTGCAACGCCATCTATTACATGAATCAAACATCATTGTTTGCTATTTCGTTATCTGGTAATATAATAGATGGCGCTATTACACTATAACAAAAAGATTCGCCGTTTGCTCAGTGGATTATTCATGGAATATTCTGATGTCCACCCTTCAAATAAATATATTACTCTAATCTATGTCCCTCACGCTCAGATTAATTAAATTAGCGGCATAGGTTTTTTATGTAAATTAAAACATTCGAACACATTTTCTATGCACACACTACAACTCTCCCCTATCTCTAGGTCTTTTTCAGCTCTCCTTTGGTCAGTACTTAGCGATAAAATAAAAATCCAAGTTACTTAAAAATTATATAATAAATTAACAATAAACATCATTACAAAATTTGATACATGGTTCAAATACCTTCCAAATATTTACATTTTGGGTGTATTTCAAGAAAATTAGGATAATTTAAGTATTCAAAGTGGGTAGAAATTCTAAACAGGAATAACAAATTTCAATTGCTTTCGAAGAAAAGTTGTACTGCAAAGGTATAAAGAGGTCACAACTTCAGGATGTGATAAATATCTTTATGGTCAGATTAGATAGACAATATTATGATAAGAAAAATAAATGTATAACATACACAAATGCAATAAATAAGCCTATACTACCTGCTCGGCGCTCACAAAGACGTTATAGGTGTAAATATCATAGCAAAGCTATTCCTAAGTAGCCACTATATTATAAATCTATTTTATATTGCTATAAATTATTAAATCTACTTCTTGGCCGCATTTAAGTTTCGTTGATCAGATTCACAAAAAATACACAACATAAACCAATTTCTAAATCTAAATAATCTATATTAAAATATTAGAAACAACAGTTATCATAATATTATAGTGAAATAAATAAACAAACATGGAAAATTGGAAATGACCTTAGCCTCACTTTTTGTTTTTTCTGTAAGTAAAAAGTATATAAAAAAAATATATTATATGAAATATTATGTTAGTATGCCAATGACTTTTAAAACCTTTTCATGTTTATTTTCTTGCTTGTGAAATAAAGATTATGTTATATAAGTATACTTTAACTGATTTGTGCGCATGGTTCTATGTGTGGGTAACATGTGATTTAAAATCAACTATACATACACAAGGGGCCACGTAGGGCCGTGACATTGCCATATAAATAATGAAAGCTGTATTAAACATAGCGCCGCGCGCACAATTTGTTTGAATAATCTTTAAGATGCATCATATCACATAGCATAATTTTTGTAGTTTTCAATTTGGAAAAAAAAATATTGATAAATATTAAATAAATATTTTTTACAACAATTACTACTCAGGTAATTACCAAGATTCAATTATATTGATTCTTTTTCTAATATGGAAATTTTATAAATAAATATAATGCTAACTTACGATTATTATGAATAATGGTCACTTGTGAATAAATTAGTCAGTACATCAGACACACTAATCGCGTTTTTTAGCATCAAAACTACCCAGGAGCATGCCAGTTGTGTAGCTCTATTTCCCTATTAATTTGGCTGCTCGGCCCTGGTGTAGTCACATGCACAATACTGCTACTACAATTAAACATTGTCACTACTCAGCTCTTGTCAGTTTGTAAAACTCTCTCTTCATAAATATTACATGGTACATGAGTATTGAATGATTTTGTATACACAGGTAATGGCATGATCAAATTATCTAGAAAAAATTAAGTCACTATGGTCATTAACTAGGAAGTGGTACACAAACTGTGCCTTCTTCTTATCTATGACTTGCTTGTTTATTCGAGATTGGGGCACTTGAACTGTGTTAGGATTGTCTCTGAGGAAAATTGCACCAAATAGTGTAGACAATGTTTTGGAATCCAGTCCATTTTCGGCACAGTGTTGCAATGCTTCTTGCAAAAATTCACACAAGTAGAGAAATACATTCTTTCTAAATTCTGGCAATTCCATTATTATTTGTTTACATTGTAGGTAATTGGTGGAGGCGCGCAGGCACACCTCCTGCAGGTTGTATGGAATGATGGGATCCGATGTACTCTCTAACAGAAGTAGCAATGCTTCGGCAACAGAGTGGATGCTGCCTGGTATGGGATCTATGGAGCCACTGTCCAACCAGTCCCTGATCTGTAATACCTCAGCGTGTAAGCCAGGTTGTTCAAAAAGATTGGGCTCCTTTAAGCCATGTAGATAAATGTGGTCAACCAGAAACCATATCTCCTTTGGAATTGAATAGGTTGATTGATTAGATACACATTGGTCCCTTTTATTCTCAAGTTCGATTAGTTTTCCTAGTGCAACTTCTCGGATTGGCATATTGAGATTAACCAGGACTTCTATGGAGCAGCCAAAACAGCTCCTCTGGTATGTACCATTGACAGTTATGAATATATCTTTTCCTCCATACAGGTGCAACACTAAAATATCATATAGCTTATCAGTGCCAGCATTCATCTTACAAGCTGAGGTTTTGTTTATGAGAACTTTAAGTTGTATCTCACAGGATTCATCAGCATTGATGCACTTCTTGTATGGTTCTACTATCAGCCACTCTTTACAAAAACTGGCCTCATCCAATTTCTTGATGAATTCAAATTCTACTGGCAATTTGCCTGTGTTTGTTATTATGATGGTTCTCACTTGCAGCTCCAAGTACTTGACTGTACCAAAGTCAACATCAGTGATGTCCACATTGACCTGGGGTATCATTTCATTTTCCAATTTATCTAGTTGTTTAATGACTTCCTCATATATCTTTCTGTATTTTTCATCATCAACTATTTTAATTTCAGACTTGAACAGAGCCGATACCGGCTTGTGGTCACTAATATTTAGTGTGGGATGACTCCTATATGCTAATTGTGAGATTTTGCTTCCTTTATAGAAAATTCTATCACACCAGGCCGGTGCACGATGCTTTTCACTGGAGTCCCAGTTATCTGTGCCAGGATCATACTTGTAGGTGGGTTTAAAGTTGATGATACCTTCGGTGTAGCCAGCAAATACTGTTCCAAGTTTGTGCTGCTGCTTCAACTGATCAAATTCAATTACAGGAGCAAAGTTGTTGTCGTCTACGAGCTTCTTGACTTTCAGGGGATCTAGCTCTGTTATCCTATAGTTGAGGTCTCCCAGCCAATACACATGATCATGGTCTTTGATAGCTTTAGGGAGTTGGTTAGTTTGCATAAACCTAACTCTGTTACAGATGTCTCTGAAGTCTTGATTCCTCCGCTCATACTCCTCCACATGGGCAGCCAAGTGAGAGTTAACAATACATATGCTGGTGTTGTGTAAGTCAAACCTTATGGCAACACCACCCTTGTTTCCCATTTTGCCCATTATTCCTGTACCAACAGTATCATACACTATGTTACGGACATATGGAAAGTGTTCCTTTTTTATGAGAATAATAAGCAACATACCTACAAGTCTAATTTTTTCGACCTTCAGGTACTTAGCTCTCTTGTCCACATTGGCACACACAGTAAAGTACCATTCATCTTCACGGATAGTTTGGTCAAAGAGAAATGTTTCCTTGGATAAGTCCAATTCTTGAAACCCAACAGCATAGATGTCAGGTGGATCTTTATCAATGCTCAACCAGTCTTTAAGTGGTATAACAGGTGACTTATCATTGACATTCCAGGTTCCACAGAATATGGTGAAGTTTCTGGTGTATGTGTATTCTAATTCTTTATCACACATTTTCCGTTTAATTAGACTCTCCCTAATGGCGACTGGGGCGGCGCCCGGGGCCTCGCCCGTGCGCGGCATCGCCAGACTTTGTGCTATGATGTCGTCGTCATTGGAATTATTGTATTTTTTAAGCCATGTAAATTCTTGTTGTTTTTGTACCTTGTTAATGGCCTCTATTCCTCGAAACAGCTCATCGACAAAGCTGTCAACTCTCGAAGTCATTTGAATTTCAAACTTGAATTTGCTACCCTGCGACTGTAAGTTTAAATAAAGTATACTTTCAGAGTCCGATGGCTTGTTATCAATTTCGCATTTAAAGCTGTTGTCAATTGGCAAAACAATTTCAATAGACAAATCTGTAAACGACTTCGGAGGGTAGCATGAAGTAAATAAACAAAAAACTGCTTTTTCGTCCCCATATTCTACGATTGCTAGAAGTCTGTCTTTTTTTACCCATTCTGGATGAAACACTTTTGCGTCACATAGGAATGCGGTTACTTTTTCACTAGGCAGAAATTTTTCCTGCACGACTGACTTAATTTCCTCATGATTCATACTGATCGCCTTGTATAAATAATAATTCACAATTTCATGTTTTACCACTTTGCTGATTTTGTATTTTGTTGATTTTTGGCAGACACGTTACGTAGTACGTTACGTTACGTTTTACGTAGTAACTAATTCTTAATCTGTGTTGGCAGATTACATTGACTAGTTTACATTGACATTGATCACAATTTTTTTTTAAATTTGATATAAGAGTCTAAGAAGTAAAAGTACAAGTAGGTGCAAGTATATGGATTTTTCATATGATTTAAGTACAATTTGCACATAAATGATCTAAGGTTATAATTTGTTTTACCTCATAATCTTAGAAGATCATTTAGTATGTATACGTATTTTATCTCATAGTTTACAGATAGCATTCCTCATAATATTCTTCATCTTGGAAACTATTCCTCTAAACTTTAAACAGTTTATTATCATCTAAGCTATTAATAGATGCTCGTGAGTCGTGGGTTCGATTTTCAACCCTTTTGTTTTTGCAATAAGGTTTTGCTTAGGAGTTTTATTTTTAGAGATCAAAATAATATAGTCCCAGCCTAAGGTATAAACATTTATATAATTATTACGGCTCGACGCGCGTGAGGACTATTTCTGTGCAAATCTGTGTACGGTATAAAACAGTTCGTTTATAACTAAATTGTTGTAAAAATAAAACCTTGCCAGGTTTAAAATAACTTTTGCACTTGTTTTGTTCTATCAAAAGAAAATATTTGACAGATATCAGTTGACACTTCTCTTTTGACAGTTGACTCTGCGCAAATGTCAATTGTCATAATTTGTGTCAACATTATTTGTTGTTTATTTTTTATTGTTGTCGAATTTAAATAAAAGATTACTTACCAAATTATTGCACTTAACTATTGAATAATGTTGAAGAAACATTTTCCGTAAATATAAATGCTAGAAACCAATAAATATATACCGGTGTTTCCGTTCCGGTAGTAGTGCTGTTTGCATAATTTGATACTAATTTTAGAACAGTAGTGACTTCAGAGCACTTATTCTGTAAATATTTTTTTGTATAAATATAGAAGAGAAAAGAAATAAAATGGCCGTAGCACCTAATGATTGGCAACTGGAATGTACAAAGCTAAAGCAGAGAGGGGCCTACCTTATGAAGTCTGGCCAATGGACAGACTGTACCTTCTTAGTGGGAACTGAACCTAACCAAGTAGTCATTGAAGGCCATAAACTTATTCTGGCGATGGCGTCTCCAGTTTTTGAGGCCATGTTTTTTGGTGGAATGGCCGAGGGAAACGAGCCTATTCCAATTTTAGATGTACAAATTGATGCATTCAAGGCACTCTTAGAGTAAGTATAATTTTTCTCTTTGCTTGTAAGTTAAGTGTTTTCTCACAGTTTTTGATTTCATTGATAATTGTTGCAGATACATATACACAGACAATATTAATATCACATCATTTGACAAGGCCTGTGAACTCTGCTATGGGGCTAAAAAGTACATGTTGCCGCATCTAGTCAAGGAATGTACCAGATATCTGTGGTCAGACCTATACCCAAGAAACGCTTGTAGAGCATATGAATTTGCTCATCTTTTTGAAGAAAACAATTTAATGGAAAAATGTATTCAGGTAATAAGGGTTACAAACCAAATTTAGTTACTGGGTAGGTACTCTTTATTTTAAAAATGTGTTCTTTTATAGGTTTTATTTAACTTGCATTGTCCTTTTCAGATAATTAGTACAAACACAAAGGAAATCCTGAACGACAGCAGCTTTGAGGAAATGGACATCAACACTGTCATCACAGTGTTCTCCCTTGACCACTTAAATATAGACAGCGAGCTGGACTTGTTTGAAGCTATTGTTAGGTATTTATTGCATTGTAGACTTAAGCCCAAGGTTGGGGATTTTTAGGATAAGGATTAGAAATATGCAAGACCGGAGTTACTTCTCTGATGTTGAGTGTCCTATGGGTGGGGGCTCACAGTCATGTCTATATGTGTGTTTTCAAATTAATATTTATTGTAAAATAACTGGGCAACATCAAATATTTTATGGTCATAGGTATGCCAAAGCTGCGGAAAGGCGAAACGCGGAGAGAAGTGCAAGTCCTGCAGCCAGCACTTCTAACTTGGACAGGAAGAGTATCATGCCTTCTACATCACAAGAGAAGGAACAGGTAAGTTTTAAATATAATCTTGTTATTGGAATCAGGCATTACTTAGCCAAAATCTATAGCATAAAATTAAAATATATTATACATTGTGTAAAAAGAACAGTCACTATAACTTTGAGATACAATTATTTTCTAGAATGAGAAAAGGTAGTATACAAAAATTCTAGTGACTGCTCTTTTTACACCCGTTATATTGCTGGCCCAAAAGGCAAAATTTTAAGTTCAAGTTGGTTAGTTACTAGCTCATTTTTAAAAAATCTAGCGAGAAGAAAATAAAAAAAAAATCGGTAATTTTAAAGTGCAAACACAGCCCTTTATTTTAGTTATTTGCATAAAAATTTTATTTGTGTTCTTTATAAAAAACAACAATAACTTTAGTTAAAAATGAGTTGTGAGTATTATTAGAGTGTATGATAAGTCGCAATCAATCAATAAATATAATTTATTGCAGGATTGCGGTATACAATACATAAGATCTTAAAATATCATATTCATCCAGCATTCTGCAATCTCTATCTTCTTGTCTTGAAGATATTTTTTTTAAAACGGGCAGTGGCCCATCTCACATTCCCACCACTGCAACTCTTGTAAGCCAGGATCAACAGCGGTAACCGACCACGACAAACCCTCTCGTAGAATATCATGAACATCTAGAGCTTCATACGTAATTTACACTGTAGGTTGTGAACGTTGAGAGCAGCGCCGAGAGCAGCCCGGCGGCGGCGCCCGAGCCCGGCGGGCGCGGGGACCACGAGCCGCAGCCGGAGACCAGCCGACCTAAAGGTATCCGAAATAAAATTGCTATTTGTTGTAAATACTGTATAATTTTCTTACATATATTTTGTATAATGTATTGTATGTCAGAAAGAATTTAAATAATTTTAAAACGAAAAGCGACAATCACTGTAGAAATAAGCACAAGCTAGATATACCTACGATCAGGATTAGCAAAGTAAGCAAACTCTTTTAAATGTACGCCTAATGCCTATACAATAAGATCTCAGAAAACGTTCAATTTTTTCCATCAATAAATTTAAAACAGTAGTTAAAGAATGTTTGTGTTTTATGTATTTAAACGGTATACCGCGCGAGTTTCTTACGCCGGTTCTTCTCGCCGGGTTAGTCCCCGAATCGGTGGTAGGTCATCATGTAGGACAATTCTAAAAGTGTTAGTTTCTAACCTATTTGGAAATAAAGTTTTGCTATTTTCCTACTTAACTAATAGTGCTTGGGAATAGTGGAACCTTCAGAGGGAGAGCGACGTGCTCGATCAGACCCAAGCCTACTAGAAATTGTTTTCAGATGTTTTAATATAGCGCCGAGATTAGAAAACTTCGATAGTGCGTTAAGGATGGCGCATGTTGGTGCGCCTCAAATATCACGCCACCAACCATCTACAATTTCACAATAACAACACTCAACTTTTTAATCAAACTTTTCCACTTTATTACGTTTTTAATAGTTAAGTGGAAAAGTGTTAATAAAAAGATTTGTGTTATTATTGGGAAATTCATTTTCCACCAAAAACCATACAATCGGTTATACCTACAATGTCACCTCCGAAACGAGAATTAGGAGTTGAATTTGTTATTATTTTTGCGCTACTCAGTTTTGTTTAGGTAATTTTACCCGACTGCGCCAGAAAAAGGGTTTGTTTTTTGAGAGTATGTATGTATTGGTACACTCTGCCGGCTAAACAGCTTGATGGATTTTATACACTGATTTATAATTTCAGTCAGTAAAATAACGTTTCTGTGTCACATCACCTCTCTTTCTTCCATTGTCAGTTAGCCGAGATAGAATGATTTGTGCCTGTCATTTAACTGACCTAGATAAAAAAACATGGTTTAGCTTGAGAGACGTCGTTAGATTCGTGTTTACTGTGAGTGACACTGTGTATATCAAAACGCAGTCGGGTTTTTTTTTAATTACTATGTTGACTTGCAGCGCCGGCGAGTGCGGGCGCGGGCGTGGGGGCGGAGGCGGCGCGCGCGCTGGTGCGGCCGGCGCTGGAGCGCGTGCGCTTCCTGACGCTGTCGGCCCAGCAGTTTGCGGCGGGGCCGGCGCGCTCGCCGCTGCTGGCGGAGTCCGAGGCCTTCGCCGTGCTGATGAACATCCTGTCCACCAGCGACGTGCCCATGCCGCGCGGGTTCTCCACCTCGCGCACGCCGCGGAAGACGCTCGTCGGCTCGCACTTCGCCGCGCCGGTAGCTATTTTCATTTTAATTCCAAATTCACTCAAGATGCCAGTGATATCATTACTTACGAAATTCGAAAATAAAGTGCATGGGATTTGACATCAGCTTGGCAAAGTATGTCTAACGTATTTCACGAATTCGCTTGTCATTTCCTAACCTAACCTTTTTTTTTTATATCGCAAGGGAAATGCATTACGCATCCCCCCGGGAGTGTCCCCGAGGGGCATGTGGGACTCTCGCTATGGCCGGTTTACCCACTAAAACCACTTGCAGATTGCCATCAGCCGTTATGTTAGGTGGAGTGCCCTGGATCTGTCTAAACACATGCCACTCCTCCCTCGACCGGCCGGTTCACATATACATATAGGGTCCGGACTTCCATCAAATTAAGAGAGCGCTCCGGCAAACTGAAGCGCTCTCCTCGGCGCCGAGACTGACAAAGCCGAGGAGGTTACCCACCCCTCTACCCGGAGCCCCGTATTAGACGTGAGATGGGAGGGCCGCAATGCGACGCCTCCGCACTCGACCAGCACCGGCGAAGCGGAACTGAGGATGGGTCCATCTCTCTGTCCCGATTCGAGGCCTCCTTCTGCGAAATGACGTATTCGCAAGAGAAGGCCGCCGCCTGCCAGAACCTAACCTAACCTTATGTCAAATCCCATACACTGTCCCAATCGATGGCATCACGAATAAAAGGGCCTCGATTCTCGTACCTCGAATATCGGTTTCAGGGTCAGTCTGTCCTGCTCGCACACGAATTATTTGACGCATGCAAGAGCATGATATACATGAACAAGATATAAGAATAAGAATGGCCTCGATTCGCAATTGACGAATTAGGAACGTAGCAATGGTATCACATTTCGTCACGGATTTGAGTTAAAATTTCCGATAGAAATCTTCCTAAAAGTTTCTGAAGCTACAAATCACGAATGAAGAATGTTTCAAAATCGGGTGTCATTCGCAGCCGCTGCAGGACTACGGGCTGTCGGTGGCGGCCGTGGACACGCCCAGCCCGGTGTCGCTGGACGTGGTGTGGCTGCCGGCCAGCGAGCGCGAGCACCGCGCGCAGCCCTGGGACCGCGCCGGCTGGCACAGGCCCGCGCCGCACGAAGGTACCGACTGTACGTGTTCTACAGAGTGACAATCGACAGAAGATGGATGAATTTATTATGTTTGTGCATTATAAACTGATTATTTTTCTAAAAAGAATACAAAATTTGGAGACTAGCGTATGCATGTAGCGTTCCGCGTGCGAGCGTGTGAGCGTGCGTGCGTGCTGTTATAACCTTACTACTTTTCTACTTACTATTTTTCGTTTATGTATCATTTTTGTCTTAGGTTCTTTTAATTATTTATTTTAATATCCATTTGTTAGCACCCGGTATAATCTGTGGGAATTCAATGTGTTGTTTGTGTGTGAAAGTTATTAAAGTAGTTTAGTGTAAAGTGTAGTAAAAAAAAAGACAAACAGTGCGCACGTACGTGCGTGCGTGCGAGCGTGTGTACGTGCGTGAATATATACACAGACAACTTTACGTTACATACTTAGCGTACTTTCTTTCCTTACCCAATATAATGTTGAACCCCCAGCGCTGCTGTCGGGCGGGAGCGGGCGCGAGGCGGGCGGCGCAGCCGCGGGCGCGGGCGGCGAGCGTGGGGAGCACCGCAGCTACTGCCGGCGCGCGCTCGTGACGCACACGGACTTCCTCAACACCAGCGTGCTGGACAGCTCCGTCACGTTCATGGTGGACAAGAACATATGCGTGCTGGGTGTGCAGGTAGTCACGATAGTGGTTTTACCTTCTAAAGTGATAGCTACATAAATAATTCCTGGGTCTAAACTGGAGACTCGAGATAAGGAGTGACATCTGTGACACACATGAAAAAGCACGCCACAATCGCACCCAGGACATTTTTATACCAAAAGTTTAAAATTACTTAGGTAGCCCAGATTTCTGTTTTAAGTGATCAGAATTTTCTCCGGATTGGGAGATACAAGAACCTCAGCCTAACCGTGAGAACTTTCAAGGACACTTTCAGGCACATACTTGTTGTTGACAGTTGAAATGACATGTGACAATAATTTTATAGATGTTTATAATATTATACACCATGCAACTGTTGGCAATGTTTAACATAAAGATTTGGCATATTTCGACGAGTATAAATAATGAATATCTGACATACATTGCAGGTGCCGACGCAGGCGCCGAGCGAGGAGGGCGGCGCGGCGCACGCGCACGCGGGCGGCTACTGCGAGCTGCTGTACGCGCACCTGCTGGACGCGGACGGCGCGCGGCTGACGTACACGCACTACACCTCGCGCGTGTCCTACCGCCACCTGCTGGACATCATGTTCAACCGGCCCGTCTACGTGCAGCGCAACAAGGTGGGCCAGCAGATCACTTATTTTCTAGTCGAACATACGAGATATCAAATTAAAATAATTATCCACAGGGGTTTGCGACCCTTGTAAATTAAAAAACAAAACAGTTTCATCGGCCTCTGTGGCGCAGTGATAGTGCGTCAACGCTTACGCCGGGTAGCTGATTCAAGAGGCCATCGCTAATTATCGCGATTTGGTATGTAATTTGTTATCGAACTTTGTAAGCGATAATTAGCGATGGCATGAATCAGTCGTCGACAGGCTAGTCCCCGAGCGGTTTCTTACCTATTCGGAAATAAAATTTTTTCATTTTGTACTACCGACAGGTGTACAAAGTGGGCATCGTGTTCAACAAGGTGGGGTGGTACCCGATGGGCACGGCGGCGCAGCAGGTGCTGGCCGACGCGGTGCACTTCAACTTCGGCATCGGACAGAGCTCCGACTCCGTGCGCGACGGCCTCATCCGCTCCATCATATTCACGTACTAGCCCTGCCCCGAGTGCGCCGCGCAGACCGCGCGACGTACGGTAGCCGACAGGCCCGGCTAAGCGGGAATTGCAATAGACGGACGTGTCCGCAGGCAAGCGTACAGGTATGTCCGATAGGCTTCGCTAATATATTGATACTTGCATCGGGCAGTCTGCCGCACGGCCCGCGACGGCAATACACTGCACAGACCTAATAGTAGCGAAGCCTGTCTGATATAGCTGTAGGCGCATGCAGGCATGTCCGTGTTGTGTGTCAGTGCATTCCCCGCTTTAGGCTGCGTTTCCATTGATGTGCGAGGATGCGTTGCGAGAAATGTGTTTTTCAAGAGCCAATAGAAACGCTGACTGACTAATAGAAACTGATTTTCTATTGGTTCTTTTTACATTACTGGTGGAAACGTAGCTTTAGGGCCTTATCACACTAGCGGCTTGCGAACGACCGCTCCGCTGTCGCGCGCAATGAGTGCGTTGCGGACGCGTATCGTGCAATCCGCAGGTGCGCGGCGGCTTCGTTGCGTGCTCGCAGCGTTTTAGTCCCGTGTTTGTAGCAAATTACATTTATGAGCCCTTATTGTCGAGCTTATGACTCAACTCACATTGACGCATAGTCGGTTCGACTATGCGCCAATGTGAATTGATTCTGTTAAAAAATCCTTCTAAAAGGGTACTGCGCACAAGGAGTTCACCGAATTGTCGGCGAGCATACGTCTGACCAGTGTATCCTGTATCGATTCAGTTAGCTAAAGTATGAGTTTTTCATATTAGTGTTGCATTTGCGTTTCATTGCGTTTGTGTGGTATTTAAACAGCGTCCCTAGCGGACATGTATGTAGAGTACCAAATTTGCCGCCAAACGCAAATACCTACTAAAGGTGAAAAACTCAAACTTGACTTACTTTCGAATGACTACTCGCTCGAGAAAACATAGCTTTATAGTGCCAAAAAATAGCGCTTACAGACTCTGAGAGTGAATTGACAGTATGTAGTTTTGTTTTAGTTTTACCGAGAATTTTAATGCATTTGTATATTTCTCGCATATTTAAAAAAGAAAATCTGTAAAAGTGCTTTAATAGACTTGCGTTTGTAAATATTATAAAAATATTTATCTTCTTGAAAACAGTTTTTTTATCTAATGACGACCGCAATGCGCCAATAAGACGTTTACTTTATTTAAATAGATTTTTTGGTTTTACTATTTGTTAATAACTCTTGCAACTGCAGAGTAGTTGTGTATTTTGCTTTTCACTGCCAGAAATAGGATGCCTTAAAAGAGTACTTAATGTACATTTATTTTTTAAATGTGATTTTGTTTGTGTCGTAATTTTGATTTTATTTAAAACAATACAATTCGATGGATGTATAAAATACTTTGTAATTTATAATAGAAAATAAATTATTTAACCAGTTCACTGCATATTCATTTCCTTGTTTCACAATAAATAAATAAATTTATTTATATTATTGTACACTGACTCCCTTAGGAACTGGGGGGGTGCAACCTTATAAGTTAAAATATTAAGGTTTAAAATTTATTATATTTAAATGAGTTAAGTCGTTGTTAAGAAAACTAGACTTTGATTTCCAAAGTTTAGTTAGTACAATTTTTTTATAATATTCCGATTCGTGGCATTATACAAAAAAAAAAAGAAGTCACTGTCAATTTGTCAGCTGCTGTCAAATTATGTCAAACTGACTTATGATTTGACTTTGACTTTTGTCATGTTGGAAGTCCCAAATTGCAAATTCCAATTTCCAGAGTGAATTAAAAATTAATATGTTTAGTTCCTTTTCAAACATATGATTGCAAAGTATGAGTTTTATGAAAGACTGATGAGTGTAGTTTTAGCACAATTTGCAAGTGTTTTATGTTTCCAATATATTTAATTAAAAAAAGTGATAAAATAAGCAAAGATGTCCAGTAACACTGATGATGGCTTACTTGCGAAGGTTGATTTTCCCCTTTATACATTACAAATGCTAACAAATCGACACGTACTGGTAGCAGGAGGCGGAGGAGCGTCGAACACAGGTGTCGCAAATGGATTCGTAAGTGATCAATTATGTTGCGTACATAAAAACAGAAAAACATAATACAAAGAGCTTAAAGTTTTATACGCGTCAGCAATTTCTTATATATTTATTATTCCTTAACTTTATCACTATGAAAGCTTATAGTATTGACCCCAATGTACACTTATCAACGAATGCTGAGATAAAAGTAATGATTTAATATGAAAATAAAATAGAAGTTACAGGATGTAAATAAATGAACTTAAAATTTATTTATTTAGACCCTGCATGTTCTACTTACATAAAAGTGAAAACATTATATCCTTATTATTATATATATACCTTACTTTCATTGTATTATTATCAAATGTTGTTATTTTAAGGAAATATTTGAACTATCACACAATGGCTTTAAATATGTGGCCGAAGAGGTGATGAGGTATGAGACTGGGCCCAATGTTGTGATGACCTGCGCCATAAGAAATGTACATAATAAAATTTACCTTACGGCCGGCCAGGAGAGCCACTGTCAGTTGTACAAGGTTAATGTGAAAATGGTTGATCCGGCTGAGATGAGAAGAGGGAGTTTTCGGGCCGAAAATGGTTTAATAAGACGTCGCCGACGGACGGTGTCTGAAAATGATAACATATCTAAAATGGATAGCAACTGCAACACCACGGAAAAGAGAATGTCATTCGAAATACGGCCTAGTGATAGTATCCAAACAGACTTTGGGTTAGTATGTATTATAATATGTTGTTCTTTCTATCTTCTTATATTTTTGACTATTGCAGTTGTAAGGTGTGATCACAGAATATTCTTATTGCTAGTTCTATCTAATAGTAAATTAAATAAGATTAATAATAATTATATAAATAAATAAAAAATAAAAAGCCATTTATTCAATTTCCCTTTTTACAATTAGTGTTAGTATTATATTTACATTTTATTAAATTATGTTAGTTAGTAATTTTAGATTATTCTGGAAAATTGACCCCTTTGTGGGTATAGGCCTCCCCCAACTTTTTCCAAGCTTCTCTGTCATTGGCTTTGTCAAGCCATGAGACTCCAGCTACCTGCTTTATGTCATGGACCCATTGCTGCTTTGGTCTTCCAACATTCCTTTTGCCAGAGGGTCCATTCCATTTGGTGGTCTGTATAGTCCATCTCATATCTTTGCTACGTGCGATATGGCCAGCCCATTGCCATTTTAATGTAAGGGCATGTTTTAATGCATCTGTGATTTTTGTCTTATTTCTTATAGCATCGCTTCTTATTTTATGTATTTTTCTGACCCGTAGCATGCTTCTCTCCATTGCTTTTTGAGTATTTAAAATTTTCGTTTTAATGTTTTTGGTAAAAATCCAAGTTTGGCAGCCATAAAGGAGGGAGGGCATAATGCAGGTGTCCATTACAATCTTCTTCATGGGAAGACTGTAGTTGCCTTTTAGTATCTCCTTTAGTGACCAGAATTTTTTCCAGGATAAAGATATTCGTCTTGCTATCTCTTGTTCATTGCTATTGGATTCCATTGTGATTTGCTTTCCTAAGTAAACATAGTTTTCAGTATACTCTATAGTGCATCCATTAACTTGAATTGGTCTTTTAAACATTTTATTGGTCATTATTTTTGTCTTGCTCATGTTCATGTTAAGTCCCACTTTTTTACTTTCCAGATCGAGAGACGTGACCATTTCCTCAATGTCTTTGCTTGTTTCAGCTAGTACTACTATGTCGTCAGCGAATCTTAAGTGGTTGAGGTAGTTTCCGTTTATTACTATGCCTTTTTGTTCCCAATTTATTTGGCTGAAAACGTCCTGTAGAACTGCTATGAAAAGCTTCGGTGACAGTGGGTCACCCTGTCTTACTCCACGCTCTATTTTGAAGGGTTCACCTATGGTTTCCAATTTAATTCTACTCGTACTATTCTCGTATATGTTTTTTAATATGTTAATATATTTATGGTCGATTTTTAGTGTCTTTAGTGCTTTCCAGATGGAGCTGTGGCTGATACTATCAAACGCTTTGCTGTAATCGATGAACGCCATGTAAAGAGGTCTGTTATATTCTCTAAATTTTTGTATTATCTGTTCAACTGCCTGTATATGATCTATGGTGCTGAATCCTGACCGAAAGCCAGCTTGTTCTATAGGCTGTGATTTGTCTACTTCTTTGGTTATTCTTTTCAGTATTAACGAAGCAAAAAGTTTGTAAGTGCTTGTTAGTAGGCTAATCGGCCTGTAGTTACCTATTTCTAGCGGGTTCCCTTTCTTGAAAAGTAAGATTATTTCTGACGAGCACCATTGTTTGGGGACTGTTTCTGTTCTCAGGATCATATTGAATAGTTCAGTCAGACGTCCTAAGAGGGCTGGAGCTCCCTCTTTTATTGCTTCGTTGCTAATACCGTCCTGGCCTGCGCTTTTTTCGTTCTTAAGTTGTTTTATTTGCAAGTACACTTCTTCTTCGTCGAAAGGTTGGACAGTATTAGAAATTAATTGATAGTCCGTGAGCTTTTCAGTTTCGTCATTGTGTGTGTTCCTGTATAGGTTTTCATAGAAATTTGTTGCATGTTCTAGCACTTTTCTTCTTTTAGTAGTTTCTGTTTCGTTTGGATTATGGTTTAAGCTATGTATCCATCTTTTGTGAGTGGTTAACTCCTTAAAAGCTCTTTTTGTGCTTCTATAAGTATTTAGATTTTTAGTTATGACGTTTTGCTTGTGATTGTAGTAGTCATTTTTTATTGACTTGTTTGTTATTTTAAACACTCTACTTAGTTCTATTTTCATTTCCTTGTTTTTGTTTTTTGTCCTTATTAAGTCAGAGCGTTTTTTGATTAGTTGCTCCGTTTCTTTGCTTAGTATTTTGTGTGTTTTGGGTTCTGTTATTTGTTGCGTTTTTAAGCTGTTAATTATGGTGTTTTCTAGTATATTGTAATAAGTTTGTACGTCAGTGGCTTTAATTAGTTTGTCAGATGTTTGTAATAAATCAGTAAGGTTTTTCAGGTACTTGTCTATATCTTCTTTTGTTTTGGGTCTACATACGGTATCTTTAAATTTTCGTCTAGACAATTTCGGTGTTTTTAGAATTACTGTCGCTCTAACAAGCCTGTGGTCTGACGGGAATGTTATGTTGTTAATTACCTCTACATTTGTTATAATTTTTGGGGTATTTGTCATTATATAGTCAATTTCATTTGTAGTTTTCCCATCAGGAGATATCCAAGTCCATTTCTTATTTTTACTTTTTTTGAAAAAGGTGTTCATTATGGACAGGTTGTGTTCAGATGCATGTTCTAGTAGTCTTTCTCCTCTTTCATTGCGTTTTCCGAAACCAAATCGGCCTATTTGATTGTTAATATAATTTCCTAGTTTTCCTATTTTTGCGTTAAAGTCGCCAATCACCATAACTTTATTGTCTGTTAGTGAATGTGCTTGGTTTAGTTCATCATAGAACTGACAGATTTCTTCCTCGCTTGCTCTTTCCGTTGGCGCATAGGCCTGTATCAAAGATATCGAAAAGTCATTAAACTTCAGTTGCAAGAGTGCTACCCGTTCTGATATTCCCGTAAATCCAACTATTTTGTTTTTGTGTTCTTTTTTAATTAGGAATCCTACTCCGTGGAGGCCTTTTGTTTTACCTATATAGCACAGAATGTAATCCTGGTATTCTTCGATGTTGCAGCCAAGTCGTTTTATTTCTGATAGACCTATTACGTCGCACTTAATATTTTTCAAGGCGTGTGTCAGTTCCAGATACCTTTCATATGATGACAGAGAGCGAACATTATAAGTGCAAATTTGTAGTGTGTTTCTATGTTTTCTTTTATTCTTATAACTTTTATTTTCAGTTAGGCGGTGGTAGTCGGTGGATACGTGTATGTAATTCGAATTTTGTTTGATTATTAGACCTTTATTTGTATGGTGTGGAGGGTGATGGTCATACTGCCCCACGGGGACCAGCCGGGTTGGGGTAGGTTGCTTGTTTGTGTTTATTTGTGTTGACTTTTTTCGTTTTTTGCTATCGTTGTTGATTGAGTTGGTTGTATTTGTTATGTTCTGGCTGTCCCCACTTGTTTGTTGCTATTGGTTATTGTAAGTGTTGTCTTTTTGTTTTTCAGAATGTCTGGGTTTTGGCTGGAAGAAATTTTGTAATTTGTTAATTTTATTTGGATTCCGAATATCCTCTTGGTCTTGGCAGTGGTTTGGAGAGTATGAAGGTGATCTCTTTCTCTTGTCATTGGACCCTTCTTTTATAACTAGTTGGTCATATCTGATATAGGCTATCTTACCCTTCTTTAGTTCTTCTTTTAATTTCGGCATGAGCTCTCTCCTTTTGTTGAGAATTTCTTTCGGCAGATCTTCAGTTGCATAAATGCCAGCAGGTAACTTTTTGTTGTACTTAAGTACAATGTTGCGTCTCCATTCAAGTGTTACTGAGATTAGAATGGGTCTATTTCGTTTTTCGGTTTGTTTACCTAATCTGTAGTATTTGCTTAGCTCCCATTTATCCCACTTTTCTTGCTCAGCTTCCTTGCTAAGTTTGTTTAGGGTTTCTAAGATCAAATCGAGAAGTTCGCCGTTGTTGTTTTCTGTCTCGGGTATTCCATGAAGGATTAAGTTCTTTTTTCTTGCGTCTTTTTCTAAATAATTTATTTTTGTTTTTAAGTTCTTTACTTCTATCTTTAGCTGTTTATTTTCGACGGTAAGAAATTTCATTTTTTCATCTATTGTCTTAGTTAAATTTTCCGTCACCGTTTTGGTAATTTTTTCGCCTTGTTTTTCCATCTCTTCTGCAATTTTCGCAAGAATTGCTTGCATATTTCCTTCCATTGTTGTAATATTACTTATATTGTATGTTTTATTGGTTATTATGTGCTTTGTCCTTTGCCGTTAAATATATATTTTTAAAAAATTAAGCTGTGCTCTATGGTTAATTTTTATATATGGCAACATAAATGAACTTGTCACTTATGCGGAAGTCGGTCTAGTTTATGGTTCGGAATGTCGTACTTCTATATTTATGTTTATGTTGTGACTCACTTGATTCTTTTTCACTTTTTGACGAAATCCGCACGACTTTTAAGTTGATTTATTTATTTGCAATCGAGGAATGATTGGATGTTGACTTTCTTCAAAAATTTAGGACGGTTTGCGTACTTTTTCTATTAAATTTGTTTAATTTTCAACAGACACTTTTAAAAACGTTGTTCACTTGACAGCTTTGACCATATAATAATTATAATAATATCTTAATTTTTTAGAAAAGAGCCATTACAGAGGGTGGTGACAATAAGCCACAACGGGAAACTGATGGCCACTGGTGGTATTGACGGAATTATAAGAGTCTGGTCCTTCCCAAAAATGCAGTTACTCTTTGAATTAAATGGACATACCAAAGAGGTAAGTATATTTACACACTCAATGCATTCTTAAAATAAATTTTTAAGTTTAATTACAACCAATTGGCATCACACTGGTACCCATAATGGTGATCATCAATTAAAATATTTTTTCTTTTCCAGTTGGACGACCTAGACTTCAGTCCGTGTGACACAAGACTAGTGAGTATAGCGAAGGATGGCTTAGCTCACATCTGGGCCACTAACACTAAGGCTGATCCTGTGCTCAAGTTAACATGCTGTCCACCTAACGGCACCAAGTATCTCTTTAGAAGATGCAGGTATATTTATTTAAATTTAGAGCTAATTTTATTTATTTAAACATACACAGCTGTTGTCATCATTAACATTGAACATACATTTAGCATCACTTAACTATATAGCCCGAGAAATTCATAAATTACATTTAAATTTTATACAAGTCAAGTAGTACCTATATTCTTATGAGACATTCATAAATGAAACTTATTAATGTTCCATACATTAATATAGCATTAAATGCAATATCATGCTGAGTATATAATATAATACGACTCGCATTTGGCAGGTTTTTTAAAGTTAGATCAGTTGAGTAAAGTCCTCATTGACGTTACTGGCTCTATTCTCCCTATATAATCCTATTTTTACCCCATCTGATTATTTACTGTGAAGTGTCATGGAGATAATATAATTATTATATAATTATTCCATTCTAATATTAATTCATAATAATATTTTCATTACTGACTCATCAATATCCTCGTTTTGGAAATGTATTTTTATTTTAAGTATATTTTTATTGTTAAAAACAAAAAGAAAATATTTTGTACTTTTTACCTTTTCTTATTTTTTTGTCACAAGAATAACGAAAATGCAAAAAAAATTTTTTTTAATTTTTGTAAAAAATATAAGGTGTATAATCATATCCCAAACTTATAGTGACTGTTCTTTTTACACCAGTTACAAAGGCACTTAGTACTTATCAATAATCACTTACTAATATGTAACTTCTACACACCACAGTGAACTATAGCTATACTTTACAACCCCAAGGTTCGGCGCCATCGAGGACAGGCCGAGCGAGTACCGCATGTTCACGATAGCCAACCCTCTCTCCCGGAGCGGGAAGCAGAAGGGGCTCGTGCAGCTGTGGGAGCCCGCGCGCGGCGAGCTGCGGCGGACGGTGCTGGTGGAGGAGTCGCTGTCGGCGCTGGCGGTGCGCGACGACGGCCGGTACGTCGGCGTCGGCACGATGCTCACCGGCTCCATCGATATCTACGTTGCATTTAGTTTGCAGGTAAGGGACTGATAATAATAATAATAGCTCCCCTCACTGATTTCGGTGTCGGTAGACGATTTCATTGAAACCAGGACAGTTACGCAGGAGTTATTTTATAGTGCCCAAGTGTGTGCGCAATACACAAAGACACTCGCTCTTCCTTTTACTCTCGTAACCCAAAAGGAATGGTAAACCGACACGACTGGCGAGAGAACAGGCGCAGGTCCGAGTTTTTACATGCCCATCCGACGCATGGATCATCTTTCTTGTCAGACAATCAGGTGATCAGCCTGTCCTAACCAAACTTGAAAACGAATAAAAAGGTACAAAGTTGTTATAATATACATCATAGTCAGGACAAGAGTCTATACCAAAAACTTTTTACATATTATTATGCTTGTTCCATATAATATATTGACGACCTCCGTAGCGCAGTGGTTGAGCGCGTTGGTGCCGATATAGAGGTCGCGAGTTCGAGTCCCGTCGAGGGAACCAATCAATCAATCAATTTGTGAATAATATAATAAAAATCTTAAATATGTGTATAGTATAAAAGTATTAAATGTATTTCCGTTGTCTGGTACCTGTAACACAAGTTCTTCGGATACTTAGCACGGGGCCATATTGACGTGGTGTGCAGCGTCCATAGATATTATATTATTATTATATTAAACCGAGTCTTGATAGTTCACAACTTGATAGTTAACTATACGTAACCTGTTATTTAAATTGGGACAACATTATTTATTAGTGCATCCTGTTTAGTAATTTTCTTAGTGTGTAAATAACGGAATTATTAATACCGACCAAAATATATATATATTTAGCAGTTTATTACTATAATATATAACACTAGCTGTGCCCGCTACATCGTTCGCGTAGTTTTTGAGTAACTTAAACCGTTTATGCAGCGCACGCAATGAAAGTCTCCAAATGTAATTAATTTTCCCCGTTTTTGTATCATTTCTCACTGACGCTTCGCTCCTATTGGTCGCAGCGTAATGTTATATAGCCTAAATTCTTCCTCTATAAATGGACTATCCAACAATAAAAGAATTTTTCAAATCGGACATGTACTTCCTGAGATTAGCGCGTTTAAACAAACAAACAAACTTCCGCTTTATAATATTATTATATTATATAACATAAATAATTTAGTAGCCTGTAGTACGTCAGGCGCGTGTGGTGTGAGTGACGTCTAACACGGCACGTGCAGCACGCAGCAATCGTAACGAGTTGCAACAGAAGTCCTACAAAAACCGAGCTCGTTCGACCGTTTGACTGATCTGTTATTAATAATTATGTTTGCTGAAATATTACACTAGATATGTTCTACAATCTACTGTATTTGTTTATCGATTTCTTATGTTTACGTGACTATGTATGGGTCTTATGACTTTTGAGGGTTCCGACTTCCAAAAGGTAACAACTGGACCATATTACTAAAGCTGCGCTGTTAGTTTGTTCGTTACCAGGTTTATTTCATGAATGGGGCCTTACTCTCCAAACTGATTCAATTTTGATTCAGATTCGATTGTGCCTCGAAATCCCGAATAAATTGACGCTTGTTTATTTTGATTCTCAGTCGATTGGTATGTTCGGGAGTACAAAAAGTTGCGACCTAACGATTTTCTTTATCCTGGTTCGTTTCGAAGTAATCCTCTAACTGAGATTGCGGCTACGTCGAGTCGCTTGATAGTTAAAGGATTACATTTTATGATAGTTGTCTGGTGCTATTTTGAAGCGGCAGACCGCTATATTTTGACCAAGGGGTTTTGATGTTGTAGGGACCGTGTTTGTGTGAATTTGCGAGTGTCAGCGGTTTTGTGTCCAGAAGATATGTATTTTTGCGACGACGGGCAGCAGGTTTCGGGATAATAAAAGGCCATATAAATTGACAAATGTGTTTTAATTGAGTGACCAGCAAAAGGTGTAGTGAACATTAAATAAACGATGAAATGTTATGCTATTATTGTAATGAGTAATTTTAAAATGATGGCTGATTCAAAATAAAAATATTTTGCATGCTAATGTTTAGCTAAAAGTGTCAGGTATTAATGTAATCTATGTATTGAACATCTTTTGTACTATTTTTATAGCAAATAATTGATTGATGAATAAAGTGCAAGAGTAAGACTCCTACAGTGTGTTTAGCCGTTCTATATTAATAAAACCTTATGTTTCCTCAGCGCGTGGCGCACGTGTCGAGCGCGCACCGCATGTTCGTGACGGGGCTGACGTGGGTGGGCTGCGGCGGGCCGCGCGCGCGCTCCGACGCCGCGCTGCTGTCCATCTCCGTGGACAACTGCCTCGCCGTCACCACCGTGCCGCGCCAGCGTGAGTACCCACACCCGTAAACAGTGGTGCTGTGCCGCTCGCATAGTGTTGCTGAGCCGCTCGCACAATGGTGCTGATACACACGCACAATGGTATTGTTCCGCTTGCACAGTGGTGTTGATTCGCTCGCACAGTGGTGCTGATCCGCCCGCAATAGTGCTGCTCCGCTCGCACAACGGTGCTATTCCGCTCGCACAACGGTGCTATTCCGCTCGCACAACGGTGCTATTCCGCTCGCACAACGGTGCTATTCCGCTCGCACAACGGTGCTATTCCGCTCGCACAACGGTGCTATTCCGCTCGCACAACGGTGCTATTCCGCTCGCACAACGGTGCTATTCCGCTCGCACAACGGTGCTATTCCGCTCGCACAACGGTGCTATTCCGCTCGCACAACGGTGCTATTCCGCTCGCACAACGGTGCTATTCCGCTCGCACAACGGTGCTATTCCGCTCGCACAATGGTGATATTCCGCTTGCACAATGGTACTAATCTACCACCAACATTTGACGCAGAACGCCGAATAATTTCATTGCGAGCTTTAGTGCTAATTTCACCGACACATGTTAAAGTTAATCCTTCATTAAATATCCGGTTATCCCTCTCGTATTTCCTATCAATGAATGAGAAGGCATGGTATTTTAACAAGCCGTTAACATTAACAAGCCTTGATGAAATTGGGACTTAGCCTAAGTTTACCTCTGGATCCCTGAAACTGTATATAAAAGGCAGTTGACAGTATTGAGCCATTAGCCAAGACGCCATCGTTAATTACGATGACGAACGGAATGATAATATGGAACTGTGTGTGTGAAAAGGTTCGCTAAGTGGCTTAGTGCGCGCCGATACCATACATATATGATTTCTAATTTCGTTTGCGTAATTAGTGATGACAACTTGGGCAACGTCTCTGGATTCATAAGAGTCATAATATCTATGAATTTTTGCTCAATGTGAATGTTCGCACGAATATTTGTTCGTTCTGATTACTGTGATTTCGTATTGATTGTCTTGTTTGTTTGTCGCATTTTTGTGAAGATTTATGCAACATGCGACAATATTTTTTGTCGAACTAGCGTTATATCTCCATCATGCATCATCTTTTGACATTTCCAAAACTTGTTAAAATTCATAATAGAATATCTACTATACATCTCTAGTATGTTGTGTGTCTCCCGCAGGCACCGTACCCGCGTGGCTTGCCGTCATCGTGATCGTGTTCCTGCTATTCTCCACCTTCTGCTTGTGCGCGTACCTCGACATATAACGCCACCGCCGCTCGCCAGCTGGACATCATCATAGGATTATTGGGTGTGCTCTCAAACTATACCAGTAATATTGGCAAGTGTACCAATTAGGATTTTTTTATAGTTAATGGAATCAGGCGTTACTTTGCGGAAATCCATAGCATACAATTTAAATATAAAGGGTTTTCCAATAAGAGGTGTTATTTTGATATTCAAAGAAAAATGCCATTTTTTATTATAAATCATCAGATGTTTATTTCATTACAAAGAGGAAGGTATGCCGTTAATAGTGGAAAATAACATCAGGCAAATGACCACCACGGCCACGCTTACAGGACAAAATCCTTTTCATGAAATTTTCCATAACTAAATCGCAAAGTGGCTGCTCTATGTCCTCGATAGCCTCACGAATTCCATCTTTGAGGTCTTGAATCGATACTGGGCTGTTGGCGTAGACCTTCTCCTTCACGTGGCCCCAAAGAAAGAAGTCGCAAGGTGTTAAATCACAAGATCTCGGTGGCCAATTGTGATCACCTCTTCGAGAGATAACACGGTCCGGAAACTTTTCCCTTAAAAGATCAATGGTTTCGTTGCTTGTGTGGCACGTAGCGCCGTCTTGTTGAAAGTGAACGTTGTCCAGATCAATACCATCCAATTCCGGCCATAAAAAATCGTTAATCATCTCTTGATAGCGCAATCCATTCACCGTAACTGTTGCGCCAGCCTCATTTTCGAAAAAGTAAGGTCCAATGACTCCGCCGGACCATAAACCGCACCAAACAGTCACACGTTGAGGATAGAGAGGCTTTTCAACAATAACTCTTGGGTTTTCTGAGCCCCAGATGCGACAATTTTGCTTGTTGACGAAGCCACCGAGGTGGAAATGGGCCTCATCACTGAAGATGATTTTTCGATGGAATTCCGGATCATTTTCATGCATTTCAACGACCCAATCAGCAAAGTCACGACGTTGTTGATGATCGGCCGGCTTGAGTTCTTGTGTTAACTGGACTTTATAAGCCTTAAGACCCAAATCTTTATGCAAAATACGGTGTAATGACGTTTGTGAAATACCTAATTCCAAAGAACGACGAGGAATGGACAAACCTGGGTTTTCTTCAACACTTTCGGCTACAGCAGCAATATTCTCGGCTGTTCTTGAGCGACGTGCACGGGTTTTATTCTTCTTATCACTAACTTGTCCCAACAGCTCGAATTTTTCCACCAATTTCTGTATTGCGGTCCGACAAGATGCTTCACGACGACCCAAAAATGTTCGAGTTTTACGAACCGTCTCTGCCAAATTTTCACCATTTTTATAGTGAATTTTAATAATTTCAATGCGTTGTTGAAGCGTGTATCGTACCATTTTTATTAATGGCGTAGTTTCTACTTGTCAAATGCCAAGAAATGACAGCTTCAAAAGTGACATCTACCGAAATAGCGGGCTATTCAAAATAACACCTCTTATTGGAAAACCCTTTATTATATCTAGCAATATCCCGCGAAACAATTATAACAACACCACCACCTGCAAGCAGATGAGTGAGTGTACGCATAGGCATGCGTTTGATGCACCTCCCTCCTCCCACACTGCTTATGCGTACACTCGCAAGCAAAAAACATGAAACCACCACCACACAAGCAATAATGTTAACACGATCGTGCAAAGTCCCACCACCATGCAGGTTGCAAAACTCGACGCGCGTTTCGCTCCGACCCCGGAGCATCCTCAGGATGTTGACTCTGCGAACAATGTTCGTTAAGACGAACATCGTTCGCAGAGTTCGCATGCCTATGCGTACACTCACTCATCTGCTTGCAGGTTGTGGTTATAATTGTTTCGCGGGATATTGCTAGATATAATATATTTAAATTGTAGGATTTTTTTGTTACTTGATGTTACAGAGTTAACTATTACATCCCGTTTAATTTTAACCCCAACATTAACAAACCCGTCTATGACACGACCATAGACTAGTCAGTCATGCCAATTGGCCAATACAATACAATGATTATTGATTGCGAGTATGAATCCTTAGACTATAGACTATATTCTACAGTCGGCAGCTTCAAAATGGCGTATTTATACTGTGAAATTACTGCGAATTATTAATTACTGTGAATTATCGTTTGGTTGTTATAAAATAGATTGGTTAAAATAGGTATAATTCTTTAATATTCCGGTGAAAAAATTTTCGGTGTTTTTGATTTGGTTGAATTTGTCAAAACTAACAGAATTTGTCACGTCTAGTAGTGACAAAACTAGCACACAGCACTGAGATTTGATGTCATCGGTAGTCGCTATAAAGTATTAATGCGTTCTGAAACGCCACAATGTAGCCTTTGACGCCATACTGGATTTTGACTGACAGATTGATAACAAAATGGCGGCACTCCAGTACAAAATATCAATCAATTGTGACGTAAATTAGAGTCAATTCCATAAAAGAAGTTCCCTAAATACTTCGCTGTGATCACGCGATGGAATATTAAATTAACCGCTATTCTATAAGGGTAAAAAGCTAAGATCGATCATTTTTATTTATATATATTAGTTAAATTAAATACTTTAGTTCTATTTATTTCAGGAGGACCCCATTCATGGAATGGACTCTATGGTAAGCCAATGTTACTGGTATAGTTTAGACAACCACAGAATCTCAGTCAGTAAAATTACTTACTTATAAATTTTTATTTACTTCATCTCTCTTTGTCAGTTACGCGACATATTATTATGCTTCTCTAGCCCGAGCAGGAACAATGACAGCCACGTATTAGTAAGGCTCGAATTATATACGGTCGCGCGACCAGGCGGCCCAGCCGCTACACCACAGAATCGCAAGCAATTGTGTGCAATTATTTCTTTAAAACGACCCAGCCGGATCTCCGAGTTGCTTAACGTTGATTGCAATTTCACGACATTGCGGCCGGGTCGCTCGGATGCATATAACTCGAGCCTAACGTTTAAAAATACGAATGCACAGCTACCAAATGTTCCTGCTTGCCCTACAGATGAAATTTTACTGACTGAGATGAAAAGGAGTAGACTGTAATTACGGGCCGGAGGTTTATTTCACATTCAGTGAGACGCACTGCGTGTATAGAAAGATATTATATGTAATAAATGAATTTCAAGTTTATACTTGTTTTTTTTTGTCAAATTAGATACCGATGTTTAAAGCTATAATATATTTGTTATCGCTTGTATGTATAACTGAGCTATTATTTTAGATAAATTTAAGCACCTTCGTCTTATGGATTAGATAGATTTTGTGAGTAAACTTCAGACACTTGAGGTAACATTTGAGTGTAAATATAGTATCTTCCTAAGGCTTAGGTTATATAAGTCCCGAGGCCACTCCAGCACGAGGGCACCGCCGCTTCCGCCAGCGCCGCACCGCTCTTCGCTACGTTCGAGACGGCAGCCGTAGGTAGATACTTTTATGTAGATTATCCTCGTCTTTTAAACTCAATGTTTAGAAAGGAAATAAAATAAAATACATAATTTTTCTAAAACATATAATTACATCAAAACAAATAACATAGATTTATCATAACCATTCGGCAAGTTACATTGTCTTAGACCGACTAGAGATCGACGCCACGCACGCACATACAGACCCACGCGAAGGGCGACACGCGACACATGTCGCGCGATAGCCGCGACTAGCGGTCGGTATGTGCGACTTCGTCTAGAAGAATACAAAGAGCCTTCATATAAACTTAAACAGGAAGACGAAATGTAACAGTAAATTGTGATGTAACTTTATATTCGTTTATCAAAAATATCATTCAAAAGTATTTTAAATTCTCGATACGTTCTGTTTCTACTAATACATTTAATATTACATTTACTATAATATACTTAACAATTCGAACATTTCACTAAAGATAAATTTATAGTTCTCATATCTATCGATCAGCTGTAAAACAGAGATTCTAGATTTTAAAGTGGAAGCGACGCCGCGGCCGACCGCTGGTGCGGCCGCGGGAGACTCCCGGCGCGGTCGCGGCGTCGCGGCCGCATATAAAGATATTACAACAACAACAGATTCCATAATATATTTTGGTGTGTATAGCTATGTTATATATATCGTTGTGTATATTGTGCGAGTGGTCCCCGGCAGCTGGCCCGCGGACAGCGAGGCACGGTTTACTAGTCGTGAGCAGAATGAATCTACCACAGGTCAGTCGTCGCAGAGTCGAACGGGGAATATCGCTAGTGTACCAATAATATATACAAATCGGCAATATCAAAAGAAGTTACCGAATATATAAAGTTGCCAGGAAGTAAGCTGACGCCATAATATTCACCTGGATGTGTTTGCCAAATGCTCAATATGAGCACTGTCAAGTGTAGGTATACAATATAATATGTGTTTCTGAATATAAATACAATACAATATTCACGAACTCCTAAATATGGAACAAACTTCTTCCATATTTCTCGGAGTCGAGTTGGGCTGTATTGAGATGGCATTTCAAACTGCGCAGTAGTGTTACACTACTACTACAGTAGCTGTAGTACTAAAATGCAATCCGGCTGCTATAGCCTTTATGATACAATATTTCTGTGAATATAATAATCATTGGACATTTAGCGCCAGGCCTCACGCTGGAGACACCACAGAGGCACACTCGATCATTTCCTACCCGAATAGGACGCGCACACACTTACAAATATCGCAATAAGCGATCTGCGAAATGAACCGACAAAGTATACACAAGACAAGTAATACGAACAAACTCTCTATTTGAAGAAGGAATTTCGATGCCTCTCCGTGCCAGCGAGCCGGCAGTACACAATAAATGGCACATGTACATATGTATTTCACATTATCTATAAAAATGAACATTTGTATATATAATAGCTACGTGTATATAATCTTTGCTCTAACAACATCAGTACTGTTTTCCTTACGTTAAAACAACATCCGTTATACTACGGCGGCCGGCAGCACACCAAGCCACATAAACTACGCTAGTCGTAGGCGTCCTCAACTCAATACTACGTATCAAGTAAAATACGAGATATCATATGGCCTAATGTTCTAACATTTGGAACACAATTTAACTTATGTCCAAGAAACTTAATTGCATTTACTCGTAATACTACAGATGTTATAAATAAATAATTTCTAAATACATAGGCGAGTGTCGCGCGCGACTCGAGTCGCGGAGGCCTCCATATTTGCGACAGTTTTGACAGTTGCAGAGACAGGTTTTGACGCACGTTATTTGTGCATGTTGTAAAATGCTTTAAAAGTAAGAAAAAGAATATAAAAAGTAAAGCCAAAGAATTTCTGTTGGGAAAAATGTGCAATTGTCAAAATTACCACAAATGTATTCAGCCGAACGTCGCGACACAATTTGATAAATCAAAGTGGGAATTGCGCCCCATCATTTAATTTTATAATATTATTTTATTTAATAAACATAAGAACAGAGCTACTTAATATGTACAATATCATCAGTAAACCAAACGATTCGCACACACTCGCCGACCCCAGCACACCGCTCACGTCACTCGCTCCACCACTACATGTCACTCACTACTCACGGCAGTGTCCGTGCGAACGTTTGCGAACATTCGGAGGCCCTGTAATACTGACTCATAATTAATTGACTCAATCGCGCAGTTACACAAAGTATTCAACTCAAGCACATGGAGATTATGTTCACCTACAGCTCGTTCGCGTCGAGAGAATAATGTTCTGTCACTCGGAATCGTCCCCTCACTATTTCCTCCACCCGAACGGTCTTAATACTAGCTTAACATTAGCGACATCTATTAAAAATTCACATAGAAACTGCTTTTGAGCCCGTACTCCACTAAGAAATGCATTCGACGCGAGTCCCGCAGAGCTGGCCGGCGCGCTCACACTGCAACAGATGGCAGCACGTTAGTTAGTACACACGAGCACCGCCAGGCTCGGGAGCGTTCTACAACGAACGACCCGCCGACGGTGACCCCACTAAAACAGTGACGAGTGACAGTCGCGGGCAGTTCATATAAGAATAGTTAACACATGGTAGCCGACTCCAACAGCAAAGCAAAATAATGTTAATTCTCCAGAAAAGGCCTGGGGAAACGCAAAAATACAAATTACTAAAAGAATAATATAACAGTACGCCGAGGACTGCAACACGTGGGGTGATCGCACAGCGTAGTTAGTAGATGCCACTAAAAATAGCTTCACTGAATGTCACAAGGTTCGGGCGCGTCGCAGGCGATGCGCGCCGTCAGTAGTAGCCGAGGTCCATGTGGTACTCACCCTGGTCGAAAGTGCTGGGGTTGATGTAGGAGAGCAGGTCCTGGTCGCTCATGTCCGTGAGGCCCTGCACCGGCGCCGCCATCTCCTGCGACACGGCCTGGGACACGGCGTGCGACACGGCCTGCGACACGGCCTGCGTCACGGCCTGCGACACGGCCTGCGACATGGCCGCCAGAGGCGCCTCGGCCGCGGGCTCGGCGGGCGGCTGCGTGTCCGGCACGCCCTGCGCCGCACTCTCCGTGGTGAGGATGTTGGCCGTGTTGATGGCCGACGTCACCAGCGCGTTCATCGTGCTGTCCGACGTCAGGATCTCGGCCGCCGCGCTCAGGATCATGGACTTGACGGCGGCCGGCGGCGTCTTCACGGAAGTGGGCATGTCCGACATCATCATGAGCTCGCCCTGCGTCGCGCCCGGTTGTAGGCCGGACAGCATGCTGGGCGACACCTGCGGGTCGAGCATGACGTCGGACGAGATGGTGGCGGGCAGCGGCAGCAGCTCGGGCGTGGGCGGCGTGCGGCCCACGGCGGCCGGGCTGAGCATCACGTCGGACGCGTGAGACGCGGCCGGCGACGTGGACGACGACAGATGGTCTTCCACGCGCGAGTTCACCAGCTCGTCCAGCTTGTCGTCGGCGGTGGGCATGATGACGGCCGTCGCTTTCATGGCATTCATGGCGTCCTCCACGAGCGCATCCATGTGCGCGGTCTGGCGCGCCAGGCGCTCTTCGATCTGCGTGGCGTCCATCTTGGTCATGGCGCCGAAGGGGTTGAAACTCTCGACGCGATCGGGCTGGCCGAACGCCATGAGGCGGCGGTCGGCGGGGTGCGCGCCGCCCGCTGCCGACTCGGCCAGCATCAGCTCGGAGTTCATCGCCTTCATGTCGGTCTCCAGCCGCTCGATCGTGGTCTTAGTGGACATGAGCCGTCGCATCGGGTCCATGGATCCCATAGACGCCATCATGGGCTGGTCCTCGTATATCTGGCCGCCGTTGTCGGAGTTGAAGATGGCCGCGGTGACGGACTCCACCATCTTGTCGGTCTGCACCTGGTTGTGCATGGCCTGCAACGTCTGCGCGAAGGACTGCGCGCTGGGCGAGGAGGTCGACGGCGACAGCTTCATAGACTCGTATCCGCCGCCGAAACTCACCTGCTGAATTAAATAATATATTATCCGGGGAAGTTAGAGCCGTTCTCTCAATTCATAAAACAACACATAAGCCGTGCGATCGTCCGTCACCTCGACAACATCCGACTCGTCTGTACACTAACCTGCGACTGGCCGTCGCGGGAGGTCTCGGACTTGAGGCGCAGGTCCATGACGTCGGGGCCGCGCGTGTCGTCGCCGTCCCCCCCGCAGCCGTCCGACCCGTCCAGCAGCGAGTGCTGGCTCGAGTCGTCCACCTGCACCCCGAGATAGCATATTAATATCCAGAATTGATTATTAAATTTTTTGTAAATCATTAATATACACCATTGTCAACCGTCGATAGGGTTAAAAGTTAGGTCGTCCGGGAGATAGTTTATCTAAGTAAATAAAATGTGGAAGCATATATGCGGCCGAACGAAAATAGAGAGTCGACGACGTAACGGGGCGGGAGACTCACCTCGCTCTTGAGGCCGAGCGGCTCGTGCGGGTCGGGGAGCAGCGAGGGCCGGCGCGGCGGCGCAGCGGGCGGCGGCATCAGCCCCGCGCCCCAGCGGCTCTCGTCACCTGCGCACACGCACATGTTATTGGCCGCGCTCGCGCACGCACCACCTAGCTGCGTGCCCAAACTACCGCTCTCATCCATTTCAGTCGTAGGCGTCAAGCCGCAAGGCAAAACTAATCTTTAATTCAAAACATAGAGGCCCCATTGAGGAAACAGAAATAAATTTACCAAAAAATAGCGTCCCTACAATAATGAGACGTATTCATCGGTAGTCTTAATATGCATTCTGAACCACTGGCTATATTTTTAATTAAAAACTTCACACTAATATGAAAGCAGCATGTCGGAGCATCAGTTAAGTACTTTAATATTTAAATAAAATACTCCTTGTATTACTTATTTATATTATTAATACTTAAGATACAAAAAAGAATTATTTTATAAAATATTATTTTCGAAATAAAATATTATTACGGATATAAGAGGACACGAGTAGCCTTACATTGAACGTAGCTATAAATCGGAGAAATAAATAAAATGTTTTTCTGGTTTTGTACAATTAATTCAGCAGCGGCGAAGAGGAACACATTGAATGGTAGAAAAAAGAGAAAAACAAAAGCACAGCGCGATCCGTTTTTAATAATTTTATCTCAAGGCACAAAATTAAGATATACGCTTAATAAAATAAATTCTTCTCTGCAGGTCGACTGAAATGGATAGAGGAGTAGGCGACAAAAGAAAAACAAATTGGCACGATATCGTCTAGCTACATATGGGAAGTGTAGTCGCTGATCCAGTGTCACTGTGTCGTCTTCGTGTCAGAGTATACTTTGTTGTGTTCATGTCAGAGTGTACTGTGTTGTGTTCGTGTCAGATTGTTGTGTCCGTGTCAGAATATACTGTGCTGTGTTCGTGTCAGAGTGTACAGTGTTGTGTCCGTGTCAGAATATACTGTGCTGTGTTCGTGTCAGAGTGTACAGTGTTGTGTTCGTGTCAGAGTCAAATGTATTGTCTCCGTGTCAGACTGTACTAACCCACAGTATCCTTTTTTATTGTTTTAATGTATACTGTGCCATCTTCGTGCCAGCATGTACTGAGCCGTGTCCTTGTCAAAGTGTACTGAGCTGTGTCCGTGTGTACACTATAGTGAGCCTAGTCATGTCTGTGTCATAGTTTACTGTGCCGTCGTGGTGTCAGAGTGTACTGTTCCGTGACTGTTTCAGGGAGTATCGTGCCGTAACTGTGTCAGAAAGTACTGTGTTGAAACCGAATCAGGGTTTGCTGGGCGTGCTCAGTGTACTGCAGTCTGCATGCTACTCTCTAGTTAAACTTCACGTCTTTGCATATTGCATAAAGTCAAAATTGTGGTTTTTAATATTATAAATTATACCGAATTTCATTAAACTAGTTAAAGTAGACACTTTTGGGTGTTTATCAAATTTCGAAAAATTTTAGGTACTTCTATATCTTTTTGTACGAGTATGATTTTGTTCTTCTATGTTTCTTCATGAATGTGCGTGTAATGTGTAGGTATAATATTTCAATAATAAATATGTGTAGAAGGTAGTTCTCGTAATGTAACTAGGCTGTGTTTGTAAAGTTCAATTTTCTTTTAATGTGTTGAGAAAGTGTTTATTAGCCGTGCTTAAATTCATAAAATAGTTCGGAATTAGAAGAAGATTAAAATGTATAAGTGGTCGATATTATTTTTAATGCAATTAACGGTTCGTTTACATACAAAACAAAAAGTATAGGTGTAAAAATTGATCCCTGCTGATCACCGTTATTAAAGAATAAATAACTCAATATACCGAGATAGATTACATATATACCTATACTAAGGATTTTTGTATACGAATGAAACTTTTAAGCATGAAATGCAACGGTAACAGTAACAACATCAACCAAAAGACAGAAAAAGTATGTGACAGAAGTAGTCGAAAGCTTTTGATAGTTCAACAAAGTTAATCGAAGAAATAAAGAATCGCACGTTGTGTGGTGAGATGTGTCTGTGCGTGTGTGTTCGCACCTAGCGTGCGTGTGCGTGTCAATACCGTAACGGCGGGCGCGGCAGCGGCAGGCGGCAGCCGAGCTCGCTACCTAGACAGACCTAGTTGGAAACAGAGGGGAAAGAAACAGTACGCGTATGCGCATCAGTAATTTCTTCTAAACTTTTACATTATATCGTAAACATCACACACCGACACCCAGTCGTCATTCCGAGACACCACAAGCGCCCATCGATCAACTCGGATGAATACACAATTTAAAACCTGCTGAATCATTAACATAGCTTTATCCTTAAGTGAACCAAATACAATATTATTTTCTTCTAATTGCATTAAGTGTTCACCTTTTTAAATTTCCTTGCATTAAATTTAGGTTTTAATGGTTATATAATCAGAAAAGTTTTATTGGATTCTTAAGTTTTCAATCGCAAACAAATTGACAATTGTTAAAAATGTAGTGCAAGGAAAATTCGTATAGCAAACATGTTTTAAAAAGCCATCGTAATAGAAAATAATTTGTATTTATGTTATGCCAATGTTATTCTATTTAAGAATGTACTTATTTTAAAATAAAATATCTTACATACAAAAATAAAGCAATAGTAACAAGCGAAACATGAGTATCATCGCGGCCGGACTAATGCTATTCGCGATCTATGGCAAGCGACACGATACACCGGCGGTGTTATTGAAGCTATAGTCATGCCGTATGCCACAAACGTCACATGTGTGTACCTTCCCCGCCGCTCCGACAAACGCCCGCCGCCGAGGGACTTTGTCTCCACAATACAGCGTGCTTTACAGATGTACATTTCGTTGGACCTCGACCGAAGTGAAGTTAGCGTGTGTTAGTTACATATGGAAACCGAAACGTGACTTTAGTGATGTTCAGTTCGGTCGAGCGGCAACGATCGGAGCGCGTTATTCGCTATATATTTAGGCGGTGATGACCACAAACGATCAATACAGAGGACCGTTTACGAAAAGTTGTGGAGAGAAAAATCGCAACCGACTAGACCGTTTGCGGTTCAACATTTTTACGAGAGCTGTGATTCAGTCTGATTGACGAAATGGAATTAATAGATGCCCGTATTCAGGATGTTTCGGCGGCGGGCGTGGGCGGGGCGGAAGGGGCGGCGCGGTGAGCGGCGTTGGCGGCGAGCGGACGTACCTTGCGAGTGGTGTCGCGTGGCGTGCATGGGGCCGGTGTCGTGCCCCGGCGGCGTGTAGTAGAAGGCGTGCGGCTCCGAGCACTTGCCGCCCGAGCGCACGAACACCTGCGCCGCCACCGCCGCGCCGCGCTCCAGCGGGCACGCCGGCACGCAGCACACCAGGTGCGTCTGAAGACAAAACCAATGTCAACTGCCTTTGTCTCGAAATTGCTGACACATATCTCACACCAGAAAAATATTTATATAGTTCAAACGGAAACCACAGAACGTCTGTTGCTACTACGGCGATGGGCTTCAAAACAGAGTTTCTACGTGTAGCAGAGGTAGTTTATTATCCATTCTAGCAGAGACCCCAATGGTAGAGCGAATCTCTCCACCAACTGATCGTGGATATACGTATAAGTAGGATGCGCGTCCTACTGTCTCGATTCTAGCAGAGACCTCAATGGCAGGGCAAATCAAACTGTACAATCTAGTGCCAAGTATAGCCGTTTACCTGCTGCAGGAAGTCTTTGTCGGGCACGACCTCCTCCTCCCAGGTGCGGCCGTCGGCGTGCCCGCGGAACACGACGCGCGTCTCCTTGAGGAAGTTCTTGCCCAGCAGGTACAGCTCCAGCCCGCCGCTGGACGGGCACGACACCAGCGACTTGCGGCTCACCTCTGGCACGCCCGGCGGTTGCGCTGTGCACATATATATATACAATTATATACAGATGTTATACATGCAGACTTACTCTCGAAAAATATAACCTTCCCTTTGGCACAATCAGGTAAAAACATGTTAAATACCGTGTTTTTACCCGACTGCGCCAGCAACATTGTACAGGGTGTTTTGCACATGGACCGACATGATTTTTTGGGGGGTGGGGGGGGGGGGGTCATGTGCTATTTTCCCCCGTGAGACCCAATATCCTAAGTCTCACGGTAGTCTAGATATGTTTTTTTTAAATTTTTTTGAAATCTACCCGAAATCTTGCCTTTAAATCGTCCTAACTTTTTTGTTTGTGGTTATAATACCACAAAACAAAGTATGCTTGTATTTTACAATGTTTTCTAATTCTAAATAAATCATTACATGTTACAATTGATATCCACAAAAAAACTTCTGAGCTTTCAAAGTGGTAAATCGGTGTAAATGTTATGAAAAGTGACAACTTATCAATTCATTTAAAAAAAAACTAAAGTTCATTTTGAATTTAGCTTTTTTTAAAAAAGTTCTTTACTTATTACCCTTTCTAACGATATGCTACATGATATAAGAAACCATTCTTAAAGTGGTCAAATTAAGCTTCGTTTGCCTGAACACGCACTCTAACAATGTAACTGGTTTGAACAATGTAACCAGTCAACGCGGATTATCAAGCAGCAGGTAAAAAGTTAGTCCCTTTCTTACTAGTAGTACAGTTATTGTTGTCTTTGTCTATCGAGTTGAAAGTGAGTGAAGGTCACTTGCCGGGAATCAGTCGAGATTACTCTGCGATTCGAAGTGCCCGTACTTTTCCCGTTGTTCTATCGTAATCAAATTAAAGTCTTGTTATTGTTTTTTTGTTAAATCTGTTGTTGAACTGTTACGTTTTTGTTGTGTTTATCTTTGCGTATTCGTTACAATGGCGAACTTCAGTAACGAGGAGTATGCTGACATGATGTTGGCGTATGGTAAAGCTGATTGCAATTCGCATGAAGCGCGAAGAATTTATCAAGAACGCTACACTGATCGACGGTTACCTCACCACGAGACCTTCTCAACTACCTATCGACGTCTGAGGGAGACCGGAAACTTAAACTTTCGGGAGCCCCGAGTGAATGTGAGGCAACATAATGTTGAAGTTGATGAGAGAATCCTTCAAGCTTTTGATGACGATCCTACAACAAGCATACGAGTTGTTGCTGACGGACTTAACGTATCAGTTTGGAAAGTCTGGTCCGTTCTTCGGGCAGATGGAAGGCACGCATTTCATTACACTCCTGTTCAAGGTAACAACTTACAGTACTTACTACTTATTTAAAACTAGCTGTGCCCGCGACTTCGTTCGCGTGGTGTTTGTTTGACTTAAACCGTTTATGCAGCGCATGCAACGAAAGTCCCCAAATGTAAATTGTTTGTTTGTTTAAACGCACTAATGTCCCGTATATGATGCCCAACGCCGCGACGACCGACGCCGCGACGCCCGACGCCGCAACGCCCAACGTCGTGGAGTCGACGCCCGACGCCGCGACGCCCGACGCCGGGACGCCCGACGCCGCGACGCCCGACGGCGCGACGCCCGACGGCGCGACGCCCGACGGCGCGACGCCCGACGGCGCGACGCCCGACGGCGCGACGCCCGACGGCGCGACGCCCGACACCGCGACGCCCGACGCCGACGCCCAACGCCGCGACGCCCAACATCGCGACGCCGACGCCCGACGCCGCGACACCCGACGCCGCGATGCCCAACGTCGTGACGCCGACGCCTGACGCCGCGACGCCCAACGTCGCGACGCCGACGCGCGACGCCCGACACCGCGACGCCCGATACCGCGACGCCCGACGCAGACGCCCAACGCCGCGACGCCCAACATCGCGACGCCGACGCCCGACGCCGCGACTATAATGTCCCGTATATGATGCCCAACGCCGCGACGACCGACGCCGCGACGCCCGACGCCGCAACGCCCAACGTCGTGGAGTCGACGCCCGACGCCGCGACGCCCGACGCCGCGACACCCGACGCCGCGATGCCCAACGTCGTGACGCCGACGCCTGACGCCGCGACGCCCAACGTCGCGACGCCGACGCGCGACGCCCGACACCGCGACGCCCGACGCCGACGCCCAACGCCGCGACGCCCAACATCGCGACGCCGACGCCCGACGCCGCGACTATAATGTCCCGTATATGACGCCCGACGCCGGGACGCCCGACGCCGCGACGCCCGACGGCGCAACGCCCGACGGCGCGACGCCCGACGGCGCGACGCCCGACAGCGCGACGCCCGACGGCGTGACGCCCGACAGCGCGACGCCCGACGGCGCGACGCCCGACACCGCGACGCCCGACACCGCGACGCCCGACACCGCGACGCCCGACGTCGACGCCCAAGAGTAGTTTGGCTGAAATACCGTCAAATAGGTAGTTACAATTTTTTGAAGATCCCACGGGAACCCTTTCGTTTTTCGGGATAATAATTTCCAATAATGCTCTTCAGGTCATAAGCTACCTGCCTGCCAAATTTTAATTTAAATACGTTGAGTAGTTTGGCTGAAATACCGTCAAATAGATAGCTACAATTTTTTTAAGATCCCCCGGGAACCCTTTCGTTTTTCGGGATAATAATTTCCAATAATGCTCTTCAGGTCATAAGCTACCTGCCTGCCAAATTTCATTTAAATACATTAAGTAGTTTGGCTGAAATACTGTCAAATAGATAGCTACAATTTTTTGAAGATCCCACGGGAACCCTTTCGTTTTTCGGGATAATAATTTCCTATAATGCTCTTCAGGTCATAAGCTACCTGCCTGCCAAATTTCATTTAAATACGTTAAGTACTTTGGCTGAAATACTGTCAAATAGATAGCTACAATTTTTTAAGATCCCCCGGGAACCCTTTCGTTTTTCGGGATAATAATTTCCAATAATGCTCTTCAGGTCATAAGCTACCTGCCTGCCAAATTTCATTTAAATACGTTAAGTAGTTTGGCTGAAATACTGTCAAATAGATAGCTACAATTTTTTGAAGATCCCACGGGAACCCTTTCGTTTTTCGGGATAATAATTTCCTATAATGCTCTTCAGGTCATAAGCTACCTGCCTGCCAAATTTCATTTCATTCTATACAGTGGTCTTAGCGTGATGCGACGACAAACATTCCCATATGGACAGACAGACAGACAGACAGACAGACAGACAGACATTTTTTTCAAAAATGTTATTTTTAGGTTCTGTGGCTCTTATAGACCCCCTTTTTTTGATTTTCACTTAAATATTCTTAATGTACAGACATGACCCCTCTACAGATTTATTATATGTATAGAATAGCTGTGCCCGCGACTTCGTTCGCGTGGTGTTTGTTTGACTTAAACCGTTTATGCAGCGCATGAAACGAAAGTCCCCAAATGTAAATTGTTTGTTTGTTTAAACGCACTAATGTCCCGTATATGATGCCCAACGCCGCGACGACCGACGCCGCGACGCCCGACACCGCAACGCCCAACGTCGTGGAGTCGACGCCCGACGCCGCGACGCCCGACGCCGCGACGCCCGACGCCGGGACGCCCGACGCCGCGACGCCCGACGGCGCAACGCCCGACGGCGCGACGCCCGACGGCGCGACGCCCGACGGCGCAACGCCCGACGGCGCGACGCCCGACGGCGCGACGCCCGACGGCGTGACGCCCGACGGCGCGACGCCCGACGGCGCGACGCCCGACACCGCGACGCCCGACACCGCGACGCCCGACGCCGACGCCCAACGCCGCGACGCCCAACATCGCGACGCCGACGCCCGCCGTCGCGACGCCGACGCCCGACGCCGCGACACCCGACGCCGCGATGCCCAACGTCGTGACGCCGACGCCTGACGCCGCGACGCCCAACGTCGCGACGCCGACGCCCAACGTCGCGACGCCGACGCGCGACGCCCGACACCGCGACGCCCGACGCCGAATCCAACGCCGCGACGCCCAACATCGCGACGCCGACGCCCGACGCCGCGACACCCGACTCCGCGATGCCCAACGTCGTGACGCCGACGCCAGACGCCGCGACGCCCAACGTCGCGACGCCGACGCCCAACGTCGAGACGCCGACGCCCGATGCCCGACGCCGTGACGCCCGACGCCGACGCCCGACGCCGTGACGCCCAACGTCGCGGCGCCCAACGCCGCGACGCCCAACGTATATCTTCAAAGACTTAGTAGTGGTATAACATTAATATTTAAAATCGATTCATAAACGACGAAGATATCCACGAACAAATATAAAAAAAACATAATATATTTACGTATTGAGAAACCACCTCCTATTTTGGAAGTCGGTTAAAAATATTATGTTGATTATTTCATGTTACAATCTACCTTTGTGCCAAGTTTCATTTAAGTACGTTGAGTAGTTTGGCTGAAATACCGTCAAATAGGTAGTTACAATTTTTTGAAGATCCCACGGGAACCCTTTCGTTTTTCGGGATAATAATTTCCAATAATGCTCTTCAGGTCATAAGCTACCTGCCTGCCAAATTTTAATTTAAATACGTTGAGTAGTTTGGCTGAAATACCGTCAAATAGATAGCTACAATTTTTTTAAGATCCCCCGGGAACCCTTTCGTTTTTCGGGATAATAATTTCCAATAATGCTCTTCAGGTCATAAGCTACCTGCCTGCCAAATTTCATTTAAATACATTAAGTAGTTTGGCTGAAATACTGTCAAATAGATAGCTACAATTTTTTGAAGATCCCACGGGAACCCTTTCGTTTTTCGGGATAATAATTTCCTATAATGCTCTTCAGGTCATAAGCTACCTGCCCGCCAAATTTCATTTAAATACGTTAAGTAGTTTGGCTGAAATACTGTCAAATAGATAGCTACAATTTTTTAAGATCCCCCGGGAACCCTTTCGTTTTTCGGGATAATAATTTCCAATAATGCTCTTCAGGTCATAAGCTACCTGCCTGCCAAATTTCATTTAAATACGTTAAGTAGTTTGGCTGAAATACTGTCAAATAGATAGCTACAATTTTTTGAAGATCCCACGGGAACCCTTTCGTTTTTCGGGATAATAATTTCCTATAATGCTCTTCAGGTCATAAGCTACCTGCCTGCCAAATTTCATTTCATTCTATACAGTGGTCTTAGCGTGATGCGACGACAAACATTCCCATATGGACAGACAGACAGACAGACAGACAGACAGACAGACAGACAGACAGACATTTTTTTCAAAAATGTTATTTTTAGGTTCTGTGGCTCTTATAGACCCTCTTTTTTTGATTTTCACTTAAATATTCTTAATGTACAGACATGACCCCTCTACAGATTTATTATATGTATAGATGTGACATTAAAACATTTTACTTGATTTCAAATCTTAATGTGTTCACTTTTACTCTTATTATTTTTTATTTTTTATTGTTGTAATTGTTTCGTTGAATTCCTTTCTTGCTATGTTTCTCGGACAACTGAAGAAGTTCTTTGCGTGAGCTCAATTAAAAGAAAGAAATATCGCGTTTATGCAGTTATTACCACAAACTCACGGATTTCATTCATTGTTCCAGGTCTCGAAGAGGGTGACAATGCAAGACGGTTAGAGTTCTGCCGATTTTTATTGCACACAGATGTTGAAGATAGCGACTTTTTGAAAAGAATTTTATGGACTGACGAGTCAAATTTTAGCCATGAAGGCATAGCAAATCTGCACAATTTGCATCACTGGGAGAAAAGGGGCCAAAATCCGCACAAAAAAAGGCAGACTTCCTTTCAGCGAAAATTCAGCGTAAATGTTTGGGCTGGTGTTATTGGGCGAAATCTTGTCGGCCCATATTTTTTGCCAGAACGACTCAATAGAAACAATTATTTAGAGTTTCTTCAAAATGATTTACCTGAACTGGTACTACCAGTTTTAGAAGATGTGCCAATTGTTTTTCAAAATGATGGCTGTCTGGCACATTACCAACGAACGGTACGAGAGCATTTAAATAATGCATTTCCAAACTCGTGGATTGGTAGAGCTGGCCCCATTCCATGGCCAGCACGGTCCCCAGATTTAACACCCCTGGATTTCTACGTATGGGGACGTGCAAAAGAGTTAGTGTATGCAACAGAGGTGCCCACAAAAGAAATTTTAGTGGAACGAATAAACACAGCATTCGTAAAAATGCAAGAGGAAATGCGGCTTTTAACTACAACCTCGGAAATAAGAAAAAGGTGTCGTGCATGCATAAGGTGTGGAGGCGGCCAATTCGAGCAAACTTTGTAATTTTAATTTAATAAAAACAACTTAACATAAAAAATGTATTTTCATTATCTTGACCCTAGCAACAAAGTATCTCTTAGGTCGACCCCTGATGTATTATTTCTGTCATGTAGCATATCGTTAGAAAAGATAATAAGTAAAGAACTTTTTAATAAAAAGCTAAATTCAAAATGAACTTTAGTTTTTTTTTAAATGAATTGATAAGTTGTCACTTTTCATAACATTTACACCGATTTACCACTTTGAAAGCTCAGAAGTTTTTTTGTGGATATCAATTGTAACATGTAATGATTTATTTAGAATTAGAAAACATTGTAGAATACAAGCATACTTTGTTTTGTGGTATTATAACCACAAACAAAAAAGTTAGGACGATTTAAAGGCAAGATTTCGGGTAGATTTCAAAAAAATTTAAAAAAAACATATCTAGACTACCGTGAGACTTAGGATATTGGGTCTCACGGGGGAAAATAGCACATGACCCCCCCCCCACCCCCCAAAAAATCATGTCGGTCCATGTGCAAAACACCCTGTATATCGTGTACGTAACTTAGTGCACGTAGGATTTAAAGTGACAGAAAAATTAAATATGTGTTGTAATTTCAATATTTTGTGATTAAAAATATTTTTATATCTGAATTTAATAAAAAATAATAAACTTATTTCTATTTATGTCTCTCGGTGATGCTTTTAAGGGTCATAATATTGCAAGTAAAGATGCTTTACAACAAGTTAGTAGAAGAAGCAGCAGATGACATAGTAACACAAGAGTGTAAAGGAACTCACTGCATATGATCTGCGTGGAGCAGACCTGCAGGGTCTCGGCGCGGCCGGCGGCGTCCAGGATCTCCGTTCGGAACACCATGCGGCAGCGCGTGGACTTCTTCTTGCCGCGCGCCGCCTGCGCGCCGCCGCCCGCGGCGCCGCCTAACGCCTCGCCGAACCGGTGTTCAACGTCAACGTTCCTTTCCTGAAATAAACAATCATTATATTGAATTACATATTTTAATACTTAAAGATTAATAGGATCTTATTCAGAAAAATAACTATAAATAATCAAGCGCGTATTACACGCGAGCGCTGTTCAAAAAGATAAGTTTTATACTTCCTCCCTAAATATGTATATATATATGTACTCACTACGCTAGTAGAATCTAACGAATAAGGTTTATATGAATTTGCCTAAAGGTTGGCAGAGAATGCCATATGGCATTAACTACGCCTTTGTACGATTTATGCATTAAGTTTAATAAATAAATAAATAATTTTATGACAAAGAATTGGTCTGACCTTGAGTATCCCGACGCAGTCGCACGTGACGATCCAGTTCTTGGCGGGCTCGAGGTCTATCTCGATGACGACGGTGCCGTCCTCCTTCTTCTCCTTGCACGGCGTGGAGTTCTTGCCGGACACCCGGCACGCCTGGTAGAACATGTGCGGCGCCACGCGGCCCGTGTCCGTGCCGATAAATACCTGAGCACAGGGGACAATGTAGTGTGAGAGTGCTAGATAGTGAAAGCGAGTTAAGACAAAGACGGTGAGATGACAAGAAAGGGGTAAACCTTGGAAAAGAGAAGAAGATCAAAAACTTTTTTTAATGTCCGAGAGAGATCATCTAGTCCGACTAATAGAAATCTTCGTAATATTAATTTTGCTAAATAGTCTCCTTCACGCGTAAATGATGACCTCGTCTATCAATAGACTTTTCTATGAGGAAGTTGTTGCTTTAAACTATAACGAATAAATTGAATATCATGTTTATGAATTTACACCTAGTAACTGCTCATTAGTCTTAATGAATAAAACCGAATCGACAAATATTGTGTTCATAAGCGCAAAATTCAATATCGATCAATATGGTTAACTTAGTTTTGGCATTTTTGTTATGGAGAGGGAGGGAGAGGGTTTCGATGCGATAAAACTAGGTAAGCAGGGCAAGGCGATCCTAATACGATGGACAGATAAATGACATTTTAGGAAAAATCACCTTATAAGATTTTCTAAATTATCTTGTACAAATAGAATTTTCTTATTAAACTATTGGATTTAGACTTTTATTCTGGGCTGGTTTCAGAAATTTATTTGATCGTAAAGAATATCTAATTGCGTAACAATGCATTATCTCGGCCATATTGTTCGGTACAATGACTGTTCTTGAAAAGTTTTTCTTAATGGTAAACATGTTAAAAATTTTCCCGCTTTCAGTAGGTGCGACCCACTTAGACATATAGATTCTAATGGAAAGAAAAAATATATAAAAACTATTTTATTTATCCATGACTAATAGCTGTCAAGGCAGCTAGTATTCCTTTGAGTACTCCTGATAAAACGCTTGCATCTTAAGCCAAGCTGTGTATATACTCACTTGTAACACCGCCGGCCTGTCGTAGCCGACCAGCTTGACGATGGGGAAGCCGTTCCCCGAGTTGTCCTTCACAGCCCCGCGGCTGCCTTCAGTCTGATACCTGAAACGAATACGTCAGTAAAACATTTGTCTTTAACCAGTAGCGTCTGCGGTATCTGGAGGTCTTTTTAGGGCTCCAGGTGATAGGAAAATACGGAATGTTAACCTCGCTCTGTGTTGAGTCTCCGGCTGGCACAGTATTTGCAGCTCCACCGTGCCGTCCCGCGAGCGGCTAGTCAGCGGCGCCGCCAGCCCGGGCGGGCCCTGCGTCATGGCGGCGAGCGCTCTCCGCCTGGCCAGCGCCTGGGCCAGTTTCCCCCCGTACTTCCCACCCAACTTGCCCCCGAACTTTCCGCTCAGTTTGCCCCCGAGTTTCCCACCCCCCGGGTATTTCGTGGATGCGAGCTTGCCGCTGCTACCTAGCTTGCCGCACGACCGGTACGCGGACGCCGGGTCCTGGAAGCGCTTGCCGGACGTCTCGCTTATATTCGGACTAGATATACTGCAGCCGGCTCTTATTCTGAAATAAAATAATACAGAGTTATTACTTCTACGTGTAGTTGTGTACTTATAATACAGTCCTCCCTCCTGCGAGGTTACGCCTACCGAGGCGAGTGTTTATTGTTCGCCCACCTGTGCCAAAACATTGCCGTTTAAATATTTAAATGTTTGGACGTGGCTAGGTACACATATGGTAATATTGACGCAAATGGCAAATGAGGCCAATTCGGTAGGTAAGATTGAAATTAAAATTTATACAATGATTATTTGCGACTGTGTTTCACATAATATTTTGTCGTTAAAAATATTAAATGCTTCTAAAAAGCAGTAGGTAGAAGTGGTGTCGTTAACCTTGGTAATAATGCAGCGCCCATTACTTTATATAAAATATGTATATTTAATGTTCGAATATGAAAATTGCTCGTTTAAATTACATTCGCAAAGGAGGGGAATTGGAACGAGCGTATACGAAACGGGCTTGTGACGTAAATCGGCCGCCTAAAACTAGCCGAGCAAATTTTAGTAAAGTCAAAAGGGTCTTAAGTCTTAACGAACATTTTTTATCCTTTTACTAAATTTTCTACAATCCAGTGGGATACAAGCCATCGCAGAGAAAAATTTTAATAGGAAGTCTAAAAGTCTTTCAAAAACTCTAAAATGATTTTGATCTGGCATCCGATGTAGCATTATTAGATAATTAGATAATAGCAGTGGGGTTAACAGAACCAATTGACAGCAACGTATTCATAAAACAATCGAAAGAAAATTGTATAAAAATTATGAGTGCGGCGTCGATAGAAATTTAACTTATGGTAATGATGATTTAAGCTCAAATGGTCATGCCACGTTAGAAACAGAAACCGAAGGGAAAGATATACTTACCGAATTAATTGATAGGGAAGCATGCTACATATTATCCCAAAACGAGTTATATACCGTATTTGATATGCGGTATCAGTCGATACTTTTCGTCAGCGATGCGACTGATGAACGCTCTGACTCAAAACTAGATATGTCATGAATGTAAGTCACACCTTTATAGCATTACATTTTTATAGTAAACCATTTAAAACGTTTCTAGGTCTCAATACGAAACGTGTTGTGTGAAGCAGGTATCGCACGTAACGGTTGTTCGGTACCTATTTAATATTCTTATTGATTTCTTGGCTCGAAGACAGTGTTTAAAGGTTATTAACATACTTTACGATTGAACCGAAACGTCGTCTTGTGCGAAGGTTTACTAAAAACTATTGTTTCAAACAGTACTATAATTTAAAATTAAAATAATATAAACATTAGTAGATAGCTTCAAGTACCTAAAACTATTTTTAATACTACAATATTGTGTAAAGTTCAAAGTAGTTCAAGCGAACATCGGTATGAAGTGTCTAACAATTTATACCTACTTAACTATTTAAGTTAAGTAGGTATAAATTGTTAGACGTAGTTAGTTATAGAATGGGCTTAGTTTTTACTCATCATTTGAATCTCATGATTACCGAGCGTCTAATTAAAGCAACAACGCCTAGTATCATTATTTAAAACATTAAGAAACTCGAATTAATGTTTTGTTAAAAAGTAGTACATAATGTGTATTGTAAAAATAACAATAGCATCGACTAGTGAATACCGCAACACAAACTACGAAGAAGGAAATTGGTGCCGAAACTTGTACCGTAGGTCAAGCACACCGGTGCGGCGCGCGCCGCTACGCAACACGGACGTGCCAGCCAGGACAGCCTACGACGTACAAGCAATTTGTGTAGTATCGTGTGTTTCAACATCTCATTTCTATGTCACATTATTGGATGCGCTGGAACTGATCGTGCACGGACGTGTACGTATAGTATGTGGTATAACATGACAGTTTATTCTGTTCATGTCAATTTTGAACTGATCCAATCGGAAGTCATATATTGGATGATAAGCAGCATAGTGCATGGCTACTGTTAGACGATTTTATCTAACGTTTCTAAATAACGAACTGTTAACGAGTTCGGTCTACAAAGGCTTTGAATTTTTTTTTAAAGAACGATTAATGGAAATAGAAATTTAAACAAACAGGTTGTATGTACATTGTATAAGGAAATATAAAATATTTTTTTAAAAACTTAAAAAAAGGTAGAAATAAAATGATGTTAATGTAAAGATGATTAACAAAAATGTACCTACTGAATTTATAATATTCGTTTAGACCAATATTTTTGTCAGACCAGAAAACTGTAGAGTTGTAACATATAAAGATAATACGACAAAGATGTATACTTCGTATTACACGAAGTATATCTAAACTTGCTTGAGAAAACACTTGCCAGCAAAATTTTGTAATGTGGGAAATAAAATAGCAAAAAATATTAATTACAATGATGAAGTTCTCTACGTCACAAAAAATCCTAGCTCTATGTAAAAGATCAAAATGTAAAATTGGAAGTAGTAGCATAAGTCATTTGCACATAATAGCTAGGAATATATTTGACAGTCAGCTAGCCCACTGAGGCCAATAGGAGCAATCCAGTGAGGATCGCCTCCACGTTATTAAATCGAGGTGGCTGCCTACCTATGGATTACCATAGGTAGGCAGCCACAGTAAAGAATTATCTTTCCAAGCGAATCAAGTCTACTTTTCGCCTTCTAGTAATCCCCGATGTGACATTAGACGAACCAACTAACGATAATGTTTAATGAATGTCAATTTAGTTCCCACGCGTAGATTGACTGCACACGTTATACTGACCTGCCTCACTACAGAGTATCATTTTACAGAGGCAGAATCAGTTGGAAAGTGAGTGGAGCGGTCGTCCATAAATACTAAGTTAGTAATTATTGTGTCCATTAATAACCATGAAGTAAAATTGAACTAAATCATACGTATAAAATATAATAAAAGCACCTACAAACAATTGTGATTATGAAAGTGAATACAACCGAAATCACTACTAACAAAAAAAACCAGAACTCTGAAAGGATAAAAATTGCAACAGATCTACTTTAGAAATTCCCACAACCGTATAAGGATTAAAAAAGCAAATATGTATCGAGAAGAGAACATGCATGGCAAAGCTTAGGTCTTGTAGGCTTCGCGCCCGATGGCGATAATTTTGATAAGCAGGGAGAAAATAAACAAAAAGTAACGTACGCGGGAATAGGTAGCTCAGCGGGCACGTCTTCTGGTACGGGCGCAAGCGCAGGCGCAGCGGGTAGAGCGAACGTGTACGCGTCGTTTGCATCGTCGCACTCAACCTTAACGCTCTCTGTCTCGCTCTCGCGGCGCCTTTTCGAATCCGGCTGTTCCCACTCCTCGGCAACCTCGGCCAATCTGCACACGCCGATTTCACCACTTTAGCAAAAACGAAATGGCACCGAGGAACACGGTCGCGGTGGTCCGATCCGCATCCGTAAATTCCAAAAGCTCAAAACCATATTGATGTGTTTCTAAAAATATTTCTTTGTTTTTTTTTTAAATTAATAATTTAAATGAAAAATCAAGTTCATCTGTTTTAGTGGGGTCAAGTTTGTTTAGATAAATGAGAACGATAAAGTTATATGTGCTCAAGTGTTAAGTGCAATGGTCTACACTCTACACAACTTGTATTACTGGTATTTTGTATCTGTATTAAAATTTAAATGAACTCAATCGCATGTCCTTTAAAATAGAACTTTTATATTGTGGGTGCATATTTAATTAATTTGTTGTATGGATATTATTTTCAGAGCTCATAAAATATGAAAGGTATATTAATTCTTCAAGGTAGTCTCGATCAACACTAAATTAATAATCCAGAAATAACTTAGACTTGAATATTTAACACTGTAACTTATAATCACATAGTGTATACTAATTATCACTTATGGTACACTAGGTAATTCTAAAGCAAACGATAATATTATGTAGTAAGAAGCGAACGTTACGTTGACTCATCGTGTAGCATTTGCCAAAAATACTAATTAACACGTATAAACACGCGGAGTACCTCCCACCGACTTCATACTTTATCGCGAACGTTTCGTGTTCTCATCATACAACTGTAAATCTATGCTTCAGCTTTAGTCCAACTTTAAGTCGAAATTCAACTTTTACTAGGCTGTCATGTGGGAGAATTTAAAAAAGAGAAAGGGATAATTTAAAAATATGTAAAAAAAATTAATTGAATTCTTTTTATACTTATCAGCAACCAGTACGAAAATCTGATTATTTTTGTGTTATGATCAGTATAATTATATGTTCATGATAGAAGCAGACGCGTCTACTGAGCTACAGTTGGTATGACGCTATTAAATGTCTCATAAATTAATTTTAGTATACTAGACGTCGATAGGACATCTAATATACTAATATTAACTTTATACTAAAAATACCGCACATTTTTAATGAAAACTTTATCCTGCAAAATTTTAACTGCAAACCATACAAGCCTACGTTACCTACCCGGTCTAATATTACGAATCTATTGTCATCACTTTCATTTAATTGGCTTTCCAATTTCTAGTTAAGATGCATATTGTAATTATTAATATGATCTTCCTTGCAAATAAATTAAAATAAAATAAATGGAATTTGAAATTTAGGCGCTACAGTAGAACAAACATACATGACTGCCAAATCACCACCTTTTGCTTTGGACTTCGGTGTAAGCGGGTAATTAATTTAAAATGCGGTTAGATATCAAGAATTTGCATAATTTTATTTTAGTCCGGAATGGGTACAACATGTATCAGATTTACACAGCGAAACGTTTAAACTCATAGTCATAAAAATAACGCCTTAAGATGTTTTAGTTTCGACTTTATAAAATTCGCATTACTTCACCGCGGACTGGTTTTATGGCAGTTATTGCATCGTTGATTCCAAAATTTAAATTCAAATTTGGATAATTTCTACCATTACTCATTACATGAATATCTACCATCAAGGGAGCTAGAAGAAATGCTGTTTGCAAAAAAAACATGAGTTTTATAGACGTAACATCACCATTTTCGGAGTTTTGTAGGCAGTTGGCAAACACGAAACTTCCGTGTCTAAACGTGACGTTACAACCAGTTTGCTACATCCTTGTACCTATATGGGTTCTTTAACGATTTTATGTAACGGTAGTCAAAATTGGGTAAGTATTTAATATAAATGCGCGGTAATTTGTATGGAGTACTAAAATTGGTTAAAAAAATAAATTTGTTCATAGTTGGTCACTATTTAAAGAGACATTGGGTATTTACACAACAATTTGGTAACATTTCCAAGTAATCAAGGTACGTGTATTATTATCCTTACTGCGACGATCCTATGACGTCTTCGCGTTTAATTTTCCTCGTAATATGGGTTATCATTAACACTTCCTTGTTTTGTTGAACCAAAAACTACATTGTCTTGGTGTCTCTGATTAACCTCTTTCTTTCTCAACGATTCGATACAACAACTTTACTAAACAAAACAAAAGATAAAATGAACCATCATGACAATATGATTCTCCAAACCCTAATTTTAATAACCTGAAACAAATTTTAAAAGCCACATTTTGTTGTATTTTTGTTAGATAGATAGCTTATTGAAACCGGCCGTAACGTCCACAACTTTATGAGCACATGCAGTGTTTGTGAATGTTGTTCTATCCGAGTGCTCCACGTTATCTCCGGAGCGATAGTGCAGACGATTGTAAAGGCAATCTAACGAACCGACGTCAATCTCCCCGTCGCCTATCGCCGAATTATCGCATTTCTGATTCTGTAGATAGCGACAAACTGTAGATAACGCGTGAAATGTGCATCTAGACAACGTCTACAGTCTACAAGTTCTACACAAATGTCGCCTATGTCCATATTTTATTCGTTCTTTATTTGTAGTATTTTTTCTTCCTGTACGTTCTATAGCGATTAATATATTTATATTTTCTAATTGTATAAAGTTGGAATGTCCTGTATTGCTTGAGATGTTACATAAGTGTTAAAATATTATATATTTTGTTCTGTTTGATATTATTATTTATGAGCAGTTTTAATCCTTAATAATTTTCTACTCTTTCTTAATGACCTAAAAGTAACTTTACTAGAAAACCTTAGTTTATCCAAATATTTATTTCGGTAACAATTTTGAATTATGATTTTCATTAGTAAAATAATTTACTATAGAGGTGTGATGTAATATTTTTATTCAATGTTTTAAGTTCAATGAACCGTAATTATAATTTCAAAATACTGGTAGCTCCATAAACTTCAACAATCAATAAGTAATATTAATGAAACAGTTTTAAACGACATTTAGTTTTATTCCCAACATCACATCCATAATGCTACATATTGAGTTAAATACACTACAGTCCATGTATGCAACATAATGCGGTGGTAACAACAATAAATAACATTAAAAAACACAAGCAATGAAATGCAGTCGGTCAGCGGAAAAGGAATAAAATGGGAATTCGACATGACGGATACGAAAGCAACAATGTATTACCAAATGAAACAAATATTATATTAAAACAAACAAAAATACATATATTTTAAACAAAACAATCTAAAATAGATGGTTTCATTAATTTTACGCATGACACTGATAGCTTATAACAATAATGTGTATTGGTGAAGTTCGTGCAATGTGGGTGTGTGCTGCTGGGTGAGTGGGTACGAGGTAGCTGGTTAGACGACGACAACACAGACGTAGGCTCACCTGCTGACGGGGTCGGACCCCAGGCCGCTGTCGTTACTGTTGTCGCAAGGCTCCGGCGGCCGTATCGCGTGGCTGTGTGCATAGTGGGCGAGTTTTCCGAATTTGCCGAGGTGCGCAAATTTGCCCGGGTGCATGCCCTTGCCCGGGTGCATGCCCTTGCCCGGGTGCACGCCCTTGCCGGGGTGCATGTTCTTGCCGGGGAACATCTTGCCGGCGTGCACCATTTTACCCGGGTGTGCGCGCTTGTGCGGCGCGCGCATTACCTTCCTGTGCACGCGCGCGCTCATGGTCGGTGTCGTGGACATAGTCATTTTCATGCCTGCAAACAAATTAATAAACTTATTAAAATGTCACATGCGATGTTAGTATAGTGCGTTTTATATTCTCAGCCAGTAAAACACTTTCTTTATTTCTAGTGTAGTTACTAGGTAGAGCGTTATATTTGGACTATTATTTTGTTGACTGAGATTGTGTAATATAGCATACTAAGGAGACGGGAGATCTCTCCACCCGCAACCTAATACCTTGAAATTTTATACACGTAACGTAAATTTTGCAATGAACTCTATAATTAGTAAGTTTAGTGTAAACTGTATAGAAGTTATTAAACTCAACGTTTAGTAAAAAAACAAACCGTACTCACAACTTGGAGTCATAGACTGTGACTGCGAATGTAATATGAATATCATCAAGATAATAAAACATGTTTGTATTCAGAATTTCAGAATGATTGCAAAAAACGTACTTAAGGATAAACAGCATACACTCATCCAACGTGATCTTTCTTGTCAGTCTAACCAAGAAACTTATTCGTTATCAGTCTAGTGTGCGTGTGTTTTTGATGGTTTAAAACATGATCTTAAAGAATATTTTGACACAGAGTTGTGGACACAGGTTGATAGTGATGCACAATTATGTGGTGAACAGTGAACTAAATCCGTACGTGCCGACGCAAACCGCCGCGCTAGTTTCCTTTGGCACAAAGCTCCATATTTACTCACGATGCTCACAATTATATCAACGTTTACTAGTTTATAAACTAGTAATATATAAACATAAACTATTTTAAGATAATATTATGAAATTAAATTGGGCAGTTGCATTTTATCAAAATAAAGCTGCCGCAGTTTTTTTAAATGAATCAGAGAAGATAGTCATGTAGGTTTTTATTAATTACACTTACATTACTAAATTTAAATTAGGTTCATCGTTTTCATTAAACCTCGCTTAATCCGTTTCTCGTCCGGTGTTTTTCTGGCTCATAAAAAATCTACTATGTTACCTGGATAGTGTGTACACGCCAATTTAAAGTCTGTAGGTACATTGAAATCGAAAACGCATCTTATATTTCTTCAAATATTGTAACTTTTGGTCAGGAAGCTTACTCCCGACACAATCGAGAATCGAATCAGTTCAATTTCAATTTTATTCGGTTTTTGCTATTTTATTCGGTGTATAACTTTGAAACTAACCAGGATAAAGGAAATCGTTAGATCGTAACTTTTTGTACTCCCGACCCTATCGACTGACTATAAAAATAAACAAACGTCATTTTTTTCGGGAGTACGCGGCACGATCGAATCAGTTTGCAGAGTAAGGCCCCAGTTTGACCATATAGTTCAAACTGGGGCCTTACTCTGTCGAATGGATTGTGGTGTGGAAGTTGCTAAAAACTGAGCTTGGATCTGAAACAACCGTGGTCGCCTTGAGCCCATCACTTGATATTCCCGGCCTAAAGGACATACAGACAGATGCGATAGAGATAAGCTACTCAGACGGCTATAAATACTCGCGTAGCTGCTGAATACTAATGACAGGTAGGTCAGTCGTTCACGATCAACTAGGCACATCACTTCTGCCAGATATGTCACTACAAAACCTATAGAGTTGACTCTATCTAGATTCTAGGCTTTCTTAAACGGCAGGCGGTTGAGATCAAGTTATGTTTAGAATCGGTGTCCCGTACCCTGTTCAAGTATCGTTCTTAAACAGGATACGATGCACCGTGATGCAAGAAAAACTCATTTCCCTTCGATGGTCTTTACCCGTACACTTTTACTTTTCAGGATCTCGCATGTCACTTAAATAAGCCATCAAGCGGACACACACAGCGCAAGATTCTCTATGATCTACGCGCCACGGACCGGCGCTGTTACGCGCGTTTAGTATGAGCAGCGAGTCTAGGACGCGGTCTTTATCGGCCATATCAATCAGGCAATTTAAGTGCTTCCCAGACGTGACCAGTCACTGAGATAGCACCAGCAAGTATCTCGAACCTGCGGGCTGCTGAGTCAAGCGGATAATTCGCACTTGCCCATAAAGCGCGAGTTGGTAAAAATGTTAGTGTTACAAGCAATCTACTGATTTTACGCATACAAAGTATTCAACTTAAACAGTGTAGGAAAACACTGCATGTCTGCAAAGACTAACGACCGAACAATGAAAAGTCTCAAGTCCCACAGCCTAATCGTCTTCATAACGATGAAAGGCTCCATCCCAGATTAGAGTAACACATAATATTTATCAGCTCCAGCACAGGCGACGCCGACGGCGAGGTCAATGAACATTCTCGAGAGTAAACTAAGTATTTGATAAAGCAAAAAAATATTCTAAGAAAATGGGATTGCTTGTAGTGAGATGAAATTACCAAATTATAAAAATTTGTCTTCGAGTGATCCATCATAATAACGCGATTAGCGCGTACTCGGTGATGGAGTGTTCAAGTTTATAGAAATTAAGTTATCTATTACAGATATTAAACAAATTAACATCAGATTTACTCATTAAATTTTTCAGCCAGAAAACTTATATTTTTAACTCCCGGAGTGTTATAAGTTTGACGTGTATGTGTAAATGTGCATGTCTGTCTGTGGCATCGTAGCTCCCAGACGGATGATCCGATTTTAATGCGGTTTTTTTTTGTTTTCGAGAGTGTTCTTAGCTATGTTTAGTGGAAATCGGTTCAGCTCTTCAAGGTCATCAGGTCGTTTATTAGGTGTGATAAGAATGTTACACGCTAAGTCGGGGATTTTTTTTTAATCTTTAATTTTGTTTTAATTTTAAGTTATAATATTTAAGTAAGGAAACGCTTATATCACAGGGCGCTCACGAGCGATAATCGTCGAGCTACTCTTTGTAGGTGAAAATAGAGCATACTGATTGCATACAACACTCGATTTCATATAAAGAGTCGGTCGGAAATAAAAATGTGAGTATCGGTCCTACGAAAAGATGGCCGGGGCCCGGGGGCGGGCACACTTAGATATTATTACAATACGATACAATATAGATTCAAAATGGCTATCAGTAGTTCATAACATCTGACGGTGTCGCGCGCCGCATCGCCGATCGCCGATCAGAGGAAGCGATAAACGTCGGTTGTAAAGTTCGTCCTCGCCGATACGATCGCAGAGGTGGGATTTACGACGGGCTCGTAAACTATAGGCGACGTCTAGTCGTCGCGGCTACTGTGCACCGACGTTGTAAATGATGTCAAACTATATCAAATCAGTAGATACGCTCACAAGTCACACTGATTGAGAAAATAGTTTAAAAAAACTATTTTCTGAATCTAAATGTATACGTATCTATCTTCTTCTTCTTATCTTATATAGTAAAACCAATGGCTTATATAGTAAAAGCAATTTGTTTATTTTTATATCTAAGTTCCATGTGTATTTATATATAGCTATCAAATATATAATAAGTTTTTAGGTATGTATGTATTTATTGATAGAATGCTAATTTATAATTAAATTATGTTCTCGTTTTTGTACATTTTCAACGTAATTATACAAACCTCCTTTTTATCTGCACATATAAGCCAAATTTCGTTTTAAACAATTCCTCTACCCGTGGTTGGCTGGAAGAGATTGCTACCTAGTAATAAGGCCGCCATTGTGTTACCTGTGTATATTGTTATGTTTCTCATAGAGTCATATTATAATATTATGTTTATGTTGTGTGCACAACAAAGAATTCATTAATTTAGTCTTGAAATATTCGTGAAAGTCCCGGGAAGGTTTATACGGTTCATCAACGTTTCAATGCTCAACTAAGTAGTTAATTACTGACAACAGGCCCTGTCTGATGTCGGCCATGGCTATCGGCCCTGAAGAGAGCGTTGGTTTGATTAAATCATATTAATGAAGTCAAACCCCTGCTATCTTAATACAATGTTGCATATGTTAGGGCATTAAAACCATTAAATATTCAAGTAAGCTTAGAGGACAGAAACATTTTGTACATAGACAGTCAAATTCCAGTAATTTTGAATGCAAAACTGAAAAGGGGAAAACCTTTTTTAAATTAGGTCGAAAATAAACAAATTCCTATCATTCTCGTGGAGCGCACGGGTTTTTCCTAAAAAAATAAAATTGTGAGTAAAATGTTATTATTATATTTTTATATCTTATTGTCTTTAAGTAAAATTACGAAAATCTGATGATATCGAAAATTTTCCACCGCTTCGACAATTGAGTACGAAGTTTCATTCAATAAAATGTGAGAAAATTCGGGATGCCGTAATTTTGAAGAACACTGGTTCTCTGAAGAAATAACTGTTGTCCGTTATACTCAATAAAATAAGGCAGATCTTAAATAACTAAGTTGCATAAGGTTTGTTGGAGAATGTTTGGTGAATTCTTGCGAAGACATCGAAATTATGAAGAATCATAGAAGCGTTAAATAGTGCTACCGGGCAATGACCTACAGCCAAATTTTATTGCGTATTAAAAACAAAATAAACTTATATTCTGTTTTAATACGCATATTATATATTAAATTCGATATAAAGCTGAACATATTTGCTGCGTACCGGACCACAGATTACTAAATAGTTACACCGGACTGACGATGTTTTGTACAAAAGAAACTACGTTTGAAAAAAAATAACCGCAGGAGCATATAATGTAGTTCAAATTAATATTCTGTTTTAATTCTTTTAGTTTTCGGTATCAGCTAAAATGACAGCATCCTAAAGTTGCTGACTTGAAACTCACTTTTGCTGTTGAAGTACGGTTTATTTTATACTTTTTAGTGTCTCTAAGTCAGAGTAAAAGATAAATCCGTTTGGTAGCTACGATGCTACAGACAGACTGACAGACACCATATTTATAATTTCCACCTCCTTTTTGTGTCGAGAGTCAATTATAAAGACGGAAAAGAAAACAAACCAGCCGAATTGAGAACCTCCTCCTTTTGTTGAAAGTCGGTTAAAACTCCTCAATTAGCCGTATTGAAACTACATAATAATATACAGAAATGATCTATATAAATAGTCAAATGTGTATTCACCTATGGAAATTGGTGTAATATGTTCATAAAATAAAAAGGCCAAACTATGTAACCTCAGAGTAGTCGTCGTTGTACACACATTAAAAAAAAGACCGGCCGAATTGAGAACCTCCTGCTTTTTTGGAAGTCGGTTAAAAATCGACGATACGTGGCAAAAACATTGCAGAGTCACATCTGAAATACATAATGTATGAGCGTACAAACGCCTGAACTATTGGGCGTTACGTAACCTGCATCGGGCATATTCAACAGCTTATCAAATATTTGAAATTGTAATGCTCACGTGGAGCACCACGATGCCTAAACCGTCTCATTAGAATAATTTATGATAAGCGAAGCTTACGAGGCGGCGTTGTGTCATCAACAAAACTTCTAACTCTATTTCACGCAGTATATATATCATGTTATCCATCCTCTGCTGTCGTCTGCCGTCTCAAGATTCTCAAGTTAACGATGGCTAATCCTTAAAACACGTCCTTGAGGCAGTATCAACCAGCTAACTTAAGGTGGTGGGCTAAGTGGGAGCATTTGAAATAAAATACAGAGAGATTCATGGTTCATTTATCAAGCCGAATATAGTGTGAATAGAATGATGCGTAGAGCATTTTTTGTTTTGGCAAACTACTAATATAACTCGAAAAAATTGACAACAAAGAATTAATTTTACTAGGCTGAGCCTCGCGGGCTCCTAGACCATACACATGAACGCACTGGTCGTTGACCTAAGACCTGACCAGGATTGAAACTCATCTGTTTTGTGACTTTTATGGAGATCTTGCTGTCGCGTTATGGTAAGTAATTTATATGAGGTGCCAAAACAATAAAATATGCTCTACGCGTCATTCTCTTCACACTAGATATATTCGGCTTAATATTATATGAAGTATGAATCATCCTGTATAAGTAATCCTGCGTTACACCGAAAGGTAGTTGGGCGACATGGGCATAATATTCGGCATATTGTGCCGTTATCCAGCCGTTGCGTAATGTCTACGTAACACGTATCGATAGCACGTAGGCCCGCGAGTTGCGAAACTGTTATCTGTCGCCCGACTGTGTTTGTAAATATTGTTCTCGAAGCGCGCATAAAAATTAAACAAGTTTGATCCCGATGTGAACAGTGACAACGAGCCAGAAGAAAGTCACAGAATTTACATTTAAAATTTAATCAATACATGCATCTGTGCTGGCATGAAAGTCAATTTGAAATGGTATACCTGATAGCGTCGTTGATATATTCGTATCTAGTATCTACTGCGTTGTTAAATAATTATATTAATTTACTTAATCGTAACGTGGGAAGTCTATTGAGCTATTGAATATTGGAGCTGTTCCATATATACGTTTGTGTTTTGTGTGACGGCAAAGAGCTGTGTAAGGGACTTGTTCCAATTCACCCGAAGTTCGTATTGTAAGAGAGGGAAGGTATATTAATTTGAATCCAAATCATGATGGTTTACAGTCGGTGCCAGATAAGTGACTATGTCCTGTAGCAATTAGTATCGCTGCCAGTCAAGCCCACGCCAGCGCTGGCTATGCAAATTATGATCAGAGCGATTAATCAGATACGCAAAGTTCGGCGACCCCTCACCCTTTGTCTATGAATAAACCTGTCATCGGCTCGGCCAGACGACGAGACGAAGGAATAAGTAATTAACGTCATCTAGGTACACCGAGTTCGATAGTCTCTAAAAAAACATACAGACGAATTGAGAACCTCCTCCTTTTTTTGGAAGTCGGTTAAAAAAGAAACAACATTAACCCTTAACCACCTAGCATACGTCTCACAGACCCTGACGAATTTATAATCGTGATTATTTTTGCTCCGGAGTGTTGTCTTAACTTGTTCGTTTCTGTACCTTTTCCACGCGTCCCTCGATGCCCTGGTGCAGCTCGTCGCAGTCGCACGTGTATGCGTTTGTCTTTGGTGAGTAAAAAACTGTCATCGGGAGTCTGAGAGACCCCTGTTAGGTGGTTACGTGACTTATTAAGATTTGAGCATTTTTTTTGTTTTGGTTAAAAATGGCTTCTAAGGACAGAATTATCCAGTAATGGTTGGAAGAAGAATTGTCAGATGACGAAAATGTTCAAAATGACGAATGTAGCGATTTTGAGTCTGAAATTTTTTGAGAAGAAAGTTGCTGGTCAGACTCAGTAGTAGTAGTCATACTAACAAAAAAAACAGGCCGAAATTTGCGAAATTGCTTCGTCCGATATTAAGAACTGTTCCACATACTACTCTCGAAAAAAACGCAAAACAGATGCCTGGAATGCTCAAATAAATTATCTTTATTCTGCCATGAAAACCTGTTAGTTTAGGCTTTGCAATTTTATTTAATTTCTTTTTTTATTGATTATTTTTAATTATTTCCATATTCTTTAGTTACTAAATATTCAAAAACAAGTACAAAGAAGTTCCAAAAACAAGTTATTACTTTAATGGAGCTCATTATCCAAATATATTAGTTTATAAGTAAATATTACAAGTGTTGATTACCTAATTGAGGTTTTAAAAAAACTACGTTGATTTTCATGTTCGTTTCTTTTTCTAATAAATAGTTTATTATATTTGTAACCGAACTATTTCTCAAAAACTAAAACTTACCTCATAACATTTTTTAAACCAGGACAATTTGGTGCTGGGGTCTCACAGACGTATGTTAGGTGGTAGTGTGACAATAACCTATGCTAGGTGGTTAAGGGTTAACATATTTGTGACATTAAGGGCGTGTTCTTGTGTGTGTTTTAACATGGCGTTAACTCTAACATTGCTTGGTGAAACACGGCCTTAAGCATTAAGAAAGTTCTGATTGACACGGGAATAAAAGAAATGGTTACATAATGGTGACAAACAGTGAAACTGCGCGAGATGAAAAAATATTGCCCAAAAAAACATTACCGGCGAAGAACAAGAAATTTCATAATTGAATAATTTATTTATGAAATTTTTTGTTCTTCGCCGGTAATGTTTTTTCCCTCGTCTTAAATAAACCCTACAAGTGATAACTGATATAGAACTGCACGATGAGACCGACAGTATAGATACAGCATTACGTGAAGAACACAAACAAACATAACAGCAACAAATTGCAGCTCCATTGTTTGAGCTGTTGATAAGACGAGGCAAACAGTCGACGCTCACCGCCGGCAAACACATGGGCAAGTAGGTCAGGGCGACGATGATAGGGCGTCGCAGCAGGGCGACGGGCGGGGGGCGTAGGGTGTCCCGCATACGATAGCCGCAAATGTGTGGCAGTTTACATCGCCTATACTCAATACAATGACATATTGTTTGATGTCCATACTCCATACATCATTCGCGGTATGAAAGAACCTGTCTTTTTGTTTATTATTTACTTCAAACTTCGGTTTCCTTATAATATTCTGCGTTTATGTTACTTACACTTATCATTCGGACCAGACTGCTGATTTTGAATTCTGTACAGCAACGCATCAAACAAGCTAACTGCCCACTTGATTTATACCAACTACTGTCTAATATTATGCCCGCCTTACAACTATTGTTCAATATTCGTAACAAGTAACTATTCGTTGTGATTGCATTCATTTTTCAACAAGCAGTTTTGAGTATTGAAAAATAAACTATTTGGCAGTAGCCGTGGTCATGGAGTTCTTTTATGTCTGTCTTTATTGTAGGTATCGTCTAAAACTATAATAATAATAGCTCTCCTCACCGTTTTCGGTGTCGGTACCCGATTTCATTGAAACCAGGCCAGCTACGCAGGAGTTACTTTATAGTGCCCAAGTGTGTGCGCAATACACAAAGACATTCTCACTTCCTTCTACTCTCATAATCCAGTGGGACGGTCAACCGACACGACTGGCGAGAGAACAGGCGCAGGACCGACATTCTACATGCCCATCCGACGCATGGATCATTTTCTTGTCAGACAATCAGGTGATCAGCCTGCATTGTCCTAACCAAACTTGAAAACAACATTTTTGTTTTCCAACGCGGGAATCGAACCCACGACCTCCGGGTCGAGAGCGAAGCTCAGAACAATAACATGTTAACAAAATCCAATAATTTCAGTAGAAGTAGAATAATCTGCAAAAGGTTATTTATCTATTGGAAAGATTTCTCGTGTTAGAAACCAAATGTATGGTTGTTTGTTCTTTAATCTTTGGTCTACACTAACGAAACTATTCAGTGGTCGTCCACGTTTAAGTTGGAACCGGTTTATTATAATTTTAATTGCATTATTAAATAACTACGGGCTACGAGCTTGGGCATCCTATAATAGCGTCAAATGTATCGACATAAAATATTTCTAGTATTTGTTTGGAAATCTACTGCACTAACCTATACTAATGGACGTCATTCGTGTATGTTAAATTAAACCGTTCGAATAATAAACACATACACATATAGTCAACACGTACTCTACTGGTCATCATGATGGATCATCTGATCCCACGATTTTAGCCGTAGGTCTAGGGTACAACTAAACACGTTAAGTTACTTTGTAACACGTACTTATGTAATTAAGAAATTAAAAAAATGTAAACTGGAACTTGGTTTGTATCCCTATAGTATTATTGTTGTGTTATTAAATCTTATTGGACTTGTCAATAATAACTTTAATAGTAAAAATAATATTATTAAGAATTTCGGCTGTTTTTATTGCAAATACAATACAGTCGATGTTTAGAATGAAATACATAAAATAATTATTTAAAATCAATAGATATCGATCGAATATGGATGATCTACAAAACTAGAGCTTCTATTAGCTAAGCCTGTGCCATATTTAAAAATAATAGTTATTATTGTTGTTTGAGATCATTAAATACCAATAATAGTTGTGGTTGTAGCTTTCAATCATTAAAACATAATGTGTCGAAGAACCCGGATCTGACTGGGTATGATTAACAAACAAGAACCGGACAACAGTCAGACTCGCCTACTGAAGGTTTCTTACGAGGGTTTCTTATAGACTCTATATATTATAAACAACTCAGTAATCTGGCAGTAATCGAAATTTAGCGTCGAACCAGAAAGTAGGGATGATCATTTGTACGGAGAAGATATTTTAAAATAAAAATAAAAATTAATAAGTTTTTTAGAATGCTCACACCATAGTCCATTGAAAAGTTACATTTTGGGTTGCGTTTTTTAGAGGACGCAATTTTATTTTTTTGATGTGTAGGGGGGGTCATTGTAAAGCTAAAACCAAGTTTGTGGGGTCGCCACCCTTGTCCCACGGCCGCCATCTTGAAAATAGGGGTTGAAATGGTATTTACGATATATCTCTTAAACTATTTATTTTATAAAAAAAATTTGTTAACATTTTTTGTTGCAAATTAAATTCTCTACAACTTTGCTCCAGTAATTTTTTGTCGTAGAACTATAAATAAAAAAGTTATAAGCGAAAATCTTCGGAAATTTGAGAAAAAAAAATTATATATTTCGATGTAACTTTTTTTTTAATCATTTTACGAAAAAATGATATTCGACCATTTTTGTACATCGTTTTTTGAGGAACAACTTTTATTCGCATCATTTTTTAAGGTTTTACAGCGCTCCGAAGTGAGAACTATTTTTCAGTACTCTTAACTATACCTATATTATACGTGTGTACCTATGATAAGTCATCAATTATTGTTTGTTTTTTTTTCTTTTTTTTTACTTTATTATTATAACTATTTAATTACAAATTTTGCAATATTATTAATAATTAATTAATGACTCTTTTCCCCACCACCACCAGTTTTTTGGATACCAGTTTACCACGAGTATCCAAAAAATTACCTGCTTCAATAAAATCTACACTTGGATTAATTCCTCTTTCATCCTACTCAAAAGGCAAAACCGTTGGTCTCAGTAAAATAAATGTTTCAGTAATTGAAAGGGCCACACAATCGACCAAACAAATTGTTCCTACACCTTCTGATTTGATGTGGCTGTATGGTAAATGGTCATGCACTGTGATCCTGAAGACTGGGGCTGGAAAAAATGTGGAAAATTATTGATGCCAGTGCAGAACTCTAAACCTCCAGCACCCCCTGAGCTTCTAAAATTGATCTTTTGCAAATGCAAAGGAAACTGTGGAGCGATGTGTGGATGCCGAAAAGCAGGAATGAAATGTTCTGCAATGTGCTTCCATTGTTCTGGAGATACTTGCAGCAACGTAATGGAACTCTCAGAATTAATAAATGAAGACGACTTTGATGATGAACCGCCAACATTAACACCCCTTCCTTCTCCAGTTCTCCCACTGGTATTTAATTCAGAAAGCCGATCAGATGCTGAGCCCCAGCCTGGTCCATCGAAACGACTGAGGACGAAGTAGTTCTAATTTAGAAAATCACCGTGGATTATGAATAAATGTGATACCACGTAAAAAAAACCGCGCCTCTAGACTCTACCTCGTGGGTGGTGGGGAAAAGAGTCAATAATTAATTATTAATAATATTGCAAAATTTGTAATTAAAAAAGTTATAATAATAAAGTAAAAAAAAAGAAAAAAAAACAAACAATAACTGATGACTTATCATAGGTACACACGTATAATATAGGTATAGTTAAGAGTACTGAAAAATAGTACTCACTTCGGAGCGCTGTAAAACCTTAGCTATTGACTTAATGAAAAAATGATGCGAATAAAAGTTGTTCCTCAAAAAACGATGTACAAAAATGGTCGAATATCATTTTTTCGTAAAATGATAAAAAAAAAGTTACATCGAAATATATAATTTTTTTTCTCAAATTTCCGAAGATTTTCGCTTATAACTTTTTTATTTATAGTTCTACGACAAAAAGTTACTGGAGCAAAGTTGTAGAGAATTTAATTTGCAACAAAAAATGTTAACAATTTTTTTTTATAAAATAAATAGTTTAAGAGATATATCGTAAATACCATTTCAACCCCTATCTTCAAGATGGCGGCCGTGGGACAAGGGTGGCGACCCCACAAACTTGGTTTTAGCTTTACACTGACCCCCCCTACACATCAAAAAAATTAAATTGCGTCCTCTAAAAAACGCAAGGTAAGGCCTAAAAAATGTAACATTTCAATGGACTACCAAGCCTTTTAGTATGGTCTAATTAGTGATCCTTTTAAGATCTTCCAGTTTTAAAATACTTGAGCTTTGACGTTCTATTTGTTGATACTTGACATGCCCTTTTTCTCTTGGATTAAAAAATCACCCAGTATTATGTATCTCACAAGTCTTAATATATTAGTCAAAATTGAGATTATGTTTATGTGAAATAAATTTTTATCATGATGGTCAAAGTTAGCTCCAAATAGTTCGTGTAATGTTGGTGCTCGCCAGTCATGTTAGCTTGGACTTGTCTCGTCTAGATAATGTGACGATACTCGACATAAGAAAATGTATATCCTCGGGCAAGCGCTTACGACAGTTTTGTCTCACATCAAATATTTCATCTCTAATCAAAGACAATTATGTCGCTCCTAGGTGGTTATTTCTGATATCGATGTGCTTCATAATTATATTTCGTATGGCAATATACTGTCGTGTTTCGAGTGAGCGCTCGGTGTAAATGCGCAGTTGCGCGGAGCGGCGCTAAGTTTTTTGAACTCGACGCCTAACCCAGAACCATCTAGATACGAGGTGAATCAGTTGAGTAATTTGTTATTATACTACTTCAACTGCAGCGAGCCACTCGACGTAAATTCCAATGACGTCAAGAGGGCGATGAAAACATGAAATAGGTGTGCAAAAAAGTTAGGAGAAAAAGTGGCGTCAAGGACGGTGGCGGCGCGGCGTCGAGCACAACACACGTATTGCAATTTGCAAGACAGACTGCCTGCACGCGGCCAGCGCGTGGCCCGCCGCCGCCCGCCAGCCTCGAAATATTATGCCGCTTTAAAAAATTCAACAGCCGAAGGTAAAACATTCAACACATTATGCGGTTCCTACAGTTTTTATCTGTATAACAACACAGTTCCAACGAATTAATGAATTGTAGGTGTGAAATGTAAATTCTACAATTTACATTTCACACCTACAATTCATTAATTCGCCAAAGATCCATTCAAGACGCCATGTTAATCCAGTTATGACGCTTACTATTTCCTGATAAAATTGCAAATGCCTCAGCCTAACCTAACCCAAGAACGTTTTTTATTCGAACGAACGAATTAATTAACCACCTAAATTCCAAAATAATAATGAAGTCAAAGATCCATTGTCAATAAAGGTAAAGCACTACTTAAAAAAACTTATTTACAATTTTTAACAATAGGATAATAAATAATCAACACATACGGAAGTTATATCGAAACTAGACAAGGACGGCGCAGTATGATGGTCGGTTAGGTTAGGTTAGGTTAGTGCGGCGCGATAACATCGTCTACGGTACTTTAATGGCCCGATTAGACACGGCGCGGCGACGGAAATGTGGCCCTCGTCCACACTAGCTCACCTAGAGGGCGACATTGACACGGATATCTCACCGCTCACGGAAATCATTTAAATAGACACAAATCCCCAAACTGAGTTAACGTGAGGCCGAACCACGGCGCGGCGACAAACCAGCGCCTCTTGCTTGTTACCTCGTGCGGAGGGCAGGCGACCCGCGCCGGCGCCATGACACGTACGCCACTAGACAGAGACAGTGTTTCGACACGCTGTTGTATAATTAGTGGGCTGTAATAAGGTGGATACTAATACTTGGGCCACACTACGCGGTTTTGGTTATAAAAAATGGCGTACATCGAGAACCACGTGTTTTAACGAATTTTATAACTTTCGTTAATTTTTACAATTTTGTATCGTGTTGGTTAACAATGACATAAACCTTTAGGGCAACTATGTCTTTTTCAGGTCAGGCGCAAAGAAAAACTGGTCAACACTCTCTAGAAAATTAGAAATACGCATGTTCTTCTTAGCGGGTTAGTGTTCTACGTATTCAAACGTGGTAGCTTTTTCTGTTAACATTCCGAGAAAAACTTGCCATGTTTGTTCTGTTCATTTTGCCAGGCCAAAGTCCAAATGCCCATCATTAAGCTACACTGCAGTGACGACAAGGTTGTTGACACTGTGGCCCGACTGCCTTTTAAAGGTTGATAATTATCAAGGAAGCGTGTGATAGGCGATTTCTTTCGGTTTCCCGAGCTCCTTGCGGCCCGCATCCGACCCAAAGCTCCGGAAACAAATGCCATTCTAATTTACGAATACATGTCGTTTTAATGTATCGTTTTTTTTGAATGCGTGTAACTTTCGAACAATTTGAAACTAATGCCAGCAGTTACAGACAATTAGGTATTTACGTTTTACTTTAATTATGCACGGGGGGGTTAGCGAAATACGAGTAGTCGTTGCAAATGTCGACCTTCGGAGCAATAACGTCGACGTCGAAACTCGAAGCACCGCGGAGCAACAGATGCAGCCGGGTTCTAGCCCCGCCTCCCGACCAATGGACGCGCCGAGAAATAGAAAGCCGGCGAGCAGCCGCGAATGCAAATGATAAATAATTGTTTATAATGATTGTTGTTATAGCTATTTTAAACAATTTAAATAAATGATACCATTATACACGCTTCGACATAATTTGGTATATTATGTGAATACACATATTTAGGTAATTCACATTTTGGCATTTTGAATGCGGAATTTGCAACTCGTTCGGCGGAATGGGCGGGGCTTTCGCAAAAATGTTACATGTTAACGCGAGGTCGCGCGTGCTAAACTAAATAGGTACATAGTAAAGACTACTAATCTATACCTACACCGCGTTTTTTGGTCGACAGACATATTCATAATTCACGGAACACACTTATTATTTTACTGTCGTGATAAAACTACATGTAATAAATGACCTTAATATTTCTTATTGTCTGCTACATTTCACGTCTGTTGGAAATATTATATCTCGGACTAAAAACAATCACATTTGACAACTTTTATATTATTTTCTTAAGCCTGCAAAATTTTTTGTTGACAGCGATATTTTAGGTCCCCAGGTTTAGGGCTCATTAAGGCCGCTCCATTAGTGGTAATCATAATATTGTATAACGACAACGTTATCACCACGAGCGATAGAGCTAAGGGCCTATTTAGACGACCCGCGCGAAGGTACTATGCGCTATGTAGTTAGAGTACTAGACTAAACCTCAACAACTCTAGATATATTCCTGATAATTAAAGATAAATAAGTTCATGGTTATATTACCAACTAGGTATGTCGTATTGGAACTTTTCACGGCTGTGGTAATCGATGCAAAGATCTGGGCTCTTCTCATGCCACGAACTTTGTTTCGAATATTAGTCTATACCGCTCGCACGCGCGCTATATCACATTTGCATGATTGGGACAGACTGATAAGTGATAATAGAAACGAAGTTCGGAGCATGAGAATTGAGGCACAGGTTAGGTGACCGACCGGCAACTAGACAATAGATGTTCATAAGCTGTATCTCAACTAGGCTAGGCCGGAGGCCCATAAGTCACAAACGACAATCAAGTATCAACATAACCCAACCCCGGTTGGTACAGTAATTGTTAAGAATCTATACGTTGTGTGGCCAGTAGCCCAAGCAGGAACATTTGAAAGCTCCGTAAAGTAAAGTAAACGAATGCCATTTGTATGAAAAGCATGACCACGCCAATACAATTAATATTCGTTTAGTTTATTGAGCTTTAAAACTATGTTTCTGCTTTGTTTTCATCCTTAGGCCGTGTTTAACCAAGCAATGTTATAGTTAACGCCATGTTAAAATACCATGCCATCTCATTCATTGACAGGAAATGCAAGAGGGATAACAAGATATTTAACATGGCGTTAACGTTAACATTGCTTGGTGAAACACGCCCTTAACCATTACTTAAACAACCGCCGCGCTGTTGGTTTAACGGTAACAGCTCACTTTTCAAGTAGGCTGATATTCGCTGAGGCGGATTTTTTGTGCAGACACGATATCTAGTGTATATATCGAAGCACACTAGTAACTGAACTATAAAATCCTAATGCAACCAATCAATGTCAATTTTATTCAAGAGTAGGCTAAGGCCCCACTGATCGATGATACTCAATTAACGGCGGCCGCGTTGATATCCCTGCGGTGTGTACGCGCCCTAAGTCGTATTTAATTATCGGTGACCGATACCGAGGCTGTTTGCTCTCGATCCGATTGCGAGGAGCTCACGTACACGCCGAGTGGCGACATACAGGGGAACAATATCTGTCAAATGTCTGTAACTGGCAACTCTCAAACAGATGAACCGATTTTGATCTAGTTCTGTATGTTTGAAAGCTGACGTGATAATTCAACACCATCTTCGCTCGCTTACAATAACGTCAATCAGAAATAATATCCGATTATCGGTCGTATAAAATTAAAAACTAGGCCGTGGGCACCCTGAGCGATACTGAACTTTGATTACATTTTGTCACATTTAGTCGGAACGGAAAACACAAAAGGTTTAAAGTACCTATAGTCTCTATAGAAGATTTGGACATTATACAAGGTATAAAATAAATGAGTGATAATACCTTAGGGTATGTATGTGCCTCCTATGTAATATTATACTGTGAAAGTTCCATCGCTGAAAGACTTACTTGTGACTTTCATGTTTGTATTAGAAATGCCCGAATCATAAATCATAAATTTTCCTATACAATTATTTTAAGAAAAGTATATCTTTCAGCGCTGGTAGGTACTTTCACAGTAAACTCTATATACGGGACTCATACACACCCTAAAGTATTATCACTCATTAATATTATAGCCTGTATAAGTGGGTATTTTATTTCAATATAACATTGTTATAATATTAATTGGTTAACTAATAAACGAGTATTAATTGTTTTACCGGTTGGTGATGAGTGATTACTGGTACAAGGAACTGGACCACAAACGGATGCGACTAGACTACATATTGGCAGAAACTCGGTAGGTACTTATGTAGCAGCCAGTAGGTTGTACCTATGTTTTATTTATTTAATTTTAATTCCATCTGTAACCTACAACATGGCCCCGTGCGAGTTTCTCATGACGATCCTTCTCGGCGGGTCAGTGTTGAACCGGTGCCGCGGTGGTAGCTTGTTTTTTGTTGACTTCCGAAAAAGCTTGTTAAGTTTAATTTGGAAATAAAATATATTTTATTTAATTTTAAATACACGTGTCACAGAAGCAATTGATAAAAAATTACTCGCGTAAACCTGGAGTTACGCTTTATACGAAACGCAGTTGCCAACATTTGTTAACCATACGATTTTGGAGATAACCGAATTTGAAATATTGCAAAAAAATATTTAAATTACAGCCTGTTGATTGGACGTGGACTTCAACTAGTAACGTAAACGAATAATAATTGCATGAAAGGAATGCCCAATACCATTGACAATCGATTACTTTACTTTACGGAACTTTCAAATGTTCCTGCTTGGACTACCTACTGAAAGTTTGAGTTGGTCAGAAAATATGAAAGACAATTCATAGTCTTATCTGTGATTTAACTTGACGAGTTGTCCATTTTGTTTCAAAGTTGGCTATTTTGTTTCAACGTTGGCCAATTTGATTCAAAGTTGGCCATTTTGTTTCAAGAGAATTACAACAAGATTAGAACAGAAGGACACTTGGCGATTGGCATTGACCCGGCGACGTGACAGGAGTGACATGGCGACGTTACGTCGTTACGAGGCAGTAAACGGTTTTACTGCGCTCCCGTTAAACTTGCTACAATGATTACCGATCACCTTAGAATGCCTTAGATCATACAGTATATAAATATTCAAAAATTATTCTTCTACTATAAGTTAATTTTTTTTTAAAATATCTTTGGACGCTTCACACCACGTCAATTTGGCCCCGTGCTAAGTATCCGAAGAACGTGTGTTACAGGTACCAGACAACGGAAATATATTTAATACTTTTATACACATACTTAAGATTTTTTTTATATTAATACACAAATTTAATACACATCCATGACCCCGGATCATTGAAAACTTTTTTTTGTTCCCTCGGCCGGATTCTAACCCGCGACCTCTCGCGCGAGCACCAACTCACTTAACCACTGCGCTACGAGGTCGTCAAATATTGGTAGACTATAAATTGTGAAGCCACATACTACGAAATACTACTGTATTAACTGTGTTTATATTGAAAGTTATATACCTATAAACATGGCGCAAGATTGCGACATAATTATTATCCTTGACCACATCAATTTAAGATAAAATAAATAAAGTTAATCTTTAAGCATGTGCTCCACTTAGATCTTTATCTTTAAAAACATTCAAACAGAATTTTATTTACTAATATAATACTAATATTATAAAGCGGAAGAGTTTGTTTGTTTAAAAGCGCTAATCTCAGGAACTACTGGTCCGATTTGATTTTTTTTGTTGGATAGTCCGTTTATAGAGTAAGGCTTTAGGCTATATACCATTACGCTGCGATCAAAAGGAGAGAAGCGTCAGTGAGAAATGTTGCAAAAACGGGGAAAAATATTCACATTTGGGAACTTCGTTGCGTGCGCTGCATAAACGGTTTAAGTCACTCAAAAACCACGCGAACGAAGTCGCGGACACAGCTAGTTTACTAATATTTCGTGCTCCAAAGGCTTAAATATAATTATAATATAATTGAATAAAATAATAATCACAAATGAAAGGTTATATCATATATTTTGAGATTAGATATGTTAGCGGAACAGTTACGGCCGTCCTTGCGATCCTGTGCCGATCTGCCATTAAATGGTTAAAATCGATTCCGCAATAAATTTTTATGAATGCGCTAGATTTTCTATAATTATTAATCTTGTACCATAGCTAGAGGGGAGATCGTCGCTAAGGCAATAATATTTATATAATTAGTCACGCAGGAATATTTAAAATCCCCTCAAAAGTAACGTTATCGTATGTCAATTGTGTTGGCGCTTTTCTGATTATTTTTTTTGAGTTACTGACCGAATAAGGCACCTCGCTTGATCGGAGATCTCCCTTTGGGTTTCCACTATCCCACACTTCTACATATTTGCCTCATATATTGCTACCGCCATATTATTATTATCACTTGCCAATTTCCTGCCACTAAGCGCGCCGGTAATTAGAAAATATAATGTTAACATTATATTTGAATGTATTATTGGACTAAAACGCCAAAAGTTAGAACCCCTTCAGTCTATTCCCGGGGTGTCACCCTGCTGCAGGACTGAGGACTTATTAACAGGCTTAAAATACCCAAGAAACGTCCAGCTAACAGTCCACAAGCAATTTCGGAAAAAGAAACACTTGTAATACATACATACTTTAAAACTACGGTACGAAAATAGACGGGTGTGTGTGGAAAATTCTTGGTCAAAGTCAACTATCGCAGGGGGTGTGGCCCCCACGTGTGGCGGGGGGCGGGGGGTCGAGGGGGGGGGGGGGCGTCGCCGCCGGCGGTCCAACACACGGACGAGGCTCGTGCCCACCGCACCCGGCCAGAACAGGGATACTGAACCCAAACGGGGCAAAATAGAGGCTAGGGATCTAAATAGACCTGATTAGGTGACCGTCCAATTTGTCAATTTAATGTACATTTAAAGGAAATTTTGTGCAAAAATTTGGCGATGTCAATCCTATCCTATGATATGTATAGATTAAGTTACATTGTAAAAAATATATACTTTTAAAAAAGATAAATTTTCCATCTTCTTGCTAAAAGTTGGCCCCGTGCGAGTTTCTTACGACATTTCTTCTCGGCGGGTTGGGGTTGAACCAGTGGTAGCTTGTTTTTCTTGTTGACTTTCCGAAAATTGCTTGTCGAGTTTCATTTGAAAATAAAATGTTATTTTTCTATCGTAACTCAATGTAATACTTCGTAACAAAAAGGAATAAAAAAACAGAATTAATATTAAAGTAATGAAGCGTTCTAGCTGCTACAGAATTTGTCAAATTAGGTGCTGCAAATCAAATGCAAATCACAGGGCACCGACGTCTTTGATTATTAATATGGAACAAGGAAATAATGTGCCTTGAGAGCCTCTTGATTGAAATAATGTTCGAGTATTCGAACGTGTACAATACGCCGTGTGTTAATCTTATATCCTTGAGAGTTTAAGGCTGCCTTTAAATTTAGAATATTTTAAGCTTAAGAGGAAACACCACGAAATTTTTTCCATACAAAAATATGGGTGTAGGGGATTTCTATTTCCTCCCTGGATAACACCTCTAGATTTACAATTTTTTTCCTGAATATTTATGGATATTGTTTGTACATCTCCAATTTTTTCCTTTTTTTAATAAATTCATTATTTAAAGTGATATGGACGTTTAAAAAGCTAAAAAAAATGGCCAGACTCTCCGCTATGTTTAAATATCTAGGAAACAGATTTGACTACAATAAACAACAAAATCAAAAAATAGGAACCTAGCTGAATTCTTATTTTAGCTAATAGGTACAGAAAAAAATATTTAAATCGGTTAAGTTTTGGAGGAGGAAACAGGAATCCCCTAAACGTCGATTTCTGTTACTTTTAATAGGTAATTTCAGTCCAAGTTGCAGTTGTCTCTATCGCGCTAGTGCTGGCTAGCTAAGGCACTGCGAGACAGCAATAGATTTTATAAGTACCAATTTTGTATTTCTCTCAACCGTGGTGTTTCCTCTTAATAATTATGAAACTCGACGATTCCCGCGACGTGCACACAAGGGGAACTCCGGCAGAAAACGTACATTTTACGTGGCCAATTCCCGTCCCCGTAGTCTATATGTTTTAAATTTCATCGAAATCGGTTCAGTTTTTTCCGAGTCCACTGAATAAAAAAAACTCATTTCTTTACTTTCATTGCAAATTCAAACTATGTATTAGTTGTTGATTGGTCCTTAAATATAAAAAAAATAACATGTAATATTAGAAAGTATAAAAGTACGTGCTACTTAATAAATCGAGTCTCGATGGTTAATTATTGCAACATACATATTACAGTGGCAGAAATAAACGAGTAATTGGAACACGACCGAACTCGGAACCGAACCTGCTCAACATTCCGAACTTACTAGTTACTTGCCGGTTGGCTAAGAACTACTGGCGACGAGTGCAGTCGACATGTATTACGTTGTAGTAAGATCCTTATTGATAAACAAGTCTTTGACGACCTCTGTAGCGCAGTGGTTGAGCGCGGAGCTCGACCGAGAGGTCGCGGGTTCGAATCAAGGAACAAAAAGTTTTCTGTGTTTCCAGGTCGTGGATGTGTATTCAATTTGTGTATTAATATTAGGTCGGGGAAAAAGTTTCTTCCCCAATCTATTTTGTTACAACGGCCAAGTGTGAAAATGAAATTAATAAACATGTGAATTGTAATAATTGACTACCTTTTTATATTTAACAGTACATAGTACATACTATGTAATTTTTTACGTTCAAATGAATCATATTTATTATTGACTAGCTGACCCGTGCCCACTTCGTTGAGCATGGAAACTGTGTAAACCTTCCCGGGACTTCCACGAATATTTCAAGACCAAAAATAGCCGAATCAGTTCAGCTGATCTCGAGTTTTAGCGAGACTAACGAACAGTAATTGATTTTTATATAGCCTATGTTACTCAGTGATAATGTAGCTTTCTGATGAAAAAAGAATTATTAAAATCGGTCCAGTACTTTTTGAGTTAAGTCGTTACATACAAAAATACAAATCTTTCCTCTTTATAATAGTGTAGTGTAGATAACCCCCCATGAAATACTATGTGGGAGGCCTATGTCCAAGAGTGGACGTCATAGCTCAAACGACGACGAGGCGCAGATGCTCCTATAACCTTCCAGCTCCGCAGCAGATCAGGTCCATGTTGTATTGTCACGAGATAAACAAATTCGTACAAATGGACAGGTGAAAACTAACGAAACGTGTATGTAAATGTCTTCATATTATCAAACAGCATTATTAAAGAAGATTAAGAGGAAACACCACGAAATTTTTTCCATACAAAAATAGGGGTCCACGGGATTCCTGTTCCCTTCCTGGATAATGCTGCTAGAGTACAATTATTTTCCTGAATATTAATGGATATTGTTTGTACGTCCCTATTTCTTACTTTTTCTATTAAATTAATTATTAAAAGAGATATGGACGTTCAAAAACCTAAGAAAAATGGCCAGACTCTCCGCTATGTTTAAACATCTAAGAAACAGATTTGACTACAATAAACAACAACATCAAAAAATAGGAACCTAGCTCATTTCTTTTATTAGCTAATAAAGAAAAAAATATTTAAATCGATTAAGTTTTGGAGGAGGAAACAGGAATCCCCTAAACGTCGATTTCTGGTACTTTTAATAGGTAATTTCAGTCCAAGTTGCAGTTGTCTCTATCGCGCTAGTGCTGGCTAGCTAAGGCACTGCGAGACAGCAATAGATTTTATAAATACCTATTTTCTATTTCTCTCAACCGTGGTGTTTCCTCTTAATGTTTGTCTAGCCACTGGATTATTACGAGCTTGAGAAGTAAATTTATTTATATGTTAATTAAGTAGTGCATATTATATTGGCCTGTCGCTGTAGAGGCTGCGGTTGGCCACACGCTGCACATTGAACCCCTTTCTCCGTCTCAATTGGCCGTTTCAAGCGACTGCCGTCTCTACCGTGCTCAGCTTTAGCGTCGAAATAGCGTGCGTCAACATCATCAAAACTGCTTCAAAACATCGATATAAAAATCTCACGAAAGTTGCACAAACTAGTTTCAAATTTTGAATTTGTGTTAGGGTCAGTTTACACCACGACACAAAATGTTGAACAAACAAAAAAAAAATTTTAAAATCTTTTTAAGAATTAAAAATGCACACCACAGCATCCACAAGCAACGTCACGTCGCGTCTCGATGTGAACTGTCCTTTATTACACTTTAACTCCGATTCCACACTACTCGCGAAGTTGAACGAAGTTAGACGAATAGGATAGTGTAAAGATGCACTTCGGCTTACCTCGTCAAACTTTACTTCGCCTCGGGTGACTTCCATTTGTTGTCGGTTTTTGGTTCCGAGTCAAAGAGCCCGAAGTTGCACAAGTAGTGTAGTGTCGCACTTCGAACTGTTGCCAAAGTATTTCGAGTACTTCGCCGAGGAACTCTGCGAGTAGTGAAGTGTCGCACTTCGGACTGTTGTTAAAGTAACACGAATAATTCGCCGAGGAATTTCGCGAGTAGTGTAGAGGAAGCTTAAAACTACGCTGTGTTGTATAACTGACCGGCGGCACCTACAACCGACTTGCGTCTGGTCGTTGACTCTGTCTCGCTTTCTTGAGATAGGTTTTACAGAATTTTAATTAATTTAATGCGAGAATTCTTGTACGTTTCTAATATTACTATCGAGGAACTGAACAATAAGGCGGTCACAAAACAGCTATTTATTGCAAATTAAAATATTACTTAAAGTATTTAGCAAATGACATTTAGTATATAATTATTGTACCGACTGTATGTAACTCGTATCGACGTTAGCAATTGAGTTTATGTAGAGACCTGAGAACTAATTTTCTTGGCGGAGTCGGTTTATTTACTGCATTAAACTTTACTCTAAAGGCCTTTTTAACGATCCTCTAATAAGTGTCAGATAGACAAAATATGCAAACAAATATGTGCAATAGGCCCTTAAATTACTAATTAAAAAACATCTACCACCGAAATTTGTGGTGAAACTTAATAGTTTGAAACTATTTACTATTTCGGCGATGATGGTAAAGCGCTTGCATTGACCATACCACAAAGTAGACCATTTGGTTGAAGTCTTTGAAAACAAGATTTTTTGTTCCAACGCTGCCTAAGACCTCCACTGTCGAAAGGCAATCTTTAAACCATTAGCCCAAGGAGGCGTCTAATCTACGCAATAAACCATAAAAGTTAATATTATAACTTTTATATATTATATTATAACTTGCAGATTATACAATTCCCTCGCACTTTGTTGGTCAATCTCAACCCGGGATGATGGCTTTGGTCTCTTATTCAGGGCATGTAAAGTACGTCACGACTCACGAGGCACTACTCACCGCAGCCTCTGGGGTGGGGAGCGGGAGGCGAGGGGGTACAAGGCCACCCCACCCCACCTGTAGAGGGTGACTGTAAGCTTACACACGACGATCGCCACGTTCTATAACCATATCAAATGCCTTACAAAGTACATCCAGTGTCCGATTACAAAGGCACAGACACGAAGCGAAGTACGCGCCGAAATATTATTCGTACATCATTCGAAATGCAGTTACAAACAGCTATTGTGTATTTTGCCTATTAATACTCACATTTACCTAATTTGAATTTGGAATTGTATTCTGTAAACTAAAAACTTTTTAATGATACGAAAATCAGCCCGTAGGCTGATACATAATCAGCCTACCGATACAATTGGTATAGCCAAAGAGACTTTATGACAAGTTCATACATACTATAATGCGAAGAGTTTTTCCCCAAACTAATATAATACTGTATTAAAAAAATCGAAAAGTCGACTGCGTTTTTTCTTTTTATAGTGTCACTAACGACACCTCTCAAGCTAAATCCCATCGAGCAGTTCCGCCGGCTGATTAGCGATTAGCAAAAACGCGCGATACACGCACAATTGATTAATTGCTGAACGTCAAAAAAAGTGCTGATCGCTCGCTGTTGCGTTTAAATTTAAATGCACATCTGCTTGATACTAGCGCCAATTAGTAGCAATCATAGGAACTATTAATTAAATGTTACGTCGAACAAACTTTGACGGTAAATTTATGGTTCGGAATTTTAATACTTTAAACTGCTCTCCTGTAAAATTTGGTTTTTGACGGTTATGCCCTATTTCTCTCTAACCGTTTATGAATTGCTTTGCTTTTGCAAAATAACGTAATAAGCTTGAATGTTACAGAGCGTGCCAAACAATTATACATACTTACAAAGTTACTAACAAAAATACCCTCCGTCGCAGTCGGGCAAAAAGACAGCAGCTGTACGCATCATTGCACAAACCTTAGCGGCTTAAAAAGTTAGACCATAAGCAAATTGTTTGTTAGTTGTTAATACAGTATAAAACGTATAAATTACAAGTACGTAGGGAACAAATCGGCCATGATATTTTCGCTCGCCTGTCGCAACTCGTCGTTAATGAACAATTACAACGTATTTATCGCAATAAAATTCAGGCAATGAAAATGGATCGGTACAGTCGGCAACAACGATATTTCTTTACATTTTTTATTTTTAACCCCTTTCGAGAACAGAGTATTATAAGAGTTATTACACTTGACGTGTATCTCTGTGGCATCGTAATTCGTAGCTCCCAAACGGATAAACCGATTTAGATTTATATATCGAGTTTTTCTGTTGGAATGCTGACACGTTCGCGATGCTCTTAGTTTTAATTCAATCATCAGCTTTCTCATTGCTTGAATATTCGGGAACTTGTTAAATTCTGTTCCTTCGTGTAGAGAATAGCCTTTGGACTGATACATAAAATATGGCGTAAAAGATAGCAATTTACAAGTTATACAATACGTAATTAGTAATTGTAGATTTGTAATGCATAATAATTCGTATTTTACTATACCAATTATGTTTCATATCTTGGGGTCAAATGTCAAATGAGATTTGCGTTTGTACTAGTGTTCGTACAAGGACTGCCATAAGGAAACATGTAATTATGTAAATCGAATCAGCATTTCGGTGAATAATCAGGTTTTTTCATACACTTATTCACAATTTTTGCACGACTCTTGTTTGTAACATAATAATACGTGCTGATACATTTAAATGTATGTATTATATTCCCAAAACTGAATAGAATACATATTTTGACAAGCAAAAAAGTGTTCAGCAGTAAAACCGCCATTTTATACCCCTTTATTGTTGCCTGTCATGTTACATGTGCAAATAGAGATTTTTGCACGACTTTAGTGAAGTGAATGTACAGGATGTAAAAACAAGAGTCACTATAACTTTGAGATACGATTATACTACATTTCCTCATTTTGGAAATGTACTTATCTTTTGTCGAAAGCAAAAAAAAAATGTTTACTATTTCTCATTTTTTTGTCGCAAGAATAACGAAAAAGCAAAAAAAAGTTTTTCGTAGTATATATGTACGTTATAAGGTCACGTGTAAAGTGTAACAAAGTAATCGTTTTGCTGTCCGTACGTCACCCGCCCCCACTTGTTGCCGAGCGCTCGGCCGCGGCCGCGCGGACCCCGGGGAAGCGACATCTCCCCTCCACAGATTTCATTAAATGAACCCGTACACCGGCACAGGGCACATGTTATTACCCTCAATTAGCTTTTTGTTCGCTTTAATGTCTGAGATAATCCTTACTTATTTTAAGGCTAGCCTTTCACAAAATAGTGGGAAACATTTAGATGTTTCCCACTATTTTGTTCGCAAAAAATTTACCCCGCGGGAACTGTACATTTTGATAAATATTATGATTAATTTTAACTTTTGTTGTATCACCAGTAAAAGAAAATGAATCGGAATTATTGTGTGTAATAGTAAAACTGAAGCTCACATGACCAAACCGAGGATCAAACTAATTTGCCAAACATGTGCCAGATTAGCTTACAAACACCGTAGTTGACTTTCAAATAAGTTTGTCAAGCCCTTCAAATAGAGCCGTATACCGAATTATTTGACAAACACGTAAAATTTGCCAAACCAATTTACTGACAAGACAAGACAAGACTGAACAACGCAGTAGACGGTGACGTCCGTACTCCGTATATTATACACAACACGACGTACACATACCTTTATAGGTACTACGAGTAAATCATAATATCGCGGAGTCAATTGGCCGATGCATTCGTTTGCCGAGTGATAGCGGGTGCGTTGACCCCGCGTGACGTCACGCTACTTCTGCGGCTTCGCTAGCTCCCAATCACTTCTATTTCTGTATCTATCGATCTTGATTGACATTAACAGCAATCGAGGAGCTCACGTTTTCAGTTCCCTACGAGTCCTGTGACTTGAATATTATACTTCAATTATGAAAGTTGGGTTTCTGAAGAGTTTTATTCTTAAGCAGGCTTACTCCCGACACAATTGAGAATCGAATCAGTTCCATATCAACGGCGTTTGGTATTTTATTTGGTGGATTACTTTGAAACTAACCAGGATAAAGAAAATCGTTAGATCGTAACTTTTTATCCTCCCGACCATATCAATCGACTGATAATCAAGATAAACAAACGTCATTTTTTTCGGGAGTCCGCGGCACGATCTAATCTGAATCAAAATCGAATCAGTTTGGAGAGTAAGGCCCCAGAGCTCATAATATGACAAGGATCGGCTTCGAAACAGCGCAACTCGCAAATAAATGTGGATATGTCGCAGTCATCTTATTGAATCTAGTTATTTAATTGAAGCACTAGGCGGTTATAAAATGGCGTCAAACAGCTCGTACAGATAGCAATGTGTTGATATATTTGTTGATTAATTTACTTTAATGTTCGTTTTATTAGTACTCATTCGGAAATTTCGAAGTTTAAAACTAAAATATTAAATGGCTGTCCTAGTCTCGGATTCTAAAATTTGTTGGTAAAAACAGGATTTAATGAAAGCGCTAGTCATTCAATTAAATAGCGGATTCAATCAGATGACTGCGACAGATATAATCGCCGTAGACATTGTGGGACGGTTGACATCGACATATCGAAGGATGAATGTGTATGAAATACAATAAATATGTAGCTGTGTCTATCCGTTCCAATTAAATGGGATTCATATGTAAACAAAACTCGAAATGGTCGGCTATAGTACTACCATACGAAGTTCGAAATTTAAAGCGAACCTTATGTCAAATCTCATATATTTTTGTTCGAACTTCGTAAGTGATAATAGCGATGGCATCTTAAATCAGGGCCCTGTATCAGTAACAGTGGCCTGGCATTCTTATAACTCCACAATTTATTCCTATCGGCTTCACTGACCTTGAGGTCAGGTGACCTCAAACATCCAAATTCCTACCTATTATACAGGCCTGCGTTCGGTACTAAAGTCAGCTTGCATATTACGCTAATAAGATATATTATATCTATGTGCATTGTGCAGCCACCGCGACCTTGAACCCGCGTCGGCAGAACTAACAATACAAACACGACGTTAACTAGCTCGTGGGTAAACACGCTACAATGTGGTACACGCATTAGCTGGGAGGTGCGAACGAGGCGACAGCCAACAGGTGGCCCCATATGTAACTTACTAATTTCCCTATGTAGGCTAGACAAATGGGGGGAAAATAGGCTTATCACCTGATTGTCTGACAAGAAAGATGATCCATGCGTCGGATGGGCATATAAACAGTCGGTCCTGCGCCTGTTCTCTCGCCAGTCCTGTCGGGTAACCCACTTGGTTATGAGAGTAAAATGAAGAGAGTGTCTTTGTGTATTGCGCACACACTTAGGCACTATATATCTGCGTAGCTGGCCTGGTTTCAATGAAATCGGCTACCGACACCGAAATCGGTGAGGGGAGCTACTATTATACATTTACTTCATTTAGAACAAATTTAAATGGTTTACAATTAGATCGCATGGAATAGTCCGCCAGATTACGTAACAGCGATTAGCAAAAACCACGCGATAGACGATTGCTGAACGTCAAAAAAACAGTGCTAATCGCTCGCTATTGTGTTTGAATACACATTTGCTTTCAAACACAATAAGAAGAAAAAATAGGAAGCAAATGGCCTGCACTAGGGCCAAAAACACTATTTAGCACTAGGGCCGAAAACAATTTAGTGGCAATCATAGAAACTATTAATTAAATGTTCCTTCAAATAAACATTGACACCAAATTAGTTCTGGATTTAAAAACTTTAAACTGCTCTCCTGTTTAAATTGGTTTTGCCGCTTATTTACCTTTTAACCGTCGATATAGTTCAAGAGCAAACATTGCGGAATCTTTGCGATTGCTTTGCTTTTGCAAGATATACCTACTTAATAACCCCACAGAGTATACATCCATAGACGGTACCTGTCGACTCACGGTGCAATCAAAACAGGTCGCAAAAAATGTTGGGAGTTGGCGCGGTCGTCGACCATCGCTCCTCTTGAGGACTGCGAATTTGTTTGCGCAAGGATGTTCACCTGAAGATACTGGTCGATCAGGTTATTTTGCGCCGTTACGAGTTTGCTCTCTACAAGTGTGTATAATACACAATGTAAGATAATAAATGATGGGAAGCAAAGGTAATAAAGACTTTTAAAGACCGACAAAATACTCTCGACATTTATTACTGCGGGTGTTTCGGGCGGTAGTAAATGATGTTTTACCATCAGGCTTAACCCTTCTTCTGACTTCTTTAAACAAGATCCAACTCGAATATGATTTTGTTAAAAAACTAGGCCATTGCATCCGTTATTGGATGATTTATACATAATTCTCCGAGCGAAGTAACCGCTCTTTAAATAATGTACTCCTAGTAAATGTCGCATGGTTGCCTAGCACATACGGCATTCTCACAACAAAGTTGGCCTAGTCCAGAGGAATGACTGTATAATACGTCTGGGGCCGACCATGTGTCGGCCCGCTGTACGACACAGCGGGCCTACTCCCGACACAATCGAGAACCGAATCCGTTCGATATCAGTGGTTTTTCGTATTTTATTTGGTGAATTACTTTGAAACTAATCAGGATAAAGAAAATTGTTAGATCGTAACTTTTTGTACTCCCGACCATATCGATCGACTGAGAATCAAAATAAACAAATGTCAATTTATTAGAAAGTACGCGGCATGATCGTATCTAATTCAAAATCAAATCAGTTTGGGGAGTAAGGCCCCTGGGCACATGCCCCGCACATGGTTATTCACGATGTTTTCTTGCACCGTAAGAGCGTCTGTATAAAGTACCTACTTAAAATGTGAAAAAGTCTCATTGATAGATGCCTCAACCTGGTAATCGAACATGCACCCCTTCGTGTGCTAATCATTGGTCTACTCACTAAGCCAGACGCTTTGATTTTGTTAAAATAACTTAGTTATATTCTATTTCGGAATTTTATAGCGATCTCGCTCTGTGTCTTAATACAAATATTTGTTTTTGCATACCTACCTGACAGTGTGAGCAACACATTACGTTTAAGATACTTATGATGAATGATGAATATGATGAAGATGATGAAGATGGTGGTGATGATCATACTAATGGTGATTGTGAAGATGCTGGTGATGCTGATAATGATGATGAAGATGGTGGTTGTGATGATGATGATGATGACGATGATAACGTCAGGAGGGTGTCAGTATCAACTATCGAGCGGTCCTTCTGACGATCATGTTGAGATGACTCAGCTAGAGGGGGTCTTTGACGCACATTACCCTAGTTCACCTTGTTACAAATATGTAAAAACCCAATGCAACCGCAAGCGATTGTGAACTCTATCTCGATCGATTAAGGTTGACGCGTTATCCTTAAACATTTAATTCGTTCGGCGAATCGTACAGAACGTAGTATGCACGAGTCTTCGCGAGAACTAGTCATTAACATTTTATATGGACAGTAATTATTTATTTATTCACAATGTTTGTATAATTAACTTAGTTCATTCATACTATTGTTTTAGATTCTATCTATACGACTAAAGTTTACTTTAGTATATAATATGTATACTATAATAGTGTTTAATTCTTCATTCTGCCAGGTAGGCTAGGAATGGAACAAATCACCGAAAATGTTAAGAGAATAACTACTACATACTTTAAGACATTCAGTATTTAAGGCTAGGAGTTGGGACTTAGATATGATCCGGAAGGCCAAAGGTTGCTAAATTTGACAAATAGATACTAATTGTGTATTCAATTTTCAGGTCTATTGTTTGAGCACTGAGTTCTATTTTCAGTGTTCTGAATATCCTCCGACCAAACCTGAGTAGTCGTGGATAAGGACTAAACTTTAAGATGCTCTCCAATTTTGAAGTAAAAGCTTTATTTAATTTAAGGACCAACAGCTTTAGGCGCAAAATCCGCGTTAGAACATTTGCCATAGGAATCCACAAGAGATACGCACTAATTTAATTTAGGAACACACTATTTTTACTCGCAATATTTACTATTGACTCGCTTATGTTTGTTGTTGACCAACTAACAAAATAGACAGAAAATAGAACATAATATTATATATTTATAATACACTTCGTAGCCCAGTTAATTAGTCTTCCCTCCTCCGGGAGCCAGAGAGGCAAACACAAAATTTATTACAGGTTGATAAGAAATGGACAGAGGACGACATACCAGTGCTAATAAAGATAATATATCGTTTGGACAAAATTAAAATGTTTTTTTTTTCCAAATAAAACTTAACCAGTTACTATGTTAACAAAAAAATATGACAGCAGAACTTCAAAAAGTAGCCTTTTTTAGGTTTCCGTTCCTCAATAATAAAAATGTTATGTCAACAGGTTTTTACGGAACTCTCAGTCCGTACGAGTCCGACTCACACCGCCGTTTTTTCAACTTTTTTCTTTAAATAGATTCAACTTAAAAACTGTCAAGTGATATATTATAGTGATACGTGTCCCGAATTATAAAAACTTTAAAATTTCCGATATCATTCAATAAAACTGTTTACAAGCATTCACATAATGAATCTAATACCTATTGTTATTGAGGGATAATTTATAAAGCCGCAATTTAGTAAAATTGAGATGTTTGTACAAAACTATAATTTACAATTAGCGATTTGTCAAACAGTTTCTTTATGAAAACAACGACTAGCCCCGCGCGCGTCACGACTCTAAAAAAGCCCCGCGAGGCACGCGCCGAATTAGTCTATGGAAGAATAGACAAAAAATTAGATGGGCAATTATCCGTGGGGTGAAAGAATAGCACCTCCCCATCAACCCCCGTTTCCGTGGGTGTATTAAAAGGCAACAGAGGTAATGTATATCCGGAAATGGGCAGCAGCGTTTCCGCAGACATTGTTATTCTCATAGAACCGTGTTCGCCAACCCGCCTGTTAAGCGTGGCGAGTATAGGCAACCTCTCATGAAATACTTTGGGGGATACTTATGTCCATTTTATAGATTAAGCGGAAGAGGTGGTATCTCTTTGTGTTGACATTCCGAGAACGACTTGTTAAGTTTTATTTGTATTCTTTTTATTAATTTCACTAGTGGACGTCATAGCTGAAATGTTGATGATGATGAGATAAAATTTTATTTTATAAACGACTGATTGGATAAAGAAAATATATCAATTTGTCTATACAATCTGTAATTTTTGAATTCCATACTCAAAGGATAGAAACAAAATTATTACTGAGACTTCGCAGTTTGCCTGCCCGTCTGTCAGTCACCAGCTAGACACAGCTAGAGACAGCTAGTCAGAAACATTTCCAGTCGCTACGCTATGACCTTCGTGCGCTAGTCTGAATCGCCCTTCGCTGAGTCTATTCTCTCGTGGAAGCAGAATTTTCTCTTCCCGAAAGGCGAATCGTGGCTCGTTTGCGCAGCTCACAGGACCGTGCAGGGTAAACACGGTATCAATGCACTATAATCAGTGCGCTATGATTCTAGTAATGCCCCGTGCTGGCAAATCGCTCGCTTCCGCTGCCGCCCGCGGTCCCAGTGCGAGCGGGCGGCCGCTCTATAGTCTATGTTACACAGACATACAGCACACTATAGGTTTTTAAATGAATAGTGAGTGATTAAGACCACAAAAGTGATAACTACCCGACACAATCGAGAATCGAATCGGTTCGATCTCAACGGCTATTGGTATTTAATTTTGTGGATAACTTTGAAACTAGCCAGGATAAAGAAAATCGTTAGATCGTAACTTTTTGTACTCCAGGCCATATCAATCGACTGAGAATCAAAATAAACAAACGCTAATTTATTCGGTGGTATGCGGCACGATCGAACCGAATCAAAATCGAATCAGTTGGAAGAGTAAGGCCCCAGGACGAGGATAATAATAAAAAATCGAGCGACTCTACCCGAACGGCACATAGCCGACGAAATAAAATGCGCTAAAGAAGTTTTTACTTGAATATTTGATTCACAAAAACACCTATGAATAATATTTTTTTACACCGGTAAACAACATATTAGTTAGAGATTCATAGTAATGAACATTTCCGTAGGATAAAAAAGTAACGCGATCGAGTTATTATTGCTAGTGTTTGTTGTGTAGTTAAGTGCATTTCTAGTTCATATACGTACAGTTGCCGACAGATCCGGTTTACCACTATTGAACCCTATTGCTACATGATAAGGTCGAAAAGCGAATCTGTCGCGACCGGGTGAGTCGCCGCTGCCACTCGCGCCGTACGTTCAGATCGTCAACAAACATAATGAGTCACGCGTGTGGCTAATTACTGCAACACTGTTGTCTGTGCGTCACGCGGTTCCCGCAACCCGTCAGGTTATCCCGAGGTTGCCGCGCGTGACGTCAGCGTCGCGACCGGCGGTTTCTGCAACCCGAGACAGCGGCGCCGAGCGTGACGTCACCACTCACCCGCAACTCGCGCGGGTTGTCGGCATCACCGCGGGCCCGACAATAATTAGCAGCGATAACGATGATGAATACCACCAGTAATGATGGTGACACACCGGACTCGCACAAGTTCAAAGTCCACAAGCCTTTGAGTCGCTGTGCTTCCTCTCTGCTAGAACGCACAGAATCACTATCAAAATATATTTCAGAAGAAGATATCTCGAGGGTAAAATATCGTATGTCTAAAGAAAGCGTTTTGGACATACGACATATTACGTAGGAGCCATCGAGATATGCCACAGTCCACAGACTCTGTGTTTCTTCAAAATGTCTCAAGTTAAGAAGAATACTTCTTCTGAAGTATATTTACCTAATTTCGTCGTGGTCTGTGGTCTCTGTTACCCCTTTCACGGGATACACATTTTTTTTCCTTATTTAAAGGCTTTATCATTTTACTTGTTAAAATATACAACCGGGAATTTGTCGTTTACGCTATGACATCCACTACTGGACATAATCCTTTCCCAAAGTATTATAATAATAATATCTATGGACGCTTCACACCACGTCAATCTGGCCCCGTGCTAAGTATCCGAAGAATTTCTGTTACAGGTACCAGACAACAGAAATATATTCAATACTTTTGTACTATACACATATTTAAGTTTTTTTTTTATATTAAACACAAATTTAATACACATCCATGACCCAGGAACGTTGAAAACTTTTTGTTCCCTCGGCGGGATTCAAATGTCCGCGACCTCTCGATCACTGCGGTACGGAGGTCGTATTTCTTGGAGGGTAGTTGAATATACGCGCTTAGCTTGGCAGGCGGGTTGGCGAGCGCCCCTCCCTTCCCTCCCTCTGTCACCTTTTACGACACGCACGGGAAAGATGGTTGATGAGGAGATGCTATGCTGTCTCTGGCACCCCACGTAACGTGACTGCTGATTACTATATTAACTTCCAGAGAATACTTATTACAAACTGGTAGACCGTGACCAATGTATAATATACTTGTATATATGTATATTAGGAAAACATAGCAAAACAACACGAAATTAAAAATAAAATAAAACCCCCGACTTAGCGTGTAACATTCCTATCACACCTAATAAACGACCTGATGACCTTGAAGAGCTGAACCGATTTTCACTAAACATAGCTAAGAACACTCTCGACTGATATACCTTTCAAACAAAAAAACCGCATTAAAATCGGAATCGGGAGCTACGATGCCACAGACATACACATTTACAGACACGTCAAACTTATAACACCCCGTCTTTTTTGCGTCGGGGGTTAAAAACTATCAATCCAATGTACCGATAGTAATTACAGGCGATAAAACAAATAATTATTATTAGATTGTAGCGGTACTACTAGCGCCACAATCCTGCATCGCGCTATCGAAGTTTTCTAAGTCCGGCGCTATATATGCGACATCTGAAAACTAGTACAGCGGGCTTCGGCCTGACCGAGCATACCATCTCGCTCGGTCGGAGATCTCCCTTTGGGGCTTCCACTTGTACTCCCAAAAGATACTCGGAATTGCGTTACACAGAACATAATAAAATGTATTAACATTTGCACGGAGAAAAATATAAGATAAATATATATTATAATTGCTAGCGAACTTCAATCATAACAAAACAACGCAAATATCTAACACAAAAAATATCTATTTTTAGCAGCACACAGCCAAGTGTTTATTGACGACGAGATAATTACAAGTTTCATAATAATAGTAAAAAAAATGTTTTTTGTTGTATATTATATCCACGTGAATAGTCAATACATGTAACACATATCAATTTAGCATTATAGTGCTCTACGAAGGTTTCGGGTGAGATTGTAGAGGCGCTACGTGCTACGGCTACGAGCCTGCGGTCTACACAGCGCGGGCTGCGGCGTTTACTCACCAGTCACCACTCGTCTACACTAATATTATAAAGAGGAAAGATTTGTATTTTTGTATGTAACGACTTAACTCAAAAAAGTACTGGACCGATTTTAATAATTCTTTTTTCTATTAGAAAGCTACATTATCACTGAGTAACATAAGCTATATAAAAATCAATTGCTGTTAACGAACAGCAATTTTTTTATATAGCCAGCGAGTATAACGATACTCGCTATAACTCGAGATCAGCTGAACTGATTCGGCTATGTTTGCTCTTGAAATATTCTCGGAAGTCCCAGGAACGTATACACGGTTTCCATGCTCAACGAAGTGGGCACGGGTCAGCTAGTAGAAGATGAACGCAACAAGTAAATCTCGGGTTAAGAACAAGAGTAGCGTAAGGGCAAAATAATCACTTTACTGGAGAGCTTAAAAACAACTCAAATTTACGTATTCACTTAGTCTTTTATAGCAAAAACTATGATACTTAGATGTCTGATTTTTTGTAATTTAATACCTACGTAAATTTAAAATGTTTTAGGCTTTTCTCCAAAGTTGTCATTTTGCCCTTACGCTACTCTTGTTACCCGCCCATGCGGTAAATATTATTGTAGTTTGTAATTATATTGTTGAAACATATGACCAGGCAAATTTACTGTAATACTAGTCGTATAAGTATCCTATGTTACTTCTAATGACCTCCAAGAGTACATAAAAAAGTTTCATGCAGATCGGTTAAGTAGTTTAAAGCGTAACATAGAAACGGATCAACATTCATAACATTAATATGTTGAAACATACGGTCAAGTAAATTTATTGTAATATTAAGTCGAAACAGTAGAAATAGATTATCAATAATATCATGTGAGTACGGCTTGAGCATATTCGTAAACAACTTATGCCTATTTTAATGCACATCTTTATATCCAGACAACATAAACAATCAGTATCCAATGGTTACCTTCCCAGTTCCCGTTCACTACACAGTACACTGCAAGTCCAATGAACGATACATACCAATACTGTTCGCTCAGAGTGCACGTACACTACATTCGCACCGGTGTTCCGGCCGGTGCGGTGCCGAGACGCTGACTGCGGGCCGGCGACTGCGGGCCGGCGACGCCCAGCGCCGCGACACCGGGGACTAATTGCGATTACCTCACAGGGCCAGTGGAGACAGAAGATGAGCTTGAGCCAAACTTAATTACAAATTTTGCGTCGAGCGATGTATGCCTTCTGTTTCTATTTGTGTTGTGTACCGAGGGAGGGTGTCGCGCGATTGGAACAAAACTAGCCAGCGACTTTTGGTGTTTGTCACAGGATTTAGGATACATACGGTTTCACAAACGCTGTTCAATGAATGATCGACTAACATGGCACTCGAATCAACAATCCATATCGATCGCTGTTTGGTGGAATATTATCGGACAGAAAGGAACGGACAGATATTTCATAATTATATCACGCTCGCTCTTGCAAGATTGGTTAAATTCCACAGATAAGGTTAATTCACCAAAGACACCGATTAGTTGACATACGATTTGAATCAAAAGAGGAAGGAGGAATTTTAGCGCGGTGCTGCTTTTGTCGTGAAAGGTAAACTTGTGATTATGATCACGTCCACTACGGACATATGCGTACCCTTAAGTATTTCCTGGGGGGTAGTTGGGTCAGCGAGCACAGTCTTCTGATAGTAAAAAATGTCAGCGGAAACGCTGCTCCCCATTTCCGAATATGTGATCCCTCTGTCCACCCCACCACCCCACGGTAAACTTGTGCAGTGGAGTTAAATCGGGTACGTTTGCAAATGAGCATACCGATGATTTTTATGCCATTATAAGAAAAAAGACATGGTCCCTCTTGAGAAGACTGCGATCGAGCACCAATAGTATCCTGAAGATGTTGGCTGATAAATTAGATTCGCCGATACCAGAACACTTTATGAGAGTTCTTGTAAGGTGAATATTACTATATAAAGTGTGTTGCAACGAACTAATATAGCTTTAAGTCAATTGTAAACTAATAAAAATTTGGGCCATAGTTGCTCCTAATAAAGAATTTATTTATTTATTTAAATTTCGAATAGCGCATCTCTCCGTCTCAGTGGTAGCTGACCCTTAGTCGTGTCGCTGTAACGTGGTACCCGCCTGCGACCTTGAGGTTTCCCCGCAGTGGGCTCGGCTCCATTCGTCTCAATTAGTGCACGTACTCGTCACTCGGCGGTCGGCGGCGATCTTCTCATTTACTTTTTAATTGAAAGCGTCCATTAAGCCACGTACATACTGATTTTGTTTACATTTGAGCACCTTGTGGCGCAATTGTTGACTGCGTCGGTGAAGTCGGAGATCGCCGGTTCGAATACCGCCGAAGGAATAAAAACCAATATGTGGTAAAGTATACAATATATTTCCGTTATCTGATACCCGTAACACAAGTTATTCGAGAATACATGACCATATTGAGGTGGTGTGCGTCCATAGATATTCAAAGGTAGAAAAATTTTACCCCAGAACAATGAGTTTGGTATCGATGAAGCGCTTTCATAATTGCATAGTAATTGAGAAAATAACCACCCACTATTATAATACTCGTCATAAATTTTATCTCGTCACCATCATGACTGCAGAAACATAAATCTCTATACCAACGAAAGAAAGACACACCATATCCTGACTGAGATCAGATTGTGTTGCTGCCGGTACCAAGAGCAAAAACCGTAGGCCAAATAGTCTTGTATTATGTGTGTACGTATTATCTAACGTAGATTATATTTATTGGATTTTATGACGGTCTCTCAAATGCATTCCTATATAACGGCCCCGTTGTTACCCGACAGGAGAACTATGACCAGCTATTTAGGAGACGTAACTGATTCTGTATCTCGCGCAGGTTATACTATAATATTTTAATGATGGATGATGAACGAGACAAACACATGATTTCACACTTAGCTCTTAGTTACGTGTTCGCGTGTCGCCGGCGACACTAATTAAACATCCTACAGTAATTGATGACATCTTAAACTCACTTAAATAACGGAACCGTGGGATATATTGTAGGGGTAGGTGGGTACAAGGAAACATGTTTTAAATAAGACTGAGGTATAGTTTGGGCTCCACATCTCCTACTATTAGGTCTTGTAATAAATAACAAATTAGTTAATGGAATCAGGCGTTACTTTGCGGAAACCCATAGCATAAAATTTAGATATATTATATCTAGCAATATTCCGCGAAACAATTATAACCACAACCTGCAAGCAGATGAGTGAGTGTACGCATAGGCATGCGTTTGATGCACCTCCCACACTGCTTATGCGTACACTCGCAAGCAAAAAACATGAAAACACCACCACCACACAAGCAATAATGTTAACACGATCGTGCAAAGCCCCACCACCATGCAGGTTGCAAAACTCGACGCGCGTTTCGCTCCGACCCCGGAGCATCCTCAGGATGTAGACTCTGCGAACAATGTTCGTTAAGTGATGCCGCCCGCCAAACCACCGCCTTATATTCCCTACAGCTACTACCCCTACCAACTACTAGTACCCCCACCAAACAAGTTAATAAAAGGTGACGTAGTAAGGTTAGTTTGGTCATTCAACAACAATTTCTATAAGCCGCGATATGTTCTTTATACCGAGTCTCAAAGTTACGTCCAGTCTGACCCACGTATACACTGTCAAAAACAAATAACAAAATGTAATTAGTCGGTCTCTATGAGATCTTCACGGACGTCTTTTTTCTGGTGTAGTGAGTTAAATCTAGGCTTTACGTAGTAACTCAGGTCTGGAAGTAGGGACTCCCAAACTTGACATTTAACATCATCAATACTCTGGACTGGACTGATCCAGAAAAATTGTATTTAAAAAATCAATTTGAAGCCTCTTATTCTTAGGAAAGAATGACTACAACTGCACCTCACATGTAATTGGCGTGAATAGTTTAAAAGAGTTTATTTCATGTAAACTATGAAATCCAATGAAACCAGACAGCCGTCGAAACAAATATTGAAGCTCATACGTATGTATATACGTTTAATTAACTCGCTATCTCACTAGCAATCATACAATAAAAACACGCAAAACGCGAAGGCCGAAGATTATGTAACGGCGATACCGCGTATATCACACAGCTGCGAGTATCGCATATTCGCATAGCCGCGACTATCAAACAACTCGAGTACCTACCAAACACCCATGAGTATCACAACAGCCGCAAGTATCAAACAACCGCGAGTATCTAACAGCCGCGAGTATCACACAGCCGCGAGTATCAAACAGCCGCGAGAATCATACATCACAATATAGCACACACCAACACAAACACGGATACAATACAATATATCATCAGCATACTACATATCGATCGGTATAGCAACATTAATTGATTACGTTTACATAATTTACATCATAATATGTAGTACTATCTGTGTACGTGATCGACAGTTTCGAGCTGATAAGTGACAGTAAGCCTTGATTGCCGTTGCGGTTAAAAGATCTGAACAAATATCTTGTTTGAAATCTGCAATAGTGATTAGAACCCCGTATGAACGACGGAGACCAATAGACAGCAATTTCAATTTGACTTCATAATAAAACGATTCAGCCCACATTCTTAAAATGAAATACGATGATATAAAATAATAATAATAATAATAAATGTAAAGTCATCAACATATAAGTCCTTGTAGGGCTTCCGTTTGGTGACTCGTTATATTTTCAACCAACTTCCAAAAAAGGAGGAGGTTTCTCAATTCGACCGTATATAATATGTTTTTCTTGTAGGTATAGGAAATTTTGAAAAAAAAGTTTAGATTTTTTAAAGACAATATAATTTGCCAGAAAAGACCGCTAAGCGTTTAAATAAAACTTTGTGATGTGTTGCGTACGTCTACAACGTTACGTGGAGACACACGAAGACGCCGCTTAAAAGTGGCAAAAATTGGCGAAAGGTATCTATAACCACCGACAACCCGCGATGCCTTGTCGTTGGCAAAGTATAACGCCGCTTAAGAGTGGCAAAAATTGGCGAAAGGTATCTATAACCACTGACAACCCGCGAAGCCTTGTCGTTGGCTAAGAGTGGCAAAATATGGTAAAAGGCCGAATAACCGAGTTAAGCTTGGCAAAGGATATAGTCGTCTAAAACGCGTGGAGGTAGAACGTTAATATCCATTAGCCAATAGAATTCGTGAAAGCTGACATAACCACCGACAATCCGCGCCGAGTTGAGTTTGGCAAAGGATATAGTCGTCTAAAACGCGTGGTGGTAGTTCGTTAATAGTCAGAAGTCAATAGAATTCGTGAAAGGTGACAGCTCATAACCACAGACAAGCCGTGTCGAGTTGAGCGTTGACAAAGTCTACGGTGACGTTGAACAGGTGTACCCTAAATACTTGGTGAAAGGCTCTATAACCACCGACAATCTGTGCCGAATTGACCGGCGGCCGAGCATGGCGATGCCGAGGCGTATCACAACGTAAAACGTGTGTTCATTATTGAAATTGGTGAAAGGTACCACAGTCAAGACTTTGGGCATTGACCGTTAGCCCAAAATATCAACAACGCGCTGGCGAAAACAGACGCTAATAAAATTTGGTGAAAGGTGTCTATAACCACAGCCGAGCTCCTGGGCGGCGACCGTCGGCTGAGGATATCGTCACAAATATTGACAATGCGCGGTCAGAGTCCACCGCGGGACCCAGTTAGCGGCGATTATGGACCGGTATCGCTAATGTCAACATATTAACAGTAAATTAGTGGCGTTATCGCTGACACCAATACGCACGATGTTTGGACATGGCTCGGCGGCGGGATTACGACTTCCGATCCATCGATATGTTCCCCATTTTCCTTCTATTACTGTCGCACATGGTGACATGCTGGGTCACGGGTGATGCCACCCGAGGGGTATTTCGATGGGACATTTAGGAATAGGACCCTCTTCAAATATACATTAGACAATTTAAAGTACATAATTGAAAAGAAATACAAAAACCAAAGAACATACTTGCAGGAATTACAAATAGGTCAACGGTGATAGTATATAGCCTGGTCAAAGAAAGCAAAATATGATAAGCGAGACCGCTTGCCGTGCTGTACATGTGCCGTGGCCCGTGACGCCGCTCGGTGTTGGAAGTCATACAAACAAGGCATTATTAGAGATTCATAAATTACGAAACTAGACATATAATTAGTAATTACCGCAGTAAAAAATGCGACGGAATTATTACCTGAAACGAAAACAAAGCAATTAGTATGCGAGTTAATATGTACGATTAGCATTTTTTTTACGGTTTGGTTATGACTTATGCAGTTGAAGAGTTGGTGCAGCCGGGAAAGCGGTAGGTAATAACGATACAAACGTATCGTGTACATTTGGTTTAAAAATACGTTTGTATCGCCGTAATGTTATCATATGCGGATCTTTTAGTATTTCGTCTAGGCCCCCCATTCTCATACCTTCACGAGCGAGAAATAATAGTAAAAAAATAGTATTTGAAACTATCATATAGATATAGATCCAGCCAGCATCAATGTTATAGAATAGTGAGCACTGAGCATCCAATTCAATACTACAAAAATAATGTTTACTAATTACTTGTTATGGTGTTTAAAATAATATTTGGCAGGTCATTAACAAAAGAGGTCCCTAGACGATCAAAATTGCTTGACAAGCACGTTAAATTAACGTGCTTGTCAAGCAATTTTGACCGTCTAGAACGAAGCTTGATGTGCTTGACAAGCAAACTCGATGCTTGATGTAGCTTGATGAAAAATTATATTTTTGCAATGCTTGTCAAGCATGCTTGATCGTTTAGAACATGCTTGTCAAGCAACACATTCAGTGTACTACGGAACGTTATGGAAAGACCAGGTTGCCTCATTATCCATCCTCAAAAATTTTTTGAAATCATTGGGCTCCGTCAATGTAGAATCTTTTGCAAATGCTCATGGGTAAAACTATCTCTTAACAAATACCACTGCTTAGACCATCGTCTTGTTCGTTTCTTTTTTGTTTTCTTCAACAAAGCAATTGTGAGAGCAAGAAAAGCCATATCTGCATCTAGAGACATTCTACTACTTTGCAAATGTTTCTGTTTTAGCGCAAGTTCAACACTGGGTCACTCTATCCGACAAAATGATGCGAATGCTTGACAATAATGTTTTTTGATGTCGTCGCCTCGTCAAGCATGCTTGTCAAGCACGTAAATGCTTGTCAAGCAATTTTGACCGTCTAGGGACCTCTTAAGAGTTTTGCTTGTTGTTTGCAAGTGAAAACCCTTCCGTAAATACGTGACAGTGGCACGTGCAATTACACGCGAGGCTTGTGTGACGTAAACGGTGCACGCGGGAGGCACAGGTCAGCAGTAGGCTAAGGAGGAACATTAGCTAAACTACTGCAGTCTTCAAAGCAGGGACCCTAATAGTACTAGTACAAGTTTTCAAAGTTCTAATTAATTTGAGGTTTAAATTCGATATACCTAGATATACTTATATGATTAATTTTGTATTTTTTTAAACTGAGCGTTATTTCTAAAAGGCGAACATGTTTGATTGGAGCTGTTGATATCGCTTTATATTGTGACCGACATAAAAGGAATTTGTCATTTACTGATTGGTCGTTAACTAAGTGTGCTCTTTCAGAATTCAAAACCTCCGGACCTTGTCTAAAATCCAATAGAAAAGTCAGTTCTTAAAAAAACACATTAGGACGAAACAACATAAAAAAATTAACACTTGTGTTAGTAACCAGAACATTCTCTATACAGTTTTACGTAAGCTGCAATTGTGTACTGGTTATGTTAATTGGTGCCATTGAAACAGCTCCACGCAATTAAAAAGGGTATTTACATTCTTCGCTCGCTCTTTGTAACCTCGTAGTCTTAATGGTTGCTCTAAAATTTACACATTTTTTGTGTCTCCTCGGCCATTGGCGCCAAAAGTGTCCCACTTGGCTCCCGATTTTGGACAGTTTTTGGCTGTTGCCTCGCTAATTTTAATAAACAATTCATTCGTTCGCATAATTTGTGATTCCAGCATTGAATATTGCAATGTCACTGCTTACTATACAGGCTGTGATATTAATGAGTGATAATACTTTAGGTTGTGTTTGGGTCCCGTATATAGGGTTTACTGTGAAAGTACCAGCGCTGAAAGAGTTAGAGGTTGACAACCGCAGTTTTCACAACAATGCTCACTATACGCTGGATATGCTGCTGCCCATTTCCGGATATGTTTTCCCTCTAAAGCCTTTTAACTATACCCACTGTTGTCACGGAAAGATGTATGTAAATGAAGGTGCTATTCTTTGCCATCACATATATTTTTTGTTAACAAGGCGAGGCACGTTCTTTTCATTAAGGGACACTTGTTCTAGACTCCCTACTACAAGTATCTAAAAAGTATATTTGCTATCGTTATGCTATAAGGTGTTTTATAGCACATAATAATATTATATTAAGTATATCTTTAATCTTTATGTAACAAGTGTAGTGACTATGTGCACGGCGCGGCGCGTCGGCGGCGCGGCGGGCGCGTGCGGCGCGACGCCACAAGGACGAGCCGGCACAGATTAGATAAGCGACAGCCAAAGACCTGGGATGATTACCTGATAAGTGATAACGTATTGTAACTATATTTAAAGCGCCGTAAAAATATAACGGCACACGCAACTATGGCGAAACAGGAGATATGATTACGTGTTTGTTAAGCAAACACCATTCATCAGCCCAGCGTTTTTTCTCAAATCGTCGCTTTAACTTCAAACTCGTATTTATAAAACCACAACTTTTCAGTAAAGTCAAAAAACTTAATAATTTTAGATTTTATTATGACACGGATTTTCGATCATGTATAGCTACTGTACATAACTGAACCTCATTTAAAACAAAATCCATGTCATAGTAAAATGTTATATTTATTTAACCACTGTTAATGTGATGTAGGTAAAAGTGTTGCCAGGCTTTTAAGTTGTATCTCTCGGTTTGATATTAGTCTAACTGTCTAATGCAACGTTTGTTTCGTTGAAACCAAAGAAGTGTCTTTGTCCACCAGTGGCGAAAGCGTGTTCTTCCACAAAGATCTCCTTTAGTGGGAAGCTCTAGCCTGAATAATAGGTGGGAATTTCAATCAGAGTTTGAACACCACTCCGTACTTCAAATATAAGTAAATTCTATCTCTATTCTATCTTTATATCTAGCTCTCAATTATTTTGCGAACCAAGTTTTAAATCTTACTTACCTAGTCCCGATTTCACCAACGCATGTTATTGTTAACGGCTTGTTAAAATACCATGCATTCTCATTCATAGACAGGAATTACGAGTGATATTTAACGAAGAATTAACTTTAACATTGCTTGGTGAAATTGGGGCTTAATATCATAAACGAGAAAGTTTGTAAGAACGCAGATGTATGATGTATATCACGCAATAACTACTGAACGAATTTTTATGAAATTTGATATTGCAGTAATTTACATTTTGCATAACGTTGCTTTTTAACACAGCAAAATGTACGGTTCCAAATGGGACTTAGGAAACATCTAGTAAAAAATAACACTGAATCCTAGGTTAAGCGGTACGGCGTGGACCCATCCCATGGAACAACGGGCCTACTCCCCACACAATCAGTGGTTTTTCGTATTTTATTTGGTGAATTACTTTGAAACTAATCAGGATAAAGAAAATTGTTAGATCGTAACTTTTTGTACTCCCGACGTCCCGACCATATCGATCGACTGAGAATCAAAATAAACAAATGTCAATTTATTAGGAAGTACGGGGCATGATCGTATCTAAATCAAAATCAAATCAGTTTGGAGAGTAAGGCCCCTGGTGGGAAGTCGTAACTGACCCGTCCAACTAGACTCCGCCACAGATACTCACAACCAGTTTTTTTTAAACAAGAAATTCTCGAAATGCGCCGTCGCCTCGGCACCATTTTGGCCATATGGGGTTTCTAACCTCTATATTTGAAGCTTTTGCATTTTTTTTATTTAATGAATTTGGAAAATAATCATCTTCTCGGGCGTAAAACTGTGGTAAGTGTGAAGTAATAATTATAATTTAATGATTTTGATAAATAATCATCTTCTGTGGTAAGTGTGAAGTAATAATAATAATTTAATGTTTTTGATAAATAATCATCTTCTGTGGTAAGTGTGAAGTAATAATAATAATTTAATGTTTTTGATAAATAATCATCTTCTGTGGTAAGTGTGAAGTAATAATAATAATTTAATGTTTTTGATAAATAATCATCTTCTGTGGTAAGTGTGAAGTAATAATAATAATTTAATGATTTTGATAAATAATCATCTTCTGTGGTAAGTGTGAAGTAATAATAATAATTTAATGATTTTGATAAATAATCATCTTCTGTGGTAAGTTCGAAGTAATAATAATAATTAGGTATATCTATGGACGCTTCCCACAACGTCAATCTGGCCCCGTGCTAAGTATCCGAAGAACTTGTGTTACAGGTACCAGACAACGGAAATATATTTAATACTAATAATATTATACACATATTTAAGATTTTTATTATATTATACACAAATTTAATACACATCCATGACCCAGGAACATTTGGAAAACTTTCTGTTCCGTCGGCGGGATTCGAACCCGCGACCTCTCGCTCGAACACCAACGCGCTAAACCACTACGTACGTATTGTAATCTCTTGACCTTAATAAGGCTTTATGTTTTAATTTTTTATAAATTCTTTTTCATCAAAACTGAATACTAAGGAGGCTTGTAGTCGGTGGACTAACTATAGTAAGAACTTATTTTATGCCTCTTACGAACGCCTGTTGTATGTCTTGTAAACACTCGTTTACTTAACAACTGTACCTATCTCGCCGCGAGATATCTCTTTTTAATGTCGTGAAAAACCCAGCCATGTCGATCGAGCCATTGACGTCAAACACATAATTTCAAAGACTTTAGTTTTTCCGAAGAATTTAATAACCTAACCAAGCGCATATCGGGACGAGTCTACGGCGGGCTCCGTAACAGTATCAACGTACGATAGGGTTTTTAAATTATTTCAAAAGTTAATATCCGGTTGCTTTGAAAATATTTCTATATTTTGGCCTGGATAACTGATCAGCTTGGGAAAATGCAAGTTTCTTATTTTCCTGGTTTTGAAATTTCAGGGGGTCAACTTGTAAACCACTTTGAAGGTTGATTGCTCGAAAATAGTTGCTACACAATATTTAATAGTTGCCCCAACGAAATTCGTCCCAATGTCACATGTTACATAGGAAATCACCCCTAAAACACAAACTTATGATTATTTTATGATGCTAAAGATATACAACTGCACAAAATTTCGTCTATTTCCATTTTTAAACGAAGTTAACAAGGAAGGAAAGACGGGCGTAATACCGAGCGGATATATAAGGATTCCATGTAGTTATTATGTAACCCCAAAACTATAAATATATAATACTTTTATGGCATGTACATATTTAAACTTGCAAAAAAACCATTTAAATTTTGTGAATGAAAAACCGTATAGGAAATATGAATCTGAATTAGGTACTAAGTTAGCTCAAAAAAAAAACTAAATCTGGCAACTTATATAATATGTACCAGTTTTGTTAGTATTAAGTCGCATTGCTGACTAACAATCATATTTAAGAATAGGCTTATATATTTTTCCCTAATGTAGGTGATTAAAATAAAAAGCAGTGAACCGAGGTTAAAAAAAACGGAAGGGAGCGTACAAAATTACATACCAAGATGGCGGACATACTTAATTTATCGAAATTCAAAATGGGTCTTTCTAGGTTTTGTGGGGATGCAGATTAAGTACATAAAATTCATTGGTTTTGAAATTTCAAAATGGCGGATATTTAATATATTTTGAAATGTACACAATATTACTTATAGGTATCATCTTATTTCAAATGAAAATGACTTCAATAAGGCCAGAATGATTAAAAGTATGTGTTTTTTGAAGCTAAAACAACTGAATGGATTTTATTGAAACATAGTATAGTATATAGTACGTCTCTGATAAATTAAACCTAAAGGTAAACAAACCGAAAACATCGAAATTTTTCCTTATTCACTTTACACAGGTACATTAAAGGATTACACTTCATTATCCAATACATTTTATAACAATTAAAGAATAATTAATATGTTTAAACATTAAATGAAAATCTTTAACAGAAAAAATACGCCATTGTGAGACATTATGACACTGCCGATTATAGAATATAAGCCTTATAGTCTATGGATTCATAGCAAACAAAGATCATTGCATTAATATTAGCCAATTGGCATCACTGACTAGTCTATGGTTGTGTCATAGACGGGTAAACAATTACGTTTAGGTTAAATTTATCTCGGACGTACTATAGTAGTTTACATGCTAGAATAACACAATAATATTATGCTACTTTTTTATGCAGCAAAGTGTACGGTTCCAGCGAGATTGTGCATACGAAGTAGCGAAAGACAATTACTTTTACAAACATAGGACTTCTAAGTCTTCGCTCTGCCTTCTTTTGTTTCAGTATAAGTAGGCCTATGTATGGGCCGGTTTTAAACTTTACCATCAGCACAAAGTAGAAAATATAACCATCAGCATATTACGTAATTTACATTCTGTGCATATAATATAACAAATGATTGATTTGATACCATGGTCATGTTGAGTTCTTTAATCCCAAATACGACGCTAGTGCAAAGTTTTGAAATTGAGTATTTATGGCACTAAGTAAATGAAATCAGCGGATTTGGTCTGACTCCTAACATTAATAATTTGCCACGGGTTAGGTGTAAACTGTAAACACTTTCTTAATTAACTTCATAATCAACATTCTAACACGTAGCATGGCGGCCCAACACTCGTCCCCGGTGTCACCGAGAGCTGCAGCTACAAACAATGCAGAGCAAAATCCTTAATTACCTTAATATAAACAAAATACTTTGTAAACAGCAATATGGGTTCTCAAAGGGGAGCTCGACAGCACTGGCCTGTTTTTCGTTAGTAAAACAAATAACGCAAGCAATTGACCAAGGATTATCTGTGGCTGCGGTTTTTCTCGATTTAAGTAAAGCATTTGATTTCGTGAACCATAAGCGTCTTTTAGATAAAATGGAAAAAATTGGAATCCGAGGAAATGCATATAATTGGTTTGAATCGTATCTTACAAATAGACAACAATGTGTAGAAATAAGTAACATTGAAAACGATAAAGAGGTTTCTTACCGATCTGAATATAAGAACATTGATTGTGGGGTACCACAAGGGAGTATTTTAGGTCCAACCATGTTCCTCATTTATATTAATGAATTGCCTAATGTGACCAAACACGAAAGTTTCATGTTTGCGGACGATACAACGTTACTTATTAAATGTTTAAAAAAATCATTAAATGACGAAGTGCAAAACGAAATAAATAGGGTTAGTATCTGGTTAAATAATAACAATCTAAAGGTTAACTTAGAAAAAACAAAAGTTATAAAATTTCATAAAACAAATCTCGATATAGATAAAGATCTAGAGAGTATTATAAGCCCGATAAAATGTGTATCATCTACAAAATTTTTAGGGATCAACATAGACAAAAATTTGAATTGGAAAGAACATATTGATAATATTTGCAATAGACTAAATAGGTTCGTATTTGCGCTAAGAAGAATACAAAATATTGTATCTCAAGAAGCTGCCTTGGCATCCTATCATGGCTATGTCTCATCAACTTTAAGATACGGTCTGGTATTATGGGGAAACTCAGTAGATGTTAATAGAGCATTCATTGTCCAAAAGAAATGTATTCGAGCTATGGCAGGAGTTAAATATAATATAACACATTGTAAACCGCTCTTTAAAAAATTTAAAATACTTCCCCTGGCCAGCTTATATATATTAGAAGCATGTTTATTTGTTAAAAAATATAATTTTTTGTTTGATAAGAAAGATGATAAAACAAGTACTAGACTTAGACGTATTAGAAATAAAATTAATATACCCACACAAAAATCGGCAATTAACAGTAAAAACGCGTATTGCATGACAGTCAAAATATATAATTATCTTCCTGACAAAATAAAAAATGATAATAATACATATAATAAATTTAAGATAGCACTCTCTGAGTGGCTTTTACAAAAAAGTTACTATACAGTTCAAGAATATTTTAACGACATAATGGTTGCAAACAAATTTAAAATATAAATTAAAATGACATTCATACAGGTATTATACAAATTCTTATCGTCTTTTTTGACATTAATTATGTTATTTGGTTATGTGTAAAGTTATTAATAAATATGATAATATAATGGCTGGACATGGAATAGTACGATTATTGTTATTTAACTTTTTAATTTCTTACTGCTGTTGACATTGTATCTGAACTTAATATTATTTGACTAAGAAATTGTTGTGACACGTAGATTAAATTTTGACATTGCATGTATATTATTTTGACGTTATAAAATTATAATAATATTATTGATTTAAGTTAACTAGAAGCTTGTAACAAAAATGTATTTTAAATGTATATCATGTATTGAAAAATATTAGTCCTCGACACAATGAATTTGTAAAATTATTGAAGTAATTATGAAATATGTATGTACCTAACAGTAACTTAGCATGCACAATTTTTGAACAATGTTTCCACGCCCAAGAGGCAGAAATTTTGAACACTACTAAATAATTGTAAGACCTAATTGTACAAATTTCTTGGAAATAAATGAATTATTATTATTATTATTAAAAACAGGTACTTTCACAACCTGTCCCCGACCGCTACATTAACGGAAAAGTAAGGGTCTCGATTTCTACACGTCGGTCTCTCTTAAAGATTTCATAAAGAAATCTTATAGGGCTTTCATATTTTGATCGCATTTCACGACTCACCAGTTTCTGAAAGGCAAAATCGTCGGTCAACGTGTTAGTTAACAACTCGGTTTGGTGAAAATTTTGATCACAATGGCACATTAAAATATAGCAAAGACACTTTACATAACAAAGTTACATGCCTATGAAGAAACACCACGGGCAAAAGAAATACAAAATAGACGTATTTAGAAAAAACTAGCTGTGCCCGCGACTTCGTACGCGTGGAAAACTGATTTAGGGCAGCAGTTTTATTCTATAATTTTCAAGTCGGTGCCAAGTTCAGCGTTCTTTCGTAATTTGTTTTCATTTAATATTAGTTTGTAAGGCAGTACTTTGGGTACATAATATTATAGCACATTATAGTATAATAACTTTACTTTGATGGTTAGTTGTTGTACATAGTTTGATATTGTAGTAAGGTTTTTGAAGTAGGTACTTACTTGGCACCGACTTAAAAATGACGAAACGAATAGAATAAATTTATTTACCTAAGTGTAAATAAGTATTACTTTGTGCGAAGTAAATTTAATTGTTCCTTTTAGTTTACCTTTTGAAGTCGTTTTTTTTTGTTGAAAATTGTTTAATTTTAAGATTTTTAGTGATGGGTAGACTGAGTAGGGATAATTCTCGAATGATCAGACGACGGTTACTTGAGACGGAAAATGAAAAACAAAAACGATTAGATAAAATTAATAGTAGGATTTTTTTCATTTATATATATTTTATATATAATATAGTTCGAAATTTTTTAATAAATATGTAGGTACATATGTATAAGAAGAAAAGTTGATATATATTATATCAAGTAGATTGACTATTAAATGAGATACAAATTTTCAGAATATTAAAGTCGGTACCATCCAAACTCAATATTATGAGTTCTATAATATAGCCTATTTAATCATATTGTAATTGATATCACTATATCTATAGCGATGGAAATATGCTTGCAGTATAAGCGATGTCGAAATTTCCAAACGTATATCTTCAAAGATCCAAAATGATGTTTTTAGTCGGAACAAATACAAAATTACTATGAGTGTCCCTATAAATTTCAAGGTGTTCCCTCGATTCCTCACGATGCCATCATCTGGTCTCCACTTTGATAACTATGAGACCAAGGCCCTGATTACCTAACTCCGGGCCCTGATTACGTAACTCCGGTCGCTTTCCCGTCTCTCGAGATCAACTGCCATTGTGACGTTACATCTTTTTAAAACACGATTTAAAAAGTTAAAACGTCAAAATTATGACATATTCATTTTTTAAATCGTCTTTTAAAAAGATTTAACGTCACAATGACAGTTGATCTCGAGAGACGGGAAAGCGACCGGAGTTAGGTAATCAGGGGGCAGGTCGCTTTCCCGTCTCTCGAGATCAACTGCCATTGTGACGTTACATCTTTTTAAAACACGATTCAAAAATAGCAATAACAAAACTATGAGACCAAGTTCGACTGTAATTGACGTAGTGGCGTATGCTTGCATTTCTTTAAACAACGCTGAAATCTTCAAACATGTATCTCTAAGGACTCAGAAGTTCTGTTCAGTACTTTTAGATCCAGGATATAGTGCAAAACCTTACTGTTTGGTAACATATGCTTAGACTACTTCAGACAAAAAATCGATATATTATTCCATATAAATTTTGAGGATTTTCCTCGATTCCTCACGGATCGGTGACAATGGGACCAAATTTAATTATACCCTACACAACACAAAAAAAAATTAAAATCGTTTCATGAACGATGAAGATATCCGCGAAGAAACATAAAAAAAAACATAATATATTTACCAATTGAGAAACCTCCTCCTTTTTTGGAAGTCGGTTAAAAGTATTATGTTGCTTATTTCATGTTACAATCTACCTTTGTGCGAAGTTTCATTTAAATATGTTGAGTAGTTTGGCTAAAATACCGTCAAACAGGTAGCTACCATTTTTTGAAGATCCCACGGAAACCCTTTCGTTTTTCGGGATATTAATTTCCAGTAATGCTCTTCAGATCATAAGCTACCTGCCTGCCAAATTTCATTTAAATATGTTGAGTAGTTTGGCTGAAATACCGTCAAATAGGTAGCTACAACTTTTTGAAGATCCCACGGGAACCCTTTCGTTTTTCGGGGTAATAATTTCCGATAATGCTCTTCAGGTCATAAGCTACCTGCCTGCCAAATTTCATTTAAATACGTTGAGTAGTATGGCTGAAATACCGTCAAATAGGTAGCTACAATTTTTTGAAGATCCCACGGGAACCCTTTCGTTTTTCGGGATAATAATTTCCAATAATGCTCTTCAGGTCGTAAGCTACCTGCCTGCCAAATTTCATTTCATTCCATACAGTGCTTTTAGCGTGATGCGACGACAAACATTCCCATATGGACAGACAGACAGACAGACATTTTTTTCAAAAATGTTATTTTTAGGTTCTGTGGCTTATATAGACCCCCTTTTTTAAATTTTCACTTAAATATTCTTAATGTACAGACATGACCTCTCTACAGATTTATTATATGTATAGATAAAATCGCAACATAGGAAATCTACTCGAATTTGTTTCCTACATTTTTGAACACAGCCGAATCTGGCCATATTTTTAGGTTTTTAAACGTCTACATCTATTTTAATAATTAATTTATCAATAAAAATTGGGACGTACTAATAGTACCTATGCATAGTTAATCAGGAAAAAAAAACTTTGGCATTATCCAGAGAAACAGGGGTCGCGTGCTCCTATTTCTGTATGGAAAAATTGTTGTTGTGTGTCCTCTTAATGGCAAGATCAAATCAAATAGTAACTGTAGGCCATTTACTAAAACATAAGAATCTATAAATAGAATGTATCTAAGAACGTATATAAAATATGTATGTCGGGAGGTGTGTCACGACTCACGTATGCTATCACTATTTGCTCGGCTAAAACAGAAGTCTTGACACGGCGTGGTGCGTGCTATCAGCGACCTTCTGTGTTGACGTCACACCTTGGATTACTTGATATGGGAAATCATCCATCATCATCGTCACCTTTCAAATTAACAGTTCGGGACAGTCCATCGCTAGATGACATCGCAGACATATGGATTTGAGAAGTAGAGTGAAGTTGAGCGGAGCAAGTAATTGGTTAAGGCTTCAGTGCAAATTGCTACAATTCCCAATGAATAAAATATATCCAGTTAATGAACTAAAAATACAAAAAAACTTAGATTGAATGAACATTTTGAGTTAAAGTTTTTCGGCATCGAGATGAAAAGAATTTAAGATTGAAAAGACTAACTTCCTTCTTCCTAGACAATGTAGTTGCGCAACTTTATTGGCTCTAACTTACTATAACTAAATATTCCTACTTTATATTTAACGCTACAATGAAAGCAGCGAGATTTTAGACAAAGGCAGTAAATTGCGCATTAAAGCACTGAGAGCGTTTAGCAAATATTTAGCTGAGTGAATAGGACAAATATTGTTCTGCTAATTTTACGGAAACGTGTATTTGCTGTGGATATTTCACGCAATTCAAACACTACCGAAGATTTGGGCGAACTATATAAAATACAGACTAAGCCAAATATTGGACAACAGAAACTAGACTAACAAAAAATAATTCGACAACATGTTAGTATAAATAATGATAAAATTCGAGTACTTAAATTAAAAAAATAAGAATACAGGCGTCTTATTTTTTGTCTTGCTTCAGATCAAACGCTTACTGCAATCCCAACGATAAAAATGCTAGAAATGTTCATAAATACAAATCAGACCATTAACAATTGAAATTATATACATACCTGATATTTATTTATAAATCCTCTTTCTAAAATGAACCACCAGTGAGTACCTATCGAGTTGGTTAGCAGCTAGTAGCTAGCAGCAACATCAAGGCTCATCAGCAGGAAGTAACCGAGGCGTTTACATAAGCACACATCAGTCACAGCAATACTGATAACTGATAACCCTGCAGCGATTATTTTATCACGTCTTATGACTTGGAGAGTGGAGACAGTTGCTGATAAATAGAAAGTGATATTCATGTACTGTGTCCTTTGTACACCAACAAATAACTTCATAAAATGAAATAATTTGATATAACATTAGATTAGATTTTCAACGTAAAAAACAATATAACAAAACTAGGCAAATCAAGAGTTCTAGTGTATGAGATATACCTACTTACAGCAAAGGAAACATAATTTACAAGCCTCTGTTATTTGGGAATAATAATGGAATAAAAGACCCTCATATTAGGTAGGTATGTGCTCACGACGAAAAGAGTATTTAGACAAAATTATTAACCATCAGTCTGATTAGACTGTCCTGCGTAAAAAATATTTCTGTTTCTTCCTAGAAAACTAATTGCATTACACACAAACGTCTAAAATCTAAACAAGCAGAGCGCAAAGGCGCCTCATAAATGATATAAGTAGCAAGACGCATTGTCGGTAATAACTACAGTGCAAACACAGCTACTGTGTTACATCAGTGTGCCTAACGAATTTATCAACATTGCAAATAACTAGAAGATAGCTCGATCAAGGTCAAGGCTGGCTGCGCCGGCGCACGACATCGACCGTCTCTCTCCCGCGCACGCGTCGCCGACTCAGCGGAGAGGGACCGGTACTGCTCCGTACTCCGATCTGATCACGACATTCCTAGCTCAAAATAAACCATTCACAAAATGTATCGTGTCCAGTAAAACCCGCGATCCATGAGCTTTCTGTAATTTAGGTTAACGCCGACCATGAAAACATTCGCACGTAAGAAAATTTGGCGACGAATAGTTCAACTTATTATGCTTACTAACTTTAGCCAGGTGAGTGAGGTGACTACCCGGTACGATAATAACAATGCCAGTGAAAACACAAGAACATCTACTTAACTCCACTTGAGTTACAAGAGAACTTAGCAGCGTTTAAATACATAAAGACGCAAAAAATAATGACTTCGATAAAAAGCAATAGGTACACTAATACTTTGACCTGCGTATAACTTGAACGCTCTCAATGTGTAAACTACAGTCAACACATAAGAATTAATATCTGGTGTCTAAACTCGTCAAATTGAATTCAATATCAGACTTTGTTTGGTCTGAACTCTGAGATGCGTCGCTTCCTCGATGTGTTCCAAAGACGTGTATTTGCTCATTGAATTTGAGCACATTACGCGCAAGCAGGCAATTAGAGGCTTCCATATTTTAGGCATCCATTAGACCTCTTCGGGACAATACCAGTTTGGCGTCGGAAGGCGAGTTTTACGCCAGCCACTGTCTCACATTGTTGCGCGAAGAAAACAACTATTTTGTTTTAAATAAACAAACAGTAGGCAAGTTAGCGACGTTGCTATTTATCTTTCGAATTGGTCGACGTCTTTTAAGTACCACTTTGTAGGGTTGGCAGATAATTTGTCGAATCTACAATATAATAATCATCACATTTTCTGTTTTGTTAATTGCATTTAATTTCTTCCAAAAACTTGAGAGCAAATACGTATTTTAGATAGTAAAAACAACTGAATGAATTGAATATGGTTTGAGTGTGACCCGAGGTGTCTCCGACGGACACGCGCATCTAAGTAGTAGGTATGCGTCACCGAATATATCAGTTGCAGATCGTGACGTGTAGGTGTGCATTTGTTTGTAAACATTTACATACTTGCCGAATGTTGTTCACGGAATTGTTTTGATTATATTTTATCAGCTCCTACTAGATTACTGCCTAATACTATTTTGGGTACTGCGTAGAAGATAAAAATACGAGCCGCGAAAATAACGTGAAACTCGTAAGAGTTGCTGATAAGCAGTACCATACTTTGATGGTATGAAACGGTAAAAGTTCAGAGTACCAGCCCTGCGACTGGCGAGCAGGCGCGTGCGGTGGTAACGCTATTATCGGACACATGCTAAAGACGTTACTGTGGAGGCGACAAAATCGACGGTCTAACATTGTATCACGTGCCGGCTCAGTCGCTGGCTCAGTTGGCAAACTATTGCTCCGATTACTCCCTCGGCAAACATATAATATCATTGCATGACAACCTAGGAGTCGAACCAGAATCAAACCCGAAATACACTTTTGTGGCTGCCTCGATTAGTCCATTTCTAATGTAGACTGGATCACAATGGTATCAAACTAGCTAGCACTAGTTGCGGTATCTGTGCACACAAAAGGGAAGCCTTAGATAAGGCAATCGGAGGGTCGGTGTCGTTGACCGCCGCCTGGCGCTGGCTGATACGGTCGCGATCATTGTCCATTACGAGACATCCGCTGCATCGAGACGGCTGCGTCGCCTGGGCTCAGTTAAGAAGAATCATCATTACCTTTAAAGATGGAGTAACATTTAGGTCAACTTGATTACATAGCATCTAAATTCGTGAAGTATACTAGAGACGAACCAAATCTTGGCTCACAGCGGAAGCGAAAATGTATCAAAGTGTGAAAGTAGCACCAATACAAGCTTCTGAATTTTTAGCATTATAATAGAGTTGCAGAGGATTAGGAATTAGGGAGAAATAAGAATTATGTCTACATAATTTATAGTAGTAGTAGATACACAGTAGTACAGCAACTGGAGCTCTCGATATAAGATAAGATGATGTGTGAATAGTAATGAGAATAGTGTCATACAGTGCAGTAAAAGAAAATTAATACCAACGTAAAAATTAATATCATCTTATTTTTGAAATAGTCAAATTAAATATCACAACTTAGTCTGAATATTCAATGAATTAACGAAATCTAGGTTGATGATATTGATTGACGTCACCAGAAGGAAAAGTCAAACAAACAGGCTCATAAAGTAGCTGATATTCGCTCCGGGCTGGCATTCACTATCGCACATCATAAATCCACACGCAATGCCCCTATGTACGCATTGTTCCACAGCCATACGGGTGTTTTACACATTTTTGCTGGATTCGTCAGGAGATAAGTAAATCAAAGCTGAATAGAGGTCCCTACGGTATTAAGAATAAGACCGTTTGTTCTACAGCCTTTGCACGGAGATTGCGTTATTTTGTTGACCTACCCTACGGCCTATCGTATTGAAGGAGGAAAGTTTTATCAAAAAAGTTATATATGTTATTGTTTAAAAAAAATTACTAGATTAGGGTCCGAATTTTTCTTCTTTCTAATTCTCATAGACCAAGCCCAAGGGTAAGTTTGTCTTATCGGGCTTAGGAAGTAGAAGTGAAGCGTAGGGTCCAGGTAAACAGTAAACAGGAGCACGCCCGGCCCGCGTGCGCCGCTATAAACAGAACCTGACCTGCGATAGCGCCGCGCGATAACACCAGATAACACGACCACTTCACGATGCCCCCAATTAAATTGCAGCCGGAGGAACTACTGTCGATTCTCATTTGTTGGGATTATACAATTATGTATGTACAGTATACTGTAACAATGCAACGGCTCGTGACTCATCACAAATAAATGAGTTAAATATTATGTACAATTTGAGAAAAATATGGTTGGCACGAGGGAAATAAATCCGAAGAAATAAATTAATTAGTTTTGCGATAAACATTAATGTATTTATTAACAACGCTATTGACTGTATAGTATATCATAATATTTAGCAAAATCCAAGCTGTACGTACACTGGGACAAAATGTAGACAAATCTAGCGATAAACTGTATATGACGCGAGTGGTACGACAAAAGGGTAAGTTTTCCGAGCGCACACGGGATATAGGTTTCCTTCCCTTTAGACGTTCGTGTTGTTGACAGATTCTAATGTGAACGGACGATACAAGGAGCGGGATCACAAATAAACTGTAAACAGCGGGCCGGACGGAATGGACTTATTGAAATGGGTTAACTGTTATCGCACGCGGTCAGCGGCACTTCGCATGTAGTATTTAGACTCACTCGCTAACACTATCACTTGTTTATGATCCGAAACCCAGTTCTCTTTATTATTGTTACATTAATTAAACGAATTGGATTTAAAGGATGACTTTACTTCGATATAAATTAGTAGTCTTCTCTTATTGAAACGGCTTATTGAAATAAGGGACGGCCCATTATTGTAAATGATAAAATTTAAATAAAATATTATTTGTGGGATTTGAGCAGATTATATTATAGAATTATCTTACACCTAGGTTAGGCTAGATAAAATAGCTACCAATATTTTATATCTATATCTTGTTTGTTGCGTTTATTGAGTAAAGAGAATTAATTAACTACGGCGAAGCGAAAGGAAGGATAATAATTTTGGCAGCCATTTATAGTTATTGTATGTTGGTTCCATTGCACCGTAGCGCCTGAACTACCAATCTGCTTCTAACGAAATTGGTGTCTATATAGGTAGATGCGTAATCACAGATAGATGCCACTGATACGGGATAAAATGGGGAAGTGGAGCAGGGAGGTGACAGTTTGGTACCTAAGGGATGGCAAAAGAAACAGAGGCAGACAATACCACAGATGGGAGGATGATCTTAAGCTTACAGCAGGACCAAAATGGAGACGGGTTGCAAACGACAGAGAGCAGTGGAAATCGTCGGAGGAGGCCTATGCCGAGAGGCGCACTGTTCTAAGAGACATTATTTAATCTAATACAATATTTTAAAACTGTAAATTACACAGAATAAAGGTTTTATTTTATTTAGATGCGTAATCATAGACCGGGTAATATAGACTTTTATAATTTACGTGGTGGGGTTGGTTTTTATAAAAAACATCCATGTCTTTCAAATATCATTTTCTTCGATCGACAGTACCTACGCTAGATATCGTCGCAGCACAACAATTCTGTCTCGGCGAATATCAGCTCACTCGAAAAGTGAGTTATTGTTTCATTCAGTTTGCTTAGAACACTGCCAACGTGTCACAGTGATTAATTTTTGAAAATCTTAATTTAATTAAACATTGTGGTGTTTAAATTTTTAAATCGCCAAATCAACTTTGAAACGTTTTAAATTTTTTGTCTCAGTTCGTTTAAATTAAATTACTATTGGCATATAGTATACCACATTTTAGTCGTGGTTTTGTATGGTACACGTTATAATACACTAGGTATTGTTGATCGAAGATATTAATAAAGTAAATCTACGAACATCACGCTGCAATATTGCTTCGTAATTGCATCGCCTGTGTGCACAAGCAGTAATACAGTGAATATAGCTTCAAGGCAATGACGCGGCAACACCGGGTGGATGCTGTCGGCAACTCAACACCGATCGTCGCGTGATCGTCCTTCGCGACAGTCTGTTGTTTATTTTCGTTTGCTGTTTAACTGGGATCGAGACAAGAGCTGGTATGTAAATTACTGATGTGTTAGCAAGTAATACTGGCATGCAAGCTCTGCCCTTACTGCCCGCACTGGAGCATATTTAATCAAATGTTGTAGCTACTTTTATGCTAATTACAAACATGTTAGCGTATACGCTTTACAATATACAAGCAGTTATGTATATGCACGGTATGCTAGTGTGCGAGAATGTGTATCCCCAACTTTACCATAAATATAATCTTTATTAATCGTGTCGAGAAATCGACCGGCCTCGGACAGTCGCCTTTGATGTGCACCAATATTATCGACCGATACCGTATAAACAAACAACTGAAAATAAATGTCTCGTTCATAATTTATTTATCTGTTTATTATTTTGCCGTGGAAAGTGGGACGGGCGATAGGCGTTTACGCAATATCCCTTTCATCGTTTACCTTTTATCATTTTGCCGGTTTGTATTTTTAATTTCGTTATTTATAATAATTAATTCAAGTTATATAAATTTAACTCTCAATGATACACCAGCTGTCTGGCTGTGAAATGAGATTTTACTATATATATGACGACGAGCATTTCAGACATTCTTATAAATTGCTACCTATTAAATATTACGCCAATTCTAATAGCTGTACTATATATCATAAATGTACAGATTTTTATTTAAAGTTTTGTGTAGTATTTGTAATTCAGTGTGATTATTCAATAATTTAATTAATAAAGTCTACACTACCAGAAAGACCAAACTTTTGGAATTCAACCAGTTGAGCTTTTAGACATGAGGTGAACATTTTGGTTGTCAACTCATTTTTGTGCTATTTAGAATCCGATTTTGTGTGCTCTTCTGAATTGAGAACTTAGAATCTAGTGTCTTAAACACTAGTAAATTACTAGTATTTAATACACTAAAAATTATGGTAAATTATGGTAAGAGAAAAGTACATGACATACATAATATTTTCATTTTAGACATGGTCTAACACAAAATGCACTGTAAATGGTAATAGCAACCTATTGTGTTCATACATAAAATCATATGTCACAGTTGGCATACTTTTTCTTTGAAATTACTGCTAAGGCAGTATTTTTAAAGCATAATAACTATAGGCATAAAATCTGTTAACTCATTATAATTAAGGTGATACCTTCGTAATATTAAAACACATGATGATATAACACATATATATATACTTTTGACATATAATAAAACAATGTTGACAGCCCTGTCCTACCTTACCCTACTGTGGTACATAGTATCCATAAATGCCTAAAAATATGTTAAAGTAATACCATATATAGTTAATGGAATCAGGCGTTACTTTGTGGAAATCCATAGCATAAAATTTAAATATATTATATCTAGCAATATCCCGCGAAACAATAATAACCACAACCTGCAAGCAGATGAGTGAGTGTACGCATAAGCAGTGTGGGAGGAGGGAGGTGCATTAAATGCATGCCTATGCATACACTCACTCATCTGCTTGCAGGTTGTGGTTATAATTGTTTTGCGGGATATTGCTAGATATAATATATTTAAATTTAATGCCATGTATGAATTAGGACAAAAAACTGATAAAATTATTTGTATGCCTAGTAGGTGATTCCAATATAATATGCCTAAGTAATAGACGTAATAAATCTAATGTAAGTAAAACAACTTTGTTAGTTAAGTAGTTGTTGACACATACATTTACTAATTGTAGTAGATAATGCCTATTTGTTAACATTTTTTAATATTTAAAGAGATAGAAAATAAATATAAATTTGAAACATTTTGCAAGGAGTGCTTTAATTTAAAAACAAAATGGTTATTGGTTTTTACATATATTTCAATATAATTTCTTCCAATAATATTGTTAAATATTATGTTTCTATTAAAAATTTTCTCTTGAAAGCTAAAATGATCATTATGCTTGGGTCTTGGGTTGGTACTATCTGTGGCAAATAGCATGAATTTATTATACAATTAAAATATTTCTAAGTTACTAATAAAGTGCCTAAGCAATTATGCATTGATTAAATCCAATATGTCACCTTAATTATATTATTTCTACATACTTGGACTGCTTTTTCGAATGTGACTAAACATGCATTAAGTATTCCAGAATGTCTACAGGAGTCAAATATGTATTCTTCATGATGCATATAAGGTAAAATTGGACTCACCTCTCGCTAAATTCGCCTGATTTACCGGCGCACCATTGACTTTGATCCTCCTCCCGTCTGCAGTACATTTTAAAAGCATACTTCAATCAGGTGTTCACGTGGTACCCATTCAGGATCTGGTGTCCAACACTGATCGTTTGTAAATTTATAAACACAACTTTGCACACAATTTTTAGCACCGAGCGATTGGCCGTACTTTGTGACGTCAAGTCAATTTGAAACCACTTAACACATTATGAAACTTGCTATCGTTTAGTCTAGTAGATGAATACAAAAATGATAACTACGAATACCTACACAAAAACACTTAAGAAGCACTCATTTATTATTGTTTATTTCAATTTAATATTATATTTGTTACGTCCATTGCTGTTTACAATATTAAACTATATTCTGTTTAATATTTGTCTTACACCAGAAAAGATCAACAGGTTGTAACAGCGACAAAATACTAATTTGATAACACAAGAAGATACGAATTGCGAAGTTGAGATTCAAGAAAAGTCACATTGACAGTATATGTCACATTAACAGTTTATTGACGTTGACATTTTTAATGACAGCCAACATTTTTTTTTACTGTTTTAGAGGACTTTCCAATTTGCCATGCCATAGGTTGTTTTTTTTTATTTTTTGTTTTTAAAGTAGGGACTGTTTTATCTCTGACGATGACTAAAGTTGTTTATTTCAGGGGCCATATTACGCAACTTCTGTGGCTTTCACGACCGTGGACATCAACTGACATAGTTAGTAGTTACGTAGTTTTTTTTTAAACACTTTTAATTTGATAAAATCATTGAAAAAATCATATTAAATCGTGTTTAAAAAGATTTAACGTCACAATGTCAGTTGATGTCCACGGTCGTGAAAGCCACGCAAGTTGCGTAATCAGGCCGCAGGTCAATAATTATACCATGAAAAAACAAAGTTGGGTTCGGTGTACAAAAGGAAGTATGTTGAACAAATTCCAGCTAAAACGATAAAAAAAATTATCAGCTCATGTGTTTATCTGTGGACGTAGTGATTATTTACCCTGTGTTCCAGGAGCTGATAGTAAACGAAAATAACGTTTTTTTTCGTTCAGATTCGCGTTTCTTTAGCACTTTAAAGAATCATTATGATCGTTTTGAACTGTTCTTACTCGTGTTCCACAAGCAGGTGTCAGCTGTCAAAAACTGTTCAAAACGCTCAGAATGATCCCATCTTGTTTTTGACGTTTACTTAGATTTCACTGATCTCGATGTTATTTTTAAGTTATGGATCGAGCAAATTTATTATAGATTCTTTTATAATGTAGTTATTATTGTTAATTTAAAATATAAATAGAATTTATGAGATAAAAAGAAAATGTTAAATTTTGACATCTGTCAGTCGTTCCACTAGCAGTAAAGTTTGTTGAAACGTTCAGATCGAAAATTTCATTATTGTGCTAAAGAAACGACTGTGTGCGTTATGAATGATCTGAGCGTTCAGTGTAAAAAGAGCGCTTAAAGGAACACGCCCTTACTCTTTGATCTGTGGTTCGCAGTAGTCACTACTGTCAGTTGATTGTCAGTGTCAAATTTAAACGCGCCATTTTAATTTGAGCTAACTATTGAAGCCGGTTTTGTTAGCATTCTGTAAATTTTAATCCTAAATTTGGTTTTACAATTATAATTTTTCCAAATAAACAATGGGTAAAGATAAAAAAGGAGAAACAAGTGATGGTTCAAGTGAGGAAGAATACGTTGTCGAAAAGGTTTTGAACAGAAGATTGGTCAAAGGGAAGGTTGGTATATTATTTTGTAAGAGCGAGCGTCCAAAATCTCAATGCTATTTTAATGATTTTATGTATGTTTGTACTATCAATTATTTGTATATTATATTGAAGAACTTTAGAGAGGTTACAGCTTTTGCGGGATTTACCAATTCGTATTTTTCAACTTTTTAATAAAGTACGCAAAATGTATTTGTCATAAAGAGAACAAGCGATGGTCTTTTGTCTATTTGAATTTTAAATAAAAGCTACACACTGGCACTTATTACAGTGCTTGTTTCATTAGCAATTAAGTAATGAAGTTGTAAAGAAATACCACTTTTATTTACCATTCCTATCCTAATAATATGTAACATTTTTACAGGTCCAATATCTTTTGAAATGGAAAGGTTATAAGGAGGAAGAAAGTACTTGGGAGCCAGAAGAAAATTTAGATTGTGAAGAATTGATAAAGGCTTTTGAAGATAGCAGAAAGGAAAAAGAGGTATTACAACTTATATTTGAGTGTATTAGCACTTAAGCCAGAGGTTCTGGGTTTGACAAAAAGTTTTCATTGTTCCTGGGTCATAGATGTGTATTAATGTAATAAAAATCTAACATTTGTGTATAGTATAAAAGTATAAAATATATTTCTGTTGTTAACCTGTAACACAAGTTCTTTAGATTGTTTGGAAAGTGTCCATAGATATTATATTAGTAAATGTAAAAATTGGTAGCAATTTTTTTTCCTGTTACTAAATCCACTTATAATCTTAACATAGGCCAAGTCCAAAAAATTGGAAGAAGAAAAACGTGGTAAGAAACGTGTCCGTGAATCCAGTGAGGAAACAAGTTCTCGCAAGGGGAGAGGCATGAGCGTGTCCTCTGTTGACGACAATGAACAGTCCAAAGGGAGTAAAGGGAAGAAAGACGAAAAAGAAAAGTCAGGCTTTGAGAAAGGACTAAAAGCTGAAAAAATTATTGGTAAGTATATTGAACTTAATAATCCAGTGGTCATTTAACAATGCAATACTTTACTGATGAAAGAAAAGACAAGTATTTTAATTAATAATGTGTACTTTTAATTTAAAGGTGCATCTGATGTGACTGGAGACCTTATGTTTTTAATTAAATGGGCAGACTCTGATGAAGCCGAACTGGTACCTGCTAAAGTGGCCAATGTCAAGTGTCCCCAACAGGTATTTTTATTGTACATGTCAAATAACTTATTCAAAGGTAATAGAATAATTAATATTTTAATATTGAATACTTGAGGAAGTTACTAAAAAAATTATACACTTGCAGGTAATAGCTTTCTATGAGGAGAGGCTGACCTGGCACACGCCGGCAGAGTCAGAATGATAAGTGTTGTGCTGTGGACCATGTTATTGAGATATACGGAAATAAGCGTATGTAACATACTGTGGTGTTTGAACTGATTAATTGTATTACTTACTATTCATATTGATATGTCTGCATGGAGCTATGATGAATGACATGTCTAGATTTATGGGGATTTCATTTACATACTTTCACTTATGTATTTTGTTATTAAACGAGATGTTATTGAAAATTATTTTGTATTTCCATCTATGTAGCATGTGTACAAACAAAATACTGATATTAATATTTCCTAAGATGCCTCTAAACTGGCAATGCTGCATGCTGGCAGATTTTTTGTTCTATGTGTATGATGTAGTAATTTGTGATATTAAAGCATCATCCAGGTATACTGGTCTTAAGAATAAATAATAAATACATAAAGAAATAAACATGTCGATTTTAAAACCTTCTATGTTTTTTTGTTGCTTAAAAAAGTGTATGACTTATTACTTCTTCTTTATTGCTTATGAATGATGATAAATGCTATATGGTGCAACAATGTACACCGGGTCTATCGGCGACTGTATGATAATATCTTAAGTATTGATGGCTTGAATAACTTTTCATGTGCAAGACTCTTGAGTATACACTAAGCTTGCGACGCTAGTTTCCTTTTAGAATTAAAGGACATACTGTTTACTTACAAATAATAATTATTTGTCATAAAATAAAGATTATATTAATGGTATCATAAATTTTCTTTTTATCTCCTTTTTAAACTAGATTACATGCCGAGTCATCCAGGACCAAATAATAAAAACTATTTTGAAAAATTAAATTGATGAATGATACCATGTTTGCTGAAAATAGGGTGTACAAAATGAAAACACTTGCATATAGATCAATTATTATACTTTAAAAAATTACAATATAAAGAATAAATGCATAAATATTTTCTATATTATATCTTGTGCAGTCAGTAACTTATATATTTCTTATCTTCTAAAAATAAGGTACATATGGAAATACACTGTTAGTGTAGGTAGTTATACACCACACTGCCGATATTTTAATCGGCATTATGATTAGATCGTTTAGAACTAACCATGAACAACCATACATCTTAGCCCGTGGATTGGCATGACAGTATATATATCAATATAGAAATAATGTAATCTGCAGCTTCATGCCGGTTAGACGACAGGCAGTATGGTGTAAAGCTACTAATATAAACTTAGAACGAAATGTAAAGCTTAAATATATAGATACAGCTGGTACAATAAACATCAGCCTGTGTATCATTTACTAGAGAGCTAAATTATATAATATGGAACTTAATTAAACGGATTTTTAATTGAAGTCAGAAAAAAAGGCTTAAGTGATTCCTTAAGTGAGTCAGTGAAATTAATTTATGCTTTCTTATAATATCACTGACTGAGATAATGTAAATTAGAGTTAAGGCATAATAATGGGATTGCACAATGTGCCACTTGAGTGGACCACTATGATACGCCATATGAACACTAACAATCTGAATAATAAAATTACTATCACTACATACAGGTATATTTTCTTAATATTTAAACAAAAAAAAAACTTAACATTATTATAACTTAAATACATGTACATACAATGAGTAGTAAATTTGAGTAAAAACATGTCCGGTTATATGCAAATTGCTTATTAAAAATATTTTGAAATCAAGAAAACACTTGTTATAAGAGACCAGTTGAATAATTAATGGTGAAAATGCATCTTTGGAATTGTCAATAATAATTCACCTTAAATACTGAGATTAAGTACCTAACAAAAACAAAAGTGAAAGTTAAAAGAATGAAAAAGCAATTGAGTATTTGTAGACAGCGACGTCCTGCGAATGATGGTTATTTATGCTTGGAACTTGTAGTCTGTTTTGGTTGCACCGTGCCTGTGGATAAGGTAACATTATAAATAGACATGAATATGAAGACGGCACAGAGCCCTACTATAAAACTTCATCAGTGGCCACGTCAAGCCCATAAATTTACACTATAGTACGTACTATAGTACTATACTATAGTACGCATATTGTGCGGACGGTTCGCATATTGTGCGGACGGTACGCTCGACGTGCGGGCGGTACGCTCGGCATGCATGCGGTCCGTAACCCGTGAATTACGCTATATATGCGTGCAGTATGCAGTACGCTATACTGCCGCCCTTATCATAACGCAATTGACATTTTTGGCGAAAATGAGTTTAATAGTATATTCGGAATTACCGCAACGAGATCTACCAGGATTAATCACTCAATTTTTAATAGCTGTAAGTTTTCGTTATTTTGTTATTCATAAACAAAATATGTGGATCCATTCAAAACTAAAAACTAGTCATAACCATCGTAAAAATATAGTAAATTACCTAAATATGTAAATACAATATCACACATTCAAAGTCCACATTTATTAAATACTTGATATAAGTTGTGCCAGTTGAATAATTAATGGTGAAAAATGCATCTTTGGAATTATTAATAATAATTTATACACACCTTTAATACTGAGATAAGTATTTAACAAAAGTGAAAGTTAAAATAATGAAAAAGCAGTTGAGTATTTGATGACAGCGACGTAATGAAAGGCACTAAACAAAACGAAAATATTTGGAATATTCCTATTACTTTCACAGAGACAACAAAATAAAACTTTGATCGCGATTTACTCGAGAGCAATCTCCAAGCGAGTGGGTTGTTTATGATAAGGACGGCAGTATATGTGTGTGCTGCGCGTGCCGTACGGTTCGCTCATTGTCCGCGGCGTGTACGTACGCGAGGTGCTGCGCGTGCGTGGCGGTGGGCGCGATGAGCGGCGCCAGGCGCTCGGTGAAGCGCGCGAAGTTCCGCTCGAGCTCGCGCTGGTACTCGCGCTGCTCGCTGCCGATCAGGTTCTTGTTCTTCTTGAGCGCATCGTGACATCTACAACGAAATGCCAACCATTATATAATAATGCCATAGAAATGAGAAGGCATGGTATTTTAACAAGTCGTTATCACTAACATGCGTTGGTGAGATCGTGAATTAATATCATTGAACCAAAATGTCACGTTTTGTTTTGTTTATAGTATTTATTGTTAGAGCGGCAACAAAAATAATATATAATAATATGTGACAGTTTCTATAATGTCTAGTCTAGCCGTTGACTGACTGACATCATTTTTAGTAAGAGTCCCATTTTTACCTTTTACCCTATAAGCTCCATTAACCGAAGAATTTAGTGTAACATCATTAAACACAGAAGTATTTATCGAATGTGACACAGTAAACACTGAATATTCATGTATATAATATTGGATACTTTACTTCTTAGAGAAATCTTTGAAGGACAGACGCAGCTTGTTGGTGAGTCGCGTGGCGGGCTGCGTCCCCTCCACTACAGGCGCCAGGAATACCTTTAGACAAAATAAAATAAAATTCGTTTATTCTAAGAAATTGGTTACACATAAAAGAAAAAAATAATATTTTTTTCTATCTTTGATAACATTGATCTTTCCCGAACCTATTCGGTTTATCCACTACCATTACCACCTTTATTTTCATTTATACTAAGTTATAATACTCTAAGTTATAATCATTTAGGTTTATGCGTACATCACGATTATGCTGCGAAGTCTCGCTACTTATAGTTTTTGTATTATTTTTAGTGTAATGTTTATGTGTGTCAAAGAAATGATTTTATTTTTTATATATTCTAGTGGTTCTTTTTGTAATCTTTTTAAATCAGTTTCATGTGTTGTAACTCCTGTGGGTGCGACATCGTGTCACGTGTTGGACGCGTGTATCCGTACACATTCGTGATACATTTTGCCGGTTCAGTATATTATTACATAACAGCAAAAGTTTTTAAACGGACCAGGCCATATGTAAACGGCGGAATCATACATTTGGCGACATAATATACGCTATACCTGTGCGAGCTCTAACGGTCCCTGGTTGACGGTGGTGCCGATGCAGCCCTGCAGCACCATCTGTAACATCTTGGAGTCCGGGGGCTCCTGCCCCGTCGCCGCCGCCAACTCGTGTATCTGCAAAGTAAGCAATTAATTCATTTTCAAAAATGTATGCCCTCATAATAGAACATATTAATGGATGGAGGTGATATGTCGCAAAAAATGTTTACTTAGAAAATTGGGATTAAACTGTCACTTAAACATTTTAGGATTTTTAGTAACGTAGTAAGTACATTGATTCTAGAGACGGATCTTAAGATTAATGTAGGTACTTAATACATATAAAATGTTTCCTTCATCCATTTGTCTTAATTTTTTTTATTATGTAACAAATAACAATATAAATAACAATATGTATGAAATTAATTTATATTAATATAGAGAAATATGTCTTACTATCTTTATATAAAGAAATATGTCTCACTAAGTATATATACGGACACATTAATATATTATTAATTACTGTATCTGTATTCAGTAAAGCAATAAAACGACAGGTTACCTTTTTCTGAATATCCTCAATGGCAACTTCTATAGGTGTCAAAATAATAGTCGTCCGCTGCACAACCTGTAAAGAAAAATACTTTTTATTTCTTGTCTAATGTATAATTAATATATAAAACAAAATATTACTATAGTTTTGACACGCCATTTTGACACATGACTATAGAATATCTTTGGATTCATGTCGGAAATAATAAAATTATTGTATTGTATTGGCCAATTGGCATAACTAGTCTATGATTGTGTCATAGACGGGTTTGTTTACGTTTGGGTTAAAATGAAACGGGACATACTATGCGCACTCGTTAAATCGTGCGCGTGCGAGCGGGACTGAAAATCGAGGCCCAGGCGCCGCAGTTACCTGTATGCGCGTCTTGACGTAGGGGAAGTGGTGCGCGGTGGTGAGGATGGTCTTGCGCTTGCACTGCTCCGCCAGCTCGCCGTGCGCGCGCCCGTCCGCCGTGAACGGCGTCGCGTACATGAAGCGCTCTGTGGACGAACGGATTACTCACATAATAATAATTGATATTAAAAAAAACGATTCAAAATGAAAACATAAAGCCTTTATTTGAAGGTCAAAAAAAAATTACCACTACCACTGCTTCGGAACCCTAACCCGACGAGATGAACCGGTGTAAGAAACTTTTTTGTTTTGTGCTGCATCTGTTCTATGAATACATTAATTTTCAGTAATTCTACGCCTAAAAACTTAAAAACTTTATTTAGCTACCAAATATTAAACAAAAGAAAACTTTTTGCGTAGAGCACGCACGTGCGCATACGTACTGATGTTGTGGTTGCGCTCGTAGTGCGTGGTGCGCGCGCGCAGCTCGTGGGGCTCGAGGTAGGGCTCCACGTACGTGATCTGAATGTAGGCCTTGTCCGGGTCCAGGGTCCCCACGTCCACCACGTTCGAGTCCTTGATGATGACCACGTTCTCCGCTCCGAACCGCTGCCCGTAGAAGTTCTGGCATGTTGAACATGGGTTTGATTATAATAATTAGATTTATTATATTACCGTCCCACAGGAATCTGTATTTTATTTCATCAAGATCGGTCCACTCTTTCAGAGCTTATTTAATGCAAACAAACAATCAAATCTTTCCTTTTTTATAATATAGGAAACTAACTGGCCCAACAAAACTTATCACCAAATTGCAGTCTCATCAGTTGATCAATTTATGTAAGTATATGTAAATTTTTATACAATTTCAATTCTTTGTTTACATTAACATCACCTTGAATAGAAACGGAGTATACAAAGCTACTATATTTATATCCGTAGGCCGGCTACTTGGCACCGTGGCCCGTGATCCTTGTCCATTCTCCCTCTCTCTCGCTCACCTCCAGTCGGCTGAAGATCTCCGGCAGCTTGGTGAGCGCGTGCTCCTTGTAGACGAACTCCTCGCCGCCGAGGTCGCCGAAGCGCGCGCCGTAGAAGGACACGCGGAAGTACGCGCCGAACACGCGCTTGCCCGCCAGCTGCTCGATGCGCGTGAACGCCTCATTCAGTTTCCTGTGTGCAATCAATTTAACATTAAATACAAGCAAAGGCCTGGTATGGCCTCAGCCGGAAATGGTGAAATACGTCAGTTTATATACAGCTAGCTTTTGCCTGCGGCTTCGCCCGCACGGAACAAAATATTATGTAGTAATAGTAGTATTCATGTTACTTCTCATTCCTCCAAGAATATGTGTACAAAGTTTTATGATGATCATTTAAGCTATTCCCGCGTGAAAGCGTAACAAATAAATGGACAACAAAGCGTAATAAATTAACGGCTTGTTAAAATACCATGCCTTCTCATTCATTGGTAGGAATTACGAGAGGAACAACAAGATGTTTAACGAAGGATTAACTTTAACATTGCGTGGTGAAACAGGACTTAAAAGTACTAAATATGAGTGAGTTTCAGGCATCGCCTGCGTGTGCGTACCCGTGTATGTTGGCGAGCTTCTTGTAGTCGCGGGCGTCCTCGGCGATGGGGATGAGCACCTTGTACAGCTCGTTGACCGTCTCGTACAGCCCCGCTGCCATCAGCTCGCCGGCCGCGTGCTCCAGCAAAGCCTAGAGACGAAAAATTTATAATACTGCTCGAGGTACTCCGTGCTGTGTGTGTAAATCACTGATTAAAATCCGGCTCGAAGAACCATATGTACTATTTGTTTAATTTGAGATTATGTTTGCTGAGTGAAAATAAGATGCTGTTGCAAATTTGTATATCTGTTAAGATTACATACTGAATGCTTATGAGCTACACTAGACCGCAACGCGCGAAGGTAATGCGGGAACGAAATTAATAACTATCTATTGCCAAGATCATAAACTAGAACGGAGCTCAGGCTAACATTATGGTGGGGCGAGGCAGCGCCTCATCTCCACGCACGCAGCTGGCACCAATCCTATGTCGAGATCATCAGCCTGAATGAAATAGCCTGCCTGCAGCTCTATGGGCCCAGATATCGCGGGATCGGGCGCCATCTCGTCGAATGCCCCACCCCCTGTTCCACCCCACAACTGCATAATCATGCACCAGACACATGCCCGCCTCAAAGAGTCCCATTGAGATCATAAGCCTGAATAAAAGCTTGCCTGAAGCTCTATGGGGCCCAGGTGGTGTATTGCGGGGTCGGGCGCGGACTCGTCGAGCGCGTTGTGCGTGACGCGCGCCAGCAGCGCCGCGCCCCGTCCGCGCGCACGCAGCTGCTCAGCCACCAGCGCCGCGCCGTGCACCAGGCACATGCCCGCCTCCGCGTGGTTCGAACGCTGTAACGTAACCATTCAACACGATTAGGACATGGATCACACTTCATATAAATCGCGGCCACCTTATGATCCAATACTCTTCATGCAAGCCAAAAAAATTATATCTTTGCAAAGGAAGTAGAACTGAATACCTTTCACTACGGCAGCAATATTCTTGGATCACTGGATCAAAAAGTATTCAACGTTAAAAAAATTTATTTGTGGACTTATATGGCGACTTCTACAGGTATGAGTTTTAGCTAAAGTTGCTTAAAGAAAACTAGAGCTTCATTTTCATAAGTTATAAGTCTGTAGGGCGTGACAAGGCGGCTCACCTCCATATGCTTCTGTGCCATATTGCTGAGCCAGGTGAGACGCAGGTCGGGGCTGTGCTGGTAGCCGCGCGCAATGCGGTACATCAGGTCCAGCAGCATCTCCGGGTCCTCTTGGAACTCCTTCATCTTGACCGTGTCGCTCAGGATCATGTGCAGGTTGAACACCAGGTCTTTCACCTGTAAGATACAAAAAATTGCAATATACCTCTCCTTTCACCATGTTACTACTTTATAACGAATTAGGCCGCAAGGATGCGTTGCGAGCAACGTGTTTTCCAATATAATTGCTGAGCGAGGCAAATGAAGCAACTCTTTTGGTTCTTGTAAAACACGTTCCTCGCAACACATCTGGTGGAAAAGTATCTTTAGGCCGACTGACCTGCTCCGGGAAGCTGGTGCCGGCTAGGTCGTGGTCGTGCTCGGCGTACGTGAGCACGGTCTTGAGCGCGCGCCGCAGCGACTCCTCGCTCAGCGTCGCCGACGTGCCCACCAGCGACGACAGCGACATCGTCACCTGCATCTTCACGCGACTGAAGTTCTGAGAAGAAAATGTAATTGTCAATGCAATATATTTGTTGCAGCTTAAGCTTAGTAAAAAACTTTTAACTAAACTTACCAGTCTACTGAAATTCGACGTTGGTACATAGTTATTGAAATAAATACACGCACGTTAATATATTACTTTTATATTACTCACATTCCCGAGGTGGTAGTGCTGGCGCATGAGCGCGTACAGCGTGGCGGCGGCGTGCGCACGCGTCACGCCCGCCAGCGCCGCGCAGTGACGCAGCAGCACGCGGCACAGCGCCGGGTCGCGCTCCGCCGACACGCACGACCAGCCCAGCTGGCAATATCATTTTTTTTATTGTAACATAAATCGAGTAAATTTTTAAATTATTATAAGGTGTAGTATTGAGTATTTTCTTTGATTAAAATTTTTGATTTGCTTGCTTTATTTAAAAAATAAACTTATTTTTATAGTATGTACTTTCGTCGTCTAAATAACGCTTCGATGTCCTTCCGTGGTCTTTTGCCAAACGCTGCCCAGCTGAGTTGGATTAAAACTAACCTCGAAGTTAGATCTACCTAACTGGACTTGTCCCAGGTATATTTTGTACTCGCCAACACCTCCAAGTGTAGAATTTACAACGGTTACTGGGATGGGATCAGTAACACAAGAGTAGTTTAAATTTAGTATATATCTATTTTTAATCCGATGTTCTACCTTGAGTATAAGCGCGCGCACGGTGGCGAACATGTGCTGTAGTACGACGGTGCTCTGGTGCCACTGCAGCGCGCGCACCAGCACGCTCAGCGCGCCGCCGCACGCCGCGCCGCCCCACTCCAGGCCGGAGCTCGCCTGCAGTCATACCACTTTTATGAACAAAATACGCTTTGGAAAGAACTTATCAGTTTTTATAAAAACATTTTAAGTGAAGAATGTCGTAAATAAATTAACAGTTCGCATATGCACAGTATGAAAAACACATTTTGGCACAGTAAGGGTGCTTTGCCACCAGTGATAAGCAAGGATAAAGCGATACCTAGCAACGCTCGGCATATTAGTTCTAAAAAAACACATTCAGAAATGTGTTATCAATGGAAAAGTTGCATTAGGAGACTTTTTCCTTGAGCTGCCCTATACCATAATATATCACAGCCTGACAAACAATACACACCTGCACAAGCGCCTCGAGCGCGTGCAGCAGCACGAGCGCCACCTCCGCGGCCAGCGCCTGCGCCAGCGCGGGCAGCGGGCGCGCGGGGGAGGCGGGCCGCGAGCGCGCCGCTCCGCGCACCCACTCCTTGCGCCACCGCTCGCGCCCCGCGCCGCCGCGCCCGCTCGATCCGCCTGATAAACATATTTTATTAAGTGTTAGGTGGTAAGTCAACGTATTCCCGTTAGGAGGTGATAGATGGGGTTTAAAGGGGTGTAAATTATCGCAAATAGTCGTCACCTCTATCTAATACGTCGAATTTAGCAATAATTCAGTTTATTATTACTAAGCAAAAGGATATAAAATTTACAATGGTAATGAAACAAGTGGATACGCACTTTGGTACGCACCTTTGCGTCTCATGATGAAGTCGGAACGGGCTGACCCCTGGCCCAGTATCACGTCCTCGAGCTTCGCCTTGATGTCGGTCGTTTTGCGCACGTTCTGTTGTGCGCATTTCATAATTTCCTTGCGACCCTGTACGAAATAAAATATAAATTTGTTACTACATGTTGCCAAGGTAAATATGCGCTTAAAAGGTCATGGAAACCGTTCCATTTGCCATTTTCATTATGTCCATCTCATAGTAGCACCGATAATTTCAGAGCCTACTAATATTTAGTATTCTTCGGCTTCATACTCCATGAACGGTATTTTATTACACATTTACATTTCAACTAAGCGTTTGATTTTTATCATCAATAAACAACAGACATCACGCGTGCTGTTGGTCAGGTGTTGCTATAAATAGCAACGAGCAACACTCGAAAACTCGGTTCCATTAGCGTAACCCACACATATAGATTTAGGATTTTCTTCGGAACTTATGTCTGCACCCGTACAAGTTGTGTTGTTCACTGTACCTTGTACTCGTGCGCGGCGAAGGCGAGGTCGATCAGTTGCAGGAAGCTGTAGAGGCGGGGCGGCGCGAGGTCCTGCAGGCAGGCCAGCAGCGCGCCGCGGTCCGCCCAGCGCAGCACCCACACCACGCACGTCACCAGGTTGCGGCTCGTCTCGCTGTTGAACGCCGCGCGCCCGCCCTGCAACACCGACACTTTATAACGTCTACAAACTTATTTATAAACTATGCAAATGCAGTTAATATTATGGTTCCGTTTGACGTCCAAAGTCCTTTATGAGAGTACATCGCTTGCTACCGATTGCAGTCCATAGATGTCGTACCGTACCGTTACCGCTCCCAGCGCCACCTTCCGTTAAATCTGTGAACTAAGTGAAAACCACAAGCCGCCATCTTTGATATATCAGATCATTTGTTGCGTCGTTTTTGCAACCATGCAGTCGCTAAAAACTTACTTATTTAAGTTATAAATTTAACTTATCTTTTAATTTTAAAATCTATTTAAAACAAATTTTTGAGTTTTATAAAGTCGTAAAACCGTTACTGATCGTCAATAGAGTTCATTATACAGTTTTTTACCGCGTATCGGGTAGACGTAAATCACGCGATCGGGATATCGCGGTGAAAAGTTCGTCATTTTGAACTCGTTATTGGCGGTTACTGTAGAAGATGGAGCAGAAAATCTCTTCGCCGTTTGAAATTAGGATCGAAGCAAAGGTTTGCAGCCGCATTTGGTGAGTGACATGATAAATTTTCACGATTATGCGGCGGGTACTAATGATCTACTTCTTGAGATCGTGCCTAATTCGGTGACCTGTTTATCATAGCGTGATATCCGAATAGTATAAAAGTAATTAATTAACAAAACATGCTATTTTTAAACTTTTACGACTACCGCCATTTTTGGAACGGAGACGTATTACCTAAAATGTAAACGTATTAATACAATAAACCGCTGTCTTTTACATTTCAAATGGCTATGTAAATATATTAATACAAATATTTCATTACTAAATCGAATTTTCCATCCGTTACATCATTTACGTTTACTTCGCGGAGGGTAGTAAAATATTTTTTGCGAAGTTGTTCAGCTCTTTTCTATTGCTAATTGAGCCAGTACGTACAGTTCTGCAGATATTTAGTTTAAAATACATTATACATATAACATTTCTGATCGAAATATATCGATGTTTACACTTGTAACATTTGTGATCAAAATAGATCGATGTTTACATTCATAACATTTCTGATCAAAATAGATCGATGTTTACACTGATAACATTTCTGATCCAAATAGATCGATGTTTACACTCATAACATTTTCGATTCAAATAGATCGATGTTTTCACTCATAACATTTCTGAACGAAATAGATAGATGTTTACACTTGTAACATTTGTGATCAAAATAGATCGATGTTTACACTCATAACATTTCTGATCCAAATAGATCGATGTTTGACACTCATAACATTTCCGATCCAAATAGATCGATGTTTTTACTCATAGCATTTCTGAACGAAATAGATCGATGTTTGCACTGGAGGTACCTACAACTTTTCCTGACCTTCTATAGGTACGTTAAACGTCTTGACTGTTCGGTTCTAACAGTAGACGCCTGAAAATATTTTTAATCAACATACCCTAAGCCTATATAATATAGATATCTAATGCTTGACAAGCCAAGATAAAAAGTAGGCGGACTGGATAACATAAATTCAGGTTACGAACACACAAGTTCTCTGGAACCATCATTAATAAATAAATCGTGGGTATTCGAACAAAAATTATACTGGCGATCCAAGACTTTGCGAGCCATCCTCACTCTTAAAAAAAGAAGGGGGGGGGGGGGGGGGATATAATATATTATATAATATGACCACATAATATATAAGAGATCAAAACTTTACTGATTTTCCTCAAATATTATCAATAAAGTGGTAGAAATCCATTGTACAGTCGACGCCCTCACGATATTAATCAAAGTCATTAGATTTGCAAATCTCGTTCATTTTGTAGTTGTGGCTAAAATACCATTAAATATATAACACAGACTGTTGGTATGCTTGATATATAAATATCGACCGAGATGATGAAATACATGGCCTTCTAGTACAGTACATCAAACCAAGATTCAGGCTTCAACAATTCTAAAGGTTCTAAACTTTGGCTGGTTTTGAACTATAAATGTCAGCTTACCGAGGACATTAAAATTTATAAATAATTGTTGGCTATTACATAATACCAACTGCAGTAGTTCAGGCTATAAATTAGCATCTTAACCTAAATCTCCCGCGCGGGGAAAGGTCGTATCACCTCGCAGTCAAACTGCAAAGTCAATATTTATGGTATACAATACGCTATACAAATTCCCTGTTCAAAAAGTCAGTAAGTACAGAAGGGTTATTACAATACATTAACTAACAGCTGACAGTTTAAGCTGGTCTTCTACCTCTTGGAAGTTAGGACTATAATATCACCTTCGAAACTGAAAAATTTGCCTCCTAACCTTCATCCCGCTGGGACAGGTCGTATAGCCGCGCACTTACACTGCAAGAGTAATATTTAAGGGACACAAAACCTATACAAATTCCCTGTCGAAAGTCAATAGGGACAGTACAAGTTCATTACAATACATTGACTAATAGCTGATTGTTCAAGCAGGTCTTACTCCTCTTGGGACTATAATATCAGTGTCGAAACTATTTACCTCCGGGTATAGCAGGATTGCCGTTGGCTGAAACGCCAAACATTTGCGCCTATTTACTTTACGTATACCAGGTCCTATGAAAATCGGGCAGTGGTCTGTTTGTCGCACAAACGGATTCAGCTTTACAGAGTATAATATTAATATTATGTCCACTTTGGCCTTCGAGTCATTGTCGACGCGTTCTTTACCTATGTCCAATATACAAAGTCTAAAGTTTTATAATGGCACACATCATAATACAGATTTCTTAACGATGATATAAAGTATATATATAGATGAAATAAATTTCCTATCAATTATATAAATTCAAGAGGTTTATAATGGCATAGGTACATTATAATACAAATATCCTGTTGATGATATAAAGTGAAGATGTTTATAATACCACATATTCAAATACAAAGATTGATGATACACAAACAATATGTTTATAATAGCACACGTTCTAATACTAATACAGGTATTGATGATACGCAAACAAGATGTTTATATGATGGCACACATCCTAATATAAGGTTTCTATTGATGGTATACATTCATGAGCTTTATAATGGCATACATTCTAAGACGAGGTTCCTGTCGATGATACGAAGACAAAAGTTTTATAACGCAGATACAGACGCACATCCAAATATGTTGTATTTATTGAAAACCAAGATATTCCAGACGTACTAGAACTCATGGTCTCTTGTCTGTAGTCGACTTTGGGTCAAAATCAGTCCTAGACTTAAGGGTCGAAAGCTCGCACATTACAGCTTCAAAGGCTACATAAAGCTCGGTACACTCACCATGACACTTTAATAAAGTTTTATTCAAAAAATAGATACTGTATATGTGCTAGAGTTTATGGAGTTTCCTGTGCAGCTGGCGGTTGGTCCCTCATGCAGGTCTCGCCTCATAGGGTTTATCAACTTTGCAACCTTCATCACCCCAATCGGGAAGGTTGCTTGCCTAACGCTGGCACGCTACAGCTTCAGTAAAAGTGTATGGAACACTAATCGCAACTACGAAGTTCCTGTCAAATTAAGACACTGAAGACGTGATGCAGCTTATGGACATCTGTTCCCTAATTGCCGGTCGGTCACCTAGCAAGATCTTTGCGACGATTTCCACAGTCCTGGAAAGGATCAAAGGCGACATAGTCGGTAATATTATAACTTATTTATCTTTAATTCTCAGGAATAAGTCTAGATTTGCAGAGATGTTCTATTACACTATTACATAGCGTATAGTACTTGTACCATCCAGGTAATATATTTTATTCATAGAACCAAAAGTGTCACACGATGGCATCGAATAGTAACTAACTTTTTAACTTTGCAAGACGTTTTTAATTGCATTCAACCCTTACTAGTAGCGGAGTCGATGGTTCTAAAATTTTGTGATACCCCAGTTGCTTGGAATGTAAACTAATCCCCACTGGCGGTGCAATATTTCTATCTTGGTGAACGCCTCAGGTACTTTTACAGTTTTCCTCTCAAAATACGTATTATGTCATAAAGCTATATATATATATATTTTTACGCTACGCCTGGAAACTTACATCAGTAGTAATTATTGTGATGTCGGATTACGTGAACAAAAATATATTCTTAAATAAAGAATTAAATACTCGACCAGTCTCTTGACACACAGTAATACTTGATAGGTGTAATTGTGATTCTTTTATTACTTTAAAACTTTATCACATTGTTGCATTATTCACAAGCCACCAGAAGATAACAAACACGTCTCTCATAAAGGACTTTGGACGTCAAACGGAACGATAATATATACATTTTACCTTCCAATAAAATGTGTATTATGTTCCTTAACGTCCAAAGTCCTAATAAGGGCTTCCTGGTGTCCATCCTCATCATTATGAGACACTTACAATGATCTGATATATCAAAGATGGCGGCTTGTGGCTTTCACTTAGTTCACAGATTTAACGGAAGGTGGCGCTGGGAGCGGTAACGGTACGGTACGACATCTATGGACTGCCATCGGTAGCAAGCGATGTACTCTCATAAAGGACTTTGGACGTTAAGGAACATAATACACATTTTATTGGAAGGTAAAATGTATATATAATATCCTTTATTTATTTCCTAATAATTCTTCACAACAGAAAATTGCTTAAATGTCTATATTTGAAGCTAGTTTCATAAACTCGGCGTCTCTTGTACTAAGCTAAGGTCGTGATATTATATATTTGTTATGGTATGATCTATCGTAAATTATTACTTGTGTGTAATAAAGATGTTTGCTATTTGTATACCAAAATACGAAGTTCACCTGTTTGAATTCTTCGGGAGAAGTCGCGGGCTTGAAGGTGCCGAACTGGCTCATCTCACCGTCGAGCTGCAGTATATCTGAAAGAGATTGTCAGAATAACGTTGTGGAGTGTATCTTTTGACATCCCGGCCGTTGTTGCTCAGATTTTATTATTACGTGTCTTTTAGTACTTAGCTTAGTGCCTTATCACACTGGCTGTTTGCGAGCGGTGGCGGGGCGGAACGGGGTGCAACGAGTGCGTTTCGGGCGTGCGGTGTTTTTGTAGTGTACTTGGGGTTTTCTCTCCAAACTGATTTGATTTTGATTAATTTTCGATCGTGATGCATACTCCCGAATAAATTGACGTATGTTTATTTTGATTCTCAGTCGATTGATATGGCCGGGAGTATAAAAATGTACGATCTAACGATTTTCTTTATCCTGGTTAGTTTCAAAGTAATCCACCAAATAAAATACAATAGACGTTAAGTTCGAACTGATTCGATTGTGTCGGAAGTAAGCCTGCTTGTAGCGATTTACTATAAACAATGAATGGCCAGTGTATTAGGAAAAAAAATTAGGTCTCTTAGGGCATAAACTGAGTTAAGCGGGCACCCGCGCGGCTTCATACAAAAGTGACCCGTCGCGGAAAGCCGCGCGGGAGACCCGTCGCGGGAAGGCGGGCCGCGCGCCCGCGCTACTGAGCCCGTCTCCCCGCGACGGGCACCCGCGCGGGTCACTTTTGTATGTAGCCGCGCGGGTGACAGCTTCATGTTTCAAATAAATAAGTAGATTGACTTGGCAATCGCATGAAAACAACATAATATTTATCTCACAGTGATACGTATATTAAATCAGATCTTTTAGTGCGATTGCCAATCAATCTACTATTTATTTTAAATATGAAAGATTATTAATAATATTGATTTTGATCACTATAAGATGTTGTTAGACCGACCGACTAACCCCTACTTGTCATAACATGTATCTCACAACTTTTTACGGTAGAAGAACGAAGTAGCGAGACTTGGCACTTTTTACAAGTTATATTTTTGATAGGAACTGATTTCTTTTTGTAGAAAATTTACTAAAACGCGTGTTTTTGTTAAAAAGTGCAAATATAACTTTGTAATCCTATAGGTTTATTATGGATTACAAAGTTAATTGTGCAGTTAGCGTATTTAGATAACTAGACAGAAATTCCAAAATGTTTAGGTTTTTCCGTCATTTATATACTAAACGCTACTTGTATTCCAAATTTGAAGCTTCTATGTCTGCTAGAAGTGCCTAATACTTTTGATGCTCGGTCAGTGAGTGAGTGAGTTAGTGACAAAATTAAGTTTGACAAGTTATAATTCTTAAACTTCTGTTTCAAATTGAATGAAATTAGACCGTAACTAAAAATGCAGGCTTCTCTGGCTTTAACCCACAACAAAGTTATAAGTTATAGGTTGAAAATGGCCTGAACTGCTTCGAGAAAAGGAGGGTACGACCGTGCTTAACTTGGCAGATTATAGACGTACATCCTCACCCTGTCATTTGGAACCAGGCGAATGAATTATATAAAGACCAAGGCGCGCGGACGGCAGCATGGCTCTAAATTTGCAAATAATTATAACCTATTTGAAAATTTCGAAAATTTCAGTGACGCAGAAAAATCATAATATTAAGTTCTCCATCGATACGACTGTTGAACGACGTACATGCAAACTGTTAAAATTAAACTGGAGACACTGCGTAAGTCGGGTCTCCGCGACGGGCTCCGCGACGGGCCACGCGACGGGCCACGCGACGGGCCCCGCGACGGGCCACGCGACGGGCCACGCGACTGGCCACGCGACGGGCCCCGCGACGGGCCACGCGACGGGCCACGCGACTGGCCACGCGACGGGCCCCGCGACGGGCGCCCGTTTAACACAGTTTCAGGCCTTAGACTTTGACTATGATATTTTGGATGGTGGCGCTAAAATAAATGACGTAAATGACATTTTTTCGAGAGCGATGCCTATAGAAGAAAATAAATTTATAAAAGACTTTTAGTCTAGCTAAGAGAAATTTACCTTTGGGCGTAGCGGCGGCGCGGTGGAGGCGCGGCTGCACGTCCATGGCGATGGTGAGCAGCGGCAGGTACAGCTGCGCCACGCGCGCGCGCAGCTCCGGCCGCGCCAGCCGCGGGTCCGCGTCGTGCGCGCTCAGCAGCGCCGCCAGCGCGGAGACCGCCGCGCACTGCAGCACCGGCGACCTGGGCACATGTTGGTATATATACTGTCCGTCACTGCTCACCGTGAGGTGAGAATTGCCTACCTATGTTCTTTGTGCGAGTAATCGTTACCGTGAAGTTAATTATTTCTATGGCATCGAAGCAAGGCGCTAGTGGCATTCTATGGTAATTGATTCGATGTCATACATGACTATGTAACATGTTCATATAACTAGAATTAGTTATATGAAGACCTCATGGTGAGTAGTGAATTAGTGATAGACTGGTAATAACAACGTCCCCCCAAGTGTGAGTGCTTTTTAGGGAATTATGAGGTTTCTGTAGTTATATTATATGGGTTCTCGGGACACTCACTGGAGGTCAAGCGCGGCGGCGAGGTCGGCCAGCAGCAGGCCGGCGAGGTAGTGGCGCGAGCGGAAGTCCACGCTGAGGGTGGCCAGGCGGCGGCCGTCCTCGCTCGCGGTGGTGGAGGCGGAGGCGGACGCCGAGACGGGGGCGCGCGCGGGCGGCGGCGCGCACGGCGACGGCGGCGGCGGCGGCAGGCACAGCGACACGTAGTGCTCGTGCGAGCATATGATGCGCAGGAACGACAGCTGCGCCGACAGACAGATTTATTACACGAGATTATTTATAACTCCTATCGAGTTGCATAGTACGTCCCAGATAAACCAACCAGATAAACATAAACAAACTAGTCTATGACGGAACCATAGGCTAGAGATGCCAATTGGCCAATATTACTGCAATGAATATTGTTTGCTACTAGTCCATATACTATAGACCTTATTCTAGTCTAGCTATTCTTTTATTATTAATAGCTAGCTATTCTAGTCGGCAGTGTCAAAATAGCGTATTTTTACAGTGACCGTTTTTATTTGATGTTTAAACATATAAATTATTGTTTAATTGTTATAAAATCAATATGATCCTTTAATATTACGGTGAAAGTGTTGATAAGTGTGCACAATAAGTAAATATGTCAAAATTTCGGTGTTTTTGGTTTGTATACTTTTACGTTGAATTTATCTGGGACTTACTATAGATAAACTGGAAAACAACATTTTTAGTTGTTCCAACGCGGTAATTGAACCCGCTAACTCCGAGCCAGGCGTGATAAATGAACAGACTAAAGTACACACTTGAACGATAGCACAAGTTAACTTAAACAAATCGTGTTCTGCAATGAAATTAGATATCTCGTACCTTGTAGTGCACGAGCGGCACGGCGTCGGGCAGCGAGGCGATCTTGGCGCACATCTGCTTGTGGTAAGTGCGCACGAGGTTGAACACGTAGCCGCGGTCCATGAGGCTCAGCAGGTCGAACAGGAAGAACGCCAGGCTGTTGTTCAGGCTCTGAGTGAGCCGACTGTCCTTGCCGTACCTGAACAAATTTTTTACAAAACGTTTTACACCACGTCAATCTAGCCCCGTGCTTGGTATCCGAAGAACTTGTGTTACAGGTACCATACAACGGAAATATATTTAATACTTATGTACTATACACATATTTAAGATTTTTATTACATTAATACACCTCCATGACCTAGGAACATAGAACACTTTTTTTCCTTCGACGGGATTCAAACCCGCGACCTCCCGCTCGAGCACCGACGCGCTCAACCACTCCGCTACAGAGGTGGTCAAATATAAATATAGATCAAAAAATAAAAATATAGATCAAGATAGGAGAAAAATAAGGCCTATGTGTAAGCAAGTTCCTTCGGCTCGCTCCGTCCCTCTGCGGCGCGTACGTAATGTGCGCGTACATTATATGAGTCATATAGAATCAACAACAGCAATCTGACTTATTATGGATACCGATACAAAGTAAAAATTAAGATTGCTGTTTTTGATTCCATACGACTCATATGGCCGTTTACCTGGCGATGATCTCCGCGGTGACGTTGCCCACCAGCGCGGCCACGTCGTCCGTGTAGTGGTCGGGGAAGCGCGCGCGCCGCGGCGTGTCGGCCCCGCCCCCCGCGCTGCGCCACACGTACCTCATATGGCCGTTTACCTGGCGATGATCTCCGCGGTGACGTTGCCCACCAGCGCGGCCACGTCGTCCGTGTAGTGGTCGGGGAAGCGCGCGCGCCGCGGCGTGTCGGACCCGCCCCCCGCGCTGCGCCACACGTACCTCATATGGCCGTTTACCTGGCGATGATCTCCGCGGTGACGTTGCCCACCAGCGCGGCCACGTCGTCCGTGTAGTGGTCGGGGAAGCGCGCGCGCCGCGGCGTGTCGGACCCGCCCCCCGCGCTGCGCCACACGTACCTCATATGGCCGTTTACCTGGCGATGATCTCCGCGGTGACGTTGCCCACCAGCGCGGCCACGTCGTCCGTGTAGTGGTCGGGGAAGCGCGCGCGCCGCGGCGTGTCGGACCCGCCCCCCGCGCTGCGCCACACGTACCTCATATGGCCGTTTACCTGGCGATGATCTCCGCGGTGACGTTGCCCACCAGCGCGGCCACGTCGTCCGTGTAGTGGTCGGGGAAGCGCGCGCGCCGCGGCGTGTCGGACCCGCCCCCCGCGCTGCGCCACACGTACCTCATATGGCCGTTTACCTGGCGATGATCTCCGCGGTGACGTTGCCCACCAGCGCGGCCACGTCGTCCGTGTAGTGGTCGGGGAAGCGCGCGCGCCGCGGCGTGTCGGACCCGCCCCCCGCGCTGCGCCACACGTACCTCATATGGCCGTTTACCTGGCGATGATCTCCGCGGTGACGTTGCCCACCAGCGCGGCCACGTCGTCCGTGTAGTGGTCGGGGAAGCGCGCGCGCCGCGGCGTGTCGGACCCGCCCCCCGCGCTGCGCCACACGTACCTCATATGGCCGTTTACCTGGCGATGATCTCCGCGGTGACGTTGCCCACCAGCGCGGCCACGTCGTCCGTGTAGTGGTCGGGGAAGCGCGCGCGCCGCGGCGTGTCGGACCCGCCCCCCGCGCTGCGCCACACGTACCTCATATGGCCGTTTACCTGGCGATGATCTCCGCGGTGACGTTGCCCACCAGCGCGGCCACGTCGTCCGTGTAGTGGTCGGGGAAGCACGCGCGCCGCGGCGTGTCGGACCCGCCCCCCGCGCTGCGCCACACGTACCTCATATGGCCGTTTACCTGGCGATGATCTCCGCGGTGACGTTGCCCACCAGCGCGGCCACGTCGTCCGTGTAGTGGTCGGGGAAGCGCGCGCGCCGCGGCGTGTCGGACCCGCCCCCCGCGCTGCGCCACACGTACCTCATATGGCCGTTTACCTGGCGATGATCTCCGCGGTGACGTTGCCCACCAGCGCGGCCACGTCGTCCGTGTAGTGGTCGGGGAAGCGCGCGCGCCGCGGCGTGTCGGACCCGCCCCCCGCGCTGCGCCACACGTACCTCATATGGCCGTTTACCTGGCGATGATCTCCGCGGTGACGTTGCCCACCAGCGCGGCCACGTCGTCCGTGTAGTGGTCGGGGAAGCGCGCGCGCCGCGGCGTGTCGGACCCGCCCCCCGCGCTGCGCCACACGTACCTCATATGGCCGTTTACCTGGCGATGATCTCCGCGGTGACGTTGCCCACCAGCGCGGCCACGTCGTCCGTGTAGTGGTCGGGGAAGCGCGCGCGCCGCGGCGTGTCGGACCCGCCCCCCGCGCTGCGCCACACGTACCTCATATGGCCGTTTACCTGGCGATGATCTCCGCGGTGACGTTGCCCACCAGCGCGGCCACGTCGTCCGTGTAGTGGTCGGGGAAGCGCGCGCGCCGCGGCGTGTCGGACCCGCCCCCCGCGCTGCGCCACACGTACCTCATATGGCCGTTTACCTGGCGATGATCTCCGCGGTGACGTTGCCCACCAGCGCGGCCACGTCGTCCGTGTAGTGGTCGGGGAAGCGCGCGCGCCGCGGCGTGTCGGACCCGCCCCCCGCGCTGCGCCACACGTACCTCATATGGCCGTTTACCTGGCGATGATCTCCGCGGTGACGTTGCCCACCAGCGCGGCCACGTCGTCCGTGTAGTGGTCGGGGAAGCGCGCGCGCCGCGGCGTGTCGGACCCGCCCCCCGCGCTGCGCCACACGTACCTCATATGGCCGTTTACCTGGCGATGATCTCCGCGGTGACGTTGCCCACCAGCGCGGCCACGTCGTCCGTGTAGTGGTCGGGGAAGCACGCGCGCCGCGGCGTGTCGGACCCGCCCCCCGCGCTGCGCCACACGTACCTCATATGGCCGTTTACCTGGCGATGATCTCCGCGGTGACGTTGCCCACCAGCGCGGCCACGTCGTCCGTGTAGTGGTCGGGGAAGCGCGCGCGCCGCGGCGTGTCGGACCCGCCCCCCGCGCTGCGCCACACGTACCTCATATGGCCGTTTACCTGGCGATGATCTCCGCGGTGACGTTGCCCACCAGCGCGGCCACGTCGTCCGTGTAGTGGTCGGGGAAGCGCGCGCGCCGCGGCGTGTCGGACCCGCCCCCCGCGCTGCGCCACACGTACCTCATATGGCCGTTTACCTGGCGATGATCTCCGCGGTGACGTTGCCCACCAGCGCGGCCACGTCGTCCGTGTAGTGGTCGGGGAAGCGCGCGCGCCGCGGCGTGTCGGACCCGCCCCCCGCGCTGCGCCACACGTACCTCATATGGCCGTTTACCTGGCGATGATCTCCGCGGTGACGTTGCCCACCAGCGCGGCCACGTCGTCCGTGTAGTGGTCGGGGAAGCGCGCGCGCCGCGGCGTGTCGGACCCGCCCCCCGCGCTGCGCCACACGTACTCGCCCATCGACTTCACCATTAGCTCGAATAACGCCCTGTAACATTGTTTGGATTACTATCATCTATTGAACTTTAGTGTGTGCTAACGGCCATCTAAAAACTGTCAAGCACGAGTCGCATTCGCGCACGAATGCGACTCGTGCTTTACAGTTTTTGACGTCCGTCTATCAGCGCTGAGCGGTGTCTCATAGTTACCAAGTTTTGGGAAATTCAATTAAGAGAGTTACGGAGGTGCGAGACCTCGGCGTCTTTTTGGATTCTAAGCTTAATTTTAATCTACACATAGATAAGATTGTGACGAAAGCTCTTAAAACTCTAGGCCTTATTATGCGCCTCAGTAAGCCTTTCCGTAGGGGTGACACTTTGAAGACGCTATACACTTCTTACGTGCGTAGCATCCTCGAATTTGGTAGTGTAGTCTGGAGTCCCAAATATGCTGTTCACGTTCAGAGGTTAGAAAAGGTACAGAAGAAGTTCATAAAATACCTAGACTATCATTCTGGACACAGATACACAGAGTACACCGAAAGCACTAAACGGTATCGTATGCTCTCTCTGTATTCCAGACGTGACTACCTGGACGCTACTTTTCTATACAAAATAGTTAGGAATGAAATCAACTGCCCCGACTTATTGCAAATGCTAAATCTTAAGGTTCCCCGTTCTACCTCCTCACGTTCCAAGGACACCTTCCATATTCCATTCTGCCACACTAATTACGCAAGAAATACGTTTCTCAGGCGCTCTTGCTCACATTACAATAAAAAATTGAATGATGTTGACATATTCCTTACAAAGCTACCCAAATATAAGAAACAAGTGCTAGAATTGCTTTAATTTATAAATCTATATTTGACTTTAAGTTAGGTATCAATTTAAGTGTATAGTCATATTATATTGTTTCTGATGGAGACTGTTACTTGACGATGTTTTTCAAAGTACTTAATTACATGTAGCAATTAATGGTAAAGTAGGTTATGTTGTAACTTAATCTTAGTTTTAAATTTTGTAAAAAACTGTTTTTACCTTAATAAATAAATAAAAAAAAAAAAAAAAAAAGAATGGTTCCGTACAAAACGTAAACAATTACGTTTATATTTACATCATTTGTGAAAATTTCAAAATTTTGTAGATACAGTCTGGTCACAGAAAGATGTCTCAGCAATAAGGTCCCGATTTTACTCTTCAGGTACTTACTAACTTTACTCTTCTAATAATAAGCAAATTGTGGTATTTACCATGAGTTGTGCATGGCGAGGTCTCTGGTGGTGCCGCTGGCGACCACCCACTGCAAGGCGATCTCCTCGTGCAGGATCTTGCACGATCCGTCTATCAGCGCTGTGCGAGTGAAAAGACTATTAACTAAATATAAAAGTAAAAAAACATTTTAATATACCCAATGTCTGTCACGAATCAAACGACACATCTAAAGCTAAAATCTATCAAGCCTTTCGGGCTGTACAGCGTGCCAATCAATTATACATAAATACATTCTCTCGAAAAACATTACCCTCCTTCTGGCGCAGTCGAGTAAATAGACATAGAATTGCAGCAATTTATTTAATATTTTGCAATAAAAAAAACTTACTTCAAATCATACGTACGCTAAGAACCACAGACGTACACTAGTACGCACACGCATACCTTCAGGCGGCAGCGGCAGGCCGACGTGCGCGTCGCGCGCGCTTGGGCGCGGCATGCGGCACTGGTACGTGATGTACGCCGACACCAGCCCGCTGCGCCCGTGAGCGTCGCACGTGCTGCCCTCGTTCATGTTCTAGAAATATTTTTAAAATTAATTTGAAGAATATTATAAATTTAAATTATAATATATGCAAAGAGACAAGGTACCTACACACTAGTATACGTTGTTTCTTTGCATAAATGACATTACCAATTTTACGACACCACAATAAAGGCTAGTCACATAATTGTTGCCGTTAAGCTTCCTCAAGTGATAACGCTCCTACTCCGAATTCGGTGTCAGTTACCGATTTGGTTAAAACCAGACCAGTTACGCAGGACACTTTATCTTAATTTTACCCAAATAACCCAGTGGGACAGCGAGTCGACGACTGGCGAGAGAACAGGCGCAGGACCAATATTTTACATTCCCATCCGACGCATGAATAATCTTTTCTGTCAGATAATTAGGTGATCAGTCTGGAGTGCCTTAACCAATCATGAAAACAATTTCTTGTGTTACAAAAAATGCAAGACTCCAAATTGAGACTAAGGGCGTTCGCTGCGTTGAGTGTGTGCACGGCGCGTCTGCACGCCGCGTGTAGCCGCGTCCTGTCACTCGCAGGCGGCCGTGAGCGTGTGCACGCTCGCACGCACACGCTCACCGCAGCGAACGCCCTAAAGCTCGTAAGTTCAAAACGAAGGCGTCAATGTCTACCGTGACCGTGGCGAAGAGGTGCGCGAGCGCGGCGAAGGCGTCCTGCGCGATGTTGAGCGGGTGCGCGCCGAGCGCGGGCGGCGCCGCGAGCAGCCGCAGCAGCGCGTCCGCCAGCACGGGCAGGTGACGCGCCAGCGCCTCCGCCGCGCCGCAGCCCAGCTCCGCCATACTACAATCACAACATTCCACATAAACAAATTTTAGTTTTATATGAATTTCTATACTCGAAAATATAATAACCTTACCCTCAAGTAACCTTTAAAATCCATTACGTAAAAAATAATGTCTTCTCTAGATATATTGGAAGTCAGTACCTAACTATTTGCAGGAATAACCCGTAAATAACATCACTCGATCTCCGTAAATATTATCTTATACCTTTTTTCTATTCTGTAAGGATAAGTTGATTTAACATATTGTCGTCTCGTGTTCCCCTAGAAGCGGGGCTATCCCCGCGTCTAGAGGAATTCTTTTATAGAATCTATCGTAATCGTTTATTGTGATGGCGGTAAAATCGTTTGAAATCTTCATCATGGACTTGTCACTTGGACACTTAAAAAAATAGAAATAGATTGTTCTGACCTTGTCCTTAGCTCGGATTCCATATTGGCGAGTCCGATCCTCGGCGGTATGTTGCCTTCGATGACCGCCTCGCAAGCCATCGCAAACCGCTCTATGTAGCTGTCCTGTGAATTATTAATATTTGTAACATGCAACTGTGAAAACTGTTCAATATTATTTATAAACTGTTGATATGCATCTTCAGTACTTTGTATTAAGAGGAAACACAACGGCCGTTTTTCCATACAGAAACAGACGTCTACGCGACTCGTTTCCTCCCTGGATAATTTTATTTATTTATTTATTAACACACACAAATATCTATCTTTACAGGATCCTAATACAATAGATAATTGAACATTGAACATTAGACACAGGAATCTCCTAGTTCAGGTATCAGCCTGCCAAATTCCTCACTTCTTTGTTTTCTATATTACTTTATGTCTTTTGTTTTAAGTATTTATTGGTGAGAAATAAACATTATCTTATCTTATCTAACACAATATAATTAAACAAGATATATATGCCATTATAGTAACATTTTTTCTTTTCATCATAAACTAATTATGAAAAGAGACATGGACGTTCAAATTTAAAAAAAGATACAAATTGGAAACATAGGAACATAGCTCAAGCTTTTTTTTAGATTATAATGAAAAAAGGACATAAATCGGTTAAGTTTAGGAGGAGGAGTCTCCTAATCGTCGATCTCTCTCACTTTCAATAGATAATTTCAGTTCAAGCTACAGTTGTCTCTATCGGTATGATCGGGCAGTTACAAGACAGCAATAGACTTTACAAATACCTATTTTACATTTATTTGGCCCAGGGTGTTTCCCGTTAACCAACTCAAATAACAATATTGACTTTCGGTGTAGTTGTCGAGTGTTTTAATCTTGGTATGTTGTCCTGACGATTATTTTTGAAGTGAGAAGTATACGATAAGAGAGTAATAAAAGAACAAAAGAAAAGAGGTTACTTGAAGATTTTTTTTTGGTAGTAAGAGATCATCGGGGCGATTGAGAGCGAATAATTTAGTGTGTTAGTCACCTGGGGGTGCACGGTGGTGTGGGGATCCAGCGCGACGTTGAACAGCGGGCGGTGGTTGTCGATCCAGCGCGTGCCCGGCAGCTGCACGTCGGGGAAGATGTAGGAGTAGTTGGGCGGCGGCGCCTCCGCCATCACCGGCAGCGCCCACTCGCCGCTCGACAGCTTGCCGTTGCGGCACAGTGGCAGCCACTGTATACAAGGTGGAAAATAACTTAATGATAATACTTTAGGGCGTATATGTGCCTCCTATGTATATTACACAGTGAAAGTACCTTCCAGCGCTGAAAGACTTACTTTCGACTTTCAATGTTTGTATGAAAAATGTCTAAATAAATTTTCCCATAGAATATATTTTTTTAAAAGAAACTCTTTCAGCGCTGGAACTGCCACAGTAAACTCTATACGATATATATCGATATATAGCAAACTATATACGAAACCCATACACACTCTAAAGTTTTATCACTTATAATATTATAGCCTGTATACATTTATTTTAAGTATTTCAACACACCGTCTTGATACTGTCTCAACGTAGGAACGAAATAAGTTGACACAAATCACGCATGTACATACTATGCAATGCAAAAAACTGACTCCAACTCCGCGAAGATACATTTTTAGTATTCAGCAGAAAATAAGCTTTAGATAGCACCAACATAATTTGTAGAAACATTCGCTGCTATTCAAAATAAAAAAATCCAAAAGCAATTGCAAATTTGCAACTCTCAGTACAATACACTATATTATTATACCCAAGTCTATACCGAGTACGGATTAATAATAATAATAGCTCCCCTCACCGATTTCGATGTCGGTAGCCGATTTCATTGAAACCAGGCCAGCTACGCAGGAGTTATTTTATAGTGCTCAAGTGTGTGCGCAATACACAAATACACTCTCTCTACCTTTTACTCTCATAACCCAGTGGGACGGTAAACCGACACGACTAGCGAGAGATCAGGCGCAGGACCGACTTTTTACATGCCCATCCGACGCATGGATCATCTTTCTTGTCAGACAATCAGGTGATCAGCCTGAATTGTCCTAACCAAACTTGAAAACAACATTATTTGTTGTTCCAACGCGGGAATCGAACCCACGACCTCCGGGTCGAGAGCGAAGCTCTGAACCACTACACCACGGAGGCGAGTACGGATTAGTAAAAAGGTCGAATCATAAAAAAATATATACCGTCAAATTGAGAAACTTCCATTTTGGATGTTGGTTTAAAAAATGCGCATTTTTTTAAATAGCCCATATAATATTATGATGTCAATACGTACCGAGTATCCCACCGGCGTCTCCACATTCTTCTCCTGGTCGGCGGGCTTACGCTGGCAGGCGACGTGCAGGAACGTGAACAGCAGGTGGTGCTGGTCGCCCAGGTCCGCCGGCAGCTTCAGCTTCACCTCGTCGTATAGGGACGGGTTTCTGGACGATGCACAGCATATTACTTATTCGCCGTGTTCATTTTTCATTTTAGATAACAAAGTTTCAATGTATCGTTGTATGTGGTGCTACTGTTTTAATATTATTTCGATTGACGTCCAAGGTACTTTTTATCAGAGTATCACGATACATCGTTTTCTTCTTCAGCCGCTAGATGTCGGTTATCGTTACAGCTTCCTATAACGAGTGTAAAAAGAAAAGTCACTATAAATTTGGGATATAATTCCCTTTTCTCATTTTAGAAATGTATTTTTTATTTTATTTTTTTGTTTTTTCGTTATTCTTGCGACAAAAAAATAAGATATGCTAAAGACAAAAAAAAGATTACATTTCAAAAATGACGAAAGGTAGTATAATCGTATCTCAAAGTAATAGTGACTGTTCTTTTTACACACTGTATAAATTATTTATTACACTTTGTGAGAAACTGGTGTTTGTGCAGTCAGGACTGACTGACGGACGGCGCTGTATCCCTACAAGACGTCGCAATGCGTAACTAAGACGTACGTACTTGTTGTGGTAGAGCACGGTGGTGTAGGCCTCGGTGCTGAAGTCCGGGCACGAGCTGCGGCCAAAGATGTTGGGCAGCGCCGCCGCCTGCTCCTCGCCCGCCATCAGCTGGATACGAACCTGCACCACAAACATGGATTACACCGAGGACAAAGTACGGTCGAAATATTGCAAGTTGTATTTCTACATTTCGTTAATTTCATTTCTCTATATCACGCGATAGTATTTCTCTTTGGATTGTAGAAGGCAATCGGCAAAAGCCAAACCTTACTAGTAAAATTATTTTCACACTGTATATTCTGTTATACTTTGTCACACAATATGTTAGAAACGTCACATGACAGACAAGGCCAAAATATTGTGTAGATTAGCCAGTGTGTAAACTGTGTGAAGCGCCTCCGTAGTCTAGTGGTTCTGAGCTTCGCTCTCGACCCGGAGGTCGTGGGTTCGATTCCCGCGTTGGAACAACAAAAAATGTTGTTTTCAAGTTTGGTTCGGACAATGCAGGCTGATCACCTGATTGTCTGACAAGTAAGATGATCCATGCGTCGGATGGACATGTAAAAAGTCGGTCCTGCGCCTGATCTCTCGCCAGTCGTGTCGTCCCACTGGGTTATGAGAGTAAAAGGAAGAGAGAGTGTCTTTGTGTATTGCGCACACACTTGGGCACTTTAACTACTGCGTAGCTGGCCCGGTTTCAATGGAAAAGGTGAGGGGAGCTATTATTGTGTTACAAAGGGAATTAATATTAAGAGGTCGTAGTATAGTCACGTGCACGCACCGTGATGTTGCGCGCGGAGCCGGCGCGCGCGGTGTAGGCGGTGAGGTTGATGTCGCGCACGCTCAGGAACAGCAGGTTGCGGTAGTGCGTGTGCGGCGCCGCGGCCGCGCCCGCCGGGAACGGCAGGATCTCCTTGCACGGACGGACGTTCTCGTCTGCGATACCAACGAGTTATTTATAAAATACTGGAAATAGCTGTGATCCGCTATTAATTAATATTGTAATTAAAACACGGTTCTGTAATTATATTTGCAGTTGTTAAAGTCAGAAATTAAATTATATTTTCAGTTGTTAAAGTCACATCGTCAGGTCCAAGTCCACCACGACAATTTAGAAACCACATGACGATATCGTCAAAAACGGAATATAGTTCCTGTGAGAACGTGTGAGTGCGTAAGGTCCATCAGGGCCGTCAACCGTTACGCCTGGTACAACAGCAATTTCGATTCTACACGAGCACTAACCTCCATAAGGCGCTAGTTTGGCGAGCTCCGGCGTGAGTCCGTTCCGGATCTCTTCGGGCGCGGGCGCCACCTCGATCTTCAGCGTGCCCGGGATGCACTTGAGCTTCTTGGGCGCGGAGCTCGGCCGCTTGATCTCCGCCAGGAACTTGTACAGGTCCTCGTCGCGGAGTTTGTCAGTCTCCTGTGAAGTAACATGGCAATAATGCCCGAAACTCGTAAGTAATCTATTTCGTAGTGAAGTTCTTTAGAGGCGTGATATTTCAAGGTCACCACACGAACAACGCGATTTGGACTTTAAATAACGAAAGAACGCTTTTGCCATGAGTACTTTGTTAGCCCTGTCTGGTTTCGTCGGGGTTAAAATTAACCCCGACGAAACCAGGGGGATGTTAAATCTGACCTGTCAGTATGTGGCATCGTAGCAGCAAGGCCTATGAACGGATTTTGATTTAGTTTATTTTGCTGACATGATCGAGTGTTACGAGTTATAATTTATCATCATCGGCTTGCACACTGCTTCACAACTCGGGGGCTACTTAAATGTTAGTTTTTTTAAATTCTGACCTGGGCTTGCGTGTCGTACGGTCTTCGTACCCTGTATACGTTACCTGTTTGAAGAAGCTGGTGAGGGTGATGGCGATGGGTTTGAAGGTGTCGATGTTGGTGAGCGCGTCGTCGGGCGGCGCGCGGCGCTCCACGGAGCCCTTGCGCGACAGCGAGCCGCCCACCTCGCCCGCGCGCCGCCGCAGACCCTCCAGGCTGCCGCCCGACGCCTTGCGGTCTGCACGTACACACAATTATATAATATACAATATGTATGTTAGTCTGTAAGGTATTTATTATATTGGCCTATGCAGCCTGAAATACATGGTAGATAATTTCATTAAATTAATGATTAAAAATATCCTTTATTCAGAACTTACACAATTTCACGCAATTGCAATCAAAAGGTATTTAATAATATTTACCTTACTCACAAAAATGTGTTTAGTTTTAATAAATAATGAATGTATGATAAATAAATAAATAAAAAAAAAAGCCTTTAAATTTCATTGCAGTTTACAATTAATTTTTGAACAGAAAAAAAATTATATTAATATTACAAAAGAACAATGCGTAAAAAACTAGAAAACAAAAAAGTGTTAGTTTGTTATTTTTATATTTGCTAAAAAAAACTTTGCATTATTGTTAGTTGTATATATAGTATGATATTATTGTTGTATTATATTTCTTATCTCTAACATTATTAACTCTTTTTTTTTTTTATTAATATAATTTGTATTTTGATGATATCTAGGTTTTAGTGCTTTCTGTAAGAACCCCTCTTTGGGTAAAGGCCTCCTCCAAGCATAGCCAGTCGTCTTTAGATTGGGCTATATGACAATGAATGTATGATAAAATCACAAATTATAAACTAGAAAGAGAGGTAGTCCGCAAAATAAGGTCACATATAACTGTAAATTGAAGCTAAAATCTATTGCTTTGTAATATTTGGCCTTGCCCAACGTTGTCCATTCTGTTATTTCTAGTGTAACTGTGGACCTTGAATGTGAACTTCTTTTATTTTACAATTAGTGTTTCAATCATACATTATATTAGTGTTTCAATCATCTATACATATAATAAATCTGTAGAGGAGTCGTGTCTGTACATTGAAGATATTTGAAAAAAAATATGATAGGGGACCTTTATTTACGCAATAGTACCCAAAACTATGATTTTTGAAATTTTTGTCTGTTTGTCTGTTTGTCTGTGGGTTTGTGCACGCTAATCTCAGAAACGGCTTATCCGATTAAGATGTACTTTTCACTAATATATTGCGGCAAGCTTCACTTAACATTTAGTGTTTGTTTTATGTAAATCGGTTCATAAATAAAAAAGTTATGACAATTTTAAAAGATCGTGTCGTTTTTGCTAGACGTTTGTAGGAAGCGCGCACCGGGTCCGAGAGCCGCGCGCCGCGCCGCGCCGCGCCACTTCAAATTGTATTCGCAAACGCACCGCGCAAACGCATTGGGCCGCGGGGGTGACTTTTATTTGTTAGTTTTAGGCTTGCTAGGTAGGGACAATCTAAGATTTTCTTTCTTGAGTTTATTACGAAAGTTATGTGTATAAAATCAGTTAGTACTTTTACTGTAAAGTCCTTTGTGATAAGTAGGTACTGTATACATATTTGCTAGCGTAGGTTAGTAATAAGTAAATAAATAAAAACCGGCCAAGTGCGAGTTGGACTTGCGCACCGATAGCTCCATACAAACCTGATTGACATAGAATTTTGATTTGGTTATAGCTTGAATATATTAGAGACCTAAGTATTTGTTATAAGTTTCAATTATACACATTCATGACAAACGGTACTAAGTTTAAAAAAATCAAAATATTTTTACTATCTAGGTATATAATGTTACTAAAAACGTATGGTTTTAGACGTTGCTTGGTTTCAAATTTTATGATTTTGAGTTCACGGGAAGTAACCTTTAGGTTTTGATTCCCTTACGAGTGTCGACAATGACGAAATTTAGCGACATACCTAAGCGACTGCTTTTGGTTGCATTGGCTAAGAAGTCTGATTTTTTCACTGCTTCAAGGAACAGTAGGTATCCTGAGTATTTTATATAATTTTCATCTTGGTACCTACACGCGTTTCTGAGTAAAAGTGTCTTGACAGACAGACGGACATGTAAATAATCTTATAATATGAGTTTCGTTTTTTCCTTTTGAGGTACGGAATTTTAAAAACAGTTTTATGATTTTCATAAATATATTGTTCTTTTTTTTTGTTTTTTCTATTTTATAATATATACGTTAAAAAACATCTTGATAGTTACTAAACTGTGTTACAGGGGAAAACTGTTGATACAACTGGATTCCAATCGAGTTACCTTTTGAAATTCTAGCCTTTAACAGATTATTATGGGTTTTTTTGCCAAATATCATAATATTGATAGAGTATTCTCATATACAAATCTACCTTACAAGCGATAGCGCGATGCAGAGCAGACCATAATAGCGACATCTATACGCCAAATGCCGTACTTTTAATACAATTATAGCAAAGTTGAGTAGGTACCTACATTTATACAATACGTTATCCGAGAGTTATACTCAGCGTGCATCATTAGCAATGTATAATATTATTTTGCATTGTATATTATAGTTCTCATTCCGTCCGTTAAAATTCATACTACAGCCTACTATTACTGTACATTTTTATAGTCTTCTTTGTCCAAATTATGTATTCGATAACTGCATAATACATAGAATTTTGATTAACATAAGTATTGTGTTTACAGTTAATCTAAAAAAGTTATGTCAATATAAGATAGATTTATGTTTTTCTTGATATTTTTATTTCTTAGTTTTTATTATGGACCGAATGGTTTTTATGTTAGGTAAAACTTAGGTTTGTTTTCTTTCTTTTGGGACTTTCTATATTTTGCTATTTTTCTGTATAAAATCAGTACTTTAACAGTGAAGTAAGTGTTTGGTTATTAATAAATAAAAAACCGGGCAAGTGCGAGTCGGACTTACGCACCTAAAGGCTAAAAGACCGCAAAATTTTACGGCGCGCTGTCATCATTGTCGCCACACCAGCAGCGTCGGCGTAGAAACGATCATCGTCTGCAGTCGCTGCGGCGCTACTAGATATTCGTCGTGTATGTGAGCGTACTATCAAGTAGTCCCGTTCGCTTTATAGTAATTGTACACGGTCGTTTGTCAAGCTGGTAGTAGGAATTGTCAGCATACTATAAAATAGATTTTTAAATACCTAAACGACAGTTTTTATAACCAAAAAATATATTTAAAACAGATTTATTATAACACTGCCCCAAATCACTTTTCCACGCTTACGAAGTCGCGGGCACAGCTAGTACATTATATATTTAATAAAATAAAATTCATTTTTGTGACTTCGGTAATTAATAGCCTGAAAGAGTCCACTGTGGCCTCTTTCAATCGCTTTCACATTTAAGATGTCGTGTCTCCTCTTGCGGTGTCTTACCCAGGCTGTTGGTGTTGGGCGAGGGTGTGGGCGGGTCTGGCGCGGGGTCGCCGGCGCCGCTGAGCACGCGCAGCAGCGACACGGCGCTCCAAGCCAGCGGCATGCGGTACCGGCCCAGCCGCGCGCACGCCGCTGCCGCGCCCGCACGTACCTTCTCGCGGTTCTGTAAGTATATCAGATAATGTGACCATAGAGGCAGTATCAAAATACTTTAGGTATTAAATGTTCTTTCCAGGAGCGTAGCTACCGCCGTATCTGCCGTATCAATTATACGGGATCCCAGATAACTCCAATGATCCCAAATAACCCAGATAACAAAAAATGCCAGAGAGCTATGGAGGTGAAAGAAAGCAATTTCTGTTTTTCCCGCGTAAACAGTACTTTCAAAGGTTGGAAAACCTACAACGGTTATCGCGGGCTTGTTTATATATGCATTTTTTTTCTTTTATAAGATATGTTTACCCGTCATATGGGCCCCTAACAAATTTCATACGAGGCCCCGCCATGGCACGCTACGCTACTGGTTCTTACATTGGTGTGAGTTAACTTTTTTCTAACATAATATATTGTGGCGTTCGCGCTATCGAAGTATCGAGTTAAGCCTTGCACTTTAATAAATGCTTCTCACATCCTTACTTGTTGTTTATTTTGACGCCCGATGGAGACTTTTCCATGAGTGAACTAGCGGTATAGAACTGGACCAGTATCAGACGTACTAAATTTGATTTGAAGACATGAATTATGGATTAAGGTGATATGTAGCAAAATTGTGATCTCAAGAAAATTTTGTGACACTTTGTCACTTAAATATTGCAGAATACGTCGTAACTTATTAAGTGCATTAATCTAAAGATCCGTCTCTAGACTTAATATGTTACATATCCTATAATGTTTAAGTGACGGTTTAAAGTCAATTTTCTGGGTAAATTTTTTTGCGACATATATTTTTGTCACACATTCATGTCTTCATTTGTAAATTTGGTCTTCAAAATACACTTTAATAAGAAGTCTACGTTTTACAATATTAATGTAAGCTTTATTAAGGTAAAAAATGTAAGTTGACTCTCGAACTAAAAACAATAATTTTTAGAAAGCACACACAATTATTGTCTGTTCAGCTATCAGAGGAAGGAGCAGTTCTCTGTTAGTACAGACGACGTTACCTTGTCGTCCTTGATGTAGGGCTCGACGCACTCGTTCACGTCGCCCTGCAGCACCTTCTCCACCCGGACCACGATGAATATGTCCGGGGTCGGGTGGTGCACGTCGAACACGGCGCTGCGGCTGAGCGTGGCCAGGTCCGCGTGCGGCACGTGCGCGCTCAGCATCTGTCGCGTGCACTCCGAGTTCAGGTTGAAGTAGAAGTTCTCGGACAGCTTGCGCTTCTCCTTGGCGTCGTACAGCGCCATCGACGCGAACAACGGCTCCACGTCTACTTCCAGTCTGTAAAAGTTTCGAAGATAACTACTAAAAACTATAATTTATTACCGGAAAAAGTATAAGTTATTACCGGAATAATACATGTTAGCATTCTTAAGTTCTAGGTTCACTCTTCACTTCACTAATAATTACTACCAATCCTAAAACGTTTAAGTGACAGTTTAAATTAAATTTTTTGGGTATTTTTTTTGCGAAATTCATGTCTTCACTTATATGGATATGTCACAAGATAATAGTGAAAGCATGTCGCTAAAGCCCTAAGATCTTAGGGCTTGTACACAAATCCGCGATGTGACGCCGCATTAATGACGTCACTCAGCCATAGAATATTATTATATCACGTATTGTATGGGCTTGTGACGTTATTTCTGCGATGCGGTGTCACCTCGCGGATTTGTATACAAGCCCTTACCGAAGAGCCGGATTATTTGTTTCCGAGATAAAGTTTCGCAATTGTCCTAACAATTTGTTGTCATTGAGTGAAAAACCTTTGATTAAGAATCACAAGTCCACCAATGTTTCGTGAATGTTACCCACTTGAGCTGGTGGCACACGACGAGTATGCGGTGGCCGGTGACCTCGGCCGGCATCTCCGCGGCCAGGCGGCGCTCCACCGCCTCGTCCTCGTCCAGGTACGGCGCGTACAGACCCATCAGGTCCGCCTGGCGGTTCTCTAGCCTGGTGGTGGATAGTGTTATGTTTTACACATAAGTATAGAAAAAAATAATGAATATTCAAGGGGTAAAAATTCTTCTTCAACTGTGGACTGTATATTATGTGAAAAGTGGTCGACTACATTTGGTGGTTGAACTAGCATTGCGAAGTATTTTATTTCTATTGCACAGATGTACTAGTCATTACTAGTGTGTGCATGCACCAGTAAAATAAATGAGTGATAATACTTTAGGGTGTGTATGTGCCTCCTATGTAGAGTATACTGTGAAAGTCCGAGCACTGAAAGGCTTACTTTTGACTTTCATGTTTGTATGAGAAATGCCACAACATCATGAATTTTCCCATACACAAAAAAAAATAGTGCTGGTACTTTCACAGTAAACACTATATACGGGACCCATACACACTGTAAAGTACTATCACACATTAATATTATAGCCTGTATATTTCTGTTGTTGGCAGTGTTGGCACGGGGCCAGATTGACGTAGTAAAGAAGGCTATAGTAATAGTGGAAATAAGACATGGTCTACTCTTAGAGATAAAAAATCTTGTTTTATCTAATTGTAACACTTACCTCTTAGCCTCATTGATAGCGTCAATTTGGTCAGGTGGTTTCTTCTCGAATAAGTCAGGAAGCAGGGGGTCGGAGGACGAGCTCCGGAGGTCCAGGCTGGCCCAGGAGCCACGAGGCGTGAGGGTCTCATTGCAGGAAGAAGACGATGACAATGATGCAACTGACTGTCGACCACTTGATGGTTGAGATTCAAACTGAAAGACAAGATCATCAGAATATTGTGCTTTTTAACATCACATTTTGTTGTTAATATTACAATATGATCTGTAGTATTATAATTTTCTGTCATTATGCAAACAAAACAGTAAGAAACATGCTCTTGCCTTCATTAAATATACTTTAGTTAAAGAGTAACAGCTTTATACAAATATATGTTTTAAAAGGAACATGCTAAATTTGAGACTAGCACTTGTAGTTTGTGAGATTTTGTGACGTGTCCGTGAGTGACCTTATTGGAATCTTTAAAAAGGGCATGTAGGCGATATCCGAAACTCTAAGAGATAGTGAAAGATCCTAAAAAGAATTGCAAGCTTGATTTAAATTTTTTCGCTATCTGCTATAATTTTGAATATTGCCTACAATGCCCTTTTTAAATATTTATTTGTACATATTTACATTTTGGGAAGCCAGCTCTTCAGTAGAAGTAGACTGCTCGGCGTCAACTTCATATTGGTGCTGCGGGGCAGACAGTAATTTCTCAATACGCTCACTCAGCCTTTCCCGGCCAACAGTTGACCCAGAGTAGGCTCTATATTTGTATTCTACCACAGTGTAGTCAGAAGTATAGCAGCTGATACAGTCACGGACAAACATAGGAGCTTTGCTTCTGCAAAAATACAAAAAAAGGTTAATAATATATATTTAGTGTTAGTTTTTTAAGTATTTAAAAAGTATGAATGTTAGCCTATAAGGTATTTATAGTATGGGCCTGTAAAAATGCGGTATGAAATAAATGATATTTCATTTAAAACCAAATATATATAACAGGAGACTATGTTATAAATGTAACAAGTAAATAATATCTCACAAGTCTTCATCTGGTAGGATGTGGTTGATAGTCCTGATGCGTCGAGGGACTGTTAGCACCTCAAAGTCATTCTCCGGGTAAGCCAGGGGGTCCCCCTCCCCCATGACATGCTCACACATCTGCTCATAGTCAGGTGGCTCAATCATTTCGCACAGTGAAAGCTGTAACAACACAATTTTATAACTTAAAAAAATTTATAAAAAATAACTCACGTTACAAGTTCTACATTATTACTTTTATCTGCATGTTTAGCTTAAATTGTATGTACGTTAGTAGTTATTTATGTAACAGTTGTTGCCTTAAGAATATGAGTGGTAAGGACTACATAGTCTGCAGTAAAATCCTTTGTTACTCTTTACAAAGCTATAAGCTTGTTATATATACATATCTTTGCTGATTATTTTTGTGTTAGTATGCGTTGATGATTTCATAAATAAAAAATTTACATTACACATGCACTATGTGGATTATATTGTAATATTATCTACTATAATACAAAATGAAGTAAATAAAGTTAGTTTACTGTGGAAAATTAATGATTTATTTACAAAATGTCTATGTTGCTTAATAAACTTAGATGTTACTAAAATCTATAATACAAAATAGGTAGCTACAATAAGTTATAAAACTTACAGAAGATGAGCACCCTGACAGAGTCCCAACCTTCGACTGGTTAGCATAGACCTTACGTGCTTCCCCTGCATTCCTATAAATAGGAGAAAATCAATCTTTCAGCATTTTATTAATACCTGAACCCCTTTCATGCATGGTTAAACAGTTGATCCCACACAAGGATTATAAAGCCATTTACCCGGAAGAATTCTGGTATTTACGCCCGAGAGTCATCTAAATTGGGACACACGCGTATCTAATAAATGAACACTTTTATCTTGCTAAACCATCTAAAACATGTATGGTCTACTTTTTAATACTTTTTCACTTTTCAATTTGTTTACAAATTACAACAATCTAATTTGACAACACTCAACAGCCAAGCCTAATGTCAAAAGTATTTTTTTAAATACAATTATGTAGTAGAGCCAAATTCTGTACAGCCGTAAGATAATAATATTATGTTATAATATGTGATATAGGTATTATGTGGATTTTATTTGAATGTTAATATAACTAGTGACATAAAATACGGATGAAAACTATTTTTATATTGATTATAACATAACGAAGCTATCGTTATGTTATAATCAAGCTTCGGACTTTTGTAGTTTAACCACACCTATTTTACTTTGTTAATATATTCATATTAATAAATTGAAACGTTAAAATTTTACTTAAAAAATATAATTAATATCGATTGAGAAAATCTAAGATAAAATCCGTTACTGATCCATAGACGTTAAGGAATTTTATTAGGCATTTTCGAGAGATAAAACTGCCTAGAAGGGCTCACACTATAATAAATGTCACAAATATTCCGTGATAATATAATATTTTGCCGTAATTAATAATGTAACGTATCAGTAAATTACTATTAGGTATATTAATTATACGACATTAATCTCAATATAATAAAAAAAAAATAAGCCCGCGTAGATAACCGCCTTTCGGAGACCTCATGCTACACAAGCTCCTCTAGCGGTAAATTGATACGTGAAATAATAAGTTTTAATTAGTTCTCATCACGTGTTGGGCACGTGCCTGCTGAATCACGGTTTGCTGGCGGCTGGTAATCCTGCCGCGCCGTCCGCAGTAATCGGCTTACGTCGCGTGGCACCGGCTTCGGCGGCACGAGACTGATTCAAAGCCGAAAACTTTATGTTTTCGATTGCGAAAATATTCCTGTTTATTATTCGCCTACGCCCACCACCTGTGGTAAGGAACGTTGTATTGTATGATGCTAGATATTATGTCAATAGCTTTGCAAATATTTTCCTACTTTTCCTACGCGGAGTAGGGGACCACCCCTACTCCGCGTATGGATACCTCTAGGAGGAAATGCCTACATTTATTTCAAGCACGGAACCCTACGTGGTTTTGACTCCAGATCCGACATTATTTGGGTTCCGTACCGAAGGTAAAAACCATAATACTAGGACTCCGCTGTCCGTTCGTCGTCCGTCTTTCATCAGGTTGTGTCTCATAAACCGTGATAGTCAGATAGTTGAAATTTTCACAGGCGATGTAATTCTGGTGCCGCTATTACAAATAATAAAAAAAAAATGTAAGGGGGCTCCCATAAACGTGATCTTTTCGCTCGTTTTATTTTGCCTTCATGCGCGAGCCCTGCGACTTGGCCGGGTTTTTTAAGCTCCATCTCAAATGGGCCGGCCCAACTGGACTCATGGAGTAATTTGCCGTGTCAGTGACTTAGCTACATTGGACGTCGTACGTCGGCGCAGTGGTTGATTCGGCGGGAGCCACCATGTGACCTGTCAACTTACTTGCCTGTTGGTGATCCGACACATGACGTAGTTTAATCTACTTATTTCATCATCACTCTACCATCGTCGTCGGTAAGCGATAATCAGTCAAATCGGAGGTTCTAAGGTGCCATTGAATCCCCTCTAAAGAATAGAAAACTGAATTTATACTACTACAATTTGTACATAATTTCGTTGCGGGTCCCAAGACAGATTTAGCATGTCCCTCGGCATCCTTAATCATTATCATATCTCCTATCAGAGGGTTTTTGTGGTTTGTTACCACTGTGGACCGCCTACCCTTATGGCTTTTGCCCATTGAATAAACGAAACCATAAGAAAGAAGTTCGCAAAATTCCCACAATGTAAATACAGTCCAAATTATTGATCAGATCACACACAGAAAATTAAACTAGTTATATTCACTCCATAAAAAGTACAGGTTTCATTGCAAGAAACGCGCCAATGCAGTTTAAAATTCCAATTCTTTTGACGAAATTTGTATCCTAATTTTGAATGCACATCTTAAGAATGCCGCGCCGCAATGCGTTTTGGTGTGAAGTGTGAAGGGACGCTTGTTCACGTGCACTGGTGCGATTTTTTCCTGGTTAACCCCCGACAAAACAACGGGGTGTTAGTAACATATTAGTTACGTATAATTCATCGTTATCAGTACGCTCTTGATTCTACTTTTTTTTTTGTTATCGAAATAATCAAAGAAATAATATAATTGGTATTAACGTAGCGAGTTGATTTATATCAAGCTTATTACAAGCTGATTTACGAATGATTAGTTTTGGAACGACATCAAAGTATTCCCAAATCAATCGCAATACAATATTGTTGCAAATACTAACAAAGAGATTCCAGGCGATAATGAACTCTATGTTATTACATTAGGGTGGTGTTCCGTGTATCAAGCGCGTTCCGAACACAGTACTAACTAAATTAAGTCACGTCTCAGTCATACCCCTGTATAGTTTCGTTCGGCGGCTCAAACAATGTGAACGTTTTTCACTCGAATATACTCCGACAATAGTTTAGATTAGGTGCAAAAGTCAGTGAATCGAACTTTGGAATACATACTGTATAATACAAATAGTTATTAAAATAGCTGTGAATATCAGTGAATCTTAATACAGTCTTTGGCGATACAAAATGTGTGCTAGCAACAGTTTGAAGATTTGAGTGTTGTGGAGTCGAGGATTATGATTTTGTACGGTGTAAGTTTATCAGCTTATTAGTGTCAAGTTTCGTAACACTTTCATGCACCAATTACTTCAAGAACAAAAATGTTCAGCTTATTGCTTGGCAGCCTTTCTTTTTTACTGTAACAGACGCATAAAAACGATGATTGCCGAAAGACATTGAGGTCGTGCTCTTACTGTGTAGTGTGTATAGATATATCAAGATTACAGATCTTAGAGAGAGAGATTACAGATACAGACATTCTGTTTGTTCATAATTTGTTTGAATGCTTTATTCTATGACTATTCACACGTCTTTACATTTACCAAGCACGCTAGCTGCTAGGTTAAACGTTAGAAAACATTAAGGTTGTGGTCCCACTGTATACAGGCTGTAAAAAAAGAGTGAGAATACTTTAGAGTATGTATGTATGTATTGTATGGGTCCATATATAGAGTCTACTTTGAAACTACCAGCGCTGAAACTTTTTGTATTTTATATGGGCAAATTTATCATAATTTCTCAGAAATATGAAAGTCAAAAGTATGTCTTTCAGCGCTGGTGATTATACAGTAAACTCTACATAGGAGGCACATACACATTTTAAAGTATCACTCATTTATTTACACCTTGTATAGTTTTTGTTTGATTTTACATGCTATCTTTTCCGTAGTGTCGTGAAAGGGGATAGAGTGAACATATAGGGTATCAGCGTTTCCACGTACATTAATATTATTTTAACATTACGATCGCCTGCCAAGATCGCGAGAATAGGCAACTGCCCTTTTTATTAAAATTCTTTGGGAAGGCTGTCCAGCAGTGACTGTGCATGTCATAGCTGAAGAGATAACACGATGACTAGCTGTGATAGTAACCTTACTAGCTGTGATAGTAACCTTACTGTACTGTAGTAAGCTGTGACAATAATCTTACTAGCTGTGACAATAACCCTACTAGCTGCTACGGCGCTACGACACCTGCTACGCGCTACATTACTGCTACGCTATCAATGTGCTTGCGTTTTAAACGTTTTTAACTCGCATTTATTAACTTGGGTTGTATGTTTGTATGTATGTTACTGAATCTTTGGGCATAGTTTTCATCAATTTAGAGAAGTCTGATTAATTTGAAATTTTGTGTACGTATCAAGGACAAACATGCAATTAAACACATAACTAAGCAAGACAGGGATTGGGAAAAAAGTCGTTATGTTACATAGCATAGAAGATTGATTATATGTGTACATACTATTAATTTTTGTATTACTATATAAATAATCATATATTTATTCTGTCTTCAAAAATATTTGTTTTATTTAACTTGTCATACTTAGTTGGGTACATCAAATAATAATACGGACTATAATGATAATATATGACCTCCACAGCCTGCAGGCAACTTCACCGCGCTGACATGTGGACAATGTCGCTAATTATTATTTATGTCGTAAATATTGGTTTAATATTTTATTCAAATGCTAATATTAATACCGAATTAGTAATTACAGTTTATTGTTAATAATACACTATCTCCCGGTTTACAAAAGGCTGGTCAAATCGTCGATTAGCTAACATTTGAGTTAACAAGCCATTCTGAACTCTCATTGGCGAACGTCACTCGCAACAACTTCTCTACTCTCTCAACTAAAAGCGTTCACCAATGAGCGTTCAGAATGATTTGTTAACTCAAATGTTAGCTGATCGACGGTTTCATCAGCCTTTCGGAAACCGAGGGTATTTCTATGTGTGAAAGCAGTCATTACTTACTTTTATTAACTGAATGATTCATCTGTATACAGATATATATAGTTATTGCAAAGACCTCAATGTCTTTCGGCAATCGTCGTAAATGTTTACGACGAAAGTCTGTGATTGCCATTGAAAAATATGTAAACAGACGAATAGTGAGGGCTATGAGCAACATACTTTTAGTATAATAATATGACTTTAAAGGCTAACGGCCGAATACTTAAACGATAGTTAAATTAATTGACGCCTTAAGGACACGCTATCCTTGACATTTCCCTAAACAGTGACAGTGACAGCCTGCGAATAGGAGGACTCTTAACTTTAATTAGCTTTCAGTATTTTTTTTTTAATTTTCACCCTCCAAAAAACGGATCGCAGCCGCAAAAAATCGAATGCACTATTCTTCTATTTGTTCTTTCGTTCGTCATTCACTCCACCACGGCACATCCGTTCATTGAGTTGAGGGGCTTCGGTGCGTTAAGGTCAAGTGCTCGAAGGTCGACCGATACTGGAGCTATTTCTGACCTGGCCCTTTATTCTTAGTGCTTACACCCTTGGGGTATAATATTTACATAAGCATCCCTGACCAGATTTAGGCTATTTATAAGATCTAAAGAAGGCATTAATTCGTCTTTCAATTATATTTTTAGAGATTTGCAGCTACAACTTTGTTTTAAGAAAAAGAAATCATCTACATACCTAATTTAAAAGCTTCGGTCTTATTAACGGAGCTTTGTTCATTTCAAATTTTTCACATAAAAGCTGCATTGCAAAAAAAAAAATACATATATAAAAATATAAAAGGAACAGTCTATAGTGACTGTTAGTTTTACACTCTGTATATATTTTTATATTTACAGGCTGCAAAAGGTAATACTTTGGGATATGATAATACTAACTTTTCTAATTCTGTAAGTGTAAAAAAATATTGTCAAAAACATAAAACATATTTTTTTACTTTTTATTATTTGTTATTTTTTTGTCGCAAGAATAACGTAACATTTTTATATTTTTTTTATAATATGTGAAAATGTATTGTAATCATATTCCAAAGTTAATAGTGTCTATATTTTTTATATATGCTTGGTGTATATAACCGAAACTCAAACAGCAAAGGTTTTATGTAAATAAACGTTATTATTAAAGGAAAAATCCGTAACGAAGGTTTCCTTTTTAGAAGTTAGAAGCCGAGTTGTGTTCGCTAGCGTAATCCCCATTTTATTGAGAAAAGTAATATTTTTGTAAAGCTAGGTCCCGATTTTACCAACGCATGTTAGTGTTAATGGTTTGTTAAAATCCTCATTCATTGCTAGTAATTACGAGAGGAACAACATGAATTTAACGAAGGGAAGGATTAACTTTAACATTGCTTGGTGAAACACGCCCTAAATAAAGAAAGACCACAGATGATGATCACCAACTTCAATATCATATCTACCTCAGGGGGGAAATGCGAGAGAGAAAAATACGTTAATCCGGTAGCATTTCACCCAAGGATCTCAAGTATCACTTCGCTTTTAATGTGAGGTAGGCAGAAAACCCGCGGCGCCATTAAACGGAATCGAATAAAGATTTTTTAACCTTTTATCTTCGCTACGTATTTGTGACCTTTTGGATTTACTTGACATTTGGAGCAGAATATGGAATCAGCGGTACGTCCCTAACTTGGACCAAACAACTGAAATCCACGGGACGGGCGGAGGAATTTGAGGCGTAAAGTGATGGATCAAGGTCGGAAATGCACTGCAGCGGCGAGATGTCGGTGTGAGGCTGCGAGCTTAAGCAGCGGCGCGCGCAGCTCGAGAGCTGTAGTGACGTACGCCGGTGTCGATATCGATAACTTTAATATTTTCTTGTTGCTTAGACAGTATTGTGATAAAAGAAGAAATAGTTACACCCAACACAATATTTAATTGTTAAGGTAAAGTGAACTAACAGAAAATATAGATCTAAGACAGTCGCAAGCAAACCCTGGCAGTAGATTGTGTATCTTGCAACAGCAATTCGACAGGGGTAAATTGTGCACAATTGTACAATTTACGCCCGTCGAATTGTTGTTGCGAGATACATAATCCGCCCGCCGGTCTTTACAATGACTTTATGACAAAACGGTTCAAAACAATGACAAGGTGTTATTTACGACATACATAATACACTTTGGTACTATACAACCAATAAAGAACAAAACTAACATTCTTAGTAGTTCCAACCAATACATTATTTACGACGGGATTAAAACATTTTGCACTAAACTCATTTCATTCCGACTTTGAACTTTAACTACAAGAAGTTGCAAGCGAAATCTTGTTTATCGAAAAAACCACAATCCTTGGATCATCGACACAGGACATCACTAGCAGACGTTTCAGTATTCAGTAACCCTCCCGAGGATGGGTGTAGCGGGCGGCCGCAGGCTCGCGGCGCACCGGTGTGTGTACTGATCACCAGACTCCAGTGGCCATGGGAGTCGACACGGTTCCTCCGCAGCGAGTGAGTGTCCCATCACTAGCGGTGATGATTACAGTGATAGCCGTAGCTTATTTTTGTGTATAGATGCGCCATAGTCGGTAAGATGAGTCGAGAGTAGCGAGTTTTTTCGCTGCAGAATTGCAACGATTGGCGCGGAAGTGCGTTCGTCTACGGTGTACCACTAGTAATATATACTCACTGCATCATCTACGGCTATCCACATTGAGTAGCGATACTTGTCACTTTTACAATAATTTAGGGTGAGCTCGTCCCAATAATATGTTTATAGAGTCGAACATAACTAGTAACTATCCCGTAGTATACATATTGCAGTGTATGTCGTAGCCGATGTTTGTTTACATATTAGTTACAAATATTGCCTGTCTCTATTGACAAGGAACTATACTTAAACCGTATATTTAGCCGCGGTGAACATCAGTGTAAATCCTAAATCCATACCAAACAATTTTCATCGAAACCCGTGCATTAGTCACTGCGGGAAAGAGTAAGGAAGATCAATACATCCAGCATCCTCACTAACTCTCACATTTATAATAGTAGGAAGTAAAATTATCACGATTTGTCATAATTTGTTGTTTTGTTTAAGGAAAGAAGATCTCTTTGTTCCAATTACTTAATACTATAACCCGTGAAGTTCTAAAACAGAATGTATGGTATTTGACTTAAGCTTCACTAAGTGACATAATTCGTTTGTCATTTGTGAACCTTATGTCAAATCTTGTTAGTAATAATAGCGATGGCATCTTAAATAAGGGCCCTGGGGCCGAACTCTCTACACTGATTAGATTTTGATTCAGATTTGATCGTGCCGTTTACTCCGAATAAATTAACGTTTATTTATTTTGATTCTCAGTCGATTGATATGGCCGGAAATGCAAAAAGTTACGATCTAATGATTTTATTTATCCCGGTTAGTTTCTAATTCACCAAATAAAATACCAAAACCGTTGAGATCGAACTGATTCGATTCTCAATTATGTCGAGAGTGAGCCTGCTGTTCGCGTATTGAAATAAATAAACAAACCAGTCGAAATGTAATCAAAACCAAAAATCGGTAAAGAAAAAAATTGAGTAGCAAGATTTCCTCCGAATATACATAAATGAATGCATTTAAAATACGTATCAAGAAATACCGACAGTAAGTAGTAACAAAAGTTATAATAATAATAATACAAAATATTCAAAAATTATTCTTCTACTATAAGTTAATGTTTTTTTTAAATATCTATGGACGCTTCACACCACGTCAATTTGGCCCCGTGCTAAGTATCCGAAGAACTTGTGTTACAGGTACCAGACAACGGAATTATATATATTTTAATACTTTTATACTATACACGTATTTAAGATTTTTATTATATTAATTATTTTATTACATTGAAAACTTTTTGTTCCCTCGCCTCGGCGGGATTCGAACCCGCAACCTCTCGATCGAGCACCAACGCGCTGAACCACTGCGCTACAGAGGTCGTCGTAAAAAAAGTCTACCAAAAAATGTTGCTAATGATGTATGAAAAGCGACGATTCCCGAAAGCCATTGGCATTGTGGTCGTAACATTGTTAAGGAATCGAGAAATCAAGGAGTGTGGAAAGATTGATGGAGTCTGTCAGATGTCAGATGAACATGACAGCGGCTCCGGCAGGCCTAGACCGGAGCCCTGACACATCCGTTATAGATGATCAGTGAAATAAGGCGTTGGCGCGGTAGTCTTAGGCCCGTGTAAATAAAACAATCTCAAACCCAACCTCACTCGAGAACCTATTTGACAGGTAAAAAAAACATTTTGTTTCCGTTTTAAAAATGAAGAACTTTACTTAAGTACCTCACTCATCTGCTTGCAGGTTGTGGTTATATAATGTTTCCGTTTTCAAAATGAACAACTTTACTTAAGTAACTCACTCATCTGCTTGCAGGTTGTGGTTATAATTGTTTCGCGGGATATTGCTAGATATAATATATTTAAATTTTATGTTATGGATTTCCGCAAAGTAACGCCTGATTCCATTAACTATTTAATTCCTCCATCAATGAAGGAGTATCTAATTTGTCATCCTACTATAGTCTGTTCGGATTCAATGTTGTAGAAATGTAAACAAAGATTTTTAGGAGCGGTCTATAATGCTACAAATTTGAACGCCTCTTATTTACTGCGTATTGAAGGAAAAAAATGGTTTTATGATGTGGTCGAATTGTACTATATTTGTTTAAATTTAAATCACATGCTGACCTCTGTAGCGCAGTGACGCAGTGAGAGACAACCTGAGATGTTAGTGCACGCGAATCGCGGGTTCGATTCCCGTCGAAGGGTTAAAATTTCCAAATAGGTTAGGAACTAACAATGTAGAATCATCCTACATGATCAGTGATCACCTACCACTATCTACTTACAATACACATACATTGCATTCTTCTATATTGATAATACCTCATACACCGATTTCGGTGACGGATTCATTGAGACCAGGCCAGCTACGCAGGAGTAATTTTTGTAGTCCCCAAGTAATCCTTCACTCTCGTAGCCCAGTGGATTTGATAACGTGTCGGTTATCCGTCCCACTGTGCTACGAGACTGGCGAGAGATCAAGTGCAGGACCGAATTTTTACATGTCCATCCGTTGCATGGATCATTTTCCTTTGTCAGACAGAGATGTGATCAGCCTGCGTTGTCCTAACCAAACTTGAAAACAAATTTTTTTTTGTTCCAGCGCTTGAATTGAACCCACGACTTCCGAGTCGCGAGCTAGGCTATAAACCACTAGACCACGGAGGCGTTTTCTCTATAGTCCCACAGTAAATACATTATTATTAACTTGTATGGTATAATAACATAATTACATGTAAAAGGTCAAGTGTATTAGTGCCAACGTAATGTGCACTGCAACCATTAGGCATACTTAGTACTTATTCAAAACCTTAGTCGTAATATTATATCTATAGAATGTCTTTTTTAAATTTAACCTAAACGTTAACAAACGAAAAACATCGAAATTCTCATTGTATAATTCACTTCTTGTGCACCTGTGCACTTATCAACACTGACACCAGAATATTAAGGGGTCATACCCACTTCATTATCTAATACATTTTATAACAATTAAACAATAATTAACTAATATATTATTTCAACAACAAATAAAAAACTTCCACAGTAAAAATACGTCGTTTTGAGACTGTAGAATATAGTCTATGGATTCATAGTCGCAAACAATAATCATTGTAATGTAATCGAGTCACTGACTAGTCTATGGTTGTGTCATACTCATAGACGGCTTTATTTACGTTTGGGTTAAAATTAATCGGAACGTACTCTGTACTAAGCAAACTTTTTTATATTATGTTGTCAAATACGGAACGTACATACTCAACATAGAACCTAAAGTTTATGTGATCAGTCTTAACAAATTTAAATGCCCTAGCATGTGGTATTTACTGAGAAAGACGTACGCAGCAAAATGAGCAATTTGTATTCTGCAGCTAAGCGCGAGCGGTCCAAATTAAACGGCGATATTACTCGCCAACATTAAAAATATTACGCCCGCTCCAGTAAATTATGGTGTACCCACTCTAAGAGCTTCCTCACATTCGCATACACGTTTAAATACTATACTGGCCGGCTAAAGAAAGTAATTACTCTTTTTTTTAATATGTAATTTACAGATTTAAAATACATGATGATTCATGGTTCATATATCAAGACGAATATAGTGTGAAGAGAAGGACACGTAGAGCATTTTTTGTTTTGGCACCTCATACAGACCATAACGCGAAAAATCACGATCTCTATAAAAATCACGAAACAGGCGGGTTTAATTCCTGGTCAGGTCGAAGGTCAACGACCAGTGCGTTCGTGTGTATAGACTAGTAGCCAGGGAGCCCCAGCATAGTAAGATTCACTTCCTTGTCGTCATTTTAGACATTTTTTTTGAGTGTCACGCGTCGTTCTCTTCACACAATATTCGGCTTATTATTATATGAACCATGAAACAACCTTTATAAGTTTTTTTTATACTTAGCAATTTTTTACGCTTTCTACTAGTTTTATCTACATAGTTGATGAACTACAAGTATGTACTTAAGGCATGTAGATATATCTTTGTAAGGTATGAAAATTAAAACTTACTATTATCATAAAGTAAACAAGAGGATGCTACAACTTAAAAATATCATCTCGATTTGCATTTAATTAAGAATACCGCAGCTAAATCTGTCTATTCATTTAGGTGCTATGCAGCCACAGACAGACGCACAGATAACTCGAACACAAACTCAATCCACCGCTCGCAATAATCTGTATCAACCCAACACAAGATATTTCCCAGTCACAAAAGACGTTGTTGTAATGTGATATGATAAATATTACGTATCGAATTGTGGGAAAGCGTTTTCCAATACTTGCTTTACTTTGTCACCGTAATATAAATAGAATTACACGCTTTGTAGCTAATTTCATCATTATCAGGACTAGTTTAAATATTAAACAAGTCGTGTCATCAAAATCAACGATAGAAAAACTATTTACGAAATCAAAAATTGTAACGCAGCGAACTGATGATGATGAATTATAATCGACTATCGATCACGCCAGCTTTAAAACAGAAAAACTTTAATTGGCCAGCTGATTACGTAAAATAGCTATTAGCAAAAATCGCGCGATAGGCGCGCAATAAATTGCTGAACGTCAATAAAATATCGCTAATCGCTCGCTGTTGTGTTTGAATGCACATTTTCTTCATTTTTGCTACGACACTAGCGCCAATCACAATTTAGTGGCAATCATAGGAACTACTTATTAAAGCGTCAAACAAAATTATATAATTAATTTTTCCGTCGATAAATTTCAAGAGCAAAAACGTTTGCGATTGCTTTGCATTTGCAAGATACGTAATAAGCCTGCTTTTCCGGATGAACCGAGATTGATGGAGGACGATACCACAGACAGCCAGAGATACGCCAAACATAAAACACCCTTCAGTTTTTGTCGAGTATTAAATAAAAAAACCCCGAGGGCATGGCGCTAACTTCATATTGAACATTAGCTGTGACCACGACTTCGTTCGCGTGGTTTTTAAGCGACTTAAACCGTTTATGCAGCGCACGAAACGAAAGTCCTCAAGTGTGAATAATTTATCTAGCATTTTGTTATTTCATAGAGACAGGATTTTTGCCATAAACTAGAACCGATTCTATGTACATCTTCCATCTTAAATTCACGAAACAATTTAGGGGCTAGATTTACTAAAGTGTAAATAATAAATTGTGTAAATCGCTTAAAGGACGCTAATGTCTGCAATGTGGCTAAAAGTTTCACCAAGTACGGAATACCGTTTTTCGTATTAAATATTAAGCAATACGCTGTTAAGGCGTCCCCTCCATGACGTCACGGGCAGTCGGCCCCTCCTGCCCCCTCGACAAACAGCTTGAGAGATCTTACAAGGCCCAAGTTTGGTTATCGAGCCTTTTTTGACCTCTGTCACCTTTTTCTGTTTCGCAAGAATTTGTTTTATTCACAATTATTGTGAACACGTTTTCTACCCGACCTACAAGGGTATTGTTTTCGCTTTATTGGTCAAATAAATAATTATATTTCAGAGGCTTCTTAGGAATGATTTGGTAGCATATTGTTATAATATGGAGTCTGGAGGCATAACTTTTATGTTGACAGTGGGCCGGCTGTTAGATTTTTTTTCATACCTACACCAGAACTGACTGTATGTGAACCTATAGCTCATATTAATGACGAAGTGCATAAACAGTACCTGCATTCTCCAACCCCTTTGAGACAAGCTATCTACTATGCTACTGCTTACTTTCGGTACAATCGAGAATCGAATCAGTTCGATGTGAAATACCTTTGGTATTTTATTTGGTGGATTACTTTGAAACTAATCAGGATAAAGAAAATCATAACTTTTTATACTCCCGACCATATCAATCGACTGAGAATCAAAATAAACAAACGTCAATTTATTGGAAAGTACGCACGATCAAATTGTATCAAAATTTAATCAGTTTGGAGAGTAAGGCCCCAGAGCGTACCGAACATCTGGTGAAATCAATTATGCCGAAATCGCATAGAAGTTTTTTATTTTATTTATTTATTTTCATAAAGGTACATACAATTGTTAGTCAACACTCCAATTACCTTTAAGGTTTGTCGGGAGTGTAGAATATTTCGGGCAAAATACGGTACAGGAACACAAAATGGGCCTTATTTGGTTGTGGTGTGAAGCGTCCATAGATATTATTATTATTACTAGCTGTTCCCGCGACTTCGTTCGCGTGGTTTTTTAACGACTTAAGCCGTTTAGGCAGCGGCGGCAGCGCACGCAACGAAAGTCCCCAAATGTGAATATTTTCCCCGTTTTGCAACATTTCTCACTGACGCTTCGCTCCTATTGGTCGCAGCGTAATGTTAGATAGCCTAATTAAGCCTTCCTCTATAAATAGACTATCCAACAAAAAAGTAATTTTTGAAATAGGACCAGTAGTTCCTGAGATTAGCGCGTTTAAACAAACAAACAAACTCTTCCGCTTTATAATATTAGTATAATTAGTATAGATAATATTAGTATATATTAATTATAAATTGGCGTGTAAGATTCGTTGCTACATGGTAGAACCCTCTATTTATAAAAACACTTGTTTAGCTGTCAAGGGATTCAAAACGTAGTTCAGACAAAGGCAACTTAGGCCCGTAAATTAGTCTCGAACCCAACCAAACACTTGAAAACCTACATGTTTGACACTGGACCCTTGTTCAAGATGACATCGCAATTATTACTTACGAAGTTCGAAAACAAAATGTAGTTATACAATTTGGCGTTTTAAGCTTCACTAAGTGACATACGAATTCGCTTGTCATTTAGCGAGCCTTATGTCAAATCCCATACATTTTTACCGAGAACTATTCTCAAGTATGAAACTCGTGTCACAAGGTTCAACACACTTCGTCAACGCCCTAGAGCGTCCTAGACTGAGTTACGTGAGCCCTAATACATTTACACAGCTCATTTTGCGTTATTTTTGGGCAAATTAGATTCACATTGTGCTGAATCGCGAAGGTAAACTAATTTTAGGTCATTAGCTGCGACGTTCAATTCATCAGGTACATATTACGTGCTATTTTTATTCTATAAACATTTTAAATGTCATGATTATTATCGCTTTTATTACTTACGAACCTTTATTTTTGTGTGAGTAATATCACACAAAAATTAACTCCCTTACAAAAAAATATATTTATGCAACAGATTAGCTATTCAATGTTCATATCAAAAAACAAATCATACACTGCACATTTAAAGTAGACTAGCTGACCCGTGCCCACCTAGTTGAGCATACAAACCGTTTAAACCTTCCTTGGACTTCCACGAATATTTCAAGACTAAAAATAGCCGAATCGGTTCAGCCTTTCTCGAGTTAAAGAATAAAGATAATGGTTGAAATTTCTTTAGAAAGACGAAATATACAAGGATTAATATAAATGAGTGATAATACTATAGGTTAAGTCTAAGTCTTTATTTTTCCAAAGTTGCGTATGTAACTACCTTCTATGTAGAGTATACTGTGAAAGTCCAAGCGCAGAAAGACTTATTTTTGACTTTCATATTTGTATAAGAAATGCCCTAACATCATAAATTTTCCCATACAGTAATTTAAAAAAAAGTTCCTCTTTTAGCGCTGGTACTTTCACAGTAAACTCTATAAACGGGATCCATACATACCCTAAAGTATAATCAGTCATTGAAATAGCATGTACCTATATACCCATGTATCAATATGCTGAATACTGAAACGGCTGCGTGCGCGCAATAAGCTGAAAACCGATAATCTTTGTCGGTTTATAAATTGATATTTTTGTTTTTATATAACTTAAAATAATATGCAAAAAATAAATATAACTCTCAATTTAACTTGCACAACAATGACCGTAAATTAATACAATAGTATATTCAGTTTCGTTACTATTTCACGAGAACGAAGTTCTTCACCGTCGGGGTGCCTTTTAACCACACCTAAATTTAAAATTCCAATACCGTAAAAGCAAAGAAAATAATTTTAATGCTACGTAAAAGGTTCTTGAAATTTCATCGAAATTTATGCAGATTTTTTTGACGGGTCAAGACTTTTGTTTTGTTGAGTTTGAATTTAAAATGAGAAGCTACTCAAACTTTTTTCAAATTGAAAAGTTTTAAATTGTAAATGCCAGCGCCATATTTCTGTCAGCGCGACGCGTGGGGTCGTGACGCGTTGTTTTACATACTTGTTATATATGCTTGATATCTCATCTGCCTGGCGTCTTGCAAGATATTCTAGATACTACATGAATAGTCGAATTAATTATTATTATAATATTAGGATTCTAAATGTTCGTCCGTGCAAAGAAACTCCCGCGATAAAATATAATATAGGTATGTCGCAGTCATCTGGTTGAATCTGCTTATTTGATTGTATGACTAGCGCGGTCATTCAATGGCGTCAAACAGCTCGTACATATAGCAATGTGTTGATATAATATATTTTTATATTAATTTACTTTAATGTGCGTTATAATAGTACCTACACATTCGGAAATTTTTAAGGTTAAAAATAAAATATTAAATGGCTGTCCTAGTCGCGGATTCATTAAATTTGTTGGCTAAAATAGAATTCAATGAACGCGCTAGTCATTAAATCAAATAGCAGATTCGTTCAGATGACTGCGGAATATACATTTTGCAGCATTAAACTATCTTGTTATTTCCCGTGGCCTACTCTATACATAAAAATGAATTAACGAACAGCTCGTTAGTCTCGCTAAAACTCGAGAATGTCTGAATCGATTCGTCTATTTTTGGTCTTGAAATATTCGTGAAAGTCCAGGGAAGGTTTAAACGGTTTATATGCTCAACGAAGTGGACACGGCTCAGCTAGTCTATATTACATTTCATCAAAATCGGTTCACATCCTATACTTTGCAAACAAATTATCATAATATTCTTCTACATTATAATGTTACCTATAAATTGATCTGTATTATTTTGGCTGGGCACATTAATGATAACAGATAAGTTGATAATACCAAATGCAATTTCCTCTTCACGCTTCCGTCCATACCGTCGAATCTCAGTTGCGAATCTAACGTCCTCTTATCAGTTGCAGCTGGAGGCGGGCGCGGGCCGGGGCCCGGCGGCCAACAACAACACGGAGGGCGCCGTCGCCAGCCCGCCGCGGGACGACAACGACAACGCACAGCTTCCCTCGCCCAGGGGCACGCAGCTTACGCCATCAGGTATGCTTGGAGCAGGGTGCACCCCGAGTGGGACCGAGATGCGCAACGTACAGCTGCATGCAAACATTAGTCACGGTTGTTTCGTATGTCCGTACCGCCAGCGGCGGTATTGTTGGAATGTCGCTGAGTTTTAGGTGGTAGATCAGCGCTCACCATCTGAACGGACGCAGCGATACCCCACATACTTGTGGTAGGAATCCCCGTCCTCCACGGATACAAGTAGCATTTTTCGGCGTTAAAATGAAAAAAATGGATGCAGTCGCGAGGCAAGTGGCTTGGTAGGGGGGTGTTTTCTTTTTTCATGAGAAATATTTGCCACGAATCCTTAAATTTGCCGTATACGAAAAGAGCTTGGTTAAGATTTCGTGTCAGTGTATAATATAGGTACTACATTAGATATTCATTCAAAGTCAAAGTCAAAAAAATTTATTCAGAATAAATTTTACAAAAATGTTTTCTGAACGTCGTTTCTATAAGATGCCTACCACCGGTTCGGGAACTAGCCCAGCGAGAAGAACCGAATTCGAATCTAATACTTAACAGCTCGCTAAGCTGCTCGTCTAGCGTACCTAGGATTATGTTCTAAGCCCATTACTTGTATTATAATTCCACAATAGGAGCTTAGTTAACCAGTACGACGTAACTTCTAATGTGCAAGTTGAGAGAGACAATGTATTCGAATACTTTGCGAGGGAAAAGGACAGTGCGACTCATGATTTTTCTTGGCGACGTTTCTTGGCGAGAAGGGCTGATATAACCAAGAATCTATTAACGCTAGTAAGGTATAAAGTATTTCATTTATCCAGCGCCAAAGTGGTCTTTTATGTTTATTACCTAGGTCCTAGTGACTGTAGTTATGATCTCATTGGATGTTTTCAGTGCCTATTGGGGCTAAGAGTGATAATAAAATAACATTTACTTGTTTATGATACTTCTACAACAAAGTAAAATAGTTACAGGCATAGCCCCGGTTTCGATCAGCTAACATTTGAGTTAACAATCCATTCTGAATGCTCATTGGTGGACGTAGCGAGTGAGCAAAGTTGGAGCGAGTTATATTCTCCATTGAGTATTAATAATGGCTTGTTAGCTCAACCTTTAGCTGATCGGTGACTTGATCAGCCTTTCAAAAACCTGGGGTTAAGGTTGTTAATGGGCTGGGTCAGTATGTTTACCATTGACTTATTGTACCTACTACAACTACTTAAAATACTAGTGTAAGATGGTATTTCTTGTGTGGGCAAAACAAAACGTCTCCGTCTACTTCATTAGGGTCGTTGTTATTGTGGAGACGAGCCTCGCTGCCTCGAGAAACATTAGCTGACATTAGCATGATAAATGTCAAGTTTATTGTATGAAGACGCTTTAGGGTCACACATCATATTTTTTGTAGGAAACGGGCAGATTTTTCCTTTATTTTCTTTCGGACTGCCTTATTATAGACGTGTCCGTTGTACTTTTACAATCAGTATGTTCTATTTTTGTCATACAAAAAGACGATTATTTTCGCTCGTTAACTGGCAGCTTTATGCAAATGTTTCCCGGGACCTATCCTCACTTTTGAAATCATATTGGCATTGAGTACGAATTATATTCATTATTCGTATACAATTAAATTAGTAGTGTAGAACTAGTTAGGTACAACAAGCGCAAACTAAGTGCTTTCCCTGTTGGCAAACTAAAACCCCGGGGCACTTTACAGGTCGCCAGCTCCCAACCAATATTGCATTAGTACGAGTTACACTACACCACTATAACTGTTCAGTACCCTAGGTAGGTATAACGCCTCCGTGGTCTAGTGGTTCAGAGCTTCGCTCTCGACCCGGAGGTCGTGGGTTTGAGACCCTCGTTGGAACAACAAAAAATTGTTGTTTTTAAGTTTAGTTAGGACTTTCATCAGGTTAGCAGCATTAGCTGAACTGTCCCGCCGGTTGTGTCGGTTATCCGTCCCACTGGGCTACGAGAGTGAAAGGAAGAGAGAGTGCTTCTGTGTATTGCGCACACTCTTGGCAACTATAAAATAGCTCCTGTGTGGCTGGCCTGGTTTCAATGAAACCGATAACCGTCACCGGAATCAGTGTGTGAGTCCTTTATTTCTTATTTTATTTAATAACAGTATGCTCCCAAACCGATGTTGGTGATAGTGGCCGGTTTTATTGAAACCAGGCCAGCTACGCAGAAGTTATTTTCACAGTGCCCAAGTATGTGCGCACAGAGGTCTTCCTATCACATACATCACATACATCTTCCTTCATTCTCGTAGCCCAGTGGGTCAGGGCAGGACTGACTTTTGGGCATGTAGCCCATCCGACGCTTCTTCGATCGTCTTACTTGTCAGACAATCAGGGGTGTATTCCACAATTGTTATATTATATTCGGCTCTGTATAGATTCTTTGTGATGTTATTATCAGAAAGTAAATAATAAAAGTAATTTGTTTTGACTTAAATTTAAGCTGCCTCGAGTAAAACAGATTATGGACGAAAGATTCAAGACAATTTGGCAAATTGCGTCGACAAAGTTTGTGATTTCAATTCTCATATTTTGAAAGTATAATGCTTAGTACATTATTAAATATAAATAATTAAAAATACACGGTATTAATGGTATTAATAAATTACATTTATAGTAAAAATAATATATTGGGTGATATTTTAAACATAACAATTTCGGCTATCCTTTTTGTTATGAAATAAAAGTTTAAAAAACTATAACCAGACTTCGCAAAAAAGGGGTCTAAAAAGGCTAAAACAAGAAAATAATTCAATTTGAAATCCAGAAATGCATAGGTACAAAAATGATCAAGGTAGAGCCGAGGTCGGACCCGCTATTGGGATTGGATATTGCAACAGCAGACGAATATTATGATTTTTTATTAGTTTAGCCGCTACGAGGGAACATACATACATACATAGACTGCCAAAATCATTACCCGCTGACTTCGCTGAAGTCGGGTAAAAAGGGTGTTTAATAAAAAGTTTGAATAAAAACTTTTTATTATTTTATTTTAATGCATGGATATTCATTTTTAGGTATCGGAAGACAAATATAAAATGTATCAGCTAATTCAGTAATCTGGAAATACATGGCTCCTGCCGAGCTATCCGTACGACATATAATGTCATACGACATATAATTTTTCACCGTCTAATCAATATTATATATATAGTAGGACACATAGGAATTGTAATAGTCCACCATAGCAATTGCGATAGTCCTCCAATACCATTGCAATTGCAATAGTCCGTCATCCGAAAAGTACATTTTTTATAGCAAAATTTGTTGAAACAATTTAAATATTCAATTACTAAGCCTATCTAAAGAACTAGCTGTAGCTCGTAGCAAAATTATAGGCCTATTGTTATATTAAACTAGCTGCCCCGGCGTGCTTCGTAACGCTTTAGAATTAAGTTGAGCACTGACAGCAACGCAGGTGGCGTATAATCTATACATATAATAAATCTGTAGAGGGGTCATGTCTGTACATTAAGAATATTTAAGTGAAAATTAAAAAAAGGGGGTCTATATAAGCCACAGAACCTAAAAATAGCATTTTTGAAAAAAATGTCTGTCTGTCTGTCTGTCTGTCTGTCTGTCTGTCTGTCTGTCTGTCTGTCCATATGGGAATGTTTGTCGTCGCATCACGCTAAAACCACTGTATGGAATGAAATGAAATTTGGCAGGCAGGTAGCTTACGACCTGAAGAGCATTATTGGAAATTATTATTCCGAAAAACGAAAGGGTTCCCGTGGGATCTTCAAAAAATTGTAGCTACCTATTTGACGGTATTTCAGCCATACTACTCAACGTATTTAAATGCAATTTGGCAGGCAGGTAGCCTATAATCTGAAGAGCATTATTGGAAATTGTTAAACCGAAAAACGACAGGGTTCCCGTGGGATCTTCAAAAAATTGTAGCTACCTATTTGACGGTATTTCAGCCAAACTACTCAACGTATTTAAATGAAATTCGGCAGGCAGGTAGCTTATGACCTGAAGAGCATTATTGGAAATTGTTATCCCGAAAAACGTAAGGGTTCCCGTGGGATCTTCAAAAAATTGTAGCTACCTATTTGACGGTATTTCAGCCAAACTACTCAACGTATTTAAATGAAATTTGGCAGGCAGATAGCTTATAATCTGAAGAGCATTATTGGAAATTGTTATCCCGAAAAACGAAAGGGTTTCCGTGGGATCTTCAAAAAATTGTAGCTACCTATTTGACGGTATTTCAGCCAAACTACTCAACGTATGTAAATGAAATTCGGCAGGCAGGTAGCTTATGACTTGAAGAGCATTATTGAAAATTGTTATCCCGAAAAACGACAGGGTTCCCGTGGGATCTTCAAAAAATTGTAGCTACCTATTTGACGGTATTTCAGCCAAACTACTCAACGTATTTAAATGAAATTTGGCAGGCAGATAGCTTATAATCTGAAATGCATTATTGGAAATTGTTATCCCGAAAAACGAAAGGGTTCCCGTGGGATCTTCAAAAAATTGTAGCTACCTATTTGACGGTATTTCAGCCAAACTACTCAACGTATGTAAATGAAATTCGGCAGGCAGGTAGCTTATGACTTGAAGAGCATTATTGAAAATTGTTATCCCGAAAAACGACAGGGTTCCTGTGGGATCTTCAAAAAATTGTAGCTACCTATTTGACGGTATTTCAGCCAAACTACTCAACGTCTTTAAATGAAATTCGGCAGGCAGGTAGCTTATGACTTGAAGAGCATTATTGAAAATTGTTATCCCGAAAAACGACAGGGTTCCCGTGGGATCTTCAAAAAATTGTAGCTACCTATTTGACGGTATTTCAGCCAAACTACTCAACGTATTTAAATGAAATTCGGCAGGCAGGTAGCTTATGACCTGAAGAGCATTATTGGAAATTGTTATCCCGAAAAACGAAAGGGTTCCCGTGGGATCTTCAAAAAATTGTAGCTACATATTTGACCTTATTTTAGCCAAACTACTCAACGTATTTAAATGAAACTTGGCACAAAGGTAGATTGTAACATGAAATAACCAACATAATATTTTTAACTGACTTACAAAAAAGGAGGAGGTTTCTCAATTCGTAAATATATGTTTGTTTTTTTTTTGTTTCTTCGCGGATATCTTCATCGTTTCTGAAACGATTTTAATTTTTTTTAATGTTGTGTAGGGTATAATTTAAATTTGATCCCATTGTCACCAAATGGTGACCTGATGATGGGATCCGTGAGGAATCGAAGGAAATCCTCAAAATTTATGTGAATTGATTTTGATTTTTTCTGAAGTAGTCTAAGCATATATTACCAAACAGTTAGGTTTTGCACCATATCCTGGATCTATAATATCAAAAAATTTCACGTTTCAGTAAGCTATATATATATATATATATATGTGTTGAAAAATTTCGCGCTGCTCTGGCTTACGCCAGAGCAGCGGTAGACTTTTTCTCTTTCTACTATTTTTTTTTATCTAATCGTTTTTGTTTTTCATTTTCCGTCCTCAAATAATCGTCGTCTGATCATTCGAGAATTATCCCTACTCAGTCTATACCCATCACTAAAAATATGAAAATTAAATAATTTTAAACAAAACAAAAAACCACTTCAAAAGGTAAACTCAAAGGAACAATTAAATTTACTTCGCACAAAGTAATACTTATTTTCCAGTACAAGTGAAAATAATTATTACTTTGTGCGAAGTAATTTATTATTATACTTAGGTTTTGCAAATACGATTAATAAAGTATAGGCTTAGGATAGTTTTTTTTCAAGATATGAATGAGATGTCATAGGTACATTTAAATTAGAAAAGTTATGTCAATATAAGTAAGATTTTATGTTTTTCATGATATTTTTATTTATTAGTTTTTATGCTAGGTACGGCTTGGGTTTTTTCTTTCTTTTGGACTTTTGTTATTTTGTCGTCTAAAGCAAGTAAGTACTTTAACCGTAAAGTCCCAAAGTAGGCTACATGTTTGTTAGCGTAGGTAATTAATAAATAAAAAACCGGGCAAGTCCGAGTTGGAATTGCGCACCGAGAGTAGACTTTTAAAAAATTTGGCGCTCGGCGCCAGCAGCGCAGCGTCGGTGTGAAAACGATCATCGTCTGCAGTCGCTGCGGCGTAAAGTCCATACAAATCTCAGTACAGAGATCTTCGTCGCGTATATGAGTGTACTATCAAGTAGTCCCGTTCGCATAAAAGAAAAAAAATATTATACATACAGACGAATTGAGAACCTCCTCCTTTTTTTGAAGTCGGTTAATAATACACGGTCATTTTTCGAGCTGGTAGTAATAGGAATCGTTAGCATTTTCATAGAAAAAAACGGCCATTATTTGACAATAAATTATTATCATTACTCCATCGGCCTACTTCTTTTGCTTATGCACGTCTAATACCGTATATAAAGAAGCATTAACTACTATAAATTAGTGATTTTAAATATCCAAACGACAGTGTTCATAGCCTAAAAATGTATTTGAACTGCTGCCCTAAATCACTTTTCCACGCGTACGAAGTCGCGGGCACAGCTAGTTGTGAATAAAACCATCCTCAAATCAACTAACACACACTGAAAAAAACATTCTAATCGGTTCAGCCGTTTAGGACGAGTTCACTGTAAACACGTACGGAAGAATTATATAAATAAAGATTTAAGTAAGTGACTAATAAGTACAAGGGGAAGACTGCTTCTTTAGCGGGAAGCACTTTGTTTAATAGGTAGGAATTTGAATGAAGATCTTTGAAAAATAAGGAGCGTGGCCGAAAGAAATGGAGTTAAAGAAATCCGTCGCCATTGGTAGGTAGTAGGTACCTACCTAAAAATACCTATAGTCTCTAATATTTGCGTTCAAACAAACTCTACCTTAATGTTACTTTAGTGAGTTTAGATGTGAGATGAATTACGCATCCTGGTGAATTATTGTTCACCCCGATGCCGCGGCCCGCGCCGACAATTGGGTCAAGAGCAAACGGTGGGGGTGGGGGATGAGGGAGGCACAAGATGGTCCCGAAAAGTACCTCTTTCCTGTATACTATAAGCGTCAACAATTGACAACAAAGTATTTGTTACATTACTAAATGGAAACTGATTAAGCGCTGTTATGATTTTCGTACAATCTCCAATATTGATTAAGTTTTGTGAACCTTCCGATGCTATCCCGATGTCATTAAAATCTGATTTGATCGTAACGTATTTATTAGGCGTATCGCATTGTTGAGCACGTTGGTGCTCGAACGAGAGGTCGCGGGTCGAATCTCGTCGAGGGAACAAAAAGTTTTCAATGTTCCTGGGGCATGGATGTGTATTAAATGTGTGTATAGTATAAAAGTGTTAAATATATTTCCGTTGTCTGGTACCTGTAACCTGTAACCTACGTTATTCGGATACTTAGCACGGGGCCAGATTGACGTGGTGTGAAGCGTCCATAGATATTATTATTATTATTATTATTATTAAATAGAACTGAAATAATCCTAAGACGATACAAAATAAGTAGCAAAAAATCCAGAGTATAAAATTCTAAGCGCCTATAATCTACGTCTACAGTAAGCCACAGCAATATTGCTATAAATCAAAGATCGTGCCAACAATGTTTTGCTTGCACAGCGGTTTGTAAAGAGATCTCCCGGGCCATCTAAGCACAATGCTCGCCAGCCGCCAGGGACTCCCTTTGCAACTTCGACCTACATTAGCGTAATATTTTGATGATGATAATATTGAAATGAAATGCATTTCGATGCAGAAAAGTTTTCTCGCATCGAATTGCATTTTCTTCTATTCTTTTCTGTAATGTCTTCAATTACTACTCACTAGGTGTTCATACGCGCAAAAGGCGATCCCGTAGGAATCGTACATTTTAACACAATAAAAATCTATATTCCTCATCTACTCTATATTAGAGTCAACGGTCGGTAGTTTCGGGTAATTCTTAGTTTCAATCAAATTCCGAGTTTCTTACGCTGGTTCTTCTCGGCGGGCTAAGATTGAATCGTAGTCTTTTTGCTGACATTCCGAAAATAGCTTGTTAACTTTCATTTGGAAATAAAATATTTTGATTTGATTTGAATTTAAAATCATTCCTCTTTATAATATCGTGTACATATAAGTGGAACTGCTCGCGGTGCACTCAACGCCTCGTTTCTATCTTGATTACTTAAAATATGAAAACATTTTCCACCAAAGCTGCATGTCACCCACTTGTCCGTGACACGGTTGAGCCGAAGCCCTGCATCATCGAGCATCACAGCCGCGAGCCCACCCTAATTTCATTAACAAGTTACTCCATCGACGGAAATGATTTCTGGCGCGCCGCCAATCTGATGCCTCCTGCTGCAGATATGTCAATACCGTTACTAAGGGCTGCATCGTTTACTAACTTGTTAGACAAATTACTTAAGCACTTTGTATAATGCGTCTTTTCACTGTGTATATTGTAGAGACATGAGTACTTATTTGGCGTTTAAGTACAGTCAGTTCATTTAAAATATTGCATATCGATGGATCGTAATAAATCGTATGTCTAAAGCGTTTTGGATATATGATCCATCGATAACAGAAAATTGTATATATAATCTAGTTTAACCAACTGCTTATTCTCAGTAGAATTAAAAAAAAAAAACCAAATTACATATATAAAAGTAAACATCATAAAAAAGCGCCTAAATTTTTTACATAGCAATATTTTAGTTAAGCGTTTATAAAGATTTACGGCAGGCACTGCCCTACTTACGCTGAGATGAAGGATGTTTTTAATTTTTGTACGTAAATGTTTATGTTTTTGAATAGAGCTCCATGTTAGCTTTACAAATGAATGTTTATAGCTGGGATTATGAACTGACTATCTATGGCTATTTTACTATTGCCAACAAGTTGGTCGACGGGGCAAGCGCGCACTTGAAATTGAGATGTGAGTTGTCACATAGTCAGTCAGTTAGCCAGACTAAAATAACCAACTTTATAAATACATACTACTAAACAATTTTGTTATAGCCTGAATCTTAATAACTGCAGGTATAATAGCTCATACAATGTTTGTAATTTGTTTAAAAGCATGAGGGGGCACGTTTTGCGGCAAACCAACAATGCCGAAACTACATGTCAACGAACTTTCTTTGTTGTTTTCGGCATTCCACAAAGTACATTCAAATTACTGTCTGACGGAGACCACACAAAAGTAAAAAAAGCATTTTACGTTTCATCATACTTTGAAGTATGAAGAATAAGTTTTAAGGACTTTTAAGGAGGAAACGTTTGAAGGATTACATAATTTACATACCGGTGATACTCGTATAGGTTTATACAATATTCAATGCAACAAGAGATAGTTTAATATTGGGCATTCTCCAAAAAAAACACATGTACTTTTTATATATTTTTTCGATGAAATAGGGTATTTTAAGAATATAAATTGAATATTTTTGAAATTCATTGGCTAGTTTTTTTTAAATAATTATCTCTTACTCTTATTTATGTGAAAGCTGATTCGAGAAACTTACCAAAAGTTCAAAATGTACCTAATTATATTTTTGACATTGCTCGCACAATTTTTCTTAATACGGAATGAAGTAAAGATAGTCATACCTTTCAGTGATGACGTAATTGAAGGTCAAACTAAGGTTAAACATATTTGTTTAAAAATATAAGCAACTAATGGATATTTTTTTTAATTTTATATACAGATAAACGATCACTGGCTTTCTACCTCGAAATGTTTTTGTAATGGGCACAATTAAAAAAAATGGACTATCCCCATTTCATTGGGTTTATAGGTTTAGTCGATGGTGCTCCTTTAGGGGATTGTAGTTTTCATAATGTCTAATATTACGTTCTAAGAACCATACCTAATTTATACATAGAGTTTTACAAAAATTGGCGACTTTTTTATCCCTTTGAATACATATCGCTATTGTCCAGCTGGTGCGATCTGCCTCAATGCAAAATTGAAAGACTATACGATTTTTAACCCACTTCCAAAAAGCAGGAGGTTTCTCAATTGTTTTCCTCAATTGTTTTCGGATAAATTAGTCATTTATGTATCGATTTTTTTTTGTTGTGTAAAATCCTAATTTAGCCCTGTTGTCACCAAAGTACCTAATGGTGGATCCACGAGGAACCGAGGGAACTCTTCGAAATTTATGTGAAAACTTATAGCGATTTTGACTATTTCTTAAGTAACTCACGCCTATGCTTAGGCTACTTCAGAAAAGGGAATCAAAGTACTGAACGGAGTGATCAGCTCCAGTACTAGGGACATTAGTGGTTGAGATAAATGGTGATGATGAAGTTGTGTCTTAAATTCAATAACCAGCTTATGTCAATACACAATATCTATCTCGTATAATATCATCGAGTTCTCCAAGTTAAACATAACCTTTCAGTTAGAGGTGAAACAGTCTGATGCTGGGACCACAGAATAAATAGATACAGAAGACAAGTTCATAATCGCACTTTTTCACTCAGCGTTGCCTATCAAGAATCGTTTCGGATCGGTTTGCACAAACCACACTTGATGAGGAAGTGGGCCCGTAGGTCTTGTTTTTGTAACTACTAATCTTTCATCAAAAATAATAATAATAGGTATAACAATCAAATTTATTTCACACTAGCTGACCCTTGCCCACTTCGTTGAGCATAAAAACAGTTTATGATGAAATTCAACTAAAAAAAACAACCCCTAACTCGGGAACGCGGAACCCGCAACGCGGGAACCCGGAACCCGCAGCATGGGAACCCGAAACCCGCAACCCGCAACGCGGGAACGCCGAACCCGCAGCATGGGAACCCAAAACCCGCAACGCGGGAACCCGGAACCCGCAACGCGGGAACCCGGAACCCGCAACGCGGGAACCCGGAACCCGCAACACGGGAACCCTGAACCCGCGACGCGGAACCCGGAACTCGCAACACGGGAACCCGGAACCCGCAACGCGGAACCCACAACGCCAAACCCTTCCGTGAACGTTGCTGGTTCTGCGCTGTCAAATGGAATAAATAGTATCCTATGTCCGTCTACTGGCTCTAAGTTACTTCCTCACCAATTTTCAACCATATCGATAAAGCCGTTCTCGAGTTATAAATAATTCATTTAACTAACACGACTTACTTTAATACAAAAAGCTGATGTAAAGATGAAACTAACATAAGCTAACGCCCGGTGAATGCTCCCGTCACAGTCGGTCCAGCCGATTCGGTGATCATTAGTTAGATAACGATGATGATGATGAAAAGAAGCCTAAATTAATCCTTATAACTTTAGCTATCTACCAGTGAAAGTCTAGTTAAAATCGGTCCAGCCGTTCCAGAGATTAGCCGGAGCAAAGAGACACGCTAACAGACAGACAGACATTTTTTTTTAATTGCATTTTCGTTTTCAGTAGCAAGAAAAAAAAAAGACAGAACAGACAGACGTTAACTTCGCACAAAGACAAATGACGACATAGTGGCGTCATATCATGACGTTTTCGATTTTTTTTTAATTGTTCGTGAATTATGACCATGGATCTAACTCCTTCGATCTGATTTTTAAATTAACATTTATAATATATTCTTATTACAACTTATAAGTTAAGTACTTTTTTTAAATAATTATATTTATAGTTGTTAAAAGATTAATCGATTTTTTGAGTAAGTCTCTAGTGTTTAATATGAAAAAGTGTTAACTGACGTAACATTATCACGACGTTTATTTCATTAAATCATAATTTGTATATTATATTTAAGATCGTTTATCAGTGAAAGCAAATCGTAAAAAAAACTCATATTGGTTATGTTGACAATAAATAACTAATAATTATTAAATAAAGTTTAGTAAATTCTGCAGTTTTAACAAAAAGAAAATATTTATTTTATTATGTCGTCGTTACAACGTTACGTCGCTCATTTTTGATAAACTGTCAAATGTTACCTATTAAAATGACCCGACTATTTATTAGTGGTGGACAAATAGTTTAATGAATCCAAATAGTTTAAGTTTATGTTAATACGTTATTTATAGCATTTCATAATTTTTATTTTCCATTTGTAAACAATGTCGTTACCATGACACCAGTGTCATATAAACTGGCAACGACGTGAATCGATTGAGCCCAGGTTCAAACCCCGCGTGACCATCACGTATTTTCTTCTTTTTTCTAATTTTCTGCTTATTTTTTTCAACATTTTCTTTCATAATAACCTTTTCGTGACAATAACGAACATACCGTAAAAAAAATTGCGAAATTGGTCAAGCCGTTGTCGAAGCGCACACGACGTAAGAAATTTTGGAGGTCGTTTTTTTACACTTTGGGCTACATTTTTGGGGTTTTAGTAAGGAACCCTACTTTTTTTAAACATATAATATAGCCTATGTTCAGCGCTAGGAATGTAGCTTTCCAACGGTGAAAGAATTTTTCATATTGGTTCAATGGTTTCAGAGCCTATTCCATTCAAACAAACAAACAATCAAACATTACCTCTTTATAATATTAGTATAGATATAGACAGATGCTTAAGCTTCTGTAGTAAATAGCAAAAAAAATTAAAAAGATAGGTATATAACAGCGTCATACTAAAGTATTATAATTGGTTCCTGCACTATGCTTGGCCTGTCCTGCAGGTCACCAATTTTTTTTGTCTTTTACATAATTGATGACATGAATGGATGAAAGTGATATGTAGCAAAATTCTTATTTCGAGAAAATTTAGTTCAAACTGTTCCTTAAACATTTTATCCTAAAATGTTTGAGTAACAGTTTATAGGTACTCAATTTTCTGGGTATAATTTTTTTGCGACATATCACCTTCATCCATTCATGTCTTCAATTATGATTTAAAAATTAAAATGTTTGTTGTTTACCAATCTTAAACAACGTATGGACGGGGCTACCTGGTATTTCTACACAGTAAACTGAGATGATATTTAAGGGTTTTTGTGATTGGTTAACTCTGTCGTTCCTATCTACACAGGAGTCACAGGTATCGGAATGTGTGGTGAGTTTTACCATTTGGTCGTATAAAAATGTATGACTGAGCAATTTTTAACCTTATTAATACGATATAAGGTCGAAAAGTGGTAAAATGATTCTGTCGGCGACCGACATCTGCGTCTTCTGTCTCTCTGTATCTTGTGTCGAGTCCCGGCCCGCCCTTGACCCACGCTCCCGGGGGCCACACGCGTATTGCATTTTCCTTCACCGATTGAAATACAGACTAGTTACGCAGGAGTTTTTCTATATTGCCCAAGTGTGTCCACATCATACAGAAGCACTCTCTATTCTATAACTCTCGTAGCCCAGTGAATCGGATAAGTTATAAACTTCCCCGTCAGACAAGTGATAATCCTACATTGTCCTAACCAAACTCGATAACAACATATTTGTTGTTCCAACCAGTTAACCTACACAATTGAGCCAAGCTAGACTACTAGAACTCAGCGGCATCTATTTGGATTGAAATATAATGTGTTTTTTATTCCGAATCGATATGGAGCAACAAGCGAACAAGTCGAGTTAATTGCAGTTTGTGGGATCATGTCACGCGTGTACTGTAGCCGGCGGCGGCGGGGTGTTATTGATTAATAACGTGCATCGCGATTGGACATTCAGCTCTATAACTTTGATTTATAGCTGTATGAAAATGATTTCTAAAAAAGTAGGCCTTTGCATTCGTTGTTTGATCATGTATGTAGTAATCTCCGAGTGAAGTAACCACTCTTTAAATATTGTAATACTGGGACAGGCGGTTTTGAATGTCGCATGTTTTCACAGCACACACGGCGTTCTCACAACATAGTCGGCCTAATCTAGAGGAATATGTCTGGGGTCCCATGTGCTGGTTTCCTCACGATGTTTTCCTTCACCGTTAGAGCTGTACTTGTACGACTAAAAATGTACTAGAGATCTCATTGGTACATGCCACAAGCTGGGAATCGAACCTGCACCCTTTCGAGTGCTTATCAACGGTCTACCCACTAGGCCACGGACTCTAACGATTTCTAGAGAGTCCAGTAAAAAAGGAGATCTCTTTGCTAGTAACTTCTATTTCCAACCTTGTTTTAACTAGATATTCTATTCATTGTTCATTGTTTGCAGCTATGTCGTTCACTGCTAGACGTAAGCTAATAAAGTATTACATGGGGGTTTTTGCCTCTACTCGTCACGTTTGGCAGGCGGATTAACGAGCGCAATTTTCAAATAATAACAATGTCCGCTTCTGCGGAACTAACAGTAGCGTTTCTACGCTACTGGCCATATTCGGGTATCTTTTGCCTCCGTCGCTTTTAACGACACCCAAGAGCCATGATTTGATGTTGATGGATGGGGAGGTGTTATTTTTACTCCAGTACCACACGGACAGATGTTAATGACTTAGTTACATTTATTCGCAGAATGGAACTTTTGGGAAAAGGTTTACTACTTATTAGTCTATATTATACAGTCGTTAAAGCAGACGAAGACATCAATCCGATTACAAGTTTTTTTTAAAAATCTTCGTGTGGTACCTATTTTTTTTTTTTTTTTTTTTTTATGGACCCATGTAAAAGGTGGGCCCGACTTGTTCCCCCTATCAGAGACAGGGACAATTATTTGCTATTTTTTATTTTTACATTATTTTTTATGTTTTACATTTCAAATATTTATTTACTTAACAATTTGTTTCTAAACTTATTTTTAACATTTTTTGTTTGTTTTATTTCTTACTAGGTACATTGTTTCTAACAATTTTCGTATACATTTTTATTTACTTAGACATGTTGCATTACTTATATTATTATAAACTGTTTTGTGTTCTTATTTCTATTACATTTCTTTCATATATTATTATTCGTATAGTATTATATTACATTTTTATTTGCTTGGTTTCGCTACATTATTTCTCATAATTCTATGTTCTTTATTTATTTCATTTCATCTTTTGTACATTTTTGCAGTATTATATTCTTGTTCATTGTTGCATCTATATTCATATTACTATTACATTCATTTATTACATATTTGTATTGTTTTGTATATAAATAAATTTCGTATTTGTTATGAGCTAATCATTATAAAATTTTTAGTTACACTCTTTGTTGCTGTTACTGTCACAATATATTATGCTTCAGCGCAAAGCCCCCCGCCGGTTGCTATTGCTACATTTTATTTACATAATAATATGCTTCAATTGAGGTTTGCCACCACCGCCATGAACCACACTAACACCAATTTAACACGTGTGGTACCTATTAGTCAAACACCGAATCTTGCTTAAATTTGAAATAAACTGAATATGTTTTACCTCCCCAGAAGCGCTGAAGCTATACAGCAGCCGGCTATCGGAATGGGAACGCGCGGAGATCCGCAAGTACCCGGAGCTGTGGTACCTCGGCCTCGACGCCAACAAGGTGCAGGCCCGTGCAGACCTGCCCAACAACTGCGGCTTCGACGACGAAAACGGCAGCTACACCAAGGTGAGTCCTGTGTGTAACAGTGTGAACTAAGAGCTGTGTTCTGCTGCGGTAAATACCTGTGCCGGGGCGCCAGCAACGGCAGCTACACCAAGGTCAGTTCTGTGCTGAAGGAAAGTCGATTGTATTAAACCTGGACCCGGCCAGCAAGGTTAGAGAGAGTTGTAAGGTAGAGATTGAATTTCAAATCTAAAACTCTAATGGTTAGGGCCTCGGCCCGTTAACAACACCGAGACATTGTGTTTAAAGATCCTGAAGGGAATCTCTGTCCCATTTTTATAAATATAAGGTAGCTTTGAAAAAGGGGGTTAATTTACAAGTATCACGTGAGGTGATTATATGAATTTGAGGAGCGGCAGCTGTAATAAATTTAAAATTTCAGCAATTAAATGTCCTTAACAAATGTATTAATTAATAAAAAACGCAAAGCTAATCCATTAGAACCTTTCTCAATCAAGCGGATTAGAGTCCTTCGTAACAATGCTACTTTATAAATAACTCAAAGGTCAAACTTTAACTCCAATTAATATTTTCCAGCAAATCCACGACCACATAGCGTACAGGTACGAGATATTAGAGGTTATCGGGAAAGGTTCATTCGGGCAGGTCATCCGAGCCCTAGACCATAGGACCGGGAGCCAGGTGGCCATCAAGATAATCAGGAACAAGAAGCGGTTCCACCATCAGGCGCTGGTGGAGGTGCGGGTGTTAGACCACCTACGGCTCAAGGACCGGGAACAGACGCACAACGTCATACACATGCTCGACTACTTCTACTTCAGGAACCATCTGTGCATCAGCTTCGAGCTGATGAGGTGAGATATTTCATTTGCTAAATATTTTCATTTTACCATCGTCGTCGAACTATATATTACAGTATTTGATATTGGTGAAATTGTCCAACATTGGTTCGACCTCAGTAGCGCAGAGGTTGAGCGTTGCGCAGCGTTGAGAGGGTTCGAATCCCGCCGAGGGAGCAAAAAGCTTTCAATGTTCTTGGGTCATGGATGTGCATTATATTAGTGTATAATGTAATAAACGATCGTAAAAATATGTGTATAGTATAAAAGTATTAAACATTTTCCCGTGTCTGGTATCTGTAATTGTGTTACAGGTATGGTAAGGTTCTTCGGATACTTACGGAGCCAGATTGTCGTGGTGTGAAGTGTCCATATATATTATTATTATTTCATTTTATTGGACATCCAATTGATATTTGTAAATTCCATAACTGGATGAATTTTTGTGTTGCGATTGGTATTATGTTGTCACTTAATGGCATTTTGCGTGTCGTCTAATTGTGAAATTCTCTGAAATAACAAAATTCCAACAATTATTCTTTTCAAGTAATTTATTATGACCATGAATCTTTCAGTATAAACCTATACGAGCTGATAAAGAAAAACAACTACCAGGGGTTCAGCCTGTCACTCATCCGAAGGTTCGCCAGCTCGCTGCTGCGGTGTTTGAGGCTACTTGAGGCTGAGAATATAATACACTGCGACTTAAAACCTGTAAGTAAACTTTAAAACAGTAATTACATTGATTCTTTCCTTTGATTGTTCTGCTCGTATCATATTTAATAACTTCAACGACCTCGCACCGATTTTGGTGACTGGGGCCGGTTTCCTTAAAACCAGACCAACTGCAAAAGCACTCTTCCTTCCATTACTTTCATAGCTCCCTGGGACCGATGACCGATACGAGTGGCGAGAGATCGAACCGGTTCTTTACACGACGCACGGATCATTTGTTTTATCCCACAATCAGGTGATCAGCCTGTATTGTCCTAACCAGACCTGAAAACCACATTTAATGTTGTTCAAAAGCGGGGATCGAACCCACCTACGGTTCCAGAGCCAAGCTCCAACCCACTGGACCGTGAATCATATTGAGGAAATCATTAGGACGGCCTAATGATTTCCTCCGTACGCCAATAATATTATTTTTAAGACTGAATATGCTTATTTATAGAGCGGAAACTTCTTTATCATCATAATCATTTGATGTAATGAAACAGCGACAGTATACCAGGACCAATGTAACTTGCGTTAATTTTGGTAGGTTCAGCGGGTGTCACCTGTTAACTGCATGCATTGTGATGTTTCCAGGAAAATATCCTGCTGAAGGCCCGGGGCAGCTCGTCCATCAAGGTGATCGACTTCGGCAGCTCGTGCTACACGCACGCGCGCGTCTACACCTACATCCAGTCGCGCTTCTACCGCAGCCCGGAGGTCATCCTCGGCCTGCCCTACGGCACGCCCATCGACATGTGGAGCATGGGTATGTGATATATATGTTGTATATTATGAAGGGCTATTGCCTGCTTCAGGACCGGGGCAGCTCGTCTTAGATAACTTTTCCAGTTCAGGAGTTATAGAGGCCTAACTAAAATTAGCATCATGCTGTAGGAAGGAGGAATAGATGCTTCTGTCTTCTACCTATTTGTACTCCCTTACCATACGTCACCCACGCCTGCACATATCACCCCTCACAACAGCGTTACGTGTACATATCGCCGCATACAGAAATGAGTTGACATAATAATATCAAATCTGTTTACGCAGCATAAAGAAAGTTGAAATGAAAATTTGGCATTTGTAATATATGAGCATATATTATCCTATGTATAATATAGTCTGTTATACAATTAATTGACACTATTAAGAAAATGATACCACGAAAACGAGACTTGCATACATTAGCTCAGTGTTGCTGTGTAATGTTCAAGCGATATTTTTATGCAAACCAACACGGTTTTTGTAAAGGTTTCACCGAAGCACAGACTTTTAAGTAAGCTTCATGATTTTAAGTTATCAAATATTTCACACACGGTACTCATAATTATAAGTATGTTTTGACTCCCCTTCATATAAGAAAAAATTCTAATAGATTATATAAAGAGTTGTTTTCATTTGGTTACTTAAAAACACTAAAATATTAGAAATTCATAAAATAAGTAAAAAAAAAAACAGTAAACTCTACCTCAAATTACGCACATAATATGCGAGTTTTTGTTTTCCTTTTCAATTTTATTTCTTCTACTATCTAAAAAACATCTAAATCTTTATAGAGATTTAAAAAAAACACGGACGAAATTCGATTACAGGGCCTCTTGTTTTAATAAACATGTAACCTCACAAAAATGTGAATAAAATAACTGTACGTAATCGGGTAACTGCCTAAATTGGCAACACTAGCACACAGTGGATACACGGTATTGGTATTTACGGATCGCGCACGGCCAATGTCGCCTTTCTCCCGCTTTCTACGAACTCTTGCATAACTCGTCGACGTTATGACATGTCGACTGTCGACATAATATGTCAGCCCGGGGCATAGCTCCTCTTATGATCGGGGCTAAGACAATCACAATGAATAGTCTACTATGTATACAAAATTGATTGATACTGTTGTTACATACAGTTTTCGTTTCATTGAAAAATAATTTACAGACATTTGAAATTCCTGAAAATTTGCAATTTGAAAAATAAAGTTAATGAATTCCAAAGTGGTGCCCCTAAATTCGTTTAATAATTGTTTGTAATTGATTTGAGATTTTTGTTCAGAACTCCAACGAATCCAACGAAACATAAGATTACTAATAATAGTTATATATGTGCGACGTAGAAATAAGAAAAGTTAGATTCGCAATAATTTTTAATTCCCTCTCTATCGTATTGGAAGTCGTATCTTTGCGTTTTTCTCACGCTGTATACTTCTCTATAATTAAGAATCGGGGCCAGAGTTTAGTCTATGACGCAATCATATGAATTTTTCGCTTATCGTTTCCCATCTTGTAATTGCTATTAGAGATAGTGGGTGCCTTCATTATTTTTGACCCTTACATAAAATTTCGGTTATTCAACATTAATTATAAACGTAACTAACGAGATGTAGGTGCGCGATTAGAAATATAGACACAATTATTCTGTATGTATCTGTTCCAAACTTCCAACCTCCAACTCTTTAAATACAGTAAAAATGCCACTACCCAAACTTATATATATACGAGTATATGTTTTTATTTTTTTGTCAAACTGAAACTATAAAATATTTTGTATTTTTTTGTTGCAAAAATAACAAAAAGGCAAAAATATATTGATTTTTTTCCCAAAGTTATAGTGACTATTTTTACACCTTGTATAATAATGTAAAAATAAGCTCCATCCAATGCGCAAGAAAATTAAGGAAGTACTTCGTAACATTTAAAAGTAGGTGCTCAGGTATACCAAATAAGTTAAATTTATGTAATGGTGCCCATATTGAATTCTTGCTAACACCCTACTTATATAAAAGGTAGGTAGCTTAGGTAAAGTGTGATCCGTCTTTCCGCGGAGCCAACTTTGAGAATCCCTGGGTTTATACCTTCCAATCTTCACAAATATCTTTACATGGTTGCAATATATCAATCATCGAACTTTTCCAGGCTGCATCCTGGCGGAGCTGCACACGGGCTACCCGCTGTTCCCGGGGGAAAACGAGGCGGAGCAGCTGTCCTGCATCATGGAGCTGCTGGGCCCGCCGCCGCCAGATCTGCTGCTGCACGCCACGAGGAAGAGGCTCTTCTTCGGTGAGTATCGCCATAGATCGCGCCAATAAATTGTTTTACTCTCCGGGTCCTATACTTGGTGTAAAATTAATAAGTGATAATACTTTAGGGTGTGAGCTGAAAGCGCTGAAAGACTTACTTAATACTTTTAACTTTCACGTTTCTATGATAAATGCCCCAACATCATAAATTTGCCCATACATACAATAATTTTAAAAAAGTTATACTCTTTCAGCGCTGGTACTTTTACAAACTCTATATACGGGACCCATATCACGAATATTTTATATATAGCTTTTCATTGAAACCATTCCAGCTACGCTACGAGTTATTTTATAGTGTCCATGTGTGTGCGCAATACACAGAAGCACTCTCTCTTCCATTTACTCTCATAACCCAGTGAGACGGTAAACCGACACGACTGGCGAGAGAACAGGCGCAGGACCGACTTTTTAAATGCCCATCCGACGCATGGATCATCTTTCTTGTCAGACAATCAGGTGATCAGCCTGCATTGTCCTAACCAAACTTGAAAACAAAAATTTTTGTTTTTTTTACATCAAAATAACAGAGGTAAGCTAGAAAAAATAAGCCACCGAACGCGGTCACTTATACATGCTTATACGTTAACAGCTGAATGTTATGTGCAGCATACGATTGGATTACAATCATAACTTATTTTTGTATTGTTATTGAAGCGACAACTTCTTAAGGTGGGTTTCAACATCAAACGCGAATGTTCATTTTATTCCCGCTCTATTTTTTATTACAGACGTAGAGCATTATTTCGTTGTGTTGTTGTTACTAAACGATCAAGAAATAATGCTCTTGTTCGCTTGCAGGTTCTTAATTATTTTTTTTACTGTCCCAGACTCAAAAGGCTCCCCGCGAGTGGTGACGAACTCCAAGGGGCGCAAGCGGCGGCCGGGCTCTCGGACGCTGTCCACGGCCGTGCGCAGCGACGACCCCGCCTTCCTGCACTTCCTGCACCGCTGTCTAGAGTGAGTAGCACTGAGAGAGAGAGAGAGAGATAGAGCTAGCTCTACAGAACAGAGAAAGAGAAAACGTGAGGTACATAATAATAATAATAATAATCGCACCATCTTGAGTAACAGACCTGGGCCTTGATTCAAGAAACCATCGCTTAAGAAGTTCGAAAACAAAATGTATAGGATTTGACATAAGATTCGCTGATTGACTAGAGAATTCGCATGTCATTTAGCGAAGCTTATGTCAAATTCCATACGTTTTGTTTTCGAACTTCGTAAGCGACAAAATATAGCGATGGCGTCTTGAATCAGAGGGCAGGTATAACATTAAAACCCGAAAAAATCCTTACCTTTTAGACATAACCGTCCCGAACACAAACAACCTGAAACAAAAACATAGAAAAAATTTAAAAATACATACCTCTAGCATACGAAATAAAACAAATGATGCTACTACATTTATATAATTCGACTTCAGTTGTAACTGTGAAAGCTCTGTCATCACTTCTTTATTTATTTGGCCTAAAAGAAAAATAGAAAGACGGAGGGACAGGAATAATGAGATCTATGGAAAAAAGGAAATATTAAAACTAATTTTCCATACATTTTCTGTCCAAGTTCTCCCCAAACGTTCATGACGGATTTCTAAAATATTTTCTGCGGTACTTCAATCTAATCAAATCAAAATATATCTTTAATGTGTAACGCTCAAATGTCTCACTTTATAAATGTTTATTTATTTTATTTTTATAGAAATGTATAGAAATGTATGTGCACATTTAGAGCGCATGGTCGGCAATCCGTAATTTCATTCGTTTCCAAGTATTTTTAGAAGTTTCACGTATTAGAAAGCTATAATTTAGCATGGGAATAAATATTTATGATAGTGACAAAACTGTGCAATAAAACACAACCAGTACACGACGGGTTTCATGTTTACTCACATACATTTATTTATATGTTTAACATTACATCGTCATTCACTCTTTAGGGTTACGTACCTCAAAAGGAAAAACAAAAACCTCTACATCAAGATTACGTAAATTCCTTTTAAGCGCAAGCGGGCATAACAGTTTGCTACTTATATTGGTTTGTGTATTTACTATCACGGAAAATTTAATATACCCAATATAGGTACTTATTGCTTAGATAATAACATAACATCGGTTTATCAACATTATGACGCAATCGGAGCCACGCAGAAAAGGACATTTCTTCAATAGACTAAATAAATTCACGAACACATCATAACATAAAAATCAGATAATTTCATAAGATGTTTCTGTTATGAGATAATTTCTACATGTAAATGGGTTGCTGCTTACTTCTATTAAACTTTCATTTTACATTCCATCATATCATGGGAATATATTAGGAGGATGTATGTCAAAAAAAACTCTCAAAGAAGTCTCACAGCGTCGGTAAATTAGGAAACCCATTTTAACTTACAACCTATTATTCAACGCAATTACTATATTAAAATGAACATAATTATCTTTTAGAACAAGAGGATTGGCCCAATGTCGGTGTGGTTTACAACATTTTTTCTCATTATTGTTTTAAAAGACATTATAACTGTAATAATGTCGTATGATGCAATTTCATATCATTCGAGAGTTGGCGCGTTAGAAAATAACGTCAGAAATTATGTTGTGTTTTGGCCACTACAACTCCTGTCTAACCAGGATCGCCAATGGTAAACAACCCTTTGATTTGATGCCCCAGGTACTCTCTCTATCTTGGGACCCACAACGTTTGGAATGTAAGAGGAGTAGGGAGAGTTTTAGTTATACCATGTACACTATAAATATATTTTTTAGGTTATTATAACAATTTGAATCTCAAGTGTATGCTAACTGCCAAGGGCCCTAGGCATTTAGTTACGCTACGTAACGCGGCGCGGCGTGATTAAGTTACATTTCTGTAAACGTTTTTATATGCCCTGGAGAATTATCACAGATTTCATCGCAATCTCGAAATCAGGATTTCTATTAGCCTAAATAGAATTGACGTGAATGACGTGAATGGACCAGATCGACCAATATGATAGAAATGTGAACATAGCTTAGGCGGCTTCAAAATTTCTCACATATTCACCGCACAATAAGGAACTACATACTACAACTACATGTCGCATTGATTTGGTTGCATTTAAATTTTTTATTGAATCGGAACGTTTCAGTCTTGAATTATGCTATACATCGCTATTATCAGTTACGATATTCGTAAACAAAATGTATGGGATTGACATAAGGGCACGGATATTGATGTTTGGCGCGATTATTACATAAAATGGCTGACAATGATGATGATGGCGATGATGTCGAGTGCTACCCCTCAGTGAGCCTAGTGCGAGTTTAGGTCACTGCTCGTGGTGAGGAAGTTAACTACAATATGTATGGCAACACCGCCCCTAGTGCCAAACTATGGTAAATAATTCGATGCCAAACAAATTGTAGTTAACCAAAACAAATTGTTGTCACCGTGAGTAGTGACAAAAACTCGTACTAGGCTCACAGAGAATCTAACGCCCGGATAAATCTGTGCGAGCCAGTTGCCAGTTGCCACGCCCGCAACCCGCGATCCGCGACTTTGGCCGTCTGACCTCAGTGAAAGTGCCGAGAGAAATCCAAAACAACGTGGGAAACCACCTTGCGCCTGCTTCTGTGCCTTACTGTTATTACTAGCTAGTAGATTATGACCGCTACTTTGTTCAATAGAAACTGCTATACTAAAGGTGCGATTCCACCGGTGTTCTGAACTGTTGCGAACATTGTGCGTAACAGATGTTTGTTTTTTTTACAAAATAGTGTTCAGAACATTTGTATGTGTTCCAATTTGTTAATTGGAACACATACAAATTGGCACAGCTGGAATTCTGAAAAAAATGTTGGCTAACAAATGTTCTGATTCTGAATACTATTTTGGTGGAATCGTACCTTAACACTAGCTGACACTCAGACCAAATGTATTTAATATCTGTGGTCAGATACCTTATTGAGAAATGACATACAGGCTATAATATTAATGAATGAAAATACTTTAGGGTGTGTATGGGTCCCGAATATAATGTTTAACTGAGAAAGTACTTGCCCTGAAACAGTTTCTTTTTTTTTATTATTGTGTGGGCTGATTTCTGATGTTGGAGCATTTCTCATAGAAACATGAAAGTAAAGTCTTTCAGCGCTGGTACTTTCACAGTATACTCTACATAGGTGGCACATAAACACCCTTAAGTATTATCACTCATTTATTTTACACCTTGTATAGCCAGTCGCATAGCCAGTATTAGGGTGATACCATTTGCTAGTGCTAGGTCAAGTCTCTGTCTACTTTATGGCATTGATGAAGACCGCTACTCGATTTGTTCTGATGCATATCTTTTATCTACATCATGTGTGGCATTCGCCTGTAAAATATTATTTAAAACTAGCTGTGCCCGCGACTTCGTACGCGTGGAAAAGTGATTTAGGGCACTTTAGTATTTTTAAATATATTTTTAGTTTATTGGCGCAACCGCTGAGAACTTTCGCTAATAGGTACTTCGCAGTGTATTCCAGTGTTGGTATGCAGGGTATAATAATAATATAGTACCATCCTTTCGAAGCTCGACAAAAGAAGTAGGCCTTCGAACAATATGTAGAAGTCAGAAAAGGTATTCGAAGTTAGGATATTATTATTCGAATGCACCGTATAGACCCAGCCAATTTTTCACGTTAATTTAGTAAAGTATTTAACTTCGATGTCCGTCTGTCTGTCTGTCTGGGTGTCAAAACTTTAACACGTGTAGGTATCAAGCTAAAAATCATATTAAATACTCAGGTCTATCTACTGTCCCTTCTGGCTGTGAAAAACAGACTTCTTAGCCACATCTACCCAAAGATTCAGCCGTTTATGTCGCTAATTTTCGTAATTTTCGACACTCCAAAGGGAACCAAAACCTAAAGGGAGTTCCTGGGGAATTTAATAATGAAGCAACGTCTTAATAATAAAACCATAAAAATATTTTCCAGTTTGAACTTACTACCGTTTTTGTCATTAATGTTTTGAGGTATTAAATTGAAACTTATATTGCAATTACTAAGGTCTTTAAAACGTAACTCTCGGTTAGACATGGGCGCAGCGGCACGCCCCTCCGAGGATCCAGCTGGCTTACTCTCGGCACAACCGAGATTCGAATCGGTTCGATCTCAACTGTTTTGGGAATTTTATTCGGTAGATTACTTTGAAACTAATTAGGATAAAGAAAACCATTAGAACGTAACTTTTTGTACACCCGACCATATCTATCGACAGAGAATAAAAATAAACAAACGTCAATTTATTCGGGAGTATGCGGCACGATCGAATCTGAATCAAAATCGAATCAGTTTGGAGAGTTAGGCCCCAGCTCGGCGCGCCGATCGGTTTTAGTTTATAATGTTTTAGTTTTATAATAATAATAAGATAAATAAATGAAATTTAGTTTTAAACAAAAAATTAAATTTGAATGGTTGAAGCGGCGTGGTTCCCGCCGCGCTTCATTTTCAATCGTCCAGCTATTTTTTTAAATTGTCATATCTTTTTTATTTGCGAACCGATTGAGATGAAAGAAATGTTAAGTTAAGATTACTACAATATATTATGATTGAACCACATCTAAATCGGATAAGCCGTTTCTGAGATTAGAGTGCACAAACGCACCATCAAACAGACAAAAATTCAAAAAATATTGTTTTTGGTACTATTTCATAAATAAAAGTCTCTTATAATAATTTTTCTCAAATATTTTCAAATCAAAGCGACATCTATATTACTACTGTACTTTTAACACGATAATTACTGGTGGCACAGTTAGCGGCTGTGCGTGGTTAAATTCAAACTACCGGTACTGCCTGTTTGCACATTTTAATAGTATTTTTTGCCCAGCAGTGGGGTGTAGTTCCTTTGGTTGACCTTCGCTAAAATTCCTACCTACCAGCATCTGATACCTACACAACACCAGCCCGGCTCGGACGTAAGACGTATGAAATGCTTAAGCCAACTAACGTATTAAAATGATAAGGATTAATACCGTGATGGTATAAATAGCTTTCCAAAAACCGTTTTTTTAGATTATCGCGAAAGGCTTTCCTTTAATAATACAGTTAATTAAGTTGATTTTATACAATAAATGATTATTTATTTCAACTTATGACGCAAGTTCAAAAGAAAATCCTGTTAGTTAGGTACTTATTTCATGTTCTAATCTACTTTAGTGCCACATTCTATTGCTTCGCATCACTGTGTAAGCAATCCCCCCGCGCCCCCGCACGAACCATTCGTCCGCAGTCCGCAGTCCACGCGCGCGAAATTCATCCGACTTGCTTCAAATTTATCGTCACTGCTCGGCTCCTATATATCGTAGCGTTATGTTATATAGCCTATAACCTGCCCAGGAATATGGGCTACAATCGTACCAAGTTTGGTTAAAATCCCTTCAGTAGTCAAAAATTTTACTAATTGCATTTTTGGCATCAGTATCGATCACCAATCATCCTCCAATATGTATTTTGAAAAAATATTCAATGTACAGAATTGACCTTTCTACAGTATTATTATAAGTATAGATAGGACGGATGAAGGTAAAATATTTAGATCTTCATAAAAAAATTTGGTATAAGGTAAATAGATGAATGAATTTTAGCCACCACATAACACAGAAACTGGAACTTAACTACTTAGTACTAAGTAACATAAACGGTTTTTTAAACATAGATTGCTATGTAGCAACTTCTCACAAGCGACCCACAGTTTACAAGCATGAAAATATTTTAAAGCTATCAAAACCGTCGGTAAGCCGGGCAGTGTATAAAAAGATGAGAATTAATTTTACATTACCAAATTATATTTTCCCTCTTTCTCTTGTCAGAACATTGCTATAAAGAGCAGGAAATGTGTGGTACAGACCACATCTATAAGCTATGTTACATAATATACAAAGCTTTTTGCCTGGTCACAAAGTATGTAAATAGAGCTAGAAGCGGCAGAATGTGTGCGGCATGTTGTTTTCTTTCGCTCGCTGACACATTCCTTTCCCACATTACGAGCAAAAACGTCCAAAATGCGCGCGCAGTGAAAGGTTATGGTGACGTAATCGACGACTAGACCGTACTACCGCCTGCGACAGCACTAGCAATATAAACAAAGGTGCGTTTGCATATTATGCGGAATTATATAAAAACTAGATGTTTCCCGCTACTTCGTATCGCACAAAATGAAATTCTGCAGGCACTATACATTTTGCTGCGGTAAAACATAGCCTATCTATTAAGGCTATGTTTTACCGCAGCAAAATGTACAGTGCCTGCAGAATTTCATTTTTTTTTCTTTCAGGATGTCAGATATGAGATAACTTTTATTAAAATCGCTTCAGCCGTTTAGATGCGAAGAAATAATAAACATACCAACACACTCACTCCAAAACTTTCGCCATTATTAATGTGATAATAATCTATGAGACTACTTACAGTTAAATTAACTTATTAACTTATCTATACTAATATTATAAAGAGGTAACGTTTGATTGTTTGTTTGTTTGTTTGTTTGTTTGTTTGTTTGAATGGAATAGGCTCTGAAACCACTGAACCAATATGAAAAATTCTTTCACCGTTGGAAAGCTACATTCCTAGCGCTGAACATAGGCTATATTATATGTTTAAAAAAAGTAGGGTTCCTTACTAAAACCCAAAAAATGTAGCCCAAAGTGTAAAAAAACGACCTCTAATAAAATTTCTTACATCGTGTGCGCTTCGGCAACGGCTTGACCAATTTCGCAATTTTTTTTTACGGTATGTTCGTTATTGTCACGAAAAGGTTATTATGAAAGAAAATGTTGAAAAAAATAAGCAGAAAATTAGAAAAAAGAAGAAAATACGTATTGGTAACGCGGGGTTTGAACCTGGGTTCGATCGATTCACGTCGTTGGCAGTTTATATGACACGGCTGTCATGGCAACATCAGTATTTACAAATGGAAAATAAAAATTATGAAATGCTATAAATATCGTTTTTATATCAGCTTAAACTATTTGGATTAATAAAATTATTAGGATTAACAGAAACATGAATCCAAATAGTTTAAGCTGATACGGTATGTATAGCATTTCCTAATTTTTGTTTTCCATTTGTAAACAACGTGGTTACCATGGCGACCGTTAGACGTTATAGACGTTTGGCTGCGTTTCCATTGACGCGGGGCGAGGCGGACAGGAGCTTGCGGTACCAGAATTGACCAATCACTATGCTCGAAATCTCTGCTCCACTCCGCTTGGAAACTCTTAAGTTCCTATGCGCCCCGCTCCGCGTCAGTGAAAACGCCAAGATTGGGGAAGTTTCCCAAATCTATACATCTATACAAATAAATAAAATTGAAGTGTCAGTATGTAACTTTCAATTAGCAACGTTTTTCTAAATGCATATGACATTTTAAACGATACCTTCTGCTTTTTTTTGCATTGGCAACGATATTTACTGAAAACGAAAATGTAATTAAAAAAAAATGTCTGTCAGCGTGTCTCTTTGCTCCGGCTAATCTCTGGAACAGCTGGACCGATTTTAACGAGACTTTCACTGGTAGATAGCTAAAGTTATAAGGATTTATTTAGGCTACTTTTCATCATCATCATCGTCGTCATCTAACTAACGTTCAGCGAATTGGCTGGACCGACTGTGACGGGAGCATTCATCGGGCTTAGCTTATGTTAGTAGGAGTAATCTATACATCTATATGTAAAAGTAAGTCGTGTTAGTTAAATTATTTATAACTCAAGAACGGCTTTATCGATATGGCTGAAAATGGTGAGGATGTAGCTTAGAGCAAGTAGTCGGACATAGGATACTAAGTATTTATTCAATTTGACAGCGTTTCCGTACACGTTGCGGGTTCTGCGTTAGGGTTCCGCGTTGCGGGTTTCGGGTTCCCATGCTGCTGGTTCCGTGTTGCGGGTTTCGGGTTCCCATGCTGCGGGTTCCGCGTTACGAGTTCCAAGTTCCCGCGTTGCGGGTTCCGGGTTCCCGCGTTGCGGGTTCCGGGTTCCCGCGTTGCGGGTTCCGGGTTCCCGCGTCGCGGGTTCCGGGTTTCCGCGTTGCGGGTTCCGGGTTCCCGCGTTGCGGGTTCCGGGTTCCCGCGTTGCGGGTTCCTGGTTCCCGCATTGCGGGTTCCGGGTTCCCGCGTTGCGGGTTCCGGGTTCCCGCGTTGCGGGTTCCGGGTTCCCGCGTTGCGGGTTCCGGGTTCCCGCCTTGCGGGTTCCGGGTTCCCGCGTCGCGGGTTCCGGGTTCCCGCGTTGCGGGTTCCGGGTCCCGCGTTGCGGGTTCCGGGTTCCCGCGTTGCGGGTTCCGCGTTGCGGGTTCCGGGATCCCACGTTGCGGGTTCCGCGTTGCGGGTTGCGGGTTCCGGGTTCCCGCGTTGCGGGTTCCGGGTTCCCGCGTCGCGGGTTCCGGGTTTCCGCGTTGCGGGTTCCGGGTTCCCGCGTTGCGGGTTCCGGGTTCCCGCGTTGCGGGTTCCTGGTTCCCGCATTGCGGGTTCCGGGTTCCCGCGTTGCGGGTTCCGGGTTCCCGCGTTGCGGGTTCCGGGTTCCCGCGTTGCGGGTTCCGGGTTCCCGCCTTGCGGGTTCCGGGTTCCCGCGTCGCGGGTTCCGGGTTCCCGCGTTGCGGGTTCCGGGTCCCGCGTTGCGGGTTCCGGGTTCCCGCGTTGCGGGTTCCGCGTTGCGGGTTCCGGGATCCCACGTTGCGGGTTCCGCGTTGCGGGTTGCGGGTTCCGGGTTCCCGCGTTGCGGGTTCCGGGTTCCCGCGTTGCGGGTTCCGGGTTCCCGCGTTGCGGGTTCCGGGTTCCCGCGTTGCGGGTTCCGGGTTCCCGCGTTGCGGGTTCCCGCGTTGCGGGTTCTGGGTTCCCGCGTTGCGGGTTCCGGGTTTCCGCGTTGCGGGTTCCGGGTTCCCGCGTTGCGGGTTCCGCGTTGCGGGTTGTGGGTTCCGGGTTCCCGCGTTGCGGGTTCCGGGTTCCCGCGTTGCGGGTTCCGGGTTCCCGCGTTGCGGGTTCCGGGTTCCCGCGTTGCGGGTTCCGGGTTCCCGCGTTGCGGGTTCCGGATTCCCGCGTTGCGGGTTCCCGCGTTGCGGGTTCCCGCGTTGCGGGTTCCCGCGTTGCGGGTTCCGGGTTCCCGCGTTGCGGGTTCCGGGTTCCCGCGTTGCGGGTTCCCGCGTTGCGGGTTCCGGGTTCCCGCGTTGCGGGTTCCGCGTTGCGGGTTCCGCGTTGCGGGTTCCGGGTTCACACGTTGCGGGTTCCGCGTTGCGGGTTGCGGGTTCCGGGTTCACAAGTTGCGGGTTCCGCGTTGCGGGTTGCGGGTTCCGGGTTCCCGCGTTGCGGGTTCCGGGTTCCCGCGTTGCGGGTTCCACGTTGTTTTTTTTTAGTTGAATTTCATCAGAAACTCTTTTTATGCTCAACGAAGTGGGCAAGGGTCAGCTAGTCTTATATAAGTGCATAAGTTTTATCAGCATGATGAACAATCAAAAAAAGAAATAAAGTATTTTTTCTGATAATCTGGCCAAAACTAAAGGTTGCTTACATATTTTTGGATCTGGAATCGAACATTGATTAAATATGTTATATACTCGTAAATCATAGTTTCCGAATTCATGTCGTTAACTTTTTAGTAGGTACATGCTTTTTATTATTTTTATTAAATTTAACTTGTTTACTTTATTGCACCAAGGTGGCGAAATGTGATTTTTTTTATTGTCTTTGCCTTTTCGAACTATTTTAGATTTACCTATGATAAAGGATAATACTCTATCCTTTTATTTTATTTTTATTTAATTACATTTGGAAAACTTACGGCTACATACAAAAGTAGATAGAATCACACAAATGAGAAGGCCAATTAAATCCGATAAAGGATTTAATTGGCCTTCTTATTTGTGTAATATATGTATAAATAAAATAAATAGGTAGAAATTTGGATGTGAATGTTCAAAATATACGATGTGAGTGAAGCCGATGGGAATAAAGATGTAGGAACCCCACGCCACTGAACCAGAGTGAACCATCGCCTTACTTGGTTCCGACAAGAAATATGTACTCACCGCGTAACCACGGCTCGTCATACCGCACTTACACTTAGGCATTAAAGGTGATTAAGAAAATGTCGCGTCTGCGTTGCATCATCATTATCTAACGCGTTACGTCATAATGTGCGTAAACAGCAGACGTTTGTGCGGAAAAGACGACTAAAACACATGGGATTGTGCTAATTGTGCGGATACAGCACAATCAAACATCATTCTTTATATCACCTAGCGGTCAGAAATGCGTCGTCCGCCTCATAAACTGTGATTATGTAAGGATTGAAAGTGAGATTATATCCAAATAGAGAGCCTTGTTCTACCCGGACAACGTCGTTGTCCGAATAATCAGGTTTACAATCAAACAGAACGGAATGTCGATTTAATTTGATTAGTAATTCACAGCTGGCTCTACACTGTTACACTTTCAAAATAAGTATTTTTAAATTACCATCTGAAGATTGATTTATATAATAACTGAATTTTGAATTAATGGATGAAATAATTAATGGTGAAATTAAACTTTCATTCTTAATTAAAGCATTCATCAATTATCACTTACGTAGTTCGAAAACCAAATGTATTAGAATTTACATAATTTTCGCTGTGTGACAAGCGAATTCGTATGTCAAATCCAATACATTTTGTTTTCAAACTTCATAAGTTAAAATAGTGATGGCATCCTGAATACGGGCCCTGATTGTTAGAAGTTTTGAGTTAAGACAAAAGTTATATATACCCGTGTCTGTTTCGTTACATCTTGTGTTGTCTGACCTAAAACATTTTCATTTGTATCACCACACCCGTGTCTAATTATCGCAACACAATAATTATATTAAATTTCATAAATAGCAAAAAACGTTACTTTGGTCGGTAAAAGTCGTGTCTGGGCTGGAGGGATTGCCTTGATCTAGATTGCCAATCTGGACCCCTCACTTACGACTAAAGAAGTACACTGTTGTAGAAAGGACTAATTCTAAAATAAAAGAAATTCTGCCGCGTCTTTGTGTTCGCGATAAACTTAAAGACTACTGCGGTGGAGTCACCATCTTCATGCGGTTTTCACCAACATATAGAGTTCGCGAGAAAAGTTATTGGTAGTAGAGTAGTGTATTAATCTGACCCATGATGTAGATGTCATGATCAGTGTTGCCAGAACGTACCAAAAAGTTAGCTTTTTGTCATACAACCGTACCACTACTGTACTTCAGTTTGCACCGTACCTTTTTCGTACCTTCTAAATTATGTTAATTTACTAGTAATTTATGTACTGTATACTACAAAAGGGATACTATGGGTAGACTATACCATTTTATTGTTTTGGGAAAACCGTAAATTTGGTAGTTCCGTACCTATTCAGAGAGCCAGTCGTAATTTTTTGGGAAAACATTCTGGCAACACTGGTCAAGAATCAAGATACGTACCGGGAGTCGGGAAGCTGTCCTGCAAGTTTATAAATCATAATATCAATAGATCCACAGACCAGAAAACCATTTTGAAATTAATAAAGCTTTAAGTATTAAAAAGCATTGGTTTCCTTCTCTATTAAACGACATTCATATCTATCTACGTATCTAAAAATAGTCTAGCGACTGATCGCAGATTCGAAAACAAGAAAAGAAAAAAAAAGTATTTAAATGCGTAAAAAATAAACTACCGGTAACAAACGATAAGCAGAAGCTTAGGTTTATCTAAGTAGATATCCTAAAGTAAAATACACAATAAGAACACATAGAATTCAGTTCTAAACAGTTTCAAGTCTACGGTAAACGTTTCTCGTATTGGACTTATCGGAACCTGTATTTGGAGTGGATTGTAGCTGAAGCAGCTATGTTACTAATGATATAATTTATCGGCGCGCCGCGTTTATGGTTTTCACAGATAATGTTCGGTACAAACTGTGAACCGGCACGCTTAGCAAGAACAACTTGGAAATGCGTTATGTCTACACGAGAATAGAAATATAGATTATTAGTAGGTGACAGATTTTCTTTATTAATCTGTAAATTTATCTATTTTTCTGTAGAAATATATCATTTCTATGGTGATTGCATTGCGCGTGCTGGTCCTATAAGTATGTCAGCAACCGACTGTAAATATAAGTGTGCACAATAAGTGAATATAGGAAATTTGCTACGAGTATGTTTCTGGTTTAAGTACGTTTTAGTTAATATTAAAAGGGACGTGCTATACAGCATACACCCTTTTAAGGTTTTCTGGAGCTCCTGACCCCTTCCCAGTATATTGAACAGGCGTTTACCGTTGTACACCGTTTAGTTGTAATAAGAATAAGGATTAAGGACAAGTTTGCTAACAAATTACTAACACACATTATATTAGTATTTTTATATGATACTTGTCATATCGCATAAGATGTATATTTATAAAACTAACTAGCTGACCTACTTTTGGACTTCCACGAACATTTCAATATCAAAAATAGCCGAATCCGTTCAGACGTTCTCGAGTTTTAGCGAGACTAACGAACAGCAATTCATTTTTATACATAAGATTACTTATGCACAGTGTTGTCTATGGACTGTCTGAAATAAAGATCTTATTATTATTATATGTTTGTGTAAAGTAAAGCATTCCTTGCTCACGGACAATTTAGTCCCGGATCTTTAGAAGGCATGCGTGGAGCCGAAGCCAAGACGCAGAGGCCCGTTATACAATTTTAATTTAAATGTAATGTGACACCAGCCGACTCTCCCTTTACGAACCCCCACGGTGCACTCCCAAGTGCGCCCACGGAGAACCAACGGTTAGTGTAGGATTATTGCAGGGAATGTTTAGTAGACATGATACTGGGCTGGGGGGTGAGGTGCTAGTGGACTGGATATCTAGAACACACAACTTTTTTACACTTTTCCACTTTTTATTTCGTTTTAATAAGTTTTTACAAAAACGACCGGTTTCGATTAAATCATCATCAGGTGTTGTGTGTTATTATTATTATTATTATTTTTTAACGGGCATTGGCCCACCTCACATTCCCACCACTGCAACTCCTGTACACCAGGATCGACAGCGGAAACCAACCACGACAAACCCTTTGATATGATCTCAGGAGTCAGGGGTGCCCGAGGGACAAGCTAAATCTGTCTTGGAACCCACAACGAAATTAATCAAAAGAAAAAAAAGGAAGAGTAGGAAGTATTCCAGTTTCCCTCCCCAAGCAAAGTGGGAGACAGTACAAAATTGTAAGGACTCAAAAGGCTAAAAAATTAAGCGAAAGCACCACGGGTAGGCGGCAACATTTACAGAGCGGCTGGAGGCAGGAGAGGTGTCGCTGGAATTTTTATTATTATCTCTTTACTAACACCAATCTCGACCGCAGATGGGACCCGAAGCGCCGCATCACGCCGACGGAGGCGACGCGGCACGAGTTCGTGACGGGCATGGCGCTGTCCGCCGCGCCGGCCGCGCCGCGCGCGCCGCCGCGGGCCCGCGCGCTGCTGCACTCGCAGTCCGCCGGCGACGTCGCCGCCATGCTCGGCCGCGCGTGACCCGACCCCTGAGCCCGCCTCGGCTCCCTCGACCTGCTCTAGACGTCGAAACCTGTAGAAGTACCCTTTATGTTGACGTGACCTTGGATCTGCTTTTACGGATTTTGACAGGGTATTTATAGGTTAGTTTTCCCGCCGCTTTAGATGGGAGAGCAGGGCATATAGCCAAGCTGCCATAACTATTATCATTAATGGAGTTTAAATATAATGTATGGAATTTGACGTACGAAATCTATGTAAAATCCGAAACATGGTGATAATACCGATGGCGGCTTGTCTATAAGGCCCGATCAATCGAAATGAGATTCGTAAAAGTTGATTTATGCGTTGATTTTCTCGTAGATTTAGTCACAGAGTATAGGCGACATTTTGTATTCTCCGCTTTCTATGTTCTGTGTTCTGCTGTTCCCGGATATTCGTCAAGAGCTGCAGCCAAATTGCCATTGCCAATTACGATGACGAAGTACGTAAACACAAAAAACGATCGAATTGAAAACCTTCTTTGGATTGTTAAAAAGTATGGGATTTGTCATTTGATATAAAGGGACGCCAAGGGACATATGTCCTTTAGGGATCCCATACATTTTTTTTTAACTTCGTCACCGTCGTTTGCAGTGGCAACTTGGGCAGTGGTGGCCATCAACACGTGGTACTCCGGGAGAAGTAGAGCATCTCTAATAGTTTCTCGAGGCACTAATATCATTGTAAAGTCCTTTATTTAGGTGCGTGTAAAATAACCTTCTTAGATTAGATGTTTCTGTCAACTTAGTAATCTTGCTTTTATTTCACAACATTGGCGTTTGTATTCCGAATGTTAACTTTATAAGCCAACTAGAATTTATTAACTTTCACGGGAATAAGACTGCCTACCCACGATAAAATTTTTGTAGACAGCAGTTAGTTCTACCACACAAATATGTTCGATTTTGCGAGATTTTTACAGGACGTGTGCAATGTGCATGCACTATTGAAATCAATATCTTATATTTTGCACCTACAGAAAGTCGGTCATAAAAAAATGCCGTGGGTAGGCACCCTAAACTTGAATCTATTACAACTAGTTTCTATCGTGCGATTTGGAATCCTTGGTGAGTTACGCAATGAGCGAGACCAGTAGCGAACTGACCTAAATGGGTCCACTAGGCAGTACTCCGTCTGAAATGAAAACTTATGTTTTATATAGCTAACTAGTAACTAGCTCTAGACTTCAATGTTGCATATACAGTGTATAAATAACAGTCACTATAACTTTGAGATACGATTATACACTACCTTTCATCATTTTGGAAATGTATTTTTTTGTCAAAAAGTAAAAAAGATTTTTTTAGCTTCTTACCATTTCATTCTCTCGTTTTTTGTCGCAAGAATAACGAAAAAGTATATTTTTTTACTATTGTAAAGAAAATACATTTCTAGAATGAGAAAAGGTAGTACAATCATATCCCAAAGTTATAGTGACTGTTATTTTTACACCCGTTATACAAGGTGTAAAATAAATGAGTGATAAATAATACTTTAGCGTGTGTATATGCCTCCTATGTAGAGTATACTGTGAAAGTACCAGCGCTGAAATGCTTACTTTTGAACTCCATGTTTCTATGAGAAATGCCCCAACATCATAAATTTACCCATACAATAATTAAAAAAAAGTTCCTCTCAGCGCTGGTACTTTCACAGTGAACTCTAAATACGGGACCCATAAACCCTTAAGTATTATTACTCATTAATATTATAGCCTGTATAGATTATGATATTAAATATATTTAATACAAAAAAGCTACAACTGAAGGTTTTCGACTGTATTTGACCGAAAAAATATGCCTAATAAAGATTTGAATTACTGCTTAACAATATTAGGTAGTCCGTTTCTTGTTTGTAAAGAATTTTCATAAATGCAGTAAAGAATGCTGAAGTTCTAGGTAAAATTTAAACCTGTGTATACGAGAGTATATTATGTATTGTTGATAATTGTAACAAATAAATATCAAATATAATTGAAAGAAAATACAAAAGGTATGTGCCAGGAAAAACTACGTTAACTGAATGAGTGATCATCTAGGATGGTACAGTACCAGCGACTGTTCATGATGAATGAGATGATGATCATGAAAAGTGATATATATTTATACCTTAGTAGTATTTCTACTTACTTAACTCTGTTCAGGGGTTAGCAGAGACAATTGGAAACTACGTAATTCAATGCGAATTATGAAATGTAAATCATTACAGCGCCCAACTATTACTACAATTTACATTCGATACGTTACTAATACGCAGTTGCCGATTAATCCTGCTGGGTCTAAAGATCGAATTTAATGTAAACGTAAACAAATGGATTATATCGAATCAAAAAATTTATAGTTTAAAAACATTAGAGAAACACGATTCAAAATTCACGTGGTCTTTCTCACAAGTGCAAACGCGATACGATTCCGTAATGGAATGCCAGTGCCTATCTTTCGGCTTCATCATCAGACCATGGTCAAAGTTTTTCTAAGAAATAACAAGGCTTTTCTAAGAAATCCAGAAACATCTATAATATGATGTTCCATCATGTAGTTCCAGTGCACATCTTCCGGGAGATCAGTTCGTACCATTTTACTGTCATCAGAACTACATACAACTGCCAATTTTCATTACAGTCCTTGGGTGGTTAAATTAGTTACCTTAGATTCCATTTAATATACATATAGTTGACCTAATAAAAGCTCGTTCATTGACGTGTCTTTTTGTATATCTATATTGCACGACGAAGCGCCTCCGTGGTCTAGGTGTTCACAGCTTCGCTCTCGATACGGAGGTCGTAGGATCGATTCCCGCGTTGGAACAACAAAAAATTTTGTTTTCAAGTTTGGTTAGGACAATGCAGGCTGATCACCTGATTGTCTGACAAGAAAGATGATCCATGCGTCGGATGGGCATGTAAAAAGTCGGTTTTCTCGCCAGTCGTGTCGGTTTATCGTCTCACTGGGTTATGAGAGTAAAAGGAAGAGAGAGAGTGTCTTTGTGTATTGCGCACACACTTGGGCACTATAAAATAACTCCTTCGTAGCTGGAATGGTTTCAATGAAATCGGCTACCGACACCGAAATCCGAGAGGATCTATAATTATTGCACGACGAAATCTATTATAGATTATGTACACTAAAGAGACCATTATCTTTTTATTTACGTTTAGATTAAATTGAATGTGAATAGAGTATACTATTACCATCACACAGCATGTGACTTCATATCATTGCCTTGTGACGGGCAATATCGCTGAATATATCCACACTATTGTAGTTCAACTATATTCCTTAAATATAATAGCAATTTGTTTTAATACTTACCCAATATTCATAAATATATAATTGAAATGATTTAATATATTATATGATATTATATCAGCTACGTGCAAAAAAGGGATAGTATTTAAGGAGGAATTAGAAAAATAAATCTTTATCACTCATTTCTTCACACGTTGTATAATCATTGGTTGAAATATATTTATGAATAAGGGGTAAATATTTAATCACTGAAATGAGAGTACAAGTATCCGCCTAGCTAAACTTTAGATAAACGCATTATACAGCAAATTTGTTTTTATGTTATTTTATAATGTGCAGTATGTTTTAGCAAGTTAGTACTGAGATTATTGTCAAATGTCCAGAAATCCTAAAGGTACGCACACATAATGTCCGGTCGCAGCGGGCCGCATCAAAGACAAAGCGTACTTAGCACATTAGAACGGTCAACACTGCCGATTGTAGAATATAACCCTATAGTCTATGGATTCATAGAAAACAAAAATCATTGTATTATTATTGGCCAATTGGCATCACTGACTAGTCTTTGGTTGTGTCATAGACGGGTTTGTTTACGTTTAGGTTAAATTGATCTCGGATGTACTGTAGTATACAATACACAGTATGTATATGTCGCAGTCATCTGGTTGAATCTGCTTATTTGATTAAATGACTAGCACGGTCATTGAATGGCGTCAAACAGCTCGTACAGATAGCGATATGTTGACATATTTTTTGTTTAATTTACTTTAATGTGCGTTACCTATACTTCGAAAATAGTACACATTCGGAAATTTTGCTGTTTAAAAATAAAATATTAAATGGTTGTCCTAGTCTCGGATTAATTGAATTTGTTGGTAAGAATAGAATTCAATGAGCGCGCTAGTCATTCAATCAAATAGCTGATTCAACCAGATGACTGCGACATATACATACTGTGTATTGTATACTACAGTACATCCGAGATCAATTTAACCTAAACTTAAACAAACCCGTCTATGACACAACCAAAGACTAGTCAGTGATGCCAATTGGCCAATAATAATACAATGATTTTTGTTTTCTATGAATCCATAGACTATAGGGTTATATTCTACAATCGGCAGTGTCAAAATGGCGTATTTTTTCTGTGAAAGATTTTCATTTGATGTTTAAACATATTAATTATTGCTTAATTGTTATAAAATATATTGGATAATGAAGTGTAATCCTTTAACTTTCCTGTAAAAGTGTTAATAAGTGTGCACAATAAGTGAATAAGGGAAAATTTCGATGTTTTCGGTTTGTTTACCTTTAAGTTAGATTTAGCCGGGACGAACTATAGTGTCGCTGTGTGGGGCTCCCTTAAATCCACTCCTATCGCCTTGACTTATGTCTTAATTTTGAAAACCCTCATCCACATTACTACCTTTCATACTTCACCACGCTTCGCTACTGCTGTACTCTAATAATAACGCTGTAACTGACCAGAAGTCCGTGTTGAACGTTATGGATAAATCCGCCGAATAATTTTCTTTTTTCCCTGTTACATGAATGTATCTAACTAACCTATTATACGAACTGGTTACAAAAGATATTTTAATACCATCCATTCCGAGCGAGGCGGCGAGCTGCATCGACGGAAAAGTGTGCGTTAGTTCGTTTCGCGATGCGACCCGACCCGCTGCTGCCCGACATAATGTGCGTATACCTTAATGTTTATCACAGTACTAGTTTACTAAAATGAATGTAGGCACTATAGAAAAAAAGGTTTTCATTTATTATTATGGCACAATATTACATAGATAACTATTACAATTTAATACACATAATAAAAAAGTATTACTTCAACCATGTCTCATACATAAGTATAAAAACTTATTCACTTTATGCACTGTACGAGCACTAACATAGTTTCGAACTTCATTGTAAACAATGAAAAGATGTAAATTTGGAAATTCACTCTAGATTATGTTAGTGGTCGTGGCTGTCTTTCTAGTCCGATTTTTAATCGTAAAACATTCATAGTCTTGCCTAAATTAATCGTGATTGAAAGAGAATCGGATTTCGCGATGAATCTTGCTCAACGTTCAATCTCAAATATTGATTAAGCTCTTACGTGGCCGAGAGCGGTTTAGTTTCGTTGATGAATATTGATAAGTTGGTTCGGTGCAGACGGGCCACTAATGCCCGCGACCGGGTGCCGCCGCTACACCTGTGAGTCGCCGCTGCCAGTGCAATACCGCGGTATCGCGATCGGCACGGCAACTCGGATTAAATTGATTTGTGTAAATGTACGGCTAAATTATTTTCAGATTCCATATAGATTTAACGTAAACAAAAACAAGTTCGATTAATTTAAAGTTTTTTATTTCACGATATGTGACATTTAAATTGGTAACATTATAGCTGTTGTTTCTTTTTAGATTAAATTCGTATTTCCCCAATAATGGTGTAATGTCCCAGTGACATGTCGCGATCATCGGTAGCCCGTGTGCACTGACCCTGTACGCTCGTCTGTGTAAGTTGACTGGGTAACGACTTGTATACTTCGATTAATGTTTAGAAGTTTGTGATCGAGTAGTTTTTGTAACTCTAGCCGTGTTGGGATACTGGTAGATAGACAATATTCGATTTAATGTTCAAAACGTAAGTTATAGATTTTCTTTATGTGTCTAGTCTTCTTAAAATAAGGTATCTACTTAACTAGTGACCTAGTTTAAGTCGTGTGCAAAGTGTGACCGAGCAAACCCGTTTATTAATTGTAATTATTAATAGTAATAGTTGATAACTACTTAACATAATATAATAATTGATGTGATTGTAGCAAATTTGTTAGTTGCGGCCTACGAAGCTTATTATTATTAGCGATCATTGTTTTAGGTATTATTGGAAAATGCTAGGTTAAATAATAAATATGACTGTAAAATTGTTTAGCTTAAAGTTTACTTTAATGATAAGCAGAGTGCCAACAAAATGGCAGTTTTGTACCACACAATATTAGATGTTGTATTATAATTTAAAAGTTACTTTAAAGGGTAAGTTATGTGATATAAAGGATCGTCTGCTTCCCGGCACAAATGGGCGTAGGCGCGACGCGACGAGACATAGTATCTCGTTGTATATATGTCGTAGTCATCTGATTGAATCTGCTTATTTAATTGAATGACTAGCGCGGTTATAAAATGGCTTCAAACAGCTCGTACAGATTGCAATGTGTTGATATATATTTTTATTAATTTACTTTAATGTACGTTATAATAGTACTCATTCGGAAATATTGAAGTTTAAAAATAAAATATTAAATGACTGTCCTAGTCTCGGATTCATTTAATTTGGTAAAAAGAGAATTCAATGTCATTAAATTAAATAGCGGATTCAATGAGATGACTGCGACATATACATTTGTATGACGTCTTCTGGGGCAAAATTGATTTGTTACGTACAAATCTATACTGATACGTTTCCCTACGTGCAATTGTGTTGGGAGGACGAAAACGCGCGTTTAGTGATAACGAAAATAATTATTTGGGTTTAAAAAAAAGTATGTATATTTTTATAAACCGATAGTGTATGTTTAAAGCGTTTTGTTAAAAGTCTACGTTTACGCGCTTGAAGCGTGGATGAAATTTTTAATTTCGAGAATTTAAATACTTTAGTTTTGCAGTATAAGCTCAATGATAAATTTATGTTTTAAGTTTTAAAATAATATTTTTCAATTACTTGATCTCATTGTAATAAACCTAAGTTAGAACCGAAACAACCGAAAGAACCGAACAGGTAACTGAACCAGGTAAAATTTTATTCCTTCAGTGAGACGACCATTACAAAGTTAGCTGGATGAGTGTAACTGATGCTTACTGACCTCTAGCCATCTCATACCGAGACGACAGTCAAATTTTGGGTCGCTATCTTTAAAACTGCGCGCTGCGTCGCGTCGCCTTGCGTTGAGAACTAGCGCTAGGCTATAGCGCGGTAATGCCTAGTGTATACAAAAAATTTAAAAAGATCTTTTCTCATTTTAGAAATGTATTTTGTTTTTTAACTTTTTTTCGTCAAACTAACTATTTTTGCAAAAATTAAAAAAAAAATTTTGAATCAAATGTAATATGATCTTTTCTCAAACATATTATAACTGATATCTATACGTCCTGCATATACATAGTTACCTACACTATACACTACAGGTGTGTAGACATTAAGGTCTAGACAGACAATGTTGAAACAAGCGATGGGACTACTTTCGACCCCACCTGTCTATACTAGACAGTAAAAACAAGTTAAAGTAATAATTTGACTTCTGGGTATACTTGGTTTTTGCCGAACCAAAAAATTAATAAATAAAAAAGTTCTTGCCTAAACTTGTGGCTTTAGTAATCTATACTAATAATATTATAAAGAGGTAACGTTTGATTGTTTGTTTGTTTGTTTGTTTGAATGGAATAGGCTCTGAAACCACTGAACCAATATGAAAAATTCTTTCACCGTTGGAAAGCTACATTCCTAGCGCTGAACATAGGCTATATTATATGTTTAAAAAAAGTAGGGTTCCTTACTAAAACCCCAAAAATGTAGCCCAAAGTGTAAAAAAACGACCTCCAAAATTTGTTACGTCGTGTGCGCTTCGACAACGGCTTGACCAATTTCGCAATTTTTTTTTACGGTATGTTCGTTATTGTCACGAAAAGGTTATTATGAAAGAAAATGTTGAAAAAAATAAGCAGAAAATTAGAAAAAAGAAGAAAATACGTGATGGTCACGCGGGGTTTGAACCTGGGCTCAATCGATTCACGTCGTTGCCAGTTTATATGACACGGGTGTCATGGTAACGACATTGTTTACAAATGGAAAATAAAAATTATGAAATGCTATAAATAACGTATTAACATAAACTTAAACTATTTGGATTCATTAAACTATTTGTCCACCACTAATAAATAGTCGGGTCATTTTAATAGGTAACATTTGACAGTTTATCAAAAATGAGCGACGTAACGTTGTAACGACGACATAATAAAATAAATATTTTCTTTTTGTTAAAACTGCAGAATTTACTAAACTTTATTTAATAATTATAAGATATTTATTGTCAACATAACCAATATGAGTTTTTTTACGATTTGCTTTCACTGACGATCTTAAATATAATATACAAATTATGATTTAATGAAATAAACGTCGTGATAATGTTACGTCAGTTAACACTTTTTCTTATTAAACACTAGAGACTTACTCAAAAAATCGATTAATCTCTAAAAAGTACTTAACTTATAAGTTGTAATAAGAATATATTATAAATGTTAATTTAAAAATCAGATCGAAGGAGTTAGATCCATGGTCATAATTCACGAACAATTAAAAAAAAAACGAAAACGTCATGATAGGACGCCACTATGTCTTTTGTCGTCATTTGTCTTTGTGCGAAGTTAACGTCTGTCTGTTCTGTCTTTTTTTTTTCTTGCTACTGAAAACGAAAATGCAATTAAAAAAAAATGTCTGTCTGTCTGCTAGCGTGTCTCTTTGCTCCGGCTAATCTCTGGAACGGCTGGACCGATTTTAACGAGACTTTCACTGGTAGATAGCTAAAGTTATAAGGATTAATTTAGGCTTCTTTTCATCAGCATCATCGTTATCTCACTAATGATCACCGAATCGGCTGGACCGACTGTGACGGGAGCATTCACCGGGCGTTAGCTTATGTTAGTTCCATCTATACATCAGCTATTTGTATTAAAGTAAGTCGTGTTAGTTAAATTATTTATAACTCAAGAACGGCTTTATCGATATGGTTGAAAATTGGTGAGGAAGTAACTTAGAGCCAGTAGACGGACATAGGATACTATTTATTCCATTTGACAGCGCAGAACCAGCAACGTTCACGGAAGGGTTAGGCGTTGTGGGTTCCGCGTTGCGGGTTCCGGGTTCCCGTGTTGCGGGTTCCGGGTTCCGCGTCGCGGGTTCAGGGTTCCCGTGTTGCAAGTTCCGGGTTCCGCGTTGCGGATTCCGGGTTCCCGCGTTGCGGGTACCGGGTTCCCGCGTTGCGGGTTTCGGGTTCCCATGCTGCGGGTTCCGCGTTTCCGCGTTGCGGGTTGCGGGTTTCGGGTTCCCATGCTGCGGGTTCCGGGTTCCCGCGTTGCGGGTTCCGCGTTCCCGAGTTAGGGGTTGTTTTTTTTAGTTGAATTTCATCATAAACTGTTTTTATGCTCAACGAAGTGGGCAAGGGTCAGCTAGTTCTTAATAAATTGGTAAGTTTCAAATTAATTAGTACCCAATCAAATCGAAGGAAGAAAAAGTCAAATATAAGCGTTTGTGTAGGTATCATAATATCATATAACAGGTCGATTAGCGTCACAACCCTGCAGGCTTACTCCAAAAACAATCAAGAATCGAATCAGTTCGATTCTTGATTGTGAGTTATCTCCCTTTTTGTCTTCCACAATTCCGACAATACGTAAGTTAGAATGTGTTTTAATCTATACTAATATTATAAAGAGGTAATGTTTGATTGTTTGTTTGTTTGTTTGAATGGAATAGGCTCTGAAACCATTGAACCAATATGAAAAATTATTTCACCGTTGGAAAGCTACATTCCTAGCGCTGAACATAGGCTATATTATATGTTTAAAAAAAGTAGGGTTCCTTACTAAAACCCCAAAAATGTAGCCCAAAGTGTAAAAAAACGACCTCCAAAATTTCTTACGTCGTGTGCGCTTTGACAACGGCTTGACCAATTTCGCAATTTTTTTTACGGTATGTTCGTTATTGTCACGAAAAGGTTATTATGAAAGAAAATGTTGAAAAAAATAAGCAGAAAATTAGAAAAAAGAAGAAAATACGTGATGGTCACGCGGGGTTTGAACCTGGGCTCAATCGATTCACGTCGTTGCCAGTTTATATGACACTGGTGTCATGGTAACGACATTGTTTACAAATGGAAAATAAAAATTATGAAATGCTTTATATAACGTATTAACATAAACTTAAACTATTTGGATTCATTAAACTATTTGTCCACCACTAATAAATAGTCGGGTCATTTTAATAGGTAACATTTGACAGTTTATCAAAAATGAGATTAATCTTTTAACAACTATAAATATACCTATTTAAAAAAAGTAGTTAAGTTATAAGTTGTAATAAGAATATATTATAAATGTTAATTTAAAAATCAGATCGAAGGAGTTAGATCCATGGTCATAATTCACGAACAATTAAAAAAAAAATCGAAAACGTCATGATATGACGCCACTATGTCGTCATTTGTCTTTGTGCGAAGTTAACGTCTGTCTGTTCTGTCTTTTTTTTTCTTGCTACTGAAAACGAAAATGCAATTAAAAAAAAATGTCTGTCTGTCTGTTAGCGTGTCTCTTTGCTCCGGCTAATCTCTGGAACGGCTGGACCGATTTTAACGAGACTTTCACTGGTAGATAGCTAAAATTATAAGGATTAATTTAGGCTTCTTTTCATCATCATCATCGTTATCTAACTAATGATCACCGAATCGGCTGGACCGACTGTGACGGGAGCATTCACCGGGCATTAGCTTATGTTAGTTTCATCTTTACATCAGCTTTTTGTATTAAAGTAAGTCGTGTTAGTTAAATGAATTATTTATAACTCGAGAACGGCTTTATCGATATGGTTGAAAATTGGTGAGGAAGTAACTTAGAGCCAGTAGACGGACATAGGATACTATTTATTCCATTTGACAGCGCAGAACCAGCAACGTTCACGGAAGGGTTTGGCGTTGTGGGTTCCGCGTTGCGGGTTCCGGGTTCCCGTGTTGCGGGTTCCGGGTTCCGCGTCGCGGGTTCAGGGTTCCCGTGTTGCAAGTTGCGGGTTCCGCGTTGCGGGTTCCGCGTTGCGGGTTCCGCGTTGCGGGTTCCGGGTTCCCGCGTTGCGGGTTCCGGGTTCCCGCGTTGCGGGTTCCGGGTTCCCGCGTTGCGGGTTCCGGGTTCCCGCGTTGCGGGTTCCGGGTTCCCGCGTTGCGGGTTTTGGGTTCCCATGCTGCGGGTTCCGCGTTCCCGCGTTGCGGGTTGCGGGTTTCGGGTTCCCATGCTGCGGGTTCCGGGTTCCCGCGTTGCGGGTTCCGCGTTCCCGAGTTAGGGGTTGTTTTTTTTAGTTGAATTTCATCATAAACTGTTTTTATGCTCAACGAAGTGGGCAAGGGTCAGCTAGTTAAACATAATCCTACTCCTTATTTACTAACAGGGGGCCTATTACAAGCTCTTAATTCCAGCCAGTTTACGCCATACAACATGGCTGCCTGGAATTTTCGTATTACGATCACATAATAACTGCATGATGACAGCTAGTTAGCGGACACGTGACACTTGACTTGCTTCCGAATTTCAGACAACCAAACTAGAGTGGATCCATTCAGTTTAACATGTCGCTGTAATATGAAAAAGAACAAGGCAGTTTAAGACCGTATTGTTGAATTGCCTGGAACCTGGCTGGTATTATAAAAGATCATAATACGGCCCGCACACGCAAGTCGCGACGATTTGCGTAAGGACCCAGTGAGAAATGAGATTACTTCACTGGGTTCCACAAGAACTCAAGGATACCTCACGGATTTGTGATTCATCCAATTTCCCAAATTATTCAACTTCACATACATGTGAGGCTACAGCCGAGAAGGATTACTACGGCAAGGATTGTATAATACATCCTTGCCAAAGTAATAGATGAGAAACCGAAGCTCATAATATTCAAGATGCCATCGATATTTATTACTTACGAAGTACGAAAACGAAAATGGGATTTGACATTAGATTCGCTATGACAATCGAATTCGTATGTCACTTAGCGAAGCTTATGTCAAATCCTATACATTTTACTTCGAACTTCATAAGTGATAATAGCTACAGCATCTTGAATCAGGACCTTGACCCGATAACACCATTTTTTGTATTTGTTTGACTTATACGTTTATAATTACAAAAAAATATTACAAAATGTAGTGACACAAACTGATTTTGGGAATTGGACCAAACACAACGCATTTTCAAATCGGGCAAATACATTGTTCCCGAGATTAGCGCGTACTAACAAACTCTTCAGCTTTATAATATGAAATATAGATTATATATACTAATATGTATTCCGGCGATATTTCCGGTTCGTGGTATTTAAATGTGGAAATCGCGTCTGATCGTCTAAACACGTTAAAGTATGTCGACATTTAACTAAAGTGACTCTATGAATAGTGATCACCGCCGCGCGCCGGAAACCGAAATTCTCCGCTAAACTGTATTATAAATTATAATTTATATTTAGATTTACGCCATTTTGCTTTCAAAACTTTGCATTTAATTTACCGCAGTCTAAGTAATAGGTATAACGAATTTATATGTAGTTGGTTTAAAATATATTATAACATAGTCACTTTTGAAGAAAAATCAGTATCCCACGGGAATACTGCCCTTTTTTAAAATGATTTTTTCCTATGTGTTTCTTGTCTGTAGCCTAAGCTACTATCATGCCAAATTTTATCAAAAGCCATTTGATTTTTGGGTGAAAAAGTTACAAACATCCACACCTTCCATCGTTACACACTTCCATATTAAAATAATAGTAGAATAGTTTTTAGATTTCTTCGATATACCTATAATAATGTAATGTGGGCAACAAAAGACATCAACGCGGACCGGGCTCGTCGACTTGTGCACAAACTGTAACTTGTACTAAAAATCGTAAGTAGGATTAGATAGGCCTTTATGTACAATTCCTCTTATTACTTCATGATTATTGTCTGTGGTTTTTTCTTAATGTACAAATAAAGAATCTTCTATCTAGAATTTCTTATTCTGGGTCAGCTAAACTACGTTACTTACTTCTTTTTAAACTTCTAAATAAATAATAATAAAATTATGTTTATTCAACATATAAGGGACAAAAACACACAGCCAAGAGAAAAATATTATACAATAAAAAATGAAAAACTTAAAACTAGGTAAAACGGTTGAAATACACAATTAGATTACAGCTATGCATTGCCCACTCAAATGTTCAAAGGGAAGCCACTCAAGCATCGACCACGACAGAGCCGAGGCGCCTGGTCTTCCATGGCCCCCTATCCGTCTGAAAATCTCACAACGGCATATACAAAATAGAAATAATAGCTCTTAGACTTGTGTTATAAGGTCTAGTACAGAGATATGTACAACAAAACCATACATTCTCCGAGTGTGTGCTGTGAGTGTGCTTCAAAAACTGATGATAATGTATTATCATGTATGAATAAAGATTTTTCATTTTCATTTTCATGATCATAATCGGTTTGCTCACTCCTTTACATTTAAAATTTTTCTTAAGAATAATTCAAAATTTTAATTTTATATATAGTTATTCATACATTGTCTATTCCCGATAAGAAAAAGAATGATTGCCGGGAGCATATCTATACTAATATTATAAAGCGGAAGAGTTTGTTCGTTTGTTTGTTTAAACGCGCTAATGCGCTCAGGAACTACTGGTCCGATTTCAAAAATTCGTTCTTTGTTGGATAGTCCATTTATAGAGGAAGGCTTTAGGCTATATAACATTATGCTGCGACCAATAGAAGCGAAGCGTCAGTGAGAAATGTTGCAAAATCGGGGAAAATTAATTACATTTGGGGCTTTCATTGCGTGCGCTGCATAAACAGCTCTCACTCAAAACCTCGCGAACGAAGTCGCGGTAACAGTTAGTAGATTGTCAGACAACTTATTTCGCGAATATATAGAAAGGTTCTAATTCGTTATGCAACGAGTCAGATTACAACTTCTGAAGAAACGCAACGTGCATGAAAAATTATGTTTAATCCATTATTTAAATACATTACGACAGTATTGAGCAGTTAGGTCTCCGCAGGTCTCGCACTGGTCGATTACGCAACGTTGCAAAATACATCCTTTCACAAAAATATTCATTTCTCACTGATATTATATACCCACTTATATTACAAACGCGAATGTTTGTTAGTATGGATAGATGTTTGTTACACTTTTACATAAAAACTGCTGAACGGATTTTGATGAAATTTGATTTTGAATTTGATTTGATGAAACGCAACAGACGTACGGAGTAGCGGGAATCATCTAGTATAAAATAATAGAAATCAAAACGTGAAATACGTCGCAGAGATTATATTTTTATACACATCACGCGGGTTATTATGCGAATATTGTGCACGTATTATGCACTGATATTATATAATATGCTTTCTCTCATTAATCTAATTTTATAATGAGGTGTCAAAAATTTCAATAAATTAATGTTTTATTATATTCATTTTGGTTTATCTCATTATCATATGTTTTATTAATATAACCATTGTATTTAAATTGCATCAACTGAATATGATTATGTTGTATGTTTGCAATAGGTTTTTTTATGAACGTGAATAATATATTTTTGTTTAATATACTATTTTGTTTAATAATATATTCTCATTTCTTTTTGGCGAAACATTTTTATGGTAACGATCCTGTTTTTAGTTTAACTAAAGAAATAAGCAAACCGTTACATTATTATATAGGTAATGTAACAATTTGCTTATTTCTATAAAATATATTTTATAACAAAATGATTAGGTATTTCATGTTAACTATTTTTGTTTTTCAGAATAGAGATACTGAATTCTAATTTCTACAATGAAATATTATGTAAATCTGTTTGATCATTATCTGTCTAGAATCCAGAGCAGAAATCGGACCACGACCTTTTATCACTTGTCTAACATAGAAGTTGAAAGGTCGATCCAATTTGCCTCGTAAGTAATATTATTTGCCCAATTCTCGTATATTTCAATTATAAATAGTCTCTCTTGTTATTACAAACTGACCCAAAGTTATTCTACACGTTTGACGTTCACGAGAATACCATTTTGCTGTGGATGTGATCGAGACTGCGGCGAAAGTATTTTTTTTTTTAAGTTTCATTTTTAAGACATGCAGCCCACCAAACTGGGTAGCAATTTGTCGGTGGGTTCAGCGCTCTGTTTACAAAACTATAATATCGTTAATACCAAGATACAAGATGTTATTAGGTTTCAAATTTAACAACAACAACTTTTGTATCAATGATTTGTAAGATTGAAATAGCATAATCGACGTTCTTATGTATTTTTTTAATAGGAATTTATTGAATTAGTTTTTTAAGATAAATGTGCCACAATGAACAGTGAACCGAATGTATCTTCGTACTTAATTAGGTACAGCTGACCTAGTGTAAGTAAGGTATAGAATAGATATGGCTGTTATATGTAATTATTGATATCATGAAAGACATATTGTTTAAATGTAATAGATATTATATGCTCTTCAAAACCATATCTTTTTATTTATGCAGTTTTTATCCCTAATATGTTGTATGTTCTACCGTAATTGTTTTTTGGTAAGTAAAACAATATGTGGTAAAAATATCTTACTATGTGCCCGGTTTCATAAAAACCCGACCAGCTATGCAGAAATATTGTTATAGTGCACAAGTGTATGCGCAATACACAAGAGCACACACTCTATTCCTTAACTGTAAAGCCAGTGGAACGGCTGAACGACAAGAATGTAGAGACGACCGACTTTATATATCCATCCAACGCATATAATATAGTGCCAGATAATAAGGTCATCAGTCTACAATCATTATTTTAGTATTCCAACGCGGGAATCGACTCCACGACCGTAGGAGTCAAGTTCCAAGCCGCTGGGTCAAAGATGCATCCAGTGTTTTGGAGCTGGAGAAACGAAAAAAGGGACAACGTCAACCATTTTTTTTTTTTTTTTTCGCAAGAGAAATGCATTACGCATCCCCCAGGGAGGGTCTCCTAGGGTATGTGGGACTCCCGGCTCGCTCCGCACGGTTTACCTACTAAAACCACTTGCGGATTGCCATCAGTCGTTAAAAATACAGGCCACGCCCCCCCGACCGGCCGGTCTACCTCATATGGCACCGGACGGACAACGTCGACCATGGTCAATCATCATTAATTGTAAAATGATATATCCTGAATTTAAGCTAGTAACGTAAATAGTTGTGAGGAAGCGTCGCGGTCGAGTAAATATAATGCACATTCGTCACAATTAATGAGAAAACACCTCAGAGGCGACTGGACGCGACGCACGGCGCGCGGCGCACTGCACGCTACGCGCACCAGTTCCGATGCCTGACGAACATAATACAGGTTCACATTGATATTATGTGTATGTTTGTGGCGACCTATATATTGGAATTAGTATCCAGATGTCTCAGGATGTTGGTGGTGACCTCTATAGATATTGTATTGGGACCAGATTGACAGCTGTCAATGTCAGCTGTCATTCTTGCGAAGCGTTCTGTCGATGGTCAGCGTGCCGCCATTTCAGAGAAGTGGGCACTTAACAGCTAATGTCGTTAACTTTGAAAAGTCCATGCCTCAAATGGCCCTACATAATATTATGCATAATCATAATTTGTACCTTTAATATAATAACATTAAGAAATAGAGTACGCGTGGGAATTTATTCAAATTAAACTGGGACTTGAGATCCCGAAAAAGTACGTAATTACTAAATGACGTACGCCAACATGAATTTAGTTGCTTCAAACTGTATGATGCGTTTTTATGAAGCTCTACATCTAGGTGTTATTAATCTATGTTTGTACCTACTACATAAATTCAAACAAAACCTTTGCTTAAGCACCATTCGGTTGCTTAAAAGTTCTATTACGCACGGGCTCATGTCTGACACACTCCATCAATGGATGTTGTAAATCTTCAACTCGTTTCTCCCAATATTGGAAGAGACAACTGTTTTTTTATATCTATGGTCGCTTCACACTACGTCAATGTGTCCCCGTGCTATGTATCCGAAGAACTTGTGTTACAGGTACCCGAAATATATTTAATACTTTAATACTATACACATATTTAAGATTTTTATTATATTATACACAAATTTAATACACATCCAAGACCCGGAACATTGAAAACTTTTTATTCTCTCGGCGGGATTCGAACCCGCGGCCTCTCGCTCGAGCACCAACGCGCTCAACCACTGCGCTACATTGCATCTCACTTCGACGTTGCTAAAAAAAATAATTGTTTTAGAAATTATTTGTGATATGAACGAAATAATGCGTCACTCAGTGCTCGTGATTGTCCAATCTCGGTATCCAGCCGACATTTACAGGGAAAAGATGATTACTACACCGATGATCTCAGATACGCCCGTCTCCTAATACAATTATAATTGCTTAACAAGAGAGAGGTGAACTGGATACCGGAGCCAGTTGGTCAATGTATCGTCTAACCTAACTATTTAACGAGGTTTCGCATTTCTAGATCTAAGCTATTAACTAAATTGCTATATCTAATTACGATGCTAACCACCGATTTTTGATAGGCTGGTCAAATCATCGATCAGCTTACATTTAAGATAACAAGATAAAAAAAATCATTGGTTAACGTAGAGAGTGAGCGAAGTTGTTGCGAGTGATGTTTACCAATGAGAGTTCAGAATGGATTGTTAATTCAAATGCTGAACGACGATTGGATCAGCCTTTCATAAACAGGAGGTAAGTGACATAAGTAACAAGAGCACCACTTTGACGCTTATCGATGCTTAATCCATTTTTTTATCGAACTTCGTCGTCGCAATTAGCGATGGCTACTTCGCCAAACAGAATATTGTAATCTAAATTATTTGGCAATAATATAATAGATTATTATGATATGTGATGCCTAACACATCATCTCTGTAATTGAGGAGACGTATTAGTTACGTTATTTCATTTCGCTGCTCATTGGACCGTGGAATAATTGACAACTACTTATTTGTAATGTTATCGAATATCAATTGTTACCTAATTTATTAAAATGTATTATATTATTTACTACGCATACTACGAACAATATAAAACTGTAAAATTAGTTAATAACCACTCAACGTATGTGTTTATTCTAGGTTTATTCGACAAACCTTGCTATTTAGTATACTGTACCCGTGTTTTGTCATAAGAACTCAAGCCGACTTTTCGCTAGCGTTTTCATTATTCAGTTTAAAATTCTGTTACTATATTAAACCTTGTATATGCACGAGACTCACGTGAAGATGTTCTTTTTATCAACCCACTGTACTGCCAACCTTTTTGCACTCTGGGGTTAGTAACTCCTATTGAGGGGGGGGGGGGCATATGCCAAAATAAGAACTTACATGGCAATGGTTTAAGTAGTCATTAATACGAAAGTAGTTATTATTGACCTCCATATAAAACGCCATATTATTCAATCAGCTGATTAAGCCCTCAAGTTCACCGTTGATGATCGGTTATTATGCGTAAAATATAGTGAAAGGCAACAAACGGCATGCAGCAGCTGGTGACTGGATGAAGCCCTAACATTCTCCACTGACCTCACTGTTGGGCAAGATATCTTTCATGCGAAGTTTCCCAATCAGACTTTATTTGAAAAAACCGTTTGTGAAATAAAAAAACCAAACTGGTCATTAGATTTGGCGTGAAGAACACTTTTATGGTGAGCGCGTTGTTGTAACATCCGCGGGCAGTTTTTAATGATTCGTGACGAGATTTTACCTACACTGAGGGCTATCACACTGCAACATTTTACGGTGTGGCAAGCGAGCAAACGATCGCTCGTTAAGGCTTTAACGTTTCGAACACTGGATATCGTGTCATATGTTTGCTTGGAACACTGCCAACGACACAATGCTTTATTTTGAAAATTTGAAATCGCTTAGTAACTAACTTAAAAATTTTAAAAGTCTAATCTATAATCACCAAATCAACTTTGAAATGTTTTAAAACTTTTGTTATTAAATAAATGTTCTATTGGCATATACCACGTGGACAGATTTTAGCCCTGATGACACACGTTATCTATTGTTGATTGAAGCTTTAACGAGATACATGTGTTTTACGATAGTTACATTTATACTAATAGCATAAAGAGGAGAGAAAAAAGGTTTGTTAGTTTGTGTAGGCTCCGGTAGTACTAGACCGATTTTGATGAAATTTGTCACATACACAGAGTCAACCACGGGGCCTAGGGTAGGATACAATTGCGCCGAACTGCGATGTTTTCTTTTGCGAGCATAAAGTCGGGGATATTATCTAGAGAACTCAATAAAACACTTATTATTCGAGAAAAACACTTTTTTTTCTTTCTTTGAACATTCCAAACAGCAGATATTTCTGTATATTATGTCACTCTTTGGACATACAAATTATATTTGATGTCAAATAATGAGACTTATTATTTGACATCAAATAAATTATTGTTAATTTATAATGTAGCGATACTATGTTTTCGTGTGCAACAAGCACGAAAGTTCACAAAAGGTATGTGCACAGTCATCTGTCATCTCCACACTCTCTGTACATTATTTTGACGGACAGTTGAGTATGGGTCAAGGATAAAATTTCGTTATATTTTGCCACTCTGTGACCCTGAGAACATCTTCTAGTGTTTGTGAGTTCTGCAAGTGCCTTGAAGAATATTGTTTTCGACACTTTCGACTTAAAAAGCGGCTAATATATTGTGTCTCCTTAAAAGAAGGCTTGCGTAATTGGTTTTTACAAATACACTTCTAAAATGACGTTGACGTTCATGGGCATTCCAGATTTTTATCTTAATGACTTAAGCGAAGGTTGTGAAATATTAATTAGATAAAATACCCACGGACAATCACGTCATTTACGTTCCATCCGACCTTCTACCGGATTACAAGTCATACGTAGTCATGTCAGACCCAGGTCTTAGTAAAGTAAACCCTATTACTACGGGACCCTAAAAAAATCAATTGCAAATTGGTGTTTGTGTCGCGACTTGCGAGCAAATCGATTTAATGTCCACTATTTGCGGTCAGTGTAATGCGAAGTTAATTGGTTTCGTTGCGAATTAGTTATTGCTGCTGGTTACCATTTTGGCAACGCATTGAGCTCTAGGCGAAAAAAACGGCGGTGATCGGATTCATCGAAACCATACCAGCATGAGTTATTTCACAGTAACCATACCAGCATGAGTTATTTCACAGTTTGGTGTTTGACCTGTTTGTTTGAAGTCTGTGCGCTGTACACGGGACGGATGACCGACACGACCCGATGAGAGATTAAGAGCAGTACTAACATGTACTTACCATCCGATGGATCATAATCAGTCACATAATCGATCAATCGGCCTTCATTAGGTATCTTACCTTCATTACCAGACTTAAAAGCAGCATTTTGTGTTGTCCTAACACGGGGATCCAGCCCACAAACTCCAGAGGCGAGATACAAACTCTAAACCACTGGAACATAGAGGCATGGAGGTACTTAAACTAGTTATATAGTGCATCATCGCCTATGAGTGGGTTTGCAGTGTATGCAAGGCTTTATTTTTTCTATTCATATTGAACTACCTGCTTATTTGAAACGATGTGTGAAAATGGCAAATGTAAACGTCCACTTATGAATCAAACAACATGAAGTGCCCCAGATTACGTGTTCAGGTGTTGCGTTAGTGATTAGCAGACGCACTTCCTAGTGTATTGTCCCGTGGCGATGAACAAACAAACCCACTGTAGGTGTGCTTATTGTACACCGAACAGCCTGTACAGTCCACGCAATCTATTGTTGACAAGCTGACAATACTCTAGCTTTTACTTAAGGTACACTTCTCAATACTTATGTTAAACACACCTTCAATGTTTTGTGCAGAGAATACGTAAGGATATTTTCTCGATACATTTTAGTTAAGAAGACTGTGTGCAATATAACAAGGGTTTACACAGTCTTCAAACTGAAACCTAAACTTAAAACCATTAAAATGTATTTTTTATTTTTATTAAATTACTATCCGTGCTTTCCTCTGTTAAGAAAATATTTGCAAAAGTTTCTGTACTTGATCGAAAACATTTTAGCACATAAACTCTGTCTTGTAACCCTATGCAGCATGTACCTATCTAAACTGAAACCTGAATAAAATTGGAATCATGTAAGTATGCTTCATTTTTTTAACCGACTTCCAAAACAAGACAGAGGTTCTTAATTCGGCCTGTTTTATTTTATGTACACCGATTACTCTGAGGTTAATGATCCGATTTGCGTGATTCTTTGTTTATTTGACGATATTATTATACCTATATAGTTGGCATTTGGTCCCATACAAAATTTACATAGTTTGGCCTTGTACTTTATATTTTATGAACATATTTTACCAATTTCCAGAGGCGATACATATTTGAAGATACATTTTTTTGTAATTGACTCCCGACAACAAAAGAGGTGGAAATTATAAATATGGTGTCTGTCATTCTGTCTGTAGCATCGAAGCTATGAAACGGATCTATCATTTACTTTGACTTAGATACACTAAAAAGAAAAAAATAAAAAATAAACTACGTTTAAAAAAATTAAAGTTCTTTTTAGAGTTGGTGCCAGCTAAAAGAACAACATTATAAAGTTGCTGACTTGAAACTTACCTTTGCTGACACCGACTTAAAAGAACATTAATTATTATTGTAACTAGATTATAAGCATTTTATAAGAATATAAGTATTAGTTTATGCTTTTTAGTTGTTAAAGACGATTTTTAAACGTAGTTTCTTTTTATGTTCAATGTTAACTTTCGGGAACTAAGGTAATTTACCATACTTTTACGACATTCTGTTTATCAATAAATGAATAGAATTGAATAGCATGCGTCTTTGCAGAGTTCTTGACTAGTGACACAAATACACGAGACGTGCTTAGTGCTCACTTATTAAACTGTTACGTTACTATTTAAAACTACGCGATATTTAACTTGTCAATAACTAACGTGAGCATTATTTCCACACTTGTCAATATCATCCGACAAACATTAGCAATATTTATATAGCGTAACTAGTGTGGATCCATCTTAACGATGAGAAGCGGATCGTGACACAAGACGCGGAGGCGTTCTATTGATGAGTATCCACTTACTTGCAGATTTGTAAGTCAAAAGTACTAGCACAATGCAAACATCCGGAAATATATTGTAAGTGATTAGATAATGAATGACATTTTAATCTCTTTTTAGCCGGCATTCAAAATGAGGTTTATGTATTTGAGGCTTATGTTTTGTGAATTAGGTGTAAGTACAGAGTGCTCAACTTGTCTCTACTTATAAAGCGATTAAGATCCAAAAGAGTCGTCCCTCTTACACAGATCCTATGATGGAGGCCTATTATTGGAGACATAACATGAAATTGCAAAGTTGCATAATAATACAGATTCAAAAGAACGGGCTTGTCATCGTGTTAGTATAGCATAAGGGTACCCGTCCACGAGCGATAATCAGTGACCGACGTTTTGTAGGAAACAAGTTCGTACTGATTTCAATAGTGCAACACACAGTTCATACAAAAAGTCGGTCAAAGATAATGTGACTTAACGAACATTGTTCGCAGAGCATCCTGAGGATGTTTCAAACTTATCATAATTTTTATTTTAGATTTTGCTCATCTTTTCGATTTTCTGTGTAATGAGTTCAAAAGTAAATAAATTTAATATTCATTCAATAACCCAATTATCGGTCGTGGTTGGGCACCCTAATAGAATAAATGATCTCAATAATAAAATAGAGATTGTGTAAATGTTATCAGCTACTAGTATCATACTGCTGGTAACGCAATAATATTAATGACTAAATTATAAGGGGGAAAGTGGGAGGTATTTACTAAATGCCTGCACGTAATTTCAACCATACTTGATACTGGACCTGCGAAACTGCGTTATAAATAAATATTATAGGTAATACCTATTATAGAGAAGTAGTCTCTCCAGGAGTTCCAGGACAGGCGAGCCTCGTGCAGAAAACAACTATAAAACTATAATAATATCTAAATCTTGATTAACACTTTGTTATTATACAATATAACGTTTTTTGTAAAAAACTAGCTGTGCCCGCGATTTCGTTCGCGTGGTTTTTGAGTAACTTAAACCGTTTATGCAGCGCACACAAAGAAAGTCCAGGGCGGCGATTCTCAGGCCTCGAACATAGTTCCGAATATTAGTATATCCCGCTCGCACGCGCGGTAAATCACGTTTGCATGAGCGGGACAGACCGATAGTAAAAACTAAGTTCGAGGCCTGAGAATTGCCGCCCTGGGCCCTAATTCTCAGGGCTCGAACTCAGTTTTTACTATCGGTCTGTCCCGCTCATGCAAATGAGATTTACCGCGCGTGCGAGCGGGATATACTAATATTCGAGCTTTTTTCCACTGCCCGAGAATCGTGCTCCTGAAATGTAAATAATTTTCCCCGTTTTTGCAACATTTCTCACTGATGCTTCGCTCGTATTGGTCGCAGCGTAATGTTTTGTAGCCTAAAGCCTTCCTCTATAAATGGACTATCCAACAAAAAAATATTTTTTTAAATCGTAGTTCCTGGGATTAGCGCGTTTAAACAAACAAATAAACAAACTCTTCCGCTTTATATATTAGTATGGATATAAATTAAAAAAATACTTATCTTAGAATAAGGGCGTGTTTCACCAAGCAATGTTAAAGTTAACGCCTTGTTAAATATCATGTTATCCCTCTCGTATTTCCTGTCAATGAATGAGATGGCATGGTATTTTAAACGCCATTAACTTTAATATTGCTTGGTGAAACACGGCCTAAGATTTTCTAATTAAATCTCGCAGGTAAATCTTAAATTACTAAATAATATTAAATGTATTATAGATCGTATAGAGAATGGTTGATATGTCATAGAAGGTTTGTAATAAAGTGTAACTCAATACAGAAACTGTTAGGCGAGCAATAATAATTGGTTACCGAGTTGATGAAAAATAGAATAAACTGAGTTGAATAGTTTAACGCGAAAATAACTATATGAAAATAAATAAAGAGAATATAAAGAATACCTACGGGCAGAAATCCGTAAACAAATTATTCGTACCTCATACAAAAAGTCGTCAAAAAAGAAACTACTAACATACCAAAATCGGTCAGAATTTTTTTTTCCTATCGCCCCTAACGTACTCAAATAATAAACTCGCACGGGGACTTTTTTTTGCACAACGATGGGAAAATAGAACGTCGACTTTTCACAATTATGTGCGATAACAAGACGATGCTGACGATTGGCGCTGTCGGCAGATTGAAGATTGATAACTAGCTATTCTTCTGCGTTATTACCTAGATAGTAATTGTATAGCCAATAAACTAGGTAATACAGTATTATACACTCAACACAAACGAGGTACATAGACCGCACCTACCTGTTAAAATTAAAATTTCACTCAAAGTTAAATAGACTGGTAATTAATAGAGCCGTAAGTCAGAAGGGCGGTTTCGAGAAAATGGTACTTGAAAAAAAAAATTACGAATTATATTACATTAGTTGAATTTCTCGAATTATTTCTCAAATAATAAATGCTTAGTTAAAATAGTAAAAGAAATTGTATTGCGGAATTGCATTAAAAAATTATCTAATATTTTACAAATTTTGCCGCCAATCCGCTAGGGTAAATCCACCACAAATTGTACACAAAGTACAAACATCACAATTATGTAGCCAGTGGCATCTCAAAATGTTTTTTTGTTTCTCGGAAAACTTCCAGCTTAGTAAATAATAACAGTAGCAATTTAACTTAAAAGTAATAAAGCCAATAACAAGTTTTCACTTATAAAAAGTCATTCGCTAACATATTAAATAATCTAGCGTATGATTTTTTGTATGATAGCGACTGGTCGCGGTTTCTTGTGACCCTCGGCGTCGCCATCTGCGATTTTTTCCTTTATTTACCATTTAAAACAATAATTTAATTTAAATATGCGTATAAAAATATCACCAAGAAACCACAGAGGTTTATGAAGATGATATTACAAGTTAGCACCAAGTTTAAAAGTTTAAGCCGAGCCTTAGGCAATAGGCACACAGCAATTAGGTAATTGCAAAGCCCTTCCGGCTGAACTCTGAAACGATAGTTGAATTCAGTGGTGCATAAGTAAAGATCATTATCATTCCGCTAAGCAGTGACAGCCTGTGAATGAATTATGAAACGATACTTGAGCGCGAAGCGTCTCCACTCCGCAATCAAAACTTTGTTAAAGTTATTGCCGACATAACCTAGGTACTAGGTAGGCTAGACTTTAATATGTTAGCGAATGACTTCCTAGATCTAGTTGTATTTTATTACCTGGCTTAGCTAATAGTTGCATCAGAGAAAAGGCATCGTAGGTTGATGTAGAGCTTGAACTCTTACAATTGTATTAATGGGTTTTATTTCAACACTAGCTGTGCCCGCGACTTCGCGTGGTAGTCGGAAACACTATTGCGATTATCTTTTGATTGCTCAAGTTGGATTTTGCTATTATGATTATTAAAAATTAATAATTCTTTCATGCATACTTTTTGAGTAACTTAAACCGTTTATGCAGCGGACGCAACGAAAGTCCTCAAATGTGAATAATTTCCCCCTTTTTGCAACATTTCTCACTGACACTTCGCTCCTATTGGTCGCAGCGTAATGCTGTAGATATAGCCTAAAGCCTTCCTCTATAAAAAAAATAACTTTTCAAATCGGACCAGAAGTTCCTGATATTAGCGCGTTTAAACAAACAAGCAAACTCTTCCGCTTTATAATATAGATGAAGTAATAATTTTTAAGCGACAGCAAATTTAAGAAATATATCTTTATCGGTAGAATAAAATTAGGTCCCTCCTATTCACTATCACTGCCTGGCGAATTGATAAGAGCAGCATGTGAATTAAGCACCACTTTTTATAACCATCTTTACACTATGCGATCGTAACAAAGCTGTTGACTGTGCCTGGGCCCTTATTCAAAATACGGTCGCTGTTATCACTTACAAAGTTTGTAAACAAAATGTACAAAATGTATGGAATTAGACATAAGCTTCGATAAATGACACGCGATATCACTTAACGATGTCAAATCCTATACATTTTTGTTTTCGAACTTCGTAAGTGATAATAGCGATGGCCTTTTGACTAAGGGCCCTGATGATCCTCTCCTCCGTTCTCAAGATGTTCACGGGTTGTATGAAAAAATATGGGACTCGCCCAGGTGTACGATAACAGAATCCGGGGTTACACACAAAGACACATAAGTGTCTCCTACTCTGACTAGTTCAATGCTGACCTGGCCGTTCCGCCTGAGGTAATAAGCAGCGCCTGTTGACCACAGCAATTCATATTATTACAGTTAACAGCCTTGCAAATTTCATCCATTTGCAAATATTTCATCCCCGTTTACGCACGTACTTTATATACTTCATTAGAGCGGGCGTATTCACAATGCGGTGTTGAAACTCATTAGACACGTAAATGGTGTAAAGCGATTGTGTCGGTCCAATTAAAGAGATACCCCAGTGCCCCGGCCACAATGCCCGACATCCTAGTATTGTTCGCCTTACAAAACGTTATTTCACCTGATTTTACCATGAGATTTCATCGAACGCTTGCGTCACGTTTGCGAAAGGGAATTTGAATTTGATGCGGTGCGATGCGGATCTTGGCTCATATTACTCGAAACTGAATGAACTGCAACCTCAAATGATCATGAACAATGAAAGTTGCCAAAGCTTCATTAGCGTAATGCATACATCATAATCATGTCTAAAACCTTAACAGATCTGTTGATAAGTTGTACAAAGGCCAAACAAAATATTCACGCTAGCGATCACAGAATTCGCCTTTAATGAAGCGTAAGTGTGTAGACTATGATCATCACTTACTCGGTCAACTACCGTCAATTGTATTGTAAGTTGCAACAATATAATTATACATCTTTGAACGTGGCTATCAAATTTTATAAGGTCGCATCGTGTTATGTAATGTGTTACTCGTTAGGAAACTTCTAATTGCGAGTGTGGGTCATCCGTACTATGTAATATGTATATTATAGTTCCAACTATTACCGGTAATTACCTTCGACCTGACATCGAAGCCAATCGTCTTCTTAATTATTTTTACGCAACTCGAAATTAGCATGGTTCGGTAGAGTTTTAAACGATTCGGCTATCCTTTCGAAACGCGAGTAGGGGCGGGCAGAGTAGGGGTGGTAAAACGCAGCGCCGTTCACTGCGAAATATACTGTTCTCGAGGCTGTCGCGTGCTGTCGACGTGAAATAAATAACTTGTCAATTTTAAATTCGGAACCTAGTGACGTGTGGTTTTTTTTTGTGGACGGCAGTTGTTGTGCTTGGACGTGTTGTGTGATGGTACTCTGCCGCTCTAGTACTGAGAGTGCAGCATGAGGAGCGCTTACAAGTTTCTGTTTCTGGTGCATGCGGTCGCAGCCATTACTGGACCGAGAGTGAGTATTCTTTGAAATTCAATGGAACATAGGATGATGCGCGCGTCACGGTTCATTAGCGTTGTTCACTGAACTCTACTGTTTAAAGTATTTGTAATAATAGTAGCGTGAAATATGATTTTTATATCTATTGCAATAATTTAAAAAATATATAAATATAAGGGATGTGTAGCGTCACCGTGGCTGTTTAATCTGTTCATGAACAATTGCGTGACAGATCTAAAAGTGAATGAAAGTGGGTTGAGATTGAATGAGTTACTCGTCAAATGTTTTCTCTATGCTGATGACCAAGTATTACTTGCGTCTTCGGCAGAGGAGTTGCAGGAGATGATAACTGTTATGAGTGGAGCTTTTGTTAGAAAGGGAATGAAGATAAATGTAAAGAAGACGAAAATGATGGTGTTTGAAAGAGATGAGGCAGTGACAGACTGCAATATAGTGATTGGAGATGAACAAATTGAACAGGTGAATGAGTTTGTGTATCTGGGTTCAAAGTTTACAAGAGATGGAAAATGTGAGAGTGATATTGAAAGACGAGTGAATGCAGGAAACATGGTGAATGGAGCTTTGCACTCCTTTATGAACAGTCGGAAGGTGTCTAACAAGGCTCGTTTGGCTGTGCATGAGGGGGTGTTGGTTCCGACACTCATGTACGGAAGTGAAAGTTGGGTATGGCAGAAGAAACATGAAAGCAGAATAAATGCAGTTGAGATGAGAGCGTTGAGAAGTATGGTAGGAGTTAAACTGAATGACAGGATAAGAAATAGCGAGATAAGGAAACGTTGTGGTCTGAAAGAAGATGTAGTGACAAAAATTGAGAAAGGTATGCTGAGATGGTTTGGTCATGTCGAGAGAATGAATGACGAACGATTGACGAAAAAAGTGTATAAGGCGAGTGTGAATGGAAGTGTGGGAAGGGGTAGACCTAGGCGGACGTTTCAAGACCAAATTAGGGACGTCTTGAAAAAAGGCCAGGTCAAGAGTACCCTAAACCGAAGAGCATGTATGAAGAGAATAATGAAAGTGGACGAAGCGAAACAAGTGTGTAAGGATCGTAGCAAGTGGAAGGAAGTGGTCTCTGCCTACCCCTACGGGAAAGAGGCGTGAATGTATGTATGTATGTATGTAAAAAATATATATCTAATCCTATACTTTAATGTCGGTTATTACCAATTAGATAATATATCTATAACAATAAACTCATGTTATTAAATATTTGATTTTATTGTTGGTGTACAAGATGTAAAATAAATGAGTGTTAAAAGTTTAGGATGTGTATATACCTCATATGTAAAGTTTACAGATTTACAGAAATGCCCCAACATCATAAATTTTCCCATACACATATTTAAAAAAACCTCTTTCAGCGCTGGTACTTTCACAGCAAACTCTACATACGGGACCCATACACAGTACACATCCTAAAGTATTATCACTTATTAATAATATAGCCTGTATAATTAAGAAGTTTAAAAATGCATAAGTTTTTAATAAATTATTTCTTATGCTTTGTTTCTGATCTAATGAGGAATTTGTGTAAAAAAATGTGTGTAGGTAAATTATAGAATTTATTTAAAAGAAGCGGCAGATTAACATCTATACCTATCTAAAAGTTAAAAAGGTTATCTTGATGCCAGTGATAACGTTACGTTTTAAATTTTTAATTCAATTTAGATCAGTTAACCAGTCGTAAAAAATTGCCAATGTAGCGTCAATCAAAAACATTTACCTGCTCAGCCTGAATAAATGCTCAGTTTCTTGCCGAATCAAAATCTATTTTTTTCAAATTACATTCGAATAAGCAAATCCAAAATGCTAATCCTCTAATTCACCTCAGCAGGGCGATAGTCGAGTAGTTGATGACATTAGAAAGATAGAAGAAACAAAAAATATATATTTAACATACCTACTTATATGATTTTTAAAAAATTCAAATTTTAACGAAATTAACATCAATGTTGACTGGGGACTGACTCAAATTTAGAGTATATGATATATGTATTAGTTAGTAGTGAGAGTAAATGATATATTTTAGCCGTGTCATAAAATAGACTTAATTTGTCTCAGTCCTTATTATCGCTTTATGTTGGATTTTAGAAGATCATTGGGATCATGTAAGTTATAGCGAGTTTAAATGCAGACATATTAGGGTCTAAATTTAAAATATTTTAAATGTGTGTACATTACATAAATTATTAAATAAAATAAAATAATAAAAAAATAAGTTCACGTCCGTCCTTACTAATATAAAGTATTGCGATCAGGTAAGTTTGCATGTATGGATGCTTATTGACGTAATAAACAGATCTGATTTTGTTGGTATTTTGGTACAGTTGTAGAGTCTTTCGATGAACATGATGCCCAAACATCAGAAGTCGCAGGCAACATCAAGTCTATAATAATAATATGTACACTTAATTTTTACCGAACTTCGGTTCAACAAAAAAGTATATGTGTATAATAAGTTTGTTCAATCGTAGCGCCCTCCTGAACCAATGTAAATAAAAAAAATTATTGTCCTTTTCGAACGGATTCGAAGCAGCAACGTTGAATGATTAATGTCATTTTGTCACGTATTTGAGTTAAAGTTTCCGATGGAAATTTACCTATTCTTGATATTGCTTTTAAATTTTTGATCTGTTATTATAATGCATTATAACACAAGACAGATAAAACGATGAATGCGTCAGGAAATTACGAAGCGTGAAGACGCCCGTGTGTGCTCAAAGACTCACAGCTCACAGCTCATGGTGTTGAATAATATTTCCTTTAACCTTTCACTCGTGAGAACGGCCATGTTTTATTTATTTAAATGCTCCGATGGCGTAGAAAGTTAAGATGTCTAATGGGCGCTGCTGACAAAAACGTGGCAGGAACTCGCCTTTGACTCTTTCACTTTGTCGTCGGGTCAATAGTCAATCAATTTGTATCTTCCGTTTCCCATTAGTTCATCTTTATTCATCGTCTTTGATTATTTATGCACATTTGGTTCTTGATGGAAATTCATGTCCACAATAATAGGCGACATGTTCACAATAACAGGTGACACCTGATGATGATTTAATCGAAACCGGTCGTGTTTTCGTAAAAACTTATTAAAACGAAATAAAAAGTGGAAATGTGTAAACAAAAGTTGTGTGTCATTATTGTGATTCTTTTCAGATTATTATCTTAAGGCGAGGAGTAACCGCAACTAGCGCCACTCTTTTTAAAATAAATTTTACAATGACACAAAGATCTTATTAAAAAAAGTAATCGGTTCAAACTTTACGTAAATAGTTAAACTAATTTATTGGCATTTAATTACAGCTCTAAATCCTATAGTGTATTTACACTCGTAAGTAATAACTATAATGGCCACTTTAGTTATTACTTACGAGTGTAAATACTCTATAGGATTTAGAGCTGTAATTAAATGCCAATAAATTAGTTTAACTATTTACGTAAAGTTTGAACCGATTACTTTTTTTAATAAGGTCTTTGTGTCATTGTAAAATTTATTTTAAAAAGAGTGGCGCTAGTTGCGGTTACTCCTCGCCTTAAAGCGTTTCTCTAGAGTCCTTTCCTCAGGGAAAATACCTAGCCGTGGCGCTGTGATCGAGCAACGGTATTTTTAATCAACCTATCCTTTATGATTGCCGTAACAAAAGTGGAGATACAATGTGTATATTTACGAGTTACTAATACAAATATATAAAAAAATATTTCTATTCTATACTGAATTACTGACCCAACGATTAAATTTTATTCCACTAAGTCGCGGCCTGCGGGCCTTTCTTAACGGAAAATACTACTATAATTAATTAGTAATAAAATATGATAATGAACTATACGTTTGAATTAAACTGTTGGTATGCATTGATTTATTAAATACTATCTACATTGGTTACTAACTAGAGTAGATAGATAACAAGAATTTATAAACGGGGTTTTAAAACAGGGATATATAATTTTATTTCATGAATGGTCTCCTAAATTAATATACTTTATTGTCTACATTGTGGCTATATAAACGAGAAAAATGTGATTTTTTGTGACTTGATTGCCTTTTAATTTTCTTAACTAAGTAGGGTTTGGCCAATTGACTGCTAAACACATAATTAGCATTTTAACCCCCGATAAAAACAGTGAGGTGTTTACTGTAAAGTTCAACGTGTTGGATGAGCCGATTTTGATCTACTTTTTATTGTTTTAAAGCTAAAGTTTAGTGATCGCGAGAGCTCTTAGCTATAATTCATCATTATTATTCGCTCACTGTTTGGAAATTCGGTGTTACTTTAAATTTTGTATATGTTTATATACCTATTTAGAAGCTCAAAGAAAAAAATAACGAATACATAGTATTTTCGTGAAGATCTTCGATCGTCTTTACCCGCACGTGGGCGCCGCGCGCCGCACGCGTGCGTTCACGTACGCATGCACGCACGCAACTGCGGACTTTCACTGAGCACACTTTTGCGACCGCCTGAGCCTGAGACGACGACGGGTGATGATGATGATATGGTCGTACGATCGATCACTGCAATTAGAGCGTGGGCGATTAGCAAAATGAATAATTAATCTAAACGATATGATCGGCGCAGGCGCATTTTATTGAGAAGTGAGAACATAGATATATTATACAGGTGTATTTTTAAAGCGGCATGGTAGGCGAAATCTGAAACTATAAGAGAAAATGGTAAAAGGAGTTGCAAGCTCGATTTTGATAAAAACTAAAACTGCATGTAGATGAGTATTGAGTACATACCTCATATATATCTAATGGCTAATACAATTATAATAATTTTTACCTATCACTCCAAGATCCTATTATAGCAAACAAACAAGCCTAGATGGTATGCAAGTAAAAGTGTTTTTTACTGTTACAATAAAGAGATTCTTCTACTTTCCCTCATTCATCTAAGTTCTCTACATACATAAATTACGCATATTATTCTTTTAACTCGTAACGTATTAACTCAAACTCATAAAGCTAATGAAGTAGTCGCAATAGCGTCGTTTACACTTTACAGCCGAGTGTCGTGTGCCAACTGCCAACGATGTAACGGAGTTTCATTAGCAGGAAAAGAGAGATAATATTTCGGTTACACAATGAGTAACCACTACCTAATACTACGGTTTTGTTCAACCGCAGATGTGAAAATGATGAAACAATGATAGTTGGGTTAGGCAAGTCGCGGTTGTATAATAAATACTCTGATATATCGTGAATAAATGAGACTAGATAAAAGATGGCAAAGATTAAATGGACTTGCAAAATGCATTACCTCAGCGCAAAGTGCAGGCAAGCTTATGACGTTTTAAGTGGCTTTACAAATAGATATTAGATAGATAGTAGGCACTAAACGCCCAAAACGCCTGCTGTTTCTCACTTATGTGATAATCAGCCAACTTTAAAGTGATGATGGGTTCTCGTATGATGAGTTCAAGTAATTTGGGTCACTAACATTTAGGCGTAGCCAAGTTTCACTATTAGGCTCGGTCAAATGCAAGTGCAATTAATAAGTTATACTTTAAAAAAAAACTCACTTTTTGCATTGTCATTGGTCCGTAATACGAGTAGGTATGTAAAATTTCAAATTAATCTGGATATTGGTGAAAATTTTGCTTAAAGATTCCGTTATATAGGGTACATACCTACAAATTATATTTTACCCTAATATCAATATTTCGAAGCATATTTACCAATAAGAAAAATATTATAACATTAAAGTTTAAGACATCTTTTAACCCATAGACATAAGCATTTCTTTCTTTTCTTGTCTTCTTGCTTCCCAAAGGCAGGTCCTTGTCATGCCCTAATGAATCTTGGCTGAACATACTTTATCATTCGCCCGCACAGTTTGTAAGCCTCTCTCTCGCACGCAGGCATTTATGATTTACGTTTGTAAGCCTCACTTTATGATTTACATTCTCCGCGAATGTTGGGGAAGGTCACAGGGCGTTAGTATTCCCCGAGGCGTGTCGAGATGAATGACAATCGCGACGTTTGAAAGTGAACTTTCTTTTGGACTTGAATATTTCGTCATCAACATTCGCAAGTTTATATAACGCGGTCAGCCCGTGGGCGGTGGAAGGAGAGCATCTAGCAATCTCCTGACACCTCATCGGTACTCTAGTGTGATACCAACTTAATAACTGAACTATTAATTGAAGACATGAATAGATGAAGATGATAATTGATTGATTTCGAGAAAATTAAGTTCAAACTGTCACTTAAACATTTTAGAAAACGTCGTAACGTATCAAGTACATTAATCTAAAGATCCGTTTCTAGAATCAATGTAGGTACTCAATATGTTACTACATATCATAAAATGTTTATGTAACAGTTTTGCGACATATTACCTATATCCTCACTTTCAATTGTGATTTGTGTTTTTACCCGACTTCGGCGAAGCCAAAAGGAAGGGTTATGATTGGCAGTCTATGTATGTATGTATGTATGTATGTATGTTCCCTCGTAGCGGCTAAACTACTGGTTAGATTTTAATAAATGAGGTACCAATCGATAGGTGATGATACCGCGAGTAGCATAGGCTATATTAATTTACGAAAAATTTTGGATTATGAAAATTAAACCTCATAAACTATCTCAAAAAAAATATGATAATTGTCTCGTGTTTGGTATCAAAAGATAGGTCTTGGCAAGCACATAACGAATATGTCTTTAAATATTTTATTAATAATTAATAAAATATTTAAAGAAATATTTAAAGATCGTTCAATTCAAAATAAACGTTTAAAATGTACAAGTACTATCTCGGTGTTGTTTAGTTACTTTCTATGTAATGGTCAATTTAATAAAAATATAATAATTGTTATAATATTTGATGTGGAAACAGAAAAATATTAAATAAAAAAAAATCTAAAACCTTTTTTTAATCTTTTTTTTATTTAATATTTTTCTGTAATAAATTAATTCAATTTGAAATTCAGAAATGCAATACCTAGACCATTTTTGTACCTATTGCATTTCTGAATTTCAAATTGAATTATTTTCTTGTTTCAGCCTTTTTAGACCCATTTTTATCGAAGTCAGGTTTTAGATTTTTAATCTTTTTTTACTATATTTGTTCAATATAAATATTTACTTATATATGCTTACCGAAGTAACAATAAATGCGAATGCGTAAGGAAATAACTTGAGTTAAGTGATACTTACCTAAATCACATGTACGCTGTCTTGGCTGAATAGTAAATCCATACGTTTTACGTAATTGGATGTGCTTGTTATTCTGCCAAGTAGTGACATTGACAGCCTGTGAATAGGCTCTTAATTTTATAAGTAGGCAGGTACGAGCAGGTAAGGCACGTTGTCAAGGACAGCATGCGTCATGAGAGCCTCTTAACTTAGGAAGCGTTTTAGTATTCGACCGTTAGATATCAGAATGTAAACTCCGGAAGTATTTCCTACGAGTTAAGAGCCCCGATGACGTCACTAATTATTGACCTCAATAGCGGCTCACATAACATTACACGCACTTTGGTAACGTCTGTAATGGGAGTGACCTTTGCGATGCCGCCGAGATCATTCGTCGTGCCGGATGTAGAGAAAGCGGTGTTTGGCAAGTGCCAACGCGTGACGTGTAGGGTGACCAATGACCATGCCAATGATTATATTATTATTGTTTTAAACTATACATATAAAGTAATTGCTGATTTAATCTAATCAATTGCCTAAAACTTATAACCATATGAAGCTATCAATGAATCTGGATAGGTATAAGAATAAGAATAGGTTCCTCCTCCTCTTCAAAATCCTCGGGAGATCCACTACAATGGCCCTTGCAGTTAGATAAAAACTCGAAATTTTCCCCAATTCAAAAAATATCTTTGGAATATTTAACTGAATGTAGTGTATTATTTTTCGCCTATTTAAATACGATTTATTTCGCCTTCTGGCCGTTGCGCTCACGCAGGCTGGCTCCGCAGTCACCGCACGCAGCGGCATTAAACAAGCTTCAGAAAACCCAAACGTGTGGTCTCCATCCGCGAATATTTGAGTCTGCGGATCCGGCTAGTGACCGCTGACCGGTGATGCAATACAAATTTGTATTAGTGGGTATAAGGGGACTGATGACTCAATCCTGCCGGCTCCGGAGAAAGTGCTAGGTGTTAATGGGTTTCAACTAACACTAATCTCAGTATTTACTTTAGTCTTTATGTTAAGCTATTTCCATTTGTCACTGGTAAAAGTTTACAATTCTACAAGCAAATGGAAAAGCCGGATAGCCTTTTTGTTGTCGCGCGACCATCGATCACATCTAGATTTCTATTAATTTTACATTGATCTCAGTAATAAAACTTGTCACAAACGTCCAATAACTTTATTTATACCTACTGCGTATGAACGGAACATGAACATTGAACACATAATATACCATTAATAGACATTAATACAGAAATTTTTGTTCTCATAAAAAAATGGAGCAGTAAAATATATTTTCTATACCTATTTAGTACTATTTACATAGGTACTAAACTGATGAGTTGGCATTTAGTTTTAAGATTATTCTAGAATTAAGCAAGAAATGTAGGTCACAAGTCTCACATGAGTAGTGGTTACGTATGCCAAATTTTATTTCGTACATACTTACACATGAGTAGGTACATAATTACTTTCCTTTGGCCCTTGTCGTGTTTTTATTTTAAAAACCCTCGAACGTTTTTTCTAATACCCATCGTAAATAATATAAAAATATTCGCCATACATAGTATACGTTATTGAGAATAATAAATAAAGTGTGTTAGATGTTCTCTCCACAAAAGAATGCACTTTCGTGCAACTGATGCGTCACAGCCGCCGAGCTGAAAGAACGCACGCTCGTTATACACGACATATCTGGTACTTATGGTTTTTGTTTCTGCTCATCGGAGTTATAGTACGTCCGAGATAAATTTTACCTATACGTAAACAAACCAAAAACACCGAAATTTTCACCTTTTGTGCACACTTACCAACACTTTCACCGCAATGTTAAAGGATTACACCTCATTATCCAATACATTTTATAACAATTAAACAACAATTAATATGTTTAAATATCAAACGAAAATCTATCACAGAAAAAATGCGCCATTTTGACACTGCCGATTGTAGAATATAAGCCTATAACCTCATAGCAAACAATAATCATTGTATTAATATTGGCCAATTGGCATCACTGACTAGTCTATGGTTGTGTCATAGACGGGTTTGTTTACCTTTGGGTTAAATTTATTTCGGACGTACTGTACATACATAGAATTTGTGCCCCTAGTGGCAAAATATGGTAACTAAGTCTATGCCATACAAATTGTAAATAACTTCCTCACGGTAAGCAGTGACGATCACTGGCACTAAGCACACTGGTACTTATGGTCACCGAGATCGATCTAGAATAACTAGATTAGGAAATCAGTTTCAGAAATAGTTTCATCGATATGTACATCGAATCTATTCACAACGTAAATCGCTAGTTAATAAAAAAAAAAATATATATATTTGTTAAACTGGGTAAGTGCGATAAAGTTTAGGAGTTATTATAACGTAATAAGTAATAGACTTTCGTCTTAAATTTATTATCGGCACTATTATAATATCACATTGTTAAAGACTTGACACAAAGTAATGTGGACAGTGAATAACTTCAGTGTCCACATTATTTTCTGCGAAGTGACTTTTCCATCGTATAAGACAAAGACTAAAACATTGAATACCTAGTTTGTTGTGTTATAAACGATAAATTTACCTAACGATTTTATTATTTTATTTTCAGATAGAGAATGACTTCGATAGAAACAGACAACCGCCGCTCGGGCACCCCGGCTTCAGCGAGCACCAAACGAGATTTGGATTAAACTCACCCCTCCAAAACTTCCAGCAGCAACCACACCTAGTGTCCAGCTCACCCAATCCCATCCAGTTCCCGCAACCCATATTCAATCAACAACCCTATGTTCCGCAGTTCAACAACCTCCTACCGGCACAAAATATACCAAGTAACCTTCCCATTCAGAATAATGGGCTCCAGTTTCCTCAACAGAACATCAACCCTCAATTGAACAATTTCCAGCCAAACTTAGGCCAAATACATCAATCTAACCAAAATATACCACAAGCTATTCCAACACTAGCGTCGTTTCAAAACGGACTTCCCATAAACCAAAATAACGGCTTACAGTTACAATCCGTTCCACAAACGTTCAATCCTAACCAAAATGTTCAAAATACGTTTAATATTGCACCATCACGGCCGACTCAGGCCGCATTCCTGCCCACTTTGCAACCTACTCAAAATCAGCAAGTTTTTAATGCACCCAGCCCCATCACCATTCAAGCCGCTCCTAATCTAGCGCCACAGAATGTAAATAACCAACCAATTTCCTTCCCGGGTTCCTTGAGTCAAAATCCATTCTTGCAGGGGCAAGTACCTAACATACAAGATTACTATGAACAACAATCGAAGGAAAATCTTGAGAAACTAAAAGAGCTTCAGGAAAGACAAAGGCTCATTCAGAAACATCAGGAGTTCGTGCAGAAGCAGCAGCAGAAGCAACAGGAGAAAGTGGAAAAACTGCACGAAGAGTTTGTGAGCAAGCAAGCGACTAAATCGGTTCCAATATATACCACGACAGAAAATTACGAAGATTTCCAAAGAATTACTCAAGAGAAACGGCGCCCGTTACATCCACACGAAACTGACTTATTCAGGAAAGCAGTTGAGTTATATGAAAAGCAACATCCAACCACAACAACGACGACAACTACGACGACGACGACGACGACACGACCTCCGCCAAGGTTAAGTCGCACTAGACCACCTGCGAGAACCAGAGGTCCACCGCAAGACAGGAACAAGCAAAAGTTATACAATGAAATTAAGAATCTGTTAGAAGAAAGCGAGACCAATGGCTTCGACGATGAATTAAGAGCAAAAAGTGTAGCGTTACTACAGAAGCCAGATATTTTAAAACAATTAAAGGTAGCGTTGGCTGAAAATCCCGAAGATTTCAGTGAAAGAAACTTCTCATCCCGCGAAATATCTCTAAACGGACAGAAATTTGAAGTAATAAGAACAACGAATCCAAATCTAATTCCGAAAGGTGCTATTTCAGCAGATGGTTCTAGTTTGGGAAAAATTATTGCTACCCAAGAACCACAAAAGGAGAGTCATTTGTCTTTTGACGATTTGACTAAAGGCGTTTTACCACCTGGGGCTAATTTTGAGCTCATAAAGCAAAGCGATAACGGAAAATTAGAAGAAGTATCTAAAATACCTAGTACACTGCAAAATAAAAAGAAAGTAACTTTTGTATTCCTAGAAGAACAAGAAGACGGTACATACAAAGTAAAAGGTGTCAAAGCGAACGGACAGCAGACAGAGGAAGGTCCCGAAGTAGAAGAGATTTTAAATAAAATTAAAAAAGGTGAAATTCAATTGCCAGGGCCCACGAAGATTTCTAACAACATTTACACAACTACCACAACTGCGAGCCCTTCCACTCCGATATACAATGATTATATAGCGGAGTCCTCGCACCACCCCTCGACCTACTCCAGCTATGTCTCCACGACCACCTACAGCGACTCTGGACTGTCAACACCGATCTACAGGAATACCGTCACTCCTTCGACCAGGTCAACTCCGTTCGCCCAAACCGCGAGTCCATCTTCCCGCGGCACCACTACAACAGAGAGATACTATGCTAAATCTTCTACCCCTAAATATATACTCAATATGAACTCGCACTCGCAGACGCCTAGAAGCCCGTTCCAGAGCTCGACAGTTATAAGCACTCCCGCCTACTCCAGGCCCACTCCTGAAGATGTCGTGGTGATCGGTTCCAGTTCACCGACGCCCAGCTACGAAACTCCAACCCCTAACTACAACGCACCCAAGTCCTTGAATCCGGATCTCGTTGAAATCTTAAAAGAGAGCGGATTATTCGCAACTGCCAAGTATCTGAAACAATCCGGTTTGGACACAATACTGAACGAGACTGGGCCGTATACAATTTTCGCTCCGACTGATAAGGCTTTCAGAACACTACTGGTCCAACTCGGAGGCCCAGACAAAGCCGAAGAGAAGTTCCGGGACAATCCAAGACTACTGAGTGGGGTGAGTTTAAATTTTTTATTAAAGAAACAATTTTTTACGATATATTTATTTTTTTCAGCCTGGAATAACTGAGCATGTAGTAAATAATGATATTTGTATCCAGTTACTGCTGCACCACGTGATCCCCGGTGCGTTCGACATCGCCTCGCTGCAGGACGAGATGACGGGCGTGTCGCTGGCGGGGACGCAGCTGCGAGTCAACCAGTACGACATGCACGACGTGGAGTGGAACGAGGTGCGCGTCACCACCATCAACGGCGCGCGCGTGCTGGATGACAAGAAGGACATACATATACCCCAGGTGAGCTTCTGAACCCTCAGCTATAGACTAATCACGTGGCTCATAAATAGAAGTCGCAAAAAATAATTTTCATTGCTACTCGTAAAAATGTAAAATCTTTCAGAGCTTGTCTACCAAACTTCAGAACAACTCATAAGGTAACGATATAAGTTTATAACCGCTAGTATTGTACGCCGGTTCTTCTCACTGGGTTAGTTTCATACTGGTGGTATGCATCATATTATAGAAACGATGTTTAGAAAATATTTTTGTAAAATTCATGCTTAAGAAAATAATTTGATTTTTGGGTATTGACTCCCTACTCTTGACCTTGCAGGGCATCGCGCACGCCATCGACCGCGTGATGTTCCCGCTGCCAGTGGGCGACCTGGTGCAGACTCTGCAGGCGGACCGCGACCGCCGCTTCACCACCTTCCTCAAGGCCGTGCATGCCAGCGGCATGGCTGAGACGCTTTCCGGTTAGTAATCAAACTTGAGGCCTCTGTGATCCAGTGCATCTTATATAGAGCTTGGCTCTCGACTAGTGGATTTGATTCCCGCGATGGAAAAACTTAAAAATGTTATAATCAAGTTTGATAAGAACAATGCTGGCATGATCCATGCGTCGGACAGGTATGTAAAAAGTCGGCCCTGCACCTGTGCCCTCGGCAGTAGTGTCGAATAACCATTCCACTTGTGATTGGCAAATAAGAAGAGTTAGCACTATAAAACAGACAACGAAATCACTGTGGAAGCTCATTACAATTTGCACACGTTTACTACCTATTACTAAGACATAAGCACCTAATTAGAATTAAATATTTACAGAGAGTAAAACCTACACCGTATTCGCACCAACCGACGCGGCGTTCGCACGTCTTCCCGCGACGGAAACAGCGCGGCTGGGCGAGCGAGCGGCGGCGCGGGCGCTGGTGGCGCGGCACGTCCTGCCCGGCTCGCTGTACAGCGCCGGCATGCGGTACTACCAGCTGCGCAACTCCATGGAGGACGCTAAACCGCTCACGCTGCAGAAGAACTCAGGTAACTTTAAAATCTTAATGGGAATAATAGATAAGTAGCTGTATGAACTCTGAACTTTAAACCTCAACTTTGATATCATTTGTTTTTTTTTATTGCGTCCCTATGAAGCAATTGTAAAGACTTATTTATGTCAAAATTAATTACATGTACAGATTAAGGCCAAGCAGGAATTTAAACGCTTACAGACCAACAAATTCATAGGTTTACTTTTGCAGAGCTGTCAAAGGTAGCCCAAGCAGGTTCATTTGAAAGTTCCGTTAAGTAATCGATTGTCAATTGTATAGGCGTATATGGTGTTCCTATTTGGCCTACCGATGTAGAAAATACAATATTTACAATAGAACACTTTGCTTCCAGGTCGCATCAAGGTGAACAACGCGCAAGTGATAACGCACAACATTCCCGCCACCAACGGCGTCATCCACGCCATAGACAACATCCTCTAACTACCCTCCGAACACACATCCATAGATCGGCATTGAAGCTTTAACATTCTAGAAACTTCTAATGACTCCAAAACGTTTAAGCCATTATATTTTACTCTTGTAGTGTGTACAGCCAGCGCAGATAATTAAGACTGTAAATATATTGTAGAATAAGAATAATTTATAAAAATAATTTTGTAAATAAAATTTATAATGAAAAAAGTTTTGTTCTTCAAGTCACTTTAATTCCAGACACACAAGTGTTTTGTCTTACTATAAGGAAAAATAACTCAAACCATAATAATTGTGTAAGTATGTCCTAAAAACTTCAAATGATTCTGAGCTCAAAGCTCTCAGAATACGAAAACTATTATTCATAATTTTCGTCGCCCAAAATTACATTCATACATTTAAATAAGTTAACATAACGGCCCTAGCTTAGAACACTATAAAACTAATTATTATCAACTTTAATACATAAATAATTAGTTATTAACATAATAACAAATTATGACCCTTCATAGAACAATCCAATTTAAAAATCCTATCTAAAGTATAAATTAATATTTGTGAGAATAGTCTGCAGGATTAAACAACAATGTAAAAAATACCGTTGTAATTACCTATATTAAAGATAATTATTAATATCATTTAGCATAGCTGGTCTCTGGCCTCAACATATATTATATTCTTTGATCAAATTATCATTTTGTCATTCTTTCCAAATCCACAGTACTTGTTCAGTTAAGCAGAACCAAGGAACAAAGTATTCATGCACCCACGCACTGTAACAACAGTTATTACTATGACTTGTGACTCATTTTTGCTAATAACATTTTTAGTTTTAATATTTCATCATCTCTGGCGGCTAACTCTTCTCTCAAAGACCGTATTGTGTCGTCCTTGTTTTCCGATAGTTGTTTCAATTCTTCGAGGAGCTGGGTTGTGTCTAAGCGCTTGCTGGGTCTACGTTGAACTAATTTTCCAATGATGTGTGCAATTTTTGGATAGTTTGCTGTGAGGTGTGAAGGTATCTGACCTTTTCTTAAGTCTGTTATTGTTTTCACGCGTTCCATGTCAGTGCCGAAAGGTTCGACCATCTCCAGCAATATTATACCCAAGGAATACATGTCACTCTGTAATAAAAAATATAAACATTTATTAAAAAAAAGTTGTCTTAAATAGCACTTTTAAAGAAAACTATAGGAAAAAAAAATACTGTCCAATAATATTATGTTAATAAGGTCAAAGAACATGCTATATTTATACAATAAAATGTATTACCTTGGGGTTGCAGTGACCCTCCTGTTGTTCTGGTGCAGCATACAAATGAGTGCCAAGCGCTAGTCCGCTGTGAGACTGCTGCAGGGGACAAGCTAGGCCAAAATCACCCAGCTGCACCAAAAGATGGTTGTCCTCTTTAGCAACAAAAATATTACTGGGTTTCACATCATGGTGAATCACTCCCCTTGAATGTATGTAATGTAATCCATATACAAGCTGAGTAAACATGTTTACTAAGCCCTCTATGCTTGTTCCCGGCACTGGGTAGTTTGTGTCTATAGGAGATTCTGGTGCCGAGTCACTGTGATGTAAAGTCAGGTCATCAGAGTTCTTTCTATTTAAGGCTATATGACTATTTCTTTCGTCCAGCCACTGCTTCAAGGTCTGTTGACAGAATGCCATCTGTATATACAGTGTCGCCCATTTCAAATTTACTCGTGAGCAATTTTCGTAATCTGTTTCGGAAAATAGATTACAGACAGCATTTTCCTGGGAAATTTCTTCCTCGTCAGATGTCTTGTCCTTGGAGCTGGCAGAAATCTCAAAACTTTCAGAGTCTTTAAATGATATAATAAAATCAGAGTGACTATGTTTCTTTGATAATTCTTTTGAATTATAAGTTTTGAATGACTTCATTATATTGGGATAAACCGAAGAGATGTTATCAGACTCCATAGAGAACTCCTCACTGTCACTGTCCATTTGATATTTTGACTTTTTAACCTTTGATTCTATCAAAGGTTCGAGCCAGGCAGCTTTGTAATTGACTATATTCTGGTGATTAAGACTAGCAATAGTTTTGACTTCAGCTAGATGGGTCATGAATGAGTTGACATCGGAGGACTTAATGTAAACCTTTTTGACTGCATATTCCACACCATCCAACCTGTGTCGCGCCTTGAATACTGAACCAAAACCACCATTGGCAATAAAGAACAGCTCCTCAAACTCTTTGTGGTAGCGTGACCATTCTAAGCCTGACCTGCTAATGGGCCATGTCGCTGGGAGGTTTATCGGAATTTCGGAGCCATTGGCAACTGTTACTAGCTGGTAGAGAGCTCTCTGGTACTGACTCCTCATGACTTCAAACTCTCCCATTGAGTAGGAGTCGTCAATGAGGTTCATACTGTATAACTTCTCACATATTGTGTTGTACAGCTGATTTGCCCTTCCATTATCTTTCTCCAGCAGTGAACACAACTGTTTGACAAGGGACTGAACCAGGAGACTAATAGGGGTTGTTGCATTAGAACTGGCAATTTCAATCTCTCCAATGCTGTGTTGCACTGCAGACTCTTCTCTTCGAGCAATACCTGAAAACATTTAAATAAGCAATTTATATTTTTATTTACTAAATTGCAACAATTTTCTTTAAAACTTTTAAATGTCTTGTTACCTTTAAATGTCTTTTTAAAACAATAATTATACTTAACACTGACTAGTAAGTAAATCAGTAATTTGCACACAAGAACTTCGTTCATTTTAAAAAAACTAGTTCAATTTAAACACTTGTTTGAAGAAATTCAATACTACAATAATAATATATCTTGATAATCAGTGATACATTTGTTCCACTTGTACTGCTCAAGTTGAATGCCAAACAATAGAATGTTCTAGACATGTTGTGGTTAGTGGCCACAGCACTATTTTATTTACAACATATAAATAAAATAAATAAAATAAAAAAATAAAAAAGCCATTTATTTCTTACTGTTACAATGATGAAGGTAAGTAATTTTTATGAAGTTATTACAATATAAAAATTTTAAAAATATAAATGTTAGTATCTAATTAAGTTATTTGGTATGTTAGTAAAATAAACGTAGTTTTAAATTAGGTTAGTTTTTTGTTGTTTTTAAATATAATTTTGTTAATCTTATTGTAAGAACTTGTGAGTTATTCAGCAAGAACCCCGGATTGGGTATAGGCCTCCTCCAAAGATGCCCATTTTTCTCTATCTCGTGCTGCGGCTGTCCAGTTTACAACATATATCATTGATAAAATTAATCAGTGTTAGTCAGATAACAAATGGTTCAAAGTTACTATAAAAATATATAGGAGGGAGCTGGCACTTAGCACTTATATTAATCACCAACAAAAACAGAGCAGTGTTATAAGTTTGTTATATTCTACCTTGGCATTGTAGATGAACCAGTTTGAACCTTTTTTTTCATTGTTTGAATGCTGGTATGTATTAATGGCACATTTCAATAATAAGCCATACAATCCTTTTTTATATACATCTGTATATTCATCGGTGATTGATAAACCATTACGAATGAACAAAATGGAACAGTTTAACTGAATAAATAAGCCAATTAAACTGTTTTATTGCATAAATGGAAAAGCCTTAAAAATTACATAAGCTATTTTTTTATGCTAATACTAACAGCTTGGTGTTTAATAATGGATATTATAAAATAATTGTTACTTTCATATTATGAAAGCAACGATTACATCAGTTCTTAAAAAGATGAAGGTTATAAGTTTTCTTATAAAAATATCAACAACTAAAGACTATTTACCAAAGTCAAAAGTTTTCACAGTAGCAAGCGCCTCCCATTTATCCTGTTCGTTTGGGTCCATGTTCTTGGAGATTAGTAAGTTTAAATTTTAATCGAATGTCTGTCCCTGAATTTATTTACATCCCCCTTGCAGTGATGATGACATTTAAACCAATATTATAGTAGAACGAACATTCTCTTATTGAAATTAAATTAAAACACACAAATCGGAGCTAGATATTATATTGAAAACATTTTTTTTTGTAATAAAAAGTTTATTTTTCAGAAAACAATAATTATTATAAACGTCACACGTGACACAAGATCTTGACAGATGTCTGTCCGATTCCTACCTTCCTCATCTTTTTTTTTTTTTTCTCTAATGGCATCTTCCTCATCTTAGTATGTGTACCTACCCCTGTGTTCCAGGAGCTGATAGTAAACGAAAATAACGTTTTTTTCGTTCAGATTCGCGTTTCTTTAGCACTTTATAGAATCATTATGATCGTTTTGAACTGTTCTTACTCGTGTTCCACAAGCAGGTGTCAGCTGTCAAAAACTGTTCAAAACGCTCAGAATGATCCCATCTTGTTTTTGACGTTTACTTAGATTTCACTTCAATCTCGATGTTATTTTTAAGTTATGGATCGAGCAAATTTATTATAGATTCTTTTATAATGTAGTTATTATTGTTAATTTAAAATATAAATAGAATTTATGAGATAAAAAGGAAATGTTAAATTTTGACATCTGTCAGTCGTTCCACTAGCAGTAAAGTTTGTTGAAACGTTCAGATCGAAAATTTCATTATTGTGCTAAAGAAACGACTGTGTGCGTTATGAATGATCTGAGCGTTCAGTGTAAAAAGAGCGCTTATAGGAACACGCCCATAGTTAAAAAGGTCACAGTGTCAAATCGAAACAAATGTCAAAAATGTAAACAAATGCAAATGTGTAGGTAGATATTGTGTATGAATTTTGGATAACCTCTTTAAGTTCTTTGAAATAAATTAACTTGCATAAACATAAATTTAAACAAAGTTAAACATGAATCTTTTACCTAAGAGCCATAAAGAATTTAGTGAAAAAGATTATTGGAACAAGTTTTTCAAAAAAAGAGGCAACAAAGCTTTTGAATGGTAAGTGATAACTTTTTACAAGTTTAACACGTTCAGTGCGTTACCCTGCTGCCCTTACTTTTCAAAAAGTGCTGCATCAGGCTGTTTAGGCCTGTTGCTAAACTCTGTCATAGTGCGTTATCGGGTTCAAACGACCTGTTCCGCATTTTCTTTTTAAATGTAAAAAGCATATGATATTTTTGGATAAAACATTGAATTCATGCTTGAAACATATTTATATTGAGTTACTCTATACTAAACTAGAATAGTCCTAGAATTCAGCTTTTACAACATATATAAAAAATTAAAACAATTTGTAGGGTCTTAGACACCTGATATCAGCACAGGAGGGTAACTATGTCGATAAATTACTAGTGTTGAGAGTAAAAATATCGATATAAAAATATATATATATTTTAGTTACATATTATTTTGAACTAAGTATCTAGTTTTTTTTGTTTTATATTAGTTTCAAAAGAAGAATGAGCTTCATTGTAACATACTCGGCAGTAAGTTTCAGAACACTTATAACAATAGGTCATGAGTTTTTCAACTTTTTTTGGCCGCCCGTTTAGCTACTTAAAGTTTGTCAGCATCTATTCTATCTGTAAAAGGGATGTTTGTAAATTTGTCTATGATATTGTCTATAAAATCAAGCTTAGTCATTTTTATCTCATTATTCATATTATAAACTATCCATGCATTAACCAAAGTGGTCCCGAATAACATCTCCATCATTACTTTTCTATACCATTTAAGTCCAATTTTTAGAGTAGTATAGAAAGAGGACACACCGCTATGACGTAATTAGTAATAGGACATCACTAGTGTAATGTCCTGCAATTCAAGTGCGGTTATCGGGTCATCGGGTATCGGGTCTTTAACATCTGATGTACGCACCTAAGGGATATAATTTCCTTTCAGGCCGTATCAGGTTTTTACGACCTGATGCGTTTTTATTGGTTATATGTCTACTATTTAAAAATACAACACCAATGTATATATTTATCACTTTCGTATTCCAAAAAATCCTATATTTATTGAACCCGTCCCGTGAGATAGCAATAGATTCAAAGGCCCGCACAGTAGGACAGTTACGCATCGGGCATTTTCAACCCAATACCGCACCGAACGTGTTAAAATATATTTTTAAACAAAAGCGTTTTTTAAGTGGCTGTAATGTATGTTCTTTTTTAAGGTACGGAGAGTATATAGAGTTGTGCACACAGTTACACAAGTACATGAAACATGGAGACACCATTCTGATACCAGGCTGCGGTAACTCCAGCCTCAGTGCGGATCTCTACGACGTCGGCTACCAGAATATAACAAACATCGATGTTTCTGAAGTGGCCATAAAAATGATGAAGTCAAAGAATGCAAAACGTACCAATATGAAATTTATTCACATGGATGCCTTGAATACCACATTCAATGATTGCGAGTTCAATGTTGTTCTAGACAAGGGCACACTTGATGCCCTAATGCCCGATGACTCTAAGGAAACTAATGAAACCATAGACAAATATTTTGAGGAAGTTAAGAGAGTCCTAAAGTTGGGTGGTCGTTTTGTTTGCATCACACTGTTACAAAGTCATATTCTACACAAAATAGTTGACTGTTTCTCAGATAGATCATGGATGCTCCGAGTGGTGAGATGCCACGAGGCCGAGGAGAAAAATGCCACAGATGGAGATGGCACCACTCTACCAGTTTTTGTAGTTGTAGCGACTAAATTTAAGGAAATGCCTAAACTCGTAAGTATTTTTTTATCAAAATTACGACAATCTTTGTGGGTATTGACCCACACAACCATTGAGCCACCAGACTGATGTTGTGTGTATCCGTTAAGCAGCCATATTAAAAAAACAAAACAATAACTCTGTGTATGAAAACAAAGTGAAGTTTCCATACACAGAGTTATGTTTTTTTTAAGGCTGTTTGTTTTTTTTTAAATATCATGTTTAATATAATATTGTTTGTAGATACTAGAAGCCTGTATGGTTGGAGACAAAATGCTGAGGTTGAACACTACACAAGAGTTGATAGACAATATTAAGACAGTACAGGATGCTGCATTCATCACCAACGGCCTTGCTAAAACTACATTAGAAGGGGAAGAAGAGGTACAATAGCTGACTGCTTTTTTATCTTTATATTATAGGTTAATAACCTTGGTATATCAAAATAAAAAAGCACTGTTACCACAAATCTAACAACACACCTTAAGCCAAAATCTATCGAGCTCTTCAGACTGCAGAGTGTGCCAAACAATAATACAATATACAAACATATTCTTGAAAAACTAAACCCTCTTTCCAGCACTGTAAGGTAATAAAGGCTATGTCAGATATATCTAATAGGCCTTCAGTGCATAATATTTTAGTACCTCATAATTACTAGATATAAAACTTAAAATATTTTTTAGGTATCCCTAGATCTCGTGCAGCCTGGAGAGGAGGAACCGCGTTACACGGTGTACATAGTAGACCAGAAGTCAGCACAGACAGTCAACAAGTATGCTGTGTTTATTGTGCCTCAAGGCCGGTGAGTGATAAAAGGGTACAAACCCATATTTACTGAGATTGGCCGGCTGATTACATATAATAGCCAATAGCAAAAATCGTGCGATAAACGCGCCATAAATTGCTGAACGTCAAAAAATATTGATTATTGCTTGCTGTTATGTTTGTTTGCAATTGTTATTTTTGCTACGACGCTCCAAAAGCTACTTACTGGCAACTATTAATTAAATGTTACGTCAAACATACATTGACGCCAAAATATATCTTCCGAATCTTAAAACTTTAAACTGCTCTTTCCGTCGATAAAGTTCAAGAGCAAAAACTGCGCAATTTTCGCGATTGCGTTGCTTTTGCAAGATATATACGTAATAAGGCTGCCGGTGTTTTTATTTCCCGGTTACTATAATACATACCTACAAATAGTATCTAAAGTACTGACTAGAGGTCATATATGTATATCTAGACAAGATTTACTAATTTCCGCTGACTTCTTTCACGGAATGGTCTCTATCTTACGCTTATAATATCATAGTACTCGCGGCTTCGCTTATAAACATTATAGAAGGCGTCCCTCAGGTGCCGGGCACGCTGCCAAACATATAAACATATATCTGGAGTTCTGGATAACATATAAACATCTAGGTGCGTCGACACCTATTTTTATACACTTATACGTCTATTTTTAAAACCTTGTTTTTGTTTATCGACAAAATCTGCAACCACCCACGGCGTAGGATCAACATGCATCTGGATTTTGTAGGACATGACCTAATGAACTATTTCTAATGATGTTTTAAACATTTACGATAAAACCTTTTGATTTTAGAATTCACTCGTTGCGTTTGTGTTCAATGCGCTTTATAAAGGCGATGGTGTATTGATTTATTTAAAATACATTCTGATATTAGATTTTTTTAGATTAGATTACATACAGACACATTCTCAAATCTTTGTTTTGGGTCATATTTTTCTTTTATACTTATCTTTCATACAGAAATCTACCAGATACAATTCATTATATTTCCTGATGATGATATTATGCTGAACTATATCCTAAGCCACGTTATAAACAGCTACACTTGGGCTTGTCCTGATATTGCTAAGATTAACACACCCTTTCAACACTTCGTGGTGATTGCCGACAAACGAGCGAGATAGAAGATTTGGTATACATATCGAAGGACCAACTTTTTAAAAACTTTTGCAGTGCAGTACCGTCGACAGGGACTTTTAAGTCCCAAGAATACTTTAATCTTATATACTATACCTACTCTATTACAAGTTAGCTGCTACTTTTCCCGGTGAACTTCATACATCCAAACAAACTCTTGAGCCCGTTTACGCAGCGCATGCAGTAGAAGCTCACAAAAGAAAAAAAAAGTTTTTTTCTGTACATTCTACATTGGTTATCCACTCCTATTGGTCTGAGCGTGATGCTATATAGCTTATAGCCTTCCTTGACAAATGCGATATCAAACACTAAGAATTTTTCAAATCGGACCAGTAGTTCCTAAGATTATTAGCGCGTTCAAGTAAACAAAGAAACAATCAAACTTTCAACTTGATAATATTAGTATAGATAACAAAATATACATTTTGAATAGCAACAACAAACTGCAGCTTTTCAGAATATTGTTATCTGCATAACTAAAATTAAACTTTAATTCTAGATGAATCATATATGATACGGTCTACTTTAAACTGTTCTAATTTCTCGAACGCATGTCTAGCTAATCTGGGGGCACAGTCGAGCCAAGCGAAGCGCAATGGCACTACCTACCTCTTCTCGAAAGGTTTCTTCGTTTTTTTGAACTCCCATATGCTTTGGATGATGCTAAATAGTTGAAAATTTCAACATATAATGACACCAGTAAATACATGAATTATACAAGTCGCGGCGCTCGGCGTCGAGGCGCTGGGCGTCGTGGCGCTGGGCGTCGAGGCGCTGGGCGTCGTGGCGCTGGGCGTCGGCAGGCGTCGCGGCGCTGGGCGTCATGGCGCAGGGCGTCGGTAGTCGTCGCGGTGCTGGGCGTCGGCAGGCGTCGGCAGGGGTCGCGGCGCTGGGCGTCGGTAGGCGTCGCGGCGTTCGGCGTCGCGGCGCTGGGCGTCGTGGCGCTGGGCGTCGGCAGGCGTCGCGACGCTGAGCGTCGGCAGGCGTCGCGGCGCTCGGCGTCGCGGCGCTGGGCGTCGGCAGGCGTCGCGGCGCTAGGCGTCGTGGCGCTGGGCGTCGTGGCGTTGGGCGTCGGTAGGCGTCGTGGCGCTGGGCGTCGGCAGGCGTCGCGGCGCTGGGCGTCGGCAGGCGTCGCGGCGCTAGGCGTCGTGGCGCTGGGCGTCGTGGCGCTGGGCGTCGGTAGGCGTCGTGGCGCTGGGCGTCGGTAGGCGTCGCGGCGCTGGGCGTCGGCAGGCGTCGCGACGCTGAGCGTCGGCAGGCGTCGCGACGCTGAGCGTCGGCTGGCGTCGCGGCGCTCGGCGTCGAGGCGCTGGGCGTCGTGGCGCTGGGCGTCGAGGCGCTGGGCGTCGCGGCGCTGGGCGTCGGCAGGCGTCGCGGCGCTAGGCGTCGTGGCGCTGGGCGTCGTGGCGCTGGGCGTTGGCAGGCGTCGCGGCGCTGGGCGTCGGTAGGCGTCGCGGCGCTGGGCGTCGGCAGGCGTCGCGACGCTGGGCGTCGGCAGGCGTCGCGGCGCTGGGCGTCGGTAGGCGTCGCGGCGCTGGGCGTCGGCAGGCGTCGCGACGCTGGGCGTCGGCAGGCGTCGCGGCGCTGGGCGTCGTGGCGCTGGGCGTCGGCAGGCGTCGCGGCGCTGGGCGTCGGTAGGCGTCGCGGCGCTAGGCGTCGTGGCGCTGGGCATCGTGGCGCTGGGCGTCGTGGCGCTGGGCGTCGGTAGGCGTGGCGCTGGGCGTCGGCAGGCGTCGCGGCGCTGGGCGTCGGCAGGCGTCGCGGCGCTAGGCGTCGTGGCGCTGGGCGTCGTGGCGCTGGGCGTCGGTAGGCGTCGTGGCGCTGGGCGTCGGTAGGCGTCGCGGCGCTGGGCGTCGGCAGGCGTCGCGACGCTGAGCGTCGGCAGGCGTCGTGGCGCTGGGCGTCGCGGCGCTGGGCGTCGGTAGGCGTCGCGGCGTTCGGCGTCGTGGCGCTGGGCGTCGGCAGGCGTCGCGACTCTAGCGTCGGCAGGCGTCGCGACGCTGGGCGTCGGCAGGCGTCGCGGCGCTGGGCGTCGGTAGGCGTCTCGGCGCTCGGCGTCGCGGCGCTAGGCGTCGGCAGGCGTCGCGGCGCTAGGCGTCGGCAGGCGTCGCGGCGCTGGGCGTTGGCAGGCGTCGCGGCGCTGGGCGTCGGCAGGCGTCGCGACGCTCGGCGTCGCGGCGCTGGGCGTCGTGGCGCTGGGCGTCGGCAGACGTCGCGGCGCTGGGCGTCGGTAGGCGTCGCGGTGCTGGGCGTCGGTAGGCGTCGCGGCGTTCGGCGTCGCGGCGCTGGGCGTCGTGGCGCTGGGCGTCGGCAGGCGTCGCGGCGCTCGGCGTCGCGGCGCTGGGCGTCGGTAGGCGTCGCGGCGCTCGGCGTCGCGGCGCTCGGCGTCGCGGCGCTGGGCGTCGCGGCGCTGGGCGTCGTGGCGCTGGGCGTCGGCAGGCGTCGCGGCGCTGGGCGTCGGCAGGCGTCGCGGCGCTGGGCGTCGGCAGGCGTCGCGGCGCTGGGCGTCGGTAGGCGTCGCGGCGCTGGGCGTCGTGGCGCTGGGCGTCGGCAGGCGTCGCGACTCTAGCGTCGGCAGGCGTCGGCAGGCGTCGCGGCGCTGGGCGTCGGTAGGCGTCTCGACGCTGGGCGTCGGCAATCGTCGCGGCGCTGAGCGTCGGCAGGCGTCGCGGCGCTGGGCGTCGTGGCGCTGGGCGTCGGCAGGCGTCGCGGCGCTGGGCGTCGTGGCACTGGGTGTCGGCAGGCGTCGCGGACTTGGCGTCGGCAGGCATCGCGGCGCTTCGATTCCCACGTTGGAAACACGTTTTAAGTTTGGTTAAGACAAGGCAGGCGCTGGGCGTCGGCAGGCGTCGCGGCGCTCGGCGTCGCGGCGCTGGGCGTCGGTAGGCGTTGCGGCGCTCGGCGTCGCGGCGCTGGGCGTCGCGGCGCTGGGCGTCGCGGCGCTGGGCGTCGTGGCGCTGGGCGTCGGCAGGCGTCGCGGCGCTGGGCGTCGGCAGGCGTCGCGGCGCTGGGCGTCGGCAGGCGTCGCGGCGCTGGGCGTCGGTAGGCGTCGCGGCGTTCGGCGTCGCGGCGCTGGGCGTCGTGGCGCTGGGCGTCGGCAGGCGTCGCGACTCTAGCGTCGGCAGGCGTCGGCAGGCGTCGCGGCGCTGGGCGTCGGTAGGCGTCTCGACGCTGGGCGTCGGCAATCGTCGCGGCGCTCAGCGTCGGCAGGCGTCGCGGCGCTGGGCGTCGTGGCGCTGGGCGTCGGCAGGCGTCGCGGCGCTGGGCGTCGTGGCACTGGGTGTCGGCAGGCGTCGCGGACTTGGCGTCGGCAGGCATCGCGGCGCTTCGATTCCCACGTTGGAAACACGTTTTAAGTTTGGTTAAGACAAGGCAGGCTGATCACCTAATTGTCTGACAAGAAAGATGATCCATTTTTTAATCCAAAATAGCGATTTATCGTTTTCACAGGTACTCTCACAATATGGGTATCAAATGAAAGAGAAATACAATAAATCATCTGAATTCCAGACGAAGAATAAGGCGAAAGTAATTGCCCGGGGTCAAAATAGGTTATTTTAAACTCAAACAAGTCCATTAACCAACTTACAAAAATAAATGAAATCCCACCAAAAACATTTTCATGTAAAAATGTTGCCAATACGAGTCTACATAGCTTACCCTGTGAAAAAGTTACCAGATTACGTACCTATAAAGCCTAGAGACTACTCGCCCTAAATATACAAGCACCTTGATCAAAATCTATCAAAAAGTGGACTGATCTCATGTAGAACCAAAGTTCTTGATCTATGCGCCCTTACTTTACTAGGCTTAGCTTCACTTACTCTACATTTCAGTTAAAACGTGATACTTGGCCGTTTTGCTACCGTTACGAAGATTTTATAGGCATTCATTTATCGCGTGTGAAATGAAACGGCCAAGGGCGAGTAGTCTTTAGAGCTTGACTTTATACGATATCTGATAACTTTTTCACAGGGTATGCTATGTAGACTCGTCTTGGCAACATTTTTACATGAAAATGTTTTTGGTGCCATTTCATTTACTGCCCCAATTTGCCAAGTGCATCTCCAGATCTACAGAGGGCTTAGCACGATCAAATGACAACAACGTATCCGTAATTGTATGTTAAAATTGGGACGCGACTTAACAATTTTTATTTAATATTTAACGAGTTATGAAAGCTCGACGACGCCGACATGGCCGGCCTAGGAAAAGATGGTGCGACGACCTGGATACAAATCAACCAGGCTGGCCGGCGATGGTGGAGGAAAATCGAAGATCTTGGTGGAGGCTTTTGACAAAAACGAATACTTTGTTTTCAATTGTTCCTGAATGGTCTACAATTGATAGCTATACTCTTTCCTCTCCTCCTTGCTTGGGGAGGGAAACTGGAACTTCAACTCCTCTTTTTTTTTCTTCTGATTAATTTCGTGTGGGTCCCAAGACAGATTTAGCTTGTCCCCCTCCCTCAGGCACCCCTGAGATCATATCAAAGGGTTCGTCGTGGTTGGTTACCGCTGTCGATCCTGGCTCACAGGAGTTGCAGTGGAGGGAATGTGAGGTGGGCCAATGCCTGGTATGGCCGTTAAAAAAAAGCTATACTCTTTCATTCGTTATATATAACGTTACGAATACTCTGTTGTCAATATTCTGCTCGAGTCAAAGATGTGTTGCAGCCGCCGACGAACTGTACTATCAAACCTTATTGCTATAGGAATAAGGGCGAGATGTGTTACACGGCCCTGTCGACGCCCGTGCGTTGGCGATGTTGCGTATTTTCGCTCCATCGGGCGCTTCGCTGATGACCTGCCCACGGCTCCATCACAGTGCTGTGTACTGTCGAGTGTGACTGGCGAGAGCAGTAATATATTTAAAAGTTTTATTGGCGCCAAAAATAAAGTTCCAGAAAATAGTGCAGTCGCTTCTGAATTTGTAATTTATTTTTAACATTCCAGAATTCATTGCAATTACTTAAATGTGTAGTGTATTTGGTAGTTGAAATGAACATGTTCATTAAGAGTTAGAAGTCTTCGTGGAGTGGTATGTAGATTATATCGCCTTGGTCAAGTGCTTATTATACCAATTTATTTTCGCGTACTCTAACTGCGAACAAAACTTTAAATATTTATTTGTATACGCAATATATTTTCCGTTATCTGATACCCGCAACACAAGTTCTTTGAGGTTAGCACGGGACCAGTTTAATGTGGTGTGAAAGCTCCCATAAAAATATATCAAATGTAGTTAAAATCTGGAACAATCTGCCGCCACCAATCCGTGCTCTGCAAACAACACAGGGATTTAAGCTAAAATACAAAGCTTTTATTATGCAGCAACAACTTTCTTCTAATCATAACTTAAATACCTATAACATCTGAGCGAAACTTAATTTGCATATTGTAAAATATATTCATTGCCCATAACCCATAACTGATATAAATTTCGTACCGTAATATATTATGCATTATCTTACCTAGACTACTAAGTAGGTACAATCTCTATATGTATTTTTCCTACACTTAAAATAAATAAAAAAATAGTATTTAAGTAATATATAGTAGATATATATAGTATAAATATAAAAAAGTAATATAAGTAACAATTATTATTATCTATTAAATGCTTACCGTTAGTGTTGTAAGCTGGAGCCACGGCGGAGTAATTCCTCATCACCAGGTCAAAGTCTGCTCGCCGCAGTAAAGTAGTAAGCAACACAGGATTTTATTTATTTATTATTTTATTTTATTTCTTTTTCATTTTTTATTATTTTATTTTATTTTTTTTTTTCATTTGTTTATTGTTCTATCCGTATACTTCTATCTATTATGTATATTGTATTATATGATGTATCTATGTAACTACTATAACTCTCTGTAACATACGTTCTGGCTTGATTATTACAAAAGTTTCAATAATAAAAAACACACAATAACATACAATATTATAGATAGGTATAAAGTTATTATAAGTCAAGCGGCGCAGTCCTGCCGCCCCGCCCGGCGCTCGCGCCGAGTCTCGGGGTGGAGCGCTCAACGCGTCTCAGCGAAGACTCACCATGTCTGGTGACTATGCTCACTGTATAGATAATAAGTTCGCTGCGATTGAATTGCCATTGTGTTATTTGTATATCATTCTATGTGTGTATGCGTTGTCTTTTATTTGTAGCAAGTAGTGTGAATTGTGTTTGTGTGCCGTCGTGCGATCGCAAACTTATAAGGGGGCCACGGAAGACCAGGCGCCATGGCTCACCGTGGTCGAAGCCTGAGTGGTTTCCCTTTAAATGCATGGCGGGGGCATTGCATAGCCTTGATTGAATTTACTTTCTGTTTAGTTTATTATTCTTTATTTATTTATTTTTTTCTTTCGTCTTAATACTCGTATGTGCGAGTCATTGTTTTGTTAACCTTTGGCTGTGTTATGTCCCTTTATGTGTTTAATAAAGATATTTTTATTTTTATTTTATTTATTTTATTAAAATTAGTTTATTTTGCTTACATATTCACTATATGCTCCTGACCACGTGACGTACTGCGGTTGGCAAGTTGCAGACATTAGAATATCTTTGATCGGATTTATTTGATCAGGAGAACGCAAGTAATGCAGAATTACAACACTAAATAACTCGAACAGTATACTATACCTCAGGGCTGTCATAGACGATACACTTTATTACCCTCATTATCATTATCATCATCCTCATTATCATCATCACCGACTAACGACCCCAGATAATTTTTAACGAGTAAATAGCCTACATAAATCCTGTCTAGTGGTAAACCACAAAAACCCATTGATATGATAACAGGGGTGAGTGAGGGGTGAGTGAGGCCATGCTGAATCTGTCTTTGAAAATGCAACGAATTTCAACGAACAAATTTCACACACCATTTAAATGGAAGAATGGAAGTTCGAATTATATTTAAGACAACACCTTTGTAAACTGCATTCTGTGAATAAAATATTTGATATGATATGATTTGATTTGAACGAATTTATTTACAAGAATGTAGGAAAATATTTTTTGTGACATTCTAAAAATATAGTTCATTATGTTTATCTATCCAAGCTAAACCTAATATAATACCAGTTCATTGCGATACAATTTATTTTAACGTGGTCATCTGTAATTTCCAGGGAATCGGAGTGGCTGTTCGGAACCGCTGCTGGTAGGAAGCAGCTGCAGGCATCGGCACGGTTCGGGCGGCTAGTGGTGGCGGTGCTCCGCCGGGGACACACGTTCGAATCCCTCGACGCTGTGAAGGACGAGCTCGCCCACTCCGCTAGGATGCTGGCGCCGTATGGGTTCACTGGACAGGTCGGTTGTCTCAATTCTCAAAAAAATATTATCTTTAATACACACATAATAATATACAATAGAACAAATGTGCAATTATGCACTACGTCAATCTATTTCTACAAAATGCTTAGTGACAATTGAAGACACGAATCAATGAAAGTGATAGGAAAATTATGATTTTGATAAATTAAGTTCAAACTGTTACTTAAACATTTTAAAGTACTAATGCCCGTTTTCACCAACTGTCTCCTAAACTATTCTTATGTAAGTGACTCTTTAGCTAAGTGATCTCCTAAAATCGTCTCCTACCTAATTTCATTTTCACCAAGATAAGTAACACATAACTAGGGAACTCCTAGTTAGGTGACATTATTTTTTTTTTAATTTGCGCTCATACTATCGATTATTAATCGATAAATGTAACCATTCAAAATTCTAGTATAAATAATTAACATATAAATAATAAAACATAAATACATCCAAGTTAGTGTAGTTTTGCATGTTTTAGTAAATTATTCAGTGGTTTCAATAGCCAAATTGGTAAAACTATGACATAAAGCGTGTTTAATACTATACTGTAGTGTAAATTAAAAAGTAATAATGTCAGTTGTTCATAATATTTTGATTTGATGCTGTTTGCGTATTTTTCTACGTGTTCAAGGTGTTACAGCCTCCAAATACTTCATTTAATCCTTAGTAGTTAATTACTATATAGTTTTTTGTATTATTAGTATGTTTTAGTAATTACAATTCTTATAAGCAAAGCGGAAAAGCGCTATAGAAGTCTAAACTTTTCTGCAGACGAAAATAATAGATTGTTAAAGTATTAGGCTCGCAGTATATCAATTATTACTAAAAGGTATTTGTACAAATAAAATTATTTATTATCTAAACATACAGTACTCAATGGCATATAAATTATAACCTTTAAAAATTTTGACTAAAGTATGTAATTTCTGTGAAAATCATAAGTAACTAGGATCAATGGTGGTAGAAACTTGTCTAATTTTCTATTAATTGTTCTAAATTTGGTATTGCCAAATTATTCCATGCCAATCAGTTTCCAAACTATTCTGCAATATTGCCACCTGGTAACATTAATAGTAGTACTATGAATTAGTTAATTATTCATTTTATAATTAATAATATATTATATTTGAACTATATTAATATTATAGTGTACTTTTACTTTTGAAACCTAGGATAATAAATAGTATACACAAGTGTATTTAAGCATTAATTTAGTTTTGTTTTGGTATAGATTATGGAATAAGTTAACTAGGTGATTGTATTTTGATGTGTGTACAATCTAATGCAACCAATGACATTTGGAATCAAGTAATTTTATGTATTCCTTTCTTACTGTTACCATAGAAGCAGAAACTTGTTTAACAATGCGCGGCAACAAGTAACACTGATGCTAGACAAGTCACCAACAGTCGAGAGAAAATTGCCTGTGGCATAATATTATCTTAGTTGTTAATATTTGATTTTTAAGTGATAAGTAAGTACCTACTTACTGATTTATTTCTAAAATTAAAAACTATTTTAGTATTAGGTAATAAAGTATGTTTTGCCTGCCATAACTTGTGACATAGTTTACTTTTTGTATGAAATTGTATCAGAGAGATAAAAATTGAAATATCCAAGCAGGTAGTTGTACAGGTACTTAATTTACAAATTGAAAATATTCACTGATTTGTTTTCGACATAATAATCAGAAAATGATGCATTGCATTGGTAACTAATTTCAAGCGTGTAAAATATAAATGAATAGTAACTGCCTAGGTACTATTATGTTCATAGGTAGGTACTTCAGAATATGTTCAAGTTTTCGTAAAAATACTTATTACGCTCTGTTTCGTCAACCTGTATTACATGAAGAAGTCGATATCAACGTATTTATAGATTTCATTGGCGACATAAACGGGGTATTTTCGGCAACAAATCCGTATTAAACAATTCAATAACTTCAACGGCGTCTAAAGTTTCCAAAAACTAGCTTAGATCGTCTTCCATTTCAAGGGATTGAAATATTTTCAATCGCAATAATATTTGTTAGGTGACAGATATGAGTTAGGTGACAGTTAAGTAGTGAAATATCGGGCCCCTAAAGTTAGGGGGCTCCCTAAGGCCTTAGGTGACACCTAAGCGTTGGTGAAAACCATTTTTCTTAAGAGATTCCCTAAATAGCTCTTAAGAGACACCTTAAGTTAGGAGACAGTTGGTGAAAACGGGCATAAGTACATTAATGTAAAGATCCGTGTCTAGATCAATGTACTTCATACGTTACTACATATCCTAAACTGTTTTAGTGACTGTTTTAACTTAATTTTCTGGGTAATTTCTTTTGCGGCATATCGTCTTCATCGATTCATGTCCTTCAATTATTAGACAAAGGACACTTTGTTTTATAATGGACGTCAAAGAAAGTCCATGCCATCTTTTATCTCGACCGTTAGCCGCTCATCGACTTTAAAGTCAAAGTAATGACAAAATTCGCGCTAGGTACACGTAACAATTCCATTGTAAAATATTTTTATAGCTTCGAAACACCGCCCCTAGCGGCAAACTTTGGTAACTAATTCGATGACATGCGAATTTTAGCTAACTTCTACAAGGAGCAGTGACAAAATACGCACTATGCACACAACCAAGGTGTATACACTATAGGTACACCTATTGTCGTATACAGTTTATATTCAATGAGTCAAATGATGTTTAACTATTATATTATCATTATTGCTATTTTCAACTACTTTATAACAAAAATAAGAAAACCTTATGCCGAAAGGGTAAAATTAATAACTAATACCAAGAGCAAGGACATTCCTACTAGGTTACTGCAATTCAAAAATCGCACAACGCCATCTATCGAGTGTGGCGCGGCGAATGTACAAGACAATTTTACATACAAATACTCGCCACGCTACACGAAGCCCTTTTTAAGACTTCCGTAGCCAAATGGCAAAAAACGGAACCCTTATGGGTTCAGCCACTTTTTTCCGAAACCATAAGTTGAAACTTGGTAAGTAGATGTTCGGTGAACCGCATTAAGATTTTCACACAAAAATAGAAAAAAATAATGTAGGTACATAATTTCTTTTTAATTATAAATGCATATTTAAATTACTAACTTATTAATAGGGCACATACACTAATAAAATAATCTGCGTTAAAAAAATTAACTAATTTAAATCTGAATCATAGAAAAACAAGATAAGAGGATTTTTTATTATTATTACGAATTGGTCATGGAAGGTTTTAAATACTTGGCCTTAATTATTTCCATAATTGTTATCATATACTGCGAGAATTTACAGAAAACATCTACGTCCGAATTTGCAGCTGCTAACTCGTTATAGGCACGACACATTCTGACTAGCGGGTTGTAATATATGATATTATTTCTGAATACTTAAATAGAAAATATTTTTGGTTTACGCGTTCTATACCGAGTGTTCATGGTAATTTGTGATAGAAGATTTGGAACATCAAACTTGGTTAAAACGAGATCTAATATATATATTTTAATACGTATTAAATCGTAAACCTCATTTTACCTTTCACTCCATTAACTCAAATATACTGTACGGAAACCTGCGTGTGCGAAGCTCGCATCTGGCCAGTTTTTATTTATTTATGGACCAAAAACAGTTTTACATCAATGCGAGTAACAATATAAACATACAATAAATTTTACAGATAGATGCAATAACTAATTACATTTAGCCACAACGTGCATAGTAATACTATTTTACATTAAATATAATTAAACAGCACCGAACATCAAAGCAGTTGTATCATGGCAAATGTAACTACAGACAACTACTTAAAACATCTTTTAAAAACAGGATCGGTCCAGATAAACTCCTTGTTACTTATTTTGAACAATAAATAAATTAAAAAAAAAAATTTCAACAAAAAAAAAAACAAAAATGATTTTATTTCTCATTGCAGATCCCGTTCCTGTCGCTGGGCGAGCACGTGGGGCGGCGCACGCGCGTGGGCGCGGGGCGCTCGGCCGCGTCCGGCGCTTACGTCGTCGAGGACGTGGACGTGGACGGCGCGCCGCACCGCCGCCTCGTGTTCCTCGACAACCAGCTGCTCGTGCAGTCTGAGGCCAGGCTCAAGACAGGTAACTATTGAACACATTAATGGATGAAGGCGATATGCAGCAAAATTCTGATTTAAAAAAAAAAGTCAAACTGTCACTGAAACATTTTAGAATACGTCGTAACGTGTTAAGCACATTAATCTTAAGATCCGTCTCTAGAATCAACGTACATACTTTATACGTTACTACATATCCTACAATTGTTGATAGTTTAAACCCATTTTTCTGGGTAAAAGTTTTTTGCGACATATCACCTTCATCCATTCATGTCTTCTGTTGCGTTGCTGCTGTTGCTGTTGCGTTTGCTTCGTTTTTATGAGCGTTTAAATGGAGAGCACCTAACTTTAAGGAAAGGAAAGAGCCCCTAGTTATATAGTTATAATTATATTATGTATAGTGTATACTCAGCGTAGACCTATTGATTATATGATAGTCACCGATAGTTGGGTACAGATAAGTACAGTTTGGCTCCCAAATAAATCAGAATGCAGACATAAGTACATATATTAATTACAATTTACAGCTGAAATTTCTCTTAAATAATGTAATTAAACTTGTCTATATAATATTAAATTGTACGCATCGAACTATTTCAGTAAAAAGGAAGAACAAGACGAAGCACGTGGTGGACTTCGGGTACATATCGCAGTACCACAGCTTCATGTGCGTGGGCGCTCTGGCGGGTGCAGCTCAGGCGGGCGCAGCTCAGGCGGGCGGGGCGGTGCTAGGGCTGGGCGGCGGGGGGCTCTGCATGTTTCTGCGCCGCGCGTTCCCCGCCGCGCCCCTCACGGCCGTTGACCTCGACCCTGAGATGCTGGAGGTGGCGCGGAACTACTTTGACCTTGAAGTGGACGAGCGGCTGAAGGTCGAGATCAAAGATGGCATGGACTTCCTGAAAGACGAAGCTGCTAAAGGTAAGCAACATTTGCCTTAGATATCTTTTCGTATGAAACAGAGTCCTCCGCCGCGTCTGTATGTTCGCGATAAACTCAAAGAGTACTGCATTGATATTCATGCGGTTTTCACCAATGGATAGAGCAGGGACCGATTAATCCGCTATACGGCTGTAGCGGTATCAATACAAACCGTTTTATTTTAAATACCCATATTAAGGGTTTTTAACTATGCGCTTGTCTTAAACGGTATTAAACCGTTTAATACAGCCGCGCCAATAACCGAAAGAGACAAAAAATTTGTGGTACACGCCGTGGCTGGGATCAAATCTATGAAAAGCGGTTTTTTTCATCACTGACTTGAGGTTTCAATAGCCTTGCTGTGCATTGTGCAACATTGATTTGGTCACTTTAAACATTAGTTTAAAGTGACCAAATCAATGTTGCACAATGCACAGCACTTATATTTTATACTAATATTATACTTATATTTTAACATACTTATATTTTATAGTAATTTGAATTACCTAAATTACAATTCCGTATAATTAGAAAAAAAAAATAAGATGGGAATTAACTTTTCGCTCTTTACCAAATCAATATCAAGGAAAGACTAAGAATGGAAAAAAAACAATAATAAACAAAAATGGACGAGAACTTGCATTAAATAACATCATCTTATAACTTATGTCATACGCAATTATGATCATTTTTGGTATGCATCACGATTGCTTCGTCACGGTAGAAATATGATGAAAATGTTCGCCCAAAATTTAGGCGAAATTTGACAAAATCGATGGGTCCAAACCAAAAATTTGTCGAAGTAGAAACAAAGAAATTATAAGGGTTTTAAGTTGGCCGTGCCAACGTAACGTCCACGATGGCGCGGCCATGGAAATCTCAGGAACTACGTGGGTTAGAGATCTAATTCTTTTTCTAGTATGAAGATTGAATTTGGCGAAAATTGTCGAAAAAGAAATTATAAACTAGAAATCGATATTTTAAGAGATATTTACCTCAGAAGCCGTGGCGGTGCAGACGTGCACTTCGTGTTTCTTTAATGTTGATTATTTCTTTATATCATAATACTTAGTACAAAAATATGATGCAGGAAGTAAGGGCTTAATTTGTCGAAACTAATGAAAGCAATAAATACAACGAAATGTTATTTAAACAGACAAATCGGACCGAAACAAAAAATAGCATGGCCGCGCTGATATCTCATTATCTGTAATTGCTAGGATTTCGGTTTTTATATCCATTTATTCGACACATTAACCTGATTAGAATGGCATATCGTTTTACCCTTAGAATGGTTTTCAACGCGTGTAATCTCCAAAAATGTGCTCTCTCGTACAATGTTTGAGTAGGGTAACCATAATTTCTATTTTATTTGGGAATACCTTTTACTCTACTAGACGAAAATGTATCTATTTCCTTAATAATGCCAACAAACGGAACAATTATTATTAATCATTATTTCACACTTAAACGTAAGTATGTAGTACCTATGCCCGTAAGCGATCAGTTGTAGATAGGATAATAATATTATGTTAGGTAAGTATACTGTACCTAGGAAGGTTACTTAATATTATGCATTTCTTGCCCTTGATCCGTTTTTGCGAAGACGGGTTATAATTCTTTTATACACTCATCTATATTTTTTGTCTCTATATCTGTCTGTATGTGCAACATCAAAAACCACGGAAGGGATTTTAACCAAACTTATTACGATTGTAGACCATATTCCTAGGCAGGTTATAGGATATATAACATAACGCTACGGTACATAGGAGCCGAGCAGTGACGATAACTTTGAAGCAAGTCGATGAATTTCGTGCGCGACTGCGGACGAACGGTTCGGGCGGGGCGCGCGGGGGGATCGCTTACACAGTGACGCGAAGCTATAGAACGTGGCACTAAAGTAGATTAGAACATTAAATAAGTAACTAACATGATTTTATTAAAAAGACAAGTGTTTCCACAGTGTCAATAATATAAAAACTGTATTTTTGAACTTGCTTCACAAACTGAAATAAATTATCATTTATTGTATAAAATCAACTTTTGGAATTATTAAAAGAAAGCCTTTCGGGATAAACATAAAGAAACAGACAATTTAGCGGTTTTGAGAAGCTATAACGGGTGTAAAAAGAGCAGTCACTATAACTTTGGGATATGATTATACTATCTTTTCTCTTTTTTTTTTTAACAATTTATTGTACACAAGAAACACTTAACAATAGTACAAATTACAGAGAAAGACGACAAAAAGGTACTGCTTATTTCTGAAAGAAATTTCTTCCAGCAGCCCTACGGAAGAGATATAGGATACAAGATATCAAATAGAGCGTGCACAATAACATACAAATACATTACATCTAAATTATATTAAAATCAGAATAGATACATGTACAAAAATAAATACAATAATGAATATAAATTATAATACATATATAATTAATACAATAAAATAAATAAATATATAAATAACTACTAAATACATAAATAAATACGTATAAAATAAAAATATAATATACATAATACCGTTTAGTTATGATATGGATTGGGATTCAAAATAGTACTTCTTCAAACGTCTTTTAAATATGGCAATGGTGGGACTATCACGGACGGTGTGAGGAAGCGAGTTCCACAATCTGACCGCATGAACGGTGAAGGAGTAGGAGTAGAAATTAGAGCGATGTGATGGGAGGTAAAGGTTTGTTCTGAATTTGGACCTACAAGGGATATCAATGGGCCGGGAAAAGTTAAATCGATCAATAAGATAGGAAGGAGAGAGAGGGTTATACAGGATATTGTAAAGTAAACAGAGGATATGGGAGTTGCGACGGAGACGGATAGGAAGCCACTTGAGTTTTATCCGAAAGGCTGATATGTGATCAAACTTTTTTAGACCAAAAATGAAACGGATACAGAGATTCTGCAAGCGTTCCAGTTTAGTTAGCAGCTCTTCGGTAACGTCTAAGTAGCAGGAGTCGGCATAGTCGAGGATAGGAAAAATGAGAGTTTTGACGAGGAAAATTTTGGTTTGCAAAGGCAAAAAGTTTTGAAGGCGCCTCAGCATATGTAACGAGTGGTGTACCTTTCTGCTGACTTCACTAACCTGCGGATTCCAGCAGAGATTGCTGTCCAAAGTTAACCCTAAATTCTTAGCTGTGTCTCTGAATTCGATAATAGTACCATCACATTTGACCACAGGCACATTGTGTAAACGTTGCGTTATATACTTACTAGTATATCCCAAAAAATCGCAGGCTATGATAATAGGCAGTAGCCTATTATCATAGCCTGCGATTTTTTGGTATTTACCAACAGACCAAAAGATTTAGCCCAATTTGATATGCTCTGCAGATCATAGTTAATACCAGCAACTGTATTAGAAATATCATCAATATTAGAATGACGATAGAGTTACAGGTCGTCTGCGTAAAGATGGAAATTTGAGTTGATTAATGAGGAAATAATATTAATAAATATAGAAAACCGGAGGTGAGAGAGTACGCCACCCTGGGGAACACCCGCTCATTCTAGAAATGTATTTTTTTTCATTTTTTTTTACAAAAATTAAAAAATAAATTATTTTTGCCTTTATTATTATTTTTTTTATTATTACAAAAAAAAAAGAAATGGTAAAAAGAAAAAAAAAACATTTTTTTTTAGTTTCTGACAAAAAAAATACATTTCCGAAATGAGGAAAGGTAGTATAATCGTATCTCAAAGTTATAATGACTGCTCTTTTTACACACTATATATATAAATATGTCATTCGATAAAAACGATAGTCACTCAATGAAATGGCGATTTGAATTAGATGAATGCCATCTACCATCACGGTATTAATCCTTATCATTTAAAATACGTTATTCTGCTTAAGCATTTCTGAAGACTACATATTTTGCCCTTTAGACCATGCAAATATAATGAATACTTTAGGATATAGCAAAATTAAAATCGTTTCTCCGTGATTCGACCGGGCGCTGCGTGACGTGTCTTACGTCCGAGCCGGGCTGGAGTACTGTTACGTCTATTGGGGTTAATCCTATGTCTTAATATGGCATATCTGAGCCATTATTTGAAACTATTATTATTACTTCATCGGCCTCCGTGTGACCATGTATAAAGAAGCATAATACCCAAACGATAGTCTTCATAAACTAAAAATATATTTAAAAATACTAAAGTGCCCTAAATCACTTTTACACGCGTACGAAGTCGCGGTCACAGCTAGTACTTTTATAAACATCATGGATACAGAAATAAAATCTAGGTCTAACAAGGCTCAAACAAGAAAGTTAATATTAGGCAGATGACTAAAAATGCATAAGTACAAGGTCGGACTCGCTAATAAAATCTAAGCGTCACTTCATACCGAAATACGGTAACAAAGTGCCTTCTTGAAAAAGCATATTATTCGTCTGCCGTTGGAATAATATTAATTCCAATAGCGAGTCTTAACCACGGCCATGGGTCTCTATGAAAACCGGCGTTACGCCGGCTTGCTTTGCTGCAGGGAATGAGGATACTTGTCGTAGATAAGTACGTACTTAATTTCAAGGGCAAGAAACCCATAATATTAAGTAGCCTGCCTAGGTACAGTATACTTACCTAACATAATATTATTATCATATCTACAACTGACCACATACGGGCATAGGTACTAACTACATACTTACGTTTATGTGTGAAATATTTAATAGTAATAATCCCATTTGTTGGCATTATTTAAGAAATAGACACATTTTCGTCTAGTAGAGTAAAAAGTATTCTCAAATAAAATCGAAATTATGGTTACCCTACTCAAACATTGTACGAGAGAGCACATTTTTGGACATTACACGCGTTAAAAACTATTCTGAGGGTAAAACGATATGCCATTCTAATCAGGTTAATGTGCCGAATAAATGGATATAAAAACTGAAATCCCAGCAATTACATATAATGAGATATCAGCGTACAAAGAAGCGTTACGTTGGCGCGGCCATGCTATTTTTTGTTTCGGTCCGATTTGTCTGTTTAAATAACATTTCGTTGTATTTATTGCTTTCATTAGTTTCGACAAATTAAGCCCTTACTTCCTGTATCAGTTTTTTGTACTAAGTCTTATGATATAAATAAATAATCAACATCAAAGAAACACGAAGTGCACGTCTGCGCCACCACGGCTTCTGAGGTAAATATCTCTTAAAATATCGATTTCTACTTTATAATTTCTTTTTCGACAATTTTCGCCAAATTCAATCTTCATACTAGAAAAAGAATTAGATCTCTAATCCACGTAGTTCCTGAGATTTCCATGGCCGCGCCATCGTGGACGTTACGTTGGCGCGGCCAACTTAAAACCCTTATAACTTCTTTGTTTCTACTTCGACAAATTTTTGGTTTGGACCCATCGATTTTGTCAAATTTCGCCTAAATTTTGGGCGAACATTTTCATCATATTTCTACCGTGGCGGAGCAGTTTTAACGCACACTCATTTTTGCGTAAAATGGTGCGCCAGTCTAGTTATGACATGATGGAACAAATTCAGCCAATAGCGTTCCGCGGTACTTACTTATCACGCATCCTTTTTTAACACAGAAAAACGAACGAAAATGAACCTTATTCATAAACGGTTTATTTATACCGTTGATTCAGCCGTATATACGGCTGAAGCGCATGTTAGGGTTTTTCAGAGAATCGTATAAATTAAACAGTTTAAAACACCAAAATGGGTAACCTTTTCGGTCCCTGGGATAGAGTGGTTATCGAGGAAGGTTTGACTGTATCAAACCCGATAGATGGCGCTGCTGTCACTGCGCCAAGAAACGTAAGTCTAAGACGGTACGAAGTTGGTGACAGCTGGTGAAATAAAATAGTTTACAGTGGGTGAATACTAAGATTGCCAGTGGTCATGGCGCCCTGTTACTGCTTTGTGCGTAAGATAAAACGATATATGCTTCCGATTCTATGTGATGTAAATAATAAAACTCAGTATAGCTGCAATACTACCGATTTAAATGTCATTTTGTCACTGCGCAATAAAGAAAAACATTTACGTTAATGTTGCCGAAATTAACTTTATTCGTTTCCACAAGATCACATTGAATCGAAACAAAGTAAAGAGCGTATAGAATAGCGTCCGTATACTTCTAAATAGGTAAATACGATATAAGGGCCTTTTTTCAAGATGCAATCGTTATTATCACTTTCGAAGTTCGAAAACAAAAATGAGAAGATTTGACATGAGGTTCGCTAAAAGACAAGCGAATTCGCATATAACTTTTTTTTTATTTTTTTTAATTTAAGGAACAATCAACAGCTAATACATAATTTTGGAAAAAAAAAAGTTTTTACACAAATACGACCGGTTTAGTTTAAATTATCATCAGGTGTTATTACATTGTGAACATGAATTAATTCATCAAGAACCAACAGTACATTCAATCAGTTATATAATGCTTCACTTTATCGGTCTCTTATTTACCACCAAATAGAGATCATTCTGCTTTTAGATCACATAAATAAAAACGTGGTTAAATAAACGTATACGTGGTTATGAAACATACATCCACTGCACTACAGTGGTTGAGCGCGTTGGTGCTCGAGCGAGAGGTCGTGGGTTCGAATCCCGCCGAGGGAAGAAAAAGTTTTTAATGTTCCGTGGGTCATGGGTGTGAATAATATAATAAAAATGTTAAATATATTTCCGTTCCGCACGGGGCCAGACAGACGTGGTGTAAAGCGTCCATAGATATTAAAAGTGAAATATATTAAACTTCAGGAACCGAGTTCGGCTGGGTGCTGTTTGACATGGACAGCAAGGACCGCACGCGCGGCCTGTCCTGCCCGCCGCCGCAGTTCCTATGCGACGACGCGCTCGCGCTCGTCACGACAGTACTGCAAGCTGATGGTGGGTACCTGTGGAACACTAATCTGTACTCCTCTCAGTAAAATTAGCAGAAATAATAAAAAAAAGACGTGTGGCACTCTGGGACTACCGCAGAAAAGCTATTGCATAGCATTTTTATCAACTTATCCGATACAACCAATGCCACCTAGAGGCGAGTTGCGGAACTAAAGAGACAAGCGTGATATTTCAAAAAGTCTTTAAAAGTTCTGCTATTCATCGATAGATGGCAATAAAAAGTATCACCGCTGTGCCGGTAGGAGTGTGTTAGTTTATTTTCGTTAGGGAATTTCTGGATTCGGTCTCCACGCTCAAGGCCCGCGATAGAAGCTATGCAATAGCTTAAAAGACATTCGATAACTTTATGAATACATACTTGTCAAACGTACGACTTCGTATCCAATGGTAAACATAAACAAATACACTAAACGGCACTAACCACTATATTTAAATAAAAGAAAAGTGTGCCATGCAATAATGACATATTATAATTATATTAAATTAGCTCGAATCTACTTTTTTTTTAGATTAGATTGAATTTGGAATATAATCGAGATCGATCCGTAATGCTCTTGTGTTTCTCTTATTTTATATGCAGATGTGTAACCTAAAAGTCTGTACCTAAGTGCATCTTAATTTTTTTACATACGTCTGCTAGGTCTTTAACCGCTAGCCCGTCTTGAAGATATACGAACATAGAATTAAAAGGACCCGGTTTCCGGCCTTTTTCAACTTCGCAAATTCCGATATTCTGATAACATTTATTACCTTCTACGTAATCATAATATTATGTAAACAGTTAGATATTATATCTATCACCCATGAAATGAGAATGAGATAGTGTAAAAGTAGCTTTTTCTTAAGTCTTCAACATAATATAAACCATTTTTTGTATATTTTGGTTAAATAATAATTAAACAAAAATAATCTTATGTAATTCCAGGTCAGTTCATATTAAACATGGTGTGTCGAGACAACAGTATTCGTGACTCCACCATAGACACCCTAAAGCGGCACTTCAAATATATAGTCACGGTGAAGCTATCTGAGGAAGTCAATGAGGTGGTGTTTGCCAACAACAGTCGGTCTTACACCAGCGAGGGTCTGGAACACGCAGCCAAAGAGCTGAACGTCACGGCCAGGCAGCGAGGACTTGTGAAGATCAAGTGTGTTGATTTGAAAGACTTTTTACAATCTCTGAACTTTGTTTCATAGTGTAAATGTAAGACATAAGCATTAGAATATAATATTGTTTTTTATGTAATGTTGAATCATTAAATGTCTATATACGGGGATTAGAAATACTAAATACGTAGTGCGCATGAAAATAAAAGTTTACTTATAGAGTAAATAAGGTTTGTATATATAGGAGGAAAATAAAAGAGACGGACATAAAAATTGTTTGCATTTAATGCCATCCCAATCACTCACGACTAGTACTGTCTCTCATGATACACGTTATTGTCACCCCATAACATCGCTCAAATCGAAGCAAGCAAACAATTAGGCTCCCTAATTTATCACATTGGCACCTAAAAAAGGTTTTAAACAACGATACAAACAGTTTATACAATAATTTAAACGATTAAAAATAAATTCATTATCATCATAATAATTTAAAGTAGCATGCTAACTAGTGAAGCGAGTAACACTAAGCGATAGTCTTAAAACACCTTTTTAAATATATTTTTCAGACTTTTTTTCTTTTTGCCAGTTTCTGTGTCCCGGGCGGAGGAGACGTCCGTGGACTCGGACCACAGGCTGCCCGTGGGCGACTCCGAGGCGGCCTTCCTGTCCGCTTTCCCGTTAAAAATAGGTTCCAGAGTCCTTACAACAGGACTAGGCGTGCTTCTAAAGCTCTGTCTATTGAAGGTTCTTAGAAATGCTGGCGAGGACAGACGTCTCGTCTTCAGCGTCTTCGCTCTCAAATTATTGAAGAACGATCCGTTCGTTTTTGGTAACTCTTTCTCCTTTGCGTTCGATTTGTCCTCGAACTTTGTCGGTTCCGGCACGGGCGCGTAGAACTCCGCTTCATCCAGGAGCGGGTTTTCCTGCAGAGGCCTGATGGTATCATGACCCTTCCTCAACTCGACTTCACCGTTTCTATGTAAAATAGACGTCTTTCTTCTCCTACTCTTGGTGGCGACTTGCCACTCGCCGTCGTCGTCGTCGAGTGTATCTTTGGCCGATTCCCGCACAATCGCGAACGCCTCCTCGCTCGGTCGGCGTTTCTTAGCGGACGGAGTCGCGTGGCCGCTGACGCCCTCCACGGACTTGCGTCTAAACTTGTCCTGTTTCTTTTTAATTTTCTTTGGTATTGTCGCGATTATCGTTTGCGGTTTACGTTTAATCGTCATGTAATATAATATCGCCGTTATAATGAGCGTTTGGTACAGCACGAATTTGAAGAATGTTATGTTCCCGAACCAGCTGTCTCGCTCGTCCATTAGGATCTTTAGTGCTATTGTGACTTGTCCCAGTTGTTCCTGCAGCGTGGTCACCTGCTCCAGGTATTTCTGTTCCCGCTCGCTGCTCTTACGTCTCTCCTCGGTCAAGTGAAGAATTGTCTTCTCGAAAGACTTTTGCATTTCCTCGACCTGTTTCTTGTACCGCCGACTCAGCTCCTCCAGGTATTGCCCCGAAAGTGACATGTTCCGTTCTAATGCCTGTAATTAAAACATTCATAATTTAAATAATTATACAGATAAATCGATTAAGGAATACATCTCAGGTAATTAATAATTAGAAATGTTGAAAATTATTGAACGCACCTTAACTCTGTTTGACAGCCGCAAGAATACAGATTCTTTCTGAAATGTGCTTTGGGCTTGGTTTTGGTTCTGTTGCTGCGGACTGCCGGCCGGAGTTGGATCTACGGCTATTTGATCAAAGTCATTTATGAAACTTTCGTTATCTATTATTATGGTTTGATCGTCTTCATTCCCGTTATTGTTTACTTCTTTGGGTTTCTCTACAACAACATTACTACTTTTACCTTCAGCTTTCGTATTTTCCTTGGAGTCATTATCAACTGGCGGTTCCGTTACTTTTTCGTAAGGTATAAAATCTTCTTGTGGCTCTGGAGCAGGAATGTCTTCTACTGTAGTTATAAATTCATCTTTGTCTATATCTGTAGCATCTTCTTTTGTTACTTCTGTATAGGTTTGTTCAATATTTGGCTCAGGTATGACAGTGTTTTCCTCTACATCAACGATGTTGTTGGAGTCATCTTCGGTAGTTTCATTTTGCACCGGCAGTAAATTTATTTCTTGTTCGACTGAAGGATCAGTATTTGTAATTGGTGAATCGTCTACTGTTATATTAGAGGTAACATTTAACTCGGTTTCAAAACTTGTATTCAACACGACTTTCTTTTCTTTTATAGCAAGAATATTACACAAAGCGGCAATGTACTTCCGCGGAAAAAGAGCGTTTACGTAAGAAACACGTTCATCACCAAATTCTATAGCTTTTGTACTTTTAAAGTCTAGTCCATATGGCTGGCATATACCCGTGCACTTTAGAGTGTCTCTTAAGAAAACTTGGCGCACTAAACTAGTTAACCTGTCAGAGCTACAACTAAGTAGTTCGAAAACGTCGTTATATAGCGTTTCACTACAATTATCACAAACTATAATATGGCTGGGAGAGCAACATTTTTTGTACATTTCATCAGTGGATGTGTCATTCTGTGCAGTAGACATATTTTTAGGAACTTCGGTTTTTACTAAAGCTTGAGCAGCTTTTTTCATGATAGACATGACCGCATCTCTGGCAGAACCGAAAAGGTTTTTCGTTGGTTCCGTTTCAGTAGCTGGTACATCGGGAACAATAATTTCATCATCTTCATCGTCAATGAGTGCAGAATGTTGGGAGCTCTCTTTTTCTAGAACCTCGAATTCAGAGGTCCCGTATACTTTAAAAAGTGATATTGGGCAATAATGTTCCGAACCGTGATGCGATAACATTTCAACCTTGATAAATTTTCCAAATAAATGCGGATACAAATCAAAACTCTGAACGTCTCTCATATCTTGTGCTTGAAACTGGCCTACACTTGCCCATTCCCTAGTCGGAAAACGGTCGCTAAAATACACAGCGATATCCTTGGGGGTTGATGAAAAAAGCTCGAAATTGGCAATTTCAATTTTCTGTGCCTGTACAGCCTCGCATAACTCCACCACGAACCATATACGACTGTTGCAAGTATTAAGCATATATTCATCTCGGTTCGGTGACAGGATTGAGCTGGGAGAGCCAGCTTCTGGATTAACGGCGACAACTTTAGCTCCACACGCGAGTGAAGCGTAATTCTTGGATCGCAATTTAGTGCTTTTGCTACTAAAATTAGTATTGCTATGACTAGGTTGACTCGAATGATTGAGCACTGTGTCTTTCTTTTCGGCCTCTGCTAATTGCTTCTGAGCCCACTCGGAGAAAGAGGGAATATCCTCCTGCGGAGTTTCGGATTTTACTGGAATGTTGTCTTCTACTTTTTCAATTTGAGATTCATTTGTTTCGTCTACATCGGGTGCAGAGGTGCCGTGGAAAATGTCTTCCACCTGTCTATCTTCGTGCATAGGCTTAGCTTTTACAATTAGTCGAGGTTCTGTGCTTTCTCTTTCTGCGACTTTCTCGTCAACTTGCTCATCTTGAGCGACACTATCAATTATAGTGAAACTTTTGGTGTCGTTATGTTGGTCCGAGTCATTGACGAACAATAATTCGTCAGGAGTCCTCAAGTCTAATTTTGCATTCTCTGTTAGAGAGATGAGTATTGGAGGCTGTCCCGTATCAGGTAATCTGGAAAAATGAAAAATACTATGTTAGAATATCAGATTTTTTTTTAATAATGTGGTCATTTATTTGTAGGGATTTTAAAGAGCGTATACAAAACCCAACAGTTTTAACCTGTGGATATTATATCTTAATGCTGACTCGGATTATGACTTATCATTTAGGAATGCGGCTAATTATAGCATATGACTGAGCAACGATCAAAATATTGTCGAAATATTTTGAACGTTGCTCAATCAAAGCAGAATAACAATTGAGACAATCAGTACAATTGCTTGTTGGTTACAAGCATGCGGGTACGACGCTAGTGATATGGGACAATATCTTATTGTGGATACAATGGAAACAAATTTTGTAAAGCTCTAGTTCCTCCTTAATAGGCTTATTATAATTTAAGTAACAAATTGTAATAAGCCTATTGAGAAGGAACTAGGAGAAGCCTCAATGATTCCACTAGAGCAGAGTAACCTTGCTCTAGTATTAATTCTTCAAGTACTAATTAATTAGGTAGTTTCCTCTGGCTGTTTAATAATAATCACAGAATCTATTACGAACTTGTTCATAAAATGTTTCAGTTAATCTTTTCATATATTGCCATTAAAATTAGAAACAACCTGTCAATGTTACTAAATTGTCAGTTAGCGTGTTTCATCTTTAGTAAACACGCATTTCGCAAAGAGCACGATGTTCCGGTGCTGCACCTGCCGCTCATGAGCGAGCGTTGTTTATCGTCGGTACAAAATTAACGCGCCCATAATGAGGCCTAGATCAAGCGGCCACAGACTCGGCCAACTTATCTTCGCCTGTCATAACATTCGCTCCCGTGAGATCAATTTATGGTAACTGTAAGTCAAGTTTGGATTCGAACCAAAATTGGATACGATGCATCTAAATTTAGTGGATTAATTTATATATTTGAAAATTTCGTGAGTAATGATGTTTTTATAAATCGAACGTCGATCTACTTCAGATGACCTTAAAAGTGGCTAAGTTTAGGTTGATGCACCGGCTTACCGACATCCCAGGACCTACATAGTATCCACACCATGAAGGCCTGCAGAGTAAGTCTTGTGAATGAGACTTTTAGGCGTCTATTTTCAAGAGTTAGCTCCAGTATCCGAATAAATTAGAGTAACATTTTCAGTGCAGTAAGAATCCGCTCGGCAAGTGACCGATAAACACGGACGGATGTCCGTCGATCGTTAGCATTCCCTGCGCGTGAGCAAACTGTTATATCGCACAAACTTGACGAGTGAGCGACGATGACTAGCTGTGAAGGAAACACTGTCCTGTTTCTATAAACCGAAAATAGCACCTTTATTACCACAATTGCTTATTTTATATATTTATTAAGAGATCACTTTTTACAGCGTTCAAAAGTTTTAACTTGGCTAGCTAGCGTTAAACATTTCTTTCTCGAGTACAAAAACATTCATTGTATTTATTACAACATGCTATTGCGTTATATTGACAAACAATTCGTTGAAAATGGTCAATCGTGAGACAATTTAAAGAGTTGTAATTTTAAAACGTCAATAAAAATTCCTTATAAAATTTATCTGAAGTAACATTACGTGACATACATAATAAAAAATGTTTTACGATACAAATAGAGGAAATATTTAAATCTGCCTCATAACTTGCCACGGCTTCTAGGTGGTACTATAGAAGAGACCAAAATCCTTACGTGTAAAATATCTTTGTGAGTCCTTGGTGGCCACCGTATGACAGCAGCTGACACAGCAGCAGCGCCGCCAGGAGCGCCCGCGGCGGCGACATCGCGCCCGCGCCGCCGCCGCATTGGCGCGAGCACAGCCCTATCACGTCAGCCCGCGAACCTCGACCCCCCGGCACTCGCGGCACTTTACACAACACTAGCGTTCTGAACTCCGCCCGCGCCTACTGCCGTTCGATTCATGTGAATGCACTCGATACTGCAGTCGCGTTGGCGGGAAGCGTCTATCTATACGTCATCGCGGATTTATTTTAGCTCATCGTGTGTCTCGCGTTCACGATTATAAACACCGTCTTTGTGCAACGATGCTTTCAGCGTTAAGGACAATGCTGTTGCTCTTCTACAGCACAGACGAGGCTTTTGTTATTTGCATTTCGCTTTCAATAATTCTGAGTAACAAAGGTCCAAATATTAAAGAATTGTAACCACCTTTAGTTTTAGAAACCTTTTTTCAAACTAATCTTTAGGAATAGAGAATTCAGAAACCTCTTTAAATGAACACTATCAATAAAACTAGATCAATGAAAACTCAAGTCAATCGAACATTTGAATTGGCACGAGGTACTGATTAAACTGGTAACCACAACGCATTCAATTATTGTGCAATTGTAACTCGTACAGATTGTGGAAACACGAGAACAGCGCACAAAGATCACAACAACTAATACGAGACACGAATCTGTACTAAATAATAAGTGATAAGTGATACTAATAAGTGATGTGGGAGTATTGAATTATACTTAGATTCTTAAAACGTTTATGATACCTATATCTACTCTTTCCAGAAAAAGAGATTTAGTACTTTTGAGTGATAATTACGTCAACTTTATCTTTTGTTCATTCAGCAAATCGGGAAAACATCAACACACCCCTAAGTTACGCTCATGTACGTAAGATGTAGAACAAAATAAAATTGAAACATGAGCCAAATCTTTGGAGAATCTAATGATAAAATTGAAGCCTAGCTAAATTCGAAAAAGATCGCACGATACATTGATAAAATGAAATACAAAAGCGCGTTCGTCATTAGTCCACGTAGTTATCTGCTTATCATCGCGCGTGTGATGCGGCGGTCAGTGGTAATGAACCAGCACCACGTGTCGTCTATCAGCAGATAATTATAAGATACGTTATTGGGAAAGTTATGAATTTGCATGTTTATTGGGAAACGTTGATAACTTTTATCAGACGGGCGATAATAATAATTGATGCGAAATTACGTTGTGGATAAGGATACTAAAAACTAGCGAATTATTCTAGAAAATGTCATTGCAAGAAATCATATAAATAAGCAATATACGCAAAAAATATTCAAACATGTGTATTTTTTGTGCAAACATGTCGCAAATGCTGCACGAAGTTGCGGCTGTTTTTTTGCTCTCGCTCTCAACTTGTAGGCAACAACTTTAATGTTCCGCTCCGATACCGACATTGGACATCGAACATCAGTTGACATGAGCTCGAAAGCTCGCCGTGGGGAGTTGAAAGCTGTTTTATGTTCGCCGTCGCAAAGTTTTTAACATTAGACTCGTCGACCTAACATTTAAGTACTAAACCCCATGTGGTCCGGTTTCAATATATTTGCTAGAAACATACTTGTATCATATGTATTTATAATCTGACTTATAGCCTCTGTTAGTAAAAGAACATTATTATGGAGCGCAGATAGTACAGGGATTTTATAAAAAAAGGCATTAAAAGTGAGTGTGCGAAATCAAAATTAACATAATCTAGCGTTATAAGTTGGAACTAATAGTGATGGACACCCATCGAAATTCGTTTCCTAAAGCGATCGTGATTTCGAATCACGATATCCATTTGTTATTGACGATAAAGCTATCTGCTACAATACATACCTCATTGATGTTTCAATTTATCAAATCAAGATAGGATGTATCTTTTAACTACCGTACATATTAGACAGAGCTCGGCTCTCTTTTTTTCGCGTTGGAACAATTACAAATATTGTTTTCAAGTTTGGTTAGGATAGTACAGGCTGATCACCTAGTTGTCTGACAAGAAAGATGCATTTATAGCATGTAGTAGTCCCTTAGCTGAACCTATTGACAACAAGGTACACGTAACGTTATAGAATAAAAATTGTGTAGGCGCTGTCATGATTTTCATGTTAGTTTCCATTCGCTAACGTCACAAACACTTTGCAGTCAATTGCTTAGATTCTTATGCAAAAGAACTGATAAGGATTTGTGTCTCTACAGTCTACACTACTCGTATTACGTATAATTTCCACCTACGCTGATTCAATAAAGAAATTCTTAGTAAGCTCAACGTCAGCTGTTTAAGGACTACACATTGTTATGTTAATGAATTTCAATACTGTAGTGGTCATAATATTGACAACTTGCACAATATACGCGATCGAATATCAATACAATTGGGTTGTGTGTTATGTAATAGGTTGTGGCAAGCAACCCGATACACAACCGATCTGAGATCTATATTACGCCAACCGACTTGTCAATAATACGTGTCAGGCAAGGACTAAGCTATCATCATCAGATTTGCAGGTCATCACTTAATCAAGTTATGAAAAGCTAGTTTTCAGTTCGTCTGGCCAGTTCGCAGAAGGAATTTGCAGTGCCTGCATATATGGAACTATAAGTTACAACAGTGCTAATATCAAAATAGCTTTCCCCCGCTAGACCTACGTACCGAGCCGAGTAGGCGGCTAAACGTGCCTAACCGGTATACCTGGCAAATTGTTCCCATACACGGACATAGGACTGTACACCTTATTGACTGGTAATAGACGTGGATGTCGTGCATACTTAAATCGCAGTCTGAATCCTTCGCTCTGTTAAACATCTTTGTCAAAATTACTACGACTACTTGCAGGTCGCCGAGGGGTACTCATGTGGCCGGTATTTCGTTTACACTTTACAATATGTTCGTAAAATCGATTCTTTACAGAACTGTGTGGAACGAATGTGCATAATACAGAAATAATTAAAACAGAGGCGTGAATTTCACAGTTGAAGAAGAATGTGTCCGGACTTAGATGTTGGCTAAGATTGGACGAAATCGACTGCCAATAGAATGTATGCATTTCGCCAATAATACTGATAAATAATATGGCAGATATTGAATGGACCGCCATAAACAAATCGACATCTTATCTAGACGGTGCGACGCGGCGCGGGTAATGCAACACCATCTACATCCTTGATCTTGGAATTTTCAATTTTCTTCTTCTGTACAGTAACTGAATGTAATCTCGTATCTCAGGCTTAACATTATTTGTAGTCCATATTCTATTTTAATCCTTTAGAACTTGCAAGTGAATGCTGCAGTCAGATTTGTCCATTAGAGTGGGAACCGACCCAATCATACGGCACACCTCGAGATAATACGAAACAGTTGGAGACAATCAAGCGATCAATTTCAACAAGAAGTTAAGTTACATTATTCAGCGGCTGCCGAGTAAGTGTGCAAGACAAATACTTAGCTCGAGAATGATAAATTGCCGATAGTGGCTAACATTTGAGAAAGTGAACATGTGAGCGGATAATTAATTTTGCGTAAGCCTTTCTAAGTCGATAAAAAAACAGTATCGACTAGTAATCTAAGCTCTAGGCTACAGACTACACTCTACATACAGTGTAGGCGCTCGAGCTTGAAACTATTACGACCATTATTATTTTAATCAGCCGTATATTAGACGGTTAACAATGAATTATTGCAAATTGTGTAATTAGCAGATACAAAGTAGCGCCTGTGCATACTCTAGCTGGTGCTTAGTGTCTGGTGGTCACGGCGATAAACCAACCGCAGACGCCCTAGTCCTAACGGTGCCTATCACGCATACTGGGTTATAGATACGTCAGGTATGTGAGTTAGTCTTGATTGGCGTTACGTCACAAATGATTTATCGAGATGGGTATTAAAGGTACTATAATAAACAGGTGTACTGGTAAAATAGCTGATGGCGATTATAATTATCCCAGGAAATAAACTCTATAAAAATAACTAGTGTAAACGGATGCCTATGGAAGAAAGCCTTTAGTCAAGTCGTCATCGCTAATTAAGATGACAAAGTTTGTAAAAAATAAATGGTATTTGACATGAATATCGCTAAGTAATAAAGCGACGCTATGTCACATAGTTACATGTATTCTTGTTTACGAGCTTCGTCATCGTAATTAGCTTGGCTTTCAATATTTTTTATAACTAAAGCGGAACTGGCGCATGAAACTCGGACAGGTCTTCTAAGTTCTAACAGACAGGCGACAATGCCAGGGGTGCACCGTGCACTACTTGAATGCATTTTCCTTGAAGAAAGTGTCGCCCACGCAGTTTACAGCCGTGGGCGCTATTTAATGAACTCAGGGCTGCGACAGGCGCCATAATCCGATATTTACTGGGCATTGTCTCCGGCGGTGTCGCAACAGACGCCGCGGCCCCTTTGATACCCGATGCTTATTAATCTTTAACCTTTTATTGTATTACACGAGTACGTTCGATCTATCAATTAAACTTCGAACAAAGCAAATTAGGTAACCGATTCCAGTCTAGACTAATAAATTGCACGAGAAATCTGCCGACCAGAACCTTATGGACACGAATCGAATATGAGCAATGTCTGAAACTGAAGTATTTCGAAAGCGACCACGCAACTGAATATTGGAATATAATAAATACAGACAAAAAGACGTGATGCAATTTAATAGAAATCGAAGAACATGATGTAGTTTATGTAATTAGAAATACAATACAAGTAACTATAATTATCTATGTTAACAATATAATCCTGGAGATAATGAGCTTTCTCCAAAAGTGGATCGGTCCAGGTGCCGCGGGCCGTTCCCAGCTGACTGCCGAGGTCAGGGGGCAGAGATCGTGTGTCTCCGCGATCTGATCTCCTTTAAACTGAGGTTCGTTATCAGTTATCAGCACTTTCAAAATGTTAGAACCAGTTACAACATTCAATAATGGTGAAAAAGTCTCTATCACCAATGATCCAATATTGATTGTAAAGAGCAAATATTTTGAGCAACTACCAGTGTTAGTTAGGAAATCATATAAATTACATAACAAAATGTAATTATTATAAAAAAAAATATTCTTTTTAATCTCTGAAGATTATTAGTATATTTAATGACAAATATAATGTAGGAAGTAAACTAAAAAGTTGTGTGAGATGTGGCCTCGTTCCGAGATTAACACAATGAACATATTTAGTGCATTGACCCGCCAAAAGGTGATTCTGCGCATGATTTTATTTAGATGATCTTGTCATATTACTTCTACGAGAACAATATTTTTACTGCACAAACAAAATTCTCCAGAGACGAAACTATTCTTAAAGTGAGTATATTTATTTAGCTGGAATCCTTGAGCATTTGGTTTGACCGCTGTAATAGGTAATGTTTAGTAAACTACATACTCCAATAAAAAAAAAGTTATATAATAAGTAATTGGCATATGTAATTATTTAAACGTCCATACTTTTAATCGTAATATGAATTCCTACTGTAGATATAAATGTTCCGTGAAACACAACAAGACTATTTAATATCAAAGTATTCCTGTAATTGACGTTTAGAATCCGGTCCTATTTCGAATACCTGAACTTATCATTATGCCAGTTATGCGAATAACTTCTAGCTTTTCAGCTAGAATATTACTAATTTATGGTCTGCTTGAATTGCTTTAATATGTAAAGTACACTGCAACGACTTGAGCAACAACAGGGCAAAAAATTTGATTTGGCTATAAATATGTAGATGATTAGATAGAAAGCGTAACGAATATATTTTTTTAACATTTTTTAAATTCTACATTCCACTATTATTAGCATTTCTTATTAAAGTAGATACTTGGAACTGCTTGTCGTTGGTTCAGTCATAAAAGAAGTTACGTTAGCTATTACACCTGCGTGCTAAACTTTCCCGGAATTGGCGTACACGATCCTCAAAAAAGAACTGTTATCTAGAGGAGGAACTATAACCGACCGACCTTCGATAAGAAGTTTATAAAACATTGGTATAATTTCCATTGTTTTAAAAAGTTTAAATGTATTATTAATCGCGACCGAGTCCGTTAACTTTGATAAGCAAATGTGCGACTTCAACACTAGCTGTTAGAACAATAACAAACGGGTTGAGTTTTTTGTAGCATGGCACAAGTTATGAATTGTCAAGGTAATCATTTGGCTGTATTCAAAAGCCATGAACATTAAAACAAATAGATTGTCTATAGTCCATTGAAATGTTACATTTTTTAGGCCTTACCTTGCGTTTTTTAGAGGACGCAATTTTATTTTTTTGATGTGTAGGGGGGGTCAGTGTAAAGCTAAAACCAAGTTTGTGGGGTCGCCACCCTTGTCCCACGGCCGCCATCTTGAAAATAGGGGTTGAAATGGTATTTACGATATATCTCTTAAACTATTTATTTTATAAAAAAAATTGTTAACATTTTTTGTTGCAAATTAAATTCTCTACAACTTTGCTCCAGTAACTTTTTGTCGTAGAACTATAAATAAAAAAGTTATAAGCGAAAATCTTCGGAAATTTGAGAAAAAAATTTATATTTTTCGATGTAACTTTTTTTTTATCATTTTACGAAAAAATGATATTCGACTATTTTTGTACATCGTTTTTTGAGGAACAACTTTTATTCGCATCATTTTTTCATTAAGTCAATAGCTAAGGTTTTACAGCGCTCCGAAGTGAGTACTATTTTTCAGTACTCTTAACTATACCTATATTATACGTGTGTACCTATGATAAGTCATCAGTTATTGTTTGTTTTTTTTTCTTTTTTTTTTACTTTATTATTATAACTTTTTTAATTACAAATTTTGCAATATTATTAATAATTAATTATTGACTCTTTTCCCCACCACCCACGAGGTAGAGTCTAGAGGCGCGTTTTTTTTTACGTGTTATCCCCAATAGGCATAATCCACGGTGATTTTCTAAATTAGAACTACTCACGCTAAAACCACTGTATGGAATGAAATGAAATTTGGCAGGCAGGTAGCTTACGACCTGAAGAGCATTATTGGAAATTATTATCCCGAAAAACGAAAGGGTTCCCGTGGGATCTTCAAAAAATTGTAGCTACCTATTTGACGGTATTTCAGCCAAACTACTCAACGTATTTAAATGAAATTTGGCAGGCAGGTAGCTTATGATCTGAAGAGCATTATTGGAAATTATTATCCCGAAAAACGAAAGGGTTCCCGTGGGATCTTCAAAAAATTGTAGCTACCTATTTGACGGTATTTCAGCCAAACTACTCAACGTATTTAAATGAAATTTGGCAGGCAGGTAGCTTATGATCTGAAGAGCATTATTGAAAATTGTTATCCCGAAAAACGAAAAGGTTCCCGTAGGATCTTCAAAAAATAGTAGCTACCTATTTGACGGTATTTCAGCCATATTACTCAACGTATTTAAATGCAATTTGGCAGGCAGGTAGCTTATAATCTGAAGAGCATCATTGGAAATTGTTATCCCGAAAAACGAAAGGGTTCCCGTGGGATCTTCAAAAAATTGTAGCTACCTATTTGACGGTATTTCAGCCAAACTACTCAACGTATTTAAATGAAATTTGGCAGGCTGGTAGCTTATGATCTGAAAAGCATTACTAGAAAATTATTATCCCGAAAAACGAAAGGGTTCCCGTGGGATCTTCAAAAAATTTTAGCTACCTATTTGAAGGTATTTCAGCCAAACTACTCAACGTATTTAAATGAAATTTGGCAGGCAGGTAGCTTATGATCTGAAAAGGATTACTGGAAATTATTATCCCGAAAAACGAAAGGGTTCCCGTGGGATCATCAAAAAATTTTAGCTACCTATTTGACGGTATTTCAGCCAAACTACTCAACGTATTTAAATGAAATTTGGCAGGCAGGTAGCTTATGACCTGAAGAGCATTATTGGAAATTATTATCCCGAAAAACGAAAAGGTTCCCGTAGGATCTTCAAAAAATAGTAGCTACCTATTTGACGGTATTTCAGCCATATTAATCAACGTATTTAAATGCAATTTGGCAGGCAGGTAGCTTATAATCTGAAGAGCATCATTGGAAATTGTTATCCCGAAAAACGAAAGGGTTCCCGTGGGATCTTAAAAAAATTTTAGCTACCTATTTGAAGGTATTTCAGCCAAACTACTCAACGTATTTAAATGAAATTTGGCAGGCTGGTAGCTTATGATCTGAAAAGGATTACTGGAAATTATTATCCCGAAAAACGAAAGGGTTCCCGTGGGATCATCAAAAAATTTTAGCTACCTATTTGACGGTATTTCAGCCAAACTACTCAACGTATTTAAATGAAATTTGGCAGGCAGGCAGCTTATGACCTGAAGAGCATTATTGGAAATTATTATCCCGAAAAACGAAAGGGTTCCCGTGGGATCTTCAAAAAATTGTAGCTACCTATTTTACGGTATTTCAGCCATACTACTTAACGTATTTAAATGCAATTTGGCAGGCAGGTAGCTTATAATCTGAAGAGCATTATTGGAAATTGTTATCCCGAAAAACGAAAGGGTTCCCGTGGGATCTTCAAAAAATTGTAGCTACCTATTTGACGGTATTTCAGCCAAACTACTCAACGTATTTAAATGAAATTCGGCAGGCAGGTAACTTATGACTTGAAGAGCATTATTGAAAATTGTTATCCCGAAAAACGTAAGGATTCCCGTGGGATCTTCAAAAAATTGTAGCTACCTATTTGACGGTATTTCAGCCAAACTACTCAACGTATTTAAATGAAAATCGGCAGGCAGGTAGCTTATGACCTGAAGAGCATTATTGGAAATTGTTATCCCGAAAAACGTAAGGGTTCCCGTGGGATCTTCAAAAAATTGTAGCTACCTATTTGGCGATATTTCAGCCAAACTACTCAACGTATTTAAATGAAACTTGGCACAAAGGTAGATTGTAACATGAAATAACCAACATAATATTTTTAACCGACTTACAAAAAAGGAGGAGGTTTCTCAATTCGTAAATATGTTTGTTTTTTATATTTCTTCGCGGATATCTTCATCGTTTCTGAAACGATTTTTTTTTTTTTATGTTGTGTAGGGTATAATTTAAATTTGGTCCCATTGTCACCAAAATGGTGACCTGATGATGGGATCCGTGAGGAATCGAAGGAAATCCTCAAAATTTATGTGGAATAATATATTGATTTTGATTTTTTCTGAAGTAGTCTAAGAATATGTTACCAAACAGTAAGGTTTTGCACCATATCCTGGATCTATAATATCAAAAAATTTCGCGTTTCAGTAAACTATATACATATATATTGAAAAATTTCGCGCTGCTCTGGCTTACGCCAGGCTAGGCTGGGTAGACTTTTTCTCTTTCTACTATTTTTTTTTATCTAATCGTTTTTGTTTTTCATTTTCGTCCTCAAATAATCGTCGTCTGATCATTCGAGAATTATCCCTACTCAGTCTATACCCATCACTAAAAATCTGAAAATTAAATAATTTTAAACAAAAAAAACGACTTCAAAAGGTAAACTAAAAGGAACAATTAAATTTACTTCGCACAAAGTAATATTTATTTTCCAGTACAAATGAAAATAATTATTACTTTGTGCGAAGTAATTTATTATTATACTTACGTTTTGCATATACGATTAATAAAGTATAGGCGTAGGATAGTTTAGTTTTCAAGATATGAATGAGATGTCATAGGTACATTTAAGTTAGAAAAGTTATGTCAATATAAGTAAGATTTATGTTTTTCATGATATTTTTATTTATTAGTTTTCATGCTAGGTACGGCTTGGGTTTTTTCTTTCTTTTGGACTTTTGTTATTTTGTCGTCTAAAGGAAGTTAGTACTTTAACCGTAAAGTCCCTAAGTAGGCTACATGTTTGTTAGCGTAGGTAATTAATTAATAAAAAACCGGGCAAGTCCGAGTTGGAATTGCGCACCAAGAGTAGACTTTTAAAAAATTTGGCGCTCGGCGCCAGCAGCGCAGCGTCGGTGTGAAAACGATCATCGTCTGCAGTCGCTGCGGCGTAAAGTCCATACAAATCTCAGTACAGAGATCTTCGTCGCGTATATGAGCGTACTATCAAGTAGTCCCGTTCGCATAAAAGAAAAAAAAATATTATACATACAGACGAATTGAGAACCTCCTCCTTTTTTTGAAGTCGGTTAATAATACACGGTCATTTTTCGAGCTGGTAGTAGGAATTGTTAGCATTTTCATAGAAAAAATACCTCAAAACATTTACGACAAAAACGGCCATTATTTGACAGTAAACTATTATTATTACTCCATCGGCCTGCTTCTTTTGCATATGCACGTCTAATACCGTGTAATACCGTGTATAAAGAAGCATTACTATAAATTAGTGATTTTAAATATCCAAACGACAGTGTTCATAAACTAAAAATGTATTTGAACTGCTGCCCTAAATCACTTTTCCACGCGTACGAAGTCGCGGGCACAGCTAGTATTTAATAAATCGTTCATGGTTGGTTTAGTATATTCTACAACTGAAGTAGATGAAATGGTAAGTAAAATAGAAGATGATCAAAGAACATAATTTTTTACAACTATAAGATCTGCTACAAACACTTGTAGTAGTTATAGTGTTTAACTTTTTATTTAGCTCAAAGATAATTATTATTTGCAAGTACCAGTACGTTATGCTCCAAGGCCGATTTGTTTGTCGTCCAACCTTCATGTAAATCGTTTTTTGTCGACCAGTCGAGCATAACACTCCATATAGAGCACGACACATCGTAAATGTACAAATCGGCATGATACTAGCTAGCCTAGGTGTCGTGTATATCCTTTATTATTAAAAATATATTATTCAGAGATCCTATGACGGTCTTAACAATACAGGGGCCTTACTCTCCAAACTGATTCTATTTTGATTCATATCAGTGTACACCCGAATAAATTGACGTTTGTTTATTTTGATTCTCAGTCGATTGATATGATCAGGAGTACAAAAAGTTACTATGTAACGATTTTCTTTTTTCTGGTAGTTTCAAAGTAATCCACCAAATAAAATATCAAAAGCCGTTAAGATCGAACTGATTCGATTCTCGATTGTGTCGGGAGTAAGCATGCCGGAACTCATCGAAGTTCATCTAATAGAAAAAGACATCTTATTTGTTTTGTAATTCAATTGTAGAGATTCCCCTAATCTTTTAAACATTCTGTAACGTTACCCAAAGTCTAAGACACTAAGCACGTAATAGTATTAACAGTTTCGATCCTAATGGAAGGACATTAGGAGTATCGATTTAACAATTGAATTCGGGGAATTTCCAATTGAGCTTGAGTCATTCTGTAAGCTCCTGCTGTCTGTTTATATTAAGTTACCGACAGTCGATAACGACTGGAAAAGGGGGATAAAGGATAAAGAGTATGGCGATTTTCGAGAACGTTTCAAGTGCACTAGTTTGTTCTCACTTCGACAAGAAGATTAAAATTCCAAACAAGTAGGTATAAGAATATTACGTAAAATTAGCATAAGTTAAATAGGTACATTACAATACACATTTCTAAAGTATTAAATCAAAAATTCAACTCCAAACGCCAAAGCTTACGTAAAACATAAATCTTCTTACTATGTTAAACATGTAGGTCAAGACTGTGGCAAAATTTTACAGAATTGCTGAAACGAATACGGCATTCGAGGAGGCTCGTTTTAACATAAATCTCAATGCTCATTAAAAATAACGCCTCGCATTCATGGGAGGCGCCTGCATACTTCGCAGGCAGACGCTCGCAATGGGGTCAGCTTGTTCCCTGCCCGCTCAAATGTCACGCCTTCTTAATTTAGATTCAAAGACATTTTTATCTTTATCATTTAACCGTTTTGGTTTAGGAACTTTCTGTTCTATGCATTTTTTTTCTTAGTCAACACTTTTGAATTCAATGAAAATATTTTTCGAAGCAACGTGAGTGTCCTCATGTAAGGAAAGTATACACAGTAAAGGAAGTAGAGGTTTTAATTTGCCCTTCTTCTCATTCCAGTTATTCAAGTATAATTATTGTAATGCAGTAAGTAATATCGAGTTCCTGATAAATTCAGATAATGTTTATTGTGTTCTTAGATAAATTCACAAAAATTAAATAAATAGTTTGAATACAATAGGTAATAATAATTGTTACGTCAACCTACTTTACTAAACGTGTTGTCTGAAGTTTGTCTCTGAAAATCTTATATTTTATAACAAGTCTCAAATAGAAGACGACAAAGATATTTTAAATATTGAATAGATATGTTTAAGTATCATAGTAAATATTCGATGCCGCGTCTCTAGATTCCATTTTCGAGACTGAGACAATTGATACATATTCATTATGAGTATTATGCAATATGAATTCAAGGTAAGGCCGATAAGCTCGTTACATATTGCGATTACAACACAACATAAAACTAAATTATACAAATTCATATAAAATTGCAGTTTACAAAATTTAATGTCGATCGATCGTTACGATCGAGTAATAAACGATTGATATTAACATCATCGATTACATTATCTTATGTAAATTGTCAATACGAAAGTAATCACATACAGTCAAGATAACGTATAGTTAGGACAACTCGTAAAACGTGCTTAAATTCAGGAAAATATCCCAAACATACAGTGAAAAATAATCGTAAATTAAAGTAATCGATCGACAAATTAATTTCATCGTTAGTTATTGAGGAATTCCTGTAATTTTTGTCCAATTCCGACTCGATAAACGTGAGCGTTGCCGGTCCTGACGCCTAACAGCTACTAATATGCATGAATATTTATAATCCGCGCTTGCGATTTGTTAGTGAGCGCATAGCTCGGGCTCCATTTCTCTAATTCATGAATTTATATTTTGTATCTAGTTTACATTCCGAACGCAAAATGTTGCCATATATTTATTGCATTTCGTTAATGAGGTTACGATTTGAGTTGAGTTTATATTTAGTTGCAAAAACTTTTCATGAACACGTTCAATATGAGAACATTGTTTATGTATAGTACAACTATGTACTTCATTTCTTATTTACTGAGATCATCACTTGCAACAAGAACCAGTAAAACTAAGGCCGTGTTTCACCAAGCAATGTTAAAGTTAACGCCATGTTAAAATATCATGCCATCTCATTTATTGACAGGATATACGAGAGGGATAACATGATATTTAACATGGCGTTAACTTTAACATTGCTTGGTGAAACACGCACTTAGTCTTATAAGTTTTCACGTGTCGCCTGACATCGACAGTAACTGCCGCTGGTTTTTTCCGAATATTTAACTTAGTTCGCTTTAATTATATTATTCTCACTAGCTTTACCCTGAGGCCCGTATTGGTGATAAAAAATAGCCTCTGTTAATACAGCTATTACATAAACGAAGTTGGTAAAATTAATATTAAGTTCGATTAATAGTATTAAAACATTACGAACAGTGACTGCAAGTTGGTAACCAAGTTTACTATGTTTTCCCTTTTAGGGTTATAGGAAAACGAACAAACGGACGAATATTTAATTTACTGCTAAGCAACAAACAGCTTTTTCCTTGCTGCACTTATATTAATAGCAAGTGTTTAGCCGTCGTTTATGAGTTATTGCTAATAGAACAATATACTTAAATATAATTATGTTTTCTAAACATTCCGTCTAATGAACTCTACATTTATATATTGTGGGGTCACTAGCTCGCTAATTACTAGGTTCAAGATCAACATTATGTTTTTCATTATAACAATTCTAAATGACATGTTAATTTAATCCTACAATCCTAGTACTATAGTAAATGTTTAACTTTGTGAGGATTTATTGATGGTTGATCTTTGACGCAAAAACTACTAATCGTATTTTTATTTAATTAGTCAGGCTCTGGATTAACAAATAGAATCCAGTTTTCATGATAACGTATAGCGGGCAAAAGCTATTTAATCATACAAAATTACCGCTAAATTAATATACTACAAAGTACAAAGTATCGTCATTTGTCCGAACGATGCACATTAATTTTACGAGAGACTAACTTTAATTTTATCTTTTCCTTTAATATTTCTAACTGCGCTTAGTAAGTATATTATTTTAATAATTGTGCACTCGGAACCGAACATGATAAATGTTTACAAATTCAATCATGCAATTGAACACAATTATATTTTTCAATTTACAAATTTGGCGGTTAAATCAACTCGTATATTTATAGTTCTGAGTAACCTCACGAATATCATTTCCATAATTTAAAGGCTAAGCTAAAGTAGGCTAGCGTGGGCTGAATGGCTTCGAGCAATTAGTTACAACTCTACAACTCTCCTTTTGGCTACGCTGTCATCCACAATGGTACCGTTCGGGCCGTTCGAATTCTTCAACACGGGGAGTAAATATATGAAACTGGAGCATACTCGTTTATAGGTCGGCTGGCCTTTAGGACAACTGCCATTTCAGTCGTTTTATTCACTTGCCACGATCGTAATAAACCTTGAGACAATGCAAAATAAAGAAATTGTAGAGGAGCTTGTAAGTCAAGCGCCGCCGCGCCGGCAGCGAGGCGCTACTCGAGCATCAAAAGAATTATGCAACTTTTACTCTATTGCTCAATTTACATTTATGCATTTATTATAATATCTAAAGAAACTACAGATAAAAGACACGATAAAAGTAGGAAAGAGTATGCATTTGTTACTCGATTGGTTATTAATACTAAACAATGATATGCAATAAACACATTATGTAAAACTTCATTTCGAATATCCTTTTATTTTGCTGTATTAATTATTGCGGAGATGATCGACTGACATTATGCAATCAGCATATTATAGACATTAATAATCGTCGAACATTAACATAAACGAACGAATAATACCAGCGTAAATAAATAACGAACAAAAATACAAATAAGCAAAAATGGACGATAGACTTAGAATATTGAAAGAGTTAAAGTAATCCAGAAACAATTAAATCTAAGTATTTCATTGGTTCTAAGAGTTCTAGATTCTATTACTCAAATTGTAATGTTATTAACACATCAATAAGCTAACGTAATGAAATCATTACAACTATATTTATATAACTCCATCTCTTCCCTAAAATAGTTGCAAATTTTAGTCAAAGCTTAAATCCTCCATCAAATATAAGAAAAACGTAAACATCAGATCTGCTAAATGGTTCATCCGGATAGCGCCATCGATATAGATGAGTTTACCATAACAATCGTCGCGGACAAACGCGAATCACGAGACACACATGGTCGAATCACTAGAAGAAACGATTACGATAAGGACAATATCGGAACCGGTGCACTGCACTTCTAACTGAGACACACGTCCGCGCCGCACACGGCCTCGCACTGTACTAGCTAAGTCACCGGGCGGCGGGCGGCACCGCCAACATACCGCTGTTGTCTGGGATAGGGCTGCAAGTTGCGACTTACACCCATTTACTGGCAGCTGAGATTATCCTATTTAATTATAGACGTTTGTTCCAATAATTCCAAAGCATCTTTTATTGAAAAAAAAAATCGACTTAGTTTAAAATTTTGTATCGTAAGATAACCTTTAATCTGACGATTAAATATTGTCATTTTGATAGTGTTTTTCATACAAAATCTTTCCAAGACACATATTAGATTTGACTATTCAAAATCACCTCAAAGTATATTATGTTACCGGGACAATATACACATTTATTGATACCTCTATAAATAAAATCGACAGCTACAGTGGATCAAACATACTGCATACTCGCATAGACATTAGACTGCCAAAATCATTATTATTTCTTTTCTTCGCTTCGCCGTACTGGGATACAATTCTTATTATAAAGGTAATGACCTCAACGTAAATAAACAATCAATCAATTTGTTTTCAGCTGCTTTCAGTATTGGTAAATACTGGTAACCCTGATCGAGAGCGAAATTATTGAGAAAGATCTGATTACGCCCAACTTTCTGCGATTGTGTGCGACTGAACTTCTGATGCTGGGTCAAGGATTTTTTCGAGCAGGTTAAACGCGAGAAATCCGGAGGAAGCCCGCAAGGCCGAAAGTGTATTAACTTTAATGTCGTTTGTAACTATTAGTTACCAAAGCTGTTCACAGTTTACACATAGTTATGGGTAATCTTTATTAAACATTAATGAAACTGAGGTTATTAGAAATAAAAGGTAGACTAATAGAAATCCTAGAAACTCTGCATAGTAATTATATTAATAGTGTAAGCACAGTACTTAATTAATTAAAATCATATTTGATGTTGTGTGAAGCTTTATATTATTATATTTTAACATCAAGAGGAAGTTTTAATTAAGTATTGACGTAGCGTGACAAGATAGACGTTCCGTGCAAACAATTTCACAGTTCACACCGCGCCAGTGACGGATACTGTGAGGTACATAGATGTTCTTAAAATTTTAATAAAAAACTATGTACATCGTCATCATGTCAACCATGACGTCCACAACTGGACATAAGCCTCAAAGTATTAATAAAATTGCCTATACTCGCGACGCTTTGCAGGCGGGTTGGCGAGCGTAGTTTTCCGAAAATAACAATGTACGCGGAAACGCTGCTGTCAATTTCCGGATATATTATTCCCTACGTTACCTGTTACGACACCCACGGGAGATACGGTTTATGGGTAGGTGCTGTTCTTCCGGCACCTCACAGATAAAAACTATCTACACAATAAAAAAATATCGATAAGAAGAGGGCCGGTTCTAGACTATTCTGCTGATAAATAAATCAATAACATTAATTATAAAACCAGCGGACCTGGCTATTGGCTATGTCAAAATGATTATGGTAATATACATTTTATTGGATCAAGAAACAGTTCACGACCTGTGGTAGGTAGGTACACATATTGAAACTAGATGTCGCATAATATTGTGATTCATGAATTCGTGAACAATAAAATCAATGATATACAACAAAGTCATTTCCGAAACAACGAACAGACACGCGAGCAGAAATACTCAACATGGAACAATAGTCTCGAAACACACATGCTGAATAAATGCAATGTATCGATAAATCAATTGTCAATAGAGATTCTCTACATTCTATGCTAGAAAGCAACATAAATTCTTGGTTTAAGATACTATATGAGTTAATAATACTCCAGAATTTTTGGAAGGGAAAGGAATACCTTGAAATAAAAACATAGGGCCCTTTTGGTAAACTATAGTAGTAATGAAGCAGTTTCTAAACCAATACGGGTAGTACCCGCCCATTACCATAACTTTCTTCAATAATTCACTGGCGAAACGCAATTTATTGTAAAAATACTTCGAGCAATGATTATATTCGACAGGCATAGCTCAACTAACGCAACGCATTCACAACAACCTAGCGCGGTGAATTATAGATCGTACTTATCGAACTTGAATACACAATAAATTTCAATCTAAGCTACTAAATTAAACACAGCAATTTCCATAAATCATTTTCTAAGTTCCACACTAATCTCGGCTCCTGAGCTGTGCGAAATGGACTGACAAGTAGTAGTACCTACTACTCTAGTAGTACAGTAAGACTGTCCCGGTCAGACCCTGCCAGCTGCAGTTAACTGCATCTATTGTAATTTGTATCATACGAGTGTATGTAAATTATAGGATTACAGAGTGTATTTATACAGGGTGTAAAAAGAGCAGTCACTATAACTTTGAGATTACGATTATACTACCTTAACTCATTTTACAAATGTATTTCTTTTTATATATTTTTTTGTAAAAGCAAAAAATGTTTTTTTTTTACTTTTAACCATTTCTTATTTTTTTGACGCAAAAATAAGAATAAGGCAAAAAAATTTTTTTTTAATTTCTTGTAAAAAAAAATGAAAAAAAAATACATTTCTAGAATGAGACAAGGTAGTATAATCATATCTCAAAGTTATAGTGACTGCTCTTTTTACACCCGTTATATTTTAATTTTACAAATAAAAGGCTTTTCTCTATCTATACTAATATTATAAAGAGGTAATGTTTGATTGTTTGTTTGTTTGTTTGAATGGAATAGGCTCTGAAACCATTGAACCAATATGAAAAATTCTTTCACCGTTGGAAAGCTACATTCCTAGCGCTGAACATAGGCTATATTATATGTTTAAAAAAAGTAGGGTTCCTTACTAAAACCCCAAAAATGTAGCCCAAAGTGTAAAAAAACGACCTCCAAAATTTCTTACGTCGTGTGCGCTTCGACAACGGCTTGACCAATTTCGCAATTTTTTTTACGGTATGTTCGTTATTGTCACGAAAAGGTTATTATGAAAGAAAATGTTGAAAAAAATAAGCAGAAAATTAGAAAAAAGAAGAAAATACGTGATGGTCACGCGGGGTTTGAACCTGGGCTCAATCGATTCACGTCGTTGCCAGTTTATATGACACTGGTGTCATGGTAACGACATTGTTTACAAATGGAAAATAAAAATTATGAAATGCTATAAATAACGTATTAACATAAACTTAAACTATTTGGATTCATTAAACTATTTGTCCACCACTAATAAATAGTCGGGTCATTTTAATAGGTAACATTTGACAGTTTATCAAAAATGAGCGACGTAACGTTGTAACGACGACATAATAAAATAAATATTTTCTTCTTGTTAAAACTGCAGAATTTACTAAACTTTATTTAATAATTATTAGATATTTATTGTCAACATAACCAATATGAGTTTTTTTACGATTTGCTTTCACTGATAAACGATCTTAAATATAATATACAAATTATGATTTAATGAAATAAACGTCGTGATAATGTTACGTCAGTTAACACTTTTTCTTATTAAACACTAGAGACTTACTCAAAAATCGATTAATCTTTTAACAACTATAAATATACCTATTTAAAAAAAGTACTTAAGTTATAAGTTGTAATAAGAATATATTATAAATGTTAATTTAAAAATCAGATCGAAGGAGTTAGATCCATGGTCATAATTCACGAACAATAAAAAAAATCGAAAACGTCATGATAAGACACCATTATGTCTTTTGTCGCCATTTGTCTTTGTGCGAAGTTAACGTCTGTCTGTTCTGTCATTTTTTTTCTTGCTACTGAAAACGAAAATGCAATTAAAATAAAATGTCTGTCTGTCTGTTAGCGTGTCTCTTTGCTCCGGCTAATCTCTGGAACGGCTGGACCGATTTTAACGAGACTTTCACTGGTAGATAGCTAAAGTTATAAGGATTAATTTAGGCTTCTTTTCATCATCATCATCGTTATCTAACTAATGATCACCGAATCGGCTGGACCGACTGTGACGGGAGCATTCACCGGGCGTTAGCTTATGTTAGTTTCATCTTTACATCAGCTTTTTGTATTTAAGTAAGTCGTGTTAGTTAAATGAATTATTTATAACTCGAAAACGGCTTTATCGATATGGTTGAAAATTGGTGAGGAAGTAACTTAGAGCCAGTAGACGGACATAAGATACTATTTATTCCATTTGACAGCGCAGAACCAGCAACGTTCACGGAAGGGTTTGGCGTTGTGGGTTCCGCGTTGCGGGTTCCGGGTTCCCGTGTTGCGTTTTCCGGGTTCCGCGTCGCGGGTTCAGGGTTCCCGTGTTGCAAGTTGCGGGTTCCGCGTTGCGGGTTCCGCGTTGCGGGTTCCGCGTTGCGGGTTCCACGTTGCGGGTTCCGGGTTCCCGCGTTGCGGGTTCCGGGTTCCCGCGTTGCGGGTTCCGGGTTCCCGCGTTGCGGGTTTTGGGTTCCCATGCTGCGTGTTCCGCGTTCCCGCGTTGCGGGTTGCGGGTTTCGGGTTCCCATGCTGCGGGTTCCGGGTTCCCGCGTTGCGGGTTCCGCGTTCCCGAGTTAGGGGTTGTTTTTTTTAGTTGAATTTCATCATAAACTGTTTTTATGCTCAACGAAGTGGGCAAGGGTCAGCTAGTTTATTATAAATTAAAAGAACACGGGGTAAGACATGGTTTTTATCGTGGCATAATGTGCAATTTTTTTTTACCCGCTCTATGTCGAGAGCAATACCTCTTATAAAATCAAGCTTGCAAGAAAAATTGCTTGGACATGTAATTTTAGCACAATACCATTTATATTTCAGTTTCGAATTTTAACAAATAACATCTGTGTACAAAAAATGTGTCCAAGATAGATTTAATTATAATTACGTTTTACGATCAAAGTGTTATTTGTTTGTTAATTACTTACGCAAGTGTCGATTACAATGCGATTTAATGATTAACATCTGTATCAACAAAACTAACTTTCTAGAATAAATCGATTGTTTCTATGCATGTTTTTGATGAATGGAGAGTTGGTATCAAATTAGTTTAAATTTAATCAACAACCCAATGGGAATTGAACTGGCACACTTTCTGGTGCTGATCAACTGTCTACCCACTATACCACTCATCACTAGTTAAATCATATTAAAACTAATATTATCGAAGAAAATCATAAACGCAACCATTTATCGATATTAAATATCTAAGATCCAGTCAAAAGATTTCACTTCACTTAAATGCACTGCGGCAGCTATACTAACATTACTAACTGTAATAAGCAATACAGTAGTATCTAAAAAAGCTCTAGTTTCTCGACCGGTGGTGTTATTTACAAATAACTAAGTCGTATAGCCACTACCACACCCTCCATAGTCCATACCCTGGTCAGAGCTCACGTAACTGCCACACAGTAATCAGTATGTGCAAGCTAGTTTAGTACTTATAACAACACATTCTATACTTAATTGGCCACCGTCACAGCGTGTTAATACAGAAGACTGTATTCTTATGCCGTTACTCATAAAAACACTTACATAACTGATTAGCTTTAACGGCGCTGTCTTTTTTTAATGTTTATTTATAGGGCTAGACGAAAAATCTGACGGCCCACCTGATGGTAAGCGGTCACAGTCGCCTATGAACATGGGCAACACCAGAGGAGTCACCAATGCCACGTCGGCCCTGAAGAACTTTTTAACACCTTTCTTGAAGAACCCCAAGTCATAGGGCTCCTCTGATATATTGAAAAAGTCACTCGTCAGACAAAGACTTATATATTCTGTTTTGCAAATATTCCTACGAATTTTAGTCATTAGGTACTATTATTTATTCTAACACGTGTAACCATCATGGAAATAGTTTTTTGACACTGACATTGATACATCATTTTGTTCCTACGATCTGTCAGTAACTCAGCGTTACTATTCTTATGTAGAGTAGTCCGCTGCTATTGGTCTGAGCGGGATGCTATAGCCTAATAAACGATAAACGGCCTATACAACACTGAAAGATTTTTTTTAATCGGACGAGTAGTTCCTTCGTAGATTAGCGCGTTCAAGTAAACAAACAGACAAACTCATCAGCTTTATATTATTTGTATACAAAATGTATGCCATTTTCTTCCAACCTTCCTGAGGATTAAAAAAAATATTTAGCTTGCATTGTAAAAAGAAGATTGCATTATAATGTAACTAATTCAATCAGTCTTCTAATAGCGGATTTAAGTGACTGGTTATTTAGACAGTAGCAGTAAATTATAACGAGAGAACCTGTTCAAAACTTCGCTAACAATGGTCGATTAAAATACACGCCACACGCCTGACGCCATTTACATTTGTAATTACATCAGTTTCAGGTCGCGACTGCGAAGCGATGACGCAAAATGTTTCAGCAAAATATCGATACCTAAAGACGGTTAATGTTCCTCGAAGGGTCGGCTCGTTACTAGATTAAGACAAGCCAAGCATAGAAGATCATTAAAACCTTACTTGCTGCACTTCAAGTTGTTTTAAGGGGCTTCGCATGGTGGTGGGGCTTTGCACGATCGTGTTAACATTATTGCTTGTGTGGTGGTGGTGTTTTCATGTTTTTTGCTTGCGAGTGTACGCATAAGCAGTGTGGGAGGAGGGAGGTGCATCAAACGCATGCCTATGCGTACACTCACTCATCTGCTTGCAGGTTGTGGTTATAATTGTTTCGCGGGATATTGCTAGATATAATATATTTAAATTTTATGCTATGGATTTCCGCAAAGTAACGCCTGATTCCATTAACCATATATTATTTGTCAAAATCTATACCGAGTAGCTCTTTAAGTTAGCATACCTTTGAGTACGCCCGTTAGGGACACAGTAGGTACCTACCTACTTGCAGATGAAGAGATTTAGATTTTAGAAAAATAAAATATGTCGATCAATACGCCACATGCTGTATAGCATTTACTGGCGACTGGCGAGGTGCCAATTTCAGAGGTTCTACTTGGAAACCTACATTTTTGATAAGGCCTTCCCGCATATATGATGTCGATCTACTTTCTTTGACAATATCACATCTTCAAGGGTGCTTTGAAATCTTAACCACATGTAGATTAATTATAACACAGATCTGTTTTGATAATTTTTTACCGATACATTTAGTACTTGCAAGTTGCAAGTTACTCCAAAGTCAAGATTTAGTCTACTGTAGATGCTTTAGGGCTTAGTTTTTGATGTATTATGATATTTTAACGCAATATATATTTTTTATTAATATCTTATTTTACGAGTTCTAAATCCGTCTACATCGACGAACGTATCGTGGTGTATTTATGTCACCGATAACTACAGAGTGTAGGGCTAGGGGCAGGATGTCGGATGTTGTAAATCAGACAAAACGCGTGGTTCGACGACCCATGCCCATGCATTAGAGACACAAGGGCAATCTCCAATTATATTATAAATAAATAAATATCAGAATGCCGCTAAATTAAGACGAAGCTGCGGCTACAAACCTCTCCAGAAAATTACAAAAACAATCTACTACAGACACGACAGTAATGGTCCAACATAAAGAGGAAATTCATAATATAACATTACAATGCTAATAGTATATTTTAGCGACATAATTCTGAATTGCTTTATAATGTCTATTCAACATATAATATTGACACCGCCATTTACCTTATCAGAAAACAAATAGTAATAATTCTCGAGTGAGTGAAGCAAAGTAAACACGGAAAGCAGCATGGTATCACTAGATTCATATTATACCGTAATTTTCATAATAGACTACCGTTCCATGCTAACAAGACATTAGCACTTAGCAGATAGCTAAATCATTCCGCAATAGCATAATTAAGAAAGAAATTTTAGCAAATCAATCTCCGGAGAAAACAACAAGTCGGGTGGACAGCGACGAGGATCCATCAATAGTAAATACCGGGCTATAGATTACGTCTTGGCATCTGATGGACTGACGGTCGAGTTCGTTTAACTTAATTAAGCTATTGCGGGGCGATAATCTCGCGTCCGTCCCTTATTCGGCAGGGAGCGAGCGGCGCAAGGCGTTACATGTTTGGTATCGAATACATTACCGCATTTCACGTGTGCTGCACGATTATAAATTCTATTAATAGTTTGAGAAAGCGTTCGATACACAACACTTTGCGACAGTAATGCCGCTGGCGTGCGAACTTGCATGGAAGCTAAAACGGGCGTAAAAATATTAACTAATAGAATTATCTCAGGTGCACCTACAAGTGACAATATATTCAAAACATAGAGTACTGAAGTACGTGATCATTTAGCAGTTTTATTTGTGGAGTACCATGCTCGTGAAAATTTTAACGCTGGAAATGTAGCTGGGCTTGTCACAGGTGCGCAGATTCGTGCGAAATAGAATTGGACAATATTCAAATATTCAAAATGTCGCTTAAATTATTACCACAAGTACCTAATGAATGTTAATTAATTAATTATGAAACAAGATAAGGAAATCGGATTTGGTATCTGTACCGATCAAATATATTTTGTTGCGAATGTACTTGACAAACAACAAGCGCCACGAAATCGAAATATTTTAGCTAAAACAGTGCAGTATGAACAAATTATCTGGCAGATAATGCTCAAGGTTTAATGAGGTTTATTATAGTTAGTGGAGCGCCTGGGGGTTTTGACCTCGAACTTTTGCTGCAGTGAATGAATTTTTATGCTTGAAGCGGAATTTTATTTTTTAAACTATAAATTGCAATGTTTACCAATTTTTTTTTTGTGCTTTTGATTTTTTAATTTTTTAAACGGAAAAATATAAAAAAAAAATATTTAAGCATATAAATTTTAATTAAATAATATTATTTTTATGTATACGTTTCATTTGACTTAAATAGGCATAGAAGAACATATTTCGAAGTTACCTGAGTGTATTAAAGATCGTAGGGACCCGGAGCAGGGAGTAAAACGCGGAGGGGAGTGGCAGCGGCAGCTACAATGTACAACGAAACGAAATTTTTCTGAATAGTTCAGTTATAAATGACACGTGTCCTGTACATGTTGTGTATATTTAACAGTAAAAATTATGCATGTTGTGTATTTTTAACAGTGAAAATTGTGCGATTATACGAACATTTTTTGCATATTTCTGTTGTTAGTAGTTTCATTGCAGACGGTTTATTCCTATTCAATTACATAAGACTTTTTATTTCATCGCTTGGTAAGTATTTTGATGAAAAACCTGCAGTTTGTTATTAAATGATCAATTAAATAATGGATAAATAGATGACTAAAGGTCAATTCAAGTAAAAAAAATTATAATTAATAAAACGCAATAAATTAATGGAGTATTTAATTCTTTCTATTTCAGTTTTCGAATAGTGGTTATCCACTATTCGAAAACTGACGAACATATTATACTATCTTGGTTTATACCAAGAACCAGTAGCATGAATGATGAGCACAGTTGCATAATATGTGAAAAATTGGGTTCTTCTTCAGCAGTTCATCTTCCAAAACCAATGCAGAATTGGGTGATATTATAAAAATAAGTAGAGGAGTAACCTCGTTGAGAGCTGCTTCAAGCGAACGACAGGATGGATTGTTACCTCACTTACAAACAGAATTTGTTTATGCTCATGTCTCAGAAGAAGCGAAATGAAACCTCATTTTCACCTCCGAAAAAGAAGCTCCGCTGTAGCACAGTTTTATATAGCTTCGATTGGGAAAAAAAACAAGTGTCGTATTATTATCATTGCTTCCTACAACAGATGCAGCATTTGAACACTTGAAAAGAGTGTACTTGCAAATTCAGATATGGCTAGGTAATGACGTAAATATTGAGAATTGGGGATGGAAGTATTCCCGTAATATGCTCATTCCAGTAGCAATGACTCAATTATTATAATACAATAATAATAACATTTGTAGTAGATTATCCGGAGCTGGTAGCTCCGGATAATCTACTACAAATGTTATTCTGTAATTGTAAAAAGGGATGTGGAGCTGCTTGTGGATGTCGGAAAAGTGGCTTATACTGTAGTGTAGCCTGTCTACAGTGCAACGACAACTGTTTAAATACTCAACCTATTATTCAAATAAATGAAGTCGAAGAAAATATTTAATATGTACAAAAATGTAAATTCTTCAAATAAAAAACAATTTTTATTAATAATTTTCATTTTTTATTAAATTTTCCTTCATTTACTATTTTTCCCCGACAACTGTCTGAATATAACTGTTTGAATTATGTAAATTATCATTTTTTTTTTTTTTTTTTTTTAATCAAGATCACAAATTTTAAATTGGTAAACTTTTTAATATATATTAGTAGCTAAACATTCCATTTTAAATTTTTAAATTTCATTCACTCTAGCTCAAGTTCGAGGTTTTAAGGTTTTTAACGCCCCAGGCGCTCCACTAAGTGTAATATAATCGAGATGTTTTGTCAACCCGCTTTTATCGTGTTTAAGAAAATAAATTAAAGCTAAGATTTTATTACATTTCAATACAATTTTCTTTTTATTTTTTCGTACCTAGGAAAAAACGGAACCCTTATAGATCACTTTGTTGTCCGTCTCTCCTTTTTTCTCAGGAACGCGTGGAGGTATCAAGCTGAAATTCATATCAAATACTCAAATAATGTCCCTTGTTAATGTTAGTCAAAATACAAAGTATGCAAAGGTTGCTTGGGCGGGCTGTGTTTAAAAATTTAAATGTATACGTAAACTAATTAACCATGTTCTTTCATCAAACGTTAAGGAAGCAAAGATAGCGAGGGAAATTCTTAAGATATCGGACAAAGATAAGGTAAATGCGCGCTAATCATGTTTAGTTTATGAGATACCACAGATTTTGTAATGTGGACATTACTAATGTCTTTAGATAAGGGAAGCTATATTATAATTAAACACTTTTCCTCAGCACAGCATTTCTGTCTCCTGTAATTGGAGACAGAATATTTTAAAAAAAATTTAATAATAATAAGTATCTACAGCGAAACCAGTTTTGAAAATGGTTTTGACAATCTTCTTTTACAAAAAATGAGAGACTATGTATGAATAATTTGTCCTAGACTATTGACGTGGTGATCGTACTGTACATGTAAATGTACCTAAATTAGGATCAAGGTCATTATAGAATCGTGGACAAAGTTTTCTTTAACTAACGCGAATCTCTTGTTTTACGTCATAAAGCGCACATTCCAAAACATCACTCATGTCAATAACGTTTAGGCGTACTCCAGTACATGGTGATCTCCCACGTGCTCGTTACGTTCACGATGACGCGTTTGCGTTATCAATCGTCAATAGTTGCGAAATATTTCTATACGCGATTATCCACGTGAAAATATTGTATATTATAGCCTAATTTTTGAAGAAACCGAATTCCAAAATCAAATTTTGACATTTAGAACAAATGTAATTTAGGAAAAATCACTGTTGATCACCACTAGTTTTCAAAAGATAGGAAGGATACTACTTCTCTGGCAACAGAACTTCTGTCCCAATTAATGGCGTGGTGTTCCTATAACTCCGTTCGTATCTGCTTTACTTAGACCTTATTCTTCAAAGACCCTCATCCATTCCTAAATATAGGCTATACTATGATATAATTCCTATATATGTATAGGCTGAGTCTTCCCTCTATAGGAAGTTCTTCTAGCCTCCTACCTTCGCTACCGTAAAAAACTATTTGAAAAACTATTGATGAAAAATTTAAGTCCTCGCCAACTTGTCTCCCGTCTCCTGCAGACTCCCGGGTGTTTACAAACGCTATAATTGTTTCCAATGTTTCATTAATCCACGTCGGGCTCAGCTTTCCCTTTCGTTGATTGATGGCCATTCATGTTATGTAACAAGTGCCGCCGAGTGTTTGTACACGACAGACCAGCACCTACAGTCTATACCCTCCGCTGTGAGCTGGACTGATTGTCTACAACTGCCACTTTCAATGGCTAGGATAATAGTAACGCTGAGTTGCCATCAATCATTCGCTACAGAAACAATTACTAAATGTACAGGTGCTCTCTGAGAAATGACTAAGAAAAAATAGGGGATCATTTAGGAATAGCTTTCTATATTTTAAAACTTCTAATCTGAATAACTTCTGAATAACCTCAAAATCTGAAAATGTCGTTGCCCAAACGTATATTTCCCGCAATCGCGTAATTTAATTGTGACATTAGCCAACGAGTAATCGGGAGAAATCAAGACCGGCGTAACAGTACCCGGTAAAAGCATCGGTTAATCTCTTGAACGTGCACCACTAAGTGTTTTGCGGACGCCGCGAGGGGCTCGACATCACTTGTTTACATTCAACGCTAATCTGTCCCATAAATGTGTCTAAATTATTCCAATATATCTGTTCTCATAAGTTCCGAAAGTAAGCTAAAGTTTTAATCAATTTTATTTTTAAGTAGGTACTTATTCCCCAGAAAACCAGGCGCCTTATGATGATTTAAAGCAGCCATGGAACTAAGTGTAAATTATTGATTGTGTTAAATGTTGTACCATTGTATGCAAACACATAATAATATGCTGCAGGGGAGTAACGGCAATTTATTGGAACCGAATCCGTAAGTTTTTTCTATGATACGAAATGAAAAGCGGGGCAAAATAGACCTTTACGAGAAGGTCTGAAAAATAAATCATTGCATCGTATATTATTAAAACTAATTTAAAGATAGGTTATATACCTTGGTGTACAAAAACGCCACCCTGCATATAATGCTCCGCCGCCCGCCCTACGATCTCCGATATGACTTTCGAAATTTATATTAGCCGATATCAGAATCGAACTTTCGGCATCGAACCTCCACACATCTGTAATAAGCTGGTAATTCGCTTGAACTATCGTAAAGTTTACAACTATTGGCCGCTGTAATAGTTTTCACTTTTGACGCTTATATTAATATCACCGCAGTGGTTTATTTATTGATTGCATCAGGTTGACACCGAGAAAGTGGCATTTGAAGAAAAGCAGTAATTACTTCCAAACAAATGCAGGAAAGTTTACGAGCGCGGCTGTGCTTTGAGCGCAGGCCTGAGACAACCAGGCCATTTAATCGACAGTAGTTCACTCGATATTCTGGTTTGTGGCCATTATTTTGCGTGTTTTATAGAAACCAAGGATTTTTTTAAACAAAGTAGCATACTCGATTCTCAAAATACTGGTCCGCTAAAGCTAAACTCTAGATAACATATTATATGTTAATAAGTTCACCCAGTGAAGTGCCAGTTTTATACAGTGCAAAAAATGTCTTTTCGAAGAGCAAACACTGTCAAGTCATGATCATTTTATACAGGTATTATTTAGAGTTGGTACTCGGCAGTAAGTTCCTCATTCATATGGGAAAATTCCTCTCCGTTCAAAACTGCCATATAGTAACGCATTAAATCCTCCATCAAATTGGCAAAAGCAATTTCTATTCATGAGAGAACAAACATCTATGTGTTATAAAAACATCAGGTATGTATAAATTTATCGTAACAATCTAGCCCAATGGCGCTGTTAAACTACCAAACACAGTCCTTCAATACGTTACATCTAACTGGCTATATGTAATAGCATGATAATAATTAAAGATAACAACAGTGACTTACTAAATACTTACAATTCTTATACAAGTTACAAAATTAAATAGTAAAAGACATGCTTGTGCCACTTTACCAAGAAATAAATTCCGGAGAATAAACTAGCAGCCTAGATCTTGAACAATTATAGCGTGATCTAAAAAGATATATTGACATACAGTGGCCTAATTAGGTCTCCTGAGGAGACTCTACGACTGTGACCCTTTTGGCTTTGATTCAGGGCGCCCACCATAGAGGCTGGAAAGCTCAAAACAAACAAACCACTTAAGGAGCGGCGGGTTCAGGAAATTGAGATAATGAAGTGTCAACACGCGAACGGCACCGGTCGGCGGCCGCGGGCGTAAAGGCAGCGGCCAGATGAATTACTTACGTTTCTCTGTTGGTACACTCGCCGGGCAATACTAGTGACTGTTATTGTTCTATTAAAGTGATTAAACCACTTTTGGGAAATGGTCACAACTGACATTCCTATAAAGCAGTGCGATTCTCTAAGCGAAAAAGTCGTGACAGCCAAGATTCTAACGGCTGTAATAGCGATGATGACCGAATTGGCGTTCCCCAAGATATCTATCGCCGCCGACCATGTGACGGCGGTGCCATTCGTGATTTGCGAGCGACTAGCAAAGCGATTTAGCAAAGCTGCCTTATCAATAACCCCTTCTCAACTCAGAAATGCCCAAAGTTTCTTACTTTGGGCATTTTAATGCTGCCCGCAAATAAGTTAAGAAGAATTGGATAGGGCAGGAAGCATTGTCAGTAGAAGTGATTGAGCAAGCTAGAGATTTAGGAAGATTTATCACTACGGTACAATTTGTAGCAGAGTAAAATAAAACGATGTATAACAAAAACTCTACATCTAACTAAGAAGTAGTTTAAATGAAAAATCTTTGTCATGTAAATATTTTAGCATGTTTATAACAATTTTAGCATTTCTTAGTAAATTAAACATAATTAATGTAGCAGTTTTAGTTGTAATTTATACAGATTAATGTTCACACGCATCCCATTAGTCAGCGAAACAGCTCCTTATGATACTCTGTAATTAATTGTTAACGTGTTTATCTTTTACGAGGTATTAAATGTTAACGCCTTTAATTTCATTAACAGCTACTTTACATAATGAGCATGCTAGCGCATTACTCACTGTGGAGTAGTAAAAAATGGAATTTGGAATATGTATCATTTGCCTGTTATAGTCTTTTAGGCGTTGATAATAATAATTAAGAATTTGCATAATATGTTTAGTAGTTAGAGAGTAAGAGATTTGAAGTAGAGTTTCCCTCCAGTACTAGGTTGACTACAGAGTAGTAGTAGAGTTTTCATCTAGCAGTAGGTAGACTGGAGATTAGTAGTAGAGTTTTCACTCATAACTATACAGACAAGAGACTACCTAGCAGTAGATTTTTCATCCAGCACTAGGTTATTTGCATCTAAGTGTACAATATGCACTTTCAGCCACCTGCCACCAAATAATGCGGTCCAAACAATAATCACTGCTAACCGCTGGTAATTCCGACGATTATGCTTCAAAATCAGAGTGTGCGTTGGCGCACCGAGAATTATTGCGATTTACTTTATCATTTCACTTTCAAAATCGTGTTCGATACGAGAAATCGTGTGGGAGACGGTCGGAGGGTCTCGGGGCAGACTGCCCAGCGCTTTCCCCCGCTCGTAAATATTTTATAGATTTCGAATAACATAACCGTTCGGATTGTTTATGCCACTGTTTAAGATCGGCTGTAAAATTTTAATGGATTCCCTTGCGGCGTTGCGACGCCTATTAAGATGGGACAATCGGTTTGTGATTGAATTAGGTGGACATCCGCGTCGCGAGGGCTGCTAGTTACGACCGGCGGCTGGAAAGTTCCGCCAGCACGACCGCTTTACTGCCGGACAAGCTGGACCATTAACTGCCGCGATTAACCACTATGATATTAATATGTCACTTTAACAATTCCGTTTAAACAATTACTTATTACTCGCTTTCATAATATATTAAAGGTTACGGCCGATGTTAACAAATTTCTCTAGGCGGTTTAGTTTAATATATTTAGATGGCGAAGTTTAGAGTAGGTTTACTGCTCGGTAAAGCTAATGAAGATAATATTTTTGCTGTACTTGTAGGTTAACTGTGTACACCGACAAAGCAGTCTCGTCGTATTTCTTACGATTTAACAGCTCTCTATAATTAGGCGCTAAATATGTGTTATTAGTTATTAAACTTATTAATATTGAAGCCACAGAAAATAAACGACACAGACGAGTGAAGAATTTCTCTAGGATCAAGTATTTTTCTCTTAAAACACATTGGAACCAATGCAATTATATAAATTTCGTGACTCACATCGATTCTGCGTTGTCAATTGCGGTAACATTTGCAGTTCTCGCGCAATTGTTGTCCATTTTTTTTCCTTGTTTTTCAGTTCATTTATTTCTTGAATTATGAATCATTGATCATTTAATAGATTCCAAGAGCTCTTGTGGCAAGTGTATTTTGGTTCTTTTGATTCATTGAATATTTGTGATCTATCGGTTGATTTTGTATGAACCTACCTACAGTTTAATCATGTACCACATTCTTCAATTCTTGGAGAACGTGATCACATAACATGTGGCGTAACTACTGCGGCTGGTAGTACCGTCGATATCACTTTACTTATCACTAATATCTCAATTTCGCCGTCGCTAACGACGTTGTACACACTCAATAGTCAATACACCCATTACATTCTACTGGGACCGTCGCTGTTCTGTTACGAGCCAACGCCTCATTTGCCAGATTAACCGATAATTGATCCACACGAATTTCAACCGTCTCCACAATACACAGGGTTCACGATCTAAACCACTGCGTTTTAGTAGCAGTTGACGTTTCTGAATTCAATCTCAGGCTATTTTGAGCTCTAATTCCTGTGCTACTGGTTGTATTTCATGTCGAAGCCGATCTCTATGTTTAAGTCGAGTGTGATCGAGTCGTTATCAGATAGCTGATAATGTGTTGACATCGGAGAAAGCGGTTATCCCATAAGCGGCGATAAAAATGGCGGGTGATAAGGGATCGTGAACCGGTGGTAGGGAACGGCGAGCGGTACGTGGCGACGATAAGTCTGCGCAGGCTCGAGAAGTCGAGACCTCGCTATTATTTAGACGACCTCTGCCCCAGGCCAGGCTGTTACGTATGTTTGACATTTGCGGTGACAATTATAACTACGTGACTCGTTGTAAAATCATTAAAATGTATTGTTCTTTGATGAAAAATATTTTCTACGTTTACATTTTTTCAGGTCTCACGAGGAATTAACCTTGTGGCATAGCAGCGTAAACGCTTACTTATATCATTATTAACAAAGTACATTCATTGATTGTCTTTAATTATCACATTTTTTACGTAACAACAAATGTTAGAAAAGTTCTCACTTTCGCTGCAACAAACATAGGCTGCTGATCTAAAATACGTTTTAATATTCCATCGATCACAATTCGCGAATTACCACGAACGAATCAAAGTCGAAAGAGATCGATATCGAGCTATGCGAGTAGCTCAATATATTAAGTAACGAACTTCATTTACGCTTTAGGAACTGTTGATCAGTGACATACTGATCAATAGTTCCTAAAGTAAAGTATATTCAAGGTAGTTTTCATCTGTGGGTTTAGCGGGAAGAATTGACAAGTACGTATTCGTAACATTATCGAAAGAACGCCTATACAATTGATATTCGTGAACATTACGAATACATAGTTACCTAATAAATAATATAAATAATAATTGTTACTTGGGCAACGGGAAATATATTTAAAACGCGTTCGACGCCGCACTTATGACAAAATCATCAAATAAATACATCGACACCGATCGACACGAAATACAGATCGTATTTCGTGTCGATTCCTTCGATCGACCTTCTCGATCCATTCATGCGAGACAGTAGTAGGGGCGCCGCCCTCGGCTCCGGTGTAGACAGTGAATGACCGATTGCAACAACCTCCAACAATCTGACAATTGCTTAAATGCCACAGAACCGACCACTGCCTTTCGAACAAATATGTCGTTCGGGTTCGAATCCCGCCGAAAGAAGAAAAAAGTTTTTCATTGGTTCTGAGATACTTTGGATCATATTAAATGCGTATAGTATAAAAGTATTGAATATTGCCGTTGTTTTGTACTTATTACACAAGTTGGAATATTTAGTTCAGGGTAATCTGCATCAATTAAATCTTACAATAATAAAGTTGCTGTAAAAGCGTCCTTAGATATTATACAAAAGGTTTACCCGACTACGTATATTACATTATAGCATAAGTTCTCATCATTTTAATGAACCTATTGACCTCTTTCATAAAAATCGGAGCAGTAGTTTAGGCGCTACGATGGAACAAAAATAGGTACAACTAAAATCATTACGCTTCTTTTTGGCTTTTAGGCCGTAGTCGAGTAACACAAGTTATTCTCGGAATGTCAACATAAGCTGCCACCGATTCCGATGATTCACTTAAGATACCTAGAAATTTTCGTTTTACAGTTAGGTTGCCCACCAGGCCAAAAACAGATTGTAATGAAAAAGTCGATCAGAAAAAATATGGAGAATAAAATCTATCGGTTCTACAAAAACTAGGCCGTAGACCCCAAAAAGCTACCATCTACTCTGACGATTGGCATTATCTAGCAATTGTGGTTTTGCAGCTAGTCGAGGTGGTTTCGTATTCTATTGGTTTGCGTGTACAAGACAAAAGCGACAGAGAAACTCACATCTCCGCGACATTTTGGACAAAACTGCATGTAAATGATATGAATACTGTTTCAGATAAACCGATCAACAAGTGAACTAGACATGGCAATGGAAAGCTAAAACCATCCTTTGTTCCTTATTAAGACACGAGTCGGCTTGTTCCCATGGATAATTTATGTATTTATTCGCTGCTTAGTATTGAGTGAGGTTATTTCAGGTTCCCTTTCATTCGCCGGAGGACCGAGAGGACGCCCAAATGCCATGTCACAAACGCAATGTATTGCTAATGTCCTAAGATATAGAAAGATTACATAATTATAGTATAATATTAGTTACCTACTATAGACGACACCTGTAGCGCAACGTTTTTCTCTTTGATGATATTTAAATCATATGATCAGTAAATAATATTACGATCTTATTATGTGAATGCGATCAATAACTTTTACATTACATGCATTTAGACAGGGCCGCGCCGCCCCTATACACGAAGTGTGCGCACATAGGCGCATAAACAATTAGGTATTTATCTAACTTATTACATAAAAACATGCGTGAAACATGAAGATTCGCGAAAATAAAAGTTGCTTCATGGACTTCCCACTTAGGCTGCACTCAAATGTTTTGTCGTAACTGTGAACTGGAATAAATAGAGTGGCGAGTACATCCATAGTTCCTACACACCAACAATACAATACAATACAAATATACTTTATTGTGCACACAACAAGTTACAAAAAAAAACAAAAAAATATACATTACAAAAATCAGACATGCACACAACAACTATAGTTACACACTACATATCCCTATTCCTTGCATCTACTTGCATCTACTACCTGCACCTTACAGGTGTACTTAGAAAAAAGTTATTGTGCACAGAGGATTGAATTAATAACCAAATTATCGTTACATCGTAGGAACGTACTGAATAGGCACGACGAAAGATTTTAAAATCAACTTTTGTAAAGTGGATACACATTTTTCATTATGAAAAAACCTTTATTTCGGTAAAATACTAATGAATATCGAAGATTATAGCCATTTTTCAAATATATTTTCAATAGTACGCCAAAACGGATCGAAGTGTCATGGCGTCGAGTGTGACGTCACGCCTAGGTAAACGTCAAATGATGCTTAAGTAAACCATAGATAAAAAGTAATATATAATGAAAAGAAAAGCAAGCTGAAAGCAGCGATGGACCATGACAGTGATGTTTACCTAGACGTGACGTCATGCGCTGTAATGCGGTGTTTCAGTTAAAATGGCCGATTGCACTATTTTAATTTTTTAATTTATTGAAAATCTTAATAATCACAAACTTTTATATAAAAGTATATCAGTATTTAAAATCCTTTTTATATATATTTTACCCTGAAATCATTAAATCTTTGTTTATTTGTTAATGTCGTCACGCCTATTCAGCATAAAACAGACAGAGAACAAAGTATTCCTATAGGATTTCCTTCTTTTTCTTTTTAGGTACGGAGCCGTCAAAAGGTTAATAAAAATGTAGCTCATTGGACCAACGTTTGTGACCGTGTGTAGCGGCCCTTACTGTCTAGTCTGTGGCCGGCCTACGCGTCGGAATATAAAATCATGGCCCGGGGCGTGTTGTTATAATACGTCTGTGATCTTAGATTAAAGCCCAGTGGTGGGACTAATTCTCGCGGTAACGAGGTAGCGCAGTAGTGCAGTAGTAGAGGTGACATAGAGCAACCTAATGCTTCCGTGACTTACGATCACGTTAGGGAACGTTCACACTGTAGATTAGTTATGAGGCACAGACCTAGCTATAATATATTATATTAATATATCGAGATAAAAATTACAGTATATCAAGCTACCACACACGGGATCTAAACAATAGATCGTCGGTCGTCCTAGCACGCGTCGCCGTTCTTAAAACCTAAGGTTTTTAAATATACCAAGATAGCAGTTCTCGCGACTTCGTTCGCATGGTTTTTGAGTGACTTAAACCGTTTATGCAGCGTACGCAATGAAAGTCTCCAAATGTAATAAATTTTCCCCGTTTTTGCAACATTTCTCACTGACGCTTCGCTTCTATTGGTCGCAGCGAAATGTTATATAGCCTTAAGCCTTCCTCTATAAATGGACTATCCAACAAAAAAAGAATTTTTCAAATCAGACCAGTAGTTCCCGAGATTAGCGCGTTAAAACAAACAAACTCTTCCGCTTTATAATATTAGTATAGATATATCTGTCGTAATATTTTGGTGACGTCATAGATATAACATATTATGCTGCGTGTGCGCTGCGGTCACCGAAATTGTCTGCCATATAGTCCTTCCTTATTTCCTGGTCAATAGTCACCGATCGGGCCAAAAATACTATTAAGAGGAAACAGCACGGTTGAGAGAAATACAATAGTATATTTTAGTACTCATGCGGGATAAGTAGCATCTTGGCGCCCGCTGTTGCGGTTGAAAACGAGCCGTTTGCCCATTCTAAAATTTGAGTGCGAAAAGTTTACTTGGCGCACGCAAATGCGTGTTGCACAATATACTATTGTGCAACAAGTGCGACAAGTTGTCGATTGCCCACGAAAGCGAAGTTGAACGCACGAGCGAAGCGAGTGCGATCATTCGCTTGAGTGGGTATCGACAACGTCGCACGATTTGCACATACTATTTTTTATTACAAATGCGGGATAAGTAAGTAAGTGGTATCTTGGCGCTCGCTGTTGCGGTTGAAAATGGGCTGTTTGCCCATTTTGGAATTTGAGTGCGAAAAGTTTACTTGGCGCACGCAAATGCGTGCGCCAAGTAAACTTTTCTCGGCTCGTTTTCAACCGCAACAGCGGGCGCCAAGATGCTACTTATCCCGCATGAGTACTAAAAAATAGATTTTTATAAAATCTATTGCTGTCTCGCAGTGTCTTAGGTAGTCAGCACTAGAGCGATAGAGACAACTGCAGCTCGAACTGAAATTACCTATTAAAAGTACCAGAAATCGAAACAGGAATCTAAACTATAGATAGTATTACGGTGATCAGTCGTTGCATATCCAAAGTAATGACAGGAGAATTTAGGAAAGAATAAAAGGTTAAATAAGTACTTATTTCGGTAATAAAATCTAAATTATCATTGTAATTTATGTGTCGTGATAATCTAGTGGTCTTGTATTTCAAGAGCACTGATTCTGTATCGATTAGTTAAACATACTGTAAAGTAATGTATTTTGCTTGAGCTTAATCATTACTTTTAAATAAGAATAAATCGATTATTATTATTGTTAAATGTAATAAACCAGAGTGGAAGATGCTGGGGCTGCGTCACAGTTCATACTAGTACAACTCCCAACGTTACTTACTGAATACTTACATAATATTGAACTGTATAATTATGAACTTTAATATTATACTAATATTATAAAGCGGAACAGTGAATCGTGATTCGTGATAGTGTTTCCGACAACCACGCGAACGAAGTCGCGGGCACAGCCAATATAATATGTGATAATAAATAAATAGAAACAAACTTATTACAAGGCATCTCTTCTACTCGACGCGATATCATCAATTAAATATGAATGTTCGATGAACAGTTACTAATTAGGTAACTGACATAACTCACATGGGACTCGAGTGTTGCCAAGAACGCGCATACTTTGTCTGCTGTTTAGTGTTTACACTACACATTTACAAGACTCGAGGACAGGCTGCCACATACTACAGCGCCAAGTGTGTAATAGATCAATTTGCACCCTATTACATTAATTGACCAGCGTTAGATCCGTCCGTGTAAATACCTTATGCCACTGTACTTATTTAGGACAAGAAGTCATTTACCGTGATCTACTTTATAGTGGCAAACTTTATCAAAAACGGCCCTTGGGCACTTTCGGAGCCTATTTCATCGACAAACAATACTATACTTAGAGATATTATCATATCTATGTACAATAAATAAATGACAAAATATATCTAGGTTTGTTCAGATTCCAAACCCGGAATGGAGAAGTTCAGTAATTTTTATTTTAAGCTCTTCGTAAACTCCGTGGGAATTAAAAATTATCAATGAAAGAATTATTATGATATGTCGCGTAGTTTCTAAAATATTTGATTTCAAATTTTCGACGCGATGACGTCACTTTCCAACGTCGGCTACGTGCCGCGAAATTTACAAGAATTTGAAATGTCTGTTAATATAATATTTACTTGGTGTATTCGTATACACGCTCTACTGCGACAATATATTGTACATAAAGAATAAATAAATAAATAAATAAATAAAAATAGTTTTAAGCGATTTTGTACACCTAGTAACATTCTCCATTATCCTAGACATATCGTCGGTGATATTCTGAAACCGCGGAACTAACAGTGTTAAAAACCGCGTATTTACAAAACTAGCAAAATCGAGATTTCGCGGGCTTAGCTTCGTTGTAGTGATTAGCTGCGTTCTGTGAAGATGGCTGGGCCTATTATTCAATAGGAAGCCGTGAAATCGAATTTCTTTTAATCCGCGTAACGTCAGTTGATTGTTTATTGTGCCCAAACCGCGTATCTGCGCATCATGGTGTCTTTGTTTAACGAAGCGTGCGGGAAACAGTGTAATTTTAAATATAAATGCTGCATGAACTGGCAACTTACACATCCCGCAAACATTAATTGAACCGTCTCCAGTGACGCAACTGCCATGTTTCCTTTTTTTCGGGTGTATCCCACTACAAAAAACACTGAAAAAGATCATGATAGCATTGCATACTGTGAAACTCTGACAATAGTTTCTGAGCCTTCTCCTGGCCCTAGAGCATCATCTTTGATGATTTTAAATGTTCCAGAAGCTTTTGATTTTTCTACGGATGATGTAGATAATGATGTATGGAGTCAACCTCCATTTTGAGCGTGACCTTTATCTAGATACTTTTGTGTAATTGTTGTATTTTTGTCTACTGCTAATCTTAGAAGGGCATTAGAAACTCTTGTATTTCTGTTCTGTTCAGTGCAGCCATCCATCCAGATGACAACATCCCTGCAATCTTCTTCTAATAACTTAGTTAACTTCAGGCTACCGATATCAGGCTATACCATTCAACGTTTTCATTATAAATAGACTCAGATGGAGTAGCAATATGCTGTAAATCATTTTATTGTTATCGTTTTAAGCCCTATTACGTTCCATTATCCGAAATAACAAATTTACAGCATATTGCTACTCCATCTCTTCGAGTCTATTTATAATGAAAACGTTGAATGGTATATTGTGAAGAGAGAAATTGAGCCTGAAGTTAACTAAGTTATTAGAAGAAGATGGATTGCAGGGATGTTGTCATCTGGACGGATGGCTGCACTGAACAGAACAGAAATACAATAGTTTCTAATGCCCTTCTAACATAAGCAGTAGACAAAAATACAATAATTACACAAAAGTATCAGGAAAAAGGTCACATTCAAAATGGAGGTTGACTCCGTACACTCCGTAGTGGAAAGAAAGCTGAAAAATGTTGAAATTTTTCTTCCTTCTCAGTATGCCTCAGTTACAAAAGAAGCCAGGAAGCATCCTTCTCTATACCAGGTTTTTCAACCAGATTACACCTTTTTTAAAGACTAAAAGAATACCAAATACCAAATAGATGATTCCATTGGTCCTGGGCGTTCTGCTGGAGATGATTGCGTAGTGGATCTGAGGGTTTTAAAGGATAATCTAATCTAACGGCACAATAGAGTTTAAAAAACACTTTAAAGATGATTTCAGCCCACTTCCTCGGAGACCAAAACCTATTTCAGCTGTAGTTAATAATGTACCTCTCCTGTATTCATCTAGGCTGCCTATATATGACAGTAAGTATCAGCACTTACAGCAATTGTGATACCTGCAGATTGTCACTAAACTTATTATACCATAATTTGCCATTTAAGAAAAAGTTATGTTCTATTGATCTCATTTTTAACAAAGACCTCAATGTGCAATTATTATTCTACTCAGAAGTAATATTTTTATACGTTTTGTTCTTCATTTTTAGTTTTAACTGTTAATTAGTAAGTACCCTCTCAACAAGGTATGTTTAACATACTAAGCTAGAAAGAGCTATTTTTTTAATTATGGGAATTTATGGTGTTAATTTCCTGTATATGGTTGATTACCTAATGTAACGGTAGTAAATATGTGCCAAAAATTAAACTCTGAAGTTGACTGAATAAATAATTATAAGATGTTGATTGTATTCTTTTGTTTTATTTCGGCGGACAATTCCGCGTAAGTGACATAAAAAAAACTTATTTTGATTTAATTTGTGATAATGAAACCGCGAAAGTCGATTTACTAATTAATTAATACAATTTTAATATAACTAATGCCTACAATATCAAGAAGAATATTATAATTTGACAATTTAAAAGTTTAAACAATAGAAATTCATGTGGTTTAGTAATTATTATGTTTTTCCTCGTTCCTGTAAAATTCACTGCACCTACCTTACGCGGTTTTAAACACTGTTAGTTCCGCGGTTTCAGAATATCACCGACGATATCCGAAATAACCAAAAAAAAAACGCAATACTATAGCAGTCATCCGATCATCGCGATCGCAGCTGGCCCGCCAGGTGTGCTCGAGGCCTAAGACAGTCTGCCAGGCGATTCCCACGTGCGGACACGCCCCCCGCGATCACGTGACCTCAGTTACGTCACGTGAATGTAACCACGCGTCAAGATAACGGAGTGGCCATAAGTGACAGAATGTCACTTATAACGATAGAAGGGATAAGATATGGCAAAAGAGCCAGTGACCTAAATAGTGTTCCTCTTAAACTAACTGTGACCCAGTTAGTTTAAGAGATACCATCAATATGTCACTTACGAAGTTCAAAAACAAAATGTATGGGATTTGACGTAAGGTTTGCTAGATGAGATACTTAATTCTCTTGTCATTTAGCGAACTTTATGTCAAATCTTTATAAAGAAATAGGTATAACTCCATACTGACACCCTGGGGTAACACATAACGTCGCTTTACCTTCACAACCTCGTATCTATAAAACTACAACTTTTCAGTAGAGTCAAAAGACTTAATCATTTTAGATTTTACTGTGACATGGATTTTGTTTTAAATGAGGTTCAGTTCAGTACAGTATACATCAAAAATCCATGTCATAATAAAATCTAAACTTATTAAGTTTTTGACTCTACTAAAAAGTTGTAGTTTTTTAGATACGAGGTTGATAATGTAAAGCGACGATAACCTACTTTTTATAAATAATATGCATTGCATAGCTATAATGTCTCGAAAATAAAATCTAAAATTAACCAATCCTATTGATGCTACTTTTATTTTTAGGACAGTGTTGGTTACTATTGTTATAGTTTAAAACAATGCAAGGACAACAAGGACAACAACGGACAAAAGGTGCCTAGGCTACACTGTTTACAAATTACGTTTCTCATTTTCCTGGTAATGTAGCCCAAGCAGGGACAATTGACACCTATGTATTCGTAAATTCTCGTAATATTTTCAATTTGCTCTCAGACACATAGTAGAGTTGGTAGTTTCGTTTTTCCAAACGTATATTCTAGTAATATATTATGTATGGTACTAACTACAAACTGGTAACATGGTATTTTTGCAACTCTCACATAAAATAGGTCAGACGAAAGTGACACGTGGTCAGTATCTTATTACAAGCCAGGCATTTTACGCCTCCATCGGGACTCGTAGGTTTGCTTTTTACTAGTTTTTAAATAATTCAGTTCAACTGAGCCACACACGCAAAGTGACCAGCTAAAGTTATTAACATAAAATAGGTTAATACTAAAAATAAATTATAGTAACCTACTATAACAACTATCCTCACCGATTTCGGTGTCGCTAGACGATTTCATTGAATCCAGGCCCCAGATACGCTGGAGTCACTTTATAGTGCCCAAGTGTATGCGCAATACACAAGGACACTCTCTCTCTCTTCCTTTTACTCTCGTAAACCAGTGGCACGGTCGTACGTACCACGCATTGTCGAGACGAGACCCCATGGGCTATACCATATAGATATAGTATGCCTTTAGTATAGCTACTTGGTATAAGAGCTGGTACACATTAGGCGCTTACAAACGCGCGCTTTGTCAAACGCGCGTTTAGAGAACCAGGCCAGGAGTTCAGTACAGACAGTATACTCTGTACAATGTAGGTACATACTCAGCGCGCGCTTTTTCTTTATCCAAAAACGCGCATCAGCAAAGCGCGCGTCAATAAGCGCCTAATGTGTACCAGCTCTAATTAGACCCTAGGCCTAGAGATATAGATAGCGTTTGTAGTCAAATTTAGGCAACTATAATTTAATGTAGCTTTTGATGGTTTTTGGTCCGAACTCTCATTAAGGAACGCATATAAAAATAAAAGAAATACCTAGGTAAACTTAATTTTAAATTAAATTTAAATTATAATCCCACGGGATATTTTTGTAAGATCGATAATCGGGTACATTTTTTCTCCATATTTCTTACCGACATTTTGTATGACGTGTGCGTTGAATTATTACGATCAGGGGCCGTATTATGATCTTTCACAATACCAGCCTGGTTCCAGGCAATTCAATAATACTGTCTTAAACTGCCTTGTTCCTTTTCATATGACAGCGTCATGTTATACAAAATGGATCCACCCTAGTTTGGTTGTCTGAAAGTGACATTCGGAAGCAAGTCCAGTGTCAAGTGTCCGCTAAATAGCTGTCATCATGCAGTTATGTGATCGTAATATGTTGTATGGCGTAAACTGGCTGGAAATAAGAGCTTGTAATAGGCCCCCTGTATGTTCTTTCATTCATTTTTACCTAAAAAGTCGATCACCGTTTGTCGTCCGTGGATCGCCACCCTAAGCGGTTCAGAAATACTCGCCACTACCAAAAGGAGCATTGAATGAACTATTGATTTCGTCTCAAGTGAGACCGGGTTTATTGTACTATTTGGATTGAAAGTTAAATTACCTACAGCGTTCAAGTCAAATAGCGGAATATCCGTTTTCGTGCGGCTATATTTAGACATGCTTTCGATTTCCACTCGAGGTTATTAAAGGTTTACCGGCGAACTCACTTTTGTGTCATTAAGTCGGATCATTAGTGCTGGACATTATGAATTACATACTGAACTGCCGGACCTCTAGTATGGCCGACACGTAATGCTAGATTTTAAACTCCTGCACCTATTTCAGATTCGGTTTTCGTTGAAACCAGACTTCGAAGGAACCGTTTTATAGTGCTTAAGCGTGAGCGTAATACAAGAGAATAATATCATCAATTTACTCTCATAACTCAGTGGGCTGTTACACGACTGGCGGGTGAACAGGCGTAGGACCGACTTTTAACATGCCCATCCGACACATGGCTATAATATATATACTTTATTCTAATTGATTTACGCTTTAGAGTCTACGGACGGTCACAGAGGCGTTAAGCAAACAATCTGCGATTATGGAGCCCACCCCTGCTGGTCTAGCGTGTGCGAGCCTCAAAACGCCGACCAACCGCAGCCTTACGTCCGTCTGGTATCGATCGGTCGAAGGAGAACATTTTTTATGTATGAAGGAATAAAACCTGTCTTCTCATCGATAAATTAGTAATATACTTATCATAAAAGGTAAGTATAACATGTCATAAGGAAATAGGCAGTAGGTAGCCTGGCGTACCTATATGAAACGTCACGACATCGTGTCGTCAACGTGACATGGCAATTTTAAAACTGATTTGGATGTCTCATATGGCGCCAGGCGCCCTGCAGTGTGTTTTCTTATCAGATTATCTTGCACATGTAACACCTAATCTATTGCGAAAATGAAAATGATGTACAGTTAAACCACGAACCGAATACGATTTTGTCTTTCATCATGGGGCCATCATTATTTTAATATCCATAGTAAACTGAAGACTGTGGAGATAAATTGTACAGGGCTGTAGGTTTTAATCTCTAACAGCCGCACTCGGATACATTTTTAGAGACATTACGTCGGAGTTAATAAGTTAAGATTTTGACAATAAATTTCGTTTTTTCTGTACATATCTCCAGTAAGTCCTTCAGAGAAAAAATAACGGCCGTTTTTCCATACAGAAACCGGGTTCGCGAAAATTAAGACCAGATTTTCGGCTGTGTTTAAACTTTAAACATCCAGAAAAACAAAATTGGTGTACATTTTACGATAAAATCGAAACAGGAACATAGCTCAAGACCTTTTTTACCCGACTTCGGCGGAGCCAAAAGGAAGGGTAATGATTTTGGCAGTCTATGTATGTATGTATGTATGTATGTTTGTATGTATGTATGTATGTTCCCTCGTAGCGGTTAAACTACTGGTCCGATTTTAATAAATGAGGTATCAATCGATTGGTAATGATGCCGCGAGTAACATAGGCTATAAAATTTTTCGAAAAATTTTGGATTTTGAAAATTATACCTCAAAAACTATCTCAAAAAAAATTAAATTAACATAATTGTCTCGTGTTTGGTATCAAAAGATAGGTCTTGGCAAGCACATTACGAATATGTATTTGAATATTTTATTAATTGTTATATTTCATTGTTAAATTCAAAATAACGTTTAAAATGCGGTCGTACAAGTAGTATCTAGGAGTTGTTTAGTTACTTTCTATGCGTTAATTGAACGTTAATTTAATAAAAATATAATGTTATATTTGATGTGGAAATTGAAAAATATAAAATAAAATAAAAGTTTAAAAACTATAACCCGACTTCGTAAAAAACTGGTCTAAAAAGGCTGAAACAAGAAAAAATTCAATTTGAAATCCAGAAATTCATAGGTACAAAAATGGTCAAGCTAGAGCCGAGGTCGGACCCGCTAACTCATAATATTCGTCTGCTGTTGCAATACTTAATCCCAAAAGCGGGTGCGACCACGGCTCTAGGTTGACCATTTTTGTACCTATGCATTTCTGGATTTCAAATTGAATTTTTTCTTGTTTCAGCCTTTTTAGACCAGTTTTTTACGAAGTCGGGTTATAGTTTTTAAACTTTTTTAATTTTAAATTTTTCTAGCCCGTGGTGTTTCCTTTTAAGTAATCATTGTCTCTGAGTGGAGCTGTAAGTATTTATAGAAAAACAGCAATCTACCCATAGAGCCACGAAGTACTACAATTATTTGAATCAGGTACCTACCTACTTATTTGAAGCGATCAATCACCGATAACAAGTAAAAACAGACGTACTTGACGTAAATACATCTTGTTCGGTACATTTTTCCGTCAATTTTTACTGACCTTCATGAGTTATTTTCATCAGTTTTTGTGTTATCAATAGTCAGACACAAATACTCAATTGCATAATATTTTGAAAACATAAATTGGATATGATATTTACTACTAATATGAGCAATTTTAGTTGAAAATCGTATCTGGTACAGTGTGATAATATTTGTTAGGTATAATTAACAAAAATTTTATATACCTAATAGGTAGTCTGTTATTTCAGCGTTAAAACATACCAATTATACACATCGATTTCTTTAATATATGAAGCAACTTACTGAAATTCTATATTATTTATTATTTATATAATATATATAACCTTACATTGAGAATGAAAATTTTTATTTCCAAATAAAACTTAACAAGTTACTCTTTGAATATCAACACAAGTAGCTACCACTGGTTCAACTTTTACCTGTCGAGAAAAATCGGCGTAAGAATTAGTTCATCTTTTAGCAAAAATACATTTTTACTAAAAGATTGGCTAAAAGATAAATTATACCTATAGTAAAAATACTATATGCCTATGTAGGTAGACCATGTGGTCTAGTGGTTCAATTCACAATTTGGAACAACAAGAAATGTTGTTTTCAAGTCTGGATAGAACATTGCAGGCTGATCATGTAATTCAAGACTAACAAGAAAGATGACAAACAGTGTAAAATAACTCCTGTGTAATCCAGATTCCGGAGTTTCAATAAAACCAGACACCATCACCAAGATTGATGAGATGGGTTAATAGAATTAATAATAATAATTTAAATAGGTACTACAATATCATTCAATAAATAGTAAAATTTTCATAAACAATATTACTGTTTATTGTATTGTATCATATCGTAAATAAATATTAAAGTAGGTACTTGAGGAGAGTGCATAGTAGTTAGAGATTTTTTCAATAGTGAAACTATATTTTATATATATATAGGTATATATCTAGAATGTTCACCCCCGAAAGACTGATCAAACATCTCAAGTTTGCAAAGTTGTTGCAAGTAAGTACAATAGATAATATACTACAGAGAAGGTAAACAAAGTAGGGAGTCAATACTACCCTGGGGCCTTACCCTACAAACTGATTTGATTCTGATTCAGATTCAATCATGCCATGTACTCCCGAATAAATTGACATTTGTTTATTTTGATTCTCAGTCGATTGATATGGGGTACAAAACAATAAGATGATTTTCTTTATCCTGATTAGTTTAAAAGTAATCCCATAAATAAAATATCAAAAGTTGTTGAGATTGAACTGATTTGATTCTCGATTGTGTCTGAAGTAAGCCTGCTGATATTGCATTCAAAATAAACAATATTTAGACGAATTTTAAACATGCTGTTGTTATTTTTACTTACCCATCTGTAGTCACTGAGTTGACCGACAACGCCTCTGGAAATATCATCTTATCGGGTTCTTCCGTCTTCTCTTCAAGTGGTGTGTTGATAACTTCTGGTTCGATTGGTGGCAACAGCGGTAGCTTGCTTTCAAAGTTAGCTGGTTTTTGAGACACATTGTGAAGTCCGGAGAGATCCACATCTTCATTAACATCATCTACTTGAAGAGCTTCCGATACGGCCAAAATGAAAAGGGCACAACTGTGGATAGATAAGAACATAGTAAGTATAATATATATATATATATATTAAACACATACAATACGTCAACTTATCGTATGTGGTGGGTAATTGTTTCAGTCCCTGTCTAACGAGTTCTAAATGTATATTTTGTTATTTTAATTTAAGAAATTAAATTAATGTTAAGGTACCTTGAAACAACAGATACTGTCAGCAAAGACGTGTAAATAATACACAGTCCACCCTTCATCGTAATATTAATGAAATATCGACAGTCAAGTTCATTTTGTGCGTAAATTTAAAACATTTTAACACTGGTTTATAAAAATATTAATGAAAATCACTGATCACTGGTACACGTCAAGAAGCACTTTCACTATTTAACTGACTTCACCGAATTTTAAAAACAGCTGTTTTTACACTTCGAAATAAAAAAATTGGTCACTGATCACTGATGAGCAGAGCAGACATTCATTCCATTTTTCGTTGGAATTTGTTGAATTTGACATTTGGCATATGTATTTTTTTCTTTCTTACTTCTTTTTTCCTTGTGATAAAGATTAAATAATTACACGACATTGGTAGAAATTTAAAAATTATATTTATTAAAAATGTGGACCAATGAAAATAAAACATTTAATGATTTAACTATTTTGTGATTGGTGGAAACTGACATTTAGCGTTTAAGTGTTTTTTTAATAGATTGAGGCGATGAATTAAGAATGCTGTAGTTGTGATTTAATAAAAATCTTCGAAATTATCTATATTATTATGCTTTATTTATTATACCTACAAATAGAAAAATAACATTTACGTACGTATCATGATAGTCGACACCTTAACTTTTTTTAAACAATACCATAGCGCAATATTGAATGCTTTTGAAAAAGTAAACTTAAAAAAAAATAGACATCGACGTCGAAAACGTCATAGGTACTTAAAACATATCTGTCAAATTAATTATCATAGCGTTGGTGTCGGTTCGAATTTGTATTTATAATAAATAAAATGGAAGCATTATTTGCAATTCCGTATAATGTTTTGGAAATACCAAATATAAAGATAAAGAAGCCATCGTGGCTTCAAGCTCCTTCTGCTATGACGACGTTCTCTTTCGTTTTACTTTCATATTTTTTAGTAACCGGAGGTTAGTCGGTATACTTTTATGGTGTCTTCTGTATTGCTTACAGTAATAATCTAATTAGAATATCTTTGTTGAAGGAATAATATACGACGTGATTGTGGAACCGCCAAGTGTCGGATCTACGACGGACGAACATGGACACAGCAGGCCTGTCGCGTTTATGCCTAACCGCGTCAACGGTCAATACATCATGGAAGGCTTAGCGTCCAGTTTTCTGTTCTCCCTCGGAGGCCTAGGATTTATAATACTGGACCGCACCCACAACCCCTCCACACCCAAACTTAACAGAATTTTGTTGATATCAGTGGCATTTATCTGTATTTTAGTATCTTTCTTCACAACCTGGATATTTATGAGAATGAAGCTGCCTGGTTATTTACAAAACTAAGTATAAACATCTCATTTCAAATTGTTTATTTACATCCATAAATAAATATTTTTATACTACAATTATATCTTTATTTAACACATCACTTCAATTTTTTAACATTTTTGTAACATTGGGCATACTTACCAGTGTAATAAAATAGAAAAAAAGTAATATAATTACATTACCACTAATATATGAAAATCTTATAATTTTAATATTGCCAAAATCTAAATGAATTAGGTATACCTATAGCTCAGGTGGTATTAATAATAATCATGGTTTATATTCATAATAATTATAGAAGTTAGCATGGTCAGATGGAGAGTGAAACCAAAGATTTGTTGTCAAAGATCCAAGATAACTTTGCATCAGTTTTGCCTACAGTAATAAGTCAAACAATCAATTAATCACTAGAGAAAATTATTGAGAAGAAAAGTGTTCTCTAATTTTTATTTATTACGAAGAATAACATTGAGTATTTCAATTTTTTTATAGTACCTATAAACCCTAATAAAAATATTTAAACTATTGATTAGTGTCCTCATCCTTGTCTGTCATGCGACTTTTCCAACATATTAGACAAAGACAGAAAGATTGAATAGCTGATTGGTTGTGTAAATATTTTTATTAAAAGGTGGTATGCGAACTGTGTATACAGTTAATAATGTACAAATTGGCAGTTTACAAGTATCACAACATAAAGTGAATTTCCCAACATTTATAACAAACAGGGAGACAAAATCTTATCACTAATTATATTTACTTAAATATAACTTCTAAAAACATAAAAAGGTACTTCACCAAATCAAAGGTATAAAAAATCGATTTCAATAAAACAATTCCTTAAAATATAATAATATTATTAAATCTCTGACCAAATTCACTAAATGAGATATAGTTAAACTCATTTTACACCCTTAATTATAGTAAAGTGTGAATAAACTCAGATTACTTACTCACCTTTCCTTCTTACCTTTCTTTCCTTCACCATTACATTAAGCTATTTTTTTTATTTAGCTGCCTAGAGCTGAACCCTAGGGTAGTTCTAGATGCCAACACTGACTTACTCTTTATAAATAAATGGGAGTATAATAAAAAAACATCAAATGATTGTAATAACATAAAGTAAGTTTGTAAAAAACATTTAGGAAAAATTGTTAAAAAAGTTACATTACTATATAAAAGAGATCTTTGGTTTTCTTTTAACAACCATTCATACATACTAGAAAAGATAAAATACATATAAAAGTTACTGGCAGTGATGTATGTTCTCACAGAACTTTTTGTATGCTTAATTATATTAATAGAATAATATGTAACACCTCAAAATAGCTGCTGAATAAAAAACTTTAACTTTACATGTTTAAGCTTATGTAAATATTACCAGTAGTATGTACTGGGTAAAAACTATTTACTAAAGAGATTCTGTACTGAGAAATATTTATGTACTTGTGAAGATTATGCTCTTGACTATACCGCTTGTTGCATTATATTCGCTCCTTCCTTATTATATTCTCTTTTACTCTTTAACTTCATAGCCTTATCCTGAATGAGCTGAAAAAACATTTTATTATAAATTAAGATAAGTAAATATTTTATAAGAAAAAGCTTTCTCATTACCTTTCCTCACCCCTCTTCATCAAAACCCTGGTTACCATCTAGCACAAAAGTACTCATCAAGACAAGTCAAATGAGCCCAAACTCAAAGGGGTGTGTCGTTTCATTACTGAGTCCCTATAGCCATCTTCTAGCTACATCATTAGATCAGCTCCATGTCAAGAAAATATTTTGTTGTGATCTGATTTACATATGCATGCAGAGTTTCAGTTCATCGGTAACAATAAAGTAGGTCAAATTTGAATAATTAAAACTATAGAACTTGTAGAATATCAAAATGTTATTTGTTATATTGGTTATGAAAAATTATGTTTTGTGACATTGTACCTTTGCATAACATAATGTACATACACTTTTCAATACTCACTGGCAAAAATCAGAGCTCTTGTCAATGATGTGCTCAAACTCAGCAAAAGACAGAGCCCCATCATCATCTAAGTCAGCTTCCTCCAGAACATTCTGCACCAGTTGCTGCAGCTCGGAGTCACTGAGCTTCAACTCGGCACCGCACAACCTCTCTATCACCTCCCTTAGATCTGACACTCCGATCATGTCGTCACCATCAAAGTCTAAAAATATTTAAAGTCTTTATCCTTGCATTATTCAATTTTAAATATTTGTATTAATAATTTTTAATACTAAATAATATATTGTTTTGATGATGAAATTAACATCCATCTTAATTTTATGTGCCTTATCTATTTTTATACTTTAGTAGTCAATATTATTAAATTCATTTGAATATCCTTATTCTTAATTTAAATTAAGTGGCATAAACAACTTATTACCAAATATTCTAAAGGCATGCTCGGCCTTAACAGCTTTAGGAGCATTCTCACTGAACACTGACATCATGTCCAGGAAGTCCTCAAATGTGCAGTCCCCATCATTGCTGGAACTAAACACCTTGCAGATTCTGTCCCTAAATGGATTGACCCTCAGCTCTGGGTATTGCAGTATTTTCGCCATCGGGAGTTTAGCATTCTTGTTGTGTCCCACCTTCTCCGGTGCCAATGCCTTGAACTTTAGATGTGCACTGAAAATTTATCATTCAGGTTTTATTAAGATTCGTATAAACATATTGGTATATTTTTATACCTAAGTTGGTTTGATACTTACTATAATACTTCTTTTTTGGTAAAGTAAGTTAGATCCTGAAATTGGAACATACTTTCATATTATTATGATTGTCTATCACATTACTTTCATAGCAAAACATTGTTTTTTGGCTCTAATAAATTGTTAAATTAGAAGTTCAAATTTATTAATTATAAATGATTTATTTGTATTAATTTTAAATATAGTGCTTACCTCGTAGTCCTGGAGTTCTTCTTCTGTAAATTGACTTTTGCCTTGACCCATAGTAGGTATTTGATTTATTAGGATTTAAACAGAATGAAGGTGTGGTAATGAATCACCAAAGTGCTAAATTTATGAGTAAACTGATAAGTGATACGGAATGTTAAAGATTTTCTAAATACAGAACAACAACAACGAAACTGAACAAAAATGTTAAATATTAAAAATGTCAATGTCAATTGTCAAACTCTATATCGTGACGTTTAGTTTTTTTTTGTTAAATTATGTAGTGGTAAAGGAAAAACGGATAAAAATAAAATAAACATCCTTCTAGGTACCTATAAAACAAAAGTTACAAGCGTATATCAGTGACAATGATAATTGCTATAGGTTATTAAAACTGACCATTGGTCGTGAAGTCCAAAGACTAGTCAACGTCCACTTCTGAACTGCACTGACGCAATTGTCTCTATCGCGCTAGAGCTGGCTAGCTAAGGCACTGCGAGACAGCAATAGATTTTATAAATACCTATTTTGTATTTCTCTCAACCGTGGTGTTTCCTCTTGAGAAGTCAGTCAATTCAATAGATGTTGTAGGCCTACACTATATTATAATATACTAATTGAAAATTCTGGGGTAGCTTTGTCGAGAACTTAGTTTAATAGTTTTAAAACACGCAGATTTCTAAGTTGGATTTCTTTAACATTTCTTATTACATAATATTATCATTAATAATAGGTAATGCATATTATTAATTAGGCTAGTAATTTAGGCTAATTAACTTTTTGATCATTTTGTGTTTCCTCAGTATCTGAAACATTAAGAGTGAATAGGTAGGTACCTAATATTTATCTTAGCTAATTATGGGCAACAAAATATATTTAAATGTGAGTAGAGATTTTACCATTCTTTCTTCTAGAAGCAAATATAACTCTCCGTTTGTACGGGCCGTTGGGTATCAGCTCACACAACACGGGGTAAGTGTGATTACAGCTGGTGGACTTCCAAGTGCGTTGGCGGGTAAGCACCACGCACGGCAGGCGGCGCCGCGGGTGTCCGGGAGCCCAGGCGCGGTATGTGCTGCAGTCTAACGTGTCACCTTGGAAAGGATTTGGTATCTCAACTCTTGTTTACATTAATTTTATACCAGTATTAAAAATAGGATTAGATTAAAAACCGCACTTTTAACTTCTCTGACTGGTGTATTGGGTGGGCTCTATCGTAAGTGATGAACTTTACTTCTATTTATTTAACTGGGTATAATTATGTAAAGCGGGATCATTTGTGGTTGTTTGCCCTACACACAAGTCACAACACACTTACATATTGTAATGTGTTACATGCCACTGACAATCTGACTTGCCCCCTGCTCTGATGCCAGAAGCTGGACCATGAGTAATGATGGGAAATGAGGTATCTGTGTCTCGGACACTTGTGATCGTTTATCTTTAGGCGACCCGTCTCGTTTCCCGGTTTATTCCATAAAAGTTATTTAATATTAGACATTAAGACCCAACTCACATTGGCACAGAGCGAAGCCTCGCGTTGTTTCGTGTTTATCCCCGTAGCATATTCATCTCTATTTTCTAACGATTTAACTTTTAAGGTACAAATTATGAAAATGCATAATTATATAGTATATCTAGTATGGAGCGAGCGGTGCGTGGCGTAATGTAAGGAAAAAAACACGGAATTGGAGAATCTCCTCCTTTTTTTGGAAGCTTTGACTCTGCCTCAGTCTGAATTCTGAAAAATAATGATTGACGAACTACCTGTAGTCCGTAATACAAGTAATAGGTATTTATCTTAACTAACACATGCGTCTTATCTTCTTTGTATACGTATGTAATATACTTTTTGCAGAAATAAATTACAAATTACCATTAATGCTGTAATAAACACTAGCATTATCTCTCCACAGTCCGCAGTAGGCGCTGTCCACCTGCGACACCAGCAGCAACTGCGCCAACGCGTCAGTCCTCTGTTCGCTGATGACGTCAGCCAGCACCGAGCTCTGGTTGCGGCAGGCCTGCTGCGCTTGCGTGTAGTTCATCCGCGTCGGGCTGAGGTGGAACATACCGGTTCCGGGCACACACGTAGAGTTTACTGACGCTGGACAACGAAGAAAAACATGTTTAATTTGACGGAAGACTCCTGATTTGGTGGCATAGTCCAGCTCGGCCGACAGCGGCCACATGACACGTTGCTTAAAGTAATCCTTATCACTAGGCTATCAATAAAGCCATAGTGGTGATATCTCTAGATTGCCCTCACTCAAAACCTGAAATTGCCTTTTGACGAGTTATAATTTTTTGCATAAGAGTTTTTTCTTTGAATGCGCTACTCTAAAGTACATATATTATCCGATTTAAGAATTTGTTTCAGTGTTAAATAGTCTATTTAGTGAGGAATAGGGAGTAGGCCAGCAAGAGTCACGAATTATCTATCTTGTCACGCGACCAATAGATTGCAAATAAGGAATATATTTTCAGAATGGGGGGTTTATATGTACTATTTCACGCGGACTATGTCATACAACGGTTGCTGAAAGAAGACTTACGCAATGGTTTCCCGTAAATGCTGTAATAATCATAACTTGTATCATTGACTAGAGATAGTCCACCATCAGACTCAGCACACTTCAGCAGCTCGCACGTGTACTCCAGGGGTTTAGTCAGGTTCAAATCCCGTGGGCTAAAGTTTAAAGCCAGTGCCTTCTTCTCTATACCCAGCCTCTGGCAACTGGTAAGGGAGGTAAAGTTCTCTCTCGCCAGAATTCCCAGCTTGGATTTATGGCATTTCTCCAGCAGGTGGTATTTCGGGATCCCTGGTGAATCCCCTGAGCACCTTATATCGTTGGCTTCAGTCACCAAATGAAATGAACATAAAAATTGTGTTGAAAACCAACAAAACGCACAATTACTATTCAGGAACTTCATATTGGAAGTCTCCAACTCGCATATCGCATAGTCATGCGATATGCGAGCTGTAGCGATTAGCGACAGACTGTTGACCATGATTTAGAAAAAAAAAACTCGGTATATAGGTAAGTTGGATGTACCGTCAGAAAAGAACTGTGATAAAACAAAATGTCATGTCGAGAGAATGGATGACGAACGATTGACGAAAAAAGTGTATAAGGCGAGTGTGAATGGAAGTGTGGGAAGGGGTAGACCTAGGCGGACGTTTCAAGACCAAATTAGAGACGTCTTGAAAAAAGGCCAGGTCAAGAGTACCCTAAACCGAAGAGCGTGTATGAAGAGAATAATGAAAGTGGACGAAGCGAAACAAGTGTGTAAGGATCGTAGCAAGTGGAAAGAAGTGGTCTCTGCCTACCCCTACGGGAAAGAGGCGTGATGGTATGTATAAAACAAAATACGGGGTACGTACACAACAATATGTCTTTTAACTTTGTTAACTTTTTATTCTGTTTGTTTTGATTTTTAGGTTGGTAAATAAAAGTATTAAATTCTAGATACTAACTTGATGTGGCATTATACTTCTTTAGCGAGTAGTAACGTATTAAATACGTTAATTCTAGAGACGGATCTTGAGATTAATGTAGGTACTTATAACTTAATACTGTTCGATGTATTCTAAAATGTTTAAGTGATAGTTTGTACTCAATTTTCTCCAAATCATAATTTTGCAACATATAACCTTCATCTATTCATGTCTTCATTATTATTAAGGATTAAGATATTTATTTCACATAGCTCATTGCTGACCATACATTAGGTACTCATAGTTTGACATGAAAATAATACCTGCCATAATAATTATACCGAATGAGTTCATTCCCATCCTTGGTTCCCATCCGATCTATTGTACTATCAAAACGCCTATGTTGAGCTAGAAATCACAAAATACGCCCTTACTGAATTCTTAAATTACTTATGTATCTAGGTCATGGACGCGGGTAGTACTAGGTTATATGTAAAAATCGGCGATAAGTAGAGCAACATCAGTGTAAAATGGTAATTTGAGCTAAATAATAACGAAAAAATAAATACTTAAGTACAATAAAACAAAAATGTTTATAAATGGAGCAAACTACCATACTGCCACTACCTTAACTGCCACTTCATTATACCAAATGGCAACTAATCTTCATCAAACAAAAAATAATCACGTAATTGATGTACATACAATGTGCATACCTACATAAAAACTCTTTTTTTGGAAGTCGGTTAAAATTATACTATAATAATACCTACTCGCTGCTGACTCAAAACTTTGATAAAACTTTTTTGTGATAAAGCAAAGCCAAGTCAAAATCTAGACGTCATGCTCATATTTGCCAAAAGTTGTGAAATGTAGTTATAAATCGTTGAATAATTTACTTTTTATGGTAATTAAAATAAATAAAGGAGAACAATAAAATATGGGTTGCTTTTATTCGAAGCCTGTAGATAAAGTAAGTACCTATATTACTACGCGTACTTTAAGAAAAGTTCGTCTAAACGGTGGTTTTGTGGATTTGTCATTAATTTACAGTTTTACTTTAGTGGTTATGAAGAGGCCTAACCGTCTTTGCCGTTGGTGGTGACTATTTGAAACTTAGGAGTGTCTGTGTCCTTTTTGCTTGGATTGCACTCGAGAACATACTCTCAAACTCTAATTATGGTGTTTGGCGAGTAAGTAGAGAATTGTCTAATTGCTCAAGCTATCATTTCATTTTTTTTCAGGAAAACCCTATCTACGACATGTCTCCCATCCGGCATCTGCCGGTGATCTTCGTGAACGGTGTACCGGGCGCCGGGAACCAGACGGTGGCGGAGACCATCGCAGCCATCACCGGCTACAGCACGGTGCGCCCGGGTGAGCTGCTGCGCGCTGAGGCGACCAGAGAAACTCCACGGGGCTGCTTCATCGCGGACAAGCTACGGGCGCAGGAGGAGATACCTGACGTTAGTTAATAGTAGAGGATGGATGTCGAATCTAGGTTGTAGAAGCGCAGTTTGATAGAGATCGTTGGGAAATAAAAGTGAGGGTGACGGAAACAATGAGGCAAGAGGGGAGGTAAATCAGATACCTATAGAATATATTCAAACTAACTGTCCCGGATAACTACTACCGAGTTATATCAATACACTAAAACCTTCCTCAAGGAGCAGTGTATCGGTGGGTAAAAAGAGCACGAAGATCGGTGCAATGCTGAACACACAGAAGCGGCGAAAGACTTTGTTTTATAATACGTAAGGATAAATAATTTACATTTCAGCAAGTAACGGTGGACATAATAAAGGAGAGCATGTTGCGGCAGCAGGACGCAACTGGGTTCATTCTAGTGGGCTTCCCGCGTACGCGCCGCATGTCCAGCATCTTTAACCGCCAGGTCAAGAGCCCGGATAAGATCGTCGCACTCGAGGTGGACGATGAGGTAATATTGCCTATTGATTCAAGTCAAGAAAATACAATAAAACGCCTTTCTATCTTAGATAAACGTCATAGATGTTTCTGTTGGGTTTTCTATTGTATTTTTTTTTTGCTAATTGATGGCGAGGTGCCTGGTGTTTAGTGCCGATGTCGACAAGCGGAAACTAGATCCTCTAATTCATTTTTCCTAAAAATTCTAAAAACTCCTGAGCAAAGGCATAGATAGGGGCTGGACAGATTTTTGCTTAAATTTTAACTCAACTAGATCACAATAGAAACCAAATATTTTACTAAATGATATGCAGGTGGCGGCGACCCGTCTGCAGAACAAGCTGTCAGAGATGGGGCGGCCGAAGTCGGAGGTGAACTCGGCGCGGCAGATAGTGCGGGAGGCAGCCAGCAAGGTCAAGAGTGTTCACAAGCGGTTCAGCGGTGACATTGTCACGGTGAGAGCTCTGCAAACAGCTGCTCTCTCTCTTTTTCCCTCAGAACAAGCTGTCGGCTGGGCGGTCGGATTCAGAAGTCAAGTCGGCGTGGCAGATCATGCGTTTGGCACCCAGCAAGGTAAAGAGTGTGCACAAGCGGTTCAGCGGCAACATCGACTAAATGAGAGCTCTGCGAACAGCTGCTCTCTCTCTCTCTTTCTAAGAACAAGCAATGGGAGCTGGCGCGGTGGCGCGGTTGGAGTCGGAAGTCAACTCGACGTGACTACTATGATATCTCTATCACAACAGGCTATGGGAGCCAGGGTTGCTGGAGTCGAGGGTCGACTCGGTGCGGCAGATACGATCTTGCGTCGTTGCATCTCTTTGTCATTGATGGAGCTCCGCAATTACATCTTTTTCCTCTGCACTGCTATATGAAGAGTAGAGGAAAAAGACTGAGCATGATAAATAGACTCTTACAATATAGGGGTACCTCTCTTGTATCGGCGTTTCTCCTTCGAAACTACTGACCCAACTTCACTTCATCCCTAATTTGACCTCAAAATAAATGCATTTCAATATACTATAATGTGGAATTGTAACAAAAATTGGTGTTTCAGGTAAACAGTACCGACAATCCTACAACACTGGCGTCCACCCTGAAGGAGATGCTCTCGGATATGGTCCGGAGCCACAACCAGAACCAGGAGGAGAATAGAGGAGATGAGAAGATGACAGGTGTGATTTCATACCCCACCCTCCTAACAGAGGCGCAGCAGGAGGAAGAGGTAGTCCAGCCTCAACAGATCATCGAAGAGCATGTGTAGATTGTGTAACGCTTTTACACGAAAGGCGGAACTGAGACAAGTGTAATCAGTTGACGTATCGCATTGTACAGGCATTTTCCTCATGCTATTTCTATGTGTAGGAGCGTACGGTTTCATCAAGTATGGTTTAATCAAAGTTGGCAAAAATTTGGTATATACTGTCATGCCATATTGTGTAATCGATAAAATTATAATTTTAGACTGAATAGTTAGTTCAGTGTTTTATATTGTTTTGTATGCTATTGTATTTTATTAATTAAATAAATGTTTTTTCGGATGTTTTATCACTTATTACCCTTTGCTAATGACGAACAGGATCATATCGGTCATATAACATTTTATATTAAGTTGCACACGAGCTGTTTTCAGTAATTGAATATAAGGCAATATGTAATTTAATATTATAAAAGGCAGTTTTCACGGCTATAATATTATAATCACCACGTCACTTTGGTCACAGACAAGGCCACTTTAATGTATAGTACAATTATTGTATTACGCTCTAATTTGTCGAGAAATTAGATTCGGATATCGCGCAACAATACAGTATTATGTACCTATTGTGATGAATTAGAGTTTACTTACAATATGTACTTTAAAAATTACATAATTAAAAACTGGTTAAAGTACCTAAATTACTATCGAAACTATAAACATAATAAAAAAGTCAATCTCAATCGGAGCCCTCTGGCAAAGTACGATCAAACTGATACGTTTGCCGAGGTAAGCGCTAGCCCTGGGCTGTGCCCTGGGGTCATTGGTCATATCCACAAGTCTTATCCTTTAAAACGAAGTGTAGCACTGTAACCCCGTTGGCCAAAAAAAAATACACTTAGAGACAGAATGTATCCACCACCAATGTATTCATATTTCCGCTTTTCGTGGGTCTCGGCGTACATAGTGCAGCCGCCGCGCCGCCCTGCCCTCCTTGTAGTGTCCATCACGCGCGACGCTACCAGCGTATCCACGTAGGTAGCGTCCCACACCAGCGCTCTCCCGCGGCTTCATGGAATCGGAGACTTCATAAGGTGCCGTCGTCACGTGCTATACCCATTGGCTCGAGTATGGCCGGCACGTTGACGGTGGCAACTGGCAGGTGCTCTGCGGATAATGTAATTTATGGAGGCATGGTGGGTTTGGCAGTCGGCACTGCTACGGCAGTACAGTCCATGGTGTCCCTGGCGGACCACCGTGGCACCACAATGACAACGATGAGGTTCGTCGGTGGCGGTACCTAAGTGAAGACTGACTGAAAGTGAGAAACTATGGTTATCCAATAGAGTTCATATTGGATTGTGATTCACTTTTTCATGCAAATGGTAAAAAGTAGCTGTTTGCCGTCTCAATTCGATAGTTAAGGTCGTGTTTCACCAAGCAATGTTAAAGTTAACGCCATGTTATTTTCTCATTCATTGACAGGGAATATGAGAGGGATAACATGATATTTAACGAAGGATTAACTTTAACATTGCTTGGTGAAACACGCCCTAAGTATTGTTGTTAATCATTTATTTTGGGAAAATGATAATTAAAATAAATAATATTATTATTATTATATTTGAGGCAACCAGAATATTGGATGATGACAAAACTTAAATTAAAAACTTTTTAGACATAAAAATTGCTTTCTGTACTGGCCACTTCTTTTTTTATAATTTTCAAAAATCAATTTTCTATCAACAATTGACATGCGACGTTTTCATTTGTCACAAGAATGCGTGGATTTCGAAAACAACATCGATTTTGAATATTTTTGAATGCAAAACACCGACCTGCATGTCGACAAAAGTATTTGATATTTTCTAATTAAGTGTAAAACTAAGCTATCATCCTGGATAAATCAGTGATCAAAGTTATGAAGATCAAGTTACGTTAGTATTTTTCGTTTTATTTTGAACATTGCCATTATTTTAACCTATTTAGTGGCTAATGAAATCAGCGACATTTGGTAATAAGTAACCTGAAGTAGGTAAATGATAGTATAATATTTTGTGTATAGTAATTATTTGAGGCATAGACTTAACTAATATTATAGGTAATATATTTTATAAGTTTAAAGCTTTACACAAACTAGCAGGGAGTTTATAATAAGGAAATAGACTATTACAAATAAGTGTAATTATATCCTTATATTTCATTCCTTTTCTTCTAAAATATTAAATAAACCTAACGTTTCGTTTTCTTCCTAAAATTCAAATTTTAGGCAGCTCTTCTACGATTACGGAATATTTACGTAAAAGAGTTGCGAGAGCTTACGTAGCAACATCAGAATCCTTTCCAGCCGGTCCATCGCCCTCGATGGAGGATATGAGCGCTCGAATGAACTGGCCCATGATGAGCCAGCCCATGATGGACGAGCTGCAGTACCAGCAGCAGACCGTCCTCGTGGGCTCCGTGAAGAAGCGGCGCGGGAACCTGCCCAAGAGCTCCGTCCGCATCCTCAAGCGATGGCTCTACGACCACCGCTACAACGCCTACCCGAGCGACACGGAGAAGATTGCGTTGAGCCATGAAGCTAATTTGACTGTGTTACAGGTAAGCTATGTTTAGGCTTAAAGCATTTTTGTGTAATTTATTTTTCACCTCACAATATTAAATGTACATAGTTGACATTTTCAGCATCTTCTTATATATAAAAATGAATCGCTGTTTGTTAGTCTCGCTAAAACTCGAAAACGGCACCGATTTGGTTATTTTTGATCTTGAAATATTCGTGGAAGTCCAGGGAAGGTTTAAACGGTGAGAAAATTAGCTATTTGTATGCTCAACGAGGTGGGCACGGATTAACTAGTATATATTGTGTTACCGGCCAAACCCAATTTAAGTACAAACTAGTTTTGCCTAGGCTTAACTAGTTCTTCTTATAGGCGATAGGATTAACCAGTATAGCCTAGTCCAAACTAATTTGTCCTAAGCCCGATAGGATAGACCAGTTTAGACTAGGCCAAACTAGTTGATCCTGATATAGATACGCATACTCTAGGATAAACTGGTATGGCCTAGTCTAAACAGTTAAAACATTTGGCGAACTAGGTTGTCCTTAAATCGGGTTTGGCCGGTAACATATACAATACATACTAGCTGACCCGTGCCCACTTCGTTTATCATACAAACCTTCCCGGGACTTCCACGAATATTTCAAGACCAAAAATAGCCGAATCAGTTCAGCTGATCTCGAGTTTTAGCGAGACTTACGAACAGCAATTGATTTTTATATAGCCTATGTTACACAGTGATAATGTAGCTTTATAAGAAAAAAAGAATTATTAAAATCGGTCCAGAAATTTTTGAGTTAAGTCGTTACATACAAAAATACAAAATATCTTTCCTCTATATAATATTACCCCGGCTCCACATTACTCGCGAAGTTGAACAAAGTTAAACGAATAGGATAGTGTAGATATGCACTTCGGCTTACCTCGTCAAACTTTACTAGTACTTCGCCGTACTTCGCCAAGGAACTCCGCGAGTAGTGTGGAGCCGACTTTAGTGTAGATGTAGAATTATATAGATATTATATATTTTGATTATGCACAAGAATTTAGAACTAATTAGGACAAATACTAACTACGTTCTATTTTACCGATTGTCAATACAACTGAATTCAGTTCGCTCAGTAATTGAGTGCGCGGTGCAAGAGGTTTTAATTTCGCCAAATGAACAAAAAAGTATATTATATTTCCAAGTTGTGCACGTATTTTAAATATAATAAAACCTTAAATGCACAAGTTCCACATGAGTTCTCCAGATGCTTACAACGAGGCCGGATTGGCCAGGTGTGACTCACCACATGCACTAGCAGTCAATACATGTGCATACAGGTGTGCAACTGGTTTATCAACGCGCGGCGGCGCATCCTGCCCGACATGATCCGCAAGGACGGCCACGACCCGCAGCAGTACACCATCTCTCGGCGCGGGCGCAAGCCGGCCGCCCCGCCGCAGTACCGACCACCCGCCCTGCCCGCCCTGTCCGCCCCGCACTGGGGCGGCGTCGAGGTGCAGGTCAGTCACACTCAAATTCTGTAAGTTTCTGGAATGTCTTTTATGGCACGGTTCAAAAACCGATCTATAAAATAAATAAAATTGCCTTTATTTTTTTTACAATTTTCTTATTTTTATAATGTTATCTCTGTAAAAATCCATCAGCATACATTTATAAAAAACCGATCTACCTATAATAAAATATTGATACTTACTATGTGACATCGGATTGCTATTAAATTCAATGGCAACATATCTTTTTACCCGACTTCGGCGAAGCCAAAAGAAAGGGTAATGATTTTGGCAGTCTATGTATGTATGTATGTATGTATGTTTGTATGTATGTATGTATGTTCCCTCGTAGCGGTTAAACTACTTGTCCGATTTTAATAAATAAGGTGTCAATCGATTCGTAGTGGCCCCGCGAGTAACATAGGCTATAAAATTTTTCGAAAAATTTTGTATTTTGAAAATTATACCTCAAAAACTATCTCCAAAAAAAATTAAATTAAGATAATTGTATCGTGTTTGGTATCAAAAGATAGGTCTTGGCAAGCACATTACAAATAAATATGTATTTAAATTTTTAATTAATTATTATATTTTATTGTTAAATTAAAAATAATCGTTTAAAATCCGGTCGTACAAATAGTATCTAGGAGTTGTTTAGTTACTTTCTATGTGTTAATTTAACGTTAGTTTAGTGAAAATATAATGTTATAGTTTATGAGGAAACAGAAAAATGTAAAATAAAATAAAAGATTAAAAAAACTATAACCCGACTTCGCAAAAAATAAAAGTTTAAAAAACTATAACCCGACTTCGCAAAACAGGGGTCTAAAAAGGCTGAAACAAGAAAATAATTTAATTTGAAATCCAGATATGCATACTGCATAGGTACAGATATGGTCAAGGTAGAGCCGTGGTCGTACCCGCTATTGGGGTTGTATATTACAACAGCAGACAAATATTATACTTAGATTTGTTTAGCGGGTACGACCACGGCTCTACCTTGACCATATCTGTACCTATGCATATCTGGATTTCAAATTGAATTATTTTCTTGTTTCAGCCTTTTTAGACCCCTTTTTTGCGAAGTCGGGTTATAGTTTTTTAAACTTTTATTTTTTTCGTAGATAGATCGGCTATTGCAATAAAAAAAAGAACCATTAACCAAGTTGTCATCACTAATTACGGCTAAGATAGAAAGAAGGCAACTCGGTTAAAGGCTCTGGAAAAGTTCAGGGTAAAATTTACCTTTCTGAATTCACCGGAATTTACAGACCTCGCCAAGATATTACGTTCTTGTATGATATCTTTGTGCGGGAGTTTTGACACCTGATTGACTTGAACAGCACGTGGAGAACGAGCACGGGGATTACGCCGGCTTGGGCGGAGGGGGCGGGGGCGCGCTGCTGGTGTACCGCGCGGAGGGCGGCGCGGAGTACGAGCCGGCCGCGTGGCACCCCGTCATCTACGGCAGCGACGAGGACCACAAGCCCATCATACCGGACCCGTGAGTACCGGCGTTGAGTCTACATTATACGATTGATATCGAAGTCTGAATCTAAGGCCCGTATTAATAAAACAATCTCAAACTCGGTTTCAAAAAGAAAAAAAAAACATAAGTAACGTTATTAACTTTTAAAAATAGAAATGAACGGTATTATCTTTCAAATAGAGCTTGCAATTGCAATTGAGACCAAGTTTGATATTGTTTATTAATATTCTCGCTATGTTGCTAAATGGCAACGCAACTAGTTGATAAATAACTAAAATATTGTTACTAGCGAACTCTTTTCACTTTGTCAATGATGATGATTATAATTATTGTTGATTCTATGTGATTGGTGGTACTGGTCATACGCTCTAGCTGCGCATGGTATAATATAGTATTTCTCTTTACTAAATCGAGCATCGTGACCAACCTAAATTAGCAAGTAAGCCATGTCGATTAACATAGTTTTTATAACTTTATAAAACTCTAGGCACGATTTAAAATTCAGCCATTTCCTTATACATACTTATATACTCATCCCTCTTCTATCCAACCATCCGACCACCAGTCGTAATATGGACCGAAGATAACTTCGGTATTTTACTTCATATTATTTAGTCCCGATTTCGCCAACGCACGTTAGTGTTAACGGCTTATTAAATTACCACGCCTTCTCATTCATTGACACGCCCTAAAGAGGCGTTTCACCGAGCAATGTTAAAGTTGATCCTTCGTTAAATAACATATTGTTCCTCTCTCATTCCTATCAATGAATGAGAGGGCATGGTAGTTTAACCAGCCGTTAACACTAACATGCGTTGGTGAAATTGGGACTTAGGGCGTGTTTCACCAAGCAACGTTAAAGCTAACGCCATGTTAAATATCATGTAATCCCTCTCGTATTTCCTGTCAATGAATGAGATGGAATGATATTTTAACATGGCGTTAACTTTATCATTGCTTGATGAAACACGGTCTTAATGTCTTAATGAAAACGTTAATGTGATTCCTTCGATGTAATGCTTTACTTAGATATGTTTTATTCATTTAATCATCATACACATTTTGTAGATAGGTGGACTTGATATCCTAAGGCATGCCTATCTACCAGCCAATCGTGGTAGCGAAACAAGTTTGTTAAGCTTCATTGATTTTTTTAAATTTAAAATCACTAGGTGATTTATCGACGAAAATTATTTGTGGGTGTCCTCAGACTGTCCACGATGCTCGCGCCAGGCGAGATGGTGGAGCTGACGGAGCACGGCTGGCAGCCGCAGCCGCCGCCGCTGGTGCGCCACGCGGACCCGCCGCCGCCCGTCGCCGTCGAGCTCGAGGTCACGACCACTGACATATAGCTGGATATACGCAAGCCAAGTTAAATGGAAGGAGGAACATCTAACAGATCTTTGACAACCTTTAGCACACTGACTGAAGGTATACCATACAGGTGTTTGGCATCTTTAACACAATCACGAGTAGATGAACATGAGAAAAGTCACGATATTGGGTAAGGCGACAAAGTGAGCGCGAGAGTGTTGGCCCCTCGTACCGCGAATTCGGATGACAGTGCAGCTCACCTTCTCGTCGCTACGTAATGACGGACGAATCGTGTTAGTAGTAAACATTGCGAATTATCTTGGCCGGAGCTGCAGCTTCATTAGATTTACGAGAGATCTTTTAAGTTTAACTGTGGTACACCTATAGGGTATAGATTATGAATGTTTCTGACCTAAATATAATGCTACAATCGTGGATTCCTTTTGAAGTGATTGGTCACCAATCATCTGGCAATGCATGTCAGCCAGCATAAACGTGTAAATAAAATAGTGGTACCTAGTAGGTACTTTAAAATTGAAATTATAATAATATTTTACTAAAATGAAGATTTAACTTTTTTATTTACAAAACGAGGCAAAAATTAGACTTAAGTATTCAATATTCTTTCAAATGTAATTTTAGCTGTTGTAAAAGTAGTGCAGTTTTTAACCTCTTATTCTACAGGTGAAACTGCATTGCAGATCTCGTTGTACAGTTCCTTTAGTATAATATTATATGGCTAATAGGGCTATATTTTACTGTAAATATTCAATTTCGCAATAAACTTTATAAAGCCTATTACAGCATTTTTATTAAATTCTTGATCCACATAATATATGTAACATTATTAGCAAGTTGGGTATTCAACATTTTGTAGCGTAGTCTTACTGGTTCAGAACTCCTGGTACTCAAAACGCGCGTTTGAAAGCGCCTTATGTGTACCCGCTCTTAAGGAGGCTTATGTCCAGAACGTCCACTTCTGATGATTGAAATGATAAAGATGATGATGATGATAGAAATTAAACACAGTAATATAACAAACAATATAATATAACAAGCGTGTAGTTTCCTATGTACAGTTGCCAGTCGCGGCTCAGTTGGCTGCGGCCGCCACGAGGGGGTCCAGCACCGCCACCACCTGGCTGAAGATGCTCTCCACTGAGTCTTCTGCGTTTATCTGCGGAACAGGAGAAAAACTTATATGAAGGCCTCCCCCAAGGTCTTCCACGTATCTCTTTTCTGTGCCAACACTGGCCAACCCGGCTGATGTGCATCTAAGTCCACAACTTACATACAATGTGTAAAATAAATGAGTGATAATACTTTAGGGTATGTAAGTGCCTCCTATGTAGAACTGTGCAAGTACCAGCGCTGCAAGACTTCGTTTTGACTTTCATGCTTGTATGAGAAATGCCCCAACATCATAAGTTTTCCCATACAATAAGTAAAAAAAAGTACCTCTTTCAGCGCTGGTACTTTCACAGTAAACTCTATATACCCACTCATACACACCCTAAAGTATTATCACTCATTAATATTACAGCCTGTATCTGCTAAAGCACTTTAGTTACTTTTGCGACGGTAGGTTCATCAAGCGATCCGAATGTTTATTTATCCCCAATAGGCAAAACCATAAAGTAATAAAAAAGTACCAACCCTTTTGAGTTTGCCGGGGTACTGCGCGAGCACCTGGTCGTTGTTGTCGAGGAAGGTCTTGAGGCGCAGCTTGATGGTGTCCTCGTTGTCGTCCGCGCGGCCCGAGCTCGCCGCGCGCCCCAGCAGCCGCTTCGTCAGGGTCTCGGAAGACGCTTCGAAGTAGATTATCACCTGGAAGAAGGCAATAGGCTTATTTGTGCACATAAAACAAAATACTAATAGAAGAAAACGTGACGACCTCCGTAGCGCAGTGGTTGAGCGCGTCGGTGCTCGAGCGAGAGCGCGGGTTCGAATCCCGCCGAGGGAACAAAATGTTCCTAGGTCATGGATGTGGATTAAATTTGTGTAGAATAAAATAAAAATCTTAAATATGTGCCTGTATATTATAAAAGTATTAAATATAATATATCCGTTGTCTGGTACCTGTAACACGGGGCCAGATTGACGTGGTGTGAAGCGTCCATAGAAAAAAAACTATGTAAAGGCTAGGTTACTGCTTCCAGACAACCTTACGATGATAAAAAGTTTCGAAACCTCCAAAACAAAAACGGAACCTTTTTACTTGGAAAATATGGATTTTTTCTACTGCTGACGTCGGGATATGTGGCTTTTCTTGGAGCGAGGTTCCTACACACTCGGAGTTGCCGCATTAAAACCTCAATGTGCCATCTCCTCCGTGTCGGTCTTCCACTTGGTTACGAGGGCAAATACAGAGCGGGTGATCTTATGTATTGCGTGTACATGTCTATTAAATGCATCCTGCGTTCTGAATGCAGTAATTACCACCGAAATCGGCGTAGACAGCTTTTTATTATGCGAGCTAGGTCAAAGACTTTCTGGGGTCACCCCAGTGCCCCTGCCAAATTAAGGCCGACACCTTACATTCATAACAGTCCATTTTGGACTATTATAACTTCCTGGGGGCCTATTACAAGCTCTTATTTCCAGCCAGATTACGCCATACAACATGGCTGCCTGGAATTTTCGTATTACGATCACTTATTGACAGCCAGTCAGCAGTCACATGATACTTGGCTTGGCTTTCCGAATGTCACTTTCAGACTGCCAAACTAGGGTCCATTCAAAATAACATGAGGTTGTAATATGGATGGGAACAAGCCAGTTTAAGGCCGTGTTATTGAATTGCCTGGAACCAGGCTGGTATTGTAACAGATCATAATACGGCCCCTGGTACATTATACTATACTAACAGAAACGGGTGCGATGGCGCTCTCGAACGCGATGCCCTGCGACTTCTCGCGCGGGTAGCCGTCCACGAGGAAGCCGTTGGCCTCGGCGGCCTTCGCCAGCATCGCCTCCTTCAGCAGCTCCAGGACGATCTCGTTTGGTACCAGTTCACCTGGAAATTGCAATCATGTTTTTAAATCATATAAAGAGGAAAGATTTGTTTGTTACCTCGCATTTAATATGTTCTGAACTACCTATCACATCGATTTTGATGGAATTTAGCACAAGCGACCTATAATAGGACCTAGACTAGGGCCCTAGAAAGGACATAAGACTATTTTTTATCACGGAAAAATGTACAGCTCCCACCTTTTTTTAGCACGTACGCAGTCGAAATGACTAGATAATCTAGATATTGGTATTGCAAAAAATACGGTCGCAGTACGTAATAAATTTCTTGATTCTTTAGCTACCCAGTTGTGTAATGCAATTTGTAGTCATTTGTTTCTTGCGTTCCTATAAAAGAAATTTTAGAGACTTATTCACGTCTAAATATGCCGAGTGCTCTTACCCCTTGGGTTAAATTGTTCATATTGACGACCTCTGTAGCAGCCACCACCGACGTGGGGGCCCGCCGAGGAAACAAAAGTTTTCAATATTCGTAGATCATGGACGTGTATAAATTTGTGTATTGATATAATAAAAATCTTATACACATAATATATAGTTATAGTATATTTCGTCGCTTTACCTTCACAACCTCGTATCAGTCGTATCTATAAAACTACAACTTTTCAGTAGAGACATGGCCTACCATCCCATACAATCTATCTTTAATACAAAAAGATTGCATTTGATGTCACTACTATTAACGTTTGTAAATTATAAAATTGAAATATGCCGAATTAAGTACAAATATTGACATTAAAATAGAGATAAGCATATTTTCTAAGCATTACATCACATTAAGCTAAATTCAACTCCTTAATTAAGAAGAAGATACGAAACGAAATTAGTAATTAGTATTTTCCAATAGTGGCGCTAGATGGCGGTTTACGGAATTTCTAAGGACTTCACCCTTTGCCGGTTGCATTGCCAGTATTAGGGTGATACCATTTTCTAGTACTAGGTCGTGTCTCTGTTATATATCTACTTTGTGGTAGAGTCAAAAAACTCAATAATTTTAGATTTTGTTTTAAATAAGGTTCAGTTATGTACAGTATACATTCCAAATCCATAACATCTAAAATTATTCCGTTTTTTCTCTCTCAACTTTTCAGTAGAGTTTTTAACTCTACTGAAAAGTTGTAGTTTTTTAGATACGAGGTTGAGAAGGTAAAGCGACTATTTGCGTTGTCTGGTACCTGTAACACAAGTTTTTCGTATACTACGTATACTTCGCACGGGGCCCGATGGTCGTGGTGTAAAGCGTCCATATAGTATTGATTATTATTGCGTACCTCTCTCCATGATGGCGGTGAGGGTCTTGGCGCGGTCGGAGCCGCTCTTGACCTCGGCCCGCAGCAGGTCGCCGGTGGACAGGTGCGTGAAGCCGTACTTGGCGATGATCTTCTCGCATTGCGTGCCCTTGCCGGACCCCGGGCCTCCGAGTATCCACACTATCGGCTTTTTGGTGGGGTCGATCGGTGCCTGGAAATATTTTTTTATGAAGTACAATTTACAAGACCACTAAACTGCATGACAGTTTGTCGATGGATTTATTGATTGTTTAATAACATTGTAACATTTAATGTAATATTATTGGTCAATACACATAAGGATTACCCCTCGATTCTCCCTTTTTGTAGATAAAGGGAGAATCGAGTAAAACCTGATTTAAATCGGCTTGGTATCTTTGGAGATTATCCCGTACAGACGGAGGGAATATGAACGACTGCTTTTATAATACTAGCTGTTCCCGCGACTTCGTTCGCGTGGTTTTGGCAACGAAAGTCCTCAAATGTGAATAATTTTTCCCGTTTTTCCAACATTTCCCACTGACGCTTCGCTCCTATTGGTCGCAGCGTAATGTTATATAGCCTATAGCCTTCCTCTTTATATGGACTATCCAACAAAAAAAGAATTTTTCAAATCGAACTAGTAGTTCCTGAGATTAGAGCGTTTAAAGAAACAAACAAACTCTCCCGCTTTATAATATTAGTATAGATGTACTGATTAGTTACTTCATTGAACAAAGTAGGTAGAGTCCTAACAAATAAATGATTTATTTTATGAAAACCGCCCCCAGCATGGAACAATTCATACAGACATCTACGCTATCCTCCGCAAAGGGTAACCAAGTACCTTGTACGCTTGGCACTTGGGCGACTTGCACTTCAGCGGGCACGCGACCACTTTCCCATCATGCGACTGATACTGAGGCTTACGCTTTGCGTCCATTTATATTTTTGTATTTTACATACATAAGATTTTGTTTTATATACTTTGTGATTTTGTTAATAGTACTCTTCTTGCCAGTAATGGAAGCACTAATGACAATTGGCAAGCACACCATAAACAATCGAAATGAGGATAGGTTGAATATGACTTGAATTCATAAACAAATTCCTCAATCAACAATTATTATTGATAAACAAATGAAATTTTACAAGTATACAAGTATCTACTAATTTTAATATTAGGTCCTTACTTAAGAAATTGGCGTTTGTATGGGAGGAACATAAAGGCGATTTTTTCTTATAAAATCTATTTTATTAATCAAAGTATGTACCATTGCTATCTATACACTTTTGCCATCTTATAGGTAGTTCATTGATCCCTTTACTAAAAAAACCATTCGGACGGGAATCAATGAAATCTTTGAAAGCGGTTTGGACTGCCTCATCGGAATTGAATTTTTTTCCTTGCAAGAAGTTATCCAAATTTCGACAAAAATGGTAATCTGTTGGAGCAAGGTCCGGAGAGTACGGTGGATGTCTTAGACATTTCAATTGAAGCTCCTCTAATTTGGTAGCCGTCTGTTGGGCCGTGTGTGGTCTAGCGTTGTCTTGAAGCAGCAGTGGCGTAGAGCGATTGACAAGTCTCGGTTGTTTAACGGCGAGCTTTTCCATCATGGTTTGCAGTTGCTGACAATAATTATAGACATCAGCCGTAATCGTCTGACCAGATTTATGAAAGCTATAGTGTACGACACCGGCACTAGTCCACCAAACGCTTACAAGTAACTTTTTTTGAGTCAATTTTCGCTTGGGGCAAGACTTTGCTGGTTCACCAGGGTTCAGCCATTGCGATGAGCGTTTACGATTATCGTACAGGATCCACTTTTCATCACATGTAATGATCTGATTTAAAATTCCTTCATTATTGTGCCGGTTGAGCAATGTAACGCAGCAGTCGACGCACGTTTGTCGGATTGCTTCACTCAATTCATGAGGTACCCACCTTTCAAGCTTTTTCACCTTCCCAATTTGCTTCAAGTGGATTAAAACGGTTTTGTCACTAACACCGCAACCTGCACCTAACTCTGATGTGGTTTGCTATGGATCTGCTTCCACAATAGCCTTCAATTCATCATTATCGACCTTGGTCTCCGGCCGTCCACGGGGCTTGTTCTGCAGGTCGAAATTTCGAAACGAACGAAAGCGTTGAAACCAAAAACGCACCGTGTTTTCTTTTGCGACACCACCCCATACACATCATTAATCCTTCGAGCCGTTTCTGCAGCACTGGTGCCACGGTGGAACTCGTACTCGTAAATAATGCGATATTTTAAGTTTTCCATTTTGTGAAATGAGTGACGCAGAAAAAAAAGCAAAAGAGAAAAAAACAAATGAATTACGGTTTTCAAAACACAAATGCATGAGTAAATAGCTGTTTAAATTTGAATTTGGAATTCCTAACCAAAGAGGATATATTTAATATCAAAGTGGCCAGTACGACAAAACGCTAATTTCATATTATGTAAGGACCTAATATTATAATTTAGTTGGCATTGTACTTTTTATACATTTAATGCTAATAGTAACTTAATATTAAGTTACATACTATCATTTTCTTTTTTTTAAAACGCATTATTCTTAATTAGATTAAAGGAAAATATTTATACAGGTACCTAAATATAATCTACATTTTTATAATCTTCATTATTACGTTCCAAAAAGAAAGAAATATGAAATAAAAAAGAAATGAAAGTATGCATCATAAGTAAAGTTGTTAATTTTTTAAACTGGCGATCTATAGTTTTTAATCTGAGGTGGCAATCGCAATTCTTGGGACCAAGTTTGAGATTGTTTTATTAATACGGGCCTAGAATCGGAATTGAGACTCACTAATCGTAATTTGAAACCCATTGCTTAGTCTCGGCTAGGGCTGAGAATCTCGGCTCATTTTGGCCGAGAGCCGAGACTAAGTGGCTCGATTTTTGGTCGAGAGCCGAGACCTTGTTTGGACCTTAGTGTCCTTGTGTATTGCGGGCCCATAATAATGACTGCTGCATACACACCGATCAGTGTGGGGAGCTATGTTGTGTATAAATAGGACATAATACAGTGTACTGTGTAGGGAGACAGTCCCGAAATAACGTGATGTTGGCCGCCGTGCTATATCTGCATGAGGACGTGGGCGCGGGGGCAACCGACAGACGATCATAAACAACTACTGTAACCATACTAAGGGCCGATTTTTCAATCGTCAGATAACTTTTATCTAAGGAATAAATATGTGACTTTGACAGATATGGTATGAAACAAATGTCAAAGTCACATGTTTATTCAACAGATAAAGTTCTCTGACGATTGAAAAATCGGCCCTTAGATTATTAATAACTATTATTATCGAAAATCCTACCTTTATAGTATTAGTTTGTTAGACGTTCGTATAAATTCGCTATTTATTCTAATTAATTTATTAAAATCTTATGAGTAGTTTAGGCGCTAACCAATAACCATATCTATATAGCCTGCCAAAATCATTCCTTCCTTTTGAATAGTAATTTATTTTCAAAGTAGGTAGGTCAAAAAACTTTAAAATCTGATTTAGTTCAGGCGTTATAAGCAAAAACATTCATACATAGACTGCCATAGTCATTCCCTTCCTGAAGTAGTCAGGTAAAAATAAAATATGTTGCTACTGTAGCAGCTCTAGCAAATATGTACATATTAATAATAATATCTACGGATGCCTTACACCACGTTAGTCTGGTCCCGTGCTAAGTACCTACCAGAAGAACTTGTGTTACAGGTAGGTACTGAAATATATTTAATACTTTTATACAATACACATATTTAGGATTTTATTATATTAATTCACATCCATGACCCAGGAACTACATAATATATACTTTGACGACCTCCGTAGCGCAGTTGGTTGAGCGCCTTGGTGCTCGAACGAAAGGTCGCGGGTTCGAATCCCGCCGAGGGAACAAAAGTTTTCAATGTTCCTGGGTCATGGATGTGTATTTTTGTGTATAATATAATAAAAACCTTAAATATGTGTATAGTATAAAAGTATTAAATATATTTCCGTTGTCTGGTACCTGTAACACAAGTTCTTCGGATACTTAGCACAGGGCCAGATTGACGTGGTGTAAAGCGTCCATAGATATTATTATTATATTACCTTCGGCAGGATTCGAACCCGCGGCCTCTCGCTTGAGCACCGACGTGCTCAACCACTGTGCTACAGGTGTAGTCAAAATGTAATACATATTACAATAAGTATACCTATATATTCATTATATTGTTACTATGTCTAGTCTCTAGATCACACACTGACGACAATGCCGAGGTAATCTATTTTTGTTTATCCGACAATTACAGAGATAACAAACGATTGCTGACTCTTTTGCAATAGATTTAAAGTTTATAATCCAACAACAATAACTAACAATAAAACAAAATCGCATTGTTTATGAGATTTTAAGCAATTTGTTGTTGTCAGGGAAAATTTTAAATTTAAATGGTGAGTATGAGAATGCTTAAACTTTTGAGATGTCAGAAATATATTTAAATCTGATCGTCTATTCTAATACTTAATATTATAATTCCTCCTGCGCCGATTTCGGTAACGGTGGACGATTTCGTTGAAACCAGGAGTTAATGTGCCTAAGCGTATGCCCAATACACAGAAGCACTCTTTCTTTCTTCACTCTCGTAGCCCAGTGGGACGGATAACCGACACGACTGGCGGGAGATCAGGCGCAGGATCGATTTTTTAAATGCCCATCCGACGAATGGATCATATTTCTTGTCAGATAATCAGGTGATAAGCGTGCATTGTCCTAACCAAACTTGAAAACAACTTTTTTGTTGTTCCAACGCGGGAATCGAACCCACGACCTACTGAACCACTAGACCACGGATAGGAGGCGTATACTTAATATTATAAAGCTGAAGAGTTTATTTGTTTGTTTATTTGAACGCGCATAACTCATGACACGGGATCCAATATCGACAGCCAATCAAAATGTGAATTTAGCCTTAGGATGAAAAAAAATAAAAAAAACTTTTTTTAAATTATTTTCTTCCTAAGGCACTTCACATTGGCACGGTGTTGATGAGTCAAGTTTTTCATCTATTATAGCATGATATTCATCTCTATTCTGTATTGTGACATTATAGTGGTGGACCAATTAGCGCCATAATCCTGCATCGCGTTATCGAATTTTTTTAAGTCCGGCTCTATATTATACAGCTGAGCTGAAACTACATGTGGTATGTAGTTTTCTAGTACTCGCTCAGCGATTTCCCTTTGGGGCTTTCACTTATTCCCACATTATTTTAAGGTTAAGGTCAAATATCCTTGGGGTACCGGAGAAAGAATAGCATCTCCCCATCCACTTTTCCGTGGGTGTCGCAAAAGGCTACAGAGGGATACATATCCGGAAATTAACAGCAGCATTTCCGCAGACATTGTTACTATTTAACTGCGCTCGTTAAACCACCTGCCAAGCGTGTATCGGCCACTAAACCCATAGAATACTTTGGGGGAGACTTAGTACTGGACGTCATAGCTGGAAGTTGGAACGCCAAAGGTAGTATAAAAGTTCCAAACGTGCGTGATACTGAGACGTTCTCAATTGTCGATTCTAAGCTCACAGTCTAGGGCCCGTAATAATAAAGTAGTCTAGATCCCAACCTCACTTGAGAACCTATTTGACAGATAAAAAAACGTTTCACTTTTAAAAGTGAACAACTTTATTAATGTTACACAGTACTTCAATTTCTTTTCTTTTTGTACTGTAATATTCATATTATAGATTACAGAAAAACATTAAAATAAGTATATTCTATACATATTTTTATTATCTTTATTTTTACGTTTTAAAAAGAAAAGAATTAAAGTATGTAACTTTTTTTCCCCATTTTTTGGCCTGCACGGTTTGTGCGTCAGCCATAAAAGTAAGTAAAGTTGTTCATTTTTAAAAATGGAACGAAACGTTTTTTTTATCTGTCAAACAGGTCCTCAAGTGAGGTTGGGTTTTAGATTTCTTAATAATACAGTCCTAGAAGTGCCACGAAGTACCATCATCTTAATAATGATCATGTTTTGGAGGCGAGCCATTTCAGAATCTTTTTATGTGCGGACGTCGCGTCCTTTAATAATGTATTTATACTGACAATGTCACGATCATCAAAACATTTATGAAGAACCCGGCGTTACTTTGCGGATATTATTTCCCGAATATCTAAGTTCTGTTTTAATTTTTAGTTAACGAACTGGTAATGACGAATTATAGTTAAGAACACGTCAGCTTTAAAACAAAAATAATCTTGAAACAAAATGAATTCGTCTGTTTTGAAGCTACTTACGATGCCATAGAGACACACAGACACGTTAAACTTGTAATACCCTTATAATAATAAATTATAAAGAAGAAATATTGATCGAAGTAGAAATATTTATAGTTCTGGCATAAACAAACTAAGTGCAGCAGTCGGCAGCTTTATAAAAGGTTGATATAATTTTTATATTCTGTATATTTTATAGCTGTTGAAACTACGTTACTGCACTCAAGCCTCAATAAAACGTCAGCAATATAACATAACATTATTATTTAAATCAACTAGCGTTTGCTTTGTGGTCGAATCGAAATCGGTTTGTAATTTATAATTACAGGTCCTGAGGGTCTATTGTTAATTGTTGGTCTATAATGGAATCTTTGGGCATAATTTTTACCAATTTCCAGAAATCTGATAAATTCGAAATTTTGCAACATGTCAAGGCCAATGACGATGCAATCAAGCGTGTTTTGTTTTTAGTTTTTTAAACTATTATTAATATTATAATCCAAAATGGTGACACACAACACCGGCCTAATGGTATTCAGTCAGCCAGTAATTTCTTGAAGGAAAAAACCTTGACTACTTGAGTCTGTAGGCCAAGAAGGAACATTTGAAAGCTCCGAAAAAGTGAAGTTATCGAATATCAATTGCATTGATGTTGTCATGCATTTCCTACAATTATCTTTCAAATGTTCCTACTTGGCCCACAGAATATCCTACCCTACCTTCCAATCGAGCTTCAGCTTGTACCACGTGGTGACGAGCAGCACAATAAGGTACACATGCAAAGTCAGCCTCTCATCTTTAGCACTAGGTTTCATTTAACTGTCACTGTATTTTCAAATGTTTGTTTCGAAAATGTTAACTACGTAACTACACTCATTAATTATGTACGTTTTGAACATGTAAGTAGACAGGTAAACACTCAAGGGAGCTAGTTTTGTTACCATGTCTTCGATCTTCCTAAAAGGAAATAACAAGTTTGTAAACCAAAAACGAATATTCTACGTTTCCAATAACTCTTCAATTCCTATCACGTATGGCTCCTTCAGTTTTATCAATCTCTTTGTGTATATATGTTGCTATGTTTTCATATGTTTGTGTGTGTTTATTAGTACGTCTATAATAGCGTCTGTTTTTTGTTTACAATATATTCATGACGCATTGTGTCCTCTTCATTTCCATAAAAAATGGCGCGTATGCTAGTCCTTAACAATATATTATACGAAACAATTCTGGGATTTTCCACATATCACGTAGTCTTCAGCTGATTTTTGTTCTAACACATTCTAACACTTGAAAAATCGTGCTTCAGAATTCGTGAGTTCGTTACATAAACTGTCAATATGTCCAACCGTTTCCAAACGAAATGCCAAGCGGAGATAGCCAAGTCTCACGGAATACTGGATGTATTTAGAAATGAGAGTTTATATCTGTTCGCGATCTACGTCAATTTTCAGGGTTTGGTTGTTTCATTGCGTTGTATCGTACTTGATATTGTTCACATGTGGGAGCGACCCTGATTCTATCTGACTATCAGCTTTATTTTTTTACATAAAATCCGCGTTGTATTTTGCTCTGTCGTAACCCAAATTCATTTATAATGTATTAGAGATAGAGATTAATGATAATAATTTATGTAGAAATTGTAGTTAAATTTCTAATTATAGATTGCATGTTAAAATTATCTGAAACTAGCTGACCCGTGCCCACTTCGTTGAGCATACAAACCGTTTAAACTTTAATCCTTCCCGGGACTACCACGAATATTTGAAGACCAAAAATAGCCGAATCGGTACAGCCGTTCTCGAGTTTTAGCGAGACTAACGAACAGCAATTAATTTTTGTATAATAAGATGAAATATTGAAGTTTTCGCTTGTTTTGTGGGGCGCTTTACATTACCTACTACGGTATTAACTATTAACGGAGAATGAAAATAAATATATTTTCTTTCTGCGTGTAATAAAAAGAACCCAAACCCTAATGTTATTCGTGAAATCGTTTTTGTCGTTTCCATTAAAAAGGATCATTGCCAAGGGTCAAAAAAGCAACTTGGTACCTAGATTTGTTTTTATAAACACCGCTACGTAAAGCTCTACGTGAAAAGAACTATCTACGAAAACATGCCTCGATAATATATTAAGTAATTATTATAATATCAGTTGCTTATATTTAAATGAAACCTTTTTTCTATTGCAATAAAAATGAAAATCCAAAGTAATAGAGTTTTTTCAAAGACTAAATAATATATCTGTCAACATTTAGAACTTTTCTATTGGTCGGTACCTTGTTGGTTGAACTTTGGTTGAACTCTACGTAAAAGGTCAGGTTGCAAAAATCAATGATATAGGTATCTACACTTATATTATGTAAAATTACAATTAAATGATATAACTATAATACTGTTCATTTTAACAACAATGCTTTTACTCTAATTATTCACGAGAAATACGCTTATGACGTAACACTCTCGTAATCAGCAAAAAATTAAAAAAAACTAACCACTTTCAAAAATAGAACACAACATATTTTAAAATTATTGAGGAAATGACGCAGTTTTTGTGTCAATTATTTGTCCATATTTTAAAGCCACTCACCATATTTTTCGAATTGTACCGCGATATATCACGATCTGGGAAACACAGTATCACGGCGCGGCCGGCGCGGGGGGACTGCGGCTGTTCAGGCAGGCGGTCAAGGTCGCGGAACTGTGCCAGTCAACCCCGCGCGCGGGAAAATTTCAGACAAGATGGCGGATGACAGCCAATGCACTGAAAACAGCTGAAAACGCAGAAAAAATATAATCCGAAGATATCGTTGATTGAGTAGTTGGATAAGATAAGAATTTCTTTGATAACGATTTTGTAATGCAATTTTAATTACACACAATCGATATGTAAGGTAGTAACTAGTACACTTACACTTTTTCATTGTGCTGTTGGGGATTGATTTTTTAAATCTAGTTAAAAGTGCTTTTGATATATTTTTTTAATAAAACAAAATAAACGGCACAAATTTAGGCAGGAACTCTGCTGACCCGAAATAAAAACAATATATTTTTTATAAAAGTGCTTTTATTTTAATTACAAATACCAACTGCATGTACATTTTCTCTGTTTTGTGTATTGTGTTCTCGTTTTACATCGCCATATAAAGTATTCCATAAAAGTAACAGTTAGGTAATATTTTTCACTTTATAATTTGTATATTTTTGAACATATTTCTGCTTTTCTGTACGATAACTAACTGTGCCACATTGAACTAAATATAACTAAACTAAACATTGCTTATTTTGGCTAAATGTGTCAAAGAATTTTAACTAGGTATTTTGTCGCAGTTTGAAAATATATGCGCCAATAACTGGGTGTTAGGTACCTACTTTCATATTATTGAAATGTACCACTAGTCACTAGACTAATTTAAATAATATAATGTAGGTATTTAATAATTACTTATCAACTATAAGTTTTATATTTTTATAAATTTTGCTACTTTCGTTGGCCCCTGCAATGTGGTCTTTACCTTTGAAGGTTTTTGTCTACTCTAATATAATATTATAGAAATGCTCACTATTTTACTGTGTGAAAAAAGAGCTGGCTATTTTTGAGATTCAGCAGAAAATAGCTACTCATTTCTATAAGGTATTTAATTTGCAGGTTTCATTTTGTTTCAAGGAGGATAAACAAAAATATGGCGGATATGGATGCGTAACATTTGAGGCGGTTGGCTTGCGAACTGCCGCAGTCTGCACAGATTGCATGTTTTGTACTGGGACTGTACTGGGTATGTTGGGTACTGACTACTCGATATTACGGTTTTCGGTTACTTTTTAAAATATTCTTATGGGAGGACAAACCTTATGGTGGACTTAAGATATGCATAAATTGTATCAAAAACGCAAGGAAATGGAATGAACAGGTACATTTGATTAACAATCAAAGAAAAAATACTACTACATTATTGAAATGCATATTGGGTGACCTAATTATTGCTTTATTTTGCATTTCCTAATATGATATTCACTATGATGCACTTCGGATGATATACAAGTTATGGCGATTTGACGCAAATATATCTTACTTCTAAAGGCAATCTTTTGCTGATTGTCCTTTTACACGAATAGTTATCATACAATACATCCTATATAAAAATATTAATTTTACATCTACTCAAACGCTTGTACAAAAATTTGCTTACTCGTAACGATAGGCACTATACATAAGGTACTCGTTGTATTACTATGTTTATCTACAATGTGACTAGAAATTATAAAATACACATAGTGCTCTTTGGACACCTCTTTTGATCCCCATAACCATTTACTGGAGTCGTGTCAGTTTCCGTCTTTTCAATGTAAAACATGACAACAATTTGAACCCATTTTGTAAATCTATATTAATTACGTTACATATTTCCAATTTACAATAAAAAAGAGTGTCATGTGACGTTAGTCTGCTACTGCACACCTAAAGGATTTGTATAACGCCAAGAAAAAAAAACAAGCCGTCTATTGCTAACCCGCAACTGCCCGATCAAACGGATATAGACAACTGCAGCTCGAACTGAAATCAACAACTCGTACGAAAAATCGTCGAGGAAGAAACCAGTTAGGGTTACCTAACTCCTGTTTCTTCCTCCAAAACCAATTGAAATATGTTCCTGTTTCGATTTTATCATAAAATGTACTCCAATTGTTTCCCGGATATTTAAACACAGCCGAAAATCTGGCCATACTTTTTAGGGTTTTGACCGTCCATATCTCTTTAAATAAAAAATAAAAAAAAATAGGGACGAACAATATGAGAAAAAAAATTGTTACTCTAGCGGCATTATCCAGGGTGGAAACAGAAGTCGCGTAGAGCCCTTATTTGTATGACTAGAATCGCATCGACCAGAGCGTGTAGGTATAGAATTGTATAATAAAGTTTCAGACACAATTTGCTTAGACTAAAATGATAATCCTCTAAGTATTGCTTCAATAAATATTGACATATACCTATACGTAGCATATTGTGGCGTAAAAATAGTTTTGCAAAGAGATAGGAAACATTTTTTACTTCCTAGTAAGTTTTACTCGGATCAGGTATTTCTTTTTTAAATTTTCTCTTTCCAACAATTTTTTAAATATTCGACACAAGGCAACATTTACATTGCATAATATATTTAATTTACTAAAATATCGTGGTACAATTGAAACTATCGGCTAAATTAACAAGTGTAACATAAAATAGGTGGTCAGCTGTGTGAGGTAATACGTAAAAACATAAGGCCAGTAATAATACACCGAACTTACACTTTTTCCTCTTTACGTTGAAATATGACATTAAACCACACCACACGACCAGTTTCGATAAATGGCCCTATTTAATAATCGATTTATCTACAAGAATAAATAGATCACCATACACAGTGAAAACGTAGAGGTCTACGGTAGAGCTGTCAAATTGTATAGCGATCTATCTTTTCTTATAGTTAGATCGGTTATTAAAAGTCATCGTCAGTTCCATGATTACGTAACTTTGGTGGTCTTGCTTCGATGAACTTCGACTGTCATTTTGACGTTTGAACTTTTAAAAAACACGATTTATAAAGTTGAAATGTCAAAACTGTGACGTTTTAACTTTTAAATCGTGTTTTAAAAAGTTCAAGCGTCTAAAATATAACAGTTTATTTCCAGAAATTGCAAAGCCACTGGTCGTATATTATAATAAATTAAATGTAAATTACCCAATAAAGTAGGAAAACTGCAAGAAGTCCTGTGTATTATATGATGTATCATGAACCTACCTACAGTACACTCGATATTATATAAAAAGTTAAAAACATATGAATTTTCACTCACCGGGAGCATTTACTCAATATAATAAAAATGTGTTTAAAATGTGCGTGTTTATCTTCTTTTTTACTTGTTTTATATGTAACGTGGTGTAATATCCAAATGTGTAATTAATAAAATATGTCTATTTATTATTATAAGTATAATGTGTGCACCATTCCCAAGTCAAAAAAGACGTAGAAATTGTGATTGAATGTCCAATACACATTAGCCAAGAAACTTGACAAATAATTTAGTTTTCAGATGAATCACCAATTACTTACGTGGATCCCAGTATCCACTAGCGGGTGTGAGAGACAAACGTAATTCACGACATTTGGTATCTTTGATTTGTAATCTATACTATCTATACTAATATTATAAAGAGGTAACGTTTGATTGTTTGTTTGTTTGTTTGTTTGTTTGAATGGAATAGGCTCTGAAACCACTGAACCAATATGAAAAATTCTTTCACCGTTGGAAAGCTACATTCCTAGCACTGAACATAGGCTATATTATGTGTTTAAAAAAAGTAGGGTTCCTTACTAAAACCCCAAAAATGTAGCCCAAAGTGTAAAAAAACGACCTCCAAAATTTCTTACATCGTGTGCGCTTCGACAACGGCTTGACCAATTTCGCAAATTTTTTTACGGTATGTTCGTTATTGTTACGAAAAGGTTATTATGAAAGAAAATGTTGAAAAAAATAAGCAGAAAATTAGAAAAAAGAAGAAAATACGTGATGGTCACGCGGGGTTTGAACCTGGGCTCGATCGATTCACGTCGTTGGCAGTTTATATGACACGGCTGTCATGGCAACGTCATTATTTACAAATGGAAAATAAAAATTATGAAATGCTATAAATACCGTTTTTATATCAGCTTAAACTATTTGGATTAAAAAAATTATTAGGATTAACAAAAACATGAATCCAAATAGTTTCAGCTGATATAAATACGGTATGTATAGCATTTCCTAATTTTTGTTTTCCATTTGTAAACAACGCTGTTACCATGGCGACCGGTAGACGTTATAGACGTTTGGCTGCGTTTCCATTGACGCGGGGCGAGGCGGACAGGAGCTTGCGGTACCCGAATTGACCAATCACTATGCTCGAAATCTCTGCTCCACTCCGCTTGGGAACCACTAAGTTCCTATGCGCCCCGCTCCGCGTCAGTGAAAACGCCAAGATTGGAGAAGTTTTCCAAATACAAACAAATAAAATTGAAGTGTCAGTAAGTATGTAACTTTCAATGAGGGGTTTTCGAAGTGTCACTTTTAGGTACAGAGACTACCGTAAGATGGCGCTTGCATAATGTAATATGTCAAAAAATCTGTGATCTTTGTTGGGTGGCTATAATCTGGCAACCCCATTGGTTGCAAGATTATAGCTATTACCTATCCATTTTCAGGTAGTGAAATTATTCATAAAGTGGTTAAGTCGCTGTAGGTATGCTGTTTCATACACAAAAATAATCCTTTCAAATTCCTTTCTTAGTGATCTCCTACACTTCCGAGGAAACCTACATACATTATAGCTCGCTGGCTTCAATATCTTAGATTTTTCAAACAAATAATTAATCACACTTTTCTCCCGTTTCCGTAGGGATTTCGGGAAGTTCTTGTTTAGTACTCCCTACTTACATTCTAAGAAATATACATGGCAAATTTCAGCCTGCTGCCGAGTATTTTCGACTCTTAAGTGGTTGGTATACATATAATATATATTGAGAATATGTAGCCTGAACTGCAGTTGGATTAAACATTGGCTCTGACTGCTGCTGGAGCTGGTTAGCTTGCTGACAAGCTTCATTCCATGGGAATATAGAAGGAACAGCTTTTCTTTTAAGTATTTTTAGGCGATGAGCTGCAAACTTAAAAGTTTGGTTTTTAGGTATGAACTCCTAAGGTACCTACTGTAGTATGTTTCCATTAAGTTATGATACCCAAGATAGGTAACAAACATAAAGATATAATTATATTTAGGTTAAGAAATTAAAAAAATGTAACTAATTTAAGTCTAATGTCAATAAACTTTATTATTATTTCTTATTGCACGCTTAGATAAATATTTTACCTCTTGGGGCTATTGCCAAATGTGATGACGGAGAGATGAAATCTGGTGGCGTAAAGTGAGTTGAACATAATATGAAGGATTTTTTTCTTATAGTTAATCCTGTTTTTATATGTTTGATAGCCTCTATCCATCTTAGTCTCCGAGTTTCATCTTAGGGAAAGCGGTGGTTACCTATATTTTCACAAAATTGTACTACGCATGGACTAGCCATGTTTAGTTTAGTTCTCAGGGCACAATTAATAAATAATAAACTATTGCAAGTGAAAGAAAGAAAGTTGAAAGGTAAACAAACAAAAAACTAAGCGGAAATTGACATTTTACACAGGACTTGACATATTACTTAGGTTTAATGCCATCTATCAGCATTTTTCTTAAACTAGTAGAACTGTCAAAATAAAAACCGCTCATTAGCAACGTTTTTCTAAATACATATGACATTTTAAACGATATCTTCTGCTTTTTTTTGCATTGGCAACGATATTAACTGAAAACGAAAATGTAATTTAAAAAAAAATGTCTGTCAGCGTCTCTCTTTGCTCCGGCTAATCTCTGGAACGGCTGGACCAATTTTAACGAGACTTTCACTGGTAGATAGCTAAAGTTATAAGGATTAATTTAGGCTACTTTTCATCATCATCATCGTCGTCATCAAACTCATGATCACCGAATTGGCTGGACCGACTGTGACATTCACCGGGCTTAGCTTATGTTAGTAGGAGTAATCTATACATCTATATATTATGTATAAAAGTAAGTCGTGTTAGTTAAATTATTTATAACTCAAGAACGGCTTTATCGATATGGCTGAAAATTGGTGAGGAAGTAGCTTAGAGCAAGTAGACGGACATAGGATACTATTTATTCCATATTATGTCAGCGTTGCGGGTTCTGTGTTTGGGTTTCGCGTTGTGGGTTCCGCGTTGCGGGTTCCGGGTTTCCGTGTTGCGGGTTCCGGGTTCCGCGTTGCGGGTTTTGGGTTCCCATGCTGCTGGTTCCGCGTTGCGGGTTTCGGGTTCTCACGTTGCGGGTTCCGCGTTGCGGGTTCCGCGTTGCGGGTTCCACGTTGCGGGTTCCGCGTTGCGGGTTCCACGTTGCGGGTTTCGGGTTCCCGCGTTGCGGGTTCAGGGTTCCCGCGTTGCGGCTTCCGGGTTCCCGCGTTGCGGGTTCCGGGTTCCCGCGTTGCGGGTTCCGGGTTCCCGCGTTGCGGGTTCCGGCTTCCCGCGTTGCGGGTTCCGGGTTCCCGCGTTGCGGGTTCCGGGTTCCCGCGTAGCGGGTTCCGGGTTCCCGCGTTGCGGGTTCCGGGTTCCCGCGTTGCGGGTTCCGGGTTCCCGCGTTGCGGGTTCCGGGTTCCCGCGTTGCGGGTTCCGGGTTCCCGCGTTGCGGGTTCCGGGTTCCCGCGTTGCGGGTTCCGGGTTCCCGCGTTGCGGGTTCAGGGTTCCCGCGTTGCGGGTTCCGCGTTGCGGGTTCAGGGTTCTCACGTTGCGGGTTCCGCGTTGCGGGTTCCACGTTGCGGGTTCCGCGTTGCGGGTTCCACGTTGCGGGTTTCGGGTTCCCGCGTTGCGGGTTCAGGGTTCCCGCGTTGCGGCTTCCGGGTTCCCGCGTTGCGGGTTCCGGGTTCCCGCGTTGCGGGTTCCGGGTTCCCGCGTTGCGGGTTCCGGCTTCCCGCGTTGCGGGTTCCGGGTTCCCGCGTTGCGGGTTCCGGGTTCCCGCGTAGCGGGTTCCGGGTTCCCGCGTTGCGGGTTCCGGGTTCCCGCGTTGCGGGTTCCGGGTTCCCGCGTTGCGGGTTCCGGGTTCTCGCGTTGCGGGTTCCGGGTTCCCGCGTTGCGGGTTCCGGGTTCCCGCGTTGCGGGTTCAGGGTTCCCGCGTTGCGGGTTCCGCGTTGCGGGTTCAGGGTTCTCACGTTGCGGGTTCCGCGTTGCGGGTTCCGCGTTGCGGGTTCCACGTTGCGGGTTCCGCGTTGCGGGTTCCACGTTGCGGGTTCCGCGTTGCGGGTTCCACGTTGCGGGTTTCGGGTTCCCGCGTTGCGGGTTCAGGGTTCCCGCGTTGCGGGTTCCGGGTTCCCGCGTTGCGGGTTCCGGGTTCCCGCGTTGCGGGTTCCGGGTTCCCGCGTTGCGGGTTCCGGGTTCCCGCGTTGCGGGTTCCGGGTTCCCGCGTTGCGGGTTCCGGGTTCCCGCGTTGCGGGTTCCGGGTTCCCGCGTTGCGGGTTCCGGGTTCCCGCGTTGCGGGTTCCGGGTTCCCGCGTTGCGGGTTCCGGGTTCCCGCGTTGCGGGTTCCGGGTTCCCGCGTTGCGGGTTCCGGGTTCCCGCGTTGCGGGTTCCGGGTTCCCGCGTTGCGGGTTCCGGGTTCCCGCGTTGCGGGTTCCGGGTTCCCGCGTTGCGGGTTCCGCGTTGCGGGTTCCGCGTTGCGGGTTCCGGGTTCCCGCGTTGCGGGTTCCGCGTTGCGGGTTTCAAGTTCCCGCGTTGCGGGTTCAGGGTTCCCGCGTTGCGGGTCCCGGGTTCCCGCGTTGCGGGTTCCGGGTTCCCGCGTTGCGGGTTCCGGGTTCCCGCGTTTCGGGTTCTACGTTGTTTTTTTTTTAGTTGAATTTCATCATAAACTCTTTTTATGCTCAACGAAGTGGGCAAGGGTCAGCTAGTGGTTCATAAAGTCGGCAATATTCAGTGTTTAAATATTAAATGAAAACGTTTAGAAAATGTTACAGCAGGAAGTCGATATTATACAAGCGGTGCTCCTGGTAAGCGAAACCTTAATATGCTTAATGTTACTATATTTACAACAACAATACGAAAAGAAATCTACCCTTATATCTAGTGCTAAGGCACTTGTCGCACTTATATATTATTATACTATGTGCGGTATGGCATATTTTGTTTTCATAAAGTAACTTGCTACTACATACATCACGCTTATGAAATAGTACGTATATTTTTAACATATAAACGGTCTATTACTACAAAATAATATCTACAGTTATTTCTAGCTGTGCTTTCTTACTGTAACTTATTAAATAATTTTTCGGCACTTATCACTTTCACATAATATTATGTTTTTCAAGTTCATTCAAATACTGCGTTCGTTCCCTCCCATTCTATCCATTTTTTATTTTCCGCCGGTTTTTGTTGTTTATCGCTAACTCACCGGTTTATACCCGCGTTAATCGCTGTCCCACCAGTTTATACCCGCATTCATTGCTATCCTACCAGGTTATCCGCCTGTTCATCGCTAACCTTCCAATTTATACGCGTGTTCATCGCTACCCTTCCAATTTATACGCGTGTTCATCGCTAACCTTCCAGTTTATACGCGTGTTCATCTTTAATCTTCCAGTTTATACACGTGTTAATCGCTATAACACCGGTTCATATGCGCGTTCATTGCTAACACACCGGTTTACATGCATATTCATCGCTGGCTCACGGGTTTATCTCTGATCTATCGGTTTATACGCGATTTCATCGCTATACCACCGGTTTATTCGTATGCTTATCGCTTATCCACCGATATTCTTGTGTCAATCGCTATCCCAACGGTTTATATGTGAGTATTCATCGCTATATCGCCAGTGCTCTGCTCGTACAGCCGGCGCACGTCGTCGTGAGTCATCTGCGACACCGTCGGGATTCGCGTTGTGTTGTTTATTAAAGGTTTCACCTGTAAACATATGCAGTAGTTAGTACTGGGTTTTAAAATATAGGACATTGCCATCAAACACCCGTAACTATCAGCGGTCAATATGAATTACTAGTTTTAAAGTTATCTTAGATCGAATTATTTGCCATTTCATTTTAAGTCCGTATTTTACATCCTTAGATGTCAAACGTTAAAACCTGCATTGAGGTCACTTCATATTGCAAGACTCTGTGGCCAGCTAGGGTGTGCTGTATTCAGGGCTGTACTCAAAGTATTACACTAATGAGATTTTAATTACTTCAATGATTTACCTCAACGTTTGTTTTTTGCGTTATACGGCATTTAGCCAAGTTGCTATCTCTAATTACGACAAAGTTCGAAAACAAAAATGTATACGTGTTTCCTTATAATAACACCTAGATCAAGAATCTTCATACAAAGCATCGCACAACGATCGACTTAGACTTAATTATTAATTACTTAAGTTCGCTGACGTGCACACAAACAAAATAATTTTAATGTTGTAGAGTTTGCTTGAAAGTGAGGATATACCTATTCGTCAACGTAATTAGCAATGGCATGTTGGCTAAAGGCCCGAATGAGACCGTTCAATAATATCTACCTTGTTATTGGCTACGGGAATGAACCCGTTAGCGACGCCGTTGGGGACGCCATTGGGGACGCCGTTAGCGAGCGCGCCCGCCATGCGCGTCGCCGCGCCCGCCAGCCGCAGCGCCGTGCCGTCTGACAGAGGATAGTAATAGGTTTTTATTGTTATTTAGTATTGCAATTTCCACGCAAGATGTGTGCTACAACTGGCTTATGAAATCAAACCATTGAAATTTCTCAAGCGGTTGGGAAAATCATTATAACGTTGCAACGGCTTTCGTGAATCTATACCTCTCTATACCTCTCTCTCTGTCTATACCTACTGTTGTATTGTTTTCTGGTCTTACAATAGGTACTATCATAAGATCATGTCCGAGCAAACTCCCAGAATAGAAGACATGAATCGATGAAGGTAATGTCGCAAAAAATGTACCCAAAAAATTTTGTTGTAAACTGTCACTTAAACATTTTAGGATATGTTGTAACGTATTAAGTACATTGATTCTAGAGACGGATCTTTAGATTAGTGTACTTAATACTTTACGACGTATACTAAATGTTTAAGTGACAGTTTGAACTCAATTTTCTCGAAATCATAATTTTGCTACATATCACCTTCATCAATTCCTGTCTTTAATTAATAATAGAACATTCAGCTCTTATATACACATACATAACACTTAAAAAACTTTGAAAATTCTCCGGCTCCCTCGGGAGGACGTGAACCAGTTTAACTTAAAATCGAACATAGGATAGTCGAGCTCTTAAAGATGTTCTTTATGTACTGGATCACGCTTCATACAAATCTAGGCCATAAATTTAAACAGCCGCTACTAGTCCTCGTGGTCCAAATGATCCTTGTCCGTTGCTTATACCATAATATCGTGTACCTCTGGTGTCGGGCCGGGGCTGCGCAGTGGCGGGCGTAATGGCGGAGATCTCCTCGGCCTTGCTCATCTCCTCCAGCAGCACCCGCGTGAACTCCGCCTGCACCTCCGCCGAGTCTGTGTCGCCATCCACCTGGAAATATAGGGTTTATGACGTAGATGTTGCGTTGTGGAAAAGGACGTCCCCGCTAAACTTATGTTTTGTCGCAATAAAAGGTAGCTTATATTTTATTACCATGACACTTTTTTGCTATTGTTTTATAGTTGGTAAATTTTTTGCTTGGAAGAAATTAGTGAGGCCGCCACAGTTTATTTTTTATTTTTCTACATTTCTTAATGTATGTACTTCATGTTATCTATATCTATACTAATATTATAAAGAGGTAACGTTTGATTGTTTGTTTGTTTGTTTGAATGGAATAGGCTCTGAAACCACTGAACCAATATGAAAAATTCTTTCACCGTTGGAAAGCTACATTCCTAGCGCTGAACATAGGCTATATTATATGTTTAAAAAAAGTAGGGTTCCTTACTAAAACCCCAAAAATGTAGCCCAAAGTGTAAAAAAACTACCTCCAAAATTTCTTACATCGTATGCGCTTCGACAACGGCTTGACCAATTTCGCAAATTTTTTTTACGGTATGTTCGTTATTGTTACGAAAAGGTTATTATGAAAGAAAATGTTGAAAAAAATAAGCAGAAAATTAGAAAAAAGAAGAAAATACGTGATGGTCACGCGGGGTTTGAACCTGGGCTCGATCGATTCACGTCATTGGCAGTTTATATGACACGGCTGTCATGGCAACATCATTATTTACAAATGGAAAATAAAAATTATGAAATGCTATAAATACCGTTTTTATATCAGCTTAAACTATTTGGAGTAATAAAATTATTAGGATTAACAAAAACATGAATCCAAATAGTTTCAGCTGATATAAATACGGTATGTATAGCATTTCCTAATTTTTGTTTTCCATTTGTAAACAACGCCGTTACCATGGCGACCGGTAGACGTTATAGACGTTTGGCTGCGTTTCCATTGACGCGGGGCGAGGCGGACAGGAGCTTGCGGTACCCGAATTGACCAATCACTATGCTCGAAATCTCTGCTCCACTCCGCTTGGGAACCACTAAGTTCCTATGCGCCCCGCACCGCGTCAGTGAAAACGCCAAGATTAGAGAAGTTTTCCAAATCTATACATCTATACAAATAAATAAAATTGAAGTGTCAGTATGTAACTTTCAATTAGCAACGTTTTTCTAAATGCATATGACATTTTAAACGATATCTTCTGCTTTTTTTGCATTGGCAACGATATTTACTGAAAACGAAAATGTAATTTAAAAAAAAAATGTCTGTCAGCGTGTCTCTTTGCTCCGGCTAATCTCTGGAACGGCTGGACCGATTTTAACGAGACTTTCACTGGTAGATAGCTAAAGTTATAAGGATTAATTTAGGCTACTTTTCATCATCATCATCGTCGTCATCTAACTAATGATCACCGGATTGGCTGGACCGACTGTGACATTCACCGGGCTTAGCTTATGTTAGTAGGAGTAATCTATACATCTATATGTATAAAAGTAAGTCGTGTTAGTTAAATTATTTATAACTCAAGAACGGCTTTATCGATATGGCTGAAAATTGGTAAGGAAGTAGCTTAGAGCAAGTAGACGGACATAGGATACTATTTATTCCATATTTTGTCAGCGTTTTCGTGAACGTTGCGGGTTCTGCGTTTGGGTTTCGCGTTGTGGGTTCCGCGTTGCGGGTTCCGGGTTTCCGTGTTGCGGGTTCCGGGTTTCGCGTTGCGGGTTCCGCGTTGCGGGTTTCGGGTTCCCATGCTGCTGGTTCCGCGTTGCGGGTTTCGGGTTCCCATGCTGCGGGTTCCGCGTTGCGAGTTCCGGGTTCCCGCGTTGCGAGTTCCGGGTTCCCGCGTTGCGGGTTCCGGGTTCCCGCGTTGCGGGTTCCGGGTTCCCGCGTTGCGGGTTCCGGGTTCCCGCGTTGCGGGTTCCGGGTTCCCGCGTTGCGGGTTCCGGGTTCCCGCGTTGCGGGTTCCGGGTTCCCGCGTTGCGGGTTCCGGGTTCCCGCGTTGCGGGTTCCGGGTTCCCGCGTTGCGGGTTCCGGGTTCCCGCGTTGCGGGTTCCGGGTTCCCGCGTTGCGGGTTCCGGGTTCCCGCGTTGAGGGTTCCGGGTTCCCGCGTTGCGGGTTCCGGGTTCCCGCGTTGCGGGTTCCGGGTTCCCGCGTTGCGGGTTTCGAGTTCCGCGTTGCGGGTTCCGGGTTCCCGCGTTGCGGGTTCCGGGTCCCCGCGTTGCGGGTTCAGGGTTCCCGCGTTGCGGGTTCAGGGTTCCCGCGTTGCGGGTTCAGGGTTCCCGCGTTGCGGGTTCAGGGTTCTCACGTTGCGGGTTCCGCGTTGCGGGTTCCGGGTTCCCGCGTTGCGGGTTCAGGGTTCCCGCGTTGCGGGTTCCGGGTTCCCGCGTTGCGGGTTCCGGGTTCCCGCGTTGCGGGTTCCGAGTTCCGCGTTGCGGGTTCCGGGTTCCCGTGTTGCAGGTTCCGGGTTCCCACGTTGCGGGTTCAGGGTTCCCGCGTTGCGGGTTCAGGGTTCCCGCGTTGCGGGTTCAGGGTTCCCGCGTTGCGGGTTCAGGGTTTTCACGTTGCGGGTTCCGCGTTGCGGGTTCCCGCGTTGCGGGTTCCGGGTTCCCGCGTTGCGGGTTCCACGTTGTTTTTTTTTTAGTTGAATTTCATCATAAACTCTTTTTATGCTCAACGAAGTGGGCAAGGGTCAGCTAGTGTTTAAAAAGAAGTTTTATTATAATTATTTGGACTTTTTTTTAATTTTCTTCTCTCCTAATTGAAGTTGCGTTCTTGTGGCCAAACAACTTCAGGTAAAATATGAACTTAATTTATACGGAACTTTTAGACGATTTTTGACGATTAAGGATGACGGCATTTTGTAAGGTGATGTATGTGAGTGAATGTATTTTAAGTGTTTTGATTTAGTAGAGTTTTAGGTATGATGCCAGTGGTTGAGATTATTATTATTATTAATAGCCTACCCTTCACCGTGTTCATTTCATGTTTTTGCCTGGTCTACATATCATGCACGTCATACGTGAATATGTAATTGAATCGTGTCATTTGTCTCTTTTTCTTCCGAAATAGTAATATATAAAATAATAATATATAATATAGACTAGCTGACCCGTGCCCACTTCGTTGAGCGTATAAACCGTTTACACCTTCCCTAGACTTTCACGAATATTTCAAGACCAAAAATAGCCGAATCGGTTCAGCCGTTCTCTAGTTTTAGCGAGACTAACGAACAGCGATTAGTTTTTATATACAGGGTGTTTTGCACATGGACCGACATGATTTTTTGGGGGGTGGGGGGGGTCATGTGCTATTTTCCCCCGTGAGACCCAATATCCTAAGTCTCACGGTAGTCTAGATATGTTTTTTTTAAATTTTTTTGAAATCTACCCGAAATCTTGCCTTTAAATCGTCCTAACTTTTTTGTTTGTGGTTATAATACCACAAAACAAAGTATGCTTGTATTTTACAATGTTTTCTAATTCTAAATAAATCATTACATGTTACAATTGATATCCACAAAAAAACTTCTGAGCTTTCAAAGTGGTAAATCGGTGTAAATGTTATGAAAAGTGACAACTTATCAATTCATTTAAAAAAAAACTAAAGTTCATTTTGAATTTAGCTTTTTTTAAAAAAGTTCTTTACTTATTACCCTTTCTAACGATATGCTACATGATATAAGAAACCATTCTTAAAGTGGTCAAATTAAGCTTCGTTTGCCTGAACACGCACTCTAACAATGTAACTGGTTTGAACAATGTAACCAGTCAACGGGGCGAATTTGGGCGAAATCTTGTCGGCCCATATTTTTTGCCAGAACGACTCAATGGAAACAATTATTTAGAGTTTCTTCAAAATGATTTACCTGAACTGGTACTACCAGTTTTAGAAGATGTGTCAATTGTTTTTCAAAATGATGGCTGTCCGGCACATTACCAACGAACGGTACGAGAGCATTTAAATAATGCATTTCCAAACTCGTGGATTGGTAGAGCTGGCCCCATTCCATGGCCAGCACGGTCCCCAGATTTAACACCCCTGGATTTCTACGTATGGGGACGTGCAAAAGAGTTAGTGTATGCAACAGAGGTGCCCACAAAAGAAATTTTAGTGGAACGAATAAACACAGCATTCGTAAAAATGCAAGAGGAAATGCGGCTTTTAACTACAACCTCGGAAATAAGAAAAAGGTGTCGTGCATGCATAAGGTGTGGAGGCGGCCAATTCGAGCAAACTTTGTAATTTTAATTTAATAAAAACAACTTAACATAAAAAATGTATTTTCATTATCTTGACCCTAGCAACAAAGTATCTCTTAGGTCGACCCCTGATGTATTATTTCTGTCATGTAGCATATCGTTAGAAAGGGTAATAAGTAAAGAACTTTTTAATAAAAAGCTAAATTCAAAATGAACTTTAGTTTTTTTTTAAATGAATTGATAAGTTGTCACTTTTCATAACATTTACACCGATTTACCACTTTGAAAGCTCAGAAGTTTTTTTGTGGATATCAATTGTAACATGTAATGATTTATTTAGAATTAGAAAACATTGTAGAATACAAGCATACTTTGTTTTGTGGTATTATAACCACAAACAAAAAATTTAGGACGATTTAAAGGCAAGATTTCGGGTAGATTTCAAAAAAATAAAAAAAAAACATATCTAGACCGTGAGACTTAGGATATTGGGTCTCACGGGGGAAAATAGCACATGACCCCCCCCACCCCCCAAAAAATCATGTCGGTCCATGTGCAAAACACCCTGTATAAGATGTACTCACAATAACGAGCCTGTGCTCCTGGTCCAGCCGCTTGAGCATGGGCAGGCTGAGCTCGCGGAACACCTCCAGGCGGCGGCGGAACGCGGCCACGGAGTCGTCGCGCCGCCCGCGCCCCAGCTGCAGCTTGCTGCAGTCCAGCAGCACCATGCGGGAGGATACTCCGTACTGGAACACGGATATATTAAGTATAGTAGATAGTAGGTAAATACGGAGATCTCCAGCAACACCAGGTTCGTGGGCAGCAGCGCGGCCTGAGTATTACGATTTATAAATACTATTTAGTTTCTACAAATCTCCTTTAAAATTATTATAAAAGACGCTACGAAAATTTTCCTGGTTGTAATAAGTTTCAGGTAAATAAGAGATGTTGTAGCTGGTGACGCTTTGGCATGCGTCCATCGTGATAAAGAATTAGCCTTTATAATACTTCCAACTGATGTTGGCCGGCAACCAAGTATTACGAGCCGTGAAAATTCCGCGTGTATTTTAGGAATTTTAAAACTCTAACAGAATAAAACAACTAACCAATTAAAACCATGCTTTTTAATCATATCATCTATCCTCATATGACTGTCATTTGATCATGAAATTAAGGAAATTAGTAAAAAATAAAAGCAATATTACCTAATTAAACGGTGGCATTTGAAAATCAGAGTTAGCTCAACAGTATCTGTCGGTGACGCCACAAGGTTTGGAATGTTTGAATACTCCATTTTAATCATAAAAAATGTATAAATGTCCTTCCATACTTCTGAAATCAAAAGTCTTTTATGGACATTATCTTTGTTTGGTCATTCGTATACGCACAAATGAAGCGCGCGCCCTGGAACTGCTAACAAAATTTAACTCCGAACCAGATAAAAATATAAGAACTACACCCTGACCCTGTGATGAAACTTGTATGGGGTGTGAGCGGGTTCCTTTCGTTCGCATATCGACATCAGCGACACAAACTCAAAACTCACATATTTATATTGAGAATAAACTTCACAAGAAATATTTAACGTCGTTTCTATATTATAATGTCCACCACCGGTTCGGGAGCTAGCTGTACCGACTCACCTCCTGCTCGTAGCTCTCCATCTGGTCCAGGTCCCGCGGGTACCCGTCCAGCACGACGCCGTGTCCGGCGCGCGCGGCGTCCGCGACCGCGGCGCGCACCAGGCGCGTCAGCAGGTCGCGCGGCGCCAGCTCGCCCGCGGTGACGGCGGCGCGGGCGAGCGCGCCGTCCGACACCGGCCCGCCGCCGGCGTCCGCGAGCGCGCGGAGCCGCTGCCCTAGACTGTAAATCACAATAAAATTAAATGTTACTAACTTATACAAGCCTTCATTTTTCATATTTTAACTACTGAAATAACATGATTAGCTTTCTTTAAAAATCTCGATTCGTTATGTGCGACGGCTAGCACACTAGGTATACCTACACTATATAGAGTATATAAATAAACATCTAAAATACAACCTGTATATTTACAGTCTCATAAGTTTTTATGTCATGCTTGTGTTTAGTCAGACTTGATCTTAGTTCTTAGTGACTGGAATATATGTCGCAGTCATCTGGTTGAATCTTTTTATTTGATTAAATGACTAGCGCCATAAAACTAACTAAAACTAACGCCGTTAAATGATCATTTAATGGCGTTAAACAGCTCGTACAGATAGCAATGTGTTGATATATTTTTTGATAAATTTACTTTAGTGTGCGTTACATAGCACACATTCCTAAATTTTAAAGATTAAAAATAAAATATTAAATAGCTGCCCTAGTCTCGGATTGTAAAATTTGTTACCAACTAAAAAACAGGATTCAATGAACACGCTAGTCATTAAATTGAATAGCAGATTCAACCAGATGACTGCGACATATACTCGGCGCACCTGAAGTGGACCCAGCCCTGCCGCTGCGCGATGGCGCGCGCGCACAGCGCCGCCTTGTTGCTGCCCGGGCCGCCCACCACCCACACCGTCACCGGGGTGCTCGCCGCGCCGCGCACGCGGATCACCTCTGCCTGAGGACATAGGGTTAGGTGGAGTGCATCATTGAAGACCAGCGTTGCCAGAACGTACCAAAAAATAGGGTTTTCCGTACTTTCTGTCACACAACCGTACCTCTGTGTGAACCGTACCTTATACATTATACTGATAAATCATTTTTTATACAAACGACAAAAGGGAATACTATAAGCAATTCAAATGTTTTGGTTTTTATTCAGAAAACCCGTACCTATTCAGAAAACCAGTCGTACTTTTTTGGGAAATCATGTGAAATGTCGCAAAAAATTTTCACACAGAAAATTGGGTTTAAACTGTCACTTAAGCATTTTAGGATATATAGTAACGTACTAAGTACATTTATACTAGAGACGGGTCTTTAGATTAATGTACTTATATTAATACGTTACGACGTATTCTAAAATGTTTAAGTGACAGTTTGAACTCAATTTTCTCGAAATCATAATTATGCTACATATCACCTTCATCCATTGGTAGGTATCTTCAATTTATTTAACTGAATGATCTTCCCGTCCGCCTCGACCATCTTTCTTTACTTTCGTTACCCAGTTAGTAGTTACCCAGACACCGGGGCCGACGTTTTAAGTGTCCATCCGTTGCTTTAATCATCGCCATTATTCATAGGTGACGGCAAACATAGTCTTACCCCATAATACATATTAGAGTGATTAGAACTTACAACCACCCGATCCACCGATTATAAGATAATAATAAAACGGTTATAAGATAATAATAAGGGCTACATAGTATGCATGTTTGTACCCATTAAAATAAATAAGGTCAATTTCGGGAAGGTTTATCTATCTAATTGTACTATTATACCCTATTTTTTCACACGTTGAGGTGAGTAGGTCAAGGAAGCTCATTCAGGTTGATAAATGTATCTCCCTGTTTGTTCGGTTCTGCCAGTCATTGCCTTAATCATTCCAACAGAAAAATGAGTAAGACAAGATACATCGCAATAACGTGACTCAATTCTGTCAGAAAATAATGAGGATGTATGAAATGACTGTGCAGGTTAGGTTAGGTAGCCTATGGACGCATAAAAAGTAATAAAATATTTGCATCTATATAATATATGACGGTCACTTATCGCTAACTTCTAAAGACATTATTTATAGATCTTTGAGAAGAGCTAATATAATTTACATGTTATATTATTCTACTTCGAGAAGGAGTTAAGTATTTAAAAGAATAAACGCAATCACCGGAATAGCGGCCATGCGAGTCCTTTTATTTCCTATGCGTGAAACTAGAGGTGGCAAAGGGACAAATACCTTAGTACTACACAATAATAATACACAACTTTTATTTACATTTTCCACATTTTAATACGTTTTAATAAGGTGTTAATCGAAACCGGTCGTGTTTTTTTTTAACTTTAAAAATCAAGGGAAAGCACCACGGGAATATATATTACTATGTCACTGTAATCTAATTATGAGTTTATGTAATTTTTGGAAATTTACTGTGATGTTGATGAGTGTTTCTAATAATAATTATGGCAGAAACGCTTGAACCCACGGAAATTCCTAGCGCTGTCCACGAGGTCACCATAATATGCGACTCCAGACTTACAAATTAGGCTGTTAAGCTTTGTAGTTCTTTCATCTCGCCAGAGATCACACTCCCGGTCGTGTTTTTGTAAAAACTTATTAAAACTTAATAAAAAGTGGAAAAGTGTAAATAAAAAGTTTTGTTTACGTTTAAGTGTGAACATGAATTTCTCTCGAGAACCAACAGTACATTCATTCAGTTATACCTTAGGACTGGTGTGCCGGACCCCATTAACCGGGAGCACCTTCGGCACCGGCGCCGGAACCGGCATCACCGGTATAGCGGGCAGGCGGGGCTCCGGCAGCGGGTCCTCGTCCAGCACCTCGACCTCCGTTAGCCGCGCCGGAGCAGGCTCCACGCCGACTATCTCCCCTGGTATACCTACGAAATATTGTCAGCTATCACTAATACAAAAAAGATTAAGGTGTGAACCGAAATACGGTAGAAAAAAATTTTCAAGGCTCGATGCCAATAGCTTGTACGACCACGGCTCTACCTTGACCATTTTTGTACCTATGCATTTCTGGATTTCAAATTGAATTATTTTCTTGTTTCAGACTTTTTAGACCCATTTTTTGCGAAGTCGGTTTTTAGTTTTTTAATCTTTTTTTATTTACAAAATAATAGGTTATTAAGGGCTGATTTTTCAGTCAGATAACTTTTATCTAAGGAATAAATACGTGACTTTGGCAGATTTTGTATGGAACAAATGTCAAAGTCACATGTAACACAGCCACAAAACTGACACAACACCAGTAAAGGGTTTTGGGGATCAAAAAAGGTGTCCAAAGAGCTACTAGGTATATATATAAATTTTTTTTCGGTTTATGTTAGGTAAGTTACTAAAACCAGCTAGAGTGTTAGATCATGTCCGAATGGTAATTTTTATCCAGTCAACAGCCACTTTTTACTGGTCAGGGCAAAAAACTCACCCCCTGCGCCCACGCCCACCCCATTCATGTTCTGGTCCTCCACGGCGCCGAGGATCTGCAGCACTGCTGCACGAAAGTCTTTGTACACCTCATCAGGATTTCTTTCGCCGTTGATCTGCAAAACGCCATATTACTAGTTAAAAATATAAACAAAATATAAGTTCTAAACAAATATAATATATTATGTATAATTTTATCAGTTCGCTCACTGCACCCACGCATATACATATTTTTTAACTTAATTTATAGTAATACAGGCTAATAAGTAAGAAGTATTGATGAGTAATATTATTTTAGGGTGTATGGGTCCTGTATATAGAGTTTACTGTGAAAGTACCAGCGCTGAAACATTTACTTTTTTTAATTATTGTACGAGCAAATTTATGATGTTGGGGAATTTCTCGTAAAAACATGAAAGTCAAAAGTATGTCTTTCAGCACTGGTACTTTCACAGTAAACTCTAAATAATATGCACATGCACACCCTAAAGCATTATCACTCATTTATTTTACATCTTGTATTTATTAATTGAAGAGATGAATCGATGAAGTTGATATGTCGGAAAAAAAATTACTCGGAAAATTTAGTTTAAATATTTTAGGATATGTCGTAATGTACATTGATTCTCGAGACGGATCTTTAGATTAATGTACTTATTACTTTACGACGTATTCTATATTGTTTAAGTTACAGTTTGAACTCAATTTTCCCAAAATCACAATTTTGCTACATATCACCTTCTTCCATTCATGCCACGCTCTACAATAAAATTGACGTAGAGCGTTTTAATGATATAAAAAATTCACAAATTCAAAAGAACCATTATTATTTCCTTAGTTTCTGATAATATCAGGTAGTGTAGTTGATGCGTGTGCATTCAAACAACGCGACTGAGGCTCGATTAATTTATAATTGAATGCCAAAGGTCTCCACATGGTGCCAATATAACTTAGAGTCCATACTCACTGGTCTCCTACAGAAAAATAAAGAAATAAGGTGAGCTCTGAATCGTCTCACCCCTTCACATTTTCCCCTATATAACTGTAACGACTAAAATGTCTCTGAACCACCAAAATTTCGGTAACCGTTTCATTGAAACCAGGACCCGATTCAAGATGCCATCGCTATTATCGCTAACGAGATTCGAAAACAACATGTATGGAATTTGACATAAGCTTCGCTAAATAACAATCGAATATGTCATTAAATGTCATTTAGCGAAGCTTAAGTCAAATTCCATACAGGTTGTTTTTGAACTGAGTAAGCTATAAAATATAGCGATGGCATGTTGAATCAGGGCCCATGGCAGCTACGTAGAAGCTGCTTTTGTAGTGCCTAAGTGTGCAATACATAAAAGCACTATCTCATTCTTCATTCTCGTAGCCCAACATTTCGGCAGACAATCAGGTGATCAGTCTGCCTTACCCTAACCAAAATTTTCACTCAAGAGTGATGTGGAACAAGTTCCAAATCACCGAACCACGAAGGCGCTGCCACCTGGTCCTGGCTAATATGTCTGTGAGCTATGACCTTAATGTCGTTAGGTCTATCGGTGAATGTGGTTATCGGTGGAAACTGCCTAGAAGCCTATCATTACAATCATTATTTAATTACCGTACTCTCTTCACCTTGAACTAACCTTCGCAGACGCTGTATATCCGAAACGTGGTAATTATTTTTTGATGACCTATCATAAAGTATTCCATGAATAAGACTGACTCCGCTTCATCAACGATTCCATACTAATCGACCAGCCGAGCCTCGAAATTTCTTCGATAATAGCTAAAATGGTCGCTCTATTATTTATTTACAAGGTAACAATACATCTCTTATTAAATATTTATGGCAATTTCTTATGTTTTTGTTATTTATGATATTGGTCGTAAGTGAAAACGCCAGGTTACTGATGTTTTTATAGAATCAGTTAGGTCGTCATGATGGTTTTTAATTCTTTGAGGCCCATTTGCAATAGTCTGCGTTACAATAACCCAGAGTTAGCCCGACTATTATTATAAACGCGAAAATTTGTAAGAATATGTTTATAAAAATAAATTGCTGTTCGTTAGTCTCGCTAAAACTCGAGAACGGCCGATTCGGCTATTTTTAATCTTGAAATATTCGTGAAAGTCTAGGGAAGGTTTAAACGGTTTCTATGCTCATCGAAGTGAGCACCGGTCAGCTGGTCTTATATAAAAAAATGAATTGCTGTTCGTTAGTCTCGCTAAAACTCGATAACGACTGAACCAATTCGGCTATTTCTAGTCTTGAAATATTCGTGGAAGTCGCAGGAAGGTTTAAACGGTTTGTATGCTCAACAAAGTGGGCACGGTAGTTAGTCAGCTAGTATTATACAAAAATATAACACACATCCGTGACCCAGGACCGCAGGATTTTTTTTTTGTCGCTTCGGCGGGATTCGAACCGGCGACCTCCAGTTTTAACACGGCGTACATCCACTGCGCTACAGAGGTCGTTTTCAGTTGAAACAAAAATTTAATTAAGTTTAAGAAGAGGGCCTAAGGGTCTCTAACCTAAGTTACAGAAAACAATATATATAGACCCCTATTCAAAAAATTAAAATTACTTACCTTAGCATGTTTATATATTTTCGAAATTAGTTTGTTTGTTCGAAGGTATATGGGTGAATTTTACACAAAAAAATCAGAAGTTCTAAATATAAATACAAGATATCCGAACAAGTTGGTACTACCAATTACAAAAACAACATTTTTTAGTAAAACCAGCTACTGTATGTCTATAAAAATCTATACTTATAATAAAACTGTAGAGAGGTCAATTCTGTACATTGAATATTTTTTCAAAATACATATTGGAGGATGATTGGCGATCGATACTGATGCCAAAAATGCAATTAGTAAAATTTTTGTCTGTCTGTCTGTCTGTCTGTCTGTCTGTATGTGCGCGATAGGAACAAAAACTACTGAAGGGATTTTAACCAAACTTGGTACGATTGTAGCCCATATTCCTGGGCAGGTTATAGGCTATATAACATAACGCTACGATACATAGGAGCCGAGCAGTGACGATAAATTGGAAGCAAGTCGGAGGAATTTCGCGCGCGCGGGCTTCGGACGAACGGTTCATGCGGGGGGCGCCGGGGGATCGCTTACACAGTGACGCGAAGCAATAGAATGTGGCACTAAAGTAGATTAGAACTTGAAATAAGTACCTAACAGATTTTTTTTTCTGAGAAGAGTGTTTCCACAGTGTCATAATAATATAAAAATTGTATTTTTGAACTTGCTTCACAAATTGAAATAAATTATCATTTATTGTATAAATCAACTTAATTAACTGTATTATTAAAAGAAAGCCTTTCGCGATAATCTAAAAAAACGGGCAGTTAAGCGGTTTTTGGTAAACTATTTATACCATCACGGTATTAATCCTCATCATTTTTAATACGTTAGTTGGCTTAAGAATTTCATGAAGACTATATTTGCCCTTTATACCTAGCAAGTATAATTAATAGTTTAGGAGATAATATACCAAAATTAAAATCGTTTCGCCGTGATTCGACCGCCGCGCCGCCGAGTCGGGGTGTAGTGTAGGTATCAGATGCTGGTAGGTAGGAATTTTGGCGAAGGTCAACCAAAGGAACTCCACCCCACTGCTGGGTAAAAAATACTATTAAAATGTGCTAACAGGCAGTACCGGTAGTATGAATTTATATAGATGTCGCTTTGATTTGAAGATATATGACAATAAAAAAAATACTGGACGTTTGTATGAAGCGCGGCGGGAACCGCGCTGCTTCAAGCATTCAAATTTATTCTTTTTTTATTTTATATTTTGTTTAAAACAAAATTTCATTTATTTATATTATTATTATTTTTAATCTTAGGGTAGGTTATAAAAAACGCTACTAAAGCCGATCGGCGCGGCGCGCCGAGCTGGGGCCTAACTCTCCAAACTGATTCGATTTTAATTCAGAGTCGATCGTGCCGCATACTCCCGAAGAAATTGACGTTTGTTTATTTTTATTCTCTGTCGATTGATATGGTCTGGTGTACAAAAAGTTACGTTCTAACGGTTTTCTTTAACCTAATTAATTTCAAAGTAATCTACCAAATAAAACACCAAAAACCGTTAAGATCGAACTGATTCGATTCTCAGTTGTGTCGAGAGTAAGCCTGCTGGATCCTCGGCGGGGCGTGCCGCTGCGCCCATGTCTAACCGAGAGTTCCGTTTTAAAGACCTTAGTAATTGCAATATATGTTTAAATTTAATAATACTTCAAAACATTAATGACAAAAACGGTAATAAGTTGAAAAAATTGAAAATATTTTTATGGTTTCGCAATTTATCCTATGTCGTTTAAATTTGATATGAAGCAACATTTTAATAGTGCATTAAGATGTTGCTTCATATCAAATTTCTATTCCCGGGAAGTACCCTTTAGGTTTTGGTTCCCTTTGGCGTGTCGAAAATTGCGAAAATTAGCGATATAAACGGCTGAATCTTTGGGTAGATGTGGCCAAGATGCCTGTTTCTTTTCACAGCCAGAAGGGACAGTAGAGCTGAGTTTTTAATATGATTTTTAGCTTGATACCTACACGTGTTAAAGTTTTGACACCCAGACAGACAGACGGACATCGAAGTTAAATACCTTACTAAATTAACGTGAAAAATTGTCTGGGTCTATACGGTGCATTCGAATAATATTATCCTAACTTCGAATACCTTTGCTGACTTCTACATATTGTTCGAAGGCCTACTTCTTTTGCCGAGCTCCGAAAGGATAGTAATATATTATTATTATACCCTGCATACCAAGAGGCTTGCCGGGTACGTGTCTTGCTGGATCGGGATCAACACTGGGATGCACTGGGAAGTACCTATTAGCGAAAGTTCTCAGCGGTTGCGCCAATAAACTAAAAATATATTTAAAAATACTAAAGTGCCCTAAATCACTTTTCCACGCGTACGAAGTCGCGGGCACAGCTAGTATATAATAAATTGCCTGAGAACTTAAAAGAACTAACCTCTAACTTATTTAGAAAAAAACTATACAACTGGCTTACTGAAAAATGTTTTTACACAATAAATGAGTTTTTAGAACATAAATCATAATAAGAAAAAGGTTAATCATTGCAATAGTAATTAAAATGTATTGGTATTATTTGTAGGTATACTTAAATGCCAATTTTAAAATTTAATCACTAAGTACTGTAATTGACATTTTGTATTAAGATGATATTTTATTAATTTATTTTAATACTGACATTTAATTATTATTGTAGGACATCTAACATTCAATTCAATTATTTAATAAATCCAACTGACATTCAATTTATACTTGTGATGATATTGTTTTGACAGTTAGACACTATAATTAACATTTTATTGTAACAAAATGTATAATATCAAGTTAATATAACAGTATGGTAGTTATGAAATTGTATGTGACTATGAGTATTAGATTATGTGACATAAGAATTATTAAACTATGGTATGTAGGTATTAAAATTAAAATTGTGATTGGTAGATCCTCTTTGGTTTTCAGTAACGTTTGAAAAAAAAAAAAAATTTAGCCTACTTTGGGTTGCTGAAATTGATTAATTAAATATTATATTACAATGAAATAATAAAATAAAAATAAACTATAAGCTTGTTAAAGTAATGTACTTACCATTTTAAATAAAATATTATGTATTTAAAAGATTAGTGAATTTGTAATATTTTTAAGTGATTATGAAATATGCATGTACCTAACATTAATTGATAATTTAGCATGCACAATTTTCTAACAATATTTCCACGCCCAAGAGGCAGAAATTTAGAGCTCAACTAAATAATTGTAAGACCTGATTGTACAAATTTCTTGGAAATAAATGAATTCTATTCTATTCTATTCTATTCTATTCTATTGATCTTGATTTTGATTAATGATTACAAAGCGCTTTAATATTGTACTGCAGCCCACTGATAACGTGACATTGGTGGTCCTTCGATTATCATCGAGTGTCATTTTGACGTTTGAACTTCAAAAAGATGAAAAAGTTCAAACGTCAAGATGACAGCCGATTTGCAGAAAGTGGAAATCCACCGAAGTTACGTAATCAGGGGGCTGGGCAGGAAACCCTAATATAGCAGGTTCTGTTTCGGTAGCGACGCCTCAATATTTAGTATATTGAGCAGTTGCGAAGGCTGGCTCTCTTAAAGGAAGCCTTACCCTGTATAATAGGTAGTGTTTGGATGAGGGTCTTCAAAAGGTAAATGGTAGGTGAAGCCGAAGATTTTAGTTGTAGAAACCCCAAGCCACTAATGTTTCTATGGAATATGAAAAAAAGATTGATTTGTGTCAAACCTACTGTTTAATTATACAATAATAATTTGCGTGTTATCATTTCTTTAATACTTTTGGCAACTCATATAAATTACTAGCTGTTCCCGCGACTTCGTTCGCGTGGTTTTTGAGTAACTTAAACCGTTTATGCAGCGCACGCAACGAAAGTTCCCAAATGTGAATAATTTTCCCCGTTTTTGCAACATTTCTCACTGTCGCTTCGCTCCTATTGGTCGCAGCGTAATTTTATATAGCCCAAAGCCTTCCTCTATAATTGTACTATCCAACAAAAAAAGATTTTTTCAAATCGGACCAGTAGTTCCTGAGATTAGCGTGTTTAAACAAACAAACAAACTCTTCGGCTTTATAATATTAGTATAGATTTACAACGCATAAAAAATGCGAAGGTCTAAAATGACCACAAGGAGTGAATCTTACTATGCTGGAGTTCACGGCTCCTAGTCTATACACACGAACGCACTGGTTATTGACCTATACTCGACCAAGGTTGAAACTCATCTGTTTTGTGACTTGTATGGAGATCTTTAATCGTGATTTGTCACGTTATGGTAAGTAATTTACAAACAAAAAATGCTCTACGCATCCTTCTCTTCACACTATATCCGGCATCCTGAACCATGAGACATCCTGTATAAACTACAAGTGTGCCAAATTTCACAATTCTCTATTCGCACAATTCTCGTAAGCCCAAAGTTTTTGCATCGCGTATGCAGTGTCAAGTCTTGAACGTCCACGTGTACACCGAGGTCAGGCATCAGCGCTTACAACTTAAAGTTTTCAAAGACTCGTTTGAGGCCTATTTTTAATTCAACGCTTTACAAAGCCCCTCCCATTGGAAAGAAACAAACTTATTAAGTATGGGGACGGCCACCACGCATTAAACATTAACGCCGCAAGCAGCTGCGGGATCGCACGCCCCCTGCTGCTATAACTTTATTAATTATTTCTTTCTTATTTGTCTCCTTCAGCTTTCTAGGTTGGTAGTCAAGGCCGGTCGTAATAGCTCGACCACTCCCTCCGAGAAGGTTAGCTTACGTCTAGGGAGTAGGGGCCAGGGCTAATGTAGACCACATTACTTTTGCTACTGGGCAGCGCGAGGAATTTTCACGCTTTCAAACGCTTTTGTCATAAGTAATGTACTTATAGTCCAGTCATTTAAGCTTAAATTTGGTAAGAATCTCGGAATTAGAGATACACAGCTGTAAGTCTGTAAATAGTTGTATTTGATTACCGCAAAGTTGTTACGTATATGTAGGTTTTGAGACAACTTTTGGGGTGTCAATATATAACTATTTGCAGACTTACATCTGGGTATCTCGAATTCCGAGGTGAACTTACTAAAACGACTGGACTATTATTAAGTAAATTAATGTATTCATTGTTTAGTTTTAGTATTGATCGTTTTTTATTTAACACATATCTACATTTTTTTTAAGAGAAATTTTCCATCTTTTTGGTAAAAGGTGGCCCCATGCGAGTTTCTTACGCCGGTTCTTCTCGCTGGGCTAGTTCCCGAACCGGTGGTAGGCATCATAAAGACACGACGTTCAGAAAACATTTTTGTTAAATTCATTTTTAATAAAAAGTTAATGACTTTGACTTTGTACTATTGGAAACACTCCAATGCCATTTTTCCTTTATAATTATTAACTGTTTATATAAAAATTTGAACAGAACTCTTATTATTGCCATCGTTTATAATTTCATATTATTTTATTATTGCCGTGGTCCTCTTTTAATTGTGACCTTACAATTTTGCTGTCTCCTACATTGTTTGGGGAGGGAAACTGGAGCACTTCCTACTCCTAATTCATTCTCTTGATTAATGTCATTGCGGGTTCCAAGACAGATCTAGCATATCCCTCGGGCACCCCTAAGTTCATATCGGTTTTCGAGGTCGGTTACCAATGTCGATCCAGATCCAATGAAGATTCCATCGCTATTATTACTTACGAAGTTCGAAAACAAAATGTATGGCATTTGGCATAAGCTTCGCTCAGTGACATATGAATACGCGTGTGCGAACCTTGCGTCAAATGCCATACATTTTGTTTTCGAACTTCGTAAGTCATATAAGCGATGGCACCTTGAGCTAGGGTCCTGGCTGCACAGGAGTAGGGATGTGTGTGTGGGTGGCCCATTTGACAGTTGAAAAAATACTATACACATTATCTACTAGGTGTGGACGTCCATGGTTTAGAGTTGGCTCTTGACATCGGAATTCGTGGGTTCAATCTCAAAAATAAAAAAAATATTGTCAATTCTGGTAAGGTCTTATTGCATGCATTTTCTCAAGAAGCATGATACATGCGTCGGATGGCCATGTAAAAAGTTGGTCGCCTGATCTGTCAACAGTTGTGTCACCAGTCCCACTGGGTTATGAGGGAGGGGTATAAGACGAGTTGTGCTCTTGTGTATTGCGCACACTATAAAACAACTACTGCATATCCCGTTTTGTTTTAATGAAACTCTTCTTGTCAGACAATGCTACTCGTATTATAATTGCTCATCATGCATTATCTGAACCAGTCCCGAAAACAATGTTTTTTGTTGTTCCAAGGCGGGGATCGAACCCACGACCACGAGTCCCGAGCCACGCTCCAAACCAATGCATCATGAAAGCGTCAACTACAGTTTTTAAGCGACTTCTAAACGAAGGAGGTTTTCAATCTTTAGAGATTACGAAACCCTTTTTTTCAAGTGAAAATTGAAATGACTAATAATATGGATCAAGTTCATCGGTCACAAAATGTACATCACAACATGACTCACTCACTCGCAGCTATTATAATATGTGTTTTACATTATAAGTTAATAGCTATTCCACGAATCTATTCGATATCTATTGTGTACGTCCGATCGTTGCTAGATGGTTAGTTTACACCGCAGTTAGGCGAAAAGAACTTTAATGATTCTATTTTCTAGTCTGTCTGAAATACAAAAGTTTTCATTTTGAGGTTTTGGTTCAAAAGTAGCATGACAAAACACTTTTAAGGCTCAATTCACATTTGGCACAGACTGGAAGAGGCGCGTTTTAATTGTTTATCCCGACACCACGGTGCTCAAACTGGAGGTCGCGGGATCGAATCCCGCCGAAGAAAAAAAAGTTTTCTATGTTCCAGGGGATGGGATATGTAGGGAATAAAGAATTGCGCACATGAAGGGAAACGCCCGAGACAGTAGTGCATTCCCGTGTTCCGGCCAGGATAACCACGATCGGTTGATGGGGCCATGGGTTGGTGGAGGAATTTGTTCCAGGGTCATGGATGTGTATTAAATTTGTGTATAATATAATAAAAATCTTAAATATGTGTATAGTACAAGAGTATTAAATATGTTTCTGATGTCTGGTACCTTTAACACAAGTTCTTCGGATACTTAACACGGAGTCCACATTGACACGGTATGGCTTCATAACGTGTCCACAGATATTATTATTATTTTCAAGTTACTTCTATAGTAGATTGCGAACGGACTCGGCGCGTAAAGAACAAGCTACTTTTCAAGTAAAATATTCATTCGTTTTGTATGAGGCACGATGCCGCATGTATACAGAATAGTTGTGTACAGGTAATTGATTTAATGTAGCCATTACAGGTAAACGCTCGTATTACCATTATCTATATAAAACCCGACTGTTTGTTTTTCCGTATTGCTGCAGCCCTAGCACAATGTGTGTAGATGCGACGCGAGTTGTGTCACCTTTTGATTCAACGATTTTACAATCACTATATTCGATGAACAATACACTAGATAACGTGTCCCATACAAAATTAAGGCTAACATCTGTCCGCGTGGTATATGCCAATAGAGCTACATTTGTTGATGAACTGTGACAAAAGTTTTAAAGCAATTTAAAGTTTATTTGGTGATTTTAAATCGCTTATTATGTGACTTATTTCTTTTTTATGTCTGTTTAAATTTAGTTTTTAAAAATGTGAAATTAGCGAAAAATGTGAAATTAGCGATTTATAAGCAAGCATTGTGAGTGACGTGCGGACGTTGTCAGTGTTCCAACTTAATGAAATGAGCTCATATTCGCCGAGACGGATTTCTTGCGCTGACACGATTTCGTCGAACGAAGATTAGAACTAAAAACAATATTAGTGTTTTTAAGTAGCCCCTGAATTGTCAAGCAGTAAGCGAACTGTTAATGATGAATTTGCTTTGAATGTTTGCGTCACGTCAGCTTTCAAACAATAAAAAGATCGAAATCGTTATCCGTTATACACTCACAGGATCTTTAACCTTACCCTCTGTTTTTGTCGGAGGTTAAAATAATAAAGCAGAAAAAGTATAAAATCATAATGTAATGACAATTAGCTATCACAAGCTATACTCGACAAGCTATAGCTACAAGCTATACTCGTAGAGATTATGGATTTATCGAATTCAGGCAATAAAACGTTTATTGCCTCAGTTTGATAATTCACTATTATCTAAGAACAATAATAAAAAGTATATTTTCAATAATAAAGATAATGGAAATTAACCTAACCTAATATATTTTTCTTTTTTTTTTCGAGGGCAAATGCGTTGCTCATACCCCGCGACCCTGAGCATGCAAAGAAGTGGCCCACCATGGGAGTGCGCCCACGGAGAACCAACACAGGAAGAGTCACCGGCTAGTGTCACATTTAATAAATATTATGTGTTGGCTTTGACCCCACGCATGCCTTCCAAAGGTCCGGGACATAATTACCAATGAATACTGTACACAAACAATAATAATAGGTAATATTTAGGTCACATTCGGAGCGGAGTAAAGGTACATTGTTATCGAAAACAAAACGGAACATTTTTTTAACCACACGCACAATACACGTCAAACTTTAAACCAGGGACCGAAAAGGTTACCCATTTTGGTGTTTTAAACTGTTTAATTTATACGATTCTCTGAAAAACCCTAACATGCGCTTCAGCCGTATATACGGCTGAATCAACGGTATAAATAAACCGTTTATGAATAAGGTTCATTTTCGTTCGTTTTTCTGTGTTAAAAAAGGATGCGTGATAAGTAAGTACCGCGGAACGCTATTGGCTGAATTTGTTCCATCATGCATGTCACAACTAGACTGGCGCACCATTTTACGCAAAAATGAGTGTGCGTTACAACTGCTCCGCCACGGTAGAAATATGATGAAAATGTTCGCCCAAAATTTATTCGAAATTTGACAAAATCGATGGGTCCAAACCAAAAATTTGTCGAAGTAGAAACACAGAAGTTATAAGGGTTTTAAGTTGGCCGCGCCAACGTAACGTCCACGATGGCGCGGCCATGGAAATCTCAGGAACTACGTGGGTTAGAGATCTAATTCTTTTTCTAGTATGAAGATTGAATTTGGCGAAAATTGTCGAAAAACAAATTATAAAGTAGAAATCGATATTTTAAGAGATATTTACCTCAGAAGCCGTGGTGGCGCAGACGTGCACTTCGTGTTTCTTTGATGTTGATTATTTCTTTATATCATAAGACTTAGTACAAAAAACTGATACAGGAAGTAAGGGCTTAATTTGTCGAAACTAATGAAAGCAATAAATACAACGAAATGTTATTTAAACAGACAAATCGGACCGAAACAAAAAATAACATGGCCGTGCCAACGTAACGCTTCTTTGTACGCTGATATATCATTATCTGTAATTGCTAGGGTTTCAGTTTTTATATCCATTTATTCGGCACATTAACCTGATTAGAATGGCATATCGTTTTACCCTCAGAATAGTTTTTAACGCGTGTAATCTCCAAAAATGTGCTCTCTCGTACAATGTTTGAGTAGGGTAACCATAATTTCGATTTTATTTGAGAATACTTTTACTCTACTAGACGAAAATGTGTCTATTTCTTAAATAATGCCAACAAATGGAATTATTACTACTAAATATTTCACACATAAACGTAAGTATGTAGTTAGTACCTATGCCCGTAAGCGGTCAGTTGTAGATATGATAATAATATTATGTTAGGTAAGTATACTGTACCTAGGCAGGCTACTTAATATTATGGGTTTCTTGCCCTTGAAATTAAGTACATACTTATCTACGACAAGTATCCTCATTCCCTGCAGCAAAGCAAGCCGGCGTAACGCCGGTTTTCATAGAGACCCATGGCCGTGGTTAAGACTCGCTATTGGAATTAATATTATTCCAACGGCAGACGAATAATATGCTTTTTCAAGAAGGCACTTTTTTTCCGTATTTCGGTATGAAGTGACGCTTAGATTTTATTAGCGAGTCCGACCTTGTACTTATGCATTTTTAGTCATCTGCCTAATATTAACTTTCTTGTTTGAGCCTTGTTAGACCTAGATTTTATTTCATTTATTTCTGTATCCATGATGTTTATAAAAGTACTAGCTGTGACCGCGACTTCGTACGCGTGTAAAAGTGATTTAGGGCACTTTAGTATTTTTAAATATATTTTTAGTTTATGAACACTGTCGTTTGGGTATTATGCTTCTTTATACATGGTCACACGGAGGCCGATGAAGTAATAATAATAGTTTCAAATAAAGGCTCAGATATGCCATATTAAGACATAGGATTAACCCCAATAGACGTAACAGTACTCCAGCCCGGCTCGGACGTAAGACACATCACGCAGCAGCCAGCATCACGCGGCGCCCGGTTGAATCACGGAGAAACGATTTTAATTTTGCTATATCCTAAAGTATTCATTATATTTGCATGGTCTAAAGGGAAAAATATGTAGTCTTCAGAAATGCTTAAGCAGAATAACGTATTTTAAATGATAAGGATTAATACCGTTATGGTAGATGGCATTCATCTAATTCAAATCGCCATTTCATTGAGTGACTATCGTTTTTATCGAATGACATATTTATATATATAGTGTGTAAAAAGAGCAGTCATTATAACTTTGAGATACGATTATACTACCTTTCCTCATTTCGGAAATGTATTTTTTTTTGTCAGAAACTAAAAAAAAAAGTTTTTTTTTCTTTTTACCATTTCTTTTTTTTTGTAATAATAAAAAAAAAAATAATAAAGCCAAAAAAAAATTATTTTTTAATTTTTGTAAAAAAAATATGAAAAAAAAATACATTTCTAGAATGAGCGGGTGTTCCCCAGGGTGGCGTACTCTCTCCCCTCCTGTTTTCTATATTGATTAATATTATTTCCTCATTAATCAACTCAAATTTCCATCTTTACGCAGACGACCTGCAACTCTATCGTCATTCTAATATTGATGATATTGATTCTACAGTTGCTGGTATTAACTATGATCTGCAGAGCATATCAAATTGGGCTAAATCTTTTGGTCTGTTGGTAAATCCCAAAAAATCGCAGGCTACGATAATAGGCTACTGCCTATTATCATAGCCTGCGATTTTTTGGGATATACTAGTAAGTATATAACGCAACGTTTACACATTGTGTAAACGTTGCGTTATATACTTACTAGTATATAAAGCAACGTTTACACAATGTGCCTGTGGTCAAATATGATGGTACTATTATCGAATTCAGAGACACAGCTAAGAATTTAGGGTTATCTTTGGACAGCAATCTCTGCTGGAATCCGCAGGTTAGTGGAGTCAGCAGAAAGGTACACCACTCGTTGCACATGCTGAGGCGCCTTCAAAACTTTTTGCCTTTGCAAACCAAAATTTTCCTCGTCAAAACTCTCATTTTTCCTATCCTCGACTATGCCGACTCCTGCTACTTAGACGTTACCGAAGAGCTGCTAACTAAACTGGAACGCTTGCAGAATCTCTGTATCCGTTTCATTTTTGGTCTAAAAAAGTTTGATCAGATATCAGCCTTTCGGATAAAACTCAAGTGGCTTCCTATCCGTCTCCGTCGCAACTCCCATATCCTCTGTTTACTTTACAATATCCTGTATAACCCTCTCTCTCCTTCCTATCTTCGTGATCGATTTAACTTTTCCCGGCCCATTGATATCCCTTGTAGGTCCAAATCCAGAACAAACCTTTCCCTCCCATCACATCGCTCTAATTTCTACTCCTACTCCTTCACCGTTCATGCGGTCAGATTGTGGAACTCGCTTCCTGTGGAACACCGTCCGAAAGAGAAAAGATAGTATAATCATATCCCAAAGTTATAGTGACTGCTCTTTTTACACCCGTTATAGCTTCTCAAAACCGCTAAATTGTCCGTTTCTTTATGTTTATCCCAAAAGGCTTTCTTTTAATAATACCAAAAGTTGATTTTATACAATAAATGATAATTTATTTCAGTTTGTGAAGCAAGTTCAAAAATACAGTTTTTATATTATTGACACTGTGGAAACACTTGTCTTTTTAGTAAAATCATGTTAGTTACTTATTTAATGTTCTAATCTACTTTAGTGCCACGTTCTATAGCTTCGCGTCACTGTGTAAGCGATCCCCCCGCGCGCCCCGCCCGAACCGTTCGTCCGCAGTCGCGCTCGAAATTCATCGACTTGCTTCAAAGTTATCGTCACTGCTCGGCTCCTATGTATCGTAGCGTTATGTTATATATCCTATAACCTGCCTAGGAATATGGTCTACAATCGTAATAAGTTTGGTTAAAATCCCTTCCGTGGTTTTTGATGTTGCACATACAGACAGATATAGAGACAAAAAATATAGATGAGTGTATAAAAGAATTATAACCCGTCTTCGCAAAAACGGATCAAGGGCAAGAAATGCATAATATTAAGTAACCTTCCTAGGTACAGTATACTTACTTAACATAATATTATTATCCTATCTACAACTGATCGCTTACGGGCATAGGTACTACATACTTACGTTTAAGTGTGAAATAATGATTAATAATAATTGTTCCGTTTGTTGGCATTATTAAGGAAATAGATACATTTTCGTCTAGTAGAGTAAAACGTATTCTCAAATAAAATCGAAATTATGGTTACCCTACTCAAACATTGTACAAGAGAGCACATTTTTGGAGATTACACGCGTTGAAAACCATTCTGAGGGTAAAACGATATGCCATTCTAATCAGGTTAATGTGTCGAATAAATGGATATAAAAACCGAAATCCTAGCAATTACAGATAATGAGATATCAGCGCGGCCATGCTATTTTTTGTTTCGGTCCGATTTGTCTGTTTAAATAACATTTCGTTGTATTTATTGCTTTCATTAGTTTCGACAAATTAAGCCCTTACTTCCTGTATCAGATTTTTGTACTAAGTATTATGATATAAAGAAATAATCAACATTAAAGAAACACGAAGTGCACGTCTGCGCCGCCACGGCTTCTGAGGTAAAAATCTCTTAAAATATCGATTTCTAGTTTATAATTTCTTTTTCGACAATTTTCGCCAAATTCAATCTTCATACTAGAAAAAGAATTAGATCTCTAACCCACGTAGTTCCTGAGATTTCCATGGCCGCGCCATCGTGGACGTTACGTTGGCGCGGCCAACTTAAAACCCTTATAACTTCTTTGTTTCTACTTCGACAAATTTTTGGTTTGGACCCATCGATTTTGTCAAATTTCGCCTAAATATTGGGCGAACATTTTCATCATATTTCTACCGTGACGGAGCAATCGTGATGCATACCAAAAATGATCATAATTGCGTATGACATAAGGTATATGATGATGTTATTTAATGCAAGTTCTTGTCCATTTTTGTTTATTATTGTCTTTCCTTGATATTGATTTGGTAAAGAGCGAAAAGTTAATTCCCATCTTTTTTTTTTCTAATTATACGGAATTGTAATTTAGGTAATTCAAATTAGTATAAAATATAAGTATGTTAAAATATAAGTATAATATTAGTATAAAATATAAGTGCTGTGCATTGTGCAACATTGATTTGGTCACTTTAAACGTTAGTTTAAAGTGACAAAATTAATGTTGCACAATGCACAGCAAGGCTATTGAAACCTCAAGTCACTGATGAAAAAAACCGCTTTTCATAGATTTGATCCACGGCGTGTACCACGAATTTGTTGTCTCTTTCGGTTATTGGCGCAGCTGCATTAAACGGTTTAATACCGCTTAAGACAAGCGCATAGTTAAAAACCCTTAATATGGATATCTATACTAATATTATAAAGAGGTAACGTTTGATTGTTTGTTTGTTTGTTTGTTTGTTTGTTTGTTTGTTTGAATGGAATAGGCTCTGAAACCACTGAACCAATATGAAAAATTCTTTCACCGTTGGAAAGCTACATTCCTAGCGCTGAACATAGGCTATATTATATGTTTAAAAAAAGTAGGGTTCCTTACTAAAACCCCAAAAATGTAGCCCAAAGTGTAAAAAAATGACCTCCAAAATTTCTTACGTCGTGTGCGCTTCGACAACGGCTTGACCAATTTCGCAATTTTTTTTACGGTATGTTCGTTATTGTCACGAAAAGGTTATTATGAAAGAAAATGTTGAAAAAAATAAGCAGAAAATTAGAAAAAAGAAGAAAATACGTGATGGTCACGCGGGGTTTGAACCTGGGCTCAATCGATTCACGTCGTTGCCAGTTTATATGACACGGGTGTCATGGTAACGACATTGTTTACAAATGGAAAATAAAAATTATGAAATGCTATAAATAACGTATTAACATAAACTTAAACTATTTGGATTCATTAAACTATTTGTCCACCACTAATAAATAGTCGGGTCATTTTAATAGGTAACATTTGACAGTTTATCAAAAATGAGCGACGTAACGTTGTAACGACGACATAATAAAAGAAATATTTTCTTTTTGTTAAAACTGCAGAATTTACTAAACTTTATTTAATAATTATTAGATATTTATTGTCAACATAACCAATATGAGTTTTTTTACGATTTGCTTTCACTGATAAACGATCTTAAATATAATATACAAATTATGATTTAATGAAATAAACGTCGTGATAATGTTACGTCAGTTAACACTTTTTCTTATTAAACACTAGAGACTTACTCAAAAAATCGATTAATCTTTTAACAACTATAAATATACCTATTTAAAAAAAATACTTAACTTATAAGTTGTAATAAGAATATATTATAAATGTTAATTTCAAAATCAGATCGAAGGAGTTATATTCATGGTCATAATTCACGAACAATAAAAAAAAAAATCGAAAACGTCATGATAAGACGCCACTATGTCTTTTGTCGTCATTTGTCTTTGTGCGAAGTTAACGTCTGTCTGTTCTGTCTTTTTTTTTTCTTGCTACTGAAAACGAAAATGCAATTAAAAAAAAATGTCTGTCTGTCTGTTAGCGTGTCTCTTTGCTCCGGCTAATCTCTGGAACGGCTGGACCGATTTTAACGAGACTTTCACTGGTAGATAGCTAAAGTTATAAGGATTAATTTAGGCTTCTTTTCATCATCATCATCGTTATCTAACTAATGATCACCGAATCGGCTGGACCGACTGTGACGGGAGCATTCACCGGGCGTTAGCTTATGTTAGTTCCATCTATACATTTATCGATATGGTTGAAAATTGGTGAGGAAGTAACTTAGAGCCAGTAGACGGACATAGGATACTATTTATTCCATTTGACAGCGCAGAACCAGCAACGTTCACGGAAGGGTTTGGCGTTGTGGGTTCCCGCGTTGCGGGTTCCGGGTTACCGCGTTGCGGGTTCCGGGTTCCCGCGTTGCGGGTTCCGGGTTCCCGCGTTGCGGGTTCCGGGTTCCCGCGTTGCGGGTTCCGGGTTCCCGCGTTGCGGGTTCCGGGTTCCCGCGTTGCGGGTTCCGGGTTACCGCGTTGCGGGTTCCGGGTTCCCGCGTTGCGGGTTCCGCGTTCCCGCGTTGCGGGTTCCGCGTTCCCGCGTTGCGGGTTCCGCGTTGCGGGTTCCGCGTTGCGGGTTCCGCGTTGCGGGTTCCGCGTTGCGGGTTCCGCGTTGAGGGTTCCGCGTTGCGGGTTCCGCGTTCCCGCGTTGCGGGTTCCGGGTTCCCGCGTTGCGGGTTCCGGGTTACCGCGTTGCGGGTTCCGGGTTCCCGCGTTGCGGGTTCCGGGTTCCCGCGTTGCGGGTTCCGGGTCCCCGCGTTGTGGGTTCCGGGTTCCCGCGTAGCGTGTTCCGCGTTGCGGGTTTCGGGTTCCCATGGTGCGGATTCCGGGTTCCCGCGTTGCGGATTCCGGGTTCCCGCGTTGCGGGTTCCGCGTTCCCGCGTTGCGGGTTCCGGGTTCCCGCGTTGCGGGTTCCGCGTTGCGGGTTCCGCGTTGCGGGTTCCGCGTTGCGGGTTCCGCGTTGAGGGTTCCGCGTTGCGGGTTCCGCGTTCCCGCGTTGCGGGTTCCGCGTTCCCGCGTTGCGGGTTCCGGGTTCCCGCGTTGCGGGTTCCGGGTTACCGCGTTGCGGGTTCCGGGTTCCCGCGTTGCGGGTTCCGGGTTCCCGCGTTGCGGGTTCCGGGTCCCCGCGTTGTGGGTTCCGGGTTCCCGCGTAGCGTGTTCCGCGTTGCGGGTTTCGGGTTCCCATGGTGCGGATTCCGGGTTCCCGCGTTGCGGATTCCGGGTTCCCGCGTTGCGGGTTCCGCGTTCCCGCGTTGCGGGTTCCGGGTTCCCGCGTTGCGGGTTCCGCGTTCCCGCGTTGCGGGTTCCGCGTTGCGGGTTCCGCGTTGCGGGTTCCGCGTTGCGGGTTCCGCGTTGCGGGTTCCGCGTTCCCGCGTTGCGGGTTCCGCGTTGCGGGTTCCGCGTTGCGGGTTCCGCGTTGCGGGTTCCGCGTTGCGGGTTCCGCGTTGCGGATTCCGCGTTGCGGGTTACGCGTTGCGGGTTCCGCGTTGAGGGTTCCGCGTTGCGGGTTCCGCGTTCCCGCGTTGCGGGTTCCGGGTTCCCGCGTTGCGGGTTCCGGGTTCCCGCGTTGCGGGTTCCGTGTTCCCGCGTTGCGGGTTCCGGGTTCCCGCGTAGCGTGTTCCGCGTTGCGGGTTTCGGGTTCCCATGGTGCGGATTCCGGGTTCCCGCGTTGCGGGTTCCGGGTTCCCGCGTTGCGGGTTCCGGGTTCCCGCGTTGCGGGTTCCGTGTTCCCGCGTTGCGGGTTCCGGGTTCCCGCGTTGCGGGTTCCGGGTTCCCGCGTTGCGGGTTCCTGGTTCCCGCGTTGCGGGTTCCGGGTTCCCGTGTTGCGGGTTCCGGGTTCCCGCGTTGCGGGTTTTGGGTTCCCATGCTGCGGGTTCCGGGTTCCCGCGTTGCGGGTTCCCGCGTTGCGGGTTCCGGGTTCCCGCGTTGCGGGTTCCGGGTTCCGGGTTCCCGCGTTGCGGGTTCCGGGTTCCCGCGTTGCGGGTTCCGGGTTCCCGCGTTGCGGGTTCCGGGTTCCGGGTTCCCGCGTTGCGGGTTCCGGGTTCCCGCGTTGCGGGTTCCGGGTTCCCGCGTTGCGGGTTTCGGGTTCCCATGCTGCGGGTTCCGCGTTCCCGCGTTGCGGGTTGCGGGTTGCGGGTTTCGGGTTCCCATGCTGCAGGTTTCGGGTTCCCGCGTTGCGGGTTCCGCGTTCCCGAGTTAGGGGTTGTTTTTTTTAGTTGAATTTCATCATAAACTGTTTTTATGCTCAACGAAGTGGGCAAGGGTCAGCTAGTTTAAAATAAAACGGTTTGTATTGATACCGCTACAGCCGTATAGCGGATTAATCGGTCCCTGCTTTAAACACTCCTTATTATTGTCAGGGGTTGAAAATGACTCCAAGAGCAATATTCGCAAGACTGTACAAATATAGGGTTGTGTTTGATAATTAAAACACAATCCTTTATTGTACTAAATATAAGACATTAAGTCCGCCTATGTACAAAATGTGCATACACATATAAATAAATAAAAAAAAATATTAAACTTTAGTAAGTTAATACTTTTACTACTTCGATTTTTGATACAGGAGTAAGGATAGCACCTCCCCATCAACCGTCTTCCCCGTGGTCGTCGTGGGAATACAGGAATACAGAAGAAGTTCCGGGGGAGACTCCGGAATGAAGCGCGCTACACGTCGCCGGCAACACGTGTAGTGTAGTTTTTAAGTATTTTAAATATGTATTATGCATGTTAGTTTTTAAGGTATTTATAATATGGGCCTATGCAGCCTGCAATAAATGGTATTTAATTTAATTTTAATATATCGGGAAGTGTGCAGCAACGTTTCCACGGAAATTGTTATTATCTGAAAACTGTGGGCATACTTCCGACACAATCGAGAACCGAATCCGTTCGATATCAGTGGTTTTTCGTATTTTATTTGGTGAATTACTTTGAAACTAATCAGGATAAAGAAAATTGTTAGATCGTAACTTTTTGTACTCCCGACCATATCGATCGACTGAGAATCAAAATACACAAATGTCAATTTATTAGGACGTACGCGGTATGATCGTATCTAAATCAAAATCAAATCAGTTTGGAGAGTAAGGCCCCTGGTCTCGCCAATCTACCTATAAGCAACTACCCTATTAAATAATTATGTGAAGTTGAAATAAAAGAAATCATATTTTTATTACTGCTAACTTCACACTCATAAATAATTCGGAGAGGTTATGTAAAAGTGGACGAAAAAGCTGAATTGATGATGACTTGATTTTAAATCCTGCTTGTATACTTGAATATATGTTATGGCATATTATTGCTTATGCTCACATATTGCATAATATTATATTGCATAATAATATAGCACCAAGTTTGGAATTGTATAACGGTGGTAATTTTTACTCTCAGTAGCATCGGCCCATTAGCTCAGTTGGTTAGAGCGTCGTGCTAATAACGCGAAGGTCGCGGGTTCGATCCCCTCATGGGCCACAACTCTTTTTAGTTTAGTAATATTTTAATTGGTTTGAAATAGGCGACAATATACGAATAGGAGGCGAATTAAACATGTATGTAGTATAAGTAAAATAGTAATTATAATATTATTTATTATAGTTGATAACTCATTTTCATTTAATTTAGAATCACATCAATATTTTTTAATAGATTGCTATGCTTATATCATATTATACTCATGAGCACATGATCTAAGCTGCAATACCAAAATAGATTCATTTAAAAATAAAGTCAGGATAAAACAAAATATTATTGCACGTCTGAACCACGTGTTGCGCCAACATTCTCCCGCAAGGAGAAAGGTCGCAGGTAGAATATTTAAACCCAACGCTATGTTCGGCTTCAAAGGAGTTTCCTTACATAATATTGGCCAGCAGGCTTACTCCCGACTCAAGAATTCTCTTTATCCTGGTTAGTTTCACGTTAGATCGTAACTTTTTATACTCCCCACCATATCAATCGCTAAAAATCAAAATAAAGAAACGTCAATTTATAATAGAGTACCCTGCACGATCGAATCTGAATGAAAATCTTATCAGTGTGGAGAGTAAGGCCTGAGCCTGGGTCACTGAGTTCAAAATAGCTATTCGCGTGCTTGACTCGTTCTTAGGACAAAACTTATCAGAAAGTTGAATTTAGGTACTCCATGAGGGGAAATTGAGAAGTTCCAGTAAAATGTCTAAAAACATTTCAGTACCTAGCTGGTAGTTACCGGTACGCATTTGCAACTCCTCTGGTGTTGCAGCTGGCGATGGGAAACGGTTACTGCTGCACATCTACCGATATCCGATTTAATCTTAACATGAAGAAAATATTAATATTTTAATTCGTCTAAATTAATTACGTATCAATTTCTAAAACTCTGATATCTATGGACGCTTTCTCACCATGTCTGGCCCCGTGGAATCTGAAGAATTTGTATTATGGGTACCGAACGAAAAATACTTTTATTAAGGTTTTTCTACATTATACATACACGTCATATTAAAAAGGCTTTACTATATTATACACTTTATATTTATTACACATCCACGACCAAAAACATCATGGGATGTGAACCCGCGATCGGCATGAAAACTGACGCGCGGTCAATTGATCCACAGGGGTCGTCAAAAATTGATAGTTCTATGACGTGTTCTATTTGTTTACGTTTTGAATCTAAACGGAGACTACGAACGACGGAAATATGAGGGTGTGTGTGTGAGTGAGTGCGGCCGCGGGCGTGCCGGTGTGGTGGATCGATACGGCTGACGGTCAACGGTCAATGTCACCGTCATCACCGCGCCCCGTCACCACAGAGAGAGAGAGAGATAGGAGTGAGAAGATGAACAGTATACAGAGTATGTTATGCGGGATTTCTCCGGCTGAAGATAATATTAGGTTTATACAATAGGTTGTCAGCCGAACACACTGCAGCGCGTCTGCCATGTCATGGCATCCTAACTTAAGGAGTGAATTGGGAAGATTTTTGGGAAGATCAGGGAGAGAGGCAGGAGTGAGCAGTATAAGAGTCTAGAGTATAAGGTTTGAAATATCTCCCCGGCCGGAAAGTAGAAGTTTTGAAAATCGAACACTAGGCAACAGCAAGCTGAAGTGGTAAGTTCAACGCGAAATGTCACCATCATCACCACGCCGCGTCACGGAGAGACAGGGAGAGAGATAGGAGTAAGGAGATAATCTAGTGTGTAAGACCCAAATCTCAAGAAAATATAGATAAAAAAGAACTCTGCGCTAGTAGGATAGAGTTGAAAACAGAACACACAGCAGACAGAGCCTAAGAAGAGAATTCTTAGGCCCGTATAAATAAAACAATCTCAAACCCAACCTCACCTTGAGAACCTATTTGACAGATAAAAAAACGTTTCATTTCACTTTTGAAAATGAAGAATTTTACTTATGTTACATACTTTCATTTTTTTCTTTCTTAAAACGTAAAAATAAAGATTATAAAAATATACATTCTACTTATTTTATTGTTTCCTGTAATCTATAATATGAATATAACAGTATAAAAAGAAAATAAATTAAAGTACTATGTAAAATTAATAAAGTTGTTCACTTTTATAAGTGAAACGAAACGTTGTTTTACCTGTCAAATAGGCTCTCAAGGTGAGGTTGGGTTTGAGATTGTTTTATTTATACGAGCCTTAGTAACTTATAATATAGTAGACGTAGTTTAAGAGGCCAATCCTGGGACGATTTATAATTCGAAAAATTCGCTAACTTTTAATTAGTATCACCATGTTCATCGCCACCGCGTTACCACACGGAGAGGGAGATAGATAGAGAGTGAGATAGAGATAGGAGTGAGAATATATAGAGTGTAAAAACAGCGGACCAAAGCAAGTTATAATATACATTTCTTGAATGAGAAAAGTTTGTATTATCAAACCTAAGTTATACAGATTGTTCTTTTTATCCTGTATGACAACCTATAATGTAAGGCTCGAGTATCTCTCATCTCTTCTACTTTAATAGGCTTAGACAGGGACTCGAGACATGCGTTCGCCAACCCGCCTGCTGGCACAGCTGAAATGATGATGATAATTTTAAATATACCTATTACCTATCCATCTGCCCATTGATATTTTGTTATCGACAAGTATTTTCATTACCAACAGTAGTAATTTGTGAAATGTGACGCACTTGTGCACACATGACTAGTTACGTTCTTACCAAGTTTACCTGATAACTTGAACAAAAAACCAAAATAGAGCTACAGCATCGTCGGCCCATTAGCTCAGTTGGTTAGAGCGTCGTGCTAATAACGCGAAGGTCGCGGGTTCGATCCCCTCATGGGCCACGCTCTCTTTTAATTAATAACAACGCTTTCACACTACGTCAATATGGCCTTGTGTTTTCGAATTATATTTTATTTATACAATATACAATAAATTATATTTAAGAATTTTTGTTATAGATAATAGACAATGAAAATATTTTTAAGATCATATACATTTGATGTGTTACACTAATATTCAAAGTCGAGTCAAAGTCAATGTTTTTATTGAGAATGAATTTTATAAAAATGTGACAGAGGAAATTTGAAAACTTTTTGCTCCCTCGGGATTTGAGCTCAGAAAATTGCCCTTAAAATGGCAGTAATTTAAAAAAAAAAATTAATGTTATTTTTAAAAACATCAACTAAGTATATTAGCATTTATCTGGACAGACGCCTGTCGCAGTTGTATTATATTTCCCGTGGCTCCGTGGGCGGCGGTTCCGTCAGAGTGCCGCCGCGTTGTAGTGGGTATGGCTGCGTCCACTTACCATCTTAACGGACGCAGCGAGCCCCACATAAGCGTGGTAGGAATCCCAGTCCTCCACGGAATGCATCAAGTAGCATTTCTCGGCGAGAAAAAAAAAGGCACAGACGCCTAGGGCACATGCATCGGCACGTTTCTAAGATCTAAATATGAAAACATTTTTCGTAAGTATGTAGATTACTCACTAAAACAAAAGGTAATAAACGTTACAAATTTAAACGTCAAAATTAAACGACTACAAAACGATATTCAATTTCAGCGTCCACATATATAACGTAAATATATAATGAAGTTAGAACACAAACTAACAATTTAGCCGACAAACGCCGCAGCCATCTTGTTATAAATAATTCAAAATGGCCGCTCCGTCCCCGCCGTAATGTGCATAATTTGTTTAATGCATTATAATAAACGTGACAATTTGCCCGGACCAGCGTGCTCATACGAAAATATTCAAGGAAAATGCAAACGACTTTAAAATGTCTTAATTTTATAAACCTGTATTTTGTGAGCATATAGTTCATTCTAAACTCGTATATTTTTTACGAAAACCAAGTTCTAGAAAATGTAAGATTGTACTTTAGAGAAGCGTTACGTAACCATTCCCGCGAATTTGTTTTTTTATTATCTACATTCTTCGACGTGACGATAGTATATACGACGGTGCCAAATTAGAAAAAAAACATCCATATTTATTATAAGAAATTGGGGAGCCACCCCCAAAATACAAATAAATATTTTACGATGCCAAATATGAAATTGCCGAAGTTAGCAAAGATGGAAGAACGGACAAACGGACAAAGCTAAACTAAAATATCCTTGCAGTAATTACGAAATTTTTAAACTAAAAAGAGATGTGGCCCATGAGGGGATCGAACCCGCGACCTTCGCGTTATTAGCACGACGCTCTAACCAACTGAGCTAATGGGCCGATGTACTGACGGACGAAATATGAGTAATGAATTTCTTATGTTCTGCATTATCTACTTTCTAAGCATTATCTACTTACGTAATACTATCCAATCTCATTAGTCAAAAAAGACAAAAATTAAATTTTTGACTTTTTTACGGTACCAATATTAATGACTAATGAGATTGGTAATAGTATTACGTAGGTAGATAATGCTTGGAAAAGTCACTTGACAGACAAGGACATGAAGAGGAAGTAGACTGTAAACCTACGCGCGTAGCCAGAGGGCTACAATCGTAGCACGCTACGTAGCTCGTAGCGCTACTAATATGTAGTGTTTCAAGGACCGGATTAGTAATAATAATAACCTTTATTTCGGGCAGCATATGCCCATATTATAAGTACCTTACAGACTAACATACATAGTAGAATTATATTAAGCACGAGGCGCGGCCCGCGGGGTTGGTGCATTTGTTAAAAGAGTAAACGGTTACATTATTACAGTTGGGGCCGATATTAAAAAAAAATTCAATTTTTTTTAATCGTCAGATAACTTTTATCTGTCGAATAAACACGTGACTTTGACATTTACTTCCTGCAAAATCTGTCAAAGTCACAATATATTTATTGCTTAAATATTTTTATCTGACGATTGAAAAATCGGCCCTTAAAAATATTCATCCAGCAGAATAGTGTCTAAAATGTTATCCAATATGCAACCTAACATTTGAAAAAATCTATGTTTTCACATTTCGAAGGACTTGCGTTACAGACTACGTAAATTTTCATACTATATCTACACACATTTTTATTATTTACACATATTTAATATACATCCAGGACCCAGGAACAGAGAAAACTTATTAGTCATGCGCGCCCGATTTTAGCGAGACGCTAACCCAACCGGGCCCTTTTTCCCTTGAATAAGAGCCCTATTAGGTAAGCCTTGGTAACTTACCAGGCGGAGGTCGAGAACATAAAATAATGGGATTTGACATGCGGTAGCGAAGTTTATGTCAAATCCCATACAATTTGTTTTCGAACTTCGTAAGTGATGAATCAGGCAATGAACAATTTTTTTTTATGTCGCATTAGTAAGGGCTCAAACACATAAACACGGTACGACGTCGCGTCGTACAACGATGCGGCGTCGACGTCGCGTCGTGGTAAATTTTTACGACGCGTCACGACTCACGAGGCACGACACCACGTCCTAACGTATCGATGCACGATACGACGTCGAAACGTTAGAAACTGACAATGCAATGCTGTGCAGTTTTTATTCGAAATTCAAAGATGGTATTGAAGTCGATTATTTAGATACCCTAGTCGAGCAGCGTCCCGTAAGTACTATGGAACAAAACATCTGAATAATACAAATAAAAAAACAATTTTAAGGCATTGTACTTATTTAAAAAGTGACTACCCGTTATTAATGTTTGAAAGAAATGGGGGGATCCAATATCTTCTGAGTATCTGTCTCTTCTTTTTTTATCTTCTTATTATTTAGCAGAAGCAGAATGCGTCTAGAGGGGTCCATTTTTCAACACTAACCGCACCACTGTATCGACGGCATCGTGCCGTGTATCGTGCATGGTTAATTACGTTACGATGTCGTGTTTTTTACGATGCTCATCGTAGATTTCCACGACGCGACGTAGTATCATGAAACGACGCCGCATTGTTGTACGACGCGACGACGTACCGTGTTTATGTGTTTGAGCCCTTAGTCCTTATGAACCTACTAACCTCTTCGCTGAGCCACGACGATGTGACAAGGTCTGTAGTACTCACCGCCACCAGCATGTTGGTCTGGTCGAAGTAGTCGGCGACGGGCATGACGCTGCGGTAGAAGTTGGCGAGCTCCATGCGCGCCAGGCTGAGCACCACGTGCCCGAGCCGCGCGCCGTACTCGATCTGGCGCTCCAGCACGCGCTGCCGCCAGCTCACCACCACCACGCCGCTGAGCGTCTGGATCTGGTGGGGTATAAAGTGTTAAATGATCACCAAGCTGATGAGTGACCACCACGCTGATTGGCGTCTGGATCTGGGTGGAATATAACGGGTGTGAAAAGAACAGTCACTATATTATTACTTTGTGTATATAGTTGTACTACATATTCTCATTCTTATATGCGAAAACATGTAAATGATATTTCTGTTACGTTCTTAGTTATTTGTATTAGCCACTGTATACCTACTGTTTGTTTTCCGAAATAAAATAAAATAAATAATAAAAAAAAATATTTTTTTTTGCTATTTCGTTGTTCTTGCTTCTTACTACTGTTCTTTTATTATTTTATTTTTTAAAGTTATCATATTCAAAACTGAAACTGAAACCCCTTTATATCCACGTATTTTATTAAATAACACATTTAATAGAATTGTATATGTTTCAAATCGAACCCGGGGAGAAGCATTTAATTGTACTTAGAGGACGCCCTGTGGTCGATATTCGATCAACATTTTATGTTGATCGAATATCGATCACATATTATGTAGACCACAGCGCGTCCTCTAAGTACAATTAAATCAACTAAACTAACTAATAACTACGTTCTATAAAACAACTTGTATAATTATATACCATTTAGTTCACCCGGAGTGAGTCTAGCAGGGGGGGGGGGGCATGGGGGTAATTCAAATTGTAAGTCTCGGCGGTCGCACTACCCTGCCTTTAGATAAACACTAGCTGCCCCACCAGCGTGCCCACTTCGTTGAGCAATGAGCATAGAAACAGTTTGTGAGGAATCGTTTAAACCAGGGAACGGACGGTTAGGGTTAACAGTTTCGATATATCTGTTATTAACCTATTCATATATCGGATAACCGAAACTATCTGTTAAGCAATTATTTCGGTTAACAGAATCCACAGATACCTTTATTTTTAGGATTAGGTTAAACCGAAACGATACAGGTCAACAGAAAAATTTCGGTTAATCGAAACGTTTCGGTATACCCTAATCCTAAAAATAAGGGTATCTGTGCATAAGGTCCAAAACAGGGCTTGAAAGCGGTACAGATATAAAGGTATTATACCGGTACTAAATTACGATATCGCTATAATTTAAAGGTTTGGTCAAAACGGTTGAAATTCACCATTGCGGTATCGCAAAATAACGATATATACCTTTATTATTTTACGGTATGGTTATACCTCATTATCATTATATTTTATCACTACCGTAACCGAAATCATTTCGGTACCGAAAAAATTTTCAGAGCAACACGGCAACGTCGCACGCACTGACGCGGCGCGGCGTTGTCAATTCGAAACTTTACAGTTTTCATGTCAAGACTTGCACAATACGGGATTAGTGGTATTCATTGCAATTTGCTATTCCTTGATCTTTCATTCGCTCCACGTTACGTAGTAACTAATACTTAATCTGTGATTCGCTCGCTAATTTCGTTGCAGTTTACACGTCGTGTTACGTTGCTAACTTATTTATAATATATTATTAACTTTAACTTATTTATAATATATTATTAACTATTATTTCGGCGACCTCCGTAGCGCAGTGGTTGAGCGTCTTGGTCTTTGAGCGAGAGGTCGCGGGTTCGAATCCAGCCGAGGGAACAAAAAGTTTTCAATGTTTCTGGGTCATGGATGTGTATTAGATTTGTGTATAATATAATAAAAATCTTAAATATGCGTATATTACAAAAGTATTAAATATATTTCCGTTGTCTGGTACCTGTAACACAAGTTCTTCGGATACTTAGCACAGGGCCCGATTGACGTGGTGTGGAGCGTCCATAGATTAAAAAAAAAAAAAAAACGCATGTGTGGGTTAACGCTAGGTCGAGCGTAGGTAGAGCGTGCAAGTAATATTGATACTTTAATCCTAATGAATTACCTATAATTAATTATATTTAATATTACCTACCATTTCAATACTTCTATAAAATTAAATGGTATTTAAGTTATAAAATACAAATGATACATACTCGACATGCTAGTAATCGCCCGCGGCTCAGTCCGCGTTACTGTCGAACCGTCGGGAACAACTTTCGCGCGATGATTGTGTGAAAAGAGTTTCATGGTGGTTGGTTCAGTAGATGAGACGTGAAGAAGTAACAAACAAACACACGAACAAACAAACCAACTTTCACATTTATAATTTAGGATAAGTAAGTAATGAGAATGAAAAATTCAACAACCTAATTTTTATAAAAATATACCAAGTTATTTATTTTTCATCTTTGATGTCCAGAAATGTTTGTCCCTAAATATTTTACTGACCCACTTCCGACTACCCACTAAAATGTACTAAAATACTAATTTTAGTGGGTAGTCGGGATGGACATGCTTTTTTCAGTGACAAAAATGTTGTCACTGAAAAATTGTTTCCTGTCACAACTATTAGGTAGCCAGGCACAAACAGGTAAGCTATACTAGCATTTTGCAACCGTCTGATTATTGAATGAAAATTAAATAAAATTAAAGATTATTTTATTAAAAACACGGTGGTTTAGGATTACCTGCGAAATTTGAAAAATAAAATATTGGTGCAACTTGTGTGCGACTGAGAGGTCCCAACCAACCATCCCCTGCAATAGAACAGGACAGAGCATAGCAGCTGTTTGAAGTCTGACCATTTCAAGAAAGACAGTGCGCATGCTATATTTTGTTATTGGAAATGAAAAGGATAACCCATATAAAAAAAACTTCTAAAAAGTGCCAATCCTTTCCAAAATAATATTGATTGTGATCACTATAAGATGTTGTTAGACCGACCGACTAACCCCTACTTGGCATAACATGTATCTCACAAGTTTTTACTGTAGAAGAACTAAGTAGCGAGACTTGGCAATTTTTACAAGATATGTTTTTGATGGGATCTCAGTTCTTTTTGTAGAAGATTTACTAAACGCGTGTTTTTGTGAAAAGGGCAAATATAGCTTTGTAATCCTATACATTTATATGACATTACAAAGTTAATTATGCAGTTAGTTAGTCTAGATAATTCTACAGAAATATTTTTTTTAGGTTTTTCCTTTATTTATACACTAAACACTACTTGTATTCCAAATTTGAAGCTTCTATGTCTGCTAGAAGTGCCTAATACTTTTGATAATCGGTCAGTGAGTGATTGAGTCAGTGACAAAACTAAGAAGTTTGACAAGTTATAATTATTTAACTTCTGTTTCAAATTGAATAACATTTGAAATATACTGTGTTTATACAATGCTTTCCTAGTAACTAAAAATGCAGGCTTCTTTTAATCCACAACAAAGTTATAGGGAGTTGAAAGTGGCCTAAACTGCTTCGAGAAATTGATGGTACGGCCATGCTCAAGTTGACAGAAGCACTGCCATGCCCCCAGATACTCGGTTATATTGATGACAGTTACATTAAAGCAGACAGACACACAGGGGCTGATGATGATTAGTATTATTTTTAAATATATAAACCACATCAGCTTTCAACAAAAGAAATTTACATCAAAATCTTTTGATTAATTTAGGGGCTGTGATATTACAGACAGACACACAGGGGCTGATGATGATTAGTATTATTTTTAAATATATAAACCACATCAGCTTTCAACTAAAGAAATTGACATCAAAATCTTTTGATTAATTTAGGGGCTGTAATATTACAGACAGACACACAGGGGCTGATGATGATTAGTATAATTTTTAAATATATAAACCACACCAGCTTTCTGCTAAAGAAAACCGCATCAAAATCTGTAATGCATTTAGGAGCTACGATATGAGAGACAGACACGCAGGGGCTGATGATGATTATTATATAAATTCTATATTTTATAAATAAACTCTGAACACAATATTACACACCTTTTTTGTGGTAACCTCTTTAATGTTTTTTTTTTATATATATTATAAACTTTGTAATCGACATAATATAATCTCTGTAAATTTTCCCCATTTCTCATAAAATATTAATGCTCGTCAAAGCGTCAATTCTGCTTAGTCGCACTACATGTCTATGAGCGGACCAGGTCGGTGAACCTTTATACGTTGACGGTCCAGCGCAGCGGGTACTAAATAGATCACGATTTACATGACGCGTGCGCTTGGTTGAAAGCAAGTAATTTTAAAAAAATTGAATAATGGAATAAACATCGGATTTTAATTAAATAAAATTAAATAAATAGTGTCAAGTTACCAACAGTATGATTATTAATTATAAAAATAATATCATCGAAGAAATTTAGTTTTTCCAGTAGAAATACTGCACTTAAAAACGTAAATTATGACATTTTTAAAAGATTTTTTCTGCAGTCAACAATACATATATTTTTTATTTTTTATCAACTTTTCATTTAAGGACTTTATAATCTCTTTTATGAAAATAGAAATTAAACTATATTAAAACGATTTAATTGTTATTTTCTTTATCAAAGTGAGCTAAAATCGGCATTTTTGCGATTCGGCGTTCCGAAATCTTTAAATTTACTCAAATGTTTATATATAAATAGTTTTATAAAATTAAAGTTTTATGTGGTAAAACTTTAATTTTATAAAACTATTCCAAAAACAAAGAGTTTATCTTTATATATTTCTAATTGTTTTATTTAATTTTGTTATTTTATGCATGTCAGGGGCAGTCAAAAACACCGAAAAACTGAAACATCGTCGTAAATTGAATGCACGCTCTTAACGCACCAATAAAACATAATTAAACATTATAAAACATAATTGCTATGCACTATGAATTTTTTAAAATAAGTAGGTAGTTATATAGGTAATTTAATGGTATCCTTAACTTAACTGTTTCCCAATTTTTATAACTAAAACTGTCTAAATAAAAACTATTTAGTAATTTACTATTAACTATTTACTAAAAACTATTTAGCAATTTACTATTAACTAAGTACCTACGCAGTACGCTGCGTTACAGGCAGGGCACGACTGTCAGTAATTTTTAACACTCAAGATTCTACGATCAAAGCAATCGCCGTGACTCTGGCGGGCAGCAGGGTACCTACTAATAAAACCGTTATTTTACAAATTTGGGTATCTGAAAAAATTTTGATACCATAATTTTGCGGTACCGAGATAATAGCGGTACCGTTATATAAGGTTACCATAATTTTAAGGTATGACGTCATACCGTTAACCGTTTTTACCGATATTTTTCGGTTATTCAAGCCCTGGCTTATACAGCGTTTATTAGTAAGGAGGTTAGATAATAAATAAAAGGTCAGGCGCACAGTGAAGGTAGTTCGTACGAAGAAACGCAACACTATACTAATTGTAGGCACTACGACGCGTCAAGCAAGACGGGAGCGGACTGCGGAAGATGCGCGGCGGCATGCGCGCGCACTTGTATCTAAACACTATCGCTATCCCTTTTTGCTGTCAACCAAATATGTTTTATTTCTGTTAACAGTTTCAACTAGTAACCCATTCACTTGAGTTATACCAAAACGATTTCTGTTAACCTTAATAGATTACAGATCAAACTGAATAAAGCAATACCGATACAAATGGGTTAACCAGGATTTCGGTTAACCGGTTCAATTAGTAACAGAAATAGAGGTTAACCGATTCAAACGGTTAATGTTTATGAATAGGTTTTCCGATCACTGGTTTAAACCTTTCAGGGACTTCCACAAATATTTCTAGGCTAAAAATTGCCGAATAAGTTCAGCCGTTTTCGAGATTTAGCGAGACCAACGAACAGCAATTCATTTTTATATATAAGAGAAGTGAAGAAGAAGATAGTCCGTTCCCTTTATAAGTGATCTTTATGTAAACAGCTCAGTATGGGCGGCAGTAAGCCTAGCAACATTACTAATTTCCCGCTCCATGAAGTACTACGACGGCACATTCATTTATATACAGAGCGTAAAAATAACAGTTATAATAACTTTGGGACATGATTATAATACTTTATCTTATCCTATAAATGTTTTTCTAGAATAAGATAAGGTAGTAAAAAGCATTATTTAATTATTTTTTTTATCAAAAAATAAAAAAATCATTTAGAAGATGCAGTATATTCATATTTCAAACTTCTTTATTAGGGACACCAAACAGTGTACATACACAATATATCTCACTATAAATAAAACATATTGTATTATTTATAGTGACACCGACACACAGTCCACAGATTAAGATTTATTACATAGCATTTTAAAATTGCATGCAATAGTTAAATTAAAGTGCCCTAAAAGGCACGATAACAATGTAAGCATATTTTCATTAACTCAGCGCAGTTAATCAAGTGGGCCGTGGGCGTGTGAAACAATTGTAAACTAATAAAAGTGAGTCATAAACATCATTTTACAACTATTATAATTTTGTTTTAATAATTGCTCATTTCACTACACTATGCAATAAGCGGCTTAAGGGGATATGCGCGAGATACGTTAAAAATTATAATACTTTGCAACCTTTTTTTCTGAATGTGTCTTATTGAAAAGTCCCAAAAATTATATATTAATTTTCATTAAATTTACCTGACGATAGCCGTTCGGATCGATATCGATAAATGGGATATAATCGATAAAATATATTTTTTTAATCAAATATTGATTAAAAGAATATGCTAAAGACACCCAATTTTATAAGTTAAAATGTTTTTTCTCGTTATACATAATAATTAGTCACGCGAGTGTAAAAACTATTTTAGTATTTCAAGTGAGACAAGACTCTAAGACTCTACTATCTTTTTAGTTTTTGCAAACTTTGTCACAAAAAAATGTTAATCGAGTTTTTATACGATTTCAACCACTTTATACGATTTCAACTGGTTAGTTCGCTAATCTTTTTTATCCTTTCTCGTCATACAAATCAGTTGAGCCAAGACACTGGCGTTATACAAAGGCTTCTTCTTCTATCATGAGAGCTTCGCTCTTGTCGGTGGAGTTTTCTCCATTCCTCTCTGCACTCCGCCCTTCTCTTGACCTCCTGATACGACATGACCATCACTTTTTCCTTCACCTGGTCCATATCTTATCGGCCTTCCACGTTGTCTTCTACCTTCTATCTTTGGGACTTTCACAGTAAACTCTACATAGGAAGCACATACACCCCTTAAGCCTGTCGCTCATTTATTTTACACCTTGTATACATCTACAGAGGCTTAAGCGGTTTAATTAAATAGCACCTCTGTGGGCGGCAACATAAACACTGCAGCGACAATTTATTTTGTCACGCTGTAATTGCCGTGAAGTGCTCCCCGCTGACTAAACGGCGCCGTAAGTACAGGATTTACAACCAGGTCTAGGAACCAGTCCAGTAGTACTAGTAGTAGTAATAGTAGTTAGTAACAGGGACGTTAGGGAGCTCCGTAACCGCAACCGAAACTATCGGATATCCGATATAATAAATGTCCGTAACCGTAACCGAAATGAAAGTGTTGCTACTGTAAAAAGGAAACCAAAATTTAATATACGTAACCGAAATAAAAAACCGAAAAAAAAGTCGGATAACAATTCCAAAGATACAAAAAACTACGTGTACCAACGATAATAATAATGATATTGTCTCTGGAAGAACAGGGACAGCACTAGAGTAGTGTCCATAATCAAACCATTAGACGTCCACAAAAAAGTTTTTTAATGTTTTTTCCACGCCAGCCTGGCCTTAACGTTTTAAGGACATACAGTGCCTTCCAAACGTATGAAAGGACACGCGGCCGCCCTTGACACAGTGCTGACACCCAAATCGATTACCACTACCTTCTCATTTTCGAAAACACCTACCTACGCCTGTAATACAATTAGTGGTGACTATGATAATATTAGTTGAATTGCGCCATTATTTACATAAATAAACAGTTGTTTACTTATGTAAATAGTATAAAACATAATTGAATATTGTGTGTGTAAAGTGATAGTCGTCGGAAGGAAGATACGTAAAAATAGTCCAGGTCAAATTGACATTAGGGGGCCGCTGACCACTGAGGGATCCAGAGAGATAAGGTTGCCTAATTTCCGGGGAACACTTGGTGAAGGAAAATGGCTGCATCACCGTCATTGATATAATATGATGCCGGATGTTATACGTTAGACGGCGATACGTCAGTGGGGTTTTGTTATATCAGCTCCCACGGCCCCGCCGAAACCGTGAAGAAGGACATCGGGGGTTCTTACTCAGAAAACAAAAAAATTGTTGTTCTTTACGCGGGAATCGTTACAAAACAAAACATATGAAAAAAGCAAATTAAAAAATTATAATATTATAAAAAAACAAGAATAAAAATAGTTGGTTTCAAAAAAGAAAGTAAAGCATAATAACACAGCATTAAAACAGTGTTGCAATTTGATAGCAGCAGGATGTGAAAGGGGGGAGTTAGTCCGAAGGCTGCTGGGCCACTTTCCCAGTAGAGTCGGACATACCCTTGTAGGACCGGCCCACAAGGAATCCCTGAGGATTCTGCCGCGCACCCCGTGGAAAACGTTTTTCACGACCGAATTCGAATCGAGTTAGGCTCTAAACCACTAGACCACGAAGAGATAGAGATGCAACAGTCGACTCACCTTGTCGGAGTACTCCGCGACGTCGCGCATGGAGCGCGGGTAGCCGGAGACCAGGTACGCCCGCGCCGCCGGCGCCATCTTCATCTCCAGCATCAACACCTCCGTCACCGTCTTGCTGGACAGCGTGCCGAAGTCCTGCATGTCTGCACAACGGGAGAAATAGAATGAGTCAATAAAAAAAACTAAGATGGTTCCGTGCAATTATAGGTCCGATTGCATTGAAAGAAACTCTATGAGAAATATATATAACTAGCTGTGCCCGCGACTTCGTTCGCGTGGTTATAATTTAGCTAAGTATATTTTATTACACACAAATGTTATCTAAACTATGTAAGTCTCTATATCAATTAATCAATGAATAGAGAACATAATATCAATAATCTAAAATTTTACCTATTTTTCAGTACATATTATAAGTGCATTATTTCAGTTTAATATAAATTTTGTATATTTATTTGTCATACATCATTGTACATTAAAATTATCGAAGAAATAGCTTATCATCTTTGTTTTATTATTTGATAAACTACGTACGAGTGTTACATAAATAAGAGCTGTCAGGCGCCGCTGTAATAGGTATCAAACACATGCTTGTCAATTGCAGCTGCAGCTCTTACACGTGTTTACGCTGCATTAGGGTCAAGTCACGTTCCGCCAAAGAAGAGGCCGAGCGCTTGCGCGAAAGAGCAGCGCCCGACACCTCCCGCAGACGGATCAGGCGAAGACGTGCGGTTAACAATGATGACCGTAACGTACCGCCGTAGCCGGGGTGCTCGGGGTGGCGGCGTGGGGACGCCGTCGCCCATTGCACTGAGTCCCCGAGAGGGTCGTGATGCGCCTCGTATTCCGGTGCATCGCGACAGTAAAAATGGAAAGCCTACGCGGGCCCCAATGGGGCCTCTGTTTGGTTTAAGGGGCGCTTGAACGCCCCCCAAGTGAAGGACCTGCAATCCCACAAGCAGGCCCCCGTCGGCGGAGTTGCGGTTCGTTTTAATTCCCGCGGCTTCGCCAATGGCGGTACTGTCGGAGTACCGCCGAGTTTTAGTTAAATTATTTTACGAACTTTGTTTCCCAAAAAAGTATGTTAATATTAGTGTTGTTCACAAACCAAAATGGCTATCACGAGGGATAAAAAATTGTAGTATAAAAAAGAGAAAAATGTTTAGGGAACTTAGATACAAACCTAGTGTAGAAAATAAATTAAAATATAGGAAGTATTGCAAGTTATTTAAAAAAATCATTACTTTAACGAAAAGAGCACCAAATAATTATAAAATTTTAACGTCAAATAATAAATCTAAATCAATGTGGAATTTAATAAATAAAACACGCTTAAATTTACCAAATAAACCGATAAATAGAATTAAAGATAATAATAATGAATATATAACTGATCCTTTGAAAATTGTTAATGAATTTAATAACTATTTTATAGATAAAGTTAAACCAATAATAAATAATAATTTAAACTCTAATACTAAAATTACGCCTTTCAATAATAATTTTTCAATGTTTTTATCTCCTTGTGTCCCTCATGATGTATACAAAATTATAAAATCGCTTAAAAATACGAATAGTGTTGGATTTGATGGAATATCTACAAAAATTATAAAAGCAGTAAATGAATTTATTTGTCCTCATATCTGTTTTGTTATTAATCTATGTATAACAACAGGGGTTTTCCCAGATGATCTTAAAATTACAATTATTAAACCGGTTTTTAAAAAAGAAAACCATGAATTAAAAGAATTTTATAGACCAATAGCACTAGTCCCAGTCTTTTCAAAAAATTTTGAAAAGTATTTGTATAGTAAAATTTATTTATTCCTAGAAAAACACAACATCTTATGCAATGAACAGAAGGGGTTTCGAAAAAACAAAAATATTAATCTCGCAATATATGACTTTCTAAAAAATGTAATGGATCATATGGATAGAAGAATTCCAGTTTGTGCTATATTTTGTGATTTAACACAAGCTTTTGACTATGTACATCATAATATTTTACTTAAAAAAGTTGAAGCATACGGAATAAGGGGTAATGTCTTACAACTCATTCGTTCTTATTTACATAATAGGCCCCAAATTACAGAATTGTGTCGCATAGATAATAAAACTGGAGTTGAAGTAAAATACAGATCTTTGCAACGAAAAATACAGTTTGGTGTACCTCAAGGAACTGTTCTAGGTCCATTTTTATTTATTATTTATATAAATGACTTGCCATATTCGGTTAACCAACCCACGACATTATTTGCTGATGATAGCACAATTACAATAAACTGTAAAGACATTCTTTTATATGAAAATGACATTAACAATTCATTACGGACTTTAGTTGACTGGCTAGATAATAATAATTTAATAATTAATTTGCACAAAACAAAAATAATGCATTTCAATCAACGGACTAAAAAAATAATGAATAGTAATTTAATTTTTAATAATGATATAATAGAAGAAGTAGTGTCAACACGATTCTTAGGCCTTGAAATAGACAAACAATTAAACTGGAAGAGTCATATACAAAATCTTGGTAAAAAAATAAGCAGCTTAGCATATGCTCTAGGTAAACTATCTCTATCAGTCGACATTAACACAGTTATTACTGCTTATCATGGTTTGGTTGAATCAGTTATGAGATATGGGATAATTTTTTGGGGAAATGCCACTGATAACGAATTCATATTTAAGATGCAAAAACGTTGTATTAGAGCCATGTTTCAAATTATAAGTACCGATAGTTGTCAGCCTTTATTTAAACAATACCAACTTCTGACACTTCCATCCCTATATCTATTTGAGGTTGCATTATTTGTAAAGAGTAATTCTCATCTCTATCCACGGCTATCAGACAATGTAATAAGAAACCGACGTTATGGTGTTAAAATATGTGTACATACATGTAAAAAGGAATTAATGGCAAAAAGTATATTTTGTATGGGCCCTAAAATATACAATAAGATACCAAAACGTATAAGGGACCTTAATATTAATCTTTTTAAAATTCAATTTAAAAAAATGTTAATTTTTAAATGCTATTACTCCATAAATGAATTTTTATCTGATGACCACTAATTCCTTATTACAATAAAAACTTGTAGTGCTCTTTTAAATTTACTTTTCATTACCTTGGACTCTAAAATGTTGACTATTTTACAATTAAGTTTAATTTTATTTATATTTTGACATGTATTTAATAATCTAATATGGTGGACTTTTATTTAACACATATAATTATAATCAATTTAATAAATAATTTTAATTTTATAGTAATAGCAAATTGACAGATCATTAATAAATAATTATGTAAGATAAATAATAACAAATAGTCTGCTTATAAAATTTGCACGCCATATAAAGGCAAAATAAGAGAATGATGTACCAAAACCTGTAACACCAAAATATTGTACCTTATTTAAGCAAATAAATGATTCTATTCTATTCTATTGGCCCGTGGCCGTATCTAAACTAGCTGTGCCCGCGACGTCGCGTGGTTGTCGGAAACACTATCGCGATTATCTTTCGATTGCTCACGTTGGTTTTTGTTATTATGACTATTAAAAGGAATAATTCTTTCATACATATTTTTTGAGTAACTTAAACCGTTTATGCAGCGCAAGCAACGATAGTCCTCAAGTGTGAATAATTTTCCCCGTTTTTGTAACATTTCTCACTGCGCAATGTTATAAAGCCTAAAGCCAGGAAGGCTTATATATATCTGTGTGCAATAAAAATCGGCAGAACTCTAACCGTCTTGCATTGTCACCCTCTTCGAGACCTGGAACAATGAATGAAATCCGTGAGTTTGTGGTAATAACTGCATAAACGCGATATTTCTTTCTTTTAATTGAGCTCACGCAAAGAACTTCTTCAGTTGTCCGAGAAACATAGCAAGAAAGGAATTCAACGAAACAATTACAACAATAAAAAATAAAAAATAATAAGAGTAAAAGTGAACACATTAAGATTTGAAATCAAGTAAAATGTTTTAATGTCACATTTTAAATAAGTAGTAAGTACTGTAAGTTGTTACCTTGAACAGGAGTGTAATGAAATGCGTGCCTTCCATCTGCCCGAAGAACGGACCAGACTTTCCAAACTGATACGTTAAGTCCGTCAGCAACAACTCGTATGCTTGTTGTAGGATCGTCATCAAAAGCTTGAAGGATTCTCTCATCAACTTCAACATTATGTTGCCTCACATTCACTCGGGGCTCCCGAAAGTTTAAGTTTCCGGTCTCCCTCAGACGTCGATAGGTAGTTGAGAAGGTCTCGTGGTGAGGTAACCGTCGATCAGTGTAGCGTTCTTGATAAATTCTTCGCGCTTCATGCGAATTGCAATCAGCTTTACCATACGCCAACATCATGTCAGCATACTCCTCGTTACTGAAGTTCGCCATTGTAACGAATACGCAAAGATAAACACAACAAAAACGTAACAGTTCAACAACAGATTTAACAAAAAAACAATAACAAGACTTTAATTTGATTACGATAGAACAACGGGAAAAGTACGGGCACTTCGAATCGCAGAGTAATCTCGACTGATTCCACAGATTAAGAATTAGTTACTACGTAACAAGTGACCTTCACTCACTTTCAACTCGATAGACAAAGACAACAATAACTGTACTACTACCCTGTGTTCCAGGAGCTGATAGTAAACGAAAATAACGTTTTTTTCGTTCAGATTCGCGTTTCTTTAGCACTTTTAAAGAATCAGTATGATCGTTTTGAACTGATCTTACTCGTGTTCCACAAGCAGGTGTCAGCTGTCAAAAACTGTTCAAAACGCTCAGAATGATCCCATCTTGTTTTTGACGTTTACTTAGATTTCACTGATCTCGATGTTATTTTTAAGTTATGGATGGAGCAAATTTATTATAGATTCTTTTTTATTGTAGTTATTATTGTTAATTTAAAATATAAATAGAATTTATGAGATAAAAAGGAAATGTTAAATTTTGACATCTGTCAGTCGTTCCACTAGCAGTAAAGTTTGTTGAAACGTTCAGATCGAAAATTTCATTATTGTGCTAACTGCTAAAGAAACGACTGTGTGCGTTATGAATGATCTGAGCGTTCAGTGTAAAAAGAGCGCTTAAAGGAACACGCTCCTAGTAAGAAAGGGACTAACTTTTTACCTGCTGCTTGATAATCCGCGTTGACTGGTTACATTGTTCAAACCAGTTACATTGTTAGAGTGCGTGTTCAGGCAAACGAAGCTTAATTTGACCACTTTAAGAATGGTTTCTTATATCATGTAGCATATCGTTAGAAAGGGTAATAAGTAAAGAACTTTTTTAAAAAAAGCTAAATTCAAAATGAACTTTAGTTTTTTTTTAAATGAATTGATAAGTTGTCACTTTTCATAACATTTACACCGATTTACCACTTTGAAAGCTCAGAAGTTTTTTTGTGGATATCAATTGTAACATGTAATGATTTATTTAGAATTAGAAAACATTGTAAAATACAAGCATACTTTGTTTTGTGGTATTATAACCACAAACAAAAAAGTTAGGACGATTTAAAGGCAAGATTTCGGGTAGATTTCAAAAAAATAAAAAAAACATATCTAGACTACCGTGAGACTTAGGATATTGGGTCTCACGGGGGAAAATAGCACATGACCCCCCCCCCCCCCCCCCACCCCCAAAAAATCATGTCGGTCCATGTGCAAAACACCCTGTATTATAAGCTAAAAAAGATTTTTTCAAATCGGACCAGTAGTTCCTGCGATTAGCGCGTTTAAACAAACAAACAAACTCTTCCGCTTTATAATATTAGTATAGATAGATAATATTTACAGTTCTACTTGACGCAGGACTACTTTCACGAAATGAACTCTATTTTATGCACCATACACTGGTGGTAAAGGTGTAATAATATTACTATCATAGTAATATATTTTACACTTTTGTCATCGGCCCATGAGCTCAGTTGGTTAGAGCGTCGTGCTAATAACGCGAAGGTCGCGGGTTGGATCCCCTCATGGGCCACTTCTCTTTTATTTTACACTTTTGTCATCGGCCCATTAGCTCAGTTGGTTAGAGCGTCGTGCTAATAACGCGAAGGTCGCGGGTTCGATCCCCTCATGGGCCACTTCTCTTTTATTTTACACTTTTGTCATCGGCCCATTAGCTCAGTTGGTTAGAGCGTCGTGCTAATAACGCGAAGGTCGCGGGTTCGATCCCCTCATGGGCCACAACGTTTTTTAGCATTTTATTTTATAAATACATAACTATACCTACATCCTACACTTACAGCATACAGCTACGACGTGTATGTTAACCTACACCTACGATTATATACCTACCTACATGTAAACCCAATTTGAGTATGGTCTCAAATCGATTTAAGCACACAGAAAAAAAAACATAAATATCGATCCAGCTCTTTAGAAGGAGTTCAATTACAAATTATGTGACAACATCATCCTATCGTCAAATGTTTAACACCCATGTACCACCTACATTCTTGCAATAAATATATTTAATTTCATTTCAATTCGTCGTCCAGCTGAACGTAGGCCTTTTTTTTATGTCGCATGGGAAATGCAATACGCATCCCCCTACATATCATCACATACCCCATGTGGGACTCCCGGCTCGCTATGGCCGGTTTTCCCACTTGCGGATGGCCATGGCCTAAAGCCAGTTTCAAATCGGACCAGTAGTTCCTGAGATTAGCGCGTTTAAACAAAGAAACAAACAAACAACCTCTTCCGCTTTATAATATTAAGTATATCTATAGATTTAATGGGGATAGTTGCCTATATGCTTGGCAGGCAGGCAGTTGGCTAGCGCAATTTTAATATAATATCCAACAATATCTGCGGAAACGCTGCTGCCCATTCTCGGATATATTTTTTGCCTTTTTTTATTCTTGCGACAAAAAAATAAGAAATGGTAAAATGCAAATAAAAATCTTTTTCTAGGTTTTGATAATAAAAATACATTTCCAAAATGAGGAAAGGTAGTATAATCGTATCTCAAAGTTATAGTGACTGTTCTTTTTATACCACGTATATTCCCTCTGTCGCATTTTACGATACCGACGGGAAAGATGGTCGATGCTATTACGACTCTGGCACCCCACGGAGTATAAACACAGAAGATTCACATAAGAACACTCACCGTTCCCAATCGCGTACTGCTGCAGCAGGTCCGTCATGTTGACGTGCACCAGCCCGCGGCGCTCCTGCATCAGCGTGTCACAGTGCGTCACCTTCCCGCTCCCCGGCCCGCCTGGGAACACTAACTCTGTACAACAGAACGCTGCCTTACGCTACGTTTCCACCAATAATGCGTTGCGACTTGCGAGAAACATGTTTTTCAAGAATTGAATATAGAATATCCTGAGCCTCGCTTATCAAAGCGATTCTATTGGTTCCTGGTGTGTAATAACAAATTCCTCGCAAGGCATCATCGCATAATAACGTATATGTATAGGTGGAAAAGCAGCCTTACGCTACAGGTTGGGCAGACACGTAGGTGGAAGCTTTACGATTTGCTCACCTATTGCTAGCTTACACGGCACTACGGGTAGGGTATGCGTTTTTCACCTACTGCTGCCCGGCTCACAGAACATAGGCTAGTAGTTAGTAGACCTAGAAGACACCGTAATAAAACATTACGGGTTGGATTGAGGTAGACAAAGCTGCTCCAGATACACTTTTTTGGAGGCCGGTAGAACATGCAAACCAGCTGTGTCAGCACTCAGCAGCTTTGCTCTGATGACTCTCAGATCTTATAACTAATTTTTATTTAGTTAATGTTGACCCCCATAAAACTCAGTCCTCTCGAACATTGTTGACAGAGCTTTTTCAAAAAACAATTAATGCTAGCTATACCTATGTCGCTTATGGCGATGCCATTTAGCGCAAAGGAAAAGTCTCAGATTTGTTCGACTGATCGGTATGAAAAGTTCGGTCGTCTCGAGTCGCTTTATTGTCAGGAGGGAGTATACTCTTGTACGGGAATACCTGTACTACAGTGGCGTGGGGTTCCTATAACTCCATTCATAGTATCTACTAGACGTAGAGCTTCCCTTTAGAGGAGAACCAGCCTGCGCCACTATAGACACCTGTACCTTAGCCTTGGCTGTACTCACCCAGCACGAATATGACCGGCACGGCGGGCGGCTCGAACTTGACGTGCGTGGTGTTCTGCATGGGGAAAGCGCCGGCGGCCGGCGTTGCGGGCCACGAGCTGCGCCGGCTGCGGTCCGCAGTCTCCAGTTCGTCATTGTTTTGTTCTGTTCAGGGATATCATGAGCGTTAAGGATACTTAGGGATAACGAACAAATGGTAGTATATAGTATAATATAGTCTGTCGACGATAGACACCCGGTTCTCAAAAATAACCTCGAGTAAAATTATCTTTCCTGCGGCCGTTACATTTTTACTAAATAAAAAACAAATTCAATAATGAAAAGTACAACTAAAAGCTTGTGCAGGCATTTGCTGAAATAAAAAATAAAGGAGTTTACAACGCAATAATTACATTCTTTTTTTTTTTTGTTTGTCTTATATTATAAAAGTATATTATGTAGATATGTTCTAGATTATAAAAATAATATACAAATGAATAGGTATAATATATTTTATGAACATCAATTTTAGCTTTTTGCTTTAACATTAAAGTTAAGTCAATTTACTTAGTGGGTAAAAGATAGAATGTAGACATCTCAGAAAACGTGGGGACTTACACACCTCTTAGTGAGTGGAAAGAATCTATGCACGTATGTAAGTCTGTTTTAGACTTTAGTTAAGCATTTTGAAAGTCTCTGCGCTTCGTATCCTAAGAAGTCTATGACTAGGCAGTTAGGTACCTAATTGCGTTATACTAAAATAATATATTTCAGATTGATAAGAATACGAAATTAAAACTAGAATTGAATTTTAATGGATCAAGTTTAATGTGGGTACTTTTAAATAGCTACCAACATCAGTAAATATTTAAAAGAAGAATGTTGATAACAATATGCATGAAAATTATACATGTCGCTTACTCGAAAATACCAATGTCGTGATGCCCTTCATTACGAGCGAGCGGGTAACCACACGTATGAGCATCGCGCCATCGGCCCGGCTGTTTACAAGAAGTGGCGCCCAACGCGGGGCCAACTTACCCGTGTCTAAACAGATGCCCATATTCCATGAAGATGTTGAATTTTATACTTCTCGCGTACGCTTAACTAGTCTACAGCCTACTTAATTTTATATTGGCACTAATGATAAAAAATATATCAAAAACAGTACGTCGCGGACACGTATTAATATAATTGTTCATCGATTGAAGGACGCGACCTTGGTGTCTGTTATCAAACGAAACAAACATAAAAACTTTCGAACAAAAATCTTTTTAACTCATTTTAATATTTTTAGATGATCAGTTTCTCTCTGCTTATTCGAAAGTTGTGTCGGCGGGACAGCATTTCTGCCAGCGGTACGAAGCGGTGGCGCATCGCGGGCCGTCCGCTGGGCTGCGATCCTCGAGGGTGACTGAGGCTCAGGTGGAAGTCTACTACCGTCCTCGCCGTCGCACGTGAATACGCATTGTCCTCGTCTACCGTACGAAGAACACGCGCGCGCGAGCGGGACGGCGATCACATTGAATAATTAAACCGGCGGCCCCACTGAATGAATTGTGAAAATGCAAGAAACTATACATTAGCGTGTTTGCTTAAGAGGTTAACTCATAAGACGATTAGGGCCAGTTAAATTAATATTTAAGATAATGCTCTACAAACAGTTTCTTGCTCAGGGTAATTGCATTGTTTAGACTCTAATGTGGAGCTGAACGGGTCGTCGTGGGGTGCAATTAACTAATCATGTCGTATGAAACATCGGCTGGGCGCAGGTGTTCGGTCTCCGAACTTCTTGGTAATCATTTAATATTCAATGATTTGTTGGATAATATATGAGCCGACTTAGTTGTAACCTACTTCCACGTACACCTATTACCTCCAGTCCACATAGCAAATACCACTTTATTAGCTCCCATATGTTTTGTTCGTTACACCTTGTAAGGCGTATCTGACCTAAATGAATCAATATTTAATTTATTTTACAATGTTTCAAATTTAAAACATTTTTAAAATAAATTTATAATAACATACAAATTATCTCAAAAGTATACTGTCCTTACGAATTTGAATTAATGAATAAAAACTTTATATCTTAATATGCGGGTAGATTAGTTTAATTGAAAAATTATGAACATTTTAAAAAATAATACATCTAGAAATCAAACAAATACATATTGCAACTTGTTTTTATTAATAAATTAACCAAGTGAGTGGTTTATATATAATAATATTTTGGTTATTTCAAACGTATTAATAGTAAAATAATAAACAAGCTCATATGTTAGCAACGGCGTAATATCGTGGTATACGTTTGGTAAAATTAATCATACAGAAAATTTACGCACATGATTTAAGTACTGTTTATTTAAAGGCGTTTAGTCAAAAAAAGTTTAGAAAATATACAGTGTTCATTTTGTTTTCACCTGAAACGTCTTTACATTATCATTAGATCATGTGTTCAGATTTTGTATAGTTGATTTTACCAAACCATATCGATTTATTCTATAGGTAATATTGAGTTCAATGCATCTGGATCCTGCGCGTAGTTATGAAGTCACTGGATAAGTCCGATGTAGCGACACCACAAGGGGGCAGTCATATATTATTTCAACACCAAGGTTAATAGATAATAGTAAGAAAATTAAAATAAACGCATTACTATTATTCGTAATGGCGTCGTGACAACTATATGGAAATGGTAGACCTAAACTCATCTAAATTTTGTAACTGAATCTTTCATCAATTTTCCCCCAGTTTCTGAAAGGCTAATCAAATAGTCGATAAGCTAAAATTTAAGTTAATAATATAAATAAATAAAATAAAGGGGGAAGCTTTCATACAATGCAGCGCCCCTAGCGGACGTCAACGGGCACTAACCTATACAAACGACAAAATATGTAATGGATGAAAACTAACTCTTGGGACATATTATACAGAAGTTACTTGTGTATAATAGATATACTATTAAATATTTTGGTGGTGTAAAATTATATATACAAATAAAACCTTTTTATAAAATTAACATAAGTACGTCTTAAATTGTTTTGAATTATCTACCTTAGTGTACCTGTGCAGGTTAGCACGAACAGCAACGTGTTCGTTGTCAGATAAAATTTGTTTTGCTGACATAATTTTTATACAATTCTCATTCGATAATGTTAGTTGTTACGAATAGGCTTTTCTGTTTATTCTTCTATTAGTGCTAAGCCCACAGGTCTACCGTATCAGCAATGGTTGCTAGGCGCAGAATCCATTTTTTATATTAAATAAAATAAATAAATATATAACTTTTTCAAGTTAAGTTCATAGCAATAAAAGAAAATGTACAGAAAATATAAGAAAATACAAACATTCGAGAAAGATATACATCTACTAGTGTCTACATTGGAAGAACATTTGACTTATCTATTATTTACTACAATAACATTAATTTACTATATTATTAACTAGTTCGATAAGTTTCGAGACCATCGTTCAATATCATTGTCTACACAAAATAACAAAACATATACACCGTTCATATTCAATGTGATCTAAATGCAAACAAAGCTAAGAAAAACAACGAAAACTTAATTTGGTCAGCTTCATTTTTAGGGTTCCGTACCGAAAGGGTATAAAATGGGGCCCTATTATCAGTAATAGGGTCCCATTTTATAAGTCTCAGGACTTCGCTGTCCATCTGTCAGTCCGTCTCTCCAGGCTGTAACTCAAGAACGGCGATAGCTAGACAATGGAAATGTTCACTGATGATGTATTTCTATTTGCGCTATAATAACAACAAATAATAAAAATAAAGAAGGCTCTAGGGCTCCATACAACAAACGTGATTTTTTTTTACGGTTTCGTGCTCGATACTTATAACGGTGATAAGTAGACGCTCAAACTATTTACAGATATGTTTTTTTATGTTTTTTTTTTAATATAATTAAAATAAAATGGGAGACCCCTCCTTAATAAGCTTACGCGTAGATAACGTTGAATCAGAACGGAGTATACAACACAAATGAAGCTTAATTTTAGTGAATTAGTATATTTTGTTAATATACTAAACAATAACTCAATTAACTTTCATTTAAACCTCAGTAAAGTTTCTAAGGGTGAAGAGATAAGAGGCGGGTTATCGATGCATACATACCTGTACGGGTTCAATCTACAAATGTTTCCTTATACGTATATAGAATCATTCATGGTACATGATATACTAAGCCGGATATAGTGTGATGAGAATGACGCGTAGAGCATTTTTTGTTTCGTCACCTTATATAAATTACTTACTACACGACAAATGACGATTAAAGATCTCCATAAAAGTCACAAAACAAATGAGTTTCAATCCTGGTCAGGTCTTAGGTGAACGACCAGTGCGTTCGTGTGTATAGACTAGGAGCCCGCGAGCCACAGCATAGTAATATTATTTTAGACCTTTGAGTTTTTTGAGTTATATTAGGTAACTTATATGAGGTGCCAAATCAAAAAAGGCTCTACGCGTCATTCTCTTCACACTATATCATCCCGTTCTTTGTGTTTGAATATGAAAACATTGGAATATTTAACCTGGGGCCTTACTCTCCAAACTGATTTTGATTCAGATTTGATCTTGCCGCGTACTCCCGAATAAATTGTCGTTTGTTTATTTCGATTCTCAGTCGATTGATATGGTCGGGAGGACAAAAAGTTACGATCTAACGAATTTGTTTATCCTGGTTAGTTTCACAGTAATTCACCAAATAAAACACCAAAAGCCGTTGAGATCGAACTGATTCGAGATTGTGTATACTGCAATCGACCCAGGTTCGTCTGCACCAATAACCCGACACCCTATTTCTTCATTATTGAGCAGCTTTAAATTTAACTATATTTTAATTTATTAAGGAGAAATTATATAACAAAAACAATATAATTATCATTAAAACCAATAAAAATAATAATAATAGACCTTACAACTAATGTTTTTTTTTATATCAGTCAGCGAAAATTTAAACCTAAATATAATTTAAATTAATAGTAAATTGATAACAATCGAAAATTAGTTGAATCAGTTAGTCGTTAAGACAGGTATAATAATATTTTACTAGAATCGTTGCAACTTTTATTTGGTGAATTTCCCGATTTGTTTGTATGTTTTACCGTCGCTACTAATCCAATTTTAATAATTGATTCCAAACATTCCTTATAATAAGCCAAGTAGGCCACATCATTTTCTGGTTTTAGCTTTTTATAAATAATAGTTTAAATCAGAAAGAAATTAGAATGTAGTCACAGAGCGCGACACTAAAGGAAAATATACAAAATATTCACGACAGATGGAATGAGAGGTAAAGTTGACTTTTTGACGTCTAATACATTGATGAACGCCGGCTGCATTCACGAAAAAGGATGATTCATTGTCCCGTTACGGTCCGAGCGAGAGCGCTGCACGAGCGAGCGAAAGGCACGATCGGCTCATCAAAGTTTTGTTATATGTCAAGTTAAAGTATCGTCCATTATTTCATATCGGATTTTCAGATTTAATATCAGATCGGTTCTCTTTTACTGCACTAATAAATATTTATTATTGCGGGCCGATTTGACATTTGTGACTTTGACATTTGTTCCATACAAAATCTGTCAAAGTCACTTATTTATTCCTTAGTTATAAGTTATCTGACGATTGAAAAATCGGCCCTTAATATAAACCTAGCAACTACCACAACAATTAAACACAACTTGAGCTACGTGGAATGATATGACACAATTTACACAGACATTGAAACATCAATCACAGAGTAAATTATCCCAATTATAACAAGTAACAGACCCATATTGCACTTCTGGAATCACGAAATCTCTAAATTAGTCCTAATAGAATTTAATATCTACATACAAGTCTTGTATAATTAGTACCTACGGCGTCCCTCATTTTGGTCGTATTTTTTCGTAGAAAAAAATTTGGTCAACACTGTTCGTTTCTCTCAGTAACACTTTTCGTTTGATAAATTTGAAATGTTCCAACGCAAACTCGTAAAGTTCATTCTCCATCCTCCATATGGAGGACTGCTGTATTTTCTCGATCGTTCTCTGAGCCGGCTCCAGCTTGGAACTGGTCTGTCGGAGGTGAGACTTGTTGCTGTTGAGGTAGTGCTCGGTGGCTCCCTTGAATAGGCGAGGCAGTGCAGCCTCCATGACTGAGATGAACTCAAGCATCTCCTCCGTAACACCGACTAGTAGGTAATGGTTGACTAGATTGTGTTTGGCTTGCTGGAGAGCCCATGAGCTGCCTGCTTTCCTGGAAAATGAAAAAAATTTACTGAGTGTAAGTCAGGCTCACACATGAAGGATGCCGTGTAAAACGTAAAAAAACATGTTTTAGTATTTCTATTTCTTAAACGCGCCTCCGTGGTCTAGTGGTTCAGAGCTTCGTTCTCGACTCGGAGGCCGTAGGTCATGGGTTCGATTCCCACGTGCGAACAATAAAAAAAATGTTTCCAAATTTGGTTATAAAAATTCCATGCGTCAGATGGGCATGTAAAAAGTCGGTCCTGTTTTCTCGCCAGTCGTGTCGGTTTACCATCTCACTGGGTTATGGGAGTAAAAGTTAAAGAGAGTGTCTTTGTGTATTGCGCACACACTTGGGCACTATAAAAACAACTCCTGCGTAGCTGGCCTGGTTTCGATGAAATCGGCTACCGACACCGAAATCGGTGAGGGGAGCTATTATTATATATTACTTCACAATGATTTATAAGCACTATATATTTAATTTTTAAAAAAAATTTTAGATGATAAATCAAGATTTTATAATGTGAGGACAAAAAATTGTCATAACTTACCAGCACTCTGCTGCATGTCCACAAAAGAAGGGCACTTGTAGCCACATGTTGGACGGGTCACAGTCTGGCTGTGACTTCTCTACACATTCATCAAAGGTCTGAAAAAAAAACACTTACTATATATTTTTGTGTTTTAATGAGAAATATATAACACAATTAAAATATAAATGTCATAAAGAAAACATATTTTTCACCATTAACTTAATCACAAAGTAGATATATAATAGACACGAACTAGTACTAGAAAATGGTATCACCCTAATACTGGCAATGCGACTGGCAAAGGGTGAAATCCAGGCACATTACGGAAACCGCCATCTAGCGCTACTATTGGAAAATACTAGTTACTAATTTCGTTTTGTATCTTCTTCTTAATTGAGAAGTTGAATTTAGCTTAATGTGATGTAATGCTTAGAAAATATGCTTATCTTTATTTTAATGTCAATATTTGTACTTAATTCGACATATTTCAATTTTATAATATTGTATGGGATGGTAGGCCATTACTTAACTCATTGTTTAATTCACTTCTACTTCATAATAATTCTTATTTGCTAGTTGGTTCATCCAGCATTACATTCAATCACATATTTTGAACAATTTACTACTACACAATTTGTATGAAAAATGTTTTTTTTTTAAGGAAATTAGGTACAGTTAATGTTTTTATTGAAGAGGTAAAAGAACCCTTATAGAGTTGTAACTGAAACCAGTAACAATAATTAATATTTAAAATAATTCTAAATTATAAATGTATTATAATAAAAGATAGTTTTAAAATAAAATAATATTTTAAAATGAAACTTTAGACTTACCATTTTGTCTCCATGCTTTTTCCTGACCAGGTGGGGTCGGAAATTATCACCATTCCTTAGAAAATAGTAATATGATACCAGTCTATCTAATGGTTTTCTTATTAAATTTATAAAAATAGGTTTTGATATTGTTCCCAGTCTGCAATAATAACAAATGCAAACATTTTATTTGTTTTGAAATATAAGCGCCAATACGCTTGCAAAGTGTGGCGAGTGTAGACAACTACTGCTAATAAATACTTTGGGGAGACTTATGTCTAGTAAAGGATATAATAAATTATAGCATATTATTGTTATCAAGCAGCACAAGCAAATAAGAGATGATCGGGTTAAATTCTGACCCCATTCTACATTAGAGAGAGCACTCTACTGTTAATTGTAATCACTAATTGTTTTTTTTCAGACACATTACATTACATCTCTTGCAGGAAGATCAACGCTCAGTCAACAACCTTACCAGATTTGCTTACATAGTAATATGTAAAACATTTAACTTGCATAAAAAATAACTATTTACATTCCACATTTATACAACAACTTACCAACCTCTCAAAGTTAAGGAAGGCCATGTGACCATGGTACAAAGCCGGTTTCACATCATCCCACTTTGTCACATTCTGGGCAAACTTATACTGGTTACTCAGCGACATGACATGCATGTTCGCTGTGATGTTGATGTGCAGAACTTTGAAGTGATTCTTCTTACACAAATCATATGCTACACCCACAAAACTAGTGGAGCCAGTCTTAGGAACTCGGTTGTAGATAACAACAAGATCATCGTCATCTTTCTGTAATGTCTTCGGGAAAAACTGACGAGCCTCAGGATGTGATTGGCTTTGCCTGTATTCTGGAAAATAAGATAAAAAGTTCATGCATGTACAATATCTAAATATTTACCTTGCTACTCAAAATATTCAAATATGTACATTGGAAATGAACGCGTCGACTGCTTGCGAACGATTCATCGGCGCTGCTATGCAATTATGATCTTATGCATGGTTGAAAGGCAACTTGTGCATGAACAACACATTAACTTTCTAGTTACAGCTGTACCACATCTTACCTAGTTTATGATAATTCTCTTCTAATCGAGCAATCTCGTTCTGGAAATATAATACCACAATAGCTACAACACCAAAACTGGACAGTAGCCATAGTTTGTGCACGTTCAACATATTCGTAAATAAAAACGAAGTTGTGGTTCTACTCCAAAACACACTGAACACTCGTACAAAATGAATAACTGAACATTATAATTTATAAATCCTGATGTTCAGGACATGCATATTAGAAAATGTGATTTTATCTAGATGCTATTCAAAGAGAAACTAGAGAAATCGGAGATTTTCTATTTGTATTTTGTACACTTCATTGCTTCAAAGTTCAATCCCACAACATTCAATAATATCTTCTTCTCCTTCTTTGAAATTGACTACACTTCCCAGTTTTTACCAGTGTCGAATGTTAAAAAACTCAACATTCTTTTAGTATAGCCTAAATTATGTACTAAATGATCTAAGTAGTATAGGTAGGTAATATTTAATATCACAAAACGGACAGATTTCAATATTACCTACAGCTTTTTTCAAATGTAGAGCATACTGGCATAACTACCGTCTTTACCTAATACACAGATTAAGTATTAGTTACTAACCACCTAATATACGAATCAGTGCTAGGACTAGATAATGCCAATACCAGCCAATACTCTACACTCTACATATTAATCTGAGGCCTAGGACAATGCCGAATACAACCAAAGAGAATATAATCACTACGTTTTAAATACAACAACAATAATATTATTGTTTTATAAGAAATTATTCATTCGAATCAATGAAAGTAAGTTGTGTCTAAGGTATTAGTAGTAGAAGTAGTAGTAAGTACCAAGACCTTAAAGCATTAAATTTAACTCTTTTGGTATATTTAATTCAATAATTTAAATCAATGTAAATATAATATACTTGTTAGGTATTGATTCTACAAAATACCAAGAGCTAAAGCGCTAGTATTAAGCTGAAACAACATTACAACATTAACCTTAAACAATTTAAATAAACGTTTTCCTTCCCATGTTTCAATTCGATCATGTGCCGTATTTCCGTACAATAGCTTAACAATCGGTTATTGGCAGAACCGAGGGGAAGCAAGCTTTAACTGATTAGTACCTAATTTATGTTGCATTACATTTGGAGATCCACCGAGCTGTATTGTATTAATTAAAATAAACAATGGTTCAGCACGATATTATCCCGTACTAAGTATAAGTCTTGTACCTACCTACGACGACCGTACGCGTTGGTGCTCGAGCGGGAGATCGCAGGTTCGCATCCTGCCGAAGTAGCAAAAAGTTTTCTCTGTTCCTGGGATGTGTATTAATATAATAGAAATCTTAAATATGTTTATAGTATAAAAGTATAAAATATATTTCCGTTGTCTGGTACCTGTAATACAAGATACACGAAGATACATATATTTGGATACATAACACGGGGCTAGATCAACGTGATGTAAAACGTCCATAGATATTATATTATTATTATTATACAAGAACCAATAGTAGTAAATTAGTAGTACCTTCTTTTAAAAGAACCAGGTTAAAAGTAGGTATCTAGGAATGTGCCTACATTTTTAGATATCTACCTACTTTTTGACCTCATTCTTGCTATAGGGATGCGGCTGCGTGCGTGCGAGCTGAAAATTGTATTACTTTGAAACCTTTTTTTCTCAATACTGGTCTTATTGAAAAATCCCAAAAAAAAATTATAATCTTCATTTGGCTTTTCGGTTTATAAATTTATATTTTTGTTTTTATAGAGTTTAATATAATATGCAAAGTTCTCCCCTTTTTTAACGTAGAAACCTTTGTTTCTCTTTATACAGGGTGTAAAAAGAGCAGTCACTATAACTTTGGGATAGGATTATAGGACCTTGACTAATTCTAGAAATAAATTTTTTTCATTATTTATTTTTTGAACAAAAAAATTTTTTTTTTCAAATATTTGGAACAACGTTCTGCATTAAATTATTAAATTGTATAATTTTTGCCCTAGTACGTAATGAAAATCTTACGCGTGCTATTGACCTCTCAGCGTAATCAGCTGATTGCTGTTGTACATTGCCTATTGAAATTTTTTAAATTTTTAAAATAGTGCATTAAAAGCAAATGACTAGTTCCAGAGGATATAATATCTCTTGCCTGGTTATTATCCCACTAAGTTATAGTGACTGCTCTTTTTACACCCTGTATAACTAATACTCGCATGAGTGTGAATATTACATTAGTATAAGGTATATATATATACGAGTATCTACTTTGTGGTATTAAGGCAAGATTCAGGGGACGATCGATTTAGTTTTTGCAAATTTTGTCTCAATTTTTTAAAACAGGTTTTTATACGATTTTAACGCGCTCCAGTCGGCGCATCCTTTCTAGCCATACAAATTGTCGTTCAAGGTCATTGGCGTTATGCAAAGCCTTAATACATATTATATTAAGAAAAATACGTATTAAGTTATACCTAAGTAGGTAGGTAGGTAGGTGATTTGTACACGAGCCTATTAAGATCTTCAGATTTTGACTGCCTTTACGGGCACTTAAACGGTGAAGGAACCATCGTGATGCATGAGAATATGACACCAGTCTACGAGCCTTATAAGGCTGATTAAAATTTTTATTATTACTGTCCGGAATCTCCCCGTCCGGAGAGCATTCAAAGTGCTGGTAATAGAACTCTGCGTTAATAAAATAGTCTTATGTTGAGTTCTGTAAATTTTCTAGGATAATCATAATATTTAAGTATATAAAAATGAATCGCTATTCGTTAGTCTCGCTAAAACTCGAGAACGCCTGAACCGATTTGGCTATTTTTGGAACTCCAGGGAATGTTTAAACGGTTTTTTAATGCTTAACGAAGTGGGCACGGCTGAGCTAGTAGATAATAATTATAATACTCGTAGGCCTAAGAGTTAAAGTTACCTAAAACAACCTAACTAATAGTATCAAAGTCATCCCAACATTGAACAGAGAGAGACCTTCAAGGGTTCGTTTATGGTCGGTATAATTATTTCTATGATTAATTTATTTATTAATCGCGTAGCTTAAGTAGCTCGCAGAAGATCGTGATCACCCAGGAGTTGTAGAATAAACTGTGGCGCGGTCAGGCTACAAAGATACAAATCAATAATATGTAAGTATGTATCTATAGCTATAGTGTAACATAATCAATTTGATGAGGTAATTTACAGCGAATCCACCTGGCATTATTTAGTTTTCGTGCTGTCCTCCGCGAGGTTGCGCGCGACTGGCGCGACACAGAGACACGGCGCGAAAAATAGCACTGACATTCGTTTTCCCGCGCAAATGGGTCACCCGCTGCTCCCAAAAGTTTGACGACTATCGACTTTTAATTTGTATTATGTTCGTGTGATGTCATTTATTTGGTAATATTATCTTTTCATTGAGTTAAATCAATCAGTCATAAGGTGAAAGGTGATTGCAATTTGCTAATTCTTGGGCTCGACCAATTATGATGATAATTATTATTGAGGTTGTCCTAATAACGAAAGACTCGGTGCATCATAATGGTGGAAATATTAACTCGTCTTGCTATCCAAATATCATATATTTTTTAACTCAGACATCAACTTTACTTTTACTTTTTTAGTCATGCGAATTTCTTATGAAACAAGAAATCCATTCTTGTCAATCATCCAAACGTGAAAACAGACAGACATTCGCGTTTAGAATAATAAGAGTATGCGAGTGATTAATGCTCTTCCCTCATTATAAACAATCGCCCGCAGTCGCATCGCGCGTGCAGATGTAAACTTGTAAACAGTCAGTCAATCTCGGAGCGCCCGCCGCGCCGGCACTGTACCACGTTTATTTTCGTACCCCACCGCCGATCGATCGCCGGGAACATTTTAACGAACAATAAATAAATAGTTGCGAAACAAAAAATAAATCCCTTAATTTATAGTTGCAATCTAGGCTATGAAAATGTTTTAAAAATGGAGGTAGACCGGATTTTTTACATTTTCGGCAGCTTCTCCCGGAAGAAGGACCGAGCGAAGGCGTTGGAGCCGTCGTCCATCAGCGCCGGGAACAGCCCGTTGAAGCTGCCTCGAAGTAGACCGACCAGCCAGAATGCGCTGGTGCGGAGGTCCTTCGAGCCCAAGGGGCTCAAGGACTGGGAGTGTGGACTGTGCAAGGGGGAGCTGGTGGAGCCGCGGCTGCTTGGCTGCCTCCACAGCTTTTGCACCAGGTGCCTGTTTGGCCTTCACCATGAGGACCAGAATGAGTGGGAGGAGGCTGATAGGGGTAAGCTTTCAGTGTTTGTACCTAAATCGCTTTACTAATCTAAACTTCTATCTATGAGCTCTGTAACTTTTATCTATTTTTAGTTGGTAGAGTATGTATTGTATAAGTATAGACTACTTATAATAGACCCTAACTTATAGATATAAGTAGTAGACCTAACAACTAAGTACCATTCTAAGAAATTAATTAGTAGGTACTAACACCAAAGTAGGTACCTGGAACTAAGTATGTATATTAGATGCACTCTGCTTCTTGGAAATTAAGTGTCAAAGCCCTAATTTTAACCACTATGAATCAGCCTCGTCATTTATTAAATAACTATCATATTATTTTTTGTGCTACATAATCAACATTTCTCTCTGCTAAAGTTAGTCCAAACATCAGTTCTTAAGTGCCAATTAAACCATCAGATGAAGCCATTGAAAACCCAAGTCGTAAAATCGACTCTCGATAGTTTATTACTGCTTTCCGACTCAAGCATCTGGTTTGTCGTTAATTGTATCCAAAACAATAACGTGTCGAAACCGATTGAAGTAGGCCACACATTTGCTAGCTTTTTATAATTTTTATCGTCCGTTTTCGTGATTCCAATAGATGGATGTCTATAATTGATTTTGTTTTTGGTTCATAAATCTTTGGTTCATAGACAGAAAAATGTCTTCCTGGTCGGAAATAAGTAACATTACATTTGAAAGCATATTTTAATCAAATTCTCTTCTTCAACCCTTGACTCTTGTTATACTGGTAGATGTTTATGTCCTAGAAGGCTTTGCGTTAGCTTACCTCGGCAACTAGGTTTGTTGATGATGAATTAAATCCACCAACAAAACTGGTGAGCCGAAACAATCCAATTACTTAGGAGCAGCTTGGACTGAAAGGTTTCTTTGTCCCTCACACAGATTTCGTGCCGGGGTGCGGTGCTAAGCCTATCTAACATTGTATAAACAGGGTCATAGAAGCAGAATTAAGTACTTACCTACAGCTAAAAATATATAGAATTTTCCGGGAAAATGGTGCGTATCTTTTATCGAGAGTTGATCTTTTTTATTGCTGACTACCGTAGGCTCTACGAATGTCATCTCATTCCGTACTAATGCGCACAAGTCTAACCTTCAAAAGAGAAGGGTACACAATTCTGCTATTGCCATTATTTTACGAGTCCCACCGGTTACAAGATTCTGTTGCCTCGGAGTGCAGAACCCGAACACACGATCTTAACGCAATGTTGATCCGATTTTATTCAAGAGATGCGTCACGATCGTGTCTGAATCAAAATCGACATCGATTTAGACTTGTCAATCGAAATCAAAGGCCCCAGATGTCCGACGTCCAGGACGTCCCGAAGAAGTTGGCAGCTTTTTTCGATAGGTTGTTACGAAGTAGGTATTTGCAACCAAATGCTAACTGCACTGTTGTGGTTCTAGACCGATACCCATACTTTCAATACAAGTTTGAACGTTAGGTGGTAGGTTACGGTACCAGTGGCGAAGGCTGTTTCTTCCTCACAGGGAAGCACTAGCCTGTATAATAAGGGGCAAGTGAAGCCGATAGGAATGATTTATAAGAACCCCACACCACCTGTATAAAATTACACAATATAAAAAATTCCATTGCTATAGACTGCATATTATATCTGCTCTCACCGTTCTTCATCATTGTGCACTACCGTCTGTGTACGTAATTTAAATACCATTATTGTTTAAAATGAATATCGACCCTTCAGGTGTTCATCCATTAACAAACAAATAAATATCTCAGTAACTCCGAACACGCCGGGTGGCGGCTATATTTAGAAGCGCATTAGGTCGTTCCGGTCCCGTCGCCGGTCGTAGGGATGTTTAGTTGCCTATTACATTGTCGACCAGATGTTGCGACCAAGGGCGAGCCAAGATGGATGGAGCACTTTGTTATTCAGGATTAGCAATACAGCCAATTGAGTTTGGCTCTGTTTTCAGCTTATTTATGGCACTTACCTATTGAAATTTGAAACTAGCGTGTACATACGAGATCATAGAGCTCTCCTATAGCGTTGAAGAGGACCACAGAGGAGTTTTTTAGTGTATAGAAATCTCCATATACTTAGCCCTAGCTCTTGTCCCCAAAAGATCATAGAACGATGTTATGATGATTCCCTCTTCGAAAAAAAGAAATTTAGTTGTCTATTAAGTACATTACAGATGTTGCGACTTGCGACCAAGGCGAGCTAAAATGGATGGAGTACTTTGTTATTCAGGATAAGCAATACATCCAATTAAGTTTGGCTCTGCTTTCAGTTGATTTATTGAATTGAAAATTACCTATGCAAGTTGTTTGTTGCTATGATGATTGATTCTCTATCTAAGATATTTTATAGGTTTGACCTAGTGTATCCTGGAGGTCCATCATTACTGTAATTAACTTTCAGGCTGGAATCGGAAGATCCTTCTTCCGATTTCTCTTTCTTATTTATCAGAAGGCCACCTATGTACACAATATTTTCATTTTTTTACTATAATCCCAATGTCTTGTAACAACCAAATTTTCGTATTTAGATCGCAGACTCATCGTGTATGGTGAGCAAGCATAATATACTTAGAAGATAATATCAGCTGACGGAAAAGAATAAATTTCGCAAGAGATAGTAAAATGATTTCAATGTCACGGTGGAGCATTTAGAATCGTAAACACACGGTAAATGCTAAACAGCCGAGGCCGGGCTATTTATACTGCACTTCGGATGTAGTTTACTCTCGTTGCTCGGCCATCGTACTGAGATGATTAACAACTTCCACTGCCTTTATACTGAATTAGCCAAGCGCCAGAACAAGAATATTGCGATTGTCCTCAGCTTGATAGCTTCATCCCTAATAACCTGCGACCGTTTGCACTTCCGATGTTGGAAGGTACAGGATGCTGCTACGATTATAAAACCTAAACAGCCTATAATATTAATGAATGAGACTTTACTGTGAAAGTACCAGCGCTGAAAGAGGTACTTTTTTAAATGATTGTATGGGAAAATGTATGATGTTGTGGCATTTCTCATAGAAAAAAGTAAGTCTTTCAGCGTTGGTACATTCACAGTATAATCAATATAATCTAGTTTTTAGAGAATTTATGTAAGCTTTTTTTAGTTATTACCTAATATCCTAATACCAATACTAGGCTTTATTTCATTGTGTGTCCACTAGATTCCGTCCACCACTACATACCCGGGTCGGCGTTCGGCGCGTCTGCGGGGTCCGGCTACGAGAGCGACCTGCGCGTGTCAGAGTCCGACGGCAGCATGGAGCTGAGGCAGCTCAAGTATGGCATCATCACTAAAAAGGTGCGTTATATTTGAAAGATAGGTACTATTCTTTCAGGCATTACCGGGTTAAGCCATAATTCTAAGACATTATTAAATTATCATTTCTCCTAGCTATTCTTCGATGCAAGCTCCCTACCTGCGATAGGTTTAAACTGTCTATTACAATAGACAAGTGACTATAACAATTTGAAAAATAATTACAGTTTTTTTGGCATGCTTTTCGCCTATGAAAAGAAATTATGGCAGAACTCTAAAAATATTAAAATAATTTAAAAATCGCATGAATGATATTCTCTACTATAGGTACTGACTAGTGACTACTGACTGAGCCATTGCCCTCACTCCATCAATGATTTCAAACCATCAGTTAGATTTTAGATGGACTACGAAGGAGTTATATAGTGTTGTCTGTTGCTCTGACTCTGCTCGTGTCTGCCATTCTGTAAATATTCCAGGTGTCTGGTAAGACGTGCAGCTTTATAGTGTGTCCTACGTGCGGATGGGAGACTGCGCTGCCTCTCGGGGGCGTGTCCGCGCTGCCGCTCAACTACGTGCTGCTGCGGCGGCTGGCGACGCACGGCGAGCAGCAGGTGCTGTGCGATATGTGCTGTGGCGACAACACGGTGAGTGTGGCCGCGCTGCCGTTTCGGCGGCTGGCGACGTGTCACTACCAGCAAATGTTGCAGTGTAAAATATGGGTTCAAGAAATCAAATCAATTTTGATTTTATTTTATTTTATTTCCAAATGAAAGTTAACAAGCTATTTTCGGAAAGTCAACAAAAAGGCTACCACCGGTTCAACCCTAGCCCGCCTGGAAAAAAAAGAGTACAGAGTACTAGACTGAAGAAGAGAGTTAGACCCAACGGACACAGACAAAAGCATCTGCGAGTATTTACCCTCCGTAAAATAAAAAACATTACATAATTTAGGCCATAGCTAGATTAGACCACCAAAAGTACATCCACTGAACGAACAAATCTTTAAAAAGTGAAAACGTGTGTCAGGACTATATAGCCATTACCGGCGAAATTACATCATGCATCATCTGCATCGAGCACTCGAGCTTTTTGGTTTATTTTTGGAAAAATGTGCGGCATCCACACACGTGCGTGGAGAATCGATTGATTTCTAGTGACATACCATTTGTGAAGCGATACGGTCATGCTCATTACCTTTATTTATGAGAATTTCATTTTACACGATGTTTCCATTTATTTAGGTGTTAGAGGGAGTGACAATGTTTGACAGTACCTATATAGTTAATGGAATCAGGCGTTACTTTGCGGAAATCCATAGCATAAAATTGATATATATCTAGCAATATCCCGCGAAAAAATTATAACCACATCCTGCAAGCAAATGATGAGTGTAAACTTTAAACGCATGCCTATGCACTCCCTCATACATACTCACTCATTTGCTTGCAGGTTGTGGTTGTAATTTTTTCGCTGGATATTACTAGATATAAAAGGTGTATTTAAATTTTAGTTACATACGATCTCTCTATGGCTATAGAGATCGTATGTTACGCTGGTATAACGTTAATTATATCTTATAATAATAGTAGCTCCACCACCGATTTCGGTAACGGTGGCAGATTTCATGGAAACCAGATCAGGAGTTATTTTATAATGCCCAAGTATGTGTACAATAAACAAGTACTCACTCTCTCTTCCATTACACTTGTAAAACAGTGGGATGAATGAGTGATACAACTGGCGAGAGATCAGACGCACGACTGACCTTTCACATGCTCTCCTGACGAATGGATCATCTTTTTTGTCAGACAGTCAGGCGATCATTTATTGTCCTAACCATACTTGAAAATAATATTATTGGTTGTTGTTCCAACTCGCGAATCGGTCCTACGAGCTTGAAGTCTTGAGTCATGACCACGGAGACCTCATAATGTTAATACGTGTATAACTGAAAAATAAGAAAAGTGGGACTATCATTATATTTATTTCACTAATTATCTTTCTATATAGCCTATGATTCTCTATTTCCCAGGCGGAGACCCGGTGTAACCAATGTTTAGTGAGTGTGTGCGCGTCCTGCGGCGAGGCGCACAGCAAGCAGAAGGGCAACGCGCGCCACTTCTTACAGCCGCTGCAGCCGCTGGCCAGGTTCTGCGGGCAGCATCCCAAGCAGGAGCTCACGCTGTATTGCGCTACGTGCCAGATGGTAGGAGAAAAACTAACTAAAGTAGTTGTTTACGTACGCATTCCTAGGTTCTCTAACAAAAAGTGTAATTTAGTTCCTTGAAAGAAAGCAAGTTTTAAAATATGTGAATCGATGCCCTGATATTAGAATTCTTATGAAGCACATCCACCCAGATCATCAAATATACAGGGTGTAAAAAGAGCAGTCACTATAACTTTGGAATAGGATTATAGGACCTTGACTGATTCTAGAAATGAATTTTTTTCATTATTTATTTTTTGAAAAAAAAAAATATTTGCAATTTATTATTTTAGTCGCAAGGCTGAACTGTTTGGAACAACGTTCTGCATTAAATTCGTAAATTTTATAATTTTTGCCCTAGTACGTAATGAACGTCTTACGCGTGCTATTGACCTCTCAGCGTAATCAGCTGATCGCTGTGTTGTGCACGTTGTACATTGCCTATTAAAAATTTAATTTTTTTTAAAACAATGGATTAAAAGCAAATGACTAGTACCAATGGATATATCTCTTGCCTGATTATTACCCCACGAAGTTATAGTGACTGCTCTTTTTACACCCTGTATACATACAGTGATCGTCTGTACGTCGTATGCAGGTGATATGCCGCGACTGCTGCGTGGTCTCACACGCGGGGCACGCGGCGGGCAGCGCGGCGCGAGCGGCGGCGGAGCGGGCGAGGCGGCTGCGCGACGCGTGCGAGCGCGCCAAGCACGTGCCCGAGAACGTCGAGCGCGCGAACAGGATACTGGAGGTGCACGCCACGGAGGTCGACGTGAGTGTCAGTTGAGTGAAGTCCGAGTCTCGCACGTAGTAAGTATAGGCAACCCCTCGTGAACTGACCCCCCACGAACTTTGGTAAAGTCGTCATAGGCGAAGAAAAACGAAGACGAAGACATGCTCCAGAAGTTACCCACTCAAACGGATTCGTTTCTTCTGTCATGCGTATTGCGTTGTAAGAGCTAGGCTAACGTTGAGACTCAAATATAAAAATGAAATAGGCTGTTATTTTCTACCCCGTAATCCTATTTATGTCGTCCGTGAAGAGCCTGAGTAAGAAGCACCGCCCCATCATATTAACCGTTGATTGCGTAGCACGTGACAAAGGGAATATAATATAATCGCGGACATTATTATCTTAAAACTGCGCTCGTCAATCCGCCGGCCGAGCATAAAGGGTAAAGTAAAGCAGTGGACGTCATAACAACGAGTTCTTACAGACGCAATCGTCGCGCGTGGAGGCCGAGATCCGCGCGTGGTCGGAGCAGTACCGGCGCGCGGTGGAGGCGCACGGGCGCGGGCTGTGCGCGGCGGCCGTGCGGGCGCGCGCGCACTTCCGCGAGCGGCTCGCGGACCGGACCAGGGAGCTGGAGGAGCGGGCGGACCAGGCGGTGGAGGCCGTGCGGTTCGCTGAGGAGGTAAAACCAAAAAATACTTTTTTCAACCCCCACCGAAAACAGTGTTAAATGTGTTAAGTTTGACGTGTGTCTATGTGTGTGTGTCAAATTCCAATATCTTATACATAAAAATCAATTGCTGTTCGTTAGTCTCGCTAAACCTCAAGAACGGCTGAATCGATTCGGCTATTTTTAGTCTTCAAATTTTCGTGGAAGTCCCGGGAAGGTTTAAATGGTTTGTATGTCAGCTATCTACAAATATCGGTCCATTGAAATAAGGTTCAAGAGTAAGCGGCATTTCCCAGTAAGTATATTCTGTGCCGTACACAGCTGCTGTCCGCGGGCAAAGAAGAGGAGATCCTGTCGCTGAGCGGCTGCGTGCTGCGGCGGCTGGAGCGGCTTACGGAGCTGCACGCCGCGGCGCCGCGCTGCGAGCTGAAGTTCGCGCCGACTGCGCCCGCGCAGCACGACCCCGCGCTCGTGGGGAGGCTGTTCACGCTCGCGCCGGACCCCGAGCAGTGTGTTCTAGATACCGAGGGTAATCATGGTCTACACTCTACAGTAGTGGCAAAGTCTTCTCCTTCAGAGGGATATAATCAACCTTTTCATGTATATTAGGTAGGAAATTGGTTGAAGTACAGCTGTACAATGAAAGTAAGTAAAGCCGATAGGAATGCAGTTAAAGGAACTTTTGTAAATTTAATATATCTTTACCACGTAATTCGCGGCTGAATTTCGGATATGATCGAAAGTAGTTTTAGGCAATTTATAATCAAATTCAATTGCTTCGATCTGTACATGTTTTTATAATGCTTTTATCTGTACCTACAGGTTTGCAAGATCTCAAAGTGAACACAACACACACGGCGGTACTGGAACTCCGAGATAGCAATGGCGATCAAATCTGGTACAATGGAGAAAATGTAAGTTTCATGCATTATATAAAATTGCAATATGAATACTTTCACTGATCCCTTGCCTATTGGTTTGACAAATCTTTGGCACGAATTACTAAATAGCTATCTACTACGTATTTTTGAGCAACTGGCGATAGATCGAGTGTACCTATTAGGTATGTAGAGCGTTGTGGAGTTTTAACTGTGCTAGGGGTACTGCAAAAATTGTATACCTACTGCGTTCCGATTCAATGTGAAATAATTCAAATAATGTAAACAAAAAAATTTAATTCGACGAAATTAATTTGCCGTTTTATTTCTTCAATGCACGATGAATAGATGACATTTAAATTGATGGCATTATAGCTTCTGATACTGAGCTTTGTTTCCATTCGTATAACATTGAATCGGAATGTAGTAGAGCTATATTCTCGTTTCATCTGTGATATCAGGGGTTGTTGTATACCTAATTGTTTGAAATTGTAGTAAATGTGTCGCAGGTGGCGGGGTTTTTCCGTCGCAGCGACAGCAGCGCGCGGCCGGCGGCGGCGGCGGTGAGCGCGCGCGCGGACGGCACGTGCGGCGTGCGCCTCACCCCGCGCGCGCCAGGCGCCTACCTGCTTGCCGTCACGCTGGACAACACGCCCATCAAGGTACCGCCACTGCGAACTCGTGTAGTGCACGCACGAGCGTATACGCGCGCAGGCGTATACGTGTACACTGTACACACATGCGTAAGTGGTTGTTACACACCTGCGTATGTGTTTGTATGCAGTGCCGGATTAAACACATAGCAAGTGTAGCAATTGCTACGGGCCCCGCGCGAAAGGGGCCCCGCATATTTAACGCACATCTTTGCCTGAACGTATTTTTTATACGTGATACTTATTAATATATGTCACAAAAACGTGAAATGTTACTACTTTTCATTGAGACACTCCACGCCTGACACTAGGTACCCGACTATTTCCTTGGCGTAAATAATTTCGTACCGTAAACGCATCTTCTACGAAATGTTACTTGTATAAACGCGTAGAAAATATGGTTATCAGGCCGACCGAATTTGTGTAGGTACTTTTCGCACGTACGTTGCGTAAAATCTGCAAAAACAATATCAACATTAAAACTATACAAAATATACAAAAGTAAAGCTTTGCGTACAACGAGTAATAATACCATGTTGTCCAGCCACAATTTCAGTAGTTAAGGCGATACGATGGAACAAACATTGATATATGTATACAGATACTTTTTTTATTCAAAGTCTGATCCTAAGCCCCTTACCTCACTACCCCATAATTGGATCTATTATGAGTCCTTCCTGCTAGTAAATACATATGAGGCCAAAATCGTTACCCTTTCTCTTGATCTTAATCGACACTAGGGTTAAAGTAAACCTAAATACGCATGCTAATATAATTGTCACTGATCTACATTCCAGGGCAGCCCGTACCCGTGCGCGGTGCGCCTCAGCAAGAAGCACTCGGGGCAGTTCCACTGCTGCTCGTTCTGCTCGTCCGGCGGCCGGCGCGACGCCGCGTGCGGCTGCGGCGCGGAGATGGGCGGCGGGTACAAAGGTCAGCTGACAAAGTACATGCATATGGGATATCTCAGCAGGCAGCGGGCACACTTTATATACGCAGGGAGCGGGCACGGCACGTTCGCTTGCGTATACGCTCGTATGTTGTGTAGTACATGAATGATGCAACTTGTTACATCCGCAGGGTGCGGTCACGGGCACGCGGGCTGGCCGGGCACACGGCACTGGTCGTGCTGCGGCAGCACGCGCCGCAAGTCGCCGTGCACGCGCGCGCCCGCGCCGCGCCTCTACCAGTTCTCTCTGTAGACTTAATGGAATAAACTCGTCATGTTAACGTTGATCTTTCATTACAAATTAAAAACATACAACTTTTTTTAAGTAGATACCTACAGACTTACACAAATATATTTCGCTTCGTTGACAAAGCTATCTCGCCTATTAGTTTGGAACGAAATGCGCGGCGACGTGTATTTCATGTCGCTTCGTCTTTTGCAAATGTAAAAAAATATACGCGTGCTACAATGTACAAGCACTATGTTCAGAAAGTTACAAATAAAAAGATAGTTTGTGAATCTTAAAAATATTAGAAGTAAATAATAAGATAAGTCCCGCTAAAATTATTTATTTACACGACCTATAAAAACTTATGAATATTACAAAAGTCACACACTACATTGATCTTACTTACAATATCTATTTACAGTTTATGATTGCTTTGTTCACTATTAGGGAAGTTTCATAAATTTATTTCTGGACACACCATGATTATCTTATCTTTAAAGCTACTAACAGCCAAAATAATTTTATATTATAATTTATTTAAATAAAAATAATTTCAAAACACAGTTATAACTTTGTCTACTGCATTATTTGCTTCAATTCAGTTCCAAATACATAAACATCAAATCTGTCTAGTATCTACCGAGTAGGTCCTGTGAGCCTACTCTTGAATGTAATTTCAATGGATCGACGTTGCAATTGCATAGAATTTGACAGTTCAATAGTATTAAACACGACACTAACGCCAAGTTTGTTTGATATACAGAGTCAATTAGATTCAAGAGTAGGCTAAGGCCGTGTTTCACCAAGCAATGTTAAAGTTAACGCCATGTTAAAATACCATGCCATCTCATTCATTGACAGGAAATACGAGAGGGATAACAAGATATTTAACATGGCGTTAACTTTAACACTGCTTGGTGAAACACGGCCTTACTGATCTAAAAAATATTATAATCCTGCAATTGAATGTAATCAAAAATATTGTAAACAGTGTTCACAAATTGGAGTAAAATGTGGTATACAAATATTTTATCACAGCTTTGTATCACACCAGAAAATCAATTTAATATACGTCTGATTTGTCTTGTATTACGTTCTGTATTGTCATAATCATTACTGATTACTTTCTCCTCAGCAACATTTTCTTTTTCTTTTCTTCTTCATGTCATTCTTCAACTGCTTATTGCAATATAGCAGAAACAGTTTTACAAATTCGAGGAGAATCTAATATCAGTCCAATATAATAATAATCTTTAGGATGATAACGATACAGCATCCTATATTGATTTAAAACTTCAATCTCACTTTAAATTATTCGATTTGATTCATATTATAAACCGTTTTGGTTTCAAAACACTCATTATAAGATTTCTTATAAGTCATAATTTGAAACACATTGCTTGTGAGGCATATAAGAGACCTAGATGCTGTCGTAGTTCCGGGCAAGTGAGGCCCGCAGCACACCCTGTGCTCACTTGCCCAGAACTGCATGGTGGTACAGCACGCACGCTTTGCGGCACGCACGCTGCCTATGTCGCGTACAGATTCTACGGCGTGCACGTTAGGTGCGACGCGGCTTACAGGCCGAGCGCGGGAACGGGCGTATACGCTGTGGCGACGGGCGCGCACGCTTGCCGCACCGACATCTCCCACGCGTCCAGCAGCTGACCCACGCTGCAACTCTTGGGCAACCTGACACCAGACAACAACATTAGTGACTTGCATACCACAAACAATAGTATATATCTATCTTTAGCTTTCGATCGACTTTCAACCATATTTGACACTGTTATCAACATGTAGATAGAGTGCTCGACTTAAGAAGCGGCAGATAATTGGTAGCGGTAATCGAATCAGCCGCTGATGGCGTCACCGCCTTACTTTTAGTACATCGTTGACAACATCTATGTTACCTGGCACACCGGGCGTCCATGGCGCGCTCGACCCGCGCGAGGAACGAGCCGGGCTGCGCGGGCGCGGTGCGCGGGCGCAGGCGCGCGGGCGCGGCGGCGGGGTAGTCGCGCGGCACGGACACGCGCACGGCCGGCACGCACGGCAGCCGCGCGTCGTCCAGCTGCGCCGTCAGCGAGATCGCGCCCGACCCGCCCGACAGCTGCATCGTCTCCAGCGACACCTGCCGGCGACAGACGAGTTGTTTTACATCTAATATATAAAATTCTCTTGTCACAGTGTTAGTTACCTCCTCCGAAACGGCTTGACCGATTTCGCGATGTAATTGGATTTCATCACAAACTTTATATGCTCAACGAAGTCGCACGGGTCAGCTAGTTTTAAAAATAGGTCGTACATGGTTATCAATTTAAAAACGCTCGTAGCACGCACGCAATACCTGATGTTGTTGGTATCCGAAGCTTGTTGATTTGACAAAATTTGGGCCGTGCGATTTTTTTAAGACCGGTTCTTCTCGGCGGGTTACGGTTGAACTGGTGGTAGCTTTTTGTGTTCAGTTGCCGAGAATAACCAATATCAATCATTTTGAAATGGAATTAGTTTAAAATATAACCTTAAATCTCGAGTCCAATCTGGCGATTTCCCCCTGCAGCACGTCGGGGATGTCCATCGTGTTCTCCTCCACCTTTTGCATTTTCTTCGGTGGCGGCGGCGGTAAGTTCCTGAGTAAGTATAATGTATTTTTTCAATTTCCACATTAATAAAAGTTAATATGGGTATTAGTAGCATGGACCACAACTTAATGCATTGACATTGTCAGTTACAACTAATGGCTGCATCTTGGTGAGGTTATAAAGGTAAATCCACTCACTTGATCTCGGGCCCGTTGAGCGCATCGAGGGTGGAGCCGAAGGTGCGTTTGAGCGTGTGGTTCGCGAGCGGCGACTGCAGGCAGTTGTTGACCACCTCCAACAGCGGGTTGTATATCGGTTCCTGAAGTACACAACACTGTTCAGTTTCAGGCGTAGGGTTAAGATGGACCCGATTAGTGTGGCATATACGTTTATTATACGCGAGCATTGTCCAAACGACACCAGACAAACGATTACATATTTACAAATTTAGTATCCACTAGTTAATTGCGTTAATCACGGAAGTAGTATATTGGTACATGGAAGGAGTGCTAAAAGAAAAGCTAAAAACAGCTGTCAGTTCTCACAAGAAACAAAGGTTCATACTGTTCATAGGAGTCATGGCCTACCATCCCATACAATCTATTTTTAATACAAAAAAATGCAATAAATGCCACTACTATTATCGTTTGTAAATTGACATTAAAATAAAGATAAGCATATTTTTTTAAGCAAAACATCACATTAAACTAAATTCAACTCCTTAATTAAGAAGATACGAAACGAAATTAGTATTTTCTAATAATAGCGCTAGATGGCGGTTTCCAGAATGTGCCTGGAAATCGAAGAAAACAAAAGTAGCCAGTCGAACTGCCAGTATTATGGTGATACCATTTTCTAGTACTAGGTCGTGTCTCTGTTATATATCTACTTTGTGATAGGAGTTAAAGAGACAGAATACATGTTGTTTCGCGTCTTCACGTGATGTAGAACGAATCTGGTTGAATGTAGTCCTTCTTGCGCATGTAAGCTATCATACAACTTGTAACCTACTTAATAGAGATGAGTGCCCAAATGGTAAAACATACCTAAAAAAGGAAGCGTTGAACAATCAGACTTCTTTTTCCTTCCCGTTAGCATGTCTTGTATAGGGTGATAAGGACAGATACATGTATCTGATCTTACTAATCGCCTGGTATCCTATAGTTATAAATCTGAGAAGTAAATATCCGCATGGTATATTTCTAATATTACCTTCCCTACCGGCGGCATTGGGAGGCCCACACCCTCACTCCTTTTGAAGTCGAGCTTCTCCAGCACCACCTCGCACTTGATCAGCGTCTCCAGCGGCATTCTCTTGTTGGGGTTGGACAGAATGTCTAGGAGGTTCTTCATCTTAGTGAGTTTCTCCACGTCTATAAAAAAAAAGAGTTGTTTTAAATGTGCATTTGACGAATGACTTGTTTTTTCATTGTTCCTTATGTACTTTTCGAAAAGCCAATAAAAAAATATGAAATTGAAATATTTATACTTTTCTTTAGATTTAAATCAAATCATATTACTTTGTAAACATTTACAGAAAAGGCTTAACTCTACTCTACACAGCTCTAGTTTTTCAACAGGTCAGTCACAACTATTTCAACAAATGCACCCGGATACGTATTCAGTATTAGAACGGCGACGCCATCACGCCCATGTTCACCCTGAAGTTAGTTATAGATCCATCATCACTTAGCGATGAAAAAATCACACATTGACAAACGCCCACCAGTCTGAAGTTGGTCACTACTCACTCTCGCCCTCGCTGACCATGCGCATGACCATGCGGCGCAGCGGCTCGATGTACTTGGACAGCTGGCGCACCTTCTCCCGGTACGCCGCCTCCTCCCCGCCCGGCGACGCCACGCCGCCGCCCACCGGCGTGTTTAGCGACGACGACGGCGACGCCACCATGCCCATGTTCACCCTGAAGTTGGTTATAAACCCATCGTCACTTACCCGAAAAAAAAAATTTCACTGACAAAAACGCCTTAAAGCGTTTTGCCACGAACATCAATAAAATATAATATCGCATGTGTTATCTAGCCGTCTATTTGTGTCTGTGCGAGCGGACAGTAAATAGAGCGGACGTTTATGTCAATGTGAGAATTTATTTTGTGCGCAGAAGTACTGAAAGGTTAAGCATTGTGGACATAATAAACTATACTCACACTTCAAATCTTAGTTTTAGATTATTTATTTTATTAATTTAGAAAACCAACAGCTTATTAATTACAGATATGCTTATTATGTATAGAATGAGAAAAGCCAATTATTATATTCACAGTAATTTTGTTGTTGAATCTGCTATTTGATTGAATGACTAGCGCGTTCGTTCAATTCTATTTTACCAACAAATTCAATGAATCCAAGACAAGGACAGCCATTTGATATTTTATTTTTACCTCCTCACCTCAAAATTTCCGGATGTGTACTATTATAACGCACATTAAAGTAAATTAATCAAAAAATATATCAACATATTACTATCTGTATGAGCTGTTTGACGACATTAAATGAGCGCGCTAGTCATTCAAAGAATTAAGCAGATTCAACCAGATGACTGTGGCATATACATTTTTTATTTGATCAAGTACCTCTGCTGCGGCGGATGATGCGCGAGGTGGTGCTGCGCGGAGGGGCTGCCGGCGCCGCAGCCCATGCCGCTCAGCCCGGGCATGGGCGACGACAGCGCGCCGCTCAGCACGCCGCCACCTGTAACGCAAGCGATTGTGAGACGTCCGCCAGATGTCGCACATAACCCTTATGTAACTAATAGGATGTGACAAGACCTTCTTCAATTATTGTTAATTATATTGTTTGTTATCATACAGGGTGTAAAAAGAGCAGTCACTATAACTTTGGGATAGGATTATAGGACCTTGACTGATTCTAGAAATGATTTTTTTTCATTATTTATTTAAAAAAAAAAATTTTTTTTGCAATTTATTATTTTAGTCGCAAGGCTGATCTGTTTGGAACAATGTTCTGCATTTAATCCTTAAATTTTATAATTTTTGCCCTAGTACGTAATTAACGTCTTACGCGTGCTATTGACCTCTCAGCGTAATCAGCTGATCGCTGTGTTGAGCACGTTGTACATGGCCTATTAAAATTTTTAAATTTTTAAAACAGTGGATTAAAAGCAAATGACTAGTACCAATGGATATATCTCTTGACTGGTTATTGCCTCACGAAGTTATAGTGACTGCTCTTTTTACACCCTGTATATCGACACCCAATTAGCTGTTAATATTACTGTGGTAACTAGCATGCGAAACTTCATATATCGCGCATACACAGTTAGGGTGGCTTCGCGACATAACAGCGTCAGCCATCATTTGATTAACGGTCGGAATTTGGTTAGATATCCTTAGTGAGGTTATAAAATATCTGTTTTTTTTTTGACATTCGTTATCAGTTTATGCACAAAATTTTAACGTATTTTAGTTGAAAATTTCGTGTGTTACATGCAAAAACAAAAAAAGCTGTTTCAAATATCAACACTCAACAGTTTCAACTCACCCATGTTAACTGGACTCGGGCCCGGCATGCCGGGGCTGGAGGCGGAGGGCGAGGGGCTCTGGCGCAGGAACTGGTTGTGGGGCGGAGCCCTGCCCGCCGCGTACCCGGGGCCCATGACCACCTCCTTGCCCTGGCCGCGGTGCATCTGAAGCATGTTGATGTTCACCAGCTGATTGTTGCCCATGTTACCTGGAGTATAAAGTAAAGGGATGTTTAGTTCAGGGACACACATGGACCAACGACCGCAACATCGCCGCCACAGACATATTGCCAATAATTTTCATACATTTTATATATATCTACTATCTATGATTATTAAAAAAGTTGTATTATAAGTTTCATGGCTAATGATGGCAAAGAGACCAGGTAGTGTTATAAGAAAATAACATCAACATTCAACACGCACATTAAGATTACATTTAAAAAATGAAATGTAGCAGCGGTTTGTATTTTTTGCTAAGCCATTATGAGTCTGTGGTTGTAAACCATGTACAAATTCTAAATATATCAACTTACCCATTTGGTTAGGCATCTGTCCCTGCATGGAGTTGGGCGCCATCTGGCCGCCCATGCCACCCACAACCTGGTTACACTGCATCTGGCCCATTGTGTTGGCCCCCGACATTGGCACCTGCATAGTGGGCGGCATATTTATGTTGGATATCATCTGACCCTGCATCCCTGGCCCGGCCAACTGGTTCTGAAGCTGGCTGCCCATATTCATGCCCATTCCCCCCACCATGTTGGAGCCCATTTGACCCTGGTTTGGGACCATGCCTATGTTGCCACCCATCTTGTGTTGCATATTCAGTTGCGGCCTTTGATTGAGTGTCTGGAGTAAGTTTGTCGCTGGCTGAGACTGGGGTCCTTGGGACACAATGGGCCCCTGTTGCCCCATCTGTCCCTGCATTCCCCCCATACCGCCATTGGGACCCATGACACCCTGCATCTGGCCCTGGCCCATGTTCATCATTTGGTTCCTGGTCCCCTGTGATGCCATGTTCTGTAAGGCATTTATTGGATCGGTCGGCATTTGCTGATTGCTGGGCCCTTGTGGTGCTTGGCCTGGTTGGTTTTGAACTTGACTGTTAGGGCCCGGTTGGTTCAGATTCTGACCTTGCATGTTTGGAGCTCCTTGATTTTGTGTTGGTTTAGCTGAAACAAGACAAAGTAAGTAATAAAAAAAATATGTATATGTGTAAAATTGCAACTCACCAGAATCAGGGTTTCTTATTTATCTGGATAAGCCCTGAGAGGTTTCTGCAGTATGGCACATTTGTTTCTTGATTGTGTTTAATAAATAAATAATAAGTAAACCAGACCACTCACATATCTCTCTGACATGCAGGATAAGTTTGGCAACCATGTTCATATAGTCCTCTCTTGATTTTGCTTTCATAAATACATGATTCTCCATTTCACTGCTATTTCTTGCAACTTGCATTCCTGATTTCTGTATAACTTCTTCACTGTAAGTAAATAAATTAGGTCTCAGTATAATATGCAAATTTACATATTTCAATATTTTTTCAACAACAAAATATTTTATCTTAATTGAATTAACAAGTCTATGTGCAGTAAGTTCCACTGTTTCATAATGATGTAATTATATTTGTTGTATTTTAGTTTTGATACTCAATATTACAGATGAAGTTAGGTACTTAAGGGAATAATATAATAAGGCCAATTTAAGTAATTCAATGCCAATAATATTCAATACTTACTTTCTTTTAAATTAATAAAATGTGCATGTAAAAATAATAATGTATACTAGCACAGAAATGTATTATTTGCAACTTAATAATCGATTTGATAACTATAATATTATTCAGCTATGAGAGAAGCAATATAACCACATTGAGGTAGGGATTATAAATGTAATTACTGCAAAAATATATGCATGCAAAAAAACACATTTTTGGTTATTCTATTTCTTTTGTATGGTTTTTAGGGGTGCAGAAATAAATATCTGTACGGTTTTCGGAAGTTTATGTAATGTATATAATATAATGCTATTACTGAAATACACTTACATTTTGGATACGACACTCTGCCTAAAGCTCTGAGACCTCCAATTGTCTTCGGCTCCCATGCTATTGAACTGCTTTAAGTTATCCATTTTACAATATTCGTTTTATGAGGAAAATTTTATATAAAATATTAGAGAGAACTTGCATCTACTCCGAAACAAAGCGAAGCGCATAAACAACTCGCTACTAACTTAAACGCTCAATACGTAACAAAAAACTTAGGGCTTTAATCCTGATGTGTTGATCACTATAACTAGTATTTTTAAACGATTTCAAGCGGAAAAGTGTTGTTTCTGTAATTAATTCAAAGAAAAAATGCAACTTGCATATTTTATCAAACACTAAAATAAAGCAACCATCAACTTTCATTGATTAAAAATTGACAGCTGTTGTAGGGATTCATTTTGACATATTATCAATGTCAAAGTATTGACAATCTGTTGTTTATCCAAAACTTCCTTATTCAGAGATCCAAAACCCTTGTTTGTTCCTAAGACCTAAAGATTAAGATTAAGATTAAGATAGATTAAGTATTAGTTAGGTACCTATAGGTATAAAAAGCAGAGTTTTCGTCAACCACTCTGACATTGGCGAATCACCTCGGAGCCATTTAAAAGAAGAAGAAGAAGTTTTTTAACAAAGCAAAAGGAAAGGGTAGGTTACTACCTACCTCAGATTAATAACTAAAGCATAGATACCGGGTAAAAAGCAAGAGCAGAGACATATTTCTGTTCTTGTCTCACTATACGACACATGCTAATGGGAAGGAAAGGGAAGTCTAGCTGTCCGTTACTTTATTTTTTTAGGCTTGTCACCACTTTGGGTGATCACCTCTGTACGAAATTACTCACAAGTTGCATGTCAGCTAGTTTGAGCTAATTTGACGTCTTTATTCGAGGGACGTCCATAGTCGACATCACATGTCTATTATACTATAGTATACTATTTTAAAAAAACTATTAGATAAAAAGTATAATATTATCATCCAAGTCATTCTTATCATCCCATTTTACTGTACTGCTGGTGTATGGAAATCGTACAGTGCAAGTAATATTTAATGGTGTAACAACACAGACACACACAGACATTAGACATTTCTAGCATTTGGATTGGGATAAGTAAAAAAAATGTATTCAAAAATATATTTATTACGTATAATAATATTCAATTAACAATGGTAAACAACGCTTACAAACATACAAAAAACTGTACCAAAAATACAAAAAAGCTCTCTCAGTCTATCAACGCAGCATGCACTCCAGTTACGTAGGAGAGCCATGAATTTGACGATACAAATGGACCGACAGGACCGGATTCGTACCTCGGCTTCACAGGAAACCCGTGTGCATCAACATCAAGGTAATACAATATTCTCGTTTGCAATAAAATAATTGGGGGTAAATGTTTAGAGCAAACATGACTCTATGTAGCTCTATGGTTATATAGAGTCATGTTTGCTCTAAACATTTATCATGTTATGGTTCGAGTTCATAGGAAAACCAGAAGGTTTTCCTATGAACTCGAACCATTCTATTTTTGGAGCATGATTTTGTAAAAAACCTGTAAATACCAAATAGCAGATTAATTATATTTAACTTGGTATGGTAACATGGTATGGTTAAAAATAATAAAAGTTAAAAGTACCGAATATAATTAAGTGATTATTTCGAACGGTTATCGATATAGAAATGTACATTATGTACATCACTATGAGAAACTTAACCTCTTTGTTATGTAAACAAATATTTTTTAATATAATGCAAACACCGCATACTAGTAGAAACTATAATAATATACACATACATCTATTAAAATAAATTAGTTCTAGCCTATTTGGATAAATTTACTAAGCCTATAACATTTAAAACATACTTATGAAAAGATATTGTTCCGTCAGTTTTCTTTTCGAGATGTAGGTATAACTTTTACACGCATTCACTATGCAAGGCTTTTTCCGAAACAGTTATGTTGTAAATTGCAAAAACTGTAATAAATCAGATGAGAATTATTATCTATTACATTATAATAATAAAATCTAAAAGAAAATGTTTTCTTCATGTTTTATTGTTGACACAATAATAGGATGGCATATAATGCTACCAATTGAAGTTGTCGCTAATTTCTAAAGAGCTATAAAATTATAGAGACGTTTTTATTTAGTTGGTTTGATACGTTTGACAGACCACCAAATCGACCTCTGACCTGGTGACAACGCGAAAAATCATGAAGTTGCTGTCTCTTTTACTCTCATGAATCTTTGCATTTGAAATTTGTTAGATAGATCGCTGTTTTTAGCTCTACTTTTTACACTCCTTCTATGTATATCCTATTTCTATGCTACCTACCTACCTAGGTACAGCTTGGCAAAAAAGAGTGTGGAATAAATGAGGTCGCTTTTCCTTTTTTAGTGGCAACCCTCAATAACACCTCTATAAACAATTTTAATACTTGTAATTTTTAGTTTTGACTTATTTAAACGAATAAAGGGACCTTACTTAACATAATAATATTATAATAAAATATCTTTTATTTTATTTTAATAATAAAAATTTAAACAATTTTATACTTGTAATTTTTAGTTTTGACCTATTTAAACGAGTATATGTTACCTGTTACCTTACTCAAAATAATTATACTTAATGATAAAATATCTTTTATTTGAAATATGATATCGTTCTTAAAGACTAACGATGCCTAAGACGCGCTAGTTATTCAATTAAATAAGCAGATTCAATTAGATGAATGCGACATATAAACACACACACAGTTTTATTCTATTAATAAAATGTATTTTAAATTTAACACTTAAGTTTACAGTATGTAAAATCTAGAGGGAAAGGGTATGTTAACCCTTACTACAGGTTTACCAGCATATCAAGGATAACAAGGCTTCACTCATGAGTCATGATGCAACTCTAATGTGTATTTTAAAATTGTATGTACCTTTTTATATGAAACATTATTAGTATCTACTTCTTTATACAATCAACTTTGGCAACAATAAACTTTTTTTATTTTTATATAAATATTACTAGTAGTTCCTGAGATTAGCGCGTTTAATCAAACTAACAAAGAAACTCTTCTGCTTTATAATATAAATATAGATTTCATTCTACTTATATTATTCACGGCATTATTATAATAATATGACTTATAACACAAGTTTTTTTTTAAAGTGGGTATACAATAAAACTAAATATTACGTATTTCTATAATACTTTAACCAGAGTTTAACAAAGTTTCGTCGAAATATTCTACGCCTGAAAACATTGTCATATCGCTGGAGCTTCCTGCAACTTCAGAATCATATTCTGATTCTGATGATTCACAGCTGCTACTGTCGTCTCTGAGGTTAATTACCAGCTGTTCAATATCTTCATAAATTGTTTTAATTACCTAAAACAAAAAAAAAAACATAATATGTAAATAATTTAATTTTAATAATGTAATAATAACTTCAAGTATCAAGTTATTCGTGTTGAAGTATACATTAATTGTCAGTCGGAAAAACATAACCTCAAAATCAGATGTTTGTAAACAAGACTAAAAATCACTGAAATATAGTTTAAACAAAACTATAAATTCATATGCAATATAAAAACATATGTAGGAACCATAATATGCTGATAAATAGGGATAAATACCTGTCATATCGGCAGTTCTTTGATAAACATTACCTATTTGTGATAAAATTTGTCCTGCTTCAGATTGAGCCAAACATCGCAATAAAACTTTATAAATCACTGCTATACCACTACTACGAATAGTTTTGTTCATTCTGAACAATTCAGAAGAGCTAATTTGAGCTACAATTATAATTAATCAATGTAAACAGCTTGCGTGAACGGACTTTTGACATAGAATGTACTAGTAGTTGACATGTTCAGTAGTGTTGCCTCATGTGTAAAATTTTAGTTTCCGCTGTCACCGCGTCAGACTCTTTTTTGCCAAGCTGTAATGATTTTGGCAGCTTAAGTAATATATGTATGTATGTATGTAAATAAGGTATCAATCGATTAGTAATGATGCCGCGAGTAACATTAACTATATATTATTAAAAAAACAGTTTTTTTGAAAATGTAACTTCTGTAATAATTATAACCTCTCTAACCTATTTAAGATTGTAATATTATTATTTGTGGCGGTACTTATATTGTCACAATCGTGCATCGTGCCATCGAAGTTTTCTAAGTCTGGCGCTATACACACAACATCTGAAAACTAGTACAGTAGCCAGTAGACTTCGGCCTGACCGAGCATACCATCTCACTCGGTCGAAGATCTTCCTTTGGGGCTTCCACTTGTACTTGTACTCTCACTTTCGCCTGACCGAGACCGTTTGGGGCTTATTCCACTTGTACTCCCACATATTTAAAAATGTCAGATCCGTACTTACTTTCAACAAAGAACTTGATTTTCTATCATTACAAATAGGTAATGCCTTATCTACAATGTTTTTACTATCCAAAAAGGTTTTGAATAATACATTATTCTGTATTGCTTTTCAAATATTAACTATCAATGTTTTTTTAAAGGCAATACACAGGCCTATAATGTTGGCAGTTTTCTTCACATTATAGTCCCTGTTCCACTTCCGAACTCTAAACGATCTGAACGTTTTTTTCGTTTACATTTGCGTTTCTTTATCACTGTTTAGGATCGTTTTGAACTGTTTTCACAGGCACTGTCAGCTGTCAATGTCAGCGTTATGAATGATCTGAACGTTCAGAGCGTTTAACGGAACACGGCCATATTAAAAAAGATAAAATATAAAAAATAAATAAATATTAAAATCTATAAATACCTACTTGACACTGGCAGAATGGTGCAAAACTCTTGCAACCTCTGTTGCCAAAAATAAAAGAAGAAGAAGAAGAAAAAAGGTAAAAGAAGAACTGTCACTCGAAGTTTATAAACTTTACGCGCTGTTTGCAATTTTTCATTTATGTTATTGGTTGGAGCATAATTTTTATTTTAACAGTGGTTTTACTTTAACAAAATTAAATTACAGAAAAATTAAAGTATTTTCTTTTTCACGGTGTTTAGTAATTTTAAATTAAAATGACCTCTACGGTTTTACGCGTTAAACGAAGACTCGAGGATAATCCACAAGATGCTTTGGTACTGGTTTGCAAGAGAAAAAAAACTGATGACGATGAGATTTCACCCTCCTTGTTTGTATTTCGAGGTAGTGTAAATGATCAGGTAAGCATAATAATTATGTAAAATTGTTATGTACTGCATAACCTATAGTAGGTTTTCAGATTGGGTTTTGTACTTTTGAGTTTGTTGTAAGAACAACTGGCATATAGATATACTAACGGGTCACAATGAGGGTTGCATAGCTGTTCTTTGTTCCAATTGAATGTGTAATTGTTTTTGTTTATTGCACAGTGAATAAGTGGTATTTAATTTAATTTGAAAGTATTGTAGCCTTTATTTACATTTATATATTATTGAATTGAATTGGGATGGAATATATCTCATAGTTATTACATTACTAATGTAATTGCTAGTACCCTCATATCACCCTCAATATGCTCTAAAGTTTCCCATTTGCTTCTTTGTGTTCATAAAAATGTTAAATCTGCTAAAGGTAATGTTTTTATTTTCAGGAAACAACAAATTTTAAAGATTTTGTTCCTACAACTACAAAAAAGCCCGGAACTTCCAATGTAACAGAAATAATAACTAAAATCAGGCAAGAGAAAAAACAAAAATCTGCTGAAAATCGATATGAAGTAGTAACTTGTAGTAGAGGCCTCAAAGAGGAAAACTCTGATGCAAAGAATATTTTTGATTTAGTCGATTTAAAAAGAAAATATGACGACGATAATGATGAAAAATGTATTTATGATCTGTACACATCAGCAAAGGAAGATTTTGATATATCTATGTTGGATGATTTAGTCTGGTGAGTCTTACAGAATAGGAGTAAATAAATGAATAAACATAATATTGCATTTGTATACTTTTCAATTAAATTGTTTCATTTTTTTATTTTAAAAGAGAAATGAATAGAAGGACAATTAAATTTACCAAAGTTTATTTCAAATTGAAAATATAGGCTAGATTAAGAAGAGTGGTCCTGGGGAATTTTAACATTATTTTCACAACTTCAATTATTATTGTTACTGTATAAAAAGGAAGAAGACTATAATTAATTTCTCTATTATTTTCAGTATTGAAAATTATGAAACAGATTTAATATTTGGGTCGTACAGAGACAACGGCCTGGATCCATCGGACGAGGATGATGATGAGGATTCTAATGCTGAAAATGATTATAGAAATGAGTATCCCGACACCGACAACAGCAGTATCAATGAGGAAGATATGATTAGGGCAATAGAACGAGTAGATCTAGGTATTTGCATATTAAAGCCTGTGTTTAAGAAGTTTTAGTACAAAACAGGTCTAATAATTTTGACGACCTCTGCAGCACGGTAGTTGAGCGCATAGGTTCAAGCGAGAGGTCGCGGGTTTGATTTCCGCCTTTTTTTTTCAAGGAATAAAAAGCTTTCTTAGTTTCTGGGTCATGGATGAGTATTAAATTTGTGTTATAATATGATATGTGTATAGTATAAAAGTATTAAATATATTTCCATTGTCTGGTAACTGTAACACAAGTTCTTTGGATACTTAGCACGGGACCAGAAAAATGTGGTGTAAAGCATCCAGATATTTATTTTAAATTTAAATCATTCATTTGTTACTTTTGCTTATCATTGCAATTAAAGATTTTTAATGACTGCCTATACTTAAATTATCTAGAAGATTTTTAAACTTATTGTAAGAGGTTTTAAGAAATTGTTACACAAATACAATACCTACAAATTATAAGTAAGTAGGTAGTTATTTCTTTCAATTGTCGATGTTGGTAGGTACACAGGTCGTGTAGCTCAGTGAGTTCTCTAGCTTAAGGTTGTGATTTCAAATTCCGACAATGCATCAAAAATGTTTTTTATATTCCTGGATCATGGATGTGTGTTAAATATTATTATGTGTATAATATAATGTAATAATAATAATCTTTAATATAATATGTATTGTGTCATAATATGAAGGTATTAAATATATTTCCATTGTGTTGGTACACACAGAAGTTTTTTGCATAATGGGGATTGTCAAGGTGTGGAACTGATAATAAATAATCATCTTACATACTATTGTTATTAACTAAAGTAATTGTTTCAGATGAATTATCTAGTGACACAGGAGAGGATAAAATATATGATGAACCTCCTGACCTATTTAACGAAGATGTGAAACGTTACGGTGAGGCATATGCCAAATACAAGGCCAGAGTATTAAAAGATGAATCTGGTGTGGTCGACAGCAAAGGCTTAGTACATTGTGCGAAAATAAAAGAACTAGATGAAGGTTACAAGGATGATAGTGATGATGGATTCTATTATGGCCAAGAAGAAGATTCGGAGCAGTACCGAGATCAGTATAGACATAGTTTATCAGAGGAGTATGATACGGATTAATATTCTAGAGCAAAGGAAATGGTAATTAATATCTTCTTGAGTCAAGGTAATAGGCAATGTTCATATTCTAATGTAGAATTGGCCATATAAAAAGATGCAACAAAATGTAAAATAGTCAATATTATATGAAAAAAAAATTAGAACAATATGTGAAATCTATGTCTTCTGAGATTTGAGATAAGCATATCATCTGAGATGTTTAATTGTAAATTTTTTTTATCACAATATTGTAATAATAATATGCTTGTATGTGTTAAAGATTAAACATTATATTTTTGTAAGCTGATGTTGTTTTGCATTATCTAAAACTAACAATTATTACTAATCATTTAGTTTCTGACATGAATTTGACAATTTATCTATTAATTCGCGCTTTTGTTTCGATAGAGATATAATATAGTAGAACAAAACATTCAAGTAAGTAATATTATATTCATGTAATTATTTTTTGTTCCTACTCATTAGATAGCGCTTTTTATATTTTGTTCTCCTACTCGCTAGATGGCGCTCCTATTCTGAAAACTTGCTGTAGGTACTATGTGTATGTTGATCTGCGTCAACAAGTGGTTAAAGCCCGAGGGATGATAATATCATCTGTTGTTTTAACTTTATAAGAAAATTGGGTACCTTAACGTAAAAATATAGTTTTTAATTCATTTATGATTAATATTACAACTGAATAAAAGTAAAATTTTCTATTTCAATGTTCAAATTCATAATAAATGAAACCTACGATATGAGTTTACTGGCAACAAACTTAGAAATTAGTTTTGGGCATGTGACCCCATACATTTCGCAACAAATGAAATATGTTGCCTTTTATATGAGACGCTTTTACAAGACTCACTTAAACGTACCAAGGAATCATCAGTCTTTCAAACTTTCGTATTTCTCAGTGCACAATCAATTTGTATACAAAATATATAAGTGATATAAGTGATGTAATTTTAGCTATTACAGGATTTCGGGGAAAATAAAAACTGTACATACATAATGTGATAAATAATAATTTATTGTCTGGCATATTTTTACAATATCAATGTATACATTACACTTACTGTGTCTTACATAATATAGTATTTATTCAACTAGAAAATTGAAACGGGACTGAAAATATCTCAATGTCGCTAAATGTAAAAGATTTATAATAGGTTACATTTAACTTGAAAAGTGTTTTAAACGAAGTTGTAATATTAATATATTCGAGATTACTTTTAACAGTTTCTTAACTCTATGGCACTTTATATCAGATGAATGCTTTAAACAGGAGAATAATTCTTATAATTAAAAATGTTCAATTCACATTATGGTTCCAGTCTAGGTATATGCTGTCTCACGCAAGCGAGATGATGCGAGTGCAAATGCTATACTTTAGACTGAATATTGTTTAGGCGATTTGAACATTTTTATAACAAGAATTGGCACCCTGGTATTGCTATAAATAAAAAAGTACCAGTTACAGAAAGTATACCTAAATAGGTTTCATTGTGAGACAGACAAGTTGGCAAAGTTATATCAACAGCGGACAATATATTTTTATTAGGTTTCGAAACAACTGTTTCTAGGAATTAAGTACATCAAAAGATTAGGCGACTATTCTGATTTAGATAAGTAAAAAATGCCATTTAATTTTTAGACAATGTAGGATTCCATCTTGGATTGCAGAACGTAGAACATAGCCATTTTCATATGCGCCATCTTAAACGTTGAGTAGCAATTGATTATTTTCGCCTATTATGACTTAAGTATGGAATAATGCATAAATTACGTCACGCGTCAAGGGGGAAGGAGAGGTTCGACGAAGTGTGGCGAGGGGGGGGGGTCCTAAACATCGTGACGTCACATTAGGAAAACTACTCAAGTTGTCTTTTTATCAATGGATATGCAAAAATATAATTTCTAGATGTAAGTTTGCAAAATGTGTGACGTCACACTAAGGTTCACAACAGGTAGTGTGACCAAGACGGAGAAAGAGTCAATATCATGAAATTCGCGTGACGTAATTTATGGACGGTCCCTATGAAAAATTGTTGACAGAGTGGGTAAAAAACTTGCATCAACCTACTGCGGTAGAGCCTTACTCCCGATATACACAATAACAATGGAACAAGTCTTGTCACTTAGCCTACAACTATATTTAGTGAGATACCTATAAATGCAATACAATAACTCTAGCGACGCTTTGGCATAGACAAAACATGGTACCTGCTTCTGACATGGAGGATAGAACTAGTGGCGACATCTATCGGTTTTTAAATCAAGTGTAAGAGTGTATTTTTATTATAAAACAATAGTACTTGAGTTATGAAACCGATAGTATGTATATAGGTATTTTTTTACGTTACTAAATATTTTTACATGATAACAGACGTGAAATATGATGAGTTAGATTGGAACAAAACCACCTTATGTTCGGTCACCCACAAACCCGTTGTTTTGGCTTTTATTTCCATAAGAATTCATTTGATTGAGTTACCTCTCCATCTATTTAAGAGTACTCCTTAGAAGACTAAAGTCTTAAAGTATCATCTGTGTTGATAAAAAATTGTGTATTTATTAAAAATAATTCTTTTTTTACTGAAAATAATCGTTTAGTCTATCCTCCATACCTTATTTGGCATTGATAGATTAATTACCTCGCTATAAGTACGCGATACACACAGTCATATTTATGCATCGGTTGTAGTACCGGCGTCGAGTGTGTATCGCGTATATACGGAAAATGAATCCAGCCAACCTCTTACTCATGTATGTTACATAGAATCCTGCAGTGCCGACCTTTTGCTTATATTAAGCTATCAAATTTACTTGGTAAATTACAATCAATAATATCAACGTTCACAGAATTTGCGCCTGACACTACGCAAAGGTTTAGCAGCAGTGAATAAAAATTCTTCACTAGATGGCACCACTAGTATTATCACAAAGTTAGGAAAACCGAATTGTTTGACAGGTATCGTTATTTATACATAGCTAAGTACTTGTTTCAGCTTTACGTAGTGTCATTATATTATATCAGTAACATTAGTTGTATGGAATGAGCGTGTCCCTGCAATGCATTGCTTAGCAAGTTCATAAAATTCACTTAAAAGTACAATAAACAAAACTAACAACCACGGGTGAAACGCGTCGCGCGGAAAGTTAGCCACGCTCGAGCCGGTGGCTAACGGGTAGCATTCACCCATCCCCCGTCACTATTGGGTAGCCTTCACCCAACGCAAACTTGGACCGAACAACGCTTTACCCGTGCTAACAATAAAGAAAGAACAAACCTTAGAACAAATGGTAATAAACTTTAGTTACAATGCAATAAGTAATATCTATACAAGTATTTACAATTTGGTATTAAAACGTATACTAAATAATGATATCAGACGTCAACTATAACTAGTTACATAACAAAGGCCTCGCTACACGGCCGAGATTTCTGTCCAATCCGTTTGGTATTGATATGCAGAACTTCCTTAGTAGAAATTAATTTTATATTGCACGTTTTTAAATTTCGAATACGAGAGAATACATCCTTATTCTAGAAGCTAGTTATGAGTTCGAGTACGGGTACTGTGCTGGCGTGAGTTGGAATACAATATTTGGTATAAGATTGTATCAAATGGTAAATAGTTCTAGTGAAGCCAATATTGTCACGAAGAAAGAAAAGTCGAGGCCTAACATACAGTTCGGTAAGTTAGCCATTCGCTTTACAACATAATAATATCATCGTTTTCGGTGGCTGTAGAAGATTCCTCCATTCCGACTCACACCTGCACACACTGCGGGGCTCAGACAACCGGCGCGGCGTCACGCGCGGGCACGTTGTTGTTCCCCGCAGCCTCCTGTCTCGCGGCGTTGCAGTAGAACTCCTTGTGGGCCTTATACGTCTTCACGTACTTGAAGGATATGTTGCAGGACTTGCAGAAGTTGGGCGTGTCCTCGTCCGGCTCCGGTTCCTTCTTGATGTCCGGAGGTGGGGCGGGCGAGGTGCGCTCCTCCTCCTCCGCAGCTGCGTGCACCAGCCGCGCGTGCCGCACCACGTTACCGCGGTAGGTGGAGGTATAGGCGCAGGTGCCGCAGCGGTGCACGCGCTCCCCAGGTGCTGGTGCAGCGTCGGTCTCGGGTGCTGACTCTTCCACCACGCACGAGATGTAGCTCTCCTCCTGGAATTGAGATGGAAAGTAATGAGTTTAGCCGTCAATGTATTGTTATTTGTTACTGTAGTGATCATATCTGTCAATTATAGAATTGAAATGGCAATTAGAAGTTTAATAAAGGCGAATGGATTATTTATTTTCATAAATAAATATTTTTAAATTTGGTAGGATTTTGAGGTGCCTTAACTATTTTATTAAATAATAAATATTCGGTTTGTATTACAGTGAGACACTCAACGCACCTGGAGCGATCGGACGCAGGACTATGATGTCGTCCCTTCAATGGAGGAGATGCATGACCACCAGTTAACGGGCTGATAAAAGAGAACAGATTTAATAAAAAAACTAGTTTTTAAATAGTTAAGGCACCGATTACAAAATATACAATTATACACAGTATGCAATTCGGAAACTACTAGTAGATAAATTTTAGGCGAGAGTTAAATAATATCAAAAAGTCGTCTCGTCTCACCTGTAGGTCTGCGGGCTTCTCGCGGAAGTGCATGCGTATGTGCGTGCGCATTCCGCGCAGCGTGTTGCCGCGGTACTGGCAGATGGTGCAGCGGAACGCCTTGACCCCGGCGTGCGCCTCCATGTGGCGCTGCGCCGCCGCTGCCGTCGGCGACACCACCTCGCAGCACGGGCACTTCCAGCCGCCCTCCGCCGCCGACGCCGGCCGCGGCACCTCAGCCGCGCGCGGCGACCGCGTCTCCCGCTTCGTGCAGTAGTACGACTGGTGCGTCGTCAGGTTGTCGAACGAGCTAAAGTGGATGCCGCACGCCAGGCAGATGAGCTGCCGGTATTGCGGCGGCGGCCCGGGCTCCGGCGGCGCAGGGCTCGCCCGCTCCTCGCCCCGCCCCGCCGAGCAGTAGTTCCGCTTGTGGACGCGATAGTTCTCGTACTTGCAGAACACTATGTTGCACTCTATGCACTTTGACACACCCTGCTTGACCAGCACTTGCGGCGCCGCCGCCGCCGCCGGCAGCTCCGTAGCCAGTCGGAGCGCCAGCGCCGACGGCAGGGTCGGGGTGACCGAGGGGGTGTACTTCTCCTCGTGGGGAGATACGCTCGTAGGTTTCGGGGTGGGGTCTCTCGAGTTGCGTCGACGTCTCTTCGGCGAGGACTCCCCGCCGGGCGACGAGGAGCGCCGCGACGGGGAGGGCGTGCCCGGGGAGCCGGGCAGCGACGGCGCGCACACGATCTGCTCGGGTGTGGCAGATCGTAACCTGTTTTCTTTTTCGTGTTCGTCGATCGTCACCGACTCGGGCGTCCGCCGCACGCTTAGATCAAGTGGGGTGGATCCGTCTCGAGGTGGTTCTCTACATCGATTCGCAGATTTTAGAACTTCGGGCTCCTTGTTCTCCGCATTAATGTTCGGCAGCGCCCGGCTTATGGGCTGGAATGTACCGTTCGGTAATAAAAAACAGGGCGTCTCCGGATCCGGAAGTGTCGTGCCTGGGAGCGTGCTGGCACTCCGTAGAATTGAATACGGTACTATTAGGATTGGATTCGTGGGTAGAGCTAGGGCTAAATGATTTTGAGCCGGAGGAGTGGTTCCCGGGGAGGGCGGCGCCGAGCCGGACGTGGCCGAGCTCGCCCGCGCGGCGGCCAGCGCCTGTTTCACCACCTGCCTCGTATAACAGTAGAATTCCTTATGAGCTCTAAAAGTTTTAAGCGAGCTGAAGTGTATATCACAATTAACACAGAACCGGTCCTGCGCCGGGGAACCGTCGGCGGCGTCGCCGTTGGACGCGGGGGTCGGACCCGGCGTGCCGCTGCTCACGGGTGACGACGAGTGCATGCGCATATGCCTATTGAGACTGACTTTCTTATCGGCGCTATAGGAACAGTAGGTACAAGCGTATTGTTTTCCGAGCGGTTTGGGCGTCTTCGAGTCTCCGCTCGACTCGTCGGCCGTCGCGTCGACCGTGACCTCCGTACCGTCCGGTTTCGTTCTTCTTTTAGAACAGTAGTGCTCCTGGTGAGCTTCGAGGGTACTCAGCGACGAATACCGGATGCCGCACGGCTTACACGTATATCCGGTGGGCGTCGCCGCAGTCGGAAATAGCGATGGGAAATTTGCGGCCGTTAAGGCCATGTAATTGATCGGCTGCGCCGGCGGGGGCGGCGGCGACGGCGAGGGGGGCTCGTGCTTCAGCGACGACAGCGAGGTGGCGCGCGGAGCGAGCGCCGGGTCGGTGGCCAGGCTGGCGTTGAGTCGCAGGCGTGGCGGCGAGTTGGTCGCCGAGCCCTCCGAGGTCTGTGACGCGGCCCCGCTGGACGCCGCGCGCTCCCCGCCCGAGCTCGGCGTGTGAGGTTCTCCCGGCATCGCCTCGCTCTCGTTTCCCCATTCCTCGTCTTCACCTGAAACAAATATATTCACTGTGTTTATCTACTGGTATTTAGATAATATGCAAATGGAAATTAGAGTGGCTCGCCCGAACAAAAAGAGCCTCCCCGTATCGGTTCCTATTAGTGTTGTTAATAGTACAGCGATGTTGAGTTGGCAGAGGTTTTCTCGCGATAGCCGTCACTCGTCACGTTTCGCCTCCTATCGGTCGACGTCAGTCAGATCGGAGCTTCGGTCGAGGCATACATTAGCGCTCCTAATTGAGACGTGCCCGAGCTATGTAAATGTCACAGCGTGGGTGGGGCGGCGGGGCCGAGAGTAATGCTCGCAATACTGTACATGGATTTCCGTCGACGTATCGCAAACTCGATCGACCCATACGAGTATAACCAGTCTCGAGATGCCTGTCTGTCAACATCGCGCGTGAGTCTGTCTTCGGTCGGTTGCCAAACAGAACAAAAACTTAACGGACCCCTCTTGTAATTGGATCTGATTTCCAGAAAATGCTCGCTCACCTTCCTTTTTGAGCGACAACGATCTCGGGCGAGCGAGGAATTAACCTATCTTTCGCTAAGCGATCTCAGCTCAAAACGCCAATTAATGAGAGGCTCAACTTCATTCTCCTGCCCCTGTGAAGATCATTATATGGGCACGACAGCGAGATGGACGCGACGATTGGCGCGGGTGCGAACCGCCATCTCGCGGTAACGAATGCCAGTCGGATCGGATTGCGTTCGGGTCACGCTATCCTAGTCAATACGCGCGTCGATTGGCCGTCGTAATGCCACGGTGACGTGCTATTGGCCTGCGGCGCGCGGCGTGACGCGCCGTGGCGGCCGCGCCGGGGATCTGCGTCATACCGACCGCGGCTTTATCGCCGTTCGTTAGTTGCGTTCGGGCTCCCGTTTTTACTTAAGTAAGTTATAACTTGTGATTGTTAGGAAAGGTTGAATGTTCAATCAGATAGATGGCGTGACTCGGTGTCGTTTAGCGACTTTCGCGAAACTGAATGTCGATTCGTTAAATGATATTCATCAGCGCCCTTTGTCTTTATAAACACGTCAAATACGGCTGAAATGGCTTTTATATGAGAGGAGAGACATGCAACTCCCATAACTATTTTGTTTGATCTACTCAGTGCTGGGCCCGCATTACTACAGGCTTAGTCTGTATGCGTTCGTTTGAATTTACCAACATGAAAATCATTAAAGAGAAAAATTATGTTCCACGTTACAATAGATAATATTGAAACTTATTCAATCGCATAATTGTGGCCTCTGGTATTGTACCTACTTTCTACAGGCTACATACTGTGACACTCATAGGTACTGTACAATAACTTTTATTCTGTATCTCTCGATGATAAGATAGGAACACGTGCCTATGTAAAAAAGCCATCTTGTCCTTTACCCGTAATCAGATGAAAGATCACCTTCCAATTAAAATAGTCGTGCATCGGAGCAGTCACAATCGAGCCGATACGATCGCTGACTGTGACCGATCACCTAGACTCCGATATCAGATATCTGGGATTAGAGGAATCGGGCAGCCTGCGCCAGCCGAATGTATTTTTAACGCAAAACTACTGGCTACGTATTAAAATACTAAATATTGGGAATGAGGAATGTGGCCATATCATATGCGTTTTTGGTACCTTTGTCCTTACGTAGCGTAAAAAAATATATGATTCCGCAGATAGCTATACAGTGGTGTAATAGTATATTTTATTACTCATGCGGGATAAATAGCATCTTGGCGCCCGCTGTTGCGGTTGAAAATGGGCTGTTTGCCCATTTTGGAATTTGAGTGCGAAAAGTTTAATTGGCGCACGCATTAAATCAAATCAAATCAAATCAAATATTTTTATTCAGAGTAAATTTTACAAAAAAATGTTTTCTGAACGTCGTTTCTATATGATGCCTACCACCGGTTCGGGAACTAGCCCAGCAAGAAGAACCGGCGTAAGAAACTCGCATGGGGCCATCTTTTACCAAAAAGATGGAAAATTTCTCTTTTTAAAAAAAGTATAAATTTACATATAAATATGTCAATACTAAAGCTAAATAACATAGAATGTACTATATATAAGTAGCCTTGTAGGGGGCTACTTTATTCCCAAGGTGTGCTATCATTCATATAATCATTAACTTTATAGTAAGCTTTTGCACACAAACGTTCTTTGACTACTTTCTTAAACTTATTAGTTGAAAAATTTTGAACGTTTTCTGGGATCCTATTGTATAGGCGTATACATTGGCCTTTAAACGAATTCTTTACTTTGCTTAGTCTAGTCACTGGAACAACAAGTTTATTCTTATTCCGAGTATTTCTATTATGATTATCACATTTTCTTATAAACAGGTTTACATTTTTCTTAACATATAATACATTAGAGAGGATATACTGAGAAGCTACAGTTAGTATTCCAGTTTCCTTAAACTTTTCTCTAAGAGAAGTGTTGGGGGCCAGCTTGTAGATTGCCCGAACAGCTCGCTTCTGCAGCACAAAGATACTATTTATATCTGCAGCACTGCCCCATAGCAGAATGCCATAGGACATTATACTATGAAAGTAACTAAAATACACTAGGCGTGCTGTACTTTCATCTGAATATTGTCTAATTTTACTAACTGCATATGCTGCTGAACTGAGTTTGTCGGCCAGTCTAGCAATATGGGGGCCCCACTGAAGTTTAGAGTCTAACGTTATACCTAAGAATACTGCAGTATCCACTAGTTCCATACGTTCATCATTTAATAGCACATTGGTTTCAGTTTGCCTCACATTAGGCAATGTGAATTTTACACATTTTGTTTTTTTATTATTAAGTAAAAGATTATTGACACTAAACCAATGTACTATCATTGAGAGAGCATTATTTACTTCGTCATGGCATATATTTTGCCGTTTCATATTAAAAATAAGAGACGTATCATCAGCAAATAATACTATCCCATGTTTTTCATTTATGAGGTATGGTAGGTCGTTTATGTAAATTAAAAATAGAAAAGGTCCTAAAATAGACCCTTGTGGGACCCCCATCTCTATTCTAGAGCCTAAGGATCTTTTTCCATTCACCTCAACCCTCTGAGTTCTATTTGATAGGTATGATTTCAAGAGGGCAAGTGCTGGACCTTTTACCCCATAGTGGTCTAGTTTCCTGATTAATGTTGTATGCTGCACACAGTCAAATGCCTTGGAGAGATCGCAAAATATTCCAAGAGCATCCCGCGATTCCTCCCAAGCATTAAAAATATAATTTAACAAATCGACGCCTGCATCTGTTGTAGAGCGTCCCTTGGTAAAACCAAATTGTTTCTCATGTAAAATATTATTAATATTAAAGTGTGCTAGCATTTGATTAAGAATAATTTTTTCATATATTTTACTTAACGTTGGTAGAATAGATATAGGCCGGAAATTGGATGGATCCGACTTACTACCAGACTTAAAAAGAGGTATTATTTTACTATGTTTCATTAAATCAGGAAAAGAGCCACTTTTTATACAGTCATTAAAAATTGTTGATAGGAAAGGTGCGATAATATCGACTATCGATTTAATAACTTTCGTTGATAGTCCCCATAAATCTGCGGTATTCTTAATATTTAATAAATTGAAAGTTTTTATTATGTCTTGGGGTGCTATTTCTTTAAATCGAAAGTCAACTTCACACTTTTTTACATTTTTTGTAAGAAGCAATTCAGCATCAACAGAAGAGGCAATTAAATTTTTTGTTGTTGAAACTGGAATGTCAGCAAAGAATTTCTCAAAAACTGTAGCAACTTCATTATCGGATTTAATTACTTTATTATCTACATTTAATTTAAAATCTGAGTTGCGAGTGGTGACTCTTCCAGTTTCAGTCGCAATTATTTGCCATGTTGTTTTTACTTTATTATTTGAATTTTTAATTTTATTTTTAATGTGAAGAGATTTAGCTGCAGAGCAAACTTGCTTAAATGTTTTAGAATATAATCTCACATAATTTTTAAAGTCTTCACTTTGATTAAATGTCCTTTCATTATATAATTCATACAACTTGAATCTACTTTTCAAAATACCTGTTGATGCCCATTCGCTAAACTTACTTTTGTTGTTTATTCTTACTGTCTTAGAGGTAAAAATGGTGTCAAAATGATATTTAATTAATTTAAATAATTTATCAAATGCCATATCTGGGCTATTATGATATTCTAACTTTCCAATGTTAGCCATTATTTTACCTCTAAACTTCTCAATACGTTTAACATTTATTGGTATACATGTACCTCTGTCTTTATTTATTTGTTTACAGTTATTGTTCATATTAAAAATTGCTTGCTGTCCACAGTGATCAGAGCTTAGCATGTTGATTATTTCTTTATTAATTGGATCTATGTTGCTAAATATATTATCAATGCATGTTGCAGAGTTGCTACTGATCCTTGTAGGTTCCAGAAATAAATTTGTTAGGTTATATGATTTTAACAAAGATGTGAATCTAACTGTAGTAGAATTACTTTCTAAAATATTTATATTAAAATCGCCACATAATAGTATTTGTTTGTTAGATGCACATACCTTGTTTAGTAATATTTCCATATTTTTTTCAAATGAATCATATAATCCTAATGGAGGCCTGTATACGCTTACAATAATAAAGTCACCCACCTCTACGCAGGCTATTTCAGTTGTTCTTTCTGTAGAGAGGCTCACAATGTCTTTCCGTTCTTTATATTTCAAATTCTTGTTAATTAATATAAGTGACCCACCTCTTATGGCTTTTTCTCTGCAGAAAGAACTCGCCAGCTGGTGCATACTAAAATTGAATATAATTTCATTTTTTTTGAACCAATGTTCAGTAATACAAAAAATATCTATATTGTTATTATTTAAAAACAAGTCAATTTCTAGCTCTTTATTAGCCATACCTTGTATATTTTGATGCACCAGCGTAAGTGTACATAGTTTATTATGTTTAATTATATTATTTGTATTATTACTTACAACTATGGTGCGAGAGACTTCCTCTGTTGTCTTACAGTCTAATTTAAATGATTATTAATTGGAACATATTCCAAGCTGTTATAATAAGTCATATTATTATAACTAGACTGCTCAAAAGAAGCAGTTGTTGTCTTACTAGCCAAATTCTTGGCTGAGTTTAAATATAAAAAATTGTATAGCGTACTAGCTATAAGTCTTGTATAATAAAAAGATAGAAAATATCTATCTAATGTCAATTTACATAATTTATAAGATAAAATATTATTAATGTCAATTACATTTATTTTATTGTCATATTTATTTAATAATATGCAATTATTATTAACAGCAGTATACAATTGGCTGTTGAGCTTATATCTTATAATATTCTCCCGTGGCAACTGTTTTATATAAGGAAACGTAAATAATATAATTTTACTAATATTTTTAAGTTTATTTAGATGCTCAATATAATTTTCCATTTGAATTTTATTGACATTTCCTCGCCTCCCTAATAATATTATCAGTGTTGTATTAGGACAGTGAGCTGTACATAAAACCTTTTTAATTATATCTTGAAATGTTGCACCCGGCATACAGGTATTGTACACTGACTGTCCATCATACAACTTACTCAATTGCACCCCAACTCCCCGTCCAAGCTCATCGCTGTATATACTGATTAAGCCTGAACTTGTGGCCGATGATGCAACAAAGTTTTCTTTAATGGAGGGTTTAGTAGGAGTTTCCACACCTTCAACACAAGAACTATCCGTTGAACAGCTTACCTTACAATGACACACTGAGTTAAGTCTCAATAAAGACTCAACTCTTTCTTCATTGTAATGAGACACTTCTAATAAAGTATTCAACGCAGATATGTGACTAGATATTTCTAACTGAGATAATTCATATCTTTTAGTAATTGATTTCAAAGAGTTATGTAAGTCTGTGATTTCGGTTTGGAGACTGCATACCTCTGCCTCATAGGTACATTTTGTGTTTTCTAGCTTTTTAGTACTAGCTAAGTATTGATTTTTAATATACATTTTATCCTTTGCTAACTTGGACAATTTCAAAATATTTTTCTTATTCTTTACCAATAGTTTTCTTGTTTTTTTTATGTGCTTATTAATTTTAACATATTTTTTTAATTTATTTTTACTTTGAAATGTTTGGGAGGGCATAGTATCGTCACCTGTCAAGTCAATAATTGGCAAATTTTTTATGTTATTTGTGACATCTTTTTCAAAAATACTTGGATCCCTTTCAAACATTTCCTGGAATAAGGTTTGAGTTTGTGATGAATTGAGCTCCTGTATTTGGCTTTCCAACATCTGAATTTGGGTGTGGGCTTCTTCTAATTTCCGCTTCCACAAACTTGTGTTGCTCAGGGCTTCCTCATATTCATCCCTACACTTGTCAAAACTGTCTACAATGTCTTGTAATTCTATGTTTTTTTGGTACATATTATCACAGTTTTCATTTAACCTGTTGAGTTCAGATTTTAACTCACTATTTTTTTGGATAATGTTCAGCATTTCTTTTTCATTATCCTCACGCTCAGAAAGCAGCAGTTCATTTTGTTTCTTACATTCCTTTAGTTCCTGAAGGGTCAGACGGAGTTGCTCCTCAGTCTGACGGGCCAGGTTTCCTCTAGTCATCATAGTAATGTAAACTATGAGATAATCAGTTAATTAACAAACTAATATGTCTATCAATGAACCAATTACCTAATTAGCTAGCAAATTCAACACTTCCTGATACCTCCCAAGTAGTCCCAGCCACTCTATATCTATAGTTGGTGAGATATTTGCTCGGTGTAAAGCGGTCACGCAAGCTTGAGTGGGGTATGTAAGATGGTAAAAGAAGGTATCAGTCTATGCCAAACCTACAAGCCAACCTAACAACAAATTATATCTTAAAAGTTTCAAATTTAATAGGAATTAGGGTTTAGAAGTAAACTACAGTGTCAGTGGAACTAACAATACCAAGTTCTCCTTAAATGATCCTGTCACTCGATATCTTTAGATGTTGAGATATTTGCTCGGTGTATAGGGGTCACACAAGCTAGAGTGAGGTAAATAAGTTGTTAAAAAGGAATAACAGGGTCCGTCAATCCCACCGACAGGCCTAACCTATAAGACGTATTATCGATATAAACAGCTGATCTGATGCTTTCTTCCAACGTTTATTATTACTGCCTATCGTCAACCTAAATCAGCTTCTAAGAATTATGAATATTATTAATATGTTATAAGAGAATTATTAGGAATTGTATTCGTTTAAATACGAAAATTTGAAATACCTTGACAGCTGATCGCCGTTGACGTAAGGCACCGGTAACAAAGTGCTATTAACACATATAAAACTGTTCACTGCACAATAACTGATTATTTATCTTATTAATAACACATAAAAGAATATAATTATTAAGTTTTTAAAACATTTACAATCTAATTAACAATTAAATTTTAATTTTTAGTCGGGAGACTTTACAATGTCTACTTGACAGTAGTGTTGCCAACGGGAGAGGATTTGCGTACCACTTATACCACTTATCCCGCATTTGTAATAAAAAATAGTATGTGCAGCCCGTGCGATTTTGTCGATTGCTCACTCGAGCGAATGAACAGCGAATCAACTTCGCTTTCGTGGGTAATCGACAACGTCGCACGATTTGCACATACTATTTTTTATTACAAATGTGGTATCTTGGCGGTTTTCAACCGCAACAGCGGGCGCCAAGATGCTACTTTTCCCGCATGAGTAATAAAATTTAAGTTTGTATGACAATGACAGTAAATTGTATATACCTACATTGGAAATTGCAATACTAAATTGTATCCCCCGATTGAACTGCGTCGTTATGAAATCAATTTCAAAATCGTAGTTATTCGCGTCAAAAAACTACTTTTGAATGATTGGAGTAAATTGTAAATTGTTCCTTATATTTCAAGAATCCGAACGCGAAATATGGCGGCTTGAGCTTATCAATAACTTTCTCAACGGTTGACTGTAGAAACACGTTTGATAGGAAGCTGACGGGTTCTGCGTCGGGCTCAATTGGTGGATAATATGCTCATTAATACGCCCATCACATCCGCACTCCGTGTCCACACGTTGGCGGGAGTTTTTCTTTTTTTTTTTTCAACATGCTAGATACTTGTGTTTTGCAAACACACAACCTACAAATCTGTGAAAACTCTATTATTTGACAATTAATTGTGTACTAAACTGATAATAATCGTGGAATAGAAGTTTTTCCCTTCAAAATTACTTTATGGGAACTAGAAACTACATAAGTTCTAAAAGTAAAAGGAGAGACAATGCACTATTTCTTGAAAGTTATTTTATTTGACGGAGGTGGCAAAAAGACGGCGACACTATCGCGACTGACGCTATGCATTGTGCCTGCATCTGTATAAAAAACACTAGTTTGTCTATCACGGCCCGTGATCTCGCGACTGGCAAGTGGCAAGTGTCTGCGACGGACGTCGTGCGTCACGATCGGACGTGTATTTACATATCGCGGGTTCGATTCCGCTATCGACTCCTCCACCATTTGTATGTTGCATATTTAATGCTTTCACATGGATAAATTGGTTTTCGAATAACACTAAAAACATGATTTTAAATCACGCTAATCAAAAAACATGTTTAATTATATTGATAAAGTTGTCGTTATGTCTAATAGTTTTAGTTGGTCATAATTTGCTTCTGTACAAACTGATATTAATAATTATTCATAAAAAAAATAAATATCATCTTTCAACCAAATATTAACTTATAATGTAATTATATTAAATAGAACAAAAGGTACCAAGTAGTTTATAATTTCATTGTTTATATAAAATGAAAAATACTGAACAGGCAGACTGAACAATTCTATTTCTAAGTCCAAGAATTTCCTGGATACAAAGAAATGTGATAAACTCGGCGTACCGGATACCGTACAACTGATACAATAACCGTGGTCACTATATTAGCATGTAGATTGCGCCCATGATGGGCGATACGTACGAATTTCACGTGAGACAAATGTGAAGTATCGGCAGATTCCTCGAACTGATTAGTTTCTCGAAGATCCGAGATGATTGCGAGAATCGCTGTTATTAATCGATTTAAAAACATCCGCTGGAGTTATTTGCGAAGAATAAACATTATTATTTGCGTAGTGATAATATTTCTTTGAGTGTCATCGCGTGTGCATCACCATGCGAATACGTACCTACGCCGAACTAATACTATAATGCATCATTCAGGAGAATGAAGATACAAGGATATTTACATTGATGTTTGAGGATCATAGACGATATCAGGAATTGAGGACTTTAATCGACAGTAGTGGTCGATAAAGCTCACTACTCTCTAAGAAGGAAAACTACAAAATTTTGGACAAAAAGAAAGGAATTGTTGACAATACAAATAACATTAGCGGTACCCCTTGAGAATGGACTATTAACCGAGTAATGTTCAATTTCCTGGCCTTATCTGATCGCCATACTGTGGGCTCTATGAATTTTTTGGTTTTAATTACAGATGGTAATAAAGAAGGCCTGCTATGTAAGAAACGGAACGTGGATACGGCTGTTCGGTTCCTTAACTTGACAAGTATCCGACTTATAACCAATAATACATAATATATTATGTAAATCAATAGAATCGAGGTGGACATTTTGATTTATTATGCAACATTTTTGGACATTAGTAAACCTTTTTACACCTACGGTAATTTCAAAAAACCGATTTTGGCACCACCATACAGATATGACGGATTTTGTAATCGACTATTTGTGTGACGTACGCTTTAATCTTTTTAAATCAGTATGTTCTATTTTTCACCTACGAAAAGTCTTTCACAAAAAGCATGTCGTGATCGGGCCTTACTTAGGTTTTTGAAAGGTTCAAGGTGTTGCGACCACGGCTCGCCAGTTGCGTAGTGACAGGGCAGTAGGAAACATGTATTAGGATAAATTTCAGTGAATATAGACAGAGTTTCGGAATTACATCTTTTAATGTATCAAGTAATTTCCAGAGAGAATAGCTGCAAGTGTTTAAGTACCCTGTGTTCCAGGAGTCGCTCTGAACGTTCAGATCATTCATAACGCTGACATTGACAGCTGACAGTGCCTGTGAAAACAGTTCAAAACGATCCTAAACAGTGCTAAAGAAAATAGTAAACGAAAATAACGTTTTTTCGTTCAGATTTGCGTTTCTTTAGCACTGTTTAGGATCGTTTTGAACTGTTTTCACAGGCACTGTCAGCTGTCAATGTCAGCGTTATGAATGATCTGAACGTTCAGAGCGTCTCCTGGAACAGGCCCGAACTAAGAACAATATCTATACAATTTATATCCTAAAGAGAACATATACAAAAAAGGTATATATTTTCAAACAAAATAAAAGCCATATCCAACCGCCGCTTTGTGTAAACATGTGGCAACTGGCAACACCTTATGAATATTAACCTGCATTCTACATCAATCATGGCGGCGAGATCTCAGCCGCGATTACCCACTCGTTAACTAAGAGAAGGGTTGCCCGTTTTTACCCCGTAAGTGGTGTATATTAACACGCAGTGACATTCTAAATCTCCCCGATAGTGGGGAATTATGCATGAGGCAACATTTTTTCAGTTTCAGTTTCGTAAGTGAATAATTAATATTATGAGTGTAGTCGTTGAAGCCAGGTTAAAGCGTTTGCCATCATAATCACAGAACAAAGGTCCTTGCTTCCAGTCACAATGACGTCAGAATATAGATAATATTCTCTTCGTTACGACCACTTCTACCCTACATCCATCTTTGACTCTTGGCCGCCAGGGATAGGGCACTAGTGTCGTGCCACAGGAATATTTATGTCCCGGGAGGTCGCGAGCTTATCTAGCGACGTAAACAGTAAACACAGGTTTTGCGCCACATTACAAACGAGTACTTATAAGTACTTAGTGCAAAGTTCTGCATAACTATGAGTCTTAATTATAATATAGGTATTTTACGTTGTATATTACTTGTTTCTATATAAATTTTAATGAATAAAAAGATTTTTCTTTAAGGCTGAACATTGAACAAGCTGTTTTTCGTAATATGAGTAACAAACAACGCGCCCAAACTTATCAATGTGGTAGTTACTAACGCTAATCATTTGTGATAAACGGCCAAAAGGCTAAAAACCAATTATAAATATATATTAACACTTTCGAAAAGTTCGATTGCGATTCGATTCGTATAATTATAATCGAGATACGATCATTGGAGTGCGGACGCCCCGCCCCCTTTTGACGCCTCCAGCGCGCAGCGTGCGAGCGTATACGTGCTGCGTATACGCCATCGCCGATGCTATCTCTTATCGATAGATCTTTAATTTTATGTTATTGACTAAACTGTTACGATTAATTGCCCGATTTGAATATCGTGTTTAATATTGTGAGTGGGCTGTATTGGGTCAAATCTATAAATTAGATGTTGAAGATTACGCTAAGTGTTGTGTGAGATAGTGAAACTCAATATAAGAACGTTTTTATATGTGGCATAATCTATACTCTGATTTTGAATAAAATTACATCTTAATATAAACCGAAAGAGGGGTAAGACAAAAAAGTTTCGCTTTGATGACCGGTGTATTATGAATTTGGTACTTACAGCAAGTATTTTTCACCTCTGACTTTTTACCTACCGACACGACAACATACAGATGACTCTTAGGCCCGTTTATAAAAAACAAACTCAATCACAACCTCTACTTGAGAATCTATTTGACAGATAAAACAACGTTTCGTTTCAGTTTTAAAGTGAACAACTTTATTAATGTTAGGTACATACTTATTTTCTTTTGAGCGTAATAATCATACTTAATATAGATTACCTATAAAAAACATTAAAAGAAATATAATCTTTATTTTTACGTTTCAAAAAAGAAAAAAATTAAAGTATGTAACATTGGTAAAGTTCTTCATTTTTAAAAGTGAAACGAAACTTTTTTTTTCTCTGTCAAATTAGATCTCTTTTTTTTCTTTATTTATTAAAAGGATTTTCGTACATAAATAGACGATGACAATCCTATAGTACTCTTACATAACATTTACAAAAAAAAATAAAACTAAAAAAAAAAAACAGAAATTACTTAATACTAGATACCTACTACAGTCTATCCTATTAGTTAAAACCAAACCTTACCAACATTCTAGCCGCATCAGAGTTTGGTTCGGCTAGAATGCTGTGTAGAGCGCACTATGTTAAATAAATTTAAATATGTAGTAAAAAATTAGATCTCAAGCAGAGGTTTCGATTGAGATAGTTTTATTAATACGGGTCTCATAAAAAGTTTAGGTTAGGTCTCAACGGTGTTTATTCTACTCCAGCCAACATTACGCTGGACTCGAAGTGAGAGGGTCGCATGTTCGACTCCTCTCGTGAGGAATCGTGGCGTTTTGCATAGATGTATAAAGCCGATACGTATGCTAATGCGAAGCTTGCGGAGTTACGCGCATGTGTAAAAACTTATAACTTCCACACGTTACTGTTCCCATCTGTATTATTTTAATTCAATGCTTAGGATTTACTTTGAGGTACCTACTAATTCTCTTCAATTCTTAAGACTGCTCTAGGTATTAGGTGGCAGTGAAAAACTTTATTTCTATTAAGTAGACAAAGGAAACAATACTGCTAATGATTTCCATGTTATAATATTATAACTACATATTATCTAGGTAGGTAGTTCCGATTCTATTGCACTTATCGGTAGATCCATAGACCTAATATCAACCACCAAAAGTAATAGTTACGCGATACACATCTAAACGGAATTCAATAAAACGGAACTATTACATATACAATGTCGATCCCGATTTATGAATACGAAATGGAATCTAATACAATGTTAACGACGCCCGATCAGCATCTCGATAGTCGGCGCTACACGAAAATAATTACCGACCGTCAAACATCGTGTCGGACATCGGCACCCGGCCCAATTACTACCGACTACAAAACATCACTACCATCGACAAAAAACATCACTAGCGGACCAAAAAAACAACACTAGAGAACCAAAAAAACGTGTTAACGACTCGGACGGATTTGACATTCGAATACGAAGGTGGGCCGTCGTTTACACTGGTTATTTAAATGTTTCTATTCAAATTAAACATACGATTTCATGTATTATTCTAATGTTAAGTCCCGATTTCACCAACGCATGTTAATGTTAACGGCTTATTTAAATACCATGCCTTCTTAAATATTCATTGATAGGAATTAAATTGATAAAAATACTAATCCTTAAATTTTTGTTAAATATGTACCTACCTAATACTATAAACCCGTACCTAATAGACAATATTCTCACAAAAATTAAATTATTGTTCTTGTAACACTGTCATTTTGTACTCAGCAATGAGGGGTTTTCGAAGTGTCACTTTTAGGTACAGAGACTACCGTAAGATGGCGCTTGCATAATGTAATATGTCAAAAAAATCTGTGATCTTTGTTGGGTGGTTATTAGCGTTGCCAGATTTTATCCATTTTTAGGTAGTGAAATTATTCATAAAGTGGTTAAGTCGCTGTAGGTATGCTGTTTCATACACAAAAATAATCCTTTCAAATTCCTTTCTAAGTGATCTCCTACACTTCCGAGGAAACCTACATACATTATATATAATTAATCACACTTTTCTCCCGTTTCCGTAGGGATTTCGGGAAGTTCTTGTTTAGTACTCCCCTATACTTACATTCTAAGAAATATACAAATTTCAGCCTTTTGCCGAGTATTTTCGACTCTTAAGTGGTCGGTATATTTAAATTAGATTTTTTTCTTATAGTTAATCCTGTTTTTATATGTTTGATAGCCTCTATACATCTTGATCTCCGAGTTTCATCTTGGGGAAAGCGGTGGTTACTTATATTTTTACAAAATTGTACTACGCATGGACTAGCCATGTTTAGTTTCGTTCTCAGGGCACAAATAATAAAAAATAAACTATTGGAAGTGAAAGAAAGAAAGTTGAAAGGTAAACAAACAAAAAACAAAGCGGAAATTGACATTTTACCCCGGACTTGACATATTACTTAGGTTGAATGCCATCTATCAGCATTTTTCTTAAACTAGTAGAACTGTCAAAATAAAAACCGCTCATTATAACTAGACGTATGGTAGGTTAATACCGTGAAAGAAATATAATTATTGTCGTGATATTATCTTATCATTACTGTATTAGGAATAAAAATTAGATAAATTCGACATTAAGTATGTTATAAGAACGTAATATAATTATACAAATTAGCTTCATAAAGTATTCATTGATAGGTATAATAAACTGGAACGATTTGTATGAACATGGAATAACAAACACATATTGCTGTCCTTTTCACACAATATTAATTAGAGCGAGCCATACGATTGTCATTTTAAAATGAAACATGGCTGTTGGAAACAAGGTTGTGTGTTTATCGACAAACTACATTCCAATCGGATTCCGTACTTGGATATAATGTCAGTCTAGGTCTTATGCTATAAAACCTAGGTGCCCTAATGATTAATTTGCGACGTGAGTTGCGTGTAATGGAACATTACAGTGTTTATTTTTTGCTGATGTAAAACTGCACCTCCATTTAATGTGTTAAGTTCACATCATACACTGTTTAAATCTCCATCATAATAAGGACATAAATGGTGGCTTATGACATTAAAATACTAATGATATTTGTCATATTAAGTATATTACTTATCAAAAGTAGGTATATTTGTGAATTGTTCAAGAACGTAAATATTCTTAATAATAAAGCTCTCTTGCAGTCCAATGTCCATGATATTAATAATGGTTTGTACTTTGTACTCAAGTTAAAAACGCAATAATTATTAATGTTATGATCGATTCATGAGGTCGTTACGAGATTCACGTTTTATCGACACACAACTTACAAATTGCACAACACTTTACGATACGACAGCTGTCATAATTCCATCAGAATTATTGCAGATGAGTTGCGATAGTGCGAGAACACTTACACTGGGCTAGCGGCTGGTGCCATCAGTGGCACGTTTTTGTATCGCGCTAACAAGTAAAACTTTAACCAATATTAATTATTAAGTTACTTAGAACTCTTAGGGCCGATTTTTTAATCGTTCGATAACTTTTATCTGTTGAATAAACATGTGACTTTGACATTTGTTCCGTACAAAATCTGCCAAAGTCACTTAGTTTTTCCTTAGAAAAGTTATCTGACGATTGAAAAAACAGCCCTTCAGTTACTCAGTATTCGGCCGTCAGGACATTACCGTAAATAGTTAGGTACAAAACTTCAAATATATTTTATTTTATTCCCTTGCCAGTAACATGCAAGTTTACTGGCCAAAACAAGCTAGTGTTGTGCAATAAATCAAAGTGTTCGATCAGTTTATCCTGTTTTTTTCTAATCCGCCGCGATGTAATGTGCTGTATTTAATTTCGAGACGCGAGCTATCTCGGAAATTGCTAGTGCCGCTACCGGCCGAGAGATGGCGCTGATACGGCCGCTACTTCAAAATGTAATTTGTATAATTGAGTAAATCGTCGAGATTCGTATCGCCTGTGATCTCAATCTATAATTATTGTGCTCAAATCGCATTTTAATCGTAAAACGTATACTGCATAAGGTTTGTTATTGTGCTTATAAATAATATAACCTTACCAAAGTTATCCTGTGCATAACTTGTAACCTACATTGTTATGGTTTTAATTCAAGAGGAATATGCGATTTTTAACATATCTAAGTAACAAATAATGTAAGTTTGACATTAAGAATTGTTTGAAGTTTACTGTGAGCATTTTAATTTTAATTTAGCAATTTAAAAATGATGCGCCCTTAATAGGCCCATAAGCCGAGCTTTTTGACATTTACAATATCACACTACGTATAGGGAGGGGACAAACGGAATCGGTTAGTCGAGTTCGATTCGATTGTGGCGGGGGGACAGGAGGGGAGAGGCATGGTTCGAGATTTGAAAATTAGCATTTTTGTCGTATAACTCTGCCGTGGTGTCTCGGTAAGCGCCGCGCGATAGCCGGTCGGGCTTCTAGTTTTTTCCACGTTTTTTAAACGGATTGGACTTTAAAATATTTCTCTATCCCCTGCCAAAGTCTTTACCGCAAGAGATATTCAAATTTTGTCACCTCTTTACCAAAGAATAAGTATAATTAATTTCCTAATTAGTTAGGTAGGTAGATAATGATTAAGGTGGACTTGTTAAGTTGTTACTTTTTATTAAATCTGAGGGCACGGCAGTGCCACTGCAAAGCACGGCTGTACCATCCTTTTCTCGAACCAGTTCAGGCCATTTTCGACCCCCCCCCTATCTTAGTATTATTAAAAATATTTTATGTTTCAAATACTTAAATAATAAATTGACTTGGCAATCGCACTAAACAATCTAATTTAATATGAATCACTTGTGAGATACATAAATAATATGTAGGTAGTACCTATGCATGTGTGTTTTCATGCCATTGCCAAGACCAATCTACTTATTTATTGAAAACATTAAAGATTTTTAATAATATTGATATGATTATTAAGTATAAGATGTTGTTACCCCGTTTTGGCGTAACAAGGATCTTACAACTTTTTACGGTAGAAGAACTAAGTAGCGATACCTACTTATTATTTAAAGATATATTTCAGATGGGATTTATCTTGCAGCTTGAAATTCTCTAATTTTTAAACAATAAGTGCCATGCATTCAATTCATTGCGAGTTCCGACAGATTCTAAACAATAGTCACTAACTTCACAGCATTTGTCTAAATGAAGTTGGAGCTAATCAGACGGCAGCAGCCAAATCCGTTGACCCTTTATCGCCGCCGCACTCATCGGGCAGAGCCGAATTTATGTCGCAAGTAATCCGCGCCATTTGTATAGATAATTTTTATTATTGCCATCTCTCCCCGCGCGATAGCGAAAGAGTTCGTAATGACGATTTAAATAAGGAAGACGTATTCCTTGGCCTGTCGATAACTTACAATTTGTGGCCCGAGTTCGAATTTTAAAAATGGTAGTAGGGTTGCGCTGTGCGCTTTAGATTATCGATAATTTTATAAAGCTTTTGATTTACTTCGGTTTTTTAGTTGCTAGGTTTATGGTAGGTACAAACTCGGATCACATTTAAAAGGGAACAAGAGCTTTGTCAAACAAAAACTGAGGGCGGATATTATGTATGTGCTTAGTGTCCGTGTACGTATCGTTTAGTCCATCTTTCGTCAGTTCGTTCAGTCCATCGTTTAGTTATCTGTCTATGTAGATCTAGGTACTTGCAATTTGTAAAAACATTCAGTTACTGGAAACTTGTTAGTGCCTATAAAATTATAACATGACGTGCAAGATGTAAATAGCCATAGACAATAAAGTATGCGTGTAAACTATTTTTAACATGGCCACACTGGGTTTATCTGCCCCCGCTCTTATGGCGCTATCTCGGCCGGTGCATTAGTCTTCGATAACACAGCGATAAAACAGATCGCCCGGCGCCATGCTCGATTTCGATTATGCTCTCCGGTACAAAACAAAAAGTGTTCGGTATAATGATGTCATGCTGGCCGTGTTAAGTGTCTTAATTGAGGATTCCTGTGTAATGTACATTAATTATTGACAATTATTTATAGATTTATCACCTAGTGGTAAAACATGATAAACTAACCTAATGTCCTTACAGAGGCTCCACCTACAAAAGCAAAAGTCTTAAATGAAAATAGTAAAGAATAACCAAAGAATCTTCGAGTTCAAAGAATAGTGTGATTGTCTGGCAAAGATGATTCATATATTGGAATTCGCTTATGCATGTAAAAAGTCGGTTCTATGGCTGATCTCTTTACTGTACTGCATACACTTGGGTAGGTACTATAAAATAACACCTGTGTAGTCAGTATGGTTTTAACAAGACCAGCCAATGCCACCAAAATCGATGTGGGAGCTATAAGAAGTGACAACATATCATGGTCAAGAACCAACAGGAATATGTCTACGGTAAACAAAACACAGATATAAGACATGAATGCTTCTAAAACTGTTAATGTTATAACCTAATGTACTCGTAGTTATTAATTATAGCATCGTGTATTACTCTCTAACATTATCTAAGTTGACAAAATGGCGTTCTAATTTCCCGCCAACATAAAGCGCCCGCATGGTACGTCGTTTTTCATCACCATCGTTTATAAACTGTATCGTGCGCAAAACATCCTTTATGTTTCATTTTACGCGCTCAAAAGATTCAAAATTTTGTCTATTCCACAAAATAGTGCGATAACGGGCGCTAATGAGCGGCAGCCATTTTGAACCGACCATTTTGAATTTGGAACTTTTTGTTGTGTATGAGTAAGGGTTAATATCGCAATATTATGATGCCTGTGAAATATTTTCAGGGAATATTTCTCCAAAAATACTGAACACGAGGCACACGAGAGGTAAATTATTACAATTACCCAAATGAAAGTTGAAACCAGCTAATATTTTCATTAAAATACATTTCATAAAAACTTCAATTTGTTATGAATTGCTTCTAGCAGCGTTTTTATATTAGAAAACATAATCCCAGTAATCTCGAACAAAAAACTTTATGTGACATGCAGTGATCTCTCTTAAAAACAAAATAACTTCGGGGCCTCGAGGCGCGTCGCGTTATCGGAGATATGTTGTTTTATCAACAGCCGAACTTAAGTTATGGTAATACAAGATAAAAAGGCAATAAAAAGCAATTAATAAAACCTATGTTAATGCTCACTATTAGATTTGATAATTCTCGAGGTTTGGGCTAATGGGGTAGCTCCCAGGGCCTTCCATGCCAACGACATACTATCAATATCAGAAACACTATGTAATTAGATGAAGTCGTGTCAAATATAAGTATATCTAATGGTATACTTATATATTAATGGAATTAGGTGTTGATCAAATGTGTAAGAACAATAATTGCAGATTGTTTAATCAGTAATGGATGGAAATCGATGGAAGTTAGAATCACAGTTGTAGTTGGAAATAAATCGATAATACCACCGGTACGTCCAGCCGCGGTCTTGAAGTTTTACAACTATGGGCCAATAAATTTAGTGAAATTTGCAAATCCGATCAAATATGATACACATAAGAACGTGTTCCAAAAAAACGAAAGCCGAGATCAGACGGGGCTCGCCGACGGAAAACAATCGCGCAGTGGGCCGAGCCAGCTATCGGCATCTCGGCTGTTCTCACATCATTACCCGCGCCGACGGCTACAAATTTACATCCAGCACAATGGCTATCCGCCATCGAGGCATCATTAAGGTGATTCCGATAGCGCCGGGCCCCGAGCCGCGCCGAACGTCCTAAATCACAACTACATCACGCGATACTCGACCGTACACCCCGGCCCCAAGTCCTGCATTTCCGTGTCGCGTCCTGGCTGTTAGGGTTAAATGTGCCAGACACCGACATTGACAGAATGTCATATAAAATTTGCTGGTTTATTCGATTCTGCTCGTAATATTTATAGGCGTAGAGTCGGTTATCCATTGTGTTTCGGCGCATCAGTCTTGGCCCAGCGCTATCGCACAATAGCAGTTATAATAGCCGATAGAGGAATCGTATGCGAATTAATAGAATATAGTGATGGTGACCATTTATAACGCAAACATGAGGAGTCTTTACGTGATGGGAAAAATATCACGACACTACATTAAGGATCTACTGCCCCTTTAACAGGTTAAAGTAGTTTTAAAATGCCTCATAGATTTTCCAAATCGATATTGTTTATTGAGAACAACTAAACAATAATTTGAATATCCCTTGTTATTCATATGCTTCGAGATGTTAGAAAAGATAAAATATGTCCAAAGCTACATTTTCTATGGGCAATTATCTGAGGCGGTCGCAATAGAAGGGCGATATGCCCTAAACAAGCAAATGACTGTACACAAATTGTAAAAGAAACGAATTTACAAACGAGACAATTGGCCAAGTTTAGGCGCCATTAGCATACAATGCGTGGCTCATTACAATAATTGACATTACTGCGTGATGTACGCACTGACTGACACACGGACCTTATTTTAATATTGATGATTTATGATATATGTAAGAGATATAGAAATAGGAAACAAAAATCCACGACGGGAAGGAGAGAAAAAAGGAATAGAAGACGAAGCCTGGACAACAAAGGTAGATTAAGAAAAGACTTGTGCTTCTAATAATGCATAACAAGTACACTAGAGAGTTACTCGTTCCCGTCATAAAATCGGATCCCTAGTCGTATCAAACAATACCATACAACATCCGCAACGAAATGGAAACCGATAATCGTCCGACATCGATACGAACAATAACAAGATGACGAAAACCGAACAATCGCCTCGAGATAAGTGAGCGGGCAAAAAACACGCGATAACGCGCGATCCCATCTGTAAACAATGGTCTGCCATCCACGCTCTCATTAGCCCGCGAAACCTAGTCCAGGCGAATCGGTAACTCAAATGATTTCGGTACCTATTTGTAACCTAAAAAATATAATTATTATTGATCGTGTATACTCCGTTCCTATTCAATGAGATTTAATGTAAACAAACTCAGTATGCGCTTCTGCAATGCTACCAATGTTTTTGAAAATTTTAAATTTTTACTAGTTTGTTAACATAATATACTTAGATCACATTGAAAAATAATTATGAATCTAGTATAGTTTTTCCATCCGGAGTGCAGTCACAACTTGACTAAATCAAACTATTTAGTGAAACTTTTAAGAGAATATGCTTTGTTTTTTAATTTTTTACTTCCTTAATTTTATGATTTTGTTTATGTTTTCTGTACGTGTATTAGGTGGTGTAATAACTAAAATGGAAATAAATGATATATTATTATTATTATTATTAAACTGGGAAACAAATGCGGGGAAATCGATAAAAGCATTCCAAATTTTAGTTGTAAGCTTTTTATCAGTTGGGGTACCTTAAAAATTCGAAGAATCGAATCAGTTCGATCTCAACGGCTTTTGGTATTTTATTCGGTGGATTACTTTGAAATTAACCAATATAAAGAAAATAGTTAGATCGTAACTTTTTGTACTCCCGACCATATCAATCGACTGACAATCAAAATAAACAAACGTCAATTTATTGGAAAGTACGCGGTACGATCGAATCTCAATCAAAATCGAATCAGTTTGGAGAGTAACGCCCCAGAATATAACATTAAATCCTACCCTACTGCTCTCATTGCTCTACGTGAATCTTGAATGCGCAATTTTGTGGGAATCGCCGGAATCGATGTTGGCGATTTGTAACCGATAGCCGCCGATCGCCGCGACTCGATTATAATTGACTCGAATCGAACGGAGTTGTATTGGTGAGATGCGAGAGTACGATATATTGAAATTTATTAAAATCATTCGCCTAAGTGGTATTGGTTACTATTGTGAGTTTTATTAATTGTTTTAATCTAGGTTCACTTACTTATTTAGGTTAATATATATTTACTAACGAAAGCCAGACATTCAATATTTGTTCTGTCCAATTATGAAGATTTAGATATTTCGTAGTCTTTTCATAATATCTAAAAGATCTTTACCGTCGACGAATATTAACCTGTTAGGTATTTTGGCTTACGATACAATAAGGCATACATAGACAGTAAAAATAATTAATTAAATATTAAAATCAAAGACGTCCCTGATTCCGACATCATCTTAAGATATCGTTCAAGATTTTTCGTCCGAGCCCTGCGCCTATGTAGTGACGTATGAGCAGTGACGTATGTTGCTTAACAGCTAAAAGGAACCCTTGAGTGTTATCTGGAGGTGGTCGCCGACCCCGGCCCTAATGTATCTACTATCTCATTAATTTTGTGTGAAATATTGCGTCACTTAGAGAACATATTACTTATGTTTATCTGGATAAGATGTCAATTGTCAAATGCAGAAAGATAATTAGAAAATATCTAGAAATAGAATTAAGAGAAAAAAATGTTCCAAAATAAGCATTGAATAAAGTAAACTGTGAAGGATAGGAATTGATTCATGGTAGACGTAGGATAACGTCATTTTGTAATGGAAGACACGAGCAAAGAGGCAGAAACAAAGTCCACAACTTGTATGCATATAGCCCATACAAAATCAACTTCAACGAGCACTAAACAATTTATAGGGAGGGAAGGCTAAGAATTTGCAAATTTGTTAAACACAAGCGGCCGATAGCATCGCAGGCCTAACAATATTGAGAGCTGTACAAATCGTCCACAACCTGCGCCCGCGCACATACCGTGAAGACGACAAATAACAACATCCACTCGAAAATCGACTTTACCTGCTCAAACATAGAGTACAAACCGAGATTTTAGCACAAATTAGTTTCACTTAGATTTATCAACAGAGTTCCCTCGTAAAAGAATATTTAATCTATACAAGATAACATTATAAGATTACGCTCTTAATCGGTTTTAATGCAATTTTCTGCGAAATCATAACCGCAGTATTTGCCATCTTTCTTGTAGGTACAATTTTATTTATTACACCACTTTGACCAAATATGCTGCTAGCTGATATTTTTACTGGATATATCAGATAATGCTTGATCTCAGACCTTAGACTACTGCAGTGACCTCACCACTCAGTGAAACAAATTGGCTAAGATGCGAGATAAAATTCCCATCAGAATCAGCATGCCGAGGAATCTGTCAGTTGGCGTTGCTGTCGCGCTCGGGTGTGCTCGGGGGTTCTCGGCTGTCGTCGGCGCGGATCGCGATAGCCGCACGACAATAACCCGACGGCGATGTCGCGATACGAGCCCACCCTTACTTTTTACTCGATTCTAGATTGTATTGTGTTATGAATCGATATTTATTTCGGTTGTCTTGTTTCGTGTTTTTATGCGCATTTTATGTTTTATCGCTAATATTGTGTCGCGGCTCGCAGCTGCGGATGTACAATAAAAAAGATTTATTCGAGTCTTTCAATCTTTTGAGCGTATTCGAAATTAATTGGTTTGCATTGTGCTTTCGCGTAAGATCTTTAAAATGGATCGTTTCATCTGATGCGTAAGGTTAACGGTTAACCCTAACATAACCGATAGCTGAGACTCGTTTGGACAAACTTCACGCTTGTCCCACATTAGAGTGGTTTACAAAGTGCTATTAAGAATGGACGTTGACGTCGTTTGGCGTGAATATGGCGTATTCTTACGGATGCACCGGACGCCGCGCGCCGCGCCCGCAGGCGGCGATATTCTTCAACTACCCGCATTCGACACTTACCTGAAAACAAAATTTATTCACTTAATACATGCTTACGTGAAACGTGCCACAACGATTTTGTAATGCATTTAATATCGACTTATATTTGCAGATTGAATGACACAATATGCAGGTTAAATATTCTATCGGCTGAATGCTGTAACTCAAAAAAGCTTTGAGGGCCGCTTCTGTGATGAACTTTACAATCTGTATATGCGACATTATCACATAAACACACGCATAAAAAGGGCTTGACATTTTAATAAATTCGGAGGACGAAATGTAGGTTAGCTGACAGGGCCGCGCCGGGCTGCAGGGGATCGGGGAGGTCGAAGTTTGACGTGATGTGTCAGCGCGCGTGAGATCGCTATCGCACGCACGCACGGTGACACAATATCACGAATATCACGCGTGGCGCGCGGCGGCGCCCGCCACTCTAGATTTTTATTTTATTTCAATGGTCTCGCGATGCACAAATATTTTTATTTTCACTTGTTCCATTCATCAAAAATACTTTACGGCTTACTTGCTAACTTTAGATAGTACAATAGGCGGTTTATTTAATTCTACAGTAACTAACTACCACGAGAAGATCATTTATGCCTAACTTTTATACATTTTTAAACAGACTATTTTTTAGTTTGCTTATAATAATTATTGCAAAAGCTAGGCTTTAGTGTATTTTTTGTGTTTTGTTATTTCGTCTAACTCTAATTCCATTAATTCCAGCGAAAGTTCTAACTGCTGTGGTTAATACCTAATATGAATATAAGGAGATAACAGAGAGAAATAATACCACATATGAATTTTATTGAAATTTGTAAATTCAAATTTCAATAAAATTCAATAAAAAATAAAAAAGATTGAATAGGTTATTTTTAAGGTAGAGCTGTGTATATTGCAAAAAATATAGCCGATAGCAGGTTTCCTGTAAGTAACAATACAGCGGGAACTCAAAATTGAATATTTGGAATTTTAAGGATAATTAGGCACATGAATAATATGTTACATTTGGGATAAGGTTTCATGTCATACTGTACATTTATAAGAATACCAATACTAAACACTTTTCAAAGCAATTTGTGAACTGCACGGCTCCCATAAGGCTGTAGTACACAACTATACAATCTGGGAGCATTGTCATTGATGAGGAACAGTGAATGGGAAACTTATGGTAATGAGCACATTCTATGGACACACGCCATGGTTCCAACATCTGATTGGTTTGTTATAATTTATATTATTTGGTTATGGTATTTCCGGAATCCTCACATTTAGTATTGCTGTATTTATATTAATAATTTTCACATCTATCAGCCGAATACTGAAACTAGTACTATCTTTCTCGTTCCGCCAAGCAGTGGCAGTGAAAGTTTTGTGAATAGAACTTTTTAATAAGCGGTCAGTACCTAATCGGCCGTAAGCGACAAATAAGGTACTTGATAATTGACATGCCTAGATATTAGTTGAAACAACAATTGTTTTAGGACTTGCAGTGGACTGTGGTAACTAACTAACTACTGTAGTTCGAGGGCTGAGGCAACTTAGTTTTGTAGCTTTAATTCTCCACTTTTCGCTAATGATAAGAACTTGGACAATAATCGCTCTCGTTATCAGCTAGTTATGATCACCGACTGCCAAAAGGTTTCTCTCGGGGTTTCATTTGTAAAGTTTTTTAACTGCCATTAGAATTTCTAGTTTTACTTTTGTAGCATAACACCTTGGGACGAGACTAACTTACAGTCGTCACACATATAATAATAATTATAATAATGTGAATGTTTTCCTTTGGTTGCACCTTTATGCAAGCATGCACTATTGTGTTGTTCCTATCCCTACATCACCAGCTCACCAGATCAGCAGAAATAGGAATCCTAACCATTGCATCTCAATACATTTTGGACAATTTATTATATGTAAGAAAAAAATGAAATAATTTTAAAACAAAAAGTGATAATCATTGTAGGAACACTAGAAATAAACACAAGCTATGATACCTATGATCAGGCTTAGCAAAGTAAGTAAATCTTTTAAAGGGCAATGTATACGCCTATACAATAAAATCCCAGAAAATGTTCAAAAATTTTCCATTAATAAATTTAAAAAAGTAGTTAAAAAACGTTTGTGTGTTAAATCTCTTTAATATTAAACTCTACACTTGGAACCAAAGCTACAAGCATGCAATCTCGTTCGGTACCAAATAAATTCGCAGCCATTGACTTATCGAAAGGGAGCTGTAGGAAAATTATGAGAGCGCAAATACAATTAGCCAACAAAATACAAATAGCTGTCAATCGTTCCAAGTTCAAAAAGGATCGAAGGAGTTTAGAAACCTGCAGACCTTATGAAACAACAATTCTTGTGTGAATATTTTTTGAAAAAGCTCCACATTAGATATGCCGACGTGAAAGTGCCGTGTTAACGCAACATACGTGACAACTGACAGTACGTCACGCCACCGAGCGTGCTCCTGAACACTTGGCCAAACAAAATGGATGTCCCCCGGGTACAAAATTATTCCACTTTTGACAGTCCTACTAGGCCTGTGATGTGTAAATCAATAGCGGAAGTATGTTGTGCGACTTAAAAAGCTTTAATTTCCTAATAGGTTACAAACTAACACTTTTGTCAACGGTTTGTTGTTTTGCCAACCGGCGGTAGGTCATCTTGTAGGACAATTGAAGACATGAATGGATGAAGGTGATATGTAGCGAAAAAAGTTTTATCCAGAAAATTGGTTTTAAACTGTCACATAAACATTGGACATGGAAACTATACTATCCGGAAGATCTAAACGTAAATTAGCATCGCAAAATACTAATTATTAGGTATGTATGTGCAGTGAACTATCATATAAGTCGAAACTTCTTTGACATGGCGTGCTTTCTGATAGAAATACGACTTTAATTAAAAAACTATAACCCGACTTCGCAAAAAAGGGGTCTAAAAAGGCTGAAACAAGAAAATAAATCAATTTGAAATCCAGAAATGCATAGGTACAAAAATGGTCAAGGAGGAGACGTGGTCGTACCCGCTATTGGAATTGTATAATTGCAAAAGCAGACGAATATTATGATTTTTGATTTGTTATAAGGGTCCGACCTCGGCTCTACCTTGACCATTTTTGTACCTATGCATTTCTGGATTTCAAATTGATTTATTTTCTTGTTTTAGCCTTTTTAGACCCCTTTTTTGCGAAGTCGGGTTATAGTTTTTTAAACTTTTATTTTATTTTATATTTTTCTGTTTCCACATCAAATATAACATTATATTTTCATTAAATTAACCCATAGAAAGTAACTAAACAACTCCTAGATACTACTTGTACGACCGAATTTTAAACGTTTATTTTGAATTTAACGATAAAATATAATAATTAATAAAATATTTATATACATATTCGTTATGTGCTTGCCAAGACCTATCATTTGATACCAAACACGAGACAATTATCATAATTTAATTTTTTGTTGAGTTAGTTTTTGTGGTATAATTTTCAAAGCCGCTACGAGGGAACATACAAACATACATACAAACATACATACATACATACATAGACTGCCAAAATCATTACCCTTCCTTTTGGCTTCGCCGAAGTCGGGTAAAAATGATTTAATTACTTCAAGCGATATCATCTCGCATCAGTTAACTCATTCCAATTCTCTTGCCAGTTTTCCTTCTCATCACAAATATTAATAACTAGCTGTGCCCGCGACTTCGTACGCGTGGAAAAGTGATTTAGGGCAACAGTTCAAATACATTTTTAGTTTATGAACACTGTCGTTTGGATATTATTTAAAATCACTAATTTATAGTAATGCTCCTTTATACACGTTATTAGACGTGCATAGGCAAAAGAAGTAGGCCGATGGAGTAATAATAATAGTTTACTGTCAAAATATAATGGCCGTTTTTGTCGTAAATGTTTTGAGGTATCTTTTCTATGAAAATGCTAACAATTCCTACTACCAGCTCGAAAAATGACCGTGTATTATTAACCGACTTCAAAAAAAGGAGGAGGTTCTCAATTCGTCTGTATGTATAATATATTTTTTTTCTTTTATGCGAACGGGACTACTTGATAGTACGCTCATATACGCGACGAAGATCTCTGTACTGAGATTTGTATGGACTTTACGCCGCAGCGACTGCAGACGATGATCGTTTACACACCGACGCTGCGCTGATGGCGCCGAGCGCCAAATTTTTTAAAAGTCTACTCTCGGTGCGCAATTCCAACTCGAACTTGCCCGGTTTTTTATTTATTAATTACCTACGCTAACAAACATGTAGCCTACTTAGGGACTTTACGGTTAAAGTACTAACTTCCTTTAGACGACAAAATAACAAAAGTCCAAAAGAAAGAAAAAACGCAAGCCGTACCTAGCATGAAAACTAATAAATAAAAATATCATGAAAAACATAAATCTTACTTATATTGACATAACTTTTCTAATTTAAATGTACCTGTGACATCTCTTTCATATCTTGAAAACAAACTATCCTACGCCTTTACTTTATTAATCGTATTTGCAAAACCTAAGTATAATAATAAATTACTTCGCACAAAGTAATAATTATTTTCACTTGTACTGGAAAATAAGTATTACTTTGTGCGAAGTAAATTTAATTATTCCTTTTAGTTTACCTTTTGAAGTCGTTTTCTTTTTGTTTAAAATTATTTGATTTTCAGATTATAAGTGATGGGTAAACTGAGTAGGGATAATTCTCGAATGATCAGACGACGATTATTTGAAGACGGAAAATGAAAAACAAAAACTATTAAATAAAAAAAAATAGTAGAAAGAGAAAAAGTCTACCTAGCCTAGCCTGGCGTAAGCCAGAGCGGCGCAATTTTTTTAAATATATTATATATTATGTATATTGTATATATAGTTTACCGCTGCTCTGGCGTGAGCCAGAGCAGCGCGAAATTTTTCAATATATATATATATATATATAGTTTACTGAAACGCGAAATTTTTTGATATTATAGATCCAGGATATGGTGCAAAACCTTACTGTTTGGTAACATATGCTTAGACTACTTCAGAAAAAATCAAAATCAATATATTATTCCACATAAATTTTGAGGATTTCCTTCGATTCCTCACGGATCCCATCATCAGGTCACCATTTTGGTGACAATGGGACCAAATTTAAATTATACCCTACACAACATAAAAAAAAATTAAAATCGTTTCAGAAGCGATGAAGATATCCGCGAAGAAACATAAAAAACAAACATATATTTACGAATTGAGAAACCTCCTCCTTTTTTGTAAGTGGGTTAAAAATATTATGTTGGTTATTTCATGTTACAATCTACCTTAGTGCCAAGTTTCATTTAAATACGTTGAGTAGTTTGGCTGAAATACCGTCAAATAGGTAGCTACAATTTTTTGAAGATCCCACAGGAACCCTTACGTTTTTCGGGATAACAATTTCCAATAATGCTCTTCAGGTCATAAGCTACCTGCCTGCCGAATTTCATTTAAATGCGTTGAGTAGTTTGGCTGAAATACCGTCAAATAGGTAGCTACAATCTTTTGAAGATCCCACGGGAACCCTTACGTTTTTCGGGATAACAATTTTCAATAATGCTTTTCAAGTCATAAGCTACCTGCCTGCCGAATTTCATTTAAATACGTTGAGTAGTTTGGCTGAAATACCGTCAAATAGGTAGCTACAATTTTTTGAAGATCCTACGGGAACCCTTTCGTTTTTCGGGATAACAATTTCCAATAATGCTCTTCAGATCATAAGCTACCTGCCTGCTATATTTCATTTAAATACGTTGAGTAGTTTGGCTGAAATACCGTCAAATAGGTAGCTACAATTTTTTGAAGATCCCACGGGAACCCTTACGTTTTTCGGGATAACAATTTCCAATAATGCTCTTCAGGTCATAAGCTACCTGCCTGCCGAATTTCATTTAAATACGTTGAGTAGTTTGGCTGAAATACCGTCAAATAGGTAGCTACAATCTTTTGAAGATCCCACGGGAACCCTTACGTTTTTCGGGATAATAATTTTCAATAATGCTCTTCAAGTCATAAGCTACCTGCCTGCCGAATTTCATTTAAATACGTTGAGTAGTTTGGCTGAAATACCGTCAAATAGGTAGCTACAATTTTTTGAAGATCCCACGGGAACCCTTTCGTTTTTCGGGATAACAATTTCCAATAATGCTCTTCAGATTATAAGCTACCTGCCTGCCAAATTGCATTTAAATACGTTGAGTAGTATGGCTGAAATACCGTCAAATAGGTAGCTACAATTTTTTGAAGATCCTACGGGAACCCTTTCGTTTTTCGGGATAACAATTTCCAATAATGCTCTTCAGATCATAAGCTACCTGCCTGCCAAATTTTATTTAAATACGTTGAGTAGTTTGGCTGAAATACCGTCAAATAGGTAGCTACAATTTTTTGAAGATCCCACGGGAACCCTTTCGTTTTTCGTGATAATAATTTCCAGTAATCCTTTTCGGATCAAAAGCTACCAGCCTGCCAAATTTCATTTAAATACGTTGAGTAGTTTGGCTGAAATACCTTCAAATAGGTAGCAAAAATTTTTTGAAGATCCCACGGGAACCCTTTCGTTTTTCGGGATAATAATTTTCTAGTAATGCTTTTCAGATCATAAGCTACCAGCCTGCCAAATTTCATTTAAATACGTTGAGTAGTTTGGCTGAAATACCGTCAAATAGGTAGCTACAATTTTTTGAAGATCCCACGGGAACCCTTTCGTTTTTCGGGATAACAATTTCCAATAATGCTCTTCAAATTATAAGCTACCTGCCTGCCAAATTGCATTTAAATACGTTGAGTAGTATGGCTGAAATACCGTGAAATAGGTAGCTACAATTTTTTGAAGATCCTACGGGAACCCTTTCGTTTTTCGGGATAATAATTTCCAATAATGCTCTTCAGGTCGTAAGCTACCTGCCTGCCAAATTTCATTTCATTCCATACAGTGGTTTTAGCGTGATGCGACGACAAACATTCCCATATGGACAGACAGACAGACAGACAGACAGACAGACAGACATTTTTTTCAAAAATGTTATTTTTAGGTTCTGTGGCTTATATAGACCCCCTTTTTTTAATTTTCACTTAAATATTCTTAATGTACAGACATGACCCCTCTACATATTTATTATATGTATAGATATAGATAATAGCTCATTTTCAGATTTCATTGAAACCAGGCCAGCTACGCAGGAGTTATTTTATTGTGCCCAAGTGTCTGCGCAATACACAAGGACACTCTCTCTTCCTTTTACTCTCATAACCCAGTGGGACGATAAAACAACAAGACTGGCGAGAGAACAGGCGCAGGACCGACTTTTTATATGCCCGTCCGACGTAGGATCATCTTTCTTGTCAGACAATCAGGTGATCAGCCTGAATTGTCCTATCCAAACTTGTAAAAATATATTTTTTTGTTGTTCCAACGCGGGAATCGAACCCACGACCTCCGGGTCGAGAGCGAAGCTCTGAACCACTAGACCACGAGGCGTTACAAAGATGAATGATAATAGAATTCTTACTACGATTATACAACAATCGCAGTCAGTCTCAGACATAAGTCATACAATCGAGGATGTAGTAAATTGGGAGACAGCGATAGTGCGCATAAATCCACCGTATCGGATCTGATCACCTCCGCCTGGGCTCTGCGCTCTGGGTACATTGGTGCTTGGAGCGTCAAAAACTGGTGGAAATACACGCTAGTTTACTAATTAAAACATTTGGGTAATTCAAATTGCATTGTAACTTCTTAAATCTATACTTATATTATAAAGCTGAAGAGTTGTTTGTTAATTTGAACGCGCTAATCTCGGGAACTTCTGAGGCCTTACTCTCCTAACTGATTCGATTTTGTTTCAGATTCGATCGTGCCGCGTATTTCCCACTAAATTGACGTTTGTTTATTTTGATTCTCAGTCTATTGATATTGTCGAGAGTACAGTAGTAAAATTTACGATCTAACGATTCTCTTTATCCTGATTAGTTTGAAAGTAATCCACTGAATAAAATACCAAAAGCCGTTGAGATTGAACTGATTCGATTCTCGATTGTGTCGAGAGGAAGCCTGCTGGTCCGATTTGACAATTATTGCAATTTGCAGTATTGGATAGCCCGTTTATCGAGTAAGGCTTCGTTCGTCGAATCGTTAATATATTATCATCCAATAGGAGCGGAGTACCAATAAATAATATTTTAAATCGATAGTTTTGATGAACAATAATGACTTAATACTAAAACCGTCCTTACAATGAATATTAGTATTGTATATTAAATAAGTGTATTTTGAATACCAGAAGAGATTTAAGCTCAATTTCTGTAACCTCACAAAAGATGAGATACACAATTTGATAATTCAATACAGCATAACTCACCAGCGATGTATCTCATCTCAGTCCATACAAGAATACCTTTTGCAGTCTCCAGAATGCAATCAAATCAACAACTATTTCCATAATGACCGCGCTATCAGTTATCCCGGCTTATCGCTACACGTGTCCAGATAGCCGCTACAAGCTAGAGCTTAAACCTTTTTACTACTCCACTTTGTTCACTCGCTTATTTTTGTGCTTAACACTTGCATTTTTTGTAAACTTTGATGCATTTACCTACTTGTAAAATGTTTGTAAACATAATATCTAGGTTTAGTATAAGTAATCCTACGAGTGTCCCAGCCGTCAGAAACCGGTAGGCTTATAATACAAAAATAAATAATAGTTATTTAAAAAGTCTATTACGGTTTTGGTAAACTAAAATCAAGTTCATCTATAATCGCTTGCTCTTATATAGTAATTGTGTTTTTGCCCCGCTAGAAATCTTAGTAGTTAATTCTTTTGTCATATTGTTATTTTGTCATCTAGTATATATTTAGTGTAATAACTATATTATATAACTTTATATATGTGCGAATATGCTACGAAGTAGAAACATTCATTCACAAAGCTTCATTGTGGGATATTCTCAGGTTAACCTTTGCCATTTTTAAAACGCATATCAGCCATCTCAGTGACAAATAAATCAAAAGCGAGTCCAGGCTGCCTGGTGCCTGGTGGGTGTATCGCGATGGAGTTAGGCGATGTGGCGGTTAGGCGATGTCCGCGATCTGTGGGTGGGCACGGGGACGCCTATCTGGTCACATGCTGGGACATACAATGTTGCATAATTACTATCTATTACACTAATATGTATGTATGTGAGTGTGTTTGTTACTTCTTCACACGCAAGCGGCAAGACCAATTTGGTTAACATTTTGTATACCGACATCTGACACTCTGTATTAACACATAGGCGGCATTTTATACCGAAAAAGTATATGTTCCCGTGGGGATACGGTTTTTACACAGGCTACACGGGTAACAGCTAGTAATTTATTTACCTAACGATACTGTCTTTGTGTTTCACCAAGCAATGAAGTTGATCCTTCGTTAAATATCATGTTGTTCCTCTCGTAATTCCTATCAATGAATGAGAAGAATCAATGAATATTTTAACATGCTGTTAACATTAAAATGCGTTGGTAAAATCGGGACTTAAACTATCACAATGATAATCTTTCTTTATAATGGTTCGATAGTTTGGCACAACCTTCTAAAAGCTTCATAGATTTTGCCAAACTTAAGCAAAAGCTTACGATACTCAAATTAGGGTTTAAAATGATTAGATTATGTCACTCAAATATTTTTATCGTTAGGCTACTTATAAACTTGTGTGTTGTTACAACAGTGGGAGCCCCAAAAACCTTAGCCCCAATTTGCTCAGTCAGGCTAAAGTCCTCTGTAGTAGCTTTCAAATATGGCATATAATACTTCAGGATTATTGTAAAAGACTAGTCACTACAAAGAAATCAGTCTTAACTACAACAGCAGGCTTACTTCCGACACAATCGAAAACCGAATCAGTTCTTTTGGGTGTTCGTTACCCCAGCCAGATGTTGTAGATTATGTTAACTTTTTACATACGCTCAATTAGAGCATTGTCTTCTGTAATTGAGCGTTATATTTTTGTAATTTGCTTGATTGAAGTTTTCTTGAAAAACGCAAAAAACAAATCCGGCCCCAGTAACGTGGTGTTTTATTTGGCGGATTGCTTTGATTAACCAGGTTATAGAACTTTTTATACTACCGACTATATCAATTGACTGAGATTCAAAATAAACAAACGTCAATTTATTGGGAAGTACGCGGCACGATCGAACCTGAATCAAAATCGAATCAGTTTGGAGAGTAAGTCCACGTGCAGTTACAGCGTCGATGGAACAAGGACATTTCACATTTGCTCAGAGTGGTGAGCACTTAGTTTGACATTAATTAATGGTCACTCTGATTAGTTTTTTTAATCTCTTGCGTCAGATCAATTAATATTATGGCCATTACATGACATGTTTGTCTGTCTGTCGGTCTGTTCGTCAGTCTGCCTGCATCACCAGGCTGTACCTCATAGGCAGTTTGGGTTATTAGAGTTACTATTTTACAGTCATTATTATTTTACAGTTACAGAGTTATTATTTTACAGTCATTTACAAAATTAGTTTCTGTACTTCACTCCCTATTTTTTACCATCCTTAACTTATCTTTTATCACAACAAGGCAATGCATTCAGTGCAATACACTTTCTGGTTTCATCGATACACTTGAATGAAACCCACCAAATCAAAGCAAGTGCAAGTCTTTAATGATAGGGGGGTTATCTCCAAACCGCAGGGGGGCCATACATCTGAGGATCGGCCGTCAGTCAAAGCTATCTGCATCACCTCCCACCTCCAACACCCCCAGCACCTCCCTGTGCTTTTTCGAATGAGGTGTCGGGGCTTTCAATAGTCATCTATACATATAATAAATCTGTAGAGGAGTCGTGTCTGTACATTGAAGATATTTGAAAAAAAATATGATAGGGGACCTTTATTTACGCTATAGTACCCAAAACTATGATTTTTGAAATTTTTGTCTGTTTGTCTGTTTGTCTGTTTGTCTGTTTGTCTGTTTGTCTGTGGGTTTGTGCACGCTAATCTCAGAAACGGCTTATCCGATTAAGATGTACTTTTCACTAATATATTGCGGCAAGCTTCACTTAACATTTAGTGTTTGTTTTATGTAAATCGGTTCATAAATAAAAAAGTTATGACAATTTTAAAAGATCATGTCGTTTTTGCTGGACGTTTGTAGGAAGCGCGCGCCGGGTCTGGGAGCCGCGCGCCGCCCGGCCCGCGCCGCGCCGCTTCAAATTGTATTCGCAGCAAACGCACCGGGGCCGCGGGGGTGACTTTTATTTGTTAGTTTTAGGCTTGCTAGGTAGGGACAATCTAAGAATTTTTCTTGAGTTTATTACGAAAGTTATTTGTATAAAATCAGTTAGTACTTTTACTGTAAAGTCCTTTGTGATAAGTAGGTACTGTATACATATTTGTTAGCGTAGGTTAGTAATAAGTAAATAAATAAAAACCGGCCAAGTGCGAGTTGGACTTGCGCACCGATAGCTGCATACAAACCTGATTGACATAGAATTTTGATTTGGTTACAGCTTGAATATATTAGAGACCTAAGTATTTGTTATAAGTTTCAATTAAACACATTCATGACAAACGGTACTAAGTTTAAAAAAATCAAAATATTTTTACTATCTATATAATGTTACTAAAAACGTATGGTTTTAGACGTTGCTTGGTTTCAAATTTTATGATTTTGAGTTCACGGGAAGTAACCTTTAGGTTTTGATTCCCTTACGAGTGTCGAAAATGACGAAATTTAGCTTAGGTTGCATTGGCTAAGAAGTCTGATTTTTTCACTGCTTCAAGGAACAGTAGGTATCCTGAGTATTTTATATAATTTACCTACACGCGTTTCTGAGTAAAAGGGTCTTGACAGACAGACGGACATGGAAATGATCTTATAATATGTGTTTAGTTTTTTCCTTTTGAGGTACGGAATTTTAAAAACAGTTTTAAGATTTTCATAAATATATTGCTCTTTTTTTTGTTTTTTCTCTTTTATAATATATACGTTAAAAAACATCTTGATAGTTACTAAACTGTGTTACAGGGGAAAACTGTTGATACAACTCGATTCCAATCGAGATACCTTTTGAAATTCTAGCCTTTTGCGGCCTGTCCTGGATATGTGTTAACAGATTATTATGGGTTTTTTTGCCAAATATCATAATATTGATAGAGTATTCTCATATACAAATCTATCTTACAAGCGATAGCGCGATGCAGAGCAGACCATAATAGCGACATATATACGCCAAATGCCGTACTTTTAATACAATTATAGCAAAGTTCAGTAGGTACCTACATTTATACAATACGTTATCCGAGAGTTATACTCAGCGTGCATCATTAGCAATGTATAATATTATTTTGCATTGTATATTATAGTTCTCATTCCGTCCGTTAAAATTCATACTACAGCCTACTATTACTGTACATTTTTATAGTCTTCTTTGTCCAAATTATGTATTCGATAACTGCATAATACATAGAATTTTGATTAACATAAGTATTGTGTTTACAGTTAATCTAAAAAAGTTATGTCAATATAAGTTAGATTTATGTTTTTCTTGATATTTTTATTTCTTAGTTTTTATTATGGACCGAATGGTTTTTATGTTAGGTACAACTTAGGTTTGTTTTCTTTCTTTTGGGACTTTCTATATTTTGCTACTTTTCTGTATAAAATCAGTACTTTAACAGTGAAGTGATTTATAATCAGTACCTACATGTTTGGTTATTAATAAATAAAAAACCGGGCAAGTGCGAGTCGGACTTACGCACCTAAAGGCTAAAAGACCGCAAAATTTTGCGGCGCGCTGTCTTAATATCATTGTCGCCACACCAGCAGCGTCGGCGTGGAAACGATCATCGTCTGCAGTCGCTGCGGCGCTACTAGATGTTCGTCGTGTATGTGAGCGTACTATCAAGTAGTCCCGTTCGCATTATAGTAATTGTACACGGTCGTTTGTCAAGCTGGTAGTAGGAATTGTCAACATAAAGTAGTTTTTTAAATACCTCGACGACAGTTTTTATAACTAAAAATATTTTTAAAACAGATTTAATATAACACTGCCCTAAATTACTTTTCCACGCGTACGGAGTCGCGGGCACAGCTAGTATAAAATATATTTTTTCATGTAGGTGTATGGTAAAAGAAATTACATCTAAACTGTCATAATAAGGTTAACCTTTCCGTTATAATAAATTACAGCTTCTTTTTTAAACTTAATGACATCTTCGTCAGAACAGGACATATTATATTCGTGTGTTCCCCAACTTTTGTAACACTCGTCTCCGTTCGTGGGTTTGATTCCCGCGTGGGAATACAAACATACTTCATTGTGCACAAAACAATATGTAGTAACATAAATACAGCATAAAATCATAAAATCAGACAACACATATAGGTAGTTAAGAGATTTTTCACAGTGGGTACAGAAACATTTGGTGCATCATAATATATAATTCAATATCTTGTAGTGTTTACTTTGTAAATAATTTACACACATTTTAGTTCACAAAAAATAATATCGCTAAATTATAAAATAATAATAATATTATTAAAATAATACGGTAAATTACAAAAACGCAATGATATTTTGTGTGCACCGCGTCTGCAAAAATATTATCAGCTAACGTGATAAAATGTGACGACTCAATATAAAATATACCAAAAATAATAATTGTCATGTCCTTATTCGTGTATATATATATATGTTATATTATACCTACTGGAGTTATCCACCGCCTTATTTCCAAAATTTTACGATAAATGTCTTCTAGAGAAAATCTCATACAAACATGAAAGTCAAAAGTAACAAAAATAAGTCTTTCAGCGCTGGTACTTTCCCAGTAAACTCTGTATACGGGACCCATACACTCCTTAAAGTATTATCACTAAATTTTTTTACACCTTGTATAGCTTTGTATAGTCCGCAGCTGCGTTCGAAAACATAGGACTTTATTTATTTATTTTCATAGGGCGGATGTCACACACAGCCACACAACACACAGCACAGTACAGCCTATAAGGTTCCTGTCAAATTTCAAGTTTGTAGTTATTGTCATACATATATATACTATGCAAGTGTGTGTGTGTGTGTGTGTGTGTGTGTGTGTCAGGCATCAGCTCGTGCGGTTGGAATCATCCACCGGGCGTTATCTCCGAAAGCACTCCCGCCTATCTGCCCCGACGTAATCTTTGCCGTAAGGCTGCGTACGCACGGCGCGGACTGCGGACACATTGCACTTTTCAGTTGAATTTCCTTTGAAATGGGCCTTAAGATGAAAATATTTGTGAAATATTACTATTAGATATATCTTTTGTTATTCAACAATAAGTAATACAAACATAATTATTATTTAAGTAGCCTCGAAATTATGAAGTCGCGAACTGATGATGTTATAGCTAAAGCCACCTCGATGTCTTCAGCTTTTAAACATAGAAACTATGTCAAAATGGGTTCATCCGTTTGGTAGCTATGATGCCACGCCTAGACTTCAAACTCTGTACCCTCTTTTTCGGTACAGAGTTTGAAGTCTAGAACGGTATATTGCAAAAACGCAACAATATTTTGTGTGCATTGCGTCAAGGCTCATATTATCAGATAAAATAACAAAATAAATAAGACGATTCTATATAAAATATATTAAAAATAATAAATGTATACACAAGGTCATGTGTAACATAGATTAAATATCGGTAACATGTCGCCGATCGTCGGTCGCGGCCTCAGTAAGCCCCTTAAGCCGTAATGGCAAAGTGATTCATTTGTCTCCCGGCTATCTGGCGTTTTTAGCTTATCCGCCGATAGCGGGAATGGATGTAGCGCTGTTAACGCGCGATAGCGGGCGGCGGGCCGGACCCGGCGCGGGTCGGACCCGGCGCGGTGCAATACGGGAATGTCGTTATTCTCATAATTAATATACTCTTCATAATGTTACATATTAGGTCGGTTTTTTAATATAAATGAGAGTGTGACGCGCACGTTTTAATAGCGAAAACAAATATACACCTGCGAATACTATGCACAATAAAGAAAGAAAGAAAAAGAAGTTTATTTTTCAACTCACACAAAGACACATAAAATAATTATATGAATTAAAGAAATAACATAAATACAGTTTAATAAAACAAGAGTAGGTAACAAAAATAATTATAAAGGTTGTATATTATAAGCGATCATTAAATAATTTTACAAAAATAATTATAAAGATACATTATAGCAATTACATATAAATATACAAAAGCTTTGTAAAAAAAAGATCGCGTAAAACGTCAAGTCAATATGTGCCTTTGTGTGACCAAAAAATGGGTTCAGCTCGGCTTAAGCAAATATACACGATATGTGCGCAAATGACCCCGGTTTTCAGCTGAACATAATTAATAAATACTATTATAGGATTTTAAATCACCTCTTATCTTAGCGATTGATCCTAAGTTGGTAGTAATTATTAGGAACCTATACCATTATATTAAACTACACAAAATATAAAGATATAAATTATTTAGTACGAAATTCACATTAACTATTCTTATCGATTTAGTGCTTAAGTTACATACTATTGTGATGTAGTGCTAAGAACAAATACCCATTAATATGACGCTGTTCGTGGCGTGGTGTGGCGTGGCGTGGTTTGGCGCAGCGTGGCGTGGTGTGGGGTGTTATCGCACAAGACGTACAAACACAGCAGTCTAATTAGAAGAACATCTAAGCGTATTACTTGCATTGTTACGAGCTGGCGCGAGACATGAGCGGGAGCGTTTGAAGAACTGAGTTTGTATTCTGTAATAGTTATTCCGAAAGGCTGTTGTTGAGAACCGTGAGGCTTGAGCACAATGTTTAAACAAGCTATTTAATCTCCTTTTTGTAAAACAAACTTTTTTTTACCTACATAACTCGCCGACAAAACGAATGTTTCTTCGCGTTTTCGCAGAAGACGTGAAACTATGAAATTATTTTGTGCAAATTTTAGATCGTACAAACAATAACAGTAAATGATGATGGTATGACTCAACATGTCTGGGCTCTGCTTCTCGTACCTCGAAAGTCGGTTCGATGGTCTGTGTGTTCGATGATCATTCGCAGGCGTGAAATGAAACAAGTGGGACTCAAGCGAAACTGAAAATTATTATTGAACCGTTAAATAGTTAATGGAATCAGGCGTTACTTTGCGGAAATCCATAGCATACAATTTAAATATATTAACAAGCAATAATGTTAACACGATCGTGCAAAGTCCCACCACCATGCAGGTAGTAGACTTAACGAACATTGTTCGCAGAGTCAACATCCTGAGGATGCTCCGGGGTCGGAGCGAAACGCGCGTCGAGTTTTCAAACCTGCATGGTGGTGGGACTTTGCACGATCGTGTTAACATTATTGCTTGTGTGGTGGTGGTGTTTTCATGTTTTTTGCTTGCGAGTGTACGCATAAGCAGTGTGGGAGGAGGGAGGTGCATCAAACGCATGCCTATGCGTACACTCACTCATCTGCTTGCAGGTTGCGGTTATAATTGTTTCGCGGGATATTGCTAGATATAATATATTTAAATTGTAAATTATTGAACCTTGACTTATGAGAAGTGGGGTCCAGATATGTTATATTTATTTTATTTAGGAAAACAAATAGTATACAGCGGCTAATAAATAACTAAGAATGCAACATAGATACCATTTACATGTTTTCACATATAAGATACTTAATATATACATATATTAAACAAAACTTACTAATTCATCATCTAACATTAGTACAACAATAACTTAATTGATACAAATATAAATAGGTTTAAAATTAAATCAAGAGAACTAAGTGAAAACAGTAAATTTACAATATTCAGTGCTTCAAGTTACTTTTAAGGTTTATTATAAGTTCGTAAATTAGATTTGAGATTCGTAAACTAATTCCGATACGCAACTGGACGTAATTTCAAGTAGGCGTAATGGCTAGACAGATTCTTACAATTATATAGCCCATGATATAAAAGTGAGTCTCCTGTGACCAACACCACACGTCCTCCGAACAAGTTTCGGTAGTGGCTTGTATTGAATCTGCCGAAGTTTGGTATCGGCGAACGTATCGTCGCAAGTGTCTCTGTGCTCACATACTGTATACACAGTGTATTGTATGTACTGTAACTGCATACACTGTGACTTTGGACTATCATTATAACTGTTATAGTTGCGAGCTGAAATCTGGTCCAGTTCCAGTATCTAAATGGATCTTGCAACCATCTTGTGTAAGTTGTAGAATTAGGATGTATTTATAACGATTTATTGACGGTTGGACACCTTGGGAATAATATGGCTACATAGATTACTTCAATGTAATTTATATACGTTTACTATGACTTGTTACAATATATTATATAGATTAATGTACAGGGTTCATATATTAAGCCGATTATAGAGTGAAGAGAATGACGCGTAGAGCATTTTTTGTTTTGGCACTTCATACAAATTACTTTCCATAATGCGACAAATCACGATAAAAGATCTACATAAAAGTTACAAAACAGATGAGTTTCAATCCTGATTAGATTTTAGGTCAACGACCAGTGCGTTCGTGTCTATAATCTGTATAGACCACGAGCCGCGAGAGACAGCGAGCACCAGCATTTGTGTGTGAGTGGGAGCCAATTATATATTCTAAATACTTTTAGGGCTACCAACAAAATATATACAGCTGTATATAGAGTTACTCACTTGGTGTCCGTTTGGTCTCTATACATCTGTATACATTTTGATCGAAGCGGCGACTGGTAGCGCCCGTACCGGTGAAATATAGCCACCATACTGAACCTCCACCAATCGCCTCCGTGGTCTAGTGGTTCAGAGCTTCGCTCTCGACCCGGAGATCGTGGGTTCGATTCCCGCGTTGGAACAACAAAAAAAAATTTTCAATTTTGGTTAGGACAATGCAGGCTGATCACCTGATTGACTGACAAGAAAGATGATCCATGCGTCGGATGGGCATGTAAAAAGTCGGTCCTGCGCCTGTTCTCTCGCCAGTCGTGTCGGTTTACCGTCCCACTGGGTTATGAGAGTAAAAGGAAGAGTGTCTTAGTGTATTGCGCACACACTGGGGCACTATAAAATAACTCCTGCGTAGCTGGCCTGGTTTCAATGAAATCGGCTACCGACACCGAAATCGGTGAGGGGAGCTATTATTATTATATAAAATATCAGCATCAAAGGTGTTTAGGTTACGTATAATAATATTATTATACTTAACCTAAACAGATTTGATGCTGATTATTGCTGATGCTTCATGGTTCCGTACGAGCAGACGGCGCACAAGTTTCGGCTGTACATCACGAGGGCGCGGCGCTGCGAGATACCGCGGCGTATCGTTCTGTATCGCTGCAAACTTTTACTATACGCCATTTTTCATTTCACTATTTATTGCGGCCAAATTTTCAGAAATAATATTAAAAATAAATAACCTGGATTCATGATGACATTGGTATCACTTACAAAGTTCGAAACAAAATTTATGGGATTTGGTTTATGGGTCGCTAAATGACAATCGAATTCGTATGTCAGCGAAGCTTATCGTCACTTTACTTTCACAACCTCGTATCTATAAAACTACAACTTTTAATGGATTTTGGATGTATACTGTACGTAACTCAACCTCATTTAAAACAAAATCCATGTCATAATAAAATTTTAAATTATTAAGTTTTCTGAGTCTACTGAAAAGTTGTAGTTTTATAGATACAAGGTTGTGAAGGTAAAGCGACGTTGTGTCAAATACGATATATTTGTGTTTTTTAACTTCGTAAGTAATGATAGCAATGTCACCTTGAATCAGGGCCCACATCAAGAGCTCAGATAATATTAAACAACCAGCTGTGCAACTTCGGTTATGTGAAAATGCCCTCAACTTCATTCATTAATTCATTCAAGTATTATTATTTTACCCCGGCTCCACACTACTCGCGAAGTTGAACGAAGTTAGACGAATAGGATAGTGTAGAGACTTCAGCTTACCTCGTCAAACTTTATTTCGCCTCGGGTGACTTCCATTTGTTGTCGGTTTTTGGTACCGAGTCAAAGAGCCCGAAGTTGCACGAGTAGTGTAGTGTCGCACTTCGAATTGTTGCCAAAGTATTGCGAGTACTTCGCCGAGGAACTCCGCGAGTAGTGTAGTGTCGTACTTCGGACTGTTGCCAAAGTAACACGAATAATTCGCCGAGGAATTTCGCGAGTAGTGTAGACCAAGCTTTACACATATACAAGGTGTAAATACCGTCCCCCACCACTCCACGATAATATTGCGTTATATACCAATTATTATTATAGTCTATTAATATTCGTCAGTCTTATTATTATTCAATTACCGTTGTTTATTGTTTAATAATTCAAATGTTTGGATCACTTTCATTATAGTTGGTCGAACAGGTGTGTATTAAATTAACTTAATTAGTTTTGTCTGGTGAACCCTGACAGTAGGTCAAGGGCATACCAAACCTTGTTGCTTCAAATGTAGTAGTGGTGTAAGTTGAAGTATTAAAAAAAACAGTAACATAGCTGTTCTATACGAAACGATAATATAATATCTATGGACGCTTCACACCACGTCAATCTGGCCCTGTGCTAAGTATCCGAATAACTTGTGTTACAGGTACCAGACAATGGAAATATATTTAATACTTTTATATTATACACAAATTTAATACACATCCATGACCCAGGATCATTGAAAACTTTTTGTTCCCTCGGCGGGATTCAAACCCGCGACCTTTCGTTCGAGCGCTAACGCGCTCAACCAACTGCGCTGCGGAGTTCTATATGTGCTATGTTATAGTGGCGAAGACTGGTTCTTCTTCCGAGGGAAGCCTTACCCTGTAAATAGGTAGGGATGAGGGTCTTAATAGGTGAGGAGTAGGTGAAGCAGATTGTAGTTTTAGGGACCGCACCCCGCTGATATGCTATTCTATATTATGCCAGAATTAAACTTTAAATGTTGAAGATGAAAGACATGAATGGATGAAGGTGATAAGTAGCAAAATTCTGATTTCGAAAAAATGTTGTTCTAACTGTCACTTAAACAATATAGAATACGTCGTAACATATTAAGTACATTAATCTAAAGATCCGTCTCTAGAATCAATGTACTTAGTACGTTACTACATAATCTAAAATATTTATGTGACAGTTTAAGCTCTTTTTTTTGGGTAAATTTCTTTGCATTTATCACGTGCATGCAAGGCATTCATTCATATCTTCAATTATAATAATATGTACTCTGTTTATACTCGTATTTTAAAAACAAAATTTCAAAATTCCACTAAAGTAATCTGCCACTGTAGGAAAAGGATATTCATGGCACGGTAAATAAAATATTGGTAGCATTTTATTGTATTCTCTTGTTTCTGTTTACGCGCATATCAAATAGGATCTGAACACATTTGTTGGTTACCCTTCGCTTCGTTATCATTATGAGTAAGATAAATATCATAAAGCCTTAAATCTTGAATAGGGTTGCTGATATTAAAAACCGGAAACCCGGTTCGGTTTCGATGGCGATCGGGACGTATCCGCAGCGCGGGAATAAATAAGTGCGGATGCATTAAGGTGGGCGGAATATTGTGCTGGCCTTCCGCCCGCCCTGTATCGCGATAGCGGCCGTTACCGCCGTTAGCGCCGTTAGCGGGTGTAACGACGCCGTTAGAGGCGCCGCTCGGGTACCGCTATCGGCCGGCCAATCTGTTTGTTCGAGAGATTTAGAAACCCCGATGTCACCAAAAATCACACTATTTAATGAACACTATCAAACCGGAAGATTTAGTTAGCTAAACACCTCTTAGATGTTAGTTTACTGGGATCCTTGCAGAAGTTTAACTGTATGTAAAATATGTTGTGAAGCAGCTGAAATTGACGGACGAAATATGATAGTCCAACTATTACAATAATACTATCTGCCCTGGGGTAATTAATAAAGCAGTAAATCAGAAAAGGCGGCTTTGAGAAAATGGCACTTAAAAATTTTTCTTCAAGTGCATTTTTTTTCAAAAAACCAATTTTTCTGATTAATTTATAGAGCAGTAAGTCAGAAAACCCGCCTTTTATGACTTAATGCTCTATTAATTACCAGGGCAGAATTATGGATGTGAATGTTTGTGAGGACTGTGAAAGGTCACAAACATCCATCCAAACAAAAACAACAAAACGGATTTTAATATTTTAACTCTCGAAAACGTACAAGGTTCCCGTAAATGTGTATTGTATACGCGAGCGAAGTAGCGAGAAAAATCTAGTGTTTCTAAATAAAGTATTTTTATTTAAACAAGGCATACTCATTTTGGAGACTCATAACCTCAACCCTTTAAATCTATCTTATCTCTGCAATACAAACACACACGTAAAACTTAAAGTTAACTCTACTTTATAAGGAATAGGGTGCAAATTAGGGTACACGTGAATCCGCCCGCCCGCCCTGATAGCATCGCCCTGATTGAATACACCGCTAATAGTCCGCTGTCTACCGCCGGGCTATTGCATACGACTTCATAGCTTACTTCATGATATACTTTACTTGTTTAAGTAAAGTAAGCTATGTTAAGAACATATTCCAGTGCTGACATTAGTAGAAATTTTATGTGTACAGTACATTTACTATTTAATTGGATATATTTAATACCGGTTGAATATATTATTTTAGTAAAAATGTGATACCTAAAATAAACACATTTTATTAAATATCTAAACCCATGCACTTTTGTGAATTGACATAGTATCATAATTCAGACGCATAAAAATTCCGTGTTCTAGTGGTTCAGAGTTTCGCTCTCAACCCGGAGGTCGTGGATTCGATTCCCGCGTTGGAACAACAAAAAATTTTGTTTTCAAGTTTGGTTAGGACAATGCAGGCTGATCACCTGATTGTCTGACAAAAAAGATGATCCATGCGTCGGATGGGCATGTAAAAAGTCGGTCTTGCTTCTGTTCTCTCGCCAGTCGTGTCGGTTTACCGTCCCACTGGGTTATGAGAGTAAAAGGAAGAGAGGGGTGTCTTTATGTATTGCGCAAACACTAGGGTACTATAAAATAACTCCTGCGTAGCTGGCCTGGTATCAGTGAAATCAGCTCCCGACACCGAAATCGGTGAGGGGAGCTATTATTATTACGCATAGAAATCTTCACGCGCTGACAGTATAGACAGCTGATCGCGAAAATGCAGCGGCGTATGTCACTAGCCACCCCCCACCCCGGCTCCTCTACCCCGCGGTCGCCCGGCCGGGGTAAACGTCGTTACACACTCGCTAAATAAATCGTTAGCGCCGCGTGAGCGCCGCGCGAGATACGGCACGTAGACACGAGAGCAACGCGCCAATGGAAGCGACATGGCCAATTCTATTTCAATCTCACTGTAATTCACTTTCGGTGCAGTCTCGATGTCAAACATCAAAATGGTATCTTCATAAACGAGCGCCATAGATTTACTTTGGGTCTGTTTATGATAGCGAGACAGTTCATTTGAAATTTGTTGATAGTTTAGTTGACTAAACATGGTCAAGTGAGTTTTCCAAAGTATCAGAAAATACTACATTGAAAAGCATATATGTAATTTTTTTACGAGACAGGTACTGTTTCACGGGAGGTATAAAACTACACGTAATATTCAACTAGGATACAATCTGGAAAACAAGTGCTATTTGCTTTAAAAATACATTTATGGACGGAGTTCTGAGTTAGGTTAGGTTAGGTTAGTTAAACTACACGTAATATTCAACTAGGATACAATCTGGAAAACAAGTGTTATTTGCTTTAAAAATACATTTATGGACGGAGTTCTGAGTTAGGGACATACATAGTTTGGAGGCAATAATAATGTCTTTAACTTGAGAGTATCTAACGTACTACATTGCAAAGAAAAATAGGACAAAAATCATATTAATACGAATTAAAATTTGTACTGAACATTCCAAGCAATAGTTCAAATGTAGTATCTCTTCCAGCCCCACTACATCTGCACGACGAGTACCGTCAACAAAACAAACTAATTCGGCGAGTTATATCCTCGTATTGGGCAACACAGTAAGAAATACGGACTGTGGGGTAATACATGGTGTTACAATGCAATGGCTTCAATACACACCATAACTGACCCTTGCCCGCAGCTTTGCTTTACAAACATTGGGTTTATGTGTCAACTGTATACAGGCTAAAATATTAATGAGTGATAATACTTTAGGGTGTGTACGAGTCCCGTATATTATAAAGTTTACTCTGAAATTACTAGCGCTGCTAGAGATACTTTTTTAAAATTATTGTATGGGAAAATTTATGATGTTGGGGCATTTCTCATAAAATGTTTTGAGACAATGTTTGCAAAACCTTAAACGATAGTGCCGAGTCTCATTTAAAATACTGAACTAATTGTCACACTCGCGTCTTTAATATACAAAAAGACATGTTATAACGAAAAAAATGTATTGAGAAATAAGGTTACAATACTAAAAGTATTTTATTTTCGGCTTATCGCAGTAAACTTTGCGTCAATGTGAGTTTCGCCTTAGACCCCACACTGATGAGGTGAACCGTCTGTTCTTTTCCCAGTTAAAAAACCCTGAAATCTAGATGAAATCTGGAATATTCCAGGCAAGTGGTGTCGCGGGCCGTAATCGGGCGACGATCTAGCGCACCCCGGAGTACGTTGCTGCGGGAGTATTGTGATAATTACAGCGCAGATAACGAAACCGGCGATGTAGTGGAGAAACTTTTCCGCTGTTTGTTTTTCCAAGTTCCGTCAACTTTTTTATGTACGAAGTATTTTGATATTCATACACAGATTATAAAAGAACATCTAGATTACCAAAAAAAGATGTAGAATGAAAGAAAAAGATGCCTCAGACTTTTCTTTAACTTTTCTATTTCTAATGTGATTGATGCATGAAGACCTTTTAACATAATTCAGCATAGTGTAAACGAGCTTTAATTCGACCACACACCTGCCCAAGGCATATTAAATTCCCCATCGATATCATCTGTAGCCTTTATAACCTAATAAACGAGAATCAACCGATTTTGAATTATATTAGTAATATCATAAAGTCCAGTTTAATATGGAGCGATTATCAGATTAGGAGATTGCTGTTCGTAAAGTGTAGTCAAATTTGTATTTTATGTAGTTTGGTTTAAGGTTGTATTTGGAGTGTCGTGCAATTTGTATTGGCTCCGATAGCATTGTGGTATTGTTTAGAATTGAGATGTTGGTTTCATGACTTCACCTCGTCAAGTACTTTCACTGTAACTGAAGGACTGCATTTGTGCAATAATAGTGAAATACATTGCCTTTGATGCAGAAAGCTAATGGTTATATTTAATTAAGTTTATACTATATTTACTATATTTACTTGCATGTAGCAATAAAACCCCATAGACAATTTTTTATTTATTATGAAAATCAATTTATTATTAAATTTAATTAGTAGAGAATTTAATTTATTATGAAATTTAATTAGTAGAGACCGTTATGTCTGAACAAAATCTACAAAAGTTTATAAGGACATCAAAATATATTTAGTTTTAGCTTTAAAAATATGCGTACAACGTGCACGATTCGGACAAAACTAACGACAGCTCTTACGCCTAACTGTATCAGGCTGATTAGGTTGAACTAGCTAGATAAGTACTAATAATATACAGAAGTTATGCATTTATTTCAAAAAATGTAGCAGAATTGTAAGTGGTGTGCATTATTACTGAGAAACATGAATTTACACCGAGGACCTAATGTATTTTCTGCTTCGCTGACGTTTTTTCAATAGAACCACACAAAACAAAACTCAGTATATAAACATTAACTTACTATCTAATAACATAAGAATCATAAAGAAAACGTGAATAAATCAGCGATGTTGATAGATACTGGGCGGGCGGCGAGCGCGGGCGGGCGGCAAGCGCGGGCGGGCGGCGGGCGCGGGGCTCACTGCAGGGACGCGTTATCTCTCACAAACACTCAACTATCGTCGCCGACCAAATCTCCCGAGCTTTGCGACTTGATAAGACTCGCGTCAACGTTTTAAACTCTTTAATACATTACCCGTTTTATGTGTTCAATCTGTATGTATGAAACGTAACTGTAATTAATAAATTAGATGATAAAAGTATTTACATTTTAAACATATTTCTGAGTGAAGTTACAATATTTTGTTATTTCATTTTTTTATTCGTATTCTAAACAGAGAAGGATATAATACAATTCTGAAAAACAATAAGCAGTGATGATAAATCGCCTGTTATTTTTATTTTTACTATTTTGTTTCTTTGGCACATTCCCGTGATTTTGGTTATAAAATCGTTACTATAAGAATCACCTGCTACGTTCGAGTATTAAACCTGCACAATGCATCAAATATTTCTAACTTTAAAAATAAAAATATCAAATTGTTATTTGAAGCTATCTAAAAATATATTAAAGCTTGGGCGGGCGGGCGGCGGGCTTGGGCGGCGCGATAACGGCGGCTGGGGCGGCGCGATAAGGCGCCCTGCAGCCTGCAGCTCGTGATTCACTGTGATAAAATGTGTGTCGTGGGCCGAAGGCAATTGATCCTAGTGTATTGTTATTATTTTTATCCGTTTTCGAGGTGGGATTTATTGGCAAACTCTTGAGTGTTTTATTGTCTGTCTACTACGTTGTAGTCGGGTAGCGAACAATATGTAATAAAATCGAATAACATATTTGGAGCGTAGTGTTTTAATTATTCATTAAAATTTTCTGACAAGTCTTGTTGTGTCTGGCGGATAAAATTTCGTAAATCACAAAACTCATATTAGGCGTGAACAATACTAAAATCTCTTAGTAGGCGTGTTTTTTGTTAACGGTTTTTCCAAACTGGTGTGCAGTTTTGGCACATTTGCCTAACAAACGATGCAGAGAAATACCTAATATAATTACCATTATTTTTATGACGATTTCTTTTAGTTATCTATAATGATTTTTATACATTAGCTACTTTGTATATAATTCTAAAGTATGTTGAGGTTATAGGACTATAACAAGTCGACTTTGTCTGAAGGCCGAGCTCCTTACCTCACCCGCTGATGATGAAGCCGATTAATTGAACGTTTAAGGATTTAATTTTACAGCATCGAGAGTGCAGAATCTTTATGGGCCATACACGAGTGCTTTCGAAGTGGCATTAAATCGGTTTATTAGTCTCCGACATGTCGTGTGCTCCTTGTGACGAGGTATCAGCTTTTTTTCTATTAATTTAAAGTAATCTAAGTAAAAGTATTATATTATACTAATTATACTAATATAATAAAGCGGAAGAGTTTGTTTGTTTAAACGCGCTAATCTCAGGAACTACTGGTCCGATTTGAAAACTTCTTTTTTTGTTGGATAGTCCATAGAGGAAGGCTTTAAGCTATATAACATTACACTGCGACCAATAGGAGTGAAGCATCAGTACTAGTACTATATATGTGTAATACTAGTACTATATAATATGTAATATATTGTCAGTTTTTTTATTCATACTAAATACGCCTATCAATGAAAACCTAATTTTGAATTTCTGTATGTTAAATAAACTCTTATTTTTGTTATATGTAACCTGTTGATTTTCCGAAATGAATAAATAAATAAAATAAAAGTTATAATTTACTCATATGGGTAAGTTGATTTTTTTTATTGGATAGGTATTATTGAATAAGATCATGACACTTCTTACCGATACATAGACCCATTTTAACCGACTTACAAAAGAAGGGGGCGGTTTTATTACGTATAGCTGAATGTTTGTATGTTTACTGCTAGTATTAGTAGCATTCTGCCGTTGGTGGACAAATTTTGAATACTTTTTGCTGTTGCAGCAATGGGCAGTTATAGCTGCTTCTATTGCCAACTATAATCTGGCACTGTCATCAGGTGTTCGCAACCTTGATAATACTGCACGCTAACTTTAGATAGGATGTGGCTTAATTTTCTACGGATCCAAAGTTTTGACAGATCTGTCTAAATATAGGGTGTCCGTAACCTTTCAAACGATGAAACTTTTGACTAAGGTCTGACCGCATATTTTTACTAGGTGTCCACAATAATAACACATTTTTAATATGTTTTAATAAGTATTTTCGTAAAAACTCATGAAAACGTAATAAAAATTAGAAAAGTGTAAATAAAAGTTGTGTGTTATCATTGTGAACATGAATTTCCATCAAGAACCAACAGTAAATTCAATTAGTTTTACCAGGTGTGCCTTTGAAACCATACACTATTTCTGATTGGTTACCAGGTGTCCCCAACATTTGAACTAAATGACTTATAGAGCGTGTTTCACCAAGCAATGTTAAAGTTAATCCTCCGTTAAATATCATGTTGTTCCTCTCGTAATTCCTATCAATAAATGAGACGGCATGGTAATTTAACAAGACATTAAAACTAACATGCGTTGGTGAAATCGGGACTTAGCCCGAGTTATTAGTCAGGCCGAACCCCGCCTCCGCTCCTGCCTCGCGCTCGTGATGGCCTTATCGTCGCCCCGCACGCCCGTCTATCTCCCGATAGCGGAGCTGCCCCTAATACTTACACTGTGCTTACTCAACGTACTAGCTAGTTTTAACTTTTGAAAAATATAATAATATTAATAGCTCCCCTCACCGATTACGGTGTCGGTTGCCGATTTCATTGAAACCAGGCCAGCTACGCAGGAGTTATTTTATAGTGCCCAAGTGTGCAATACACAAAGACACTCTCTCTACCTTTTACACTTATAACCCAGTGGGACGGTAAACCGACACGACTGGCGAGAGAACAGGCGCAGGACCGACTTCTTAAATGCCCATCCGACGCAAGGATCATCTGTCTTGTCAGACAATGAGGTGATCGGCCTGCATTGTCCTAACCAAACTTGAAAACAACATTTTTTGTTGTTCCAACGTGGGAATCGCACCCACGACCTCCGGGTCGAGAGCGAAGCTCTGAACCACTAGACCACGGATGCGCCGTTTGGAAATATATATTATTTTATAAGACATTGATATTGAAACTATAGTTAAATTGAGTGGTGCTCAAATTGGATGCTGTCTTTGTCATTTCGCCAAGTAGTGAGAGCCTTAAATAGGTGCGACCGAATACTCAAACGATTGTTAAAATAAGGGGTACAATATACTTGCACCTCTTAATTTAACTATCGTTTGACTGTCCTTGTCATTACGCCAAGCAGTAACCGCCTGTAAGTACAGAGTAGGAGAGCTCCTTATTTTAATTTTGTAGAGTTTCAGTATTCGTTCGTGAGACCTAAACGTACAGTAACAATTGTATTTGAATTTGGTTTGCTAATTTGAGATGAGTCGCTCAAGTCACAATGCTGTCCTTGTCCTTTCGCCAAGCAATGACAGTATCAGTTTGTTAATAGTTTACCTTCATTAGCATTTGAGCATTCCGCTGTGAGACTCTCAAATGCACAGTAACAATTGTATTTCAATGGTTTGCTAATTTTAAAACATCGTCAGGCGATACTTCTAACGGCAGTATGGGCAGGTCTCGAGACGCGGTGTAAAGGACATAACAAGTTGCTTTGTTTACTTCCCATTTCGTGTGTATAATAGGTACTTATAATGTGTTGGTAATATAATGGCTAATTTGGGCAGGGGCGCCAAACTCGTGGCTAATGAGACGTGGTATCGGAGCGCGGTTCGCCGCACCTGGTATCTGGCTAACTGCTTTGTGTCTGGCTCCTTGATCGACTTCCTGTTACATTTAACGCTTATATTTACGCCTTTAACGCTTATTAGGTTCTAGCGCTAGCGTTTACCACTATTCTGTTAGATTTATGGCGTGTATCATAAAATAAACACACTTTTAACAAAAATGGGAAGCGATAGATTTTGCTTTTGTTGACTCTGTCGATTGTATAGTATTTTTAGTTTAGTTTCAAATGAACATCAAAGTAACACTTCAATTTGTTTAATTTGGAATTATAAATAAGTTACGATAATTTTAAGAAAATATTATTATTTATTATTTATTTATTTATTTATTAACACACACACAAATATCTATCATTACAGGATAACCTAATGCAATAGATAATAATTATAATAAGAAACTGTGCTAACATACCTACGCAGTTAAGTGCGGAAAATGCTATCGCTGGAGGTCGCTGTAATGAGCTGATAACGGACGACAATGCAACAGGTATTCCGCCGGCTGTTTAAAAAATGTTTAGCGCCCACGACTTCTTGGTAATCATCATCATTCGCAATTTAATGTTTTTGCTTGTGATAAGATCGCACTTATAACTTCAAATTACGACATGTATTAACTATTAAGACATTGAGAACTATCACGTATGAAATCGCCGCAAGGGGCGCTTGTGTAGCGTGAGGTCTCTTAAATGTCAAATGTCACTATTGCGTATTATAGCAAACTGTATATTAATTATGTTAAAATACTATATGTTAATAATGTTACAGATCAATTGATGTGACGGCTTTGAGAGGGTTTTATCTTTCGGAAACTTTAAAAAGAAACGGAACTTCACAACACTGCCATTGCTACGAGTACATGACATTTTCGGCGTAAGGAAGGGTAGTGTTTGTTCCAACGTAACACCTGTATTACTGATCCGAGTTTAATGAAAGATGTTAAAATATTCGATATAAAGGCCCGCAAGGCTATTAAAATGATGGGTTATATTTTTTATAAAACTTGTGATTATTGAAAAGGACTTAACAATAACCTTGGTGCCACTGTTTAGAACAACTGGAAATCCTCCACCAATAAATAAATACAAAAGATACAAACAAAATGCATGTCCTGTACGTACACGACAATTATTCCGATATAAATCCGAATGAATGTTGTCGCGGCGATCTCCGCGACGCGACATATCATGACGTACGAGCGAGATAGCATCATCGCCGCGACACATCGCATGAGGTACGAGCGAGATAGCATCATCTCGCGGGGGGTGGCCAGGATTTGCATGCTCTCCGCACTTGACTATTTCTGGACACACTCGTTTATCATTTTTATCATCAGCTATTTGTATATGCGATGGTAAAAAGTTTATATTTTTAAATAGGTACAACCTTGTATCATAATAATATCTAGCTTTCATCCGCGGGTTTCGTAGCGAACATTTTTTTCGACTGCTAAAATTTTATTTGCATGTTTTTTATCTTCAGGTCTTGTTTTAGGCTAGAGCTTCGATTGAAGATTCAACTTATAAATCCGGTTAGATACATCTAGCTGCGTCAATTATGTCTTGGCTGCACTCCAAACATTTAAGGATTACTATGTTGACCTTCATACGGTTTTCAGGGACAGCTGGGCTTGCGTGTTAAAATTTATCGCGTGGTTGGAAATGGGCAGGCCACATCGCTCGGAGAAGAGACACCAGATGGGGAAGGAAAGTTCTCGAGTGGCGACCACGGATTGGTAGTCGCAGCGTAGGGCGGCCCGCCACAAGATGGACCGACGATCTGGTCCGAGCCGCGGGCAGCCGTTGGATGCAGACAGCGCACGACCGGTCGTTGTGGAAGTCCTTGGGCGAGGCCTATGTTCAGCAGTGGACGTCTCCTTGCTGATGATGATGATGATGTTTGCAAATTAATACACTTTTTTTATTGGTTTGAATCCTTGAAAGAAGGCTATGATTGGTGTTATACGTAGTGTCGGTTTCGGCGCTTACGGCGAGGAATGAGCATCATAATGCGCCATTAGGGTTTTTGTTTGGTAGCCCTATGAACGGCATGGCGCTGCGCGGGCGGGCATGATTTAAAATCGATGTTTTTATGAATCGATAATTTGCTCGGCCCGTTTTGGTGCGACGTTTCGCGGCGGCCGATCGTTATCGCGATGTCACAGCGCTTTGTTTCGGCTCGCGTCGTCCGTTTCTCTCGAAATGTGTTTCTTGCTAACGTACGATCGATCTTATCGGCGCTTGCTGCAAATTTAGTGTTGCCGTTTTTTAAATTCAAATCGTTCGATTTGTGATCTCGCGAGGGCGAAGCAGGAATTGTTATATTAATCGGCGGGTTTTTGTCGCGTCTGTCTGTCTCTGTCGCGCGGCTCAGGTGTGTGGGGGCTAATATTTGATACGTTCTTGTCTCGCGGTATGCGGCGATATGCGCCGGTATGCGGCGGTATGCGGCGCGAGGCGCTGTCGGTATGCGGCCCGATGCGGAGGTCGAGTCCTTTTTGCGACCACTACGAGGAACAACAACGAATTCATATTTTGTTCTTAGGCACAATTATATCATAACTTCATATCCATTATCCAATATTTAATGTGGTAATGAACTTTGAACAATAATAGCTGTGTAATTTAATTAAGCACAAGACATGATAATATTTTTTTACCAATGTAACATAGTATTATATTTAAAATTAGTAAAAAATGTGTTATACTTTAATTAAGTATTAAATTAATCAAGAAACCGGAGCTAAGGTAAACCGGGTGTAGTTGCCGCTCCTCTATTTCCCGCCTTATCAAAGCGAGCTAAAAAGCTTCTTATCTAAGGTAATCCAATTAATGTAAACATTAAGTTAACATCATAATAATTAAGTTATTTTATGTATGTCATTACTTGGATGATGTATGTAATATGTAATTGATAATGTTATCATCTGAACTGAAAATCATCGTGTGCGGGTGGTGTTGTAATGATTTTAAATATTTTTTGTTAGTGGAAAATTAAAAGACAGGTTTAATTTGTAGGTATATGGATTAACAATATAACAACAAAAGTACGCAAAATATGTGTTTTCTATTCAGTTTTTGTCGAGGACAAGTTAAACAATGATTTTTAGAAGGACCATATTTGCATTTCTACGGAATTCAGTCAAACGGAAAAACTAAACATTATAGTGATATTTTAAAAGTTCACATGTATATTAATCTTGTAGTTCCCGATCAAGCAGCTTTGTACCCGTCACCGCCGAGACAGAAGACATTTGTTAGCGATGACTAATATGATTTAGCCCCCAATAGCGATAAGGCCGCGTTCACACCACAGCGCGCAGAATTATCGACGTATTTTTAGCCTTTGTTGCTTAAATATCAATTTCACACAAGAATCGGGTTAAAGATAACATACCACACAGTTATGGTTACAACTGAATAGGTTTTGACGATAGCCCTAAGGGTCAGGCATGTAACACTTTAGTCCAGTCACGAGTCACGACCTCGCGCGACCTTACAAGCTAATCTTGTCACTCGCAGCACACGGATCATATCAATTTAAATAACTTACTACGAGAGAACCACTAAATCCTAAAGTACTAAGTAATAAGCGCGGATCAACGCCATCTATTGGTGGAAAATATTTTAGGTTATATCACTCACGATTCAAAGCCTGAATCTACCTATCGCTCGATAGGCAAATGATTGCGTGGATTACCATTAGCATAACGACTTAATAAATTTCAGCTTATTTAAATAATATCTCGTTATCTTTAGCTCGGTACATTGTATCTGTTTCTGCATATCTGTTAATTATCACCTGTATTTGAATATTCATTAAATTGTGTGACAATTCCGATTATATTTAGCACAGAATGGTATTATTTCGTATATTTAGGTATAATATAAATTTTGCACTTTTAATCTGTTCAGTAGTGAATTATATCCCAAGAACAATAACGCGATTGTGAACTACGCCTAAGCAGTGTATGTGTGGGTGTGTGCTAATAAATATACATATCGTATCATCTGGAGATAGGCGATATCAACAGATTCGCGTTACTCACGCTCTCGCTCCAGCCGTAAACAAAACCGAAGATCGGTATCGCTCACAAATTGGATTTGCTGCAACATCATCAGCATCTTGTATTGAACTTGTGCCACAGTACAAATATTGTACAAACATAATTCCGATTAAATATGCCACTGATGAGTATTGAAAAATCAGCACGTCTGTTAGTTATTTTGCTATTTACTAGCCCGACATTTAACGTCGCCTCGCCGTTGTCGGGCCAGTAAAGATCTAGTTTTCTAGGATAGCCTATATAGCAGCTGTCAAAGAGTGTGTGTGTAAAAATCAAGGCCATTTATTTATATAAACAATGTTCATTACTATCAAACAGAGCTTAAGTAATAAATATTCCATAATATAATGTATTCATATCTTTTTATTGGCAGCCGAGCAGTTGCAGGTTGAAGAATCAGCCATTAGATAAGGATACCGATTACCAAACCACTAGCAATGGAGAAGAGGGACCGAAAACTTATTTTCGTGAAAACCACTTTATTAATGACGATATCAATGATTACGTACCCCATCACCATCACCGGTTACCCCATCACCATAAAGTGCTGTAGTGCGGAAATAGCTTTTACCGCGGCTATTTATTTCGATATTTTTATACCACGGGCAGTGAACCGTCTGATGGATCCGATGGAGATAACTGCCCAATATCCTGCCTTAGCTGATAGCGAACAGGTGGCCTCACACAACATTCGTAAAAACAAGAAAGGTAAAAATAATATTATATAGATAGGATAAACGACTTTTCTAGCTTTTGAAGACTGCTGGACATAAGTTTTATGCTATGTAAAGCAACTCTACTTACATTATATATATTTTTTATTCTTTATTACTTAAATTATATTTAGGTCAATAACTTCTTCATCTTCAACACCCATACTATAGTTGGTCTAGTCTAACAAACGAAATAAAAAGAGATCTGCAAAATATACTACAAATAATTTTCTATATTTTAGCCTTCACATACCACAACATATATTTATGATAATTAAATAGGTAAAATAAATTAAAAAATGCATTACCATGGTAATTTCTGTCATAATAAATCTTCCAGATTACATAATAATATAATAATATACACTTAATCTTAATATCTATTAAGTAAAGAATAATTAACTTGTAAAGTTTGTATGTAGAAGATCCTAAAACTAAAATAAGCTAAAACGAGATTAGAAAAAAATTAAACATTTTTAAATGAAATGTAATAATTGGTGGTTTTCGGTATGTACTACGTAGGTATAAAATAGTAAAAGGAAGTAAGAATACGACACAGGGAAAAAGAAATAAACACAAAAAGAACAAAGACAATTTATAACAAAATTCAGATAGCATTAATGTCTAGCGGAAAAATGACAAACTAGAAAAAATTAACGTAACACCGGAGAAGATGGATGGCGGGATACATCATCCGGAGGTGTGCGAACTTGTAGCGATAAACTTTTAAAGACTCAACTTATATCGCGATGAAAAATTGTGTAGGGTCGCTCGCCTGGGGCGCGCGATAACCCGCCCGGCGAAAAAATCGCGTTTGTTACTCCGTGCTTGTCAACTTCGTAATTGCTCCCGTCGCGATCGACTTCTGACGATGGACCAACACCCGTGCGTTTACCCTATAGCTGATTCGCGATACATAATAATTTTATGTCAAAACTCTAAACTCGTAACTTGTAACTTGTGTTTTATCCGAGTTTTATCTGTAAACTTTTGAGTTGTAGTATCTTCGGTATTTTTTGTTACTGACAAACTCGCTGTAAAATTGCATAAAAAGCTAACAAAGATAAGCAGGGCAATTTAAAACGAGTGAGTAATTTACACTAATGTACATTTCGCATTGACTAACGGTAGAGAAAATAAGAGATAACAAGTTTTGATTTACGAGCTGCACTTAACAAAAAATAGTTCGATTAAGAAATTTAAGTATAAATAAGATCAAATATTCCAACAACACTACAGTATCATTATAGATTATTAATACTTTATAGTTTAACTACGCTACCTTATCAACCGAAGTCAAAAATGACATTAGATATTTATACCTCAAGATTAGGGTTTAGTTAGAAATGAGGCACATTAAAAATCCGCTAATCTGCCCCAGCGTATGTCTCGCGGCGAAATGAGTTTAAACTTTTTTACATTATCCTGAACTCGGTCCCGGGATAAATTGCCACAAGATAACTCGGCGTCAAACTCGCGCGGTATAAAATTTGACAGTTTACAGGATGTTCCGAATTCAAATTTGACAGTTGTTTTGTTAGTTTTTTTTTACATTGTCTCTCTAAGATAATTACAATACACCCTACTGAAAGTTACTAAAATAATATTATTATTATAGTTATTAAATTAGCTACGATATCACATTTAGCAAATTCAAATGTTGAATATTGAAATCGTACGGATGATTTGTCATTGGGTGTTAGTAATAATTAGGCACGTCATATAATTTATTATTAAACTTTTTACTCAAATAATATTGTTATTGAGACAATACACGAACAACGCCGTTATTATAACTTTGTACCATTTACAGTTGAATCAAGTCAACAGCTTCCAATTAAACTCAAAAAATCGAATGTAAATTAAATTGTAAACATGTTAACATGCTAGTTTGTTTATAATTTTACATTGACATTTAAATAACAAAACGAGATCATTTGATACAGTTTACAACTCGAACCGGATTAGACAAATTCTGGTAATTACCAAAAGTATTTTAATTGGCCCTTAAATGTTTGGTGTTAATTGTGAGGTTTCCGTACATCAAAAGGGAATAATTATTATTAAAAGAGCAATTTTAGTTGTTATTACTTACAATCGTAGGATTGATAGACAATAATCTTGAATTAAAACAAAATAAAAACAAACCTAAATATGAGTTCATGCCTTGTTCTGGATGATTAATCATGTAAGACTCCTCCAAAGGACGTATCAGATTTTACAAAAATACAAAATACCACCCCATAATGTATCACCAGTACCACATGCGTCCTCGTGCGGTTTTAATGTGAAAGTAATATACTCGTACGAGCCGGCGTTTCCTTTATAAATCAGTTCTAATGACTGTGTGCATTACTTACAAGTTACGCGATACACGTGTGATGAATGCGTACTTACCTGAAAGAAAATATTGCAGAATTAGTACCTAGTATAGGAAGATGGCGAATACATTACAATATTTACAAATATACGCTTGAGAGCTGATTTTTCAATCGTCTGATAACTTATATTATATAAACATATAGCTTTGATATTTGTTTCATATAAATACTGTCATTGATACATATTTATTAATTAGCTTAAAGTTGTATGACGATTAAAACATCAGCCCTTAGTTTTAGTTCAATACGCACGCATTACGGTAACAAAATCGTATTATACCAATAATTCAATTATGTATTACTTATATTATGTACCAATTATAATGTTGATGGCATCATTATCACACATTATTATCACAATGGGAAATGCTGGATTTCCGTCACAGGGAAGCCAAAACCTGTATACCTATTAGGTAGAGATATGTGGCAGAGGGTCTTCGGAGGGTCAGCGGTATATGAAGACGATAGGAGTGGAGTCTCACGCCTGACGCCACTGCTAATTAGCTAAGGTAAATAAGATTTCTTCCACCCATCAGCGAACATTAATAATTAAGCCAACCGTTATTGCTTATTATCTTATTAAGGTTCAAACTTTGAATACTTTCATTTCAAGTTCATGAAAGCTACTTCTCATATAACTATCATCATCTCACCAATAGTTCACGGAAGCTATCGGGGATAAGCATAGCAAAAAGTATAATGCGTGGCACGTGCAGACTGCAGTCATCAAGTGCCATTATACTATCAGTGGAAACTGTTGAGATGCGCACGCGTCGGCCCTCGCCGCATCCGGACCACCCCCAGCGGAATGTACCGATCTAGTGTTATATCATTTAACCCGCTTTTCTAAGCTTGGGTTATATGTAATAGAATCTTTGAGTATAATTTTCACCAATATCCACAAATCAGATTTTTTTATATTTTGTATGTCAAGGACCAATGACAATGCAACAATTCGTATTTTTTATATACATACTCGTTTATTATATTAATGTGGTACGCCAATTAGGACGGATAAGAATCAACTGAAAGACAAAGAAGAAGATAATATTTGACAGATACGTGTGTATTTGACAGCTAAGTACTAACTATGTAGTGCGATTACTGCGCCATAAATAGAACTTATTTCACAGAAAGGACTCTGTTAACCTTACAAGAAGAAGAAGGATTTAACCCGATTAATTTAGTGATTGCTGCTGGAAATAAACAAGATACCAATCATTAAAGAAAACACATTTAAATAACTAAAAAACGTGAGCTAGATTATATCGGCTCCGATCGAGTACGACATGATTTAATTCGAAAAATCCAATTCCGAGAACACATACTTTAAACGAAATTCGGATTAATTAATGTTATCGAGGCGTTATCGAGTCGAGTTCTACTTCGAACAGATTAACGGGAGTAGATGCGGCGATACAGTTTACAAACAACTCGAATAACATAATCGATACAATCGATTGTCGAAGTATTCGATTGTACTGGACACCGCCGTGACATAATGGACCATTAGAAAGCGTGTAGAGAATTCCTCTATAATATTGATAAAAATTATACTGATACGCGTCTCGAATTTCGATCGACTTACGAGTTAATGCCTGAAAAAAACTACAGTTTGTCCATAAGTATTTTGTATGATAATTCAATAAATTCACGATCATTTTATCTAAAAGTCATTTAAAAATTATTTTATACTTTATACTATCTTATTTGTTATGTGCATATTGCATTTAGTAATATCCGATAACTTTAAGTCCGTACATCGTATCTAGAAACGAGTACCTAGGTTTTTTTTTTGCTCTAACAACTGATATGAATTTCCGAACGTGTTAATAATATCAAGAACATAATTTGAAGCATCTATATGGTAATGTGGTATACATGTCGTAGTCATCTAATTGAATCCGCTATTTAATTGAATGACTAGCGCTTTCATTGAATCCTGTTTTTACCAACAAATTTTAGAATCCGAGACTAGGACAGCCATTTAATATTTTAGTTTTAAACTTCGAAATTTCCGAAGGAGTACTAATAAAACGAACATTTAAGTAAATTAATCAAAAAATATATCAACACATTGCTATCTGTGCGAGCTGTTTGACGCCATTTTATAACCGCCTAGTGATTCAATTAAATAACCAGATTCAATAAGATGACTGCGACATACATATAAGATACTATCAACACAATTTATAATCCCCCTCCTCTTTATCTGCAAAGGAAGATAAAGAGACATTTACCATATTCTAAACATAAAACACTTACAGGCACTAGTGGCCATAATTAGTTTTTAAATTTTTAACCGACTTCCAAAAAAGGAGGAGGTTTCTCAATTCGACCGTATACATAATATAATATGTTTTTTTAAGGTTCATTTATAGATGCGCAATAAAAATATTATGTAGGTATGGTAGGTGTTAGTACTTATTTGAGTAAGGAGATGTAATATAATAATTTAGGATGTATTTGTAAACGTGAGCTTAAGAAATATTAACAATCTGCACTCATTTTCTACAGGGCGTCTCATGGGTCATATCAAGCCGAATATTGTGTGAAGAGAAGGACGCGTAGAGCATTTTTTGTTTTGGCACCTCATATAAATTACTTATCATACGATAAAAAAATGCAAACGTATTAAATGACCGCAAGCTATGAATCTTACTATGCTAGGGCTCACGGGCTCCTACTCTATACACACGAATGTACTGGTCTTTGACCTAACACCTGACTGGGGTTTAAAACTCATCTGTTTTGTGACTTTTATGAATACCTTTAATCGTGATTTGTCGCGTTATCGTTAGTAATTTATATGAGGCACCAAAACAAAAAATTCTCTACGCGCCCTTCTCTTCACTCTATGTATCTACGGCTTGATATGAACCATGAGACATGAGACATCCTGTATAATAAACATTAGAGTATAGTGAATTTCTCACAATTTTTTCACTCTCCTCCGTCCTCGGAATTTTCGTAAAAAGGGGTACAAAGTTTTTTGTAAAGCTTTAACCGAGCGAACTCTTCTTAAAATTAGTAACTCAAGTCCTGTAATGTACGGGCCTGGTTGCATGTATCCGGATACCCGGTCTATTCTTAGACCAACGAGCAAACTGATCACCCCATAGAAAGCAATTACCTTCACCCCTAGACACCCGTAACCAGAGGACTTGCAAGTGCGTTGCCGGCCTGTTAATGACCGAAGCATGATCTCCAAGTTCACTCGACACCGTTTCATCCAGTGAATGGCAATATTTTTAGTCTTGAAATATTCGTGGAAGTCCAGAGAAGGTTTAAACGGTTTGTATGCTCAACGAAGTGGGCACTAGTTTATTATAATTTTTACTTATCTACGGTGTTCACTGAAAATCAGTGTTGACTGAAAAAGCAACATTATGCTGAGTGAACACCAATTTGGTATTTTTTGTTTTTTTCTTTAATGTTTTTACTTATTGTTTTGTTTTTATATGTAAGTAAGTTTTCTTTCTTTCTTTCTAAATATACTTCGTTCGTGGTTTTTGAGTGACTTAAGCCGTTTATGCAGCGGACGCAATGAAAGTCCCCAAATGTAATTAATTTTCCCCGTTTTTGCAACATTTCTCGCTGACGCTTCGTTCCTATTAGTCGCAGCGTAATAATATACAACCTAAAGCTTTACTCTATAAATGGACTATCCAACAAAAAAATATATTTTCAAATTGGACCAGTAGTTCCTGAGATTAGCGCGCTCAAACAAACAAACAAACTCTTCCGCTTTATAATATATAAGTAAAGATATAGATAGTATAGATGTATTAATGAGTGAAACTTTCTCATTACTGATTCACCTGTATACAGGGTGACCTGAAATTCGATACATTCCTTTGAAAGACAGAAAGTAGACCTCATGTACAGTAATATTTTTCATGACATCCCCTATCCGAAAGTTGATATTTACAAAGTTATTGAAATTTCAATTTTTTTTTCTTTTTTTTCGACTTTTTGACTTTGACATGACATATTTTTAAAAATGTTTGTCTTTTTAGTGATTTTTTTTATGTATTTTAACCGTCAATGAGTCAAATAATATTTTTAAGGAATAAATATGGACAAACTAAGCGAGAATTTTTCAATATGAGACATGAAACTGAATTTTCTCTTAAGAAAAATGCACATATTTCTTAAAAACAGGTAATTTTCTTAAAAAAAATGTATGATACAATGCGTACAAATATTCTAAATAACTTCCTTATCTCATTAGCTTTCCAAAAAGGTGCAAATGTCTACATAAAAATATGACGTTGTAGTAAACATAGAAGTAAAATGAAATAATGTCTAAATCTATTTATTTGCGATAAGGTTAAAATAAAAGGAAAAACTTGAATTTAATTACGTTTATTGTGTTTAAAAAACATCAATGGTTAATTAAATTTAATAATAAATATTTTACTTTAGGTCTTGTTCAAAATGTGAGCCTCTGTTTCTGATACAGGCTCGTAGTCTTCTCCGTACCTCTGTTTTGATTATTCTGGTAGTAAGACTAGTTTTGATTTCTTCTGCTGCATTTCTTATGCGGCTTCTGAGCTCCTCTACATTAGTTATGGGTGAAGTATACACCAAAGCCTTCATATGACCCCAAAGATAAAAATCACACGGGGTCAAATCGGGACACCGTGCTGGCCAAGGAATTGGCCCGCCTCGACCTATCCAGCGATGTGGGTAAGTTTGGTCCAGCCACTGGCGTACGCCGAGGCGGAAGTGGGCCGGGCAACCATCATGCTGGAAAATCATATTACGACGAGTTTCTATTGGCACATCTTCCATTAAACCAGTAATCTCCTCTCTTAGGAAATGTTCATACATTTCACCATTTAAATTTTGAGGCAAAAAATGAGGTCCAACTAAATTATTATTAATTATACCCATCCAGACATTTAGACTGAATCTGGTTTGATGGGCTCTTTCTTTTTTCATCCTGGGGTTTTCTCCTTTTGGTGCCCAGTAATGTGTGTTGTGGAAATTGTTTATCCCGTCACGGTCAAATTTCGATTCATCCGTCCACAATATTCTTGAGAAGAAATTGCGATCCTCCATGTCTGCATTTATCATAAAACGGCAGAATTCCATTCTTCTAACCGGGTCTCCCTCTTCCAGCGCTTGGACAGGTGTGTAGTGAAATGGATGTAGACGCGCTGTGTGTACTGTAAACCACACCTTCCATTGACTCAATCCAAGTCTTCTAGCTGCTGCTCTTGTAGAAATAAAAGGATCATTTTGAAAAAGTGTTAAAATTTCTTCTTCTTCTTCTGGAGCATACAAACGAGGTCTGCCTGAATCGCCACGTCTTCTATCAACACGGCCGCTTTCCCGAATTCGTCGAAATGTTGTTGAAAACACTCTAACGTTTGGCACTCGTCGATTCGGAAAACGTTCAACGTATGTTCTTCGTGCAGCAGCAGCATTACCACTACAAAGTCCGTAACAAAACAAGATGTCAGCGTATTCATCGTACTCAAAAGCAGCCATCGCGAAACAAAAAAAATCACAAGTAGAAGTAAGGGTGTAGTTTAAAGCAACAATACGTCCGTACACGGCAATAGTTGACTTAAAACTAATATAAGCTATTTAATTTGCTCTCTAAGCCAGTCGGTAACTCATTGACAAAGGGCCGCGACGTAAGTACCTGAAACATTCCAAAGTTTGAACAAAGGAAACAATTGAAAAAAAAGGTCGCCTCAGGTAGAGTAATTCTTGAGATAACGTTACCCGATGATTGTTTTGTCTTTGTTTATTACATGTTCATATTTTTATCTAGACATTTGCACCTTTTTGGAAAGCTAATGAGATAAGGAAGTTATTTAGAATATTTGTACGTATTGTATCATACATTTTTTTAAAGAAAATGACCTGTTTTTAAGAAATATGTGCATTTTTCTTAAGAGAAAATTCAGTTTCATGTCTCATATTGAAAAATTCTCGCTTAGTTTGTCCCTATTTATTCCTTAAAAATATTATTTGACTCATTGACGGTGAAAATGCATAAAAAAATCACTAAAAAGACAAACATTTTTAAAAATACGTCATGTCAAAGTCAAAAAGTCGAAAAAAAAAGAAAAAAAATTGAAATTTCAATAACTTTGTAAATATCAACTTTCGGATAGGGGATGTCATGAAAAATATTACTGTACATGAGGTCTACTTTCTGTCTTTCAAAGGAATGTATCGAATTTCAGGTCACCCTGTATGTATTACATCCACAAACCATCGCTTTATCTCTGTTATCGCCCGCGGAATCAAAAATCTTATCAATCTCCTTCGCTTACGTAATTGTTACCTTAAACTGAAACGGTTAAGGTGGGTTTTCCAATGACGGGTGCATCTTTATTGTACAGTATTACGGTATCATTACAATGTCAAAGATAATTAATTTTATCAACGTTAATTACATTTGATATCTTGTAATCTGGCGATAGGCATCATGTAATACAGTTGATATATCTGATAAGTGATAACAGACAAACAGATGTTGACGGTACTACTTGTGCTCATATCTTGTGTTCACAGTGTTACATAATGCTATGCATGTATTTAAAACAACTAGATGTCAAAGATGACATTGACGTTGATGCCTAAGATAGGTAGTTTTAAGTTAGTCTCCTTGAGAGGCCCGGATAGGTTAGTGGGGTCAGTGTACCTACATAGTTATTTATAAGATACTGTTTATTGTATTATCTACGTAGTAGAATAAAGTAAAATACGATTAACTAGAAGTGTATTATTGGACGTGTAATTTGAACCTAATAACAATAACACATATGCTGAGGCACTAAATATGGTGTCAGAAGAAGAAAAAGAAAATATTAACCAAAGAGAGGGTACGTCGAGAACGGCGAAAAAAGAAATTTCGAGACCGGCTGGGTGTGGTTCAACAACAATGACGACAATGGCTGCAAACGGAGTACAAAAGCTGGAAATTTCGACGGAAATCATCAACAATAATGCTGAAAACTTCAGAAAATGGACTCAATCGTTCGAGATATATTTGCTGGCGTCGGGAATGGAAAAAACCGAAGACAAAAGGAAGATTGCTATTATGCTACACTCTATGGGTGAAAAGGGTCTAAACATCTTCAACTCCTTCAATTTGGACCTAAGCAGTTCTACATTCAAACAAGTTAAGGAGAAATTTGTTGAATACTTTGAACCAAAGAAGAATTTGACAGTTGCAAGACACAGGTTCTTCACATTAAAACAACGTGTGAACGAATCATTGGACAATTTTCTGATGGAGCTAGAAAATGCAAGTCATTCATGTGAGTTTGGTACGCTTCGTGAGTCCCTGGTGAAAGATATTCTCATTGCTAACATGGCCACAAACTTCTCACAAGTTCGACAAAAGCTGCTACAAGAACAAGATCTCTCCCTGGAAAGAGCCAAGCTGCTGTGTAGAACACTCACTATGGCACAGAAGAGTGAAGATTCAATCAATGGGGGTGAAAGAAGAGAAGATGCCACCGTATACAAGATACACAGAAACCGTCCGAACAGTTCTCCGTCATCATCGTTTTCATCGCACCAGCATAGGAGAAAAACCAGATCTCCAGTGCCGCATTATCAACAAAGATCAGCCACACCCGGGTCCAGAACAACGTGCGGGAGATGCAACACAACACATGCTCATCGCAACTGCCCAGCATGGAAGCATAAATGCAGGTCATGTTTAAAATATGGACACTTTACTAATTTATGTTATAAGAAAAATAATGTCAGGAATGTTGTTTCTGAAGTAGACAACTCAAATCTCGATGATGAAGTAACAAAAAATAGTGCTGAGAGATTTACTATAGGGACATTGTTCAACATTGAATCACAAAGTAATAGAAATAGCACAATTTTAAGTAAAAATGATAATTCTTGGCATTATTTTCTTAATATAAACAATAAAAGAGTAGATTGCATAATTGATACTGGAGCAGATATAAATATGATGTCTTTAGACACATGTAAAAGCTCAAAGTTGTATATTAAAAATAAAGACAAACAACAGTGTAAAAATTATAATATTTTTGCTTACAATGGTCATAAAATTCCCATAGTGGCAGTATCTAATGTATCCTGTTTATTAGATAATAAAGTTGAGCCTGAAACAATTACTTTTGTAATAACAAGTTTGAATTGTCCAACTGTAATTGGCTTACCAACTTGTATAAAGTTAAATTTAATAACAAAAAACTTCTCTGTAAATTGTCAAAATGACAATAAAATTGTGAAAAATATACATAACCTATATGAAAAAACATGTGACAATATTGTAATCAAATATGATGATGTTTTTCAGGGCCTAGGATGTCTTCCATATGAACACAGTATTGTATTAAAGAAGGATGCCATACCAAGAATAGATCCCCCGAGGAAGGTACCGTTTGCTCTCATCGAGCCGTTAAGGAAAGAATTAGAAATCATGGAACAACTGGGAATTATACAAAAGGTTAACAAACCCACGTTATGGGTAAGTAGTTTAGTCATTACCATGAAAAAGGCAGGAGGATTAAGGGTATGTTTAGATCCTAGATATTTAAATAAAAATCTATTGAGAAGTCATTATCCTATTAAAAATATTGATGAAGTCAGGTCAAAATTGTCTAAAGCTAAATATTTTTCCCACTTGGATGCGTTCTCTGGTTTTTATAATATAAAATTAACAAAAGAAAGTAGTGATTTGTGCACATTTCAGACCCCATTTGGTCGCTATAAATTTCTACGGTTGCCTTTTGGGATTAAATACTGCAACAGAAATATTTTATAAAACTATGATTGATTTATTTGGGGACATTGAAGGCATAATTATTTGGTGTGATGACATTTTAATATATGGGGAGACAATTGAAATACACAATAAGAGGTTAGAATTATTCTTAGAACGGGCTAGGCAGGTAAATTTGAAATTAAACAAGCTCAAGTGTAAGTTTCTTTTAGAAGAAATAACATATTTGGGTTATATTTTTAGCAAAGATGGTGTTAAAATTGATCCAGATAAAATTAGAGCTGTAAAAAATATGTCTACACCTAAAAACATTAAGGATTTACAAAGATTTTTAGGCATGTTAAACTTTTTAGCCCCTTTCATTGAAAACTTAGCAGACAAAACTAATGTCTTAAGAAACTTGTTAAAAAAGGATATACCATTCCTATGGGATGATAATTATCAAAAGTGTTTTGAATCACTAAAAGATATTATTACTAAAGCACCTGTATTAGCTAACTATAATTGCAATGTACCTTTAATTTTGTCAGTAGATTCATCCAAGAATGCAGTGGGCGCTGTAATCATGCAAAATAAGCGACCAATTGCATATAGCTCAAGAACATTGACAAGCTCTCAACAAAACTACGCTCAGATTGAAAAGGAATTGTTTGCTATACAGTTTGGTTGTAATAAATTTCATCAATATATTTATGGAGGTCTTGTTACCGTTCATACAGATCACAAACCTTTAATTTATCTCTTTAAAAAACCTCTTCATGAAGTGCCAGCTAGGCTGCAGAGAATGATGCTTGCGTTGCAAGGATATGACTTAGAAGTAATTTATGTACCTGGTAAACATATGTATATAGCAGACACGCTATCACGAGCTTCACTCACTGATACATATGTACCAGAATATGAACAAGACTTGCAATATCATGTCAATTCAATTTTTTCTAATATTTCAGTATCAAAGTCATATTTAGAGTCAATTTTAAAGGAAAGTAAACAAGATGAATCATTTAATTTGCTTAAATCTTATATAAAAAATGGTTGGCCAACAAGCAAAAACAAAATTAACTGTTTGGTAAAACCATATTGGAATATTCAAAGTGAAATACATATAATGAATGATTTACTCTTTAAGGGCAATAGGCTCATAGTCCCAAAGGCTTTACAAAAGCAAATATTAGATAAAATTCACTGTGGTCATTTAGGTATAAATAAAACACTTAACATTGCTAGGGAAACAGTTTATTGGCCCAATATAAATGCAGACATTAAAAATTTAATTGAACAGTGTCTGGTATGTGCTAAATTTAAACCTAGCACGAATAAGGAACCTTTGAAATGTTATGATATTACACAACTCCCTTGGGAACGAGTAGGGGTTGATTTATTTTATTTTGATGGGGAGAATTACCTTGTCTGTGTAGATTACTATTCTAAATATTTTGAGCTAGCTTCTTTACATAAGAATTACAACGTTGATAACGTGGTGAAACACTTGAAATCATTTTTCGCACGCCATGGCATCCCACGATCATTAGTGTCGGATAATGGTCCACCTTTCAACTCATGTAAGTTCAAATCTTTTCTGGTTGAATGGGACGTGGAGCATATAACCACGAGTCCATATTATCCAAGAAGTAATGGTTTTTCGGAGAGCGCTGTAAAACTATCCAAAAATATACTACGTAAATGCGCTCAGGATGGATCTGATGTGTATTTAGCATTGCTACACTACCGGAACACAGCTAAAGGCGACTTTCCCAGCCCAGCATCATTATTAATGTCTAGGAGTTTACGTATGAATATACCTGTCCTGTGTAAAAAATTAAAACCGAATTTAGTAAAATTTTCTGTTTACAAAAAATCTTATGTCAAAAATAAAAACAAAATGACATATTACTTTGACAGATGTGCAAGGCAAAGGAATGAAGTCTTTAAGCCTGGAGATGACATTTATTTTAAAAAGAATCCCAAAGATTTTTGGACTCCTGGTGTAATACATAGAAATCTAGATTGTGGTAGGTCTCATTATATTACCGATATGAATGGTGTTATATATAGGAGAAATAGAGCGCATATTAGACATAGGAAAAATAATTTAAAAAATATAAATCCTCCTTCCTCTTTTGCGGGTGACAGTAAAGATGAATTTAAAAAAATAGATCCTTCTTATAATGGTCATGATACGTGCAATATACTTCCAATAAATCCTAGTTGTTTCACGAGTGAAAATTCTCAGGATATTAGTAGGCATGATAACTGTGTTCCTGTGGAAAGGCAAATAGGTACAGATTATGTTACCAGATCTGGTAGAACTGTAAAACAACCTAAATTGTACATACATGAGAAATTTAATTAGTAAGTTATATTTTGTAATCATGTATATTTTAAGCATTGTTAAATTGTATGCGTTTCTCGAAAAAGGGAGATGTTACATAATGCTATGCATGTATTTAAAACAACTAGATGTCAAAGATGACATTGACGTTGATGCCTAAGATAGGTAGTTTTAAGTTAGTCTCCTTGAGAGGCCCGGATAGGTTAGTGGGGTCAGTGTACCTACATAGTTATTTATAAGATACTGTTTATTGTATTATCTACGTAGTAGAATAAAGTAAAATACGATTAACTAGAAGTGTATTATTGGACGTGTAATTTGAACCTAATAACAATAACACATATGCTGAGGCACTAAATACACAGTTCTAAATCAATAAAAGGTAAAACCAAAATAACTCAAAATAACAAATTATTGCAAGATCACAAATACTATCATCTACTTTAGGAGTATGTGCCTTCTATGAAGAGTATACTGTGAAAGTAGCCTGAAAGACTTACTTTTGACTTTCATGTTTGTATGAGAAATGCCCCGACATAAATTTTCGCATACAATAATTAAAAAAATACCTCTTTCAGCGCTGCTAATTTTTAGTAAACTCTATATATTGGACCCATACATACCCTAATTTATCATTCATTAATGTTATAGCCTTTTTACAAGTCTTAGTTAAATTATAAAGGCTGCAATATTAATGAGTGATAATACTTTTGGGTGTGTATGGGTCCAGTATATTGAGTTTACTGTGTAATTTACAGCAGTGAAAGAGGTACTTTTTTACTTATTGCCTAAAGTATTATCATTAATTTACACCTTGTATAAGTTGTTTAGGAGCGACGTAGCGAAATGCCTTGTCCTCAGATGCTTATGAAGATAGGTTATGTATGTTATTCTTTGAGTTCTGAAGAAGAACATAGTTCCATGTAATAATATTGTATTAATGTGCTACTTATGTCACCCATAAAGTGGCAATATAGCTATAATATATTATGTTTATGCTGCGACCGAAAGATACCTAATTTCACGCGCGCTGAACCGCGGACAAAAGCTATAAGTAGATTATCCCCTGGTTTCTGAAACGCAAATCAAATCGTCGGTCAGATAATATTCTGACGATCATTGGTGAACATCACTCGCAACAACTTCGCTCAGTACGTTCGTCAATGAGCGTTCAGAATGGCTTGTTAAATCAAAAGTTAGCTGTGAGATTTAATCAGCCTTTCAGAAACTATTGTATAATAACAATATCATAGTAGTAGTTTACTCCACGATTACAAATTTAACACGTCAAAAATTAACCATTAGCATAGTCTTAACTCTATCCTGTGTCTACTGCTGACTCTCTTGAGCTTACTGACTCTACCATTATCGCTACAGTAGAGTACAGTAGACTAACTATACCTTGTAGAGTTATCACTACGGCTACGCAACAATATTCACTAATATGAAGACTGAATGAGTATCCGGCCCAGCTGACTCTACCTTTGTATCACTATTCACTACAGCTGTTACGCTGCGGACGCTACACTATTCGATATATTGTGACCTCATGTTTCCGTCATGTTGTACTCTGTGGACTCAACCCCGATTCCTGCACTGCTGACTGTCCTGGTCCCGCTGATTATCACTGTCGCTACAGTATGCTATTGACTCAATATTGTAATCTAAGGTATTAGGGTTGTCAGCCCAGAGCCTGCCGACTTTATCCTGCCCTGCTGACTCTACTACTCTAGCTACTACGCTGCTGACGCTACAGTACTCGCTATTGCACTGCTGACGCTACAGTACCCGCTATTGCGCTGCTGACGCTACAGTGCTCGCTAATATTGTGCAGTGATATGTTATCGAGTATCGAGCTTATCGCCGCCGGTCACGGTTGGTTATTTAATCAATTAACTATGAACATTCCAGCTGCGGTGGCGTTTAGAATAGCTTAACGCGATTATTTATTTTAATTTCAAATACTATAGGTCAATTAAGCCTGTGTGACTTCAGTAACTACAAAAATCGCTTTGTTTATATTCAAAAATCTGGTTTAGGCCACTCTAAATAAGCAATTTTAGTACCTACTTTTCCTAAAACGGTATTTGATGCATTCAGAAAGCGTTCAGGTAACATATATATTATGTTGTAATTAGGTTTGAAATACACACAACAAGAGAGTTAACATTTTGTTAACTAATAATCGTGGCGTATTAAAATTTTAATTTTTGTGAACTAAAGTACCTAACGTAAGTGTTATTTGAATTGAAACGAATAAGCAAACTCGTGGTCGAATTATATTCTAGCATCTGACACAGCTGATGAATAACTTTTAATTATTATCTATGGCTAAATTTTTCACTAAATTAGACTAACATTTTTTTCAGGGTTATGTTGAATCCTACATGTTTGTTTACATTATTCATTACTCTCTTGAACTTTAACGCTTACCTGATTTTTATCAAATCATTCAACGCCAACGAATCACGAAACAAAAAAAAGTCTAAATTTGAAATATTTACCAAATTACTTAAGCAATCTTCAGACTACGCGTGGGTACACAACACTGCAACAACAACACTGCCAGCCCGACGAGCGCGCGCTCACTGCAAGCGCTATCGACAACTACCGATAAAAAGTTAATCAACCGCGATTTTTACGATTCTCGGCTATCGCTACACGGCGGATTACACGCGATAGCTATCTACGACACCTACAACGGTTTATTGTACCGTTTTTACTGATTTTACAGCAGTTTGTTTGCTGCCGTTATCTGTATGTTCGATAAGTCGTGTTTATTTGTATGATTCCATCGATAGCTGATATATAACAGTGCTATGGTAAACAGCAGTATTCAAATTTATAATCAAATTCAGTTTAGATGGTCATGTATATTTATGTATATTTAGCAATCTAACCAGAAAAAAAAGACATAAAAATCGATGTAATTTCCATTTATTTTTTACTCATAAGTTATATAAGTTATTGTTATTTATTACGAATCTATTGACACCGCATTCATTACAATCGGATCACTAATTAAAGCTCTGGGATGTAATAAATATAGGTACATACATAGATAATTATTACATAGTGTCAATGTCGGGTCAAAATAAAAACTGAGCTGAGTTGTAAGGAACAAAAATAAGCATCTATAATCTCTCAATCATCAACAGCATATTTCGATAATTTGGTTTTAGGCGTTAAGAAGAAACACCACGGTTGAGAGAAATACAAAATAGGTATTTATAAAATCTATTGCTGTCTCGCAGGGCCGTAGCTAGCCAGCACTAGCGCGATAGAGACAACTGCAACTTGGACTGAAATTACCTATTAAAAGTATCAGAAATCGACGTTTAGGGGATTCCTGTTTCCTCCTCCAAAACTTAACCGATTTAAATATTTTTTTCGGTATTAGCGAAAAAAAGAATTGAGCTAGGTTCCTATTTTTTGCTTTTGTTGTTTATTGTAGTCAAATCTGTTTCCTAGATATTTAAATATAGCGGGGAGTCTGGCCATTTTTTTTAGGTTATTAAACGTCCATATCTCCTTAAATAATTAATTTATTAAAAAAAGGAAAAAATAGGGACGTACAAACAATATCCATAAATATTCAGGAAAAAAATTGTTACTCTAGAGGTGTTATCCAGGGAGGAAATAGAAATCCCCTAGACCCCTATTTTTGTTTGAAAAAAATTTCGTGGTGTTTCCTCTTAAGAGTTATCATAATAGTACTTATCTGACCACTGCACATGAACAATACCGAACCCATAATTTAGAATCACTCGCTACAAAACATTTCGTATTTCTATTTTCTACACGTAAATTATTCATATAAGTACTTATTTTTTCTTATCTAAAACTAGGTATGCACTAATACACGTTTATTATGCAAATAGTATTCGCAGCCTTGGAGTGGCGGAAAAAGTTTTAAAGTCCTTATAATTAGTATGCACACCCGACTTGATTTACAAGCATGTAATTATTGTACATTAAAATAATAAATATTATTCTTAAGTTTTACAACTTTTTGAACTTGTATACGGAAAATTTAAGGACCGCTGCTAGCTCGTATATGTAACACGGTAGGTGCCTTAAATAATCATGGATCCATCTATCAAAATTGACACCTCCACGCCTTCCTGACAAAAAAGGCAGACAGGCTGTATCAGCCAGACAGAAGTACAACGAAGTGATTCTAAAAGGGTTCCGTTTTTTCCTTTTGATGTATAGAAACCCATAAAATTGGTAGTAATTATAAATGTAAATTTCACTTGCAATTAACACTTATCAGTTGCTACAGGTGATCTTCAGCAGAAAATATTTCAAGGAGAGAGAGATTCTGTCATAGTACTATTACATATTCTCTTACTGAAATATTAGAATGTCTCTAAGCCGCTGTCTCCATCAGTTATCTCTGCCGTCACCGCGTCACCGCCGTCGGCGTGTGCCGCGCGATATGTCGCGACGTCTAATACTCGCCTAACACACGAAAATGAACTCGCAATTTTGACAAAAATGCAAAAAGAAAGTAGCATATAATATTTATAGGAGTTGCTAGATGACAGAATGAAAAACCCTGTACTGCTGTAGATATCATATATGTAGATATTATGTAGATATGTACTAAAATATGGCGCCTGTGTTGTAAGTTGAATGCATGGCAAGTATTTAGCGTTACTTCATTTAATTTTGTCGAAACTGAATAATACATGTATGGGAAGTTCATGCAAATAAAACGTGTTTTAATGGTAACACCAGCAGCCATGCCACACGCTGTGACTACTTGTGACTATTGCAGTTTATTAATTATTATTATCAGACTAATAAATAACACCCACCTGCCGCGTGTCGGTGCGATTTGTTTCATAATAGCTAATTAATTCTCATTAATATCTTTAATATTAATAGCCTCGTCGCTCATAAAACATAAATCAGTATTGACATTATACAGGTGCTCCAAATGTGTTACACAAAGACGATTTCACTACACAACGATTTAAAATGATCATGTTTTTCATATTATTTGTTTTTAAATTTGTATAACGTACCATTTATACTAATGTGTATTTTTAATTTTAAGATTTTGTGTGTGTTTTTGCAATGTAGAATTAGAAAAAAAAATATTCTCAGAGACGTGTGTAGATGTGTTTTTGGAAATGACTTTTGATTGTGTACCGGCACTATTACAAACGTGATTATAATATTATGCAAATAAATTGGGCGTGGCACTCTATCGTCCATAGTCGCTAATATTATACGCCGCGTCGACACGTCCTCGATGGACTTTCATTTCCCGCGCCGTCGATAACAAAGAAGTGACATATTTAGAACAAGCCTGAAATCGAGCTGGCAACACTCGCGACAGCCGTCAGCCGCGCGCGGGATTTTAATTTTCGAATCCATCCCGCGTTTGACGCGTCGCTTCCCGCGCTTCCGAAACCCGATTGCTTCCTTCGTTCGGATTTTTTAAATTGCCAAAGTTGTGATTGACAGTTGACGCACCGTGTTGTCAAATTGACGCTTGATTGATTCCAGTTTCAATTGAAGTTGTGACAACTTGTCAGTGTTGATGTACGATGTGAGGATCAGTGCGCTCGAACTTTGATGAGAAATTGTTTTTTTATGTTTACTCTTGATAACCTACATATAGTCCCAACTCCCAACATATTATATCGTTTAGTTCGCTCTACGAACCAACAAAAATAATAAAATGTGTGGAAAATAAAACATCGAATAAGAGAAGCAAAATATTAAAATGCATATTCGAACTTCTAAATCTATTCGGCGATATCAACTTTCGGCAAGCATAACCTTTTCGGAATTTTAAAATACAAATGTATTTGAGATGACCGTATCGGCGGCCAGGGTCCGTCACTATCTGTTCCGCACGAGCGCCCCGCTCTCGATACACCGACTCGATACGGAATCGAATATCGAGTCGGAACTCGATATCGATATAAGAGAGCGCATCACTACGGCGGCCACTTCCGAGAGCCGGTAAGCCGACACCCGCGCTCAAGAAGTGTGAAGACATGAACACGTGTTCTCCGCTTTATTATTTTGTATTCCAGACGTTTTATTGTAAATCGATCATTAATGTACCATCCGTGAGAATGCAACCGTAAATTCTCGTTATGTTGACTTCCATAATATCTTGTTTTGTCATTTTACACTTAATCTTTAGGTTATATGAATATTAATTACAAATTTTTGCTGTTGTTTATTTTTATTGTTGAAAAATACGTATCTGGGTTCTTTTTGTGTCAACATGGAGTCGCATCCAACATGGCCGCTCTCGCTGCAAGTGTCACGGTCCGCGCCGCCGCCGCCGCCCGCGCCGCGCTACTCGTTTTTGCCCGATTCCCGATCGCCGCTCCTTTTTGCTCGGCCCCGCCAGATATTGTGGCGACCTGTCATATCGACTCTTTGTTTGGCGTGTAGAAAAAAGACGAGCGAGATAAAAAGTCTCCCAACAAATTGGGCGACTGTTACAAACAACGGAGCTGAGGTGGAACGCCCCGATAACGGACAATAAACGTCCGATTTATTTTTCGATTCGAATTCGTTGATTGTTTTCGCTCATCGAGTTAGTTAGTTTCTCGCTCTTTTTGACGTCTTAGAATATTTCTTTACTGTGGCGACATCGTGGACGAATTATTTATGCGCTATCGAAGCTCAGTGTTGCATCCTTAATGGGTATATCTGGACAGCGTGCGGACCGTTATCTGCGAGAAAGGTGGGGGTGCGAAGGCTTCCGGGGGGGGGGGGGGGGGGGGGGGGGGGGGGGGGGGGCAGATATGAATCACGGGGAGTAATGGCTGCAATATCACGTAGTGCACTTTGTCAACTGGTTGTAGCCTTGCACTGGCATAGATAATGGCGAGATTGCAGCGTCCCGGGCAGATAATTCGGCGGTCGGGCTCGCAGTCACAGTTCTTACATTAAATTAGTGATTCACTGGCGGTACCTCGGTAAGACGGCCGGTCGTGTGCGGGAACGCTCGCCTTTGATTAACAAGCTCGTGTACACACTCGTTACGAAATTGGCATGAAGCACGGTTTAGAAATCCGAATGCACAATGTTAGATGCGATCTCTTATTAGTAACGCCCTCCGGTAACCTTTCGATTGGGAAGAAAGTTCATACCGATGATAATGATCTTAGTATAATTTAAAATAGGTTTATAGCAAGAAGCGAAGTTTAGTATCTAGGTTTTTCAAATCTTTATTTAAAGCAAGAGCTGACTCTTCAGGCCTCGGAACACAGGATTGATATTCAATCAATTTTTTAATAATGCTCCACGTTGCTAATTTTGTCCTCACTTTTTAACAAAGAAAGGAAGCAGCAGATTCAATATTATCATCGGATCTCAAGAGCACGTCCAGTGGGGCCGAATTTCAAACATTAGCAAAATTCTCTATGGTTGATTTATTCCTCTTGGGTCTGTATCAATAACCCTTCGTGAAAGGCAGTCGTGGCGTGGAAAGAGCAGGGCCAGATAACATCGGTCGAGGGCCATCGCCGGCGTTCGAGGGCCGGTCGCAGGGCGTCGCGGGGCGTCGGGGGCGCCGCGAGGGCGTCGAGGGCTCGCGCGCGGCTAATCTGCCTTCGCGGCTCCATCTCAACCGCCTATTCGACAATTCGGATTGCATTTATAAGCTCGAGGGCTGTTAACATCCTGATTCGTTATTTCTGTAGCTACTTAGAAAGTGATATGATTTGACGATAGTTTAGTTATTATTTAAAGGCACATTATTCACGTGTTTCAATTCAACTTGAATTATTCAAGATGGGCTTACAAGTCTGTCACCACTCGTGTGTTCGTACCCGGCATTGTAGCCACTAGCAACAAAAATGTTGTCGACGATTCTTTTCGATTTTGATCCAGATTCGATCGTGCTGCTTACTCCCGAATAAATAGACGTTTGTTTATTTTTATTTTCAGTCGATTGATATAATCGGGAGAACAAAAAGTTACGATCTAACGATTTTCTTTATCCTGGTTAGTTTCAAAGTAATCCACCAAATAAAACACCAAAAGCCGTTGAGATCGAACTGATTCGATTCTCGATTGTGGCGGGAGTTAGCATGCAGGTTAGGACAATGCAGGCTGATTGTCTGACAAGAAATATGATCCATGCGTCGGGTGGGCATGTAAAAAGTTGCTTATATCGCCAGTTGTGTCAACCTCACTGAGTTACAACTTAAGATTTACGTAATAAAAGGAAGATATATTTTATATATTTTAACTCCTGCCTAACTGGCCCGGTTTCATACATAACCACTCAACAAAATCTGTGTGTAACCGATAATATATAACAGGTACCTAAGGTATAAAGTCCCGATCTCACCAGCGCTTGTTAGTTAACGGCTTATTAAAATATGCCTTCTCAGGAAATACGAGAGGGATAATAATATTTATTGAAGGAATAATAAATAATAATATCTATGGACGATTCACACCACGTCAATCTGGCCCCGTGCTAAGTATCCGAAGAACTTGTGTTACAGGTACCAGACAACGGAAATATATTTAATATTTTTATACTATACGCATATTTAAGATTTTTATTATATTAATAAACAAATTTAAGACACATCCATGATCCAGGAACATTGAAAACTTTTTGTTCCCTCGGAAGGATTCGAACCCTTTCGCTCGAGCACCAACGCGCTCAACCACTGCGCTACGGACGTCGTAAGGAAGGAATAACTTTAACATGTGTTGGTGAAATTGCTACTTAAGTTGCATTAACTTACGATACGTCAATTAATGTTTTTTTTTTTTTATGGAAAAAGGGGGCAAACGAGCAGACAGTTCACCTGATGTTAAGTGAATCCTGACGCCCATAAACATCCGCAACTCCAGAGGAACTGCAGGTGCGTTGCCGGCCTTTGACGAAGAGGTAGGCTCTTCTCTTGAAGGCTCCTAAGTCGTATCGGTTCGGAAATACCGTGGGTGGCAGCTGGTTCCACAAGATGGTGGTCCGAGGCAGGAAGTGCCTTGAGAATCTCACGGTGGTTGATCTGTGGAGATCAAGATGATGTGGGTGGAACTATAATAATGTAATATTTCTTTCACTTTTACCACAGCTCCTGGGGCGTGAGCGGCATGTAATCCCGGGTAACAGCGTGTGCTGTCGTCATTTCAATATTTTTCATATTACTTACCTGTAAGAAAGAAAAGAATTCAATTAGTTTTTAAGTTTTTAATGAATCTACTAAGAACATAATCAAAAGGTTTTAAATATGAATCGAATACAATAAAATACTAGGGGCCTTACTCTCCAAACTGATTCGATTTTGATTCAGATTCCGAATAAATTGACGTTTGTTTATTTTGATTCTCAGTCGATTGATATGGTCGAGAGTACAAAAAGTTACCATCTAAAGAGTTTCTTTATCCTGATTAGTTTCAAAGTAATCCACCAAATAAAATAACAAAAACCTTTGAGATCGAACTGATTCGATTCTCGATTGTGTCGGGAGTAAGCTTGCAGTTCCGTACAAAATATTATCGCCAGGACATGTAGAGCGGAATAATATAATTATTGCTGAATTCGTTTTTCTAATCTAACAATGATCTTAACTCCAAGATTTGCTACGTGATACAGAGCATATTATATTAAATCATTTCAGTAGTTTTAACAACAGTAGAATATAAGATTTTACGTTGATCACATAAAAGATAAACTTTTTAAGATTATTATCAACCTTATGCTTATGTGTTCTTGGAAACTGTTTATAATATTAAAGCCTTATTGGCAGCCAGAATTTATATATCTACCATTTTTATGCCAGCTAAGAAAGTAAAATACTAATGTAATGATATTTCATTAGTTTTTTATTTAACTAAAAACATTTTTAATGTAAAATATATATTACATACTATGTAAAATCTCTTGAACCTTTTTCAAAATTGAATCAATTATTTAAATCAATCATCTTCAATATTTCATCACAATCGCGTATTTCTTAATATGATATTTATATGGATTCAATTATCAGATAAATATCTAGTCTCATACTTTACATAGTAATATTGTATTTACTGTTACATGCCTTTTATTGTTTTCTATGCACGTAAAAGGATGTAATGTTGCTGAGTGCTAACAATTGCGGTAATTTTGATCTTATTGTATACCTACTGAAAAATATAATGGTATCGGCCACCAATTGATTTTAGTAGATAAGAAATAATATTATTATGGATTACTGTAAGCATTAAGCAACATTAAAAAAATATAAAATCTCGGAATTGTTAAGCAGTGAGCGACCTGATAATGAGTTACCTATAAATAAGAACAGACATACAGCAGCCACATACACACATGTACACGTAAAACACCTCTCTGTTTACGGGGTTAAAAATACTTAGCACCAAACCCTACACCCATCAAATACCTAAGTTTCGAGTGTCGATCAGAGGCGCAGTCAATTTGTCAAGAGTTAATAAAGTCCGCGTCTTTGTCTGGGTGCCCATCGCCGGGGCGGCTTCATTTCCGGAGCCCCTCTAGCCGCCGCTGAGTCCGCCCCCGCACGCGATAAGACGCGGCGGGGCTCCAGCTTATATTTTGAGGATTCGGAATCGACGAAATGAAGAATTGTCACGTCAGTTTCAAACGTCTTTTTGTTTTAGAATATTTATTAAATAATAATAACTTCAATTTCACTATATTTAATTGAATAAGATAAAAGAATAGATACAGATTTATATAACAAATACAGAAGCAATCCCGTTTAGACATTTTACACAAACAACTTATTTTGTTTATGTCCAAAATGAGGCATATATTGCTTTTGTTTACTCTTCATCATACAATTACGACTAAAGAGATATGTTTTTGACACCACAAAAATTACTAAAACTAATTGACAGACACTCTCTTTTTAAAATATGGGCTTTTTAAATTAAACTCTATTCACTACACAAATATTATATACCCGCTTCGTTGCAAGTGCCGTTTGTCTCGTTGTGGGCGATCCTACAAATATTAAGTCTGACTTGGTACATAAAGGTTCTGCTAGCACGTTACAATATGACGATTAAGGATTTATTACTACTAGGTATATAAATCTAAACATTTCTGAGGATGAATATTTGTTACACTTATACGCAAAACTTCGGAATTTTAATTGTAATGGTAGTTAACTCTGCATTAAAACGTAAGCTACATTATATCCCGAAAAAAGTACAATAGTACAACGACCTCTGCTTGTCAAAAACAAAATACAAGGTGTAAAATAAATAAGTGACAATACTTTAGGGTATGTGCCTCCTATGTAGAGTATACTGTGAAAGCACCAGCGCTGAAAGACTAAATTTTGACTTTCATGTTTGTATGAGAAATGCTCCAACATCATAAATTTTCCCACACAATAATAAAAAAAAGTGCTTTCAGCGCTGGTACTATCATAGTAAACTCTAAATACGGGACACATACATCATCATCATCATCATCAGCCTGAAGACGTCCACGGCTGAACACATGCCTCCCACAAGGACTTCCACAACGACCGGTCGTGCGCCCTCTGCATTCAACGGCTGCCCGCGGCTCCGACCACATCGTCGGTCCATCTTGTGGGGGCCCATATACACCCTAAAGTATTATCACTCATTAATATGTCTGTAGAGAGACCCTGGAGCTATCGCCCGGTCTCTGTTCACAATAAGCGACAATCGCTCCCGTCTATCCCGCGGACCATACTCAGCGCGGGATAATCACATTGTTTTGTCGTGATTCATTGCCGCTGTATGAAGTTTGTATTTATAATATTTCTTGTGCGATCGGTCGCAGTATATTATCGCTAACGGCGTTCACGCTCCGACGGATTTACACTGTTCTCGTATAATTAAGTTTTGTTAGATGGGATTTGAGCTTTATTTGCTTTTGGATCTGTCACAGATGATTCCGTCGTAACGACGATAATTGAATAAGCAGCGGCCTCACTCTCCAAACTGATTCGATTTTGATTCAGAGTCGACCGTGCCGCGTACTTCCTAATAAATTGACGTTTATTTATTTTGATAATGATGCCTTCGCTATTTATCGCTTACGAAATTTGAAAACGAAATGTATGGGATTTGACATAACATTTGCTAATTACAAGCGAATTCACATGTCACTTAGCGAAGCCTATGTCAAATCCCATACTTTTTGTTTTCGAACTTCGTAAGCGATAAATGCGATGGCATTTTGAATCAGGGCCCTGGTCGTTGTTGTATCACCCTGCGTTTTAAACTTGAAATCCAATTTATTTAATTATACACCGTGTAATGTAGAGCGCATTGCATTTATCGTGAATGTTGCCAGATTTTTTGAGCTTATATTTATATTTTTTTGTCTTGCTGGGTAAAGTCATTACGCTTCTCCCAGGATCGGTTATCCTGGTACGTTGGACTCCCTTCTTCATAAATAATAATAAAAAATTTTTTTATTGAAGACACATATAATATTAGTACCTACCCTAAGTAGATGGACAGATGTAACTTGAAATTAGCAAACTTAAAAAAATGTACGATCATATGAATAATCCTTATTTTACAATTTAAAGCAAATATTTGTGAACGCACAGTGGCGTATTCAACGTGGGTAACCCGCTCACATTGTGCAGGGGCGCACGAGGGTTTCAATTTACAATCTCGATTACAAAAGCCATTAGATTTCCATCCGATCATCCGATACGACTGATATCATCACACCATTAACATACATCCAATCCACATCCAATCGTTTTCACAATAAATGTCACAAGTCTTGTTTCGTCGGCGAACAACTATAAAAATTCACATTATTTACATTGGTGTTGATTTTTATTAATATTGATCGAATTTTAATAAGTAGCATCCATTTTGGATGATCATAAATTTAATTTGTATCAATTTCAATAATAATAATTATAATTGTGAAACTCGATATATTAAAAACATCTTACTTGCGGTGAAGCTAAGTATTTTGATGTTAGTCTTAGGTCGACATTCGTCAATCTGAGTTAAATAATAAACCAAGCTTATATTCAAGAGCTAACTCCAGGTGTATTATTTAAACAAGAACCGCAAGGGGACTTAAAATACCTGCTAGAGGAAAAAATCAAAGTGTAGTGTTGTCTGCAACAGTTTTAACTGTGAACCGAACACGAACACAAATTGAAAACGATAACACACAGCTCTTTACAGCCCGGATGCCGTGTCTGTTTAGTGTTTGTTCTGTAGCGTGGAAGAGGCTTCTTATTGGTTTAAAATATTTTTAAGTAATGTCGGTCGAAGTTGTCAGATAAGGCAAAGAATTTCGTAGACCTAGAGACTATATTTTTGGACAAATCTTTCCAGAACAGTTGGGACTAAGTATATAGTAATCCAAGAAATATAAATATGTTACAATTTACATCGTTTATGAAACTACTGTTTGTCGTCCTTGCTTTTGTTTTCTTAAATGAGTTTTTATTTAAATATTATTTAGAATACTAGGTTTTCAGCGATTTCGAACGGGCACAATAAACTTCCAAGGACCACAAAACCATTTAAAATCCCGCCATAAAGTATGTTGTATATCCTACCCAGTGGTCTTCTCTATCTGTGCCAAATTTCAACAAAATTGATCAATTTATTTCGGAGCCCGTTCAATCCACACAAACAAAATATCATTTCCTGTTCCTTCCTCTAAAAATCAGTAAACTCTAAATAATAGAAGTATAAGTAACCCCTTTATAATAGTATAACAGTATCGATATTAAAACAATCAATCCGAAGCGCTCTCCAGCGTGTCGAAGTTTAAAACAGCGAGCGGTAAACGCCGCGATCTCTTTCAGGAAATTAGCACAGCATCCGCCGCGGGATTATTGCGAAATAAGATATTGTTTACTCGTTCGTTCGTTCATTCGTTCGCATTGTTTCGCATCACTTGGAGCGGGTTCGCAGATTGGCAGATCGGTTCTACGTTTCCTGTTCATTTCCAACGTAATCCGTTTTGTTAAGACGTCGACTTTACATTTCGAGTTCATTATTCATTTTTTGATCTCTCTATTTGTACCTTATGCCCGCTACACACGTTACGATAAAACTGTTCGTTACGGTGGCTGGCAAATCGATCCCTTTATATAAATTACTTTTTAAGTCCTTGTTACTGAAGTATTTGTTTTGTATATTTTTGATTTATTTCCTTTGGTCTTCATCAGATGTTATTTATATTAAAAAATTAACAGAAATTGATAATTAAGTATTTTTGATATCACTTATTATATGACCTACCTACTATTTCTGATAACTTGGTAGATACCCATTTGGTACAAATTTATCTTTTATATTATTATTTATTTTAATTTTTTTCACTATGTGACCTGCTTGCCAACAGTGAGTCCAGCTTTACACAGTAGACTCGTGCAGTTTCATCGCTACGTGTGTAGCGGGCTTTAGTCGAGCGTCTTATGACTATTTTAACTTAGTTTATTAACAGACTGTGTAACTTTCAATCGACTTTAGCTAGTAGGTAGGCATATACATAGACCTACTCTATGGTTTTCTAGTTTAAAATACAAGTTTGTGATCGTTTATAATCAATGATCACGACAAAATTACGTTGAAATCATGTCCAAACAACCTAGCATCAGATCAAACAACAAAGATGTGGAGTATCTTAAAATATGGCGTGATATGCATAAAAATGTTGCTTCGGTGACAGTTGACACCAGCGGGTGAAGGGGGGTGACGGCGGCGGCGGCGGGTGACGGACAATAGGAAATTGCGGCCGTCCCGCGATCGGACCGAATCGGCCGATCCGATCGGAACGATCGAATATATTACTGATGACAACATTTTTCTGACGCGATTTACATCTACGAACGACCTTACGAAATGAGACACGAAATTGATACACTGAATAATAATAAATCTACGGACATTTCGTTCACGACGAACTTGTTTTACGTTATTTCTAATACACTTCTATGATACGGGATGCGTCGGCCGTCGAACCCGCGATCTCTGGTTTTACCCGATGGTAAATCATAGTCCCTACAACCACTGATCCATAGCGGTCGTCATAATGCCTTGCCAATTTTCATGCTCATATCTACCATTTGGCATTAATCCGAAGTTCAAGGCTCAGATTACAGAATGAATCATCAAGCAGCTATCCTCAAGGACTCCATAGTATATCAGTCATATTGTTTGTCTAGCTATTAAAGTTCATTTTGTATACTCTGATTTTCAACCTCCGTCAAATGAAGCTGGTTCATGACTCTCTTACTATCTCGTGTTTAGCGTGTTTTAAGAACTGTACATTTATTAGAATGAAACTTACCCCGACTTTGTAATGAAAATCGGTTCATCGGAAAATGGATTTTCATCTAACATTCACACGTCTAACACTCCCAACTAATTCATCATTAAAAATCAAAATGTCGTTCCTTAAACACGCTTAGGCCATATAACTATATAGTCCACCACAACACAGGCCATAACTGGCATAAGTCCTGAGATGTCAATACCGATAGGGGCCCGATCTGAGACGTATGCGTCGTCACGCCACCCAATATCCGACCGAGGATTGAAATATCTGACCCCCCAACTCCCACACGCGCCCACTGCGGATAACATGTCACATGTAAATATTAATAATAATTTATGATATTGTGAAAATATTCCGCTTTTTATTTCTATTCCGCTGTGAGAGTTTTAGGGTAATTTTATTTTGAATAGCTGTTTGGAATATACTTAATTGTTCCTATCGTCCTTCTCTTCTCACTATATTTGGCTCAATATATGAACCATGAATACCTACCCTGTATATTAGGCATATCTATATTCAAAATTCATATTAACCCAATACAACAAGACCTCAGGTAGTTTAGAGTGTTTGGTTTTAGCTATCAGTCATCAAAACACATAAAAACGACATAGAAGCGCGCGAGGGTTCCTCAGATATGATTTCTTGCGTCATATTCGCAAATATTCCAGGAGCCAACGATTAATATTCAGTGCAGTTTTGACGGTCTGCCAATATACGCGGGTATATTGAGCTTTATGTGAAGGGGACAGAGTCGGAAATCGCGAGCTCGCCGTGTTGCATTGCAAGGTAGACGTGAGTGGACTTGTGTATTGATTGATAGAAATCATTGCAGATCTATAACGGCACGTGAAGGAGGTTGCACAATGTACATTGCTGAAACTATTAAATGTCTACTCACGAGTTTGCTACTAACTTTTTGTAAAAATAGGTATCCTTTTTAACCCCGGTCAAAAAGAGATGGGCTAATTTTGACGTTTCTGTGTAATACGCGTGTCTGAGTGTCGGATCGGATCGGATGAACCGATTTTGTTCTAACTTTGGGTTGTATGTAATATGTATGTAGCTAATAAGTAATAGCTATGTTAAATTTTATTATTATTATAAGCCTAAACTGTCCCACTGCTGCGCAAAGGCCTCCTCCAGTGTCCTCCAGGTATTTCTTTCATGCGCCACCGCTGGCCAGCCCGGGTGGTATGCGTCCAGCTCGTCGCGCCATCTTGTTCTGGGCCGGCCTCGGCGACGTCGTCCATCCTCTGGTACCCAATAGGTGCATATTTTTGCCCAGCGCTCGGAGTGCATGCGACTTATGTGACATTTTACATTTATTTAATTTTGTATTTACATAAAAAAAAATGTCGGAGAATATACCGCGAACGCATTATGAAAATATTATCATGACTGATGCTATTTTGTCCGGAAACTCGACTAATAAAACGGAGTGACGATAATTGAACTCTGAGCCAATAGATAGACATGAAACTTGAAAATCGAATACACTAGTGTCGACTGTCAAATTTGACATTGACATTTGTCTCATCGCTCATGTGTTCGATTTTCAACTCTATGCCAAGATATTTTGCACACACAGCCTCATATCATGAATTGCACACAGTATCATTAAATAATTAAATATAACAAAAGGTCTTGCCTTATAATATATTTTTAGACTAGATTATAGCGAATACAATATATTATATTCGCAATAATCTAGTATGATATTTCTTAGCTTCGACTTTAAATATTAAAACATTTGGCATAATATCATGTTTTAAATATAATTATCTGTATTTTAAATATATATATTTGATGAAATAATGTTACGGAATGTGAAGGGCACTTTACATGAGTAAGTTCTGTCGGTTCGTCGTGCAGACATCCAGGTATTCGGGCTGCACTGGACAGTGGACGTATATGACACATAGGCTACTTTTTGCACGAATTACTGAGCACTGACCTGCCCAAGATAGGCGTGGAACTATACTGAAGTAGTTGTTAATATATAGATAAGAATCGATGTTTTGTCGTAAAATGGTTTTAACGTAAAGAAAACTGGGCACGAAGCTGAAGAGATATGACTGAAATATTATCATAGTTTGTTAGACTTGAAATCGGAAGACGATCTTTAAAGGACACTCCGCTTAATATCTAAAATTACAAATTATAAAAATGGTAGAACTAACGTCCAAATACTGAAGTGCTACTTGAATTGAATTTTGAATTTTGAAAACGCGACATTTGAATTTTTCAGCAGTGTTCGACCGATAGTGTTTGAAAATTATGTATAAAAGTGAATATGCCGAACTGCAGGTTGAGTTTACCTCTAATATCCACTTTTGGTCTTGTAATATATTAAACCCTTTCATCGACTAAAAAAGTAAAAAAAAAAGTATCCAAAAATTAATTCGATGCGTCAGATTAAGGTTGGAGATGTTAAGTGGCGTCAAAGAAGCTCCTACAGAAAGCACTGACGATTTGAAAGTCGGGTAAGCTTATAGGGACTTTTGCGGAGCTTTCAAATATTCCTTGGTCTACTTCTAATAAGTATATTGAAATAGGTAAGTATGGTGTATCGAGGATCGCCTGGGAATCGTCACATGAAACCTAGATTATTTCTTGCTATCTAGCTATGTAGACTCCTAATTGAAGTATGTTACAGCTGGGAGCATCTAGAAGTCATCACAGGTATAGATATTTATCTGTACTAGTTTGGTAATTTAATTAATGGACGCAGAAGATAAAACTAATGAATGTATAGAACAGCTCGGTAAACAAAGACATTAGCGTATCTAGATTGCTGTGAATTAATGCTAAAAATATCTAACGGCTGCATTATCTGAAATAGATAGCTGTATCTGTCTTTCAACCAATGAAACGTTTCTAATAATGAATACTAATATTTATCCACATTCAAATAAACTTGCTAACTCAAAAAAAAAAAACTCTGTAGATTAACTATACTTGCTTCTATTTATGAGTTTTGATATTATCTTTTTTCCTATATTTTTTTTAATTATTAATTTTATTACATTTCTCGCTAATTAATTTACAAGTGCATCGTTTTATCTTTAATTGATTATAATATAATTTTCAAAATTGATTATGGGCATATTATACCTACGTAGATATATTAGTTCTACCATGCGTAACCGTTCGTTGAATAAATTGTAAAATGTCAAATTGATTATTTAAAATATCCTTAAACTTATACCTCTAGTTGTTAGTTGGCTTAGGTGCCTTCCCTGGAAGGGTCACGATGAGCAACTCCTGCCATTCGCGACAAATGCAAGGGGAGGCCTATGCAAGTCCTAAGAGGGCCTATTTATGGCCTGTGGGGCCTAAGCGCCCGAATGAGTCGGGCCTGCAATCCCACATGCAGTCGAAGGAGACGCGGATGTTTTGTAGTCCCTGTGGCTCCGACAAGTCGGAGTACCGCCGAGTTCTAGATGGACGCACCATTTACTACCTTCCGGATACAGCAACTCCTATCCGTGGAGGGACTCCCCAATCCGCTGAACGCTTAAAAGCATTTCTCAGCGTAAAATAGGTGCCTGTTATTTTCCAAACGTATTTTTTTGTTGTACCATACCCTCGACGGCTGCAAGTCGACATTTGATAATAATTTCTTATCAACAACATAGCCGATACACCGCACTGAGCTTTTGTATACTATGTTGTAACCTTTATTTCATGCTATCGAAGCTGCGAGCTACCAATGAACTACTATCGCTCGTTATCGCTTCTTATCGCTTCTTATCGCGTGTTATCGCGCCTCAGTCATTAGTGGTGGAGCAGCGAGCATGAAATTGTATACGATTAGTCAAATGTTTATCCACCCGCTTCTAGAACATTCTAAAATAAAACTACTGACGACTGTAAAAATATCGTCCGTCATGTAAATATTGTGTACCAAGTCTCCCCTGAGATCGTCTTACCATAAACGCCTAAACAACACTGATCGAGAAGAGGGTACAATTCACAGAGTAAAATAAAAAAGCTAACAATTAAGTTAGGTATTTGAAATAAAGTAATAAAAATATCCAAAAACAAAATGCAGTATATCAAGTTATTTCTGTTGGGAGATAAGCATCGATACCTGACACTGGCGTTGATATCCATCACTAGCCCGGCCGAGATACATGAGGCGATAAAGCGAGCTGTGAAGTCAAATTGAAATGAATAAGTCAAAACCCGAGTCGCCAGCTCCGACATTCTTCCCACCGTCAATAAGGAAGGGAAATAATTTTTAATTGGCACACAATAAAATATGTGAGTTCGTATGTCCGCTGCCGGCCGTATCGGTTACGTCCGACTAGTGATGCGATCGTGTCGATGTTTGTTGGAATTTTAATACGACTTCATTCACTTTATCTGTCACGACGGCAGTTAATGTAATAAATGTTGCAATAATGCTTCTATATCGGGACATCGGATACATAATTCTGTCAAGTCGTATTCGGTCAAACCGATGACCCAGTTCATAATTATTTTATTTTTAACGCACAAATCGAAAATATATCATGTACCGAGCGAAATGAACTAATCGTTTGTAATCTCGTGTGTAAAACATGAATTATTCAAACCGGCATTAGCGTTATCGTTTTAAAACTATGCTATGTTCTGGATTTAATATTTATTATAATGTAAAAGATATGTTTAAATCAATTTCGAAATGGCCGGCGATTATTTAAGCATCGATTAAAGGCAGCCCTGCGGTGGCGTGCGCGCGCGCAGATCCCGCGATTACCGCAGGTGCGCGCACCACCTTCGTGACAATATAATTGTGCCGCATGCCTCATTCCGACTCCCTTAATTTATACCTAATAGTCAGATAATCGCATACTTTTTCGCACGTCTCATTTACATTTTAGGCCTTTATCTCGGCCCGGAGCGAGGGATACAATAATGATATTCGCGCGATCGCGACCGTCGATAGTTTCAATTTCATTAGTGATGTGCGCACTTTAAATTGGTACTCGATTTTATTTAATCGGACTTTTTAATTACGTTTTTATAATTATAATTGGTATTAAATAATTGGGGTGTTAAATTCAATACCTTTCTATATGCAGTACATCCAACAAGTCAGTGTCTTTCCACACTTTACACTTTTATCGATATGTGTGACGTGCTTGCCTGCGCTAGAGGCGTGCTGTATCGAGTAGTGTTGGGCCCCAACATAGATATGGCCGCGCGACTCGCGTCTAACTTGTCGCCGCAGCGCCTTAATTGGAAAGCGTATAAATAAATTTTATGGTTATTTATAATCTTTTCTTTATTTCAAGTCGTGACGCCGTATTTTCTAGAGGTTAGAGAGTGGACATAATTATTTGCGGAGGATATTGACAGGGTTATATTCGATTTGCTTTCTGCAGCATTCAATAGCTACAACATGGACCGTGGTCATGCGATAAAACATTACGAACAAATTGCAGCTAAGATCTATTATAAGACAGGTTAAAAGTTTATTGGTATCAGACTATCCTATCCTATTTTTAGTTCAATCAATAAAAATTAAATGTAATAGTTGCCTGGATTAAAACATAATATTGTGTTACAGCAGTTTTCTATAATGATGGTTACTACAAGGAGTGAATTTAGAATGTTATCGAATCAGAATTGTTTGAATTTGTCCTACAATTCTCATTCGATAAAACGCTAAGGATTTTGGCTCTATTTCGTATGCATATTTTTCGATTTGTAGTTTTACTACTTTGGAGTAAGTAGAAAACATATCGCCAAAATGGTACAGAATTTTATAAGGTGTACTCCGTGCAATAGCTTGTGCATTAAAAAGAGGAATATTGATGTATACCATCAGATAGGGCCCACCTATGTTCATCTAGCTCGCGTGCGCCATAAATCCGGCGCGGACAAGTTTACAAATTGGCGGCGATCGCATCGCCTTGTTAGCGCGACCGGCGACTTGTCGCGCGACGCCCACGATCGCGGCCTTGCGATTGCCGTGCTTTATGGGGAAGGCCAGGTGACCTTTGATGAATTTCCCCATATTTTAGTGAAGTTTGATTCGAATTTGCCTTTTCTTATCTATACTTAATATTATAAAGCGTAAGAGTTTGTTTGTTTAAACGCGCTAATCTCAGGAACTACTGCTCCGATTTGAAAAAAAAAAATTTTCTTGGATAGTCCATTTATAGAGGAAGGCTTTAGGTTACATAAAATTACGCTGCGACCAAAAGGAGCGAAGCGTCAGTGAGAAATGTTGCAAAAACGGGGAAAATTATTTACATTTGGGGACTTTCATTTTGTGCGATGCATAAACGGCTTGAGTCACTCAAAAACCACACGAACGAAGTCGCGAGAACATCTAGTAGCTAATATAAACATTATTTTAGAGTTAGGCGTTGAACTGGCACATTCTTTAAAATTAAGGAGAAAATGGCAATAAATTTTCAAATTTTGGGACTTCTGGATTTATTTAGTAGCAAAGTTCTTCTAAAGGAGACTTTAGGTAAGAAAGTGGAAAACTCAAGACATTATTTCGAAAAAAAACAGAAAACCACTATATCTGATCGTTGTGTTGTTAAAATCTTTCAACAGTTTCAATGATGTAGTTAACACGTTGTTCAACAATCTAGGTTTACATTTGAATATCCACATTTAAAAATTGGCGTAATTGGCCAAGAGCGCATGCAGCGTTAGGGTGCCCACACGAGCGATAATCGACTTTTTGTAGGTCAAAAATAGAACATACTAATAATAATAGTACCTAATATATGCAACGCACACGTCGTAGAAATTTTCGTAAAAAATATTATCATTATAATTTTAATTTAATTATTATGTCCTCCTAAAAGTACGACCTGGGTAGAGCACCCTTATACAATTGGTACATACTACATACTTATTATGTATCTCACAATCTCATATAATCGCCTATTATACTTCATTAACATACAGACGTTGTGTGAATTTGTTTTAAATGCTTGTTAACTCAGCGAAAATATGAAATATTCTAAATAATAACGGGCACAGATTCAAAGAAAGTTCGTTAACTGCTGGGTTGGCCTTGTTAGTCCCTTACTATCGATTATTGTAGCGCAGTGGTTGAGCACGTTTGTGCGCGAGCACGAGGTCGCAGGTTCGAATCCTGCCGAAGGATGTGTTCCTGCCGAAGGATGAGTTTTCTGGTTTCATGGATATTTATTAATAGAATAAAAATCTAAATTATGTGTATACAGTATAGTATAAAAGAATTAAATATATTTCCGTTGTCTGGTATTGACGCGGTGTGAAGCGTCTATAGATATTATTATTATTATTCTACTATTATAAGACTGTTTAAAAATTCGTTACATTATTCCAATTTTTTTTAGTTACAAAGTTATTTTTGTCACAAGATTTTACTTCAAAAATCTTGTGCAATGTGCCTCTGAATATACGATTTGTAATCAAACAGATTCAGCCCTTTTCTATTGCGCAATCCTGAATATTATACTCTAATTCAAATAGGTCATATTATGTCTATGGTGCAGGTAAATTTAAAATTTTCTTAAAATGTGCCGCCCGCATGATCAAATCCGGAATTACCAGTCATTTAACAAACCTTGATATTATCCAAATTAAATACAAAAAAAAAATATATAACACGCATATTATCTCCTAATTATTATCACTAAATCTGAGCTTATTAAAATATTTTTTGTCTTCATTAAAATTATTTTAATTGACACGTAAAAATTTTACAATTTACAACACACTTTAAAATAATAATTTGAGCCCATTTTGAAGAGTTAAAAAAGTCGGGTGATTACAGTTACAATTCAATGTTAGTTTCGTAATTTTACTTTTAATATTTACTTTATTTTATCCGGTAGATATAAGATAAAAACATGCATTCGTCAATTCTATAATACTTAAAATATTGTAAGGTGTACACTATAAAGTGTTTTAGTTATAAAACTAATAATTTATAGTAATTATACACATTCACGTCAGTTTTCAAACAAAAAAAAAAACAATTGATCAGTCGTCATTTCATCATCATTTTGATCAGTCAATCATTTGTAGCTAGTAGCTACGATGCCACAGACAAGCAGCTAATTCAAACTTAATTTTCGTCTCGTGTCAAAAAGTAATATATGAAACAAAAACTCATAATTTGGCAAATGATTTTTTATCTTGGACAAGCATAGGGGGTCGGTTATCGCGCCCGTATGATGATAGTGATGTAGGTTACAACATCATGTTATATTCATTTGACGCTCATTTATATCTTTCTAGATTTTACTGAAATGGCGGACGGTATTTATCGAGACTCGAAAATCGATTTTTAATTTATTATTATTTCACTGGTGAAAGTTTATAATTGGCATTTAGTTTTTTATTATGTTTAATTGATTGTAACTTTTGTTGTTGTTGTAAGTTTTAAAAATAAATGTTTTGATTTTGAAATACAGGTATATAAATGAATAAAATAAAATATTATCTATGGTTTAGGTACACTTGGACCCTGAAGACTATACTCGCTACTGAAATCTTAGGTACTCTTCGGAATTCCGTAGTTAATATTGTAACCAATATTATACATTAATCATTATTGCAAAACAAATATATTTTAACATGACAGAAGTTTATGTTACTTGAGTAAATTTTATCAAGTGTTTTCTGTGTTTCGTTATTCAATCAATTCGAAATTATTCTTAAACAAGGGTTCAGTTTAAGATGATGCGGGAAAATAGTTAGCTTATGTGTTGAACCACGGTTTCAGTTTCCTGAATACCTGACTTTTTCAACTCTATATACTATGTCGGTCTCACTCACTCACAATTACATCCTTTCGCCTTTATAATGTTACTAGATTTTCCTGCGGCTTCGCTCGCGTATTATAATTAGTATTCTGTATTGTTGCTACTAATACTTCCAATTTAAGAATATATTTTTTAAATGTATTTAAGGTTTCGTGAGGAGCAATTCTCGCGTCGAAGAGTAACAAACAAGGGCAATCACATTTATAATATTTGGGAAGAATATAGTGTGATCAGTATTTTTTATTTCTTTCGATTTTTCCTTATCTACATTTTATGTTAATTTGTCTGACTCGTGGTTTTTGTGATGTTAGTCTATATTATTTGTAGTTTGTCTCAAATAAATGTTTATTTTATTACGGATTAAATAATCATGTCTACCTCATCAAATGTACTATCATCCATCTCCACCTATCTACCATCACAGCTCTAGTAGACTATCCGCCATCGCTGCCTATTCTACCTAATCTACCTCATCAGCTCCGGCGGACTATCTCACACATCGCTACCTAAAATACCGGCACAATGAGATCCTCGGGGGCGATAGCGAGAAACCATTTTGTAGGTAGATAGAAACACCACAGACATATAAACAAGTAGACAGCTGCGAGAATAGAATATAATAGAAAATTCTTTATCTGTACATAAAAAAACACATACAACAATATGCTTTATTACTAAGGAATTATTATTAATATTTGTATTATTGTTTTATTAATTTAATAAGGAATTCCACAATTTACTGCTTACAGCAGTCTCATCCAGGCAACCCAATAAATAATAAGGAAAACGCAAGGCTCAGACAAGATATAAGATATTATTATTTAAAGTAAAAAAACTGAGGGTAAATATGAATTTAATATCATATTATCAGTAATATCATATTATTCCATACTGCAGTCAGCAATGTTGATGGGTTAGGGTTGACCAGACGAGAGCTTTTACTCTGATGTACAATATATTGAAAAAGGCTTGCAAGCAATTTAGCGATAATCAAATACTTTTCCATATCAAGATGATAAAGAGTAAAGATTCGTTCTGATCGTTTGCATTAAAATATCCATATATCCATATTAGAGATGTAACGGATATCCGGTAACTATCCGGTATCCGGCCTATCCGGCCTTGTTTTCACTATCCGGCCGGATACCGGATAGTAAAATTTTAAAAAATCTTATTATTTTATATAGGCAAATCATACTCCAATAGGTTGTTTTTGGCCGTTTTTTTTTATAATCGCACATCAAAAATGTTTGTTTTATAAACAAGTAGCAAATTGTGATGAATAAATACCAAATTTTACGCGATAACACTCGAACGCCCCCGAGTCGACCCGATCTCCGGTTACGTGCAACCCGAATGCGCCTGAATATTTCCGATCTCGTTCACCGCGCCAATATTCAAATAAAAACTTATTATTATAACGGGTGGCAAAAGAGCAGTCACTATAACTTTGGGATATAAATGAGGAAAGGTAGTATAATCGTGTCTCAAAGTTATAGTTGCTCTTTTTACACACTGTATATTATCAAAAGGCCGGATATCCGGCGCTCCGGCCTAGTAGCTTGCCGAATATCCGGTATCCGGTATCCGGCCAAACTACTATCCGTTTCATCTCTAATCCATATCCATACTATATCCACACTTTTCGTTTGATCAAGTTAGAAAACGGTGGTAATTTCATTCTTCTGCTAGCTGTTCATATGTCTTTTTATCCTATTTATCCTATTAAAAATAATTTTATCCTATCATCCTGCGTCATCCTGCGTCCCCCTGCGGCGTCTACGTGGACGCGGTCTGTGGTGCCGGCGCAATCTCGGCCCCATCGTATATCGCGGATCTGCTATCGCGCCTCATCTCCGTGGAATCACTTTTGGTAATAGTCTCTCTGAAGGATGAATGGAATTTTTGTACGTGCTCCTATTTTTTGGTGAATTCGTGATGGTTTTTCGACAAAAAATTAAGGTCTTTATGATTTAGGTAAAAATGTTTTTTCGGTTCACGACTAAGGGCGTGTTTCACCAAGCAATGTTAAAGGTAATCCTTCGTTATGTATCATGTTATCCCTCTCGTATATCCTGTCAATGAATGAGAATGCATGGTATTTTAACATGGCGTTAACTTTAACATTGCTTGGTGAAACACGCCCTAAATATAATTTACCACCACTTTCAATTTCACAACGTGAAAAACATAAAGCGTACTTTTCTATTATTAAAATATATCAGTAGTTTAGGCCATATGGTGGTTCGAACATACATGGCAGATGCGTAATACATACAAAAACTATCAACATCATTATTCATTACCCTTCCTGTTAGCATTGAAGTCGAGTAAAAATGACCACTAGCCTCGTCCAAAATTCAGAAATGTAATTACAAGTTTTTGCTTTTTCTTAAGTACAATCTCATGTATGTATTTATTTTGCTATGATATTTTATAATTTGCGCCACACTCGAAGGTTTTATTGCTTTAGCTTTTTAGACCGAAACGAGATCGAGGCGTTACAACTAGAGTATGTATGTTAAATTCCAAGGAAATTACCCAAAATGTATTTTGGCAACGCGCGAATTTTAAGATATTTTACGTTGTAAATAAAGTTCAATTTTGATTACCTATCTTAAAAACTACGTACGCCATCTTTTCGCGGTTCGAACCGCCACATAGAGAGAAATGAGAGTGAGTACCAATTAGGAACTCTCTATAGAAAAGGGGGTGCGTGACCAGCAGACAATTTTATTTTGTGTTTTAGGTCACTCTCCAGCGAACCATGTTTGTCATAGTCGGTCTCCGTTGTGCCATCAAAAACGCTTATCTAGGCGAGATATATCTCTATTCTGGAACTGGTTGTTATCTGCCATCGCCATATTTCGGAGTTTTTTATAAACTTGACCTTCTGGTATCGATCGAATGGCCTCAGATAAAGAATTATCGACGACCGGTTGTGGAGACAGACGTCGTAACGTGTTCAATTGTACTGTTTGTCTGTTCGTCATCTTTCAGTATAGATAAAGATATACAGAGAGAACCTCGACTATGATTTGCAAAAATGAACTTTAAAGATTGAATTCAAATTCAAGTTTGGCTAATCACAGAGTAAAATATTTCAACTCCTGAGTCATGATTTCAGACAGTTTACTGTGGTTACAACTTACTATAGTAAGTCCGTTTCAAATTTAACCTAAACGTAAATAAAACCCAAAACACCGAAATTTTTACATAGTTACTTATTGTGCACAATTATCAACACTCACCGATATAATAAAGGATCCTTGAGCCTACTTCATTATCTCATATATTTTATAACAATTAAACAATCATAATATATTACAACAGGTAATGTTATATTAAATTTATTATATTAATACATCAATTTAATACTTCTTTAACATAATCTTTATGTTGCTTCGGCGGGATTAAAACCAGCGACCTCCAGCTTGAGCACCGACGCGCTCAACCACTGCGCTACAGAGGTCATTGTAATAAATATCCGAGATAAGCCGCAAGAGACAGACGTAGATAGATAGGATACGATTTTTGTTTGACAATCTGTGACATACCTACCTACTAAAGCTTATCTCAATTTTCGTATTATATCTCCAATCTATAGACGCAGCGGTCTGTCTTAATTTATTTATGTTAATTAAAAATGTCGGGTGTGAATAGTCACATATATTCGGCAGATAGATATCTGAGATCTATCTGCTGAATATATCTACTAAATCAAAAGCGTCTTCGTTTCTATCGATATTTTCCTCAACTTGCAGATAATTAATTTTAAGCATCTAGAGTTATCATTTTAATGGGTTTTGTATATCGATTAGATAGTGACAGGACCGGCATTGAACCTGCGACCTTTAGCGGCCCCGCCTCGAGACGGATTCAATTAGTCCGGCCCACCGGCCCACCACGCCGGCCCACCGCCGTGGGTGACGAGAGCCAGTTACTCGATTAGCAATGCGCTTTTTGACACCCCTAACTGTAAACTTTCTAGGGCTGTGAAAACTTGGCTTGTGATAGCCCTATCTCTATATCTCTATCTCTAAATATACAAAGTCCTATTTCAGTATAACAATTATCACAATTTGTGTTGTATAGTTGTGTGACGTCACTTATGCGATGCGTCGTCGTCGCGTCGCGGGTTTGTATACAAGCTAAAAAATATGCCTATATCGTTATTCAGATAAAATATTAAACTGGGGGCACAAATTTTTTAAATAAATAGTAGATTGACTTGGAAATTGTACTAAACAATATGATGTCACTTGTGATCTTATATATAAAAATGAATTGCTGTTCGTTAGTCTAAAACTCGAGAACGGCTGAACCGATTCGGCTATTTTCTTCGGTCTTGAAATATTCGTGGAAGTCCAGGGAATGTTTAAACGGTTTTGTTTATGCTCAACGAAGTGGGCACGGGGCAGCTAGTAATATATAAATGTTCATCGTGTTTTCATGCGATTGCCAAGATCGACTTATTTATTTAAAACATGAAAGGTTTTTAATAATAGCTATTAGATGTTGTTAGACCGACCGACTTACCCCAGCTTGGCATCTTATGTATCTCACAAGTTTTTACGGTAGAAAAAGTAAGTACTAAGTAACGATACTTGGCATTTTTAACCAGTTATGTTTTTGGTGGTAAATAACTAAAACTTAGTACATTTTGTGGCGGTACTACTATCGCCACAATCCTGCATCGCGCTATCGAAGTTTTCCAAGTCCGGCGCTATATGTACGACATTTGAAATTTAATAATTCTACAGTAAATATCGTGTCATTTACTTAATACAAATTCTAGCGAGATCGAATAACACGAAATTATTGTCGGGGTGATAAGATTTATTTCGATCGATCTTTAACTTCGCCAAGTAACCCGAAACCGAAGGCACCCGAAGGTTACGGAGATATATCAACAGGACATGACATTTTTGATCGTCATATTTTATGAGTAAAAAATCCGATGCGACCGATAGCAACGAGCACTGCGATCGGAGATAGCGGGTTCGATTCCCGCCCGCGATGTGCCCGATAACACGCTGTTTTGGGAAAACACGAGACAATACAAAACGTATTTCGTGTTGAAATAGAGGACAATAGGCGCTATTACGTGCACGTAGGTTTCAAAATACCTTATCGATGTTCAATGTAACAGTCTGAATGTCAAAATAATGTTAATGTGTGTTAAGATGTTGGAAATAAAATCGATAGTTGGTATTGAAACGTATTTTGTTTGATAAAAATGTCGAAAGCCACTATTAGGAATATGGTTTCATAATAAATTATAATCATTTGGTAAATATTATAATACCGCGATTAAAACGTAATGGCATTATCAAAAAATTTAATGTTTTTTTACAATTTGTAGGCCTCACATTTGTACTAAGAATCATTAGTAAATTCTATAAATTATAACTGCGTTCAGAATTTAAATTAATCTAAACGTAAATAAAGAGAACAATAGAACACAACTATATAATTTAAATGTCACTTAGGTATTGCCTGTACAATAAAAACACTGTCACATATTAATTGCGTAGAACCTTTATCCTTTTGATTATATTTAGATCCAACACATTTATAATCTACTGGAACGATTTTGTTAAAAATTGCCACAGACATAGAGTACACCAGAGGGAATGACATAGGCTATTTTTTGTTGCGGAAAAACGTACGGTTCCTGCACAACGTTGCGGGCAACATCGCGTAAATTTAAAAAGTATATTATCAATCCCTCGGTTCTGAGCTTCGACAAAGGGACCCTAGATGGCGTGGATAGGGCCCAGAAATCTCCCGCGCGATAAGCCTTATCAGATCGGCAGCGGGGCCCGCTCCCTTATCAGCTATCAGCTGATACGCCAGACGGCGATAAGGGAAAAGTATTTTTATGATAAAATTACTTTTTTATCGCTAAAGCTCGACTCTTTGTTTTTGAGCTTTTGAATAGAAACGAATTGATACTATCTCATACATTGTAACCAACGAAACACAGGATTACCATAGATATAAGATATGGTTGTAGTTTTTCGTACTTTAAAAATATATAAAAAGTCATTCGTTTTAAAATAATTAATAATATAGTAGTGTTGCTCTTAAACACGAATATAAGAATTGTAATATTACATACCTAATTGAAGACATGAATCGATGAAGGATATGTCGGAAAAAAAAATCCCAGAAAATTGAGTTTAAACTGTCACATTAACATTTTAGGATGTGTAATAACGTACTAAGTACATTTATTCCAGAGACCGATCTTTAGATTAATGTACTTAATATTTTACGACATATTCTAAAATGTTTAAGTGACAGTTTAAATTAAATTTTCTCGAAATCAGAATTTTGCTACATAACATATTTTTTTATTCATCCATTCATGTCTTCAATTTTGTTATTAGCAGTATTTCTAAATACGCAATAACTGAGTAATATTAAGTTAATATTATACAAAAGCAAAAAAAATACAGACTTATTGTTAGAATATAATTACCATCGTTATCTTTTGATAACAAAACCTAACGCGACCCCACCCTGAGGCCAGAATTTCAAACATAATTAATGTTTGAATATGTAAAAAAACATCATTTTATTCACTGAAATAATCAGTAATTACGAGAAATAATGAGTATTTCAATTTACAATGTTATATAAGTTTTAAAATGATACTTGGCACACTTTTGAGGTTCTTGTTAGAAACGTAATTGTTTAATATATTTTTATTTGTGTTACTAATATTATTATACTATATGTCACTCAATTTTCTATATTAAACATAGCTGTAATATATTTCACCCAGGGTGGTTTAATTTTGAAAATTTCTTCCTTAGTAGATTCTTTCCTCATATTATATACCTAGGTACATTTTCTAGCCCTTTGGCAGACTCTGTGCATTCAAGTAAATCACATTTCTTTATATAGGTACTTAAAATAGGTATAAGCCAAACATTTCAAAACCAATATTAGCTTAATCAGCCCAACCGTTCTCGAGCTGTAATGAATATAATTTTTTTATATTTGTGATATAGATTTGGAGACTGATAAGAAGTTCATATTATACATTAGAAACAAAAAAACTACGTGGCACAGCACACAACACCGACTGCCAACATAGTCCCCTTATGTTATGATGTTGAAATGACTATCAACACAAGACATCTATACATATAATAAATCTGTAGAGGAGTCGTGTCTGTACATTGAAGATATTTGAAAAAAAATATGATAGGGGACCTTTATTTACGCAATAGTACCCAAAACTATGATTTTTGAAATTTTTGTCTGTTTGTCTGTTTGTCTGTTTGTCTGTTTGTCTGTGGGTTTGTGCACGCTAATCTCAGAAACGGCTTATCCGATTAAGATGTACTTTTCACTAATATATTGCGGCAAGCTTCACTTAACATTTAGTGTTTGTTTTATGTAAATCGGTTCATAAATAAAAAAGTTATGACAATTTTAAAAGATCATGTCGTTTTTGCTGGACGTTTGTAGGAAGCGCGCGCCGGGTCCGGGAGCCGCGCGCCGCCCGCGCCGCGCCGCTTCAAATTGTATTCGCAGCAAACGCACCGGGGCCGCGGGGGTGACTTTTATTTGTTAGTTTTAGGCTTGCTAGGGACAATCTAAGATTTTTTTTCTTGAGTTTATTACGAAAGTTATTTGTATAAAATCAGTTAGTACTTTTACTGTAAAGTCCTTTGTGATAAGTAGGTATCTACTGTATACATATTTGTTAGCGTAGGTTAGTAATAAGTAAATAAATAAAAACCGGCCAAGTGCGAGTTGGACTTGCGCACCGATAGCTCCATACAAACCTGATTGACATAGAATTTTGATTTGGTTACAGCTTGAATATATTAGAGACCTAAGTATTTGTTATAAGTTTCAATTATACACATTCATGACAAACGGTACTAAGTTTAAAAAAATCTAAATATTTTTACTATCTATATAATGTTACTAAAAACGTATGGTTTTAGACGTTGCTTGGTTTCAAATTTTATGATTTTGAGTTCACGGGAAGTAACCTTTAGGTTTTGATTCCCTTACGAGTGTCGAAAATGACGGAATTTAGCGACATACCTAAGCGACTGCTTTTGGTTGCATTGGCTAAGAAGTCTGATTTTTTCACTGCTTCAAGGAACAGTAGGTATCCTGAGTATTTTATATAATTTTCATCTTGATACCTACACGCGTTTCTGAGTAAAAGGGTCTTGACAGACAGACGGACATGGAAATGATCTTATAATATGTCTTTCGTTTTTTCCTTTTGAGGTACGGAATTTTAAAAACAGTTTTAAGATTTTCATAAATATATTGCTCTTTTTTTTTTGTTTTTTCTATTTTATAATATATACGTTAAAAAACATCTTGATAGTTACTAAACTGTGTTACAGGGGAAAACTGTTGATACAACTCGATTCCAATCGAGATACCTTTTGAAATTCTAGCCTTTTGCAGCCTGCCCTGGATATGTGTTAACAGATTATTATGGGTTTTTTTGCCAAATATCATAATATTGATAGAGTATTCTCATATACAAATCTATCTTACAAGCGATAGCGCGATGCAGAGCAGACCATAATAGCGACATCTATACGCCAAATGCCGTACTTTTAATACAATTATAGCAAAGTTGAGTAGGTACCTACATTTATACAATACGTTATCCGAGAGTTATACTCAGCGTGCATCATTAGCAATGTATAATATTATTTTGCATTGTATATTATAGTTCTCATTCCGTCCGTTAAAATTCATACTACAGCCTACTATTACTGTACATTTTTATAGTCTTCTTTGTCCAAATTATGTATTCGATAACTGCATAATACATAGAATTTTGATTAACATAAGTATTGTGTTTACAGTTAATCTAAAAAAGTTATGTCAATATAAGTTAGATTTATGTTTTTCTTGATATTTTTATTTCTTAGTTTTTACAGTAGTAGTTGTATTATGGACCGAATGGTTTTTATGTAAGGTACAACTTAGGTTTGTTTTCTTTCTTTTGGGACTTTCTATATTTTGCTACTTTTCTGTATAAAATCAGTACTTTAACAGTGAAGTGATTTATAATCAGTACCTACATGTTTGGTTATTAATAAATAAAAAACCGGGCAAGTGCGAGTCGGACTTACGCATCTAAAGGCTAAAAGACCGCAAAATTTTGCGGCGCGCTGTCTTAATATCATTGTCGCCACACGTCGGCGTGGAAACGATCATCGTCTGCAGTCGCTGCGGCGCAAAATCCATACAAATCTTAGTACTAGATGTTCGTCGTGTATGTGAGCGTACTATCAAGTAGTCCCGTTCGCATTATAGTAATTATACACGGTCGTTTGTCAAGCTGGTAGTAGGAATTGTCAACATAAAGTAGTTTTTTAAATACCTCGACGACAGTATTTATAACTAAAAATATTTTTAAAACAGATTTATTATAACACTGCCCTAAATTACTTTTCCACGCGTACGGAGTCGCGGGCACAGCTAGTCTCTCATAAAGATACGCTGTGTCTAGCTCCCCATTGTTATCATATTAATGGCCCGTATTTAAATACAATGTACACAAATATTGTAATTATATTATTCTGTGGAAGAAATTTTTAAAATCGCTGTATTCTTTTACTATGCATTATTTTTGGCTATATACTTTGCATGTTTAAATAAAACGAATGTAGAGTTAGTGCTAAACAAAATATTTTATACTTTTTTTTAGAAAACTACGTGATTGCAAAAAGGAATAGAGCAATAAAAGCAAGAAAAAAAAATAGAGCAGCAAAACATAAAAACTGAAGCCTGTAATTTAAAATTTGATCTGGAATCTACAAAATCATAACTAAATCAAACCAAATAGACATCTATATTGATTTAATACAAATTATTTTAGAAAATAAAAACAAAAAGTTTTTGCTCAGAAAACAGATATTTCGCTGGAGAGTACGATGATCATATTGCTATGACCATAAAGTTCAAAGTCTTGGTTAAATACACATCATAAACGTATATTGATGTCTGCCAAATTTAACATCGATTAATATCTAATTATTGATGTGGCATACGACAAGCAACAGTCAAAACTTGTCAATCAAAAGTTAATGCTTAGAGGTAGAGTCAGTGCGGCGGGCGAGCGTTAAAATCTTATTAATATATTTTGTTTTAAATAATAAATGTAAATCGTATGTATTAACAAAAACATGAAAAATAAAAATTGAATATTGTCAGTGCATAATACACTTTATGACTCGAAGAAAACCGTGAGCATTGTGACCAAACAAACAATTTAATTCGAAATAGTCACCGACTCTACATTTTTACATTGTAAGACACTTAAAATTCAAGCCTGACACGAAAACTAGAGGTTTAACCAGCGTTTACTTTTCATTATACCTAATTTGTAGCAATAAAACTCTAAATACAAATGTAAACAAATCGTACTTATTGTTTTGGACACAGTGGCGCCACCTGGCGGCGCGAGGCCGGCGCACGCCATTTCCAGCTGCTTCAGGTACCGCAGCCACAACAGCATCACAGCGACACGCGGCAGCAGCAACTAGCATCACAGCACAGCACAGCACAGCACTATCGGCACGTCATTCTTTTGCCGCGTAATTTGAGTGACTGGCCTGCGCGGCGCCCCGTCCCCTCCAGCGATCCCTTATCGCCTCCGCTAGCAATGGCTGGCCCCAGATGGTATCGCGCGGTAACGTTGCATTGAAAGATAACGTCGGCGATCCTATCGCGATGTTTGAATAAACTTGTATAAATGTCAAATAAAAAAGTCCGTGGGCGATGTAGATAGTTCGCGCTGTGAGCCTTTACGAGTTGTATGCGAAATTTTCGCTTTATTACTTTACATCGAAACAACAAATAAAATGCAGTAATTACAATTATATAACTAGGCTACTAATTAAAAAGTTGAAAAATGCTTAATAACATCATAATAAAGCTAAAACATTATTTTATTCGTACCAAAATAAAAGATTATGAATATCATAATAATATTTTAATAGCGCGTAGGTATCTTAATTTGACAACTGTGATTGGCTAAAACGATTTTTTATTTGTACATGAAAGCTTTTTAGTTTTTAGGCGCATTCATTCGCGTTAAATTCACACGGAGGCACAGAACTGACGGAGGTGTAAAAAACTAGCCAATGACTCGGACGAAGTTTGCGTGTGATTTTTAGTTTGTTTATTTTTTATAATAAATTCATATTAATTTTATTAAGTGTTTATTTATAAATATATACAATAGGTAACGTCACGTGTCACGACAATATTTTAAAACAGTTTTATTATGAACGTAAGTATAATAATCATTTGTTTATAGGTAAAAATTGTATTTAAAGCTCTACAGTGAATAGTGAATGGTGATAGCAAAATACATTTCTCTGCTTCATAAAAATATCACATAAAAGTACTTGGTTTATAAAGTACCTCGCGCGTATCTAGTCCACTCTCTATCTCGCGGGGAGATCGACAAATATCCCGGCCCGCTATCGCTACATCTGATCGATTCGCGTCCGCTATCCGCCGTCGCCTGTGACGTGGGCATCAATTATGATTGCGATTTTAAACGCTCTCAATAACGATGAGGTATAATATAACATTGACACTATAGTGTTCATAATTACTATGATGTATGAGGGATAGGCTGATGCCTAATATGGTAAATAATAAAAAAATATATAAAATAACATTTTAGAAAAAATCTAATGTTAAAGGAAAAAGAACATTAGTGTTCTACAATAAATATTATAGTAGAACACTAATGTTCTACAATTTGGACATATCTTCTTATATATAAAAATGAATTGATGTTCGTTAGTTTCGCTTCGAGAACGGCTGAACCGATTCGCCTATTTTTAGTCTTGAAATATTCGTGAAAATCTACGGAAGGTGTAAACGGTTTGTATGCTCAACGAAGAGGGCACGGCCCCACGGGTCAGCTAATAAATTAAATTAAATTAAAACGTAGATTGTACAACAAGCAAAAGCAATATAACAAGCAAAAAAGATCTCAGGGTGGTGTTAAAGTGACTGGTACAGAAAGTTACATAAATAAACGAGATAAAAGTAAGTTAAATTCTGGGATATTCTACCTAAAATATAGTTACCACTATTTTGTAGGTAGAATATCCTAGAATATACTAGAAATATATTTTTACACATACTGGCTAAATTATATTAATGAGTGATAATACTTTAGGGTGAGTATGTGTCCCGTATATGTAGTATACTGTGAAGTACCAGCGCAGAAAGAGGGACATTTTTTAAAAATTACTACCTATATGAGAAAATTAATGTTGTTGGGGCATTTTTCATACAGTCAAAAGTAAGCCTTTCAGCGCTGGTATTTTCATGGTGTACACTACATAGTTAGTACAAACACACCCAAAATTATTATCACTCATTTATTTTACACCTTGTATAGAGTTTACTGCGAAGTACTGGTACGCTGAACGAGGTACTTTTTTATAAATTATTGTATGGGAAAATTTATAATTTGGGGCATTTATAATACAAACATGAAAGTCAAAAGTAAGTCTTTTAGCGCAGGTACTTTCACAGTATACTCTACATATGAGGCACATACGCACCCAAAAGTATTCTTACTCATTTATTTGACACCTTGTATAATATATATAATAATTATTATAATATAAGAATAGTGTACACGGTATGGAGAGGAGGGTTGGTTACTTGAGACACAGGAACCTCCTACTAGTTCAGCCCACCAAATTTCTCACTTCTTTGTTTTCTATATTACTTTGTGCTTTTTGTTATACGTATTTATTGGTGAGAAATAAAAATTATTATGATTATTTATGAAATAATTATTATATGTATTATAATTCTGCCATTCACTCTACCTGTATCTACATTATGCCTTGTAAGTTGTAGACAAAGAAAGGTTTTTTAGTTGTCGGTTAAGTAAGTTTTTTGCGATACTCATCGCATGTTCGTTTGATAAGCTAAAAAGAGCACACAATAGCAGAGCGAGATGGGCTGATATAATGCGTACGGTCGTCGACAAGCTGGGGGACCTTATTACTATGAAAATAAGGTTCAAAAGGGATACGTCGTGCTTGTCAGCGACCGTACAGTAGAGCGAGACGGCGATAGCGCGATCAGCTGATAAGACGCAGGTGTAAGATGCGGGTGATACCGCGGGGCAGACATTGTCTTGTACTAGTTCAAGTTAAATAAGAGTTCTATGGTTTTCTAGTAAACAAAACATTATTTAAGGCTACTTATACAGCTATAGTTGCAGCTTTCTTAGGAAGACTTAACTCCTTTTGGCATAGCCTTTTAGGGAATTTAGGAATTGAACCCTAATTAAGGGCATGGTGATTGACAATGTAAAGCAGATTTTTATTTTTTAATAAGAAGCAAAAATATGTAAGAAGTACAGTTTACAGTGTTAAAAACCCCCGAGCTGGGTTTGTGTTAACATGACTTAGTGAGATTGAAAATATAATGGGATTGACATACAGGTGATATATCTACATGTCGCAGTTATCTTATTGAATCTGGTTATTTAATTGGATCACTAAGGGGTTATATAATGGCGTCAAATAGCTCGTACAGATAGCAATGTGTTGATATATTTTTTGATTAATTTACTTTAATGTTCGTTTTATTAGTACTCATTCGGAAATTTCGAAGTTTAAAACTAAAATATTAGATGGCTGTCCTAGTCTCGGATTCTAAAATTTGTTGGTAAAAACAGGGTTAAATGAAAGCGCTAGTCATTCAATTAAATAGCGGATTCAATCAGATGACTGCGACATACATACTTTTTAAATTAGAAGATCGTCATTGTAATTGAAAATGATGAATGAAGAGGATGAATGTAATATGTAAGTTGTAACAAAATTCTGATTTAAAGAAAATTTAGTTCAAACTGTCACTTAAACATTTTAGCAAACGTCGTAAAGTACATTAATCTAAAGATCCGTCTCTAGAATCAATGTACTTAAAACGGTACTGGATATCCTAAAACGATCAAGTGACAGTTTAAACTTAATATTCTGGGTAAATTTTTTTTAACATATCACCTTCATCCATTCATACATAATATATTATTAACGCTAATATCAGGGAATACAGGCATAAGGATAGCATGTTGCCATCTGGCCTCTGCCATTATATATATGCAATTCCCGTTGTGTCTGCTCAGTCCGACCCGTTTGTTGGCACCTATAAGCTCTGTTGACAGTGCTCCAACCTGCCAACGGGTGTTTTAACCCCCATGATCTTAGACCTACCAATGGCACAAAGAACTTCCATAATGCCTGTTCCAATTTATGTTGCATAAGCCATCGAGAGTCCACCAAAATGGCTGCCCCACGAGGCGTCTTCTCACGATTTAGGCTGGCACACTTGTGCCCAGAAGTCCTGGGCCGTGATAGCGGTGGCGCCGGCCGTCCAGCGATAAGACCGTATAAATCAGAGTGCTGATAATCCTGCGGTGATAAAGAATTAATATGTTCGGGCCCTAATGGACTCTTAATGGCGACGCGACGGCCGAGTTTTTGTTATTAGATATTCCACATTTTTCCAATTCTCTATCTCACCTTAGAGTGGTGTCGATAACTTCCTATGTATATATAATTAACCGATCCGCCGGGTTCGCATCGCAATGGTATATACTTACTACTTACAAACCTTTCTCTTAAATCACTCTATATTATGTATTTATGAAAAATGCTTTCGGTTGAGTAATTTGGCCTAGTGGAACAGCATGCAGCGGGGACTCCACTGCACATACGGGACCCATACACACCCTGAAGTATTATCACTCATTAATATAGCCTGTATGTATATATATATATGTACACTTTGTATAATGATACTAGCTGAGTTGTGCCCACTTCGTTGAGCATAAAAAATTAAATAAATAAAAAAACGTTTAAATCTTCCCTGGACTTCCACGAATATATCAAGACCAAAATAGCCAAATCCGTTCAGCCGTTCTCGAGTTTTAGCGAGACTAACAGCGATTCATTTTTATATATAGGTATAAGATATGAGAATAAGAAGACTAGCTGACACGAGCCCACATCGTTGAGCACGTTGATCACAAAATGTTTCTATGCTCAACACAGTGGGCACGGGTCAGCTAGTGTGATATACTAATATTTAGCATATATATTAGATATTCTAAGTACTACCTCATAGTGTTTACAAAGTAATATTTTTTGGAAGATATCGTGTTGCGATATTAATATTTAGCATATTTATAAATTAGGTATTCTAACTCAGTGTTTTAATAAGCCGCCAAGATGTGAGCGGTCACGGTGCGCGACGCGAGCGCCGGGTGTGACTAATGCTGTCTTAGATAATTACTAGCCTTTGGGGGCCAACGATGCTACGGAATATTATAATAATAATACGGTTCAGTCTTTTTATCTTGTCTTCTAATATATAAAAATGAATTGCTATTCGTTAGTATCGCTAAAACTCGAGAACGGGTAAACCAATTCGGCCATTTTTAGTCTTGAAATGTTCGTGGAAGTCCCGGGAAGGTTTAAACGGTTTGTATGATCAACGAAGTGGGCACGGGTCAGCTAGTATCATTGTACAAAGTGTGCAATGGAGTCCCCGCTGCATGCTGTTCCACTAGGCCAAACTACTCAACCGAAGGCATTTTTCATAAATACATATTATAGAGTGATTTAAGAGAAAGGTTTGTAATATGTACATACCATTACGATGCGAATCGGTTAACTAAACATAGGAAGTTATCTACGGACGCTTTACCTACACCACGTCAATCTGGGGCCTTACTCTCCAAATTGATTCGACTTTGATTCGGTTTATTTATTTTGATTCTCAGTCGATTGACATGGTAGGGAGTACAAAAACTTATGATCTAATGATTTTCTTGATCCTGGTTAGTTTTCAAGTAATCCACCAATTAAAATACCAAAAGCCGTATAATATCGAACTGATTCGATTCTCGATTGTGTCGGGAGTAAGCCTGCTGGCCCCGTGCTAAGTATCCGAAGAACTTGTGTTACAGGGGGCTTACCCAACATGCTTTTACGTTTGTCGTTATCGAAGTACGCTATTTAAAAATGTATGGAATTGACTTTTGCGTACGACTCATGACGTCCTTAGTCGTAATCGATATTTGTAGTGCTACCCAACTGTACATTTTTGTCGAAGACGATAACAGTAAACTTTTACGCTTTCCAATTGACGATAATGTTATATGAAATGGCTACCCAACTTACACATTTTGACATTTTGTCGAACGCTATCTTATACGTTATTGTTTTCAAGATAACGAAGTCTAAAGAGGTGCTTTTAACTCCGATATCGAACAATATGGCGGATATTTATTAATCAGCTGATATTCTTGTTTAGAGTACAATAGAGTTTAGGTGCTTTGCGATTATTGTTGGCCGCACAACACGAATATACCTAGGAGAGGCGTATATATACAGTAATTGAAGGCAATAGAAGACATTCCCGACATTATTTGTTGTCTCCCGATATAAAACATTGATAACTGATTTATATCCTGTTACTGGCTTTGATCCTATCTATACTGTATTGTTAATGTATTACTAATAAGCTGTTGGTTACCCAAACAAAATAATGCCAAAACAATGCCAAAAACTTAGCAGTGTTTGGCATAATTAGTGAATTACTTACAAGCAAGTGATCTGTAGGTAGTGCAAACTGCTGTTGAAGACAAGATAATATGAGATTTTGGCAAAATTACTAAGCTTTGGTTGGTAGGTAGGTACTCGGATTTGCAAACATAAAAACCAATGCTAAAGACTGCTAAGTGAAAGAGATGATAATGAAAAAGAAATGCTTACTGTATTAAAAATATTTTAGAACTAGAATTAGGTAAATAGAATAATTCATCAGGAATAAGAAAGCATTCATGAACAAAATGTGGCCAAATGGAACTGTAAAAACAAATCTTAGTATACTAAACTATTTCTCATTATACCTACTGACTAATTAAGTGTAAATAAATACAACAATAATAATTGTTAATAAAACATTTTTTTCCAGTATTTGTAATTCATTTAATTCCTTTAAAGTTAAGTAACTTTACTTGTTAATATCTTAACATATAAAACATTGAAAACTGATTCATAAGCTTCAAATTACTTGTAAAACATTAGAAACTAAATAAGTATTAATATGTTTAATTGTTGTAAATCTTAGCAGTTTTTGGCATAATTAGTTTCAAAGTGAATTACTTATATTAAGCAACATCAAAAGCAAGTGAAAATCTGTAGGTACTGCAAACTGGTAGGTGAAGACAAGATAATATGAGATAAAACGTGGCCAAATGGAACTGTAAAAATTAAAAAATCTAAGTATACTAAACTATTTCTCATAATAAATACAACAATAATAATTGTTAATAAAACATTTTTTTCCAGTATTTGTAATTCATTTAATCCCTTTAAAGTTAAATAAATTTACTTGTTAATAACTTAACAACTCACATGACGGTTCCAATCCTACCTAGGATTAGAACCTAGCCTACATGTTCCATAACAAGGTAGGAATTAAAAACCCACCGTATGACGGTGAGTAATAATTATGAAAATGGGATAAAAACACACCAGGCAGTATAAGTAAATATTTATTAATATGAAATGTCAATATTGAAAATTTGAGTGTCCCACGTCATTCTTTGTTTATTTTTCTTTTCAATGCCTTATCGCTGCAGGTCAGCAGGCACTAGATGGTGCAGGTGATGTGTCCTATTAAGGCTGCTGCAGCCGTTGTCTGAAAAAATATATATTATTAGCTTTATCAGGACTTAATATAGATATAGACTTATGTGCTTTCATTCACACAAATATATTAATTATAATTAAACATATCCATTTTGTGATTTGTGAAAACCACTTGTTATTTTATTGTTACCTAGACAGGTGATGATAATATGTTTATATATGGATCAAGTTATATAAATACAAATAAGTTTTATAAATAATGATTAATTAAACAATGACTTTATACAGTAGTTACTTCAATTATACCCAATATTATTATGCCAATGCCTACATAATATTATGCCAATCAATTTCCCATAAGGGTAGGCCGGCACATAATATCTAAATGTAATAAGATCCTAACATCATACTTCATTCACTAACTCACATGGTTATGTTACGGGTGACGATTTTATTGATCAAGGTACACAGTATGAATGGCTACTTTAGCCATTTGATATTCGTGACTGCGTAGTATATACAAAGTCTCCCATTACTCCCATACGAAGTAGATAATATTATACTTATTAATATCGAATATGATGTTATGATAAATGACTGGCTGCCAGGTAGGTACGGAAAGCCTTAAATTGTATACCTACTAAGCACCACTTTTTTGTTCTACCATAATTATTGTTGCCGTTTGCATAAACATTCCATTTAAACACGTTACATAAAAGTTTTATTTACTTACCTGTGTTGTTGTTAACCTCTATTAATGTATGAATTTCTCCGTGATTGTATTACTGATCTATGGCATCGTGCTTTTTTGCACTCTTCATAGTTTGATTACACATCTTCTTCACTAATTACTAATAGCTTCAATACAAGTTCATTGTTAAAAACATCTAAGTAGCAACTCGTCGGCCATTCGGCAGTGTTACCAACTCTCATAAATATTTATGTCCAAACTTACAACAAAAGTCCAAAAATGGTAACAACTACTTAAAAAAAATCCCTAAATTTTCTTATGGCACTGAAAACTATAAATATAATAAAAATAAATTAATACTGATAAAAATGTGATTATGTCCATTATACGTTAAGATACACTACCAACATTATTTTTTATACAGATTGACTTTCAAAATTTTGGTCGTTATAGGTAAGTAAAAAAATAGAGACCCCAAATATAAACCTAAACAATTTTACACCTAAAAACTGCTTGTAGAAATTATTTGCCACCGAATTTAGGGGAAAAACTTCTAGGTTGGCAACACTGGCACATGGTAGTTTGTTGTCTTGTAACATGATAGTCTAGTGACGGATTTGACAGTTGACACAGTTGACACTTGACAGCGAAAATTACGTTTTAGGGCGCCGGAACCAGAGACAAAACGTTTTAAAAATGACGCCAAGACGAAGCGCAATCTTAGTGCATGTTAGGTACGAAATCAATGTCGCTATCTCAAAACAGATAACGTATCTACAGAACTTTACGTAACTAAGCGATGGCATCTTGGGTAAGGGCCCAGGTACCAGACAACGGAAATATATTTAATATTTTTATACGATACAAATATTTAAGATTTACATTATATTGTACACAAATTTAATACACATCCATGACCCAGGAACATTATATTTTTTTTCCATCGGCGGGATTCGAACCCGCGACCTCTCGCTCGAGCACTAACGCGCTCAACCACTGCGCTACGGAAGTCATCAAACACAATTGTAAAATAATTCTCAACTTGTTATTTCTATTAACCCCCATTGGCCCTCACTAATACAGATATTTACTGGACAAGCTGTAGGAACTATGTCAAGTGACTTTTCTGATGTATCATTGGATAGTTTAATATACATTTCTATAAATAATAAAAAAAAGTGTTTAAAAACAATAAACAATAAATAAGTAAATCGAAACCGGTTGTGTATAATTCAATAAATGTTATGTTTAACAACTAATAAAGTGGAAAAAGTGCAAGTAATTTGTGTATTTTTACTGTGTATGAGTAAGGAGGTGAATAAAATATATTTTTGTGTGATATTTTGGTAAATAACAACGTGTTTTTAGTGTTCTATCTACTGAGGTAGAGCGCTCTATGGCGGTAATGAGGTGAAATTACTTAAACGTGTGTGACGGGCATTACTGCGCGAATATAGTGCATGTTAACTTATGTGGAAGTAAACTGTTGCAAAGAAACCAAAAAAGTATAGATACTTATAGTAGATACTTTTTTTTTTTTATTAATAAAATAATACAACTGTTGCTGTTTAATTTTGCAACATCTTTGCAACTGTACAATTTTTATATTTATATATGCTTTTAATTAAAAAAAATTATATTGGTAATTAAACACACTCTCACATTCTTGCACACACACACACACATTTTTTTTTTTTTTTTTTTTCCTTACATAAACACAATTTTTGGCACTTTCATACTCTTAAATCTTGACATTTTAATGCTATTAATTATTATGTTGATTATGTTGATATAGTAGATACTTATGGCTGAAACTATAATACTACTTAAAACAAGGAGACCCCACGAGACCACGAAACGTGTATTTAAAACTATTAATATAGTGAAAATTATCAGTAAGCTTGCGAATTACGATAGCTAAGTTGATCAAATTGTGATTCCTATATCATCTATCAACATCACCACAACACAGAAAAGGCTGGGCATTCGCAGATCTAATAATCATTACAGGCTGATCTGATCAATATCGGCAGCGATGGCCGATGCTATCTCAACTCATTTGAATTCAACATACTGCGAATGTTTTCAATATAGCTACATTTATTTGTAACACTTTTGTACCGCGGTGACGTCATCGATACTGCGTTCCGTATCAATGAGACTAAATTAATATGCCATTTTTTAAATAAAAACTGCTGCTTTAAAATTACAGCACTTTTGGTGCTATATTTTTTAAAATTGTATATCGGATGTAAAAAGAACAAACAGTATAACTTTGGGATATGATTATACTACCTTTTCTCATCCTAGAAATATATTGCGTACGCACACACATGTAGGAATAATACGCCGTAATCTTTGAAACGCTGTAGAGATTTGTGGTTTTTAATCGACATTCAAAAAAGGAACACGCTTACGACATGCATAAACTCCCTCTTAACTTCTGTTACCAAAGGGGTAAATTTGAAATTCAATTTATAGTCCAATTTCGACAATGACCTTGTATTAGACTCCCAAAAACACATCGTAACATAGCCCAGGCTGCCGGGCTGCCCAGCACACGGGGCTAATTGGCTGGAGATGGTTATCAGGGCGCTGATAAAATGGAATAGATAACATTCTGTAGTGACTTATTAAGGCCGTTCCCAGAATAATATTAGATGGTACGATACGCAGCGTGTACGGACGGCAAAAAACTAATACGTTTTTCGCTGATGGTTATGTTATGATAGGTGTTGAATCGGATTTTTTTTTAAGATTTCATTCCAAAGAGTTATTTAATAATCTCATACCAAATATGAACTTAGAGGTCACTTTAGTGTTTATGATTACTCTGAGATAAAATTCAATTTATAATATCTTTAGGGACCTTTTAACACCGCGTTAATCTGCTCCAGTGCTAAGCTCTCGAAGAACTTATGTCAGGGGTAATCGACACTTAATACTTTTATATTATGCATATCTTCTATACTACTATTATAAAGCGGAAGGGTTTGTTTGTTTGTTTCAACGCGCTAATCTCAGGAACTACTGGTCCGATTTGAAAAATTCTTTTTTTGTTGGATAGTCTATTTAGAGAGGAAGGCTTTAGGCTATATAACATTACGCTGCGATCAAAAGGAGCGAAGCGTCAGTGAGAAATGTTGCAAAAACGGGGAAAATTATTCACATTTGGGGAATTTCATTGCGTGCGCTGCATAAACGGCTTAAGTAACTCAAAAACCACGCGAACGAAGTCGCGGGAACAGCTAGTTATATATAAAAGAGCGCCCGTGACATAGTGGATAGACCGTTGACTGGCACTCGAAGGGGTTTGATTACCTGGCTGTGCCAATGAGACTTTTTCAGATCTCAAGTACATTATACGGATGAAAACATCGTGAGGAAACCAGCACATGGCTGTTCTCAGACGTATTGATCAGTCATTCCTCTGGTAGGCCGACTATGTTGTGAGAATGCTGTATGTGCTGGACAACCATGCGACATTTAAAACCGCCCGTACCAGGCACTACAGTATTTAAAAAGTGGTTAATTCGCTCAGAAAAACAGACAATGTTTTGATTAGAACCCACGACCTCAAGCATAAGAGACGACGGGCTAACCGCTGAGCTACAGAGACCAGTTACCTGCACGGCACTATCAAAGATAATCATGTCCATTTGTCAAGCTGTACCACCTAAACTCCGCATGCTAGACCGTGGGAGCATCTCGTACAAACTGTAGTTGCGGACGGTACCCGGTATCTGCGATCAGAACGTATCGCGTTGTTTTGCGAAATTGGTCCCGATCGCGGCTGACGCGGCTGATAGACCATCAGCCCGATACAGCATCAGCCGTCTCCCACGTACACGATGTTCCGTTTGATAGCAGCCTTAATTATATTGTACCTAGTCATCACAAACGTAATAATAAAAGCTGCGTCTACGCCCATTTCGTTGATAAGCAAACTAGACTCTGCCCAAGTGTGTGCGCAATATACATGAGCAGTCTTTCTTGACGTCGTGACTGACATAACTGGCGAATGATCAGGTCTAGGTCGGAGGCTATTTACTTGCCTATCCGACGCATTGATCTATAGATAGACGCCTCCGTGGTCTTGTGGTTTAGAGCCTAGCTCTCGAATCAGAGGTCGTAGGTTCGATTGCCGCGTTGGAACATCAAAACATGTCGTTTTCAAGTTTGTTTAGGACAATGCAGGCTGGTCACCTGATTGTCTGACAAGAAAGATGGTCCATGCGTCGGATGGGCATGTAAAAAGTTGGTCCTGCGCCTGATCAGTCGTGTCGGTTATCCGTCTCAATGGGCTACGAGAGTAAAGGAAGAGAGAGTGCTTCTAGATATTGCGCACACACTTGGGCACTATAAAATAATTCCTGTGTAGTTGGCCTGGTTTCAATGAAACCGGCCAGCGTCACCGAAATCGGTGTGGGAGGCGTTATTATTATACGTAGTTATTAATAAAAAAGTTACCCTAGAGGCATTATCCAGGAACGAAACAGGGGTCGAAAGAAGGTGTCTACACACCTTTATTATTATTGTTTAATTGTTATAAAATGTATTGGATAATGAAGTGTAATCCTTTAACATATCTGTGAAAGTGTTGATAAGTGTGCACAATAAGTGAATAAGGGAAAATTTCGATGTTTTCGGTTTGTTTACCTTTCGGTTAAATTTAGCAGGGACGAACTATACCAGGGAGGCATAAAATAATACGAAGGCTGATCATCGGTAGCTTATCGAGCTGAAAGATAGTCGCGAAAAAGATACTTTTACGGAATATTATAGAAATCGATCACTAATAACAGTAAATACAAATATACATAATGTCATGGCCGACTGGCCTCAAAGATTGAGATTTTAGATCTATTGTATCAATAGATGACCGTGTCTGCACAGTACGTGCAAGTGTAGTGGGACATTAATTTATTAGAGGGTATATCGGAATAGCTTTATCGATACCAGCGGCGAAGGGTGGTTCAGAAGAAAGACCTAGCCTGTATAATCCGGTATACCACTTTTAAACTGCTATACTCAAAGAATACACCCAAAGGGCTCAGTGATAGCGCATCAGTATTCGAACAATTCGAAAAACATTCCAAGCCCATCAAAGGAACAAAAAGGTTGAGGTCCAACTAGGGGCCAGGGAACTTACTCTTCAAACTGATTCGATTTTAATTCAGATTCGATCGTGACGCGTACTCCCGAATAAATTGACGTTTGCAGTACAAAAAGTGACGATCTAACGATTTTCTTTATCCTGGTTACTTTCAAAGTAATCCACCAAATAGAATACCAAAATCCGTTGAGATCTAACTGATTCGATTCTCGATTGTGTCGGGAGTAGAGCTGCTGATCGAGTTTGTTCGATACCTTCCAGTCCTACTTTAGTCTTAATCATTGATCTAGGATATCCAGTCATAACAGATACAATGGTTAAATTGATGTTATTTATACAATCGATATATCAATTTCCATTAATTGAAATCGTGATCAGCGATAAGATCGCACGTGGGCGCGAGATCCGCAGATTGTGTACCTGTTGTATGACTTGTATGGTAATACCACCACTGATATCATTGGTGTTACTCATAGTCCAGCGGGCCTACTCCCGACACAATCGAGAACCGAATCCGTTCCATATCAGTGGTTTTTCGTATTTTATTTGGTGAATTACTTAGAAACTAATCAGGATAAAGAAAATTGTTGGATCGTAACTTTTTGTTCTCCCGACCATATCGATCGTCTGAGAATCAAAATAAACAAATGTCAATTTATTAGGAAGTACGCGGCATGATCGTATCTGAATCAAAATCAAATCAGTTTGGAGAGTAAGGCCCCTGGCCTCTCATTCAAAACACCAGCGCTATTATCACATAGGAAGTTCGAAAACAAAATCGTATAGGGTTCGACATAAGGTTCACTAAATGACAAGCGAATTCGAATGTCACTAAGCGAAGCTAATATGTCAAATCCATTTTCGAACTTCGTAAGTGACAATAGAGATTCTTGAATCAGAACCCTGGTTTTAGTAGACATATAAAAATAAAAACACACACAACCACACTAAAAAAACGATACTACGTAAATTTACACTCTAGACAAATCTTAATGGTTTTTGGAGTGTATAACAATTGTATGTAACTTTATGAAAATAAATAAATTAAAAAATATATTATAACGGGTGTAAAAAGAGCAGTCACTATAACTTTGGGATATGATTATACTACCTTTCCTTATTTTGGAATTGTATTTTTTTTTATTTATTTTTTTTTTTTTTACTTTCTACCGTTTCTTATTTTTGGTGGCAAAAAAACCGTCTTTTTACACCAATTATATATTATAATTATTAGTAATGTTATGTATGGCACAACTATATAAATGATATAGCATATGTAATAAAAGTCCGTGGGGTGCAGAGGAAAGAATGTCACCTCCCCGCCTTTCCCGTGGCTCAAAAGGCGACATGTGAGAGGAAACATGTGTCCGGTAATGGGCAGCAGCGTTTCCGCTTTTTTATAACGTTTACAAAAAATCGAATAATATGAATTATACTCGAATTTCGACCACAAGGTCACCTCTAATACTAGCAACTCGCGTTCCTCAGTGAGCCTAGTGCGAATTTTTATCGCTGCTCACGGTGAGAAAGTTAGGTACAATTTCTTTGTCATCGAATTAGTTCCCATAGTTTGATACTAGGGGCGCTGTTGCCATACAAATTGGATTCAACTTCCTCACCGTGAGCAGTGAAAAAAACTCGCACTAGGCTCACAGTTCCCAGTAACACAATCTGTGCGATACGCCGCTGGAGTCGTGACGCACGGGGCGAAGGTGACGCGCCGCCCACCGCGCGGCTCCGCCACTGCGTCAGGGGCGGATAGCGAGTGGGCTCCAAACTTGACGAACAAGAATTCTTCCTACAAGACTTTAATGAATGCTGAAACGATAGTTAAATTAAGTGGCGCTCAAGACATGCTGACCTTATTCCGCTAAGGAGTGACAGTGACATAATTAGCGTATCAGTATTCGTCCGTAACTGAGGCCTGACTCTCCAAACTAATTCAATTTTGATTTAGATACGATCGTGCTCCGTACTCTCGAATAAATTGACGATTGTTTATTTTGATTTTACATAAATAAATAAATTTACAGTATCTTTATTATCTTTCTCTATTGTATTGGGTCAATAACCATAATTATTATTATAAAATTTTTTTCTTTACTACCGATAGTAATGGACGAGATGAATAATGTTAACTCAAATATTTTAGTCAACAATATAAATTTGAAAATGTGTTGTGATTTAAAGTTTAGTTTACCCCCACTAAATGAATGAACAAGGCACTTAATCTTCTACATAATTGAACCTTCTATATTCTCAATCAAATTCGCAATAAACTATACCAATAAGAATCGCCTATGACTTAAATCATAAAGGCTGGCACACACAGGCGATTTAGTCCTTTGTTGTGCGAAGAAAAATGGCGCAGCGAGCGATACTGCCGAGATGTGCGATACGCGGGTGTGTCATGGGAATCGCGGGTGAGGTATGGAGCTTAAACTATAGTTCGTCCCGTTTAATTTTAACCTAAACGTAAACAAATCAAAAATCACCGAAATTTTCAAATATTCACTTACTGTGCACTTTCAATATTAAAGGATCCATTTTATAACAATTAAACAATAAGTATATTTAAACATGAAATGAAAAACTTTCACAGTAAAAATACGCCATTTTGACACAGTAGATTATAGTCTATACTATAGACTCTATAGTCTATGGATTAATGGTTGTGTCATAGACGGGTTTGTTTACGTTTGGGTTAAAATTAAACGGGACGTACTATAACTAGGAGCCACTCATATTTTACGTATTATGGCGAAAGGGGTTAGACTGGATTGTTCTTTTTACGTAAAAAATGCGGTAAAAACGGGAGATACTCAGGGGATGTATCTCAAGAACTGTTATAGCTAGACAGTTGAAATTTTTACACATAACATGCCTATTGCCGCAATAACAACAAATACTAAAAATAAAATAAATATTGAAGGGGGGGGGGGGTCCCACTTCTCATGACAAACGTGATTTTTTGCGTTTCTTTCTCTTACTGACCGAATGAAATCTAGTAAAAATCATCTTATGTGAATGGCGCCCAAGTATTGACCCCGCACATCCCCTGCGGGACATGACAAAGGGGAAAAAAGAGAGCCTCAAGGCTATGGAAAGCCGCAAGGCTGTGCCTCCTCAATCTGGAAAGAAAAAGAGCAGGAGGTGCGATGAGGAGGGCTTCATAATGGTAGAGAGAAGAAAGAAGAAGCCTGCCGTCCGCAACCATCGCGGCACCGCACCCTGCGGACCCGAGCACGCCGCTGTACGTGTCCCGCTTGCACTGGTCCATGGAGGTTAAGAGGAAACACCACGAATTTTTTTCCATACAAAAATAGAGGTCTAGGGGATTTCTATTTCCTCCCTGGATAATACCTCTAGAATAACTTTTTTTTTCCTGAATATTTATGGATATTGTTTGTACGTCTCTATTTTTTCCTTTTTTTAATAAATTAATTATTTAAAGAGATATGGACGTTTAAAAACCTAAAAAAATGGCCAGACTGTCGGCTATGTTTAAATATCTAGGAAACAGATTTGACTACAATAAACAACAAAAGCAAAAAATAGGAACCTAGCTCAATTCTTTTTTTAGCTAATACAGAAAAAAATATTTAAATCGGTTAAGTTTTGGAGGAGGAACCAGAAATCCCCTAAACGTCGATTTCTGGTACTTTTAATAGGTAATTTCAGTCCAAGTTGCAGTTGTCTCTATCGCGCTAGTGCTGGCTAGCTAAGGCACTGCGAGACAGCAATAGATTTTATAAATACCTATATTGTATTTCTCTCAACCGTGGTGTTTCCTCTTAAGGACGTCGTGGACTACATCCGGAAGAAGGCGTCCCTCCCCTTGAAGGTGGAGCGTCTGGAGTCTCGAGAATCCAGACGCTCACAGTTTCAAACAACGGTTCGTTTGTGTTGAGAGTACGGACTCGTTTTCTTTCAACCTTCGAGACGGAGGAGCTCTGGCCGACGGGTGTGGTCTACCGGAGGTTCTGGGGGTGACTACGGAATGAAGCGCGCTACACGTCGCCGACAACACGTGTTAAAATGTATTTTAATTATGTATTTAATTTATGATATGACCCTATGCAGCCCGAAATAAATAGTATTTAATTTGATTTTAAATTTAAGCACTTTTAGCTACCTAAACATAAGTGTTGACAAATTTTGTTTAAAAAAAAAATATGATCAACTTTAAAGCATCTTCATAACACCCGATTTTAATAACACAATGTACATTTAATATTCACGTCATTCCAAGAAGGAGCCCGATGGGTACAAAAGAAATCGCGATAATCAATATAATAGGAGCGTGTAACGTGATATGGAGGTGGGTGGGCGCATTTGTCCGCTCCCGTGCGCGATGCTATCCGGCACTAGCAGTGTTTATGCCCGCGCTTAACACATTTGTTACCCGGGTCAATCTTAATTCTGTACAATTGGGTACTTGACTGTTGGCCGGTTTATGTAACGCTTTAACAAATATATGATCAACCAACATGGAATTACAATATTGAACGCTGATTGGTGGAACATTATCAGAGAGAAATGAAGGGATTTTATAATTAGGTACATCACGCTCGCACTTTCAAAGCTGGTTAAAATACCACAGATAAGCTAAATTCACGAAAGACACCGATTAGTAGATATACGATTTGAATCAATATTTTTAGTAACTGAATAGCTTTTCAGAAACCGGCCGTTTTTTTAATACAGAACACATGGATAGTGTTCTGTATTAAAAAAGTTAATAAAAGAAATGTCTTACTAAAATCTATATTTTTAGAAACTATTAAATTTTTTTATAGATAGCGCGAAAGCTGTGTTGTCTCCCACTCTGTGGTATTTCAAGTAAAGTATGTTAGCAACTTCTGAAATAACCATGGATGATTAAATTTTTAACCGACTTCAAAAGAAGGAGGACGTTCTCAATTCGACCCGTTTTTACCACTTAAAAAAAAACTACAACCCGACTTCGCAAAAAAGGGTCTAAAAAGGCTGAAACAAGAAAAATAATTCAATTTGAAATCCAGATATGCATAGGTACAGATATGGTCATGGTAGAGCCGTGGTCGTACCCACTATAATTGGGATTGTATTTTTCACAGCAGACGAATATTATAGATTTATTTAGCGGATATTTTTAGACCCTTTTTTGCGAAGTCGGGTTGTAGTTTTTTTTAACTTTTATTTTATTTATTGTAAGTCCTTATCGTTACCTATTTATAATAATAGATACATATAATAGATAGCCCGTTAAGGAGGTAGTGAATTCGTTAAATATTCGTTAAATTAACATCAGATATCTTAATAAAATGTAATTAGATCTTGTTGCGGGTGTTACACGTGTCGCCTATCATCCATTACATTTGAATAACCAATTGACAGCACAACAAGAAGAACACGGTGCACCGGTGTACCGCCGCGGACGATACAATCAACAATTTTTGTGTTTGTTGTTGTTTTGTTTCAAGCGTTATTGTTCGATAGCGATTGGGATCTTATTGTCCCGTAGTGGGTGTCACTCTGGGACCCGGGTGTCACTTGCGGTCTCACTAATCACGATGCTTTATTGTTTCATTATATTTTTATTGGACATTTTCCTTGAGTACAGGACTTCAATTTTCTTTGTTACCGACATAAGTATGACGTGTTTTGAAGGTATTAAAATGTTGACTAATTTTCATTCTTTGTCTTATGCGTATTGTTTTTTTATTAGGCTAACCTTGTAAACATGTTCGTCATGCATCGAAATATTTGTAATTCCATTCAATAGGAATTCTCTTAAATGCACTTTTTTTATAGCCAGATCGGTTGTTAGCTAATTCCACCCATGATCTGTCACTACACCAGAGGGATGCCAAAACCCTTCTGGGCCTCTGAAGCCGAAGGATGACTCTTCCAGTGTAAGCATTGCTCTTCCACTGACTATCTTTGGGCTTTGCAATGCCTACTTTACACAGATCTTTCATCCGATAGCAACAAAAATTTCAGTAACAGTTGCCCCATTTCATTGAAATCAGATTGTGTAGACATTGCTCACAAACTAAACACTACAAAAGATAACACTTTACTCTCGTAACCCAGTGCACAGGCACCGGACCAAATTTTAACTTTTCAGACAATGTGGCGATCAGCCTGCATTGTCCTAACCAGACTGAAAGCAACATTTTTGTTGATCCACCTTGGGAATGGACCTCTCAGAAAGGAACTCAGAGTAAACCTATTGGCCATGTTGTCATATTTTTCCGATTATCATCAATTGGCATGTACACAAATCAATATAAGCTTAAGGATTATTTAAGGGGGCTATGGAATTGGCAGCTGGTGCTGGCGGGCGGCCGGCAGGGCGGGCGGCAGGGCGGGCGGCCGGCCAGCGCGAGTTGGCACCGCACGGATCTAACGGTCCCCGATATTTACTAGCGCCCACAGCCTAACGTAAACTTACTGATACGTTTTTATGGTAGCGCTATCTAGGAATTTTATGGAACAGACCAGGAGATGACCTGATGGTGAACAATTGGAACAACGGTACACCATCAGTCGAAACCTCTTCAATGCTAGCACAAAGAAGAAGTGAGTAAGAGGCTTTTTATGTATAGCTATATATATTAGAATAAAACAACTTTTTTAAATATCATATCTAAGAGTCTTGCCCGAGCAGTTAGTAGTTCGTTTGTAACATATAATTTTATATTTATATTTTTAATTTCATGACAAATATTTATATCGAAACGAACTACTTATGGCTGCGACATATACATCTGGAAAAATTTTACCGACATAAGTATGACGAGCAGTTAGTAGTTCGTTCCGATATAAATATTAGTCATTAATATAATATAATAAAATTATATCGAAACGAACTACTAACTGCTTGTCATACTTATATCAAAAAATATATTCACACATTTTTATCTGTACGAGCTGTTTGACGCTATTTAATGACCGCGCTAATAATTCAATCAAATAAGCAGATTCAACCAGATGACTGCGACATATATAAATAGTGTTGACACGCAGTGTTAGCAATATGCTTACGGCCGTTCTAATGTGCTAAATACGCTTTGTCTTTGATGCGGCCCGCTGCGACCGGACATTATGTGTGCAGTACCTTTAGCATTTTTGGAAATTTGAGAATAATCTCAGTACTAACTTGCTCAAATATACTGCGGCATGATAGACCGACTGGATTTGAAAAAGGAGGCTGGCAGCGAATGTATTAGGACTGAACAATATCGGGATCGATCGCACTCGTTTGGGAGATCTTCAGCAGTGGACGAAGGCTTATGATGTTAATTTACCATACTCATTTTAAAGTTAAACCTTCAGTAGTAGACGTAGATTGATTATTATAATTCTAGACATGTTTGAAAGTTAAAACGGCACAATAGTCAAAACAATCGGTCCGTACACCCGCGATCAGCACTTCGGCACTTTTCAGTCGGCGCCTCATTTACATGTCCCATTTCCTAAACGGCCATTTGCAAGAATACTGCATTGGTTGATACGTGTGTGGTCCAAGTTATGTTCGCGGAGCGATTACATTAGCCGTTGAGAAGCTCGCAGCACCACATTGGTGAAAAAAAAGAAGGTATTGAAATTAAAATACGAATTACATAAACATTAAACATATTGTACTTTTACAATATGTTGTATAATATAATTATTGTGATCTAAACAGTATTTTTTATATAGGCGCTTCACAGCACGTCGATCTGGCCCCAGTAAGTATCAGAAGATTAGTTCTTCTACTTAAATACTTTTATACTATACCACAAAGTAGATAGTAAAACTATACATACATTTAAGATCCATGATCAAGAATTTTTGTTCTTACGGCGGGATTCGAACCCGCTACCTCCGGCCCAAGCACCAATGTGCTCAACTACTGCGCTATGGAGGTCGTCAAAGCTATTCACAACGGGTTTAATAAAACAGGAATGCAATTTGGTTAAATCGCTTCAGCGTGTAACTTGTAGCAAAATTATTGTGCATTTTTCGTTTTTAAACGTGGCAAATTACACATAAGGCATGCAGTAGCATTGTATTAACATTTTTATGGCCCATATATCTGGGCCATATATCTGGCGGCGGATCGACGGAGGCTTTGGCGGTTTATGCCTTCGGTTCTGCCACTTAAGCGGTAATTGTGGTCATTTGCCGAACTGTGCTCTGTTATTTATAGGGCATTATGTCTTTGTAGAAGCGATGGTTTAAAATATTTTAGATTTCCCCATGTATTGGCACATAGATTTGTTTAATGCCTGTACTATGATAAATATTTTAAACAGTATTGCTTTAGTTTATTTTACGACTGTATGTCATGTATCACTGTCGGTAAATCATACTTGGTATTTTTTTTAGTTCCACTTTAAACACTTACCTAATTAATTGCTGTATTTTATTTACAGTACGAATATTACAAATTACTAATAGTACTGTATTATGCCAAAATGTTTTTTTAAATGGCAGCAATATGAGTAGTTAGTTGAAGCGTTTTTTGAATACAGTAAAAACTATTTCCGTTCATTATTTTAAGAGTTTTTTAAGAAGTCTTAAAACCTAATTACCTTATATTAGGTTTTGGACATTAAATACAAGAATTATATACATGTTGTAAAAAGAGCAGTCACTATAACTTTGAGATACATATTTATATATTATTTGAGATTATACTACCTTGCCTCACTTTGGAAATGTATTTTTTTTGTCAAAAACTAAAAATTTTTTTTTTTACTTTTTACCATTTGTTATTTTTCTATCGCAAAAATAACATTAAAGCAAAAAATATTTTTCTTTGTTTATGACAAAAATAAATACATTTCCAAAATGAGGCAAGGTAGTATTATCGTATCTCAAAGTTATGGTGACTGCTCTTTTTATACCCTTTATACACATTATAACACATTGTTATAATGTGTATAAAGGTTATAATGTCTTCTCGGCGGGCTAGGGTTGAACCGGGGTAGCCTTTTTGTTGACTTTCCGAAAAAAGCTTATTAAGTTTTATTTGGAAATAAAATATTTTGAGTTTTGAATGTCATGAACTGACTGATGGTTTCAAGAAACTTTTTAGTACAGACATAATTATATTCCTTGACAATTCCTATTACCTATGTAGGGTTTCTGACGCTGATTCTGATGATGGAGAGGCTTTAAGTAGAGCAATAGAACACATACAGGTTTTATTTAAAGTTATTCGATACCAGTATTGATAGCTTATCGGTAATGTACGCGTTCGTTTTGTAACAAACCAAATAATTGTGTAGTGCGGGCTGACACACGGCTCCAGAGAATGTCAAACGTTTTGCACGTTGTACACACATGACGTGCGTATGGCATGCCGATAATATTATTGAATGATTATTGAAATATACTTTATAATAATATACAAATAAATACATATTTTATATCTATGTATATTTAGTGCAGCGCAAGACTTAGCTTATTATTGAAGTAATATATTACGAGAGTCCACGTTATAATCTATAGTTATATGTTTATCTATAGTTTAATTTAAGTACGTAAAGTGTTTATTTTAAGTTTAATAAGAAAATGTATTCTAATAAAATAAATAAACAGTTATCGCGTTGTGGGTTCGATTCCCGCGTAGCTACAACAAAAAATATTGTTTTCAAGTTTGGTTAGGACAATGCAGGCTGATCACCTGATTGTCTGACGGTCCTGCGTCTGATCTCCCGCCTGTCGTGTCGGTTATCCGCCTCACTTATCTTCGAGATTAAAGAAAGACACAGTGCTTCTGTGTATTGCGCACACACTTGGGTACTATAAAATAACTCCTGCGTAGCGGGCCTGGTTTCAATGAAACCATCCACCGTCACCGAAATCGGTGTGGAAGGCATTATTTTTATGAAATATTTGCCGTAATTTGAAGTTGTTGTTTAAGTTCCCCAACACACTCGCCGCGCTATCGTCACGTGTGTATCGCTTATAAAGTTGGTAAAACAATGGCTGGCGAAACGATAAGCAACATATAAATAATTGGTCTACGATAAGTCTAATTAGCGGGTGCGATGTAATCGGCTCTCGCGCTATCTCGCGTCGCGTCGCGGGCAGGAAACACCGCGATAGGGAACTCATATGCGGCAGTCGACAAACTGTCGCACCCCACGTGCACCTGCTGCTGCTGGCCAGACGGAGGGCACAGGATTATCATAGAAACATAATATAATCAAACAGATAATCTATATATATATATATAAATAAATTGCAGATTGTTAGTCTCGCTAAAACTCGAGAACGGCTGAAACGATTCGGTTTACGATTTTAGTCTTGAAATATACGTGGAAGTCCAGGAAAGGTTTAAACGGTTTGTATGCTCAACAAAGTGAGCACTAGTCAGCTAGTCTTATATAAAAAAAATAATTGCTTTTCGTTAGTCTCGCTAAAACTCGAGAACGGCTGAACCGATTCGACTATTTTTAGTCTTGAAATATTCGTGGTGGTGCCGGGAAGTTTTCAACGGTTTGACACAAACTGTTTCTATGCCCAACGAGGTGGGTCAGCTAGTATTGTAATGAGAAAACTAAATTTCTAAAAGATTATATTAAAACACGATCCTGGAAAATGTTGTTCTTTCGAACCCTAAGGTCGTCAAATATCAAACTAAAGAATCCAAGAAACCAGCATTTATCAGCACCAGCAGACGATAGTCGCCGAGGGGGGCGTCAGGAGGGGTGTAGGGGGGAGCAGTAAGATCTCGCTGCATCGCGATTAAGATAGCGAACATTTGTAGCTATCGCCCGATATGCCGATTGAGTTTTACGGCGAGGCCGATCGGTGACACACGGACCTGTGAGTAGACAAGCTAATTTATGAGTTTATATCTTTTATACATTTTACTGCAATTAAGTATACTTGTGATAAAAACTTTAAAGTTATATTTAACTATGACAGTACATTCTAGAGTTAAGATTTAACACAGGACTCTAGGTTATTAATTTAACCCTAGTCCTAATGATCTTTAGAGAAATAATGATAAAAACCAAACTGATTTAGTTTATAAATTAAACCTTTCTTTTTAATGTTCGTACTATGTATAAGTATTATTTAATGCGCTTTATATTTGTTATCGGTAATTTTAAACATAATATTCCTGTAACGAATAAAACTTAATATAAAAGCCATAACGTGAACAGTTTCAACCGTAACACGTTCAGTCCACATTAAACAAGCGCTGGCGGCCTTTACAAAAATAAGTAACAGAGGCGGCGATAGCGATCTGCCCAGGATTTATATTCGCGATAAGGCGGGCGGGCGGCGGGGCGGTGGGGCGGGCGGGCGCCGATAAGCCCGGCGCTGATAACGCCGCCCGCCCTGATCTGATTAAATAGCCCGCCTTATCAGTAGCGAGCCCCGAGGATCTACGTAGAGTAATGTTGGAGTTTTTGTTTTATATTTTTTGCTTATTATTGTATATTTTATAATTATGTTATATTTTTTGTTAATATAGTAATCATTAACAATTACACATACATTTCTAGTAAGTGAAGCATCAAAGGCTACTACTCTTTTAAATAATATTATATACTAATCTATTGTGTTATTTAAAATGTATTTCACTCAATTTGTTGTAATGACATTAAAACGTAAAAAGTTTTAGAGAAATTTTATTTTTATTTAAAATACAATAAAATAACACCCAAAAAATGAACAAAGGGCACTTTTACAAGTCATTAATACAAACAGAAAATTCTACTAACATTAAATATTTAGAAAAAAATGTTAGTGGAATCGGGCGTTACAATACGTAATAAAATTTTATAAAAAAAAAAAAATACAAGTCTCTACATACAACTACTCTGTGCTAAATATGAATACGCTGCGTTGTCTTAGGAATCCGTCAAACAGATGAGATAAGGTGAACTTTTGCGGTGCTCGCCCCCTTCCCCATCGCCCCATCCCCATCCCCCGCGTCATCCCACACGCCTTCCCCCATGCGAAATATGTGTGCTCACTCAAATTAAACCTTTGAATATTTTTATCATTATCTGATAAGCGAGATTTGGAGTAGCTTATGGAAGTTCATTATTTTACTATAGTATAATAAATAGTGTTATTATTATACTAAGTTACTAATATTTTACAATTATCTAATTAATTACTTTTTAATCGACTTCCAAAAAAAGGAGGAGGTTCTCAATTCGGCCGTTTTTTTTTAAATATTTACTATTGAATTAAAAAACTATTGTATAATTATTATATTTTAAATTGATTTCAATAGATATTTTAAGGTTTTTATTATCTGACATGCCATGCAGTCTGGTGGTCCACATGTATTTTATGAAAATAAAGATTTTTCATTACTAAAAAAAAACTTAAAAACTTATATCTTCTTAATTAGGTATTGTTGGATAGCTAATTAGCTACAAAGTTGTTTAAGGCCCGTATTAATAAAGAAATCTCAACCAAGACGTCAAACTCAAGACAGCATTTGAGATGACGTTCGAATTAATAGACATTACTTGAGCACCTAGCTCAAGAAAGGTGTCTCAGCCGGGGCGAGCATTGTCAACAGCTGTCAAACTGCTACTTGGATATGTCAACTTACGAAAGTGACGTCACACGACAAACTGATACTTGGATACGTCAACTTAGGTGAGTGAGGCATAATATGTCACTAGTTGTCAATGTGTTTTAAGCTGTTTTTATGATTAATCTAGGCTTTTCTTTGAACTATTATTTTGATTTTGGTGACCTTGGCTTCTGATACGTGTTTTAGTTATTGTTATTTGTTTTACATAAGAAACGGAAATCTACGATTTTGGCACCTGTACATGGTTATACAATACAGACGACCGTAAACTACTTGATTATTAGTACTTATGTATTAGTACTTGGCGACTCCCAGAGCTTACAGAAGACGTGGTGATTCGCGAGGCAAAAAAGACTTGAAAGGTTAGATATGTATGGTAAAAATATTGCCAATAAACATCCAGTGAAACGATTCCTGTTTGCGTCATTCTCTGTGGGAAATATGTTATGAGCCAGAAAATCGATATACTGTTCAGGCAGATGATCATTATTTTGATGTGGATGTCTGAAGAAACTAATTATAATTAGTGGACATTACATAGTGTACACAATCAATCAAACACAAATTCAAAAATGAGGCATCTTCAACGTAAAAGACGAATGATTGCAACTCTATAAATGTATAAATAAATAAATTTGTATCATAGTAAGTAGTATCCCATCTGGTGAAGCAACCAGATAATTATAGTCTTTTCTTGCTAACAAGTAAATGATAATGTTTAATTTGTGCTCATTGTTTGCAAAATATTTAGCATGTCAAACTTTTAAATTCAATAGGTATTGTGTTGTGGCTCATATTTTGAAGACATCTCTTTCCAATATTTTACTGGCATATTTTCACTTTGTTGTCTCTCATAGATGTTAAATTAATTGATTCAAAGTAAATCAATTGATTCAAATACATATATCACACCATCAAATACAGGGCCAATTGTACTTGCACATACAGAGATTTTTGTAATTTATAAGTGTATATTGATGCAAGAAAATGGAGCTTACAGCATTTTCATTCTCTTGCATCAATATGTTACTGAAAATGCTCTAAATAAGGTAAATCCTAAGACTTAAGAGTAAAACCTAAGATTTACCAACTGTGAATGGTAAAAGCTCCAATGATTTTACAATTCACACTTTATCAACATTCACTTGGTACCTACCTACTATAATATTACTGTTGCCTACATAAAAATATGTAGGTATGTTTTTGACTGAAACAAAATATGAAAGAATTAATCTTTCTTTTATTCCCGACAAACTTTTACTAGCTGTTAGTGGTAAAACCTTTATTAAAAAGAATAATATATTGAATTCTATTAACAAAAGCCTGAAAATTTTTACCAATTTTCATATCTCCTTACATTTACCAACTCACGTCAGTAAATCCTAAGGCTTACTCGAGAATGAGAATGTCCAAGGACAAAGGAGTAAAGAAATTATTTATAAGTTGCTAGCATTGCTGGACTTATAGAATTTATTTTATGAATATCATTTTACAGCAATTCTATTTAATAAATATTTATATTATAACTATGAAAGAATACAGAATATAACAACTTTTGAAACTATTACTTTTTTATTTCTACTTAAAATACCTAATTTCTCTGAAGTTACTTAACATAAAGTATACTATGAAGAATATTTTTGAGCCTTATGGCTCATAAAATTGATTCAGTTCAGATTTTAATATTGCATTCGTTTTGGATAGATGGTAGACCTTTTAATCTTTCATTAAGTTAACTTTAGCTGGCTACTTTTTTATTTGCCTTTGATTGAAGATTCATGGATTTTGTGCATTTCCTTTAAGACAATAATATTAATTCTGAAACCTTTATTCTGAAAATAAATCTTGCACATTAAAGCCTGTCAATGTGCTTACTTGTAACATCTGAAAACATGTTAAAACAATAACTTAATAAGCCTCCTGGAGAATAGTAATTCAATATTTTTACTGTATTTTTAAGTGTTTAATGCAACTTTCTTATTTTATGAGCACCCATTTTCTATCATTTATGCACACTGCGATATCGCCTTATTTTTCAAAAAAATATAATTAAATAATGGTAATCTTATATCTATATTTTTAAGAAATAATAAATTGTTTGTTGTGAGGTTGTGGGAACCACAGCCCAACTGGCTTAACTTTAGAATCTTGTTCATATATTATTGTGCATATGGTAATTTTATGGTTGAGGTTTTAATTACAAAGCCATTTTGCCACTTCAAAACACATATCCATAGTTTTTGACTTAAATTAAATGCTTAAAAATACATAAAATCGAAAAAAATAAATATGTTGACATTCCGCCATGTTGACTTTTCTTTGAGTTTGACAATTCCTCTTCTTCTTCTGCTTTTTTGGCATCTACTGCCGTCAAATCGTAACAGAGTTATAAAATAATTATTGTACGTAAAAGTTGTTAAATATTTATTTTATTTTATTTTGTTTCATATTATTATTATTGTTATTTTGAGTTAGAAATATTTTTATTTTATTTTATGACAATAATAAATAGAAGAGCTGTTGTCTTTATGATAATGGCCAAGTATTATGTTAAGCGTTGAATACACCTCTAAATTTACCAAAATACATTTTAAAATTTTATTTAATATTAATAACGCTAATATTAGTAAATTATTATTATCTAAACTATACTAAATAATTAAGTTATGCGTTATATGTAGGTACATAATGCCCGGTTATTATAAAAAAAATATCATAGTAGGAGTGCGATTATTATTATAGGTACAATATACACGCAGACACGTCAAACTTATAAAAAACTGTTTTCGTCGGGGGTTAAAATATTATAATATAGGTAGTAGTAGTCATTCAGCGTGGGGCTCATGGGGGTGGACTTCAAAATCCTCCAAATGAGCCGCACGCTGAATGACAGTATATGATTGGGCAATGTGTGTTACGCATATTCCCTCCCCGCACCGCGTCAAATTTAGTTTTATTATCAAATTGCCCAATTTTCACGTAGCAATATCATAAAGAATGCGCAATGAGATAAATAATGAAGTTTATATTTTAATGGATCACTTCACCCGTTATAGCTAGACATTATTCAAAATGCCCGCGCAATATTAATAATGCCCCCATTATTCACTGGTCCATACCGTACCTAAAAGCTACACGCAGAAAAGTCAAAAGGAACCCAACAATAATAATATAATAAAATAACAAAGTGACAACAATTAAGTATAGGTCTAGTTTAAATTTATGACAGGTAGTAAGTCTGTAGTGTAATATTTACACTTTTCAACACTTATCCCCAATCCACCAATCATAATAGAATTCTAAAAAGGCTAAGAAATATCCTCTAAGAAAATTATTCAGCTAAAAATGATTTAAGCTTGAAGACGTAACGAATTATTTAAGATTGACGAGACTCGCGTGAAGGTCTTTATAACCGACTATACTGCCATGCTTTTTGCACTCCGACGTTGGCAGTTTCTATTGATGGCTTATGCCAAAAGTAGAAGATGAAGTACAATAACAATGTTAAGTTCAAATTTTCGTAATGCGAGATGTAATTATAATAGCTTTTTATAAGCAAAAATAATTATATATAAATAGAAAAGTCCAAGTTATCTTGTATATAAAACGTGTAGATATATGTTGAAAGTTAACTTGAATAAATAACTCTGATACAAATCTATCTACCGCGTAGTACTTGACCGTTAAAACGCCCTTATTTGTATGTAATTTTAGCCCGAAGACAGGAGAGCAGCCCACACTCGCCGGGAGAAACCACGAAAGCATAGAGGATAATATAATGCACGAAACACTTGTCTAAAACGTAGTGATTATATTCTCTTTGGACTTGTCGGCGTCGCGACGGCGCAGACGTCTCGTAATTGTTCCTGACTATACACAGACTGTACACCTTCATTCGGTTGACAAACTAGACTGATAATATCCTGTAAACACAGGCATAACTTACTAATGAAATCAATGAAGCGCGTTGCACGTCGCACGTGTTAAAGTGTAGTTCTTAAGTATATTTAATATGTATGTTAGTTTGTAAGGTATTTATTATATGGGCCAATGCAGCCTGAAATAAATGATATTTAATTTAATTGAAACATGTGTCCTGCAAAGGACCACCTCTCACATAGTCCTGTAATATTTAACACAATTAATGTTAAAAATAACTAGCTAATAAAGTCTTATTAGTATCTTAGATTTATATTAATATGAATTAATATGAATTAATATGAATTTTTACTAAGAACCTAAAGTAGGTAAGTACATATTTTAATAACAATATAGAATAATTATTAATTAAGTCATAAAGCATATTTTAAATGGGTGAGGGAGTTTTAAGTATGTAGTGTGTAAGTAATATTATTAATATTCATCATTAGAAAAGGCTGGTTCTCCTTTAGGTCTAGGCTATAGTATGTAAAGGTAGAAATCTCTACATGGAGATCTCCAAAAAGTAAGGGCTAAGTGAAGCATACAAGAATGGAGTTGTCACACTTCCGTGTTATGGTTAGCAGCGGTGACCCTACAACTATAATATATGATAATAATATTAAAGTAGGTAGGTACATGAAAATAAATAAAATTACATGTTCTTATGAAATATTTTATTATATTATTATTATAAACAAAAATTAATATGTTACCCCATTGTTGTACTGACTTCTTTTTTGAAAATTGGTTAAAAATGATTATCAACACTACAGGGAATGAACCATCTACAATAAATAATTAGTGTGCATACAATTTGCTTCAGCACTCATGGCTCAGATGTTTATGTGTAACAGTATCTGAAAAAAGGAAACAGAATGGAATTACCTAGTTGGATTTAAGAGTTAGTGGTAGTATATTAAAGAAGTGTAAGTTCAAGAGGAGACACACAATTTTAAAAGATAGTTTAGAACCTATTTATGATAATAATAATCTTTGGTTTAGAATTTATTCAGGTCTACCTGTTGGTACCTACTAATAAATTAATAGTACCTACTTACAAAGTTACAATACTTCTTCTTCTTCTTTTGTTTATGGCGGCAAAACATCGCAAAATAACTTTCAATCTTCAAATTTTTATGGCGGAAATATTAATAAGACAGTAAAACTTTTTTCGAATGCCAATCCGCAGTTTTATTCCTAGTTCCAAATATGGATAATATGTGAAGGAATATTGTATTTCTAAATATTAAGTAATTAACCACAATAATAACGAAAACCAGTTTTTCACTACATTAACCTGTTCATCGTGAACGAACTTAAAAAAAACAGTTTTCAAAGGTGAGGTGACGTTTCTAGTTGAGGCAGCGTTCCTAAACCCAGTTCAAGTTTCAGCTGAGATCTGACTATTAATCAAATACCACCTTGAGAAGCTAACCGTACTCGAGTAGGGGAACCGTCTTGAGTCCCGGTTTGAGACTTCTTTATTAATACGGGCCTTAGAATACAATATGATGTAATAGTCACTAGACTCACAATAATATAATGTATTTTGCTAGTTTAAATATATTTCGTAGACGCCTACGAGACCGCTACGGCGTAGCGCGCTACGTGAGTTCAATGGCACATCATTATTGCAAACTTAGAATTCATTTTTGAATAAAATCATATTTTCCTGTTTCATTACTAATCATCATCACCTTTCTGACCACTCACCTCATCTTCATGAAGTTAATGCTTATATATTACTTTAAAGAAGGCTTACCTTCAAATGCTCTTTACGTAATAGGAAATATTATATTATTACTAAGGTTACCTGTTAGTAGCGGCGATATCGCAACAGGCTAGCGCGATAACCTACTTACCTGCAAGAAAAAACACGGAAAATTAAATAACATTAAAATATCATTACTGCCCCAGTCACGACCCCCGCGCTGCAATTGACCAATATGAGGGTCCCAAGTTGCAAGCAACTGGCGACATGGTATAAAGTTTATAATATTTATTATATAAAAATAAACTACTGATGGAAGGAGAGGAATCTCGACAGACTATATAAATACGTGTTCTTATATCCTTAGCATCCACTTAGTAACGCTTTTTCAAAATACAACCCCCTAGGTGGTGGTCCATTAACAATTAGTTTGGCTGTCGAATAATGTATCCCGATTGGTTAGTTACATTATATTATTAGGTTTTTTTTCAAAAGTTTTGTTCCAATAAAATATTATTTTCCATACCACCGGACATCTATCATCTTTTTCGTTTCAGTATTGTATTCTGAACGTTGTTTGTTTCACTTTTGATTTTTTTGTTACTTGTACTTGTACTGGTCACTGTTTATAATCGGTAGCTACTCGTATTACTCTTCTGCTGTCTAGAACATTAAACTTTGTACAAACATTCATAATAGATATTGCTCGCGACTTCCGGCGCGAACAAAAGGAAATTTGCGGGAAATCAGGAATTAGGGGGTACATTTTGCTGTTATAAAAAATTCTAGACCACGGTAGTAGGAAAACACTCAATGATTTTTGGCAAATTAAATCTAAATCGCTACTATGAACTGACAAATGTTTTTCAATCTATTTTATTCTACGATTAACAACTAAAATAATTGAATTAAATGCTCGCACGCTTTCGCTCGTGCCTTGCGCCACCAAAGTACACTCGTGTGCATAGTATATGTTGTTCCATGAAAAAAATCTGCAGCAATATGCAAAGTAGATGGTATCTCCGCACGCGCTGTGGCATGTTCCGCTGACGAACTGTTATGATTTACCACACAACGTGATTATTAAAAAATCAATAAAATGTACGGAAACGAGACGTTCTCAAATGTGAAGCAAAAAGTTTGAAGTGCTGCTTTTTACACTTTTTTTGCTGCTCATTTTCTATAGTACGTTGCAGTTGTTAACGGGTCCTTGTTAAGGTATCACTTGAAGAATTTTTCAATTGCTAAAATATAAGAATTATATTTATTTGAAGATAAGAATTATATGAATTAGAAGTGGAATGGTTTTGTATTTAATCCGTATAGGTAATTCTGTACTCTAGGTGGATATCAATTAGTAGATAAAGGAATAAATAATAAAAATTACATTAAAGTTATTACTGACACTGTCTTTTAAGCTCACACACGTATTTTCGTATAAGTTATCAATCAAAACACTAAATATTATTAAGTGTCAGCCCTAGGTCCCGACCGCCGGGGCAGCCCTGGCTATCGCACCGGCCGCGCGGCCAAAACGTCCTTATCTCGGCCACTTTTCACGTTTTTCCCGATCTGCCTCATATCGCCCGCGACCACGACACCGCTGAAAATATTTTCAACGAAATTTTAAAGGTTTCTCTCGTAAACTTCAATACGAAACAACAAAGAGAACGTTGTGACCTATCGTGCTGTACGAAAACGTTGCAAAATGGTTAAAAGTACCCGATTTGTACCTGTTGTTTGGCACTGGCCATCTTTGCACTGATTAGTAGTAACCATTTACATCAGACCATGTTTAATTTTTAAATCTTATTATATACATTGAAACTAGTTGGCAACCCTAACAATTAGTACAAACTAGAGCTTGTACTAACTACAAACGGTCCGTGCGTTACTATAAAAATAAGGCGAGCCACGTGCGGTCTAGATCGTTATAGCGAGACATTGCGGCTAATTAACATAGCTTATCGTGTACGCCGCTGTTGACTAAGTGAATAGCTATCAGCTAATGAGGATACCGCGATACCGAGGCGATACGGGCCCGACACGATGTTCGCCCTGAATCGGCCCGATAAGTGCAGAACTGCGATACGGTAGCGATACGATTTTCGCCCTATATGGGCTAAAGGTATAGCAAAATTGTGGTACGTGCCCGACATAATTTATGTCCTAAACCGACCCAATATATATAGGTATGGATGCAATACAGGCCAGACTCAATTTACGCCCTAAATCGGCCCGGATCGGCTTCCTCTCAATATACAAGTCTCGTACAAGAAACCTACGATATACTACGATAAACACCCGATATTTACTTGTACATCCCAATCAATCCCAAAATATAGATTAAGTTTGTTATCATTTTTACTCGTCATTTTTAAGAGTAAAAATTATAACAAATAATAAGCTCTAAATCAATTAGATATATTATCATCAAATCGTGATAGAGAAGTTTCTGAAAAAAACCGTGACGATAAAAAATTGTGTAACCACCATTCTCATAGATAGTTATTGATGCTCTCATTACAGTGTAACTCAACATTACTACGACATAGGGCCGACACGACCCGAGTCCGACACGACTTACGATCGTACCGTCTCGATGAATTTTCTTTATTATTTCTTATCGTGACCTTATGCAGTACATACCTATTGTGATATCGATGTATGCCATATATTATTGTCTACAGTAGGGATGTGCCACCTACGGCTTATCGGGCCTGTATTAATTAACATCATGTGTTCTTCCACTGCTATTGTGGTGAGTTGATAATGAAGTAGGTATTTAGGTGTGGAAATACGACAGAATAATTTATTGGGCAATTAAATTTATTATCATTAGAATTTTTCCAAACTTTCGTACCTAACGAAAAAGGTCAAAAGTTCGAAAAAAATCCAAAAGTACAAACCAAAGCAAAGCCAGCCTGAGCCATCCAATCAAAAATTCTTTAAAATCTCCGCAGCCACGAAATCCTCAATTCCAAACGCCATAAATACAAAACGAAAGAGTTAAGGCACACATATGAAATATATTCAATCTGCGGGGCGCAGATAAGGCGCCCCGCCCGCCCGACGCCGCCCCTGCTAAGCCGCGCTCGGTCACTCGCTTTACTACCTTGTTTTTAAACGCAACGACAGCTTTTTGAAATATTAACACACACGTTTTATGTGAGAGATGTCGCGATTGTGACTGAAATATCTGCCGCGCCAGCAGGCTCGAATATGTGAGCTTTCAAGAGTTTGACGTTACGTTTTTACAGCTGTTTCTAATCGTAAGAATCTGGGGGCACGGGAGTGCCCCCGTCAAGACGAGCCAAGCGAAGCGCAAGGGCACTACCTACCTTTTCTCGAAAGGTTTCGTCGTTTTTTTGAACTCTCATAACTTTGCTTTGGATGATGCTACATATTTGAAAATTTCAACATATAATGACACCAGTAAAAACATGAAACATACAAAGTTTGAATGTTGTAGCTATTATACTTTAGATTTTATCAATGTCTAAAAACCCCAGATTTCGTCACTGACTCATTTATAGATCATCAAAATTCATAAGGTACTTCCTGACGTCCTAGTAAGCTGATATTATTTATGTAAGCTGTTATTGCTACAAAACCAACGAAAAAATTATTAAAATATAAATGCCGCCATTTTGAATCCAACATGGTGGACGGTACAAAATGGATGTTTAATATGTTTATTATACGGATATGATCTTTAATACATAAAAGAAATATTATACAATACAATTATACAATACAAATACATAAAAAAAATAAGACCTACTTTTTGTAGGACCGATAATCGGTCAGATTTTTGCTCCATATTATTTCTATCCGACTTTATTTATTTGAGTGCGTTGCACTACTGCAATCAGTATGTTCTATTATATTCCGATTATTTATCGGTGACCGACTTTTTGTAAATGAAAAATATATCTACGAGAAAATTAGTTTTTCGTCCACTTATTTAAAATTAGGTAAGAATTAATAGGCAGCAAGTAGCAATTTGTTGTCATCAGTGTTTTTAAACAAATATTACGTCGATCACTTGAAATCGGTCCGGCATAAGCTCCCGCTGATTCTATTAACCAATTACTCTAATCTATGCGCTGATGTTACAATAATGTAATTATCGAGTTTAGAGGGAATCTTATGTAAAAACCGTTCGACACTTCGATAGCGCGATTTAGGTAGCTAACAGCGCAATCTATGTTTGGAACTGTGAAACATCTAAACACACATTTATCAACACATTTAACAGACGGTAAGGTTATAATGATAACAATAAACGAAAATATTACACGATCAATGTATAAATAATTTTAGTGTTTAATCTTATGACTATTAACATAATAATAATATGATTTTTAACACGTCACGTCATGACGTTTAAAGATGGCCATAATCAAAAGAAAACCATATAGCTATTTTTAAAAATAAAAATAAATACATTTTTTTCCTTCAAAAATGCTAAGTTGCACTTAGGTGTATATGCACTTAGCATAAGTTTATAAGAGCCGTACAAGAATTAGTACATCTAGTGACCAACAGATGGCGGTGACCGTCGTCTACATACAATATTATTATAGACTTACTGTATTATTTTAATAAGTATCAACATGCTTTATTAAAGGCAATCTCTTTCGTATTTATAAGTAATTCTCAAATTCTCGAATTATTAGTGTTGAATTTATACTAGTGGCATCCTAGAATATCCAAATAAGAAGTTTCACTCCAGCAATAAAATAATGTATAGATATTTTATAATTTATATTTATATATAATATAATTATAATATAATAATATAACAAATAAAGAAATATGGACGAGACATTTTAATGAAAATCCGCCTCTACCTCTTAAAAATTGCGGTGAAAGTTTATTAAGTACACGATATAATATTGACTGTGACATCAGTCGACGTCACTAGGCGTCACTAGGCTAAGGCGCTGACTGTTCTATTTTCCGTAAGTAAAGGCCCGGGGTCAAAATAGGTTATCTTTAAATTAAAAAAAGTCCATTAACCAGCTTACAAAAATAAATGAAATCCCACCAAAAACATTTTCATGTAAAAATGTTGTCAAGACGAGCCTACACAGCTTACCCTGTGAAAAGGTTATCAGATATCGTATAAAACCAAGCTCTACACTACACCTTAATCAAAATCTATCAAAAAGTGGTTAGATCTCATGTAGAACCAAAATTCTTGATCTGTGCGCCCTTACTTCACCAGGCTTAACTTCATTTACGCTATATTGCAGTTAAAACGTGATTTTTAGAATCGGTTCAGCCGTTCTCGAGTTTTGGCTAGACTAACGAACAGCAACTCATTTTTATATATAAGACTAGTTGACCCGTACCCACTTCATTGACTAAAAATAGCCGAATCGGTTTAGCCATTCTCGAGTTTTAGCGAGACTAACGAACAGCAATACATTTTTATATATAAGAGAACGTTTTTAAGAAAATGATAATTATTATAGCGATATCTTCTTATATATAAAAAATTATTACTGTTCGTTAGTCTCACTAAAACTCCGGAACGGCTGAACCGATTTGGCCTTTTTTTAGCCTTGAAATATTCGTGGAAGTCCAAGGAAGGCTTAAACGTTTTGTATGCTCAACGAAGTGGGCATGAGTCAGCTAATTAATTAGAAAAACATGTGTAACTAATAAGTAACACTAAAACGATTGTTAAATAAGCGGCGCTTGAGTTACATGCTATCCTTGTCATTTTGCCAAGTAGTGACAGTGAAAGACAGTAGTCCTGAGTTTAATTAGCATTTCATATAATATACTGATACATGTATAGTATACATGTATCAGTTATATTAATAACGTAACGTCAAGTTTACCGTTTACTTTCCGCGCAATGTCGACGGAAACTTCCAGTTGAAGCGATCTGTACGTGTATGTAGACTAGGCTACTCATCTTCGTTATATTGTGACGTATTACGGAGTGCACAAACAATGTCTCGTCGCCAGCCCTAGATCGCGATATAAAATTATTATTATTCGTACTATCAGGGCTGCCACCCGCGATCGTATCGCGCTATCTCGCCGCGCCACTCGCAAACCCCCTTCGTGCTAGGGATGTGCTAACGTTTATCGAGTTAACTTACTTGTGTGTGTATTTTGGAATGTCAATGATTACTCACGTATTGTCTCAGTTTCTAATAATTAATTTACGTAAAAAAGTGAAGTTAATTTATAAAACTGTTTTTACAAAAAATGTATGCTTACCTTGTATTGTTTTTTAAACATTTTAACATTCTCTGTGGTTCAGGTTAGACCTGCATGTAGTATGGCTACGATGCTGACATAATAAAAAAAATGATTTCTGATACCCATAAGCAAGTCAGTCAATTGAGCTTATATTTCATTATAATTAAAATACCACACCGCAATTTCTCGCATGTAAATAAAGTTTTATTCATTTTATTCTCAATATCAGTTACGTTCGTTACTATCTCGTATCATATTTCACCGTGATTTGGCGAGACACTCGTATTTCCCATAATTAAATCCCACGCGCCGCTTATCGAGTGTAATTATATCGGCGCGTCAGTCGATAATGTCGATGCCGGCCCGTCACTAGGGGTGTAACCTGACTTACTCCGGATAAGAATAAATACAGTGGCGCTCGCCCGGCGGAATGTTCTAATACATCGTTATCACAGCCCGCACACACTCACACACACACACACACAGTCTCCAGAGGTTCGGGAACATTTATCAAACTCGATTTTTTCGAATCGATTTCTATTCGTTTTCCAATCGCTCGTAATCGATACTGTCTGTCTGTTTTGTTTAATTCGGCCCTCGATTGTCTCGCACATGAAATATTGTGTTCGATACCTTGTTAACAACTTTTGTAAAATAATTGTAAGATCAATAAGATGGTAATATTATTTTATGTGAGGAGTTACGTTGTTCAATTGCAGGTGTTCTCGTAGAACCTACTAAAACTTCTATGGGGTTTAGATTGGAGAAGTAATGTGCAGATTAGATTGTCTAATTTTTTAGGTTCTGTAGTTCACGATTCGGAACAATAAGCAAATAGGGTGCACCGAACATCCTGGTTCTATTTTTATAACTTTCATAAAAATAGAAAATCAAAAGTTCACAATGAAAAACGATATATCTCGCAGACATCATGAACATTTAAAATAGAAACAGAATACAATGAAGTTACGTTCTGAATGTATTTTATAAATTATGATTAGTTTATATTCATAGGGTTTGATTATGAAATTGTATTTGATTTTGATTTCGCATTTGGTTTTGAAGCTTCATGCTGATTTCGCATTTGGTTTTGAAGCTTCATGCTATCTGCCTTTTATCATTTATTAATAAAATAAAATACGTGCGAAAAAAAGAAATTGTAAAAAGTAAAAAAAAAATTTAGTTTTGACAAAAAATAAATAAAATAATACATTTCCAAAATGAGGAAAGGTAGTATATACGTATCTGAAAGTTATAGTGACTGTTCTTTTTACACACTGTACATATAGAATGAATTGCTGTTCGTTATTGTCGCTAAAACTGAAGAACTGCTGAACCGATTCGGCTATTTTTAGTCTTGAAATATTCAGGGAAGGTTTATACGGTGAGAAAATACTGTTTGTATGCTTAACGAAGTTGTCACGGGTCAGCTGGATACATTTTAATTATAACAATAATTTATCTTTTTCTAATCTAAAGTAACTTTTTATCTGTTGAATAAACATGTGACTTTGACAGTTGTTCCATACAAAATCTGCCAAAGTCACATATTTATTGCTTAGATAAAAGTTTTCAGACGATTGAAAAATCGCCCCTAAGTCTAATGCTACTAGCTCTATTGCCTGTGTTTTATACTTTTAAATTAGTATCTTACGGTGTCACCGGTAGTTAACGTCTTGTAGGGAAACATTAAAAATCAGATACACATCGAATTAATTCGTAAACCAAATTATCTACAATATCAAGTCCATCTGATACAAGATGCCGGATAAGGTTTTATAGGCGAACTTGTTTTATGGGTTATTAAGTTCGGTGACAGACACACATACATAATTAACGAAACGACACTATTAGTTTATTACCGTACATATAGAGTTACTAACAAACTTGAATAAGTTTATATGGTCGTTAAAATCGTGTTTTACATATAAACTGTAATAATGGATATTATTATTTTTATTTATTCTTTCATATTATGCAGACCTTCTGTTTGGTGAAGTGGTGCAGGTTACGTGCAACCGGTCGCGGTAGCGGGATAGAGCCACTTTTCTCAATTGTAGTAGCAGGTAAGAGCCAGCGTCTTACGAAGTTCGAATGCAAAATATATGTGATTTGACATGAGGTTCAGTAAATGACAAGAGAGTTCGTTTGTCACTTAGAGAAGTTTATGTAAAATCCCACCGTTATTATTTTACCACTGTGCTGTATATGCAACCTCCATGAAATACTTTGGGAGAGGCTTATGCACGTCAAAGCTGGAATGATGATGATGAACGGCGGTGAAACATCTAGTTACTGATTTTTTACTCAACTGAAACTCGAACCGACTTCCTATTCGATCAGTTCCCGTCGATACTGAAGGCCGCATTTATCGCGTTATTTATCGCCGTCACCGCCAATTACCATTGGGGCCACGTCCTATCGCCGACCTTGCCACTTATCTGCTGCCTAATGTCCTCGTACCTGAGGCCTTGGCCTTAGAATGTATTGCTTTTTGAAAACGGCTGAAAAACGTGTAAGGCCTAAAGTTGAGTTAGTTTCTTGTAGATTATTTGTACAAGGTGTAAAATAAATGCGTGATAATACTTTTTTTTTACCGTGTAAGTACGAGCGCTAAAATACTTTTGACTTTCATGTTTCTATAAGACATGCACCAACATCATAAATTTGCCTATACAATAATTAAAAATAGTATATCTTTCAGCGCTGGTACTTTTACGGTAAACTCTATATATGGGACCCATACACACCCTAAAGTGTTGTCACTCATTAATATTACAGCGTGTATAGAACCGTAAGGTCGCCCACAAACCTGTGACCTGAGGTGAATCTAATATCAATAGATCTTGGGTTTGCATTGGAATTTGATTGTACTCATTAACACTAGAGCCAAATTGATTTGAAATTGATAGTATGGAATTAAATAAAATCCCAGTAAATCTCCGCAATGCAATCCCAATGTGGATCCATTGAAATAAGACTCGCGAGTGGTCACATTTCGATATTACTATGCTAAGGTACAAGAGTAGAAAACCGGGGCTTCCACCATACCCAAAGACAAAGCAAAAATAATAGTTTTCAGCGGCACAACCTTTCACATTTCGTTTTGAGGTCGTGCAGCTGTAATTAAATGTTTTGCTCGTTATCATTTGATAATTAATAATTTTCAGGGGCGGGTTTAGGCGCGGCGGTGACGCTCGCGCGTGGGCGACGGGGGTAACACATTTTTACTGCGCTTAATTAAAAAGATGGTATCGCGCCGCGCCTGCCGCCGCCGATAGCGAAGGTGCGCCGCTGTCGTGTGTTGTCACATGATGCCGTGAAATAAGTTGGCGTGAATTCAGAATCTGTCCAAAAGTTTCTGTTGCTTGTGCAGAGTTTATATGTCATTTAAAGGGTATCGTTGATTGTACAATTTACAGCCCGTTTTAATTAAAAACCACTTGCTGATCTGCCTTCACAGCAGACTTACTCCAATACAATCGAGAATCGAATCAGTTCGGTCTCAACAGCTTTTAGTATTTTATTCGGTGAATTAATTTGAACCTAACCAGGATAAAGGAAATCGTTAGATCGTAACTTTTTGTACTCGCGACCAATCGACTGAGAATCGAAATAAACAAACGTCTATTTATTGGGAAGTACGCGGCACAATCGACTCTGATTTAAAATCGAATCAGTTTGGAAAGTAAGGCCCCTATATGGGTTTTAATCCCAAGTTATAGATAGATAGTTTATTGGATTGAGTCATTAAAATACGTTTTATTATCGATACTCGATTTGTTTTAATATGTGAAGCAATACATAATAACAAGAGATATTGTAGGTCATATTAATAATTATTTTATATAAAAGCAAAATGAAGGTTCTTTTCATGATTCTCCAAATATTATGTTGATGCCAAGAAAACATTCGGTTATCCTAATTTCGACCTCTTTCTATTCGGGATAAGATCGACTATTGCCTGCACTGTGATCTCGCCTGTTGCGCCGGATGCTCCCCGCCCGCCGCCGGGAGTTAGCTTGTAATTCGACAAATTACACAGATCTTTCTGTAATTAAATACTGTACTTGAAAACCCTAGAAAAGTTACGAAACATTGCTGTCTTAACAAGCCGTCTAAACGTTTATAGTACACGTAGATTGTAGAGGGTATACTTATTGTATATTTCAAATTGTGGCAAGGCTGCCTGAATAAAATGTCAAAAATATATAATATGTGCTTACTTAAACTTATAACATTATGTATTAATTTTAAATATAGTAATTACGAGTCTAACAGCGGAGTTACGATGAAAATGCCTTTAGTATATTTTCTTGTTTCCTATTCATAACACACTATACATATTATAGCATACACCATAATAGACGCTATTATCAACTAAGAGTGTTAAAAAGAAGTCATAAACAGTAACTGCATCAGTTGCTCCGGTCCAGTGGGTTTAAAAACCATCGAGCACCTGATAGCGTTTATCGCGGCACGCGCGATTTGTCCCCCTGCCCCTCTGCCCCCGCGCGATCTGCCCCCCCCCCCCCCCCCCCCCCCGCGAGACCCCCTGCCTAACGACTGAATCCGCCACTGATATTACATGGTGATATCAAAAATACTAGAAAATAGTGACCATGTTCCATAACCTCAGTTTAAATGTTTAACCCTATACTGCATATTATTATAAATATATCAATTACATAGCTACAGAATAAGTTAATAGTTCAAATATTTAAAGATGCAATGGTTGAAAAATTACCTACACATAAGGGCACAATAAAAATAACAAATTACAAAATAAAATTGTACATAAGGACTTATGCAAAGTGCGTTTATATTTTTCACTGGGACACCTCAAGAGAAAATATTTAGAAAACTGGACCCTGATTCAAGATTCCATCGCTATTCATCGCTTACGAAGACATGTATGGATGTGACATAAGCTTCGCTAAATGACATACGAATTCGCTGGTCATTTAGCGAAGCTTATGTCAATTCCCATACATTTTGTTTTCGAACTTCGTAAGCGATGGCATCTTGTATTAGGGTCCTGCTCGAATAGGAACTTTGCCGACATTTTACGTGGCCGACCTTTAAAAGGAATAAACAAATTTGTAATTAAAAAGATAGAACAATATCATCACATACATAAAATGTATTAGGTGATCATTAGACGCAGATAGTGCAAACTTCTGAACAGTTTGCGATAAGTCGGGCGCGGTGCTCGGCTGAAAGAGGGCGATACTGTCAGGACATGATCAATCTGTTATCCCTACTCACTGTAATCTTGAAATATTTCCTTCCCCACCTGCGATACCGCGGGTAACGCAGATTAAAACTGGAAGACAGCGCGGTTAGCTGCATATGACGAAGGACTATATATCTACAAAATTGATTAAAACTGTTGTGACACTTTTTGTTTTATTGAAAAATACTAATAGAGCTAGAGCTCGTGAACGCCAGACCTTCGTCATTTTATATAGGCTGAAAGTTTGTTAGTGCATGCTCCGAACACAGGTAAGAATGATGGCCAATTATGAAGTTTAACAAACAACAAATTTCAGTGTTGTTAAATGACGTCGTCGCGTCGAGTATTTGAAACAAGTATATCTCGGAAAGTAAACGACGTATTGCAATATTTTCTTCAGACATATTATTTATTTTCAACAAAGTTTACGGAGAGCTAAAAATAAAAATTTGCGAACATTCTCCATTGTGATGTTGGCAAGTGACTACTGGTTTAACAAGTATATTTAATAATTATTATTTTAATATCCCTACTGCTATTATAAATGTAAATGTTCGTTTTGTTACGCATTCACGCGAAAACTTCCTATCATCATGAAACTTTGTACGCGCTAAGCTAAACCAAGTACATGTCGCAGTCATCTTATTGAATCCGCTTTTTAATTGAATGACTAGCACATATCCGAGCGCATAGCGCAAATTCGAGACTGTAACCATGACATATGACATATACCTATATACCTATATGTCGCAGTCATCTGTTTGAATCTGCTTATTTGATTGAATGACTAGCTCGGTCATTTAATAGCGTAAAACTGCTCGTACAGATAGCAACGAGTTGATATAGTTTTTGATTGATTTACTTTAATGTGCGTTACAATAGTACCTACACATTCGGAAATTTTAAAGTTTAAAAATATTATATTAAATAACTGTCCTAGTCTCGGATTTATTGAATTTGTTGGTAAAAATAGAATTATAATAAACTAGTCATTCAATCAAATACCAAATTCAACCAGATGACTGCGACATACATAACCTAGCTTACCGTTTACCCAATGACAGAGTAACTGTAGATGACCATTTTCGTCAGGACATCCATTTTCCATTCACGTACAATGCTAATTTATTGTAATTTTGATGTTCTGTATTTTAAATACGGAAGCACTCTAGAATTAGCTTATCATAAATCGTCTGTCTGTGTACCTCTCACGATTCGTAATTTACTACTTACAAGACTAGTTTTTTCGTTTTGTAAATAAGTAAAAAAAAATCACAAAAGAATTTATAAACTGTCAACTTTCAAAAAGTAATCAAAGATTATGAATAGGGTAAAGTACCCTATTGTTGGCACGTATTATATCGAGATAATAAAAATCTCAATAGAGAGAACCGATTTAGGAAGCTCTGATCGGGGGCCGGTGAATTAATTATGATGATGTAGTGCCTGCAGATAGCCGTGATGGATCACCCATACACACACATACATCACACATACACATGCACACATAGATAAGGGAATTAACATTATTGATAACGCGTAGAAATTGACTTAATATTAGGTAGGTATGTTTTGTAGTTAATATTATTAATTATAGTTTTCTTTTTTGGTTACTAAACAAAAATCTGATTGGGTTATGTCAATATTTGACTCTTGTTACTACATGTTCCGCTTTTGATTCTTATTATGAGATGTCTGGCTATTAAATAATACTGGTAAGGATCTTTGTGACGGTAAAATCATACCTGTAACTTGAAAAACTACAAGGCCTATAAAAAATCTTAGTCTAACTATGTAGATAGTTAATGGAATCAGGCGTTACTTTGCGGAAATCCATAGCATACAATTTATATATATTATATATCTAGCAATATCCCGCGAAACAATTATAACCACAACCTGCAAGCAGATGAGTGAGTGTACGCATAGGCATGCGTTTGATGCACCTCCCTCCTCCCACACTGCTTATGCGTACACTCGCAAGCAAAAAACATGAAAACACCACCACCACACAAGCAATAATGTTAACACGATCGTGCAAAGTCCCACCACCATGCAGGTTGCAAAACTCGACGCGCGTTTCGCTCCGACCCCGGAGCATCCTCAGGATGTTGACTCTGCGAACAATGTTCCTGTTAACGAACATTGTTCGCAGAGTCAACCTGCATGGTGGTGGGACTTTGCACGATCGTGTTAACATTATTGCTTGTGTGGTGGTGGTGTTTTAATGTTTTTTGCTTGCGAGTGTACGCATAAGCAGTGTGGGAGGAGGGAGGTGCATCAAACGCATGCCTATGCGTACACTCATCTGCTTGCAGGTTGTGGTTATAATTGTTTCGCGGGATATTGCTAGATATATAATATATATAAATTGTAGTCTAACTATGTAGGTAAATTTGTCACGAATCTATTAACCTCTGTCTTTAAAATTCTATGGTGGAAAAAACATACTTATATTGCCAAAATTATTTTAAATTGTCGAGTGATATTAATTTGCGAGGTCTACGGATTGTGACTCCAGAGAGGTTATCCATCATACTAGATTCCATTTTAGTTCTGACTAACATTTAAATAAAAAAATCACTACCCTCCCTTTTGACTTTGCAGTCAGTTAAAAATTCGGCGCAAATATTTTTGAGTTGTGACATAACAGAATTAGCAATGTATCTGATGTTCATCTGAAACTACCAAAAATCCTAAACTCCGCCGCCGCAGAACAAAGTGAAACATTATCTATTGCCGCGCAATTACCCCGGATCACGATACCCCTGTCCGCGGGGTGGGGGCGCCGGGGGGGAGGGGTATCGGCGTGTCCGCGCCATTACCCCTCACTCCACGTAGAGTACGCACGATACAGGTGATCGCCGATCGCTGAGTTATATCGCCTGTTTGATAGTGATAATGAATTAAGGTATGATGAGTGTTGATATTTAGTGGTCTGTGATAGCTTAAATATTAAATCTGGGACCTGATTGAAGATATCGCTATTATCACTAACGAAGTTCGAAACGAAAATGTACACGCGTATTCGTATGTCACTTTTCGTAAGAGGAAAAAGGGCCCAGGTTTGTTCAATATCAGATGATTTTTATGTTAAAGTACAATCTTACAATTCGTTTAATTGTCATACAAGGAATTGTGCAATTATTGGGATGTTTACCCTTCTAATACTAATATTATATAAAGAGTTAGTTTGTTTCAAGACGCTAATCTCATGAACTACGGATGCGATTTCAAAACACTTTCAGTGTTGAATAGTCTAATTTTCAAAGAAGACTATCATCAGTTGTACTCGCATATCGTCACGCTAAGACAAATTAGAAGCAGAGGACTTATTCTCCAAACTGATTCAGATTCAATAGTGCCGCGTACTTCCCAATAAATGTATATTTATTTATTTTGATTTTCAGTCTATTGATATGTCGGGAGTACAAAAAGTTACGATCTAACGAATTTCTTTATCCTGTTTAGTTTTAAAGTAATCCACCAAATACAATACCAAAAGCGGTTGAGTTCGAACTGATTTGATTCTCGATTGTGTCAGGAGTAAGCCTACTGAAGACAAAATAAATAAGTTTTTTCACTATGTTAAGCAGACGAAGTCGCGAGCACAGCTAGTCATAGTGTATAATGTATACATTTTAGGACACAGCAGACCTAATGAATACTATTGGTATTACTGCAACACTATATGCGTCTGCCTTTTAACATTCTCACAAAGTTGAAACACAGTATTTATCAGTGTTTCTCGGTACCATATCGTAATTCGTAACCCGGCGGCCGACACAGGTGTCCAGATGCCGAGATAGGGCACGCGCGCTTATCGCGACCTGAACATACGCCGAATTAACTGAGAGGTGATACTGGTAGTTTTAGCTCATGCTGGTACTTGTAAACTAGAATCCACGTTCTACTGATTACAAACTATCCACTAATTTCCTTCTTTCACGGGCTACTTGGGCCTTACTCTACATACAGGACCGACTTTAAACATAGTCTTCCGACGCATCATGTTCCCTGTCAGACAATCAGGTGATCCTAGCCTTGCGTTCTTTCGATTTTGATTCAGAATTGTTTGTGCCGAGTACTCCGGAATAAATTGACGTTTGTTTATTTTGATTCTCAGTCCATTGATAAAATATCAAAAACCAATGAGATCGAAATAATTTGATTCTCGATTGTCTCGGGAATCGGGATTAAGCTTGTTGATCTGAGCGTCCGTGGCCCGGTGACTGTACCCACTCAAAAAGGTGAAGGTTCGAGTCCCAGGTTGTGGAGTTCCAGCTTTCAGAGATTTAGATCTCAAGTATATTCTCTAACGGTGAAGTAAAACGTGAGGAAACCCCACATGAATATCCATAAATTGCAAAATGATTTTTTTCCGTAGCAAAATCAGGAAGAATTATTAACGTCAAAAATGATAATATCTTGTATAGATTCCAATATTTTTTATTTTATTTTTAAATTGTTGAATAGAAATACAAAAATGTATAAGCTATAACTAGTTATATATTTAGTTGGTCAAATTAAAACATAAACACTTTGGGAAGTCCTAATTTTACGAGAATCGGTGTTCTTATCACACCTTGCTGATGATACTTGCGATAAAGAAACCTTTTATGTAATTTAAACTCTTTTATTGTTATGAACAGTCGAAAACAGATCAGTTTTGAATCTTATTACTATGTGAATATGGTACCGGTGGTGCGCAATACACAAAGACACTCTCTCTTCCTTATACTCTCATAACCCAGTGGGATGGTAAACCGACACGACTGGCGAGAGAACAGGCACAGGACCGACTTTTTACATACCCATCCGACGCATGGATCATCTTTCTTGTCAGACAATCAGGTGATAAGCCTGCATTGTCGTAACCAAAGTTGAAAACAAATTTTTTTTTGTTTAACGTGGGAATCGAATTCGAGAGTGAAGCTCTGAACCACTAGACCACGGAGGCGCTCAAGATAGAGCATACATGAAATCGATTGATAGTTACAATGTTTACAGATTTGTAAACATGAACAAATCATTTTTATCAGTCGCGATACAGCACGCGCTGGGGTTCCGCGGCGCGGTGAGGTCAGTGGTTCCGTATGTAGTGTGTACACACGCCGGGGCTGATACGGCACGGACAAACATTTTAACTGTTTTCACAGATCACATGAGTTTGTTAATAGTGTGCTTTATCCCTCTGTTACATCGGCGATAGTATAGCCGAACCGAAATCACTTATTTTTAAAATAAAAACTTTATTTTTAAAAATTACATAGTTAAAAACATGTAGGTTTAGAGCTCTATTGACCAAGCTATTACATACATAATATTTTAAGACTAACATACATGATGTTATTAGGTTTCTAATTAAACAATGTTTAAATCGGGGGTTAAAAAAAACTATTTTTAACCCCCGACGCAAAAACGACTGGGTAGTTTGGTGGAAATGTCTGTTTAGGTCTTCAAGGTCGTCAGGTCGTTTGTTAGGTGTGATAGGATACGCTAGGTAGGGGTTTTTCTTAATTTTTAATTTAGTTTGATAATCAGCAAATGATAAAAATAGTATGACTCTCATACCATCGTTTCTGAGATACCCTACCTACCCAATGGTTAAAAACGTGACCCTATATTACTAAGACTTTGTTGTCTACCTGTTTGTTTGTATGTCTGTCTGTCACCAGGCTGTATCTCCACGATAGCTATACTTAACTTAACTAGTGATAATAATAGTTCCCATACCGATATAACTGGTCGGTTTCGTTGAAGCCAGACCAGCTGCTGCAGAGCAGTAATTTTATAACGCCATACACAAGGACTCCTCCCGTAACCCAGTGGGATGGATGGAAGACATCAGACCCAAGACTCCGAGTCAAGGAACGAGCTCTTAAGAACTGGAAAATATTATTTTTTTTCAAATTATTTAACAAGCTATTCTCAGAATATCAATACTAAAAGCTACCACCGGTTCAACCCCAACCCGTCGAGACTAACCGGCGTAAGAAACTCGCAGGGGCCCATGTTTTTGCTAATAGATGGAAACTTTAAAAAAACATGGACCGGAGATTTATGATTTTGATGTTAATTAACCAGCTTTTCGATCAAGACAATGTTAAGACATTGTTTGCATGCATGTTGTTATATATTATGTATAATACGAACAGGCTTATATTTTTTATCCGACGGAGCCATTTTTAATCGACTTCCAAAAAAAGGTTGGGTTCTCAATTCCGGTTGTTTTTTTATGTATGTACACCGATTACTCTGAAGTTAATGATCCGATTTGCGTGATTCTTTTTTCTACAATTTATTTGGCAGTCTCTACAGCCTGAACAACTCTATTTTACTGGTGTCGATAGATTCGTGTTTACTGTGACAGTGAGACTGGGTAAAGCAAATTTAAAAAAGCAACCGTGAAGAGCAGTCGGGATTTTTAAATTCTGATTTGTAGTATATTTCAAGTGCATTAATTGAATTAGTTATAATTCCTGTATTTTTAAGCATATGCCAAATTTCTATCGCTACCAACCGTCAAGTCTATTTTGGTAGTTATCGCACTGTAAAATAACGATAACAGATAAAAATTCATTAGAGTTATCCGATCTACTAATACTAGGAAATTAAAAGCGAAACGAATAGTAGCCATTTGCATAATTCCAAAATAAAAATACTATAAAGTCGTAATCAAAAAATTTTATGACCATGTTTTTGATAAGTTTTATTATAAGCCGATGTGAGTTTACGACGGGCGACGGGACAGGTGAATATTGGACCATTTCACCGGTTTTTTTGTGGTCTGTGCAAAATGTAGACAAAAACAGTATACTCCCTTTTCGATGTCCCAAATGGAAACAAAGGTATTCTTTTAAAAGGCAACAAGGAAATATATTATATTCAGAATTGGCCAGCAGCGTTTAATTGTTACTATTTGAAAACTGAGTTTGCCAAGCGTGGCGAGTACAACTACCCCCAAGGAATACTGTGGGGGGAGGCTTATGTCGAGTAGTGGGGATCATACCTGAAATGATGATGCTGATACAGGTGTAATTAATATCTATAGACGCCACACACACACCACGTCAATCTGGCACTGTGCTAAGTATCCGAAGAACTTGTATTACATATGGTACCAGACAACGGAAATATGTATTTAATACTTTTATACTGTACACACATTTAAGATTTTTATTATATTATACACAAATTTAATACACATCCTCGGCGGGATGCGAACCCGCAACCTCTCGGTCGAGCACCAACGCGATGAACCACTGCGCTACGGAGGTTACGAAAATTAGTGGTTAAACAAACTTACCTTAAGTGAAGTTTGACCATAATTATGAGAGTCGCTGCATCCGAAGAGACTTTATAATTAACATTGTAGTCCGCCTCTAGCTTCCGGCATCGAACACGTTTTAGAGTTTCCTAAAAAATAAAATAGATGGCGCGGCAGTGGTGGCGGGAACTTTCCCACCACAACACCTCCCCACTCGTCCACCTCAGACCATCTCCGATCCGAGGTCCTCATTCTTTTTAGAGTACACAATATGACCTTACGATTTTCCTGGTGCATGCTTAGGGTAAGATTTGTACAGCAAATCTTAATGGGTGGGTGGGTAATAAAGTCTCTTCGGATGCAGCGACTCTCATAATTATGGTCAAACTTCACTTAAGGTAAGTTTGTTTAACCACTAATTATAAATCGTCGCTGCATCCTCGAGACTTTATAATTAACATTGTAGATGTTTAGAGTTCAGGAAAATCGGTATCTGAAAAATATTAATATAATAAGTAATGATATTATTTATTAATAAACTCACAGGTATACCTGTAATTTAACTTATAATTATACATTTTAATACACAACTTATGTAATAAATCATTGGTATTATTCATGTATTATCATTGACACCGTTATCAAAAATTGTATTTGCGAATGATTTATATTAAGTATCTGAAGGTACAACAGGAGCACGATTCTCCGGCAGTGGAAAAAAGTTTGAATATTAGTATATCCCGCTCGCACGCACGGTAAATCTCATTTGCGTGAGCGGGACAGACCGATAGTAAAAACTAAGTTCGAGGCCTGAGAATCGCCGCCCAGATCTATGGTTTAAATGGAAACACCCGCACGAGAAGCCGCCGAGTTAGACGCGTGCGCCGAAAACTGGCGAGTGTCAATACCACCTTCTTGTAGTACCTGTTTGATCCAGCGGCTTATCGTGGATGCGCTTGCGTTATGAAAAGGCTTCTTTGTAGTTAAAATTAACCTATCAGTATTTTCATTATTCCTTAGTGATTTAGTTATTTCTATGTAGGTTTCTAATGTATGTGCTGGACATACTTCATTTTCATGATGATAAAATAGGATGATTAACGTTAAAGTGGTTGGTTTCTATTAGGATTGGAAGTTTTAAGCAATTCGTCAATAGATATATAAATAGATTAAGTACGTTTTTTGATAATATATACTTTAATGAGAGAGCGTTTGTACACGCTGGGCTGTTGCTAGAGCAAGAAGTGCTACTAGCTTTTTAGTTAAAGTCGGGAGAGATAAACTCTCATTTGGATACCACCGACTAACAAAGTCGAGAACCAAGTTGGTGTCCCAGGTGGTGTTATATTTGGGGAGACATGGCCGTGATTTAAATACACCTTTTAGTAGTCTGCTGACATTAGTGTCTGCACTGAACTTTTATCCTAAAATGAGGGACAGAGCTGACCGTATAGTATTAATATTTGAATAATAAAATTAGACCTCAATTTGAACTGTTTAGTTATAAATTGTAATGCTATTTCAATTGAAATGTTCATGCAATTTGTAATGTTATTTTCGATACAAAATTTCCAAAAAAAATTCTAGGCAGTATCGTATTGTTTAAGTGAACTGCAAGATAAAGATAATATCATTAAATCGATAGTTTCTAAATTTAACGATTGATATGCAAACGCATCCCTTATAAAGGGCACGACACCAGGGTAAAGCTTCGCCATAGAGGGTGTGCAGTCCTGAAAGCCAGAATTGTAAAAGATTATAATATATTGTTTTAAAATAAATAACCTCTGAGGATATAAGTTTTAAAAATAATTGATACCATGCCTGACTAGGCCAATACGGAAAAACAACAATGCCAGCTGCCTGGACACAAATTATTTGAAGTAAACATTTTAGTATGAGAGAAAACTGGGGAAAACAGTAAAAGAAGTAATTGTTCCAATTAAAAGTAAAAGCATCAATTTTGTATGCGTTTGGGTCCCTCTTCCAAGAAATATTTGACATTTGGCAATTATTCGGGAAGCAAATAAATCCATATTATGGAGAGCCAAATGTGTTTGTAATCTTATAAAAGTATCGATTGATAAACTCAATTCAGTTTCAATATTACTGTATACTCTCCGTCCGCATCGATATTCTCTTTAGAAATGATATACGATGCGAAAATAAATAAGTGACGTTCTTCGCACCACTTCCAAATTTGTTGTGCTATTATTAAGGTGTTCATATTGAATACCCCTATTCTATTAATATATGAAATCGCAGTAGGGTTATCAATCCTTAATAGAATCTCTTTATTATATTAAACTAAATATTAAATATTAAAATATTTTTCAAAACACTTTAGTCCTATATATGCTGCCCGCAACACTAGTAAACTAATATGATAATTTGACTCTTTATCATCCCAAAAAACATTTGACATTTCTCCATTACAAGCTATTCCCCATCCTGTAAGTGAAGCATCTGAGAATATTTATATGTGGTATTGGCCATAACGAAGTGGTTTTGAAAGTAGTTAGCTAGATTTTAAAGAAGGCGATAGTAGAATTACTTTGTCATAATTATCCTTAAATGATCTAAGTGCTAAGAAGTTTTCTCTATCAAACTGCTTTGTATATAGCCAACCATAATAGACAGCTGGACAAACAGAAGTAAGTGAGGCTTAAAAAATGTTGCAGTCTCTAATAAGTATTAAATTTTTATTATAAAGTTTTTTAACTAATTCTAAAAATTTTTGTCCTTTATTATTTGGCAATGTCTAAAGTAATTTTCACCATTTCAAAACCAAGGAATTTTAACTTTGTCCTTGGAAATACATCACTTTCTTATTAATTAATTATAAAACCCAAATTTTGTAATAATATCAGTAGTTCATTAATCTTTGCATTACAAGTATCATAGGAATTTTCAATTACACACGGTTGTATGTTTTGTATGACAAAATGTCATCTAAATAATATACTAAACGATGGCCCTGGTTTTAGTATGTTACAACAGGTTTCATAACTTTAGTAAAAACAAATTGTGCAGAACATAGACCAAAGGACAAGCATTGAAATTGGTTAGTTTCATTTAGACAACTTAAACCTTAAAAATTTCATACTAGACTGGTGTATTGGAATACAAAAGTAGGCTTCCTTTAGATTAATGTTTGCCATATAGTCTAACTCTGTAACTAATTTTATAGCTGTTCTGATGTCTTTCATTTTATAATGACTAGTTTTGACAAATAAATTAAGCTTTTTAAGGTTAAGAATAAACCTATAGCTTCCATCACTCTTAGGGATAAGAAAAATATTAGAAATTAATTGTCCAGGGACATATTTTGTACAGTTTACAACAGCGCCTACTTGCAATAATCTATGTATTTCCAGTTTCATATGAAATATCTCTGCATTTGTAAAATATTGTCGTGGCCGTGGCTCTGCGTTACACAATGTAAGAATGGAATTCTGTATCCAGTTATGTATTCGTGGATCATTGGATCATCAGTTATAATCTTCCAATGAGAATAGAAATGCTTAAGTCTCCTTGCTAAGGGAGTTACCTTATTTAGATTTTAGCTTTCTGTAGTTCTGTTTGAACTGCTTGTTCCGATCAGTGCGAGGGCGCTTGTGTGACTAGGCCGGTTCGACATTCCTGGGCTGACCCTTTCTGCCCCTCTGGGGTCTGGGTGGGCCCCGGGAGTTTACCTGCCATGGTGGAGGTTGGTTTGGCTGCTGTGAAGAGGTGTCGAAGATTGTGGATCATAAGTCCTTTTGAACTTAATTTGTAGGCCAGAACGTTCAGCCATTTTAATGGCTTAAATTTTCTCCAAATAAGAATGAATCTCTTTTAGATCCTTGAGTTATAGGCACAAACTTTTTGTCTTCACTGTACGAGACGAGCATTCTTCTAGCGTAAGTATTTTGACAGTGAAAGTCAAAGCAAGTCTACCTCCGAAACTTTTTTGATGACGTCAGATTTTTCCAAGTCAATGTCAATTAGTAATGACGTAAGATTGGAAATAATTGTCCGAGATGGTTTTGTGCTTTTTCTAATCGTTTCTCTTTTTTCACGGTATCAGTCAATACTGACGCGAGTTCCGGATTAAGAAGCGGGGCTTTTACGAGTAGCAAAGTGAGATTCTCCGGAATGTGGATGTTTTCTAATAATTTCTGCACACTCTTTACTCAGCCCGTCAACAATAATTTGACCCCAACGTTCAGAGATCTCATCCCTTATTTTGTGTACAAAAAAATCCGTTTTGGTTTTTTGAAGTTCCCAGTGCTTCCAAAATATCATTTGGTATAGAATTAAACATGATCGACGTGTCTTTGTCACCATAAGTGGCCGAAGAATTATTCGGTAGCTCTGGTGGAACTTTAATGTCACTAAAATCATTCGCAGCTGTGTCGGTTTCAAAAGGCACACGCGCTACCGATTTAACACTGCGATCGGATGATATTAAGCATTCGCTATCTGCGAGATATTAATAAAAATAATCGTTGTACTAGACAACAATGTTTTATGGTATATATGGTCAAGACCGCATCAAGACTCTTTAAATATACCTTAAAGTAAGTATGTATGGTCAAGATCGCATCGTGACTCTCTAAACATACTCTAGAATGAAAATTATAACAGCATTTCAGGTCATTTTCGCAAAATGACTCAGCATTTCATGATTTAAGTACATCTTAAATTCTCTGATACAAATGGCAGACAGCCAGTGTTTATCTTGAATTGGTAGTTTCAAAATAATATAATAATTGACCTGCAAATAAAACCATATAGCCAAGTATTTAAAGTCACTAACCTTCTTCACCAAGTTCAAATTCCACTCGTTTCTCCAAACGGCGTTTTAAGGACGAATTTTCATCCTTATTTCTTCTTCCGATTTATGATGTTTTCATTTACCCATGTTTGATAATACACAAAACACTAAAATAAAACTTTCTCAAAATGTAAAAGTACAAAAAATTACTTGATTTAATATGAGAGATGTTTCGATGCCCGAACACTAAAAACGAATGAGGACCTCGGATCGGAGATGGTCTGAGGTGGACGAGTGGGGAGGTGTTGTGGTGGGAAAGTTCCCGCCACCACTGCCGCGCCATCTATTTTATTTTTTAGGAAACTCTAAAACGTGTTCGATGCCGGAAGCTAGAGGCGGACTACAATGTTAATTATAAAGTCTCGAGGATGCAGCGACGATTTATAATTTATGCTTATACACCATTAATTAATTAGATTGCCTAATTAAATGTTTATTACTGATGATTGAATATATTTTGAATTTCAATAGATTTGTTGCCTCCAGGATACAGTGTTTTGGAGCTTGGCTCTCGACTGGTGATCGTGGTTTCGTAACATAAAAAAAGTTATTTCCAAGTATTGTTTGGACAATGCAGTCTGATCATGATTATCGTACAAGAGATAGACGTGGTCTGGACATGTAAAACGTCTGTCCTGCGCCTGTTCTTTCGCCAGTCGTGTCGGCTTGTATGTCTCACTGGTTTACGAGAGGAATAGAGAGCTCTTGTTTCAACAAAACCTGCCACCGTCATCGAAATCGGTGAAGAGATATTATTAGATTCGGTAAAAGCTCTATTAGTTTTTTTTTTAGTGTCTTTAGTTTTCCCCTAATTATATTATTTCTTAAGAATATACAGGGTGTATAATTAATTAGTGATAATACCTTAGGGTGTGTTGGGTCCTGTTTAAAGAGTTAACTGTAAAAGTACCATCGCCGAAAGAGTTAATTTTTAAAAGTTGTATGGGAAAATTTATGATGTTGAGGCATTTCTCATACAAACATAAAAGTCAAAAGAAAGTCTTTCAGCGCAGGTACAGTATACTCTACATAGAAGGCACAAACACACCCTCAAGTATTATCACTCATTTATTTTGACATCTTGTATAAATAGCATATATCGTACCTTATAAATAGCTAGCTGACCCGTGCCCACGTCGTTGAGCATGGAAACCGTGTAAACTTTCCGGGGACTTCTATTAATATTTCAAGACCAAAAATAGCCGAATCAGTTCAGCTGATCTCGAGTTTTAGCGCAACTAACGAACAGCAATTGATTTTTATATAGCCTATGTTACTCGTGGTAATGAAAAAAGAATTATTGAAATCAGTCCAGGGGGCCTACTCAAGATGCCATCGCTAATTATCGCTTACAAAGTTCGATAACAAAATGTATGGGATTTGACATAAGGTACGCTAAATGACATACCAAATCGCGATCATTTAGCGTACCTTATGTCAAATCCCATACATTTTGTTATCGAACTTTGTAAGCGACAATTAGCGATGGCATCTTGAGTAGGCCCCCAGTACTATTTGAGTAAAGTCGTTACATACAAAAATACAAATCTTTCCTCTTTACCTATATAATATTAATAATGTAGATATATATAATGTCTTGTTGCATAGCATGTGATATTCATCATATTTTGGATTTATCTACAAACTTGCGACGTCATCGGGAAATGAGTCGCGGTCGAGCGTGGCGGCGGAAGCTGCGACAAAAGCGGCTGGGCGGTGACACGCTCTTATATTTACTGCAAATTATTGCCGCTATCCACCCATCTTCAGATAATGGACTTCATACGACAGCTTAGGGCGGATAAGACGAGTTGGACTGAAGCATAATAATACAATTTACTAATACAAATCTATTGTAATCAAATTTCTAGGGATCTTTTTGTGTTTATTCAGAAGTAGGTACTGAGAATAGTAAACTAATTTCATTTCAACGATTTATAAAGCAGACCAAGGCAGGTATAGCTAATAAGCTAGTATTAATTGAATAATCACACATTATAGATATTAAAACGTTACGATCACAATTTCCAGAGCGCGTAATAGAAATGGTTTATTTCTAATGCTGAATTTTAAAATGACACATTCATAAATTATGTTATCTACCCTTATAATTACTTTTGTTAACTCGTTGTCAAACAAACTGTAGATCAGTCTGCATTTTCCAGACTTTAAAACAACCTTCTATAAAATTTAAATATATTATAATATATTGAGATACTATATATTTAAATTTTATGCTATGGATTTCCACAAGTCACGCCTGATTCCAATAACTACAACCTTCTATTCCAATCGAGAATAGGTTGTAAACGACTGGTTGCGTTGATATATATTTTTACATCACAAAAAGAACATGACATAACTGAGGGGAAACAGCGTCCACTGGATTAAGCTATACAATATTTTGTCCTCAAAAGACTTTCTAACAGACAAAGAGAAAACAAGCAGTATGCAAATAATAAGAAGAAAACATGCATGCTTTCTTCTTGTTTAGAATACATGCAGTATACGTAAATATTATACACGAAGAAAACAGTGTACGTATATATTATACAAGAAGAAAACAGTGTACGTAAACATTATACAAGAAGAAAACATACTAATATAATATTGAAGTACGTACGTAAATATTATATTAGTAAGGGGGTTATTCCGTAACATCCTCAACTTCTAGCATGCGGCTATCGACGCTCGACAGAGACTCGATAGGCCTGATTTATCCACACTCACTAACTGATGTCGACGCGACGGTGTTACCATTTTAATGTTCACCCCAAATCGCCCGAAATATCGCAGGGATTATCTCCGGGGAGATTACGTTTTAAATTGGATCAAGGATGAATTATTGTTTCAAATCGTTATGCTTTTCTTTGAAAGTATGAAGGAAAAAATGTTTTATAAGAGATCAGGGCTAAGGCACGAAGGGTTTTGTACAATAATTCACGTCTGTTGCATGGGGGCTTCCTTTAAATATTATTTGCTGTTATAGCAGCAACAGAAATACATCATCTGTGAAAATGTCAACGATAGTTGAAAGTTGAAAGCTCTGCATGCAACCGTGATATATCTATCACGGTTGATGATGACATGAGATACAGCTAGGTGACAGATGGACAGACTCATAACCGAGTGTTAGTAAAAGGATTCAATTGCAAGTTCAAAGATGCAATGGCTTTAAAATAAACATTCCATATCTCATGCAGAGCTTTCAAAAGCTTCATAACGTACCAAATATTAATCTACAGATAAGATGTGTCAGATACTTGAACTGATCAAGAAATGATGTAGTTTGCAACGCATCGATCATACGTAACCAGCTGATCTATAATGGTACGCTTCCCCTATCCAGCCACCTGCTACTGATCTACTCCCCGCTGATCTTTACAGATACTCGTATGCTGCTGGTCTACTGCATTCAATATTTTACATGCCTTTCATCTATCATCATGTAGGTGCATGATGCACCTACATGCCTCTAATCTACTGGCATATGATCTACAGCACCGATCTGCTGTATGGACCGCTCTACATGCCTGTGTTCTACGGCCTGTGATCTAATGCACTGATATACTGCACTGATCTACTGTCTGTGATATACACACTGCATTGATCTACTGCATGTGATGTACACATTGCACTGATCTACTGCCTGTGATATACTGCACTGATCTACTGCATGTCATATACTGCACTGATCTACTGCCTGTGATATACACACTGCACTGATCTACTGCATGATGAAACACAACTCGGGCGATACGAGGTATCGCGCTCGTTAACCGCGTATTTACAAATAGCAGATAGCCACTTTCTCCCTATCGCAATAACAACCTTATCGCGGACAATGCTCTATCGGGGATAGGGCTGCGCACTAATTATTCTCAATTCAGATCCTGTTTAGTCTAAGCGTAAATAAAGGGAGTCCAGAACACTATAATGCTACCAATTTATGCAGGGCTGGGACTATCCAGAGAGCGGGAGAAAGATCTGAGTGCTGGCGACAGAACTGAAGTCAGCAGTGTTCTCCTACAGCTTTAGTTCCGATTTCACCAACGCTTGTTAGTGTAAACTGTAGTGACAGAGAAATGTGTTAGAACTCGGACTATTAATACCCCTGTATTAACAGTAGACTCAGTCATTACATTATTACTAAATGAAATAAGATAAACTTTCGAACATAAGAAAGTAAGAAAGAAGAGAAAGTTTATTTGGTAAAATAATATAAAACAACATAAAAATAGCATTATTAAAAAAATATATGAAATTTTACCATTTTTGTACCCGACCCACTCAGCATGTGTTGCAAACATAATTTGCAACGCTGATAAATAAATTGTTAAAAGAGTTCAAATACCCAAAAAATATGGCCAGATTTTCGGCTGTGTTATAAACATTCTATGTTTCAATTTTATCATAAAATGTACTGCAATTTGTTTCCTGGGCCCTTAACCAAGATGCCATCGCTAATTATCGCTTACAAAGTTCGATAACAAAATGTATGGGATTTGACATAAGGTACGCTAAATGACATACCAAATCGTGATCATTTAGTGTACCTTATACATCCAGGAAACAAATTGCAGTACATTTTATGATAAAATTAAACATAGGATTTTTTTTTTTCCAAATTTATTGCAATAAATTTGGAAACAAAACAAGCAAAAAAAAAGAAAAAAAAAAAAAAAATTGCTACCACCGGTTCAACCCTTGCACGCCGAGAAGAACCAGTGTAAGAAATATGTGGGGGTCAATACATATGTATTTATTTATTTGACACTTAAAAATTTAAAAACTTATGCAGACAGCCCTGTAATCAAAAGAAAGTGCAGCAGATACCGTCAGCCCGCGATAGCGAGAGGACGACCGGGCACAGGCACACCTGATATGTGTGATCGCCGATACCGGCTGACCGTTATAATTAATGTAAATATTAACGGCGTCAATAAGGGTTATAGATCAGGGTAGAAGCCTTTAAAAATAATAAAACGTGAAAAATAATAGTAAGATGATAGCACCGTTGGCGGGCAGGAACTGCTAATCTCGTTAACAAAAAATAGACCAGTTCCGATAATTTTTGAGACCAAAAACAGTAATATTAAGATGAAACCCTTTGGAAAAGGAGGAGAATATTATAAAAAAGAACACCACCCCCGACCTCAAATTACCCGTAATTTATTTTTCCTTTTTTTATGATATACTCCTCCTTTTCCCATGGGTTTCTATTTTGCCAACGAGATCCTATTAGCAGTTCTTACCCGCCGACGGTAGATGGCGTTGTATGTTACAAACACCCCGGTTTCTGAAAGGAGGATCAAATCGTCGGTCAAAAACATTTCAGTTAACAAGTCCTTCTGAACGCTCATTGGTGAGCATCATTCGCAACTTGTCGACGATTAGATCAGCCTTTCAGAAACCGAGTTTAGTTAGGTGTCTGCTAATTTCTGATGCCTTACAACTTAATCGTAAACTTAATTGTAAGTCATTGTATTCAATTCCCGCGCACAACAGAAACTGTTGTTTTCAAGATTGGACAATGCAGACTAATTATCGGATTGTCTGACAAGAAAGATGAGCCCAACCGTAGGATGGACAAAATATGTTGCCTGCCAAACCTGCGCCTGATCTCTCGCCAGTCGTGTCAGTCATAAGTAAGGTACCGTTTCCACTTTTATGCAAACGAAGTAGCGGGTTGTGTTATCAAAATATTTCATTTTTATTGGTCCTTGATACATATTATGCAAAATTTCAAATTAATCAGACTTCTGAAAATCGGTGCAACTCTAAAAAATTCCGTTACAATACAATCCAAGCTTATAAAAGCGTGTTGAAATAATTAATGATGTTAAATTAAAAATATTCAATATGAATATACAACACTATCGATGATTTAGCAGAAAAGTTATTCGCACGAGTTTCAACCCTTCAACCCCAGAGCTATCTTCGTCCTCCACACTCGTATGCGGGTCGCGCAGGGCCTTCATTTCCGTAGGGCCAGGCCTGTCTGATAGATGGGCCAGTCCGACAGGTGGAGCGCCTAGAGACGATGTAGAAACAATACACCAAACTATTATCGCCTAATATGGAATTTACTGATAACTTATTAAATATATATAGGGTGTAGAAAGAACAGTCACTTTGGGATATGATTATACTAACTTCCTATTCTTATTCTAGCAATGTATTATTTTTTTTTTACAACAATTAAAAAAAATCTCTTTCATGACAAAATAATAAGATATGGTAAGATAAAAAGTAAAAAAAATTATTTTGAGTTTTTGACAAAAGAAAAATACATTTCCAAAATGAGGAAAGGTAGTATAATCGTACCTCAAAGTTATAGTGACTGTTCTTTCTACACATTGTATACATAAATGTGTCCCTGGATCTTGGATGTATATTAAGAGCATTTGAAAATTATCATTTTATTGTATTTGCTAACTTCACATGACGTATGTATAGTATAATTATATACCTATATATTAAATATATGTCCGTTGTCTGGTACCTGTAATACATGTTCTGCGGATACTCAGTATAATATCACATAGACGAAGTGTAAGCGTCCATAGATATAATTATTTATTTCAAGTCTCGAAAACTCGATATACCAAAGACTAATTTATAGAGCTCGGATCTAATTAGAAATACTTTAGCGTATTGCAACAGTCATACAGCTTGTGTAGGTATAATCGCACTAAAACAATTCACTTATTACAGAACTAGTGTCGGCTTTGTAGTCTGAATCAATACGTGGCTAAAGAGGTACGGGAAGTCCAAAGTTTTTAATCTGGGCAGACAATTGCAATGGCGCATTATGAAAGTTAGAGGCGGCACAATGGTTAAGCCGAGCTAAACAGGCGCAGTGGGGTATCTCGCCCGCGCTCGGTGTTCGCACGTGAAAACTTTCCGCTTTTTACTCGCATGGGGTATGGCACGCCCGCGCCGTGTCGGTGGGGTTAGCGCGATGATCTGTCAGCGACGCCATTTGCAAATGTTTGACGTTCAATTTTTTTATGTACGGACTAATTTTAATTAACCACTGACGTTATTATAAGAAGTATTAAATGTCGTGATGTTAAGTAGGAATTGGGACAAAAGTTAATAATATAGTTTGTGTCAAAACCTATATGTAGCGAATTAACCGTTTCTAAGACATGCGGCTGTTAACATTCAAATACAACGTAAGGTTAAACTAAGGTGTATTATATTATAATGCACTTGAGCCCAGTGTGTGAAAGAACAGTCACTATAACTTTGAGATACGATTATGCTACCTTTCCTCACTTTGGAAATGTATTTTTTTTATATTTCTTTTGTCAAAAACTAAAAAAATATTTTTTACTTTTTACCATTTCTTATTTTTTTGTCGCAAGAATAACGAAAAAGCAAAAATATCCCAAAGTTATTGTGACTGATCTTTTTACACCCGTTATAACCAAATTTGCTCCCTATTCTGAAGTTAAATAGTATACACTTTAACCCTGAGATCTTAATAGATACGAGTATTTAACGTAACTCTGAGTTTACGAACAGACCCAGTCAGGCACAACTGGGCTTCATTTAAATCTATATAAATTATATTTTTGTTACAATAAATTGTTGTTCACAATATAAGATCCTTATTATAAACACAAATGGATATTTTATTGTGTTCTATTTAGATAACTGCGATCAGTGAGTCACACATAAAATTCCCTCTGTCATATCAATTAACATGAATAAGCCAAACCACAAAGTTCACAGTTAAACGTGCTCGCAATCAAGTTCTGCTTACAAAAGATACACGGAAAATACGTAAGTAAATTATATTGATCGCTGAACATAAGGGTGCCCGAGGATGAAAATAGGTGATCGAATTTTCAAAGGTAAAGAACATACTGATTGCAATTGTGCAACGCATACGTCATTCGACGACAAAAAGTCGGTCTCGAAATCGGTCATATTCTTATAGTGGAAAAATCTACGGGAATTCCTACGGCAGCCTGCAAAAAGTGTGACGTGGACGACCACAGTGAGAGGCCATTTCGGGAAGTTAAGAAAATATACGTTTCGTTCATTTAAGTGACTGCAAGAGCGACTTTCTTAATAAAAAAACGCTTTCATGTATTTTTATGATATACTCTTCTAGTTTCCTGGTCTATATCAGATTGCCTGATAGTAACTCTTAGGCTATATCAGAGAAGTGACACCTATAGGCTGTAACTCGTTGCTGACTTCCTGTCTTGACTATTCCTGGTCCTTTAAATTCCAACAAAAAGTATGCTATGAAAACCTGATGATGATATTATGCTATGATGACCTGATGCCTAATAGCAAATCTATTTGATAATGATTTTAATTACCTAATGATATCATACATGAAACTCCGGACTATTATTTGTAGGATCTGTATTAAAATATCAATAGACGACGAATTGCTGACTGTTCCTTCATGCTACAAATAATCAATGGTGAAGTTGACTGTCCTGAGCTCCTCTCTAATCTCAATTTTAATGTACCTTCCAGGTCCCGTAGATTTAACCCTCCGCTGTCAGTTCCAGTCCACAACACCAACTATAGAGGAAATACATACATGGTGCGAGCAATTAATACCTTTAATGCATTATGCAAAGAACTAGACATAGGTAGATCCCTATTTCACTAAAAGTAACAAAGCAAGACATGAATATAATAAGAAATTTTTGAGGCTAATGACTGATGTATTGGGTTAGTACAAGTTACTTATTTTGTTATTGCGATAAATTCTATTTATCAAAACTATGGTACATGTTTTACTACTATTAGTTTAGTATTAATATTGTTATATATAAGTTATTTTACTATAAGTGGGAACCTTTTACTGGCTTCGATTCTATCTATATTGTATTGTTAATGCATTAGTAATAAGCTGTTGGTTACTCAAACAAAATAAATAAATAAATAAAAGGACGGCTTACTGCAAGTCCGATAGCCTGACAGTTGATAACCGGGTAAAAAGGTAAAAAGCCTTTTATTTCTTGCTTTTACAGTTAAGATTTACAATTAATGCATTCAAAATAGTTTAGTGAATAGTATAAAAATGATTAAATACATTTTTCCGTTGTCTGGTACCTGTAACAAGTTCTTCGGATACTTAGCAGAGTCACGTGGTGACTGACGTGGTGTAAAGCGTCCATAGATATTATTATAGTTACAGCTGACGTATTTATGTTGCTGGTACCTATATAATATTAATAACAGAGTAAAACTATATATAAACAATGTAATTTTTAATATTGTTTGAACGCTCGGTGCGCGGCTGCGGCTCGCACTTGGCCGCTATGTTATCATCACGAGAATTGTCTGATAGTTGTTGACAATCATGTCATTCATCACCTGACCCCGCTATCAGGCCCACAATGAGTGATTGCATACTTTCTCTTCTACAATGTACAAAAATACTCGTAGATTACATTTAATTAAAAACATTTAAAAAGCAGTAATGTCTTACGCAATTAGCAGGTGAATATTTTACCTTCAAAATACGAGACATAAATTAAACAAATTACCTTATGGAATGGACATTTTTAATTATCAAGCTTGTGCTGAAAAAATGCTTATTAAAGTATATTATTATGTGCTGAAAGTTGAATTCAGTACGCATTAATTAATACTTAAGACTCTTATCTATTAGTGTAACATTATCAGAAAGGTAAATAACACCGAAACCCATAATATTGGATATCATTGAAAATTCAAAATGGCTGCGTTCTATTCTTTTATTTCTTATTTTTTTCTGTTCTATCCAGTGTTGCCAGAACGTACCAAAAGGTACGGTAAATTATACTAGTAATTCATGTTTAAAAGCATACTATAAAAGGGGGTCAGCTAGTATAATAGCATTTTAATATTTTGGAAAAACCGTATTTTTCTGTTAAAATCCGTACCTTTTCAGAGAGCCAGTCGTACTTTTTTGGGAAATCATACTCGCAATACTGGTTCTGACTTTTATGCAGTATATTTTATATACAAACTGCATTACTTTCAGGCCATTAATCTTTTAATCCCAAACACCTTTTTCGGACATCATATCAAACTGCTTAAAATTCGCGATGCCGTTTCCCGCGCGATTTGTAAACATGGCGGCGCTTCCGGCGAGGCCGCGGCGGAAATTCGACTCCGAGGGGGCGCTGCTAGACAAGAACAAAATATAAATTACACGAAAAAAGTGCTTTTCTTATTTCGCAAGGTGAGATATGGAGTTTGTTTATTTTTAAACTATATTTCGGTTGAAGCATAAAATAATAAAGTAAATTAAAAATTTAAAAAAAAAATTGCGTGTAACATTACAGCTAACAAACGACCTGATGACATCGAATTGATAAAATGTCATTGAAACCTTAAACGATTTCCACATAGCTCTTGAGTCTCGACTAAATGACTAATATACATTTCATACAAAATAACTGCATTAAAATCGGATCATCCGTTTGGGGTCTACGATACCACAGACAGACACATACACATTTACACAGACACGTCAAACTTATAATATTCCCCGTCGTTTTTGCATCGAGGGTTAAAAATACATAACTTTAATGAGTTTTTATCTTGGCTGCTGCGTTTTTCGATCCAGAACTTAACTGACAGAACGTACCTAGGTAACTTGTAACATAGATGAAATGAATTGTATGAAAACAAAAAATAAAAATCTGTAAAAAACATTTATAACAAGTGCAAAAGCAAATTGCTTTCCCTATAAAATCCTGTGTAGGTTTAGCCCTTCTAAGGTGTAGCTCAATTAAACTAAACAAACCGTACCGGGGACGATCCTATTAATGTACAGTGTACACCACGTCAATCGGGCAGCCCATTAAAACTCCGCGAAAAATGAAAGATTATGTGTAAATCTGTAATTTATATGCGACGCCGCGGGCGCTAGCAGCCCTTTTGGTATAGGGTTGACAGCAGCATGAAAATTCAAACCGCTAATTGCTAATTTAACCGAATTTGATCTCTTTCTATTATTAAATGGTAGAACGGACAGGTATATGTAAAACAGCATTAAACATCGTTATAATCGTTACTGATATTTGAGCAAACAAAAATTGAGTTTAGGACCTAAGTTTTTTTTTATTCAGTAATAACCAGCAATCAAATTTTAACAAAATGATATTTCAATAACCCACTAATACTTATTTATAAAATTATAGAGGCCAGAGATTAGTATTAGTTTGTAATAGTGAATAGGCATTAGGCACCGAAACTAATAGACCTAATATATAGATTGACACAGATATGGAGATCACGGGAAATGGGGAAGGACATAGACAGGCTACGTCTATCACCGCAAAATCTACTTTTTTCTTTTCATCGCGAAAGTCGCCGGCAGAACTATTCTCTTTTTCACCGAAACATATTATATGTAATTCCAATAATTTATTTTACTTTTATTACAAAACTTTATATTATTCATAATCCAAAACACAGTTTTTCCCAAATCGCCAACCCTATGGATGTGATTCCAATTTATTTCTTAATAGTATCCGGCGAGCGGTAATTTGTTTGTGGAGGGCTGCACTGATCGAACTAAGCTGCAGTAATAAACATATTCTCCCGTCCTCTTGTCCTCATCATCATCAGCCTACGTCCACTCCAGAACTTAGGCCTCGTACTCCTCCGTTCTTTTGTCGTCATCATCATAAGTGTACGTCCATTATGAATATTCCCTATTGAGCGCTAACCATCCCGATCTTGGGCAGTCCTTATACATTCGTTGCTCATCATGAATATACTTGGTGTTAAAAGAGCAGTCACTATAACTTTGAGATACGATTATAATACCTTTCCTCATTTTGGCAATGTATACAGGGTGTAAAAAGAGCAGTCACTATAGCTTTGGGATATGATTATAGGACCTTGACTGATTCTAGAAATGATTCAATGATTTTTCATTATTTATTTTTTGAAAAAAAAAAATTGTTTTGAAATTTATTATTTTAGTCGCAAGGCTGAACTGTTTGGAACAACGTTCTGCATTAAATACTTAAATTTTATAATTTTTGCCCTAGTACGTAATAAACGTCATACGCGTGCTATTGACCTCTTAGCGAAATCAGCTGATCGCTGTATTGTGCATGTTGTACATTGCCTATTAAAATTTTTAAAATTTTTAATACAGTGGATTAAAAGCAAATGACTAGTACCAATGGATATATCTCTTGCCTGATTATTACCCCACGAAGTTATAGTGACTGCTCTTTTTACACCCTGTACAATTATTATTTTATTTGGCAAAAACAAAAAAAAATATTACTTTTCACTATTTCTTATTTTTTTGTCGTAAAAATAACAATAAAAAAAATTTTTTTTTTAAAGTTTCGAAAAAAAAACACATTTCAAGAATGAGAAAAGGTAGTATAATCACATCCCAAAGTTATAGTGACTGCTCTTTTTACACCCGTTATATTGCATACTTCAGTCGACGGAGACCACATATGCTGTACGTATGCGAAAAAACCTATTTAAGACTCGATGCTGAAAGGAGTTGTGAGATCGAAAAAACCTAAATCGATTTCCCACGAATCGAAAGGACTCATTTTGAACAAAATTGAAGTAAAAAAAAAGTCTAAAAAGGATGAAACATGAAAATAATTCAGTAATGCATAGGTACAAAAATGGTCAAGGTAGAGCCGTGGTCGCACCCGCTTTTGGCATCGAATATTGCAACAGCAGACGAATATTATGCTTTTTCAAGTTCTCTTTTTTCTATCTTATTTCGGTGTGAGCTGACGCTTAGATTGTATTAGGGTGTACGACCACGGCTCTACCTTGACAATTTTTGTCTTCCATCATATTTTTCACACAAAACTTTATTTTTGGTTACGTATGATTCAATAGAATTCGAACAAATTTAAAAATATTTAGGTAATTCTAGTAAATGACAAATGGTCTAAACCCACCATCATAGTTCATAGCCCATAGTAATAGTAGTGGCGAGAAGGCGTGGCGGGCCCCACCTCTAGTGACGCGCCGACTGGTTTCATCAGATATCGACACGACCTCCATATCACGTGGACGAGCAGTTTTCTATATTTTCTAAAATGGCCGAAGTTGTACCAACATAATGTTGTAACACTCGTAAGTCTTGAAGTTTTAGAAACCGCGTTTCGGCGACTATCTGACGATTTCATTTCTCTTATATTATATATACACTTTAGCTAAATTTTAATAATAATTTGTATGCTGAGATGTGCGTTAGTAGTTTTTTGTACGTTTATACATAAAATACCCAAATCCCATGATGTTGAACTGACGCCACTTACCTGTAAAGAAAGAAAAAAATATTAGCAAAAATAAAAATATACATATTAGAACTGTTAACGTTTTAAGAATATTAGTAGACATTCCAACAATCATTACCTATATTATTATTTCATTCATTCGGTTAATCACAAATTAATAATAACACCTAGAAGTCGGAAACACGTGAGAAATTGACGCAAATTTAACCGGGACATTTTGTCCCAGTTTCTTTCAACGGCCTTTCAGTGGGCGAATCTAATTGTACGTAAATGACATACCCCAACATGGATTTAGTTGCTTCAAACTGTGCAATGCATTTAATGCATCTAGGTCATCTCTACATCTAGCTGTTATTAATATATGCCTAAAATCCTATACATATTTTATGATGATATTTGACGCATTTAAATTACGTTTTTATCATAAAACAAAAATATTTTACTAAACAGCTGTTAAAAATTTAATGCCATGTCGACAGTTATAATTAATCAAGTTATATTTATTGTATTGCGAGCGAGGAAAACACCAGTAATGTGTCCTTAAATGACCGTTTTCGTTATCGTCGTCATTGGCCGGAAAATAAACACTTAAATTCATATCGATAATTTCAAACCTGAACTTCCCTAACACTGTTATATTCATCTGCTATAACACAATGTTATGTTACAGCTTGATTAGGATTATAAAAAGTATTGGTGTAATTTGGAAAACAGCCAAATTTTATTCTTCTTCTTTATGGCTTCAAGGTGATTTGCCAATGTAAGAACATCAATTAGTACTAACAATATACAAATAATATACCTCTATGTTTGCGCTTGTTTTAGATTTTCTCAGCAAACCTCAATATTTAGTATATTCACCCTGTTTACTTATAAGACCTTCGTAAATAACAGAATTCGTCAACCACTGGGATATTGATAAAATTTAATTTATATGTGACTATGTAATATGACTCATGAATATGAAATCTCCGAATAAATCAAATCCCGTTTTCTTGTGTTTTAATAAAAAATAAAGCGTTTTTTAATTTATAAAATAAGATTTTTTATCCAATCTTACAAGAATAGAAATAAAGTCAAAGTCAAATTTTTTTTATTCAGAATAAATTTTACAAAAATGTTTTCTGAACGTCGTTTCTATATGATGCCTACCACCGGTTCGGGAACTAGCCTAGTACTAGTAAATTACCAACTTCTATGGCGTTGGAGTAATTCATTTTATGCAGGGAAAATACTGATTTATATTTAGTGAGCTGTTAATTCAAGAAGAGAGAAATCAGATAACAAGAGAATATTACAAAGCAAACAAAACCACAAATACCCGTTTCTCAAAAGTTTCTCAAAAGTTTCTCAAAAGCGTTTGTGGTTTTTTAAATCTAGATTTATTCTAAATTCTACAAACAACATACAATATGCAACTGAACTGCAGGTCTTGTCTAAACCTCGGGCTTAGCGAGTTTAAACTGCGCCAAATTGTGACAAGTCGGCTAACCTTAGTTGGAAAAGTTAGTTAACATTTGACATTGTCAACCATCAAGTTTAATCGCCAGATACATTCGGCAGAATTCTCAAACGTTTGTCAAAGTGAGGTCTTAAATCACAGTGTCTCTGGTTGGCAGCACTTGACTATGATACCTCTTAATTTAAGAAGCATTTAAGTATACCGACGCAAGAGCGAGCATATATAAGCCTACGGTAATGGCGGATCTGGCCCCTGATTCAGGCTTCGCTTAATGACATACGAATTCGCTCGTCATTTAGCTTATGTCAAATCCCATACGTTTTGTTTTCGAACTTCGAAGCGATAAATAGGGATGGCATCTTTTTTTATTCTTTATTTTTAAAGAGGTTTTTACCATAGGCATGTCAGCCCTCATAACTAATATTAGAATTAACTAATAATTTTGTTAAAAAATTTGCTGCTTCACTCGCAGGTGATGCCAGGATGCTCATGTAAAAAACCTATTAATTCTAAATTTAGTAAAAATATTTTTTTTTCATCGGCACCTTTCACACACTCCATAATCAAATGATAGCTTCTTGAATCTGGACCCTGTTTCGTATGAAAATCGAGCTTATTCTTTACAGACTTCTCTAGATAGAGATCGTTGCACTTACCCTGTAGATATGCATAGATAAGTCCGTCTACTTTTACATTTTATCTATTCTAACATTACAACAAGGAAAAATGATTGTTTGTTTGTTTACATTGAATAGGGTCCAAAACTACGGGGCCGATAAAAATTGTTACAGATATATCGTGAACACGGGGTCATCATCATAAACATAAATCTAGTCATAAACAAAACTTAAATAACTGTCAATAAGTAGTCAATTAACAAAGGGGCTTAACGAACAATTTACAGCAAAGTAAATTGTTCGTTAAGCCCCTTTGTTATCGTAAAGTTATCGAAAGAAATGGCGCTGACATTTTCATACGTTTCTCATTCGATAACGTTACGCTTTCTTGTCGATAGTTCGCTATGCCCACAGCTATCATGCCCCCTCCATATGGTTTGGGCTATTTTAACCTGCGTAGGTTATCGAATACCTAAGATAACAAACTATCGCCGGTTTAAAATAAAATATTATCTGTTTAAACAAAGAAACTGTAATTAATTACATACTATACTTACTGTTACTATACAGTGGCAAGTGCTAGGTACTAAGCTGGTAGGGCATTAGAGACTGCCTGGGTTAAAATAGAAACGCAGGATTATCCTAATTCAGGACTTTCATTAGAATTAAACTAACACTTCAACCCAGAGTTTATTTTGGCACAAGTCGTCAATAACGACTTGTTATCACACCATAGCTAATGAATCTTATCTTTTAATAATCATTGTTGGTTATGAATAATTTCATTTATCTACTCCCATTGCTTTGTTACAAATACAATATGCTATTACTATAGCATTTGAATCCATAGACTACCTGTTAAAGTTTTCACTTGATGTATAAATATATTATTTATTGTTTAATTGCTATAAATTAAATTGGATAATGAATTCACCGTATTTCTTTAATATTACGGTGATAGGCCTGCACATTATAAGTACCTATATGTGAAAAATTCGGTGTTATTGATTTGTTTGTTTAGGTTAAATTTATAAGGGACGAGTACGTCCCGTACGTACTTATAATGTGCGTAGCACCGTAATATTAAAGAAATACGGTGAATTCATTATCCAATTTAATTTATAGCAATTAAACAATAAATAATATATTATTTAAACATCAAGTGAAAACTTTAACAGGTAGTCTATGGATTCAAAGTCGCAAACAATAATAATTAATTGTATTGTATTCGCATCACTAACCAGTTTTTGATTGTGTAATAGACGGTTTTGTTTACGTTCGGGTAAAAATTAAACGAGACGTAAAGATGGACCTCCCTGTACTTATACTAAGTCGGTTAAGTCTATAATCCGTTTCGATGCCACGTGACAAAGATGTAAACAAAAAAAATTATAAGATATTGGACCAAATCAATGTGCCATTGTATTCAATTTATTTATTCCGAGGTCAATAATTATATATTTAAATTGGTAGCATTATAGCAGCCTGTACTGCGCTTTGTTGACATTATACAGAGTAAATCAAAATATCAGTAAACCTAGGGATGTGCATACGATTGTAACATATCGATGGAGTCCGTGAGAGTGAAGCGTGTTCCGTGATCCGTCTCCATCACACCCGGTGACTCCGCGCGTCGTCGCGTCGCCTCACAAGTCGCGGGACGCGTCGCACAAATAAAGCACAACGCATCGCTCCGATACATCGCACTCGTTATTTAGTTAGCAGATCACCCCATTGTTACTTAGAGAGGCCACGAAAAAAGCATGGGCGGGGCTCTATCTCGCCGCGCATCTCGCCCGATGAAACGAGCTCCGTATCTAGATACATGCCTCCGACACGAGCGCGCGCCGCCGGACGATTTTAAATCAAACACCCCAGGTAATAAAATCAAAATTTGAATGTGACTCACGTGAGGAGCTTATTAAAGAAAATTAAATTCGCGGCCACGCGAAATCGACACGAAAACGCGACCGCAGAAGAGCATCGCGCGGCCGTGCCGAGGGATTCTGGGCCCTATCGATCCCGGCCGGCCTGGCCGCCGCTCCCGAGCCGGCCTGGCGGCGGCCCGGTCTGGCCTGGCGGAGCCCGGCGCTTACGCCCGTCCGCGATGTTTATATAGTTCCTGTACATGTAGTGTGGATTATAGATAAGCGCGAGCGTATTTTCATTTTATTACCAAATTACCGATGGAGAGATTGCAGCCCGTGAGCCGATTGTGGCGGTCCGTATCGGGAACATTTGCCAACAAGTAATTGTCTTATTTTGTATCGTTGAGAAATTCCAACACTTTTGCGTGAGAGCTTCAACTTTAGTATTTTGTGTTCGCTCCCTGTCGAGGCTCGAGATAGTATTGTCGTAGCGCGATCGCGATTAAGCAATTAGTCGTACGGCTCATACAGCCTGTACTCGGACAAAAAGTAACGTGTTAAAATTTAGCAACAACCTGGAGACTTTTTGTCTAATGTTGGTATAACGAGTTTTGGTTAACTAATACCAGAAGCGGTTTGGTTCAACGCGACATACCTAGTCACTAGCGCGTAGTCACTCACGTCAACGGTCAACACTATAACTGAATTCAAAAGAAAGAGTTTTGTCTTATAATAATATAATTTATGTTATAAGTCTCGAGAGTGGAGACTGGATGTCTGCGAACGAAACACGCCCTTAGGCCGCGTGCTTTATTATACGCGCACATTGAAACAAAAGCTTGAATTTCCCATGACAAATACAACTCAGTCAATTAGATAAATCCTCACGAACATCACCGGTGAGGCGAAGAAACAATTTCGTTATTGCAACGTTTCTATCTCGGACCTGTTGCTGCCAATAAATCTGGCCTCGTATTTACACTGCGGGTCACGACTACAAAACAAACAGCAGACGGAATAGAATAAAATTAATTATGGCGGGGCCTATCGCCGCATCGACACGACCTTTTCGCGGCCCTAAATCATACGCCGATCGGGCAATCACATAAGTCAGCGCGGAACTCCCATCGTCTACGCTTGATGCTTGTTAGACGCAGGGCTGCTGAGTCCTCAGTGATGTACTGCTGAGTTATCACTTCTCAGTGATGTACTGCTGAGTTCTCACTTCTCAGTGAAGTACTGCTGGGTTCTCACTTCTCAGTGATGTACTGCTGAGCTCTCACTTCTCAGTGATGTACTGCTGAGTTCTCACTTCTCAGTGATGTACTGCTGAGTTCTCACTTCTCAGTGAAGTACTGCTGGGTTCTCACTTCTCAGAGAAGTACGGCTGGGTTCTCACTTCTCAGTGATGTACTGCTGCAATCTCACTTCTCAGAGATGTACTGCTGAGTGTCAAGTGCTCAATAATGAATGTTCAGCGCTCAATGTCACGAGCGTTGGGTACATGTTTTCAAAATTCGATATTTTCAACATCACTTCCCAAAGCGTAATATTGATGGTTCAACTTTATTTTATACACGTTCTTTAATACACAGAGGTAAATTAAATTTATTCAATTATAATGTGTCCACTTTTAAGATAAATAAACAACACGATACGATTACGCTTTATATTCAGCCATGCGCGTCCTCAAAAAATCTCGATATCATACCTAAGTTAAATAATATACTAATATTTTTCAAGAGGAAACCAATAAAATATCACAGCAACAACCCTGGCACTGCACATAAAGCAACGCACAATGATAATTGTTCGTACTTTATAGACACGTGAGGTAACAAATCCCCCACCCACCTCTCGCAGGAAACCGCGAATTTTCATTACCTCAGCCCGATACCTTGAGTTATCTGTTTTCTACTTCCCTATTATACTCTGAGTAAGCTATCTCACCCTATATATATTATACTAGCTGACCCGTGCCCACATCGTTGAGCATAGAAACCGTGTAAACCTTCCCGGGACTTCCACGAATATTTCAAGACCAAAAATAGCCGAATCAGTTCAGCTGATCTCGAGTTTTAGCGAGACTAACGAACAGCAATTGATTTTTATATAGCCTATGTTACTCAGTGGTAATGTAGCTTTCTAATGAAAAAAGAATTATTAAAATCGGTCCAGTACTTTTTGAGTTAAGTCGTTACATACAAAAATACAAGAATACAAATCTTTCCTTTTTATAATATTAATTAAAAATTAATGTAGATTCTTCTCTATAGCTTCGATCATACACTAGATATCGTGTCAGCACAAGGAATCCGCCTAGACAAATATCAGCTCACTTGAAAATTTACCTGTTATTTCATTTAGTTTGCTTGGAAAACTGCAAACGTGTAACTGAGGTTGAAATTGATAATTATATCACTTCAAATTTTTAAAAATTTTAATTTAAACACACATTGCACATTTAGATTTGTTTAATTTTTAAGTGACATGATTAGCGATTTCAAATCACCAAATCAACTTTGAACTTGTCTTAATTCGTTATTAAAGACTAGCTGTTCCCGCGACTTCGTTCTCGTGGTTTTCTAGTGACTTACGCCTTTTATCACGCAATGAAAGTCCCCAAATGTAATTAATTTTCCCCGTTTTTACCACATTTCTCACTGACGCTTCGCTCCTATTGGTCGCAGCGTAATGTTATATAGCCTAAAGCCTTCCTCTATAAATGTACTATCCAACAAAAAAATAATTTTTCAAATCGGACTAGTAGTTCCTGAGATTAGCGCGTTTAAACAAACAAACAAACTCTTCCGCTTTATAATATTATATTAGTATAGAAATGTAGCTCTAATGGCATATACCACGCAACAGATTTTAGCTTTGCTTTTGTATGGGACACGTTATCTAGTGTAATGTGTAATCGAAGAACAAAAATTTCGCAATTAGCACACTGTTAAGTCGTTAAATAATTTAAACTAAATACATACTAGCCCTCTTCACACGTGCAGTTTCATACTTTTTCCAAAACAGTTTAGGCCATTTTCGACCTTCTATACTTCGTTGTGGATAGAGCCTGGAAAGGAAAAAATGGCTACTTTGTTACTAAAAATGCAGGCTGCATTTTTAGTAACAAAGTAGGCATTTTTACGGTAGAAGAACTAAGTAGCACGACTTGGCATTTTGTTTAGATATGTTTTTGATGAGATTTACTTTATTTCGAAGATTATATATTTAAAACCCTCAGCTTATAACACTAAAAATCATTTATTATGATTACAATTTTACCTTAGCTTTTGAAACGGCCTACATAGCAAACGAATCTGGCCACGATTAAGAGGAAACACCACGAATTTTTTTCCATACAGAAATAGGGGTCACGGGATTCCTGTTTCCTCCCTGGATAATGCTGCTAGAGTAACATTTTTTTTCCTGAATATTTATGGATATTGTTTGTACGTCCCTATTTTTTCCTTTTTTTAATAAATTAATTATGTAAAGAGATATGGACGTTTAAAAACCTAAAAAAATGGCCAGACTCTCCGCTATGTTTAAATATCTAGGAAACAGATTTGGCTACAATAAACAACAAAATCAAAAAATAGGAACCTAGATCAATTCTTTTTTTAGCTAATACAGAAAAAAATATTAAAATCAGTTAAGTTTTGGAGGAGGAAACTGGAATCCCCTAAACGTCGATTTCTGGTACTTTTAATAGGTAATTTCAGTCCAAGTTGCAGTTGTCTCTATCGCGCTAGTGCTGGCTAGCTAAGGCACTGCGAGACAGCAATAGATTTTATAAATACCTATTTTGTATTTCTCTCAACCGTGGTGTTTCCTCTTAAGGAATGAAAAACATTTTAAAAGTCACAAAAACTAGTAGCAACTATTAAACTATTCGAAAGCGTCACATTCGAGAACATTCTAACAGGGCTCTAACAATGCGTTGTGTATCAAATCTTGTTATCTGTTCCATCGAAACCATTAGTGCTTTGCGCTAAGTCATACACCCATCTCAATATACGGTTCCGTATACTATTTGAAGCCTTACCGCCGATTACCGAGAGGCTTATTAAAAAGCCCTCCTATTCTTTCCTTAGCGGAATGATAAGGACAACATACGATCGAAAAATGTTATTCCTACCAAGTCAATTTGGAATCGTATTTGTTATAGAATAATACAAGTATTATAACTTGAAGTATTGAGATCGCTAGACTACTCTACATTTATATTTTCTATATTTTCAACAATGTGCATTGTTATTTTACATTTATTATATTAAGATCGATACTACATATTGCTTCTACTCTACTACTCACAATATGTACCGCTCAGAAATGACGGCTAATAGCGCTCAGAGTTATTTTATGGCATAGTAACACCCTTGTAAGCGTTATTCACGTTTGTTCATTTCATGGTAATTTTTATTCATGGGCTTGTAGTCCAATATATTGATGCCATTTAATCTATGTTTACAAACAATGTCACGCTGTAAATGTATAATTATATCTAATTAAATATCACTAATTTACGTGCAATAGATAAACGCAATAACAATAATTCATATATTATTATTGTTTGCGTGTAGATTAAATTAGATTTGAACAGACTTCATACCTGTTTTCACAACCTGTCACGGATCTCTAACGACGTGACAGGACAAACCGTTGTAAACACAGTGACAAACAATGATACGTTCACCGTTGATAAATCGAAAACGACGCTTATCTACTTATAATAAGGTCTACGATTTATGGAGTGACAATTTTGTTGCGTTCTAAACCATCGGTTTGACATCCTGCGCGCGCGCAGCGTAACGTCGATTACTCGATAATTTTCGGAGATTAGGATCGGTTTTGACAACACTAGGCTTGTTCAAAATATTTGTGTAATGGTTTTTTTGTCGCCCGGTTGGACTGCGTTAATGTCTTTATAATGCCTACCGAATTTTAATATTCATCATCAATGTGCTCATTTGACTTTGTACCTATTAGCAAATATTAAAAATGCATAATGGTCCTGCTATGTGGTAATTAGATCTCGTCTTTGAGTAAAATTTATAATTGCATTTTTACAACATTTACATGATATTTTATCAATTATAGTTTATTAATATAATTGGATTTTTACTGCATTTCATGTCTCTTTTTGTTCCTTGAGCGTTTAATTTTTCAAACAAAACCTTTACCGAAATCTATACTGCGTAGTATTTGAGTTGTAATGTGTTCCATCACTACGCTGACATTATTGTGATACAACTCAGTGATGTAATGTATCACAAGTCACAACACTTAAACAGTGTTATTTGTGATGCAAGTTCCAATAGTTTGACGTTAGAGTTGTGACGAGCTCGATACACCATAAGAAAATAGTGATGGGAACAGGGACCGCAAAACCCGTTTAATTTCAAACTCCTTAAGGAAGGAAACCTTTTCATTTGGTAACCATTACTATTTGGGAAACCCTATTCCAATACGTTCTAGTTGTGACGAGCTCGATACAACATCAGACACTAGTGTTGGGACACGCTACGTCATCGATAGTGGACAATTAATTTAATTGTCTCGTGACTTACCGCGGCTATCTCTAACCTTATACAGGCTCGGCCTACCGCTTTTCGTTACGGAGATATTATCGCGCATACGAAATGAGCGTACCGAGTTTTAAACAATAGTGCGTGGGCGCAGATTAACACTTGCCAGCATCTGTGTGGCGAATCTCCCTATCGAGGCTTGTACTGCCAGTCCTAAAAGTTTATTTCGAAACTATTGCTATAAGTTTATTTAAAATCTAAGTCTAGTATTTTATTCGCCGTAAATGTCTAGATTTTGCATTGTGCACAGAAACTATCAGAATCACTCACTAGGTACTTATTTCCTGGGTAGGTAATAATTTTTAGCTGGGTTAGGCTTAGGTTAAGTAGGGTTTCTTGTTAAAAATTACCTGATACTTTTGTATGTTTATAAAACAACATGCAGATTGAGGGCACCTATCTCGGTGAAGAATATCATATCTAGGTAAAGCCACCAGAGCAAATACAAAATCAAAAAGGAATACAATTTCACAGTGAAAAACAACGATTATGAACATTAAAAATATCTTTCGGAAATAGGCGATTTTTCTGCATATTGTTTTATAAGCAGATGTACTTAAATATTGGTATAGTAGAATTAAATTGTAGCTATCAAAAATGGTAAAAGCAGCAAATAAATGACAAGTTAATTTCTCTAAACAGTGATCAAGAACTTTTATGACAGCCAACCGTACAGCCGAGAGAATAAGCTATTAGCTAACGACACATTCAATTAAAAAACTAATTAGCACATTCTATCAACATATTTCAAGATAATTATTATAAAAAAAGTAACAGTACTCGGCTGCACCCACACAGGCATAGATACCCACACACACGCGCACATACAAAGAACACCATGTAGCTTATCTTATCATACAATCAAACCATTAACGGAGCTATACAAAAAACACACAAACACACATTATAACTCAAATAAAACAACGTTATGTAAATCTAGCGACACACTGCCTACCAGAACGGCGAGCCCTCACAGAACAAATTACTTTGTTGCAGGAATAACTACAAGTTATTGTAATTGTTATCTTATCATCACGGAATACACAAACATGTAAGTGTAGAGTTGTCAAATTTGATATTGACATTTCACGCGACTTGATCAGAATTTCCTCCAGACTGTTTCATAAAAATATAGGATAGTCAGAAAAATATAGCCCCAGGCCCTAGTCTTACCGTCTGATTTAGACAAGTTAGAGGAAGTGCGAATTTTCCAATAGTGGCGCTAGATGGTGGTTTCCGGAATGTGCCTGGAAATCGAAGAAAACAAAAATAGCCAGTCGAGTTGCCAGTATTAGGGTGATACAATTTCCTAGTACTAGGTCGTGTCTCTGTTATATATCTACTTTGTGGTAACACCAATTATAAGAAACATTCACAAGACTAATTGTGAAGAATCTGTAGGTTTTGAGTAGCGGATAACTTAAATTAGCGCTTCAGTAGCTAAAGTACTGTCAAGTGTCAACTTAGCTACGTCTTGGTCTTCAATTATAGGTATCAAAAGTATTTGTGACGAACACTTCAAATTAACAGGATGTGTTTTGATAGAGCATTACAGCAAATGCGCTCTCTCCGAACCGATGTTCACATTTTGAACAACAGTGTGTCCCCGCCTGTTATCTCCACATCTAAAACGCTCAACAATCGCACGATCTTAGTCACCGTGGCCATACACAGTCTGTCAAAACAAATGACTGTCCCCACACAATAACCATACAAAACTTCGTTCACATCTCGCGCCCCCACGCCACTGTCGACCCAATCACACGGCGCTAGAGTTTAAAATTCAACGCCGCGGTCACATTTTTGTATCACGTGAAGTGTCAAATTCATAACCACAAAACTGATCTCAACAGATGGTCGATTAGGGAGCAAAGTCGAGTGCAGTGTCAATTCGATTGTGACGCGCGCCGCGAGCGTAATGTATCGAATGAAACAATCGACTCGCGAGAAAATAAACGAAAATCGATCGTATCGATTCACGAGAATCGAGAGTTGTTAAACTTGTTAACAATTGACGCCTGTTCTGTAGTTTATGCTTGAGATGAAATGGATCGCGAGGCCGTAGGTCGGCGGGGTGACGGGTCGCACGAATGTGGACCTAATTGCGATTCGCTACGGTCGAATTTCGAGTGACCGGAGAAACAATGCACCAAACGAGATGGGACAGGTGATTAGGTTACGAACATCTCGCTATAGAGTTAGTAACTTAGCACTATTTTAGCCCTAACAGTCTAGACTTCAGATCGTTCCTAAATAAAATCCTCGGCGCACTTCTTTTAAACATACAGCAAGAACACCCGGGGGACCAATCGTTGACAGCTAATATCGATAGAATTAGGAATACGCAATTGTCGATTGTTCTTACTAACGCCACAGCTATTTAAGTAAGCTAAAAAAGGACTCTAACGTACGTTTAAAAACTATCTTATCACCAAAAATTTATTAATAGACGTCCAAAAATTGTAAGTAGTTTCAAACTTATTTTCTAGTTTTAGGCAGCCGTCTGTGGGTAGTGGGTAGACCGTTGATTGGCACTCGAAGGGGTCCAGGTTCGATTCCTACGTTGTGGCAGATGCCACTTTTCGATTTTCGGTACATACCAATGAGACGTTTTCAGATCTCAAGTACAATATACTCATGCTCTTACGATGATGTAAAACATGGTAAAAAAACCTGCACATGATTGGCCCCAGTTGACCAGTCATTCCTCTGGACTAGGCCGACTATGTTGTGAGAATGCCGTATGTGCTGGGCAACCATGCGACATTTAAAACCGTCTGTCCCAGTACAGTATTTAAAGAGTGGTTACTTCGCTAGGAGAATAATCTATAAATCACCAATAACAGATGCAAATGCCTACTTTTTCTAGTTTTAGGTAGCTGTAACAATTGCTTCTGTTAAACTTACATACTAAGGGCGTGTTTCACCAAGCAATGTTAAAGTTAACGCCATGTTAAAATAAGATGCCTTCCCATTCATTTACAGGAAATACGAGAGGGATGACATGATATTTAACAAAGGATTAACTTTAACATTGCTTGGTGAAACACGCCCTTAGTTGCCTAACAGGTACAACTAACAACTATGTAACAGTAATATCATCAAAAGTGAATTCATATGTAAATCATGACAGCATTCGATAACGTTCCGAATACGCAGTTGCATATTGCTTGGACTAGTGTCAAAGATATTGCTCGTAACCCGTTGGCCGAGGAAAAGTTCCACGAAAATAATTAACAGATCGGGAGATTGGGCGGAAACTAATGTGAAACAATTTAAACAATTACCTATCTAGATTCCAAATTAAAAAGACTGTCTACATTTAAATTCAAACAAATTGATAAAACAAATCAAGTCTTGGACTTAATGCTTCGATTACCAAATTTAGGCTCTCCCCATTGTTCGGGCGATGCGAACCCGCGATACCGCCAGACTAATGGCCCCAATTACCACTGAGCCACAATTAACTAACTTCATGATAGACAAATGTACAGTCGGCGCCGAAAACTACTGTGCGAATTTTGAGTTTTGTTTATTGTAATTAAAATATTTATTCCTTCACTCTCGTAGCCCAGTGGGACGGATAACCGACACGACTGGCGGGAGATCTGGCGCAGGGCCGAATTTTTACCTGCCCATCCGACGTATGGATATTTTTTCCTGTCAGACAATCAGGTGATCAGCCTGCATTGTCCTAACAAACATGAAAACAATATATTTTGGTGTTCCAAAAAGTTCCAATGCGGGAATCGAACCCACGACCTCCAAGTCGAGAGCTTAGCTCTAAAGTTAAGTAAGTAAGAGTTAAGACTACTACCATACTAAAAGCTTGGTGACAGACGGACGGGGTCCCGTTTTTTGATCAGCGTTTCAGAAACCGAGGGTGAGACTACTTAATAGCTAAATACGGTTCCCGTGGGTTATGCGCGCGCGAAGTCGCGGGAAACGTCTAGCAACACAAGTTGAAATGCTAATTACTATGTAAATAAGAGTATAACCTCAGTGATTGAGGTCGATCAACAGAAATTCCAATATTTTATCTAATTAAGGAGATAACGGGGGATATAATTACTAAAACACGATCTTATCTCCGGAGAATATCGAACGAAGAGTATCGAAACCAGATTGTTTACTTTACTTTATCTTAAGTGCGACTTAAGTGGGCCCCGAATGGATCCTAGCAGACCTTCGAAATATTGGTTCATATCGATATGCAAAAACTGGTTTGCTTGCCTCCGTTCGTTTAATTTTTTCAATAACATTCAAATGACCGTTTGTATAAATATTGTAGTCAAACGTGACACTATTAAAAACCGGCCAAGTGCGAGTCTGACTAGTGCGAAGGGTTCTGTACAAAACAAGCAAAAACATCACGTTTGTTACAGTTGAATAATAATTTAGAACACAACAACAGAAATACGTAATCTGTTAATATTTATAATAATACTAGCTGACCCGTGCCCACTTCGCTGAGCATACAAACCGTTTAAACCTTCCATGTACTTCCACGGATATTTCAATAATAATATCAATAATAATAATATCTATGGACGCTTCACACCACGTCAATCTGGCCCCGTGCTAAGTATCCGAAGAACTTGTGTTACAGGTACCAGACAACGGAAATATATTTAATACTTTTATACTATACACACATTTAAGGTTTTTATTATTTTATACACAAATTTAATACACATCCATGACCCAGGAACATGGAAAATTTTTTGCTCCCTCGGCGGGATTCGAACCCGCGACCTCTCGCTCGAGCACCAACGCGCTCAACCACTGCGCTACGGAGGTCGTCTAAGACCAAAAATATCCAAATCGGTTCAGCCGTTCTCGAGTTTTAGCGAGACTATACTGTTCTATATAACTGTCCGTCCGTCCGGACTGTATGGACCCGGTTAAACCCATAAAATTGTTTAAAAACAAACGATTAAAAGTCGTGGACACCACGATAAACCGTTTATATGGAAAATACATAATTTCTGAATTTCGTTACGTTATAAAATGACAATAATATGGGCGCTGTCATCGTTCATACAATTCGAAATTACGAACACGTAGTAATCGTCAGCTGAGTGTATCGAGTGTGTCTTGTAATAAATCTTCCAAATATCTTTAATTCCCCCCCCCCCCCCCCCATTGTACCCCCACTACAGGCACATGCGATGTGTATCTCCAGAACTAATACATCAACTTTTATCTAACACACCTCCGAGCGAACGACCTTTCAAAATTAACTATTTTCGGCAATAAGTGGTTAAGAGTTGGTACACAACTCCTGGTTCTCGAAAGTCGAAATGCGCGTTGACTAAGCGCGCGTTCCTAACATTGTCCAATCAAAATTGTATAGGCGCTGTCATCATTTTCGTCCATTTTTCATTCGATAACGTACCATATTTGTTGTAATTTTTTCGTGCTAAGCCCGCGGGGAGTATTAGAGTATTTTTTTTTATTTTTAAATAATATTAGAACAATGCGCCTGACATAGAGCGTAGAGTTAGCCCCTAAACATAGAAATGAATCTAAGACATGAATGGTGTAGATGATAAGGCAAAATTCTGGAGAAAATTTAGTTCAAACTGTCACTTAAATATTTTAGAATACATAGTAGTTTAATCTAAAGACCCGTCTCTAGAATCAATGTTCTTAATACGTTTCTACATATCGTAAAATGTTTAAGTGATAGTTTAAACTCAATTTTCTGGGTTTTTTTGCACCATATCACCTTCATCCATTCATGCCTTTAATTATAACCTAACTTTGGACCAATCTAGACTGCCGCAAGAAAAGTAAATACTATTACTAAAAATATTTTAAACAATCAGAGAATCTACCTCGGGCACAAAAGTAGTTCTGTTTATCAGCAGCGCTTCATTAGTAGTTATCTAACCGCCATTACGCTATCTCCCTTATCAGCTGTTATCAGCGCTTATCAGTGCCAGATGAGACCAAATCATAGCCATGTTCATCTGACATACTATTGTTTTTGCTTTTAATATTGACAGTTTTTCTGTCGCCTGTGGTCGAAATTCGACAGTAATTCACGGCGATGGCTGTCACTGTCACTGCTGGGCCGAATAACAAGGACATCATGTTTCTTAGCTCCAGTATCATACAATTTACATATAATTTTTAATTATTATGAACTTACAAATTTTGGAATACAGGTAACGACCATTACATAATAGATAGTAGATAGTTTTAATAAAACATGTGTCATCATTTCAGCTATGAGCCCCACTACTGGACATAAGCCCACAAAGTATTTCGTGGTGGATACTCTCCACGCTTGGCAGGCGGGTTGGCGAGTGCATAGTAGAAGTATTATATTTTACAAAGGGATTCATTACTAAAGTTTTTATTATTATAGGTTATTATCAATATTTATTTTTATTTCTTCACAAAGAAAACTAAAAAAAAAACACTAATTACAATAATATGACTAGCTTAGCTACGAACTAAAACTAACACAAACAAAAATAAAAAAATTATGTATAGGTAATACTTTAAAAACTACAATTAAAAAAATATATCCAAGGTCGTCAGGCAGAGTACCCAGAAGGCTCAAAGAGTTTCCTCGCTGGATGGCGCTAGTAGTTCTATTCTGTAACAATGTTTTGCGGATCTCGACAGCAAATTTCCCATATTCTATGAAATTCAGGATTCAGCTGTCGAGATACGCAAAACATTGTTACAGAATAGCACTACAGACACCTGGCTCAAAGAGTAAGCAGCGCCATCCAGCATATAATTTATTAATTGCATTATACATAGGCGTCAAATTTATAATAATACTAGCTGACCCGTGCCCACTTCATTGAGCATACAAACAGTTTGTGATGAACCGTTTAAACCTTCCCGGGACTTCCACGAATATTTCAAGACCAAAAAAAAGCCGAATCGGTTCAGCCGTTCTCGAGTTTTAGCGAGACTAACGAACAGCAATTAATTTTTATATATATAGACTAGTTGACCCGTGCCCACTTCGTTGAGCATACAAACCGTTTAAACCTTCCCTGGACTTCCACGAATATTTCAAGACCAAAAATAGCCGAATCGGTTCAGCCGTTTTAGAATTTTAGTGACACTAACGAACAGCAATTCATTTTTATATAAAGATATAATATATTTTATTTACGGATTTTATTAACGTCTAGTCCACGGTTGCAATATAAATCATAAATGATTCTTGTGAATGACGCATAAAAGCTCGTTCACACACCTTGAATTTGGCGCTTCTATGTCACTGATCGTGACTACCAAAACTCAAAACTTCGTGCGAATCCAAATTCATTAAGGATTAGAGAGATGGCAATCTGACAAACACGCGCAGGAGTCAGGACTTGAGGTTAATAAACCACAAAACACAAAAAACACCCAAAAACACAGGATCGAGATAAAATATAGATGCAGAGATAAATATCATTTGCATAAGAAACTAATTAATTAAAAAATAAATATCATAATCTGTATACTTATCGTAAACTCTCAAGTCAATAATATCTCATTTACTTAATAATTTTTTTATATCACGTTTTAAATTTATTGATATAATAAAAAGAGGTCGCTCTATATAGAGTAAGCAGCGACAAAACTTATTTAGATATACCGTACTTATATACCGTATAAAGAATGTATTATATGATTTGTAGATGTTTTTTAAAGTAGGCTTTATAAATTATAGTGGCACCTAAGACCTACTTGCGCCAGTCTAAGTTAAATTAGATACCTAGATATAGCCCCTTAATCCCGTAACGATAAGGAAGTAGAAGTTAACTCTGGGTTTATTTAGAAATTCAGTGGTGCTAGTGGATCTGAGTCTCACTTTTACCAAGGCCTGTTAAACTTAATATATCTAATCGCCGATTTCTGGAACGCAATTCAAATGTATGACAAACTAACATACCATTCAAAAAACCCATATTTAACGCTGATTGGTGGAACATTATCAGAAAGAAAGGAAAGGACAGTAATTTTATAATTTCATCACGCTGGCACTTGCAAGCCTGGTAAAAATTCCTCAGATAAGATTGATTCAAATCGTACGTCAACTAATCGGTGTTTTGATGAAAAGACATTCTCTGTGAAACCGGAAAATATTGTAATATATTCTTTGCATTAATGAAAGAGAGGGCAGCATTTTAGACGAAAGATAACTACTAACAGTCCTCGGTAAAATTTTGACTAGCGTTAAGGGTTATTCACAGGCTATTACTGTCATTACTTAGAGCCTCTGGTCGTGGTTCCCCTCGCTCCCGGCCATTCGGGCTAGGAGTGAGTGAGATGCAAATAGGTAGGTCATTACTTAGAGGAAAGACAAAGACAGATGTCTAGGACGCCACTTAATTTAACCATCGAGCTTCTATATTTAAAAGTAAATATGCCAAAAGTTGGCGTTTAATTGCTTCTACACCCGCTAGACAGTTTTGGTAAGCAAATTTTTTTCTCCCTCCCTATACTCCCGCTTTGTCCTGCGTATTATTGCGCCTGCCACACTATGTATGGGAAGTGGCGAGGAAAGGAGGCAAAGACGTAATGGGGTCACGTTACTCGTCGTATAATAACTCAGGGCAACATCACGGCAGCGGCAGGAACAAAGCAATGAGCTACAAGGGATTATAGTGTGGCAGCCGTATTAGACCGTTTAAATTATATATGTAACGTATGGTCTGGTATTAGAGTATTTTTACATGGCACTGATAGCCTCTGACCTCTGATAACGCCCGAGTGATAATCTGATACGCCGCACCACCGCGCTATCGAAATAAAACCGGATAATGAAAGTATTGATGGTAATTATCATCATCAGCGATATACCAAAAATTTGAATATATTAGATTCCGCATCACGGACAGACACGTACTTTCTAGGGTGAACGGAATCCTAATTAAGACTTTAATGCCTGCATGTCGCTGTTCGCTGCGCACGCTGATATTTGTACGGAACCCTTTGTACTAGGGAATGGAGAACCGGTACTAATTTTGAGAACCGGGATTTTCGGTACTGGTCAATTTCGGAGACGGGATTTCCCGATTTTCTCAAATTTTATTTCCCGGTCCTCAAAACGACCCCAAAAAACCGGGAAACTTGGATTTTCGGCACCAGGATTTCCCGGTTCCATACCCTAGTGCGTACGTATTCGACTACTTGGAAATGTTATATATGTTGGAAACTAGAGTGTTAGAGTGATTGTACTACAATTTGAAATTCCAATTTTTATAAAATCCCTTGCGGCTATACTTTTTACCCGACTTCGGCGAAGCCAAAAGGAAGGGTAATGATTTTGGCAGTCTATGTATGTATGTATGTATGTATGTATGTATGTTTGTATGTATGTATGTATGTTCCCTCGTAGCGGTTAAACTACTGGTCCGATTTTAATAAATAAGGTGTCAATCGATTCGTAGTAGTCCCGCGAGTAACATAGGCTATATAATTTTTCGAAAAATTTTGGATTTTGAAAATTATACCTCAAAAACTATCTCCAAAAAAAATTTAATTAAGATAATTGTATCGTGTTTGGTATCAAAAGATAGGTCTTGACAAGCACATTATAAATATGTATTTAATTTTTTAATTAATTATTATATTTTATTGTTAAATTCGAAATAAACGTTTAAAATGCGGTCGTACAAATAGTATCTAGGAGTTGTTTAGTTACTTTCTATGTGTTAATTTAACGTTAGTTTAGTGAAAATATAATGTTATAGTTTATGTGGACACAGAAAAATGTAAAATAAAATAAAAGATTAAAAAAACTATAACCCGACTTCGCAAAAAAGGGCTCTAAAAAGGCTGAAACAAGACAATAATTCAATTTGAAATCCAGATATGCATAGGTATAGATATGGTGAAGGTAGAGCCGTGGTCGTACCCGCTAAACAAATCTATAATATTTATTGCTGTTGAAATATACATTCCTAATAGCGGGTACGACCACGGCTCTACCTTGACCATATCTGTAACTATGCATAATTATCAAATTGAATTATTGTCTTGTTTCAGCCTTTTTAGAGCCCTTTTTTTGCGAAGTCGGGTTATAGTTTTTTTAATCTTTTATTTTTATAATAAAAAAAATATCAAAATGGCGGAATTTTTATATGATTGTTCTGTCTCCACTTCTCCCCAAAGGTCTTCCTGTCTTATCACTTCCAATGAAGAATCTATAAATAAATCTACTCTACTCACTATTGAGAGAGATCCGAAGAACCTTAATACACCGATTGTCACCGAATTATATCGTATGGTTATTGGTTACTAATACCACATAACAAGGGTCGTTCCAGCCTTGCAGTAACTGCGACGGGCAATTATTATAAGAATCTGCACAGCCAATCGGCAGTACACAAATAGCACAGACGTGACTTATCACTTGGTCCTTATCAGGAGTTATCAGTATTGGGTGACCAGGGAGGAAAGGAGGTATTATATTCCACTACTAATGCTTGAACTTTCATCTTAAATACATGCTGTTTTGCATTTTGGACAAGGGCCTTACTCTCCAAACTGATTCGATTTTGATTCAGATTCGATCGTGTCAAGAACTTTTGAATAAATTGACGTTTATTTATTCTGATTTTCAGTCGATTGGTATGGCCGGGAGTACAAAAAGTTACGATCTAACGATTTTCTTTATCCTGGTTAGTTTCAAAGTAATCCACCAAATAAAACACCGAAAGCCGTTGAGATCGAACTGATTTGATTCTCGATTGTGTCGGGAGTATGCCTGCTGTTCTCAAGCAGGCTCAAGCAGGAACATTAATTAAGAGCGTATTCGAATTTTAATTATTGTATGTGCAGTACAATGTAGAGTATTTTTAATTTGTACACAAAATTTTTTTCAATATTTTACAAATACGCAGCTGTCAGTCGATCCTGCTTACTCCGCTGATGTATCTTTGACCTGCGTTTGATGTGGCAACATCAAGTAAGCTTATGAAACATCATCTTTAGTAAATTTTAAATATGTATCATAATATGAATCGCTAAATGTGGCCATTTTGGATCTGCTGAAGCTTTTCGAAAGAAAATTGTTCGAAAGATCATGTTTATTTGAATTTTAAACAAATCATCTTTAGGCCCGTTGAGTTTGATATTCCAACAACTATTTTGTCTCTAATCTTCTCTAATCTAAGTTTCACATGTAGTCATGTGCATTAGAATCAAACCATGTGAGTACAGAATACTCGTTTTCATTTAGTTTATGTTCTAACTGCTGTGGGTCCTGGCTCCAGCACGTTCTTTATCATCGGCGCAGCTCCCAATTACAAGCGGCCGTTGAAATCGCACGCGCAGCTATCTCGCGGCGGATGCTGGCCGATAACACAATACTTATCACATTTTTATTCCACCGATGAGACGGAGATAGGCTAAGCCGTGCGTGCGAGAGGGACGGACGACTCGTGATGTGCGCATGGCGGGATGTTATCAAACGATTGTCGATAGCTGGTCGCTGTTAGATTTTGTTTTAGATTCATGTACCAATTACACTTGTAATGTCCCCGCGTCGGCAATCACATTAAGTAAAGCACGGGCAGATTATTTACTAAGTTTAAGACAAAATCTACTAGAAAAACTCACTTTCGTTCTGTCTCAAACACGAATTAACACACACACGCACTCTCATACGCACAATCACACAAAAAAATGTTGAGTATGGTTAGTATAGCTTATGGTAAAACTATGCGATGTTATGGCAGGGAAGATATTATAATGACGTGAGGTTCCTATACTTCCTATAACATCATTCCTATCGGGTTCACTTACCCCTTAGCTTTTGAACACCCTCATTCTAATTCCTACTTTTTGTTCAGTCTAGCGCTTCCCTTTCGAAGGAGGACTAGCCTTCGCCACCAATACCTTTAACTGACCCCTGACCTATCAACGGGTGGTCAAAGTAACACGATTGGTCACCCGAAGAGGGAAATTGATTGTATTAGAACTTTATGTATTCCTAAAGTATTGAACTGCTCTTCGTTTAACTTTAACGTCGTTAAACTGTCCATATTTTAACACTTATTATACTACCATCCTCAAACTGAGTGGCGGGTAAATGACATCTGGCCAATAGTCATGGCCGCCTCTTAGATTGAGGAAGGCAGTATAGCATGACTTTATAGTTTCGTCAAATTTAAATCATAGTATTATTCATCACACAAAATATAGAGATTATATTTGTTTATACGAACTACGCCTAAAATCGGCAGTTTCGCAATTTTCCTACAAAATATAATTATTACAATTTTCTCATTAAACCGTTACTTAACAATGAAAAGTAGTAAATAATTACATTTACACGATAAGATAAGGAATCGATCGTGTAATCGTTATCAGTATTACAGTAGCAAGTGCCTGATATCATCTACATTTCGTACAAGCATTGCCCAATACTTGCAACACTGTATCAAATAATTATCACTATTGGCGAGCCGTTCGGAATGTTCGATGCCTGCGACTTTGTTAGCGTACATACAGCCAGTGTTGCCACCTTAGTGATTTTTTCACTAGATTTAGTGACTTTTAATAGGTAGACAGGTATTTTCTAAAAAAATCACTTAAAAATTATTTGATGACTTTTAGTGGCTGATGTAATTACTGCTATTGGAAGCAATTCTAAATACTCATTTAAATAAAAAAAAAATCTAATGAAAGTGATGATACATATCAGCCGTCTATATAGTACGTCCGAGATAAATTTAACCCAAACGTAAACAAAGCCGTCTATGACACAACCATAGATTAGTCAGTGATGCCAATTGGCCAATATTAATGCAATGATTATTGTTGGCTACATGAATCCAGACTAAAGACTATATTCTACAGTCGGCAGTGTCAAAATAGCGTATTTTTACTGTGAAGGTTTTTGATTTGATGTTTGAATATGTTAATTATTGTTTAATTGTTATAAAATGTATTGGATAATGAAGTATATTCCTTAAATGTACCTGTGAAAGTGTTGATAAGTGTGCACAATAAGTGAATATGTGAAAATTTCGATGTTTTCGGTTTGTTTAAAATTCAAAATAAAATTAAAATTCGGCCAAATTAATATACATTATTTCGTAATTCATTTATTTAAGTGACATTTAACCTGGCGGGATTATAGCACATACAACTATGTATTTTTTATTGTACTGAGCTTTGTTTGCATTTGAAAATAAGTATGTAATATAACAATAAATACAGGCTAATTAATGAGTGATAATACTTAAGGGTGTGCATATGTGCCGTATACTAGAGTCGAGGTAAAAGTACCAGCGCCGAAAGAGTTACTTTTTTTTTAATTATTGTATGAGAAAATTTATGATGTTGAAGCATTTCTCATACAAACATGAAAGTCAAAAGTAAGTCTTTCGGCGCTGTTACTTTCACAGTATACTCTACATAGGAGGCCCATACACCCTAAAGTAATATCACTAATTTATTTTACACCTTGTATACTCATTTTGATTCAATGTGATATTGATATACTACCTTTGATTGCAATTACTAATCAAATCCGAAACCGCAGTTTGGAGGAAATGCCGCGTGACGTCACAACACATCGGCCACCGTGTTGTTGAGGTTTCCGAGAAAAGGTGCAATCAACAGGAAAATGTCAACAAAACAACGTTGTGACACTGATTGGCCAATAATGAGTCAAGAGGATTGCCAGAACACCTGCTCGGAATGTTCTACAAATCCAGAAGTTATGTTTGTATTGAGGGTCTTAATTAGTATCTTAATATAAACATGAGGTCTTTAAACTTCTCTTTAAACCGTCCTAGGAGTCCTAGGAAGTAGAAACCGCAGTTGGAGACCGGTCGGCTGGAGTCAGGTTGTATGCAACGCCAGAAAATCTATACCCTACTTGTGGCTTGTCATATATTTACAATAATAAATATTGTAATGGCGCTCTCCACACACACAGTTTGGACCGCGGGAATTAGCAACCCGTTTTAACTCGCTCTCCGAAATGGACCAGTAAATTTCTAAAGTCTACAATACAATTTGGCGTGTTGCTATTTTCCACAGTTTTAACCGCGCGCTTATGTAATGTAATATAACCTTCATCGATTTATGTAATTGAAGACATAAATGGATGAAGGTGACATCGGTGGTCGCAAAAATTTATATCCAGAAAATTGTGTTTAAACTGTCATTTAAACATTTCAGGCTATGTTTTTATGTATTAAGTACATTCATTCTAAAGACGGTTCTTTTGATTAATGTAGGTACTTAAAACGTTACGACACATTTTAAAATGTTTAAGTGACGGTTTGAACTCAATTTTCTCAAAATCGGAATTTTGCTATACATCGCCTTTATCATATTCATGTCTTCAATTATGCATCAATATATATTCCGACGTATCTTATGTATAAAAATAAATTGCTATTCGTTAGTCTCGCAAAAACTCGAGAACGGCTTTCGACTATTTTTGGTCTTGAAATGTTCGTAGAAGTCCAGGGAAGGTTTAAACGGTTTGTATGCTCAACGAAGTGGGCACGGAATAGATTTAATAATTGACAAAAGTAGTCCGTTTAGTTTTGTCCGCCAGTTTTTTGGCGTCATGAAGAGCATGACAGTCGCAGTTCAAACTACAGCACATCACAGAACTGTCCAAGATAATGACGAGAGTAATGACCATTCTCGCAAACCCTATCAAAACGGTACATGCCATTTCGCACCGTCATTGGTCCACGGATAACAGGTTAATCTTAAATGAATCGATCAAGCGCGTTCTGCTTGTAGCTGCTATCGCACGCGATCTGATCGCGGGTGAACACGCCGAACCGCCGGCCAATTAGGCGGGATGTTCCGATCCGTGGATATCGACCGGTGACGGTGTGGGAGGATTTATAGTACAGGGAGAAAAACCCAAAGAGGAGGCCCTGATTCAAGATGTCATCGCTATTTTTGTCGTCGAGTTTCTTACGCCGGTTCTTCTCGCCGGGTTAGTCCCGGAACCGGTGGTAGGTCATCATGTAATGAAGTGTTAGTTTGTAACCTGGAAATAACAGATTTTTCATTATCACTTACGAAGTTCGAAAACAAAATGTATGGGATTAGACATTCGCTTGAATTTTTTGTTTTCGAAATTCGTAAGTGATAATAGCGATGGCGATCTTAAATTGGGGCCCAGATGGGAAACATCTTTAAATATACTCCCCCAAGCGTGCATATTGGATAGTGATGCTGGCTGCCTCGTGGTCACTCACTAAAGAATCAATCAAACAACAACAAACAAGAAATTAAACATAATATGTACATTTTTCCGAATAAATAAGTAATCAGCGTAATCGGTGTACAATGTACATATATATAAATAACAAATTAAGAACCTCCTTTTTTGGAAGTCAGTTGAAAAGACATTTCACCAACCTGCTCGCAAAACGATATAATATGTACATATTATATCGTTTTGCGAGTAAGAGATGGATAATTTTATGTAATTGCTTAAAACTTAAATGTTCTAAAATCTTACCTAATTCTAATTTTAACTTTGCAATCATGAAAATAAAATATGTTGAGTTTTTTTACTTCCGTCTCTTGTCTTCGTAATACGGCAATAAATAACTTGGTTGGTGTGTGTGTAAAATGCAAATGAATTATTCCTTATTCCACAAAGTAGATATATAACAGAGACACAGAAAATGGTATCACCCTAATACTGGCAATTCGACTGGCAAAGGGTGAAGTCCAGGCACATTCCGGAAACCGCCATCTAGCGCCACTATTGGAAAATACTAATTACTAATTTCGTTTCGTATCTTCTTCTTAATTAAGGGGTTGAATTTAGTTTAATGTGATGTTATGCTTAAAAAATATGCTTATGTTTACTTTAATGTCAATATTTGTACTTAATTCGGCATACTTACATTTCATAATTTTACAAACTTTAATAGTAGTGACATCTATTGCAATATTTTTGCATTAAAGATAGATTGTATGGGATGGTAGGCCATGGTTATTTCTATTGCCATCCAATTCTAATGCCATCGCGTTATGGATGGCTAATTAGACACTTTGGACACGTCCTACAATCATCTATACATTAGATGGATTATGATTATCTATCGAACGTAATCTCCGATACAGTTCCTTATCAGTGAAAACGGATCAATCAAATTGTTTTCCTTCTAAAGTACAGTGTACACCTGCAGGCGTTACTAGATTGTTAAAGAAATTACAATTCAATTATGTTCTATGTTTTAATGTTAGTAGCTATGATGCTAGAGTGAGTTATTGAGTCGCATCTCGTATTGAGTCACTTTTGGATTTTGTAAATTTTGAATGCAACATTCATTTAAACTATGTTTTGATATTAAATTATGACATTAATAGCTTTAAAGTTATAATAAAACTAAATGTGTTGACTGTTGAGACGCGGACATAATGTTTTTTTTTTTTTTTTGCTTTGCTTTGCGCCTCTTCCCTGATATTGATTCGAGGGGTTTTCTTTCTTTTTTGTTTTAATACCATTTTTATTTTCCTTTGCTACCAACATCGTCAACCTCCTTTCTTACATCTCTTAGACTTATTACAATACATATTCAATTACATTACTTTTTAAATTACAACATTTCAATACTCCTATTCTTTATTTCTATTATTCACGTGTCTTACTATTTCTATACAGAATTGCAACAATTTCTCTCTCTTACTCGTGTCTTTACATATTTCTTTGACATTGTCTTCTCTTATGGTAGTGTCCAATTCATGCTCCAAGTCATATCTCTTAGAGTCATAAATTGGACACTCCACCAACAGGTGAGGTATGTCCTCGTTCTTGGCGGGGTCACATGCGCACGATGGGCTCTCTTTACACCTGTACCTGTATAGGTAGCTAGAGAGCCCACCGTGCCCAGTGAGCGCCTGCGTCATTTCCCTGTTGGGGGTTACTTTCTTTACTAACTTGTGTGCCCAGAATACGTCCTTGACAAAGATTTTTGTAATTTGTGCTGTCTCTCCTTCGCGGTATCTCCGGTCCCATTCACGAAGGGAATCCTGACGGATTTGTCTCTTCGCGAATGACACCGGACATAGGTCATAGAAACCTGGGGTTAGACACCATTGACCGCCGTTTAGGATATACCTTGTGGACCGAGGTAGTAGAAAAGAAAGCTACGGACCAAAACGCTTGTTGTAAAGACAACGCTCAGGTGTGCGCCGAACATAATATTATCACTAGATCAAGATATCTCGGCTTATCCGCGATTTTAATCCAAGCGATATGTTTATCGGCTAACCCTTATCTTGATCGGAATAAATGTTAATCAAGCGTACACTGGGCGAAATTGTACAATTATCACTACCTGTTTACACGATTAGAATCCTTATGACATATGTGAATAGGGCGTAAAACTTGACCTATTGAATCTACTTTTCGGACAGGTGCGCCATAATCTATAAGATTAAGAAATAATGTTTTCACCAAAGTTGGCTAAAATATGTTTTAGTTTATAATATTACAAATTATTTATTCTAAGCATATACTTATTAGTCCGTATTAATTAATCATCTCTATGTTATACATAATTATGATATTTTTATTTATTTAATGGAATCATTCATTATGTTGAGGAAATCCATAGCATAAAATAAAATATTTTTTCGCCGGATATTGCTAGATATATTTATTTAGATTTTATATTTTTTTATTAATTTGGTAATACTGTAAAACATATTGAAAGAGTGGAGAAACTTGTCTTATTACACTGTCTTTTAAAATGTTTCATATTTCTTTTACCATTTATGTTAAAATCCAGAAAATCATATTTTTAAATAATTTTGTCCATTCCTTCTTAGAGAATTAGTCAATAGAAGTAACGACAAAATGTTCCAGGGTTTTTCTAACCAATTTCAAACCCGTAACTAACGGGGTCCCGTGGACCGAATGCTGGGGTATATCTGTCCCCTTTCCCACGGCGCGTGTCGGGAGTTAACCCGTTAATGGCTAGGGTCGGGTGTTAAAGGGTTTGATTGTTGAATAACATTTATAGAAATCAATGATGTTACTTATATAGTCACCTCTTTCATCCTTAGTCCTGTATCTGTATATTATAAATGCGAAAGTTCGTATGAGTGGATGTATGTTTGTTTCTAGTAGTTCACATAGAATACTTTTAATTAACAGTTATAATACTTTTTAACGCAGCAAAACGTACGGTTACGGCTGGAATTAATTTTGCGCGTACGAAGTAGTGGAAACAATTTTGGTAATAAGTAGGTAGGTACTTCATGAAAACAAAAAATACAATTTTTTTTTGTTTACATAATTTTTGGTTTACAAATCCTACAACACAAGTATAAGGAAATAGGAATATTATAGAAGTGATAACGTAAGCCAGACAGACTGGTGACGTATCGCGTTACGTAACGCGTTACGGCTACGTTTGCGCTCCCATGAGAAGTTCAACAATGAATCTCAAAACCTATTAACATTAGTTTCCAGTCGCTCCCGCTATATAGGATTTATGTGAAATTTGTAACAAACCCAGGAAACGTCAGCAATTCCATGAAAAGCATAATTCCCGGCGCGCGCGCACCTTTGTACTCGCCGCGCCGCGCCATACATATTGTGTGTTTTATATAATTATAATAATATTATGTATGTTAGCTAGTAAGGTTTATAATAGGGGCCTATGCAGACCGAAATAAAGGTTATTATTATATTAAATGAATAGGAGTCTCGGCTATTTGCCGGGTGAATGGTTCAGGTACGGGCTTGAGCATCATGGAAAGTATTTTTAAGTTAAGATTGAGATGTAGAGAAAGATGAGGTGGGGTTAAAAAAACCACGAACTAATGAGTCGGTATCGATGACAATGGATTATTATTATTTACTAGCTGTACAAAAACTACGCGACTTCGTTCGCGTAGTTTTTTAAGCCGTATATGCAGCGCACGCAATATAAGTCACCAAATATAATAAATTTTCCCCGTTTTTGCAACATTTCCAACTGACGCTTCTCTCCTATTGGTCGCAGTTTAATGTTATATAGCCTAAAGCCTTCCTCTATAAATGGACTATCCAACAAAAAAATTTTTTTTTAAATCGGACCAGTAGTTACTGACATTAGCGCGCTTAAACAAACAAACAAACTCTTCCGCTTTATAATATTAGTATAGATTTTACTGTAGGTAATGTTAAGGTCTACACGTCCTACTTATTGTAGGACCTATAATGGAGCAGTCCTCTAATTTACATGGTTAGATATTGTATGATACGTACTATAACAATCAGTATATTGTTCTATTTTCTCCTACCAAAGATCGGTTACCAATTATTATTATCGAACGTGGCCCTAAATTGTTTTCATTGGGTGACTGAATGGACCGAGGTTCAAAAGTGTTAATATTTAATTCAGTGAACAAATATAATTTGAAATAACAGTAAATAAACGTAAATTTTAGTATTTTACGTTCGAGAAAAAATGTAGAGTCGCAAATTAAATGTGTTCTAGTTTAAGCAAAAAGTTAAAAAATAAGTGAATTTCCAAACAATAAACTTTAACACTCTAGTAAGTTCGGCATGCCATAACCATAATTAATACATTGTTATGGCAATTATTCATTTTAGGCATATTCGTGACGTGTCATAAAAACGCTACCAAATACTTAACAAACATGCCCACTACTAGCCCACTGCTGGCCATAAACTGGGCTTTATCTATCCATTACAGTGAAGTGGTTCACACTATCTGGTATTGAATACAATTTGTTACGTCGCAACTACCGCGTCAGTTCACACTTCACACCGAGACGCAACGCGACGTGGCGCGCATTTAACTTTTAAAAGTGGACTTTATTTAGTACACAGATAGATACATATTTCACTGTGGACCAACTAGCGCCTTAATCCTGGGTTACTCCCGATACAATCGAGAATCGAATCAGTTCGATCACAACGGGTTTTGGTATTTTATTTTGTGGATTACTTTGAAACTAACCAGGATTAATGAATCTCGTTAGACCGTAACTTTTTGTACTCCCGACCAACTCAATCGACTGAGAATCAAAATAAACAAACGTTTATTTTGATAAAAATTCGTAAAAAAATATTCGGGAGTACGCATCACGATCTAATTTGAATCAAAATCGAAAAATTTGGAGACTTACTCTCCAAATTGATTCGATTTTGATTCAGCCTCCGCATCGCGCTATCGAACTTTTCTAAGTTTTTAATTAATAATATATCTCAAATTCTAACATCTGAAAATGAATACTTAGCGAAAAACGAAGGCTTCGGCCTAGCCGAGCATATCACCTCGCTCGGTCGGAGATCTCCTTTTGAGGTTTCCACTATTCCCACAAGTTCAAATTGCCGCCATTTTGATTCTTAAAAGTTGCGCGTCGAGTTGTCACGTCGATGTGAGCTGACCCTTATGTGTCGATAATAAAATACATCGGACTAGAGAGCTTAGAGATGCGTCGGGCACAAGGAAACCCCTACAGGTCATAGACAAATTAACAATAGCAACAAGTTTATGTAAAAAAAAAAATCGCAATGTTTATCTAAAATGGATACTCGATTATGAATAATATTATGCAAATTATAAAAATATGAGTCATATTACATCATACAATCTCACAATAACTATAAGAGTTAGTTTGTTTATTTGAACGAGCTAATCTCAGGAACTACTGGTCCGATTTGAAAAAATATTTTAGTGTTGGATAGTCCGTTTATCGAGGAAGGCTATATGCTACATATCATCAGGCTATGACCAATAGGAGTGGAGCACCATTGAAGAATGTTTCAAAATCCGGGGTTTGACGAAGACAAGATAATAGTCTTCTGTGGATTTGGCATTAAGGCCGTGTTTCACCAAGCAATGTTAATACCATGTTAAAATACCATGCTATCTCATTCATTGACAGGAAATACGAGAGGGATAACATGATATTTAACATGGTGTTAACTTTAACATTGCTTGGTGAAACATGCCCTTAGGCTCATATTAATGTAACTAATTACTAAGTCTATAAACACCTAAATACAATCTGAATTTATTGGATTCCATAATTCATATATACTATTATTCACTCAAGACGACTACAGAACCCTATTAATCTCCGCGCCGCGGTAAAAGTATGTCCGACCGGTGTCGAACAAACAGGTATTGCCTTTAAAGCTCCAAATTATTTTAAACAAATCGATCGGAGAACAAACAGAGAAAGTTATCGGCCCATCGGCTTTGTTTTACGTGTGGCGGTGTGAGCTGTGACCATTAACAAATATCTCAGATTATAGTGTAGGAATGTTTGTTATTGCTTTGGGATTAGTGTATATTTAGTGGTATTTGTTTTATGTTGCCGTAACTTGTAAAACATTAGCCCTAATTCCTGATAAAAATAGGTAAACCATAGATTAGTTACATCATTGATTAAAAATATTCAGTGTTCTCGTCCTTTTTATCAAGTAACTTTTCTACAGACACGGGTATTTATTAATACCGCAAAAGTAGGATATACCTCCAAACCTTCAATAAACGCAAAAATATTCAAGTTTGAACCTTGTGTGGCTCAATATAGAAAGTTTAAACATAAGAATTCAAATCCTGCCCAGGGAACGAAAAAGTTTTATATTTATTCACTATAATTCGTAGGGATACATGTCTGTATTTTACACATAGATAAGAAATATATTTGTAAATATTGTTGCCGAGAACTTGGCACGGGCCAAGATTATCGTGATGTGAAGCGTCCATACCAAATTCTCTAATATTATAGATGTAAATGTCTGTTTGTTTGTAAAACTTTCACTTGAAAACTACATAACCGATCATCATGAAATAAGAAGTAACACAAGATGCTTTTTATTCCTTCACTCGCAGTATTTTCTACTTTAAGTAGCGTTTGAGAAAATCTCTCGCAAGTGGATTGTTTGAATGTTACATATTTGTCTCTACATATAGACAAGAACCCTCCGCCAATCTGACGATCCGTCGTCCCGCGATAGCGTCCACCAGCCACTGATAAACAAACAATCAAAGAATACATTAAAGTTGATAAGAGAGTAATGAACCCGCACTTTGAATCGCCACTGCGGTCGAAAAACTAAAATAGATATACTGTCATCTAGGATAGAAGATGAAGTCATTGAATCGGCGTTACCTTGCGGAAATCCATAGCTTAAATTTGAAAATTTTGTGCAAGCAAATGCGTGTGATATAATAAATAGAACTTTGGACTAATACGATAGAGTTCAAACTCAATATGAGTGTCGAGTGCCGGCTCAATCATTGTGTTGTATGCCTATATAGAATGAAATTTTTTAAATATTTTTATATATATAATGATTTTTTTTTAAAGTGAGTGTCTAGTTGTCAATTTTGATATTGACATTTAACTCGATGCTCATGCGTGTTCCATTTTTAACTCTATTGTTTTACTCCAGAGTTCTCAGTAATGAAACTTCTCTAGACTTTTGGATGTCAGAGCAGAGACCAGCCCTGTAGGATTAAAAGAATCTAAAATAAGAACTGTCACATAAGAACTCGAAGAATAAATGAATAGTCATGAAATAATAAAAGTATTCGTGTCGACTTTAGTACAACTACATTAAAATCAATCCAGCCGCCCTTGGGTTACAAGTTATAGTCATTCCATACATTTTACACTAACTGCAAACTGTGACTTCGTCAGCGGCAAATTTGGTTTTACACTATTATAGCTTTTGTTGTTGTTGTTTGTTTGTTGTTTACCAACATTACTAACATTAGATATCAGTCACAAATATATGGTTTGGTGTTTTCAAAATGTGTCAAGTAGATAGTATACTACAAGTAGACTGAACCACAGATTACTAAATAGTTACGACACTAAACCCGGTCACACTCGCTAGCATGTGGGACAGGCAGCAACACCCGACGCGACGCGACACGCAACACAACACGTGTTAAAGCGAACAAGACAGGTGACCTGACGGCTGAAGCCAACACGCACCCTGCGACATTGTAAAAACTGTAGTTGAACTAAAACTATGTCGAGATGTCAGTTAACAAGAACTAAAGTTAAATTAACAAAGAATTCTTTATTAAATAAACTGTACACAATATTGTTGTTTAGGTTTTTGTATCATTTGGTATCATCAGTTTGCCCAACCGAGCATGCAATAGATTTTTATTTTGTACATACTCTTATTAATTAACAACATTTCTGATTATTTTAAGTAAAATATTATAGTACCTAACATATATGTATGTTGTTATTATTATTTCATAAAAAATAATAAGATAATTAAAACACGCAATAATAATTAAAGGACAGTCTTAAAAGTCATAGTCTAAATAATATCACAATATAATAATAATTCACGCCTTTTATTTTTAACTGTTATATTTTAATACTTAATATTTATCAACATAGATGTTATTTAAGTGATCACTCATCAGAGGATATTCGGTCTATTATCCTGTAAGTGTAGATTATTTACATATATTAATTGTCATGTACAATTGCATATTAATATTTATTATTCGTAAATATTTATCCAAAAATAGCTAGTTAGTCGTTAAACTATCGATACAAACAATAGTTATTATAGAACATATACCTACTTAGTTATGTTTTTTATAATAATAACTAGCTGACTCGTGCCTACTTCGTTGAGCATGGAACCATGTAAACCTTCCCGGGACTTCCACGAATATTTCAAGACCAAAAATAGCCGTATCAGTTTAGCTGATCTCGAGTTTTAGCTAGACTAACGAACAGCAATTGATTTTTATATAGCCTATGTTACTCAATGGTAATGTAGCTTTCTAATGAAAAAAGAGTTATTAAAATCGGTCCAGTACTTTGTGAGTTAAGTCGTTATATACAAAAATACAAATCTTTCCTCTTTATATTATTAGTGTAGATAGTGTAGATTATTGTAATTCTCAACATGCAGTTGAATAATGGTAAAAGGTACAGATCTAAGTATATTTTACTATATATACTGTTCTATCGATAATAATTAAATTGTCTATACTATAAGATTTGTACTTTTGTGAGGTATTTTTTTTATTCATCTCAAAACTAGTGGGCGTATACCAATTCTTTCACCGTTTAAATCCCTGTTGTGAAAATGTCCCTCGACCCTAAGTAACATAGGCTATATTTTTATGAATTATACAGAATACTGAAAGAATGAAAAGTCGGGAAAGAAAGAAAGAAAGCATTAATGAATGCATTAAAAGTAACTTACCTAAAATAATAATAATTGTCATTTAGACATTAAAAATAGTTACTACCTATTTAATACATAGTTTCAGTAAATGACCTTTCTTTCTCAGTTTTTAATCACCAACAAGCAAGATAAATAACAAAAAAGTAATTATCATCATAATTTAATTACTGATTAACTAATTGAATGTAGAATGACTCTTTAGGTTACGTTGGCCTTGCCTCTGGGATTAGCAGAAAATTATATGTAAATTATGACAGTGCTTATACAATTGACATTTGGTAAATTTACGAATACGTAGTTATCAATTGTTTCTGCTAACCCCACTGTACGAGCTGTCTACACCTTGCCATGTCGTTAGCAGGGGTAAAGCTAGACAGGTGTTTAGCAAGTACAACTTACATTATGCAAATATAACTTTTTCTATGCCAGATACATCAGCAAACGAGCAGTCATATCGCCTGACATAAAGACCGTTGTCCACCAATCGTCGTCACATCACCAGACAAACAACCAATAACAAGCAACACCCGCAACACCAGAGAAGTTACACCATCCTTAACGTAAAAATAATGACCAATTTATACGAACTATGATTAGAATAATATTAATTAAATATTAGTATTAGATTATGCTTGAAAGGCTGGTAGGCCCGTGTCTCAATTTCAGCATAGCATGTTAGTATTAACAAATAATAAATGTCTCTCTTTCATTAACGTGAAAAGCGACAGAAATAATATTATGTTTAATCAACGATTAACCTTAACAGGCGTTGGTGAATTTGGGACTTGGGAAAGTTATGTTATGTCACATAACTTTACGCTAAGTAACGAGATGAAGACGATATTCAAATAATAAGGTTTTCAATAGTAGCTTAATATAGTAAGTTTCCCATAAAAATAACACGATGAGATGGCAATCTAGTAGGCCTACAGTATTTGTCCAAATTTAAAACAGAACAAAGTTATCAAAGGTACATTTCAAAGTTTCTTAACGTATGTTATTCAGAAAAAAATGTTTTAATCGTCAAGAAACCAATTAAAGTGATAAGTAAACAAAACATAGTTAGCGAAATTGATAACTCAGATGTTGGCTGTAACAAAAATAATGACTCACAAAAACAACTTCACAAGTGCATTTATAATGAATAATTTTATAATTTTTCAAGGTTTTGTGGTAACAAAGAGTTAGGAGTACCTATGTAAGGTAAAGTTTAGTATTCAGTTTAAAACGTTGTTATTGTTAATATACAAAGATTTCTAACTTTTGTTGAGTAGTTTAATCGAAATATCTTTAATTCAACCAACAAAAAGTGGATAGATCGTACTTCACAAAAACTTGTCAGCGACTTCCAAACATGTAATCATGCGGGTTGCCAAATTCCCGATATTTTAAAGGTTGCGTACTCACGTTTCAAGGGTTTCGGGTTGCTCTGTTTCCTGCGCGACATTCCGGCACATGTCACTCACTCGCGCGAACTTGCCGCGCGCGCTGGCGCGGTCGCTCGCTCGACAGTCAGCGCACTACTGAGGGCGGCGCCTGGCGCGCTGGCCCCGCCCACCCCCGCGCCGCCCCGCGCCCGCGCACCCCGCGCGCACGCCCCGCGTAGCAAGGCGTAGCGTCGTAGACTCCTAGTTTTCTATCGTAGATAGATTTTTACCCGACTTCGGCGAAGCCAAAAGGAAGGGTAATGATTTTGGCAGTCTATGTATGTATGTATGTATGTATGTATGTATGTATGTATGTATGTATGTATGTATGTATGTATGTTCCCTCGTAGCGGCTAAACTACTCCGATTTTGATAAATAAGGTGTCAATCGATTCGTATTAAAGCCGCGGGTAACATAGGCTATATATTTTTTTTTAAATTTTGGACTTTGAAAATTATAGCTCAAAAACTATCTCCAAAAAAAATTAAATTAAGATATTTGTCTCGTGTTTGGTATCAAAAGATAGGTCTTGGCAAGCACATTACGAATATGTATTTATATTTTTTATTTATTGTTATATTTCATTGTTAAATTCAAAATAAAGGTTTAAAATTCGGTCGTATGTACAATTAGTATCTAGGAGTTGATACTTTATATGTAATGGACAATTTAATAAAAATATAATAATTATTATATTTGATGTAGAAACAGAAAAATATTAAATAAAAAAAAAAGATTAAAAAACTATAACCCGACTTCGCAAAAAATGGGTCTAAAAAGACTGAAACAAGAAAATAATTCAATTTGAAATCCAGAAATGCATAGGTACAAAAATGGTCAAGGTAGAGCCGTGGTCGTACCCGCTAATAAAATCTAAGCGTCGAAATACAGTAAAAAAAAATTTTCAAGGCTCGATGTCAATAGCGGGTGCGACTCTACTTGACCATTTTTGTACCTATGCATTTCTGGATTTCAAATTGAATTATTTTCTTGTTTCAGTCTTTTTAGACCCATTTTTTGCGAAGTCGGGTTATTTGTACTTTCTAATATAGTTTTTTTTTTTGTAAAATATATAAATTTTTATAATAAAAGGTAATTTAATATAATATAATATCTATGGACTCTTCACGCCACGTCAATCTGGTCAACCAGACAACGGAAATATATTTAATACTTTTATACTATACACATATTTAAGTTTTTTATTATGTTATACACAAAGTAAACACACATCCATGACCTAGAAACTTTTGAAAACTTTTCTGTTCCCTAGGCCTCAAACCCGCGACCTATCGCTCGAGCAGTCAACGCACTCAACCTGCGCTTCAGAGGTGTAAAATAAATGAGTGATGATACTTAAGGGTGTGTTATGTGTATGTGCCTCCTATGTAGAGTTTACTGTGAAAGTACCAGCGTCCTGCGTTGAAATACGTAAGTACTTTTCAATTTCATTTTTCTATGATAAATTTCCCATTATCATAAATTTGACCATACAATAATTTTAAAAATGTCACTCTTTAAGCGCTGGTACTTTCACAGTTAACTCTATATACGGGACCTTCACGCACCTTTAAGTATTATCACTCATTAATATTACAGCCTGTATAATATAATTTTGGGTACATTATATTACAAATTAAACGTCGCGAAAACATCTCATTAGGATAATCAAATTCTCTTATTCAAATTAGAATTAAACAATAATAATTGTGATATTTTCTCAAGTATTTTGATTAACATATTGTCTTAATTTAGGATTTAGTGACAAAACAAAACTAATGTTAGTTTTGGAAAATGCATAAAGAGAAGTTTTAAAGCTGTTTTTGTGTACCTATATCATACTATATCATACATATAGATAGTAGGTGTTGGGTTATTTTTTTTTGTTTTTTTACAACTCAATATAAGATTGACCAAGGATTTTTTTTCAAAATAAATCTGATGTTTAGAAATTATTTATTTTGTTTGACTACAGTTAAAAATATCATGATGATGATCATCAGACCTCTTTGTAAATTTTACTGCAGGTTTTTTAAAATGGCTTAAGGCTAAATACAATTTTTATTGAAATAAAATCACAACAAGACGTACACCAAGCTGGTGCAAGTAAAGAAGAAAGAAAGAAAGAAAGAAAAGAAAATTTATTTGGTAAAATAATATAAAAATAGCATATTATAAAAAACATGAAATATTACCAAATTGGGGCCCACTCACCATGTGTTGCAAACATATTTACAACGCTGATTTTCAGTGAGCACCGTAAATTAAAAAAGAATATTTACCTTAACAAAATAATTAACAAGTATAAATAACTAAAATAAAATTAAACTCGAGAATATAAGAAAATGTACAAAAAGTAAATGAGATCAATTGCGCTGTGTAACATAGGTATTAGATAATGATAGTAAATGCAAAAGACATGGAACTAAAATAAAAAACTATTATGAAAATAAATGTTATGGTTCACCCAAAGACAATAATTAGATATTAAACAACGGATTACAATAAATTGTTTTAAGTATCAACTAATAATATTATTCAAAACAGAAAAAAAACATATAAAACTAAAAACTACATTAATAATGTGACATACAGAATATTACAAAGTTTATTTATTAGAGATATTACAAGAGATAATATACATGTTGTATATTAGAGATATTACAAGAGATAATATACATGTTGTATATTATACGATTCTTTTGAACAAATTTTGGAACAAGTGTTAGCAAAAATATGTGCATCTAACAAAATGATTATTGTGTGTGGAGATTTTAACATTAATTTATTTGACTTAAACTCCGCCACTGTTAGATTCACATCTTTATTAAAATCGTATAACCTCATTAGTTTATTTTATGAACCGACAAGAGTATGTGATACTACGGCCACTTGTATAGATAATATTTTCACTAATATTACTCCTAGTGTAAAAGAAATAATTAATGTGCTTAGCTCTGATCATTTTGGTCAGTTAGCATCTTTTGATATTAATTGTGATAAAATCCCGGAAGAAAAGCTTGTTTATATCCCAATTAATACAAAACGTATTGAGAACTTTAGAAGTAAATTAATTTCAAATATTCAACACTTAAGTGTACCTAATAATTCAAATACGGCATTTGATAATTTCTTTAAAATATTAAGAACTCAATTTAACTCTGTATTTACTTCTAAAACGGTCAAATTAAATAATAAAAATAGAACTTTTAGAAACTGGGCTACTGCAGGAATTATTGTAAGTAGACAAAGATTATATGAATTGTATAACGAAAGGACATTAAATAGGAGTGAGTCGTTTAAGCAACACATCAAGAAATATTCTTCAATCTTTAAGAAGGTCTGTCGAGCAGCTAAAGCACTTCACATAAAAGAAAAAATAGCGAACTCTAAAAATAAAGTGAAAACCACTTGGAAGATTATTGCAGATGAGACTGGAAGAGTCGCCGGTCGTAACTCTAAATTTGAGCTTTGTATAAATGATAAAAAGGTTAATTCTGACCTAGAGGTTGCGACGGTCTTCGAAAAGTATTTCGCTGACATTCCAGTCTCAACTACAAAAGACTTAAATTCCTCACCTGCAGTTGCAGAAAAAATGCTCAAAGAAAATGTCAAGGAATGTGATGTCAATTTTAGTTTTAAAGAGATTACCTCCAGAGACATTATTAACACATTCAAATTACTGAATATTAAAAGTACTACCGATCTCTGGGGAATATCTACAAAAATTATTAAATCCATAATTGACATCATTGCCCCTTACTTAGCCTTAGTATTCAATTACTGTATTAAGAGTGGTGTGTTCCCGGACCTCATGAAGCATAGCAAGGTGATGCCTCTTTTTAAAGCTGGAAGTAAATCTGACCCAGCCAATTATAGACCAATTTCTATACTACCGGCTTTTAGTAAAATTTTCGAAAAAATTATTTTAAACCAATTGCTAGTTCATTTTAACTCGAATAATCTACTACATAGTAATCAATTCGGTTTCACTAAAGGTCGGTCCACAACAGATGCAGGCATCAGCCTTCTTTGCAGCATATTTGAAGCTTGGGAGGGGTCACAGGATGCTCTTGGTGTGTTTTGTGATCTTTCCAAGGCGTTTGACTGTGTCGAGCACGCTACTTTGGTCAAAAAATTATACCACTATGGTATAAGGGACACAGCACTAAATTTTTTAAGTTCTTACCTCAACAATAGAACTCAGAGAGTGGAAATAAATTGTAAAAGATCTGCTGGCACCAAAATTGAGTTAGGTGTTCCACAGGGATCTATTTTAGGTCCGTTTCTTTTTCTCATCTACATAAATGACTTACCGTATCTAGTAAAAGATAAGCATGAGATAGTACTTTATGCTGATGACACTTCACTAATTTTTAATGTGAAGCGACGACAGTCAAACTATGACGAGGTAAATAGTGCTCTTTCAAAAATCGTACATTGGTTTAATGTAAATAATTTACTTTTAAATTCAAATAAAACAAAATGTATAAAGTTTAGCCTGCCAAATGTTAGGCAGGTCCAAAACAATGTACTATTAAATGATGAGAAAATGAACTTAGTAGACACCACTGTATTCCTAGGTATAACACTAGACTGTAAATTACAGTGGGGTCCTCATATTGTAAAACTGGCAGATAGGCTCAGTTCTGCAGCATATGCAGTAAAAAAAATTAGAGAAATTTCAGATGAAGATACAGCGAGACTAGTTTATTTTAGTTACTTTCATAGCATAATGTCCTACGGCATCCTTTTATGGGGAAATGCCGCGGACATTAATACTATATTTGTGCTGCAGAAGCGAGCTATACGTTCTATTTATAAGTTGTCATCTTTTGAATCTCTGAGAGAAAAGTTTAAAGAAATAAGTATTCTGACCGTCGCATCTCAATACATTTTGGACAATGTGTTGTATGTAAAAAAGAATATAAATGATTTCAGAAAAAAAAGCGACAACCATTGTATAAACACTAGAAATAAGCACAAATTAGATATACCAGTGATTAGACTTGGCAAGGTAGGTAAATCTTTTAAAGGTCAATGTATACGCCTATACAATAGAATCCCAGAAAACGTTCAAAATCTTTCTATAAATAAATTTAAAAAATTTGTTAAAGAACGTTTGTGTGCTAAAGGTTATTATAAGGTTAATGATTTCATTGATGATTGCACACCCTGGGAATAAGGTGCCTCTATGCTAGGTTACAACTTTGTACACTTTGTTTTTATAATTTTAGTTTTAAGTCATAACATTGTTATGTATATTGTATAATATTATATTATATTTAAAAGGAAAAAGAAAAATTTTCCAATCTTTTTGCTAAAAGATGGCCCCGCGCGAGTTTCTTACGCCGGTTCTTCTCGCCGGGCTAGTTTCCGAACCGGTGGTAGGCATCATGTAGGACAATTCTATAAGTGTTATTTAATAACCTATATGGAAATAAAATGTTTTGATTTTGATTTTGATTAGAGATATTACAAGAGATAATATACATGTTGTATATTAGACACGTTGTAGTAGTACATGTTGGGAAAAAGACAACTAGAAAGGGAATGACGAAACTGAATGGATGTCCTCCTTTTAGAAATCGAGTCGGTCAAAAGGAGGTGTAGATGTATTGTGGAATAGAAACCCTACTACCCTCATCATATTAAGTTTAGATCTTGACTATGACGAATACTAAAACAGTAGTAAGGGAGCCCTTACTACTGTTTTAGTATTCGTCATTCGCCTCTAATATCAATGTATTGTTTTACAAATCCGACTCGCACTTGGCCGGTTTTAATTTAACAATGATTTTACAATATTAAATAATTGGTTTCGATTTCCGTCACAACATTGACAGGAAAAATCGAGCAAGCCAAAGGAAATTGAAATCCTGTAATGTATTTAACTGATTAGTAGAATATAACTTAGTACCTTAAAGGTCATGTTAATATTAAATTATTTTGGTATAAATAAAAAGCTCAAGATCGTGTAGGTTCTTTAGGGTTACTATTGAGTACTTGTACACCACTGAGTATTAAAAAACTTATAAAATTTACTAGTTATATAAATATTATAAAGTTTTATTCTTTGTTTCTAATGAGTGTATAACTGACCCGACTTTCTTTATAAATCAGTCAAGATCTGTAAGAAAACTCTACATTTTAAATACCACTTTAAGGTTTTGTGTTTCCTATTACCTAGTAGGTACCTTTAACCTCGCGTCAATATAATACGAGACCAGAAAAAGCGGATATACCACCTAACCTTCGTACACAATTTTCACAAAGACAGTATTACTCACAGTCTGTCGATATCTAAGAAGAAGAAAGAAAATTTATTTGGTAAACATATAAAAACAAAACAAAAAGTATAAACATTAAAGAAAAAAAACAAAATTACAATAAACTAGACAACAATCTAAAATTCCACTAACTAAAACACTAAAAAAACAAAATGGCTATTTAAAAAAGTCACATATGACGTGACAGTAGCCATTTTGCAACATACTATCACCATAGACCATTGGTCCATGCTATCACCTAAATTAAATACACACACACACACTCATACACACACAAACACACACATACACACACACACTCTCACACACACACAAACACACACAGGCACAATTTAACTTAAGTTCTCAGTAAGTCAGACTAATTTTATTCTAAATTTTCAACTTGATACCTAAATTATTATTATTATATTGATAAGTATTTAAGAAAGAGCGGGGCCTCCTTATACATACAAGTATAGGTATTTTTATAGTTTACCACCAGACCTGGTGGTTCCATCTCAGTTTAACTGTTACAAGAAAAGTGTTGTACGGGTTGTTGCTAACCGTACATGGAAATAATATTAGCACAGTAAGCATTTTTTGTACATGTCGCCGTGTGTTATACGCGCGTACAAATTGTAGCATTATTTTCATTTAAATAAAGTAGTTATCATTCAGCATTCAACCGGGACGGTTTTGTTTATCATACCTGATCGTTCTGACTTATCAATTATATATCATTTCTACTTACACAATACATCTTTTCTACTTGTGTTAATGTTGAGGCTGCAGCAGTAGCATTATACAGTGTAAAAAGTTAAATAAATATTATTTGGGTTTTTTTTATGTTGACATATTTAATCAGTAGCGTGCTAATTGAATAGGCATAATTGAAATTTATGTAGCAAATATTTAATGACTTTTAATGCATATTCAATCTGTACCCCATTTAAATAAAAATAGATCATAAATTATAATTAATTGATTTAATGATTGAATTACATTATTATGCAACTTCCATCATTAATCTACTTTATTAATTAATAATTTTAACATTTAAATATTAATGGGCAATAAATAATTTTACAACCGCGAAATTAGAACAAACTATTTTGGTAATAAAGTGGTAAAACTACTAGCATTTCCTACATTTTACGACGATTGTTATGTTGTATAGTCAAGCCGAGAGAGTTTCCTAAACAAAATAAAATGTAAACAAAATGACTTTTTTTCAGTTTTATCAAAATATTTTGTTCTGAAACGATTTTGGAAAAAGAAAGAAAGAAAGATTTTTTTTTATTCTGACTGATGGTACAACACAATGTAACAATATAAAGAACAATAGTGTCTAAAATAATAATATTAAAAAAATACAAATAAAAAAAATACAAATACAAATAATATATATAAAAAATACCTTCCCAAGCAGGAACATATTATGTAAGTTCCGTAAAGAAAAGTAATGTGATTGTCAATTATTGTATTAGTCACGCTTTTCATACAGTTCTTATTCGTTAACGTTACTTTACGGAGCTTTCAAATGCTCCTACTTGGCATACAGCTTCATCACATTGTCTTTTGTGTTTCATTGACTAGAATAACCATCATAATCATAATATTTATTTGTAACAAAAAAAATGAGAAAAATTATCTAATTATATTCCGTTATACGTTTGTTTAAATTAACAGTTATTTTAATTTTAACAGTATCCCCTACACTTTTCTACTTTATAAGTTATTTCACGTTTATTATTTGTTTCACACGACCGGTTTCGACCTGAATGATGACTTAGTCGAAACCGGTCGTGTATTTTAACAAATGATTAATGTAAAATAACTTGAAAAGTGAAAAAAGTGCTAGTAGTTTCTGTATTATTACTATATTTAAATATTAATTGAATTTACTGTATTCTTAAATTATTCTCTCTTCTAGGTAATAATATTAATACCTTACACTTTTACTCGATCATTAACATGATGATGATGATTGATGACAGAGGACGCATATAACTTTGCGTGTTTGTTGCTGGTGAGCGTTTACTGGTGGCTGCATATCTGTGGCGGTTATCCAAGATTCACGAATACGTTGTTGTCAATTGTTCGTGCTAAGCCCTAAAATAGGAGAGATCGGGGGAATCTGAATTTCTTGGTTTGTTGGTGGAGTTTATTTTTTTCACAAAATGCTACCGAAAAAGTAGGTGAGGTGTTTAAGCTATCAACAGGTTGATAGTTTAATTTAGTTAGATTAATGATGGCTCATACAAGTAAGCCTTTAAAATTCAGACTTCTTACTATAGTACAACCTATCTAGTATTTTTTTTTTACAAAAAAAAAGATTCCCACTTAAGAATTAAATTAATGATGCCAAATGTGTGAAGTGAATTTGATAATTTATAAGAGTACGTAAGCTATATAACGATTCAATTCACTTTGGAAAATATGTATATTTTAGGCCTAAAATTCCCTTCACATAAGTTTGCTTTTATTTATTTTAGTTGAGTTGTGGTTGAGTGTAGCTGCAGAGGCCGGGTTCAGCCCGTGAACAACTACAATGTGCTTTCCGTGAATCCGTTACCGAAAGATAAAATTTTATGAAAAGTATGCCAGCGCAATACAAATGTCATTAGAAAACGTTACTTTTACGGAGCATTCAAATGTCCCTGCTAGGCCTACAGATCTGCAGCACCATGTATAGTTCCATCCATCATTCATATTTCAGCATCATCATTAGTTCGCTTAACATGGTAAGCGCCATCATTTGCGCTGCGTTAAACGTTGTAGTGCTAAAGATCACGACGAGGCTTCGCAGATCATCCGCCGTTGACGTTCGTAGCTTAGTGACGTGGACAATGGGTACGTGGCTTAGGTTCAAATCACATTGGTCTAACTTGAACGATGAGCCTTAGAGTTCCTGGGGGTCTATTACAAGATCTTAATTCCGGCCAGTTTACGCCATACAACATGGCTGTCTGACATTTTCGTATTACGATCACTGATATTCACAGCCAGTCAGCGGTCACGTGACACTTGACTTGCTTCCGAATGTCACTTTCAAACAACCAATCTAGGGCCGATCCATTCTGAATAACAAGGCGTTGTATTATGAAAAAGAACAAGGCAGTTAAAGGCCGTCTTATTGAATTGCCTGAAACCAGGCTGTTATTGTAAAAGATCATAATGACATGTATATAAAATGCTTACTGTGCTAATATTATTTCCATGTACCGTTAGCAATAACCCGTACAACGGCACCTGAAGAGATCTCTACGACACATTTCTATTTCCTGGGGCTAATATTAAGAAGACTGAGTGCAAGTTTTTGTCACTACTCACCACGAAGAAGTTAACTACAATTTGTATGGCATTGAATTAGTTATCATTGTTTGCCACTAGAGGGGCTGTTTTGATGCCATACAAATTGTAAGTCCGAGATAAATTTAACCTAAACGTAAACAAACCAAAAAGACCGAAATTTTCACATATTCACATATCGTGCACACTTATCAACACTTTCACCGGAATGTTAAAGGATTAAACACTTCATTATCCAATACAATTTAAAACAATTAAACAATAATTAGATAATATTATGTTTAAATAACAAATGAAAATATTTCCCAGAAAATATTAGCCATTTTGACACTGCCGAGTGTAGAATATAGACCAATAATCTATGGATTCATAGCAAACAATAATTAATCATTGTATTAATATTGGCCAATTGGCATCACTGACTAGTCCATGGTTGTGTCATAGTCGGGTTTGTTTACGTTTGGGTTAAATTTATCTCGGACGTACTATAGTTAACTTCTTCACCGCGTTTATTATCTACTTTGTGATAGTAAAAAGTGACAAAAACTGGCACTTAGCTTTCTGTTACAATTGAATCCAAACATAAACGATCTATGATTATTATGTGACATTGTTATTAAACACTAATCTCATTATTTTAATTCATATAACCCCTTTATAATTAATCACACATTAGACGTTAATTTGTCTGCCCAAAAGATAACTACCTACTAAGAGATCGTAAATTTTGCCGTAATATAAGTAGCCTGTTTTTAAGTAGGTAGATAAGATCTATACTTACTATGTACCAAATTTCATCAAAATCGGTCCAATACTAGGAGATTATACCTACAATGCAAACAAACTATCAAATATTTATAATATAATTTATAATAATAGAAAATATTTACATCTATGCGTTACGTTCGCGTATATCAAGTGGGTTTACTAATAAAATGTTGCAACTTTATAATGATGCCTGATGGCGCCTCTTGTACATAACTTGTCGCTACTAATTTGATGACAGACGGAAATGAGAGGTTCGACTCCACACAATATTAAATGTAACAGGCAGAGACATCTATCTAATATTTAACAAACTGGGATGTACCAAACGTAACGTGTAGGCTAAGTAGTACCAAATAACAATCCTAGGTGGCGCTTTTAATATCTCTACATTCAGCTCTACATTAAAAGATGGCGATGTACTGCTCTATTTGAAACATGTATCACTTTGATAATTTCGATGATTTATTATTATTCACAAAATTATTGATTTTTATTTATCATAAGTTTTTTTGTAGAGTATACGTAGTTATTTTTTTAAAAACAAACCACTTTTTTAAATAATGAATTGATGGCTTACCTGATAGAGAGAGTTTTACTTTAAGAAACTTTTGTAAAGACACGCTCTATGTTTCCATTTTTGTTTTGAAAGTTAAATGTTTTTGTAGAATATATGACTTAGTAACGTTTTGTCTGTAATATATACTACAGAAGGAAAGCATAGTAAGAGGTATGTTATTTATGTGACCTAACAATAATATTATGTTTTATAGCAGTTCTAGTCATCCTGAATCCATTCCATACAATAGTAAATTACACCATTACACCTATCTTTGGGTCAAAATCCCTAAATAAATAAATAGATTTTAAAAAAAAAACCATTACACCAATACTCACTTATAAAAATGGTTGTTATTTTGAATGAATGTTTCAGGAGCCATTCAAACTTCTTATTTAAGTATTTATGCAGATTTCGTAAAATTAACTCTATAAGGTGCAAATCTGCGTCTTTTGTAATCTCTACTACATGTCATCAGAGCTTCAGACAGTTTCTATGATCTCTGAAAACGTAGTAACTAGTAATTGATAAGGCATAGAAATTGCGAAGAGGGTCATAGGTCATATTCAAATAAGTTCTACAGTCTACCAGATCATTGTTGGGAATTCTACGTATAGTCGCTATAGTAAACACAAAGAGTGCGATTGCATCAGAACTCAGAAGTGAGTCAGGCAATCAGCGTGTTATGGCGCACACACGCGCGGCTTAAATGCGCACGACAACGCACACATGCGCAGTGATAGTTAGGTCATAGGAGATAGCGTTATATTACTCCTTGAGTTTCATCAGCTTACTTAACAGAGTAGGTATATAAAAATTTTAACAGTAGTAGACATTGATCAAATATTTTTACCTGTCATAGGAATGGTCCTATCAGAGTTTAAATTGTTATATTATATTCTATTCTTTAAAATTTTTAAGTGGTCATATTTTTGTTTCTGTGTTGTTAAACCTGTGCTAGTTGTAAGTTATCCTTAAAAATAAAAATAAAATATATTTTACTTACGTAGATGACTCGTTAATAAAAAGAATGCATTTGTGCTTATTGTATTTTATAAGAATAAATTAAAGAAGTATTTACTAAGGTATTGTTTATGTTTTATATGTTTCTGTCCTGAGTAAAATATGTGCAATAATAATTAATTTGAGTTGGACTGTAGTAATAAGAGTAAATATTTTTGGTTAATTGTTATAGATATAAAGTAAAAAATGCAACGAAGTTTCCTGCAGCGGATCTGAAGAGTAGCATACAATATTTTTTTCATTATTATTTTTAAAGTTATACCATTTACTATAGTATTGTTATTATCAAACACGACCATACATTGTCCGGGGGAAGCCATAGTAAGTCAAACGATTACCATTTAATTATTTTCATACATTTTCCCCTATGTGTCCCCGCTGCCTCTCGTGCATTGCGCCCGCGCCGATCACTCGTCGGCCGCGTGCTACACTTTCACGTGGGAAGCGCGCCCGCCCGTCAACACCGTTGACCGTAGACTTACCGTTACTTACGTTTTCCTACCGCCTGTCATTTGGGTTAGGTTAGTTTTAGTATACTACAATGACTCTATAATTTACACCGTACTTATGTTAACAAATGTTCAATAATTTTACGTGCAACAAATAACCTGTTTTTTGTATGAACTAACCGTTGTTGTCAAGGTTGCCAGCATATTTTTGGCGCCAGAGACGCGCAGGATACGCTTATCTGTGACTCCACAATTTCTTATAAGATAAGGGAGACAACTTTTTTTGTTTAATAAGACTCTACATTTTATGTAGAGCCTTGTTGGATGATCAATTTTGGAGGATAGTTGATGTTATATTTTTTTACAAATGACGAAAAGTCCTTGAATGATTATGAGTTTGATATAAACATTAGTAACAATATTATTTAAATGTTTGATAACACAAAGATAAGGCGATATCTCGGTAGGCAGTGTGTTGCTCTCTAACTTGGAGAAAAGCATCTGCGATTACGGCCGATAGCTGTAATCTTTTCGGTGGTGTGATGATGTAGCAGTCTGACTTCTCTGACTGGGCTCATTTATGTTGCACTGGATTTGCACGATCTGTAGTGTCGTGTAGGTAGAGTTCGTTGACACCTGCCAAATGCTCGCGTCGTGCAGCGCGGCTGTTGCGCCCGCGGCCGCGGCGGGCAACCATTGATGCGATGCAGCGGGCCGACCTTGTCGCGCGCCCCTCGCGACGTCATGCGGGGGCGCGCCGGTGACGTCACGCCGCGACCTCGCCGCCCGTCACACACCGTGCACGTGAACGCCACGCGCCGGCACGCGCCGGCTGCGTGATCACCGCGCCGCCATTGGCCGCCCGAGCCGCGCCGGCGGCCGCCATTGGTCGCCCCGCGCCCGCACCTCGCCCGCGCTCGTGCCTCGTACCTCGAGCGCGGCCGAAGCGGTTTATTCGTCTGCGGATCGCGGACGAGAATACACGGTTCCAAACGCTGTGCTCGCACCTAGAGACCGCAAGTTTTGTGAATTAAAAAAGAAAGTTTCCAACGTTGAATGATAATATAACCACCATGTCCACTCTACTCGATGTCTGTGGCCCCCTGTCGCCGCCGTCGACGCCTCCGTTGATGGACGCAAAAGTGAGTGTTGACAATATTTACGTTTTGTTTTTATTAACTCTTTCGATAATTGCAAAACTAACCGTAAAAAATATTGGCAATATTTGTATGTCAAGAATAAAATCGTACCTTGTGCAATCGAAAGTATGGCGGGAGCGCGAGCAGAGCGATGCACGCACTGCGCGCGTGTTCGGAATTCAGCGGGCGTTCACTTACGTTATCTCTCTTTGTCTCGCAGGTACTAGAGCTGCCTCCTAAGAAAGCAGCGGCAAAGAGGGCGCGGGAGTCGTCGCTGCCGGGGGCGGGAGGGCTGGTCACTCCGCAGCCCTCCGACTCCGAGGGCGAAGATGAGGGCCACAAACGCGCGCGGTGCGAGCTGGCGCGCCTGCTGCTGGCCACACCGCCGCCCGAGCCCGCGCGGCCCTCCGTCATCATGCGCGCGCACAAGGACGGCACCTGCAGCCCCGAGCCGCCGCAGCCGCTGCCGCCGCCCGCCGCCATGAACATGCTGAAGACGCTCAAGTTCAAGATGAACAGAGGCCACAGCTACTCGCAAACCAAATATATGGCCGCCCAGGCCCAGGCCCCTCCCCCGGCACCCGAGATGCCGGTCCCAGCTCCAAGGGTCGAGGAGGCTCGAGTTCCATCTCTCCACCCCGAGCTCCCACCGAAGACCGAGGAGGGTCCGAGGTCGCCCCAGCCCTCGGCCAGCGCGCCGGGCTGGGTGCCGTTGGCGCCGAGGCCCGCGCCGGCGATGCTGGTGCCCGGCACGCTGGTGCCCGCCGCCGCGCTGTGGCTGGTGGCGCCGGCGCCCGTGGCCCGCCGCCGCCTGTACGAGTGCTCGTACCCCGGCTGCGGGAAGAACTACTTCAAGTCGTCCCACCTGAAGGCGCACGCGCGCACGCACACGGGCGAGCGGCCATTCCGCTGCGCGTGGCCGGGCTGCGAGCGCCGGTTCTCGCGGTCGGATGAGCTGTCCCGGCACAAGCGCACGCACACCGGCGAGAAGAAGTTCGGGTGCCGCGTGTGCAGCCGCCGCTTCATGCGCTCCGACCACCTGGCCAAGCACGTGAAGCGCCACACGAAGGAGCGCGCGCCGCCCGCGCCGGTGCTGCGCCTGCTGCCGTCGTCGCCGCTGGCGGTGCCGCCGCCCGCCGCCGGCCCCGCGCTCTGAGCGCACCCACTGTGATCCGGATCTCACGATCTCTAGTTTTAGTACTCGAAGACTGTTCAATCTTACTACTTAGTAGACGCTAGACGTTAAATATGTTATTCTAATGTTTAAGATTTAAAAAATATAAGAGTTGACTTGATTTCTGTATTTTATTCACTGCACACACAACACCGTCACTTCACTGCCCGCTCCGGCGGGGCCGGTGGAGGTCCCGGCGGGAGTCGAACCCCGGCGGTCGGGGGCGAGACTGAGCGCGCCGCGCCGCCGAGCCGCCGCGCTGATAACACAACCGCGTTATCAGCGCGGCGATATCTTTCACTCTACCACGCAGTTTTATACCTTATTCTTAACGCAACTAGCTTCTGTTTGCTAAACTCAATTTCTGTAAGAAAAAGAACTGAAAGCTGAATGTTTCCACATTGTATTAATTTCATTAAAAACTTTCAATTATGCTAATTTGTATGCACCCAATCCGCAATTAATAATACCAAAAAGTTATCAGCTCATTGACCACAATGATTATTATTAGTCTAATATTTTCTTGTAAATAGACCATTTTCAATGAAGACTATGCAATAGTTTTACAAGTATTTATTCCAAATTAGCTAAATAGCAATGAAATAATCTCACAAATATTGTATGAACTCCCTGGTCCCGGAACAAGGCAATTTTTCATGAAAGACAACAATCTGGGGTTTGTTTTTCTTTCAGATTTCTTAGTCTTAGATGTTCGGTGCACTCTGTGGTTTCATAATCTTTTATGCACACAGAGTGCACCGAACATCTGGGTGAATCCACTAAAGCAAAATGTGAAATTGTATATATTTAATACTGTATTTGCCTCCAATACTGTATTTGCTTTAGAGTCTCCACCCAGACATTCTGTTTGCTGTATCTGTCTATTGAATTCTTTCTACAAAAACATAACATAGAAAAGAAAACTTTTAAAAAATTTATAGAGTTGCTTCCATACTTTACATGGTAACATAATGTAGAGTAAATCGTGAAGTAATACTGTGATATCCAGATCCGAACTGGTAAGCGAGTGTTTGTACACGACTGTTTGTTCCTCGATACTCGATCGTTAGCACCTCGGTGAAGAATACTCTACATTACTAACTCAAACCGATACCCATGCCGATACTAAGTATCAAACTAACTAATCCGAAAACCTCGCTTTGTTGAGATATTTTTACGAAAAAAAGGTGTATTCTCTTTTAAACACATTTTGTTACTATAGGTTATTTGCCCATCTCTAGTAGCAGTATCAGGTAAGATAAGAGATGTTTGCTGTTTTTTTATTACTTACAATCTATATATATAAAAGAAAGTCGTGTTTGTTACAACACTTATAACTCGAGAACGGCTGAACCAATTTTCATGGTTTTTGATTCGTTGGATTTGTCTCCTCCCCGAATAGCAGAATACATATTAAAAATAGTGAAAACTTGATGTGTAATGAATAATTAATCATATAAATAAATGCTCATATTTTGTTCATCAAATGTCAAACATTTGTTGTCAAATGATGTAACAACTATGCGTTCAGAAATCTATTCGTATTGAAGTGTCAGTTTGTAACTTTTTTTTTTTTTTTTTGTTTATTTTTGGCACTGACACTTGGGATTTGTGTACTTTGCCATAGACAAGGTAGGGAATAAGCGACGAAAAAGGAAAATTCGGAATTTTGGATTTCGGGACGAGTTAGGAAGTTATACTACTATAAACATATTGAAATTAAATGGAAATTAAATTTTTACTTAAATATTGAGATAAAATTGAATAAACTAATTTATTACATGAATTTAATAAAACTTGAATAGAAGTGGGAAATGGGATAGAAATAGAGGAGAGGCTATTATAAAGATGGGTGTGATCATAAAGAGGACAGGCAAGGATAATATGGTTTAAGTCACCAACATCTAAACCGCAATCGCAAGCATCATCGCTGCGGATTTTAATCCTTTTTAAATGAGAAGGAGTACATACATGCCCCAATCTCATTCTAATTAAAGATGAAGTAGCACTTTTTGATAAATTAATTTTAAAAAACCAAGGCTTAAATTGTACGTCAGGTTGTAAACATCTATATTGAACTCCTTTTTTTTTACTGCTCACTGCCCAGTCCTTTCTCCAATCCTGTTGAAGAAAGTTCTTAGCAAGTGAAGGCAAATCATGACAGTAATTAATGTAAGGAAATACATCTCCACTGGAAATTGCATCTTTAGCCAGTCTATCCGCTTGTTCGTTTCCCAGAATGCCACAATGACTTGGAATCCAAACAAAAGTAACAGAAATATTATTGTCTTTACATCTTTGCAAAAGATTTCTAATTTGTAATGTTATTGGAAAACATTTTGATCTAAAAGTAAATCTGTTTAATGATTGTAGGGCGCTCAAAGAATCAGTAAAAATTACAGTCCTTCTTAGTTTCGCTAGCAAAATGTAGTCAATCGCTTTATATAAACCGTAACATTCTCCGGTGAAAACGGAAGTTTGTGGAGGGAATTTTATTTTCTGAACTATGTTGTATTGAAGATGAAAAATACCAACTCCTACACAGTTATTATCAGTTGACATTTTTGAGGCATCCGTGTATATATGATGCCAACCTTTCCAATTATTTATTGTCAAGTATTTGAAGAATGGTTCCGCATAATACTTGTCTGACTTCTTAATACCTATGTCATAACGAATAACCGGCTCTAAAATAAGGGATTCAAATGGAAAGTGAAATAGCGGATAAACAGGTAGACTATACGTAGGGGATTCTAGTGATAAATATCTAACATAACTATTTACTAAACAGGGACGAGTTTTATGTAACCAAAACGTATTATTGTTAACTAAATCTAAGAGTATTTTAAGTTTAGGAATAAGAGGATGGTTTGAAAATTGCAAACAGCGGATGAAAAATTTATCGGCTAGATATTGACGCCTTAGATAGAGAGGCGGTTCACCACATTCAACCTGTAATGCATTTATTGGTGATGATGCCATAGCTCCACAAATAATTCTCATAGCTTTCGACTGTATCCTGTCTAATTGTTTAAAACCAGCTGCATTACAAGGTTCTAGAAGGAATGTTCCGTAATCTAAAACACTTCGTATCAATGCATTATAAAGCAATTTTAAATTAAACGGATGAGATCCCCACCATACTCCTGATAAACACCTAATTATATTTAAAGTACGTTCACACTTCGATGCTATATATTCGTTATGAGCAGAACCATTTAGTTTGGAATCCAAAATTACACCCAAAAATTTTGCCTGACTGTTTACTGGAATAGGAAATCCATCATATTCAACCACAACGGGTGGAGGCAAGCGCATTCGAGCAAACAGAACAATGGTGCTTTTACTAACCGAAAGATCTAATCCGTTTGCGTCCAACCAAACTTTTAAACGAACTAGGGAGCGTGTTAATCGAGAAGCAGCTGTATCTATACGTTGGTCTACGGTATAAAATAATAAATCGTCAGCGTATTGCAAAACAAAAATTTGGTCATCTGTCGTCATTACATGTGACTCCAAATCTGATGTATAAATATTATACAAAAGAGGACTTATAACTGAGCCTTGAGGCAAACCTTTAGTTACAACCCGCAATTCCGTTGTATTTTGCAAGGGTAGAGCTATAAATCTTTCCAGTAAGACATTTATAATAAAATTGCATAATAATATAGGAACGTTTAATAAATGCAGCTTACGTTCTAGTATATCTATCCTAACGTTGTCGTACGCCGCATTTATATCTAAAAACGCCGCAAGAACATATTTGTTTTCCGTAAAGGCGATACGAACATCTGTGGTAAATAGAGCAATATTGTCTATGGTACTTTTTCCTTTACGGAATCCGTACTGACTTTTTGATATTAGGTTTTTGTTTTCAATATACCATTCCAAACGATTCTTTACCAAATGTTCCGCAATTTTTAACAAAACTGACGATAATACTATTGGGCGATATGAAGAAGCAGAAGATAATGGTTTATTAGGTTTTAAAATTGGGATAACCTTCTGGGTTTTCCAAGTATTGGGGATATGGCCAGTCAATAACATGGAATTTACCAAGTCCAAATAATAACATAAAATTTCGTCACTAGCGTGCTTAAAAAAAGAATAGGGAATCCCATCCATGCCAGGAGCTGAGTCTTTTAAACTTGTGACAATACCTTTTAACTCTTGAAGTGAAAACCGTGAGTTGAGGTCTTTAAGACAAACTTCACGTATAGGTGATGGACAAAGGGAAGTAACAGTAGGAGGTGCTAAACTATTTAAAAACTCATTAGCTAAGGAATCGGGCATAGGATGAAATGGTGGTTTATATGCAGACCTATATCTTCTAATATTATTCCAAACTACTGAAGAATGTACATCAGGACTGATTGACTGACAAAACTTTTTCCAACTTGCAGATTTCTTTTTCCTAAATATTTTTTTTGCATCGTTAACAGATTTACTATACAAATCATAGTTTTCAGTTGTAGCATTGTTATTATATTTCTTTTCAGCCTTTTTTCTTTCTTTAATTACAATTGAACAGTCATTGTCCCACCAAGGTGGTGAGGGAATATGCTGTTTTGGTTTCTGTTTAATTGGAAGGGTTTCATCTGCCGACTCTATGAAAGCAGATACAAGAGCATCTGCACAAACAGATTCATTTCCTGGTAATAAATCAGGAAGATGAGATAGTTTATTTTTCAATGCATGATGAAACTTTTCCCATTCTGCATTTTTCAGGTTATATTTTAATGAAGATGACTGAATATTATGATTTTGCTTTTTATTTTTACAAGGAATGGACATAAGAATTGGAAAGTGATCACTACCATGACTGGATGGTAAAACTGACCACTGTAGAAGTGAAGAAAGATTTGAAGTGCAAATGGATATATCGGGAGCACTGTTACCCTCATTAGGAGCAGTATGACGGGTTGGATACCCAGTATTAAGAATACATAACTTATACAGATCTAATAAATGTAATACTTCCAAACCCCACTGATTATTATTACTACTTCCCCAAGCCTGGTGTTGTGCATTAAAATCACCAAGAATTAAAAATGGTTTTGGTAACTGGCTAATTAAGTTATTAACTTCTAAAAATATTGAATATGATGGATGAGGTATATACAATGAGACAAAACAAATGTTATATACAGATGCTGCTATTATAGAAAATTTTGAATCATGTGATGGAAGTGAAACATGTACAAATGAATGATGGTGGTTAATGAGTAAGGCGGCCCCGCCATACCCATCAGATCTGTCTTCTCTCAAAACAGCGTAACCAGGAATCTTAAAAAGAGAACCCGGCTTAAGCCATGTTTCCTGAAGAGCAAAGATCAGAGGTTTATATGTATTGATTAAATAAACTATTTCATTTTTTTTGCTCACTGCACTGCGACAGTTCCATTGGATCAGATAATCCATAATGGGAGTTTATTTGAGGTGAGGTATTATTTATAAATGCTACGTTGGACGGTGAGACTGATGCTGATAACATATTTGACTGTGTTAAATAATGAATTACAGCTGTTATTATTTCTTGTACTGACATGTGACTATTGTTATTTACTGGAAATGCGGAGCCATTTGAACCAGATGGCGGATTATAGTCTTTTGTTAAATTAAAATGAGCATTTTTATCATAACCAATAACTGGCTTTGGTGGTGTTCTAGGTTGCCTAAATACAGTTTTCTTATATGACTCGTTTATAGATTTATTTGGTGAACTTGTACTGATTGATGTTTGTTTATGTAAATTAACTATTGAAGAGAAAGAGTTTGAAGATACAACATTTGCATATAATTTAGTAACAGGTGGATGGAGTTTTGATGCTTCAGCATATGACAAGCATTTATGAGCCATAGATTCTTTAATTAATTTTTGTCGTTTGAACTCGGGACAATTCTTGCTAGTAGCTATATGTGAAGCTTGGCAAAGACAGCAGACTATAGACTCTTCATCTACTGAACATTTATCTCCGGAGTGACCTAGACCGCAACGGAAACATCTTGGGTTTGATCTGCACTGAGATTTGACATGGCCATACCTACAACAGTTGTAGCACTGTATGGTTGGATAAATATATAAGTCTACTGGTAAAGAATTATAGCACATAAATATTCTTTTAGGTAAGGTTTGGCCATCAAATGTAAAAACTACAGATTCAGTATTAATAAATTCGACAGTACTATTTACAATGCTTTTTTTCTTTATACGTCTTATTTTAAGTATCTCTCCGCAGCCATAAGGCAAAGTAATATTACCTAAAATGTCATCATCAGACCAATCTGCTGGTATTCCTCTTACCAAGCCTACTCGGCATACTTGGAAGGACGGAATGAAAACTTTGTAGTTTTGCTGTTTTAAGTCATTGTTATTAATGAAATCATTGGCATCATTGAATACTGAAAAAGATAATGCTAACCTATTTCTACCAACTCTTTTTAAGCTACCATTGTCCACATTTTTAATATGATTATTTTTAAGAAAACGACCAAACTCAACAGGGTGTAGAGAGCAATTTCCATTGGAGGATGATACCTCCTTCTGAATATGTACAACATAGGGTGTGGAATCTGTACTTGTATATAGCAACCGACTAATACGAGGATTAATTAAGCCCTGATTTTTATCTGTACTGTCAATTGTGTGTAATGGTTTATAAGTTTCCTGAATTTGATTCAAATTTGTGTCAGTAATTTCTGTGTCACTTGAACACAAACAATTGACGTCAGGTTTTGCTCTGTCTGGGTTTTTCTTAATTTTTTTGTTGCATTTTTTACAAACGCGCCGCGATGCTGCAGGACGTTTGCGGTTTAAAGTTTTATTTTGTGTTGATGAATCTGTATCCATACTTGATTCGTTAGCAACTTCTGATGATCTAATGGTAATAAATTGACCAGCAGGGGGGCACTCCGACCCCCCCGGGTCCACATCCATTTTTACAAAATATATACAAAAAACTTACCGAAAACTAGCACTAAATAATATAATATAAAGTAATAGAAAAAAGAAAAATTAAACTAACTACCTAACTCACTAATATTTACAATTAATAAAACCAAAAAATAAAAAATTCTAAAGAAACACGTCCGCCTTTTTTCAAGATTCCCGCGCTTTTCCAGTTTGTAACTTTCAATTAGCAACGTTTTTCTAAATGCATATGACATTTTAAACGATATTTTCTTCTTTTTTTTTGGCATTGGCAACGATATCTAGGTACTGAAAACGAAAATGCAATTAAAAAAAAAAAAAAAATGTCTGTCTGTCAGCGTGTCTCTTTGCTCCGGCCACAGATTAAGTATTAGTTACTACGTGCTCCGGCTAATCTCTGGAACGGCTGGACCGATTTTAACGAGACTTTCACTGGTAGCTAAAGTTACAAGGATTAATTTAGGCTACTTTTCATCATCATCATCATCGTCATCTAACTAATGATCACCGAATCGGGTGGACCGACTGTGACGGGAGCATTCACCGGGCGTTAGCTTATGTTAGTAGGAGTAATCTATACATCTATATGTATAAAAGTAAGTCGTGTTAGTTAAATTATTGATAACTCAAGAACGGCTTTATCGATATGGCTGAAAATTGGTGAGGAAGTAGCTTAGAGCAAGTAGACGGACATAGGATACTATTTATTTCATTTGACAGCGTTTCCGTGAACGTTGCGGGTTCTGCGTTAGGGTTTCGCGTTGAGGGTTCCACGTTTGCAGGTTCCGGGTTCCCATGCTGCGGGTTCCGCGTTCCGGGTTCCGGTTTCCCGCGTTGCGGGTTCCGCGTTGCGGGTTTCGGGTTCCCATGTTGCGGGTTCGGCGTTGCGGGTTCCGAGTTCCCGCGTTGCGGGTTCCGGGTTCCCGCGTTGCGGGTTCGGGTTCCCGCGTTGCGGGTTCCGAGTTCCCGCGTTGCGGGTTCCGGGTTCCCACGTTGCGGGTTCCGGGTTCCCGCGTTGCGGGTTCCGGGTTCCCGCGTTGCGGGTTCCGGGTTCCCGCGTTGCGGGTTCCGGGTTCCCGCCTTGCGGGTTCCGGGTTCCCGCGTTGCGGGTTTGGCGTTCCGGGTTCCGCGTTCCGGGTTCCGGGTTTCGGGTTCCCTGTTGCGGGTTCCGGGTTCCCGCGTTGCGGGTTCCGGGTTCCGGGTTCCCGCGTTGCGGGTTCCGGGTTCCCGCGTTGCGGGTTCCGGGTTCCCGCCTTGCGGGTTCCGTGTTCCCGCGTTGCGGGTTCGGCGTTCCGGGTTCCGCGTTCCGGGTTCCGGGTTTCGGGTTCCCTGTTGCGGGTTCCGCGTTGCGGGTTCCGGGTTCCCGCGTTGCGGGTTCCGGGTTCCCGCGTTGCGGGTTCCGGGTTCCCGCGTTGCGGGTTCCGGGTTCCCGCGTTGCGGGTTCCGGGTTCCCATGCTGCGGGTTCCGGGTTCCCGCGTTGCGGGTTCCGGGTTCCCGCGTTTCGGGTTTCGGGTTCCCACGTTATTTATTTTAGTTGAATTTTATCATAAACTCTTTTTATGCTCAACGAAGTGGGCAAGGGTCAGCTAGTTTAATATAAAAATAAATATCATTAATATAAAACTCAAATCAAAGTTTCTAAAAAGTCTTTACTCTACATTTTTTTCATAACACTCTAGATCTTTCTCTGTCCAACATTTATAATGTTTCCCGCGATTTCTTTATGAATTGTTTTTGAAATTAGAACTCGCGTCACGGGCGTGACACGCGGTGGGCACGACGTGATTGCGTGTCGCTGACGCTACACTCATTACGACGCGATAAACACCTATTCGGGTGTTATAGTTTGATAAGCGATAACATGTTGCTGCCATCGCATGGGGTGTTCTGACACACAGACTTGACGTGTCCATGATGAAACAAATTTAAATTTTTTGAAAAAAAAAACAATTTTAATGCAGTTCCAATCAATTTGTTACAAGTACACAATACAATATTATTAATATTTTGAATTTCCATAACTACATGGCACTCGTATTCTAAACATGTAGGATTATATTGAAAAGATTTGTAACCTATATAAATTATGTAGCATGTAGCATATCGTTTTCTTTTAAATCATTTGACACCTTCATTCAAATCGGTCCAGTAGTTTAGGTAGTTTTACGGTGGAACAAAAAAATAACTTTTCTTCCTTTTGGCTTAGTCGTAGTTGAAAAATAAATAATTAATATATCATTTTTATTTCAAGCAGAAGTCCCATAGTACATACTAGTGTACAATAATATTAATAATCAAATGAAAACAGTATTAAAAGTCCCTATGTCATACAGGCTATAATATTAATGAGTGATAATAATTTAGGGTGTTAATGGGGTATTTATAAACTCTATATTATTATAGAGTTTACTGTGAAAGCACCAGCACTGAAACTTTTACTTTTTTTAATTATTTTATGGGAAAATGTATGATGTTGGGTAATTTCTCATACAAACATGAAAGTCAAAAGTAAGGCTTTCTGCGCTTCTACTTTCATAGTATACTCTACAATCTACATAGGAGGCACACCCTAACGTATTAGGTAGATATCACTCACACACTCACAATTTATTTTACTCCTTGTATATTGAATATTAACTTACAACTATAATCAAGTAATTGTATAATACATATTATGTGGTGTATCGCCTCCGTGGTCTAGTGGTTTAGAGCCTAGCTCTCGACTCGGAGGCAGGGACCGAAAAGGTTACCCATTTTGGTGTTTTAAACTGTTTAATTTATACGATTCTCTGAAAAACCCTAACATGCGCTTCAGCCGTATATACGGCTGAGTCAACGGTATAAAAAACCGTTTATGAATAAGGTTCAATTTCGTTCGTTTTTCTGTGTTAAAAAAGGATGCGTGATAAGTAAGTACCGCGGAACGCTATTGGCTGAATTTGTTCCATCATGCATGTCACAACTAGACTGGCGCACCATTTTACGCAAAAATGAGTGTGCGTTACAAGTGCTCCGCCACGGTAGAAATATGATGAAAATTTTCGCCCAAAATTTAGGCGAAATTTGACAAAATCGATGGGTCCAACCCAAAAATTTGTCGAAGTAGAAACAAAGAAGTTATAAGGGTTTTAAGTTGGCCGCGCCAACGTAACGTCCACGATGGCGCGGCCATGGAAATCTCAGGAACTACGTGGGTTAGAGATCTAATTCTTATTCTAGTATGAAGATTGAATTTGATAAAAATTGTCGAAAAAGAAATTATAAAGTAGAAATCGATATTTTAAGAGATATTTACCTCAGAAGCCGTGGTGGCGCAGACGTGCACTTCGTGTTTCTTTGATGTTGATTATTTCTTTATATCATAAGACTTAGTACAAAAAACTGATACAGAAAGTAAGGGCTTAATTTGTCGAAACTAATGAAAGCAATAAATACAACGAAATGTTATTTAAACAGACAAATCGGACCGAAACAAAAAATAACATGGCCGCGCCAACGTAACGCTTCTTTGTACGCTGATATCTCATTATCTGTAATTGCTGGGATTTCAGTTTTTATATCCATTTATTCGGCACATTAACCTGATTAGAATGGCATATCGTTTTACCCTCAGAATAGTTTTTAACGCGTGTAATCTCCAAAAATGTGCTCTCTCGTACAATGTTTGAGTAGGGTAACCATAATTTCGATTTTATTTGAGAATACTTTTTACTCTACTAGACGAAAATGTGTCTATTTCTTAAATAATGCCAACAAATGGAATTATTACTATTAAATATTTCACACATAAACGTAAGTATGTAGTTAGTACCTATGCCCGTAAGCGGTCAGTTGTAGATATGATAATAATATTATGTTAGGTAAGTATACTGTACCTAGGCAGGCTACTTAATATTATGGGTTTCTTGCCCTTGAAATTAAGTACATACTTATCTACGACAAGTATCCTCATTCCCTGCAGCAAAGCAAGCCGGCGTAACGCCGGTTTTCATAGAGACCCATGGCCGTGGTTAAGACTCGCTATTGGAATTAATATTATTCCAACGGCAGACGAATAATATGCTTTTTCAAGAAGGCACTTTTTTACCGTATTTCGGTATGAAGTGACGCTTAGATTTTATTAGCGAGTCCGACCTTGTACTTATGCATTTTTAGTCATCTGCCTAATATTAACTTTCTTGTTTGAGCCTTGTTAGACCTAGATTTTATTTCATTTATTTCTGTATCCATGATGTTTATAAAAGTACTAGCTGTGACCGCGACTTCGTACGCGTGTAAAAGTGATTTAGGGCACTTTAGTATTTTTAAATATATTTTTAGTTTATGAACACTGTCGTTTGGGTATTATGCTTCTTTATACATGGTCACACGGAGGCCGATGAAGTAATAATAATAGTTTCAAATAATGGCTCAGATATGCCATATTAAGACATAGGATTAACCCCAATAGACGTAACAGTACTCCAGCCCGGCTCGGACGTAAGACACGTCACGCAGCAGCCAGCATCACGCGGCGCCCGGTCGAATCACGGAGAAACGATTTTAATTTTGCTATATCCTAAAGTATTCATTATATTTGCATGGTCTAAAGGGCAAAATATGTAGTCTTCAGAAATGCTTAAGCAGAATAACGTATTTTAAATGATAAGTATTAATACCGTGATGGTAGATGGCATTCATCTAATTCAAATCGCCATTTCATTGAGTGACTATCGTTTTTATCGAATGACATATTTATATATATAGTGTGTAAAAAGAGCAGTCATTATAACTAGAGATACGATTATACTACCTTTCCTCATTTCGGAAATGTATTTTCCTGTTTTCAATATTTATTAATATTATTTCCTCATTAATCAACTCAAATTTCCATCTTTACGCAGACGACCTGCAACTCTATCGTCATTCTAATATTGATGATATTGATTCTACAGTTGCTGGTATTAACTATGATCTGCAGAGCATATCAAATTGGGCTAAATCTTTTGGTATGTTATTTATTTATTTATTCATAGCCTTTATTACAGAGCTTACCATACTTAATTCTTTTGGTATGTTGGTAAATCCCAAAAAATCTACTAAGTAAACTAGTAAGTATATAACGCAACGTTTACACAATGTGCATGTGGTCAAATATGATGGTACTATTATCGAATTCAGAGACACACCTAAGAATTTAGGGTTAACTTTGGACAGCAATCTCTGCTGGAATCCGCAGGTTAGTGAAGTCAGCAGAAAGGTACACCAATCGTTGCACATGCTGAGGCGCCTTAAAAACTTTTTGCCTTTGCAAACCAAAATTTTCCTCGTCAAAACTCTCATTTTTTCTATCCTCGACTATGCCGTCTCCTGCTACTTAGACGTTACCGAAGAGCTGCTAACTAAACTGGAACGCTTGCAGAATCTCTGTATCCGTTTCATTTTTGGTCTAAAAAAGTTTGATCACATATCAGCCTTTCGGATAAAACTCAAGTGGCTTCCTATGCGTCTCCGTCGCAACTCCCATATCCTCTGTTTACTTTACAATATCCTGTATAACCCTCTCTCTCCTTCCTATCTTCGTGATCGATTTAACTTTTCCCGGCCCATTGATATCCCTTGTAGGTCCAAATTCAGAACAAACATTTCCCTCCCATCACATCGCTCTAATTTCTACTCCTACTCCTTCACCGTTCATGCGGTCAGATTGTGGAACTCGCTTCCTCACACCGTCCGTGTTAGTCCCACCATTGCCATATAAAAGACGTTTGAAGAAGTACTATTTTGAATCCCAATCCATATCATAGCTAAACGGTATTATATATATTATATTTTTATTTTATACGTATTTATTTATGTATTTAGTAGTTATTTATATATTTATTTATTTATTTTATTTATTATATATGTATTATAATTTATATTAATTATTGTATTTATTTTTGTACATGTATCTATTCTGATTTTAATATAATTTAGATGTAATGTATTTGTATGTTATTGTGCACGCTCTATTTGATATCTTGTATCCCATATCTCTTCCGTAGGGCTGCTGGAAGAAATTTCTTTCAGAAATAAGCAGTACCTTTTTGTCGTCTTTCTCTGTAATTTGTACTGTTGTTAAGTGTTTCTTGTGTACAATAAATTGTTAAAAAAAAGAAAAAAAAGAGAAAAGACAGTATAATCATATCCCAAAGTTATAGTGACTGCTCTTTTTACACCCCTTATAGCTTCTCAAAACCGCTAAATTGTCCGTTTCTTTATGTTTATCCCGAAAGGCTTTCTTTTAATTATACCAAAAGTTGATTTTATACAATAAATGATAATTTATTTCAGTTTGTGAAGCAAGTTCAAAAATACAGTTTTTATGTTATTGACATGTTAGTTACTTATTTAATGTTCTAATCTACTTTAGTGCCACGTTCTATAGCTTCGCGTCACCGTGTAAGCGATCCCTCCGCGCGCCCCGCCCGAACCGTTCGTCCACAGTCGCGCGCGAAATTCATCAACTTGCTTCAAAGTTATCGTCACTGCTCAGCTCCTATGTATCGTAGCGTTATGTTATATATCCTATAACCTGCCTAGGAATATGGTCTACAATCGTAATAAGTTTGATTAAAATCCCTTGCGTGGTTATTGATGTTGCACGTACAGACAGATATAGAGACAAAAAATATAGATGAGTGTATAAAAGAATTAGGTATAACCCGTCTTCGCAAAAACGGATCAAGGGCAAGAAATGCATAATATTAAGTAACCTTCCTAGGTACAGTATACTTACCTAACATAATATTATTATCCTATCTACAACTGATCGCTTACGGGCATAGGTACTACATACTTACGTTTAAGTGTGAAATAATGATTAATAATAATTGTTCCGTTTGTTGGCATTATTAAGGAAATAGATATATTTTCGTCTAGTAGAGTAAAAGGTATTCTCAAATAAAATCGAAATTATGGTTACCCTACTCAAACTTTGTACGAGAGAGCACATTTTTGGAGATTACACGCGTTGAAAACCATTCTGAGGGTAAAACGATATGCCATTCTAATCAGGTTAGGTTAGGTTAGGTTAGGTTTTTGGTTTGGACCCATCGATTTTGTCAAATTTCGCCTAAATATTGGGCGAACATTTTCATCATATTTCTACCGTGACAGCTATCGTGATGCATACCAAAAATGATCATAATTGCGTATGACATAAGTTATATGATGATGTTATTTAATGCAAGTGCTCGTCCATTTTTGTTTATTATTGTTTTTTTTCCATTCTTAGTCTTTCCTTGATATTGATTTGGTAAAGAGCGAAAAGTTAATTCCCATCTTATTTTTTTTTCTAATTATACGGAATTGTAATTTAGGTAATTCAAATTAGTAAATAAACATGCCAAAGGGTAAAAAAGATGCAATGCACGCATGATTTGCGTTTGAAACCGGTAGCTATACAAAAATCTTGACTTGTCATTGTAATTATTATAAAATATAATGTATGTTTAAAGTGACAAAATCAATGTTGCATTTATGCACAGCAAGGCTATTGAAACCTCAAGTCACTGATGAAAAAAACCGCTTTTCATAGATTTGATCCCAGCCACGGCGTGTACGTACCACAAATTTGTTGTCTCTTTCGGTTATTGGCGCAGCTGTATTAAACGGTTTAATACCGCTTAAGACAAGCGCATAGTTAAAAACCCTTAATATGGATATTTAAAATAAAACGGTTTGTATTGATACCGCTACAGCCGTATAGCGGATTAATCGGTCCCTGCTCGGAGGTCGTGAACTCGATTTTCGCGCTGGCACAACAAAAAATTTCGTTTTCAAGTTCGTTAAGACAATACAGGCTGATCACTTAATTGTCTGACAAGAATGATGATCCATGCGTAGGATGGGCATGTAAAAAGTCGGTTCTGCGCCTGATCCCCGCTAGACGTTTCGGTTATCCGTCCCACTAGGCTACGAGAGTGAAAGAAGAGAGAGTGCTTACATAAGCACTCTCTCTTCTTTCACTCTCGTAGTACTGTACGCAATACACATGTATTGCGTACAGTACTACGAGAGTGAAACTTTTGTTTGTTGAAACGCGCTAATCTCAGGAACTAATGGGCCGATTTTTTTTCTTGGAAAGTCCATTTATATAGAGGAAGGCTTGAGGCTATATAACATTACGCTGCGACCAATAGTAGTGAAGCGTCAGTGAGAAATGTTGCAGAAACGGGGAAAGTTATTCACATTTTCGGACTTTAGTTGCGTGCGCTGCATAAACGGTCACTCAAAAACCACACGAATGAAGTCGCGGGCACAGCTAAATATAATACTTCACTATGTATACGTGAAATTTTCCACAGTATAAACCCCGGTGTAGTGCCAATTACCTCTAACTAAGTGATAAACTTGAAACGGACGTAAATCACGATGGAGGGCCAAAGTGTTGTAACTCAGTTTTTCTTGAAGTGGGCCACAAATTTTGCTCTATCTCCGCCTTTTAGCCTTTTAGACTCGGATGTTACTGCCTAGAGATAAGTTCAAAGAAAGCTTCGTTCTCACACACATTTGAGATATTTATATGGCCGAGTATAATTTATTATCAATTCAATGATTGAAAGTAAACACTAGTACAATTTAGACAAGTTAATAAATAAATGAGTGATAATACTTGATAATGTATATGTAGAGTGTACTGTGGAAGTATCAGCGCTGAAAGACTTACTTTTGACTTTAATTTTTCTATGAGAAATGCCCAACATCATAAATTTGTCCCAACAATAATTTAAAAAAAGTTACTCTTGAAGCGCTGGTACTTTCACAATAAACTTTATATATGACTTAGGAGACTCATACACACCCTAAATTATTATTAATTATCTATAATTATAAAAATATATAAAACACTCATTAATATATTTTTTTACTCATTAGGTTAACTGCAACATAACATAATATAGCCTGTATATTATTATAGTCTAGTTAAACTAGTCAATTGTAGTTTGGACTGAATCGATTATAACTACTTTTGACCGATTTTGCTAGGCTACACTTTCGACTGTTAAAAGTTTTTGCTGCAACATATACCTACATACATGCATATATTTAGTAATTTCTGACTTACCTCTCTTTTTATACAAATAATATCACGAATACATTGTTACATATTTACTAATAAACTAGATTTTACCAGTTATATATATTTGCGTATCCAATAAAAGTCCATATATTAATAAAATTAGCTCCATGTGATGATTTTATTCCAGCACTTGTTTTTTCCATTTTTGTAGACATGTAGCTTACTAAAACAAGTTATTATCTCTTATGACATATTATGTGTGTACCTAACTAGCTTTTTAGGCTTCGCACGCATGGTATGTTCATGGTAAGACCGTATTTACCAAATAAATTGTGTTTAACACATGCGTAATATTATGTAGAATCATAGACCAATTACATGTTAAACACAAAAACCTTTCTTTTGAATCACTCTATGTTTAAAAAACCGATTTGCAAAGTCTCAATACCAAAAAATACTTTTAATGCGTATTTTTTTTTCTTAGACACAAAAGCAAAGATGGAATTTTAAGAGGAAACACAACGGCTGTTACATTACAAAAACCGATGTCTTCCTTGGATCCAAACCTTTACATTGGGTCCATCAATCCTTAGTTTTTACGAGTTGTACGATCTTCTTTAAAACTAATATCTAGTTATTCTAATATTATAAATTAATAAGAGTTTGTTTTTATAGAGATTTATAGATTTGAAGAAGATTTATAGAGGAAAGCTATATTACGCTGCGACAATAGGAGCGAAGCGTTAGTGAGAAATGTTGCAAAAACGGGGAAAATTATTCACATTTGAGGACTTTCGTTGCGTGTGCTGCATAAACGGTTTAAGTTACTCAAAAACCACGCGAACGAAGTCGCGGGCTCTGCTAGTATTATATATATACATATATAATATACTGCTGGTAGCCGGCAGTAGCCCACACGAGCTCCAGTGTCCAAAGTCCTCTCTATTAATACGGCCGCCTCGCTCCCCAGTCCTCGGCCGGCCGAATATCATCGTTATAAAACTGAAATAAATACGTTGTTTGTACGCGTAAACAGTTACAGGCGGACGGTTAAAATAAACCTCGTAACGCTGGGAGTATATTGTCCGGAATCGACCCACCCGGAAACAATGACCATCAACAAAAATAGAATTCTAAGCTCTGGGCAAAACACACCGATTCTAATGTCAATGTCTTTGATAACTCGACACTCTACGCGTAGCCTAAAGTTTGAATCTCAATGCTGAATTTTCTCCGGTTTTCCGGATTCCAGGTCATGTTGTCCCAGCCTTTTTTAAAATTAAACTTCTTCAAAAATCTGGGACTAATCCCAACTACAGTTATAGTGTTCAATACAAATCCTCATTTTATGTCTGTTAAGTTTACTTACTCTACCACATTGTAGAGACTAGTCTAATTATGTAGCTGGTTGTAACACTCGTTATACAATATTTGTAGTCTACTCGTCAACAATTAACTACTGTACCACCTACGTGGAGCTACTATTATAGATCCACTCCATCCATTTTGTTTTGTGAAGTCAGCAGAGCTACCGCACTTAATGTAGCTCTGCTTAACACAAGGGAGATCTGATTTTTGTTGCTATTAACTAGTTGCTAGACTCAATAAGTAGTTCCATTCAATTTTTAAGAATTAACCGATTCACAAGAATCAAGAGATTAGTAAGGTGGCTCTAGTAATAGAAGGGTAGAGTTCTGATTATTCATTGTATTGCTATGCTTTACATACAAGGTGTAAAACAAATGAGTAATAATTAAATTTAGGGTGTGTATGTGCGTCCTACGTAGAGTATACTATGAAAGTACCAGCGCTGAAAGATTTACTTTTGACTTTCATGTTTGTTTGAGAAATGACCCAACATTATAAATTTTCCCATACAATAATTTAAAAAGTACCTCTTTCTGCGCTGGTACTTTCACAGTACACCACATAGGAGGCACATACAGACTATAAAGTATTAACACTTATTTATTTTACACCTAGTATAAGCTCCACGGTACTTTTAGCTCAAAAAGAATCCGAATGAACAAGATATCAGCAACACAGCTGTAAAAGTCTGATACGCCAATAAAATCGAGGTTAAAAATCCTATAACGTGTGTTTTGGAGGCGCCCACGCCCCACTCGCGTATATTTCCGCGCTCAGCGGTCGAGGATTCCCCAAGCCCAGTTATGTCGAAACACTGTTTACGTTTGCTTCTTGAAATCCATCCAATAATATCCAATAACGATGGGACATTCCATGGGGCCCCCGAAATATCTGGACAAACCCGACAAAATATGTTCTCAGTAATAGAATTTAAATATATTACATCCAGCAATATCCCGCGAAAAAAAGACATGCGTTTAAAGCTCTCCCTCCCTTCTTCCCACACTGCTTATGCGTACACTCGCAAGCAAAATCGTAAAACACCACCACCACCCAAGCAATAATGTTACGATCGTGCAAAGCCCCACACCACTATGAACTATGCAGGTTGCAAAGTAACGCCTGATTCCATTACTGTTGTCAGTAATTACAAGCTTTCATATGTTGCTGCTTGGGTTAGAGTACAGTTTCACGGCGAAGGGACTTTACCAACGTTCAAAGGAAAGCTACCAGCGACTCGTCTAGAAAGCAGAGCATTTGGCGATTGCATCGATGATTTTTCAACATAATTACTACGAGGTGTTACACGGACCGGTCGACTCGGCGCACGCGCAGGGGGCGTGATATTTCGCAATCTGCGACGCCGCTCATTTACTTGTTCCATGTGTTACCCCCACTATTATGTAATAGGAGGTCATGACTGTATTTTGTTTGTTGCTTACTTTATATTAGAGATACTAAGCGATAATTTAACCAACATGTTGGAGATAATCCTTAATTATTCATGTTATCCCTCTCGTAATACCTTTCAATAAATGAGAAGGCAAAGTATATTAACAAACCGTTTACACTAACAAGCGTTGATGAAATCGGGACTTAGGCCGTGTTTCACCAAGCAATGTTAAAGTTAATCCTTCGTTAAATATCATGTTATCCCTCTCGTATTTCCTTTCAATAAATGAGAAGGTAAGGTATTTTAACAAACCGTAGGCACTAGGAAGCGTTGGTGAAATCGGGACTTAATATATTGTTACTTTTGTACTAGCCTTTGCGGTGTCTTTGAACGTGAATAAGTCTTTATTTCAAAGGCAATTCAAAGACGGGGAATACAGTTTAGTGTTGCAGCTACATATCAATCCCCATCCAAACTTCAATTTCACTACTAGATAGGCAAAGAATCAAATAATCTATTGCGCTACGTAGCTATACTATAGTAGGGACCGTGTCCACGACAATTTCGCACGCGCAGTGTCCATAACATAGCCACACCTCTTTTCAACACGCTTTTATAAGCTTGGGCTGTATGTATACAGGGTCATTCATGGGTCATATAGCAAGCCGAATGTGGTGTGAAGAGAATGACGCGTAGAGCACAATATAGTTACATATATTTTTTTTTGTCAGAAGTCACAGGCAAATGGCTCACCACATAGTCCGACCATTGCCACTCCTGTGTAGCCAGGATCGACAGTGGTCGACAGTGGACCTTTGATATGATCTTAAGGGTGCCCGAGGGACATACTAGATCTGTCTCGGGACCCGCAACGAAATTAATCAGAAGGATGAAGGAGGAGTAGAAAGTGAATTAAACCTACGTAGGTACATGGCTAACATGGCATATGTTTCTTAGCATTTACCTAGTAACCTAAACAACACAAAAATAATCTTGTTCTGCTAGATATCAAGATGTAAAATACCCAAAGTAGGAAGTGTAAAATAGTTCTTAGAATATAATAATTTGGACACATGGAAGTGATTCTGTAGATGTATATATATTGTTGGATGAAATATTAAAATTAATCAGGAAACGGAACTACGTCGTTTTGAATTTTGATGGTTAAAATTCTTAGCAATGAGTCATGTTTAGTCGAGATTTCACACGCGACAACGCATGTTAGTGTTAACGGGTTGTTAAATAACCATGCTTCTCATTGATAGAAATTACGAGAGGAACAATATGATATTTAACGAAAGATTAACTTTAACATTGCTTGGTGAAACACGCCCTTAAGGTGCTACGGCCTACGTTTTGCAGGACTGATAATAAACGGTCAGATTTTTCTCCATTTTATTCTGACCGATTGCACTGTGATGTGTGATGTGTGCATTGCATTATTGCTTTCAGCATGTTCCGTTTTTCATCTACAAAAAGTAGGACACCGATTATCGCATCAATCATATATAGGTATTATAGGGTGGGCGCCCTTATAAATTAAAATTCAGTAATCAACCCTCTATGACTGACGCAGCTTAATTGTTACGATTGTGCTGACGTACACGAAAGGCCATTTCAACAGCGTATATTCTCGTAGAGTAAATTATGCAGATATTTTTATTTTCAAATTAATAATTATTTTTTTCAATATTAAATTGAAAATGAAATGAAAATATACTGTATTGCGCACAATCAAAAGTTACACATACACAGCATAAAAGAAATCCAACAACACAGAAACGCGACAGTATACAAAGGCGGCCTTATTACTATAATAGCAAATTTCTTTTTAAATTCAGACAAATAAAAAGATTTACTTTTAAAATTATTGTTTATTGACTTCATCATCATCATTGGAAACACACATTTAACCTTGAAAAAACAATCATCAAAACTTTTTTTAATACCAAACATTTCCAGCACTATACTTGCCTCTTGTAGTCTTTGCGATTGTATTTAAAACTAGCTGTGCCCGCGACTTCGTTCGCGTGGTTTTTGAGTGACTTAAACCGTTTATGCAGCGCACGCAACGAAAGTCCTCAAATGTGAATAATTTTCCCCGTTTTTGAAACATTTCTCACTGACGCTTAGCTCCTATTGGTCGAAGCGTAATGTTATATAGCCTAATGCCTTTCTCTATAAATGGACTATCCAACAAGAAAATAATTTTCCAAATCGGACCAGTAGTTCCTGAGATTAGCGCGCTTAAACAAACAAATAAACTCTTCCGCTTTTTATTAGTATAGATAGCGTAAGTCCAATTAAACAAAATTAGCAATATTCCTAAACGCGGACGACCGTGAATGTCGCCGGTGCGGTCCAGTTCGCGGGCCTTGACATGACACACGATTCATGAATATCCGATAATTACATTTAACTTAAACTAACTTACCCTGTGTTCCAGTAGTTGATAGTAAACGAAAATAACATTTTTTTCGTTCAGATTCGCGTTTCTTTAGCACTTTAAAGAATCATTATGATCGTTTTGAACTGTTCTTACTCGTGTTCCACAAGCAGCTGTCAGCTGTCAAAAACTGTTCAAAACGCTCAGAATGATCCCATCTTGTTTTTGACGTTTACTTAGATTTCACTGATCTCGTTGTTATTTTTAAGTTATGGATCGAGCTAATTTATTATAGATTCTTTTATAATGTAGTTATTATTGTTAATTTAAAATAGAAATAGAATATAAGAGATAAAAAGGAAATGTTAAATTTTGACATCTGTCAGTCGTTCCACTAGCAGTAAAGTTTGTTAGAAACGTTCAGATCGAAAATTTCAATATTGCGCTAAAGAAACGACTGTGTGCGTTATGAATGATCAGCGGGCCTACTCCCGACACAATCGAGTACCGAATCCGTTCGATATCAGTGGTTTTTCGTGTTTTATTTGGTGAATTACTTTGAAACTAATCAGGATAAAGAAAATTGTTAAATCGTAACTTTTTGTACTACCTACCATATCAATCGACTGAGAATCAAAATAAACAAATGTCAATTGACTAGGAAGTTCACGGCATTATCGTATCTAAATCAAAATCAAATCAGTTTGGAGAGTAAGGCCCCTGAGCGTTCAGTTTAAAAAGAGCGCCTAAAGGAACACGCCCCACATGATACAACACGACGACGACGTAAAGTGACAAAAAGTTGTACACATAGCCGAAGGCCCAGTGCATTGAGATGATTTAGAACCGAGAAGTCTTTTTTTACATTAGAATTCAATTTAGTTTTAAATGTAAGAGCGGGCACACATTAGGCGCTTTGTCAACGCGCGTTTTGAGAACCAGGAGTTCTGTACCACGTAGTGATTATATTCTCTTTGTTCTGTACAGACAGTGTGCTGTCTCTGTACATACTAAAGCGCTATAGTAAAGCGCGCGCTTTTTCTTTATCCAAAAACGCGCATCAGCTAAGCGCACGTCAATAAGCGCCTAATGTGTACTAGGCAGATCATACATGACAATTATTTTGTGTGCTAATAACTATTAGATATATCCTTATTTTTCGTCTCTCAATCGCCTTCGTAGTCTAGTGGTTCAGAGCCTAGCTCTCGACCCGGACGTCGTGGGTTCGATCCCCGCGTTGGAGCAAGAAAAATATTGTTTCCAAGTTTGGTTAGGACTATGCAGGCCGATCACCTGATTGTCTGATAAGAAAGATGATCCATGCGTCGGATGGGCATGTAAAAAGTCAGTCCTGCGCCTGATCTCCCACCAGTCGCATCGGTTATCCGTCCCACTGAGCTACGAGAGTGAAGGAAGAGAGAGTGCTTCTGTGTATTGCGCGCACACTTGGGTACTGTAAAATAACTACTGCGTAGCTGGTCTGGTTTCCAACGAAACCGGCCACCGTCACCAAAATCGGTGTGGGATTATTGTTATTTCGTCTCTATTTAAAAAGCGACGAAGCGTTACATTGTTAGGACCCAATGTCAATTGATGATAAGAAAGAAAGAAAGAAAGAAGTAATCGCGCGTTTCAATAAACTATCTACTTATAAGAAAAGACAGATCGTCAATAAAGTGACAACGAAAAGCTGTAGAATTATATGGAGACCTACCTTCTCATAAAGATGAATAGATTATTGAAACGCGCCAAAGGACGGCCGTACCAACTTGAAATTGGTTGACATAAGTCATTTAGACTGTATAAAATTTGTTAAATTTGTGATTTTACTCAAATAATGGCCCAAATATTATAGGCTACATTATATACTAAGTGCTGATTTTTCAATAGACAGATATGACTTTGACAGATTTTGTATGAAACAAATGTCAAATTTCTTATTCGACAGATACCTATATAGTTAAAGGTTTGGATTATTTTCCAAAAAAATCTACTAATATTTTAAATGTGAAAGAAAAGGGAAAATCTTGTTGGATATTATTGTGTTGTTTACTCCTCACACAAAAACGAAGAAGAAGTAGATTTTTATAATAATAATAATATCTATGGACGCTTCACACCACGTCAATCTGGCCCCGTGCTAAGTATCCGAAGAACTTGTGTTACAGGCACCAGACAAAGGAAATATATTTAATACTTTTATACTATACACATATTTAAGATTTTTACTATATTAATACACAAATTTAATACACATCCATGACTCAGGAACATTTAAAACTTTTTGTTCCCTCAGCGGGATTCGAACCCGCGACCTCCGGGTCAAGAGCCAAGCTCTGAACCACTAGACCTTTATGCCTTATATTTTCCCCGTTCTCTATTATAACATGGCGTAACTACTAACTATCACGTATACAAGGAAAATACACCAGATAGGTAGGCTCATTTGGAATCTGAATATTAAATCCCTGATCTATGGTAGATATATTATCTTATAGTATGATATGATCTTTTGAAAAGAATCCTGTGTATCATACACATGATCGGCGTTTGTAAAGCTACTGATACACAGTGTATCAGTAGCTTTACAAACGCCGGTCATACGATCAAAACATGAAAAACTAACTTAGTAACAAATATTGTTCTAGCGAGAATTTGGTTATTGAATGAATATAAAATTAATTACTTTTGGACTCATTAGGTACGCAGAAAATATAAAAGATGAGCAAAATCTAAAATAAGAATTATCAAATTTAATTAATTTGCTAATTCTTATTTTAGAAATAATTGATGTGCATGGGTCCCGTATATACAGTTTACTGTAAAAGTACCAGCGCTGAAAGAGGTACTTTTTTTACTTATTGTATGGGCAAATTTATGATGTTAGGGCGTTTCTCATAGAAACATGAAATTAAAAAATAAATCTTTCAGCGCTGGTACTTTCACAGTAAACTCTACATAAGAGGAACATACACACCATAGTATCACTCATTTATTTTACACCTTGTATATGCAAGTGTCAACAAAATATGTAGATTGATAATAAATTGATGCCAATCTATTTGTACTAAATAAGTAATTATAATAATGGCTAGGTAAATGTGTTAGTTTAAAATGAAACGCAAAAGGTGATTTTAAGTCTAAACGTGTTCGTTAGAATTTGGTACCGTGAGGCGGAAATACCTTCAATACAAGTTCACAACAGTAGGTACTTAGCTAGTAAACAAGGTTTTGAATAATATATTTTTTGTAAATATTTAATAGTAACAATATTATCAAACTTAGATCAATGTTCTTCTGTATACAAACACATACATAAGAAACTACTTTTAATAAAACCGATTTTTAGTGTAAACAAACTGTAGTTTACACAAAAAAACGGTTTTATTAAACGTAGTAGGTATAGTGTGAAAGAGAAACCAGCGCTGAGAGACTTACTTTTACTTTCATGTTTGTGAAACATCAAAATGTCCCAACATCAAAATTTACAAAAAATGTACCCCTTTCAGCGCTGCTACTTTCTCAGTAAACTCTATATACAGGACCCATACACACCCTAAATTATTTACACTCATTAATATTATAGCATAGATGAATTATTTTTGTATTGTCTAGAAGTGCCTGGATTATAAATTAGGTAGCCAGTGGTTAATTTGTTTGAACCTTGACTCCGGAGATCGTGGGTTCGATTCCCGCGAACAACAAAAAATGTTGTTGTCAATTCTGAGTAGGTACAATGCAGACTTCATTTTGATTTAATTTTTTCATGTACCGCATCTTTTTATGTAGTACGAGTTACTACATAAAAAGATACGTTTATCTCTATACGATTGTAATCAAACGTTTTGTGTAGCAAATAAAGTTCATTTTGTTTCGCTATCTCAAAAAGTGCAAGCTTCGTCTGTACTCTATGTTCGCTGACCCTAACTGGGCATTAGCGCCGCGCCGCGCGGGTGACTCAGGGCCACACCTGGCTGTGTCACTGGACAATGCACATAATTAAGCTTTTGTTTGTAGTACATGATTATAAAATAGTTAAAATATTATAGTATGAGATTTTAGTGTCGATGGGATGGAGTGAGATCAGCAAAGATCACAGGGATAGTTGGACCACCAAATTTCATAAGAGTAGGCTGAGGCTATACTATACCAAATACGTAATCCAGGGCAGACTTGAACTAAATATACAAAGGCGTGTCCCCCGCTATTATTTTTGATGTTATACTTCTTTAGGCGCGTTATGAAAAAATTATGAGAGTGAAATTTTAAGATGCGCGCGCACCTGAGACACAAAATTAACAGTATGAAGTCGTCTGCTTAAACGCTCATTAAGTCTCGAAAAAATTATATATAGATAAATATTATATATATCTATATATAATTATATATATATAGATATAGATATATATATATATATATATATAAAAAACTATTTTTTAATGATGCTAAAGAAGTATAACTTCTCACGCGCGTACATAAGCCATTTTTTTTTATTACTCATTGGGGCGTGTCTATACACATTAGCCATAAAGATACCTCAATGTGTAATGTTTCAAAAACATTAGCTGAAGATACAACCCAATAAATAAGAAAAACATTTAACATTTTCTACATCGTGAATGTAAATCCAACAGGCCTAAGAACGAGAGCAAAGAACTTTCCCGTAAGCGCCATGAGAGCGCAACCGTGCCAAAAATTACGACGGGTTGCGAAAATCCTCTCAACAATGTCCAAACGAAACCGCTTGCAAATATTTTGGCACCAAAACCAGAACGTTGCGTTGGTTGCGTGCGCAAGCTCGTCGCGGGCGGTGGGTGTGTGGCGAGCGTGCACGCGGCCGCGGCGTGCGCGTGACGTCACCGCCGCGCCCGTACAGCATTGACATACAAACCGCCATCGATACAAAATAAACCCAATCATAATGCACTTAATCGTATATTCGCATAATTCCACCAGAGAGTGTCCAACACTTTTGAGCCGAGGTTCTCGGAAACGGGAGGTATTTTTGTATCTGGTTTGTGGAAATTTTCCTTTTGTTAATCTTGGATCGTTACATTCTTGCGTTTTTTAGTTACTAGGCATTCGTCTGCATTTTACTTTCAAGAACTAAATAATGTTAACTATGGTGTTATCTGAAAACAAACATACCTTTTTCAAACTTCGTCATCCACCTTAAACTTGATGAACTAACAAAGAAGCACTTTATAATATTGCGATTCTTATATCTTTTTCAATAAGAATTCGTGTAGCAAAAAAACACTATGTATGTGTTCTGTAGAGCAGTGTCTGAAAAAATTAAGAAAAGCTTTTAACAGAACGTTCCTGAATTGGTTATTTCTGTGGTCTGGAACATGAATTTACAAAAAGTATCTAATATTTACGAAGTGGAGATAACTGTAGAAAATTCCTATTTTCGGTTAAAATTATTTCAATATATTTCTAATTATAAAAAAATTCAAAAAAATCAAGATCGCGGAAAATGAAACCTATAAGTGGTCACTATTGGAATAAACAGTTGTCAGCTTCACAGGCAGAGTATGGTAATTAAAATCTACTTACAAGGTAAATCAGTCATACAACTGGCGAGTGACACCGATACATGACTGATCCCGCCCCGGATGTGAGGATGAGTAATTACTATAATATTCCAACTTCTAAGCCATCCTGGACGTAGCTGATTTGCATTGGTAGTGACAATCACACAATGGATATTGACCATAATAGCTCCCCTCACCGATTTCGGTGTCGGTAGCCGATTTTAATAGAAACAAGTATGTACTCAATACACAAAGAGACTCTCTCTTCCTTTTATTCTCATAACCCAGTGGGATGGCAAACCGACACGACTGGCGAGAGAATAAGTGTAGGCTATAGATTAAGTTACATTGTAAAAAATATATACTGTTAAAAAAGATCAATTTTCCATCTTTTTGCTAAAAGTTGGCCCCGTCCGAGTTTCTTACGCCGGTTCTTCTCGGCGGGTTAGGGTTGAACCGGTGGTAGCTTGTTTTTCTTGTTGACTTTCCGAAAATAACTTTGTAAGTTTCATTTGGAAATAAAACGTTTTTTATTTTATTTTATTTTATTTATTAACAGGCGCACGGCCGACTTTTTACATGCCCATCCGATGGACCATCTTTCTTGTCAGACAATCAGGTGATCAGCCTGCATTGTATGTCCTAACTAAACTTGATAACAACATTTTTTGTTGTTCCAACGCGGGAATCGAACTCACGACCTCCGAGTCGAGAGCGATGCACTGAACCACTAGACCACGGAGGCGATAAAGTATTGACCATGTTGTTGTATTGATTATGTTACTTTATGTTTGTCATCTATCGCTACTATTGCAAATCTCCACTACCATGACAAGACAAAAGTACATACTTCCGAAGTTTTATTACAAACAAATTTTGTGTTGCTTTTAGTCCTTGACTTTATTGAGATTCATCTTTTCCTAATTTATGTCTAAGGGATTCCATAAGACAGACTGGCCTAATGCCTACGCTTTGTCTAGTGCATTCCATTTAATAGTTCTCTTAAATTATTAGTCAGACTTCCTAACTTCTCTACAGTCAAAACAATGCATCTCTATCTTTATATCTTTGATGTAATTTTTATGTTTATTTATAGTTGCAATTACTCTCATTGCCATGACCTACACAGCTCGAGTCTACTGCATTCTTATCTATTGTGAAATTATTAATAGCTCTTCCGTATTTTGTCTCTGTGTTGGTGTAACTGGACCCTTTATTGTTTGTTTACGTTGTTATCTCACTAATTACTTGGACATTTGGTGTTAAGTGATTCATGATCAGGACTGAACAATCCCATAGGTTGGTTTCTACTGCTTCATTAAATTCTGATTCATACAATTGTGCACGCAGAAATCTCGTGGCATTTGTTGCTACTTAAATTTTTAGTACTAGCTACTGAGTCTTTAGGAGCATCATCATAATATGTCTCTTGTATTATTTAGTAAATATTGTCAATGTATTGTCTAGATGTTGGTCGTGTGCCCGTGCGATCCGCACTGGGCACGGAGCGGGTTTTCCGTCCGCTTATATAGACTCCGTCGGAATAACATAATATTCTATTTACATTATGATAGTGCTCGACATTTGCACTTCGCTTTGGTTCCTGTGTAAATGATAAAGTTGTGAATTTATTTTTTTCACATTAATGAGCACCTAATCCATCTTCATTAAAAAATAAGTTTGTTACATTTGTTTACATCATATACAATATTATTTACATCATAGACAACGGACGTTCGCACGTGTTATCGGATTTAGTAGCATGCGGCGGAGGTGTGATACGTTCAATCTTTGTACCACCTCGGTTGCATTTACGCAACGTGAACGGAAAAGTACAATACTGCAGCATGGTTTGTTATTATGTCTTAGATAGTTGTGTTAAGGTCTAGTTTGGCGCGGCAGGCGCTTTTCGGCTCCGTGTGACGCGGTGCGCACGTCACGCAGCACGCGCGGCCGGCGTGCCCGCTGACGCGCCCACTGACACAATATTATTCATACATCCGCTCACTTCTTCGTTACCATGTAATTTATTTAGAGAGTTACATTTGCCCGCTACTATGTTGTAAATATTTACAGGTTTTTCTGCATCCTTTTCATGAAGATTATAGAGATGCAATTTACCTCAACAGCTCCTAAGTTTTAAACCCCTTGTTCCTAATAACTTTATAAACCTTGATTTTAATATGTGTATAGTAAGACTGGCTTGAATTTTGTAATGTTTCTGCGGACCATAGGGTAATGAAAATACTTATTTTGCCAATTCTAGAAAAACTTGGATTAACCCTCAAGGTCTCACTAAATATCAGTATCAAAACAGTCAAGGCAATCTTGCTAAAGAAGCCGCTAGATAGACTTTGCCTCCTTGAACCCATCTCGGACGAATCCTGAATTTGTTAGAACTTGCAATATTCTAGAGTTCTAGAGTTTTCGATTTACCTGCAAAATCCCTATAAGTCACGGATGCGTTTGCCTTGAAAACTGCATTATATAGGCATGAGTAACACATTTAAATCCAAAACACGCTTTGCACATGTTTCCTTTGTTAGAATACTTGGTTTGAATTGGTTTGGTATTTTTTTTATAAGTTGTGTTATCATGTAGGTAGTAGGAGGTATCATGATTTTGGACTCTAAACTCTAGATATAATTGGATTTTTTTTTCTAAAACGAGAGTTGGCTTTGCATCATTAATGGACTCCCTTGATACGTTCAGATTAGACATCACAATATTTTATCTAAAGTTAAATATAAGCATAGAAATAATAATAATATTTGATAATTATTTTTCGTCAATTTGTCACCTTTAACGTTCAATAAAACGGTAGATATAGTCAAAACAAAAGAGAAAAGTGCAAAATTAATAGCGACCTTGCCGTTTTAAGTGATTTCTTTTAGATAACAATCGAAAAATTAAAATGTGTATAAATGGGCAAAATACAAATGGATACCTAAAACTAATACATACTCGTAAGTTACACATTATTTATAAATTATAACAGTGAAAGTATTATCAGCTGTAGCCTGTAGTTAATACATTAATACAATCACAAGTAGGTAGGTAAAGAATGTTCCAGTAAAAATTGGCATGGCGTATATTATCATGTTTGTATCTTAACAACAAGGCATAACAATAAACTAACCAACAGATGAGAAAAACAATTAAATTACAAATCATTAAATTAACTAAAAACAATTTGATGATGCAATCGTGGCGCCAAAATTAAATTAGTAAAATTGAGTCATATTTTAGATAATTTTACACTCAGTTATTTCGATGTACATACAAGCTTTTAATAATATTATTTATTAGTAATACAAAAATAATAATTAATAATTATGATAATTTTTAATATTTTGAAGTAAAAGGAGGTAGCCTGTAAACAAAATGTGTATGTCGATTCTACTTATTAATTCAGGCACTTAATACAGTTTCGATACAGTATTACAGTTTCAATATCATAAAATATTATTAGCAAAATTCTCATAAACATCACTTGTTTTAGCTAACATTAAACGCATTTACTCCAAACTAAGTTTATGATATGAATTATCAAGACGATTGATTTAGAGTAAAATAAACGTAGAATACCAGAAAAAGTTCTGGTGCTCTACAATACTGGAACGGAGTGGCATAATCTGTACTTTCAATTTAGGAGGTTGCGTAACCTTCCGTGAGTAAGGTTACAGTTATATATAGGGCACGTAGGTAACTTATTGTTATCTGACATTTGTTCTTTTTACAATTTTGTACCTCTTAATGCCTTGTGTAAGTTTCATTCTTCTACGCTCCTATGGTTGAACAATTGTGTTGATCTGATTTACATAAACAAGTACGCAATTTTTATTGTTGATTGTCGAGTGTTCTTTGTTGAGGTTGCTGACAGTTTGTCAACCTGTTCGTTAACCACAGACTATAAATAGTTACTTCGCAAAAGAATTAATATTGTTTTGGCTATGGTTTTGTAAATATTTTTTTAATTAGGTGTGTACTTACAAATAATTATTCTAATTTTCGTAGAGCAGCTGAATTTGTCAAATTAAAACAGATAGATAGATAATGATTAGGAATACATTACGTCAGAAAAGTCGGAGCCAATTGTTCACTAGTGAAAACTCAGAAAAATTCCACCGCTTGGGCGTGGTTCGTTTTGTATGGAGATGACGTAGCGACCAGCTTGTGTTGATCCCCGTGCTCGTACAACGCCGTGGGACGGGGGAAAGGAATGAGAGCTCTCACGCGTGGTCGGTACATTTAGCACAGCGTGTTCTATTTTTGTGAGCGACCACGCGCGCGCCGCATGCTAGTGTTTTGCTCAGATAAGCGCCACGCATGTACCTACTACGTGATTGTCGCTCGGCGCTCGCCGCACTGGGGACTCTCTACTATCAGTTGTAAATAGACTTACGTTAATTAGAGTAAAACTTACAGGTCACTTGACCCGCGACGAAAATAGCTTTCCGTTGACGAATAATAATTAAACAATTAAACTTGTTATGTTTTAAAAATAATATTCAAACAATTCATTCGATTAACAAATGTGTATTTTCAATCATACTGCCTAACTTTGATTAAGAATTGGTCAAGAAAGAAATGGAAGTGTTCAAAATTTTTCAAAGCCTTGCGTCGTTGATACATTGTACAAAGCCTATATGAAAACATATCGCGTTCAGCAAATATTCTCAAGTCCCATTTGTATCTACGATGATGCTAAAAGTTGATTGCCCTGGCGCCAAGAACGTCTATTTATATAGCAGCGTCTTTAAACTGGTGTATAATTAAATATATTTCGTCGCGGGAAACATACACCCCGTGTATAGGTGTGTAGTCGCCGACGATCCGCCGCCGACTGACGGCTGCTCAGCTCCCAGGTTCCCACGATAACTTGTGCTGTGATAAGAGCGACCACACAATCAGACCCCTGCCACTGGTAACCTGGGTACAGTCGCTCCCGCGCGCGGGGGTCAAGCTACGTCGGGCGCGATTAGTGCGCTTACGCAAATGCCTCCTACAGCGATAGCGGCGTGTAAACAATGATAACACAGTGTGCTGTGAGGTCAGGATGTGTTTGTTGATGCCACAATGCAGTATTTGTGTATTTTAATACCAATTATAATATTATGCAACCGTAAGATAAAAATTATTGCAACGATTGTTTTTTGTATACGTATTCGAGATTCTGGATTTTATTCATTATCAATTTCAAGAATACTCGAATGATCGATGTCGGATAGCTACAGTAATTTTTTTAAGGCTTAGATAAATAGTTATAAATAGCATAAATAGTTAAATACCCGGCTATTAGCAGGAGAAGAAGACATAACCGTAACGTTCCTTATTATCCGATACATAACAATAATCAATTCCTAAAAAAAATAACTAATTATCGGGAAATTTCTCTAATAAGTAAGTTGTACATATTTTTAATTTTGAAATTTTTAATCTTAGAAGAAAATAAAAAAACTTTATTTTTAAGATGGCGGCTGGCAGGCAAGACTTTACGAGGTGACAAAATTTAAATTCAGAATTCAAAAAGAACACGCCAAAATCTGTAAAACTATCTTCAAAACCTCAAAACTTTCCAGATAACGCTACCTAAGTCCCAATTAATATAATGATACTGAAAAATAAGAGCTAAAAAATATATTTTCGAATGTGATAAACATAGTAAATACTCAGTGATATAAGTCGGCTACAATGTAAACTGTGTAAATTAACTAAATGTGTGCTCGCGGTATCTGTGGGCATTAGGCAGTCGTTACACGAGATAAGTAAAAACATCCATCATCACTTATATAAGGGCTGCTATAATATAAGGGCTGCTCTTTTACTCATCGTTACATAACTTTTACTTGAGGAATAAATATGTAAAAAGATTTCGAAAAAAAAATTCAAATTCGCATACTTTTTGACAGATATGTTAACAAACCAAGCAAGAGCATTTATTAGATATTGACGTGGTGTGAAGCGTCCATAGATATAAGAGCATGTGAAAGCTCCGTAAAGGCACTAATACAATAATTGACATTCGATAACTTAATGGCTTTAAATATTCCTGTTAGGCCTACTGCTCTGCTAGGCATACCTGAAGTTTTCAAGCTTTTTAAAAAGTTGTCCTTTACAAGCTATCCATAATACTTCTCTATTGAAGTAAGCCAAGGTTTTATTATATTGGTAGACGGGAGGTACACAATTTCATTGGCAAATTCTACTTAAAGATCGAAGGGGTTGCATATTATATATGGGAAATTAATATTATACTCAGGGCTTTATGCCATACAAATTCGTATGTCACCATATTATGTCACTTAGCGAAGCTTATGTCAATTTGGTAAATTCCCATACATTTTGTTTTCATAGTGATAATAGTGATGGATTTTAATTGGGCTCTGTAGTCTGTACCTACCAATATACGATACAATAACTTGCGAATCCTGCTTTCGAAACTTTTCAGCCGGGATTCGGTATAACGAAGACTTAACTCGCTTAAGCCGAAAAGTAGATTAAATACATTTATTTATTTATATATACCTAAACAAAGGCCTACTTTTATATTGCTAATTGCTATTATGTTAGTCAATAATGGAAAACTTTGAAAACTTTGCAAACTAATTAAGTAGCTTTTAATAATATTTTTGATTACATTTGAAATAAGAGTTGCACAATAATAACTAATTAGCGTACACTTTATCTTTATTTTGACCCACAGAATTTATCAAAGTAAACACTAACGTTCCAATGACGACGAACTAAAAGAAATGTATAAATTAATACACTATCTATAATTATAAAATAGGTTAATGCGAATATTATCATAGATACTAATAATATTTTGCGTGGTAAAATAATTAATGTTGAAAAGTAATCAATAGTGTTATTGACTATTTAATATTAAATTAGCTTCATCACCAGTTAATGGAATTAAGTAATTTTACAGAAAGTACCTACAATTTTGCTTAACTTTAATATTATGGATTTCAATTACAAATCTATTAATATATTTTATAAAAAACCCTTTTCATAGCCTTGGAAAATACGATGTAGCATCTAAAGATATGATTGATAATTTCGAACAACATATCAATGGCCCATTAGCTCAGTTGGTTAGAGCGTCGTGCTAATAACGCGAAGGTCGCGGGTTCGATCCCCTCATGGGCCACTATTCTTTTTTAACTATTTAAATAAAAGCTTATTAATAAAAAAAATCGCGAAGTTCCTTTTTTCTTTTTTACTTAACATATGTGTAGAGCACTTGTGTATGTAATTTATCGTCGGATGCAGGGGCAGTGAGAACCGGGGGCCTACTCAAGATGCCATCGCTAATTATCGCTTACAAAGTTCGATAACAAAATGTATGGGATTAGACATAAGGTACGCTAAATGATCGCGATTTGGTATGTCATTTAGCGTACCTTATGTCAAATCCCATACATTTTGTTATCGAACTTTGTAAGCGATAATTAGCGATGGCATCTTGAGTAGGCCCCCCGGTCTCTTATCGCGGGTCAGGCGGCGGGCCGCGCCCTCACCTCACCACCAGCGCGGGTGATAATAACTACGCACTCTGGTGGAAGTTAGAACCATAGGTTATATTCTACTAGTAAAACTATGCGACACGAAGCGCGCAGTAACATTTACCAACAATCTCGAATAATAAATAATTGACAGTTGGTCAAAAGAATTTTCGGTTCCATAATTTTACTATCGTTACAGCCTAATACTTAAACGTTAGTGTAATTAAGTTGCGCTCAAGTCGCAAGGTGTCCTTATCAAGCTGTGACAGTGACAACCTATGAAACAAACAATCATAGAGACAATTCAATACGCAGCGCATAGGGAATGCAAAACTTTTTCGCCAACTGTCGTCTATAAAAATTAATGGTAAATAGATAATTATATATATATATATATAAAACTATTTATTTTCATTATTTTTCACACACAGATTAAGGAGTCCTACTCCTTTCGTTGTGGTACAACTAATATATATAGAAATTGTAATTTGCTAATTTATTCATTTATAATTATTTTATAGTAAGTAGTAGCAAATGACCAAAACATTACCTTACTGTGCCCATAGACAACACATATTATTATCAAGTTTCCGAGAATGCGGTTATAAGTAGAGTTAACTAAAATCTATCCTACGATGTCACCCCTAGATACTATGCACTAGGAACGAGGTACCAAATTGATAAATTCTAAACTTTACTACCAACAAGGTATACACATAAATTTATTTATTTTATTTATTAAACTTAATCCACAAACTTTACAAAGGAGGACTTGTGCCAGGAAAGTCCTAGCCTATACCTACAGAGTGTAAAAATAACAATCACTAAATTTAGAAAAGGTAGGCACCTATTCTAAATTAAGTACATATACGTGTTTTATAATTATAAGAGTTATAGGTATATTATATTATAATAAAATATTAGGAGAGAAAAATCGTTAATACGTTTTATAATATGTATTGTACTTAAATTTAATACTTTATTTGCATTTGTTTCAAATTGAATCAAAACGATTTTGATTCAATTTGAACCAAATGTACAGTATATAGTGTATGTACAGTATATAATAGTGTAAATAACTAAACTCATACAGAGGCGTATTCGTTTGGTCAATATTTTTTATAGTTAAATCACATTGCCACAACGGAGTGTAATAATACAATTAAAAGTAGGTATATCAATGTTTTTACGCCAAAAATGATAACACGCATGGGGCCTGACCAGCGACCCGAGCTAAGGTCATCTCTACCCATAGATAGCCATCATGGCCAGTAACACTTGCGTCATTACCATCGGTTTGATGTAAATTGTTATGAGATTGAAGGTTAGCCAAAACAATTCATTGTGATAAAAAAATAAAAAAAACCCGACTGCGTACCAAGTTAACCAAACTACACACATCGTCAAAATCCATTGAAAACTTAGAATGGCTGTCGAATAATGGATCCCGACTGGTCAGTTTTATGTTCCATTATTAGAATATATTTTATTTTCTTCAATAGTATCAAAAACGTAACTTGTGAAAAATTTAAAGTTTCGCTACTTGTTCTTCTTCCGTAAAAAGTTGTAAGATGTTATGCCAAGTCGGGTAAATATCATGTTATCCGTCTCGTATTTTCTGTCAATGAATGAGATGGCATTGTATTTTAACATGGCGTTAACTTTAACATTGCTTGGTGAAACGGCCACGGCCTTAGTCGGTCAGTCTAACATTTCACATACAACAATTCTCTTTGACAATATCTTATAGTGATGTCAATATTATTAATAATAATCTTTCATGGTTTACATAAATAAGTAGATTGACTGGGCAATAGCATGAAAACACAATATAATTACGTACCTATCTCACAAGTGATAAATATTAAATCAGATGGTTTTTTCCTTGATTTAGTGCGATATAAAACAGCAATTTAGTCCCGGATCTTTAGAAGGCATGTGTAAGTCCGAAGCCAATTCGCAGAGGCCCCGTTACACAATTTTAATTTAAATGTCATGTGACACCAGCCGGCGACTCTGCTTGTACACCACGGTAATTGTAGGACTATAATTGCAGGGAATGGTTAATAGAAATTATACTGGGCTATGGGGGTAAGGTGCTAGTGGAAAATCTAGGACTACGGAAGGACTATGGCGTTTGCCAGATACGACGTGGTAACATAAAGTCGGCAAACGGTGGCTTGTCAACTCATTGAAATGGACCCCTAAAAATGGTCACAACAACGGCGGCAACATTTACAAAGTGGCAGGAGAAGTGTCGCTGGACTTTATACGCTGATCACTTGCACCCTCAGAGGGTGCCATCGTGACGCCCACGCCCCACTTACAGCTCCTCACTCTGAGCAAATAGCTTTCGCGACTTCACTCTGACCTCGCGGTTTAGGCAAGTCAGAGGTAGGGCCTGTTCTTTCTCAGTGATCACTCCGGCCAGTTATTTAAGGCAGATGATGAACAGGGTTCTTCCCTAGAAGCTCCTGTACATGAGGTCTCCAGGTACTTCCCAACAGCTCACTACAAGCTGCGGCGACTTACTATTATTAGTATCTACTTGGCTTCACCCTGATCTGCAGTGCGCTATATCTTTTAGTCTCAGGTTAAAATAGTAATGTGAGTAATGATCCTGTTTTTGTTATGAAAACCAGTGAATGAGGAATTTTCCATGTGAAGTATTCAGAGCTAATCTCATAGCTGTCGTTGAGGGCGGTATCTGACCAGTGATAACTGATAAGCTATCGGCTCAAGGACACAATGCAAATGTTCCCTGTATACATAATACCTGCGAGTTGCGGCGATAACTCGGATTACTGATACGACACACCTCAGTTACTTTGTCACAGAAAATCTGATAAATAAACCAAGGAGAATTTTAAGTTACACTTCTTTTGGTGCGTTCTAAGATTCGCACGCACACTGACACGAAAAACCGACACCACAGACTACTGAATAATCACTATGAAGTTAGCTAGGTAACTAGTCAAACCCCACCCCACGCTTTTTACTCTGAATTTAATTCTTTTGTTAACAACTTAAACTTTATTATAATTTTATTTTGAGGTGATAAATTCTAATTGATTGTTCGATCTTCTACTACTGTAATATAAACTCTTCGAAATTAAAATTATTTTCTATTTTTTAGTTCGGTTGGCAATAAAAGCGTGTTTTTTAGTTTTTTTAAACTATTATTTATTATTTAAATAATATTCACCCCATTTCGAGGCTAACCACAGGAGTCGTTTTATAAAGACCTAGAGACACTCTCTCTTCCTTTTAGTTTCGTAACCCAGTAGGACGATTATCCGACACGACTGGCGAGAGAACAGGTGCTGGACCACAGTGTTGGACCGACTTTTTACATACTCTTCCGACACAAGGATCATCTTCCCTGACAATCATTCACCTTATCCTAGTCCTAGCCGTACTTTCCAAACTGATTCGATTTTAATTCAGATTCGATCGTGCCGCGTACTTTACTGATATGGTCGGGAGTACAAAAAGTTACGATCTAACGATTTTCAAAGTAATCCACCAAATAAAATACCAAAAGCCGTTGAGATCGAACCGATTCGATTCTCGATTGTGTCGGGACTCGGAAGTAGTCCTGCAGCATTGCATAAACCAATTCTGTTCCGACGCGGGAATTGAATCCTCGACCTCCGAGTCGAGAGCCAAGCTCTGAACCAACAGACCACGGAGGCGTTAAGATAAAAGTAAAGTTTATATTTGAACTAATCTTAAGTAAATATTGAAACATTTAAAGATAGTTAGCGACATGTGGCTCATAATGAATACTAGTCGTATGTCGGTTGTAGCTTGTGTCAACTGTCATGTATGTCGGATGGGCGTGCCGCGCGGCCGCGTGCTGCGTGCCTCGCCCGTGACACTGACGGCTCTCGAACACAGATTATACAGAATATATATTAGGTATACTGTAGTATTCGCGAGTCCAGTTTGTATATTATGTGCTCTGAATGTTTGGCTGAAATGATTTATAATTCTCTGATTCGTCAAAACATGTATTTTTCCCATCTTTAGTGCTTAGTAGCTTATTGCTATAGCTTAAACATTATTCGTTAATGTTTTAGTACGCGACGTGTTTCAGCATCTATGTAAAGAAAGCTGAGTTTTAAATATGAGCAAAGAGTTAGCCATTTTATGGGAACGGAGTCGATTCGACGGTCTAAATGTAAACAACAACCAATGTAATGTGTGTCAATTAAAAAAAATGATTTTCCATTTTTGCACGACAATAAGTGGAAAAGCACTATATCCGACAGTAATGTTTAAATTTTGTTTAAATAAAAAACTTTGTTTAAATTTAGATTACACTAAATCGGAATCTTAATTTTAATTTTGAATTAAGATCGGGATATATTATTAATAATTTATCCAGCTTTGTTGCCAGGAGGGGGTCACATATTCGTGGTCAAGTCAAGAACTTCTACTTTTATTTTGACTAGCTGACCCGTGCCCACTTCGTCGAGGATACAAACAGTTTAAACCTTCCCTGGAATTCCACGAATATTTCAATACTAAAAATAGCCGAATCGGTTCAGCCGTTCTCGAGTTTTAGCGAGACTAACGAACAGCAATTCATTTTTGTATATACGATAACAATAGCTATACAAATAATCTACGTAAGTACTGTACTTAAAAATATTTATTATTTATTGGTACACTTGAAAAACTTAACACATATGTACATATTGCATCTTCTCTTGAAGACATCTAGAGAAGCACTATCACTTCTGTGCTTCGCCCTTCAGCAACCTATTTCTTAGGTCGAATGAAATTGCCGTTTTGTACAAAAAAAATTAAACGTTATTTTTAATATAGGTATTTTTGAATTATCACTCATGCAATCAATGCATCTTTGCCAACGCAGTGGCAGTTTATTGATGCCTTTCTTAAAGAAATCAGCTGGATGGGAAGCAACAAATTCTTCAAATGCATTTTGTACTGCCTCTCGGGTATGGAATTTACTTAGCCCCCAAGAAGTTATCCAAATTCTGGAAAAAGTAGGAATCTGTAGGCGAAAATTTTTGTGAGTAGGGGTGATCATGGAGAGTTGCCAACCCTAGTTCTTGCAACTTGATGACCGTCTGATGTGCAGTATGAAGTCGCGCGTTGTCATGCAGGAGCAGCGGAGATGAGCGATTAACCAATGTTGGTTGGAGACGTGCCAGCTTCTCCATCACTTTTTTCAATTCCTTACACATCACATCTGCAGTAATGCAAACCCCGTTTGGTAAGAGGCACACCGGCGCTAGACCACCAAACAGTGACTGTCACTTTTCTAGGGGTAAGTTTACGTTTAGGTGATGAACCAGAATCCAACCAACTAGCTGAGCGCTTGCGGATATCAAACAGAATCCATTTTTCATCGCAGGAAACAATGCGGTTCAAAATTCCTTCATTGTGTGTCTGTTGAGCAGTGCAAGGCACGTTTTGACGCGTACTTCGCGCTGGCGATCATTGAGTTCGTGTGGCACCTATTTGTCAAGCTTGTTTACGTTGCTAATTTGACGCCAATGGACTGAACAATGGATGAACTGCTCCTGCGCGATAACGCGCGATCTCAGATTCATTCAGAAATGGAGTTGGGAGCTCTCCCTTATCCGACCTGCTCGCCAGACCTTGCACCGACAGACCTACCTTATCCATAATTTGGATAATTTCTTGGTGGGAAAAAAAATCAACACCCGAGAGGTCTGTCAGAGGTCAAAATGCCTTTAAAGAATTTCTTGCCTCCCGTCTAGCTGATTTCTTTAAGAAGGGCATCAATAAACTGCCACTGCGTTGGCAAAGATGCATTAATTGCATGGGTGATTACTTCTATTAATGCAAATAAAAAATAAATGAAAAAAGGAGTTTAATTTTTTTCATACAAAACCGCTATTTCATAGGTAAAGATGTAGTGGAAAATAGTCTTTAGCAGATTGCCCAGAATAGTATCAAAACAAATAGATGGTCAATGATCATTGACCCTATCTATTTGTTTTGATACTATTCTGGGGCATTCAATTTGTAAATAAAATCATTATGTTCAATTAGTGATCCGCCTAAGTCCTGGAACCAGCTCAGGGGGGGGGGGGGGGGGGGTCATGACCCCATGACCCCCCCCCCCCCTGGATCCGCCCTTGCTGGAGACGGTCTCCAGGTTGCCAGAAATGGATTTGGAAGCTCTCCGTTATCCGCCCTACTCGCCAGACCTTGCACCTACAGACTACTACTTTTTACATAATTTAGATAATTTCTTGGCGGGAAAAAAAATCAACACCCGAGAGGTAGTACAAAATGCCTTTAAAGAATTTGTTGCCTCCCTTCCAGCTGATTTCTTTAAGAATGTCATCAATAAACTGCCACTGCGTTGGCAAAGATGCATTAATTGCATGGGTGATTACTTCTATTAATGCAAATAAAAAATAAATGAAAAAAGTAGTTTAAATTTTTTCATACAAAACCGATATTTCATAGGTCATCAAAGACCTAATACATGTATAGCTCTGTGGAAAATAGACTTTAGCAGATTGAGCAGGTTGATTATTGACCCCATGTATTTGTTTTGATACTATTCTGTGGCATTCTGAACTACAACTGCGAATGACGGACACTATCCATTTTTATAATAATATATTTCTCATACGTAAAATGATAATGAATCTTTAAACCTAAACCCAATTCCTATACTTTGAAAGCTCGTAGCAAACCCCCACGAAGTATCCTCGTAGAGGACCACTACGAGATCACGTGTTTATTATTATTCCTACAATGATTACAGAGTGGCACTCCTTATTTTTCGGAATTTCACATACTTACATAATACAATATGATAAGGAACAATTCTGAAAAGTGATAACAATATAGTAAACTTACGGAAATTGAAAAAACTCTTTAGTTTTTTAACAGTTTAAACTGCATATTTACGCAGTTTAAACTTTTATCGAAATGCGAGCTCCATTCCGCATTAATCGCTAGTAGGTATAAAAAATGCTTTTCATACAATTTATTTAAATTTATTAAAATGATCTTTCTTTTGCTTTTTGTTTCATATTTTTTTATAACTTAGTGTTTTATGTGTTTGCATGCAGTACTACTGTAATTAGGGTTGCAGTCATCTGTATTGTAACTAATTTGTATGCTTTAAATTTTTATCAACGTATTCCTTGTTGGTGTGTCAATATCACGATGATCGTCTATCGATCGATAACTAAAATCAGTAATGATTTGGCTGAAATCCATTAATACATTGCATTACAGGCGTGTTTGGTGTAATCGTGATATGTTATCGGTGTTGTTATGATATGTCATATTATATTTTGATGTCGGATAGAGAGATAAGCTGGTCCGCATCACACACGCGGGGACTGCGTGAATCAGTGATTCATAATGTTTTAATAAACAATAGTATTAATTTTATTTCATAATAGCTGACGACCTCTGTAGCGCAGTGGTTGACTGCGTTGGTGTTCAAGCTGGATGTTGCGAGTTCGAATACCGCCGAGGGAACAAAATGTTTTCTGTGTTCCTAGGTCATGGATGTGTATTAAATTTGTGCATAAAAATCTTAAATATCTCCTTAAACTCGACGAGGAATGGAGACAGAGACGTAGTGTGGCAACATTGCTCGTCATATTAGGTATAATACGAGTAACTCAGGGCAACATCGCGACGGCGCCAGGAGCAAAGCAATGAACAGCGCGAGGAGGCAGACTGCAGAGTGTGGCAGGCGTGTACAGGATATAATATTAATGAGACATGAGTGATAATTATACCTTAGGGTGTGTATGGGTCGCGTATATAGTGAACTACCAGTACCATCGCTGTAACAGTTAGGTACTTTTTTTGTAATTATTGTATGAGCAAATTTATTACGTTGGGTATTTCTCATACAAACATGAAAGTAAGACTTTCAGCGCTGGTACTTTCACAGTAAACTGACATACGCCTTACACATTACACACCCTAAAGTATTATCGCTCATTTATTTGACACCTGTATACTTTTTAGTTGTTGTCGGTGTTTTTATGTTGTTCATCATATTATGACGATAACACTGCTATGAGATAGTTGCGCGCGAGGCCGGCGTCACGTACACTGGGTATTACTTAATCACAGTACTTTTGCTTCACGGAGTACTGACATCAACATGACTAGACTGGATCATGTGATGACTGCAGTAAGTATGTCTGACATAAAAAAAATATCGTTTAATTTCATTACAATTTACAATTAATTTTAACAGAAAAAAATATATACAGATCATAAATAATACAAAAGAGAACATAACGCGAAAAAAACTGGAAAAAAGTGTTAGGTAATTTTTTTATTTTAATAATTGCTAAAAAAGTTTACATTATTGTAACAGTAGTGTATGATATTATTGGTGTATTAATATATTTCTTATCTCTAAAATTTATTTTCTAATATTTTTTTTATAAAATAATATATTGTATTTTGTTGATAACTAGGTTTTAATGCTTTCTGCAAGAACCCCTCTTTGGGTAAAAGCCTCCTCCAAGTATCCCAGTCGTCTCTAGATATTTGAGCCCAGTTCTTGCCGGCTATTTTTTTTTAGTTCGTCGTCCCATGTCTGACATAGTAAATTAATAAAATAAAAAAGCCTTCATTCTACTACTTAAATGGAAACATCACGAGCTAGAGAAATGCAAAATATATATTTGTAAAGTGTATGGCTGTCCTGCAACTGCCCGATCAAACAGAGACAACTGCGGCTTGAACTGAAATTACTTATTAAAAGTACCGTTAGGAGACCCCTATTTCCCCCTCCAAAACTTAAACAAAAAACAAATCTTGAGCTATGTTCCTATGTTTCGATTTTATCATTAAATATACTCCAATTTGTTTCCTGGATTTTTAAACTCAGCCGAATATCTGCCATAGTTTTTAGGTTTTTGGACGTGTATACAAGGTGTAAAGTAAATGAGTGATAATACTTTAGGGTGTGTATGTGCCTCCTATGTAGAGTATACCTACTGTGAAAGTACCAGCGCTGAATGAATTACTTTTGACTTTCATGTTTGTGTAAGAAATGCCACACCATCATAAATTTTAAATACAATAAATTAAAAAAGTACCTCTTTCACCGCTAGTACTTTCACAGTAAATTCTATATACGCGACCCATTCATACCCTAAAGTATTATCACTCATTAATATTCTCTAATTTATGAAAAAAAAGGAAAACATTGACACTGTCCATTAGAGATGTAACGGATATCCGGTAACTATCCGGTATCCGGCCTATCCGGCCTTGTTTTCACTATCCGGCCGGATACCGGATAGTAGTAAAGTATCCGGCCGGATACCGGATAGTAAAATTTTAAAAAATCTTATTATTTTATAAAGGCAAATCATACTCCAACAGGTTGTGGACACCCTTTTATTTTTTAATCGCACATCAAAAATGTTTGTTTTATAAACAAGTGGCAAATTGTGATGAAAAAGGGCGTGTTCCTTTAAGCGCTATTTTTACTCTGAACGCTAGATCATTCTTAATGCTAGTGGAACGACTGACAGATGTCAAAATTTAACATTTCCTTTATATCCCAAAAATTCTATTTATATTTTAAATTAACAATAATAACTACATTAAAAAAGAATCTAGAATAAATTTGTTCTATCCATAATTTAAATATAACATCGAGATCAGTGAAATCTGTGAAATCTCAGTAAACGTCAAAAACAAGATGGGTAAAAATATGCAAAATATGATCATTCTGAGCGTGACAGCTGACAGCTGCATCTGGAACACAGGGTAAATACCAAATTTTACGCGATAACACTCGAACGCCCCCTGAGTCGACCCGATCTTCGGTTACGTGCGACCCGAATGCGCCTGAATATATCCGATCTCGTTCACCGCGCCAATATTCAAATCAAACTTATTATTAGGTCATTACATATAAAATTGGCGTTTTGTATGGGAGGAACATAAAGGCAATTTTTTCATATTTAAATATATATTATTAATCAAAGTATTTTTCATTGCTATCTATACAATTTTGCCATCTTATAGGTAGTTCATTGATCCCAAAAAACCATTCGGACGGGAAGTAATGAAATCTATATATCTATCCGCTTTCAAGCGGTTTGGATTGCCTCATCGGAATTCAATTTTTTTCCTTGCAAGAAGTTATCCAAATTTCGAAAAAAATGGTAATCTGTTGGAGCAAGGTCCGGAGAGTACGGTGGATGTCTTAGACATTCCAATCGTCTGTTGGGCCGTGTGTGGTCTAGCGTTGTCTTGAAGCAGCAGTGGTGCAGAGCGATTGACAAGTCTCGGTTGTTTAACGGCGAGCTTTTCCATCATGGTTTGCAGTTGCTGACAATAGACATCAGCCGTAATCGTCTGAAAAGATTTAAGAAAGCTATAGTGTACGACACCGGCACTAGTCCACCAAACACCTTACAAGTAACTTTTTTTGAGTCAATTTTCGCTTGGGGCAAGACTTTGCTGGTTCAGCAGGGTTCAGCCATTGCGATGAGCGTTTACGATTATCGTACAGGATCCACTTTTCATCACATGTAATGATCCGATTTAAAATTCCTTCATTATTGTGCCGGTTGAGCAATGTAACGCAGCAGTCGACGCGCGTTTGTCGGTTTGCTTCACTCAATTCATGAGGTACCCACCTTTCAAGCTTTTTCACCTTCCCAATTTGCTTCAAGTGGATTAAAACGGTTTTGTCACTAACACCGCAGCCTGTAGCTAACTCTGATGTGGTTTGCGATGGATCTGGTTCCACAATAGCCTTCAATTCATCATAATCGACCTTGGTCTCCGGCCGTCCACGGGGCTTGTTCTGCAGGTCGAAATTTCGAGAACGAAAGCGTTGAAACCAAAAACGCACCCTTTTTTCTTTTGCGACACCGCCACCATACACATCATTAATCCTTCGAGCCGTTTTTGCAGCACTGGTGCCACGGTGGAACTCGTACTCGTAAATAATGCGATATTTTAAGTTTTCCATTTTGTGAAATGAGTGACGCAGAAAAAAAAGCAACAGAGAAAAAAACAAATGAATTACGGTTTTCAAAACACAAATGCATGAGTAAATAGCTGTTTAAATTGGAATTTGGAATTCCTAACCAAAGAGGATATATTTAAGATCAAAGTGGCAAGTACGACAAAACACCAATTTCATATGTAAGGACCTAATATTATAACGGGTGTAAAAAGAGCAGTCACTATAACTTTGGGATATGATAAAACTACCTTTTCTCATTCTAGAATGTATTTTATTATTATATACAAAAATTTAAAAAACATTTTTTTTTTGCCTTATTGTTATTTTTGCGACAAAAAAATAATAAATGGTGAGAAGTTAAAAATTTTTTTTTAGTTTTTGACAAAAAAAATATAAAAAAAAATACATTTCCAAAATGAGGAAAGGTAGTATAATCGTGTCTCAAAGTTATGGTTGCTCTTTTTACACACTGTATATTATCTTAAGGCCGGATATCCGGCAGCCGGATATCCGGCGCTCCGGCCTAGTAGCTTGCCGAATATCCGGTATCCGGCCAACCTACTATCCGTTTCATCTCTACTGTCCATTATCCAGGGAAGAAATATGGGTCGCATAGATCCCTGTTTCATACAGAAACGTGTGGAAAAACGGCCGTTGTGTTTCCTCTTAAGGGCCCGACCGAGGCCCGATAAATGCGTTGTGTTGCGTTGCGTCGTTAGCGCTGCCCGGATTTCCATATATTTTTTAACACATGAGCCACGGAAAATAACGCAGCGTCGACGCTGCGACGACGCAACACACAGTGGCAGTACTACTAGCGCCACAATCCTGCATCGCGCTATCGAAGTTTTCTAAGTCCGGCGCTTTATGTACGACATCTAAAAACTAGTGCTTCGGCCTGACCGAACATACCATCTCGCTCGGTCGGAGATCTCCCTTTGGGGCTTCCACTTATAGTACTCCCACAGCACTAATGAGGCCCTGCTCTATCGCAACGGCGCGGCGCTGCAGCGGTGGCGGCGCGAACGTCACCGCGATGCCGTGTGAAAACTACCTTAGAAGGTTGTGTAACACGCAAGTAACAATTACATTCCTTAATATAAGGCCGTAAGAGTCCGGGTTCGTGACTTTTAAGGCTTGCACGGTGCATCGCAGGCTATACAAGATTATGTAATCTATACTAATATTATAAAGCGGAAGGGTTTGTTTGTTTGTTTGTTTAAACGTGCTAATCTCAAGAACTACTGGTCCGATTTGAATAATTCTTTTTTTGTTGGATAATCCATTAATAGAGGAAGGTTTAAGGCTATATAACATTACGCTGCGACCAAAAGGAGCGAAGCGTCAGTGAGAAATGTTGTAAAAACGAGGAAAATTATTCACATTTGGGGAAAACCACGCGAAGTCGCGGGCACAGCTAGTACATAGGTAATAATATACTAGTGATATTAATACGATTTACGCGAATATGGCGTAACCAAAAAGATGGGTAATGATTTCAATTCTTTGTTACTGGAACACAGCGTATGACTGAACTCTGAAGTTGGAATGAAAAATTTGCCTCGTCAAGTTTAAATTGGGGTTATTGTATTTCTAGAGGTTTGCTGGCAACGGCAATCAATAACTAACTATTAGTTTAAGCTGCTTTAGATTTTATTACGAATCAACTGACATCTTATTTATTAAAATTGAACCAGTAGTTTAGTTGCTTCGACGGGACGGGACATGCACAAATTTTAAAATAATAATGAGGATAAAATTTAAAACAATTAAATTTGAATCAATGAAATAAAATTATTATTTATCTTTTTCTCGCAAAACGATATTTGTACGCAGGTCGGTGTAATGTCTATGTAGAGTTGTTCTCTTCTCGTTCGCACATTATATTTAATAGTTTAATAACTTTAATATCTTCATTATTTTAGTACTTAATACTTAAATATTTTCGTTTTACATTATTTATTTACCATGGGTTTTTAACTACTTGTGCCAGGGGGCAATAATGACATCAATTAATAAAAAAAGTTAAAAACACTGTTGTAGGAATTTATATAATACAAATAAAATCGTTTCTATGGATGCAACTATTTGTAATCATAATAATAATTTTGATTACAAATACAAATAATCATAAATTTATATACAATATACAATAATTGTAACTCGTTATCAAAATTATATTAAATTTGGGAACAACAAAACTAGAAATGTACATTTAATTTCAACTTCTCAATAAGTGGGAATACAGTACCAGTACCTACGTGCGTGGGAGGCTTACGTTGGAGGTTGTAATAATAATATCTATGGACGCTCCACACGGCACACCACGTCAATTTAGCCCCGTGCTAAGTATCCAAAGAACTAGTGTTTAATTTTATACTATAGGTACACATATTTAAGATTTTTATTATATTTATACACAAATATAATACACATCCATGACCCACTAACACGGAAACTTTTAGTTCCTTTGGCGGGATTCAAACCCCTGTCCGTCCTGTTCGAGCTCCAATGCGCTCAACCACTGCGCTCCAGAGGTCGTCATAGTAGTGACGTCACGGGATTCAGGCAATATTTCAGATACAAAAGTCCTTACGTAAATCGCAAAGGCTTTTGTAATATAAATGTTATTTAAATATCATATACCTTTCTGACGTCAGCAGAACCCTGCTTGTTGTGCTGACGTGGACCTCAATAATCAATGACGATAATGGGAAAACCTAGAATTTGAATAATTTCAAGTAAATTGACCTTGCCACGTCCTCTCCGGGCTAAAACAATATTTCGGTGCACTTGCGACAAATAACTCAAGGTTCAAGTGTTAGATATTTCAATATTTCTTATTAATAAAAAGGCTGTAAAAATTCCGGACAGTAACCGAAACGTGTGTCCAGAAAAGAACATTTATTCGAGACACTATCAGTAAGTGTTTAAAAGAATAACATTCTCGTAAACATAACAATAAAAAGAATAAAAATTAAAAATATAATTTTATTATTATATTTTCCCCGCCCCCGCTTACAAATCAAGATCTATGTATTGACACAAAGGTTGTCTGAAATAGATCGCATCAAGCGATAAGACCGCCTTTGCCCACGCTTTGTAAAATCGATTTTACTGTTAAGTTTGTTTATTTACTATGTAATATGTGAGCAATAAAGTGTTTTAATAATATAAGTGGCGAGTGGGCGTCGTGATGGGACCCTCTGAGGGTGCAAATGATCGGCGTATAAAGTCCAGCGACACCTCTCCTGCCTCAAGCCGCTGTGTAAATGTTGCCGCATTGGTGCACCGTGCGTGCGACCATTTTAAGAGGCCCATTACAATGAATTGGCGAGTCACCGTCTGCCGACTTTATGATACATGTAACCACGTCGTATCTGGCAGACCCCATAGTCCTAGATACCCAGTCCACTAGCACCTCACCCTATAGCCCAGAATATTTTCTTATGACTATTCCTTGCAATAGTCCTACACTAACCGGTGGGTCTCCGTGGGCGCACTCCCATGGTGCGTACAGGGAGAGTCGCCGGCTAGTGTCACATTACATTTAAATTAAAATTGTGTAACGGGGCCTCTGCGTGTTGGCTTCGGCCCCACGCATGCCTTCCAAAGGTCCGGGATTTACTTGCCCGTGAGCAAGGAAAGCTATACACAAACATAATAATAATAATTTTTCCCATTTATTTGTATCCCCGGAGTCCGGTCTCGGTGTATTTTAGCCATTCCCTCTATTTACGTCTGCGTGTGCCGGCCGGCGCGGGTTTCAAGTGCAGGATCGATGCAAGTTCAAGGCGGGCGCGGGTGCGCGTGCCCGTGACGTCAGCGCCATTCATGCCGCCCGCCCTACCTCGCCCTCGCCCGCCGCCGCCAGCCCAGCGCGCCCCCGTTCAATGTCGACGACGCAAGACAGGGCGGTTAGAGGTTTCGACATAGCTGCAAAAATAATAATGTCGAAAATATTTATATAAAAAGCCTTTATTATTTCTCACTCATTTACAAAATTAAATATTGTTTGCATACATTCTAATAAATTTTTATCACATTAGTTATATTTATATTTAATTATTATAAGTATTATCGTGTCGAAAATATGTAAGATATTAATTATAATGATACTGAAAGGATACTTTTGTATAATTTTCTTTGACAGTAAACGATATGACATGCATTTTTTTATTTTTATTGATCATGATAAATTGTATAAGCAAGTTGTCTGTGCTATTGCGAGACACGTAAGTACATTGATGTAAATAAAAATGACACGACAGTAATAATGTTTTGTCTTTAAAAACTTTATCTATATGACGATGAAAAGATTTTATGATCAAGTTTTTCCTTAAGGAATATCTTGTTGTAATTTTCCTAGATATAATATTTTATAAAAAAGATTAGATTTTAGACGATAAGTTTCAGATATATATTTGTGTGTTTTGTCTGAGTCGTTCGATTCGATTCGTTACCTGTCCGAAACTTATTAGAAGATTGTAAAACAGGGTCTTAAATTTTTTATATAAATTTAAATATTTTGTACAATAAACTGTACATCTCAGAAGGGGATTCGACTCATAAGTTAAAACGCTACCTCCTGTTGCTTGTACCTTCCTCTCGCAGGAAATGAAAACGCTGGAGCCTACATAGTTACTGAATTTTGAATAAAAAACACTCTGTTGATTAACAAAAATGTGCGTAGTGCTGTGGTCCCTCGTTACGACTTAATAATATTAAATTAAAATTTTCTTTAAAGGTACCTATCTCATGTTCAATAAAAATATGAATATTAATTTATGTTGTAAATATTTTGGAAAACACGTCACCATACAGGAATAGAGGAAACCTTTTCGTTTCTTTATCGGGGTTTAAAAACAAAATAGAATTTTGGTAAACATATAAAATGAAAACAATAAACAACAACATACAAAATTTAACAATAGGTGTTTACTAATTCACACTGAGCATAACAGTTCACAGCGCTGCTTTAACTGAACCGATTCGGTTAACTGAGCAAGTTAACTGAGAAGCTACTTGTGATCATTGTTATTAATTATTTATTTTTACATTCATGATTATTACTGAGAATTAGAAATAATTTGATATACTTCCTGCTGCATAGGTAAATAAACTAAACACTTAAACAAACTATTTAAATATACTTTTAAGAGTTTATATACCTGGGCGAGGAACCAGTATGTCATATTTATAGCTTAATACACATTTTTTTTAACGGCCAGGCCCACCGCACATTCCCACCACTGCAACTCCTGTAAGCCAGGATCAACAGCGGTAACCAACCACGACAAACCCTTTGATATGATCTCAGGGGTGCCCGAGGGACAAGCTAAATCTGTCTTGGGACAGCTTAATACATAAAGGGCCAACAACCAAAAATAAAACAAATCTAGTTTTGTTTAAAATTCTAATTTTGCAAGACTTCTTTTAAGTAAGTAAGTACCGTTTTCACCAATGCTTGTTAGTGTTAATACCATGCCTTCTCATCATTTATAGATTAAGGACTAAGGATTCAGATGAAAGATTAACTTTAACATAATATTGTGTTAGTGGAATTGGCACTAAATATGGGAGTTAGATACGGCGTGTGCAGCTTGTTTGATTGTGTGCTGTGAACTAAATTTATTAGCATCAAGATATTGTGTGTGATTTTGTACACGCAAAAGAAAAAGTATTTGGCAGTATATTTTCAGAGGTATAAGAGCCTTCGATGTGTTTTAGTCTTTGTCTGTGCTGAATTTTATCAAAACGAGTCAAGTTTCCAAACCTATACAATGCAAACAAACATACATAAAGTCTTTTTTTACTTATAATATTAGTGTTGTTTCATACAATTACTTACATAATGCATTGACGCATATTCACGACAGTCAGATAAAAATATAATATTAAAAAGTTCTAGAAAACGTCCACCCAGCACCTCCAACACACCCCGGCCGCGTGGGCGCCTGACGTCAGCAGGGGGGTGTGGGGTGTTGGGCAGGGGGTGCTGTGGGGTGGGGGGTATCGACCGCCGCAGTGGCTGTTTACTCCGCACCTGAATGGAGCTCTGTCAAGGTCACTTTCATGGAGAAACGAATTCAGGGGCAAAGTGTTATGTATAGATTTAAATAGAGTTTTTTTGGTGCATGTGGTACAAACATATGTGTCGGATATCTTATTGGGATGTTTTGTCGTTATTTACTTTTAATAAATATATCGGACACTCATAAGTAGTTATAAAGTATCTAGTATCTACAGTCTACACTAATATTAGAAAGAGATTTGTATTTTTGTATGTAACGACTTAACTCAAAAAGTACTGGACCGATTTCAATAATTATTTTTTCATTAGAAAGCTACATTATCATTAGATAATATGCTATATTATGTTGTTGTATTCATTAAAACTTATTTTCTAACTTCAAATTGCTATAAATGTATTAGTTGTTAATATCCTTTAATAAAAAAAAAAGATAATTGTTGTCACCATTTTCAGTTTACATTTTTCGTCAATTTGGTACCTATGTATCTTCTTCTTCGTCCATACTTTGTGAGAATAGCACGAATGTTTCCGTAACTAGCGCTTATCACCAATCACCGATGACAGGTGTGCGGCAAGTAGCCAGGACTGCCGGTTCTTACCGGATCACTACCGGTTGGCAGGTTCCCACCGCGTCACGTTGTGACGAGTGCGACGCGAGTGTGACGAGTGTGACGTGACGCGAGTGCTAATTTGACAAAACAAGGAAATACTCAGCAGTAATTGCAGACTGTTATTCGTCAATAAATGGTTTACGGATCTTGAGAAAAGAATGATAAGGATTTTAGACCCATACAAGCCCTTTAAGCTTCTGTACTAATCACAATATAAAGTATTTCAGAAGTCACTTAGGTGTGATTTATCGGGTGTACAAAGAGCAATCACTATAACTTTGGGATATTATTATACCTTTTCTCATTCTAGAAATGTATTTCGTTTTTTCATTTTTTTTTACAAAAATAAAAAAAAATTTTTTTGCTTTATTAAGTATTATTTTTGCGCCAAAAAAATAAGAAATGGTTAAAAGAAAAAAATTTTTTTTTTGTTTTTGCGAAGAAAAAATATACTTACTTAAGTAAAAAAAATACATTTCCGAAATGAGGAAAGGTAGTATAATCGTATCTCAAAGTTATACTGCTCTTTTTATACACTGTATATTATAAACAAGAACTCCAGAATTACCAAAAAATCTTGTGAGTGCGACTCGATTTTACTATGGTGTTCTGTGAGGTTTTCCTACTTGTTTCCTACTCGAATTGTCAGCCTCTCTACAGAAAAGGGAATGTGAATGAAATAGATATTTATATATCGGACGATCGTGATGACCTTTCACACCAGGGCTTGAAAGCGGTACCGATATAAAGGTATTATACCGGTACTAAATTACGATATCGCTATAATTTAAAGGTTTGGTCAAAACGGTTGAAATTCACCATTGCGGTATCGCAAAATAACGGTATATACCTTTATTATTTTACGGTATGGTTATACCTCATTATCATTATATTTTATCACTACCGTAACCGAAATCATTTCGGTACCGAAAAAATTTTCAGAGCAACGCGGCAACGTCGCACGCACTGACGCGGCGCGGCGCGGCGTTGTCAATTCGAAACTTTACAGTTTGTCAAGACTTGCAGAATATAGGGATTAGTGGTATTCGTTGCAATTTGCTATTCCTTGATCTTTCATTCGCTCGCAACGAAATTATCGTTGCAGTTTACACGTCGTGTTACGTTGCTAACTTATTTTTAACTGACTTCCAAAAAAAGGAGGAGGTTCTCAATTCGTCTGTATGTTTTTTTTTTTTTTTAATGTTTGCTACCTCAGAACTTTCGCCCGGGTGAACCGATTTAGATGATTTTTTTTTTATTTGAAAGGTGGTGCTTCCCGTTTGGTCCCATTGTCACCAAAGTGGTGACCTGATGATGGGATCCGTGAGGAATCGAGGGAACTCCTCAAAATTTATATGGAAACATATATTGATTTTGATGTTGTCTGAAGTGGCCCAAGCATATGTTACCAAATAGTAAGATTTTGCACCATATCCTGGACCTAAAGTACTGAACAGAACTTTTGAGTCCTTAGAGATACACGTTTGAAGATTGCAGCGTTGTTTGAAGAAATGCAAGCATACGCCACTACGTCAATTACAGTGTTGTACCAGTGTTTACCAAAGTGGTGACCTGATGATGAGATCCGTGAGGAATCGAGGGAACTCCTCAAAATTTATATGGAAACATATATCGATTTTGATTTTTTCTGAAGTATCCCAAGCATATATTACCAAATAGTAAGATTTTGCACCATATCCTGGACCTAAAGTAGTGAACAGAACTTCTGAGTCCTTAGAGATACACGTTTGAAGATTTCAGCGTTGTTTAACTAAAAACCTTAAAATAAAATAATTTTAAACAAAAAAAAAAAACCGACTTCAAAAGGTAAACTAAAAAGCAAAAAATAAATTTACTTCGCACAAAGTAATACTTATTTTCACTTAAATAAATAAATTTATTCTATAATTTTGAAGTCGGTGCCAAGTAAGTACTTCAACAACCTTACTGCAATATCAAATTACTAAATATATGTAGGCAGTCACAGAAAAAAGAATCAGAAAACAATATACAACTATCAATGTAACTATTACTATATACTAAAATTATGAAAGAACGCTGGACTTGGCACCGACTTCAAAATTATAGAATAAATTTATTTATTTAAGTGAAAATAAGTATTACTTTGTGCGAAGTAAATTTATTTTTTGCTTTTTAGTTTACCTTTTGAAGTCGGTTTTTTTTGTTTAAAATTATTTTTTATAATATATTATTAACTAATTCACAGTCATGGGAAGGAAGCGTAAGAACGCAGTTTACGCATACTTTGCGTATGATAAAGAAACTAAATATTCCAAATGTTTATTTCCTGGTTGTGAAACAAATGTTAAGGTACATGTTACAAGTCGTCTACTAATTAATATTACCTACCATTTCAATAATTCTATGAAATTAAATGGTATTTAAGTTATAAAATACAAATTATACATACTCGTCATGCTAGTAATCGCCCGCGGCTCAGTCCACGTTACTGTCGAACCGTCGGGAACAACTTTCGCGCGATGATTGTGTGAAAAGAGTTTCATGGTGGTTGGTTCAGTAGATGAGACGTGAAGAAGTAACAAACAAACACACGAACAAACAAACCAACTTTCATAATTTAGACAACATTTATAATTTAGGATAAGTAAGTGATGAGAATGAAAAATTCAACAACCTAATTTTTATAAAAATATACCAAGTTATTTATTTTTCATCTTTGATGTCCAGAAATGTTTGTCCCTAAATATTTTATTGACCCACTTCCGACTACCGACTAAAATGTACTAAAATACTAATTTTAGTGGGTAGTCGGGATGAACATGCTTTTTTCCTGTCACAACTATTAGGTAGCCAGGCACAAACAGGTAAGCTATACTAGCATTTTGCAACCGTCTGATTATTGAATGGAAATTAAATAAAATTAAAGATTATTTTATTAAAAACACGGTGGTTTAGGATTACCTGCGAAATTTGAAAAATAAAATATTGGTGCAACTTGTGTGCGACTGAGAGGTCCCAACCAACCATCCCCTGCAATAGAACAGGACAGAGCATAGCAGCTGTTTGAAGTCTGACCATTTCAAGAAAGACAGTGCGCATGCTATATTTTGTTATTGGAAATGAAAAGGTTAACCTATATAAAAAAACTTGTAAAAAGTGCCAATCCTTTCCAAAATAATATTGATGTTGTTAGACCGACCGACTAACACCTACTTGGCATAACATGTATCTCACAAGTTTTTACTGAAGAAGAACTAAGTAGCGAGACTTGGCATGTTTTTGATGGGATCTCAGTTGTTTTTGTAGAAGATTTACTAAACGCGTGTTTTTGTGTAAAGGGCAAATATAGCTTTGTAATCCTATACATTTATATGACATTACAAAGTTAATTATGCAGTTAGTTAGTCTAGATAATTCTTCAGAAATATTTTTTTTAGGTTTTTCCTTTATTTATACACTAAACACTTCTTGTATTCCAAATTTGAAGCTTCTATGTCTGCTAGAAGTGCCTAATACTTTTGATGATCGGTCAGTGAGTGATTGAGTCAGTGACAAAACTAAGAAGTTTGACAAGTTATAATTATTTAACTTCTGTTTCAAATTGAATAACATTTGAAATATACTATGTATGTTTATAAAATGCTTTCCTAGTAACTAAAAATGCAGGCTTCTTTTAATCTACAACAAAGTTATAGGGAGTTGAAAGTGGCCTAAACTGCTTCGAGAAATTGATGGTACGGCCATGCTCAAGTTGACAGAAGCACTGCCATGCCCCCAGATACTCAGTTATATTGATGACAGTTACATTAAAGCAGACATACACACAGGGGCTGATGATGATTAGTATAATTTTTAAATATATAAACCACACCACCTTTTAACTAAAGAAAATCGCATCAAAATTCGTCGATCATTTAGGAACTGCGATATAACAAACAGACACACAGAGGCTGATGATGATTAGTATAATTTTTATATATATAAACCACATCAGCTTTCAACAAAAGAAATTGACATCAAAATCTTTTGATTAATTTAGGGGCTGTGATATTACAGACAGACACACAGGGGCTGATGATGATTAGTATTATTTTTAAATATATAAACCACATCAGCTTTCAACAAAAGAAATTGACATCAAAATCTTTTGATAAATTTAGGGGCTGTGATATTACAGACAGACACACAGGGGCTGATGATGATTAGTATTATTTTTTAATATAAAAACCAGATCAGCTATCAACTAAAGAAATTGACATCAAAATCTTTTGATTAATTTAGGGGCTGTGATATTACAGACAGACACACAGGGGCTGATGATGATTAGTATAATTTTTAAATATATAAACCACACCAGCTTTCTGCTAAAGAAAACCGCATCAAAATTTGTAATGCATTTAGGAGCTACGATATGAGAGACAGACACACAGGGGCTGATGATGATTATTATATAAATTTTATAAATAAACTCTGAACACATTACACACATTTTTTGTGGTAACCTCTTAATGTTTTTTTTTCTATATATTATGAACTTTGTAATCGACATAATATAATCTCTGTAAATTTTCCCCATTTCTCATAAAAATATTAATGCTCGTCAAAGCGTCAATTCTGCTTAGTCGCACTACATGTCTATGAGCGGACCAGGTCGGTGAACCTTTATACGTTGACGGTCCAGCGCAGAGCGACACGTCCTCCCCTCACGAATTCTCAGCGGGTACTAAATAGATAACGATTTACATGACGCGTGCGCTTGGTTGAAAACAAGTAATTTTTAAAAAATTGAATAATGGGATAAACATCGAATTTTAATTAAATAAAAAATAGTGTCAGGTTACCAACAGTATGATTATTAATTATAAAAATAATATCATCGAAGAAATTTAGTTTTCCAGTAGAAATACTGCACTGAAAAACGTAAATTATGACATTTTTAAAAGATTTTTTATGCAGTAAACAATACATATATTTTTAATTTTTATTTTTAACTTTTCATTTAAGGACTTTATAATCTCTTTTATGAAAATAGAAATTAAACTATATTAAAACGATTCAATTGTTATTTTCTTTATCAAAGTGAGCTAAAATCGGCATTTTTGCGATTCGGCGTTCCGAAATCTTAAAAATTTACTCAAATGTACTACATAAAACTTTAATTTTATAAAACTATTCCAAAAATAAAGAGTTTATCTTTATATATTTCTAATTGTTTTATTTAATTTGGTTATTTTATGCATGTCAGGGGCAGTCAAAAACACCGAAAAACTGAAACATCGTCGTAAATTGAATGCACGCTCTTAACGCACCAATTAAACATAATTAAACATTATAAAACATAATTGCTACGCACTATGATTTTTTTTTTAATAAGTAGGTAGTTATATAGGTAATTTAATGGTATCCTTAACTTAACTGTTTCCCAAGTTTTATAACTAAAACTGTCTAAATAAAAACTATTTAGTAATTTACTATTAACTATTTACTAAAAACTATTTAGCAATTTACTATTAACTAAGTACCTACGCAGTACGCTGCGTTACAGGCAGGGCACTCCGCACGACTGTCAGTAATTTTTAACACTCAAGATTCTACGACCAAAGCAATCGGCGTGACTGTGGCGGGTTTTATTAGTACCTACTAATAAAACCGTTATTTTACAAATTTGGGTATCTGAAAAAATTTTGATGCCATAATTTTGCGGTACCAAAATAATAGCGGTACCGTTATATAAGGTTACCATAATTTTAAGGTATGACGTCATACCGTTAACCGTTTTTACCGATATTTTTCGGTTATTCAAGCCCTGTTTCACACCCCCTCGCCGGTCGATACCAACTGAACTTAATCTAGATCTAACTGAATATCACTCTTAGAAAACCTTTCAGTAGTAGTGTGATTTTTCAGAAAATGTTTGTACAGTACAAAAAAATATATGGTATTATTTTAAATTGGAAAAATTTACTAACAAATCACAGGCTGTCCCGATTTCACTAACGCTTGTTAGTGTTAACGAAAAAACTTAAAACACCATGCCTTCTCATTCATTGACGGGATATACGAGAGGGATAACATGATATTTAATGAAGGATTAACTTGAACAAGTGTTGGTGACATTTGCAATAAACCGCTTATCGTAGTGATCGTAGTGAACTTGAAGGGTGTGTTTGTTGTATGACGTAAGCATCCGATACCAGTCGAATGAATAACACATCATTAACCATCATTCCAGTGGGTGTCGTTAAAGGTTAAGGTAGTGTTTCACCAAACAATGTTAAAGTTAATCCTTCGTGAGATATCATGTTGTTCCTCTCGTAATTCCTATCAATAATTTATCCTTATCCACCCGGCAGTGGACGGTATAGCTGAAACGACAACGACGACTGTTTTTGTTTGTTATTGAAATAGGCTCAGAAAGACTGGACCGATTTTGATAAAATCATGCACAGATATTATATCTAAAGTAAAATTAGGAGATGGGCAAAAGCAAATTTCTCTTGTGGTCTACTAAATTTCGCGAATTTTTCAAGCTCAGGAAGCGGGATAGTAACTTTTAATATAAAAGATGAAATGTGTCGTTTTACTGGTATTTCAGATATTATTAATATTAGGTAGGTATGTTATTTTATGTATTCGATTATAAATTGGAGCCAATTTGTATCTCTGCCAAAATAATACTTACTAGCTGATAGTGAAACATACTTTTAACATTACTGTCATCGGCCCATTAGCTCAGTTGGTTAGAGCGTCGTGCTAATAACGCGAAGGTCGCGGGTTCGATCCCCTCATGGGCCACTTCTCTTTTTATTTTCGTTTAATAAATTTTACCCATCAGTAGCCAATGGAGACAACTTAATAATATTTTTAATATTATGTTTAATAATAATATTATTTAAATATAAAATGACCTATCTATGTACGATTTATAGCCTAGGTACTGGTGTCAAAATCAATGCCAGCCATATTAAAATAAAAACTACAAAATGATGTTTGAAGACAAATGTTTACAGATGTTTAAAATAATTTACAGATCTGCCATTGCATTTTTATGTTTTCCAATCCGCTTTATGTCAATCCGATATATTGTATTTCTTAGGTGTGAATTTCATAATTGATCAATATGTCGTGACTCGTGAGCCAAACTGCTCTCCACCAGATTTCATTAGGTATGATCTTGAGATGTTACCACAAAATTGCCGGAAAATATCAATCTACATTACATTGCGTAAACAACATCCAATGTATAATGTCACAGATAATGTATTGTTTTAGCAAAGTAATATTATACTTGTCTCATGTCTTTTAAAAACTGATAATCCGATTTTGATTAAGTTGTCAGTTATTCCATAATTAACAATGTTAATAGTTAAAATGATATTAATTGTAATGCCGGGATTTAATTGCCCGTGAGCAAGGAAAGCTATACACAAACACAATAATCATTTATTGCAAGAATATCGTACATTACAAAGGTTTTACAGTTAGTTACATAGACAGCAGACATTCCGCCATTACAATAGCAATAGAGTATAGGCAACAACACCATGGAATACTTTGGGTAAGGCTTATATCCAGTAGGCATTATAGCTGAAATGATGATGATGATTTGGTGCCTTCTTGTTTTAATTTACAGTAAATTGTTTTCACGTAAACATTAGAATTGAATAAGTGACATGGATTAAAAAAAACACATAAACATAACTACTAACATTTATTTGCCAATAAAAAATTATAGTTTTACTATATGTATTTTACACCTATACCTATACATTATATATTGACTATTGATTATTTTGAGATTTCATTTAGTCACCGGCTGACGAAATAACACTCTTTATTAGCTTACAGTCACTTATTATTATTGTGAAATAATATTTACAAAAATCATTAATCATTGGTATATAATTATATGTTTTATAATTTCAGTCAAGTAATTTTAGCCAACATCACTTCGTACTAGAAAATAGATTGTAATTAGCCTCCGTTATTGCCAAACAGTAATCGAACTGATTATAATAGTTATTAAGACTCAATCATATCAGTTATCAAAAAAAAAACTACATCAATATGAGTCGGGGAACAGTAGAAACCCAAAAGGCATAACGACGGAGCGAGGTGGCATGCTCGGTCAGGCCGAATCCCACTGTGGTATTTTTCAGAAGTACCTGTATTCGGTGTAAAAGGAGTTGAGAAGTGAAAAGAAAAGTAACTTTACTAACACTAAAGCACAGTATAATTTTATCAAAATTGTTTTTCTACGACATTAATAAGGAATTTTAGTCAAACTGAATTATTGTAACTACACTGAATAACTATTCAAAATACAAAACATTAATTTTTTAAATTCAATACTACCATTCAATTTTTCGCTCATAAAATACAAAATATATTTTTGATAATAAATGCAGTATTGCTAAAAAAGCTTAAAGCTACAAGAGGCATAATATTTAGGATAGTATGCTGCAATATATTTAACAATATCAACCTTAACATAAACACACAGGGTGCATTTTTCATCATCACAGTCTCTTTTAGTATGTACTTAATATCTATGTAGAATATTGTAGTTTACGATTAAACTCTTTCACTGCTAACAGTAAGATTTGCATATGACACGTTTGAAATAGAATTACTGTCTTAATAGTAGCAGTGAGAGGTATTTAATTAGTAACAGTATAATAAAGACAATTTTAAAAATAATATTTGAACTGTACAAAAGTATGAATATGCAAATATGGTGCATTCATATACGTACACTAATATTTAAGTGCATTAAGTAAATGAGTCGAGCCCAAGCTACCAAAGTGTTTTTATGCTTATCGATGAGGACGGCTTTGGTACAGGGGCCTTGCTCTCCAAACTGATTCGATTTTGATTCAGACTCGATCGTGCCGCGTACTCCCGAATAAATTGACGTTTGTTTATTTTGATTCTCAGTCGGTTGATATGGCCGAGAGTACAAAAAGTTACGATCTAACGATTTTCTATATCCTGGTTAGTTTCAAAATAATCCACCATAAACGGTTGAGATCGAACTGATTCGATTCTCGATTGTGTCGGGAGTAAGCCTGCAGACGCAGACGTCCACTCGTCGACGTATCCTGTGACAATGATTAAAGATGGTGTGGCATCTCTTTGGTGACCTGCGGCGCGCCTTCGACGTCCCGCACGCTGCATTGCGGCGCTCGTCAGCTGACGACGATGATGATAAAGTGACGTCACAGCTCACGTGTCGAGCACGAGCCAGCGATGCGTCTCTTTGGTGACTTGCGGCGTGCCGAGCGGGCTGCGTACACGTGCACGCACCTCCAGCGTCCCGCCCGCTGCCTTGCGGCCGTCCATTAGCTAGAAATATAGTTTTTTTTATTCTAGTGTTTTAACACTAGACTAACCCTATAGACAGTAATGTACCGTTAAATTTTAATTTAACGGTACATTACTGTCTATAGGGTTAAACTTTTTTTTTGATAATAAATTCTTTAACCCTAAACCTAACTTAATTACTGCAGACTCGGACATAAAAAGTAGGAACGGTATCGACAATTCTTTCTTTTTCCCATTTACGGACAATACGGGATGACGGTGACGCTGCGTAGTGTTGCCGCGTATTCATAACTAGCTGTGCCCGCGACTTTGTTCGCGTGGTTTTTGAGTGACTTAAGTAAGCCGTTTATGCAGCGCACGCAATGAAAGTGCCCAAATGTAATAAATTTTCCCGTTTTTGTAACATTTCTCACTGACGCTTCGCTCCTATTGGTCGCAGCGTAATGTTATGTAGCCTAAAGCCTTCCTCTATAAATGGACTATCCGACAAAAAAAAAATTTTCAAATCGGACCAGTAGTTCCTGAGATTAGCGCGTTTAAACAAACAAACAAACAAACTCTTCCGCTTTACAATATTAGTATAGATAAGATTACTGAAAACAAGCCCTACTGCACAACACTATCGAGTATCGTACCAGACTCGCGCAGCTGATTTATGACCGGGTCTGCAGCGAGAAAATAACGACGACCTCCGTAGCGCAGTGGTTCAGCGCGTTGGTGTCCGACCGAGGTTGCGGGTTCGAATCCCACCGAGGGAACAAAAAGTTTTCAATGTTCCTGGGCCATGGATGTGTATTAAATTTGTGTATTAATATTTAAGATTTTTATTATATATAATAAAAATCTTAAATATGTCTATAGTATGAAAGTATAAAATATAAATTTAAAATATAAAAAAAGAGGGCCAGAGTGACGTGGTGTGAAGAGTCTATAGATATTATTATATATAACGATACTAGGCTGATTTTAGTGCCATGTGGACCATCAATACGAATCGTAATTTGCGCGGACCATCCACATATTTAATATGAGCCTGACCACTCAACTCCTGTTAACATTACAATGTTCGAGCTGGTTCGATAAAACCAACTTAATTCCTATTTCACCAACGCATGTTAGTGTTGACGGCTTGCTAAAATACCACGCCTTCTCATTCATAGATAGGAATTGCGAGAGGAACAACATGATATTTAACGAACGAAGATTAACATTGCTTGGTGAAACACGCCCTGAAGGCGCCCTCACTCACCGGGAAGGAGTCGTGTATGGTGACGGCGGTCTCCAGCGGCGCGAGCTTGACGTTGACGGTGCCCAGCAGCGAGTCCTTGGAGAACCAGCCACTGCAACACACACAACCGCTACAGCTACTGCCCGACCTGGGACCAAGTCGGCTCTTCAGGTTGCGTTTCCACTGACGCGGAGCGGGGCGGAGAGGAGCTTAGCGCTGCCCAAATTGAGCAATCACTATGCTCGTGCTGTTTCCGTGGAAACGGAGCGGAGATTTCGTGCATAGTGATTGGTCAATTCGGGCTCCGCAAGCTCCTCTCTGCCCCGCTTCGCGTCAGTTCAACTCAGGAAAGTTCAGTCAGGAAACGCAGCCTTGAGGTCAAGGCGATTCCTTATCAATACAATTTAAAAAATGCAGTTTTTGACATTTTACTTTTTAATTATTACTAGAATTGCCCTTTTGCTTAGTTTTTGTCACTACTTGCTGTAAGCTAACTTGAATTATTTTGCCACTAGAGACGTTGTTTTGATGCCATACAAATTGTAGTTAAATTTGTTACTTCGAGAATTGAGAAAAACTCGCACTCGACCTGCTGATATATCTGAGGCCCGTCCAATTAAACAATCTCTAACTCGTTTCAAGAATTATATTATTCTACTTGAAAACCTATTTAACAGATAAAACAATTTTTCATTTCCCTTTCAAAAAAGGAATAATTTTACTTCAAGTTACACGACTTTAATTCTTTTTCAAACGTAATAATATGATATATTATAGTAAAATTAAATCTTTATTTATACGTTTCAAAAAGAAAAAAAATGAAAGTATAAGTTGTTCAGTTTTAAAAGTGAAACGAAACGTTATTTTATCTGTCAAATCGGTTCTCAATTAGAAGTTGTGATCGCAATTCTTGAGACCGAGTTTGAGGCTTGTTTATTAATACGGATCGAAGCCTTAGTCTCGATTTCACCGGCGCATGTTAAAGTTAACGCCATGTTAAAATACCATGCCTTCTCATTCATTGACAGGAAATACGAGAGGGATAAGATTATATTTAACGAAGGATTAACTAACATTGCTTGGTGAAACACGGCCTTTTGTCGCCGCGGTTGTCTGGAAGAGACTGCTGACCGTAAGACCGTCTTGTACAATTACATATTTCTGTGTTTGATTATTGTCTGCGTTTTTTTTTTTGTACAAATAAATAATTTTCTATAGTTCTATATTCTATGTAACCCACTCACCCTCGCGAATACACCTCCAGCTTGATGGCGTGCCGCTTGAAGAACCGCTGACAGTTGCGGGACGTGCGCGCTATGGGCAGCGAGAACGTCGCGTCGTACTGCGGGCTGCTCGTGTCCTTGACGACGCCGGTGCGGTCCGACACGGGCGCCTCCTGGAAACCCGGTGTGGATTTTGTAAGACTAATGAACGCGTTCATTGCTGCTCACCTCAACCGAGGTGTATACCTAAGCTTGTGAGAATGATCCACTCTGTTGCACATAGATGCGTCTACATCGCGCAATGCTGGCTTTCCAGATTTTATATCGTAAAACTAAACTTTAGCTAAATAATAAACATTATTTAGCTAAGAAGGTTTCGAGAATATATAAAAAAAAAAACTTAAGAAGCCTATTACATAAAAACCGCTTTTGCTTATTGTTCCGTCAAAAAAGGAACGCCCTATTATGATAGGGCATTTATACTGTTTTTTTTCCTTGCACTCCACTTCTTACGATCAACCGTCGTAGAAAGTGAGATTGTTCCGTTGAAGGACCTTAAAAAGCATTGACAGTAACTCACCGGCGGATAGCCGAAGTCGAACTTGACGTATGTGTCCACGTCGCTCGGGTTGGTGACGTTGTAGGCGACGCCGCGCACCACGGCCAGCTCCAGCACGTTGTCGGGCAGGTCCGCGTTGCACGGCACGATGGAGAACTGCCGGTTCTCGTAGTGGAACTTCGGCGGGTCCTGGTTCAGTCTGCGGACGGTATAAACATAATATATAGTACGTCCGAGATAAATTTAACTCAAACGAAAACAAATCTGTCTTTGACACGACCATAGATTAGTCAGTGGTGCCTATTGGCCATTATTAATAAAATTATTATTTTTATCTATGAATCCATAGACTAAGGCCGTGTTTCACCAAGCGATGTTAAAGTTAATCCTTCGTTAAATATCGTGTTATCCCTCTCGTAATTCCTATCAATGATTAGAAGGCATGATAATTTAACACGCCGTTAACACTTTGCTTGGTGAAACACGCCCTAAAAGCTTCTATTCTACAATCGGCAGCGTCAAAATGGCGTATTTTTTCTATAAAAGATTTTCATTTGATGTTAAATTAATTGTTATAAAATGTATTGGATAACGAAGTGTCATCCTTTAATATACCTGTGAAAGTGTTGATAAGTGTGCACAATAAGGTCAATATGTGAATAAGTGAAAATTTCGATGTTTTCGGTTAAATTACCTTTAGGTTAAATTTATCAGGGACGAACTACAGTATAGATGTGTTAGCTCTGTCATGTATAGCATTAAATTATTAAAAATATTTCCGTTGTCTGGTGCCAGGACTGAGACGTGGTCCTTGACTATTGGCCTTATGTGTAAGCTCCAAGTCACTCGAGCTATGGAGAGAGCTCGGAGTTTCTCTGCGGGACAGAATCCGAAACGAGTATATTCGCAGTAGAACTAAAGTAACCGACATAGCTCGTAGAAATCAGTTGAAGTGGCAATGGGAGGGCCACATCGCTCGGAGAAGAGACACCAGATGGGGAAGGAAAGTTCTCGAGTGGCGCAACGGATTGGAAGACGCAGCGTAGGGCGGCCCGCCACAAGATGAACCGACGATCTGGTCCGAGCCGCGGGCAGCCGTTGGATGCAGACAGCGCACGACCGGTCGTTGTGGAAGTCCTTGGAGGAGGCCTACGTTCAGCAGTGGACGTCTTCAGATGATTTATTTATTTTTATTTATTTATTTCTTTATTTTTTAGTTACATTCAGTAATCATGCAGCCCACCAAACCGCGCAGCGGTTTGTCGGTGGGTTAGCGCTCAGTTTACAAAAATAAAAAATATGATAATACATACATACCTTATATTCAGCTATACTACCTACCTAGTACACAATGCTTAGGTTTCAATACACAATATATATAAATTGTATTGATGATAAAAACCTAAGGTTTTTTCATCAATACAATTTTAGTTTTCACAACATATTGATTTATATTTTTAGCAAATATTGTTCCTATGAGTTATCTTATTATACAAGTACAAGGAAAATATATTTCAAGACGGCTTTAATTTATATTAATTTAACAAGACTTTTTTTTAATTTATTTTTAACAATAATTTTATTTATTTTGTTACCATAATTGACAGTTAGAGTTCTCAGCCAAGAGTGTTTATTATAAAGTGTGGGAGTCAAATACTTAGTGGTTCTCATCCCATAATAGTTTTTGATCCGTGGTGTCACAAGTTTACCACGTCTAACATTTCTTGTATTATGTGAATTCTGTGCTTTAATCTTAAAAGTATCATTATGTAGTTGTTCAAGGATCACCAAATATTCAACTTTTCTATGAACAGGCAGTATTTTACATAAACTAAAAAACAACACTAAACAATGTGTCATAGTTATTTTTGCATTGTAACTTTGTTTTTTGGTCAATCAAATATTTCATAAGGCGTATTTGCAATACCTTAACAGGATTTAAATAAGTCTTAAATGTACGGCCATACGTGCTTAACCCATAACTGAGCAGCGAGTCGGCCAGAGCAAAGTAAATGACTCGTAACGTTTTTTTGTTTAATGACATACTTAACGTGTAAAATTTATTTAAAACCGCCCGCAGTCGCGTACACACTATGTCGACGTGCAGCCTCCAGTTCATATGCGTCTCCAACCATAACCCAAGATACTTAAATTTATTGACGAACTCTAGTTTTTCACATGAACAGTTAATATTTTTCGCGTGCATGCAATCATAAGTGTGTCCTGTAATACCTATTTCAGATGTATTTATGGTTTTTGCAATTCTATTGTATGGAGAATATATATGCATTACTTTAGTTTTATTTAGGTTAAGAATTATACCGTTATCGTGCGCCCACCCGGTTATTCGGTCAAAGTCCACCTGCAGCACCTCCCTGGCCTCCTGGCTATTTTTTGACGAGTACAAAAGGCACATGTCATCGGCGTACATGTAGACCACCGCCCCACCACGTTACTCACGCTGTTGACGTGCATGATGTAGCCCATTGGCCCGAACACGGAGCCGGTCGGCACGCCGAGCTCCACCGCTGCCTCCTCTCCGGTCTCTCCTGCTACACAGGTCTGAAGGGTCCTGCTGCTGAGATAGTTGCGAAACCATCGGTTAGTTGGGCCCCGTATCCCGCACTCGTCCATGGCCTGCAGCAACGTCTCGTGTTCCAGTGTGTCGAAAGCTTTTTTGTAGTCAATAAAAAGCGCCAGGACCTGGTGGATAATGTGCGCCAGTACAGGCGCGATGCATTTTTTTATAGTTTTTAGATCTGACACTCTTATAGAATCTACTCCCGGTGCCTTGTCGCTGCTCAGCTGGTCAATCACTTTACACACGGTGTAGGGATTAACTGGTTTAAATCTAAATGATACATCACTATCTTTTACATATTCATTTCTGTTTAATAATTTAATACAACAGTTATGCTTAATATTAGTAATCTCCTTTGTAAATGTGTCAGTAAATTTATTACAAATATTATACATTGTATCTTTATGCCCTAAATATCTCTTAATAGTATCATCTATGCTTGCCTTCTTTCTACCTATCCAGCTGTTTATGATTTCCCAAACTTTCCTTGGATCACCATTGCACTTTTTAATTTGTTCCTGTCTGTACTTATTTTTTTCTTTATAAATTATTTTATTAACCTTGTTTCTAAATCTTGTATACTCTAATCTTTTAGTACTATTATTAGGAGAATTCTTCCAATCCTTATACAACTGGTCCCTACGCAATAACATATATTTAAGTCTCTCTCCTATCCATGGCTGAGACACTCGTTTATTACGTTTAGACGGGGTTATTACTTTACATTCATTATAAATGAATGATGATGGTGCCTGTACCGTGACAGCAGTCTTCCGGGGACCACATACAAACTAAATCGTTCGGAACGTCTTCTTACCTCTGCGCGACCCTGATGAGATCCAGGTCCTGTTTGGTGGCCAGCGCGAGTCGCTCGTACCGGTTGGCCTCGGCCACATCGGCGATGGCTCGGCAGTGGTCTCTGTTGGTGGCGCACAGCCGCAGCTGCGACTTGAGCTGCTGCGCCATGTGGGAGAGGACATCATCGTCTTCCAGAGACACGTCGTCGGGGGCGGGCGAGCAGTCTTCCGCGGAGACCACGTCGAAACTGAAACGAAGGTGAGTTTGGAATCCTCGTTCACGATTGTAGCATAATACAGCTATTAAGGTTTTTATATGTCGCAGTCATCTGGTTAAATCTGCTATTTGATTGAATGACTAGCACCTTCATTAAAGTCTATTTTTACCAACAAATTCAATGAATTCGAGACTAGGACAGCCATTTAATTTTTTATGTTTGTACTTCAACATTTCCGAATGTACACTATTAACGCACATTAAATTAAATAAATCAAAAAATCTATCTATCTGTACGAGCTGTATGACGCCATTAAATGACTGCGCTAGTCGTTCAATCAAATAAGCAGATTCAACCAGATGACGGCGACATATACATGACCTTTTTTTATACAAAGAAAATATTGCACAAAAGACTTCTTTGATTATTATTTTTTTTTTTTTTGGTGGCAGCGGTGGGATACATAAAACATAATAATTTTACAAAACTGTACAATGATTAAAAGAATTGTATGAGTGGGTAGTAATTATAAATAGCACATACGCCTCGTCGACCGTCTTGGCGGCGGCGGGCGGCACGGGCAGTGAGCTGACGTCGACCGGCAGCCCGCCCTCTGCAGCGCGGATCAGCGGCTCGAACCCCTTCGCCGAGCGCAGGTACTGACGGGCGCCCTCTATGTTACCTGCGGGTAGGACGGGGATCGTTTTGGGCCACAAGGTCAAATAGCTGGCTTCGGTTTTACTTCTTCTATCAACAATTTCTTTTTTGTTGGCCGGCTACATATTCTGGTAAATTCTGATGCGGAGCGTAATGATTACGTCAATAAATAGTACAATATTTACTTACATAATCATTATATACAACAATCCTTTAAAGTCTCTCTTTGAAAACTAAGCTAATGCCCGTATCTCAGGAGTCACTGGCTCAAGTGTCATGAAAGCTAAACTTAACATAGGAAATATGTGTCTTCTTTTACACAAATAAGAACTGAGAGACTGCAGTTATCAACTAATTTTATCATGTCTCTTTTTGACTGTCGCTATGCATGCGTGTAATAAAAATCAATCATTATGTTGTGATTGAAACGGTTTCACACCCTGATTTCGTTATTATTCTTATGAATTGCGTGCCTTTCACGTTAAGAACAAAACATCTGAATTCACTAACCGTTCTTCTTCTCCCTATACGCGGCGTCTTTGAACTGCTTCTGCCTCAGCCGGAGTAGAGCGAGCTGCTTCTCGTAGTTGGTAGCTCGCCGCGCGGAGGGGGCGGGGGAGGGGGCGGCCGACGGGGCAGCCGACGGGGCGGGCGAGGGCGCGGGGCGGGGCGCGGCCGGCTTGGGCGGGGCCTGCAACGTATAGGGCGTACTGTTACTAAATGTAATCATTTGAAATTCAACCAAATTTACTATATTTCTTGACTGCGCGGTGAGCAAGTGACCCCTATTAATAAATAAGTCTCAAACCCAACCTCACTTGAGAACCTATTTGACAGATAAAAAAACGTTTCCTTTCACTTTTAATAGTGAACAAATTTATTAATGTTTCTTTTCTTTTTATACCGTAATATTCATATTATAGATTACAGAAAAAAGAATTATAATTAATAATCTTTCAATTTTAATGAAATGCTTCGATTTTGATTTTTCGACAGATTCTCGAATACTCCCAAATAAATTAACGTTTGTTTATTTTGATATTCAGTCGATTGAGATGGTCGGGACTACAAAAAGTTACGACCTAACGATTTTCTTTATCATGGTTAATTTCAAATAAAATACAAAAAGGCGTTGAGATCGAACTGATTCGATTCTCGATTGTGTTGGGAGTAAGCCTACTGCTCGTGATGACCTACGAGCAGCAGGCTTACTCCAGTAGGGTCATTCCAGTACTCAAGTGTTAGTTTCTAATGTATTCGAAAGTAAAGGTTTTATTTTCAACTTACCCCACCGGTGGGAAAAGGCGCGTATCCGTTGGGCGTGGGCAAGTCGTCCAGCGGCAGCGGTTTGCCCGCCGCGTGCAGCCGCGCGGCGTCCTGGTACTGCTTCACGATGCGGCCCAGGCGCCGCGCCTTGGACGAGTTACCCTCTTCCTTCGCTTTGGCTTCTTGCTCCTAAAATATTGGTATAATAATAATTCTTTTGGAATTATTTCTTGGAGCCAAACAGACCTTAAAACTCTACAAAGGGTAATTAGTACAGCTATGACTAAACACAGAAAGCATCATCCTAGGGCATGCATACAGAGATTAACTCTACCTAAAATCGAAGGAGGTAGAGGTCTTATCGATATCTTTAATCTTCACAATAAACAAATCACGCTATTAAGAACATACTTCCACAATCACTCACACTCATCTCCACTGCATAACGCCGTCTGCCAAGCGGACTCATTCACACCACTTTTACTTGCAAATCACTCAAAAGAAATAAAAATTATTACAAATCAAGACAAAATCGATGCCTGGGCGCAGAAATCCCTACATGGACGCCACCGCACAGACCTTATAAACACTGGGGTGGACAAAACAGCATCAAATGCATGGCTAAGACGAGGTGAGCTATTCCCGGAAACAGAAGGTTTTATGATGGCGATCCAAGACCAGGTTATTGATACTAAAAACTACAGGAAACATATCATTCGAACATCAGGGGCGAGCAGCGACCACTGTCGACATTGCCACAAGCATCCCGAAACAATTCAACACATAACAGGCGCTTGTTCATCCATCACCCAAACAGACTACAAACACAGACACGACCAAGTCGCTGCAATCATACACCAGATACTCGCACTCAAACACAACCTCATCTCAGACAAAACACCATACTACAAATACATACCACAAATCATATTGGACTCACCAGACTACAAATTATACTGGGATAGGACAATACTGACAGACAAGACTGTACACTACAACAGACCAGACATAGTACTGCATGACAAAAGAAATAGAACGGTGTATCTTATAGACATCGCAATACCTAACTCGCACAACCTGACCACCACACACACTAACAAAGTAACTAAATATACAGACCTCACAATAGAAATTAAATCGCAATGGAAAGTTAACACCGTCAAAACAATACCTATTATAATCTCAACCACTGGCATCATACCTAAAACACTGCATACATCACTCAAAACACTTAACATACATCCACTCACATACATCACCTTACAAAAAACCGTCATCCTAAATACATGCCGAATCGTCCGAAAGTTCCTTACCATAAATTAATTTCATATTGTACCTGAAGTTGTTTGGCCACAAGCCCGCAACTTCAAGTAGGCCCCGTAAAGGAGAGAAGAAAAATTTAAAAAGTCAAAATAATAATAATAATAATAATAATCTTTATTTCGGGCGGCATAGGCCCATATTATAAATACCTTACAGACTAACATACATATTATAATTATATCTAAGCTCTATCACGTATTATGATCGGCGACGTGATGTGCGCCTCGCTCCGGAGTTTCCCCCGGAACCTTCGGTAAACTACACCCATCGGCCAGAACTCCTCCACCTCGAAGGTCGATAAGCGATCTGTCGGTACTCTCACCACAAAAGAACTAAAGCTAACTTTATGACGAGACTCCAGACGCTCGACCCTCAAGTTGAAGGACGTCTTCTTCAAGATGTAGCCCACGACATCCTCGACCTTCGTGGACCAGTGCAGGCGGGACACGTACAGCGGCGTGGTCGGTATTTCACACCGCAGGCGCTGCTCGGGTCCGCAGGGTGCGGTGCCGCGGTGGTTGCGGACGGCGGGCTTCCTCTTCTTTCTTCTCTCCACCAATGTGAAGCCCTCCTCATCGCACCTCCTGCTCTCGCCCTCGTTAGATCGAGAAGGTTCTGCCTTACGGCTTTCCTTAGCCTTGCGGCTCTCTTTCACCCCTTTCGTCTTAACCCCCTGGGGAGGTGCGGGGGAGCGGGCAGTGACACACGCAAAACTTTTATTCTGCTGAGTCGCTGGTTGACTCAGCTTCGGCTCGACCTCGAGGGGAAGGCGGGCGGGAGCGGCGACGGTCGCTGACACATCGGATTCCGCTGACGCGCTAAAGGTGTCAGCTTGCGCGCCGCGGCGACGCGTATTTACAAAGGTTGAATGCTCGGGTGACATACATAGTGAATTATTACTTTTCATTTGCAATAATTCACTACGCAAATCACGGATGGTGGATTCCGATGCATTCAACCTACCTCGCATCTCGTCCAGCTCTGCCTTCATACTATTGAAGTTCTTCAGCAGGCTGGAGACGTCGACGTGGTCCATCGTCACCACCGGCAGCTTGTGGAGATCTTTCGCCACAAATGCCGGCACGTCGTCTGGATCCGATCCGATAGCTTAACTCCTCCGTGGTCTAGTGGTTCAGAGCTTCGCTCTCGACCCGGAGGGCGTGGGTTCCATCCCCGCGTTGGAACAATAAAAAATGTTGTTTATAGTTTGGTTAGGACGACGTAATGTACAATAATATAAATTATAGCAGCAGTTTGTGAAGCCCTTGAAACTTAAGTTTACCTTAAAATGTGTAAGTCTCTGTTTGAGTGCTTCATCTATGGTGGAGGCTGTTATGAGGCCAGGAGCTTCTGTTGGCGCATCAGGCTCTGGACCTATTAGAAGAATTTTCCATTGATTCAGAAAATTGTATCATTAAACAAGTAAAAAAAGGTAGACTTATAAAGGCTGTATGGTTGGTGTTACCTCTAATACAATAGTGTGAACCACCGCCAAAGGCATCGTGCACTCAACACGGTGTCAGAAGTGGGATTAATGTATGTTTGTTACATGCAGGAACGAGTGAATAGCTTTTAATGTTTAACCCGCACATAGATTTAATTACGAATAAAGGTAACATTTTCCCGTCAAAACGTTCAGTTCTCGAATCTCGAGTGACTGATTTTGGGCAAATCACGAAATTTCAATATCATAATAGACTTTCTCAAACAGTCGTCATTAGTATCACCAGCATACCTGCGGAACCCTGGGTTTCACTCGCAACCGGTTGAGACTTAAACGCAGCAGCAACAGCCTCCGGAGTGGGTAGCTCGTTCAAATCCATTTCCTGGCCCGACCTGTATGCTTGCACGACCAGGTCGAATTGTATTAGCTTTGGAACATTTGAAGGTGGTGACACCTTCAAATGTTCCAAAGCTAATGCCTTGTCACCGGCATGTTTGCAGGACAATGCTGCTGCTTTGAATTCTTCTTTTCGTTCTGAAAACATAATGTATGTAAAAGTGTCTGACTTTGTTTGGGTTAATCTCTGAATCAACTAAGTAGAATATGCAAATTATTTGATCATTAGGTTTCTAAATTTTTGTAGACTATAAATTATAAATATATCGTATGATAAACCAAGTTTATTTCGGGTTAAATTGCAATTAAAAGCTGTAGTAAAAGTAATTTTAAAAGTACATTTATCGTTTAACTTACAATTTCCTTATAAGCTAATGTATTTATGTATTTCGACATTATTATCTTAGGTAATGTATTTAGAGTTTATTGTAAAGAAGTTGTATTTATATCACATATCACATACAGTATAGAAAAGTAATTGCAGACTCAGAGACTGTACTATTGTTTGTGACCATACATTGTATTGAAATATGTAGGTACTTCAGACATGTTAGTTTTCAAACCTGTTTAAAATGAAACTATACCATCAAAATATATTGATTTATTTTGCATCATTGTATACATAAAAGCCAAATCATTTAGTTTAATAATACTTTGACAATCATAATTTTATTAGTTTTATATTCACTTAAAATTTAGGTTATAATATAACTATGTGTTTAATAGGTTTAAAAGAGTAACCATATTGATATTTTTAAATACGAGTTTGAGATAATATATTAGGGGTTGTATTGATAAACAAAACATAATATCAATCGTCCTTACTCAATATCATCTTGAGTCCTTCCGCTTTTGGATCCGCCTCCTCATTATCTGGAGTCAGAATTGGTGGAGGCTCCTTAGGTTCCGGTTTTGGTTCCGGATCCGGTTGACGGGTTCTGGGTGGAACGACCGGAGCAGTGGGAGTATCTGGAGAGGTTGGTATGGACGTAGACCGAGGAGGCGGGGCTGGGGCTTCAGGTTCCTCCGCAGCGGGTTTAGGGAGGCTCACAGCAGGGGGTATGTCTTCATTATTAACCGGCTTCCCAGCTTTTGCCTGCTTCAATAGATCCTGAAGTGTTTTCAATCCGCGTCCATATCTGGAGGACAAAAATTGTAAAGATAAATGAACATGCCAATTTTTACAACTACAACTTTTCAGTAGAGTCAAAAACATCATAATTTTAGATTTTATTATGACATGGATTTTGGATGATACATACTGTACATAACTGAACCTTATTTAAAACGAAATCCATGTCATAATAAAATCTAAAATTATTGAGTTTCCTGACTCTGCTGAAAAGTTGTAGTTTTATAGGCATCATGTAGGACAATTCTATAAGTGTTATTTAATAACCTATATGGAAATAAAATGTTTTGATTTTGATTTTGTTAATAAAGAAACATCTATGAATATTTAAACTCTATAGCTAACACTGTTCATGAGGTCCTGGCTACCAATATCTACCTACTAATAGGCTACCAATTATGCCTACAAAACATAATAATAATATACAATGACCAATTACAATAATTATTTGAATCAGGTCTTTCAAAAAACACAGAATTGTAGTTAAACAAAAAATACAATTCCAAAGTAAATTCTATTTGTGAATTCATGTTAGAAGAACATTCAATATTGCTAACAATAGGGCCAATTTAAGAAGATCAGTATCAGCCTCATAACCATGCATCCTACATTCATAAAAGATTAATATCTAATTGGGATGTCCTCTTTAGATAATGTATGAGATCAGAGTAAAATTTAACAACACACAAAACTTCTTATCATTTTAGAATAATAATAATTAATATATAAAAATAAATGTTGTGACAGTAAAGGTAGGCATCATGTAGACACCACAAGAGAATAAAATTATTTAATTTAGATTCTTTATATTATTTATGTACCATTAATGATAAAGTAATGAAACTCCAGTAAAAACTCCAAAAATCCAGTAAAGGAAATTTTTATCTGAATCTGATTTGTAACTCCTCCTAATTTATGGCATACAAGCTTTATTGATTTTTTTATAACCATTATTCATATTTATATTTACCTCCTAGCTTTAGTGTTATCGCCCTTTTCTTTAGCGCTCTTCTCCGCTATGGTATAGTTGGAGATTCTCTCTTGGAGTAAACTAAGAGTACTATTGTCAACTGAACTTGATGGAGGTGGCGGTGCAGATCTCAGACGTTGAGGAGGTGCCTCCTCATCATCTATTGCAAGCTCATTAAGCTCATCCAAGAGATCTGGATCATCATCATCACCTAGAAAACCAAATACAAAATAAGGTTGAGTATATAATAATTGTATTTTTAGCACTAAAGTATACCTTTATAGAGCTAAAATATCAAATATGCAAGTACAATAATATTACAAATTTATAAACACCATTATCGAAAATTCAAATTTATTTAAAAGTAAGTTTTTGTTTCATTTCATCAAAATTACATAAAGTATAAACATGGACTTACCAGAACCTTCACCATCAGAAGGTATATCTCTCAAACTAGCTGCTATCATGGCATCTAAGTCTGCTGGTGGTACAGCTGCTGGTTGTTTTGGTTTTCGTGGCTTATGACCACCACTTAACGCGGCTAACTCTGCCTCCAGATCAACATCATCATCCGAAAAATCTAGAGGTTCATCATTATCCAAATTTGGAATATCAATGAGGCCATACTGAAAAGAGATGTTTGTAATAATTGTATTACACTTTGCAATAACAAAGACAGTATTTACTACCCAAGAGCATGTTGTGTTATATCTGATAATCTGACCCTACCTTACCTAGTTACCATACTCTATTCTCATATGTGAACCATATGTCACATTAATCACATTTACAAGGACTTGAATAGGAGCACAGTAAAGAAAGAGATAACTAAACACAGTGAAGGCAACCTATAAATGATAGAAAAGCATAGTAACATTGTGGCAATAGAACTCGCAGGTGTAGGTAGCTAAACTAAGCAGACTCTTCTAAATCTATGTGTAATGTAACAACACTTAGATTTCGCCAAAACAAATGACATTGCAAAGACATTGTAAGAGTAAAAGCCCCTAAAGCTTTCTCTGTATTAAAGCTAATTAAACTAAATATCCTCCATGAAAATGGCTAATATGCCACACAATAGTGTAACCATGACAGATTGCAAAGTAGAATAGTTCAAAAGAAAAAAAAATGTAAAACATTTATTAGTCCAATTTTATTTTATTCTACAAGTTTTGTGAGATACTATTTATTACTATGTTCATTTTATTGCCTTTATGCTAATTACAAATCTATGGACTAGGACACCTGCTTTATTTAAATCTGAGAGTAGTTTAGGCGCCATAGTTGAACAAACATACATATGTCCTTTTGGGTACGCCGTAGTTGGGTAAATGTTCATGAAATCATAATTCAAATTAACTATTTTTTTGTCTCTAGGGTAAACAATGACTCACCTGTGACAAATTGCCTCGTTTACCACTACTAGGTTTTCTAGACATTTTCCGATGATACGAGAGCTAATAGAGAACAATAAAAACGTTGTTTCTGGTACTTCAATATTAGAACACAATCCCACAAGCGGAGTCATTAGTATGACATATTTACAATGACTAACATTTTTGCAATTTCACAAACAACAACTACAAGGATGATTATATCACAACAATGTTTTATGTGATAATAACAAAAAATTAATATTGGAATTACTGTTCGACTTTCGTCACTGAAGGCTATTTTTGTAAAATTTAAACACAATTTTTGTTATATATAGAAGTTATTTTTCTGACAACTAATAATTATCCTGTTTTGTGATTGTGACTTTTTAAAAATATTTTGACGTTAGAGCAGTGACAGCACTGACAGCTGATTTTTGACATTTTTAACGGCTATTTTTTTTTTGCCAAGGTCAAAAGAGTAAACTAATATTTACTTCATCCCTTCATACAATGAAAGGTACAAGATTGAAACACTAGCGTAACGCGAGATAGATTTTAATCATTCAGTGAATGTAAAGGATAACTTGAGAAAATATATTTGTAAATTCGTATTCTACCTTTATTAAGTGTAAATGTTTCTGATAAGGTCCTACGTAGCAGTAACTTTTACCGATTTTTATAACTAAAATTGCGTAGCTATAGCAGGAACATTCGCTGGAGACTTCTTGGGTAAACCGAAAAGACTCATGAACAGCGATGCTCTTTATTTTTTATTCTAGCAACTTTGAATAACACGAGTTAAAACTTTTATTTTTTATTCTGTGCTGCGTTTATGAGAGTGACGTATGATCGGACGAAACGAAAACGAAAGAAAAGCCTCTTGTGCCGTTGTTATCTTCTACCATAACTGAAGAATGGAGACAAACGGCCAGGGTAATGGGCTTAGATCAAAAAAGAAAGATAACGGCGATGGAAAAGATAACCTATGGTAAACGTCTCCTCTTCATTTATCAATTACATTTAGCATCCATATAGGGTACCCAATGTGTCACACCTACGTGATGTCAAAAAAGTAAGAACCTGAGAAATATGTGACCCAGCTACGTCGTATTTACCCCTGCATGAAGTATGCGGTGCAAGTGCAGTGGCAGGGCGCCCCTTATGATCCCATGTCTTACAACTTTTGTGTTATTTGCAGGTCTGCTATTTTAGAGGAGGTACAGAATCAAGGAAATACAAAATTACCTTCAAACAAAAATGTTCTAGTTTTGGGTGATAACGAAACTGGAAAGACCACACTTATAGCTAAATTACAAGGGGTAGAGGACCCTAAGAAGGGGTCAGCTCTCGAATATGCTTATATTGATGTCAGAGATGAATACCGAGACGGTAAGATACTTTAAAACTGAACATAACATTAAAATCTATTAAAGCATAGAAATTTTAAGGCAAATGCATCAAACTTCAATTTTTTGTAAAATATGCATAATGTATGTAGACCTAATTTCCTTCATATTGCATCTAAAATTGTTGAATGATATAGAATATTGAACTATATTCTAATAAGATATGCATTGTACAATGCGATATTATATGTAGTCTGTTGTGGTAACAAAATACTTACCAAATATGTTTTGTAATACCACATTACATTTTGAGTTTTTTCAACAAACTTTTAAATATAATATGAAAATATATTCATCATTACATTAATGCTTTGCATGTGTTAGTCAAAGTATTGTGGACATAATAATATGCTAAATCTCTTCCAAATTGTATTTATGTTACTGATAACAAAATTATTGTACTGCAATTTTTGAGCAACAAGTAACCTTGTATTTAATGCCAGACAGTTTAATTGCAAATAGATAATTGTTTTTAGATCACACCCGGCTAAGTGTTTGGGTGTTAGATGGAGACCCAGGACACACAAATTTGCTCAAGTTTGCACTAAACGAAGATACATTCCCTCACACACTGGTCATCTTCACGGTGGCCATGACGACACCCTGGGGTGTACTGGACCAGTTACAGAGCTGGGCATCCATCCTCGGTGATCACATAGACAAATTGGATCTCACACCAGGTCAGTTGTGATATAAACTTATAAAAATCCTAGGTTTTGCCTGTGGCTTTGCCTGCTTCGACTGAAACTGTATCCAACAGACATTGGCATTTATGATATTCTGTTTTAATTTTTATTAAAAAAGGAACAACCATATTAGGGATATGGCATAATAATAATCTTTTTTTACTTGTTGATTTTTATTGCTGATTCATATTATTATTACTTTCATTATTTGTATTAATAAAAGGGAATATCACATAGACAAGTGACAATCACTAGCAGTCATGGGCGAAATTGGTAATATACCTACCTACAAAATATACTGGACTCACTCAATCAAGAAAGTAAAAGGATGGGACTATAAATAAATGTTTCCTAAACAAAAGTTATGATTGATTAAATACCAGTAAAAATAGACTATAATACAATAGAATATGCCAATGACTATATCTACCTAGAAATGCAGATATCATTTGATAAGACACATAATAAAGATGAAGTAGAATGGAGAAAAATAATATGCCATAAAATTATCTAACATTGCCTATATGAATGACTTCTTCAACCTTTCTTTTTACCTAACCTAAATAGGTATATTATGTCAAGAATCCTCACCAAGCATTATTAAGGACTAGTCTGGTGTACCTAGGCTTATTGCAAGATGGCAAATTATACTGATATACTTTATCATTTAAAAACTTTTTTTGATAATAAATAATATGCTGGCTTCCAGACAAGGTTATGCTTAAATTATACCAAAAGCAAACTATCAAATATTCTTTCTTTGTGGCTGTTACTTTAAATTAATGTAATTTATTTATGTAATAATTTGATATTTTGGTGATAGTCATTCTAATGATAGAGTGTACTTATCAAATAATTTAATATTTTTTTTTACTTGTTTGTTAATCATCAAGTCATATATAACATTTATACTCTATCACCATTAATGGCGTCATTGCTGTTTTTTTTAAATCAGTGCAATTAAAATAAATAAATCATTAAACTATAGGTCACCACTACTGCATGTTTGCAGACTTCAAGAATGTAGGTAATCTATAAAATTCGTTAGTCTGCTTCGTCCAGAATGTCTGAGTGACGGATCAATAGATTGGATAGAGATATATTTTTTATTATGGAAACCATAAAATCTGATAAGAAAGGATTTACCGAAACCCCAAAGGATGGCAAATATAGGGCTATGTATCTATGAAACAATATGATGCCTGTTTGTAATGTACATATGAAATTTTATACATTATTTATCAGAATTGATGAAAGATATATTCGTAAGAAATTAATCTGAAATTATCTCCTGATGGGGTTAAAAAGGGATGAAATTAATGAGAAAAGTAGTAAATAAATAGGTAATAAATTATAAATGCAGAAGAGCTGCTCTGTACAAGATATTGATAAGGTTCGTAAAGGCCGGTCTGTACGAAAATATTTAATTCCTCATTGTTTTCGGATTCATTACTCTCGTCAGGATCTTATCAGCTGTCAAGTTAAATAGCGACAGCAGGTGTTCTGAAGGTTAAATATCTCGGAACTTTATTAACCGAAAACTGGAAATGTGTATGAAATGTTAACCAGCAATGTATATATCTATCTCTTTCTCACTATTAACAGAGTTTACTAATTGTATAGTTTTTAACATATGTAAGAAATATTTCTAATAAAATACATGATGCAGTCACCGTTTTGGCATTGCAGCCAAAACTAACCGCGGTTATTTCTGTGGCATAGGTAACTAATGTGTTTGCGGTGGTTTATTTTGAATAACCGACAGTAAACGTGTGAATCACAGTCAAACTAACAATATGTTATGAAACTTAAGCGCTTCGAAATTGGGTTTACGACAAGATAACAAAAATATGTAGTCTAGTTATAATAGTTGTTAAATAAAACTACTATTACGGTGTGAAATGTCAGTCAGTCAGTCAGTCGCCGTAGAATACCCGACGGTAATAAACCAAAAGTACAATAATTTGCTATAAAATTAGCATAACTAGATTTTTGCAATATGAGGTGTAGATGGATATTCAGCGACTTGGCCTGGTACAGTTAGCCCCCTGATTTAACCACAAACAGCCCAAGTCCCGATTTCACCAACGTTTGTTAGTATTAACGGCTTGTTAAAATACAATGCCTTCTCATTCATTGACAGGAAACACGAGAGGGATAACATGATATTTAATGAAGGATTAACTTTAAAATGTGTTTGGTGAAATTGGGACTAATACACAAACTAGTTAACGTGGCGCTCAAGTCATTCCGCCAAGCAGTGACATGGACAGCGTGTGTAACTTACGGTCGTTAGGGTTTCAATTTGGGACGTAATCAAGATGTAAGTTACTCGCTAACGGAACTGGTTAGCGAAGGTTAAGCAGACTGTAGTGAGTCACGCATTACGTCACCACCGCGTAATGCATGCTGCTCGTGTGCTAGACTGGTCGGATGGGATCCTCGGCAGTGGTTTGTGTTGTAAACAATGTAAACTTAGGCCTTTTCGTACATTATAATAATAGCTCCTTTTCGTACATTATAATAATAGCTCCCCTCACCGATTTCGGTGTCGGTTGCCGATTTCATTGAAACCAGGCCAGCTACGCATGAGTCCTTTTATAGTGGCCAAGTATGTTAAGACACTCTCTCTTCCTTTTACTCTTATAACCCTGTGGGACGGTAAACCGACACGACTGGCGGGAGATCAGGCGCAGGACCGACTTTTTACATGCCCATCCGACGCATGGATCATCTTTCTTATCAGACAATCGGGTGATTACGATTAGTCTGCATGGTCCTAACTAAACTTGGAAGCAACATTTTGTTCCAACCTGGGAGTAATCGAACCCGCGACCTCCGGGTCGAGAGCGAAGCTCTGAACCACTAGACCACGGAGGCGACAATACATTATTTCGTACATTATTGTATGCACATTGCACATAGTACGCCAATCCATTTGAAAGTTAGCAAGCAAAGTAATCGAATGTCAATTGTACTGGCGCTGTCAAGCTTCTCATACAATTGACTTTCGTTTACTTTACATTGTAATGTTTCTGTTTGGGCTGCAGACGCTGCAGTATTCTCCGGGCGAAGTAAATGCTGTAGTGCCTGCGACATACGGTTTTTAAGGTGTTGCCCAGCAGTAGGGTGTTCTCGCAACATAGCCAGCCTAGTCCCTCCCCGCACCTCTTTACCTGGAAATCGAACCTGCACCTTGTCGAGTGCGAATCAACGATCTACCGACTAGGCTACGGACGCTCTTGTAAAGTATAATATTATATTAATCAGACTTGAGGAAATCGGTGAAAATTTTGCCCAAAGATTCCGTTAATCAACGTATCTTTACCACCCCTTATCATTTACTTGGAACAAGAAAGCTGCTTTCTCAAGTTATGCGGAAATGGCGTGTTAATAATTTTTACTAAAATGGGATATTTAAACGATTCTGCGGATGAAACTGACCCGCGCATTTAAATGGGTTTCGAGCGCGGATCGGAACGACGCGTGTAGTTCCCTACGGTCCGAAATTTACGGGAGAAGAGCTATTATATTATTATCGTCCCACGAATGGTTAAGAAATAATCGTGAGGAATCCCCAGTGTCTCAAAAGATTGACAGTCTTCGAAGACCCCTGAATTAAGTCCGCAGTTAGCGTGGTAGACTATAGCTCAACCACAAGAATGAAGACCTCCAGCATCGAAGATGTTGGTCGATAATAACATCTACGGACGCTTCACACCACGTCAATCTGGCCCCGTGCTAAGTATCCGAAGAACTTGTGTTACAGATACCAGACAACGGAAATATATATAATATTTTTATACTATACACATATTTCAGATTTTTATTATATTATACACAAATTTAATACACAACCCAGACCCAGGAACATTGAAAACTTCTTTGTTCCCTCGGCGGGATTCGAACCCGCGACCTTTCGCTCGAGCACCAACGCGCAACCACTGCGCTACGGAGGTCGATGATGATGATGATGAGTGTAATCGGCCTTAGCATCATTTAATTGTTGGGTTACTCTATTTATGAGGCTACGAGCTAGTTCAATGACTTCCGAAAACACCGCTACGTTGGCTGATATTTGATAACGATTATAAGACGGAAGACGGAAAAAAGAAACATTATATTACCTACTTACGTCCGCGTTGTACAGAAATACGTGTATATTTGTCGATTTTGAATATTTACGGTAAAAACTTTCACTGTCTAAAACCTAAACCATCATCAACATTCAACATCGACTACGATTTCTGTACAACGCGTATGTGTAGGTAATAAAAAGTCATTCACAATACAGGGTGTAAGTATAAAGAACAGTCACTATAATTTTGGGATACGATTAGACTGCCTTTTCTCATTCTAGACATGTATTATTCAAATTTTTTTTAATGATTTTTTTGTTATTCTTGCGACAAAAAAAAACAAAGATTTTTTACTTTTAGACAAAAAATATAATAAACATACCTACCCTATATATTTCCAGAATGTGAAAATGTACTAAAATTATTATATACCAAAGTTATTGTAATTTGTAACTGGTCTTCTATTACTATTCTTTATTACGAATTTACGATTTTAAGAACTTAATTAAATACATATTTCAATATAATCTCAGTTACCATGCTGTTTCATTTGAGTACACGTTGCGTGCGAGCCGGACAACCTAAAAACCCAATCCACGGTATTGACTATTGAGTAACGAGATTTGTCTCTTAAAATAAATTTTATCGAATCGTAAACAAAAAAAAAATACATAATGCAACACACACAACAACTTATAATGCTTCAAATGTACCTAATTGTAACAAATTGTCTATGTATTAAAGAAATACAATGGTACTATTAAATGCGATTTTCGAATTTCGATTCGAGGTTCGAATTTTATATTTTTGTTTATGTATAATTTATATCTACGTCAACCACTGTTGACCAGCTGTTTAAGAGATTTTTGTACCTCTTTGTAGGTAATAGTTTAAAAAAAAACTATAATAACCCTTAATTGCATTGTCATTGGTCTTTGGTAAATTTCGAATTATTTAAACTTATGAAAAAGATAAAAATTGTGCTCAAAGATTCCGTTACATACATAGATACAACCCAAGCTTGCAAAATCGTGTTAAAATACGAGGTCAATCCCAACGTATCTTATTTTAATTACTCTATAACATAAAGCGCGTTGTGAGATATATTTGATAACAGATACATAATTGAATTAGTTACCTACATGTTGCCTACAAGCACAATACAATAGTACACATTAATTTTATTGTTAATTGCCTGTGAAAGTGCTTGGGTCGGGTGTAAGCTGGAACTGTGTGACTGTCTTGATGTCTCCGTAGTCTGCAGAGTCTTACGTGAGAACGTTACGTTCCGCCGTGTTCGTTGGAGCATTTCGTATTGAATATATTATTACACGATTAGGCTAAGAATGGTTTTGGCAGTCTATTAGCCTTTTTAGCCATTCTGGAACGCTTTTCAAATGTATGATCAAGTAAAATGGCATTCAAATTAACAACCCATATTGAACGCTGATTTGTGGAACATTATCAGAGAGAAAGGAACGGACAGATCTTTAAAGATAAAAATGAATTACTGTTCGTTAGTCTCGTTAAAACTCGAGAACGGCTTAACCGATTCGGCTATTTTTGGTCTTGAAATATTCGTGAAAGTCCAGGGAAGGTTTAAACGGTGTGAAAAATGCTGTTTGTATGCTCAACGAAGTGGGCAAGTAATTTATAATTACATCACGCTCACACTTGCCGGTTAAAATTCCACAGATACGGTTAATTCTAATCGTATGTCGACTAATCGGTGTCTTTGGTTGTTAATTTGATTGCCATGTTAGTTGATCATACATTTTAACAGCGTTCCAGATACCGGCCCTATGTGGTTTAAGTTATTTGAAGAAAGAAAAATCACAAGAACGACAAAGTCCTTATTTATTGTCCGACGTGAATGATTTGGGCAGAATAAATGACTTGAAAATTATAAGATCGAAATAAAAATAATAACAGTAGACAATAATTAATAATAATAAAATTATTTTGTAATAATAAATCATAATACAAAAGTAATTATAAATCAACTGATAATGATTATCTATAAATAATATGAATAAAATGTATATAATATTAATAATATTAATGCATTACATAATTGTATTAACTAATTTTTATTGTCATGAAGTTGCGTAAGAAATAAAAGGCTTTTTATTTTATTTATTTACTAGCTGACCCGTGTCCACTTCCTTGAGCTTACAAAGTTTTTAAACCTTCCCTGGACTTCCTCGATATTTCAAGACTAAAAATAGCCGAATCGGTTCAGCCGTTCTCGAGTAGGTATATAGTTTACATAGTTGGGCTTAAGTTTTCTGTGAGAATTGTGTTTCCTGGTTATGTATATTAAAGACCTCTAGTTTTTCGTACGGAGAACATTTCGTGATTACAACTTGGTCCGCGTGCTTCGCCTCTTTTACGCTTCACATAATTCTAATTTCGATAACAAATGTAATTTGAGACCTACACATAACACAATACTTTGTGGGGCCTCGGGGTAAATATAAGCTCCCCTAAGTGTGGCTGTATTGATCTAGTGTGCTTACCATTGGCTAAATGATAAGTACGCATGTTACGTTTTCTCCATAGTATTTAAAGAGTAGAGGATTGGACACTTAACAAAGGCTATGTCTAAAAAGCTGGAAGCGTTTTAAATGTGGGTATACAAGAGAATGCCAAAAATTTCTTTGAAAATAGCATTGTTCTAGACAAAATGGAGAAGACTAGATTGTACTTAGGTACAACGATTAAGAGAAGGAAACTAGAATATTTCGTACATATTATGCGCTACACCAAAATATATGAACTCCTTCAACATATAATGCAAAGCAAGGTGGTAGGTAAAAGGAAACCAGGCAGCAGAAGGATATCTTGGCACAAAAATCTTCGACAGTGGTTCGGAAAAAGCACCAAATCAGCCCTAATGTTCGCCTACCTCCCAAAGGAGACGGCTCACGGCACAATAAGAAAATAAAAGTTGATGTGCATTAGGACCTAAGTGTATGATGCTATTCCCTTTGCTCAAATATGGGTGTATTGATTCTAGTGTATGTAGGGAAATTGGTTGAGCGTTGGGTAATATAGTGAAATAGTTATATCTGTCTTGTTTAATACTATACGCCTGCCATGCCTTCGAGCTCATAGCCTTGCTTCTCGCGCTGGCGTGATGTTGCCCGGAGTTATTATATGACGAGTAACGTTGCCACTCTACCCCCCGGTTTCCCGAACGTAGTTAAATAAATGATCAACTAACATGGCATTCAAATCAACAACCTATATTAAACGCTGATTAATAATAATAATAGCTCCCCTCACCGATTTCGGTGTCGGTTGCCGATTTCACTGAAACCAGTCCAGCTACGCAGGAGTCGTTTTTATAGTGCAAAAGTGTGTGCGCAATACACAAGGACACTCTCTTTTCCTTTTACTCTCATAACCCAGTGGCCAGTGGGACGGTAAACCGACACGACTGGCGAGAGAACAGGCGCAGGACCGACTTTTTACATGCCCATCCGACGCATGGATCATCTTTCTTGTCAGACAATCAGGTGATCAGCCTGCATTGTCCTAACCAAACTTGAAAACAACATTTTTTGGTGTTTCAACGCGGGAATCGAATCCACGACCTCCTGGTCGAGAGCGAAGCTATGAACCACTAGACCACGGAGGCGCTTAAACACTTGCAAGATTTGTTAAAATTCCACAGATAAGTTAGTTCACCAAAGACACCGATTAGTTGACATACGATTTGAATCAGCGAGCGAGCGTGATGTAATTCTAAAATATTCCTTTCCGTTTGATAATATTCCACCAATCAGCGTTCAATAAGGGTCGTTGATTTGAATGTCATGTAAGTTGATCATTCATTTGAATAGTGTTTGGGAAACCGGGTGTTAATCTCTGCCTCCTTTCCTCGCCACTTCCCATACTACTCGTCGAGTGTGTGGCAGGCGCATTGGGTTTAGGAATTGAGATCTCGCGTCGTCTACGCGATCGATAATCGAATTGCGTGTCTCCTCCAAAGTCTGTAAAATCATCTATCGATTAAAATATGGATGGACGTTTGTGATTGCTTCACACAAAAGTACTGGATAGATTTTTATGAAGTTTAGTGCATGTTTCACCAAGCAATGTTAAAGTTAACGCCATGTTAAATATCATGTTACCTCTCGTATTTGTCAATGAATGGTATTTTAACATGGCCTTAACTTTAACATTGCTTGGTGAAACACGGCCTTAGCATGATAGTAGTAGTTTAGGTTCTGGAACAACACATAATATGTTACATTTGATCGTGAAAACATGTATTGTCATTTATACAATTTACATTATCCGATATGTACTCGCAAACAGTATTTGTCAGGGAATTTCGTTTACCGTATACCCAACCGAACGTGCACAATTCAAACTAACTAGCAGATAAACTTCTCCCACGTAATATTGTATTAACTAAAATGTGTTCTTTTTGCAGAACAAAGGTTACAAAGTAAAAAGCAACAAGTACAGAAATGGCTAAGGTATACGGAGCCGGGCGACGAATTGGAGCCGACGGCTTCGTCGCCCATGAAGCGTTCGTCGAGGAACCTGTCCGACGAGCTGGAGAGCGACGACGAGGACAACCCGCTGCCCGAGGAGGTGTTGACCACGAACTTGGGGCTGGACATCGTCGTAGTGGCTACAAAGGTCAGTCCATACTGGGGCCTACTCTCAAAACTGATTCAGATTCGATCGTGCCGCGTACTCCCGAATAAATTGACGTTTGTTTATTTTGATTCTCAGCCGTACTCCCCAAACTGATTCGATTTTAATTCAGATTCGATCGTGCCGCGTACTTTACTGATATGGTCGGGAGTACAAAAAGTTACGATCTAACGATTTTCAAAGTAATCCATCAAATAAAATACCAAAAACCGTTGAGATCGAACTGATTCGATTTTCGATTCTGCCAGGAGTAAGCCTTTATCACACGTTAAGGCTTTATCACACTAGCTTCTGGCTTATATCTAGAGGAAGTGGAGCGGGCGCTGTGATGAATTATACGTTACGGCCCGCAACGAATTCGCTGCGAGTCCGCGGCGTGTACGTTGCGTAACGTATAGGTTTCCTTGTATAGGTTATCCCTCTCCACTCGCTATTATCTCAATAAGGTTAGAATAAGCTTTTAAAAATAATAAAAAAATCTAACCTCCGATGCTAAAACTATAATGCTACCTTATGAACTTGAAATTTTTCTTTGTTAGCTATCTTTGAACTTGGCTGGACACAATCTATATTATGTTGTATGTGCCACTCTCTTGGCTGACCCTCAATACTTTTAGATAAGTGTTTACTCAAGCTACCTTTCTGGCCTTTCAGACTGACTACATGAGCACCCTGGAGAAGGAGCACGACTACCGCGACGAGCACTTCGACTTCATGCAGCAGTGGGTCCGGCGGTTCTGTCTGCGGTACGGCGCCGCGCTGTTCTACACCAGCGCCAAGGAGGACAAGAACTGCGACCTCCTGTACAAGTACCTCACGCACCGGATATACCGGCTGCCCTTCCGCACGCCCGCGCTCATAGTCGAGAAGGACGCGGTGCTTATGTGAGTAACTAGCCCTGTCAATCAATCAATCGTTATTTAATGGATAATGTACTGGGGGATGTTCCCCACGCCCGCGCTCATGGTCGAGAAGGACGCGGTGCTTATGTGAGTAACTAGCCCTGTCAATCAATCAATCGTTATTTACCGGATAATGTACTGTGTGACGTTCCGCACGCCCGCGCTTATAGTCGAGAAGGACGCGGTGCTTATGTGAGTAACTAGCCCTGTCAATCAATCAATCGTTATTTACCGGATAATGTACTGTGTGACGTTCCGCACGCCCGCGCTTATAGTCGAGAAGGACGCGGTGCTTATGTGAGTAACTAGCCCTGTCAATCAATCAATCGTTATTTACCGGATAATGTACTGTGTGACGTTCCGCACGCCCGCGCTTATAGTCGAGAAGGACGCGGTGCTTATGTGAGTAACTAGCCCTGTCAATCAATCAATCGTTATTTACCGGATAATGTACTGTGTGACGTTCCGCACGCCCGCGCTTATAGTCGAGAAGGACGCGGTGCTTATGTGAGTAACTAGCCCTGTCAATCAATCAATCGTTATTTACCGGATAATGTACTGGGTGACATTCCACACGCCCGCGCTCATTGTCGAGATGGACGTGGTGCTTTAACTGAGCAACTGGCACTGGCCAATCCTAGTCTGATTTGAAAAATTATTAATATTTTTTTTTGGATAGTCCATTTATAGAGGAAGGTTTCAGGCTATATAACATTACGCTGCGATCGATAGGAGCGAAGCGTCCGTGAGAAATATTCCAAAAACGGGGAAAATTATTCACATTTGAGGACTTTCGTTGCGTGCGCTGCATAAACGGTTTACGCTACTTAAAAATATGCATGAAAGAACAATAGTTCTTTCATGCATATTTTTAAGTTGGTTTTTGTTATTATGACTATTAAAAAGGAATACCTTTTTAATAGTCATAATAACAAAAACCAACGTGAGCAATAAAAAAATAATCGCGATAGTGTTGCCGACAACCACGCGAACGAAGTCTCGGGTACAGCTACTACTTTATAAAGAAAACTATGAAACTTGACAATTTTTAAAATTGTTGTACTAACTTATCTCATATTACAGAATAGGATTTACTCAATACAATATGTATTGAGTAAGATGAGTTTTAACATAAAAGTGTTCTTGTTGCATCATATGTTATGAGTTTGTTATTTTATTGATTGCACATAAACTTTAGCGCAATAGTTTGATTGATTGAACCAGCTAATCTTTTGACGTGATGTATGTTGAAAGGCCATACGCCATTATTACTAACGAAATATTATTTACCCGTTACTGTTTTTACTTTTGACCTGTCTACGCCAAAGGGTGGGTTATTTTTTTTTATTTTATTTAATAATTTATTGCACACAAGAAAATTTTACAATAATACAGTTTACAAAGAAAGACGACACAAAGGTACTGCTTATTTCTAAAGAAATTTCTTCCAGCAGCCCTACGGAGAGAGATGGTATAAAAGATAGCGGATAGGACGTGCACAATTATAAATAAAATATTACCTGTAATATAACCATAAAATATTATAATAATAATATATAAGTTTAATATCATAGTACTAATCATAAATAATATAATAAATACTTAATACAATAAATATAATTATAGGTATAATACATACATATATACATACATAAATTAATGGCGGTATTTATATGGACTGAGATTTGAAAAAGTGCTCTTTCAAGCGTCTTTTAAACTCAGTAATGGTGGGACTGTCACGAATGGTGTGGGGAAGCGAATTCCACAATCTGACTGCATGAACAGTGAAAGAGTAGGAATAGAAGTTGGAGCGATGGGATGGGATGGAAAGAATAGTTCTATATTATAATAGACATTAGACCTACAAGGGGTATCGAGAGGTCGAGAAAAGTTAAATCGGTCGAGAAGATAGGATGGAGAAAGAGGATTATATAGAATATTATAAAGTAGACAAAGGATATGAGAGTTGCGACGAAGGCGAATAGGGAGCCACCTGAGTTTCAACCGAAAGGCTGATATGTGATCGAACTTTCTCAGTCCTAACACAAACCGAATACAAAGGTTCGGTAAGCGTTCCAATTTTGTTAGCAGCTCCTCGGTGATGTCCAGGTAGCAGGAGTTGGCATGATCAAGGATTGGGAAAATTAGTGTCTGGATAAGGAAAATTTTGGTGTTTATGGGCAAAAAGTTTGGGAGGCTTCTTAAGATGTGCAACGAATGGTGGACTTTTCTACTTACTTCACAAACCTGCTGATTCCGAGACAGATCGCTATCAAATACCAAACCCAGGTTTTTTGCCGTATTGGTGTAGGCAATGATGTTGCCATCATACATCACATTGGACACATTATGTAAACATCCGAGTCATATATTTGCTGATCATTGGATCATAGCCTGCGATTTGTTAGGATTGACCAACAGATCGAAAGACTTAGCCCAATTCGCTATACGCTGTAGATCGGCGTTAATTTCAGTTAACTTTCAGAAGTTAGAAGATATCAATTTAGAAATAGTGTCTATAAAAACAGAGAATAAAAGAGGAGAGAGAACGCCACCATGAGGAACACGTCCCGCTTCGATATCACACCAATCCGAGGTAGCCTCGTCAGAGCGGACACGTTGCGAGCGTCCCCGAAGATAGGAGTCGAACCAGGCTATCACTGAGGAAGAAATGTTAAGAGAGCCAAGGACGGAAAGGAATATGTCAAAATCTACAGAATTGAAAGCACTGCTAAAATCAAGTAGTACCAGAATGGAGACACATTTGTTCTCCATTGCTAGACGGAGATCGTCAGTAACTTTTAGCAGCGCCAACATGGTTATGTTTTTCGAGAGTATATATGTATGCAAAATTGCATACAAACATACGTACTATGCATATTTTCTTGTAGCGATGTCATTTTATATTGCTGTCTTGTATTAAGAATCGAAATATCTATTTCAGACCTGCGGGCTGGGACAGCATGAAGAAGATCAGCATACTGTACGAGAACATGCAGTCCTGCAAGCCAGACGACTACTACCGTGACGTCATCGTCCAGCCAGCTACTAGAAAGGTAAACATCGTTTTTAACCCTTGAGGAATACAGATGTGTGGTAACAAAGTAGAGAATTAAAAAATGTTACAATAGCTCTGTATAGTTTGTACTAAGTACTGTAAATAAGTTCACCAAACTGCTTTAAACGCGCCTAATGCAAAACCCCTATTCGACCTCTCTATATTTCTCTTTCTATCTCTCTCTCTTTCTATATCTCTCTTTTTCTTTTCTCTCTCATTTAATGTTGGAATAGTACATCAGAAGGTAGTTCAGCCTACAACTTACTTTTAATTTTATCATTATGTCGTGGACATTGAGATGTTTGGCCAACATTGAATGCTACGCGCGATATTTGTTTATAAGAGATATCCAGTATCCAGAGATGTCCAGTATCAACTGTACATAATAATTGTAAATTAAGTAATTATTTTAATTAGTAACGGAGTAATTGTATAAATATATACCTCATATATCGATTGAGGTGCTTATGTGAAGTAAATATACAACATGTAACATTCGCCTAATTTATGCGGTTGAAATTTTATGCGGAGCGGGGTTGAAAGTAACATTTGAAGACATGAATTGATGATGATATCATTTGGCAAGAAAATTTTACCCAAAAAATTGAGTTCAAACTTTCACTTAAATATTTTAGGATATGTAGTAACGTATTATTTACATTGATTCTAGAGATGGACCTTTAGATTAATGTACTTAATACTTAACGACATATTTTAAAATGTTTAAGTGACAGTTTGAACTCAATTTTCTCGAAATCTGAATTTTGCTACATATCACCTTCATCCATTCATGTCTTAATTTATTATTTATTACACACAATGAACGTCCAACTCATACCTCGTTACAGAGCGGCGGGCAGCGGGAAGCGGAGGTGCTGGCGGAGGACGAGCAGGCGTTCCTGCAGCGGCAGCTGAGCGCCCTGCAGGCCGGAGCGCCGGCCCCGCGCGCCGACTCCCCGCTGCGGGCGCCGCGAGCACCCATAGGTATAATCACTATTATAGCAGATTTAACTAGATGACTGCGACGTATATATGGCCCCGGAGTGTTTAACTTGCTCACCGTGAGCAGTGACAAAACTCGCACTAGGCTCACTGGTCCGACTGTGTCAATTTATTCGTAATAAAAGCGAGAATAACATAGGCTAGAAAATGTACGTAGTCGAATGAGAGTTTTTCATAAAAACTGCAGCTGTATTTTTAATTGACCGCTTTATTTTTTTGTTGTTTTGGATTTGTATGTGTTACACACAATTCACTTTTCCTATGTCATCCACAGACGCCAAGTTGACACCCGGAGCGCCCGGCAACGAGGGCGTCCTGGCCAACTTCTTCAACTCCCTGCTGTACAAGAAGACCGGATCCCCCGGGAGGGCGGACGCTCCGGCCGCGGCCGCGAGGTCGGACGCCGCGGCCGAGCTGGACCGCCTCACGAGGGCGAAGCGCCCGCCGGCCACGCCCCCCGCGCCCGCGCCGCCGCTGGACCTGTCGTCATCCGACTGCTAGCCGCAGGTAATTTACTTTAACTATCTAGAGTTTTAGACTATAGTAAGTAAAAATTTACCTGTCGTCATCCGACTGCTAGTAGGTAAAAATTTAGGGAAAATAATGAAGTACGAATGGACAGGGATCATTTTGGGCAACAAGTTCATCTATTCAATATATTTGATTAAAAATATTCAGTTGGAGTTCCTCTAAAATGCAATTTTTTTTTTTTTTTGTTGATTTGAACATGTGGGCCAGACTTGTATGAAAACTAATTGTCCTTTACTCTTTTAAAACACGACTTAATTTTAAAAAATTTTAATGACTAAAAAGTAAATAATACCTATCTATATTGTGTACCTTTTTAAAATGAGAATTAATGGAAATAAATAAAATACCTATTTACTATATACCACACGATATCAGATGAATTTACTAATTACCGTCGTTTGTTTTCAGATCGAGTAGAGCGCCGCCCGCGCCGCGGGACCACTTATCGCTGGCTTGTACTTTGGACACATATTTACTGCGTGTCCGACCACGAAACCTCTGAGATTCTTCATGTGATCGCTTATTCCGTGCACCCTCCGTCGCCACGGGGCGAGGCGACAGCCGTGAGATGTACATTTATATGGAATTTTTACTGTATCTATAGTTATGGCGTTCTTTCGCGTAAAAAGACAAGAAACGCTTATTATGGCAGCACGCGAACGCCACAAACTTCCACCATGCTACAGAAATGAAGCGAGGCGGAGAGTTTCCTTAGTAATTGTTTACGTGTAATATGTTTTACGATATTAAGTATTTATTTAATTAATCTACGTTTGAGTTGAGCGACTAATGCTCGGTGGACACTGGTGTACAAAATACATTCACACCGAGCGTACTTACGTTATTGGTTATAAAGCTACATGCGATTGTTTGAACACAGAATTGAAATATAAAATCTGAATAGAAATAGTGAATCAAACGAGAGTAGGCCTCGCTAACTTATATTAATCATCATAATAATAACAACAAGTTGTACTCCTTCATCAAATTATCCTAAAATATATTTAGTACTAACGTAATTCTGTGTTCAAACAGTTGAATATAAAAAAATATAAAAAAACATACAGACGAATTGAGAACCTCCTCCTTTTTTTGGAAGTCGGTTAAAAACGAGTTTTGTTTGTTCGTGTGAAGAGGTGTGTCGTGCACAATATAGTCACGGATTTTGTACAAAACATCATTTCATCAATGTTAGTTAATTCCTTAACTCAACGGATACATAACATAAAGCATAGATCACACCGCAGGCTCATAGTCTAACGATTACTATGTTATTACATACTAGAGTACTAGAAAATATTAACATAATAACATATGATAAAGTTATATAGGTTTTCAATCATAAAATAAAAAATACACTTTTGTACAAAAAAAAACATTGATCTAAATTTGAAAAATATGTAGTATTTTTAATTTGAAATATAAAGTATTGGTATAATATAATGAGTTATTACAGGCTATTTATGTAAATTTAGATAATTATTAGTTTGTAATGGTGACCTTTGTGTTTTGTCGAAACATTTCAAAAAACGTGATGATAAGAAAAATATACAAAAAGGAAAAAAAACCAGTCGCAGATGTAATTATTATTTATTTGATATGTGTAATGTTGAATTATCGAATTGTTTATGTTTGGTGCAATACAAAACATTCCAAACTTGGTTTGGTGCTTTTTTATTACAGTAAAAGTCTATCTTAATAACTGGAGTTTTATTTGATCTTGCCCGTTGCTCTCTGACTGTTTTTAGCACTAAGGTCACTATTATATCCGAATTAGTGAGTTTTTGGTTGGCAAATTTGATAAGTAACATTGTTGCAGTACTTAAACATCGTTTAATCGTTGTTAGTTTGTTCATGTACTATAATATATTATATCTATAATATTATAAAATACTTGTGATATATGTATGGCTGAAATTATTGACATCCTAAACATGTAGGTATTTGCGCTATCTTAATTCACTACTTTTAATTAACTTTTAAAACGATTTAACTTAACTTGAGCTATCAGAAATGGGTTTGTACTATAATAAATAGTGTTATTCATATAAATTGAGGGCAAAATGTTTAGCTAACAATTTACACACTGCGCTTAGGTTCAATTTATTTATTCGAGAATGTTGTTTATGTGCTTGCTAAGAAGAGTTAAGAAATCCTACTGTTCTCTCAAAAATTATTTTGCTCATCTAGTTTTAATGCTATTTCTTATGTACTAGTCAAAACCTTTTTAAATTTACTATAAAATTATAAAGAGAAAACTTGTAACATTATTATCTACATATAATGTGTGTGAGCAAGAGGCAAGTTTATCCGTTTTTCTCTTTCGTTTTGACTGTTATCCCTGTTGCGTAGCTTCAATTGGTGTGTAATTCTGTCTGTGATATATTTTTTACAAATTTCTAACCAGCATCTGCTAACTTACTTATTACTTATCCATGAACAGTCTGTATGTTAAAAAACACAATGTAGAACAGCTTCAGGCATTTTTTTAACAGAATATCGATCAAATGATATGACTACTTAGTTTTTGGCTGATATTCTAGTTATAATATTTTAAGTATTCAGATAATGTTATCGAAATGTTTGTTCCTCAAGGGCCTTTATTGTATATTCCCTAACACCCCTTGTCTTTGAACTCAAAATAACAGTAGAGGTGGACTCGTGAACAACGCTTTCATGAAACAATAATCAATTCCGAAGTCTACCTGTTTGTGTGTGATGAATAAAGGGGTAATCGATGTTAATACCAAGGCATAGTGATTTATTAATGAATTCTCAAGTGAAGTATATAATTAATAGTTTTATACGATTTTATTAGTTAAGTATTAAACACTTTTGGTTGTTAAAAATTTATTTAGAAGCTTATCAATTTAATAATTTATTAATAAATATTAATCACATAATAATAAAATTTAACATAGAATATCTTATACAGATTCAGTTGAAATTAAGCTTTGAATAATAGTTGATCTAATTCGAAGATAGTAATTGGCATCCTTATAATGCAATTTAAAGTTATTTGCTATTGTATTTTAAAGTATATTCTATAATTATTAAATGTAACAATAACTAATTATCTAAGTGCTAATTTCATTTACACTTGGTGATCGTTATTATATACCATGAAATCTCTCTCATTCTTCGTATTAATGAAAAAGATGGCATGGCATTGAGAAAAACAAATGATTAACAAGCGTTGGTGAAATTGGGACTGAGTAGCCTTAATAGTCATAATAATATTTATTATTCTAGGAGTATGAGACAAGTTCTTTCACTCTTTTCCAGTACACATGTACCATAGGCGACAGTTTCTACCACACTCTTCCCTGTAGATCGCTGTACAGAGTGATTGATGTGTAGGGGTACTTACTACATTCTTATCATTAGCTACCGTTGTACAGATTACAAAATAATATTATTTTGAGTAAATAAAAAGCATTAAAAATGTATTTTCGTTTTATTATGTTCTATTAATACTATTATTGTCAGTAAAATGTTTTTGGTATTCCGATTAGAAGACTGCTACGAAGGTAATAGGTTTAAAGTAATGTGACTCTCTATATAGGTACTAATAATAATCTTTGAATGTGACGCAGGACGCTGCACGTTGGTGATTTTGCAAAAAAATTTATCGTTTTTTTTTAGGAAATTGGTATTAGCAAAGGTTTATCTAGGGCAGGAAAATTTATTACATTAACAGTGTTGTTAATTATTAATAAAATATTAAAGCATAGCAGCTATTAAAGAATAGCTACCTATTGCATTTTATTTCTTTTACTTTCAAGCTCCATGTGATAATTGAAATATCTGTGGCAAAAATACAATTTAAGTTTAAGCTGTAGCATAGAAAATAAAAAAACAACTTGTCAGCCTGTGTTGTCAAAAATTGACATTGACATGTTTGACAATAGACTGGTGAGTGTTGTCATGTGTCAGCTTATCAGACATCAGTCAATAGATTTCAATTTTCATTGCAATTTGCAATTTTCATTACAATTTGGACTGTAAAAACGCGTGTTGTGTGGATGTGTGGCTAAAGTGTCGGAAAATTGAAGTGGAAAGTAAATTAATCGATAATAGTTAACGTGTAGTGCAATACTTCATTTAGTGTGAACGTGTGGTTTGGATTAAATCAATGAGTGAAACAAAACTATTGTGTGCTAGTTTAAGCGTATCAGTATTAAATAATACCTTGTAGCTGTCTATCGGTTTATTATGTGTCATTTCGTGTCATAAACTCGTAAAATATAAAAAGTGGCGGACTTAAAAATGGGTCAGAGTCCGAGCTCTGTGAGGAGTAAGGGCAGTCGGAGATCCTTCAGAATGTTCGTGCGACGGTCGAAGCACAACAAGTCTAGTTTAAGTCACACGTTCAGTCTCCCGCCATCGGAGGAGTACCCTGAGCTGATGAACGTGAACACTGCAACAGAGGAGCAGCTCATGACTCTGCCGGGAGTGAACAGGCAGCTTGCGCGGGAAATCGTTCGCCATCGGCAGATGATAGGACGGTTCAAGAGGGTGGATGATCTAGCCTTAGTGTCAGGTGAGTTGATTATTCATTATTTAATAGTGAAATAATAAAAAATATAAAATAATGAAAAATGAATATGTTCTATAGCTATTTAAAAATCCTAAAAAGGTTGCTGTAGTCTTAAAATAGATTATCTGCTAGATTAGCTACTTTGTAAATCAACTCACCATTAGTAATTATTTTTGATTCTCAAATATAGGTATTTATTAGTACCTATAGGTGAAAAATTGCTGTAGTATTGAGCTGGTTTAATAAATATTATTTGTGTTATGTTGGGTTATAGAAGTTAGTTATAGAATTCAGATTTAAGTAATTTGCAATTTTACAACAAAAACAAACTGTACAATTAATTCTTACAGGTTTATACACATGTAAATATAATATAAGTATAGCCATATATTTTAAACAGTTATTAAAGACATTACCCATATTTAACCAACAAAAAGCATACCAAACCTGAGTATTCAAAAGTGAAACAAATTTAAAAGTTGACACAAAATATAATTCCTTGACCCCTATAGGACCATTGTTAAATTTTTTTGTTCATGTAACTAAAATAAAGTATATCTGTGTAATAAATTATACATACCTACTTAACTGTGTTACATAAAACTTATCTTTTATATTATTTAATTAGGTCAATAATGATTTTGACAAGGCTGCATTATATTACAAGTACACTGCACTTTATAGCATTTATTGTATCATCAGTCTATTAGTCAAATAGTTTATTAATAGTTTCTTGCTTGAGGAAGTGTTTGTTGTTGATAAGGAAGGTACACAATACAAACACATATAAACCTCTAGTCAGTAATTAGTCTTTTGAATGTTTTTTTTTTATTTTTTATTTATGTTATTGTAGCTCCCTGGTAAACAAATAATGTAAAATATAATTATTTAAGTAAGTACCATTAAAACATATCCTAATTGTTATTTTACATTTTGCTTATCTTTTTGATTTTCTTTGTAATGAGTAAGTAAATAAATTTAATATTCATATTGATTGACAACCCAATTATGGCAGCATTTTCAATGCAAAAGCTATATATACTATAAACAACAGTCACTATACCATTTATTTGTGAAAGAGTTCCAAATAAAAAAAAAGCTGGCCAAGTTGAGTCAGACTCACAGTATTATATATTTGAGTTTCAACTCAAAACAAACTCTAAGCAAACATGTAATAAATAAAAAAATATCTAAATAATTTTATTACATTAATATGTACTATAAGGACGTTCCTTAATCCTTTGTACCAAATTTCAAGATTCTAAGTTAGGTTAGGTTAGTTACCCCTGACTTAGCGTGTAACATTCCTATCACACATAACAAATGACCTGATGACCTTGTAGATCTGAACCAATTTCCACCAAACATAGCTAAGAACACTCAACTGATATACCTTTCAAACAAAAAACCGCATTAAAATTGGTTCATCCGTTTACAATACACATTTCCACAGACACGTCAAATTTATAACACCCCGTAGCTTTTATTACCATTAAAAATGATCCTTGTAATTTATTGCCAACTAGACATCCTAATATGTTCTAATGTTCATTACATTACTACTTTCTTTTGTTCTAGGCATAGGAGCCGAAAAGTTGGAGCTGTTGAGACCAGAAATATGCACAAACACAAAAAAGCTAATATCTCGAGCGAGTTCGTGTACATATTCATTAGATAGCTTCAGAATTCCGGTAGAGAACAAATTATGTTCTGTTAATTCATCTAGTGTTTTCCAATTGCAATGCGTCCCTGGCCTCAATCAAGAAATTGCGGCGAACATCGTCGACTATCGCAACAAGAAGGGTCCGTTCAAGTCTCTAGACGACTTGATAAAGGTACGAGGCATAGACATAGTGAGACTGAGCACCGTGAAGGCGCATTTGAGTTTGGAGCCGAGGAAATGTGAGAGCGTGCAGCAGTTAGCGAACGGGAACGGCAACCTGGCGAACGGTTGGAGCGGGTCACCCAAAAATTCGCAGTCGAACGAAAGCAAGACACCAAAGAGTCCTCACAGAAAGAGCTTGTCGTCCCCAGCTAAATTTCCAATCACGTTGCCAAATGGCTTCGCCACGGCACCGGTGAACGACATATTAGATCTGCTGTCGGCGTACTCCCATCGGCCAATAGTTGAGGAGGTGTTCATGTACGAGAGGTGCGGGCTGCGGTGCTGTCGGATAGCGTCCTGGAACCTGCACCAGCTGAACAGGGACAAAATAACCAACCCCGGCGTGAGAGAGGTGGTCTGCAGGACCTTATTAGAATATAGGTGAGATGTTAATTATTCTTACTGATAATTAAAATTGTGTTTATATGGTACCTAATTCTCATTTCGTGCCCAAACGGCTGAACTGATTTCGTTGAAATTTGGCATACATGTAAATTAGATGTTAGACTTTTTGGTTTCAAAAATGTACGATTGCGGGATAATATAGTTTTTCGTTCTAGCCGAAGTTGCGCAAAATCTTGTAGAATATAAATTAACAATAATTTATTTTAAAAAATAGTACATTAGGCTAAAAAAGCATCACAATAAACTAAATTAAAATTTTAAAAAAATCCCCCGTCTTAGCGTTTAACCTATCAGACCTAACAAACGACCTGATGACCCTGAATATCTGAACCGATTTCCACCAAACATAACTAAGAACACTCTCGACTGATATACCTTTCAGACAAAACAAAACCGCATTAAAATCGGATCATCCGTTTGGAAGCTACGATGCCACAGACAGACACATTTACACGGACACGTCAAACTTATAACACCCCGTCGTTTTCGCGTCGGGGGTTAAAAGTAAATAAAATATTAGATAATTGCATCTGAACTAAATATGATCATTTCAGGCCATAGAGTCTTCCAAACTATGAATGTTTCCTGACACATCTCCCTCCGCAGGATAACAATCCTGGCCGTCCAGGACGTGTTGGACGAGGAGGCGCTGAAGATGATCTGCGACGAGCTGAACGCGCCCGCGCTGCGCCGGGTGAAGGAGTACAAGAGCATGTCGCACTCGTGGCAGTACTGCGTGCTGCCCGGCCACATGTGAGTACCTCACTCATGATAATAATGCCTCCCACACAGATTTCGGTGACGGTGGCCGGTGTCATTGAAACCAGGCCACGCAGGAGTTATTTTATAGTGCCCAAGTGTCCTTCTTCCTTCACTCACGTAGCCCAGTGGGACGGATAAGCGACACGACTGGCGGGAGATCAGGCGCAGGACCGACTTTTTACATGCCCATCCGACGCATGGACCATCTTTTATGTGTCTTGTCTGAGAATCATGTGATTAGCATGCATTTTCCTAATTGGCAATTGGCATGCGTGATAGAATGAGTAACGCGTCGCCACGACAAACGTTTATTAGTTCACTTTAATTCATTCTTCGCTCGATCATTCAAAATCAGATTGAACTTTGTATAGTCATTGTTTTGTTACGTTACGTTTTTTTGTTGAACCTTCGCAATTTAAATTGATTTTACCTACCTACTTGAGAAAACTGTTTTTAAAATAACAATAACACTAAAAATATTCGAAAGCAAAGCAAGCGTTCTAATATAAAACAAGTTTATCTTAAAAATCGTAATCTGTATTTATTTGTACGCGCTACAGTCAACCAGTTTTAGTAATCAGTCACTGAAGACATGGATGGATAAATAGCAATATTCTGATTTCGAGAAAATTGCGTTAAAACTGTCACTAACATTTTAGAATACGTTGTATAACGCAATAAGTACATCGATGTACTTAATACGTTACTACATATATCCTAAAATGTTTAAATGACAGTTTAAACTAAATTTTATGGGTATTTTTTTTTGCGACATATCACCTTCATCCATTCTTGTCTTCAGCTGTGTAGAGACCTAGGATTTTTTACAATTTATGTTTCCAATGGGACAATAACACGCAAATATTCGTATTATGTAAGTTTCGCCACAAGACCGAATGCAAACGTAGACATTGTTCAAAACCACTTGATCGAGACGCCCGCCGGCAGCCACCTGACGCTGATAGCGGCACTGATAAGTGATAAGCGATAAGGTCGCGGGGTCCTTCACATCGCACGTGATCTGGTATTAATATACCAGTCGACCTTTGTACTGTTCATTGACGCAACGTATTGCTGCTGTGTTCGCGAATTCGTCTGCACGAAATAGTGAAAAAAAAACTTATCATTGGTATTCCTCGACTGGGCTATCCAACTCCTGAAAGACTTTTTAAGTCGTACGTAGTTTTCCTGAGATAAGCGCGTTCGAGCAAGGAAATAAACTAATTCTTCTGCTTTATTGCTGCATATTATGTCCTCTTGTTATGGTTGGTTAACTTTCAGTCTAGTGTATAAATAATAGCTCTCCACACCGATGTCGTTGTCGGTGGGCAGAATTTTTAGTACTATAAAATGTTAGTGACTTAAGAGTGTATGAAGTACAAGGACACTCTCTTCTCCTTTTACTCTCATAACCCAGTGGGGCGGTTAACCGACATGACTGGCGAGAGAACAAGCGCAGGAACAACTTTTTACATGCCCATCCGACGCATGGATCATCTTTCTTGTCAGACTTGGAAACATAATTTTTGTTGTTTCAACTCGGGAATCGCACCCAGGACCTCTGGGTCGAAAGCCAAGCTCCGTAGCACATCACCACAAAGGCGTGCATAAATAAATAGAACCTAAGATAAGAAAAGATAAAAACGCGATCTCGTTCGAAAAATATTATCGCTGGTCCCATTCGAGCTCGGTGCCCAGCTAGGTAAACTGATCATAAAAATATCATGATGCAGTTTTCGTTTTTATATAATTCGCAAGGTCCTTCCAGCATATTCCGCTATTTCGGATTTGCCCGTTTATTATTCACACTGTATAGATTTTGGTGTATTAATAAGAACAATAATAGACATTTATTCATAACACATTTGGACACGGGAGATAGGTATTCAGGTGATAGTGCAAATTGCACCTGTGGGCGCTCGCTCCTCTATCGATTGTACCCGGGCGGCCCGGATGAGCTCCGTTCAGACTATTCTTCGCGAGGTCAGCTGACATGCATAACTCTTTTATGATATATACGATTTTCATAGAAAATTTGGGTGAGTTCTGTTTTCAGGTATTGTTGGATTATTTTCAAAAACAACGCATTCGTGTTGCGTCTTTACGTTTGACTGAACAGCAAACCTTTTTATTTTGTGGTTCATTAGTTTTGAGCTTGGCTTTCAAATTACGAGGTCGTAGGTTCGATCCTCGCATCGGAACAACAGTGTTACAGTCGGATCAGGACAATACGGGCTGATCACCTGATTGACAAGAACGGTGATCCACGTTATTTTTTCAATCGTCAGATAACTTTTACCTGAGTAATAAATAGGTGACAGGTTGTGTATGAAAAGTTATACGACGATGGAAAAACTAGTGAGCCTAGTGCGAGTGTTTGTCACTGCTCACGATGATGAAGTTAACTACAATTTGTATGGCAACAGCGCTCCTAGTACCAAACTATGGGAACTAATTTGATGCCATACAAATTGTATCTAGTTCGTCCGTGATAAATTTAACCTAAAGGTAAACAAACCGAAATCATCAAAATTTTCACTTATTCACTTATTGTGCAAAGTTATCAACAATTTCACAGGTATATTAAAGAATAATTCTTCATTATCCAATTTATGACAATTAAACAATAATTAACAAAATATTTAAACATCAAATGAAAAAACCTTTACAGTAAATACCTATATACGCTATTTTGCCACTGCCAACTGTAGAATATAGTCTTTAGTCTATGGATTCATGCACCCAATAATAATATAATCATTGCGTTATTATTGGCTAGCATCACTGACTAATCTATGGTTGTGTCATAGACGACTTTGTTTACGATTGAGTTAAATTTATCTCGGACGTACTATAGTTACTTCGTCACCGTGAGCAGTGACAAAAAATTGCACTAGGCGATTAGCTCAAGCCGTTATCCGTTGACTAAGTAACTTGTCATGTTAATGTCGGCCCTGGCTTTCCACCGTCAGGTGTCCACCCACTTACGAATACTTTCACGAGGCACAGCTTTACTGAAAAAAGGTTGAAAACATTTTTAAAACACGCTTTTAATGACCTAGAAAGTAGCAAGTCACGCACGTGAATTATACCTAATTGCTTTAATTTGGTACCTACAGTATTTATTATAATATGTACGTCTAATCAATAATGCTGTCAGCAACAATGTATATTATATGTTTGACTATCTAGTGTGAAGTATGTAATCTGATGAAACCAGTAGTGTTGAAGTATTTCAAACGATTTGATTGCAAATTTAGATAAGGCGTTGATAATTAATTGATATATAATTATACTATATCACATAGTACCGTAGGACGTCTTTTTACTTTGAAATTTTGAGCTAAAGGCTAAACTAGAGCTGTAGGTGGTTAAAATCATATAAAATTAGAAACTATTTTGCAAAAACAATATATTCCAAGAGGCAGATCTGTTTTGATCGAGGATTTTATAAGAATACTCAGGAGCACATCAGTCATCACAGCTGATTTAATAACGGCTGGTTTTGAGTAAAAATACATTTTAATCAGCCGAGCGTAACAAGGTCTCAAGCGCAGCGGTTTTATGACATTCAACTTTTTTCTGTCAAAAACTCTACTGAGCACTGAATCATCTGCTCAGATTTTTATAATACTCTATATTATAATATTAGTCTTTTTTGAAACTTCAGAGCTAAAGGGTCCAAGGTGGCGATAGAAGTTAGTGTGGCCCGAAGTGTGTCGGCGACGGTTTAGTAATTTGCACGAACAAACAGTGATGAGTGACACTACTCGCTCGTCGCCACGTCACCTCGCCTTGAACTTGAGCTGCTTCTCTCGTACGTCGCACTAAAATACCCCCCTCGCCCGCCTCCTACATATGTTTTATTCATGCCGGCCACTTGATCTATTTAAATCTTCGTTGTCGAATTTTCACGCCAGCTGGATACTGATTGTTTTTTTTATATAAGGGTAGCCGTACACCACTGTCTATCGCCTAGTATGGACGCTGCCGATTGGATCTTTAAGAACATTTTGTTATGCCAACGAAGTCGTCAAATGAATGTTTTCATCCACCTATGCCCACTTACTTTGGTGTAATTTGGAAGAAATGCGTTCTTGGTGCCAAATATAACTTTTTTGAATCTCCTAAAACGTATCGCAGGCAATGCTCCTTGACTATTGAGGAGCTTATCACTTTGTTTGCGCACAGATAGAGGCAATTCTCAACTCTCAATCTTGGCTATCGTCAGATGCTACAGACTTTAATCCTTTGCCTTTAACACCTGGTCATTTTTAATTGCGGCGTTAATGTATGAAACATCAGAAAGAACTAACCCTGTATTGAGTATTGACGTTAGGCGTGCAGTTGTGTTTGTGATATATATGAACGAACTGCAGATGCAACATAACATGCCGATTGGACGGACAGTATAGTGTAGGTATGCCGACTGTAATGTGGAATTCACTCCTTCAATGAAGTATGAACGTTATCAGCCAGGGCCCAGGGGGCCTATTAAAAGCTCTTAATTCTAGCCAGTTTACGCCATAGAACATGGCTGCCTGGAATTTTCATATTACGATCACGTATAAACTGCATGATGACAGCTAGTAAGCAGACACGTGCCACTTGATTTGCTTCCGAATGTCACTTTCAGACAACCAAACTAGGGTGGATCCATTTAGAATAACATGTCGTTGTGATATGAAAAAGTCCAAGGCAGATTAAGACCGTATTACTGAATTGCCTGGAACCAGGCTGGTGTTGTAAAAGATCTAATACGGCCCCTGATTTCTGTTACAAATACAACGATAAGAATTAGTTGGTCGTTTTTTGTTTACTTTAATATCTCATTGAAATGGAACGGAGTAGAAGTAGGCTATCGAATCCCCACATGAGGAAGGAAGTGGGGACGTTAGAAGTCGATGATGATAATTAACCTCTAATTAGCTTCCTTCAGTAGGTTAGACGCTTTAATAGAAAAACCTAATAAGTGAGTTATTGTGGTATACAAGTTGCTATGCGAATTAGCTAATCTAATTAACTCCATACAAAACAATCTTGCCTTGGAACTTTAACACTAATTACCAAATATACACATACAACAACTCGAATAGGCTTCAACATTCCGTCGGATTTCTATTGTTTTATGTTAATTTGTAATACTGAATACATGCATATTACATGGTGAACGCTTTCCAAATTTCAAATTAATTATTTTGAGTTTCTCTATTCATAACGCTATTTGACTGTGATTTGAACCTTTGGTGTTATACTGCGATGTTTCTAAAATTAAAGCCCGTATTAATAAACAAGCCTCAAATTCGTTCTCAAGAATTGCGATCACAACCTCTACTTGAGCACTTGTTTGACAGATAAATTACTTTTAAAAATGAACAACTTTAGCTATGTTACTTTTTTTTTCTTTTTTAAAACGCGGAAATAAAATTTATTAAAATATAGATTATACTTATTTTAATAATTTACCATAATCTATTTTATGAGTATTATGTTTCAATAAACTAAATTAAAAATAAACTCCCGACTTAGCGTGTAACATTCCTATCACACCTAACGAACCTTATGACCTTGAAGACCTAAACCGATTTCCACGAAACATAGCTAAGAACACTCTCGACTGATATACCTTTCAAACAAAACTCATTAAAATCGGATCATCCGTTTGAGAGCTACGATGCCACAGACAGACACATAAACATTTACACAGACAGGTCAAACTTATAACACCCCGTCGTTTTTGCATCGGGGGTTAAAAAGAAAAAAAAAAAATTTAAGTTCTTGTGACCGAGTTTGACACTTGTTTATTAATACGTTAATGTCTCTCAAGAAACATTCTATTCTTATCATTCAGCTAAGGTGACACCGCGATTCACTGTGATTTAGGTGAGATTAGGTTCAAGTAGCTTTTGAGTATTCCACTGAACTCTTCTAAGATTTTAATGCGATAATTGTATTAACTGAAAATTCCTCATTGGTGTTCTGCTCCCATTGGTCTTAGTGTACTAGATGTATTATATAGCCTATAGCCTTCCTCAATAAAGGGGCTATCCAATACTTGAATAATTTTTTGAATCGGACCTGATAATAGTTCCTGGTATAAGCGAGTTCAAACAAACGAATTCTTCAGCTTCATAATGTGTACCACAATAACAAACTAACAACTATTACAATAAGTTACACAATAGTGTGTTGCGTTTGAGATCGACTCGAGTCTATTTATAAAGTGCACCTATTTATATATCAGTAATAAGTGATTACTTTTACAGTTGAGTTCTACTACATAATCGTTATGTAGGTAGATCGCTGACGTAGGTCATGACGTAGTACTCGACCTATTCAATAAAAGTGGCTTTATTTATTTAACAATTTATTGTGCACATAAACGATGAAAATATTACATTAAAGGAAGTACAAAGGTACTGCTTATCTCTAAAAGAAATTTCTTCCAGCAGTCATACAGAGATAAATAATACAATGTATGTTACGTTATATCTGAAACAATATACTAAGCTTTGTTTTTTTTACACAGGCTTTAAGCACTTAAGTATTTATGACTACACAAGTAACAGGTCAGGTAGGACAATCCCTTGAAGGTATAATATATTGGGCCAACGGCTATATGTATAACTCTAATTTAACTACAGGATAAAATAACACTAGGCTTTAATATAACCCAGACTATATGTCTAAAACATTAAGGGCGTGTTTCACCAAGCAATGTTAAAGTTAATCCTTCGTTAAATATCATGCTGTTCCTCTCGTATTTCCTATCAATGAATGAAATTAAAATAAACGATACAATAACAAAGATAATACATTGGATGCAGAATAATAATCTAAATGTTAATTTGACTAAAACTAATTACATTGAATTTAAGAATCGCGGAAATAAAATACTAAACTATAATATTAGGTACAATAATGAAACAATAAAAAAAGTAAAGGAAACAAAATTTCTGGGACTGTACATTGATGAAAATTTAAACTGGAAAGCACATGTAGAGCATGTATGTAGCAAGTTAAATAGATTTGTCTACGCTCTTTATAGATTGAGACGAGTATGTGCTCTACCTACTGTTCTCGAGGCGTATCATGCTTATGTAGCATCAGTTCTCAGATACGGTCTGATGTTATGGGGAAACTCCACGGAAATTAATAGGGTATTCATCGTTCAAAAGAAATGCGTCAGAGCTATTTGTGATAGACCCCCTTATGAATCATGTAGACCACTTTTTAAAAAACTTGGAATTCTTACATTACCTAGCTTATACATATTTGAGCTTGTCAATTTTGTGAAACAAAACTATTCACAATTTACAGAAGCACGTGATATATACTCGCGTAGCAATAGGAATGCTAACAGATTGGTACTTGACACTATTCCTAGAACAACATTATATCAAAAGCAATACCATCCTATGTGTATTAAAGCTTACAATGCTATACCAAAAATAATAAAAGAGTTACCCTATATTAAATTTAAAAAAGAAATTATCAAATGGCTTAAAAATAAAAACTTTTATTCCATAAATGAATTCTTAGATACCTAAATTATAAAAAAAAATATAATATTTACAAAAAATTATATACTTAATATTTTAAATTTATATCGACAAGTTTAAATGATACTTTGACATGAAATTATCTGTTTTAAAATTATATTGACTTTAATAATTATGTAATTAATTCTATTAAAATAATAATTGTTATTTAATTAAATGATGAAATGTTTTGCTATTATTGTATTGAGTAATTTTAAAATGTGTACAAGACGTGATGGCTAATTCATGTTATTAAAATTAGACTTCTTAAACTTAAAATAAGAATATTTTGCATGCTAATGTTTAGCTAAAAGTGCCAGCTCTTAATGTAATATGTGTATTGAACATCTTTTGTACCACTTTTATAGCAAATAAATAATTGATTGATTGATTGAAAAGGCATGGTAATTTAACAAGCCGTTAATACTAATATGCGTTGGTGAAATCGGTACTAAACCTTTTCCTTCGTTATTCCTTTAACACCACGCAAACAAACACAGTGTAGTCAGTCACCAGTGTCCACCATAGTCAGACTCCCATTATGAGCGTTAAATAGTATCACTCATCTACTTCGTATTTGCAGGAAAAACCTGGGCTTCATATTCGAGACGTCGAACAAGCACATCTTCCTGGAAGCTCTGTCGCTGGAACAGTTGGAGGAGGTGACGCGCAGGAACGTCACGCCGCTGGTGGACGCGCTGCTGGATGTGTCCAGTGACAACATGTGGATCTACCCCCAGGGTGAGTGATAGACGGCTCTAGAATATCGTTTCAGCTACGGTGTCCACTGTTGGACATAAGCATTCCCCAGAGTATTTCATGTGGGCAGTTGCTTATTAAATTAATTAATTAATTAAATACCATTTATTGCAGGCTGCATAGGCCCATTTTATAAATAGCTTAAAGACTAACATACATAATATTTAAAATACTCAAAAACTACACTGTTGTCGGCGACGTGTAGCGCGCTTCATTTCGGAGGAACTTCCGGTAGACCACACACACCCCTTGGCCAGAACTCCTCCGCCTCAAAGGTTGATAGAATATGATTCGGTACTCTCACCACTGAAGTTGACCTTGTGGCGAGACTCCAGACGCTCAACCCGGGAGGGACGTCTTCTTCTATACTCGCCATTCTTGCCAAGCGGGTGAACGAGAGCAGTTCTCAGAGTTTTAAGATAGTAACAATATCTGCGGAAAGACTGTTGCCCATTTCGGATATACAGGTTGTAATATTAATGAGTGATAACACTTTAAGGTGTGTATGGATCCCGTATAATATAGAGTTTACTGTGAAAGTACCAGCGCAAAAAGAGTTACTTTTTTTAAGTTCTTGTATGGGCAAATTTATGATGTTGGGGCATTTCTCGTCACATTAAAGTCAAAAGTAAGTATTTTAGCGTTAGTACTTTCACAGTAAACTCTACATAGGAGGCACATGCACATCCTAAAGTAATATCACTCATTTATTTTACACCTTGTATATTCCCTCTGTTCCCTTTTACAACAAGGGAATAATGGTTAATAACTCTTACTCCAGCATCCCACGGACCACAAGACCATCAGACGCTGAACGCTGTAGGGTTTCATTTAGAAGTTTAGGTACATATCATATTTGGCGTGGGACCTTGCATTCTGTAGTCCTGGGCCCTTGCCAAGATGCCATCGCTAATTACGACTTTAGAGAATCAAAGTATATGGGATGGAAACAACGTTCGTTAAGTGAGATAGCGCGATACGTCAATACTCAATCAGACTTTAGTATAGGAACTTCGCCACCGTACTTAGCAATGGCATCTTGCCTATTGACCCACTGTAATAGGCCATGGTGTTGGTCCTTACACAATGATTATGTAAGTGGCTTGACCTGGTGGTGCACCTGTCTTCCTCTCTTGGGTCATTGCCCCGGACTGATCAGAACTATGACAGTGGCTTGATTGTGGCTGTGCATCTCTCTTTCTCTCTTAAGTCCTTACCCAGGAGTGAACAGAATTATATTGGCTTAACGGTGGTCGTGCACCTCTCTTCCTCTCTTCGGTCCCAGGACTGAACAGAATTGTGACAGTAGCTTGACGGTGGTCGTGCATCTCTCTTCCTCTTTCAGGTCCCAGGACCGAACATAACTATGAAAGTGGCTGGACTGTGGCCGTGTACCTCTCATCCTCTGTTAGGTCCCAGGGCTGGACAGAACTATATCAGTGGCTCGATGGTTGTCGTGCACCTCCCTATATAGTCATTAGTCTCTTTTTGTCACGCTCGCGCAGACCGTGGCGTTTTGTGATTTGTCTCGATCCACGCACATCGCTGCGCGCTGCAAGGAAAAGAAATGCGATAAAGTAATGAGCTGAATATTAATTATGGCTGAAGCCGTACCGACTGCCGACTGACCCACTTGTAGGGAGCGTCCTTGTGAATTAATAATTACAATGTACAAGGCAAATATGGTTACTTCATTAACACAACGTAGATTACTTAGAACCTAGTACTAATAAAATATTTAATATTTCCCGCCGCTTCGTACGTTTCGTTGCGTTAAAGTAGCATGTATTGTGTTAATCCAGCATTCTAAACAAAATGTCATCACCGTCCAGTAGTTGTTGCGTGAATAACAAACATCCATCTATCCACACTTACAAAGTCTCGCGTTTATAATGTTAGTCGGATTGGATAAGTATACTAGGTATACAAAATTGATTAAAACTGTTGTCATTCATATCACTGTCTTGTAGGGCTTGTATCTGTACAAATACACTAGTTTTTGTTTCATTGAAAAATACCAAGTATTCATAAATTAACAGATATTTTAAATTCTTAAAATTTTCACACAGTTTCTCGTAAACTACACAACGTATCGTAATATTTTTTAAGACATATTATTTATTTGTAATAGAGTTTACGGAGAGCTAAAAATATAAAATTTTTGAACATTCTCCATTGTAGGATGGACAGGACAAGGCCTGCCTGGCGCCTGTCTTTTCACCATTTCTGTCGGCTATCCGTCCCACTGGGTTACGACAGTAAAGAAATAGAGACTATAGAGTGCTGTTGTGTACTACGCACACACTGGGCACTATAAAATAACTCTTGCACGGCCCAACTGTTTTCAATTGGCAGTACCGGCCACCTATATCGACGTCTGGTAGCTGTTGTTATTAATATAGGCATCAAGCATTCTTACATAATTTGCCAGGCATATGCGAGCCAGTCCGTAGCCTCCATTGTGAATACGTAATAACTGATAAGTTACTCGTATATTCGAATACACTGTATAATTTCAAGCGATAGGGTTTTACTGTTTCCATATAATTCTACACATTGATGTTTTCACATAACAAATTATGGCAAACCTATCATCTACCAGTACTATAATTTAGTGTCCCAGAATGTAGAGGTAAAAACGATTTTAATAAAATTGTGCCACAGCTGAATTACTATAATCTTTACACATGACATGTGAAATAGAGAAGTTTATTTTTAAAATAAACTTTTTTTCACATGTCATCATAATTATTCCGTACCTAATCTAGGTAGTAATACACGAAATGCCATGCCTCGGCACGTGTGGGCCGGCTTTACAGACAGTCTCTACCTTTTTGTTAAAAACCTTTGTACCGTCAACGCATTTTGTCTCCTCTAGTGATGCGGGTGTCTGGCAGTCGGTCTAATAAATAAATTATTGTTTGCACGAAAACTCGCGCCTTCAATAAACATAATCATTTGTTCGCTTCCGATTTTCCTTATGTAAGGCGAAGTTATGTATCGTTTTCTAAACATACCGCTGGAATTCGCGAGACGATTGTGTACAATATACACATACACAGTGTAGTGTACACATACATAGTTTGTTGTATGTACACGCTACACATACACAGTGTAGGCCGCAGTTTAAACAACACAGCGAGACAGGGTAATGGGAAACAGAGACGATGAACGAAGAGTATTTTATAAATATATACAGAGGTTACAGGAAATAGCACTCTCATTCGAATGTTGGGTAACATATATTATACTAGCTGTGCCCGCGACTTGGTTCGCGTGGTTCTTGAGTGACTTAAACCGTTTATGCAGCGCACGCAACGAAAGTCCCCAAATGTGAATAATTTTCACCGTTTTTTGCAACATTTCTCACTAACGCTTTGCTCCTATTGGTCGCAGCGTAATGTTCTTCGCGTAATGTTACTCTATAAATGGACTATCCAACAAAAAATAATTTTTCATATCGGACCAAGAGTTCCTGTGATTAGCGCGTTTAAACAAACAATCAAACTCTTCCGCTTTATAATATTAGTATAGATAGAGTTTCCAGGAAATAGCACTCTTATTCAAATAGTGCGTATCATCTATATGTTTGTGTAGGTTTAAAAATCCAGGTAGCACACTGAGTGCAAGTTTATATTACGACTCGACGTAAAAAGGGTTACTAGAAAACCACGCCCCTAGTGGATAACTAATTTGATATCATACAAATTGTAGTTGACTTTTTCACGCCGTGCACGCATGCTGAGTACGAATTTCCTAGGTTATTCATACACAGGCTATTTCCTAAAATTAAAATGTAAAGTTCCTTTTACATTTTGAATTTCAATAATGCAATTAAGAGTTACAAAATGACAATAAATTTAACATTTTACTTCTCAAGTTTGTAGATAGAGGAAAGAGATGACACAGTCATGTTTTATTGATCATCATTGGATGACACGGTCTTACCAGGATAATGCCAAAGGTTTGCGTCGGCTTGCATCATCCAGTATCATCATTCATCAGTATCAGCATCATGGCTATATTCGGCAATTATTAAGTCACGCTTACTTATATGGACTAACACGTTTATATCGTCGCTTCGACTATGGCGTCCATACTTGGGCATTACTATCCAAACTGATTTGATTTTGATTCAGATTCGATCGTGCCGCATACTTCCCAATAAATTGACGTTTGTTTCTTTATGATTCTCAAATCAAATTACTTTATTTCCAAATGAAACTTAACAAGCTATTTTCGGGAAATCAACAAAAAGGCTACCACCGATTCATCCCTAAGCCGCTGAGAAGAACCGGCGTAAGAAACTCCGACGGGACTCGGACTCAGTCGATCGATATGGTCGGAAGTACAAAAAGTTACGATCTAACGATTTTCTTTGTCCTGGTTAGTTAATAAAATATTAAATTTGTGTATAATATAATAAAAATCTTAAATATGAGTATCGTATAAAATTTCCGTTGTCTGGTACCTGTAACACCAAATTCTTCGGATACTTAGTACGGAGCCAGATTGACGTGGTGTTAAGCGTCCATAGAAAAAAAAAAGTTGTTGAGATCGAACTTATTCGATTCTCGATTGTGTCGGGAGTATGCCTGCAGCTTATAATAAGCTTCCCTTAAAGTATTTCATGGAAGTAAGTTGCCTATAAACGCCACGCTTAGCGCACGCAGGTTGTCGAGCACAGTTTTCAGAAAATCTAATGTCAATTTCCGGGAATATATTACTTCTTATTAAAGTCTTACGGTCGCCTTTTACGTCAACAGAGGTGGTTGATGAAGAGGTGCTTCTTTTTCCGGCGCCCCAGGGATGACTATTATTATTATTATTAGCCTAAACTGTCCCACTGCTGGGCAAAGGCCTCCCCCAGTGTCCTCCAGATATTTCTTACCTGCGCCACCGCTGGCCAGCCTGGGTGGTATGCGTCCAGCTCGTCGCGCCACCTTGTTCTGGGCCGGCCTCGGCGACGTCGTCCATCATCTGGTACCCAATCGGTGCATATTTTTACGGTGTATAATTACTTATATGAGATCTAAAATAAATTAGTGATAATACTTTAGCGTGTGTATGTGCCTCCTATGTAGAGTATACTGTGAAAGTACCAGCGCTGAAAGACTTACTTTTGACTTTCATGTTTGTATGAGAAATGCCCCAACGTCATAAATTGGCCCATACAATAATTTAAAAAAGTAACTCTTTGATCGTTCTTTCGCAGTAAACTATATACGGGAACGATACACATCCTAAAGTATAATTCCCATTCTCTAGCATTGTTTTCTCTAACACCATAAGGTTGTCTGGAAGAAATTGCTATCTAGTAATAAGGCCGCCTTTGTGTGCATGTCTGATTTTTGTAATGTATATTTTTTTTGTTTTTTTTTGTAACTTGTTGTGTGCACAATAAAGTATATTTGTATTGTATTTGTATTGTATAATCACTAGAGATGAAACGGATAGTAGTTTGGCCGGATACCGGATACCGGATATTCGGCAAGCTACTAGGCCGGAGCGCCGGATATCCGGCTGCCGGATATTCGGCCCTTTTGATAATATACAGTGTGTAAAAAGAGCAACTATAACTTTGAGACACGATTATACTACCTTTCCTCATTTTGGAAATGTATTTTTTTTATTATTTTTTTGTCAAAAATTAAATTTTTTTTTTTAAACTTTTCACCATTTCTTATTTTTTTTGTCGCAAAAATAACAATAAAGCAAAAAAATTTTTTTTTTAATTTTTGTAAAAAAAAACATTTCTAGAATGAGAAAAGGTAGTATAATCATATCCCAAAGTTATGGTGACTGCTCTTTTTACACCCTTTATAATAATAAGTTTGATTTGAATATTGGCGCGGTGAACGAGATCAGAAATATTCAGGCGCATTCGGTTCGCACGTAACCGGAGATCGGGTCGACTCGGGGGCGTTCGAGTGTTATCGCGTAAAATTTGGTATTTATTCATCACAATTTGCCACTTGTTAATAAAACAAACATTTTTGATGTGCGATTATAAAAATAAACAGTGTCCACAACCTATTGGAGTATGATTTGCCTTTATAAAATAATAAGATTTTTTTAAATTTTACTATCCGGTATCCGGCCGGATAGTGAAAACAAGGCCGGATAGGCCGGATACCGGATAGTTACCGGATATCCGTTACATCTCTAATAATCACTCATTACAGCCCGTATTAACACGTTTATAATGAGTGACAAGAATTAGGCGTATTTAGAATTTTTTTATCTGTTTACTTATTTAGGTATTTTGATCCGAAGATATGTCAATCCCATTGTACCCAATACAATATTAATTTACACAGTTATCGTCGATACTGCCAAGAATACGGATCAACGAAACAGCTACGGCTGAAATTGGGTCGGAAAGAATAGACTGCTCAAGCCCTACCGAATACAGATTAAAATTAAATTTTATTTGTATTTAGGATGTAGCCGATGATATAGTCAGCCTCAATGTGGAATTAAATGACTCGTGTCGTGTCGGTCTCAATCTGAGTGCGAACCCAATTGACCGCAGACGGGCTGTCTGTGTCACCAGCCTGACCTTTCGTTTGACCCTGCTCAGGTAGTGCATCCTGGGGCCTGAGGAGAATTCACAGACACATGGTAGAGCTGAGCTGAGCTAGAGCAACCTATTGTGTCAACACAATCAATACTTTTTAAATACTTTTGATGATCGTAGTGGTTGACCGTTGAGCGCGGTGGTGCTCGCGCGAGAGGTCGCGGGTTTGAATCCCGCCGAGGGAACATAAAGTTTTAAATGTTCCTGGGTCATGGATGTGTATTAAATATGTGTATAGTATAAAAGTTTTAAATATATTTCCGTTGTGTGGTACCTGTAACACAAGTTTTCTTAAGTTCGGATACTTAGCAGTTAGCACGTGGTGTGAAGCGTCCATATTATATATTATTATTGTTAATTAAAATTTGAGTTGAGAAATGTAAGTTAGTTCATAGACTACATATTATGAGCCCATTTCATGATAGTCCTCTAGAGGCAGCAGTGGGATCGCGCGACAGAATGTTAAGGCTTTGCATAACGACAATGACCTTGAACGCGTAAATCGTATAAAAACTGGTTAATTTTTTTTTTGACAAAATTTGCAAAAACTATATCGACAGTCCCCTGGACAAGATACTTAAAATACTGAACTGAACTGTCTCGCGTCACTATAAAGTGAAAAAAGGTTACATAGTTAAGAAAAGGGTGATCTTTGCATATTATTTTAAGCTATATAAAAACAAAAATATCTGGGATAAATACAATGAAGATAATCTTTATACTTTTGGCTTAGATTTAGATTAGTATTCAGAAAAAAGGTTTGAAAGTACTCAAATTTTTAGCTTATCTCTCACACAGTCTTAAATCAATATCTATACTAATATTATAAAACGGAAGAGTTGTTTGTTTGTTTGTTTAAACGCGCTAATCTTAGGAACTACTGGTCCGATTTGAAAAATTCTTTTTTTGTTGGATAGTCTATTTATAGAGGAAGGCTTTAGGCTATATAACATTACGCTGCGGCCAATAGGAGAGAAGCGTCAGTGAGAAATGTTGCAAAAACGGGGAAAAAATTCACATTTGGGGACTTTCATTGCGTGCGCTGGATAAACAGCTTAAGTCACTCAAAAACCACGCGAACGAAGTTGCGGGAACAGCTAGTATCTTATAAGATCCTTAAAGAAGGTCAAAGGTAATTTATTAAGATCTTTGGGGTCTTGTCTAACGAGAATCTTGATGTATTTATTCACGGATTATTTCTACAAATAGTTAATTGCTGACTGATCTAGATAACATTTAGATCGACTTATTGCCGCGGGACCTCTTTCTCGGAACGGACGCTACTTCCAGAGTTCAGAGTTACAATAATGAAGATTTAAATTACCAAAGACAATGGGCAATATTTACGGCGCTATGCAAATAAAACAATTATGCTAAAGATGCTACAAAAACATGAATATTTAATTATAAACAAAGATTGATGCATAATTATTTGGTATGCAGCTTGTTATGAGAAGTAATGTATTGTCAGATGTTTATGTATAGTTCGTCCCTGATAAATTTAACCTAAAGAATTTCCTTTTTACCAGCCTGTATAGTTAGGATATCTTGTGTCGTTTATATATTTTATAATATACAGGGTGTAAAAAGAGCAGTCACTATAACTTTGGGATATGATTAATCGACCTTTTCTCATTCTAGAAATATATTTTTTTCATTATTTATTTTTTGCAATTTATTATTTTTAGTCGCAAGGTTGAACTGTTCGGAACAACGTTCTCCATTAAATTCATAAATATTATAATTTTTGCCCTAGTACGTAATGAACGTCTTACGCGTGCTATTGACCTCTCAGCGTAATCAGCTGATCGCTGTGTTGTGCACATTGCACATTGCCTATTGAATTTTTTTAAATTTTTTAAACAGTGGATTAAAAGCAAATGACTAGTACCAATGGATACATCTCTCGCCTGGTTATTACCCCACGAAGTTATAGTGACTGCTCTTTTTACACCCTGTATATTTTATAATATATATCGTAGAAGTATAACTGGCGCACCATAGACACCTCTTATAGATTACTGACGCAAAATATAATGCGATATGAGAGATTCTGATAAAGTCTGAAAAGTGCAATAACGTTCAATGTCAATATTGACACGCTATTGTCCACTTTTTCACACACAACCCCCGACAAAAACAGAGGAGTTATAATTTATAAGTTTTACGTGTGTCTGTCTGTCTATGGTATCGCAAGTCCCAAACGGATAAAGCGATTTTCATCTAGTTTTTTTGTTTCGAAACTGACTCGAATGCTCTTAGCTATGATTTGGGGGTTAGTCAAATTTTAGTTCATAGTTCACGTGTCACTAACCGTCTTCCAAAAAAGGGTTATCAATTCGGCCGGCTTTTTTAAATATTACATTGTCTATTTGTTTTGACAGTGAAATTGTTAAGAAAGTGTGTCCTTGCTTATAACTTTGGCCCAGGTCAATTGGCCTTTGGGTAATGTCACACACGTTTAAGAATCAAGACATTGAAACTGTATAAAGTTCAAATGAGTCATGACTCATGATGCATCGACGATTCGTCGTTATGCGGTTCAGTTATCTCTTTTGCAAAATAAAATGGGTAAACAAACCCTTTTGTTAACCAGATTAAGATTTTTTACGTGGCTGATTCATTACCGCGAAGTTTTATTGCATTTTGATAACATTAACAAGCCTCGGTCGTAACTTGCAAAAGTTAATGGCGCGATGTGGGTATGGACTATAAATACTATAAAATATTCAGAAATTTTCCAGTTCTCCCGCCAGTCGTGTTCGGGTAGCTACTGGGTTGTGGGAGTACCTATAGGCAACTACCACCCATGAAATACTAATAAATTTTTCAGAATCGATTTTCATATAGGTATAGGTTAACGAATATCGTAATGAAAAATAATTTCAAAACATATATTTTTTTATTTAAAAACAAACAGGATTATGAAAAATCGATTATCAAAAAAACGATTTTTCAGAAATCGATACACACAGGGAATGAGATCGATTTTTAGTCACTGTCGCATCCCTAGTTCAAATATGCATATAAAGTGATCAGACAGTCAATAATTAAGAATCGTTGCTTCAATGTACAAATAATTGCTTCAATTTGTACCCCATCGACAGTTGATGGCCAGCTCATTACGTACTGATATAGTCGCGCATATTTTTATTTAGGTACATCATACCTACTACATACCAGTAGCGCGAGCCAAATAATAAACTGACCATCTGTTGCTATGTATGTATTGTCCAAGAACAGATTTTACTTGCTCTTTCGTTCAAAATGTGATGGAACAATTATAGACATGGATGGATGAAGGCGATTTGTTGCAAAAATGTTTTACACAGAAAATTGAGTTTAAACTGTCACTTAAACATATAAAGATAGATGTAGTAACGTATTAAGTACATTGATCCTAGGTATAGATCTTTAAATTAATGTACTTAATGCGAGGAATAACCGCAACTAGCTCTTTTTAAAATAAATTTTACAACGACACAAATATATTATTTAAAAAAGTAATCGGTTCAAACTTTAAGTAAATAGTTAAACTAATTTATTGACATTTAATTACAGTTCTAAATCCTATACTGTATTTACTTTCATAAGTAATAAGTAAAGGCCGCCTTTACTTTTTTTAATAAGATCTTTGTGTCGTTGTAAAATTTATTTTTGAAGAGTGGCGCTAGTTGCGGTTATTCCTCGCTTTAATACGTTACAAGTTACAACGTATTCTAGAATATTAGTGACGCAATTTGCTCCAGATCAGAATATTGCTACTTGCTATCCATTAATGTCACGGATCTTCAGATCAATAAACTTAATGTGTTACTACGTATTCTAAAATTTTTAAGTGATAGTTTGAACTCAATTTTCTTGAAATCAGGATTTTGCTACATATCACCATCCAGTAATGTCTTCAATTCTCCAAGAACAGAATTTACCTGTTCGATCGTTCAAAATCTGATAGAACAATTACTACAGGTGTTTCTTGTTCTACATTTATACGTATTATCATTTAGAATAGAAACTTCTTTATTTGTAGATACACAAAAAACACATAAGGCAATTAGAGTACAAAAAGGCGGTCATACTGATTACAGAAGTCTCTTCCAGACAACCTAATTATCTAATTTCTCTGTTTTATTTATTATTCCTGCATATGATAGATGATAGCTGATAATGATTTTGAAGTGATGCGAAATAATCTGTGCCGAATTTAATCAAAACCACTCTTGTAGTTTTGGAGCTTATAGGTTAAAAATAAAAAGCATTCGAATTTCCCCTATATAATATTAGCGTAAAAAGACCGTGGCATTGAATATTATGCGTCGCGTTTCTGAAATTAATCTCAATTAACTTTGACCTAGAAGTTTTATACTTCAGAGTAATGAACACAAACAGCTGATGGTACAGTCAGCGAGTTGTGACAGTTCTATTTGCCGACCGTACCCTAAATCGGGCGTGGCGACTTGGTATGGGCTGATGATGACAGCTTACACCTTACGCGTTTTCCGGAATACAAACTGTTGTTGGTTTTTCAGCTGATGATCACAGCTTACACCTTACGCGTTTTCCGGAATACAAACTGTTGTTGGTTTTTCAGCTGATGATGACAGCTTACACTTTACGCGTTTTCCGGAATACAAACTGTTGTTGGCTTTTCAGCTGATGATGACAGTTTACACCTTACGCGTTTTCCGGAATACAAACTGTTGTTGGTTTTTCAGCTGATGATGACAGCTAACACCTTACGCGTTTTCCGGAATACAAACTGTTGTTGGTTTTTCAGCTGATGATGACAGCTTACACCTTGCGTTTTCCGGAATACAAACTGTTGTTGGTTTTTCAGCTGATGATGACAGCTAACACCTTACGCGTTTTCCGGAATACAAACTGTTGTTGGTTTTTCAGCTGATGATGACAGCTTACACCTTGCGTTTTCCGGAATACAAACTGTTCTTGGTTTTTCAGCTGATGATGACAGCTTACACCTTACGCGTTTTCCGGAATACAAACTGTTGTTGGTTTTTCAGCTGATGATGACAGCTAACACCTTACGCGTTTTCCGGAATACAAACTGTTGTTGGTTTTTCAGCTGATGATGACAGCTTACACCTTGCGTTTTCCGGAATACAAACTGTTGTTGGTTTTTCAGCTGATGATGACAGCTTACACCTTACGCGTTATCCGGAATACAAACTGTTGTTGGTTTTTCAGCTGATTTTTATCGCATTAAGACCATTAAATTAAAGCAGTGATTACCAATTTATGAATAATAATGTATTTATTTAAATAAAAATCAATTATTTAGTCTTTAATTGGCACACCAATAATATGATTATTAACATAAATCGCGATTGTTTATCGATTTTTGTGTGCATTACTACAGTAATAAATGTGGTATCATTATTTTACAAAATGACAGTAGCTAATGTCAAATGTGGAATCTAATTAAAATTCCGATTATAGTTCTAGTCTATTGTTGATTTCGATCATGATGATGCATGCTGATGATGATTAATTAACATGCCCTCCAGGCTCCAATGATTGTCAAATAATGACGATGCGTTTACACGGTGCTATTTTCGACATAAACCAAATTGATTGATGTTGTTTATGATCATGATGATCATGTTAATGATGGCAAATCATCACAGCTGTTCTAGTTTCCCGGCGCTATATCGGGCGTAGCGACCGTCGTCACCTCAGTGCTATTGACATTAGCGCCCGCCCTTGCGGTTCCGTTTTGCGACATAAAGACGTGTGTGCATTAGCGGCGAGCGACTTTTCGATTTACTTATACGAGCGATTTTTAACGTGAATCTATTGCGGTTTTCCCTCTGGCTCAGTCCCCGCGATTACTGTTTGCTTAAGTCCCGATTTCACCAACACATGTTAAAGTTAATCATTCTTAAATATCATGTTATCCCTCGTAATTCCTGACAATGAATAAGAAGGCACTTTATTTTAACACGCCGTTAAAACTAACAAGGGTTGGTGAAATCGGGACTTCATATGATAATTTGATATAAATATAGGAAAATAGATGTACAAAAAATATTTGCGATACAATAACATTATTTTTAGAAATACATAATAATTGAACCCTGAAAACCATAACCCGACTACGAAATTTATATGTATTGAACCCTGGCTTTTATTGCGAATCGATTTACACTTCATTCATTAAAATCTGAGCAGTTCCTTAGGCGGTGAGATGAGATTAACATACATAGATTACCAAATATTCCCTTAATTTAGGCTTCGTACGGCGAAAATCGTTTAATTTTTTTTTGCATTATATATTATGTATCATCTATATTTTTCTTCTCTTATCTTATATGTATATAAAATTAATTTGCTGTTCGGTAGTCTCGCTAAAACTCGAGAACGGCTGAACCGAAATCGATTCCTGGAAGTCCAGGGAAGGTTTAAACGGTTTCATTGCTCAACGAAGTGGGCTCGGTCAGCTAGTGTTCTATAAGTTATGGATAGGAACAGGTATTGAATGGAGACATTTTTGACGTATCGCGTATTTCCAAGTTGACTGTACTCCTAGCAGTTTACCTCGCGGAGGTAGTCCATATAAGTCAGCGGTCGGGTTCTCCGTGCCGCATTCGTAATTACCTTGCACACTTTGATTCATTATTAAATTATTTATGACGACCTCCGTAGCGCAGTCGTTGAGCGTGTTGGTCCTCGAGCTTTGGTCACAGGTATGAATCCTGCCGACGAAAAAAGTTTTCTGTGGTCATGGTTGTGTATTAATATAATAAAAATTAAATGTTTATAGTATAGTATGAGCAAAAAGAGTTTCAGAATCGAATGCAAACGTTGCAAGTACCATGTAGCTTTCTCAAGTTATAGTTCTTTCTCAGGCGCTACTTACAGTTGATGGTCCCATATAAACGCCGTTCTTATTGAATGTGATCTAAATATAATTACAAAAATAAGTGAGTAACATTAACATTAGAAAGCTCTATGGCCGCCCTCTAAGCTCTATGAGAATAATTATTTACGTCAATATCACATTCTTTCGGAATGAATTATATATCACAGGTTGTCTGGTTACTTAGCATAATGTAAAGCTGTATGTGGCTAGATAGTTGAGACTTGAGAGCCTCTTATTTTTGATCGTATTTAAATTATTATTTGCCATGGGAGTGCAATATAATAAATTAGCAAATCGTGGTATTTGTAATAGGTACTTACTTTTATAATTCATTATTATGATTGAGTAATAATATTTTACGAGATATATAAATCGTAAAATTTAATAATACGTAAAGTTTTCATAATTGTCTAATTTCACTTTAAATTTACTGTAATTTATTGGTACTTGTATGTTTTTAATTTGTATAATTAATTGTCAGAACATTATTTAAAATGATTAAAATATGCCAGGTAGAAAAGTAAAGTATCCAAAAGTTTTGATTTTCCCGGATTCCTATACTATGTAACATTGAATTTGCTTTTAATCGAATACACAAAATCAATACCTGTGCACTGTGCAGTGTACATAGAAAATGTACCGACACAAATACCTATTTGCTAAATTGTAACAAATTATGTAAATATTATGTCGACGATGTTATTAGTGTACAGTGTACACATTACATTGGAGGCTGCGTCGGAAATGACTAATATGCCTCATTAGATTAGCTGACAGCTGACAGAATCACTACTGTTCACTGAATAGATACGTACATATTAGCTATTAACTAGTTACAAACAAATAGAAAACTATTTATCTGTTTAACTAGCACGTTTCTTGAGTATGTAACTTTTATAATTAAATGTAGAATCATCTCACATTGTCGCAGAGTCGTAGCGACAAGTTTTTTATCCATAACTCAATATTCTCTATAGTTACATTACTATGAAACATATTATTTGTATTATCGAAATATTGTTACAAACGTAGGCGACAGAGATGAATATTTTGCCATAAGTTAAAACTCGACGCTTTGATTCTGCACTAACGTGAGGTTAGCTTTATAGGATCCATCCTGATAATAATTAAAGACATGAATGGTTGTAGGCAATATGTAGGAAAATGATTATTTCGAGAAAATTGAGTCTGTCGCTTAAACATTTTAGAATACATCGTAAAGTATTAAGTACACTAATTGAAAGATCCGACTCTACAATCAATGTACTTAATACGTTACTAGTTATCCTAAAATGTTTAAGTGACGGTTTAAACTCAATTTTCTGGGTAATTTTTTTGTGACATATCACCTTAATCGATTTATGTCTTCAATTATACAAAGCGGCTCACAGATAATGTACCTAGTTATTTTTTGTCTCTGCTGTTTACGGGGCAATGTTACATAGAATTTAAATGTACCGTCCGTCCGTAACCGAAAGGTTACTCGATATTGCATCTTCTCTTCTTCTCTTATATATAAAAATGAATCGTTGGTCTCGCTAAAACTCGAGAACGGCTGAACCGATTCGGCTATATTTAGTCTTGAAATGTTCGTGGAAATCCCGGGAAGGTTTAAACGGTTCATCACAAACTGTTTCTATAATCAACGAAGTGGGCACGGGTCAGCTAGTTATTAATAAATATTACACAAGTAAAAATAGATATGAATCACAGTCTCATGTACAAAAAACAAATGCATAATATGTGCCAAAGTTCTACAATAGTATTATTAAATGTACGAGATATTAGACGGCTGAGAATATAATCCTTTGCATACAGTCAATAGAGCAAAAATGAAAATCTTTTATTTCCAAATAGGTTAGAAACTAACACTTTTATTTTATTATTGTCCTTTTATTTTACTAAAAGTGTAAAAAAAGTATTAAAGGTATGTATGTCATATTATAATATGTAAAAATACGACCTACCACATAATCTTTTGTCACCAAGCTATGTCCTGTGAACATATTACACAGTATCATATGATTTGAAATAGTGTAGTCATATATATTTTTAATTACACAGTTTTCATTATTATTTTGATACGACACTATTGTACCCACACCCAGCACATGCTATTACAATATACAAACTAGCCCTTTTAGGCAGTATTGAGGCTTACCAGTTAGACTTTAAATTTATTACATGCAAGTAGGACCTTTATTTGTACAAACTAAAGAATGTATTTTATTTGTAGAAGACCAAAAGTCGTATGGTTATCAGAATACTAAGATGCTAATACAACATCATTGCATATTACGTAACTGCTTGCAAAATAACCGGAAAAAACTTATTACATGGAAACAAGCGTCGCCCTCTTTCCGATTGGAGTGACGATATGAAGCCATTAGAGATCGTTTATTCCGGATAAACAATACATCAATTATTTTTTTGCTAATCAAAGAAAAAACAGTAGTATCGAATCGACAAAATGTGACAAGTGTTAATCTCTGCCCATAGACATAGACGCTGTAACGCGAAAAAAAACGTGTTCGTCTCAGTACGCCCGACAGAAGTGGTAACTTAAGTGCCAAATTCACTAAGGGCCGATTTTTCAATCGTCCGATAACTTTTATCTAAGGAATAAATATGTGACTTTGGCAGATTTTGTTTGGAACAAATGTCAAAGTAACATGTTCATAAAACAGATAAAATTTATCTGACAATTGAAAAATCGTCCGTGACCGTAACACATGTTAAAGTTAATCCTTAGTTAAATATTATGTTATCCCTCTCGTATTTCCTGTCAATGAATGAGCATGATATTTTAACAAGTCGTTAACACTAACAAGCGTTGGTGAAATTGGGACTAGACCAAACAGACTGTCGCCGTAACGCGTTACGTAACGTAGCGGTTTATCTTTCCAAAAGAAGTTGTCACTTCAATAAGTTATTAACTGGGAAAAGTGCCAACACACTAAAGATGTTCTAACTTGTAAAATGCATAATGTATTTGCTTACAGCGTTCATAATCTGCGACCACGTGATTGTCCTGGTGAACGTGCTGTGCAAGGTGGCCACCCTGAGCGAGCAGGACAGTGACAAGCTGAGGGAGATAGCGGACGCCGCGCTCGAGTGCAACATAAAGCTCGCCTTCGTAGGAGAGTTCGTGCGGTGGGAGAACGCGAGACGTAAGTTTTTTAGTAACAGCCCATTCTGTTCCACTGCTAAGCAAAGGCCTCCCCTCTCTTTTTCCACAAGTCCCGCTCCTCCGCTATTTCTGTGTGCTTAGATGCAGAAATGAAATGTATAAGAAATTTCGGATACGGACATGGTTATAAAATTATGTCGGATAATTTCGGTTACGGACATTTTATTTTACAATAGTTAAACTTTCGGTTTCGGTTATGTAAATTTTTTTATTGGATATCCAATAGTTACGGTTGCGGAGTTCCCTAACATCCCTGTTTAGTTGCTTCGATGACACGGTTCTAATTAAACAAATCAGGGTGAGCGGTGACTAAAACTTGTACTAAGCATACTGCAGGCCAATCGCGCTATTGTACAACGTTTCATTTGAGGTAGAACTTAGTTTCGTTTGTGTTTCAGCTGCGTTTCGTTTCCAATACAGCTGAACAAACTTCAGTATCGCGCTAACCTTCCAATTGCTACTTAACCTCAGACGAAACGAAACGCAACCTTTTGTCAGACATTATGGATGCGACCCTAAGATTTTCGAAATTGTCTATTATTTTACCATAATCGTCAATAAATTTACTAGTATTTAATTCCTTTACACAATTTAGATTCAAAAACTTAACTTATATACGATCACTTTGTTCCAAACGTTCGAGCTGCGTGCGAGTTACACTAGGTCCGTATGAACTTTTTGTTTGACAGCGTTTGAGTTTCAACTACGGTCCAGCTTCGTCTCACCTAGCTGTCAAAAGGATAGCGCGATAGGTACCAAATAAAGTCGAGTAACGTTCACGTTTCGGTTGCGTTTCAGCTAAAGTTTTTTAGCGCGATTGCCCTGCTGGCCACACTTTTTCGAACGCGTCTAAACGTTGCGCCGCCTATACTTGGGTTCGACCTTGTCAGTCGGTACTCGGTAGCCACTCCGAGGCTAGACGCGCCCTCCTGTCCGATTGCCCTGCCCAATTCCAATTTAGGATGGCTACTTTCCTAAAAAAGTTTGTTTGACCTTTTCACCAAATGTCCAAAATTTGCTGGTAAAGATTCGATTGAAATCAAAGTAATAAATTGTTGAATTACCATTATAGATCAATATCATTGTGTAGTTATAATATAACAGGAAATTTTACATCAATTAGATTTAAAAATTAATCATTGTGAACAAAATAGGAAGGTTGTGTGTTGTTCTTTTTATGTTTGATTTGTCCTTGCTATCAGTGCAGAGGAGGTACCCTATTTCCTCATACCGTCGTATGTCGCGCACTACTTCCTATTACTACAAAGTCTAAAGACTCGACAGACATTTATTTCTAATTTTATTAAGCTTCGATTAACAATACACTACATATAACGGGTATAAAAAGAACAGTACCTAACTATAACTTTGGGATATGATTATACTACCTTTATTCGTTATTCTTGCGACAAAAAAATAAGAAAATTAAATAGTAAGAAGTAAAAAAGAATTTTTTTTTTACCAAAAAAAAATATTTCCAAAATGAAAAAGGTATAATCGTATCTCAATGCTATAGTGACTGTTCTTTTTACACACGGTATATCGTGTCAGCACAAGAAATTCGTCTCGGCGAATATCAACTCACTTGAAAGGTGAGCTGTTATTTCATTGGTTTGGAACACTGCCAACGTCAACACGTGTTACAATGTCGAATTGTGTGTTTAAATTTAGATTTTCAGAAAATAGTTGACATAATTAGCGATTGCAAATCAACTTTGAAATGTTTTAAAATTATTGTCTCAGTTCGTTATTTAAATTTTGTTACTTAAATTAATGCTCTATTGGCATACACCATGCGGACAGATTTCAGCCTTTGTGTTTGTATGGGACACTTCTCCAGTGTATTGTCGATCGAAGAATTAAAGTTTTTATAACTTATAGATAGGATATTTTGCCATAAATGCATTGAAAGTTTTGACGTCGACAACAGTTTTGTCAGGTCTGTCCGTGGGTCCTGGCCATACGTTTCGAACTGTTAGTTTATTATCTAGTTTGTGGTGTTAGAAAGATGGTGATGGAAAAAACAATGGAAAAATAACCTTGCTGTAGATATGTGTATCTACTATCTACCACGTTGACCAAGTGCTAAAATAAGATCATGAATAATAGTTTTTGAGGTATCTCCCCCACATCTTTGTGGGAATTTGAAAGAAAGCTACAATGCTTATGTAACTTTGTTGGTGCAGGAGGTATAGACGACAACTTTTACAATGCAATTACATAAGAAACTGTACGACATTAATGATATTTTTCTTCTTTACGGAACCCCTCGTGACTTTCTCAGATTGCATGTGGCCGGTTTTTCATTAACTTTGTGACGAAAGCCAATCCCAAATAGTGTTTATTATACAGTCCGGCCATCGCAATAATCACTTACGAAGTTCAACAAAATGTTTGACAAAGGCTTCGATAAGTGACATACGATTTCGCTTGTCAATTTGATTCAAGATGCCTCAAGGCCCTGGTGGTTATTGAAACTCAAAGGAAACTGCATAACTGGGACAAAGAGTAATTAAACTAATGGCCAATAATTAATTTTAACCTTGATTAGATAGTAACATCTGTGTGTGTGTGTGTGTGCGGCTACTGTTGCAGCTGATGTTCTTTGTCTGCGCATCACGTGTCTGCTGACTAATTACAATATTGACATGCAAACATAGTTTATGTGATTGCGGTAAAAACGTTTTGCTTGGTTCAAAAGAAACATTAATTTTGTTTTGATGCTATAAAATGCTATATACGGTGTAAAATAAATGAGTGATAATACTTTAGGGAGTGTATATGCCTCCTATGTAAGCATAATGTAAAAGTACCAGCGCTGAAAGACTTACTTTTGTCTTTAACGTTTGTATGAGAAATGCCCAAACATCATAAATTTTCCCATACAATAAATTTATAAAAGTAACTCTTTCAGCGCTTGTACAACAGACAACTCTATATACGGGACCCAAACACACCGTAAAGTATTATCACTCATTAATATTACAGCCTGTATAATGGAATAATGCTAACGCTCATTAAATTCCTAATTATTGGGTACTAGTGTTTATATTGCACTAGTATATTAGATATATTGTGATGGTAAAAACATATTTTCATGATAAAAAATGATAATTTCGCTTTAAAATAAGAATAAACTAAGGCTTCAAAGATTCGGAAACGAATATTTCTAAAGTATGTTTTGTAAATCATTTTTATGTATGTATAGGAAGTTGTAAAAGATCAAATAGACTAGGCGATTTGCCAAAATACCAATTTCATGATGAGTGAGTCCACTTACTACTGTCTCTACATCACTAATTTATTAATTACTTGCTGACCTGTGCCCACTTCGTTGAGCATGGAAACAGTTTGTGATGAAGCGTTTAAACCTTCCCTTTAAAACTTCCACGAATATTTAAAGACTAAAAATAGCTGTCAGCCGCTCTCGAGTTTTAGCGAGACTAACGAACAGCAATTCATTTTATATATGAGAAGAAAACGATAAGAATAGATCCATGCGAGAAAAGATGATCCATGCGTCGGATGGGCATGTAAAATGTTGGTTCTGCGCCTGATCTCCCGCCAGTCGTGTCGGTTATCCGTCCCTCTGGGCTACGAGAGTGAAGGAAGAGAGAGTGCTTCTGTGTATTGCGCACACACTTGGGCGCTATAAAATAGCTTCAACGAAGCTGGCCTGGTTTCGGCCCAAAATTGGTGTGGGAGGCATTATTATAATTATTTATACATTATATTTAAACTGTAATTATATTTATTTGTGGAGGGATAAGTCAGAAGTCAAGGTGGCTTAAATCATTGCCAAATCACAATAAGTCCCTAATCAATAGCCTAGCTGATTTCTATATAATAATCTCCTTATCTATATAATACCATGTATCAGGTTATACCTATATGCTTGCCGTCAGTTACTGGGCGGGCATGATTTTAATCACTTTTTGATACAACACCTGGACATGTGCAAAAAATGTCGATCGCTTTTGCCGAATTGCAAGGACTTTGTTGGTGGGCGCTTTTGGGGTATTTTTTAACAAGTTTAGTTTAAGTCAAGCATCTTCATCAAATCCTAAATTGAATGCCTAGATGTAGAATCTAAATGTGAAAAGGATAAAACTTTTAATATTAAATTATGTGAGTATCAAATCGTATGTCAACATTCGGTGCCTTTTGATGAATTAACCTTATCTGTGGTATTTTAACTAGCCTTGGGAGTGCGAGCGTGATGTAATTACATACTAACATACTATGTGTCTCTCTCTTTCTCTCTGTAAAATGTTTTACCAATCAGCGTTCAATATGGGTTGTTAACTTAAATGTCATGTTAGTAGATCATTGATTTAGCCTTTAGAAACCGGACCTATCTTTATTTTGAATACCTAATAGCTATTTCATTTCATATTTACTAGAATGTTTTATAAATCTTTGGCATGTTTATTGTGTAACCAATTAACCCTCGTTAATTGTTTTATTTCATTTAATTAATAGCTACAAATATAGATAGGACTTTGACCTTGTGATAAGACTATCAGTTCCGACAGATGAATGGAGTATACACCACCGTTTGTACAAACCAATGAAGTTTTAAAATATCCAACTACCTAGTTTATGGGAGTAATTTGTTATGATATAGCTTTTGCCCTCGGTGTCGCTTGCGTGAAATCCCCTCCCCATTACGATTACATTTTGAGAAATCCTTTCTAAAGTTGATTAAATGTAGAATACAATATGTGCGAAATAAAAAAATAATCCTTGTAGATTTTAGCCTGTTCGTTGATACATTAGTCGAACACTATATTTTAATGTAGATTGGCTGGTATAAGCAAAAACCGATAAAGTTCGAACCACACAGGTCCATGAAGGTTTCCGTATCTAAGCGCATAAAATTGTGGCATGCCGCATGACACTTAATAATATTTTGTTCTGTTTTTATCTACGGTAATCGGTACTACTACTATAAAGGAAAATGGAAGGGCATGGAATTGTATGTTTGCATTGAATTGTATGTATGAACCTCTAGCTACTAAAGAACTTTTTCGACGTTAAAAGGTAATACCTAGAACAAGCGCCAAAACCCCAATTAAACAGGAGAGCAGTTTAAAGTTTTAAATTTTAAATTTGAGAAAAAATAATTTGGCGTCAATGTTTGTTTGAATTGTTTCATTAATAGTTCCTATTGTTGCTGCTATATTTTATGGCGCTAGTGTCCTAGCTTAAATTAAGCAAATTTCTATTAAAACACCATATAGAGCGAATAGCACTATTTTTGACGTTAAGCAATCAATTGCTCGTCTATCGCCTATTTTTACTAATCGTTATTTTTACAAACCAGTTTATAGCTTCTACAAAAATATTCAATAACGTTTATTTTAATAATAAATAATAATATTATGTGTGCTTGTTGCAGCGCTGGACAACTGCGAGTCGCTACTGGGCGAGGAGGTGATCACCTCCGTGGACGCGGCCGCGACGGGGCGCACCGCCATCCTCTGCGCGGGGCAGCTCGGCTCCAGCCACTTCAACGGCATCGCCGGCGTCGTCCGCTCCGGCCTCTGCCACCTGGGCATCCCGCGGGGCTGGTCCTGGGGCGGCCCCGCGTCCCCCTTCTGCCCCGTGTACGCGGAGATCAACGTCCCCGACTGACACACGACCGAAGGTTGGTTCCTCTCCGCCCTGCTGGACCGCGGCTCCCGCGTCGTGATGATCACGCACACGCTGTACTCGATAATGCTGCTGTACAACATGTACCACGAGCCCAATGATGCGGCGAATGCTACTGATGTCACAGAGTCAAAATGAGACCTTGATGCGACACGGGTGGCCATTTTGAATTCGCAAATCTTGGGTACACGATACTCGGGTGTGTGAATACTTTTGAACCGTATAATTCCTCTTGTAGTTTTGTTATTATATTTCGTACGAATTTATTTAAATTGTAATATACTGTGTAAATTATCTTTTTGTATATTTGTGTATATTTTTGGGTTAGGAAAAGTGTTATTGCGTCCTATGGATTCGTCAAGGTTTTTAATTGTAACATTGAGTGCTGGTTTCAGCGACGTCTGTTGTTCGTCGATATCGTGTTGTCTCTTCCGTTCTTCGTATTGATGAAAGAGAATGCGCGATATTTAGACAAACGATGAACAGGCTTTACTGAAATTGGGACTGACAGTTGTTTAGGACTAGTATTTTATCGGTAGGTGTAGATACTTGTGAACTTTGCACTAAAGGCTGCTGTAGTGTTTTCGGGAATATTTCGAGTCAAGAGCAATAACATAGAAACGATACATTTTCAAAGAAATGTATACTAAGTTAATGTTATTAAAATTTGTAATACATAACAATGGTGTATACATTGTGCGAGAATGGACCGCGTGTCTATGTTCGTGTTCGTATAATTAGTTCCACTATATGTTAGTGTTGTGGCCAAATATATCAAACAAAGATTTACTGTCTAGTACTTATTCGTACGATAGGATTTCCCATTTCTCTCGAAGACCAAATTTTAGTAGATAACGTTTGATGGTTGTAATGTGAACTCTGGACCGCAGGAAGTAAGAATTATTTTCCAATGTGTTTACGTTAGAGATTAATGCAATGCTCCGACACCTCTTTATTATGTGGTTACCTGAGATTTTCCTAATATTTTAATTAAGGGATTTTGCAATAGTAAATAATGAGTGTTTACTGGGTGAGTTGTAGTTTTTCTCCATATTTTGTTACATTTTGTAGATTCTTTATTTGTATTCTAAACAAAAGATTAATAAATAATCCAGATGGATATCGCTTGTAAAAGGCTCTACCGCCGCCTAGAGGCTTCTAAAATATTTTCCTAAACTCGAGTCTTCTATTTCATTTAGTTCTGTCATTTCCACAGTACTATGACGTCATAATGGATGATCAACATATAGACCAGGGATGTTTATATGTAATTATCCGAAACAAACCGAAATAATTTAATATCCGTATCCGAAATTCCATATCCATTTCATCCCTAATTTAGACACAAACCAGTAGCAGATTCTATTTTCCTCTTTCCCTTCCATCTGGATCTTACATCACTTTACCTCTAGCATGCAAATATAACTTTTGATAGAAGTTTTTGTGAAGTCTTTACGATAGTCGTTTTGTATATTTTTTGTCCAAAGAAGCAGACGATCACTATCATTGGATCGAGTCATTAGATGGTGTCTACTTAATATTTTTGTATTGATATGATCTCAATGTGTATTGTAGTACTGAGAGAGCACTCGACTTGTAACGTTACCACGGGTTCTGTAGGTACTGTAGCCCAAGCGCATTTGACAGCTCCGTAAAGTAACGTTACGACACGACAGCGGCAATACAATTTATATAAATCTTAAATCTATGAACGCTTCACACCACGTCAATCTGGCCTGTGCTAAGTATCCAAAGAAATTGTGTTACAGATACCAGACAACGGAAATGTATTTAATACTTTTATACTATACACATATTTAAGATTTTTATTATATTATCCACAAATTTAATACACATCCATGACCCAGGAACATTGAAAACTTTTTGTTCCCTCGGCGGGATTCGAACCCCCGGCCTCTCGCTCGAACACCAACGCGGTCAAGCACTGCCCTACGGAGGTCGTCGATACGCAATGTACTTAACGGAACTTTCAAATGTCCCTGCTTGGGCTACTGTTTTAATATCTCTTTGTAAATAACGTTGTATATTTTCGGGACATCTTTTTATTAACTAATATATATTTGCAGTTTTTTCGGTGCAACTAATGGCTTGTTTCTACCGACTCCTCTAGACCGCTTTACCTATATTACATCATTGTATGGCGATCTTTTCTTATAGATAGATTGATTATTAAAACGGCCAATGAACTAATTCAAAGGACTTGTCAGCGCCATCTGTTGTAAATTTTATTCTAAACTACGTTTTTTTTTAATTAAACATTGCATCAGATATTTTGTACTTTATAAAAAGGTGTCCTTACATTGTATCTTTAACTCAGATATGGATGTTTGTAATCCAAAGGTACACTACACTACTGTTCTAGACAGCTATTTAATGTACTAGAATATTTCAAACGAGGACTAATAAATTGTTTAAAAAAGTTTTAAAAAAGTTGAATTGTATGTTGGGTCAGAATTACTAAAAATGTGATTTTCATTATAATTAGTGAACTGGGCCCCGGTTCTCGTACCTTGAAATTACTTTCGAATGTCAGTCTGTCTCGCCCGTGTGCGTATCATTTAACGCACATGCGAGCGGGACAGACTGACATTCGAAACTAATTTCAAGCTACGAGAATCGGGCCTAATAATTCCGGGTATGTTTTGTCAATTATATTTTATCGAAATGTCGGATTTGGTGTTATTTCTTCCTTTATTTGTAAAAATATTTATTTTTTTTTCATTTTATTTTGTGTAAGCCTAGATAATGTTATTTATAATCAACGTTACCGTGATGTAATTTATGAATTTTAATAAATTGATGGAATTCAGTGTATATTGTCTATTATTTTTTTTCTCTAGTCATAAACATTATTATTATAATATGCTATTTGCTAATTACATGTTCGATTTTTTTTTAATTTCGCGGGGTATTCTGGGACCTCTTTTAATACATATTGTGTTTCATCGCTGAAGGTATATGTAGGAAAGGAAAGTGTGTAATGCACAACGTCTTGTTGAATTGTCACAACTTTAAATAAAATATCTAATTTAGACATGACGTAGATAGATGTAACTCATTTTAAAAATATTCATGACTATCTTTTTATTTTTACAGCTACGAGTGGTATGCATTTGAGATACTTTATTAAACAACGCCAATCGTAGGATTGCTATTGCCAACCTATCTGTTTGAAATATGAGGTATAAGGCCTTATCCACACCGGCGCAAAGTCTAATGTCTCGCTTCATAATTTGTACATTTTAATTATTAGAAAACAGACAGAAATATGATTTGATAAATAGAGTACTGAGAAAAAGAGACGCTTCGACCTTAGGCCAATTTGAATTGAGCCTAACATATTGTATTTATAATAATTAAAGACATGAATGGATGAAAGTGTTAAGTAGCTGTAGTGTTTAGCTAAATGGTGATCTCTATATCGTGGACAATATAAGTACTATAATTGGTGGGGGGCTGCCCCACTCAATCAGTATTAAGACAGACGTACTAAGAGTAAGACGTACTAGAATTGTTGACGGTAAAAGGAGCCCGCCTTTCGTATAATTTAGTGCACACTACAAATGGCGACGAGGATAAACCTATAATACTAGTAAGTCAGTAATAAGGTCAGTGAAAAAAATAATTAATTTTGTAAATCACGTGCGTATTGAAAAACTAAATTGAAAAGGAAGGATGAGCTCATTGACACCTAAAGTACACTAAAGTATCATGATTATAAACTAGTTTAACTGGCGTAATTGTATTGCATTTCATAGGAGTTTAAAAGATAAGAAAATGCTTAATTGTTTAGTAAGAATGTTCATTACACCCTAATACGAGTCTATTAAACTGGGCACAAAAAGTGTATCAGGATAAGGGGTTAAAATCATCCGTTCAAATAAGTAATATTCTACGAATATGATGAATTCAACAGTGAGTAATAAAATAACAAAGTTATATGGTTGTCTAAGATGGCGAATTCGTTATTGAAATTAAAGGTTGACGTGTAAAATAAATGACATCTAAAGTTCTAGCTCCTCTAAATGTCGAAAAATTAATAGTTAAAACACGTTTGTATAAAAAAAGATGAAGATGGCGGAAGCTGCATAATGCCCGTCTAAGGGTTCATCGGGATTTTCAATATTACACTGTTCTCACAAGTGCAAGCACGATTTTGATACGATATTCCTCATGAAAGGCAATGATAGGCAAGAGCCTATCTCTCGACTCCATCATCACATCAGTTCGACAGTATCATATTGTTCAGAACTACATAAAGTTGCCGTTCTATAACGCAACGATAGTTGGAAGATGGATAAATTAGTTACTTTCCATTACAATATTAGTTATAAACAGACCAACAAATAAAAGGGTTTTTCCAAAAGTGTAATTACTTTGCACTAAAATATGTGCGTATAGTGGATCTTGACAATACTCTAATACTAGCTCAGTTCATATTATTATATGGAAAATTTAAACTTGATCTTTAAATATTTATTATAATTATGGTAATATCGGGTCGATAAGGCATCCAGATTAGAGAACCGACAGTTAGTTATAGTATACGTATGTAGTAAACTATGATGTGTAAAATGGAAATATAAACTTAAATTAATAGTTTAAACTTAAATTAATACAGCGTAGATAGGCAGTGTCTATAAAGTCCACATCAATTGTTGTATTGTGCGGTGCACTTGCAACTGTAATAGTTATACTGTAAAAGGCGCAACAGCTATTACTTTTTAAGCAAAAACATGTAGTCTGTCCTTGGTTTTGTTGTTTATATTATATCTCTTAATACAAAACATAATCTAAGACCAACATGTTAATTATTATTATACACCATGCATAATTGGGATTCCTTAAATTTAAAAAAATAATTAAGGTTTCATTATATGAAGTCACTTGAAATTTCAAGTAATATATGAATAACTCAAGGATATTGTAAGCCCCTTACAAGACTGGCTGGCTGGCTTACTTGGTTTATTGAATTTGTTAATACATAGGTATATAGCAGGCTGTAGTGAATAAACAGAAACCTTTAAAAACCCTTCTCATAAATACTGTCTTTGTATCTTACAAGTGACTGCAAGATGAAATAGATTTATATGTTAGTTTAATCGCATTAGATATGGGTTCTAAATCAGTAATTAACCGTGACCGAAAACTATAAAAATGTGTTATTCATTTCTGCGAATAAGTACAACCCATATTCAAAATTAGAAAAAAAAGAAGTTTCAAATACTATGTAGCTTTGGGTGGTACAAACTGTCTGAAGCGAGTTAGTATATTGGATATTATTATAGAACAATGCAAGGAAAATTTATCTAGCTCCAATATTGCAATGCTACGCAGTATTCTAAAAAGCGTCTGCTTCAGAATGAATTATTTAATTATAATATGAATATGAAGTTGTTACATACAATGCAGGAATTAAATCTTTGACAATTACAGCAATGCAAAGCTAAGCCAAGATGTAGGTACAATCTTAATTTTCATATATTTTGTTATTAAATAATATTAATGAAGGATAAGGTTTACATTGATATCAGAGTCATTGCTACCGGTGTATAATTAACAAAAAACATGGTAAATGCACAAGTTAAGATGTAAATGAACTATTCTATTTAACTAAGACTTTTCTGTTACTTTGATTGAATCATAACTAAAGTCTCTTGTGCATTTTTAACTGGGTTTTGAGGACTTACAAGACTTATTTGGCGTCTGTGAGAGTACTGTTTTATATATCTCAGTACTGGGTTGTATCTTCAAAAGTCGAAACATACAAGAGTCTAAAAATAAACTTTGTTGTGTGCTATTAAATACCACCAGATACTCATTATTACACATATTTCAATATATTAGTTATATTCTAATTAACCTTCTATCTATAATAATGTTATGCTCTAAAGACATAATATTAACATTAAAATATGGTGTTGAAATACTATGTCAAATAAGTCAGTATCTACAAATTACCGAGTATGAAAAAACCTAATTAAACAATAATTACTTGACAAAAGGATAGAGCTATAGAATGTAGGTATGTACATTGTACATATTATAAGACAGTGGAATTATGGTAAGTGGATTTTTTAAACTGCCTATTGCTTGTGTATTGCATACATATTATATTCAATTCTACTCGAATATTATATATTGATGTGGTTGAATGAGTTTGAAAATTAAGCTTTTATTAGGATTAAAAGTTTAGGCCTTTCCTCGTGCTATATAATCTACTACTATAATCTATATAGTATTCTACGAGTGAGAACTACTTTAGAAATATTTTATAATGTAGTGCTTGGAAAGCGGTGACCAATGATGGTTTTAAATATTTTTTTTGAATTCTCATAAAATGGTCGGCCAATTCGTCTGGAACTTAGAGGTGGTGGGTGAGAACAATGGACTTCCGCGTAAAAAAGAAAAAAAAAAGTTGTTTTAAATTGTTTAGAGCAATACGGGCTGATAACCTGACAGTCTGAAAAAGAAGATGATCCATGCATCTGACAGGTGTGAGGAGGGTTGGTTCAGGTTGGTTCAGCGCCTTATCTCCCTCCAGCCGTGTCAGGGGCCTTACTCTCCAAACTGATTTGATTTTGATTTAGATACGATACTGCCGCGTACTTCCTAATAAATTGACATTTGTTTATTTTGATTCTCATTAGATCGATATGGTCGGGTGTACAAAAAGTTACGATCTAACAATTTTCTTTATGCTGATTAGTTTCACAGTAATTCACAAAATAAAATACGAAAAACCACTGATATCGAACGGATTCGGTACTCGATTGTGTCGGGAGTAGGCCCGCAGGTGTCCGTTCCACTGGATGCTATGTTGAGGGATGATGGATTACTATTGTGTATTGTACTTGACCTTTTTAAAGATGGCTCCGGCATAGCTGGCCACTGGTTTGAATGACTGTTACCGGAATCGGATGGAAAGCAAAACAAGGCGTCCGTAATATACGTTAGAATCTGGAAGTATCTCATTGGTATGGCTACAACCTGGGAGAGGGAAATTTGCCATCATAGTTCTTAAAATTGATATTTATATTGTTGTTATATTTTAATTATTATTCAAAATACTCAGTAGCACTGATAAGAACTTTATATTTTACGCTATGGTAATTGAAATGACGTGTCATATTTTATTACATTTTATTACTTTATTATTTATTAGAAATAATAAAGTAATAAAATGTTGTTCTGTGAAGAACATGAATAACGTAGGTAGGTACAAATCTAATCACAACTTTTGAGTACAGATAATGATTACGACCTGCGAGCTAAGCAAGCCTTAATGGCTAAAATCTACCAAGGACCTCGAGCTTCATTCATATCTTCTAGAATCTCTCACCGTCTCATCCCTTCTACTATAAAATACTGGCAGTACGAACCCGGATTAAACTGCGAACCGTGCATTGAATAGGAGCACGGATGATCAAAAGCAGTATGTGCCTTCAGTCTCAAATGAAAATCATACTTTACCTGTTGGTAACCAAGGTGTACAAAGGCAGTATGAGCCTTCAGTCTCAAATGAAAATCATACTTTACCTGTTGGTAACCAAGGTGTACAAAGGCAGTATGAGCCTTCAGTCTCAAATGAAAATCATACTTTACCTGTTGGTAACCAAGGTGTACAAAGGCAGTATGAGCCTTCAGTCTCAAATGAAAATCATACTTTACCTGTTGGTAACCAAGGTGTACAAAGGCAGTATGAGCCTTCAGTCTCAAATGAAAATCATACTTTACCTGTTGGTAACTAAGGTGTTGAAAGGCAGTATGTGCCTTCATTCTTAAATGAAAATCATACTTTACCATTTGGTAACTAAGGTGTTGAAAGGCAGTATGTGCCTTCATTCTCAAATGAAAATCATACTTTACCAAGTGGTAACTAAGGTGTTGATAGGCAGTATGTGCCTTCATTCTCAAATGAAAATCATACTTTACCAAGTGGTAACTAAAGTGTTGAAAGGCAGTATGTGCCTTCATTCTCAAATGAAAATCATACTTTACCAAGTGGTAACTAAGGTGTTGAAAGGCAGTATGTGCCTTCATTCTCAAATGAAAATCATACTTTACCAAGTGGTAACTAAGGTGTTGAAAGGCAGTATGTGCCTTGATTCTCAAATGAAAATCATACTTTACCAAGTGGTAACTAAGGTGTTGAAAGGCAGTATGTGCCTTCATTCTCAAATGAAAATCATACTTTACCTAGTGGTAACTAAGGTGTTGAAAGGCAGTATGTGCCTTCATTCTCAAATGAAAATCATACTTTACCAAGTGGTAACTAAGGTGTTGAAAGGCAGTATGTGCCTTCATTCTCAAATGAAAATCATATGTTACCGAGTAGTAACCAAGGTGTCAAATGACAGTATGAGCCTTCAGTCTCAAATGAAAACCATAATATGGTACCGAGACGTAACAGAAAGTCATTAAAGGTAGGATGGGGAATTCATCATAAAATATTATTATACAATTAAAACACCAGCAAAGAGAGACAATCTGATATCTGATATTGAAACAAGTATTGGAATTTGTTCTAGATGGCGTTTTACTGTTATAGATACTAGTAAACCTGTTCGTTCGGTGGCTGGAATTAAAATGGTTGAATTTTATGGAATCAATATCTTATTAGATAATTAATGTAATAAATAAAGGTCAGAAACATTAGTTATATCTATGGCAATTTGCTTGCGTACTATTTTTCAGCACAGCATATTATGTTACATACGTGAGCCTCTTTACTAGGGCTCGGCGTTTCGATGCCGCGATGTAGGAACAGCCTAGTGTCATCTGTATGACTATTAGCAAACAGTTAGTATCATGGAATCGTCCTGACATGTCACTGATCTCTGTGAAGTTTTACATAATAGAATTGTAACTAAATCGTTACAATGTATTTGTATATTCTGTATCTTAGTCTTTATTGTCATACATTACTGGATAGTAACAGACTTTGTTCCTAACAAGAAGTATGGGCCTTAAATGTTTAATATAATATTTCATATGATGGAATTTAAAAGCTAGTAAATAAGCTAATATTATATTATACTATCAAAGTTACTTTTGGGCTTAAATTTTTTAAACTAAGATTTTAAAAGCGTTTGATCATTGATGTAATTATTATATACATAGATGCTCTTTCACCAAATCATTTAAAAAGAAAGGGAAAGGAATAGGCTGAGTATGGCTATCATACATCGGGAGGAAATTAAGTTATTCTTATGGTTAAATCTGAATATGCATTTTGACTAGGTTTGATACTTGTACTTTTCTATCTTACAACTGTAGCTTAGAGTTATTAAAATATACTTCTGAATAAGGAAGGGATGTAGTGTTTAGCTAAATGGTGATCTCTATATCGTGGACAATATAAGTACTATAATTGGTGGGGGGCTGCCCCACTCAATCAGTATTAAGACAGACGTACTAAGAGTAAGACGTACTAGAATTGTTGACGGTAAAAGGAGCCCGCCTTTCGTATAATTTAGTGCACACTACAGTAGCAAAACTCTGATTTGGAGAAAATTGATTTTAAACTGTCACTAAAACATTTTAGAATACGTCGTAACGTATTAAGTACATTAATCTAACGCTCCGTCTCTTGAATCAATGTACCTAATACGTTACTTACTACATATCCTAAAATGTTTAAGTAACAGTTTAAACTAAATTTTCTGGGTTATTATTTTTTGCGACATTGTCACCTTCATCTATTAATGTCTTCATTTTATGCATAGGTATCATCTTACCTACTATAAAAAAAAAAATCTTTAGTTGTCATTTTTGACATGACTTAGAAATAACATTTACCTCATAGATATGAGTATTATCCTAATACAGATTTACCTATTCTGTAACTTTCAATCTTTATCTACACAAGTTTGTATAACATTTAATTTTACAAAATGAACGACGAATTGGATAGCGTGCTATTTAATTATGAGACCACATATCGGAATGACTACCGTATTAGGGAATTCCCACTACGCTCATGCGGTATGGAGAAGGTTGTTCCCCCAACGAGTGATAAAACGAGGCCACCACCAAATGCTTTGAAGGACATTCACACTTTAAGCGACTGGAAGAAGGAGTGCGTTCCTTTTGATCTGTTTATTAATCTGAATCCGATAGTTCGGACTAATCCGATGCATATACAAAAGGCTTCACAAAAGTATTGTATGCTACTGGTAAGTAAGTACAAATTATTTTCTTAGGCCGGGTACCTAAGTACCCAATTTTAACTGGCAGTAAATTCTGTCTCCTAAGAAACTTCTAATTCTTGGACAATTGACAGGCATAATTAGTACCTACGTGATGGGTTATTGAATGAAAATTAAATTTAGTCGCTTTTGAACACATTACGGATAAAATAAAAAAGATGAGCAACATCTAAAATATGAATTAGGATAAGTTTAAAAGCATTTAAGTTTCAAGCAATTAAATAAAATTGACTATCTCTTTTTCGCAAAACGATATTTGTACACAGGTATAATGTTATGTAGGGTTAACAACGTGACGTTACAAATCACTATTGGTTGTGATTTGTGACGTCACGTTCTAAAATCTTCATTATTTTTAATGGCACTTAAATAATTTAAGTTATACATTATTTGTTTACGAAGGGGCTATAATGACATCAATTTAAATAAAACATTCAAAATATTAACTGTTTGTGTGCTAATACAATCTTAATATTTTCTAAATAACAGACAGAGCCGGAAGATCTAGAGAGAGAGCAAGCGCAGAAGACACGACCACGCCTCATAATGACTCCCGCAGTCAGCTTCGACGACATACAGTCGAAGGAGTAAGTACTCAGAAGACTCCTTTACGACTGGAAAGAAGATACTCTAATATTCTGAACGAAGATCTCACTTTATACTTATTACGTCACACGCAGGGCTCGTCAGTTGCTAGTCTCGGACGTGTACCTGTCTGCGGCGAAGCGCGCCCAGCGTGAGGTCGCAGGCCCCACGTCGGGAGCCAAGCTGCCGCGAGTTTTGCAACTACCCGCGCCCGCAAACCCGGTATAACTAGTTTAAAATTATCTCTATGATCACTATGAAGTGTGTAAACCTGGTTTATCTTAGTCTGTTTCTCAATAATCTATCTTTGTTTAACAATAGTTTGAAAGCAATATTATAAAGTGACAAAAGATCGTTAAAACATTGCGTGGCTTTTTTCTGTTATAGTTACCTAGATAGGATACTTATTAAAACGTTAATGTCTAAAGAACATCAAGGGTATCAGCTGTATACTTAAATTGTTATTAAGTTTGTTAAAATCAGTTACTAACATTTTAGGCACATTATAGATCTACTACGAATGTAAATACGTTTAAGTAGTTATGTTAAGATGCAGAGGATTGATTTTTAACTAATTTAAATGTCCTGTTTCTGATTACCTATTCCAGTTTTCACTATCAATTCAAGCATATACCAGATACCTTTAAAAGCAGTTAAATTTTTCTAAAGTACGCAATATGCCCAATTTCCAGGGGCTTCCGGGTTCAAAATACGTAATTCGGATTGACAACTTTTTTGTGCAACAACAAAAGCATGACGCGCTAACCAACAATGGAGAATGTTACTGGGTATGCGAAATTGGTTGTAACTTTGTCACAGTAAAGCCTTTATGAATATAAATACACTACTTTTTGTTTCATGCCAAAATATCAATTAGTTTAGATTTTAGACATTTAAAAATCTCGATAATTTAAAATTGTCGCGCGTTGGCGCAGTGTCAGTGTGACGTCACAGGTCGTACAGCTCCTGCCGCCCGCGCGCGCCGTATATACGTCCAGAGACATAACTTAACGCTTCGCAGTAAATTGTTGCTAGATGCAAAATATCAAGCTGAGGGTATATGTAAAAGTAGATGCAAAAAAAAACAAATTTGAGGGTAGATGCAAAAGATCAAATTTGAGGGTAGACGCAAAAAAAACTAAATTGAGGGTAGATGCAAAAAAAAACAAATTTGAGGGTAGATGCTAAAAAACCAATTTGCAAAAAAACCAATTTGAGGGTAGACGCGCAAAAAAACAAATTTGAGGGTAGACGCGCAAAAAAACAAATTTGAGGGTAGATGCAAAAAAAACAAATTTGAGGGTAGACGCGCAAAAAAACAAATTTGAGGGTAGATGCAAAAAAAACTAATTTGAGGGTAGACGCAAAAAAAAACAAATTTGAGGGTAGATGCAAAAAAAAACCAATTTGAGGGTAGATGCAAAAAAAAACCAATTTGAGGGTAGATGCAAAAAAAAACAAATTTGAGGGTAGATGCAAAAAAAAAACCAATTTGAGGGTAGATGCAAAAAAACCAATTTGAGGGTACATGCAAAAGAAACAAATTTGAGGGTAGACGCGCAAAAAAACAAATTTGAGGGTAGACGCGCAAAAAAACAAATTTGAGGGTAGATGCAAAAAAAAACAAATTTGAGGGTAGATGCAAAAAAACAAATTTGAGGGTAGATGCAAAAAAAAAACAAATTTGAGGGTAGACGCGCAAAAAACAAATTTAAGGGTAGACGCGCAAAAAAACAAATTTGAGGGTAGACGCGCAAAAAAACAAATTTGAGGGTAGATGCAAAAAAACAAATTTGAGGGTAGATGCAAAAAAACCAATTTGAGGGTAGATGCAAAAAAACCAATTTGAGGGTACATGCAAAAAAAACAAATTTGAGGGTAGACGCGCAAAAAAACAAATTTGAGGGTAGACGCGCAAAAAAACAAATTTGAGGGTAGACGCGCAAAAAAACAAATTTGAGGGTAGATGCAAAAAAAAACAAATTTGAGGGTAGACGCGCAAAAAAACAAATTTGAGGGTAGATGCTAAAAACAAATTTGAGGGTAGATGCTAAAAACAAATTTGAGGGTAGATGCAAAAAAAAACCAATTTGAGGGTAGATGCAAAAAAAAACAAATTTGAGGGTAGACGCGCAAAAAAACAAATTTAAGGGTAGATGCAAAAAAAAACAAATTAGAGGGTAGATGCAAAAAAAACAAATTTGAGGGTAGATGCTAAAAAACCAATTTGAGGGTAGATGCAAAAAAAAACAAATTTGAGGGTAGATGCGAAAAAACAAGTCTGCGGGTAGATTTGAGGGTAGCAGGTAGCAGAAGGTAGTAGCATCACGTTTTAACTACAATGTAGCGTAAGTGAAGTTAAGCCTGGTGAAGTAAGGGCGCATAGATCAAGAATTTTGGTTCTACATGAGATCTAACCACTTTTTGATAGATTTTGATTAAGGTGTAGTGTAGAGCTTGGCTTTATACGATATCTGATAACTTTTTCACAGGGTAAACTGTGTAGACTCGTCTTGACAACATTTTACATGAAAATGTTTTTGGTGGGATTATATCTACTCGTACAAATACTCGTAATGAGATACATAGACAGTGGTAGATGAATTTATTAGTTCATAATATTTAATTAAAAATATTAATTCATAATAACAAGTAGCACTGACAGGTAGCACGGACAGGTGTACAAAACCTCTTTCGCGATAACGCACATAATACAAAAATTATGTATGCACATACACTTTATGACATTTTGTAATTTTTTTTTTATTTCAGATCGCTTTTAGCCATTTCTGACGTATTTTAATATATATTGGAACCAAAAAAAAAAACTTTTCCGGTGCTATGGTGGTAGTACTTTCACATTATGGCACAACACATGATTTTCTTATAATTGAATTCGACATTTCGAATAATATTAGCGTTATTTCGTAGTACACCGTACTGGAGCGCGCAACGTACTGCGTGAGCGTATGACTCGTGACGTCACCGCGCCGAGCGCCGGCCGACCGTCACTCACACCCTTTAAAATTCAATATCTCGGGAACTAAGCGACATATCAAAATAATTTTTACACACACTTTTTTTTATTTCATATGGACTATATGAAACGTAAAAAAACAAAACTAGTGAACATTCTCCATTGCCGCATAAGCTTTTTAAGGATTTGTGAATAACCCCTTGTGTAATTAGAGCGAGTTTTTGTCACTGCTTACCGTGAGGAAGTTATATGTAAGGTGTAAAATAAATAACCAACTACCGGACACCCGGGCAGTAAAAATATATAACCAACTACCGGACACCATAAAAAACGAAACCCAACTAATAATATTTAACCGAGAACTAAAAACTTATTTAATAAAAAAGTGTTTCTATTCATTAGAAGAATACTTTTCAAAAGAACAGAAATATTGTTCATAAAATATTTTTCTTTATAGTATATATTATTGTAATTATCCATAATATGTTCATTTAAAATAAATAGATAGGTACATAGAGAAGTAAATGTACTATCATTTAGCAAACGCCCGAACAAGGCACTAAGTTTTTATATATTTTTCAATGTATTTTGATTTATTATGTATGTACTTGGTTGCTAATAAAGAGTTTGAGTTTGAGTTAAATGAGTGATAAATTAGCCCAAATAATAATAAAAAGTAACTCTTTCAGCGCTGGTACTTTCACACGGGATCCATCCTAAAGTATTATCACTCATTAATATTATAGCCTGTACACAATTTGTATGGCTTTACATTAGTTACCTTTGTCTGCCACTAGGGGCGTTGTTACGATGCTACGTAGATAAGTTCATCACGGTGAGCAGTGATAGAAGATCCCATTAACCTCTCAGGTAATTCCACCGACCCTGCGTCCGGCGTACGTGTGCCCGGAGTGGCGGCTACCGTCAGCGGCGTGGGACGGCCGCCAGCTGCGCACGAGTGTCGACTCGCACAGAGAGTTCTTCTTGAGGAAGCCACAGACGGCATGAATACTGCCGCCCTTATCACAAACAACGCAATCGACATTTTTGGCGAAAATTAGCAAACAGTATATTCGGAATTACCGCAACGAGATCTACCAGAATCAATCATTAAATTTTTCATAGCTGTTATACTTTTCGTTATTTTGTTAAATATCCATTCCAAACTAATGAGTTATCATAACCATAGTAAAAATATCATAAATTAACTGAATATGTACATATAATATCGCACATGCAAAGTCCACATTGAAAGGCACTAAACAAAACAAAAATATATATACCTATTAATATTTGACAACAAAATATTAAAAAAAACTTTGATCACTATTTATTCGAAAGTAACCTCCAAGCAAGTGCGTTGTTTATGATAAGGGCGGCATAATAGCACATGTGTTGTGCCGTTTCGTTAATGTTATTCCTAGCAGCTTGATTTACTCACATTTTGAAGACTGTTGAAATCCTAATATACAAGCCGCCGCTTACATGTACTTATTATACTGAAATTCATGTTAAACATTTTAATGTTCGTGTACCTTGTTTGGAAATGATTTAACTATTCCATTTATTTTATTTTAATGAAATTGTATAACCCCTAATCTAAATACAGCGGAAATTTAAATCTCATTTAGGTCTTGAGCATAGGGTCCAACCCTATGCTCAAGACCTAAATGAGATTTTAACGTCCCCAAGGACGATTCTTAATTTTTCAATTTTTTTTGTAAATGATGGCCACACGCGAGTTTCTTACGCAGTTTTTTCTCGCTGGGCTAGTACCCGAACCGGTGGTAAGCGTTATATAGAAGCGAAGTTCAGAAAATATTTTTGTAAAATTTACTCTGAATAAATATTTAACTTTAACTTTGACATAGCATAGCGGAGTCGCAATAAATCGAATTGTATCGCCGTGACGTGAGGGTCTAATAACGACCAGCCTTCGATTTAGAATACCGGACTAAAAACAATTAGATACCTAATTAAAAATTATGTCCAATTTTATTTTAAGCTTTTTCTTTTCACTCCTGAGTACCCGTAATTAAAACTACAAAAATATTCAATTTCATTTATTTCCAACAATAAAACATAGAACATATTATATAAGATTATACATTTTGATCTCATCAATTGACTAAACCAACATTGCAATTCGCTGCGCATATACATTAAGTAACATTTATAATTTGTGGAGAAGAAAAATTTTTTGTTCGTTCGACAGACGATGTATGAAAAAAGACGATTGCTGAAAGACATTCAGGTCGTCAAACGAATATCGCTGAGAGCGGTGAGATTTTAACAAGATAAATAATATATGAAAAAGATATGAAATGCGTAGAAAACCAAGCATACCATTATATAAAACGATATTACGAAAATTTTCAGGACAAATAGCCCACCACAGATTCGCAACACTACAACTCTTGTGTAGCCAGGATTGACAGCGGTAGTCACAAAAATTTTGATATAAGGCGTTGTGTAGGGTGTCTGAGGGACATGCTGGATCTGTCTTGGGACCCGCTACGAAATCAATCAGAAGAATGAGTCGTGTTCCAGTTACCCCTCCCAAAGCAAAGCGGGGAAGATAAATTGATATGACAAAAAATAACTAAAAGGCGAAGCACCCAAAAAATATTTCAACACTTACATAACTTTTCTAATTTAAACATATTTTTGTTGTGTGATGAAACATTTTATGGACATTAAGTTTTAGTTTACATGTATACTACATTCTTCCAGAGTCCCAGGATGTACAAAGTACAATATAATTAATTAGGTTAAACGTGTCGCGCGCCGTATGCTGTGTCAGCATACTTGCCGACATTACACTTTGTTACATTTTTATTCAGAATTAAATACAGTGTACAAATAGCACTAGTTGAGTTTGGTTATTTAGCATCCCTTCTCTTAACTGTGGCAACACTACATTCCCTTTTAAACTACATTTTGTATTTGATGCGACTTCTAAACATTAACACTTAACCTACTTGGAATAAACAAGTATATTATTAGCATATCACAATATCCTCAGAACCTTAGGTTCCAGTTTTTAACTTTATATAATTCAACGTTCGTTTCGTTGAAGTATCAGATTTGTAACAGCGGCCCTAGCGGAATTATTTGGAGACTAATCGCTTGGTAAATTTAAAAAATCTCGTAATGGGTTTACAGTATTATGGCTTTCTTATTTCCGAATGGATAAATACTTCATACTATTCTATAAAAATATAATGATTTTGTTTAATAAAAAAATAAAAATGCATATAAAATAATTTGAGAAAGATATTTTTAAAGTATTTACAACTGGCATTGTTTAACAGAAGATAATGATTTGGTGACTATTTTTCATTCAACTAGGCGAGTAATATTAAATGAAAAATGATGCCGCGAGTAAATCGCGACAGGCATCTTTTAAATACGATTTTCAGTTTAACAGATATACATATTTTAAAATAACCTGGCCCTCGAGATAAACAAAGAAGAATTAATTGACAATAATCACGTTTCTTATATAAACGCTCTTATCGTACATATAAGTATGCTTTGCATTTCAATGCGCCTACTGACACAAATAAGCCAGTGGCGCCTTTTATATCTTAACCGTAAGCACGTTAATATTTTTCTCAACTTTTTTCTTTGCCGCCCTTTTCCACTTTCGGCATTCCAATTATCAACTTTAGCGCCCGCAAAATACAGTCTACTTCTCGACAACCTGCTCTTGTACGATCAAATTGTCTGAAGTAAACTCTATTTCGCGTGCAAGTCACTTATCGCAATGCAAATGGTGGTAAAAAAAGACAAATTTGTCGCCTGTACGCGATATTTAAAAGTAGTTGAATATTATTATCTTGTTGCATTAAGCCTGCACGTAATTACGTGCGACGAGTGCGTGCACGTACCGTGGCGGTTGCACGTCAGGGGCGTATTGCCTACGATCGGGCCCAGGGGCAACACGTACGTCATGCTCGGGGCCGTATTGCTTACGTTCAGGGGCTATATAGTCATGCTCAGAGGCGTAGCTACACCGTCAGGCGCGCTCGTACAGACAGAGCGCAGCGAGCGCGGCGGCGACGGCGGGGCGCGCGGCGGGCTCGCCCGACCGCAGCAACTGCGTCAGCCGCACGCGTATTGATGACGTCACTTCCGCCTCCACCTCGCCAGCCGCCTCGCGCACACGGTACAGCTCCTCATATAGGATACCTGTGGAATAAATACACGTTTACTTCACGCGGCCGCACTCAAGCAAATGCGATTATCTGCATTTATTTCAATTGAAACAAATGCGAATATTGAAACAAATTGTTCGAATCCCGCCGGGGGAACAAAAATTTTTCTAATGTTCCTGGGTCATGGATGTATAAATTTGTGTATACTATAATAAAAATCTTAAATATGTGTATAGTATAAAAGTATTAAATATATTTTTCGTTGTCTGGTACACAAGTTCTTCGGATACTTAGCACAGGGCCAGATTGACGTGGTGTGTAGTGCGCATAGATATTTTATTTTATTTTTTTATTTTATTTTATTTGTAAGGAAGACCAACAGCTATTAATAATTACAATATGCATCTTAAATAGAAATTGGAAAGCCAATAACAGGTCCTCACATATAGACATTGAATATGTTAACAATAGAACTTAAACATAGTAACAGGTAGTTCCCACACGCTAAGGAGTATAAACTAAATAATAACGAGTTTACAGTAGACTATCAAGTAGCAAGCATAGCGTAGCCACAACATAGCTAAAGTAATAGTTATATATAGTAGTAGAACACAAACCACTCGCACCCCCCACACCATTTGTCACCTTACATTAATATATTAATGTATTAATGCAAAATATCAAACAAAGGGAAAAAAAAAGCGCAAGAAGCTTGTGTTTTACTATATAACCTAATTTCGACCAAGAACCAACAGTACATTCAATAACATATACATAATAAAGGATAATAACATTTATATAATACTTATTTATAACAATTTAGAGTAAGTATATATTTTATACAAGAGACAAGTCAGCTTTACTGGAGCAAATATTCATAAAGTAATCGTTTAGCTTTAGTTGTATTGGTGTTAAATAAATCTATGTTCACGGATCTACAGACATTATTAAAGTTGTTACCCACGCGCAATACAAAGGAGTTCATCCGGTAGTTCGTTGAGACTACTGGTACAAATATAAGGGGGTTAAATCTAAATATTCTCGAAGGCGTGTATAAGTTAAGTTTTTCCAAAAGTTCGGGCGAATCAATTTTATTAGATGCTATTTTAAGCAAGAAGACTAAATCAGCAACATCACGTCGGATCTTTAGCGGGACAAGATGGTGTCTTTTACAAAGTTCTAAATAGTTTTCTGAGGTATAATTAATATTTAGTCGAAAACAGAGATATCGAACAAACCGCTTTTGCAAATTTTCAATGCGATCTATGTATTCTTTGTACCTGGGATTCCAAACTTGTGAAGCGTACTCCAAGTGAGGTCGCACATTACTGCAATATAAAGTTTTTATTGTTTTGATGTTTTTAAATGACGCCGCACATCTTAGAACAAATCCAAGCGCTTTGTATGCTTTTGCAACTATTTTACTCACATGTTCGTCAAATAGTAATTTGACGTCATGATAAATTCCCAAATCTCGAACTGTGGTGAGGCGCTGCAATGGCTGTTGCTTAAGCGTGTAATTCGTGGGTATTATGCTTAGTTTTCTCGAAAATGTAACAACACCACATTTGGAAGGATTAAGATCGAGGCCATTTACAAAACAGTACTGCTCGAGATATGAGATGTCAGCCTGAAGTGTCAGTGCATCAGATTGAGATGATATAGTAGAAAAAATCTTCATGTCATCTGCGAAGCAAAGTAATTGAGATGAGTGAGGTAAACAACCTTTAATGTCATTAACCATTATATTAAATAGAAGGGGGCCGAGCAACGATCCCTGGGGAACTCCACTAGGGATGTCCACCCAACTAGAGATGTAATTGTTGACCACTACAGCTTGGGACCTACGATCTATGTACGAAGTGAACCACCTGAGAAGATTCCCTGTGATTCCTATTGATGCTAACTTATTAATTAGTATTGTATGATCTATACGATCAAAACATTTGGAGTAGTCGGTATATATTACATCAACTTGCTTACCAGCTTCCATGGCCTGCGTCAGATAGTCATTAAAAATCACCAAGTTGGTGGTAGTAGACCTCCCACTAAGGAACCCGTGCTGAAAGGAACCAAAAGAACACTTCAACGCCGGAAATAGTTGATTATATATTATGCGTTCGAAGACTTTAGCTAGTATACACAACTTGGAGATGGGTCTATAATTTGTAACATCGGCTTTGGGTCCCTTCTTGTGAACCGGCGTTATAAACGCGGATTTCCATATACCTGGAACCACTCCTTCCCTCAGTGACTTTTTAAATAATAGGGTAATGGGAATCGCAATCGAAGAAGCTGTAGCCATCAAAAACTGGGCTGGCAAGTTGTCAGGTCCGGCTGATTTAGAGGTATCGAGCTCCAATAAGAGTTTCCTGACCTCGTCAAATTGAACATTAATGTTAGAGATATGTGACACTGAGACATCGACGAGTGAATCAGAATTATTATTAATGGTGGGGCTCGCTAGAGGCGGAGATGTCTGGGTGAAGTTAGATAGAAAATACAATGAAAAAGTGTCACATATTTCACTGCCTGTACTAACTTGCGAGTTATTATACCTAACACTGCTGGGAACAGTACTTGTCTTAGAATTACTCCTTGATTTTATGTAAGTCCAGAAGTATTTTGGATTTTTAGCAATGGACTTCTCAACATTATTCATATAGGTCCGATGACATTCTCTTTCCAGATGCTTCACTCTGTCACGGATAAATTGAAAAGACTCGAGATCGGCCCTATTCCCATAAATATTATATTTCCGTAGATATTTATTTTTTTCTTTAATCACTTTGATCAGTGCCATAGAGTACCAAATAGGGTAGGTTTTATGGGTTAACTGCTTAAACGGTACGTACTTATCTATAAGGTGATTGACAGAATCATAAAAATATTGTACTGAAGCTTCCATAGTTCTATTAGAAAATTCGAGATTCCAATCGACCTTAGATAATTCTGAATTAATAGAAATATAATCGCCTTTGTAAAATATACGCTTTGTACGAGGAGCCGGTTTAAGACAATCAAGGGTAACACACTCTAAGGTGATAAATAAGGCACTGTGTAGTGGGTCGATCGGCACCAGGGGGTCGAGGCACTCCACTACCTTAACTGCGTCATTACAAATTACTAAATCGAGTATTCTACCCTGGGAGTTCAATACACCATTATATTGGGCGAGACCGTGCATGTGTAACTCGTCAATAAGTAAACATTCGTTAGGAGACTGGTAGTCAGATGGACTATAACTTAAATCGTTATTTAAGTGCCAACCAATTTTACTCATGTTAAAATCGCCGATTATTAAGTATTTATCAATAGGGTTTAGCAAAAAAATATCGTTCACCTTATTAAAATAGTTGTTTAATTGTTGAGAGAAAGTATTACCTAATTTTTGTGAGCATAAGTATAAAACGCATAAATGTAGCTTAGTAGAAGTTGTCTTACCTGAGTTAAACGATAATGTTACCCACAGATCTTCGGCAGACGAATGGAAATTAGGTTGGGATTCCACTCTTAGGTCTTTGTGAGTTGCAATAAGTACACCACCACCCTTCGTCTGCTGTGTAGAGGAGTAGTCTCGGTCACGGCGCCAAACAACATAACGATCATCAAAAATCTCACTATCTGTTATTCCGTCTAACAGCCACGATTCCGTTAATAACACAACATCATAATTAGCCGTACACATATTACGTTTAAATAGGTCAACTTTAGTTCGTAAACCCCTTACATTTTGGTAGTACATAATTAGTGGTGAATTATTCGCCATTAAGAATAATACAAGTGTAGGCAACAGGGTAATAACAGTCTAATTTACGTGCAAGGGCTGTAAGGTAGTAATATAATTGACACGTCATATTGGCACAACTGACGGATAGAACTCGTTTGCATAAGGTGCGAGTAGGCCGATACGTGTGGTAATTAAAACGAATGCGTAAAAGAGGGACAGATATATGTTTATTTGACGTATTGGTTGCAGGTGCGATAAGGCGATATGCAATACAAAAGACGCTCGATCGTGGACAATAGAGGTAGATAGATAAGGATTGCAACTCAGGGGTGCTAAACAATTGGTTTTTAAAAGCTTTAGAAACTAAGTGAATAATATTTTTTATATAGCGATATGTTATTGAAAAATAATATTTATGATTTTGTAGATTTTGCTCCAGTATAACAAAAACTTGTATAATGCTAATAGATAATAATGCAACCGTGAAACATGATAAAATACAGACTAAGACAATCTTTTTAAATCAATTTCTGTATTAATTATGTGTATCTTGGAAGTATCATTTTGCCGAGCATGTATTTTACCGAACTTTACCCACACATAGCGGTATCCTAACTTATCTTTAAGAGTGGACTTCGTCTTCGTAAGCAGGTTCTTCGTTGCAGCCGTAAGGTGGTCGTTCACGTAGATACGATTTGTATTTTCACGAAACCCAATATCATTAGCCGCCAATTGTGTGGTAGACCGCGCAGCAGCAACAAAATCCTCCTTAACATATCTATTGGTGAAGTTAACTACTATGGACTTTTCTTTGCTATTATGGATCGGTACTCTTGCGATGTAATTTATCGAAATTTTGGTAATTGGATACTTTATGATGTTCCCGATGGATCCTATGACTTCGAAGAGATTCTCGTCCTTCTTGATCGGCACTCCCTTGATCTCCACGTTGTTGAGACGCGCCCATTGTTCACTGGCAGCAAGCGACAGATTGCATTTAGCGAGGTCCTCTTGACAACTCTTAAGCTCTTCCCTAAGGAGATTTACCTCTGGCAATTTTGCCTCAACGCATACAATTCTACTAAAGCATTCTTCTAGCTTGTCGCTGTTGAATTCACACGAGGCTCGAAGATCCTTAATCTCGTTCTTTATAGATTTTACATCATCAACTAATATGGGGAGACTTGAAAGGTGCTTCTTCATAGCAAGGATCTCATTGAGGATTTTATCAGATACCGTGTCTTCACATCCAGCGCTACCACTGACTGCATTCCTACAGTTGGGACACTTCCAAGCCGCTCTTCTATCAGCACCCAGTTTCCTGTAGCCTGATTCGCTGATACCGGCGCAAGCAAAGTCGTATGTGTTTTTACAAGAGGAGCACTGCACAACTTCGTTAGAAGATGATTTACACTTGCTGCACATATTCATTGTTTGCATTAGTGATAATAACGTGTTTACAAAAGGAAACGAAATATACGATCGTCAATAAGAAAAAAAAAAAAAAAGGTTGCCAACTACTGGCTTACTCGAATAGCGTGCGGCCGTTACCGATGTTCAACCGAGACTGATATTATTATTATATATTATATACACAAAACTGGTCATGCTCAAGGCCTTAACGAACATTGTTCGCAGAGTCTACAACCTGAGGAAAAAAATCTTATTTTTATACACACATCACGCACTCTCACACGGACGTAAACACACACACACTGACCGATAAGCAGCGCGGGGTGGCGCAAGTTGGCGGGCGCGTGCAGGTGCCGCGCGGCGTGCCGCAGCGCGCCCGGCAGCGTGTCGGCGCGCTCGTCCGCCAGCGCCCGCAGCAGCGCGCGCAGGAACTCCTCCACGTGCAAGCGGCCCTCGTCCACCAGGTGCGCGTGCACGAACGCGCACGCGCGCGGCGTGTCCAGCAGCCCGAACACGATGCGCAGAGTGAACTTGCTCGCCTGGAAACGGTTGGGTTGGTTCTTTACATTCATCATACTTTGAATTCAGGATATTATAACGTGTACCACCAATTTTTTAGAGGTATATTGTGTAGGGGTGATTCCCTATAAATGTATCGAACTTAAGGAATGACGACAGCAATAACCCGTTCAAAACGCTTATTGTCATTAAAGTAATTGTTATATTAACACAATTTATATCGTTTGTAAAGTGTACGGTCGGCGGTTATACTAAAAAAGTGCTTATGTAGGACTCCGCTTGTACATGCTGCCGAAACTCAAAACAGAGAAAAAAGTAACCAAGTGTAAAAAAATAAGTTAAAATGTAAGTTAAGTAGTTACAAACATTTGTATACCATACGATTTTAGGGAAAAATATAGGATCACTCCTTTCGGTTATCAATCCTTTGAGATATCTGTATATAAACTGACCCTGACAACATCAGGGTCCGCGTCGTTGAGGTGCAGCAGCAGGCAGGGCAAGCTCGCCACGGACTGGTCCGCCAGCGACGCCGGAGCGTGCGTCGCGCGCGCCGCCAGCCCGAACACGCGCACCGCCGCCGCGCGCGTCACGGCGCACGACGAGCTCATGTAGGGACGCACCTTAAACAAAAGACGTAATTAAAAAAAGTTAAAAAAACCCGACTGATTGTTTTATTCTTTCTATTTCTATAAATAGAAAGAGAATATATAACTTGTAGGGAATCAAGAATTGCGCACCTGAAGGGAAAAGCCCGAGACAGTAGGGTGCGCATTCCCGTGTTCCGACCCGGATAACCACGATCGGTTGATGGGGCCATGGGTTGGTGGAGGGATTTGATTGTTTTATTCTCATAAGACTCTCTAAGTTCGACGACCTCCGAAGTGTAGTGGTTGGGCGCGTTTGTGCTCGAGCGAGAAGTTCAAATCCCGTAGAGGGAACAAAAACTTTTCAATGTTCCTGGGTCGCGGATGTGTATTAAATTTGTGTATCATCAATACATAGTATAAAACAAAGTCGCTTTCGCTGTATGTCTGTCCGTATGTATGCTTAGATCTTTAAAACTACGCAACGGATTTTGATGCGGTTTTTTTAATAGATAGAGTGATTCTTAAGGAAGGTTTGTATGTATAATAAATGCGTAATATAGTAGAGAAACACTGATAAATTTAAAGGTTTCTAATGTGATGTCGTAAATAAGCACGTTTTTTGCGCTTATATTGCAAACGCTGGCTGAACCCTACGAGATAGATCAAAATAAAGTACTACAGTATTATTCACCTTAAAAAGTTCAACAAAAAAGTCCGCGATGCTATATGTCTTATGTTTATCTCTTAGGGATAACCCACCATAACCATTTTTATCCTTTACTAAAAAATGGTTTTTTACGAAGTGATTTTAAACAATACAGCATTAATCCTTATCCAATTAAGTACCTTAAATAAATTGTGCATTTATTATAGATCAATATGCTTTTTACAGCATGTAATTTAAGCGAATATTACCGAAGATATTACAAATTTAAAATGCAGGGTCGTAGTTGTTTGCGCCGCGGCGGTACCGACCCGCGGCCGGCCGGGGGTCGGGCGGCGCGTGCCTAACTTTTAACGTTGCAGGATTAGACTTGAGCGTTGAGTGTTTTTCACATGGCCAATTATATGTCGCGCTGTCAAGAGTAACGTCTAAGCAAAACATGTTTGTATTGGCTAATGACAAAAAAGCTGTGAACGTTGTGTATAAGGACATTCTGTAGTAGGTATATTTTGCATTGCACCCGTGCGAAGCCGGGGCGGGTCGCTAGTAATATAATAAAGAAAAATTAAATACGTGTATAGTATAAAAAATTAAACATATTTCCGTACATGTAACACAAGTTCTTCGGATACTTATCACGGGACAAATACGTGGTGTAAAAAAAGGAAAGGCGAAACTAACGACGCCTATCAAGTCTATAGAGATGTTCCGGCAGCAGAGCGTGCCAAACAATTATACATACATACAAACATACATACTTTCTAAAAAGATAAACCTCCGTCTGGCGCCTGTCGCGTAACAATGGCGAGACGTAACTGTTGTGCACAGATATATAAATACGCGAAAGAAAGCCTCAGATATAAATCACGTTTATATTCATAGAAAGACAAAAACAATTTTAAATAACAAACCTTCTGCGCCACAGCCGTCAGCTCGCGCTGCGCGGCGCGGTCCAGCTCCGCGTCGGACAGCAGCCGCGTCAGGCCCTGCATGGCGGCCAGCGGCACGTTGTCCACCTGGGACCTGAGCAAATTGTCATTTAGTTGATTATCATGCCCTAAAAGGAGGGAATGAACGAAAAATAAGAGAAAAAGAGGCGCTGCAATCATGAGCTACAAATTATAAAGTAAAATCAGCTTCTTTTATTTAGAAGACGTCATTATTTTTTATGAACTGTAATAAAAAATATATGTAAAAAGTGCCAAGTTAGTTCTTCTACCGTAAAAAGTTGTGAGATACAAGTTATGCCAAGTAAGGGTTAGTCGGTCGGTCTAACAACGTCTTAATAGTGATATAATGAATACTATTTTAAAAAATCATATTTCAAAGAAATAAGTAGATTGACTTGGCCACGATATTTCACTTATATTTGCTTAAAACGAATCAAAGCCGGATTTAAGATGATAAAGGCATACAATACGCACTGCGTGTAAGGTGCATCTATGCCTTCGCTGAGTGCAGCAAGCGCGTTCGGCAGCGCTGCGGCGCGCTGCGGTGCGTTGAGGTGCACGATGTGCGCCGCGCCGCGCAGGCACGCCGCTCGTACGCCCGGCGCCGCGTCCCGCCAGCCCGCAGCGAGCGTCGCTAGCGCGGTCTCCATGACGACCGGGTTGTCGTTACATCTGCAAACGTTATAATATTATGTTCTTAAAATCTCTATTAAGGGAATCCTTAAGTAATTGAAGACATAAATGGATGAAGGTGATATGTAGCAAAATTATGATTTTGAGAAAATTGAGTTCAAACTGTCACTTAAACATTTTAGACTTTAAAATTTAAATATATTATATCTAGCATTATCCCACGAAACATTTCGCGGGATATTGCTAGATAAAATTTCATGCTATGGATTTCCGCAAAGTAACGCCTGACTCTAGAATCAATGCCGTTAATACGTTACTACATAACCTAAAACGTGACTGGTTAAACTCAATTTTCCAGAAAATATTTTTTTTTTTCGACATACAACCTTGATCGGTTCATGTCTTCAATTATTAAATTTTAATGTTTCTAAGTGTTGGGGCCGTGTGGTGACGGCATTAGAATACAATTATCACCACCCCCGATACTATCCTAGGGGAGTCGTAAGAGGCGACTAAAAGGAAACACACACACATCAACAGCTAGTGTGAGAGAAGGAAAACTCGAAACAAAACCCTGTACCAACCCGTCTAGCCAGCGTGGTACCAGTAGGCTTTTTTAACCTCCTATGTTTACGCACCAGAAGACCAGGCCCCTAGTCCCCGGCGGCCCCGCTATTCCTGGCTACGGTAGCGGCCACGGTAACGGCGGGGCGGGGGGTGCTAAGAATCCCCGGAAGAGATCCGGCTACCACCCCCCTTCTAAACGACAACTGGCCCTGGTAACACACAACGTGCGCACTTTGAGGTTAGACGAGAAGCTCGTAGAGCTGGAAGAGGAGATGAACAAGTTGCACTGGGACATTATTGGTTTATCGGAGATCCGAAGAGAGGGCGAGGATATGATAACCTTACAGTCCGGCCACTTGTTCTACTACCGGGAGGGAGAACAGAAGTCCCAAGGTGGTGTTGGGTTTATCGTCCACAAATCTCTCATCAACAACATTGTGTCCATCGAGAGTGTGTCAAATAGGGTTGCATACCTTGTACTGAGAATCTCAAAACGATATTCGTTGAAGATTGTACAGGTTTACGCCCCATCGTCAACACATCCAGATGATGAAGTAGAAGCTACGTATGAGGACGTCAGTAGGGCCATACGTAGCCCTAAAACAGACTTCACAGTTGTTATGGGAGATTTCAATGCGAGGCTGGGCTGCAGAAGCGATGATGAGCTGAAAGTGGGGCCATTTGGATTTGGGCAGAGGAATCCCAGAGGACAGATGCTGGCGGACTTTATAGAGAAAGAAGGACTCTTCATGATGAATTCTTTCTTCCAAAAGCCGCCGCAGAGGAAATGGACCTGGTTGAGTCCCGACGGTGTAACTAGAAACGAGATTGACTTCATTATGAGCACCAAGCGGCAGATATTCAACGATGTCTCTGTGATCAACATGGTTAAGACCGGAAGTGATCACCGAATCGTCAGAGGCATGTTGAATATCAACGTCAAACTTGAGAGATCGCGTCTAGGGCTTGCAATCCGGATATCCGGATATCCGTACTATCCGGATATCCGCCGATTTTCAAATCCGGATTTGACTTGCATAATTATCCGCATTTTACGGATATTACGGATATTTGTATTTCTCTTTTAAATATTAAATAAAAAGTTGTTAAACACATGAGTGTTATTGCGTTATATTATTTTAATATAGTTAATCACTTGCAATTATTTTATTACTTCACAAATCACAATAATTCAATATTTTGAAAATCCTTCGAACGAATCTGTGAGACTGACTTTTTTGAAACACAACAATCAGATCAAACAGTCATAACTTCAACAGAAAATACACAAGATACTGAAGGTTGCTCTTCTTCAACTGCTTTATCACAACATTACAAGAAGAACTCATCCGGTTTATGAGTAAGCCATCTTCTGCGCAGCAATTCGCGTCTGATGAAGTCTACGCTCCGACCATCGAATGTCCATATCCAAAACCCCGAGAGCTTTCAACTTGAACTGTCAAATCGCTTCCAATGGCTAGACAGCTGCGCATCAGTGGACGATATAAATAGCAGGCTGGTAGAAACTGTCCATACGGTGGGGTCCAAATTTTTCAAGACCCACCGTACAAATAGACCTCAGAAACTATCCGACCAAACCCGGAACCTCATGGCTAGTCGACGTTCAATAACGCTCCAAACTTCGAGTGACGCTGAGTCATATAGGCAGCTAAATAGACAGATTACGAAGTCCTTGCGACACGATATCCGTTCTTTTAATACCCAGCGTATTAAAGAAACAATAGAGCGGAACCAAGGCACCAAAGTGTTTGCAAGAGACGTATCTATTGGGCAAAGCCAGTTGACAAAGCTGAAGACCGAAGATGGACGCGTAATGTCAAATAAGTCCGAGGTACTACGGGAGATAGAAAGGTTCTATGGACAGCTGTATACCTCGGTCTCAGCTGAACCTGCTAGTTTAGCTGCAGACCCAAGAGCCAGGCTAACACGACACTATACCGAAGACATCCCGGACATCAGCCTGTACGAGATTAGGGTAGCTCTCAAACAGCTTAAGAACAACAAGGCTCCGGGCGAGGATGGAATCACTACAGAGCTTCTGAAAGCGGGCGGCACGCCGGTACTAAAAGTCCTTCAGAAACTCTTCAATTCCTCCTTACTCGATGGGAAAACGCCAGAGGCATGGAACAGGGGTGTTGTGGTCCTGTTCTTCAAAAAAGGCGACAAAACCTTACTGAAGAACTATAGGCCCATAACACTGCTGAGCCATGTCTACAAGCTGTTTTCGAGAGTTATTACGATGCGTCTCGAACGCAGGCTGGATGACTTTCAGCCTACCGAACAAGCCGGTTTCCGAAAAGGCTATAGTACCATAGACCACATACATACGCTGCGGCAGATTATACAGAAGACCGAAGAGTATAATCGGCCATTATGCTTGGCGTTTGTGGACTATGAGAAAGCCTTTGATTCCGTCGAAATATGGGCGGTCCTTAGATCTCTCCAGCGTTGCCGTATTGACTTTCGGTATATCGAAGTTGATATATATTATCTGTGACACCAATGGCGGTTGCCTTGGTTACCATATTTGTCAGTATGAAAATATGCTAAAGAAATAAATGTTACGTATTATAATTTGGAAATATTAATTTACAATATCTGGCGACGAGGATGGGATGGAGAATATAAAAAATGGAAGAAAGCCCGCGCCTCATTACGCGCCCAACTTACAAGATTAGAAAACTTCATGAATACACATGAAATTCTATCACATACAGAAACTCAAACGAGACTTCAATGTCTCCAAGAAAACCTACAATCACTTCGAGAATTGCAACAGAAAATAGAATTTGAAACCCCTGATGAAGAGTTGGAAAATGAAATGGAAACGAGGTACGACATTGAGGAGAAATTTACATTATTAAAAACTAAATTGTTAGAGAAGTCTGACCACGATAGTCAGTTTGCATCAACACAGAATTTAATTTCAAGTTCACAACTAAGCACTAACATTCAAAAAGAATCCAGACATAAAATTAATTTCCAACCCTTACAAGAAAACGAAACCTTTAAAAATTTTGTACAGCGGTTAACCGTATATTTTCTGTTGAACAACATTACGGATTCAAAAATTGAAGTATACACATTACTTTCGGCATTACCACCGACACTTCATGAAAAACTCTACGATCTCTGTTCCCCTGAAGAACCGATCAACATGAACTTCAAAGAATTGACAGACCTTTTAGACGAATACATAGATCCAAAACCCAGTACATGGGCGTTACAACATAGATTCATTTCCCGACAACAGCAAGAAAACGAAACTATTGCCATGTACGCTGCAGAATTAAAGAAATTGTCACTACATTGTGAATTTAAATGTCATAACTGCAAGAAATCAACATTAGAAAGTTTCCTATCACTTCAATTTATTCGAGGTTTAAGAGATACTGACATAAGAACAAAAATCTTACAAGAAAGAGACACTCCACTTTTTGCAAGGCTGATTCAGATTGCCTCAGCTATGGAAATGGGAAAACAAGAGAACAGTAAAATGTCACAGGACTTAATTAAATCAATCGATACAAACGTTATAGCATCTACTAGCAAACAATCAAGATACCATCGGCCACCCACATTAACGGAATTCAGTAAAAATCAGCACAGAACAGCTATAACAATTAAAGACCTAAGAGGAAAATGCTATCGGTGCGGAAAAGATGATCACCACTCTAACGAATGCGGTGCCAAAAACTCAATTTGCTCAAAATGCAAAAAAACAGGTCATTTAGCACGCGTTTGCCTTCACAGAAATCCACAAACGAATCGATTAGAATTAGATGGGAACATAAGTAGCGAAGACAGCCTGTGTGAGATACACCTTATCAAAAATGAAATCTCGGAAAAATACATGATTCCAATTGAAATAGAAAACAAACTAGTTAATATGGAATTTGACACAGGAGCTACTTTGTCTTCCATATCATACAAGCTCTTCAAAGAATTAAAAATTAAAACTAAAATTTTCAAAACAGACATGAGATTTAAAACCTACACAGGGGAAGTATTTAAACCCGCAGGAATGACATATGTCAAATGCACCTACAAAAATCAAAATTTTAACGGAAAATTATACATTATTAACCAAGATGTAGATCCAATATTTGGCAGAAGTTGGATGAAAGAAATCAAAATTAAATTAGCCGACATACGAGTTATAGATATTCCTACTCCTAAACTAGAGAAACTACTTGAAGAATATTCAAACACTGTATTTAAACCCAATTTAGGAAAAATACCTAACTATCAAGCCCATCTAAACCTGAAAGACAATGCTCAACCTATTTTTATTAAACCACGGCGAATTCCTTATGCCCTGAAGGAAAAAGTTGATAAAGAAATAGACCGACTTAGTGAAGAAGGAGTTATCACAAAGGTCGACCATTCGGATTGGGGCACACCCATTGTCCCCATCGTGAAACCGAACGGTAGTATCCGTTTATGTGCCGACTACAAGGTAACATTAAACAAGGTTATAAAAGATGAACAATACCCCATTCCTATTATCGAAGATATATTTGCTGAAATGAACGGAGGTAAATACTTTTGTACCTTAGACATTACCCAAGCCTACCTGAATATGGTAATGGACGATGAAAGCGCAGTCCTGCAAACCTTGAGTACACACAAAGGAACTTACAAGGTAAATCGCTTAATGTTCGGGGTTAAAGTCGCCCCTAGCCTATGGCAAAAATTCATGGATCAACTACTCCAGGGACTAGATGGCGTTAAGTGCTTCTTCGACGATATTATTATACAAGGATCTACGGAAGATCAACTCATGATACGACTGAATCAAGTCTTACAAAAACTACAAAAGAATAATCTACGAGTAAATAGAGATAAATGCCAATTTTTGAAAAATAGTATCAATTACTTAGGACACACGATAGACAAAGACGGCTTACACAAGAATGCAGACAAAATAAAAGCGATACTAAACACAAAAAGACCTGAAAACATTAACGAACTTCGAACCTTTCTCGGAATGGCTAATTACTACAATAAATTCATTCGAAACTTGGCAACAATCACAAGCCCATTAAATGAATTATTAAGGAAAGAAAATAAATTTCTGTGGACTTCAAAATGCGAGAGTAGTTTCAAGGATATAAAGAAAGAAATAGCGAGCGACCGGATTCTTACTCATTTCGACCCAAATAAGCAATTAATAATAGCTACCGACGCCTCACCTACAGGACTAGGTGCAGTACTTTCCCACAGACTTCCAGATGGTTCCGAAAGACCTATAGCATTCGCTTCGAGAACCTTAGCCACGAGTGAAAAGAACTACAGCCAAATAGATAAAGAAGCCACAGCTATCTATTGGGGTATCAAGAAATTTTTTCCTTATTGTTACGGACGGAAATTTACCCTACTGACCGACCATAAACCACTTACCTCAATTTTTCATCCTCATCAGACACTTCCAGCATTAAGTACCATGCGACTATTTCACTATGCACATTTTCTGTCAGGATTCGACTATGACGTAGAGTACAGACCCGCGTCAAAACACTGTAACGCAGACTACCTTTCAAGATTCCCGGTAGAAACAGTAAATGAAACCTATGAAGACCAACACTGCACTTTTCAACGCGCTCAAATAAACGTACTAGAAATAAGCCCTGAAGTCATAGTCAAAGAAACCAGAAAGGACGTCGAATTAAACACCCTGAGAGAAACCCTACAAAATGGCAGATCATTACGCTTAATAGGTTACAACGACAATGAATTTACACTACAGGACGACTGCATTCTAAAAGGTACTAGAGTTGTTATACCACGAAACTTACATGAGCATGTACTTGACGAACTCCACGCTGGACACAGCGGTATGGTGAAAATGAAAGCTTTAGCTCGCAGTTACGTGTACTGGAAGAACATCGATAGAGATATCGAAGAGAAGGTTAAATCCTGTAGAGCGTGCCGTTTACAACAAAATGAACCATCAAAGGCACCGATACACCACTGGGAGCAACCGACGGAACCTTGGCAAAGACTGCATATTGATTTTGCCGGACCAATACATGGACAACAGCTCTTTATAATTGTTGATGCATATACAAAATGGGTTGAAATTTTCCCCACCAAGAATACAACTAGCTCCTGGTGTATCAACAAGCTCAAAGAATTATTCTCCACATTTGGAATACCATATACACTCGTATCCGATAATGGACGTCAATTTGTCTCACAACAATTTACCAGCTTCCTGAACAAATGCGGAGTAGTACATAAAACATCGGCACCTTACCACCCAGCTACAAACGGACAAGCAGAACGCTACGTACAGACTATAAAAAAGGCAATACGTGCGATGGAGGGGGAGGATGGTGACCTCAGTACTAAATTAATAATAATCAAGACTCGACTGAGACGCTCCCCCAACACCGATGTCCAAAGCCCGTACCAATTGATGTTTGGTCGTGACGTAAGAACGTCGCTTCATGCGATGTTTCGGAAACCACCATTGGCTACTCCAAGGACCAGCGTCGACTTACCTGCTACTAAGGATTTTGCGCCAGGCGACCGGATCCAAGCTCGATCCTACGGAAACCAGAGGTGGGAATTCGGGATTATATTACGTCGCCTGGGTCGGCTACATTATGAAGTCCGAACAGATGCTGGTACAGTCTGCCGTCGACACTTGGAGCAGCTCTTACCTGCGCCAGGTGTAGTACATCAAGAATAGTGGCGGAGGACTGATATATATTATCTGTGACACCAATGGCGGTTGCCTTGGTTACCATATTTGTCAGTATGAAAATATGCTAAAGAAATAAATGTTACGTATTATAATTTGGAAATATTAATTTACAATAGAAGTGTTGAAGTGTTTGTATAATAACGCCACCATGTCAGTCCGAGTACAGGAGCACTGCACGAAGGATATCCCTTTAAAGAGAGGAGTAAGTAAGGATATCATATCCCCGAAACTGTTTACCGCTGCTCTGGAGGATTCCTTCAAGCTCCTGGAATGGCAAGGACTTGGCATCAACATCAATGGCGAATACATCACTCACCTTCGATTTGCCGACGACATAGTAGTCATGGCAGAATCGCTGGAAGATTTGGGGCGCATGCTCGGTGGCCTCAATAGAGTTTCTCAACAAGTGGGTCTTAAAATGAACATGGACAAAACAAAGATCATGCACAATGTCCATGTTGCACCCACCGCACTAACTGTTGGGAGCTCTACTCTTGAAGTTGTTGACGAATATATATACCTAGGGCAGGCTGTCCGATTAGGTAGGTCCAACTTTAAGAAAGAGGTCAGTAGACGGATCCAGCTCGGCTGGGCAGCGTTCGGTAAATTACGCAACGTCTTCTCGTCCAAAATACCTCAGTGCCTTAAGACAAAGGTATACAACCAATGTGTGTTACCAGTGATGACTTACGGTTCTGAGACGTGGTGCTTCACGAAGGATCTTTTCAAAAGGCTCAATGTCGCTCAGCGTGCTATGGAGAGGGCAATGCTCGGTATTTCTCTACGTGATCGAATCAGAAATGAGGAGATCCGTAGAAGAACTAAGGTTGCTGACATTGCCCGTAGGATCTGTCAGCTGAAGTGGCAATGGGCCGGCCACATAGCACGAAGATTGGACGGTCGATGGGGCAAAAAGATCCTAGAGTGGAGGCCACGTACTGGCAAGCGCAGTGTGGGACGGCCACCTACCAGATGGACACCTGGTGAAAACTGCCGGGTCACGTTGGATGCAGGTGGCAATGGACCGGTCGCACTGGAAATGCATTGGAGAGGCCTATGTCCAGCAGTGGACAGTAAAGGGCTGAAACGACGACGACGTTTCTAAGTGTGGCATAATATGCTAAGTATATTTAATTTTTGCATGCACTTTACACAACTTAAGATTAGTATAAAAATATTTAAAAAAATTATCGGGCAAATATCTCTACAAAACACAATGCTATATTTGGTGTCAGAAGTGGGATACCTGTAGTGCAGCAGCTCGGCCAGTAGCGCGTGCGCGGCGCGGCGCGGCGGCGGCAGCGGGTGTCGCGCGGCCTGGGCGAGGCGCGCGGCGAGGCGGGGCAGGTGCGCGGCCGCCGCCCGGCACAGCGCCCCGCCCGCCAGCGCCGCCAGCTCCGCCGCACCGCCCTCCGCGTACTGACCGCCGCTCAGCCACAGCGAACACGCTTCGCGGACCTGACGAGACACATTAACGTCATCATTGTGGCGGTACTCCTAGCGCCACAATCCTGCATCGCGCTATCGAAGTTTTCTAAGTCCGGCGCTATATATACGATATCTGAAAACTAGTTTAGTGGGCTTCGGCCTGACCGAGTATGCCATCTCGCTCGGTGGGAGATCTCGCTTTGGGGCTTCCATTCGTATTCCCACATTGGTAATACACTAGACACAATGTTTTAAGCCTTAAAATACAAACCTTTAAGAATTGCTGCAATGACCCTATATTATTGCGCAATTAAGTAAACACAAATACATGATAGGAGCTTTAGATTTAGAAACTATTTCCCTTACCTTGTCACAATCAGATCTTTCTAGAAATGCGTTGAAGGTGTGTATGGTGATCTTAGCAGGAGACAGCTTAATGGCCTCTCTGTTGGGGATGATGCCGAATCGCTCGTGGCCCTTGTTCGCCGGGACCGAGTACGCGGGGGCCACGGCGTCGATGTAGCACGCTAGCGTCGTGTACAGAACGGTGAACAAGTCTGCGAACTTGGCTATACATATGGGCCGCATCGCCGGCTCTTGTAACATCTCGCCTAGCGCGCTGATTAACTGGAAAAAATGTTTTAAACATACTTTTATAAATGTTTTGTTGCAAATGGGACTTGCCTTTGTTGAAGCACTTCATGCAGGTGCTAGTGCATCCACCTTAGAATTAAATGTTCTAACCCTAAATAGAAACAAAATTTTTTTTTTTGTTTTCTGAATAAAATTTACTAAAATATATACACATTTGTTAAAACGTTGTGTAATGTTTCAAGCAGACGTTAGTTACAAAAATACTTTATTATTTGCAACAACAGCTTAATCGTCAGTTCATAACGAAACTAGACGCGATTACAAGAATTCGAAATTTAAAACTGCACTAGGCTGGATAGCGCTGCTCTTCTCTTAAACGTGAACATGAAAATTATGTTCATATGAGAATAAAGTTCAATTTTGAATAGCTAATTATAAATATTAATAATGCACTGCATCTCGTTTAGGTGTTAACCTGGTCCCTAAGATTGTATCTGTATCTGTATCTGATGAATATTTTGAAAAGAAAATATTTATCAAAAAATATAGTTTCTCACCGTAAGCGGTTGTAAAGCAGCAATGTGGTTTTCTGTAATATGATAGGGGTCTTCGTACAGCTCTATCGAATTCATGAGACGGAGGAAATTGTCCACTATACACTCAGAAATGTTCTCGTCCTTTGCCAAGTAACGCCAACACGTAATGACGGATCTAAAATTTTAAATATTTACTTAGCAGACTATATTTTTATCATTAGTAACTAGAAAAGGATAGTTGCATACTGTCTCTCTCTAGTTAAATTTCTAAATACATTCAAATTCTATATCCAATAGAACAAATATACTTACTGGCTTAGCGGTATCTTCTGACCTAAGAGCACAGCGGTGACTGCATTGGAATGGCTACTCGAAAGAGATAAGAGAGGCTTGAGCAGTCTGACACGAACGTCCTCGTTCACCCGGTCCATGGTCGCAAGTATAACCTCTACTATGCGCTCCACGTTTTGAAACAGTTCTTGCCCCTTAATATCGAAAAACTCGTCCAAAATTGCGCTGCTTCCTACACCTCTATTTTCTTGTTCATCATATCCATCCAACAAACTCTCAATGAATTGCATCGTGTGGAGATGAGGAATTTTCGGCGTGATCGTACTGCAAAGCTTGCTGCAGTAATCCGCTATCATGCTCAAATCGTTAGTCAGAATATTGTTCTGCAGATGCGTCAAACCGACGATGTATTCGTCGTCCGCTTCAGTAATGTGACCCTCGTATAGATCTTGGATTTGTATGATGATCTTTATGCAGTCGATGGTGGTTAATCGTACTGAAAAATTCATGTCCGCCACTCCTGGCACAACTAAACCGAGAAGGTATCCCATCTGCCCAAACTTGCTGGGAGTCTCGTAGTTTAGTTTGACGTTCTTGATGTAAGCGTCGAAGACCACTTGCATTATCAAAACCGCAGCGGTTCGGATCTCGTCGTTTTCGTGGCGTATCCACTCGACCAGTAGGCTGACGATGTCGTCGATCGTACTCAAACACGTCGACTGGATTATCAACTCCTTAATCAAATCGTGTAAGAGATTCAACGAATCGTTTAAAGTTTTAGCAAGCAAATCGTTTTTATGATCGTTCCCTTCCAGCTCGTACTTCTTCTTAAAAGACGAAAGCTCTCCGAAAATGCTGTTGAACATTACCCTCAGTATCGTATTCCGTTCTTCGGGGAGAATGCCCTTCTGCAACTTAGTGAGGCCCATAGAAGCCTTCACGATGATAGGATACAATTCGACATTTCTTTTCTCAAGATTAGAGTTGTATATTTGCTCAAGGACAGCGTTCAGTAGCTGCCAACGATTTCTCAAGGCCACGTTATGGTGGGCAGCCGGGTGGAGCGCTTTGCTTATTTCGTATAGGGTCGTGATGCTCGCCTTGCATAAGTCATAAGAGGGGCCCGATTTAAGGATGTCGTACAGTATAGACGTGACGTTATTCCCGAGTCGCGCTAGTACATGGACGTCCAAACATTCTCGCGCCACGCACCCGTAGCACGTTATTATGGCGAACTTTACGACTCCCAGTTCCAACTCATTTTTTGACGATCTAGACGATAAAAAGTTGAGCAGTTTATTGCCACGCTTCGCTTCGTTCTCTTTGTAGATAACGTCAAGCTCGTTCTGAACGAATTCCCCGTGCTGTCGCGACGCAATTCCGATGGCGCCGCTTACGTAGTACACACTTTCCATAGGAATGGCTCTTAAAGCCAGAACTATGATTTTCAGAATAGTCTCCACGGATGCAGCGTTAGAGATGTGGCACGAGAGTACGGCTAGATACTGCAGGGAGACTCCTTTGATCATCGGTTGATTCTTCTTAATAAGAATTTGTTGCGATATCAATGTAGCTATTATCTCGACCCATTTATTATTGTTCACTTGTTCGACAGCCGATACCAAAAGGTCCAGCAACATTCTATGCCACTCCTCCTTCGATTCATTTTTCTCTACAAATTTCAATAAACGTTGGATCTCTACGGTCCACAAATTCTTTAAGTTCTTATGTACGTCTCCTGCATATTCTTCTAGAAAGACTAGTAAATTTTTATTTCTCTCCTTTTCATCAGGATCTACAATGTGCATAATGCATCTGACAAACACGAGGTCTGTAGAGATTTTGAGATCTACGACTGAGTCAGATTTTTCATCGCCTTCGGAGTTATTTTGCAGCAGGGACGTCAGACATTGACCGACCGTTGACATAGAGGGAGTCAACTCTTCCAACGTAAGAGCATGGAGAAGCAAAGTGAGTAACTGGCTTCTGACGCTCGTCACCGTATTACACATAAGTATCATCGAGTTCTTGCAGGTGTCCCGTAAATCTAACACGTCCGTTTTTTGGACGTTGGGGAGTTCCATGCCGCAATGTTTAATTATAAACTCGACCATGGTGAAGTCTTCCGTATTCGTTATGCAGTTTCTGTACACAAGACCGACGATCGCCTTAACGATAAGTTTCTTCATCTTAATTCCCTGCTCCATCATTATCATAACTTTGAGTATGGCGATGAATTTGGAGGCGAAATTTTCGACAAACACTTGCGACGACGTCGTCAGATGCGTTAAAATTACGACTGATTTCATTCTTTCCTTTTCTTGGTTGTGTTTGCAAAGATGCAACAGATTTTCGATCGTCTGGTCTGGAAACTGATAAGCCATGTGGTCGAAAACTCGCAAGACTTCGAAATGATTCTTCACCGACTGCGGTTGGTCGTAATCCGGCTCCAAAAGGACCAAGTTAAATAGAATGTGATTAATGGAGTTGATCACATTTTCATTCAAATTGAGTTTGGGGTTGAGCGGTGAGGGCGCAACTAAGTACGATATACACTGACTAACGTAGTAGTAGTTGATCATAGGTTTGCGGTACAACGACAGCAGAGAAAGTACGAACTTATTGACAGTCTCGTTGAATTGACGCTCCGGTACCAATCTGGTGATAGGCCCGAGAGCTTCCAGTACAGACTCTGAAACCTTCGGCTCATGCGACGGCAGCCACTGGTTGTACAGCACATCAAATACTATAGAAAATTCAGTGACGAAATTCTCCTTGATGGATGTTATGTCCCCGCTCTGAACATTGTCCCCGATTTGTTCTGCCACGGCCACAGCAAAATGTCCGAATGCTGAAATGTAAAAGTAGTGTCCTAATCTCAGATTCTTGAGATTCTTGAGAAAAATATCTGGGTGAGGCACAAAATCAAAAGTCAATACGATTGCTCAATGAAATATTACGTTTCGCGATTTTTGGTTTAATGGCTTCATCCAGGTATTTAGTGCGTTCTATTTTCCTTTCGTTTTCGTGTCGTATTAATCAAATCTATATATATAAAAGAAAGTCGTGTTTGTTACAACACTTATAACTCGAGAACGGCTGAACCAATTTTCATGGTTTTTGATTCGTTGGATTTGTCTCCTTCCCGAATTTTTTTTTTTTTTTTTTTTTTTTTTATTTGTATGATGTTTCTAATGCATAGTAACAACATAAAATTACAATCTAGCCTTAAGACTAATGAGTAATTTTTTTATAACTTAACTTGCTAATTATTGTTATGTTTACAAATTTAAGAATGTGTCCATCAGCACTTTACTTATTGTCTCTATTAAGGGGAAGTCACTTTGTTCGTGTGATTTTTTGTTTTTTAAGTCTCACTGCACTAGGTATACACTATACACTAACACTAATAAACTAACTCAAAAGGTTTTGTCCTTTTTAGTCTTCTGACTATGTCTGTATTGTCCAAGAGCTGAATAGCTTCGACGTTAACGTGGTTTTGAAGTCGTTTTTCGTGAGCTTCAGCAATTTTTTTAATTTCGTTAGCGACAGATTCTACTTTAAGATCCCTGTGTAGATCGTCATTTCTTATGTACCACGGTGCATTAACAATACTTCGAAGTACTTTGTTTTGGAATCTTTGTATAATTTGTATATTACTATGTTTGGCACAGCCCCAGAGCTGGATACCATAGGTCCATACTGGCTTAAGGACTTGGTTATATAAAAGTATTTTATTTCGTACTGACATCTTCGAGTGTTTACCGAGGAGCCAATACATTTTCTTATACTTAATATCTAGTTCATCACGTTTCTTTTTCACGTGTGTCTTCCAGCGAAGTTTCGCATCTAGTGTCATACCCAAATATTTGGCGTTATTTTCGTATGGTATAGCGACGTTGTTTATGTATACCGGATGATAATTATGTCTTTTATTTGTAAAATCTATATGAATAGATTTAGACTCATTTAGTTTTATCCGCCATTGTTTTGTCCATTCATATATTGTATTAATGGCTTTTTGGACTTTATCCACGGCCTCCTTGTGAGTGACACCTGTGGCCATAACAGCTGTGTCATCAGCAAAGGTTGCAATAGTGTTACTCTCTAGTTCTGGTATATCGCAGGTGTATAATAGATACAGGACCGGACCTAATACACTACCTTGAGGTACGCCAGCAGTAATTTGCTTAAGCTCTGAATATGAGTCTCCTTGTCTTATTCTAAAAAACCTGTTTGACAAGTAGGAGCTTATTATTTCTACAAATTGATATGGAAGGAACTTCTTGATTTTTCGAATAAGGCCTTCATGCCAAACTTTGTCGAATGCTTGAGCTACATCTAAGAATACAGTAGTGCAGACCAGTTTTTGTTCTAGTGCATTTTCAATTATGTTAGTGATTCTGTGTATTTGATCTATGGTAGAGTGCTTTTCTCTGAATCCAAATTGATAGTCTGGTACTATTTTTTGTTCATCTATTAAAGGCTTTAACCTTCTTAATAAAAGTTTTTCGAATAATTTTGATATTATTGGTAAAAGAGAGATCGGTCTATATGAAGTTGTTTCATGAGGTGGTTTTCCTGGTTTTGGTATCATTATTACCTCAGCTACTTTCCACACATCAGGTACATGTTTTAGACGAAATGCAGCATTAATGTGCGTGGTAAGTTTCACGATGGCTTTACGTGTAAGATGTCGAAGAACTTCTCCTGTGATAAGGTCATACCCAGGAGTTTTTTTGAGATTCAAACGTTTGATTTCTTTATAGACTTCCTTGGGAGTCACAAGTTTAATATCCATATCTTCATCTGTAATCAGAATCTCATCATCCTCAATCATTTCTAAAACTTGTGGATCACTTACATTGGGATGAAAAATTTGTTCAAGATGTTGAGCAAATCTATCAGCCTTTTGCTGATTGGTTGTTGCCCAGCCACCATCAATTTGTTTAATAGGTGGTATATGCATTATGGGCTTTTTTAAATGTTTGGTTGTTTTCCATAATGAGTAATTTGTGGACTTATCATTGGTTAGCTCGCTAAGATGAGTGTCCAGTGATTCATCGTGAAACTTTTGTATTTCCCGTCTTAGTTGTTTTGTCAAATTGTTTAGCACTTGTTTGTCGTGTGGATATCTGCTTTGTTGCCATTTTCTTCTTTGTGTTCTCTTTTTAGCGATTAGCTCTCTTATGTAGACTGGATAGGAATTGCCTCTTTTCCTGATCTTTATTTCGGGTGTATTGTTCCAAGCACATTGTTGAATATATTTGATAAATATTCTTGCATCTGCATCCAGTTGATCTGCTGTTTTAAGTGACACATTAAGATCTATGGATTTGTCTAGTTCTAGCTGAAAGCTTTCCCAGTCTGTGTTTTTGTTTACTAACGTAGGAAAGTTCTCTTTCATGACTATATTCTCGTTAAGTGTTAGTATAATAGGCGAGTGATCTGAACTCATGTCATACCCTTCTTCGATGTCGATGTAACCTTCAGTTATATTCTTATAAATAAAGAAATCAATTAGATCTGGCTTCTTGTTTGGGTCAGCAGGCCAGTAAGTAGGTTTTCCTGTTGATATTGCTTTACAGTTTAGTTCCTGTATAGTAAGTAACAGTTCTTTACCTTTTGCTGTCGTAAGTCTAGATCCCCAGTGAGTGTGCTTAGCATTGAAATCACCTCCTAGAATAAATCTATTTCCAAGATTATTTAGCAAATATCTATAGTTTTCTGCTTTCAGTGCATGTCTTGGAGGACAATAAATAGCACATAACGTTACAGGGTAATGTTTGGTTTGAACACTTATAGCAATAGCTTGTATGATTGGTTCTTCACACTTGTATTCTTCATGATGAATAATAGTTTCTTTAACAAGGACAGAGCTGCCTCCCCTAGCTGTGTTATTAGGATGCAGAGCATGATAGGTCTTATAACCTTTGATCTTAATGTAAGATTCTTTAGTGAAGTGTGATTCAGAAATTAAACACACATCAATATCTTTTGTGTTTAGGACTACTTGCAGTTCGCTTTGATGTTTGCTAAGTCCATTTGCATTCCACGCCATAATTTTCAGTGACTTGATCATTTTTCATTTTGCTTAGTAGCTATTTTAGCGCTATTTTCTAATTTTATTAATCTTTCATCAAATGATGTAAGCAAGTTCAATATTTTTGCGAGCTTATCTTCAATACAGTGTTGTTTAGTAGTATTTGATTCACTCACGGTCGAATTTTGTGGTATGATTTTGTTTTTTTTGGTTATATTTGCAAATGTGATATCGTTTGTAACTCTCTGGCTTACACTTTTATTTTTGAGTTGGTTTGTATTCACCAAAAATTTTTGGGCAGCAGGTGTGCTTTCCTTTTTTTTGATAAGCTTGTTTTTCATACTCTGAAGCTCCTTGGCCACTGTGCATCCTCTATAATTAGCAGGGTGAGGTTCACCACAATGTACACATTTTGGCTTCGTTTCTGCTGGTTTATTGCAGTCTTTAGTAAAATGTTTACCAGTGCATTTTACACATCTGGGTTCCTTGGAGCAATATTTTTGGGTATGGCCATATGCTTGGCATCTTTTGCATTGCGGGATAAGTTTAGATGTTTTAAGTGGTTGTATATCTATTTTACACCCTAGTATGGATTTTATACCGTATATTTTGTTTATATCTCCTTCCTCCTCCTCCTTCCCGAATAGCAGAATACATATTAAAAATAGTGAAAACTTGATGTGTAATGAATAATTAATCATATAAATAAATGCTCATATTTTGTTCATCAAATGTCAAACATTTGTTGTCAAATGATGTAACAACTATGCGTTCAGAAATCTATTAATGTATGCGTATTGAAGTGTCAGTTTGTAACTTTCAATAAGCAACGTTTTTCTAAATGCATATTATGACATTTTAAACGATATTTTCTTCTTTTTTTTGGCATTGGCAACGATATCTAGGTACTGAAAACGAACGCGTGTCTCTTTGCTCCGGCTAATCTCTGGAACGGCTGGACCGATTTTAACGAGACTTTCACTGGTAGATAGCTAAAGTTACAAGGATTAATTTAGGCTACTTTTCATCATCATCATCGTCATGTAACTAATGATCACTGGAATCGGCTGGACCGACTGTGACGGGAGCATTCACCGGGCGTTAGCTTATGTTAGTAGGAGTAATCTATACATCTATATGTATAAAAGTAAGTCGTGTTAGTTAAATTATTATTGATAACTCAAGAACGGCTTTATCGATATGGCTGAAAATTGGTGAGGAAGTAGCTTAGAGCAAGTAGACGGACATAGGATACTATTTATTCCATTTGACAGCGTTTCCGTGAACGTTGCGGGTTCTGCGTTAGGGTTTCGCGTTGTGGGTTCCGCGTTGCGGGTTCCGGATTCCGCGTTGCGGGTTCCACGTTGCGGGTTTCGGGTTCCCATGCTGCTGGTTCCGCGTTGCGGGTTCCGGGTTCCCGTGTTGCGCGTTCCGGGTTCTGCGTTCCGGGTTCCGCGTTGCGGGTTTCGGGTTCCCATGTTGCGGGTTTCGCGTTGCGGGTTCCGGGTTCCCGCGTTGCGGGTTCCGGGTTCCCGCGTTGCGGGTTCCGGGTTCCGGCGTTGAGGGTTCCGGGTTCCCGCGTTGCAGGTTCCGGGTTCCCGCGTTGCGGGTTCCGGGTTCCCGCGTTGCGGGTTCCGGGTTCCCGCGTTGCGGGTTTCGGGTTTCCCGCGTTGCGGGTTCTGGGTTCCCGCGTTGCGGGTTCGGCGATCCGGGTTCCGCGTTCCGGGTTCCGCGTTGCGGGTTCCGGGTTCCCGCGTTGTTTTTTTTAGTTGAATTTCATCATAAACTCTTTTTATGCTCAACGAAGTGGACAAGGGTCAGCTAGTATACTTTATATAAAAATAAGAATTCTGTGATAAATTTCTAAATTGCTCTTCAAATAGAGCAATGAAATTACCAGTTATGGAGGTTATAATCGTTGTACTGACGACTAGTGTTTTTAGAGTTAAATGTAAATACATGTTTTACTAATTTATACAACTATACTTTGCCCGCGTGGATTAAAAAGTTACTTCTTACACCTCCAAGAATATGTGTACAAAGTTTCATGATGATTGGTTGATTAGTTTTCGAGTAAAAGCGTAACAATCAAACGGAAATTCGCATTTATAATACTAGTTTTAGGAAGGATAGGATTAGAAAGTTAAAAGGCAGAACATTTACCATAGGCAAAAGACTGTTTAATGCTGTCCTGTTTAACAAGCGTGAGGACAGGCAGCATCTTGCCCAGGATCTCCTTGATGTGGGGCACCAGTTCGTGCGTGTTGACCGCGGCGAGCGTGCCCAGCGTGTGGGCGACGGTGTAGTGCGGCACAGACGCCGGCGTCAGCTGGCTGATGAGGGACCTGAGGACCTGGGGAGATGAATATTATATCAACAGAGTCCCGAATTAAGTTCACGAAGAGCTGACCCAGAAACGCAGGAATCGGTGTTTTTGCGGTTACCGAACCAGCGACAACCTCAGAACCACAGGGTGTAGTCATTGCCAAGTCTGTTATTTTTTAAATGAGCATTACAATTTTAATATAGATTAAGCTGTATACATATTTATCTGGTCCCCTATTTTGGTAGATCCAGGTCTAATATTTGGCGTCGTTGTAGACGTCTAAATGACTCTGTACGAGTAATCTGTACAGCAAGCTGTTTTGGGCATTTTAGAAGTCGAGTTTTATAGCTTTTGATAGCGTATTGAATTTTCTTCTTCGCTGTTTTGGTGTTTAGATTTTAGATCATTATGGGCCTCTTCCTTTTTAATGAACAGTGTATTTTAAAATTTGTTTTAATATTAAGTCTTCAGCTCTATATAATCTTTATATTTGCGCCACTTGCTGATCTCCATATTTTAATTCCATACATCTATCATATTGGTTTTAAGATGGTTTTGTAAATTAGTAATAGTTTATTATCTAGCAATAATAAAGGTAGGTACTGTTTCTTCCTAACATCCAGTACAGTTCACGGAACCTGATGTTCAGTTCTTTTCTTTTGGTTTGCATACGGTTTCTGCAAGTCATCCGACGATCTAGGTGCATTCCAAGATATTTGACTGAGCCATTATGGGGTACTTCAAATCATGTTTTGTAAAATTTATTCTGAATAAAAATATTTGATTTGAATGTCGAACGTAACTGGTCCACAAAATCGTTTAAAACTGTTGTCTTGTAGAGGCTGTATTTATATAAATACACTAGTTTTTTTTTATTGAAAAATACCATGAATTAATTCATTTACAGACAATTTCAATTTTTGTAAACTTTGCCTGCGGGCCTGGGCTTGGCCTGCGGGCCGCAAGCCCGCAGGCGTTGAAAATGACGTCTTCGCGTCGAGAATAACGACGATCGTAATAATTTACTCATTCATATTTTACTGTATTGAAACAAAAACACTCGTTTTTATTTTAGTGAAATATACCAAGTATTCATGAATTTACAGACATTTCAAATTCTTGTAAAATTAAAGTGTTGTGAAAAGTATGTCATCACATTTAAAATTTAACCTCAGAAAATAATTGTTTACAGCGAGATAAAAATAAAAATGTATGAATAATCTCCATTGCATATTATCAAATGAAAATGAAATACCTGTATTAGATAATATAACGTATTTATAGTGGTATACCTAGTTTATTTGCTCCAATTAAACATTACAATCGGCTAATAGCTATTAATATAAACCAGACACATCTGTTATTTCACACCAAATGCTAAAACATGTTAGTGACTAATGTTTTAGCATTTGAAAGTGTAATTATTATGACGGTCAGAAGTTATTACTACATAATATAGATTCCAGTATTGAAATGTTAACTCAAATGTCTAAGAACCAATAGTTTGAAATTTTTTTTTTTAAGTGAAACATTTATGCCAATTTTACTTATTTATTCTCTTCAGTTTTGAATCACAACAATGCTTAAAAAGTTGTTACTTCAATATAAATGAATGAAGCCAAAATTTAAAGTCTTTTATATTTCTAAAATATATTAGGAAGTAACTTCTATATAAGTGCCTTAAATGACTACCTGTCAGTGGTTCCAGACCTAACCCAGTGAGAACTGGCTGCAAAACTAAGGTAGTAGGTACTACCATTTAGCAAAAAGATAGGAAAACTGTAGAAGTATTAATATAAATAAGAAACATTACAAGTCACAAGAGTAAGTTTATAGAAACAGCCTTTAAGGTCACCTTATTCCCAGGGTGTGCAATTATTACTGAAATAGTTTATATTATAATATGCAGACAAACATTATTTAAATAGAATACATACCAAATCCAAATGTTCATGACTGATAGCTACTAGAACTGATGATGCCCCCATCTGTACTAGAGGCTCATGTGACGGGTTGTCCATCATAGCTCGGAGCATTGCATTTACTAGGTCTGCTGCAACCTTCGCATCCAACTTCTTGATTTGATTGACACATGTTTGTTCCAGTACTCTGAGGAAGAGAAAATAGACAATATGATATAATATGTCTTAGCAAAACCATTAAATTTTATTGTTCTCATATATTTATCAAAATATATATTATTTTTATAACTTTTTGTGTTCCATTCCCATATTATATTATCAAAGATATTCTAGTATACTTACTTAACTATGTTTCCCAATTGGGTTGTACTTATTTTTACCTTGTTTTGGTAAAAGTCACAAAATATTTGTATGACTTCATTTGGGTACACATTTGCAATTTTAGTTAAGGACTTGATTACAACATTGCTTACGGCGTTATCGTTGTCTCCAATCGCGTCTATAAGGACACTCACTGTATCTATAAACAAAATAAACAAGTATTATTGACGTAATTATCTCTTTTTTGCTCCTTAAGACAATAACATATCAATTCTGAACCTTTAAGGCAATCTGTTTCTGGAGCTGACATTGTGCAGTACTTATATCATTAACATTTTCAAAGTAATGATAAATATATTCTTTAATCTGCACAATATGGTATAAAAATTTTACTATTTCTTCAGAGCAACAACACAAGCAATAAAATTTTCTTGATTTTCATGAAAATTGACAGTACTGACATTGACACTCAATCAGATGTTTGTCAATGTCAATGTCAATTTGACATAACATACGATCATAGAGAATACAAGAAGAAAGCTAGACGAAAAAGTAATAAAATAATAATAATGTGCTTAAAGATAAATTTAATTAATTGTTCACGGTACTAACACGGTTTTACATAAACACAAAGAAATAAAGGCCAACTTGTCACATCTTTAACCCATTCAAGAATAGTATTTTAGGCAAAGAGTAAATAGCCTTAATAACATTTTCTCAAATTTTGAGGAAACGTTCATTAATGTGTCTTTTGTAAATCATTTAAATAAGTGTGTAATTAGTTACTATCTTAAAACTTAAATACCTACTTTAAACTAAAACTAGTTTTTTGTAAAACAATGTTTTGAATTTTGGATAATATAGTATTAAGGCTCTAACTTGTCACTACTAATCTATGACTTTTGTTTTCTAAGGATTTTCTTAATATTGTTACAAAATGATCTCATCTCCTGTTATGTAATTTGTTATTTTTATCAAAACGAAATACTTAAAATATACCTTAGTACTAAACAGTAAAATTAAATAAATTGATCGGATTAAGATCATTATTTCTAAACCCGTTGCTTATTGAAATGGCGAAATGGGAAATTGAGAAAACCGAATTTAGTCTATGCTCCTCGTTGAGCGAAGGCGGCCGATGTTATTTTTACTGCATCTATTGGCTTTTGTGAAAATCGTGGATCGTGGATTTTAACAAGCGAATTCCTTGAAATATAACTAGCTTTTCGGTTACTAATTACAAAAGAGGGCCTCAAATCCTTAATTTTAACACACCGTTTTCTCATATGTAATTTTAGAACTTTCACCGGATACATCGATAATTCGATTAGCTGAATTAGGGTCTGCAAATCATTTTAGTTCATTCTGTATCAAGTAGACCGATCGTACTATGTATCCGTGCGTATGGTCAGTTACCGATATAGCCGTGTGATGTACTGTTGGGTTCGTTTAAGTGACAAAGCAAAAGCGTCGGCTCCCACTCGCCACTATTATCCCATCCGTGATTACGTTCCGACGGGAACGGGGCACTCGGTTTAGTCGCCGCGGGGACTCCAAAGCGGTAAATACGGAGTCGCAAATCTCACGCCGTATCATTTATCGCCAAGATTTCGGTGAGTACCTCGGCCGACGAGACGGGCCTTTATTTTCGCATTCGGAAATCGGGCGGAGCTGCACTGACATTGAGTAGCGCCCGATCAGCTGCCGTATAGTCTTAAAATAGCTATTTAAAATAACGAGCCCCTTCTGGCAGCCGAAGCGATCAGCTGATCTCGGCATTGTTTAAAATATTCAATTAGGTAATAATGCCGCTGTCCGGACTCGCTATCACGGGTCCGGATAATTGTAACGCTGATAACGTACTATCGGAGCTATAGTAATATAAAATCAGCATTTCTTGACACAGTTTCAGTGTGGGCCTTCGTCTGTTTCAGATTTAAAGATGGTGCAGCAGGATTTGACCTAGGCTGCCGGACAGTGGATGTGACTGTGGGAATGGGCGTGTGAAGCTCCTGGGTGTGTACTTGTGAGCCAGGCTGACTCGTTGGTGTTCAGTGTAGTGTTGTGAAGTGTCTAGTTGGAGTGTTAGGCTGCCAGGCCGGTATGCCTTCCGTGATGTTGTCCGCAGTGCTGGAAGAGGAGCCCGATCTATACGAGGCATTCCCTCCTCATGTCGACCCCTCTGGCATTACTATACTCACTGAGAGTCCTCCCGGTAAGTGTTGTCTTTTATAAACAATATTTGTGTACTTAATAAACAAACATTCTAATTGTTTAATTACCACACAATTAAATGAAATATTCTCAGACATTGTTTTTACTATTATCATAATTAAATAAAAATTGTTGTAATTAGTGTCATCAAAATAGTTTGTTTATTTATGATAATTAAATATTAGTATTGAGTTTATATTTTGTTTTAAAATTTGTCAGTTCAAACTTTATTGCTTTAAAAGTTTAATCAAAAAGGGCTAGACTTGATGATGATACTTGCAAGAATTGTTCTCAATGAGAAAATCCCCATTTTTGTAAACAAAATAAAACCATTATGCTATATTTACATTAAAATATTGTCCTGATTATTTTGATGCAGTTTTGTTTGCCAGTACTCTATAACACATTCTATTAAATATTAAACAACATTTCAGAGTTGCACAATATTATTTCCTAAGTAGAGAACAATCTTTACTGAAGAAATAATTTATAATATAATAGTCAAGGCACTTTCAACAAAGAATTTCGTCATGTATGTATTATAATATTATCTTATATTAATCTTTACATGATATTAACTCTAGAGTCCAAAATTACAGTATATTTCAATTTTAATAAATCATATGTTAAAGCAATAAAGTTAGGCAAATTTACCAAAAATTCATAAAAAATGTATAATTATATAAAAAAGATAAAAATAGGTAGGTAATTATACAATCAGGAATAATAGATGATGAAAATGTATGATATAATTGTACATTAAAAATAATCTTAAAGTTGATTATAAATGTTGAAAGTTATTATGCTGATTATTACAATGTTAAGAATAAGAAATACTTAAAGTTAAATGTACTTGATGTTCCAGCAAATTGAAAATGTTTCATTGAGTTGTAAACGGAGGCTCACATTGTCTTTTTTACATGTCACTGTTAATTTGTGATACATGCGTCTATTGTTATTGGAAACTGGCAATTTATTTAGACAATGTATCCTAATAGATAAAACTTTCAAGTCCTTGTATTTGAATAGTATGAATCACTTAAAACAGAAGAGGAAGTAATTTTTAAAATAAGTATTTAATGAATAAGATTACTTATTTAAATTTAAAAAGAATCAATTTTGTCCCACTTATCATCTATAGGTATATCCTGATTAAATTCAACAATAATAAAGTTTAAACCCAATATTAATAATATGTTAAAACAGCAAATTAACATTCTCATAAACCTCAATCCAATGATAAGGAGTTAGGATGGCTCTAAACTAAAATTCTATTTATGATGTCCAAACAATTCATTTTAAATTCATTGAAAGTAAAATTATAGTCTTAAATTAAATATTATGTGAACTCGGGTTCAGGACTTTTACAATTATCCTCATGTATAGCATTTAAAGTCATTTAGTTTGGTTTTCTCTATTGCTCATGGTTATTCTGAATAATGATTTGGTGTTTAAAACTAAATACCAAATCCTTAGTTAATATACTCCAGAGCAAAAGGGGCTGGATAGACATGGTCTGTTGACAATAAGCTAAACAACAACAAGGCGTGTCGTTTCAAACCAGTAAGTTATGAAAAAAGAAACAAAACATTCATGCATATAATATTTGAATACGGCTTAATTACAACAATTCTGCGTTTGATTTCGTTTTTGCAATACTGCATAGTTAACAACACCGATTAGTGTCGATCGCGCATTTAAATCGGGGTTTTTCCTTAACCACATTTTTGTCTATTGTACGTGACTGTCGACTGATTATGTACAAACAATATTGATAAATGTTATGAGACGAGCGTCCGTGGCCTAGTGGGTAGACCGTTGTTTAGCACTCGAATAGGTCTAGTTTCGATTCCCAGGTTGTGACATTTAGCAAAGAGACTTTTTCAGATCTCAAGTACATAATACCGACGCTTTCACGGTGAAGGAAAACATGGTTGGCACCAGACGTATTGACCAGTCCTATTCCTACATAGGGCATACCATGCGACATTTAAAACCGCCTGTCCCTACAGTATTTAAAGTATACTTTGCTCGGAGAATTTTTAGATTTTTGAATGTCCAGCAGGCCCGACACCCGACACAATCGAGAATCTAATCAGTTCGATTTCAACGACTTTTGGTATTTTATTTGGTGGATTACTTGAAACTAACCAGGGCAAAGAAAATCGTTAGACCGTAACTTTTTGTACGCCCGATCATATCTATCGACTGAGAATCAAAATGACTTTTTTAAAAAAAATAAAACCGACTTAAAAAAAAACACAAACGACAAAAACTTTAACCACACAAAATCAGTACCTACATAACTAAAAAGCGATAAATAACCTGATTTATCTACTTAATGCATATTATATATCTACAATTATTTAAATATTTACAACTAAATACCTAATACTTTAACAAAGTCATCTTTAACTATTTAAATATTTACAGTTATCACTTAATTTTGAAGTCGGTGCCAGCCAAACAAATAAATGTAATTAAGAAAACTGACCGACACTAAAATTTTTAAATTTTTCCAGAGAGAATTTTTTTAATTGGACCAGTGGTTCTTAAGATAAGCGCGTTTAAACAAACAAACAAACACTTCCGCATTATAATATTAGTATAGATTGTATTTTGCCGTGTGTGTGGCTTTGCGTTTGCCGGCCGCGCGCGTCAAACAACACAACAGACTACGTTACCAAGGCTGCAGGCTGGCACCGACTTATACGATAAAAAATTTTTTGAAATCCGTCTATAATTGACGAAAATATCGGTGAACATACATAAAAAAAAAAAAAAAAATTATACATACAGACGAATTGAGAACCTCCTCCTTTTTTGAAGTCGGTTAATAAACAAACGACAATTTATTGGCAAGTACGCGGCACGATCAAATCTGAATCCAAATCGAATCAGTTTGGAGAGTAAGGCCCCATATCTCCTTAAATAAGTAATTCATTTATATTTAAAAAATGGAAAAAATAGAGACGTAAAAATAATACACCTAATAGGTATTTAGGAAAAAATTGTTACTCTATTCTAATCTATATTTCTGTATGGAAAAATAGGCGTTGTGTTTCCTCTTAATAATGACCATTGGGTTTTTATTCTTTGTTACACCAATTTGTTAATGTATTATGAAATGCGATTATACTAATAAATAGTACTAGTACATAGCTAAAGACGTCATTAGTACCTTGGAAACAAATTGTCCTTACGAGGCCGAATCTGTGTAATTATTCGTTTAAAACGGAATTAAAAATAAAATAATAAATAGTCTGTTCCAACCATTTGTGCCAAAAATTTGCTACTCTATTCGAAAAAACTATTTCCAAACTAATTTTTTAGCGAACGGACGGCATCAAACGTGCTAGTAGGCAGTAGATAGTTAAACTACATACCTAGTAAGTAATGTGCAGTTTATATAGAGATAAATTTTGTTTACGGTTGTAGTCACGAATGCTCCCGTAACGGTTCTGGGCCCTGATTCAAGATGCTATTTTTTCAAGATTTGATATAGGTACCTAGGCCCTTGATTCAAGATGTCGTCGCTATAATACTTACAAAGTTTGAGAACAATATGTATGGGATTTGAGTTTAACATAAGCTTCGCTAAGTGACATGAATACGCTTGTCATTTAGCGAACCTTAAATGTCAAATCCCATACATTTTTGTTTTCGATAATAGCGATGGCATCAGGGTCACAGGTACTGGACGTGGATGAAATCGTTGAGAGGCCAAATAAAAATTAAGTATCGAAACCAATGAATTGTTTTAAGAATGTATTAAACAATGGTCTTATCGGAATGTGGAAATAGCAGTTTAACATTTAATTTATTATGTATTTCGAAAGGACATTGATAAGCTAGAAAGAAATTAAGTTGGTTTAGTGTTTTTAACTGAATACGTTTTTATAAAACCTCTTTATATACTACTAGCTGTGCCCGCGACTTCGTTTGCGTGGTTTTTGTGTGACTTAAACCGTTTATGCAGCGCACGCAAGGACAGTCCTCAATTGTCAATAATTTATCCCGTTTTTGCAACATTTCTCACTGACGCTTCGCTCCTATTGGACGCAGCGTAATGTTATATAGCCTAAAGCCTTCCTCTAAAAATGGACTATCCAACAAAAAAAGAATTTTTCAAATCGGACCAGTAGATCCTGAAATTAGCGCGTTTAAACAAACAAACAAACAAACAAACAAACTCTAGCGCTTTATAATATTAGTATAGACTACGGCGCTGCGATGCCAAAAGGATTGGTAATGATTATGGCAATGTAAGTCTGTTTAATCTACCGTACCGCCTAAACTACTGGTCCGGTACAATACCTGACTTTGATTTTTAGATTACAATAAGTGAGTTAATTAGTGTTTTGTAAGTTAGTGGTTTAACATTATATGCTAGAGCCAAATACATGAATTAAAATTTTAACCGCTTTGTATGTACTACCCAATTAATAATACTTTTTATGTAAAAGAGGTAGTGGTTGAGCGCGTTGGTTGTTGCTCGAGCGGGTTCGAATCCCGCCGATGGAATATTTTTTTTTGTGTTTCTGGACCATGGATATTACCTGTAACACCAGGTCTTCGGATTCTTCGGAATAGATTGACGTTGTAATAAAATAAACGTAATATTACGCATTCAAAATTTTCAAATAAGTATAAAGTTTATCTTTACGTTTCAAAAAGAAAAAAATAATTGTAACATAATTGAAAAGTACCTAGTTTATTTTCAAAAGTGAAACGAAATGTTCTATCTGTCAAATAGTTTTCAAGTTATTAATATTTTCATACTAATATTTTATGTTAATTATTGTTTTAAATGGTAAATAAAGAAAAAAAGTAGAGATTGCAATTCTTGAGACAGAAAAATTGAGTTTGTGACTTGTTTATTAATACGGGCCTGCTTTAGATAGTTTCATACTAAAGTAGAGATTGCAATTCTTGAGACAGAAAAATTGAGTTTGTGACTTGTTTATTAATACGGGCCTGCTTTAGATAGTTTCATACTAAAGTAGAGATTGCAATTCTTGAGACAGAAAAATTGAGTTTGTGACTTGTTTATTAATACGGGCCTGCTTTAGATAGTTTCATACTAAAGTAGAGATTGCAATTCTTGAGACAGAAAAATTGAGTCTGTGACTTGTTTATTAATACGGGCCTGCTTTAGATAGTTTCATACTAAAGTAGAGATTGCAATTCTTGAGACAGAAAAATTGAGTTTGTGACTTGTTTATTAATACGGGCCTGCTTTAGATAGTTTCATACTATGTGTTCTAAATGAAATGAAAATACCTGACTTCAGTGAGGACCCGGATTTGTGTCGTATGTTTGTATGTTTGTAACTACACATTGTGGTGTTGTCTAAACACGAGGAACAATGGGAGCCGCGCAGCTCTTTTGTCACTTGTGTTATGATATGAGTATACTTTATGTCTTAGCTTGTTAGGTACCGTTACCTGGCCGAAGGTTTTTTATAATAATAATAATAATATCTATGGACGCTTCACACCATGTCAATCTGGCACCGTGCTAAGTATCAGAAAAACTCGTGTTACATGCACCAGTCAACGGAAATATATTTAATACTTTTAATACTATACACACATTAAAGATTACTTTAATGATTAAGATAATACACATCCATGACCCAGAAACATTGAAAGCTTTTTGTTCCCTCGGCGAGATTCGAATCCGCGACCTCCGGGTCGAGAGCCAAGCTCTGAACCACTAGACCACGGAGGCGGTTTGCTGATTAGGTGTGACTTAGTCTGGCTTGGAAATTAATAGTGCAGTAAGTCAGGCGGTTTCGAGAAAATGGCTCTTAAAGAAAAATCAGTATTAAGAGGAAACACCACGAAATTTTTTCCATACAATAATAGGGGTCTAGGGGATTTCTATTTCCTCCCTGGATAACAATCTAGAGTAACAATTTTTTTTCTGAATATTTATGGATATTGTTTGTACGTCCCTATTTTTCCTTTTTTTAATAAATTAATTATTTAAAGAAATATGGACGTTTAAAAAACTAAAAAAAATGGCCAGACTCTCCGCTATGTTTAAATATCTAGGAAACAGATTTGACTACAATAAACAACAAAAGCAAAAAATAGGAACCTAGCTCAATTCTTTTTTTATCTAATACAGAAAAAAATATTTAAATCGGTTAAGTTTTGGAGGAGGAAACAGGAATCCCCTAAACGTCGATTTCTGGTACTTTTAATAGGTAATTTCAGTCCAAGTTGCAGTTGTCTCTATCGCGCTAATGCTGGCTAGCTAAGGCACTGCGAGACAGCAATAGATTTTATAAATACCTATTTTGTAATTCTCTCAACCGTGGTGTTTCCTCTTAAGTGCCATTTTCTCGAAACCGCCTTTTCTGACTTACTGATTACTTCTGATCTATCTGACTTATTAATTACCAAGGCAGTATTGTAGTCATTATTACCTACACTTTGAAGTTTGCGGCACTTTAAGGGTACCTACTGGTTAGTAGAGCATAGATTTATTTCGTGTCCACTTCCAAATTTTTTCACAAATCGACAAAGAGGAAAGAATACTATAAAGGAATAAAAAAATCGAATTCACCCCCGACGGAAGAAAATGTTTAATTTTCAAGCAATTGATGATTTCAAACAAAAAATACTGTATCAAAATTGAAAATCAACTCATCCGTTTGGAAGCAACTATTCCACAGACAAACAAATTTTTAACACCCGTCTGTTTTCGTCACTGGGTTAAAAAGGTTCTATGGCTGTCCTTTTTAACCAGTGACGAAAACAGACGACGCCCATTTCAAGAGTGATATTAGATCACTTATGAAGTTCGAAATCAAAAATATATGGGATTTGACATAGGGTTCGCTAAATGATAAGCGATCCCTTATATATGTCGCAGTCATCTGGTTGAATCCGTTTTTTAATTGAATGACTAGCGCTTTCATTAAATCCTGTTTTTACCAACAAATTTTAGAATCCGAGACTAGGACAGCCATTTAATATTTTAGTTTTAATCTTCGAAATTTTCGAATGAGTAGTAATAAAACGAACATTAAAGTAAATTAATCAAAAAATATATCAACACAGTGCTATCTGTACGAGCTGCACACATTTTGCTTTCGAACTTCGTAAGTGATAATAGCGATGTCATCTTGAATTAGGGCCCCGATAACGTTACGAATACGCATTGTCGATTGTTCTCGCTAACCCCACAGCATGTCCCGTGACTCCCGTGCAACTGCAATTGTTTCTCAATTAACGATGTATTTCCCGGCACTCGAGTGTGATATGGATGAGCATTAAACCGCGATTTCCCGATAAGGGAGAGATGTTGCGCAGTTGATAACGATAATAATATGTAAGATGAAGATAACTAGACGTAAACGCTTGAACTAGTGATGTGACGTGACTTCATGTGGAAAAACGGCAAACCTAAGATTTCCATACAGAAATAGGGGTCTACGCGACTCCTGCAAGCTTACTCCCAACACAATCGAGAATCAAATCATTTCGATCTCAACGACTTTTGGTATTTTATTTGGCGGATTACTTTGAAACTAACCAGGATAAAGAAAATCGTTAGATCGTAACTTTTTGTACTCCCGACCATATCAATCGACTGAGAATCAAAATAAACAAGCGTCAATTTATTCGGGGGTACGCGGCACGATCTAGTCTAAATCAAAATCGAATCAGTTTGGAGAGTAAGGCCCCAGATCGGAATCTAAATCGGATCAGTAGTTTTGGCACTATAACATACATTATAGACTGACATAGACTTCATTACTCATTCTTCTGGCTTCGTCTTGTAGGGTAATTAACAAAACGGTTACTAACATAACATGGATATAATATGTCCTGAAAAAATGCAGTGTCACCGTTGGATACTGTTTTTACAACGGGGCAAAACCTTTAATACATACTTATACTTTCATATTTTTACTCTTTCATTAAAATCAGATGAATACACATACATAATTAACTACATAGACTGGCCTTTCTTCGGTTTCCCCGTTGTCGGGCAAAAGTCAGAGCCTGGTTAGGATTCGAACCCGTGAAAATGGGTAGCCTACGTGCCGATTCGTAATTTAAATGTCGTATTACATTGCTACAGTATTAATGTCATTTATTCACCGGCCAGTAAAGACAAACAACACATTACGTGGAATTTACATAATTAACAAATCGGAAATCGGAACTGGGCCCTGATTTAAGATATCGTCGCTATTATCACTTACGATGATCGAAAACAATAATGTATGGGATTTGACATAGGCTTCGCTAAGTGACTGACATGTGTAATGTCAAATCTCATACATTAATCCCCGGTTTATGAAAGGCTGATCAAATCGTCGAATGGCTTGTTAACTCAAATGTTAGCTGATCGATGATTTGGTCATTTCAGAAACTGGTGGTTCGAATATTCGAACTTCGAAATAATATTAAAACAAATACCTACTACAAATTAAAAGATAAGCCCGATATAAAGTAGATTGTAACGGGTCAAAAATTATACTTACTATTTGCAATATTAAAATTTATATAAGTATATAGGTATTACCTACGAACAAACTGACAGCTAAAACAACAAATGTTTTACTAAATAGCAAACATTTGTTACTGATAAGGTAATCCAAATAAGCATATCGCTACAAATATAGAGACTCAGGGCGCTCACACACAGGCTTCTTTTTGTAGGCAGATTTTATCCTACGATTCTGTCGCAGATTGTCCTACCATATAAGACCGAGTTTATGAAAGACTGTGTGCGTTGCAATATTGAAATCAGCATGTTCTATTTTTCACCTACAAATAATCGGTCGCCGAATATCGGTCGCGGTCGGGCACCCTTATGTACATCTACAACCATATAGTCGTGTAGCTCGTACTCGTATGTAAATAGCATTATGTTTGGAATAACTGTTTCGTATTTACATATAATCATGACCTACATGTGGCGCTTTGCATAACAACAGCCAAGTCGAATAAAAGTTCGCACGTGAGATTGATGTGCAGGGTCTTGGCGAAACTCGGAGGCTTGGCCGGGTCTACAAAAAGTCCGTCGTTCTCCTCTATGATGCATAATAGATCCACACCGATTTTGGTCGAGAAAGCTGCATTTTTTTAAACCACTGCTACGCAGAAGTTGTGGTGCCCAAGTATATTCGCAGTACACAACAGCACTCCCCATTTACTCTCGTAACCCAGTGGGACGGATAACCGACACGACTATTGTGAGATCAGGCGCAGCACCAACCTTTGACGCCTGGATCTTGTCTTCATGAATCAGACTAAATATCAGAGATAAATATTTTTTTCACTGCCAGGCATCGAACACGTCGAGAGCCAAGCTTTTCTTGGTAGGCGGGTTAGCGAGCGCAGTTTTTTTCCGCAGAAACGCTCCTGCCCATTTCCAGAATATACAAACTGAATCTAAAAAAAGGGCATGGTAGACAACATCTGCAACTTTAGGAGATTTTAATAAAACTTCGATCTTCAGTATCTAATAATCAATAATTTATTAACTTTTTACACTTGACTAGTTAGGGCAGTAATATCCTGTCGAGTAACCAAATCTACAAGACCAGGGAGGGGGCTTACTCCCGACACAATCGAGAACCGAATCCGTTCGATATCAGTGGTTTTTTGTACTTTATTTGGTGAATTACTTTGAAACTAATCAGGATAAAGAAAATTATTAGATCGTAACTGTTTGTACTCCCGACCATATCAATGGACTGGGAATCAAAATAAACAAATGTCAATTTATTAGGAAGTACACGGCATGATCGTATCTAAATCAAAATCAAATCAGTTTGGAGAGGTAAGGCCCCAGTACTTTCGTCTTTAGCGCCTCCACCAGAATGACGGCGCTCCGACTGCCCACCACTACCTCACCGCTCCCCTCCCTCCTCCCCCATCAAGAGATGAAGGTGGGGGCGTAGGAGCGGTGTTGCCAGATAAATAAAATAAAATCATGATAAGATATTACGCTATCTCCTATACTTTCGGATGTTGTCTATGATGCTGTTTTTTAAGAGTCACCCGGTATATTCTCGTTTTACGATACCCATGATAAATATGGTTGAGGTTATGATATAAATATTCTATCTTCTTAAACTAGTCTACAGATGAATAAAGATATATAGTGCCTCTATGAGCCATGAAATACAAGGAAAACGTACGCCAGATCTTTGATGATGAAACTGTTATTATAAGAACGTTTTAAAGGAAATAATTTCAAGGCGCGTGTGATGCTCGTAAATGCTTTCCTGAAATTGAAGTTTTTTGTTTTCCTGTAATTAATTTTTTTGCAATTTTCCTGAATCTTAATTTTCTTCTCTTAATCCACAAGAAAATAAAGGGGTGTTATAAGTTTGACGTATGTGTGTGTATGTGGCGACGTAGCTCCCAAACGGATGAATCAATTTTGATAAAAATCGGTTTCTCGATAATGACCTTAACTATAATTCATCAGCGTCAGTTCGCTCACAGCTTAACAATTAGATGAATAATTAATTTTGCTTATCATATGCCTTAACTAGGCATAATAACATAATGAGACAGCATTGAATAATTTATTTTGTTCTAGAAATGCAAGTAATTTGTGAATCAGTGTTACTACGTAAGACACGTCGTAAAATAGATAAAATATAATTAATTACTCGTTTACACTTGCAACTTGTTGACTATAATAGATAAAGGTTGGATAAAGGATTTCTTGGTTCCAGGGAATAGAAGAATTTAAAAGACATTTGGTGGATTTAAGCAAGTGATATTTTAGATTCTTAAGATCTTTATAAAACCTAATAATAATTTGCAGTAGGTACATATTATATGTACGTAGGGATTGGTGGACGCTGTAAACGTATTATTACTGTGGTATTATATTAATTTATATATATAAATATGTTTCTTAAAATAATAATTTACCTCCGGTGTCTGAAAGGCTGATTAAATCGACGGTCAGCTAACATTAGAGTTAACAAGCGATTATGATTTATGACCGCGTATTGGTGAACGAAGCGTGTAAGCAAAGTTGTTGCAAGTGATGAATGAGCGTTAAGAATGGCGTGTAAACTGATCGACGATTTCATCAGCCTTTCAGAAACCGGGGGTTAGGTTAGGTTATGAAAAACTCCCGCAATAATCAGTGCAAGTAAATCTTTTCTTTGCGGATCATACTCCGGATATCCGGATAAGATAGGTTGATAAAACATAGCGCCGTGTCTAGGAGACTTTTCATGGAGAGGAGAGTCCTATTATGTAGAGTACCTACTATAGCACACATGGCATTGCGCAAGTTACATAGTAAATGGACTGTATCAGCTTAGGCCTTAGGTGGTATATAAATAATAATCTATACTAATATTATAAAGCGGAAGAATTTGTTTGTTTGTTTGTTTAAACGCGCTAATCTCAAGAACTACTGGTCCGATTTGAAAAAATATTTTTTTGTTGGATAGTCCATTTATAGAGGTAGGCTTTAGGCTATATATAACATTACTCTGCGAATAGTAGCGAAGCGTCAGTGAGAAATGTTGCAAAAACAGGGAAAATTATTCACATTTGGGGACTTTCGTCGCGTGTGCTGCATAAACGGTTTAAGGGCGTGTTTCAACCAATCAATGTTAAAGTTAATCCTTCGTTAAATATCATGTTGTTCCTCTCGTAATTCCTATCAACGAATAAGAAGGCATGTTACTTTAACAAGCAGTTAACACTAACATGCGTTGGTGAAATCGGGACTTAGTCACTCAAAAACCACTCGAAGTCGCGGGCACAGCTAGTGCAATATAACTGCCTTGCAATTAATACAAAGTAATCAATGACAAGATAATAACCTAAACTAACCTAGAGCATCGGGATATATGTATAGGATGGGTGCCGCCGGCTGACTACGTAAAAATAGCGATTAGCAAAAATCGCGCGATGCTTCATTTTTGTTATGACACTAGCGCCAAAAACAATTTAGCGGCAATCGTAGGAACTATCGACTCAATGTTATGTCAAACCAACGTTGACGACATATATTTTTTTCTGAATTTTAAAACTTGAAACTCGTAAAGTTTTGAGTACATTAATCTAAAGATTATCTAGAATCAATGAACTTAATACGTTACTAGATATACTAAAATTTTTAAGTGATAATTATAGTATAGTTCGTCCCTGATAAATTTAACCCGGGTTCGGTAAATTTATAATAAATTTACCGAATTACTTTAACCGAAAATTTAACCGAAAACATCGAAATTTTCCCATAATCACATATTGTGCACACTTATCAACACTTTCACAGGTATATTAAAGGATTAAACTTCATTATCCAATATATTTTATAACAACTAAACAATAATTATTATGTTTAAACATCAAATGAAAATTTTTTATAGAAAAAATACGCCATTTTGACACTGCCGATTGTAGAATATAAGCCTATAGTCTATGCATTCATAGCAAACAAAAATCATTGTGCATATTAATATTGGCCAATTGGCATCACTGACTAGTTTTTGGTTGTGTCATAGACAGGTTTGTTTACGTTTAGGTTAAATTGACGAACTATACATATACTACAAAACCCTGAATGGATACATATTATTATAATCACGACTATTATGTTCCTATTAAGTGGTCGACATATTATTGTTTTTAATTGCTTTCCGATAGGTAGTATCGGCCGCCGACGGACGAACACAGCCTACAGGAAATGCGACGGCTCAAAGATCATAAAACGTAAACTTCCGTTATCGTATTAAAAGCGATTAATATTTATGTTTTTTATTCAAGTTGTTTATTATTCTTTATTCACAGCCAGCCACTGGCCTTATTCAGGGGCCAGTAGACCAAGCAGGAATAATTGACAACTGCGTTTTCACACATCACACCACGTCAATCTGGTCCCGTGTCAAATTTTCAAAATTGTATTAGTACTAGCTACTAGCTGACCCGTGCCCACTTCGTTGAGCATACAAACCGTTTAAACATTCCCTGGACTTCCACGAATATTTCAAGACTAAAAATAGCCAAATCGGTTTAGCCGTTCTCGAGTTTCAAGCGAGACTAACGAACGGCAATACATTTTAATGTTTATAATATTATATAAGACTAGCTGACCCGTGCCCACTTCGTTGAGCATACAAACCGGTTAAACCTTCCCTGGACTTCCACGAATATTTCAAGACTAAAAATAGCCGAATCGGTTGAGCCGTTCTTGAGTTTTAACGAGACTAACGAACTGTAATTAATTTTTATATATGTATAAGAAGATGAGTCCCAACCAGCGAAAATTTTTATTATAAATATAGATAATATATTATGTAGATTATAGGTTATATAAATTTTTATTGATAAATTGTCTAATCTAATACATTAAAAATACAAGTCCATTGGATTATGACCCAGGAACACAGGAAATATTTTAATTTTCCTGGCGGAATTCAAACCTACGACCTCTAGTTTGAGGAGCAACGGGAACACCCACAAGCCACGCCGTCGTTTTAAACTACAATATTATCAAATAGAAAATTCCAACATAATAATATCTGCGCTTATTAGCTCCATCTAGTGGTAATTACAGACAATAGCTGCAGTTAACTCGCAACTATTTCCGATAGATGTCTCCGGTGGGAATTCGTTTGATTGATGAAATTCAGTCGTCGTTTCACATACAGTCGACTCTCGTTATTTGAAACCTGCGATAATAATGCCGTTACCCGCCACGACTGGAGGTCCAGGCGGACCTGGCCTACTTTTATATGCCTAAATAGTTAACTGGGTGAATTTTTAAAAAGGGCATGGTAATAATGCCTCCTACACCAATTTCGGTGACGGTGGCCGGCTTAATTGAAACCAGGCCAGCTACGCATGAGGTATTTTATAGTGCCCAAGTGTGTGCGCAATAACTCTCTCTTCTTTCACTATCGTAGCCCAGCAGGACGTATACCTGACACGACTGGCGGTGGAAAGGGCATAGTAGGCAATATCCGATACAACAGTAGATAGCAAAAAATGCTGCTCCTTGCGAGCTCGATTTCGATGAAAACTAAACCTATATCATTAGACTTTTAATAAATCAATTTTCCCGAGCCGAGAATCGAACCGCCTGATTCAAAAAATATACCACACTTATATATGATTCTCTTTAATTTTTTCTCTGCATCACCCTATGGTCGACTGGAAGAAAATGCCCGATGCCATAAGTCCGCCATTGTACATTGTGCATAAAGTGTATAAAATAAAAATAAAAAAATATGACAAATGTACCGCACACTATTGGAACATGCTCAATGCTAATCTATAACAAAGACTATAATTTTCGTATTTGTATAATTATACCCTAGTAAGTATATTATACTCTGTGTAATCACCCTTATCGCCTTACCTCTTAGTGTGTAATCTTATCTCTACTTTTAATTGAGTAATTAACCAAATGAAGTTGATACCAGCTGCAAAATATCAATAAGCCAATTTCACTTGAATTTTGATTCATCACTCCAAAGGAATTATTCCAAGCTAGATGTTTCCCGCTACTACGTCCGCGCAAAATGAAACCCGCAGAAATCGTACATTTTGCTGACGTATAAAGTAGCCATGTGTCAATCCAGCACCTATTTTATAGTCAGGGTTCCCCATACATTGTTTTCACTTGATTAGTATCAATCTAATTTTTCTTGAGTAGCTTCATTTTGATGATTTGACGTCGAATAATTTCTTGGATGGAACTCTCGATTGTGGTAGCTAACAGAGTTAGCAAGGATAAAAAAAATCTCACCTTTGGAGCGTAGAACAAAATCAGCTGGTTACTAATTATTTATGATTACCTCGTTATCGACACAAGTTGGCAAAAGGGAACTCTAGGATCAAACCATAGATTATGTAGCAAATATTTTTTCGGATAACTTAGATCATTATCTTGAGATTTAATAAAAAAAATTATCATTTTGGAACACACAATCTTTATTCTTGCTATCTCTGTTGGCTACTACAAACAAGAGTTCCGTCCAAGAAATTTTTAGGCGACTCATCAAAATGAAAGTACCTACCTACTTACGAAAAATTTGCTTGATACTAATCAAGTGAAAACAATGTATGGGGGAACCCTGACTATTACTACCAAACCAAATTTCAACAAAATCAATTTTGTAGTTTTTGTGTGTTAGAGTAACAAACATACTCAAAAACTTTCGTAATAATATAAGTGTGATACTACTAATGTAAATAATAGTCAGCAAAGCAATGAATTGCAAATGACCTATTCTAGAAAATACAGCTGATCTATAAATAAATTCAACTCTCGTTAGTTACGTATATATGTCGCAGTCATCTGGTTAAATCTGCTTATTTGATTGAATGACTAGCACGGTCATTTAATGGCGTCAGACAGCTCGTACATATAGTAATGTGTAGATATATTATTTCATTGATTTACTTCAATGTGCCAGTAGTACACATTCGGAAATTTTGAAGTTTAAAAATAAAATATTAAATGTCTGTCCTAGTTTCGGATTCATTGAATTTGTTGGTAAAAATAGAATTCAATGAACGCGCTAGTCATTCAATCAAATAGCAGATTCAACCATATGACTGCGACATATATACAAGTTGCATTTTAATGAGCATATTGATAAGCGAAGGTTATCAATAACATAACACTTGAAAATTACAGCTCTAAGGGTACTTAAGTATATACTTAGTAGATAGGGACTAACTAATATGTTATATGGTATAAAAATAGGGCGAATTTCGAACGAAGTCGCGAGCTAGTACAAAAACCCCCGATTTTGAAACATTTTTCATTAGTCCTATTCTCCTTTTATAAAGTACTAACTGACCCGTGCCCACTTCGTTGAGCATAAAAACCGTGTAAACCTTCCCGGGACTTCCACGAATATTTCAAGACTAAAAATAGCCGAATCAGTTTAGCTGATCTCCAGTTTTAGCGAGACCAACGAACAGCAATGTAGATGTAGTGCCTCCTATGTAGAGTATACTGTGAAAGTACGAGCGCCGAAAGACTTACTTTTGAATTTCATGTTTGTATGAGAAATGCCCCAACATTATAATTTTTTTTACGTTCAAATGTGTTGTCCATTCGATTTGGTCCGTTCAAACTAAAAAATGTATGGGATTTGACCTAAGCCTCGCTACGTGAGTCGTGACACATGAATTCGTATGACAAGTAGGGATGGGCCGAATGTGGTTTGAACCGAATACGAACTTCGGCCGAACATTCCGTAAAAAAGAAAAATTCGGCCGAAGTTCGGCCGAACTTCGGTTCAATTTCGGCCGCGCTTTTTCGTGTTGTGACTTGTTTACGCACTTCCTGCAAATATTTTTTTTTAAGTTTTTTGATTAAGTGAGAGGAGTTTTCTAAGACTTGATGAGAAGGGCAGTAAAATTTTGTGTTTTGATTAAGTAAGAATGATTTCTAAGGCTGGTTTTGTTAATAAGAAGAGCGGTTTAATTTTGTGTTTTGTTTGATTAACTAACCAAAGATTTTTGATTTACCAGTCGGTAAATCAAAAATCTTAAAAAGTTTAATTTAAGTTTTTTGTTTATCACGTATCACGTATATTATCACTTTTTCTAATTCAAATAAATAACTATGAATGACTATATCAGATTAATTTTATTTTACTGTTACTACAGATATATGACTTTTTCAATAATTTCTATTATGATAGTGCAAGTATATTTAGTGGAGAATTTTCGTAATTTTAACCGAAAATTCGGCCGAATGACGAAGTTCGGTTCAAGCTGCCGAAGTTCGGTTAAACCGAATGTAAAACGAATTTCGGCCCACCCCTAATGACAAGTCAAATCCCATACATTTTGCTTTCAAACTTCGTTGGTGATAATAGTGATGGCATCTTAATAAGTGCTAGTGGTTTGATAAACATAATGTTGTTACGATCTTGAAATGTTGGCATTGTGGTAGAGTTCGGACGGTTATACGTGTGTGGCGATTTTGGAGAGTATCGAGACTGCACCAAAACAGTATTTCGTATTGTAAAACATAAAGATAAAGACTGAGAGTAAAAGGCAGATGGATAAGAAACTAAATCGTCACTATGTGACGCTTATTATTGCATGCGTTTATGTCCGGCAATAAAGTAATACAACGTGTGGAAAATACATTTTTAACTTATCATTTAAACCTGCAGTTAGATAACCCCACCTTATCTGTTGTTGCAACACACTAGTGTGAGCTGTAGGCTCGAACAGCCCGTGTATTTTATTTCCCTGTGTTGACGATTAGCTGTTGCGGCCAAATTATGCGGCCTAACTACAACGAGTAACCATGTAGGTAATTGCGTTGCATTAAATTTCAGGAAATAGCTTTCAGGAATATAACCATAGCTAATCCAATAAATAAATAATGACGCATGCGCACATAGGCGGCCGTAATGTATGGAGTAAATTACGATTGGAACTACCTACAGAAATTACAATTGTTATAATTGTTGCATGACTCCGGACCGAGCACTTTGGCGTGCCTCCAAAATATTGCGCCCGCTCCGTAAAATAGCATATTTATATGTGCAAACATGGTTTATTTATAATCTATAAATACGGGCAGTAGTTTATAAATCTACGTACGAAACTGAAAATAAATTTCTCCAGCTAATATTTATATCACCGGCGCGGGCCGCCGACGATGTTTTTGTAGGAAAATTTGCCGATAGGATACTATCGACCTCTGCGGCCGTCGGACAGTCAGATAAACAACGGCAGCGTGACAGCCGCGGGGCGCTATCGCATTTTCCGGAGGCTGGCGCGCGACCGGCCGGCAGTGCCGCAGGCGCGCGCGCACCGAAAGCATGTGCTCCGCGCCCCCACCGCGATGTACATAGAACCGGCCGCGTTCCGCGCGCAGAGCGCCGAGTCCCTCGCCCCGTCCGAGGCCGCGCGTGTGTGGACACAGTGCTTACCCACCCCGTTATTCGCAGGAAAGAAAGCGCCCCTCAAGACCTTCGAGGAGCTCCAGCCGCTGCTGCAGCAGGGCCGCAAGCGCGAGCTGAAGCTCATCATCCGCGAGAACTCGTGGCCCATCAACAGCCAGATCCGCGCGGCGCTGTGGCCCGCGCTGTGCCGCCAGCACCAGCATGGCAAGTCCATGCTCGACGGCTTCTACTGGGACATGGTCACGCAGGTCAGTCGCCTCGTTATGTAACAGTATCGCCGTACTCGCTTTGCATGATTTTTTTCTTCCGATGGGCCTTATCTGCCGACAATATGTTCTTAATATTTCCAAGGTCGTATGTATTTACTTTGTTTAACGACGCCCGAATGTTTGTGATGTAGCGAACGCCGAGATAACGAGATACTCGCGAAGGTCGCGCTCACATTTACATTCAATAGGAACGGGGTTGATCGTGCGCTCGGCGGTCGGCCTGCTCGCCTGCCCACGTGTGGGTCGGCCGGTCGCACGTTAAACGATCCGGGCTATCGCAATTAAAGTGACCACGTTCGTCGGTGTCCATAACTCATCGACTTTACGATGCTTCAACACTATGATTGATGCACTTAAAATTATTTCAGCGAGCGTGTTTACCGTAAGTGTCGGAAATGAGGAAAATTTATTCGAGTCGAGAATAAATTTGCATGTTAATTTCGTAATATCTTTAACGTAGCGCGTAAAACGCCGATCGTTGCAAACAAGTGTAAAGTGTGTGAGCCGGCTAAGGTTAGTCCTTGCGTTCGACATCAACGTGCGCGCAGACGCGCCGCCTGGGTCGTAATTAGCGGCAGAAACAATGGCAGCTAGATACCCAGCTGTGAATAGAAAAACTCGCCCGTATTGTTCGATATGACTCATTATCACACAGTTTACTGAGTTATCTATTACTCCAAAATACCGAAAATTGCTCAAGACAGCAGCGTTTCACCGTGACAGGCAAATTCTGTCTTCTCGGTATCCGGTGACTAAGCTCGGTAAGCCTCAAAGCTTCATGACAGCGGTGGTAGAATTGTGTTTACAACTAAGTTTCCAAGCCTTGCGATATAGCTTAATAAAGTAGAAAAGTCCCATAGTAATACAATAATATTATTTTATGCTAGCTATGTCGAAATCTCTACTTATAGCTAGCTATGTAGGCAGTACTTCTATTCACTAGAGCCGTTGTCTCCCACCATGTACTATAGATGTACACTACGGTCCGCGCCCAGCACTAGGACAATTGAAGTGTTTTATGCAAAGAAAATAATTCAATAGCAAATGCTTATCAGGCATCAGCGCCTACAATAAAACCTCATTGCTCGTTTGTAATGCTGCTGGTGGTTCGATAGGAATCTTTGCATATCACGGTCCGTGAATCACGGATGAGCAGTATCATCAGCATCTCACATCCGTTCCCACTTCCCTACCACGCGCAAATATTAATATTCAAAATTTGACAAAGGAAACTACAATTGTCGTTATTCATATGAGCATTTCCTTTAATGTTTTAATACCTACCATATTTCGTGAGGGTTTGAATTTTCTTAATTGTGCCATAATAATTCAAACTTGAAAATGTATATAAATTTGCCTACGAATGTATCAGGTAATTAGAATAATAATAATAGCACCCCACCGATTTCGACATGAGTAACCAGCTAGACACTAGCGCGATAGAGACAACTGCAGCTTGAACTGAAATACATATTAAAAGTACAAGAAATCGACGTTTAGGAGTCCGCTGTTTCCTCTTAAATTAACTGATTTAGGTAATTTTCATTATAAACTAAAAAAAAGGCTTTAGCTATCTTCCTATGTTTTGACATTGCGGAAGATCAAGCGCAGCACCGATTTTAATGCCCAGCCGACACAAGGATAATATTCTCAGATAATCTGGTAATCATCCACGATCTCCGGAAATGAGAAGTCAGAACTCAATCAGCAAAAGCTCCAAAACACTGGATCACGGAGGCGACGTCTCTCGTAAATTAATGATTGTAATGTAATTGCTAAAAACGCTTTAATTTTTACCAAGCCATTGATCTTACGATTGTGTATATCTCGTATATTTTTGGCAACATTTCATGTTATGATTAAAAAAGTTGAGATCGTAAACGCAATGCGGTATTTTAGTAGTTTATGAAACAATCGACGCGCGTTTTATATTTGTTTAGTTTATCAATCCGAGCTCCGAGATCTGGCAGCGCATCAACCGCCAGATCGCCAGTTGCCTTCACCCGATGCTCCGTATCACATACATTTAGATCTTTAATACATTTTCATTGTCATACATCAATAGGTTTGTTATCTATATTGTATGCTGTGGATTTGGCTGACCTAATATTTCTCTTTTATTCCATTAGTTTCTGCAGGTTATTTCTGTTCCGTTCTTGTAAACATCAGTAGTACCATCCATTTACTTTCCTCTAGATTTCAGTTATATTTTTACTTTATGATTTCAGTTATAAAGATTACAGTTCCTTAAACTCAGCTCTTTTACTATTCTGTAACAGACTCCATATTATTATTAGTGTCGTTAATTTAGGTCTTAGATTCGGCTAAAATCTTGGACATTTTTTCATTCTCATTTTCAGAAAATTGGTCCACAACAAGCTGATCCAAATGATCAGCTTGTGGTGGACCAATTAAATAAAATAATAAATAAAAATATCTTTAACACATAACAAAAAACACACAGCCAAAAGAAAAATATTTGCAATTAGCGCTTCGGGTATTACTTACTAGTAATACCCGAAGCGCTTCTTTTGGCTGTGACCTGACCTGACCACAACATCTAGTCGTAGATCTCCCTTTTGGGCTTCTACTACTCCCACATAATCAGTAAGCAGCGTCTAATTAATTAAGTACGTCAGCTAACAATATTGAGCTCTAGCCTCTTGTTCGGACATCCCACATGCACCAACGTAGTATCTATCGGTGCTCTTAATCTACAAATAATTGTAATTAATCGTTTGTGTTAATTGCCTATGCCATTATTCTATCAGGTTACCTCGAATCGTTTTTTCGTCTACCGAGCAGAACGATAATGTAGAATGGCAACTAATAAAAATGTCCCAGTAGCACATTTTAAAGGATTTTTTTTGGTATTGGCATTAATTCTGTCTTTTGGCCAACACATCGCACTTTGTCTTAATAGTTTTTCATGTTTTCGGCTTATGTTTTACATTTTTAACATGCACACGCGATTTGTTGAATTTTACTGTTAAATATTTGACTTCAAATAATCTGGGGTTAATGTTTTTCTCACACAAAACAAACATGCATTTATAGATGTGACGAATTTGTTGTACTGGTTCTTTAAACGATAACAATTTTATGTGTTTTGGAACTCGAAAATAACGTCGTTTTAGACAATTAAAATAGTCATCAAAACTGTTTTGTTTATTTTGAAGGCTGCTATGTATTTGGTTATCAATAATTAATCCGTTTTCCGATCAAGGCCAGACTGTGCTTTACAAATTAGAATAGACAGATGATGGCAAAGGAAATTGACGATTGTGTTTAGTTGCTGCCCTTATACCCAAATATACTAAATAAACTAACACATCAATTTACAAAAAGACCATGGTACTATTAACACAGAAACACCAGACATTGATAAGCCCAGTGATAACATAGATATCCCAATTCATAATTTCCCGCGATTCATCATTTTCCTTATAATGGCGGAAAATTTTACATGTACCAAAATATTTGTTGTGAGTCAAAAGCGGAACGAGCCACGTGGCTCAATTAGTGTTGCCAAGATTCCAGCTTCAGAAGGGACAAATACTTTGGTGAAAAGCGGATGATATCACTATTCTGTACGTTGACTTCCCATCATTATTTACATACGTAATTTCAAGTATTTCCGAGTTATGACGTCGAAGGCCGCGTCGTATTGTGTTGCTCGAATGAAACAATTTGGTAAATGTACATTGTACGATATAAATTGTTCAGTTTTGTAAATTTGTTTAGAGTTGAATATACTTTTAAGTGGCTTCAAATGCATTTTTATTGTATTGTAATAATTGTGTTAAGTTAAAAATTTGTTCGCGTATTTTTACATTTACCTTGTGATGGTCTGAAACTTTAGGACCATTACGGCGTCTTCCTTATTTAGATCTTCTGGTAATTGGTATACGTAGATTTACAATTATGTTTAACATGGTGGGTTGTTTGGTATTGAACCTGACTGAGTGTCAAGTGTTATGAAACGCCTTCGATATTAAATTCTGAATTAACAATATCAAAATATGTAGTCTGTAATCATACTTAAGGATTAGATGCGATACATTTCCAATTTTACTTTTACCGCACCGCAGATATCAGTATTATGTATTCTCATTCACTTGCAGGTGGCCTTTAATGAAATTGTTAATAAAATGGCCGCGTAATAATAATGCAATGTCGTTTGCCGCTTTTGATATGACAGTGTCGGAGTGACATATATGCCGTTGAGTCTGTGGGCTGGTGCGGTGCCAACGACTGCCGCACCTTGACCTAGGCGCACGGCCTGCGGGGGATGCGGGCGGGGAGAGGGGAGGGTACCCCCCGCAACGCCGCTCAAGGTGCACGCAAGTATAACACACGGTAAATGTCACGTGCTACTGAGCGCATTTTTTCAGTAACCGATAGAATGTTCGAGACAGGTGTACCAGCTATGTGTCTTGGTCGCATGTGGGTTAACTTGAAATGCTTCGGACCATATGCTGCGGTAAACAATAAACGGAAGCCTTTGCAGGGTTAGCTCTAGGCCTTCATTGAAGACACGAATGGATAAAGGTGATATGTAGCAAAAATTCTGATCTCGAGAAAATTTAATTCATACTGTCACTTAAATATTTTAGAATACGACGTAACGTATTAAGTACATTAATCTAAAGATCCGTCTCTAGAAACAATGTACTTAATACCTTACTATATAATTATCCTAAAATGTTTAAGTGACAGTTTAAACTAGACATGTAACGGATATCCGGTAACTATCCGGTATCCGGCCTATCCGGCCTTGTTTTCACTATCCGGCCGGATACCGGATAGTAATACAGTATCCGGCCGGATACCGGATAGTAAAATTTTAAAAAATCTTATTATTTTATAAAGGCAAATCATACTCCAATAGGTTGTGAACACCGTTTATTTTTATAATCGCACATCAAAAATTTTTGTTTTATTAATTACTAGTTTAATACTAAAATCAAAATTAACAAGTGGCAAATTGTGATGAACCAAATTTTACGCGATAACACTCAAACGCCCCTGAGTCGACCCGATCTCCGGTTACGTGCGTCCCTGCGAATGCGCCTGAATATTTCCGATCTCGTTCAACGCGCCAATATTCAAATCAAACTTCTTATTATATATTATCAAAAGGGCCGAATATCCGGCAGCCGGATATCCGGCGCTCCGGCCTAGTGGCTTGCCGAATATCCGGTATCCGGCCAAACCACTATCCGTTTCATCTCTAGTTTAAACCCTATTTTCTGGGTATTTTTTTTTTGCGACATAGTACCTTCATCCATTCATATCTTCAATTGTTAAAAAGTTTTAATTTCATTAAAAACTTTGAATTTTGTACGCTAAAAAATTTGGAAGCATCCGATATTGGATTCATCTTGTATATGAAATAAATGCATAAAATACATGTCCAAAGAATGCGTAGAAAAATGGAAATACTCACCAAGTCTAATTATGCACACACAAAATACCTGGTGAGACTATTGAGACAAACAGAATACAAAACAATATGCATGTTCGTAGATCAGGAATGAGCATATGTGCCAAATATTATTAAATATCTGTTCTGTGAGAAGCTTACGCTAAATGTTAAGGTGCAATGTATTTAAGATAATTGCAGCGCAGGTCACATTACATTGTTGCTATGTTCACAATACATAATCTTTTAATTCTCTCGCTATTTACTTCCGGATTGGCGTACCGAAGTAAACAGCGTTGCAAGCCAAATCAAATACACGTACGAAATAATTCATTATCAACGGACGTATAACAATGAGACGTAATATTGGCATTTCGCACCTGTTGTTCCCAGTAATGTCAGTAATCCTTCGGCGTTTCAATTCATCTTGCGCTGGCAAATCCTATGGCTTATGCTAAACGAAGAAGAAGAACTACTAAAACAATATGGTGCCCGCAAAACTGACCTATTCGACAGTTGTTTTTATGGGTTTATGGGAAAAGATATCGGTAATTATTGGCAACTACAATCCATTATTATTAAAAGATCGTATCTATAAACCTATACTTATACATAATTATAATATTTAAAGTTGTTTATTTGAACATATCGTTAGGTTAGATACATTAAGGAAAGTAGAAAAAAAAAAATTGAAACTGGCGGCCTTAGAAGAGAAGATAAAAAATGATTTATTCGTAAATAAAAAAAAATGCCTTACTGCTAAATGCAGTTTTATAACTACAAATTGATAATAATTATAATGGTTGTCTAAAAATGAAAATCATTTTTCTCGCAATATCAGAGGGTGATTAAGCAGTGCCAAGTTCTCAAACTAATGGGGATTGTCCAATTTTTTTAAATTGTGCCCATTACAAAAACATTTCGAGGAATAAAGTCAGTGATCATTTTTATAAAAGTATAAACTAAAAAAATACCCATTTGTTACTTATATTTTTAAACAAATATGTTTAACCTTAGTTTGACCTTCAATGACTTCATCAGTGGAAAGCATTACTATCTTTACCTTATTCCATAAAGGGATTTGAGATTAGTATTTCTTATGACAATTAACACCAAGTTGAATTTGGACAATGCTCTTTTTTTAATTAATTTTTATGTATTCAATGCTGCCCGCCGATGATAACGTCATAGATCCGATAACTTAAAAAAAATATTTAAAAAAAAACTAGCCAATGAATTTCAAAAATATTTAATTTATATTCTTAAAATACATAGGGTATTTTTTCAACGAAAAAATAAAAAGTACTTGTGTTTTTTTTGGACAATGCCCATTGTTCATCGAATCCTGTCGATAATAATTTTTCCATAGCATATTTTTGTAAATAGTTTTTATTAAGCCTTTCTCATTTAAAGTGTTTCTCAATACGCGAATGTTAATGAACGAGTTGCGTCACATGCTGTTTACCGCGGAGTGCGGAGCGAGTCCAATGCCGCCGACCTTACAATAATCGGATCAGACATACAGGCTACGTACGAAGCCTACTTGAAATAATATAATAATATAATATAATAATATCTATGGACGCTTTACACCACGTCAATCTGGCCCTGTGCTAAGTATCCGAAGAACTTGTGTTACAGATACCAGACAACGGAAATATATTTAATAATTTTATACTATACACATATTTAAGGTTTTTATTATATTATACACAAATTTAATACACATCCATGACCCAGGAACATTGAAAACTTTTTGTTCCCTCGGCGGGATTCGAACCCGCGACCTTTCGTTCGAGCACCAAGGCGCTCAACCAACTGCGCTACGGAGGTCGTCAATATAATCTAGATAAAAAATAATAATCTAGCGAAATATACAAAAAAGAAACGTACGTTTAAAAATCTGACTTCAACAACTAAAAAGCATAAAATAATAGATTTATAATGTAGTTACATTACAAAAACAAAAAAAAAACAAATATACGAGGTACTTAAAACATATAATTAAAACAATTGAAAACAGAAGGGGAAAGATGGTTGGGCACTTGATACGACACAACGAATTTCTTAAGAATATTATAGAAGGAAAAGTAGAGGGGAGAAGAGGGAGAGGAAGACCTAGGAGAAGTTATATATAGAACAATAAAAGAGAAGATAAACGTTGGGTCGTATCAAGAGGTCACAAGTAAAGCACAGGACAGAGAAACATGGCGTTTACTCCACCGACAAGAGCCTAGCTCTTAAGATTTGAATGAATGAATGAATGTAGTTACAGTTAATGTTCTTCTTGGCCTGGTCGATGTCAGCTAAAAGAACAAGATCCTAAAGTTGCTGACTTGAAACTTTTAGCTGACACCGACTCCGCAAAAGAAGATTAATTGTAACTAGGTACATTTTTAACTTTTTACTTTTTAGTGTATCCAAGTCGAAGTAAAAGATAAATCCGTTTGGTAGCTACGATGCTCTAGACAGACTGACAGACACAATATTTATTAAGGGGTCTTACTTATTATTGAATTAGATCCGCATACAAATGGCCCATATACCTAAATGCTAAGGGATTTTAAGAATAGGATAGCTGGGTGTTACCTACCGCAGAATAAACCTTCAGTTTTCGACACGGCCATTGTAATATTAATGTGTCATTGTGAATCTCTGAGATGATTAATCTGACTTCATCGCTTATTGGACTTCGACCCATGGTTGGCCATTAATAGTTAAAACCGATGTAAATAGTTACCTACTATTATAGTTCACTAGCTGTGCCCGCGAGTTCGTTCGCGTGGCTGTCGGAAATACTTTTGCGATTATCTTTTGATTGCTCGCGTTGTATTTTGTTATTATGATTATTAAAAAGGAATAACTCTTTGATACATATTTTTTTTTGAGTAACTTAAACCGTCTATGTATCGCACGCAATGAAAGCCTTCAAATGTGAAGAATTATTTTCCCCGTTTTTGCAACATTTCTCACTGACGCTTTGCTCCTATTGGTCGCAGCGTAATGTTATATAGCCTAAAGAATTCCTCTATAAATGGATTATCCAACAAAAACAATAATTTTTCAAATCGGACCAGTAGTTCCTGAGATTAGCGCGTTTAAACAAACAAACAAACTCTTCCGCTTTATAATATTAGTATAGATTTTATTTGTTCTTTAAAAATACCAAAACAGTATCGCTGAAGTAATCCAATTTGTAATCAAAGGTAGATCTAATTTATCTAAGGTCTACCATTCCAATTTATTTTATCTTCGAAATGACTGAGCTGTTTTCAATTTCTATTGATTACATTTCTATGTATTTAGTTGAAACAAAATAATATTATAATGCTCGGAATATTGGCGTAAATAATTTAAATTATACAATGTTGAATTTAAAATTTTCCTTAAGACTTTATTGACTAACATAGGAATAACGTGCTCTGTGGCCGCGAGCCAATTTCGAAAATAGAACACTTAGCTACAACACCTATATAATGTGTGGTCATGTGCCTTCGTACCTCGGTCCAAACTCGTATATCTTGCACCTTAATACACATAATGTAGGGGCAAACTCGTATATCAGGTGTGAAGCGTCCATAGATGTTTATTATTATCATGCATCTTAATACACATAACATAGGTGCAAACTCGTATATCTTGCTTAATATTTATGGGAAGAAGCAACGGTCAGAACTGGCAACCGAAGCCAGAGAGAAGCCCAGAGCTAATAACTATCGACTGTTACTAGTGTTTGTTGTAACGATAAAATATATATTTTCGCTTGACGATGTTTATAGATGCTATTCGAAATTATGTGCAGCGCCCGGCCAAAAATAAAGCGATATCGACCTTTGAAAGGAAATATTCGGTTCGCTTTGTTGCAAATACTAACATGATATTGTAACCTTTGAGAATGATAAGGTTACAATAATAATATGTTAGAGTTTGAGAGAGATACTCTACAATGGCGACGCTAGCCAAAAGTGCTTTCTTTTTGTCAGGTTTCTTCAGTCTGAAAAAAATACAAAATGTCATCTTTTATAACATGTAAAGCATTGCTCGAAGCCCTACAATGGCTCATATTATTATGTTGATGACTTTACAAAGAAAGGCAAAAAATAGTAAATAAGCTATATTTAGGCTAGCACTTTAGAAAAAAGCAAATATTTAAGCAAAAGGCGGTGTAAAATAAATGAGTGATAATACTTTAGGGTGTGTATGTGCCTCTAATGTAGAGTTTACAGTGAAGGTACCAGCGCTGAAAGGCTTAATTTTGACTTTAATGTTTCTATTAAAAATGCCCCAACATCATAAATTTGCCCATACAATATAAAAAAGTAACTCTTCCAGTGCTGGTACTTTTACAGTAAACTCTATATACGGCACCCATACACACCATATAGTATTATCACTCATTAATATTACAGCCTGTATATGGCTATAAATCCACTTCATACAATATTTTACTAACTAGTATACTAAATATACCGAACTAAATAAATGTGGCGTGTCTCACTTGTTAACGCAACAATACTTGTTAATCATCATGTTTGTGTCGTGCAAAAATTGTATATACAGTGCATGCTAATGACGCGAAATGTATTCGAATATTTGTATTTCGTTTGTAGCTATAAAGTGGGTCTGGAGATAAACCAAATTAAATTATAAAGCCGTCACAAATATTTCGTTTGAGGCTTAAATCCTGAAGATAAACCAATTAAATAGAAGCAATACAACTAACAAGCTCTTATTGTCTTGCGAAAAGCTGAAGTTCGAGTGAAAAAGGCACTATAATAATGGAGAAATGAAAATTGTGATTTAAGGAAAGCAAGACAGAGAAGGTACTGTAATAAATGAAAATTGAGAATAGCCACGTTGCCTAATTTAGTTTCGTTCTCTCTGTTGTAATTAAGTACCTAAATAATTGTTGTTCTTGTATTTGCAAGATGACAATCTAAGCTATAGACAGATGTATTCCTTATACGGGTGAATCATGGTTCATATATCAAGCCGAATATAGTGTGAAGAGAAGGACGCGTAAAGCATTTTTGGTTTTGGCAACTCATATAGACTACTTACCATAATGCGACATATCACGGTTAAAGGTCTCCATAAAAGTCACAAAAAAGATGAGTTTCAATCCAGGTCAGGCCTTAGGTCAACGACCAGTGCGTTTGTGAGTATAGACAGGTGCAAGCTAGCATAGTAAGATTCTCCTTGTGGTCATTTTAACCATTTACCTTTTTTTTTGTTTTCATTAGTTATATTAAATAATTTTAGTAATATAAAGTAAATAGAAGGATTATGAGTACACTATATTCGGTTTAATATATAATCATGAATCACCTTGTATGAGGATGTACTCCTCCTCTTTGTTGCTCCGGTAGCAAGAGTAAAATTCATAATTAGCGCCAGGTACTATCTGTTTTGTTTCAGATGCTAAAAACTGTTTGAAAACAACCTGGAGAATTCACAGACTTTCTATAGAATTCGTGGTTCTCAAAACGTCAGTTATTACATAAAGCGCCTTTATTACGAGGCCTTAGACTTTTCAGGTTTCGGATTGTGGGCTCTATGTAATGACATTATCTTAAGATTTTTTAAAAAGTTTTGGTAATGTTGCTCTAGAAAATTGCCTTTTCTATTTTACATTTTTTTTTTTTGGATTTGTTTTAATTACGTCGCAAAATGTAGCGAAATATAGCAAATTTATGTCAAATTTGCAATCGCGCCCTTAACTCTACATGGCTATGTAATACTTCAGCAATATTACACAACTTTGGCGCAATTATGTTATTGTCAGCGTAATACGGTTAATGGACATGATATCGTTAGCTCGCGTGCGGATAACGGCGGCCATCGCAGTGCGCAGTTGTTCACTGCAGCCTACAGACTGTAGGCTCTACTGCATTGTCATATTGCGATCATCAGCAACAGCGTCCATAAGGTCAATGAGTTATCAGAATGTTCTAGAAGTTTGTCGTCGTCTGTTTCTACATGTAGAGGAAGCTTGAGAAATTGTTTATTAATTTATTTATCAACATTATAATATTATGTATTATTTACACATAGTCCCTAAAATTGCGACCCGAAGTAGAGACGCTTCTTAAATTGAGAAAGGTTTTATTATTTATCTAATTTATTAACGAGGGTTTGTTCGCCTTGCGAGCACGTCACCCTCATAGGAACATACAATAGAGAAAGGTTACACATCAATTTATCTAATTGCTCTTTTTCTAACTTCCCAAAAATAGTATTGGCTTCGTTAAGTTTTCTTCTATTTCGAGAGCGTATATTATTCGGTTCTTCTCGACGGGCTAACCCTAAGGTTGAACCGGTGGTAGGTTTTTGTTTTGACCTTCCGATAAGAACTTGTTAAATTTTATTTGGAAATAAAATAATTTATTTTCAATAGAATTGTGTCCCTACCCGAAAGATTCGATATATTTGCGGTCTTGCGTCTATTATTATCTATCAGTTACTCTGATGAGTTAGTTTAATAGTTAGATATGAATCTACCATAAATGGTTAACAAATAAAGAATTTATATCGGAAACTTACTGCAATAAGGCTTCATAAATATGGAATATTTCAATCAATATCACAATCCAAATCTAAACTCTATGGAGGTAATAGTTGAAGGCCGGTCAATACCGACTGCTGTCGCATCAATAAATAATATTTATAATTTTAATATTATAGTGATATATTGATGTCATTATTACACGACGAATCATCACTTGTGTGTTACATTGATTGTTCTCTAGGTAGAAGTTCATCAGCTATTTTTTCTTTGTAAAATACAGAAATGGCATCATCTAGAACATTTGCAAATTCTGTGATTCTATTACTTTCTATCCTTTTCACTGACATCATGCATTGTTTAAAATTCCATGTCTATATTTTTATTTAAACAATATATAAATCTTAATCAAAATAATGCCATTACACCATCTTAAATTCAGCATGCGTCATGGTAAATAAACATGAACGATTAAACTTTTTCCCGGTTCCGCGTGAAGTAATCGTATACTTTTACCGAACACCCAGTGTTCCAATCCAGTAAGCTTGTCCTTGTGCGTCAGCTGATGACCTTGGCTTTGAAACCGGTTGTGACTAAGCGCAGGAAGTCGGGAGATAGCCTAAGTTTCCTGCACTCGTGAGGTTTCGCGCCACATCACCTTGGACTCGTAATTTCTTCCGGACAATCACTTAATCTTGGGATCTTTTATCGGATATAGCCGATATATATTTGATTCTAGATAATTCTAAATAGTACTCTGGTATTATTATGCCTACTTACATTTTTAGGAAACACGGTTACCTAGTTTTCTTCGTAGGAAAGGAATTTCCAAAAAATCTTGTATAATACAAGATTTTTTCTAGTTAGTAGATCTACGTTACGCCTAGACGTTGACTTATAACAGTATTTTTCTACAAGTTTCAGGAAAACGTCCAAATGATGACGTTTGGAAACAAAATTATTTAAATCATCCTCATTCGGCTGATTCACGCTGCAAACGCGGAATTAAATTATGATTGCCATAAAATTTGCATTCTTACATCATTGTTCGGAGAGCGTTGCTCCTAACGCCTCCGTGTTCGTCGTCTGACGAAATGTCTTTTGTGTTCGCTTCCGGATCGATGGCAGCTATAGATTTGTGTATTGTGCATGTTGCTACAATTGAGGAATATTTAGTAGTTTGACATACTTCTGTGAATTAGTCTGTCTCGCGGCTGACTGTGTCGTTAGTCGTTACCCTTTGTGTTTGAAATGTCTAACAATCTTCGAAGAACTCCGCCGATGCGAGATACAATAGCGGCAAGTTAATATACAAGTATTTCGAAGCGTGCATTAATATGGCAGAACGTGTACGTCTTACTGAAGTCTAATTGAGTTTGTGGAATGTTATTCTGATTAATTATACCCATTAGTTTCGCCACATATGTATGAATGCCTATAACCGTAACGTCGAAACGTTTAGTGCATAGGGCAACTGCTACTGTAGAATGTAGGTTTCCACACGCTGAGGCAACAAGTCGACCAAAACTATCCACTTTGGATGGAGCAATGCTAAATTTTACTATTTCTTAATGGAATTCTTTGTCTAAAATTGTGTTGGTCATTTTCTTTTAGAGTAAGCAGATTGGTTCGGCTCTTAATGACAAAAAGGCTATATGGCAATTATGTATTATTGTGATTCATAATTAAAAAAAACATGAAAGATCAAAAGTGGGTATCTTCCGCGTTCGGCTGTTACTGACCTTTACCCCTGGCCCTTGTCGCCCACGCTCCACACGCTTCCTAAAGCGAAATGTCGAAGGATCCAGCCCGCGTAGCTTCAGAATTGACCTTCAATATCATCATGGTCGAACCCTTAGGCAAATTGGTAGTTAGTTTTTGTTAGTTCACTAGACGCCTTTATCAGGTAGGCACTTGGCACACGACGATCAGAAAACATATTTCAATTTTTTTTTTATAAAAGTATTTGTCTTGATTAAGTTACTAGTAACCATGCTAGATTACTGTTTATGAGACTTTAGGGACCTTCGAAGTTCGAAATTAGACGCACGTATTTTCCTTAACGATTCAACTTTTAGTTTATCGGCCCGTTTCAATAACCAAAAGTTAACACGATATGTGAATATAGTGTATATTCACATCGGCAGCAGATCGTAGCATTGTATGGTGTTTAACTTATTAAACGGCTTCAAAGGTCTGTAAGAGGGTAAGGAAAAACACAACGTTTACTGGGTTTTTATAAATAAACATTTTATTATCATTTTTAGTTTCTGTATTAAAATACAATTGCAATAATTATGGAAAATGATAGGAATAAATGGTATAATGTTATCTGTTAGTTCCATTGAGTATAACAATTGCGGCGTCACTGATTGTGGAGTTTCACGGTCTCGGATTCTATGTTAATTGTATTCGTGTTACGTTTTATCCATTTGTTTTTCTGTATTAATACCTCTTTCCTGCTAGTTTTTAATTGTTTTTGTCGGAGTCTTTGGTTTTCTTGCAAATAGCATTTACAATATTGATATACATACACATAATATGCATTGCTTGTATTGAATAAAAAAAAACACAACCAGATTAGAGTTATTTTACCTGTGATAGGCCACAGGGCTTTTATGCTAATGACAGTACTCTCATAGAGAATTATATACTCCGAGGTAAAACAATTATAATTGGACTATCAGCTGCATAAAAATAAATAACAACCGATGACCGTGAACAACATTAAGGGTGCCCATCCACGAGCGATAATCGGTGACCGATTTTTTGTGGGTATATAAATATAACGTACTTATTGCAACAGTGCGAAGCACAGGTCATACAATAAGTTAGTCAGAAATAATATCGGTCCTACATAAGGTCCTATAATGTGAGTAATATTATGTCATCAGTATGACCAATATTTGAATGAATATTTAACATGATAGCATATTTAAATCAATTAACAAGATATTCGGCGGGTCAACGGACGGAGAGGTCGCGACGTTATCTCATACAATTAGTAGGCTCTATTGTTTTGTTCATTTAATTATGCGTGTTATTGTCATTATCTCTGTTGATAAGGTCACGCTCGGTCTGGTTAAACGTTTCGGGGGCATACTCGGATATATAAACTCTAAAGAGTAAAACGACATAAATAATAAAACAATATGGCATCTAATTGTATTCCACCAATAAGAAAGTTTGTAAACTAAGAGCTGATTTTTCAATCGTCAGGTAACTTTTATCTGTTAAATAAACATGTGACTTTGACATTTGTTCCATACAAAATCTGCCAAAGTCACATATTTATTCCTTAGATAAAAGTTATCTGATGATTGAAAAATCGGCCCTAAATATCTATAATATATTCAAATAAACTGCCGATTGTTTAAAGCAATTAATTTGCGTCAAGCAGTATTGCGAAAATGCCCAATACGAGTAGTACGAGCAGGTAACGTCACATGCTTGTATTTTGGTCCTTGCTACGAAATGTATGGTCATATTAAGATTTCTGATATCTGCTAAGTTTTGTGCGGTTATGTTCATATTTAGTATAATAAATCCTTTTGTATTTAATGTAAGTAAACTAATTGTGAAGGTATTTTAAACTTCCGAATAAATTAAAAATACATTTTTAATGTTTTCTGATTTGTGATACTAACTGACAAAGAAAGAAAGGTTGAAGTACATAAGTGTTATTTTACCGACTGAGATGAATCTGAATTACGACTTGTAATAAGACGCCACAAGAGTTGATACATGCCATACACGTAGGTATTGCAATCTTTGATCTAACATCCAACTGTGGGATTTCTATTCAAATACTGTCTGAACTAATTACGCTACAGTTGTTAGTGATCAAATTGTTTTGTCAAACTGATAACTATATCTAAATATTTATTTAATTCTATAGAGGTTTTTAGACAACCATCATCATTTTCTTGTATCTTAATTACTTGTCTATCATTATTATTTCAAAATGTTTTATTACACATATTCTAGCATTAATAGAAATATACGCACAAAGTGATAACCTATCAGGAAACTAGTTGGACGACATGATTTAATTTTGTTTTGTGTTCGTAAGGTCGTGTCGTGACGTATCCGATAACTTTGTTGGTCCTGTCACGTTACATAAAATGAGATTATTTTCCCTGGAGATGTTAAAACGTATGCAAATAATATGCGAAAACTTTATATTGTATCTCTCATAACTGAGTTTGCACTTTGTAGTTGCTTCTATAAAGGTTCTGAAGTTGTCCATCTAACTTAATTTAATGATGATTGAACTTTTGTGTTGTTGTGAACCTTTAAAAGATCGTTCTCTTCAGCTTGCATTGCAGTTTATGAATTATGTATGAAATCTTTTTTTAACCTAACAACACCTTTTTCGCACATACGCGCTGACATCCCTAATTGTTTGCGCAAGACGGCTGGAGCATCCGCGTTGTGTAATGGATCTATCGTCTACTCCTTTATTGGGTCGATCTATTTTAGTTCTTTATCACGTCTAGCATTGCCAATGATTCTTGTAAACGTATGAATTGGAGCCGCGACTCGGACGACTATCACTTGTTGCTATGTTTAGATGTTAGATTTAGGGTCACGTCAAATACATTCTGCTCGGCCATAATGCCGTTGTCGCATTGATATATCGAGGGTATAGTGCTAAAACCCAATAAATGTGAAGTTGTTACTTTCGAGATATTCAATGTTAAAAGTTCAAGAACAAAAATACATATTTATTTCAAATAAAAACATTAAAATTAATATTTATTATAAAAGGGTATATATTTTGTTCAAATAGAAAGATATTTTTAAGTCCATAAAGTGGTTATTTTTTTTATAAAAAATATATAACTTTCGTAGGGTACCGACTTATTGGGTTATTGACCAAACAAATAAGGCACATTTTGTATTTTAATCAATTTATTTTAAAGAAATTTAACAATAAACAACAATACTTATTACTCCTCCTCACTCTCAAAAGCCGGTTGTTGGCTGTGTGTTTTCATATCTCGTATCCACGCATGGAGCTCTTCGGGTATAATAAGTTTTTCGCACATTTTCATGAGATCTTTCTTTTTTGCGATACTTATAGGAATACGAGTAAAATATAAAAGCTCAATTTCAGGTAATTCTTGTAAATTAACTGAAGGCGGGTTTGAATATAGTTTTGCTCTGGTTTTTGGTGTGTTGACATAATTCTTCGAAATATCAATACTTCGAAAATTGTTAGACATATCGTAATTATACAACTCTGCCTCTAGATCCTTCAAGAGGGTCTAGAGGGTATCGCCGAGGCAAAGTCGGAGCACATCGGCAGAATTGGCGAGAGACTAGTTCGCCTTCCTTCGGGAACGCGTGCGTTCTGGTCTCTCGCCAAGGCTGTCTTAGGGAACTTCTGTCAGCCTTCCCTTTCAACTCTGCACCGGTGTGATGTCTCGCTGGCCCATACCGCAAAGGAGAAGGCCGATCTTCTAGGCTCTCTTTTTGCGTCAAACTCTACTCTGGATGACCAAGGAAATCCACCTCCTACTATTGGATGGTGTGATACTCTCATGCCGGAAGTAAAATTCCGGCAGAGCTCTGTGCGAAAAGTACTTGCCTCCTTGGACATTCATAAGTCGTGCGGGTCGGATGGCATTCCTCCGATTGTGTTGCGTACATGTGCTCCCGAGTTGGCACCGGTTCTAACGCGTCTTTTCCGGCACTCTTATTCCTTAGGTATAGTCCCGAATTCATGGAAGACAGCCTTAGTCCACCCGATCCCTAAAAAAGGCGACCGCTCAGATCCATCGAACTATAGGCCTATAGCGATAACGTCCTTGTTCTCTAAGATAATGGAATCTATTATCAACTGCCAGCTTCTAGGTTACTTGGAGGAGCACCAGCTGATAAGCGACCGGCAGTACGGTTTCCGTCGGGGACGCTCAGCTGGTGATCTTCTAACATACCTTACGCACCGATGGGCGGAGGCAGTTGAGAGCAAGGGGGAGGCGTTGGCCGTTAGTTTAGATGTAGCGAAGGCCTTTGATCGGGTCTGGCATAAGGCGCTTCTTTCGAAGCTCCCTTCCTACGGGCTTCCCGAGAGAATATGCAATTGGATCACCAGCTTTTTGACAGATCGTAGCATCAAGGTCGCTGTTGACGGAGCATGCTCGGACCCCAAATCTGTCAAAGCTGGTGTTCCACAAGACTGTGTGCTATCTCCGACGCTGTTTCTTCTGCATATCAATGACTTGTTGCAAATTGGTGGCATTCATTGCTATGCGGATGACAGTACTGGAGATGCCTTTTACACAGGCCGAGCAAATATTTCTCGGGAACATGTCAACGAGTGTCGGAACAAACTTGTGTCTGAAGTCGAAACTTTGTTAACTAAAGTCTCGGACTGGGGCCGACTAAATCTAGTCCAATTCAACCCTAAGAAGACTCAAGTTTGCGCGTTCACCGCTAAAAGAACACCTTTTGTCGTATCTCCTCGCTTCGATAACACTCCCCTACTTGCCACAGCTAGCATCGGAATTCTTGGAGTTGACATGTCGAGCGACGTTCAATTTCGCGGTCATCTGGAGGGGAAGGCTAAACTAGCTTCCAAAAAGCTGGGGGTTCTTAATAGGGCGAAGCAGTACTTCATACCTGCTCACCGCCTGCAACTGTGCAAGGCGCAGGTTCGGCCCCATATGGAGTACTGCTCTCACCTTTGGGCGGGGGCTCCCCAATACCAGCTCCTTCCATTTGACCGCATCCAACGTAGAGCGGCTCGAATCGTCGACGACCAGGCTCTTTCCGAGCGGCTTGACACTTTGGCCTTGCGTAGAGATGTCGGTTCACTCTGCATCCTCTATCGCATTTATCATGGGGTGTGTTCCGAGGAACTGTTTGGCTTAATACCTGAAGAAGTATAATAGAAGAGCCTACCTCTTCGTCAAAGGCCGGCAACGCACCTGCAGTTCCTCTGGAGTTGCGGATGTTTATGGGCGTCAGGATTCACTTAACATCAGGTGAACTGCCTGCTCGTTTGCTCCCTTTTTCCATAAAAAAAATTTCATTGCGAATGAAAAGTAATAAAAGTACTAAATAAAGTGTGATTTTACCTGTTATTAGTTGTGTATTGCAAGCTACCTGCACTAGTCTTCTTCCTCGATCACCCATCTTATGTTTGAAAAAAATAAACAGCACTAAACACAATAGTTATTACAAATAATTCGCGCGTCACTTGCCCGTGTACGATGCTCGTCGCAAACTGTCAAATCTTGCCCGTGTATTGTACATAAAACCATATTTATTGGGTTCTTCCTCAAACAAGATTTAAAGAAATTCGGTTGACGAAGCGAGCAAGAACCGTATATCTAAACATTAGCTGTTAATTTTTAAACATAATTAAACAGTTAAAGCCGACAAATATTTTTATTTGGTTTTAGTATTTTTGGTTTGTGTGTTGTCTTATCTATTTAACTAAAGCTAAAATCCAATAAATAGAAATAATGGTAATACTACTTGAAAACTGTAAATACTAAATACAGATAAATCATATTTTGTGGTTTTATCTCAAAGAAAAAAAGGGACTTAGAAAGTTAACACGCGTTATAGTGTTTTAGTTTTACAGTCATGCCTAAAAAAGGGAAATTTATTGGGTTTTTACCTCAACTAACTCTCTTTACACTGTGAATTCTGCTTATTTGATTACACTACTAGAAAGAGCGCAAAAAACTTATCAAGATGGAGTAAAAAAGCAATTTTTGATTTTTTTACACTTATTGGGTTTTAGCACTATACCCTCGATATTGTTGTCGTAGCTATTGCGTTTACTGATTCTGCGTAGAATTATTGGAGATTGTCTTAGCTATATTTATGTTTAAAACAACTATTCCATTTAGATCAACCCACGTATTCCCTGTGCTAAAAATATCGGTAAATTCTGACATAATTTGTCGCATTTGTTATTTATGCTAAATCCCAAAAGAGATTTTGGAATAAATCGAAAATGTAAATGTCTTTATGAGATACAAAGTTTTCCTCCAACCCTAGCCTATAAACGTATTGAAAAGTTGCATGTTAAGTGCATTAGATAACCTCTGTGCCGCTCTATCACTATTAATCACTTCGTCAATCAAATATGGCGCGGTAAACAAGCTTGACGTAAGGTCATGAGGTCGCCGCTGTTTATAGCATACAGTTAGAAACGATATCAATCGTTTCTTACATATGCATGTAGTTAAAGGATTCAGCGCTAATTTTCCATAGGGATAGGGACTATATTATCCCACCATTTAGTGGGATCCTGGGTTTAAAAAAAATGATGTGAAAATGTAGATGAACTATCGTGACGACAAAAATCGTTGTTCCTGGGCCATGGGTATGTGTCAATTTTGTGTTTGTATAAAAGTAATAAATATAATAAGGGTGGTTGATACCCATACTCAAGCCAAAAGATCTTAGAGCACGGCATCAGATGGATGCACAGTATCCATAGATATATTATACATACTACATTTTTATACAAGCCTGCATTTGGCTGCTTGAGTTCCGTTAATGTTACCTTTCCTTTTATATCAATTTCTTGTCGTTTATCATACTCTGTCTCTGTACTCGTTGATGCAATGTATTTGTAACAGTGGAAAATTTTCTTTTAATATGTAAAATTATTCCGTCATCACGAGTCGCTTTAGCTTCTGTACTGTATTTTGTTGGTTTACTTTTTAGTACATCATCATCAACAACACAAAGTACAACAACACTTCTAATACTTATTTTGTTAGCGACGGTGCTGTTTTTTCACATTGTTGTTCTCCGTTAATTTCGAATGTCTGTCTTGATATCTTCTATATCCATCAACTCAATAGTTAAATTGTAAATATTATTATCGTAGTAAATTTTATACATATGCTTTCAGGTTTCTAGATAAGCTAAGTGTTTTTCACAATCGACTCGCGGCCGCGAAAGATTTACAGTGTTTGCGATTGTAAGAGCGGAGTTATTTCCGACGGAATCCGCCTGTGGATTTGCTCCGCCCGAAATAGTGTCGATCTTATCGGTGAGAATAATGCTGCCAATGTATTTATTTACCTAGCGGTACATGTAGGTTCGTGATGTTTTTCATAAGATCCGCGAATCTGTTGAAATCTTCTTGTTGTTTGTCAGAATATAAAAAAGGCCCAAAAATTAGTTTAACGAAATCGAATGAAACTCGCTGACAAACAGATTCACAGACAAACTAAAATATATGTTAACACGTGTACGAGTTTAACACAGATCTGTTCTATAAGCGACCTTGTCGTTTCCAGTTTTCACCATCACATATTTACATTATCACGTAACCGAATTAGATTATTTAGTCTGCGTTTCACCAGTAACAACTCTAGGATTACTCCATCCAATCGTTTTTTGATACATATACTTATATCAATACTTGTTTTAGGATAAGTCTATGATCAATGATATATTGTATTGTAGCGTATTTTGCACATATCCTATATTTTTCATTACTTTCTTCTACTCGTAGTTTTCTAAAAAAATAAAAAAATAACAGTAAAGCCGCCAATATGTTTTAAATGGCTTAACATAATATGTTGTTCCTTATTTCTCGAATTCTTAAAATATATGTGTTTAATAAATAATATTTCATTAATTCATTCAACTTCAGAACTAAATCCCGTATTTGTTTAAATAACGTTTTGTACTGCACTGATATAATATAACTTTGATTTTATATTATTTGTGTGCGTGACATGTTCAATCACTTGAAGTTTAATCTCGTCAACTTTGCAATTTAGCGCGGCAGTGTTTGTCCAATCATAGCCGTTGATTGTCAGTGCCAAGAGGTCGCGTCGAGCTGCTCGTTAATTAGAGCCCACGTGCTCATTGTCTCCTGGCCTATATCGTCAAACTCTATAGTCACTTGACGCGCTTCATCGATAATGCCTATATTATGCTCTAGTGTCTCCTGGCCTATATGGTCCATTCTATGTACACGCGCTTTATTTTAACACTAGCTGACACTTCGTTAAGCAAGGAAACCGTGTAAACCCTCCCTGGACTTCCACGAACATGTCAAGACCAAAAATAACCGAATCAGTTCAGCTGATCTCGAGTTTTAGCGAGACTAACGAAAGGCAATTGATTTTTATATAGCCTATGTTACTCAATGATAATGTAGCTTTCTAATGAAAAAAGAATTATTAAATTCGGTCCAGTACTTTTTGAGTTAAGTCGTTACATACAAAAATACATTCATTAGACGTGATGCACTACTAATGGCTACTTCATTGAAGTCCATAATATTAGATGTATGCTTACTGTAGGCCACAGCATACATCTTCATTTTATCCGGCCGTGGACTTCAAGGGCTATAGAAGATTTTTCATTATTCTGGCACGCAGGTTTCCTAAACATCATTTCTTTCACCGTTTGAGATTCCGTAGAATGTTAGGTTAGGAAATGTATATTGGTACATACTCGTAGTACGCACCATTAAAATTTTTCCAAATCTACCACTAGATCTAGGCTTTAGTGCTTTCGCTGAGAACTCTAGATTATTCTCAGACAATGCTGCATGACTAAGGGCACGTACACGTTATATCTTATTATCGTCTTTTATTTTTTTAATATTTGTCGTAATTATATATCTTAAACAATGACTTGTGAGCAGATTAAGTCTTCACTGAACAAACTATTTTTATCGTACATCGTTTTGCTTTATCAACGATATTTGTGTCAGGCTCTATGCAAATGTTTTGCACGCCTGTTATATACCATAATGCATTATATATGAACGAATGTTTTAGTTTTTTGTCATTTCCTGCATCATACAATTGCTTTAGATTTTTTTTTCAAACTACTATATTTCATAACGTCATGGGAATTAATTTACAAAACGTTATTATCTAACGTATATGTATCGTTACGTTTCATGACGTACATATAATATGTATAATGCACAACAGGGCATTACATAGTAGATAATTATTTATTATCCAATTATGTACTATCTTTAATCCTTTTATTTATGTGTTCTCAGCGACATTCTTGTATGGTATATGTTTAAAGAATAATTTATTATCTTTAAACGCTAATTAAGCTTTATTGCTAGTCAAAACATTGATAAAGTGCAAACATTCGATATATTATTATACACACTAGCTTTTGTCTGCGGCTCCGTGTTGCATTAAACAGTCACTTAAATTTTATTTTAGGATATTATGTTACTACACATCCTAAAATGTTTAAGTAACTGTATTAGTTTTTTTTTTGCGACATTATCACCATCATCGATTCATGTCTTTAATTGACTCGTGACACAAATTAGGTGGTGTTATAAAATATAGTGTGTGTCTGTGTGTGCGTAAAATGGCCCCTCGCGAGTTTCTTACGCGCGCCGCGCCGGTTCTTCTCGCCGGGCTAGTTTCCGAACCGGTGCAGTGGTAGGCATCATGTGGGACAAATCTATAAGTGTTACTTAATAACCTATATGGAAATAAAAAGTTTTGATTTTGATTTATGTACGTGAGTGCCAGAGAGTATATTAGTTTTTTTCAAACGTAGTTTATTTTTATTAGTGTAGATTAGCGTACGCGGATCATACTTGAGTAATGACGTCAGTTGGTCGACAAACAAGCACACTTCGTGCGTGTCGTAACGAGAAAGAATCACAATACGTTTTAGCACCTGGCTACATCATGGTTAGTCATGCTATCTCAGACTGAGTAAAAGAACTACGAACCATACATGGGCCGGCTTAACTACGCCTCGTTGTATATTTGCAACACACAGTGCAACGAAACTACGCCATAGTACGAGCTGACGAGCTGGATCAATTTGTTGTCCGACCGTCTATTGAGATTAATTAGCCATTTATGCCGCAAATTTTCGACATATTCGACACTCCCAAAAGAATCAAAAGCAAAGTTGCTATTTTACTTATACCTACCGAAGTTTATACGGAACTCTCGGTGCGCGAGTCGACTTGCACTTGAACCGTTTTTTGTATACCCAACCATGATAAAATAAAATAACCCATACTTTTGTGAATACATTTTTTGTCTTCTCCACTTAAATCGTTGTTGTCATAACACTTATCATACATACTCGTATCATCGAACTGTCAGTGTATTCCATTTCCTTCATTATTTTTTTTAACCATTTATCTTCTTCTTCTCTTATATATATAAAAATGAATTGCTGTTCGTTAGTCTCGCTAAAACTCGAGAACGGCTGAACAGATTCGGATTTTTTTGGTCTTGAAATATTCCTGGAAGTCCAGGGAAGGTTTAAACGTTCTGTATGCTCAACGAAGTGGGCAGTGGGCAGGGTCAGCTAGTCTATTACTAAATAACGATACTTGTAAATCTGAAAAGATTTGTATCACCATTGTGTACCTCTTATTTTGCTCTAATCCTTTATCTACCCATAAGGAAGTCGAACAATATACGACCTTGGTATCGAAGGGCGTCCAGGTGGCCAGGTGTCGTGCTATACAAGTGGGGGCGTGGCGACGCGTGACCTCACCACATCCTAAAACAACTATTGTGCTCCGCACTCTCCGCGCACAAACAGATAAGGCGAGGAAAATAATCGAGAAAAATATTTGTGCAAGTAAAACCCGGCAGGCTGGTGAAAACAAAATTTCGTGTGTTTTCGTAGGATGCGTTGCTTAGTCAACTTTTTCTGTTGTATTCCACTACCATACGTATATGTATACTGAGAACTCACGGTCTCATAGTAAACTGGCGTGAAATAACATATTTTGCAATTGTTGCGCCTCACAATATTGAAATGATGTTCAATTAAGCGGCGCTCAAGTTCATGATGTCCTTGTCCTTGCCAAGCAGTAAGTTAAATGGGTAGAAGAGGACTTCTTACTTTGACCAGCGATGAAATGTTCGGATGTTATTTACATTTCATCGCCAGTGCTCGAGCACTCGTGACCGTATATTTATCCACATAATACGTGCTGTGTACTCGACGTGATCATTTGAACTCGGCGGTGCGAAACTTCTGGCTGTTTGCCAATTTTATGCGTTCGGGGTTTCGATTGTTCATCGGCTTTAGGCCCTCGCCCACGGACACTTTGTGGCAATGCTATCGCGCGTTTCTTTAACGCTCGATTGTATATTAACGCACTTAAATCGCATTTAGGTACTATGCGCTACTAACGAACTACAGCACCGCGACTGATGTAAACACACGACGGTGTCGGATGATATCGGGAAATAATAATAATAATAACTCCCTTCACCGATTTAGGTGTCGGCCGATTTCATTGAAACCATGCCACCTACGCAGGAGTTATTTTGTAGAGCCCAAATGTATGCGCAATACACAAAGACACTCTCTCTTCCTTTTACTCTCATAACCCAGTAAACCGACACGACTGGCGAGAGAACAGGCGCAGGACCGACTTTTTACATGCCCATCCGACGCAGCGATCATCTTTCTTGTCAGACAATCGGGTGATCAGGTGATCAGCTTGCATTGTCCTAACCAAACTTGAAAACAAAATTTTTTGTTGTTCCAACGCGGGAATCGAACCCACGACCTCCTATGACGAGACGAGAGCGATGCTCTGTGCCACTAGACCACGAAGGACCACGAGAAATAATGGAGAGAGGGCTACTAACTAAATCGTTGTTACGTGGGCGAGCGCACACAGTGGCCGCATCGTTAATATATCTCTACTGCAACGCTGCAAAAAGTGCGCTGTGGCTGGAGGGCCCTTAGATGCGATTTGTTACAGTTGTTATCTGGATGCAGATAAAACTGCAAATGTCACGTTCGCTAACACCGGTACACTGATGCTAATTGGCGTGATTCCGGAAGGTCGCTACATAACGGTGGTAATTTACAACGGTACGCAACGCTAAACCCTATTCGGTCAGAAATTTCGAGCGAAGTCTTTCTTGTCATAGGTCTTTGGGAATGGCTGGTGCCTTAGACTGGCTGGACAAGGTACATTCACGTTTCCTGAGAATTTTTTGGAGACAGCCTGCGGCCTTAAAGTGGAACACCAAAACGATAACGAAGTTCTTAGTTAATAGAATGTATGGAAGTAACCACTTAATTTACCGACCAAATATCATGTCAATTGTAATCAAAGAAGGCATATTCTCTAAATCCCCAGGTAGGATAAATATGTCCAGTATCTAGATACTTCTCAGGGTTATTCGATGAGTCTGGATGGATTTAAGCCGTACATGAAAGGAATGAGAATGGATATGAAATACACGCAGAGGGTATACTACTCGTATAATGGCGAGGTGGAATGCGGAGAAGCCCCGAACTAAGAAAACTTTGATAGCGCGATTCAGGATTGTGGCGCTAATTGGTCCACCACACTCGATAGTAAAGGGTTACTATAACATCGGACTTATCTATTTGGAATACTGCGATTCGGTCGTTGCACCGCTCGTCAAGTGAAATATTAACATGTTATCGCTATGATTAACGAGCGTTGAACCCGTTATGCAATCGCCATTTTGAAAATCTCCAACAATAATTACAATAACGTGTTGCAGTACTCCATTGTATGGTGTAGAAATGTAGAATTTGGTATACATGAAGGATTATTAAAATGGAAATGGAAGTGATTTTTCAAGTTGTCAATAAGAAACGAAATCAGAAACTATAAGGCATATTGAAAAGTGCCTAAAGGTGTTAGAAGACCAGTTTTGATGAAAACTAAAATTGCATCATTAAATTTTCCCAGCTAAGAATGAATTTTGATCGTGGACACATTTATGTATATCTTTTTATGTAGGAAATAAAGTACTATTTTGAATCGCTATCATAAAAAGTGCCCGCTGCTTTGCGCCCCGGTTTGAGTTGACTCTTAACCTGTATTTGACCTTAATACGCTAACGGCTTGTGCTCGCAGTCTTCCTACCTTAGTCAGTAAGAGTCAAAAGCTTAAGGGCGTGTTTCACCAAGCAATGTATAAGTTAACGCCATGTTAAATATCATGTTATCCCTCTCGTATTTCCTGTCAATGAATGAGATGGCATGGTATTTTAACATGGCGTTAACTTTAACATTGCTTGGTGAAACACGGCCTTAGATTATGAAATCTAACGTTAACTTAACTTGTACCCATGTTTTCTAAATTTCATTTGCCTGTCTTCTATCTGACACATTAAAGAAAATCGTGAAATAGAGTCTAGAACATTTGTTCTAGTCCATTTTTGTGTGGTCCACCACACGTTTCCACCGCTGTAACTTCTGTAAGCTACACGGGATCGACAGCGGTGGTCAGCCTCAACAACCTTTTGATCTCTTACCGAAAGCAGAGAAACAGACGCTAAAGTCTAGACAAAGACACTTGCAGTCAATATATTTTATTAGTGAGTCGTTCATCTATTTAGAAATAGATAAACTATATTCTTCTGAAACTACCGGTGTTTGCTTCTCATATACTGTACCTTGGAAGCCGGAACGCTAAAAACTAAATACTCTATGATTTAGATCGTTGGATGTTAGCCAAATCTATTGCAAAGGTTTGTTTCACTGCCATGTCAACGACTTTTATACTGGTCTACGTATTAAAAGTATTTACGTACTCGTAGTCTCAAAATATCATACTGTATGTATGTTCTCAAGCTTGTGCACTGCATCTTCGCCTCTCTTTTCTTCTTTTCAGTGAGTAGAGACAGTATTACTTTTTTATGTCATCTGTCTACTGGGATTACAAATCAGGTAATATCAGGGACTCGTAGTATCTCTATGCCAAATTTTGTGAAATAAAGCGTGAAGGGGCAACATACACACAGACACACTTCGCATTTCGAATATAAGTATAGATAGTAACAAATCTTGACGTAAGAAATTTGACCGCGTATGACCTCAATTATGTACTGAAATACATTTGGGCTATTTCATTTTATAGTCTTACAAAAATACATTGTTATTTGTTGCCTTCTTTACGTGATGTATTATAGTGCTCTCGAGCCACATATATTCGCTAGTACGTTCATGTATTTACTTTCTTGTCGTTATTTTCTTGTTCATCAATTTTTAATTATAGATCTGTAGATATTGTTTTTAATTATCGAAAAGTGTGTGCCGGAGTCATATGAATCCTCCTCATCAACCATCTCTGCCGTGAGGGAATATATCCAGAAATGGATAGCAGCATTTCCGCGGAAATGCGCAGAAACGCAGCATTTCCGCGGAAATGCGCAGAAACATCTGGAAATTGCGCTCGCCAACCCGCCTGCCAAGCGTGGTGAATATAGGCCACTACTCCCTTTTAAATAATGTTACGACTTCTGTTGAGTAGTGGACGTACGCTGAAATGATGATGATGACAGATTGTTTTTGTGGAAGTGAAGTGGATTTTAAGTACTTTTCCACCGGCATCCTTGATCCGTATTCCACTAAATCCTTAGTATCGGCTACTTAATTTTATTATCCAGATCGGTTCATATTTGGCGTGCCGAAGGAGTTTTAGATAAAGCACGTAATTTACCGGCGGCCGCTGGCCTCGGTACAAGTGGATAATGATCGCGTCGCGTCGGCAGATTTAAGAGGAAACAACACGGACTAGAGAAATGCAAAATGGGTATTTGTAAAACGATTAGAAGCCCCTTGTTTCCTAGTTCTTTTTTCATTATATTCTAAAAAAGGCTGGAGCTATGTTCCTATGTTTCTATTTTATCATAAAATGTACTACAATTCGTGTTTGAACGCAGCTGAAAATCTGGCCATATTTTTTAGGTTTTCTAAAGTACATGCCTTTTTTAATAATGAATTTATGAAAAAAGGCAAAAAAAGGGGCATACTTATAGTATATTCAAGAAAAATACTAGTATATTCAGGAAAAAAAAATGTTACTCTAGTGGCATTATCTAGGGAATAAACAGGGGTCGCGTATGCTACTTTTTATCGCGGTAAAACTTACGGTTCCTGTGGGTTCCCTTACCGCCATAACGAACATAGGGTTTTCTTATAGACTAATATAATCCTATGTTGAAGTTTTTGTATCCTATTATTGTCGAGGATTCAAATCGTATGTCAACTAATCGGTGTCTTTGGTGTATTAACCTTATCTGTGGAATTATAACCAATCTTGCAAGTGCGAGCGTATAAAATATCTGTCCGTTCCTTTTAGTTTCATAATATTCCACCAATCAGCGTACAATATGGGTAAGTAAAAACCGGGGGTTAGTGCCAATTTCACCAGCACATGTTAAAGTTAATCCTTCATTAAATATCATGCAGCCCTCACGTATTTCCTGCCAATGAATGAGAAAGCGTCTTAACAAGCCGTTAACACTAACAAGCGTTGGTGAAATCGGGACTTAGTCCTGGGCAAACTAGCGTGGTGTCAATGTATCAATCAGTATTTAGAACTTCCATATGAGACCAGCTACGCTCATATATGGTGTCGTTTCATATTAGTAATTAGTCAACTACAAGTAAATATTTTAATAGCCCAGTATATTAGAAACTTGACATACTTTATAATTTTTTTTAAAGAAATTTATGGATTTTCAACGAAGGTTTTTGTCATTATTAAAGCAATGAACCACTTTTTGCTCCACTGATTGTGGACGATAATAATTACTTTAATCGATATAGCATTGATTAATTATTGGTTTTTTGAGAAGTTTTTTTTTCCCTATTTAAAGAACACTAATTAGGGTTATATGTGAAAGTTCGAAGGTTCGGATTGAGCACCATTGACTAAGTCCCGATTTCACCAACGCATATTAGTGTTAACGGCTTGTTAAAATCCCTTCTCATTTAGGAATTACGAAAGGGACAACATGATATTTCGAAGGATTGACTTTAACATTGCTTGGTGAAACACGCCCTTAATATCTAATTAGATTACTCGTTGTTCGTAATCCGTGGGTAGCAGCAGAAAGAATAGAACTGCCCTATCAACCATCTTTCTTGTTGGTGTCGTTAAAGGCGACAGAGGGAATATTATATACCCGGAAATAGGCAGCAGCGTTACCGAATGCGCTCGCTATCACGCCTGCCAAGCGTGGCGAGTAAAGACAACTACTAAATGCTCTAGGGGATGTTTATGTCCAGTCGTCCACTACTGGACTTATGTCCGGTCACTCACCGCTGAAATGATGAGATTACTCGTTACGTACGTGAACGTTTGATTATGTTCTCTGGGCCCTAATTCTCAGGCCTCGAACTTAGTTTTTACTATCGGTCTGTCCCGCTCATGCAAATGAGATTTAGCGCGCGTGCGAGCGGGATATACTAATATTCGAACTTTTTTCCACTGCCCGAGAATCGTGCTCCTGGGCCTTGATTCTGATCACTCGAACTTCGATTTGATCGTCAGTCTGTCTCGCTCGCTCGCACGCGCGCGAGATCATGCGAGATAGACTGAGATTCGAAAATTCTGGTTACAGCCTGGACTTCGAAGTTTCATATGACTTACATAATAATAAATCACAAAGGACCAGTTATTAGTTGTCTTTTCTAACTTCTAATTCAATGTGATCTATATTATGTTAATTGTTTACCATAACATTCAATTCTACCAAATGATTGTTCATTGCCTATTAAATAAGTGACATTCAAATGAAGAAAAGCTGCCCATGTAAAGTTTTGTCGTCATTTGGATCACACTGACTCGGAACGGTGTATAATTTCCGACATGCCAGTTAAATGTCACGGCGGGACCAGAGATTTGTTTGTGACAGCACGGGTATTAATCAAAACATTGGTTAAATTTGGATGTATTTTGGTTATCCCTTGCGAACTTCTCTGATCTTTGAAGTTGTCAGTCTAACCCTCGGTTTATGGAACGCTATTCAAATGTATGATCAACTAACATGGCATTCAAATTACCAACCCGTTTTTAACGCTACGGCCAACAAACGCAGTACACCAACGGAAATTATTTCTGAATCAGGGGTTTTATTTTAATACTAGCTTTTACCTGCAAATTGTAACTTCTATAATTTTAATAGAATATGAAGAATGTGTACAAAGTTTTTTGATGATGGGTTGAGTAGTTTTCGCGTGAAAGCGTAATAAACACACAAGCTGAATTTGTCCACAAGTAACCTTCTTTATTGTTTGCAGGTGTTCGGCACGGTTGAGCTGCCGGACAAGCCGATCATGCTGCCGCCATTCGTGGAGGCCACCCACTGCCTGGGCTACCACCTGACGCGCAAGGGCCGCGCCGTCGCCGACCGCGTGGTCTCCGTGCTGGGGTACGCCTGCCCCGACATCACCTACAGCCCCAGCCTGTACCCCATCACGGCGGCGCTGCTGCACTTCATGCCCGGTGAGTACCTAATAGCTCCCCTTACCGATTTCGGTGTCGGTAGCCGATCTCATTGAAACCGGGCCAGCTACGCCGGAGTTATTTTATAGTGCCCAAATGTGTGCGCAATACACAGAAGCACTCTCTCTTCCTTTTACTCTCATAACCCAGTGGGACGGTAAACCGACACGACTGGCGAGAGAACAGGCGCAGGACCGACTTTTTACATGCCCATCCGACGCATGGATCATCTTTCTTGTCAGACAATCAGGTGATCGGCCTGTATTATCCTAACCAAACTTGAAAACAAAATTTTTTGTTGTTCCAACGCGGGAATCGAACCCGCGACCTCCGGGTCGAGAGCGAAGCGAAGAACCATTAGACTACGGAGGCGATAGTGCCGGTGTTCAGTAAACATGGCTATTAGTAGGACGGATAGTTACTTGAAAGGAGGAAGAAGAAATAACTCTGCACAGCATCATAAATAATTCTGTCAACCTCATAATATTATTTTAATTGGACCGTTCAGTACGGTATGGATATAATAAACAATATTTTATTATAATAAAGACATTAATTTTACGACGGTCGTGCGGCTGATAGACGTGTGCTTAAAACCACAACTAAATGCTCGAAATACTCATTAAAATTGGTAGTAAAAAGTGAAATCTATCGTCAGACTCATTCACGGTTCTACGTTCGGTAGGAAATTGTAAATATTTTAGCGATGAAGGCATATAAAAATAACAAACAGAATGTACAGGGATAACCTCAAGCGGGCGGCGCAAATATGTAAAATTATTAACCTTAGACCCCAGAAAGTTTAAATAGAGATCCCTAGAGGCAGTGGGCAAAAAGCTTTCTCGAGATCCCAAATCCGATACCTATCTGGCCAAAGAGTGAGCGTCGCCATCCAGTGAGGAAACTCTTTGAAACTCTATCAGGCGGTGTCGACCAGTACGCCTAGCATGATTTCCATAGAAATGCGTTTTGTCTACATAAAAATAGATATATTGACACTGTTAGGACATAATTTCAGATTTTTGTTATCATTCTATCATTTTACCCACTCTTCCGTAGAAAGAAACTATTTTTATGATAGTCACGTAGATTGTAACTACCTAGCTAGAAGATTTCTTTTTCGTTTCTAGCTATTGTACTTTGTACCTAAATAAAAACTAATTTCACAAAAGCACACGAAATTCTTAGGAAAATTATGTACAATTTTACCGTTACGCTTACGTATGTGCTACAAATACAAGTTACAACTCTCTAGTAAGAAGTTTTAATGAGTTCCCTGTCGTTGCAGACGCCTCGAGAGAATTTGAATAAGAATCTTGTTTTTCAAGATGTTGCAGTGGCGTATGTGTATTTAGGACATTACTCGGTAGGCTTTTACTATAGTAGATTTGAAAGTATAATTTTATGCAGTTAAATATGGGTTTTTGGCACGCATGGACTGTTAGACTTTATACGGTTATACTCAAACGCTCAAAGTTAAGGTTTCCATAATCAGTTAATCACATACTGTCACTGTTTGCTTGGCAGAATGTCAAAATTTTTCAATGTTTTTAATGAAGAGTTCTTTCTCTGAAAGAAGTCCCCTAGACGCTGTGACGGAAAGTTATCTAGTCTTCTTCTTATCTTTCTTCTTCTTTTATATAAAAATGAATCGCCGGTCGTTAGTCTCGCTAAAACTCGAGAATGGCTAAACCGATTCGGCTATTTTTAGTCTTGAAATATTCGTGGAAGTCCAGGGAAAGCTTAAACGGCTTCTGTGCTCATCGAAGTGGGCACGGGTCAGCTAGTCTTCTAAATAAAAATTAATTGCTGTTCGTTAGTCTCGATAAACTCGAGAACGGCTGAACCGATTCGGCTATTTTTGGTCTTGAAATATTCGTGGAAGTCCAGGGAAGGTTTAAACGGTTTCTACGCTCAACGAAGTGGGCACGTGTCATCTCCTTTACGATCCTTAAAGAAAATGGTAAAAGTGTATGTATATTCATACAAATAGATAAATACAATGACTTCCAACAAGCCCAGAAAAGATTTAGTTCTACTAGTTACCACGGGATTTTTTACATGGACTCTACTCAGCCGATCATGTTATATTTTCTGGAAGAGGCCTCCAGGTTTGGCTATGGAGGTAATTGATACAACACAGAGCAGACAGTGGAACGCGCGTAGACTGTTTACATAATATACATCGGAAACGGCAGGTAAAAACCGGTTATATAAACATCCTTCCAATTTAGAAGCAGTGCAGAGGCGTCACGAAATTTACAGCGGCTCTCGCCTTAATTCAGTAATAAGTGCGGGGGGCGATAATTGAAGTCGGCAATAGGCAAATTGCTCTGCCAGTCAATCCGCATAGAGAATCTTCGGGCGCCACGACCGAATATAGACCCTACGTGCACAGAGTAGACACTAATTTACCCTGTCTCTCCCATTGGGTTACAACTAAATCTACCGAGACGCCAATTTGGACTCTCAACGTTTGTGTCACGGTTTAATGTTGAATAATGCAGCGCTGATGTGATCTCACGGCTAATGGTCTATGTCGCTGCTACTGATTTGCACTGCTTCTGTGGCCACGGTTTCCTTAAACTTCTCGTTGGTTATAAGTTTAACAAATATAGATCGCCTGTGTTCTGTATTTATTCTTACAAGGTTAGTTGGCCACTTCATTTTTGTGTAGGCAAATCCTGAAAGTTACTTCTTTCCTATTGATTTACAAAATATGTTGTTTTAATGTTTGACTAGGACAATGCAGGGCTGATCACCTAATTGTCTGACAAGAAATATTATCCGCGCGTCAGATGAGGTTGTAAAAAGTCGACCCTGCGCCGGATCTCTCGCCTGTCGTATCTTTCATTCGTCTCACTGTACTACTAGAATAAAAGAAGAGAGTGCGCTTGTATGTACTGCGTATACACTTGGGCGCTACAAAATAACTACTGCGTAGCTGGTCTGGGCTCAATGAAACCGGCCTCCATCACTGAAGTTGTAGTTACTTCTAAGTCTGAGTCCATGTGAGTCTAGACCTAGAATTAGATGATGTTTTATTTATCTTGTCCCATCTAATATTATACCAAAGTTAGTTTTTCTGCTAATCTGAGGGTCAGCTCACATTGGCACAGAGCAGAAAAAACCTCACGGTTGAGAGAAATACGAAATAGGCATTTATAAAATCTATTGCTGTCTCGCTGCCTTAGCTAGTCAGCACTAGCGCGATAGAGACAACTGCAGCTCGAACTGAAATTACCTATTAAAAGCACAGGAAATCGACGTTTAGGGGACCCCTGTTTTCTCCTCCAAAACTTAACGGATTTAGATTTAGATATTTGTTTCATTTTTTGTTTAAATATTTATTTTCAAAAAAAAAATGTTACTCTAGCGGCATTATCCAGGAATGAAACAGGGGTCACGCAAAACCCAATTTCTGTATGGAAAAACAGGCGTTGTGTTTCCTCTTAACTATAATGTAACAATATATATGGATATTTTATGTAAAATACTTCACGTGACGCTTCGACGCTAATGTGTGTTGAGCATTATAAAATTTGATTCGTACAGATTTAACAGCGGGTTATTTTAAATGAGTTTCGAAGATAACATTTAACACCAATTCGCGAGGTACAATGAACCAGTGGAGTGAGTCACCGGTTTTTTTTATCATCAATAGCTGCAGCAACTCGGAGACGTTATCACACTCCGGTTACAACTCGATTGAGGTACAAGTTCAAACTTTATCTCCAGTAAAAAACGCTAGGTACTGATTACAGAGTACGGTTTGATTGATGACTTAATATTTGATAAGGTGTCTATTTTTGTTACATGAATGTTGATCGTTTAAACTCGTATGTATTTTGATAAACAATTATGAACTCCAAAAAATTTTTCTTTTGTCTTTATGTATTGAACTAATAGTAGATAGTTGAATGAACATTGATTTGTAATTAGAATGTGTTTTTGCAATACTTCGAAGGTTTTCTCTAAAATCGTATGGTTTACATCGCTCTGTGAATTCAATCACATAGGTACAACCTATCTAAAAGATATATTGCTATATGTATATCAGCTTTCCGTTGTCACTTTGTATGGCGATCTATCCTTTCCTAAATAGATAGGTAGTTAAAAACGCGCCACATGTCAACAAGTTCCTACATTGCTCCATAGTCCATACCTTATACTTTCACGGCGAAAAAATGTGTGTGCAACATGCCTCAGGGATTCGTAAAATACGCCCCGTATTCTATTATATTAGCCCCCGTATTCTCCTTTTGATCCCTTCAATAAATTGTCAATTTTCTCACAAGCAACTTCCTTTCATGTCGCAATATAAGGTCGACTCGATAAAAACATCTCAATTACATATTAGATCAGAGTGTTCTCAGCCGTGACCACGGCGACGCTTCCTGTTCGGTTTTTGCACGTAACTCGTGAACGTGAACACGTGAACACCTGAAAACTACGTCAGGTGGTGTGTTCAACTGTTAAGGGCTCAACCCACCACCACATAAAATTTGAATAAATTCGCAATATATCATAGCCACGGCCGGCCCAGCAGGCCAATCGCGCTATTGCACAACGTTTCATTTGAGGTTCAACTTAGTTTCGTTTGTGTTTCAGCTGCGTTTCGTTTCCAGTCCAGCTGAACATTTTTAGTCCTTTACACAATTTAGATTCAAAAACTTAACTTATATACGATCACTTTGTTCCAAACGTTCGAGCTGCGTGCGAGTTAAACTAGCTCCGTATGAACTTTTTGTTTGACAGCGTTTGAGTTTCAACTACGGTCCAGCTTCGTCTCACCTAGCTGTCAAAAGGATAGCGCGATACCGAATACGTCATAAAGTCGAGTAACGTTCACGTTTCGGTTGCGTTTCAGCTAAAGTTTTTTAGCGCGATTGCCCTGCTGAACAAGATGGCGCGATGAGCTGGACGAACATTACGCAGGCTGGGCAGCGGTGGCGCAGGAAAAATACCTGGACACTGGGGTGGCCTTTGCCCAGGAGTGGGACAGTTTAGGCTAATAATAAAATATTATCCGCGAATAGCAATATCCCGCGAAATTATAACCTCAACCATGGCAACATGGTTGAGGTTATAATTTGCAACAAGGCAAATGAGTGAGTGAGCGTACGCATAGGCATGCGTTTAAATGTTTTTTCATCGCCAAAAATTTTTTTGTAGCCTTTAATGTAAAAACCGTCCAAGTGCGAGTGGGAATCGAGCACAAGTGTTCTGAACCATAATTCAACTGTCTAGCTATCGCGATTCTTGAAATACAGCCTAGGGGCCTATAACAAGCTCTTAATTCCAGCCAGTTTACGCCATACAACATGGCTGCCTGGAATTTTCGTATTACGATCACATAATAATTGCATGATGACAGCTAGTCAGTGGACACATGACACTTGCCTTGCTTAAGAATGTCACTTTCAGACAACCAAACTAGGGTGGATCCATACTGAATAACATATTGTTGTAATATGAAAAAGAAGAAGACAGTTTAAGACCGTATTATTGAATTGCCTGGAACCAGGCTGGTATTGTAAAAGATCATATTACGGCCCCAGGTGATAGACAGCGAAGTCTTAGTAATTGGGAACTACGAGCGCTACCCTGAAAATTATGATAACTGCCGTTGTGAAGGAGACGGCCATTTTGTTTACATAGTAAATGTTGCTATATTGCGACAATGCGATCCTGTAAAGTTCACACGTAAAGCAAACAATGACTGCAATTATAAACGATCGATAGTTAGTAGTTACTGTACAAAATTACATGTACATTGTACATACAGCGCAATTTGTACAGCTGACACGCCAACTTACAATTTCTGTTCTACATTTTCAAGTCGATGATTAGCATAATGACTTTCTCAGTGTAGTTACATTTGGTAATGATAGTTTGAATTAAGACTCATAGATTTGTGATAATGAATATATTGTTATGATGAGGATGACATAGCCTGTTTTAAGCATCTTATTAAAATAAATGAAAACGTCATGATTACTAGTTTTTTCATATCTTATTTACAAAGGCTCGCATACTTTGGTTTTATATATTGGTTAAATTATTGTAATATTAAAATGTAAATGTATTAGTCCAAAACTATGGAAAATATGTAGCCTGGCCCTTATGATGTTGTAATTTTGTTTATTAAAGTATTTTTTTAATTTTAACCTGAAATATTACATTAGTGTTGGTATAGGCTATAGGTATTGTCTTAGTTTTAATAACAAAGGCGATTGTAGTAAATTACTGAGGTACAAATTTCAAATATGCTCAAATAGGATTAGGCTCAACGCAAATTGAGACAGAGGCGAAACGTCTCGTTTTTTCGTGTTTTTCCCCATAACATACCTACCCATCTCTATTATCTAAGTATTAAGGCACAAATTATGAGTAGACATTCGCGATCGACTTTTTTCTAGGCTTCCAGTCTGCGCCAATGCGCTAAAGCTGTAAGATAAGGTCAATGATTTTATTGACGATTGCACATTGGGAATAAGATGACCACACATAATGTCTGTATACATTTTTAAAAATAGCAATTTTACATCTTTTTATTAAAAAATGGCCCCGTCCGAGATTCTTACGTCGGTTCTTCTCGGCGGGCTAGGGTTGAACCGGTGGTAGCCTTTTTGTTGACTTTACGAAAAAAGCTTGTTAAGTTTTGGAAAATAAAAGCCGTACTACATTTATCCGTACGCCTTAAATTAATCCCAAAAGGATCCTTTGTTCTAAGTTCAAAGTATCCATCAAGTAAATATTTTAATTAAAAACGTCTGTGTAATGTAGAGCTTCACATTTCGCAGACTAATGGGTGTAGAAAACACAAGCTTTCTGCTTTATTATAACTTGCGAGGTTTTCGCAAGGATTTAATTTCTCTTCATAGCGTATGTGGGTCAAGTCCCGCGGGCTCTTAGCCTATTTAGTCGGAGAGCCCGTGATACAGACGGATGAATATTTAAACGTTGAAGCGCCTATTGTCAGTCGTCAGTAGAAGATACGTCGCAACATTGTAGAATGTACAGTATATTAATAGTAACCTATAGTAATTATAGCCTTAAAATATCGATGAAAAATATAAAAGTAAAAGCTGGTTTTGGCGGTTCTCCGTTGTAAATACACTATCTCATGGGAACATATTTTTTCCGCGATAAAACGTATATCCATACGTTTTGTTAATCTCGTAGTAGGGTAATACGGGAAACTAAAAGGAAGGTTAATATACACTGTAGCGCTAAACTACTGATCTGGTTTTAATAAAAGATTTTTAAAACACAAGTATTTATAGACTCGGTAATAGGCAATATGATTTACGTGGAGTGGGTTTTTTTATGAAAAGTATTAATATAAAATATGTGCTGTAAACTTTTTTTTTATTATTGTATCGGAAAATTTATGATGTTGGGGCGTTTCTCATACAATCATGAAAGTCAAAAGTAAGTCTTTCAGCGCTGGTACTTTCACAGTATACTCTACATGAAGGCACATACACACCCTAAAGTATTATCACTCATTAATATTGCAGACTGTATAAGGCTTTTTTAATAATTAACAATATAAAATATGTGTATAATATCGTCGCTTTACCATCTCAACCTCGTATATAAAAAAATCTATGTTTTCTCGATAATATCTAGCTTGTCTTAACCTGAAGTATAAAAAACTTAATTTTTATATACTAAGGTTAATACAAACTAGATATAATACTAAACTAAACCTCATTTAATCAAATATCCATGTCATAATAAAATCTACAATTATTAAGTTTTGTTACTCTTCTGAAGTGTGAGTGTCCACTTCGTTGAGCATAGAACCTTCCCTGGACTTCCACGAATATTTTAAGACAAATATAGCCGAATAGGTTCAGCCGTTCTAGCGAGAATAACGAACAGCAATTCATTTTTATAAGATGTGTGTATAATATACTGTCGTATAACTACGAAAGTCTCCATTTAGGGCAGGCGCAGTCTCGTGCGCCGTGCTCGTGTCACCTGGTACAGCTGTAATGCGAAGGTCGTTGGCATTGTCAATTGTATAATCGATTTGTTTTTTGTATTTCAATGTGATAAACTAATCATCATCGTCGGATTTAAAGCGCACGCTTAAACATATCGGGATTGTACTAGTCCCATGATCCTGTAACTCCTTTCCTGTCCTTCCCTCACTCCTTACTTTTGAAGACCCTCATCCTACAGGCCAGGGCTTCGCTCTAAAGAAGTACCAGCCTGAGCCACTGGATTGTACTTCCACTCAAATATTGATGGCTGCCTAACTTCTAATCGCAAACGCTGTATGCGATTAGCCAGACAGCATACATGCCTTACGTAGAAATGATCTTTATTTTTGTTTGTTTTACACGAAACACGTCAAGATGTTTAGTTAAAACAATCCTACTGATTATAAACGCGATATATTTGGATGTTTTTCTCTATAAAAAAAAATAACTTGGTAGCGTAATATGGTAGGGTAGCTTAAGCTGGATTAACACATGCTACTTTTTATCGCAACAAGATGTAATGTTCCTGTGGGATTTTCTGTACGTACAAAGCCGCGGACAGCGCAAAACTAACCATGCTAAAAATGTGGCGTAACTCATAAACGTAACAACTGCTACTTAAATTTTAATCGCCCCTGTATTGTACCGCGACCGCGTCGTTTGTTTTCGAATTTTTATAGCGGTGATCCTGCCAACGCTGAAATAATTGGGTGTTAAAGTCGTTAAAGTCAGTCAGGTGCTTCTGACTAGGTCAATAAAACGTTTGTCATCGCCTCTTTCTAGCTCTCAGTTTTCGGATTTTTATAGCGGTGATCCTGCCAATACTGAGGTTGTTAGTTATGACTAACAACCTGCTGTAATGACAGCCAGTCAGGTGCTTCTGACTAGATCAATAGAAGGTTGTCATCGCCTCTTTCGAGTCGTTACTTTTCGGATTTTTATAGCGGTGATCCTGCCAACACTGAGTTAGTTTTTCATTACAGCCAGTCAGGTGCTTCTGACTAGATCAATAATAGGTTGTCATCGCATCTTTCGAGTCGTTACTTTTCGGATTTTTATGGCGGTGATCCTGCCAACACTGAGTTAGTTTTTCATTACAGCCAGTCAGGTGCTTCTGACTAGATCAATAATAGGTTGTCATCGCATCTTTCGAGTCGTTACTTTTCGGATTTTTATAGCGGTGATCCTGCCAACACTGAGTTAGTTTTTCATTACAGCCAGTCAGGTGCTTCTGACTAGATCAATAATAGGTTGTCATCGCATCTTTCGAGTCGTTACTTTTCGGATTTTTATAGCGGTGATCCTGCCAACACTGAGTTAGTTTTTCATTACAGCCAGTCAGGTGCTTCTGACTAGATCAATAATAGGTTGTCATCGCATCTTTCGAGTCGTTACTTTTCGGATTTTTATAGCGGTGATCCTGCCAACACTGAGTTAGTTTTTCATTACAGCCAGTCAGGTGCTTCTGACTAGATCAATAATAGGTTGTCATCGCATCTTTCGAGTCGTTACTTTTCGGATTTTTATAGCGGTGATCCTGCCAACACTGAGTTTGTTAGTCATTACAACCAGTCAGGTGCTTCTAACTTGGTCAATAAAAGGTATAATGGATTCACTTGTCATCGACTCTTCCTACGTTCTGGGACTTTTGTAATGAATATAAATGAAATTAGAAAATGATTTGAGAACTAATGCCATTTACTAATCTATACTAATATTAAAAAGATGTTTGTTCGTTTGTGTAAGCGCGTTGATCTCAGGAACGAAACCCCCAATTTTGAAACGTTCTTGGTGATTTGTCCCAATTAGTCTTAGCGTGATATAATATATCATGCTCAATAAATATTAAATTAGCTATGGATAGCTAATAAACACTCAAAGGTTTTTCCAAATTATCTACTATCGGTCGGTTTCTGAAAGGATATTCAAATGTATGATCAATGGCATTCAAGTTAACAACCTATTTTGAACGCTGATTGTGAATGTTTATCGTTTGCCATGTTAGTTGATCATAGATTTGATTAGCCTCTCAGAAACCGTATATCTATACTAATATTATAAAGCGGAAGAGTTTGTTTGTTTGTTTAAACGCGCAAATATCAGGAAGTACTGGTCCGATTTGAAAAAATATTTTTTTGTTGGATAGTCCATTTATAGAGGAAGGCTTTAGGCTATATAACATTACGCTGCGACCAATAGGAGCGAAGCGTCAGTGAGAAATGTTGCAAAAACGGGGAAAAGTAATTACATTTGGGGACTTTCATTGCGTGCGAGCATAAACGGCTTAAGTCACTCAAAAACCACGCGAACGAAGTCGCGGGAACAGCTAGTGTTTAATATTAGTGTTTATTAATAGCGCAACATGATGATTGATGTAGGTACATAATGTGTTGTCCTAGTCGCATGACACAAGACGTGCAGTGCCGCGCCCTGAGCATTCGTCACCGTATATTGATTGTCTTGTTTTATGCCTGTTAGCTTCATATCTTAAGTGGCCTTGAGTGTCCATTGTGTTGGCAGTAAAAGTTCAGGTACACCACGTTTTATTTGGATATCCACGTTATATTGGAGACTAGCTATGCCCGCGACTTCGTTCGCGTGGTTTTTGAGTAACTTAAACCGTTTATGCAGCGCACGCAACGAAACTCCCCAAACAAAAGTTGCAACATTTCTCACTGACGCTTCGCTCCTATTGGTTGCGCCTTCTTCTATAAATGGACTATTCAACAAAAAAAAAATTTTTCAAATCGGACCTGAGATTAGCGCGTTTAAAAAAACAAACTATTCCGCTTTATAATATTAGTATAGATCAGCTGTTCTCATTATGCCGAGGCCTTTTTGTCCTTTATTGGTTAAATACAGTTATCTCCGAGCGAAGTAATCACTATTAAATAGTGTAGTGCTTGGAAGAGACGGTCTAAAATGTTATATAATATTATTTCCCAGCACATGCGGCATTCTGACGTAGTCAGCCTGGTACAGAGGAATGACAATCAATAAATCTAGGGCCAACCATATGCGGGCTTCCTCTTGTTTGTATCTTGTGAATGGTTCAATTTTGTCCATCAGCAGTTGCCTATAAACAGCTATGTAGGTAGTTCCTTTTTCAGAGCACAATTCCACTCTATTTGGGCTTTTAAAGAGCGGGGTGAAAATTGTAACAATATCAGAGGCTGGTTCTTCTTTCGAGGGAAGTCCTAGCTTGTATAATGGTAGGAATTTAGATGAGGATAGGGTAAACCTTTTGTCTCCTAATGGTTAGAGGCGAATGAAGCCTATAGGGATGGAGTTCTAGAAACCCGAAGCCACTGAGCAGTTATACATCCCATCAGCGTTTGTCGTGTATGAAATTTTAATTTTTATTTATTAAACTTAATGCAGAAACTGTACAAAGGCGGACTTATGCGATATTCTCTACCAGTCAACCTTTGGGCGTTACGAAATCAAAATTGTGTAGGTGCCGGTAAACTAACAAAACTATTCTCTATCATAATAATAAAGTAATAAAAAAAATAACATTACATCTTATATACTAATAACATAAATAATAACATAAATTATATATATATATTACTACAAGATACTGAAAATTCTAAGAATCTGCTAATTGCTTAAGATAAAAGTTTAAAAGCGAATTCTGCGCTTAAACATGTCTCTGGTTTTGGACAGTCAAAAAATGTATCTATTGACGAATTAGTAATTGAATTTCCACTGTAACATGCGTACTGTGGTAACACGATACTCGCTGTGAAGTGAGACGACAAATCATCCAATTAACACCAATAAGCCCCGACCGCAAATGAAATAAGATATCACGGCCGGCGTGCTCGTGACGAAGTAAGCGCTAGGTGGAAAAACATTTATCTATACAGAGCCCTTAGTCGAGATGTTGTTATCACAAATATCGAAAACAAAATTTACGGGATTTGACATAAGCTTCGGTAAGTGACGTAAGAATTCGCTCGTCATTTAGCGAATCTCATATCTAATCCCATACATTTTGTTTTCGAATTTCGTAAGCGATAGCGAAGCGATAAATAGCGAAATTTCAATCTTGAATCCTGATTCATTTTAATGACATTATGCCAGGGCCCGGGTGTATTTGGCTAATATGTTAAAGATAACATTTAAAAGAATAGTTATGAAATATTAAAACAAATTAATCTAACACACACTAAATATAAAAGTAATCACCAGGTTATCACCTGACCCCCTATACATGGAGCTCTGTGAGCCTTCGGAGAAGAGCAATGTCTGTTCTGTCTCCTATCATCCTCAGGACACTATTCCTACTTCCCCGAACTCGGTGCATTATAGCGTAGAAGTCGTCAACTCTCGCATCGGCAAACATGCCCGACGGACTTACCATCCTAATTTTTGTAACACCTAAATCCAAGTTTTATGCAAATAAAGAGTATTGAGTATTGAGGACTGCAGTAACGAGGGAGATGGAAGAGTGACTGAAGATGCTGTTATACAGAACACTCAACAAGGCACTATAGGGACGTTGCGTAAAGCTGGCCCACAGCTCACCGGTGTAGAATGTCTGACAAAATGCCGTAAAGCCAATTTCAATGGAAATAACAGACGGTGTATGAAAGATGATAATTGCCGAGAGAACAACGCTGTCGTGGTAATAGTTCGTTCTATGCGCTACTATGTCACTGCTATAATATATTTTATAGATTTCTCTTTCGATAACGTGACGCATACGTTGATGACGATTGTATTTGCTAATCCCTCTGATGTTGCTGCACAGTCTGGTCGAGCGAGCTGATAACATGATAACAGAGATTGTGTAATCGTCGGATGGTCATACAAATAAAACGTGTTTGATGACGATTCTTGATCAGGGGTAACACGAAATATTGACAGCAATATATTCGTAATGTTATCGAATATATATAGATAGATAAATAAAATTTGTCTCGTAACTTTCATACATTTCATACTGTAGGCTTACTCCCGACACAATCGAGAATCAAATCAGTTCAATCTCAACGACTTTTGGTGTTTTATTTGGCGGATTGCTTTAAAACTAACCGGATAAAGAAAATCGTTAGATCGCAACTTCGACCATATCGATCGACTGACAATCAAAATAAACAAACGTCAATTAATGGGGAAGTACGCGACACGATCGAATCTGAATCAAAATCGTATCAGTTTGGAGAGTAAGGAACCAGTATACAATACTATCTTGTCGATTGTTTATGCTAAGCCCACAGCTGAGTTTCAATTCTATGGTGTATGTTCTGTCCAGTAATGCGCATTAGATTCTCTACAGTACGTGATTTTAATATCAATCATCTATGGACGCTTCACTCCACGTCAATCTGGCCCCGTGCTAACGATTTAAAGAAATTGTGCAACAGGTGCCACACAACGGAAATATATTTAATACTCTTATAGTATACATTTTTATTATATTAGACACAAATTTAATACACATCTATGACCCAGAGACATTGAAAATTTTTTGTACCCTCGGCTGGATTTGAACCCGCGACCATCAGCTTGAGCACCAACGCGCTCAACCACTGTGTAATGAGGTCGTAAAAATTTTGCTAAGCGCGTTTTAAGAACACAAAGTGGCTTAATAAATTTGGTACTCAAAGCATGCGTTGGTATACCTGCTTTTTGCTATGACAAATAATCGGCCGTGGCACAGGTGTATGTGTTAAAAATCACGCAATCTACACTCATTGACTGACGTCAAGATGTGCTCTTTAATTTACAACTTACTAAGTACCTACAGCGTGTAATCTGTCTACGTGCCGCTCGGCGACGCTATTTACTTTTAAGGCAATTTGAATGAGTTCAGATAAAGTATCAGTCAAGATTTTTTTGTTTCCCTCTAAAATGAAATTCCGCCGTCTTTTTTTGCGGTAAAAATCGTCCCTATTTTGCTTTTTTTTCATAAATTAATTATTAAGAGACATGGATGTTCAAAAACCTAAAAAATATGCCCAGATTTTCGGCTGTGTTTAAACATCCAGGAAACCTATTGGAGTACATTTTATGATAAAATCGAAACATAGATCAAGCCTTTTTAAAATTATAATGAAAAATTAACTAAATCGCTTAAGCTTTGGAGGAGGAAACACTCTTAATCGTCGATTTCTCGCTGCTTTAATTTCAAGCTGCAATTGTCTCTATCGGTTTGATCGGGCAGTTGCGGGACAGCAATAGACTTTACAAATACCTATTAGCATTTCTCTAGCCTGCAGTATTTCCTCTTAAGATGCGCAACGCGGCGCTCAATGCCTATCTACTGTCGTTATTGAAAGCAGCAAGTCTCGCGTCTCGGTGTGAATTGACCCTATGAATTACACACACGTTTTGCCGGACGCGTCACGTTCTACGATATGGTGCGTGACGCCACCCACGTCACAGATAACACTAATCATACCTACGATTATATTATATTTTAAGCGTCCGTGACCGTTAGCACTCGAAAGAGTGCAGGTTTGAATCCCAGGTTGTGGCATGTATGAGACTTTTTCAGATCGACCAAATTTCGTCAAAATCCATTCAGTACTTTCTTGCGAGAAAATGTAACTGTAGTATGCACATATAAGAATTGACTCTGTGTACCGCTAGTAATAACTACCATATTACGTCAGACACGTCTATCCATCACTGCGGTTATGGTAATACTATCCCCACTCTCAGTGTCCTGTACATGGTATATTCCGGCGGTAGAGAGGCAATCAGTTGTCAAACACTACATCCCTTCCTTATTTAAGTTTATATAATAATAACTTAAAGCTACAGTTTCAAGATAGAAAAGTACAAGAATCAAAACTAGTCGAAATGCATATTCAGATTTATTTAACACTTTCCAAACATACCTATGGACTTAATCAACATATTACTTTCTCATTCCTTAACCTTAACCATAAGGATAACTTTATTTCCTTTCGTTATACTCATATAGTATAATAGTCATTCTTAGCCTTTCCCTTTCCTTTTCTTTTTAATTGATTTGGTGAAAGAACATCTATGTATTTAATATTTACATCAATGATCAACTCATTAAAATCTTAGTTAAAAAAAAAATAAGAAAAAAAGTAAGTTTGATAATGTAATATAATATTAACTTATTTACTAGCTTTTAAATTCCAACATAAGGAATATTATATTAAACATTTAAGGCCCATACTTCTTGTTAGTAACAAAGTCTGTTACTATCCAGTAATGTATGACAATAAAGACATAGATACAGAATATACAAATACATTGTAACGATTTAGTTACAATTCTATTATGTAAAACTTCACAGAGATCAGTGACATCTCAGGACGATTCCATGATACTAACTGTTTGCTAATAGTCATACAGATGACACTAGGCTGTTCCTACATCGCGGCATCGAAACGCCGAGCCCTAGTTAAAGAGGCTCACGTATGTAACATAATATGCAGTGCTGAAAAATAGTACGCAAGCAAATTGCCATTGCCATAGAACTAATGTTTCTGACCTTTATTTATTACATTAATTATTATCTAATAAGATATTGATTCCATAAAATTCAACCATTTTAATTCCAGCCACCGAACGAACAGGTTTACTAGTATCTATAACAGTAAAACGCCATCTAGAACAATTTCCAATACTTGTTTCAATATCAGATATCAGATTGTCTCTCTTTGCTGGTGTATTAATTGTATAATAATATTTTATGATGAATTCCCATCCTACCTTTAATGACTTTCTGTTACGTCTCGGTACCTTATTATGGTTTTCATTTGGGGTGAAAGCACATACAGCCCTTAAACGTCTCAGTTACCATCCGGTAATTTATGATTTTCATTTGAGAATGAAAGCCCATACTGTCTTTAGACAACTCTGTTACCACCCTGTAAACGTATGGTTTTCATTTGAGACTGAAGGCTCATACTACCATTTGACACCTTGGTTACCACTCGGTAACGTATGGTTCTCATTTAAAGATGATGGCCCATACTGCCATTTGACACCTTGGTTACCACTCGGTAACATATGGTTCTCATTTGAGGATGATGGCCCATACTGCCATTTGACACCTTGGTTACCACTCGGTAACGTATGGTTCTCATTTGAGGATGATGGCCCATACTGCCATTTGACACCTTGGTTACCACTTGGTAACGTATGGTTCTCATTTATGGATGATGGCCCATACTGCCATTTGACACCTTGATTACCACTCGGTAACATATGGTTTTCATTTGAGGATGATAGCCCATACTGCCATTTGACACCTTGGTTACCACTCGGTAACATATGGTTCTCATTTGAGGATGATGGCCCATACTGCCATTTTACACCTTGGTTACCACTCGGTAACATATGGTTCTCATTTGAGGATGATGGCCCATACTGCCATTTGACACCTTGGTTACCACTCGATAACATATGGTTCTCATTTGAGGATGATGGCCCATACTGCCTTTGGACACCTTGGTTACCACCAGGAAACGTATGATTTTCATTTGAGACTGAAGGCTCATACTGCCTTTGGACACCTTGGTTACCACCGGGTAACGTATGATTTTCATTTGAGACTGAAGGCTCATACTGCCTTTGGACACCTTGGTTACCACCGGGTAACGTATGATTTTCATTTGAGACTGAAGGCTCATACTGCCTTTGGACACCTTGGTTACTACCGGGTAACGTATGATTTTCATTTGAGACTGAAGGCTCATACTGCCTTTATACATCTTGGTTACCACCAGGTAATGTATGATTTTCATTTGAGGCTGAAGGCTCATTCTGCCTTTGTACACCTTGGTTACCACCAGGTAACGTATGATTTTCATTTGAGACTGAAGGCACATCTGATCATCCGTGCTTCTGGTCAATGCACGGTTCGCAGTTTAATCCGGGTTCGTACTGCCAGTATTTTATAGTAGAAGGGATGAGACGGTGAGAGATTCTAGAAGATGTGAATGTAGCTCGAGGTCCTTGGTAGATGTTGGCCATTAAGGCTTGCTTAGCTCGCAGGTCGTAATCATTATCTGTACTCAAAAGTTGTGATTAGATTTGTACCTACCTACGTTATTCATGTTCTTCACAGAACAACATTTTATTACTTTATTATTTCTAATAGTAAAATATGACACGTCATTTCAATTACCATAGCGTAAAATATAAAGTTCGTATCAGTGCTACTGAGTATTTTGAATAATAATTAAAGTATAACAACAATATAAATATCAATTTTAAGAACTATGATTTGAAATTTCCCTCTCCCAGGTTGTAGCCATACCAATGAGATACTTCCAGATTCTGACGTACATTACGGACGCCTTATTTTGCCTTCCACCCGATTCCGGTAACAGTCATTCAAACCAGTGGCCAGCTATGCAGGAGCCATCTATAAAATGGTCAAGTACAATACACAGAAGTAATCCATCATCCCTCAACATCGCATCCAGTGGAACGGACACCCGACACGGCTGGAGGGAGATAAGGCGCTGAACCAACCTGAACCAACCCTCCTCGCACCTGTCAGATGCATGGATCATCTTCTTTTTCAGACTGTCAGGTTATCAGCCCGTATTGCTTTAAACAATTTAAAACACCTTTTTTTTTCTTTTTTACGCGGAAGTCCATTGTTCTCACCCACCATCTCTAAGTTCCAGACGAATTGGCCGACCATTTTATGAGAGTTCAAAAAAAAATATTTAAAACCATCATTGGTCACCGCTTTCCAAGCACTACATTATAAAAGATTTCTAAAGTAGTTCTCACTCGTAGAATACTCTATAGATTGTACATAGCACGAGGAAAGGCCTAAACTTTTAATCCTAATAAAAGCTTAATTTTCAAACTCATTCAACGACATCAATATATAATATTCCAGTAGAATTGAATATAATATGTATGCAATACACAAGCAATAGGCTGTTTAAAAGACCCACTTACCATAATTCCACTGTCTTACATGTACAATGTACATACCTACATCCTATAGCTAGAGCTATATATATCTATCCTTTTGTCAAATAATTATTGTTTAATTAGGTTTTTTCATACTCGGTAATTTGTAGATACTGACTTATTTGACATAATATTTCAACAACATATTATGTCTTTAGAGCATAACATTATTATAGATAGAAGGTTAATTAGAATATAAGTAATATATTGAAATATGTGTAATAATGAGTATCTGGTGGTATTTAATAGCACACAACAAAGTTTATTTCGAGACTCTTGTTTGTTTCGACTTTTGCAGATACAACCCAGTACTGAGATATATAAAACAGTATTCTCACAGACGCCAAATAAGTCTTGTAAGTCCTCAAAACCCAGTTAAAAATGACTTTAGTTATGATTCAATCAAAGTAACAGAAAAGTCTTAGTTAAATAGAATAGTTCATTTATATCTTAACTTGTGCATTTACCATGTTTTTTGTTAATTATACACCGGTAGCAATGACTCTGATATCAATGTAAACCTTATACTTCATTAATATTATTTAATAATAAAATATAATATGAAAATTAAGATTGTACCTACATCTTGGCTTAGCTTTGCATTGCTGTAGTTGTCAAAGATTTAATTCCTGCATTGTATGTAACAACTTCATATTGATATTATAATTAAATAATTCATTCTGAATCAGACGCTTTTTAGAATACTGCGTAGCATTGCAATATTGGATCTAGATAACATTTCCTTGCATTGTTCTATAATAATATCCAATATACTAACTCGCTTCAGACAGTTTGTATCACCCAAAGCTACATAGTATTTGAAACTTCTTTTTTTTTTTTTTAATTTGAATATGAGTTGTACTTATTCGCAGAAATGAATAACACATTTTTATAGTTTCCGGTCATGGGTAACTACTGATTTAGAACCCATATCTAATGCGATTAAACTAACATATAAATCTATTTCATCTTGCAGTCACTTGTAGGATACAAAGTACAGTATTTATGAGAAGGGTTTTATAATAAAGGTTTTTGTTTATTCACTACAATCTGCTATATACCTATGTATTAACAAATTCAATAAACCAAGTAAGCCAGCCAGCCAGTCTTGTAAGGGGCTTACAATATCCTTGAGTAATACATATATTATTTGAAATTTCAATGTATTAAGTGAATTCATATAATGAAACCTTAATTTTTTTTAAATTAAAGGAATCCCAATTATGCATTGTGTATAATAATAATTAACATGTTGGTCTTAGATTATGTTTTGTATTAAGAGATATAATATAAACAACAAAACCAAGGACAGACTACATGTTTTTGCTTAAAAATTAATAGCTGTTGCGCCTTTTACAGTATAACTATTACAGTTGCAAGTGCACAGCACAACAAAACAATTGATGTGGACTTTATAGACACTACCTATCTACACTATATTAATTTAAGAGTTAAAACCACCGAATATTATTTTAATCTGTTTTCAACATGTTTTTGCTTAAAAATTAATAGCTGTTGCGCCTTTTACAGTATAACTATTACAGTTGCAAGTGCACAGCACAACAAAACAATTGATGTGGACTTTATAGACACTGCCTATCTACACTATATTAATTTAAGAGTTAAAACCACCGAATATTATTTTAATCTGTTTTCAACATGTTTTTGCTTAAAAATTAATAGCGCCTTTTACAGTATAACTATTACAGTTGCAAGTGCACAGCACAACAAAACAATTGATGTGGACTTTATAGACACTGACTATCTACACTGTATTAATTTAAGAGTTGAAACAACCGAATATTATTTTAATCTGTTTTTAACTCTCAAATATTATTCATAATATAATTAACTGTCCATTTTACTATATACGTATACTATAACTATCTGTCGGTTCTCTAATCTGGATGCCTTATCGACCCGATATTACCATATAATAAATATTTACAAAAAGATATAGTTTAAATTTTCCATATAATAATATGAACTGAGCTAGTATTAGAGTATTGTCAAGATCCACTATACGCACATATTTTAGTGCTATGTAATTACACTTTTTATAAACACCCTTTTATTTGTTGGTCTGTTTATAACTAATATTGTAATGGAAAGTAACTAATTTATCCATCTTCCAACTATCGTAGCGTTATAGAAATTGGCAACTTTATGTAGTTCTGATCAATACAACAATATGATACTGTCGAACTGATGTGATGATATAGTCGAGAGATAGGCACTTGTGAGAACAGTGTAATATTGAAAATCCCGATGAACCCTTAGACGGGCATTATGCAGCTTCCGCCTCCTTTTTTTTTTATACAAACGTGTTTTAACTATTAATTTTTCGACATTTAGAGGAGCTAGAACTTTAGATGTCATTTATTTTACACGTCAACCATTAATTTAAATAATGAATTCGCCATTTTAGATAACCATAAAATTTTACTATTGGATCCATAATATGCGTAGAATACCATTTTCATATCTTTGAAACTCTTATGAATTCCAATACAATATAATAATAATAATACCTCCGTGTGCAAGTGCCAATGAGCTCATCCTTCCTTTTCAATTTTGTTTCTTAATATGCACGCGATTTACAAAATTAAATAAATTTTACTGACCTTATCACTGACTTACTAGTATGTTTATCCTCGTCGCCATTTGTAGTATGCACATATAAGAATTGACTCTGTGTACCGCTAGTAATAACTACCATATTACGTCAGACACGTCTATCCATCACTGCGGTTATGGTAATACTATCCCCACTCTCAGTGTCCTGTACATGGTATATTCCGGCGGTAGAGAGGCAATCAGTTGTCAAACACTACAGTAACAAACATACACACACAAACCTTCGCCTTTATAATATTAGTGTGATTTTATGTGTTCAGTGGGAAGTCCCGTGGTTTTAAACGACTGAGTTTTTGCGTCACTGAAGTCGTCAACTTTAATGTGTTTGTATAGATGAAATAATAGATTTCAAAATAGATAAAAGATGGATGTAAAACACTGATGGTCACAGTGTAAGTACTTCCCTCTACATATTATGACCATTGCTTGAGAGGGCACTGATTTCTGAAACACAAGTTGCTTGGATAAAATTTTAATAGCTGAAATGGATTAATCACAATTCACTTTTTGTAAGCTCGTTCTGGATTTTACTATTAATGTAAATTATTCATCGTTAGTTTAGTAAATTTTTCGCTTACATACATACCGCTCATGTTGTTAAAACAGTATGTCATCATCAGTCGCAAAGTTTTTTGTATTCGCTTGTTTTATAATTCCCCTAGTTAATGCTATGAGAAATCAAGGATTTCATTAAATTTGTGTGTTTCTTTTTGGTGAAATAAAGGTCTTTTATTAATTGCTTTAAACTGAAATAGTAACGTCAAAATACTAATTAATTAAAGTTAGCTAGGAACACCTAAACGTTTTGGGATGTGGATGGATTGGCTTAAATTATTAGACGTCTCTTTCTATTTCATTAATACGTGTCGTAGGGAGAACAGAGAACGATATATATATTCCTCTCCTACTCATATTCATTATATTTATAGTTATTAATCTGAAATCATTAACACCAATATCTTCTGCATTTACATTTTATTTTTTTGTAAATAGTCACGTTTTATATATCGTTATGTTTCTAAACACTGGAGCATTTGTCTTTGCATAGTTGACTTTGTCACAAGTCTACAAGGCATATATTTGTTTGGCATGTAATATTGTAGAGCAGCTCAACTCTGCACAGGTCACGGACTCATATATTTGGGATAATCCGACTTTTCACTTTATCGCTGCATACGACATGTTTATATTCTCAGTCCCTAGACTTGGATTTTTCTCGTATCTACCGAATAGAATAAAATTGCTATTCTATTTTACGGATACGGATAAAAGCGCAAAAATTACGCCAGTTTATTTTGTATTTGGTATTTCAGTTACATGTTATACAGGTTGATTTATAGTTCATATAAAAAGTCGAATATAGTGTGAAGCGAATGACGCGTAGAGAATTTTTTGTTTTGGCACCTCATATAAATTACTTACCATAACGCGATAAATCATGATTAAAAATGCCCATTTAAGTCACAAGACAGATGAGTTTCAATCCTGGTCAGGTCAACGACCAGTGCGTTCGTGTGTATACACTAAGAGACCGCAAGCCCCAGCATAGTAAAATTCACTCCTTGTGATCATTTTGGACCTTACTTTTTTTTGAGTTTATTACATTAAGTAATTTATATGAGGTGAAAAAACAATAAATGCTCCATGCGTTATTCTCTTCACACTATATTCTGCTTAATATATGAACTATGAATCAACCTGTATATTGATTGTTAGTATTTACCTACATAACAGATTTATTAGTATTTACCTGCTATTAAATACTAATAGTTATTATCGTAATACATGCAGCCGGCATTGCCAAGTTCAATTAAACGGTTTCAGTAATGAGGGTTTGACGCGGTGCCAGAAGTCCCCCGGCAATTGTTATAACCAGATATCGGATGCGGATTTTATTTATGCAAACATAGATGGCAGCCAAATTGTTGTGATTTATATTAACTGATTGAATTGAATTGAAAATTGAATATACGGTTCTTAATGGAATTTCGTGTTCACTATATTAACACACGTCTTTTATTTACAATTTTTGTTTGTGGCATTTATTTCGTACTAGCTGTGCCCGCGGCCTCGTTCGCATGGTTTTTGAGTGACTCAAACCGTTTATGCAGCGCACGCAACGAAAGTCCCCAAATGTGAATAATTTTCCCCGTTTTTGCAACATTTCTCACTGACGCTTCGCTCCTATTCGGCGCAGTGTATAATAATACAATATTTTTTCAAATCGGACCAGTAGTTCCTGAGATTAGCGCGTTTAAACAAACAAACAAACTCTTCCGCTTTATAATATTATAGTATAGATGTAAACATAGATGGCAGCCAAATTGTTGTGATTGATATTTACTGATTGAATGTACGGCTCTTAATGGAATTTCGTGTTAAGAGCGCGCAATCAAATTTCATCAAGTCGAAATCGCCGCGAGAGACGATATCGACTCACACAGACGCATAACAACACGCATGTGTGGGTTAACGCTAGGTCGAGCGTACGTAGCGCGCGCGAGTAATATTGGTAGTTTGATCCTAATGAATTTTAATATTACCTACCATTTCAATACTTCTATAAAATTAAATGGTATTTAAGTTATAAAATACAAATTATACATACTCGACATGCTAGTAATCGCCCGCGGCTCAGTCCGCGTTACTGTCTAACCGTCGGGAATAACTTTCGCGATGATTGTGTGAAAAGAGTTTCATGGTGGTTGGTCAGTAGATGAGACGTGAAGAAAGTAACAAACAAACACACGAACAAACAAACAAACTTTCACATTTATAATTTAGGATAAGTAAGTAATGAGAATAAAAAATTCAACAACCTAATTTTAATAAAAATATACCAAGTTATTTATTTTTCATCTTTGATGTCCAGAAATGTTTGTCCCTAAATATTTTACTGACCCACTTCCGACTACCCACTAAAATGTACTAAAATACCAATTTTTAGTGGGTAGTCGGGATGGACATGCTTTTTTCAGTGACAAAAATGTTGTCACTATACTAACTAGCATTTTGCAACCGTCTGATTATTGAATGAAAATGAAATAAAATTAAAGATTATTTGGATAAAATGTACATTATGGTCGGTTGAGTTGGCGGCTGCAATTTTTATGGCGAATAGAGCTATATGTAAGGAGTCATTAACCAAAATTTAAACTTGCGGAAACTCGTAGTTTTTTAGTTATTGAAAAAATAAAATTCGTATTTTTGTATGAATATTCGACTACTTTTGACGTAATTCTGCCCGATTATCTAGTTAAGAAAAATAGGTGATTGAACTAGAATAAAAATGGCTTTTGGCGCTATATAAAAAAAACTGTCAAAATTACGTCAAAAGTAGTCGAATATTCATACAAAAATACGAATTTTATTTTTTCAAAAACTAAAAAACTAGGAGTTGCCGCAACTTTTAATTTTGGTTAGTGACTCCTTACATATAGCTCTATTCGCCATAAAATTTGCAGCCGCCAACACGACCGACCGTAATGTACATTTTTTCCGGCATAACATGTATCTCACAAGTTTTTACTGTAGAAGAACTAAGTAGCGAGACTTGGCAATTTTTACAAGATATGTTTTTGATGGGATCTCAGTTCTTTTTGTAGAAGATTTACTAAACGCGTGTTTTTGTCAAAAGGGCAAATACAGCTTTGTAATCCTATACATTTAAATGACATTACAAAGTTAATTATGCAGTTAGTCTAGATAATTCTACAGAAATATTTTTTTAGGTTTTTCCCTTATTTATACACTAAACACTACTTGTATTCCAAATGTGAAGCTTCTATGTCTGCTAGAAGTGCCTAATACTTTTGATGATCGGTCAGTGAGTGATTGAGTCAGTGACAAAAGTAAGGAGTTTGACAAGTTATAATTATGTAACTTCTGTTTCAAATTGAATTACATTTGAAATATACTGTGTTTGTACAATGCTTTCCTAGTAACTAAAAATGAAGGCTTCTTTTAATCCACAACAAAGTTATAGGGAGTTGAAAATGGCCTAAACTGCTACGAGAAATTGATGGTACGGCCGTGCTCAAGTTGACAGAAGCACTGCCGTGCCCCCAGATACTCGGTTATATTGATGACAGTTACATTAAAGCAGACATACACTCAGGGGCTGATGATGATTAGTATAATTTTTAAATAATATATGAACCACACCATCTTTTAACTAAAAAAAACCGCATCAAAATTTGTCAATCATTTAGGAACTGCGATATAACAAACAGACATACAGGGGCTGATGATGATTAGTATTATTTTTCAATATATAAACCACATCAGCTTTCAACTAAAGAAATTGACATAAAAATTTTTTGATTAATTTAGGGGCTGTGATATTACAGACAGACATACAGGGGCTGATGATGATTAGTATAATTTTTAAATATACAAATCACATCAGCTCTCAACAAAAGAAATTGACATCAAAATCTTTTGATTAATTTAGGGGCTGTGATATTACAGACTGACACACAGGGGCTGATGATGATTAGTATAATTTTTAAATATATAAACCACACCAGCTTTCTGCTTAAGAAAACCGCATCAAAATCTGTGATGCATTTAGGAGCTACGATATGAGAAACAGACACACAGGGGCTGATGATGATTATTATATAAATTTTAAATTTTATAAATAAACTCTGAACAAATTACACACCTTTTTTGTGGTAACCTCTTAATATTTTTTTTTCTATATAAATATTATGAACTTTGTAATCGACATAATATAATCTCTGTAAATTTCCCCCATTTCTCATAAAAATATTAATGCTCGTCAAAGCGTCAATTCTGCGTAGTCGCACTATAAGTCCATGAGCGGACCAGGTCGGTGAACCTTTATACTTTGATGGTCCCGCGCAGAGCGACACGGCCTCCCCTCACGAATTCTCAGCGGGTACTAAATAGATCGCGATTTACATGACGCGTGCGCTTGGTTGAAAACAAGTAATTTTTAAAAAATTGAATAATGGGATAAACATCGTTTTTTAATTAAATAAAAAATAGTGTCAACTTACCAATAGTATGATTATCAATTATAAAAATAATATCATCGAAGAAATTTAGTTTTTCCAGTACAAATACAGCACTGAAAAACGTAAATTATGTCATTTTTAAAAGATTTTTTATGCAGTTAACAATACATATATTTTTAATTTTTTATCAATATTTCATTGAAGGACTTTATAATCTTTTTTATAAAAATAGAAATTAAACTATATTAACACGATTTAATTGTTATTTTCTTTATCAAAGTGAGCTAAAATCGGCATTTTTGCGATTCGGCGTTCCGAAATCTTTAAATTTACTCAAATGTACTACTTAAAACTTTAATTTTATAAAATGATGTCCAAAATAAAGAGTTTATCTTCATATATTTCTAATTGTTTTATTTAATTTAGTTATTTTATGCGTGTGAGGGGCAGTCAAAAACACCGAAAAACTGAAACTTCGTCGTAAATTGAATGCACGCTCTTAACTATAATAACACACAACTTTTATTTGCACTTTTTGTTTTTACAAAATCGGTTTCGAGTAAATCATCAATGTTAAAAAATCCTAATAATGTGGGAAAGTAAATAAAAGTTGTTTGTTCTTATTGCGATTGATATTATGTTTGAAATGTGGCATTTATTTCGTATTACACGTGACTGTGGTATTACATGTGGTTTAATGACGTGATATATATTATATTATGTTTCAAATATAAGAAAAAAAAAATTTTGCTGTTACACGAATAGTTATTTCGCTTACACCAGAATACCCGTTTGACTCCGATTCTAAAACTTGCCGCCTGTCCCCCAGTGTTTCCCCTGATACTAGGGAGTAGGGGGATTAACTATTCCCGTTCGACTAGCATCGGAAAAATTACCGCGTGGTAATTCAATGTTTAAAGCGAGAATTGTTTTTTGGCTGCTGCGCTGGTAAGTTTCCAAGTCGAAGCACGTATTGTGAATCAGGCCATCTTCCAATATTGCAAATAAAATAAGCATTTTCTTTTTTTGGGCGCCCACGTCATCCTTTACGTGATCGGCTCTTTGCAGGTAAAAAATTGAACTGATTTCAATAGTGCAACGCTCACGGCTACATAAAGTGGAACACAAAATCTATATTAAACTCGTACTAGCTGACCCGTACCCACATCGACGAGCATAGAAACAGTTGTGTTTGTGCGTTTAAACCTTCCCGGGACTTCCACGAATATTTCCAGACTAAAATAGTCGACTCGGTTCAGATGTTCTTGAGTTTTCGCGAGACTAACTGGAGGAGGTTTCTCAATTCGACCACGGAAGACCAGGCGCCATGGCTCGCCGTGGTCGAAGCCTGAGTGGTTTCCCTTTAAATGCATGGCGTGGGCATTGAATAGCCTTGCTTGGATTAACTTTCTGTTTATTTTTCTTTATTTTTTTCTTTTGTCTTATATGTACGAGTTAGTATTTTGTTAACCTTTGGCTGTGTTTGTCCCTTTATGTGTTTAATAAAGAAATTTTGATTTAATTTTATTTTATATGTTTTTTTATGTTTGTTCGCGGATAACTTCGTCGTTTATGAACCGATTTTTGTTTTGTTATATATAAGATAAAATATTTGTATGGTGATACAATCGACATGATCAGCCTACAAATAGTATGCCGTGGGTATAGTATCGCGACGCTGACGTCGTTAGAAACGGCCCCAAGCAATTTTCACCGAGATTTATAGCGCCGTAGAGCCTCGTAGAATGTCGTAGCGCGCTACGCTGCGTAGCGGTATACTACGCCTTATATTCCGCTCCGTAGATTCAGCACGAGCTATTTACCGCTACGTGTTTGCAACGTTATTTAATGTCAACTGTGTGAGCGATGCTATAATAATTATAGTACAATTACTTTTCGTTTCTCAATAACGTTAAGAGTACGTGGTGGTCGATTGTCCCTGCTAGCCACCCTAATTCAATGTTATCTAGTTATCGAATACCTGCTTCAGACAGTACTGCCGTACAGTACCTGTAGAAAAAGCTGCTTGCAAAAGCTAGTTGTCTTTTGTTGTTGATAAATAGAGTTTGCTTCAACGAAATTAAAAAGTATTGTTGAAGTTACATAACATTATCTATTTACATAATATTGTATATAGTGATAGATAGGTTATTGAAACCCCTAATACGTCGTGTAAAGACGCCAGGTGTCAAAAATACTTTATGATGTTCATACATCCGTCTTCACGTGAGACAGGTCGTAAATATTATCCATAAGTTGGTTATTTTGTTGACGATTAGCCGCGGAGGTATTAATTAATGTACTTTACAGCGCTGGCTGCTCAGTGTAATGTGTTCGTAATGGACGTGGTTTATTCGTGTTTCTTAACCGTTGTTGGTTATAGATGAGTCGCACTAACGTTGATGTTGATTGTCGTTGATTGATTGTGTGCTCTAAATTATATAAAAGGGATGGCTCCATTTACCGTCAGCAACCTCAGGTACGTCTCTCTGTTAGCGCGTCTATCCAACTGACCGAGAGGGGGGTAACCCCCACCAAGGTTTATAGTTATAACACTTATATTGCCCACGATAAGGAGACATCCAATTAGACAAACACTACAGTTAGGTTTACTACGGTTCGGGGTTCTAAGGTTCCGTACCCAAAGGGTCGATACCCTATTATTGAGATTTCGCTATCCGTCTGTCGGTCTGTCACCAGGCTGTGTCTCAAGAACGGTTATATACTGAATTTTTCACAGATGATGTATTTCTATTGCCGCTATAACAAGTAATAAAATAAAACAAATATTCATGGAGGGCTCCTATAGAAGAAATGTGATATTTGTTCGTTTTATACGGAATCCTACTCGCGCGAGTCTGATTCGCACTTGACCGGTTTATCTAAAGGTTCCGTGCCTCGCCTGTCGTACAATCAATAGCGAGGCACGAAATTGTACTTTAAGAGGAAACCTGACTTGAAGGAAATGCAAAATAGGTATTCATAAAATCTATTGCTGTCTCGCAGACCCTTAGCTAGTCAGCACTAGCGCGATAGAGACAACTGCAGCTCGAACTGAAATTACGTGTTAAAAGTACTCGTACAAGAAATCAGCTCCTTGTCATTGTAATATTTGACAAAATTATATTAACGAGTATTGCGCTGTTTATACTCGTTTATGGTTCCAAACGAATACCAAACAAAGCTATACCAAATATATTGTTGCGTGTAGTGTATCATCGATCTTGGGCTTAAGGGTTCGTGAGGTAGCTAATAAAACTTCCTGACGGCAATTCGAAGCTAATCTATACTAATATTATAAAGCGGAAGAGTTTGTTTGTTTGTTTGTTTAAACGCGCTAATCTCAGGAAGTACTGGTCCGATTTGAAAAAATCTTTTTTTGTTGTATAGTCCATTTAAAAGAAGGCTTTAGGCTACATTACGCTGCGACCAATAGGAGCGAAGCCTCAGTGAGAAATGTTGCAAAAACGGGGAAAATTATTCACATTTGGGGACTTTCGTTGCGTGCGCTGCATAAACGGTTTAAGTCACTCAAAAACCACACGAACGAAGTCGCGGGCACAGCTAGTGTCGTATAAACTGAGTTTAGGCACAACGGTCAATGAGTTTATTGCATGGAATTAGTATGTAAATGTAACCAAGATATACAGAACTAGCAAGGCTGGGAGCTGAAAGCCCCATGTATGGCCCAGAACCAGTCTGTGGAATACCTCCCAGCACTACCAAACGAGAGCTCAAAGAATGGAGTCGCAGGCTAAGCATAGAGCAGTGGGCTGTGGCCCCAGGACTAGAGCACTCCAAAGCACTGATCCCGGGTTTTAACAAACGGCACGCAGAATCGGCGCTTTCAATGAGCAGGAACCAACTAAGAATCCTCACCAGAACCCTAACCGGGCACTGCAAGCTAAACAAACACCTTCACAGGATAGGCATAGGTGATCAAATTACTTCCAGATTCTGCAAGGAGAAAGACGAGACACCCCTCCACATTCTTCTTGATTGTCCAGCTCTTCATATAAGCAGGAGCAAGTACCTCGGGCTGCATGAATACTCTACAGCAGAGGAAATCCGCAACGCAGACCCCCACCATATAGTTCGCTTCATGAGCAACATATAGGACTGGGGACGGTACTTTAAAGTGATCCAGAAGAGTCGCAGTGACGTCTGGGCCTGACAAGGCCAGCCTTCGATTAAAAAAAAACAAGATATACCACTTTAGCACCCGTTACACAAGTTCGGGAACTATATGGGGCTGCACCAGATTGACGTGGTACGGTAGATATTTAATAATAGCTAGATTTTCTTATAATAAGAAACTAGTAACGTGCGACTATTGATAACACTATACCTTGTAACAAATCGGTTTATGAAAAATAACCACTTGTTAATAAAAAGCGCCAAGAAGTTGATGGTTTTAATATTCTGAAAAATTATCAGTGATCATGTTTTTTTTTCTTTATTAACAAAGAAGATGTCATACCCATCGTACCTTAATCTAAATTTGAACACATAATAATTAAACTATAAATTATAATTAAAAGAGTAGAGCATCTAGCTGCTGCTGAATTAGGCAGTGATAATGATGAAATGTAGTATAATGGTATTCCAAAGTTATAGTGACTGCTATTTCCTGTATCTAAGGCCCGTATAAATAAAACAATCTCAAACCCAACCTTGAGAACCTGTTTGACAGATAAAGAAACGTTTCGTTTCACTTTTAAAAATGAAGAATTTTACTTATGTTACATACTTTAATTTTTTTCTTTCTTAAAACGTAAAAATAAAGATTATAAAAATATACATTATACCTATTGTATTGTTTCATGTAATCTATAATATGAATATAACGGTATAAAAAGAAAATAAATAAAAGTACTATGTAACATTAATAAAGTTGTTCACTTTTAAAAGTGAAACGAAACGTTGTTTTATCTGTCAAATAGGTTCTCAAGGTGAGGTTGAGTTTGAGATTGTTTTATGTATACGGGCCTAAGAGGCTTCTCAATGTATCTTCCAACGACAATCCCTACGTGACCTACATCCGATTGAAATTAATTGAATATCTTACTGTATCTAATACATTTCTCTCCGAAGTAACGAAGTCACACATAGCGGTGTTATCTTTTTGTATATTTTTGTTGTTATCTCGACAATGTCAGTCGGTGATGGGGTCGCGGGTCGCGTAATTTATGTATTACGACCTTTTGCGACCCTGTTACTGCGACCCCCCGTTATCCATCAGGATGTTTAAATTAGATATATATACTCGTACAGATAAATATTCCGCGATACGCGCTGCACAGAACTCAGCTCAGTGGTTTGCGGGCAGCGTCTAAACCGTAGGTCGCAATTTCAAAATTCAAATAATATTTTGTGATTCTAGTAGGCATAAAAGTATTGCTTTCGCGTTGTCAGGGGCTTTATTCTCCAAACTGATTCGATTTTGATTCAGATTCGTTCGTGTCGCGCACTTCCCGTATCGCGTTTGTTTATTTTGATTTTCAGTCGATCGTTGAGATCGAACTGATTCGATTCTCGATTGTGTCGGGAGTAAGCCTACAGGACTGTGAGCTCCGATTCTCGTCCTCCGAATTTCGTTTCGAATGTTAGTCTGTCCGGCTCGTGCACGGATGATTTGAAGCGCTTGCGAACGGAACAGACTGACGAAACGAACTTCGAGGTACGAAAATACAATCGCTATTATAACTAACGAAGTACTAAAACAAAATGTACGGGATACGGCCTACTAAGGCCGTATCCGGGATTTGACATAAGTGACACTTAATATGTCATGGTAGTGTGTCACTTATGTCAAATCCCGTATCTATATAATCCCGCCATGCCATCTCATTCATTGAGAGAAAATACGAGAAGGATAACATGATATTTAACAAGGCGTTAACTTTAACATTGCTTGGTGCAACACGCCCTAATTCGTGTGTCACTTAGCGAACCATATACTACATTTTTTGTTTTCGAACTTGCTTTGAAATACCTTGAGTTTCTTTTTTTTTGCAACAATGAAACAAGAAAATTAACAAAAGCTACCAGCGATTTTGTGCACAATTTAAAAGCGAGAAAAATATGTACACAATACATTTAGAAATCATTTGACAGACAAAGACAAAATATTGTATAGCTTATCCAGTAGTATAGAACAAATTATGAAGGTATTAAGTGTATTCCGAATGGGGGTTAATTGATTTCCCTCCACCTCCCACCTCCCACCTCCACACTCCCTGAGTCCCGCGTTCAGATATACTTTGGTTATACCACTATCGCCGCTCGGCGGGTGTTAATGTTGTTACATTAAAAGCTTTTTCACACTCGCACACTAATTACATTTACAACGGGCCCCGGGGAACAAAAGCTCTTGTTATTGCACTTTAAGCTACAGTAAAAACTTAATACTACAGGGTTTTTGCAGGACTTGCCGTTCACAAAGTAAAAAGCTGCTAAATGACATCTGGCCAATTTTTACTTTTTAATGCCATTACAAAACACAAAACAAATAATGCTCTACGCATCATTCTCTTCACACTATATTCGGCTTGATATATGAACCAATATATTTAGTTGTTCCAACGCCAGAAACGAACACACGACCTACGAGCCGACAGCAAAACTCTTAACAAATAGACCACAGAGGCGTTTCACGTATATGATGCGATCTGCAGTGCTATTCTCTAAGAATGTTTTGCGTACACTCGACACCTGAATCCGCGGTGAGTGTCAAATTTCCCAAACTGTGAACTTCGAAAGACACTCACCGCGGATTGTGCAGGTTCACTCCCGACACAATCGAGATTCGAATCAGTTCGATCTCAACGTCTTTTGGTGTTTTATTTGATGGATTACTTTGAAACTAACCAGGATAAAGAAATTCGTTAGGTCGTAACTTTTTGTACTCCCGATCTTATCAATCGACTGAGAATCAAAATATACAAACGTCAATTTGTTCTCCCGTACGCGGCACGATCGAATCTGAATCAATCTGAAAATTCGAATCCGTTTGGAGAGCAAGGCTGCAGCTGTCGTGATACGCAAAACATTTAGAGAATAGCACTGCAGCAGTGCACGCCATAAAGAATGCTGATGATGATGTTAGTGCGGTTAGCAATTCCCCGCTAACAGAGCGGGCAGTGGGGACGCGTGGTGAACTGGTGATGCAATTACCGCCACGTTGCCCGGCGGCCGATGCAATCCCGCCGCATTGTCTCCCGCCGATGTAATTGGGGCGGGCCGCCGGACACTAAGTGGACCTTTAATGTCTCTACTGGCTTATTCAGTAGCGCGGTGTTTCAATAACGTATTCACGTGTAAAGCCCATTTATAGATAGTTATATGTTATTGAAACACAAGGTGTAAAATTAATGAGTTACTTATAGGTATTAGGTAATACTTTAGGGTATGTTTTTTTTAATTTTAAAAATTTTAGTATTATCCACACTTGCGCCTATAATATTATATAAAGAGAAAAACGGTTAGAACGTAGAAATACAGTGTACTTTGGATATTGTTTTAAGCTGTATTAAAACAATATTAAATTATAAAACTATAATCCTGTAGTAAATATAATGAAGATTATTTTATATTTTTTCGCAATATTTGCATAAGACAAATATTGAGAAAAGGTTTCAAACTACTTTAGTTTTCTGAGCGCGCACTCATTCCCAAGAGCGTACATGTGTAACGTTTGTAAAAATCAATGACAGAAAATCTATGGGTCCTCCTGTGAGGCAAGGATATTCACGTCGCTTTTTAGGCGAACCTATTGTCTTGGTCAAGTTCATTAACTTTAACAGGGATCGGTAACCTTTAGGCAGACATGGACCACATACTAAAATATACATAATCATTTTGTGTCTAATAGATATTCTAGGTAGAATATCTTAGGTATACAACACAATACAAATATACTTTATTGTGCACATAATAAGTAACAAGAGACAAAAATCAGACATGCACACAAAGGCGGCCTTATTACTAGATAGCAATTTCTTCCAGACAACCTTATGTGTTAGAGAGAACAATGCTAGAGAGTGGGAGTTGTGTAAAAGTATATATTTAATAAAGATAAGTATATGATAAAGTAAGATATAGAATCCTAACATTGAATCTGTAATTTGTCGGATTACAAGCTACTTGTTTAAGATAAATCCGGGCTATAATAAGGTCTTAGGTACTCTATAATCCGACTAATTCCATTCCGATACCGCCCCCCAAAACCGTTTGTCGGATTACCACCGGGTCCACTATATCCGTTTGTTCTTTTAATCAGATTGTGGTATTTTAGTACCATCTTATGTGCTCATCGGAGCTATTGGTGTCAGGGGCGCCCACTGGATGCATCGGTTTTGTTTACTTTGCGCAAATATATAACATAAATCACGCTAGATTTGTACTGGATATACATATTTAAAATCGAACTATTTATTACATATGACGTGTTTATTGTAATAAAATATCTATGATACGTCGTGTTTTATGTTGGTTCATATTTATTTGAATTATATTTCAAATTCTAAAGATAAAACTAAAGTTTGGGCTATCGTGGTTTATAGGTAGATATGGCTAGTGACCTGTGAAAAGGAAAGAGCGGGTACAGTGTACACATTAGGCTTTGTCAACGCGCGTTTTGGGAACCAGGAGTTCTGTACTCTTTTTCTTTGCGCAAAAACGCGTATCAGCAAAGCGCGCGTCAAAAATTCTCTTGTTACATAAAATTGCGCCCTAGAGATTTCGAATACCCTAACGAAATGCTGGGGAAAAATCCAAAGCTGAAAATAAACTGCCTCCTTTTTTCTGGAGTTTTTGTAGTATGTAGTATAAATAGGTTCTGCGGAAGACTACCAAATCGCGCGAAAACACGTGTTAAAGTGTAGTTTTTATGCATAATATTAAATATATATGAAGCATCAATGGATGAAGGTTATATCGCAAAAAATAAATACCCATAAAATTGGGTTTAAACTGTTACCTAAACATTTTAGGATTTATGTAGTAACGTATTAGGTACATTTTTTCTAGAGACGGATCTTTAGATTAATGTACTTATTATGTTACGACGTATTCTAAAATGTTTAAGTGACCGTTTGAACTTCATCTATTTATGTCTTCATATGTTAGTCTGTATTGATAATATGCAGCCAAAATAGACAGTATACAATTTACATTAGACTACTTATACTTACTAAGGTTTTCCCTAACTAGTTTTCCTGTCAATTTCAGAGGAAGAATGCTACCACTGCATGGCCACTCTAGTCGCCCCGAAGGAGAAGAGGTTCATCACACAGACTAAACTGCTGAACGAAGTCACATGGAAGACTGTTATGCAGATCGCGAAGAAACATGCCGTAAGTATACACTCTGTATATATATACACTATACATCACTTACTTGATTCAATATAATTCGAGATTTAGATTCGGCCTTTTAAATGGTTCGTTTAATTTTAACCCATACATAAACAAACCCGTCTATGGCACAACCATAGACAGTGATGCGAATACTGGGTCCTGATTACCTAACTTCGGTCGCTTTCCCATCTCTCGAAATCAGCTGTCATTGTGACGTTAAAACTTTTTAAAACACGATTTAAAAAGTTAAAACGTCAAAATTATGACATTTCAATTTTTAAATCGTGTTTTAAAAAGTTTAAACGTCGCAATGACAGTTGATCTCGAGAGATGGGAATGCGACCGAAGTTAGGTAATCAGGGCCCAGTATAGTTCGTCCCTGATAAATTAAACCTAAAGGTAAACAAACCGAAAACATCGAAATTTTCACTTATTCACTTATTGTCCACATACTATATTCTACAGTGGGAAGTGTCAAAATGGCGTATTTTTACTGTGAATTCACAAAAAGTTTAAAATAATTTAGTATCATCCTTTTATATTTAATATTCCAGCCGAAGTGTTGATGAGTGTGCACAATTAGTGAATATATATGAAAATTTCTGTGTTTTTGGTTTTTTTACGTTTAGATTAAATTTAAAAGGGACGTACTGTAGTCCATTCCGTGAAAGAAGTCCCAGACGCGTCACGCGGCGCTGTGATCGCACTACGGAAAGTCAAATCAACCTACCCTCTTTTTTTGGGGATCTTATACATCCCCAAAAAATATTGGTAAAAGCTAATATTTACTAATATCGAGTGTTTTTATTCACGGGTTACGGTTCTAGATAAATTTATTTCCACTAATTGCTCTACATTCAAAGCGATCTATGTAAATCTTGAACAATCGACTTCGTGAGGCTTTAACAAAATATGATTATTAGGTATTATGATACTTAGGGCAGATTTTTCTATAGTATTCAACTTTCACCTGAAATTTATTTTTCAACTCACACAAAGACACATAAAATAATCAAAAGTCAAAGTAAATTTTTTAGGTAAAAGTTATCTCAAAAAAATTGCTCTTAGGGCCGATTTTTCAATCGACAGATAATTTTTATCTGTTGAATAAACATGTGACTCTGACATTTGTTCCATACAAAATCTGTCAAAGTCACACATTTATTCCTTAGATAAAAATGAAGAAGTAAAAGTTATCAGACGATTGAAAAATCGGCCCTTAGACAATTACATGGTCAGACGTCAAACTCCGCTATGTTTTCATCCGCGAGTTAAAATAAATTTGATTTGTATAATAAAATATTACGAGTAGTATTGAATTATGGAATTGGAGATATTTTTGATGGTAAAGCGATAAAAACAAAATACGCTAACGTGTTATTTTTAAAAGGCAACATTACTCGATAGTTGGCCTAATTATAATTCTACGTCGCATAATAAATAAGTAATTAGGCTAGCATACCAAACATGGTGGTTATCGCGTGACAATACAATATACATCCCCTAAAGTATAACACTTTCTGTACATAATTGTACCGCTGTCACGCAATAGCGAGTTGCCCCGCCATAATGGGAACGTAAATATAAATAATTCAGGACTAAATATAAAAGTTTTGTTTATTTATTATACACGAAGCCCATTGTCATCATCATCACTCTATTTTTTCAGTGTATAGCTCTTAAAACTAGCATGTTCTTTATAAGTTCGACCGTTCATTTTGTTTTGCATGCAAATACTTACCGATCATTTTATAATTTCCATACCTACATTGATTTTATATCCCAGTCATTGACATTATAATTAATTCCATTTCTCATTGCTTATTTTGTCTGTACGGAGTACGGACAGAGTTGTTTATTTTATTTTATTAAAGTTAACTACAAACATAATAAGTAATTTTGTCACCTTTTTTACCCAATTATTTTTTATTATCAGTTTATACAATTATTATTTTTCTCCCATCCCATAAATTAATTATCAATTTAGACTGTCATTTGAATCTATTTACCTTTCCACCTTTTGTTCTTTTTTATTATTTGCAACCCTCGCCTGTCCACCTTTTGTTCTTTTTTATTATTTTCATGGCATGTACTGTAGAGAGTGGCCCTACAGCGGCGTGGCATGTTGCAGAAGTCGGCCGCGCAGCACCTCTCGCGGCTGGCGGGCACCATCGCGCCGGAGCGCATCTACGCCGACTGGCAGTGGTGGATCCTGGCCGCGCTGCCCTTCCCCCACCTCGTTCGCGTGCTGGACTGCTTCTTCCACGAGGGCATCAAGGTAGGACCACCTAATCGGAACCAAGGTGCAGGTGGGCTTGGGACTTGATGTGTGCTATTCTCTGAGAGAGTAAGAAAAAAGTTTTTTTTAAATTGAATACTGGTCGTTCCCCTGACGTTACTACGATGGAGTGACAAGAAATCCTCAGGTGATGGATCGCAGTACGGGACCCATCACCCAAAGATCACATTATCAACTATGACTTACTTGCATTCAGTTAAAAAAAGAACCGGGGAAGTCCTGGCAGTACTTTTTTTCGCTCTTGTTAGACTGAAGGTAACGTGAGCCCTATGTCAAACAACCCTGAGGTTCGCGAAGAAATATTCCAAAAGGCTACGATGTGTTAAACCTGTCGACGAGTAAAATCTCTTGGCATATGCTGCACGTTGATAGTGGTTAGTGCTTATTCACATAACACAGGACCGAAATAATGCTTCACTGCATATGATTTACTAGCTGTGCCCGCGACTTCGTTCGCGAATCTTTGGCGTATCTTTTGATTGCTCATGATGGTTTTTGTTATTATGATTATTAAAAAGGAATATTTTTTGAGTAACATAAACCGTTTATGGAGCAGCGCACGCAACGAAAGTACCTAGATGTGAATAATTTTCCCGTTTTTGCATCATTTTTCACTGACGCTGCGCTCCTATTGGTCGCAGCGTAATGTTATATAGCCTTCCTCTATAAATGGACTATCCAACAAAAAATAATTTTTCAAATCAGACCAGTAGTTCCTGAGATTAGCGCGTTTAAACAAACAAACTCTTCCGCTTTATAATATTAGTATAGATTAACATGTATGATAATCACATCTGTCAAGCGTCGTGCTCATTGTTCCATGTCACGTTTCAGGTGTTCTACAGAGTGGCGCTGGCGATCCTGATCCTGTTCCACAAGTACTCGTCCAACCAGAGCTCGGAGTGGTACGCTGAGGCCACCAAGAACGGCGTTGACCACGCCATAGACAAGTTCTGCAAGAACATGCCCGCGTCTCCCACCAAACTCCTCGCCACGGCGTTCAGCATACGTGCGCTAAGGTACATCACTGATGATAAGCAATTTCGGTTGCCTAAGGTCACGCAATACACTAAACGATTTGCTGGCCCCTTAAAATTAGACAACATTCTTAAATGTCCGAAAGTATTGCACACTTTTGTTATAGACTTTATTCTCCGCAAAATAATTAAAGACATGAATAGATGAAGGTGATATGTAGAAAAATTCATATTTCGAGAAAAATTTGTTCAAACTGTGACTTAAACATTTTAGAATACGTCGTAACGTATTAAGTACATTAATCTAAAGATCCGTCTCTAGAATCAACGTACTTGATACGTTACAACATATCCTAAAATGTTTAAGTGACAGTTTTTACCCAAATTTTCGGGAAAAATTTTTTGCCTTGTAATTCTTAGGTCGAACTACTTAAGGCTGATACTAGCGAGTAATTTACTACACAGCTAAACTGCTTCTGTGCAAACTCCTAGCCTCAATTTTTTTTTAGTAATAACTAAAAAACATAGTAATTTACCCGTTAGGTATTCGTTACACAAGCTCATCGGATAAGTGGCTAGATTTACATGATGTGAATGCGTAGATAGATATTATTATTACACTAACTCTATGACGTCACAATTCCAGCTCGCAGTACATCTCCCGCGTGTTCATCAAGACCGAGATGACGCTCAACTCGAAAGCGATGGTGTGCGGCGCGCGGCTCGTGCGCTCGCGCTCCTCCGACAACCTGCCCACCTCGCAGTCGCAGGTCAACATACAGATGATGTCTCACACGCTCACCATACGCGAGGTAAGCGAGAGGGAGGAGGACAACTGTCAAAGTGTAAGAGAAGGAGGAGTGACAGGTGTCAAATGTTTCATAACTGTCAAAGTATAAGAGAAGGAGAAGTAGGGAGACTCCTGTCAGAATAGGTGACAGGTGATGAAATGTTTTGACACGCAGACAGAACGTGATGACAGGTGTCCAATAGATCAAACTGGGGTCAGACTAACGAAAAATAATTATGGTGATGTAGTTGTGGCCGTATATAATACGGTGATGATATGATAGTTCAAAAGTTTACACTTCATCAAACGTTTCGCCTATAAATGGATATTTAGCGTCAGTGTGGCCCCCGGTTTAAAAGCCTGTAACCATTCTGTGGATGTTTTTTAGGACAAAAACTTAGGCGTCAATTCGCTTACACATTGGATCATTGTAAAATTATTTGATATATTTATTTGCTGCAAAGAGCTTCAGCGAGATTTACCGATAAGCGACCGGCGATGAAATGTTAGCAGTAATATTGTAATAATGTGTACTAGATGTGATTTTACTTGGTTTGCAGAGAATGTCTGAGGAGACGTGCAAACAGATGGTATCGTACTACTACTAGGCGTGGCTTTTCGCTTTTATTTCTCATCACTAGGCGTTTCTAACATTACTAACTTCGATATCGATTCATCCCTACAGACAGGCAGTCTTGTACAAATCATTTCCCTTCGTAACTAGTTCATATTATGTTCTGTTCCGATCTGTGTAGTGCGGACTCTGTCCGATGTTGTGTTCGGTCGATGTGATCATTTACATTCGATTTATTTCCGAGAGATTTTTTCGATGGCTTTGAATGGTTTTGTTACTATTTTAATGTTTCGATGTTTGGTTTATTTTTTTTGTGTAAATCTGTCGTAAATAAGAGACGAACGTTTCGACACTATGGCATGTTTTGTTTTCGAGTTGATGTGTCGAAATAATGCTGATAAATAGTAGGCTGATATTAACAATGATCTGATTTTAGTGATGTGCCGGCATGTTGTCGATTGTGGTGCTAACAGTGTGTCGATTGTCCGTTAGGGCTCCCATTCGCCGGGCCCGCGCGCCCTATCGATGGGCGTATACCCCATTCAGTCGATACGGTCGCAGATCCTTGACCACACGGAAGTAAGAGAAGTAGCACCATCTATACGTGTCGCTATATATCAGCTTGCGACTATCGATGTTTAGATGCACCGCTTGCCTCTCTCTAGGTGTTTTTTTTTATAATTTCATGTGAAGCTACTCCGACATGTCGAGTTTGTACGTCGCTTCGTTTATTTGATCAATATTTTATTTGCGTTCCGACATTTACGATGGTTGTGTCAGATTTTATGAATTGATCCCATTTTTGTGAAATGTTTCAATAAAATGTGATACAACTGATGTGCATGACTTTGCTGTTTATCTCAACATGTACTGCTAGTGTGTTAATGTTTCATCAATTTTTAGTTTGTACACCAAAGGACACCTCTATTAACTCTTTTTTTTATCGTTAAAAGTTAGCCCTAGAATATTATAAGAGTTTTAAATTAGAACAACGAAATGTATCGATAAAATAGTGATGTGACATCGATATTAAGGAGGATGAGATTTTCGCAGAGTCCAAGATCCGCCCACAAGGCGCTGTGGTTTCCCTTCCCTAACGCAGTGTTCAGCGACCGCCAACAACACGCGTCAGACCTCCGCCAGAAGGTTCGATAGGACAACACTATTGGTTCGATAGGACAACACTATGGGGACAGTTCTGGTTGCTTAACATTCTCTCTTCGGCAATTCCATTTTTGAAATTTGTTTTTTTTTTTACTTCTCTATCTATGCAAAGGTATAGTCCACGTTCTGCTATTAACTTCTTTTGTATCTTTGAAGTATTTAATTGGCATTTTTAACAAGTACTACAGGCGGAATGGACTATAGTTTAGTAGTTATTGCCGAAGAGAGACAAACATCACGGCACGCGATTTCGGGTCACAGCGAGGTCTAATCGGTTCACAAATATCCTCACAAAATGTCAGGTTTAATATTAAATTAATGTCAAAGTATAATACAGTATCGTAGTTTGTATTAATATCGTTGTCTAAGTTTTGTTTGGAGACATTTTTACTGTCGGCGTCGGTGATAAACTAGCTATACATTTAAATTAGCTTTTCCCCGTATACTGTGGAAACGTTGTACTTTTTCGGGACAAAATGTACCTTAGGTTCCACAGCCAAATTTAATCTTAATCCGTCTAGTAGTTTTTGGCGTGAACGAGTAAGAACATTTAGCAATCCATTCATCCACGCATCCATTTTTTTTATCCTTATTATAAGAGTTTTAAAGAAGTAAACAAAAAAAACAGTAAAGTATTTTTGTTATAAATAAATAATAATATTTTGTTATGTTACATAAAATAACATGACGTACTTAAATGGCCTACTAACATTACATAGGTTTAAACATTTTTGATAAAAGTAGGTATGAGCAACAGAGACAGTTGCACTCAATGACTATTTTATTTTTACATTCACTAGATAACACAATCACTTAGTGTTTAGGAGTTTCTTTACGGTTTTATTAACTTTTTACTACACAATATGAGCATTTCGTCTTTAAATGCAAAATATATATATTGCCGATGTTGACTGACACCTTCAAAGGTCTAAAATGACCACAAGGAGTGATTCTTACTATGCTGGGGCTCGAAGGCTCCTAGTCTATACACACGAACGCCACTGGTCGTTGACCTAAGAGCACCAGGGTCCAATTTTGTGGAGATCTTTAATCGTGATTTGTCGCGTTATGGTAAGTAATTTATATGAGGTGCCAAAACAAAAAATGCTCTACGCGTCCTTCTCTTCACACTATATTCATGTAGGAACTCTGAATTATCCTGTATGTATAGGATAAACATCTCAATTACCTTACGATAGATAAAAATGCCTCCAACGAAACATTGCATGCTGTCCGTTGTCCGTACACTGTGTCAGTGTTGTATGAATAACTCTAAAACAGCACTCGCACCGTACCTCACTACGTATTAGATGTCATACGATCATGTGGTACTACTAGATGTAGTAGGTATGAGTGTATACTACAGAATAAACGTAAATTATACTACGTCCCGTTTAAATTTAAGCCAAACGTAAACATGATACAACCATAGACTAGTAAGTGAATAGAATACAATTTTGTTTGCAACTATGTAAACATAACCTATAGAATATGTTCAGCAGTCATATATTTATATTTTATAATATAAATATTGAAGAAAGGGCTGATTTTTCAATCGTCAGATAACTTTTAGGAATAAATATGTGACTTTGGCAGATTTTGTATGGAACAAATGTCAAAGTCACTTGTTTATTCAACAGATAAAAGTTATCTAAGGATTGAAAAATCGGCCCTAAGTATATTCTTTGTTCCTGCGTTTCAAAAAAAAATAAGGTTTTTAAGTAAAGTCGTTTAATTTTTAAAAGTGAAACGAAACGTTGTTTTATCTGTCAAATAGGTTCTGAAGTAGAGGTTGCGATCGCAATTCTCTACGAAAATTATAGTGCCAAATTGTTAAAAAATTTTACGTATAATAATAATTAGTTGTTTACGTTTATTCAGTAGAATACACCGCCATACGTTAGACGATTACTAATTATGGATGTTTGCTTGTATTAAAATCATTTCGTCGTTCAAACTCAGATTTACTTAGTCCTAAAATGAGTTAGCATTTTAGATTTAACAATTTTAACTGTACATTTGTTTTATTCATGGTATTATGTAGATCATAGCTGATCGACGGCCTTGACAATATAGGGTCCAAAAATACTAAAATTCTAAACAGTAGATGCTAACCAGTAATGAACGAGCATGAATGTGTGGGGACCAATAGAATCGCTACATTTACCTCAGCAAAGCGATTCTATTGGTTCTTGAAAAACATTACAACCCATCCTCGCTCATTACTGGTGGAAAAACGCCCTAAGTCGTCCATCACTAGCGAGCTGTACTTATTATATTGTAGGTATTGAGACACCTTAAGTATAAAACTGTAACTATGGTATATGAAACTTATACTAAAGTTTTTGGTAGCAGTAACATAAAGTGATGTAAAGTTATGTATATGGTAAGTCTACGAGTCCAGGGTTTAAACTGTTAATTAACCGATTTCGTAAATAGGAGGTTCTCAGTTTGTCAGATAATAGCTCGCTAGCTTGGCCGTCGTCGATCAGCGTGGTATGATAACTATAGTAAATAATTTTGCGTTATTATTATAAAAATATTTAAATCATTGATTAGCCGTTCAGTCTACTCCTTTTTTTGAGTGACTTTGCCAGCAAATATGGCAACGTTAAGCTCATTAGTTGTTTAAATATTTTTATTAGTACGGTCAGTCTGTAAAATGACATCTCTTTTTCTTTTTTAGAGACTTACGGCCTAATACTGATAGTTAAATTAAGTGGCGAGACAAGACACATGTTGACCTTGTCTTTCCGCCAAGGTACGATAGTGACAGCCTGCGAATAGTGGCACTAGACAAGATGCCATTGCTACGTACATACGAATCTACGTCACTTAGCGACGTGTATGTACCCATACATTATTGTTTTAGAAATTATTTAGTGATAATAGCGATGACATCTCGTTTATGGGCCCAGTATTCGGCCGAAAGTTTTACTGTCATTTTACCGACTGTAATACAGAGCATAGTCAGGTTGGGTAAGATGGCATATGGGTGTAAAGATGGCCATTTGTTCCTCTACCCTATCGAAGACGGCCCTTACCCAACCTGCTGTACCGCTCGCCGCGTCCATCCACTGACCCCCGTGTGTGTGCGCAGCTGTTCACGCTGTGGTCGTGGCTGCCGGTGCGCATCACCATGTACCAGCCGGTGCTGCTGTACACCACGGAGGAGCACGGCTGCTCGCTGACCACGTTCTACGTGCGCGTCGAGCACCACGAGCCCACGCTGCTCATGATCAAGACGTGCAATAACGAGGTACGTTGAGACAGTGTCCGTTCACCCCCGTGTGTGTGCTCAGATGCTCTCACTGTGGTCGTGGCCAGTGCCCATCATCATGTACCAGCCGGTGCTGCTGTACACCACGGAGGAGCACGGCTGCTCGCTGACCACGTTCTACGTGCTCGTCGAGCACCACGAGCCCACGCTGCTCATGATCAAGACGTGCAATAACGAGGTACGTTGAGACAGTGTCCGTTCACCCCCGTGTGTGTGCTCAGATGCTCTCACTGTGGTCGTGACCAGTGCCCATCACCATATACCAGTCGGTGCTTCTGTAATGAGGTACGTTGTTACGATGTCCGCTCACCCCCGCGTGTGTGCTCAGATGTTCTCACAGTGGTCGTGACTGCCGCTAGTCGCTACCCATCACCATGTATTAGCCGGTGCTTCTGTAATGAGGTACGTTGTGACGGTGTCCGCTCATCCCCGTGTGTGTGTGCTTATATGTTCTCACCGTGGTCGTGACTGCCAGTGCTTCTGTAATGAAGTACGTTATAATGTCAAAGTTACGACCCACAATCTCTAAGACCAATGGTTTTTTAATATCTGAAGCACTTTTGTAATGTTTTAATTATATGTATAACGAACGGCACTTTAACATCTTGGCCCATAAATCTCCTTTGAGCTTGACTGAAAATCAAGGTTGAGTAATTTAATTGACTGTCGGTTCAAAGCCTATATTTAAATAATAAAGATGTGTGTTATAACAATTTTCATTTACATTGCAGGTGTTTGGCGCCTACTGCTCGACGCGCTGGTTCGAGCGTAACCAAAAGGATGAGCGCGGAAACCGACAGGCCTACTTCGGCACCGGGGAGACATTCCTCTTCAGGTAAAATAAAATGTTGCGAGCTCGATGGTGATGGTGCACGTGATATTCTATAAAGTTAGTATCGATCCGGCTCGAAGGACCGGTCGCTAATAAGCCAGGGGGCCTACTCAAGGATGCCACCGCTAATTATCGCTTACAAAGTTCGATAACAAAATGTATGGGATTTGACATAAGCTACGCTAAATGACATACCAAATCGCGATCATTTAGCGTAGCTTATGTCAAATCCCATACATTTTGTTATCTTTGTAAGCGATAATTAGCGATGGCATCTTGAGTAGGCCCCCTGGTGTATCGGTTGTGAATCTTAACGCTATAGTGATAAAGTCGACAATCGGTGCATCGGATTGTAAATGACTGGTCCTTAGAGCCGGATGGATAATAATTTTATAAAATGTCACGTTTAGATAGTGTTTTCAAACGAGAGAAGTCTTATTTACGTAGACATAATTTGTTTCCAATCCTTTTTTTGTCGACCGTGTTATAGAGACAAATAGGAGGTCTCATTTGACATCTAACTGAATTCTACAGTACAACCACGTTCTTAATACCTTTCCGGGAAATTTATATTCCATTCAGTGACTGTCGTTGATACAGATAATCGCCGATGGACATTAAGAAAGTAATTGTATGTGCTGTACAGTAGTCCAAGCAGAAATATTTGACAGCTCCGTAATGTGATATAAATGAAAGTCAATTGTATGAAAGGCTTGACAGCGCTAATACAATTGACATTTGATAACTTTACGCAGCTTTCAAATGTTCCTGCTTGCTGAATTTTAATGTCAAATGTGGTCATGCTATGAATGTCTTAACAATTTTTAACAGAAATGATTAGTAAATTATAAGCTATTAATAAAACTAAATAACGAATTGTTTCTTGTCGATTAAATCTATATTTATCTTGTACAGACAGCGCAACCAATTGCTAACAGTTGTCGGCAATCGTAGTTTAAAGCAACGATTTCCGAAAATCATCAGATAATGGTTTTACTGTAGGTTCAGGGTACCCACCACGGTCTACTTTTTGCAGGTCCGATACTCGCGCCGATATAATCGGACCGATTTTTCCTCCGTATTATTTTTGACCTACTTTATGTATGACGTTTTCGTTGAACTTGCATTAAATATGTTATATTTTTCACCGACAAAAAAACGGTCGCCGATTATCGTGGGTGGGCACCCTGTATATTTAATAACACTTTATGTATTTACTATATATTATATACTGTGTGTCTTTAATACGCTTTCTCTTATTTTCAAGGTGTAGGTTAGCGTTGACTTGTATGTTTCTTAGAAATAGTATTTTACTATTTTCTATTTCTATATGTGTACTGTAGAATAGGTGATTGTACTTTTACTATCTATGTCAACTATATTTATAAATAGTTCAACTCATACTCTACTTATCCTCTGTCTGATTAATAATAGTTAAATATTATATAGCTATTTGATACAATTATAAAATAAGAAATTCGTAAAAAATACATTTATTATAAAGAGCATTTTGATAAAATATCTCAGATTTATGATTACTAATACAAACATTATCTTATCTGATTAGATTTTTAATTGTGTTACTTTTCCAACTTTTTATTTAAAGACAAACAACAGAAGCAACAACGAATATCGGTTGTAAATATTTTAAGTAACGCCCGAACACCGAAACGAGAGTTAAATAATAGCACGCACCCTTGTCATTCCGCCAAGAAGTGACAGTGACAGGCTGCGACTAGGAGGGCTTTTTATTTTAAATTAGCCTTTCAGTATACTCCTTTCAGAATCAAATGTAAGCAGAAACTTGAAATTCGAAAAAGCATCTGTCAATGCATTACAACGCGCTAAATAAGTGAGATTTAAATTGGTAGCATTATAGACGCCTACACTGAGGTTTGTTTACATTTGTTTCGCGTTAAATCGGAACGGACTATAGATGTACAGACAGGGAAAAAAGTAGAGTGTGAGCTGGACTGTACTTGTCACGTTTCGGGTAAAGGTTTCTGCAACATGTCACACTGCTTACTTCATCTTTGCACGTTTCACGCATGTTTTTTTTTTGTTTTGTCATGTTTATTTTTTTTCACGTGTTGATGGCAAAAGAATCTAATATTATGTAGCTGTTTAATGACTTGTGATGTTCTGAATTATGATGTTAGTTTTGTAGATCTATATCAAATATAGTGGTTAATAACTTTCGAATTTGAATGTTTGTATGTTTAACGGCATGAAGGTGAAGGAGATGATATGATCCGATGTCTCGAAGGCCAGAGAAAGTTTAGAGCACTGAAAAAAGAACTCTGGGCCTAATACAATAGAGGTGAAAATTGGACAAATTTGACAACTGTATACTTTTGTTAGTTCGATTTAGAGCTCTTGTATTAGCACAAAGTTCTATTCATACCCCCTTACTAATAAATATATTTACACACTGGTTGTCCGAACCAATGTTTGTCCTTGTCTGACGTGTGTCGATTCTAACGTGCCAGACAAAGAGAAAATGTTGTAGACTGTGTGTAAAAACAGTCACGATAACTTTGGCAAATGATTGTTCTACCTTTTCCCATCCTAGAAATGTACTTTTTATTTATTCGTTAGTTTTTTTTTTGTTTTTTTGTTATTCTTGCGACAGTTATACAGGGTGTAAAAAGAGCAGTCACAATAACTTTGGGATATGATTATAGGACCCTCATTCTACAAATGTATTTTTTCTTATTATTTATTAAATTTTTTTTTTTTGCAATTTATTATTTTTAGTCGCAAGGCTAAACTGTTTGGAACAACGTTCTGCATTAAATTCTTAAATATTATAATTTTTGCCCTAGTACGTAATGAACGCGCTACGCGTGCTATTGACCTCTCAGCGTTATCAGCTGATCGCTGTGTTGTGTACGTTATACATTGCCTATTGAATTTTTTTTTTAAATGACTAGTACCAATGGATGCATCTCATGCCTGGTTATAACCCCACAAAGTTATAGTGACTGCTCTTTGTACACCCTGTATAAATGGTGAAAAGTAAAAAAAAAACTCTTTGACAAAAAAAACTTCCACAATGGGAAAAGGTAGTATATAATATCCCAAAGTTATAGTGACTGCTCTTTTTATTACAAAGGTTAGTATTCTAAACAATCCATGGCCTTTAGTAGAAAATTATCTGGATCATAGAGTCCAGCGTAATAGTTGAATGTTTTCTAGTTCCAGTTAACTGTTCGTGCAATAGTTTTTTTTGTGTGTCAAATATATTATGTACTAAAATCTTGCCTGCACTACATTGTCTAACAACTTATTGTCTTATCTATCGACAGCTTTATCTTGTTATCTGTGTTTATAAAATATATATGTACTTACATTCCTCACTAAAATTAGGTCTGTTTCCTTTTAACGATATGATAAATATTAATTGATAGAAAGTTTATATCAAAAATATTGAAATCGAGTTTAATATATTATTGTTAAGCATTTTGCCATTGGTGTATTCAAAGAGGGGCAAGTGTATTTGTCGAAATTAGAACGAACCAATTAAAATCGAGCGTTCGAATCCAGCTGAGGGAGTGAGGTTTCAATATTCCTGGGTCATAGATATTATGTATTAAAATTAGACATGGGTGCCGGACAAAATTTGCCGGCGGCGGCGATCTGACAAATGGTCGGGGCTGCGCTGCCGCGCCGGCGCGGCGTGGTAATCATCATCATCTGTAAGCGCAGCGGCGCAAAGTCCATACAAATCTTTTGACGACTTCGGTAGCGCAGTGGTTGAGCGCGTTGGTGCTCGACCGAGAGGACGCGGGTTCGAATCCCGATGGATCAAAAAGTTTTCTGTGTTCCTGGGTCATGGTTGTGTATTAATATAATAAAAATCTTAAATATGTGGATAGTATAAAAATATTAAATATATTTCCCCGTTGTCTGGTATCTGTAACACAAGTTCTTCGAATACTTAGCACAGGGCTAGATAACGTGGTGTAAAACGTCCATAGATATTATTATTATTAAATCTTGGTGCAGCGATACCACGAGTTCTTCGGCTCATATTAAAAGCGTACTATCAGGTAGTCCCGTTCGCGTAATAGAATAGCCTTTTGGCGTGCTGGTTAAAGGAATTGTCAGCATTATCATAAATTCAAATTCAAAAAATTCTAATTCAAAAAAGATACATAGGGAAATAAACACCGGTAGAACCGATCGGCGCAGCGAGTCGGATCCTCGGCGGCGGCGGCGGCGTCCGAAAACTGCGCGGCGTGGAGTACCCGGCGCGGCGCCCATGTCTAATTAAAATATGTCATAACTTACGTAAACCGGAAATTCTAAATAAATTTCCATTTATCGGTTTCAAAATGTGGCAGCAAGCTACACTTACCCCTCTAAACATTATGTGGTCTCATTTGCCAAATTGTTTACATTATATTTTGTGTTTGTCTCATACCATCATAGCAACTACAGTGGATTGACACTTACTGCAAATTATGTCATTTTATAGTAAAACTGGTAAATTATACATCTATTCGAATGAATATAAGACAAAATTTAAAAACGAAAATACACGTCACTTTTATTTTGATATACCCAGTGACTCTCAGTAAACACGAACCTAACCACACCTCTCAAGATTAAGTCTATCAAGCCGTTGAGGCTGCAGAGGATGCTAAACAATACATACATAAAAACATACAAACATACGTAGAAACATAACCGTCCATCTGGCGTCGAGTAAAAGATAGCAGTGTCAGTCCACGGTAGTCGCGTGGGTCATGTCATGTCATGTCGCGGCCGCTTGCAGCCTTTACCCGGAGCGCGCCAAGTACCCGTGGGTGGGGTGCGCCGCCGCCGAGAGCGACGAGCGCCTCGGCCACGGCTCCGAGCTCTTCATGGCCGCCGACTCCAAGATGATCACCATCGGCGGCGGGTGAGGCAACCCTACATTCTAGGCGACCCTGGGCAACCGTAGATTTTTTGCAGCCTGCATCCCCTCCGAGCCAAGTACCCGTGGGTGGGGTGTGCCAGGGACGACACCACGCACGCCAACTCGCTCTTCATGGCGGCCGACAACACCATGATCACCATCGGCGGCGGGTGAGGCAATCCTTAGGTTTACGGCTGGTGACCCAGTGTTTCCTTCCAACTCTAGTTAACAAATTATATTTATAGCCAATACTAGCTGCCCTGGCGTACTTCGTAGCTTTACGCACTGACAGCAGAGCCTACCGGGCGCAATTAATACATTATAACTTCCTCCAGAACCACTCTATTCAACGATAAAAAACACCACGAAGATCGATGAAGTAGTCTTCCAGTTTATGGCGAACAGACAGAAACTAGACGCGGCTGACTTTATTTTATATTTTGTCAGGATTAGCTATTTTCCAAACCTGGGAAAGTAGTCAAATGGAAGGACTAATGTGACCTTGAGTACCACGCCTAGTTCATTAATCTGTTTCCGGCATTTTGGGCGACGCACTTTTTTATTGCATTTTGCTCTTTCGACTGGAGTAATGCGATCCTTTTACTAATTCAATAAAAACGGCTGAACCGATTCCGCTATTTTTAGTCTTGAAATATTCGTGGAAGTCCAGAGAAGGTTTAAAGGGTTCATCATAAACTGTTTGTATGCTCAACGAAGGGGCACGGGTCAGCTAGTCACCAATAAATACATAAAAACATCAACAACGTTATAAGGAAGAAGTCACTTCTTTTGACTCACTTGTGAGTGTTGGTCTGTTGGTACCTGCACTAGGATATTACTGTATCTAAAACTAAAACTTAACAACAATACGTTGTCGGCATTTTGAGTGACGCACGACATAGCGTTATTGTATGTTCCTCTTTCGACTGCAATTATACCATATTCGGCATATGGTAATCAATGGCTATCCTTTTACGCTCATAGACGACGACTGACATTGAATATTTATTCGTTATTAGCAAATTGTACACCTGAATATTCGCGACGACACTTGGTCGTCTATGCTCCATCCATGATGGATAGATAGATATCCGCGACACGACATTACAACTCAGCGCAGATAGTGGCAGGCGTGTTTATAATAGAACATTAAAAAGCAGTTTCAAAGGAAAGGAAACCAAAAACCGACAGCCGGGTGGAGCGCTCTCGGGCACTCGGCGCTCGTTCGAACTGCTCGACTCGCTCGTACTGACATGGCGGCTATTCAATTTGTAACTATGTGAGTATCGAGCGAATATTCAATGACTTTAAGTTGTTCTAATGCATTTGTTTCTCCGCAGTGACGGGCAGGCAATATGGATGGACGAGAACATAAGGTACGGGAAGACGGATCGCTGCTCCACGTTCAACAACCCGCCGCTCTGTCCCAGCGGCGACTTCGAGATCCGCGTGCTGGAGGTGTACGGGTTCTCGGGCGCGTAGACCCGCGAATCTCGCCTGTGGTCGACCCGCGAGCCCTTCGCTAGGGGTGCCCACGTCGTACCTTTTGTAGGACCGATAATCGGGCAGATTTTTCCTACTACTGCAATTAGCATATTCTACTACCGACCGATTTTTACCTAGAAAAAAATCGGTCACCGATTATCAGACGGGGACGGGCACCCTCGATGTTAGCGTCGGGCCGGGGTCGGCCAGATGATCACAAAAATCCAGGGTTGCCCGCCGTTTTTGTGCCGACGGGAGAAAAAGCGAGGCGACCCTGCTCAAATCTCAAGACGTCGACATAATGTTTATCATTTGTTAGTTTGTAACTCGACTGTCTGTCTCGTAACTGTGACAGTTGTGCAATCAAAAGTATTATTAAAAATTTATCTGAAGTCGAAGCGAATCGCGTGAAGTATGAACGTGTGGTTAATTCTTTAAAATAGCGCACGCGGACTAACGGAAGCGCGTCGATGGGCTCGCCTGCGCCATTTTGAATCTTGTTGTGTCGACCGCGGCCGTCGGCGGTGCGGCCGGTCGCTCCGTATCGAGTGTTCATCCGTAACGGTAGCGGTGGCGACCGCCGCGGCCCCGACCGTGTAGATATTCCTTATTTATTGTGTGCCCCCGTAGCCGTGTAACGCCACTGTCCGTCGCAGACAACGAAACGGGGAAATTAGGTTGTTTCTATTTTATAGATGTTTATATATAAGTACAAAATGGATGTCGTATTTTCTCGGATTACGCTTAGTGAGGCAATACTTGTTGGCTTAGCCGTGGACTGAACATTCCAGTGAGCCGGCCTGACGCTCGGCCGCCGGCGAGAGTATTGGTTTCATACGTCGGCATCGACGGCATGCAGGCCGGACACTGTCGGTCGCGTCCGTGCGGCGCGACGTCGGACGCGTCCGATAGTGTCGCCTCAAGTGTGGACGCAGCCCGAATCCTTTGGTATTGGCGAACGACACTCGCTTGGCACCTTACGACATTTTCTCCTTCCTGTGATCCGTATTTCTACGGTATGCAATAAATATCGTCGTCGCGATCCGATTTCGTGATGAACATCAAGTGTGTAGCATTCGATAATTATATCGATTTGATATTGCTCAAAATAATTGGGCACATGTTTAAAGGTATTTCCGGAACGAAATAGTGATATTTGTATCAAATTGTTTTATTAGCTAATTATATTCCGATTAAACTTTTATTTACCTCGAAAAGGCAAATGAAATGTGTCATATAATTATTATAATTTTATAAAATATATGATTATAGTAAAAGTATATATTTTTAACGATGGCAATACCATCTAGCGATATATGACAAAAGAAAGTTTCTTTGGACAATAAACGTGCTCCAGTAGCACGTTTTTAGTTCAAAAAAACATATTTCATTCACCTGGCTAATCTTGACTAGTTATAAATTATTATTCTCATACAAATTAAAGTTAATGTGGGTAAATAATCGAGCTTAAAAGCCAAGTGTTGCCCAGCTTTGACGTCGTTTCTCCGTTTACCCGCATTGATTTTAATGGTTGCTTTATTATTTGTTAAACATGGCAACCCCATTGTACTCTGCCACCCATTCGCAAAGTATTTTTGAATCGGAACTGTGCCAAAAATGGACCACTCGTTGCGGCTGGAATGTGTCTATTGCACTATATACGTGTAGCTGATAGTGCGTTCTGTGTTAGTGTTATGGAGGGTAAAAGTAAGACTCAGTGTGTTAAAAAACGTTCGCTGTAGAGACCAAAAAGGTGGCGCCATAGTAGCAAGAGGGAGGATTTTAAAAACAGCGCCATAAACTATTAGAGTAGAAAACTACATTATAAAGGAGAGAAAAACTCCAGGGCCCAGATACAAGATGCCATAGCTATTAATCGCCTACGAAAACAAAATGTGTGGGATTTGACATAAGCTTCTCTAAATGACCATCGAATTCGTATGTCATTTAGCAAGGCTTATGTGAAATTACATACATATTGTTTTCGAACTTCGTAACCGATAACTAGCGATGGCCTCTTGAATCAGGGCCCAGATTTGTGATTGCGCATTTTCACAACAATAAATTCTTAAATATCAAGTTGGTTAAAATCAATTTCATAACCTTCTCCTTGCTAAACTAGCGCTGTTTTAATGGGTTACTGAACTATAATTTGCTCTTTACAGCTGGATAATTTTTCAACTTGTCTCATAGACAAGATGGACCGTCTATAGATCCTTACTTCTACTCTTCATAGTTAGTGTGAGCTGTAGCGTGTCACACAGTGCGGCCGCGAGCGTTCAGATATCGTGGAGTTTACAACGAAATGCCAACGCCTATAATGTTACTCTTCAAATGTTTTGTTGAAGATTAACGACACAATAGATAAACTGCCCCGGGGTAGATAGCCGAATGTCTGCGGAAACGAGGCCGGTAAACATTCTTGTTGTTCTTGTGTATTGCACAATGTTATATCACTGGGCCCGTATTCTAGATGCCATCGCTATCGCCCGTTATGAAGTTCGAAAGCAAAATGTATGAGATATGACATAAGCTTCGCTAAGTGACATACGAATTCGCGTGTCACTTAGCGAAGCTCATGTCAGATACATTTTGTTTTCGAACTTCGTAAGTGATAATTGCGATGTCATCTTGAATCAGGCCCCCGATTAGACATCGACATTTACTTTCGGCTATTTCCGTATTCGTTCGGCTGCCCGGGCGTTTCTGATGCCGTAAATGGTAGTATTTACTTTACAAGTAACGAGAGAGACATTAAAACAATGTATAATTATACTAAGTGTATTGGTGATATTTGCCTGGTGGGGTGGCGCGTGCATATGTCAGCGCTCGCGGCCGCGCGATGTATACATATCCCTTCAGTACAAAGGGCTCCGGGCGCTCGATGCGGCTGCGGATGCGGCTGCGGCTGCGGCTTGTAAATATCGCGACCGGCTCGGTCCGAAACTGTTTATATGTTTATTAAGAAGCCTAAGACTCGTTTTATATTCAGATTATTTATGTAATTTATTAAGTAGGTAGCGTACGTTGTATATTATTTGCCTCCCGGCCGCTCGCTCGTGAAGGTCACAACGAAGTCTGTCGGAGCCTCGCCGGCGGCGCGCGGTCGACGCCGCGGCTGCAGGTGATCAGTGTAAAGTCTAGTCTCTATTCTGTTTTTATTCTATATCTAAATGTCTAGAGTCGATAGCGACTCGGCGGTTAGCTAGTAAGCGCGTAGTTGTAACTCGTATGTTATCGTTATCCCTACAGTATTGGTGTGAGAGAGTGGGCGTGAGTGGAGCTTGTGTTACTGTTACATTCGAGAGTCGCCGCCGCCCGCCGCCAGGGCGACGGTCAAGTTTATGAAAATGTAAATGTTGCTTTATTATGTACTACAAAATATATAATCCCCATTATGTTGTGTTTTATTTTTACATTTTAACATTTGAAACATTATGCATGAGTGTATATCGTTTAAACTACATCTCTTCCCCCCTTTTAACCCCCTACAACACTTTTTTGCAAGTAAAAGTAGTGTATAACTAAGTACTTTCTCAGGCTCTAGACTATCTGTGTACTAAATTTCGTTTTAATCGGTTTAGTAGTTATGATGAATAATATTAGTTAGGATGCGTTTATTAACTCTTTTTGTAGTGAAGGAACCTAGCCTGATATTTTTTGCATTAGCCTTAAACGTAATCTTAGTGTAAACTGTAAATAAAGCTCATTATAGGGCTAATATAATGCTAACAAAGTCGCTTATTCGCTGTAAATTAAGTGTAGTCGATTCTAATAAATCGTACTCAACTAGGTATGAGATAAACAATCATTACACGATACACAATACAATATCTGTGATAAAGTAAGCATACGATTGTTTTTCTTAGAATCGGCTTAAGGCGAGCAGTGACCGCAACTAGCGCCACTCTTTTTAAAATAAATTTTACAATGACACAAAGATCTTATTAAAAAAAGTAATCGGTTCAAACTTTAAGTAAATAGTTTAACTAATTTATTGGCATTTAATTACAGCTCTAAATCCTATACCGTATTTACTCTCGTAAGTAATAACTAAAACGGCCGTTTTAGTTATTACTCACGAGATATACTATATAATATTAGTTTAACTATTATATATGACTATAATAAGCTAGTTTAACTATTTACTTAAAGTTTGAACCGATTACTTTTTTCAATAAGATCTTTGTGTCATTGTAAAATTTATTTTAAAAAGAGTGGCGCTAGTTGCGGTCACTGCTCGCCTTAAGTGATGTGCAAATAAAATAACATATTAAGTATATCGAGCTAACGACATGAGATTAGATAACGAGTCGATAAAACTTAGGTGAGTGATCTTACCTGACCTTGGAACATTATAATAATATGGGTACCTAAGTACTAATAAAATATAATAATAGATTTCTCACTGATCTAATAACACCGGTTATGTTTAATACGTAAACAAACCCGTCTATGATACAATACAACCATAGACTAGTCAGTGATACCATTATTAATAAGTTTGCTACGAATCTATAAACTGCTAATTATTCTACAATCGGCAGTGTCAAAATGGTGTATTTTTTCTGTGAAAGATTTTCATTTGATGCATCCTAAAAAAAAAATGAAATTACTCTTATCTATGATTTGATGTTAAAACATACATAATAATGATTGTTCAATTGTTATAAATTGTATTTCATACTGAAGTGTAATTCTTTAAAATTCCGGTGAAAGTGTTGATAAATGATAAGTGTGCAGATTAAGTAAATATGTGAAAATTTCAGTGTTTTTGATTTGTTTACGTTTAGGTTAAATTTATCTCGGACGTACTATACACTGAACATCGATATCGTTCTGCTCTTTGTATTATAGTATAGTATGTAATAGTAATACTGAACACAACGAGGTGAACGACAACAGGCGGGGAATTCCCGGCCATAGAGTAGAGTAATACATTTTCTCAGCGTTGCCAACTTTGTAGCTATACCACTTGATTTAGTAGCTAAAATCCTCTATGAAGTCGTAATGTAAGACAATAATATATATATCATAATATCCAAACACAAAGTTCTAAAATCATTAAATGATCATTTATTGATCATGATTACTTCTAAATTAAATATCATAAAGGTAGACTTTTTAAACACTTCGGGCTTATCTATACTTATAATAAAACTGTAGAGAGGTCAATTCTGTACATTGAATATTTTTTCAAAATACATATTGGAGGATGATTGGCGATCGATACTGATGCCAAAAATGCAATTAGTAAAATTTTTGTCTGTCTGTCTGTCTGTCTGTCTGTCTGTCTGTCTGTATGTGCGCGATAGGAACAAAAACTACTGAAGGGATTTTAACCAAACTTGGTACGATTGTAGCCCATATTCCTGGGCAGGTTATAGGCTATATAACATAACGCTACGATACATAGGAGCCGAGCAGTGACGATAAATTGGAAGCGCGCGCGGGCTGCGGACGAACGGTTCATGCGGGGGGCGCGGGGGGATCGCTTACACAGTGACGCGAAGCAATAGAATGTGGCACTAAAGTAGATTAGAACTTGAAATAAGTACCTAACTAAAAGATTTTTTTTTCTGAGATGAGTGTTTCCACAGTGTCATAATAATATAAAAATTGTATTTTTGAACTTGCTTCACAAATTGAAATAAATTATCATTTATTGTATAAATCAACTTAATTAACTGTATTATTAAAAGAAAGCCTTTCGCGATAATCTAAAAAAACGGGCAATTAAGCGGTTTTTGGTAAACTATTTATACCATCACGGTATTAATCCTTATCATTTTTAATACGTTAGTTGGCTTAAGAATTTCATGAAGACTATATTTGCCCTTTATACCTAGCAAGTATAATTAATAGTTTAGGAGATAATATAGCAAAATTAAAATCGATTCGCCGTGATTCGACCGCCGCATCGCGGCGCCGCGCGATACAGGCTGATGCGTGACGTCTCACATCCGAGTCGGGGTGTATTGTAGATATCAGATGCTGGTAGGTAGGAATTTTGGCGAAGGTCAACCAAAGGAACTCCACCCCACTGCTGGGTAAAAAATACTATTAAAATGTGCTAACAGGCAGTACCGGTAGTAGTATGAATTTAACCACGCACAGCCGCTAACTGTGCCCCCAGTAATAATCGTGTTAAAAGTACGGCGTATGGCGTATAGATGTCGCTTTGATTTGAAGATATATGACAATAAAAAAAATACTGGACGTTTGTATGAAGCGCGGCGGGACCATGCTGCTTCAAACATTCAAATTTATTCTTTTTTTATTTTATATTTTGTTTAAAACAAAATTTCATTTATTTATATTATTATTATTAATCTTAGGGTAGGTTATAAAAAACGCTACTAAAGCCGATCGGCGCGGCGCGCCGAGCTGGGGCCTAACTCTCCAAACTGATTCGATTTTAATTCGGCTTCGATCGTGCCGCATACTCCCGAAGAAATTGACGTTTTTTTATTTTTATTCTCTGTCGATTGATATGGTCTGGTGTACAAAAAGTTACGTTCTAACGGTTTTCTTTAACCTAATTAATTTCAAAGTAATCTACCAAATAAAACACCAAAAACCGTTAAGATCGAACTGATTCGATTCTCAGTTGTGTCGAGAGTAAGCCTGCTGGATCCTCGGCGGGGCGTGCCGCTGCGCCCATGTCTAACCGAGAGTTCCGTTTTAAAGACCTTAGTAATTGCAATATAAGTTTAAATTTAATAATACTTCAAAACATTAATGACAAAAACGGTAATAAGTTGAAAAAATTGAAAATATTTTTATGGTTTCGCAATTTATCCTATGTCGTTTAAATTTGATATGAAGCAACATTTTAATAGTGCATTAAGATGTTGCTTCATATCAAATTTCTATTCCCGGGAAGTACCCTTTAGGTTTTGGTTCCCTTTGGCGTGTCGAAAATTGCGAAAATTAGCGATATAAACGGCTGAATCTTTGGGTAGATGTGGCCAAGATGCCTGTTTCTTTTCACAGCCAGAAGGGACAGTAGAGCTGAGTTTTTAATATGATTTTTAGCTTGATACCTACACATGTTAAAGTTTTGACACCCAGACAGACAGACGGACATCGAAGTTAAATACTTTACTAAATTAACGTGAAAAATTGTCTGGGTCTATACGGTGCATTCGAATAATATTATCCTAACTTCGAATACCTTTGCTGACTTCTACATATTGTTCGAAGGCCTACTTCTTTTGCCGAGCTCCGAAAGGATAGTAATATATTATTATTATACCCTGCATACCAAGAGGTACCCGGCAGGTACGTGTCTTGCTGGATCGGGATCAACACTGGGATGCACTGGGAAGTACCTATTAGCGAAAGTTCTCAGCGGTTGCGCCAATAAACTAAAAATATATTTAAAAATACTAAAGTGCCCTAAATCACTTTTCCACGCGTACGAAGTCGCGGGCACAGCTAGTTACTATTAAAGTATTAACTATTAAGCTTGTCTTAAGTAAATATGAATGGATAATATTATCTGTCATAGAGATCTTTTTTATTATTTGTCTGGTAGATTTGTAAAAATAGATAAGGCAACACTGTATTTTATGTTAGTCACCTCACCAATCACCAGGCACTGGTAGTCAAAGATTAATAATAAGATATATAGGTACCTAGTCACTTTATATCTATTTATAATATGTTTAAGTATGTATTACTTACTCATATATATGGTAGTCACCCAGCGGTCAACACACGATTCGCTAATGATTCGACGCAAGTCGCAACTCGCAACCGACAACAGTTAGTCTGTCTGGTGTTGTGCTAGGCACAACACTGCCGCTTGCTGCCAGACATTATAACCCAACCTGTTTTAAATCAAAAAGTTTTGTTCCCAGTTCGCTATTTAAAACGTTTTAAATAACATTATTTAACAGTGTTTTAAGTAAGTTTTATCTTCTTCATTCGAGTATCCAAGTGAGTTAAATCTTAATGTTAAGTAACTACCTACCTAATATAACAAAATCCTACTTATAAATGCGAAACTATGACGTGTAGATATGTTTGATACTCTTTCTGGCAAAAAATACTGAGCGTATTGATGAAATTTGAGGTAGTTTAGGTACGTGCTGGGTTAACACAATATAGACTTTACCGCGGCAAAATGTACGGTTCCGGCGCGTTTCATTTTGCGCGTAGGTAAGAAGTAGTAAATTATGTTATTTTGGGATTTGGATAGACGTGCGGACGTAAGTATTTGAATGAGTTGCAATTTTTATTTTTTGATTGTTTTTAAAAGTACTTATCGTTTATATATAGTCCGAGCCGACTACATTACTTATCTAGTGGTAAAGTACCTAACCGAAATATGAGCGTTGTCACAATCAATTTATATCTTTTTATTTAATTCCTTTAATTTTCTTTCGGTATTACTACAAATAGGTACCTACGTAGTTGTCAATAGGGTATAATCCGAAATGGATCCGTGAGGAATCGGGGAACTCGAAATTTATATGGAGTAGGTATGGACACATACCTGATTACTACACTACTATAGGGTAAGCTGTCGAACAATGGCCCAGAAAAAGTTTGTAGGAATATAACTTCACTGAGAGTGATTTTTTTGATGTGTATTATTTATTGTTTAACTTTGAATTTGCATTAAAATTTAAGCTTTAAGTCTACTGCAAATTGGACGGTCACTGTTTAGTTAAAAGTCGGGAAATGGTTCACTGTGTACTACCATAAAATGAAAATGAAATGAAATGAAATGAAAAATCTTTTATTTCCAATAGGTTAGTTACTAACACTTTTAGAATTGTCCTACATGATGACCTACCACCGGTTCGGGGACTGACCCGGCGAGAAGAACCGGCGTAAGAAACTCGCTCGGGGCCACCTTTTAGCAAAAAGATGGGAAAATTGTTCTTTTTAAAAAATATATATATATAACAATGTTATAACTTAACATAAATTACAATTTACAAAATTATATATACTATATAATAATATAGTAGCCTCGAAAGTGGCCACCTTATTCCCAGGGTGTGCTATCATTAACAAAATCATTAATCTTATAATAAGCTTTAGCACACAAACGTTCTTTAACTACTTTTTTGAATTTATTGATGGAAAAATTTTGAACGTTTTCTGGGATCTTATTGTATAGGCGTATACATTGACCTTTAAAAGATTTGCTTACTTTGCTAAGCCTGATCATAGGTATATCTTGTCTTTAACTTGTGTTTATTTCTTGTATTTCTACAGTGATTGTCGCTTTTCGTTTTAAAATTATTTAAGTTCTTTCTGACATACATTATATTGTCCAAAATGTATTGAGAGGCGACGGTCAATATTAAGGCAAGCTAAACTTTAAACATTTTGTTTTATTAGAATTTAAAAGTAAGTTATTAACATTAAACCAATGTACTATTTTTGAGAGAGCACTATTTACCTCGTCGTAATTTGATTGCTGTCGCTTCACATTAAAAATTAGTGAAGTGTCATCGGCAAAAAGTACTATCTCATGTTTTTCCTTAACTAAGTAAGGTAATATATATAATTTATATAGATGAGAAAAAGAAAGGGGCCTAATATGGATCCCTGGGGGACCCCTAATTCTATTTTGGTCCCTGAGGACCTTTTTCCATTTACCTCCACCTTTTGAATCCTATTTTTTAGGTAAGAATTCAAAAGGCTGAGTGACGAGTCTCTTCTGCCATAGTGTTGTAATTTCCTGATCAATGTAGCATGCTCCACACAATCAAAGGCCTTGGAGAGGTCGCAAAATACACCTAATGCATCCTACGATCCCTCCCAAGCGTCAAAAACACTACAAAGAATACCCTTTACAAGCATCCGTCGTTGATCGACCCTTAGTAAAACCTTATTGATTACTATGTAATAAATTGTTTAAATTAAAGTGTAATAACAATTGTTTTAAGATAATTTTTTTTTAAATATTTTACTAAAAGTCGGTAGAATCGATATAGGTCTGTAATTAGATGGATCAGATTTGTTTCCTGCTTTAAACAGGGGTATAACTTTGCTGTGCTTCATTAAATCAGGAAAATCACCACTTTTTATACAATCATTGAAAATCATGGCTAGATAAGGAGCTACGATGTCAATTATTGACTTCATAATTCTTGTAGACATGCCCCCGAGATCAGCAGTGTTTTTAATATTTAACATCTTAAACGCGGTTATTATGTCTCTGGAATCTATTTCTTTAAATTTAAAATTGACATCACATTCCTTTACATTATCTCTGAGTAGTTTTTCAGCTGCTATAGGTGAGGAATTTAAATGTTTTGTAGTTGAAACCGGAATGTCAGCAAAAATCTTTTCGAAAACCGTCGCAACTTCTAGTTCATTCGTAATCTTTTTATTTTCATGAAAAAGTTCAAAATCTGAGTTGCGACAGGTGACGTTTTCAGTCTCACCAGCAATTACCTTCCATGTAGTTTTAATTTTATTTTTGGAATTTTTTATTTAATCTTTACATAAATAGCTTTAGCAACTTTGCATACTTTTTTAAAAGTTTTTGAATAATTTAAATGTTTCACTGCTATTAATATGTTTTTCATCATACAATTCATATAATCGTTGCCTACTTATTTTAATTCCTTCTGTTGCCCATTCAATAAAGTTCCTTTTCTTATTATTAGTTTTAACCGTTTTAGAAGTAAATACTGAGTTAAATTGGGTCTTTATTATCTTAAATAATTTATTAAATGCTTCATCTGAGCTATTTGACCTATCCCACTGAATACTTGAGCTTAATTTACTTCTAAATTTCTCAATACGTTTTGTATTCACAGGAGTTTATTCCTGTGAATACAAAACGTATTTTTTACAAGTTTTTCCATGGTGTTACTATCAAATTTAATATCAAAAGAAGCTAACTGTCCATAGTGATCAGAGCTAAGCTTATTAATTATTTCCTTTTTATATGGAGTAACATTAGTAAAAATATTATCAATACAAGTTGCCGTGGTGTCACACACTCTTGTCGGCTCATGAAACAGATTAAAAGACTATAAGATTTTGACAAAGATGTGAATCTAATTGTGGTGGAGGAGTTTATGTCTAATAAATTAATATTAAAATCACCACATACAATAACTTTTTTATTAGATCCACATATTCTTGTTAAAACTTGTTCCATGATTTGTTCAAAGGAATCATATAACCCTAATGGAGGCCTGTATACACATACAACAATAAGTTGACTCAACTTTATGCAGGCTACTTCAATTACTCGTTCAGTTGAGAGATTCGTAATGTCTTTACGTTCCTTTAATTTTAGGTTTTTTCTACTTACTATTAAAGAGCCGCCTCTAATGGCTTTTTCTCTACTGAACGAGCTTGCTATCTGGTGATCATTGAAATTGAAAATGAGTTCATGTTGTCTGAACCAGTGTTCAGATATACAAATAATGTCAATATTAAATTCATTCAAAAATAACTCAATTGCAAATTCTTTACCTACCCATTCCTTGTAAATTTTGATGCACCAAATTAATCACATTAGATTTATTGCTATTACTAGAATAGTTTATGTTTTGGTAGGATTTTCTACATGTAAACTTAACTTATTCCTGCAAGAGACATCCTCCATTGTCTTATTATCTAATTTAAATAATTACTTGGAACATGTTCCAAATCGTTTCTACTATCATTAGTATTCTGCTCAATAAAAGCAGGAGTCAAAGAAGCCAAATCCTTGGCTGGTGACGCATTTAAATAGTTTAATAGCAATCTAGCTATATGTCTTTTATGTACACATCATATAACATCATATGTACACACACAATCAAGGGGTTAGCCTACAGAGAACCACTTACATTTTATTTGTTTATAGGTGACTTGAAATATATTTTGTTTAATAAGGTTATCAATATGAATGCCATGACCTCCAATTTTTCTTTTAACGGATTTCTTTCGATCCATCCTGTAATAAAAAAATTGTAAGGAACTAATAATGATCAAAATATACAAGTAATAATTTAAAACCCCCAAACCCACTTTGTCTTTGAAATAAATAATAGAACTGTCTATTACTCTTTTTGTGACTACCAAACGACTGATAGTATATTAATATAAAGAAAAGATGCGTAATGCCCACCATGTGGTTCACTGTGTACCGTCCAATTTGAGGCACTGTGCACGACTACGATATACAGTGAAACTTGGTTAAGTGGGACCTGGATAAGTGAGAAACCTCCCTAACTGGAACTCATGTTGAGGTCCCAACACTTTGGCACTGAATTACCTCTATTAGTGGGACGAGGTAAGCCTCTATATCTGGGATTTGTTCTTTCGATTTATCATCATAGTTACCTCTATAACTGAGACAGCGAGTAAATTTTATATGCATAAACCTCTGTAACTGAGATAACATTGTTTGTTTACTCATTCTTATTCTACCCACAAATTCCACACGTAATTCCAAGTACGTAAGTACAAATTTTGAGCTTTAATTACCTTCAGTTTTAGTTTCGCTATACTATCATCATACAGATACATAACACGTTATTTTTTTTAATGATCGCACCTGTATAACTGAAATAACCTGTATTCTCACCTCTATTAATGGAACCCTCTGTAAATGAGACAGATATTTATTTATACCTGTATATCTGAGACACTGGGTAAGTGGAATACCTCTATAAGTGAAACGACATTGCAGGTCCCTTGATGTCTCACTTAACCAGGTTTCACTGTATTTTCTTCTAAATTAAAATATCTTAATGAATAAAACAGTTATAATCACCATTAGGGTTCATCCATAAAGTACGTCACACGTAAATGGGGGGGGGGGGGGGGGTCGACAAAGTGTGACATAATGTGACAAGGGGTGGGAGGGGTCCTAAGTTTCGTGACTTTTCAAAATACAGGTTCCGGGTTTGCGGGTTTCACGAAATTGAAATTCCAAAACACCTGTGACAAGGAGGGGTAGGTCAAAAATCATGAAATTCGTGTGACGTATTTTATGGATGGCCCCTTAGTACACATATAATATTCGTCAATAATATGTCTAAAAACATGTAATATGTAGGTGATGAAATACAATAACGACAATGCACTAGAAAACAAAATGGTACTTACGTAATTTTTAAGTTTTTCGAATGCATAACGATTATAGTCTCTTCTCGACTGCCTTTGGCGGGACCGAGCCGTCGATTGGGGACTTAGGATTGGGTCGAGAAACAAGTAGTTATATTCGCGTTTGCGGCACAGTGACACGTGAGATATGAATGAATGAATGTGTACTACTGGTTCACTGTTTAACAACTGACCCTGTATGGCGTTGTGATTTTTGAATCGTAATTTACCTATAAATGCCTTAATATGCTCTTGGATAGGACTTTAATTATTATTTTAAATTAAAATCCTAAGCATATGCTACCAATTAATATTCTGGATTTAAAAAATAACAGAACTCCTGACTTCATAAAGACTCAGGATCCATGTTTGGGGAATTCATCGTCGGTTAAATAACTGCAAGAATACCTATTCCTCTATTTTAATTACAGTAAATATCACCACAACATTTGAATAAAATATATTGTGTGTGTTAAAACCACACGACAGAAGTGAAAACTGCTATGCTCGACAGACGGGTTTGCGAGCGCAGTTTCTTGCTCCAGCACCCCACGAATAACTCCTTACTTTATTTGATGTGGAAATAAAGAACATTAAAAAACTATAACCGCAAAAAAGGGTTTAAAAAGGTTGAAACAAAAAAATTATTCAATTTGAAATCCAGAAATGCATTGGTACAAAAATTATCAAGGTAGAGCCGTGATCGTACCCCTAATAAAATCTAAGCACACCGGAATACGACAGAAAAAAGAGTTTGAAATAGCATAATATTCGTCTGTCGTTGCAATATTCCCAATAGCGGGTGCGACCACGGCTCTACCTTGCTTGCAGATATACAGTGTAACTGGTGAGACATGAGCAATACTTGAGGACGTTATATTTGGCTATAATATGAGATAAAAAAAAATTATATCAAAAAATTACTGAGTAAATGTAGCTTAAACTTGAATAATTATTTACCCAACCCATGGACATCACGCGTAGGTACACGCCCGTACTACCTACGTTGATGTAGCACGCCGCCGTGCCGTGCCGCGTCGGCTGCATAGGTATGCATACTTGCCTATTTAAAGGAAAATTTGGTAAAAAATTAAGTACCTACCTAATTTTATTACATAATATTTATAATGCGAATGGAGTACCGAGTACTCTCCGTAAGTATTGCACATGTTTCACCAGTCAGGCCTGTGTATGCTTGCAATTTTTAAAACATTCTTTAAACAATGCCTTGGAAAACCAAACAACTTCAAAGACTAAAGAGTTCTGTTCAGTACTTTTTAATATAGGGTATGACATAGCATAAAATCTTGCTTTTGGTGGGATATAGTTAAGTTGGAAAAATACAAAATGTCTTTAAGACGTGTACTGGGTATACATTTCGGGTTTCCCCAATTGGGGAAACCCGAAATGTATACCCAGTACCCTGTTAATTGCATCCATGAGTAATTACTCATGGATGCAATTAACAGGTCTCCACTTTGGAAACAATAAGACCAAGTATTAAACCCATTAAAACAACAAAATATATAAAAAAGCGGTCCACAAACGGCGAAGTAATAATGATGAATGAATAAACATAAAAAATATATTCTGATATTTTGAAAAAGTATAATTGAACTAGTTAAAATCACCACACTATTAATCATCAATCATCAAATCTTCTAATGGAAATTTATTCATTAACAGGTTTCAAACAGAGGGAGACAATGGATACAATAAAAGAACAATCTTGTAAGCAGTATATCATGAAGATAATGATATTTCTTCCGTCTAAGAAAAATTTTTGTAAAGAATATAAGAAGATATGCATCGAAGAAAAGAACGTTAAATACTTTTATTTGAGCATCTTAAGGATAATGGAAGAGGCAATTCGTGTTGGAAATATCGACAAGTATAAAAATGCATGCAAGATAATTGAATATATAAATAGTATAGAAAATGTAACTTTGTTGCAAGAGACTTACGAACATGGAAACAATCCTTTCAACGAAAACAACTTAATAATATTAGCATGTAAATACAATAGATATAATATCATACAACATATTTTTCATCGTGAAAATAGAATACTATTTAATTTGTCGGTTGAAATTGGCAGGGATGAATTCAAACCAACAGATCGCGATACTTTAGGACGTAGCGCGTTTTACTACGCCATACGTGAAAACAACGTTGATCTCCTGAATACCTTATGGAGTAATTGGCCCTCCAAAATTTTGATTGAACCGAGTTACCATCAAGAATTAGATGTTATAATTTCGAATTCTTATGCTGAATTGAAACTCAGAAACGTATTACTCTCACAGGAAATTCAATATTTTATAGAGTATATATTAATTGATATTCGTTTTTTTAGCAACGCTGGTAATAATTCCCAACATCAAAATACTCGACCGATTCTCAGTGCAGTCAAGGAACGCATAGAATTGGTAATTAAATGGAATACACTTTTACAAACAGAATATTCTGGAGAACAGAAAGTGGATGACAAGTTTATATTTGTTGCTAGCTTTATAGCACAAAATATCGATGTGTTGAAAAGACAGATAAAATGTACTTACGACAGGCTGCCTTGGGAAGAAATAGAGTTTTGTCTAATATGTTTTGTTTCGGGACAAAAATATAACGACGTCATTAACGTAATATATAAAACAGTTCTGACGAAGACAACTATCCTAGACCATCTAGCACATTTTATAAACACGCTGAATATAGAAAAGCATAACATAAAAGGAGCGGATGTAAATAGCAACATTCCAAAACTCAGGCGAGAAGAGGTAATTGAAAATATAACTAATAAAAATAAAATTTTCAATCCTTTGTACAGAGATTTTGAGGAAGTAAGAAACTTTTATTCTATGAAAAAAATTCAAACGTACATAGACCTAGCACTAGCCTCTGACCCTCATGAAACCAAGGGCCAATTAATTATTGAGAGAGCATTGTTAGTTACTGGAGAGTATTTAAAAAATACTTTGGAGTCACCTAATTTATCTGATAGTGTTAGTGATATTTTACTATGTTCTGGATTACAAAAAGACACATTGCTTATTCTACGCTCCATACGTAATTTACTATCACATTCCCATTCCTTCAAAAATAGAATGAATGCTGAAGAAAGTAATGGTTCTAATATTTATAGTATTATTCAAAATGATCTTAAAAAGATTAAAACTGAAGTAGATGAAATTTTGGCAGAAGGTAAGTTAAACGCCATAAAAAAAATATTTACAAGAATACTTGAATTAGAAAATTATCATGAAGTTATGGAATTAATCAGTATCTTCAAAAATTCTCAATTGAGTGATATATTTTTAAAAAGTGAGATGAAATCCAGCGAGCACGTTACAATAGAAAAATTAGTAACAGAACTAAAATCGAAACTTACAAAACCAACGTTCCAACAAGATAAACTCCTAAAAGAAATTAGCTTAGTGGTTGACAGAGGAGAAGGCAAGGAACGATCGTCACAAGAAATCTTTACTTCTGGGTTTGTTTATTTAACGTTTATAAATAAATCGGAATTCGTCGAAAAAGACGTTAATGCAATCAAATTAACGATTAGAAAATTTCTGGAAAAGGAAACTACGAATATCGAAAACGAAGGACTTACTCGAATTGCTTATTTATCTACACAGTTATTTAAAAATATTAAAACAAAAAGTAAAGAGGAACAAAGTGAAAAGTTAATCAACAAACTTTCTTATAACCTTAAAAATGTTGGTCAACTTTCAATCGAAATTCTGGATGATTCGTCTTTAAGAAAACATGATGACTACGAAGAAATAAAATGCCTTATTCATAAAATAATTTACCACACAAACTTCCGCGTTAACCAAGTAAAAGGATTGGAAGCAGTAAAAATTAAATACGAAGGAAATAATCTAGATAATACGACTACTGTAAACAACGGTAAACAAAATTCATTGAATGAGCGACTACAAACGTTAAGTAGCATTCTGAACTTTACTGATTCAGAGTCTCAAAATTTATTACAACAATTTAGTTCCTATGACAAAGATATAAAATTACAAGTTGCAACGGAAAGACTCGTTTTTGATATAATGGAAATTACAAAAAACTATTTAGGCAACAATTTATTACTATTTGACACTAATTGCCCCATTTTAATAGGAAAATGCTTACGAAACCATTTAGCTCACGGAAATGCTATAGTCGACATATTTCCTTATAGTTCCACGAGATCAGTTTTTGGTAATGCTATAAAGTTGATCAAAGAAAGACATACCTCCAACATATGGAAAAATATGCTTATAGGCCAACCAATCAAAAACAATCCCGATGATTTAGATAATCATTTTAACAATAACTTAAACTTGTTAAGAACCCAAAATGAAATGTTTAATGCTTTACAAGAAGGAAATTTTGTAAAACTGCATGAATTCCTTAGAGCAGGAGCAGAAATAAAGGGCAGAAATAGATATAACATGTGTGCTTTACACGCTGCTGCTTGTGGGGGAAATTTAAATATTATTAAATTTCTTCTAAATAATGGCCTAGATATTGAATCCAAAGATATGAATGGTAAAAACTTACTATTTATGGCAGTAAGCAATGGAAACATGGACATTGTTAAATATTTAATAGAAGATATAAGTTTCCCGATACATAATGTAGATAGTACTGGCAGAACTATTCTTCATGTAGCGGCTCAAAATGGTCATAAACATATTATTGAATATTTATTGAGCAAAAATGCAAATGTAGCTGTTAAAGATACATTAGGATTTTCTCCTATCCATTTCGCCATAATTCACAATCACAAGGATGTCGTTGTTACCCTCTTGCAGAAGGAACCAAGCGTTGATTTTAATGAAGTGTCTGGTGGATTTACACCTTTGCATGTAGCTGCTGAGCAGGGACATGTAGATATAGTAAATTACTTAATTGAAAATAAAGCCAATATTAATGCTAAAAATGATAATAATTGGATACCGTTACACGGCGCAGCATTTAAGGGGCATTATGATATTGTTAAAATTCTACTTTCCAAAGGTTCAGAAGTAAATATTGAATCAGTAGATGGTTGTACTCCTTTATATTATGCTATCGAAAGAGGTTGTGAAAATGCAGTTAAACTCTTATTAGAATTTGGTGAAAAAAGTAATAACTTTTACAAAAATTTGAACTCAGTTTTTCCGTTTGCATGCTATATGGGAAATAAAGTTATTGTTGAGCATTTGTTAAAATATAATATTAATGTTAATACACAAACTAAAGAAGGTCGAACCCCAGTACATTATGCTGCAGAACGTGGTAATCACACAATTTTAAACATGTTAATAAGACAAAGAGCAAATATTAACAGTGAAAGCAGCGACGGTGCCACTCCACTAATATTGGCCATACAAGGGAACCACATAGAAGCAGTTAGCGTTTTATTACAAAATGGTGCAAATGTTAATCGTAAGACTGGCCACAAACAAATTACTCCATTACATTTGGCTGCTTCAAAGGGTAATGAATTAATAATTGAATTATTAATAAAAAAAGGTGCAAAAATTAATGAATTAAATATCGATGGAAATTCGGCAATACATCTAGCTACAGAAATTGGTCACGCAAAGAGCATACAGACTTTGATATGCCATGGCGCCGATTACCAAAACATTTCTAATGATATGTCACCAATGCACATAGCTGCCTTAGCAGGCAATGCGCGTATAGTTGATATATTTATACAACAAAATGTTGACGTTAATTCTACTGCAAGTGTTTTAGCTGGTAAAGTACACCTTACACCTTTGCATTGCGCTGCTTTGAATGGCAGCTTAGAGACAGTTAAAATCTTAGTTAAAAATGGGGCTAATATTGACAAATCTGGTGGAAGTAATTACACACCGCTACATTTAGCTATTGAAGCTGGCAATCATGAAGTTTTTAAATACATGTTAAAAGAAATAATGATTTTGGGCTCGACGATAAATTTAGCACCTTATTTACAAGCGGTGGTTCGGCAAGACAACAGTGAAATACTTGAACTGTTATTAGACAACGGTGAGAAAGCTAGTGTCGAAAATATATTTACAGCAATTTTAGCAAATAATACTGATGTGCTCAAAACCATTTTGAAATATCAAACTTTTGATTTTAATGAAAAGTATCAAAATATTACATTAATTACATTAGCTGCCATGAATGGTAATAAAAATATTGTTAAGATCCTCTTACAATATGGAGCCGATCCTAACAAAGGTGACTTTTTGTGCCCTTTATATATAGCAGCATATTTTAACAATGTAGAAGTTGTTAATTTTTTATTAAAAAGTGGGGCACGAGTGAATGTCCGGTGTGAAGGTGGTTCGACACCTCTTCACATTGCTTCCGGAAGGGGAAATACAAACGTGGTAGAAATTTTATTGAATTATGGTTCTGACACTGAAACACGAGACGATAAGAATAGAACTCCTCTTGAGCTTGCAATAGCAAATAAACACTTTGCGGTTGTAAAGATTATATTCCAGACCTTAAACCAAAATATAAGTTATGATATAAACGGTAAAGGCAATGATGATTGGTCATTGTTACATATTGCCGCACAAGCAGGTGATTGTGATATTGTGAGGTATTTAATAAAATTAGGTGCCGATATCCATGCTAAAAACTCATCAGGTTCAAAACCTATACATATCGCAGCGCGAGAGGGACACGTTAATGTCGTGGATTTATTTCTTAGTGAGGGATTATTATCTTTGTATGATACTGGTGCAGCTAATCAGACTATACTACATTATGCCACATTGAAAAATCAATTAGGAGTTATAAAATTTTTGATAGAAAAATCAATTGACGTTAATATCGAAGACGGTAACGGCAGGACTCCTTTACATTGCTCCGCCAAATTTGGTTTTAAAGAAATAACCCAATTTTTACTTAATAATGGTGCCATATTTAATGCCATTGATAAATTTTACTGTACTCCATTCGATTTAACTGAGAATTCCCACATTAAGAATATATTACAATCAACTAAAAACTTATTTGAATGCGTTAAACAAAACAAATATTTAGATGTTGAAAATCATATACGTAACGGTGCATGTGTTATGGCGAAGAATACAGGTAATGTCACCACCCTACATTATGCTGCTTGGAAAGGCTATAACGAAACTGTGATTTCCCTTTTGAAAAATAATGCTGACCCTAACATGAGTGGGAAAAATAATTATAGTTGTCTCCATTTTGCTGCGAAATTTAGTCACATAGATGTAGTAAAGTCCCTTTTATCAAATGGTGCAATTTATGATGCAGTCGACTGTAATGGTAAAACGCCATTATATTTTGCTGAAAAAAAGTCTATAGCAGATCTATTAAATTTAATAAGTGACTGTTTTGAAAAAGTTAAGAATGGCAGTTTTAGAGTAATTGATATGCTCAAAACAGTAAAGGATATGAGTACAATAAAAGCTATTATGAATGCACAAAATAGGAAAAGGCAAAGTCTTATTGTATTTGCGGTCCTGACCCAATTTCCGATGGTAGAACAGCTAAAACAATTATATCAGATAGACGCATCTGCGCAAGTAAATAAGGCAGAATTATTGATTACTCAAGAAAAGATTCAGGAAGCATTGTATATACTTAAAAATATGTTGCAGAAACGAATAGAAATATTTGGCTCGTGTAATCCAAGTACTTTAGATATTCAATATATTATCGCTTCTGCATTATATAAACAAAGGAAATATCACGAGGCACTAAGGCTTTACACTGAAATTTTTGACAAGCGGAAAGCTATCTTAGGAGTAAATTGTAAAGATACATTGAGTACCGAAAGTAGTATCGGTTTAGTTTTACATAGATTGGGAGAAAATGAAAAGGCTATTAGTATATACGAAGAAGTTTTTAAAAAACAAAAGGAAATATTAGGAAAAACGAATCCAGAAACATTACAGACTCAACTACATATGGGTTTGGTGCTTGATAGTATTGGTAGATATGATGAAGCGTTAAAAAACAATCAGGAAGTATTTGAGATGTCGATATTGGCTGGAGATAGTTTGATGTCCTTGTCGTCGCAAAATAATATAGCCATGGTATTGGGTCACCAAAAAAAATTCGAAGATGCCTTAAAAACGTACAAAGACGTATACGAAAGAAAGAAAAAAAAATTAGGTCCCCACCATTCCGACACATTAAGAACGTTGCATAATATTGGTACTATATTTGTCGACAGCAAAGATTTTGAAAAAGGCTTGAATGCATTCAAAGATGTTTATGAAATTCAGAAGTCTTATTTAGGCCCAAATCATTTAGACACTTTAAACACGCAGACAAATATAGCGGAAATACTGTTTCGCCAAGGTAAGGTCTATGGAGCTCTCAAGAATTTCAAACAATGCTACAACCAAATGAAAGCGATTTTGGGTGAAAACCATAGTAATGTGTTAAACATTTTTGTGAAAATGAAAACCATATCCGAAATATCTAAATTCAAAGGACATGATATTTCTAATATTATTGAAGATGATACTATATTATACACTGCAGTGAACAATCAGAATATAGAGCTCGTGAAAGATATATTATCAAGCGAAATCGACATAAATGCAAAAGATGATGAAGGGAGAACAGTATTACATTATGCGGCAAACACGGGTAACGAACGAATTCTTAGAATATTATTAGAAAATGGAGCGGATATTTTTCAAGTAACAAACAAAGGAAACACTCCGCTTCACACTGCCGCTACGAAAGGTTTTAAGGAAGTGATCGAGGAATTTCTACGGCATGTTAAAAAAAACCATCCACGTAGATCCAGTGAGTTCCTCGACGCTCAGACAAGGGTCGGAGGTACTACTGCATTACATATTTTCGCACAAAACGGCAACCATCAACTGGTCGTCGCGTTATTGCAGAATGGTGCATGTTACAATATAAAAAATGCGCAACTTAAATCGCCCTTTGATTTAACAAAACCTGGGAGCGAAACTGAAGTACTTTTGAGCTATATCGACAGACTTTTCCTAACTCTGCAGCTTAATCAAAAAGACAAAGTTGAAAGTTTAATTAAAGAAAAGTATTTCGAAGTGGAGAGTTTACGAAAAGCTATTTTATATGCACGTGACAGTAATGCAAAAACACTTCTTCAGATCGCTAAGAGGGAGTGCGCCCAACTCCTATTACAAAAATTAAAAGCAGGTCAGTAGCGACATTAGCGTTTTGGCATGATCAATCAATTGTTAATATTATGTAGATAGTAGATACTTAAGACAGTTACGGCCGATTACTGAAAACATATTTAAGTGCCGCTTAGTCACATGCTTCCAAAGGGAAAGTCTCTATATTGACAGGCTGCCACTGTCACAGCTTTGTGGAATGACGGAGGGAAGAGCTATCCCTTAGTTACTGTTCCAATAATCGGCTGTTGATTAATATCCCGAGATAAATTTGTCGGAAGTTTATCTTTTGATCATAGAATCAATAGAATATTATACCTAATGGTTTTAACACATTTGACAATACTTTTTCAATAATTTAGGTACTCAAAATATAATTGTTTTAATTAAGTGCCTATTGTAAATATTTGATCCTAAAACAAATGTTTAAAATGAATGTCAAAAGCTTGTGATAAGTATTAAACTTTGTATAGCCGCTATTATTTTTAGTTATAAAATGTAGGAAACGTTAAGAAATTGGTTATAGTTAAGTATATTTTATTAAAATGTTTTTTATTTTACTATAATTAATAATTATGATTTAAAATATAATTACTATATATTTTTATACAAGCTTTTTATTTATAACAACATGTAATATTATTATCTAACCGCAAATTATTGACAATACCATAATCTTTCTTCTGTGATAGTTACTTTAAGTACCTACGCACCTTTATAGTAACTATCACAGAATAAAGAATAAGGTATTGTCAATAATTTGCGGTTAGGTAAAAATATACGCACGAGCGGGACAGATTCTGATTCGAAACGAAGTTCATGCTAGAGCTGAAAGTTGAGTTAGAGTATTATGCTTAATATAAATCAAACGAGCACAAAATGCGGAGTTCCCATAGGAACTTTTTTTCATGCTAGAACTTTCAGCTCTAGCATGAAAAAAACAAAATCGTGTCGATTTGTCGAATCATAATCTGTCCCGCTCGTACACGTATAATTTTGCCCGCGTGCGAGCGGGATAGACTGGGGTTCGAAAATATGTTCGAGGCACGAGGTACAGGCCCTCAAATCAGGCGCATGACTTGACGTTCGTACAAGGGCAATGGAGTCATCGTGCCTTTATGGGCCTGTTCCAGGAGACGCTCTGAACATTCAGATCTTTCATAACGGTGACATTGACAGCTGACAGTGCCTGTGAAAACAGTTCAAAACGATCCTAAACAGTGCTAAAGAAACGGAAATCTGAACGAAAAAAACGTTATTTTCGTTTACTATTTTCTTTAGCACTGTTTAGGATCGTTTTGAACTGTTTTCACAGGCACTGTCAGCTGTCAATGTCAGCGTTATGAATGAACTGAACGTTCAGAGCGTCTCCTGGAACACAGGGTATATTTTCTATTGTCTAGCAATTGATAATACAGTCTATCTAGAGATACTTAGTTTACTTTTTAGGCAGCTATTATTTTGCTATTACACAATCTTCTTTATAGGATTAAAAAAATATTTTAATACAGTTCTGAAGGTAGATATGTCAAACCGAACAAAAACAAATAATTACATTTCAATTCTTTATTTCCGGAAATTGATTACAAAGTTCTTAATTTCTATCCGTAGGGCGCGGAAATATTTGTAACAAAAATCATAGCAAATAAATAAAAAAAAAAATTAAAATATCAATTTATAAAGTGAATATTATCAAAATACCTACATAACATGATATATTTTTAATTTCGGTGGAATCCTGGCTGGCATATTACAGATTAAAAATCTAAAGATGCAGTTAAAATAATTTAATCAAATTGTGAAAATGAAAAGTCTTTTATATTCAAATAGGTTAGATACCTACCACCGGTTCGGGGACTAACCCGGCGATAAGAAGACATACCTTTATATAATAATATGATGTAAAACAAAATCTTCTCTATTCTGAATCAATGTGATAATAATGTAAACAAATTCAATTCGACCCAATTGGCGTGTCTTTGTTTTTATTCATTGCAGTAAATGAGTGACTAAATTGGAAGCGTGGTAGCCGCCCATACTGAGCATTGTTTACATAAACCACTTTGAATCGGAACAGAGTATAAATAAGTGAGTCGTATAATTATCATACAGTTTCTGTTACGAGTCCAAGTAACTGCCGCACAAAAAACAAGTGCAACTGAGACTATAACACCTAGAATATACAAAGAAGTTTCAAGACCGATTTTGACAAGAACTGAATCCTGGGATCGTTGAAAAGTCAATTTCCCCATTGATTATACTGTACAGTTCGCTAATTTTTCTCAGAAGATACGAATTTCTTTTTTCTAGACTTTTAATTTTCTGAAGACGACGCTGGGATGTTATTCTATCTCGTTCCAGTCGTTTTTCTAATTTTAAAATAATGGCTTCGTGAGCCTTACACCGTGCGTGTGAATCCTGAAACAGAAACATATCAATTACGTATCCATTTGTAAAAAACAGCACTTTTTGCCCCTGGAAGAGAGGCGTCCACTAGCTGACATCAGTTTCTTAGTAAAGATTGCGCAATCTTTGATTGACTCTCCATTACTACTGTCGAAAATCAACATACGCGTTCCTTTTAAACTAACTCACATGCGACATCGCCCGATTCTCTCCACGGTTATTCATACATCTAACTACCGACAAAATTCGTTTTTTATTAGATCGATAAATTCATTTAACCACTGTCTCGATCGGTCGGCTGATGGCTCCGTACTGGATCTTTTTGCCTCAACACCTAACATTTTTAGAAATACTCTTTCCAGGAGCTGGTTTTCCGACGGTCAGAGTAGGAATCCCAGTTCTTGATAAGCAGATCCCACCAAAAACATTTTAATGTAAAAATGTTGTCAAGACGAGTCTACACAGCTTACCCTGTGAAAAAGTTATCAGATATCGTATAAAGCCAAGCTCTACAATACACCTTAATCAAAACCTATCAAAAAGTGGTTAGATCTCATGTAGAACCAAAATTCTTGATCTATGCGCCCTTACTTCACCAGGCTTAACTTCACTTACGCTATATAGCAGTTAAAACGTGATGCTTGGCCGTTTTATTTAGGACACGATTAATGAATTCGTATGAAATGTTCGTAACGGTAGCAAAACGGTCAAGTATCACGTTTTAACTGCTATAATATAGCGTAAGTGAAGTTAAGCCTGGTGAAGTAAGGGCGCATAGATCAAGAATTTTGGTTCTACATGAGATCTAACCACTTTTTGATAGGTTTTGATTAAGGTGTATTGTAGAGCTTGGCTTTATACGATATCTGATAACTTTTTCACAGGGTAAGCTGTGTAGACTCGTCTTGACAACATTTTTACATTAAAATGTTTTTGGTGGGATTTCATTTATTTTTGTAAGCTGGTTAATGGACTTTTTTTAATTTAAAGATAACTTATTTTGACCCCGGGCCTTTACTTACGGAAAATAGAACAGTCAGCGCCTTAGCATAGTGACCCCTAGTGACGTCGACTGATGTCACCGTCAATATTATACCGTGTATAAACTTTCACCGCAATTTTAAGGTAGAGGCCGATTTTCAAATAAATGTCTCGTCCATATTTCTTTATTTGTTATATTATTATATTATAATATAATAAATATAAATTATAAAATATAAATTATTTTATTGCTGGAGAGAAACTTCTTATTTGGATATCCTAGGATGCCACTAGTATAAATTCATCACTAATAATTCGAGAATTTGAGAATTACATACGTAATATATACGACGGAGATTGCCTTTAATAAAGCATGTTGATACTTATTAAAATAATGCAGTAAGTCTATAATAATATCGTATGTAGACGACGGTCACTGCCATCTCTTGGTCACTAGAGGTACTAATTCTTGTACGGCTCATAAACATATGTATATTATATGCTAACTGCATACACCTTGTGTGTAACTTATTATTTTTGAAGGAAAAAAAATATATTTATTTTTGAAAAATAGCTTTAAGGTTTTCTTTTGATTATGACCATCTTTAAACGTCATGACGTGACGTGTTAAAAATCATATTATAATCATATTATAATAGTCATAAGATTAAACACTAAAATTATTTATACATTGATCGTGTAATATTTTCGTTTATTGTTATCATTATAACGTTACCGACTGTTAAATATATTGGTAAATGTGTGTTTAGATGTTTCACAGTTCCAAACATAGATTGCGCTGTAAGCCATCTACATCGCGCTATCGATGTGTCGAACGGTTTTTACATAAGATTCCCTATAAACAAAGTAACTTCATGTACGTAACATCAGGGAGCTTGTGCCGGACGGCGGACCGATAATTTCAAGTGATCGACGTAATATTTTGTTTATGTACACTGACAACAATTTACTACTTGCTGCCTGTTAATTCTTACCTAATTTTTACTTACCAAATATTATTATAGGTACATAATTTTAAATAAGTAGATATAAAACTAATTTTCTCATAGACATATTTTTCATTTACAAAAAGTCGGTCACCGATTAATAATCGGAATAAAATAGAACATACTGATTGCAGTAGTGCAACGCACACAAATAAATAAAGTGGGATAGAAATAATATGGAGCAAAAATCTGACCGATTATCGGTCCTACAAAAAGTAGGTCTTATTTTTTTATGTAGGTACTTGTATAATATTGTATAATATAATATTTCTTTTATGTCTTAAAGATCATATCCGTATAATAAACATATTAAACATCCATTTTGTACCGTCCACCATATTGGATTCAAAATGGCGGCATTTATATTTTAATAATTTTTTTGTTGGTTTTGTAGCAATAACAGCTTACATAAATAATATCAGCTTACTAGGACGTCAGGAAGTACCTTATGAATTTTGATGATCTATAAATGAGTCAGTGACGAAATCTGGGGTTTTTAGACATTGATAAAATCTAAAGTATAATAGCTACAACATTGAAACTTTGTATGTTTCATGTTTTTACTGGTGTCATTATATGTTGAAATTTTCAACTATGTAGCATCATCCAAAGCAAAGTTATGAGGGTTCAAAAAAACGACGAAACCTTTCGAGAAAAGGTAGGTAGTGCCCTTGCGCTTCGCTTGGCTCGTCTTGACGGGGGCACTCCCGTGCCCCCAGATGTTTGTAACGAATTTGTAATAACTAAGTTGGTAATTTCTCTTTATATAAGTCTAAAATTAATCTATATGCGAAAACGATGTAAGTGTGTATAATTTTTACTATGTACATTACTCATATTAAGATTTAATTTACCGTTTCGTTTTCCGAATAAAATAAAATAAAAATAAAAAAATAAAAATAAAAAAATAAAAATACTGATCTTTTTGGAGTCGGTGTCAGCAAAGGTAAGTTAAGTTGCTGACTTGAAGCTCACCTTTGCTGACACCGACTTCAAAAAGAACATTAATTGTAATTACATTAAAAATAAATTATTTTACGCTTGAAATCGGTTTTTTAAACGCAGTTCCTTTTTTTATTTTTATGTACCTAGCTTAAAATAACATGCAAAGTTCACTCTTTTTTTTAAGTTGTAACCTTTTTTCTCTTTATATTTTAGTGACGCGAGTGTAAAAATTACTCTTTCTTTAAACTTAAAACTTCAGTATTTTAAGAAAGGCATGACTCAGGGGACCTCTATTTAGTTTTGCAAATTTTGTGTCAATTTTTTTAAACGAGTTTTATACAGTTTACACGCTCCGGTCCGCGCGGTCAGCATTTTTGGCCATACAAAAAGTCGTTCAAGGTCATTACCGTTATGTAAAGCCTTTATAATAATTTATTATTTTGGTCGAATGATAACTTAAGAGAATTTAAAATAAATGTAATTAATTTCTTCATTGTCTTGTCCTACAGTATACATATTCATTTTCTATTCACTGAAAATCAGCGTTGCGAATTGTTATGTTCGCAACATTATGCTGAGTGAACACCAAATTGGGAAAATTTGGTTTTTTTTAATGTTTTTACTTTTTGTTTTGTTTTTATATGTTTACCAAATAAATTTTCTTTCTTTCTTTCTATTTGGAGAAATTGGTACCTATAGACATAGAGTAGACCATGAGAAATAACATAGCACTGTATGATTCTATTAAGTTTTACTTTGCGCGGCGGAGTCTATATCTAAATACATTAAAAACACTAGAATATATTAAAATTAACCTACCGTGTGTAGCACAATTTGTTGTAAGTTTGGTTTATTAATATAGTACTTAGGCGGCTCTCGAGGTGATTTTCTTTCCAAGACTTCTATTGGTGACGGACGTTTCTAAAAGTAAGTAACATTTGTATATACTTAGTTATATCTTAATCTGTCATATTGATATGATTTATGAAACACTTACTGTCGTTATCACATTATGAAGTGCATCCGTTTCGCAAACATTTTTAGGAAGCTCAGCAGGTGAACTATTACTCTGGTCGTCTATAATTGATGTTGGATTTTCCTAAAAGTAATATTTATATTATATGCCTTTTCGGATTATACAACTAAAAGTATTATATGAATAAATTTTATTATTGTTAAATGTTTATTTTCACAAGTTTTTGTTAAAATAAGCACTTTCTAGTTTTGTCACTGCTTTCCAGGATTTGATTCTAATAAGCAGTTCCATGTAATGTAATAATATTATAAGGTACAATTTTTGGCAAAATTTTCCTAATTAAAAATGGAAAATATTTGATTTTGATTGTGATGAAGTTTTAGTTTTCCCTTTTTACTAACATCGAGCTCGCAACTCCTTTCAGCATTTTTTGCTAGTTTCAGATTTCGCCCCTTTTAATAAATTAACACGTTGTACACTTTATATGAATATATAAAATACTTACTGTTTCTATCCCATTATGTAGTGTATGCGCTGGATCAATATATTCAGGGAGAACTTCAGGTGAACTATTTCCCCGGTCTTCTATTGGTGCATCATTTTCCTGAAAGCAAAAGTTATTTTACACCAAAACTTTTATGATTATGTATGTTTTTATAGCACTTTTTTTTATATAGAAAAAGGGGGCAAACGAGCAGGCAGTTCACCTGATGTTAAGTGAATCCTGACGCCCATAAACATCCGTAGCCCCAGAGGAACTGCAGATGCGTTGCCTCCTTTGAAGAAGAGGTAGGCTCTTCTCTTAAAGGCTCCTAAGTCGTATCGGTTCGGAAATACCGTGGGTGGCAGCTGGTTTCACAAGATGGTGGTCCGAGGCAGGAAGTGCCTTGAGAATCTCGCGGTGGTTGATCTGTTGAGATCAAGATGATGTGGGTGGAACTTCCGGCGCGAGCTTCGATGTCGAAATTTACCTGTATTAAGCCAAACAGTTCCTCGGAACACACCCCATGATAAATGCGATAGAGGATGCAGAGTGAACCGACATCTCTACGCAAGGCCAAAGTGTCAAGCCGCTCGAAAAGAGCCTGGTCGTCGACGATTCGAGCCGCTCTACGTTGGATGCGGTCAAATGGAAGGAGCTGGTATTGGGGAGCCCCCACCCAAAGGTGAGAGCAGTACTCCATATGGGGCCGAACCTGCGCCATGTACAGTTGCAGGCGGTGAGCAGGTATGAAGTACTGCTTCGCCCTATTGAGAACCCCCAGCTTTTTGGAAGCTAGTTTAGCCTTCCCCTCCAGATGACCGCGAAACTGAACGTCGCTCGATATCTCAACTCCAAGAATTCCGATGCTAGCTGTGGCAAATAGGGGAGTGTTATCGAAGCGAGGAGACACGACAAAAGGTGTTCTTTTAGCGGTGAACGCGCAAACTTGAGTCTTCTTAGGGTTAAATTGGACTAGATTTAGTCGGCTCCAGTCTTTAGTTAACAAAGTTTCGACTTCAGACACAAGTTTGTTCCGACACTCGTTGACATGTTCCCGAGAAATATTTGCTCGGCCTGTGTAAAAGGCATCTTAAATATCGCATAAATCTCCAGTACTGTCATCCGCATAGCAATGAATGCCACCAATTTGCAACAAGTCATTGATATGCAATAGAAACAGCGTCGGAGATAGCACACAGCCTTGTGGAACACCAGCATTGACAGATTTGGGGTCCGAGCATGCTCCGTCAACAACGACCTTGATGCTACGATCTGTCAAAAAGCTGGTGATCCAATTGCATAATCTCTCGGGAAGCCCGTATGAAGGGAGCTTCGAAAGAAGCGCCTTATGCCAAACCCGATCAAAGGCCTTCGCTACATCTAAACTAACGGCCAACGCCTCCCCCTTGCTCTCAACTGTTTCCGCCCTTCGATGCGTAAGGTATGTTAGAAGATCACCAGCTGCGAGTCCCCGACGGAAACCGTACTGGCGGTCGCTTATCAGCTGGTGCTCCTCCAAGTAACCCAGGGGCTGACAGTTGATAATGGATTCCATTATCTTAGGGAACAAGGACGTTATCGCTATAGGCCTATAGTTCGATGGATCTGAGCGGTCGCCTTTTTTAGGGATCGGGTGGACTAAGGCTGTCTTCCATGAATTCGGGACTACCAATATGCCCAAGGAATAAGAGTGCCGGAAAAGACGCGTTAGAACCGGTGACATACTTACTGTTTTTAACTACCTATTTTTATATATTTTATAGGCCCATAGATCCCTTGCTAGGTAATTTATATTTGAATTGAAGACATGAATGAATGAAGGTGATATGTTACAAAAATTTTATTTTTAGAAAATTTAAAGTAAACTGTCCTTTAAACATTTTAGGATAAGTCGTAATATTAAGTACATTTATTCTAAAAACGGATCTTTAGATGAATGTACCTTACGACATATTTTGAACTTAATTTTCTCGAAATCAGCATTTTGGGACATATCACCTTCATCCACTTGTGTCTTCAATTACTATTAACATAAAATACTTACTGTCTTTATCACATCGAGTAGCGAGTCCGCTGCGTTAATATATTCAATAAGCTCATCAGGTGAACTATTTCCCCGATCTTCTACTGGTGTTGGATTTCCCTGAAAGCACAAAGTATATATATAACAGAGACACGACCCAGTACTAGAAATGGTATCACCCTAATACTGGCAATGCGACTGGCAAAGGGTGAAGTCCAGGCACATTCCGGAAATCGCCATCTAGCGCCACTTTTGGAAAATACTAATTAGTAATTTCGTTTCGTATATTCTTCTTAATTAAGGAGTTGAATTTAGCTTAATGTGATGTTATGCTTAGAAAATATGCTTATGTTTATTTTAATGTCAATATTTGTACTTAATTCGGCATATTGACATTTTATAATTTGCAAACGTTAATAGTAGTGACATCTATTGCGACTTTTTTGTATTAAAGATAGATTGTATAGGATGGTAGGCCATGCTGAAAGTAAGATTTATTTTACACCATCCTTACATCCTTAAATATTATTAAAAAACTTCCTTCGCCACATCTGTCTGTCTGTTCGTGATAAACTACACCAATATTTTTGCTGTTTTTTATAATGAAGAGAGTGGTTCTCGAGGTAGGTAGTAGGTAGTGTATTAATTGGGTCCGATAGGTGGCGCTGCTGGCAGTACATAAAGAAACTTAATTCTAAGGTAGGACATTCATCGGGATAGGTTAGTATTAGGTATACAAGGTGTAAAATAAATGAGTGATAATACTTTAGGGTGTGTATGTGCATCCTAGAGTATATTGTGAAAGTACCAGCGCTGAAGGACTTACTTTTGACTTTCATGTTTCTTAGAGACATGCCCCAACATCATAAATTTATCCATATACAATAAGTGAAAGAAAATACCTCTTTCAGCACTCACACTTACACAGAAAAGTCTATACACTGGACCCATGTATGGATGTGTACACCCTAAAGTATTATCACTTATTAATTTTACAGCCTGTATGTCAAGTTATATTAAAAGTATTAAAATACATTAAAATAACTTACCGTTTGTACCAAATTTTGTTGTGAGTTTGGTTTATTAATAAAGTACTTAGGAGGCTCTCGAGGTGATTTTATTTCCCAGACTTCCATTGGTGATGGACGTTTCTAAAAGTAAGTAACATTTGTCTATATTTAGTTATATCTTAATCTGACTTAGTTTAACCTTACAAGATGAAGATAATATATTAATTTATTATGTTCTATAACATAGTTTTTTTAAATCTATTTAACAGAGGCTTTCATCACTTGGGTGTTGATGCCAGCCTCATAGGTTCACTTAATGTTGCCTACACAAGGGACAGATAGATAAAACTGTATATTTTGCTTGCCTCTGTGGACAACGGTTCCGAAAGGATACAATTGATCTGCCCATTGTATAGGCAACCCAAGTCTCCTGAGATCTTTGATCTCAACTCTGCAGTTCTATAACATTATTGTTTTTAGTTTATTCGGGTCTAGTTTTTATTTGCTACGACAACATTATTAATATCTTTATAACTTGTAAATAAAGAAATAAATAATACCATAAGATAAGGGTGATTTTTTTCTGATTTAAACATTCAATTTCTCTAGCCGGGAATTAATAATTATAGTGTTGCTGATAAGGGACTAGTCCAACAGATTGCACTGTATAACAGATTGCACTGTATAACAGATTGTACTGTATAACAGATTGTACTGTATAACAATCGTGTCTCCCATCCGTTCCACTGGTTCACAAACATCGAGTCATCATCGTCGTAATTTCAGCTACGACGTTAACTGCTGAACATAGTATTTTAAAAGGCTAATTGGTTCCCCCAAAGTATTTCATGGAGGGGGGGGGGCAGTTTTCTGATGATGTACTAACAGTACGCGCGTACTGTATCTAACAGTATCCGCGGATAACACTGCTGCCCATTTCCGAAAATTGCATAGCTAGAAAAAGCCTCCGTGGACTAGTGCCCTAATAGGGAATGGGCGGCTAGTTGGTACTTTACCTTTCAATTATGATTATGAATAAACTGATTTTACCACACATTGTAATAGGTCATCGTCGGTAATGTATGAAGGCAGCTCAACTAGTGAACTCTTTGTCCGAACTTTGATTGGTGCTGAGGTTTCCTAAAATAAAAAATAATATAGTTAATTGAATCAGGCGTTACTTTGCGGAAATCCAAAATATAAAGTTTTCATATATTATGGGAAGATGGATGATGCTAGATATAAAATATTTTAAAAAATGTTATTCGAGCATAGTAGTTTTTTCTGGTCTTAGTCATAATAATATATTTTCATAACACAATCTTCTAAAGCACTTATTGAAATAATTTTCATATCATATCTTAAAGGCAAGATAAGCAGTCAATGATTTGTTGGAATATTGTATCAAAACTTGTTAATACTACTAACGCCTTCTATGCGTCATGAGTAGAAGTAATTCGAATAAAAAGTCTGTTGCGATACTTGCGAATACTTGACGTGTTTCAAGTTTTGATATGATAGATTTGAGTCATAAAGCTCATAGAATGGAGCTCTTATAGAGATTATTATACATATATACATATTTCATTTAATATAACACTTACTGTCGTTATCACATTATGTAGTGAGTCTGTTACATTAATATTTTCAGGAAGCTCAGCAGGTGATGAACTATTACCCTGGTCTTCTATTGATGTTAGAGTTTCCTAAAAGCAATATTTATATTATATGCCTTTTCGGAGTTCGGAACTCCTTTCAGCATTTTTTTCCATCTCCTATAGTTTCAGATTTCGCACCCAATGCTCTTTTAATAAACTAACATGTTGTTTACTTTATTTGAATTATTATTCATATAAAATACTTACTGTTTCTATCCCATTATGTAGTGTATGCCCTGGTTCAATATATTCAGGAAGCACTTCAGGTGGACTATTTCCCCGGTCATCTATTGGTGCATCATTTTCCTAAAAGTAAAAGTTATTTTACACCAAAACTTTTATGAATAAGTGTATGTTTAGATAGCACATACTGTGTTAAGCTACCTATTTTTATATCATAACTACGTACATTGTATTGTATTGCTACATTTTTTTTCTATAAAATTCTATAGGCCCTTGCTATCTAGTATAGTATATTATTACTTTCCTTTATATATGAATTGAAGACATAATTGGATTAAGGTCATAATAAGTCGCAAAATGTTTATTTCCAGAAAATTGACTGTAAACTGTCATTTAAGTAAACATTAGCATTATTTCGTAACACATTTATGTACATTTATTCTAAAAACGGATCTTTAGATTAATGTACGTTACGACATATTTTGAACTCAATTTTCTCGAAATCAGAATTTTGCGACATATCACCTTCATCCACTCGTGTCTTCCCCTGTGTTCCAGTACCTGATAGTAAACGAAAATAACGTTTTTTTCGTTCAGATTTGCGTTTCTTTAGCACTGTTTAGGATCGTTTTGAACTGTTTTCACAGGCACTGTCAGCTGTCAATGTCAGGGTTATGAATGATCTGAACGTTCAGAGCGTCTACTGGAACAGGCCCTTCAATTACTATTAACATAAATACTTACTGTCTTTATCACATCGAGTAGCGAGTCCGCTGCGTTAATATATTCAAAAAGCTCATCAGGTGAACTATTTCCCTCATCTTCTACTGATGTTGGATTTCCCTGAAAGTAAGATTTATTTTACACCATCCTTACATCCTTAAATATTATAAAACAAAATCCTCCACCACATCTGTCTGTCTGTTCATGATAAACTGCACTAATATTTATGCTGTTTTCATTATTGGAGAGAGTGGTTCTCGAGGAAGGTGTATTAATTGGATCCGGAAGGTGGCGCTGCTGGCAGTGCATCAAGAAACTTAATTCTAACTTCTAAGGTAGAACATTCAACTGTCCCGACAGGTTTAGGTAGTTTAGGTATATAAAACAAAGTTGGGTTGATTTGAACTCTTCTAGACACATGGTAATGTGTCAAGCGTCAAGTTCGAGCTAACAGAAGTGGCAAGTAGCATCGCATGTAATATTACACAAACCCTTTGGAGCCACTTTTGACCCTAAACTCAAGTTTCTTGTATCCCAAACAATCTATAACCGTGTAACTTGTAGAAAATCAACTAAAACAGTTTAAGCCATAGACTGATACTTAATATACAATATATATTATACGGATATATAAGGATATTGTAAGTCTGGACCCAGTTACTCCCTCATGCGGCGGTCCAGTGGCCCAGCACCAAGTTGAGGAGGCACCAATGGATTTTAGTGTGTATTTCCAATCTATTGTAAAAATACTATAGGTACTCTAAGTCTATGGTTTAAACACCCAATGAAGTGAGTATGAATCAATTAGATATTATGTAATATACTATTACTTTTTTATTTTTATGATTATACTTACTGTCTTTATTACATTTAGTAGATGTGACGCCGAAGTGACTCTCCAGACTTTTATAGTTGATCGATCTTTCTAAAAATAAATATATGTCAATGAAAAATATTTGTAGTTATTCCCATACTGTTTTAGGGTCTTCTCTTCCCATACCCAAGGTGTAAAATCGGTACTCTATTACGAAGGCTTTGCTGTCTGTCCAATTGTCTACCATCAGGATGTATCTTAAGAACCGTTAGTACAAGATTTGCTTGCTCATTTGACCTTTTCTCATACAGATGAAGTGTTCAAAATAAAATTACTAGAAAATCACATCATTGGTATGAGAGCCCACTTAAATATTTACATTGTTCTGTTTATCGTATTTATTGATTAAGCAGCAAAATATTAAATTTTCTTTGAATATTTTGACCGTCTCACTCTTAGATACAGCAAGGCATACAGATGGACGGACAGCAGTCTTAGAAATAGGATCCCATATGAAATCTTAAAATTAATGTTTAATTTGTTGCATGGTCTATCAGAACAGGAAATCAAAAAGAATACTACACTATTATTATTTATATCTTACCATTTTTTCAATAGTTGGTAAACATAATGTAGGCAAAGCATTTTCATTCAACCGTTTTATTTTTACATTTGGAACAAAGCTATCAAGTGTGAAATGTTTTGAGCACATATGAGTCTTCTTCCTCAATTTGTAATGCGGTCTTCTAATAGCCTCTAACCATTTTTTTCTGAAAGCTTCATTTTTTGGAAACCTGTGCCGAATAAACATTATTTAACATAGTTAAGATGACAAAATAACATCAACATCATACAGTGTGCATCATCACAATGTTTAGATTTCAACAACAGATACGAGATACAATTTTATTGACAAAACACTCTTTTATTGGGGATCACAAATTCACAACTCTCATCATTCTGACTCCCAAGGGACTGGAAACTGTAGGCCAATAAAAAAAAACAGTATCAAAACTAGAATTAGAGACTGTCATGCTATATGCATAATATATTAATAAAGCTTATATCCCTTAATTATAACTAAACCCACCGGTGAAAAGATATTTGTTCATTGCTAATTCTTCTTGACGTGTGAGATTTGCAGCCTAACACTATACAAGCCATTTTATTTCAGGCCAAAGATTATTATTAGTATTTATTATATTATATGTAGGTATGTAGGTATGTTTCAGGCACAGGCTTTGATAAGATTATGGGTCTCTATTTAAACTGTATTATCTATGATTATGGGCGTGTTCCTTTAAGCGCTCTTTTTACACTGAACGCTCAGATCATTCATAACGCACACAGTCGTTTCTTTAGCACAATAATAAAATTTTCGATCTGAACGTTTCAACAAACTTTACTGCTAGTGGAACGACTGACAGATGTCAAAATTTAACATTTCCTTTTTAACTCATAAATTCTATTTATATTTTAAATTAACAATAATAACTACATAATAAAAGAATCTATAATAAATTTGCTCGATCCATAACTTAAAAATAACATCGAGATCAGTGAAATCTAAGTAAACGTCATAAACAAGATGGGATCATTCTGAGCGTTTTGAACAGTTTTTGACAGCTGACACCTGCTTGTGGAACACGAGTAAGAATTCAACCCCGTGTTCCAGATGCAGCTGTCAGCTGTCAAAAACTGTTCAAAACGCTCAGAATGATCACGTAATTTTGCATATTTTTACCCATCTTGTTTTTGACGTTTACTTAGATTTCACAGATTTCACTGATCTCGATGTTATTTTTAAATTATGGATCGAGCAAATTTATTCGAGATTTTTTTTTAATGTAGTTATTATTGTCAATTTAAAATATTAATAGAATTTATGGGATTTAAAGGAAATGTTAAATTTTGACATCTGTCAGTCGTTCCACTAGGATTAAGAATGATCTGAGCGTTCAGAGTAAAAAGAGCGCCTAAAGGAACACGCCCCAAAACGATCTTATTGATTCTTTAAAGTGCTAAAGAAACGCGAATCTGAACGAAAAAAACGTTATTTTCGTTTACTATCAGCTCCTGGAACACAGGGTTTGATTAGGGGCGTGTTCCTTTAAGCGCTCTTTTTACACTGAACGCTCAGATCATTCATAACGCACACAGTCGTTTCTTTAGCACATATTGAAATTTTCGATCTGAACGTTTCAACAAACTTTACTGCTAGTGGAACGACTGACAGATGTCAAAATTTAACATTTCCTTTTTATCTCATAAATTCTATTTATATTTTAAATTAACAATAATAACTACATTATAAAAGAATCTATAATAAATTTGCTCGATCCATAACTTAAAAATAACATCGAGATCAGTGAAATCTAAATAAACGTCAAAAACAAGATGGGATCATTCTGAGCGTTTTGAACAGTTTTTGACAGCTGACACCTGCTTGTGGAACACAAGTAAGAACAGTTCAAAACGATCATAATGATTCTTTAAAGTGCTAAAGAAACGCGAATCTGAACGAAAAAAACGTTATTTTCGTTTACTATCAGCTCCTGGAACACAGGGTATGTAGCAGGGGTAGGACACTTCCATAAATCTGTGCTTTTTTCACTCAAAATCACAGATTAAGTATTAGTTACTACGTAACTCAAAATGCGACATCTCACAGATGTCTAGTTGTTTTGGAAGTTGATAGATATCAACTTCCAAAACAACTAGTTACTATAAAGTGTCACAGATGGTAGCACAGTCGATAATTTTATACAATATTTTAATTTTTCTTATTCCTGAAATTTATTTATTTTAAATATTTATTTCAGTATCTAATTATTTTACTGAACTTGTTTTATAATTAATAAATTTAAAATTTTGAAAACCTACAACTTTAAGTAATAATTACTATAGCAACACAGTGAATTGATTTCCCTTATGATTTCCTATCGATTGTCAAATTCCCTAGGATTCTTTGGCGGGGGGGTCCACTTCGTGTAAACGAAGGTTCCACACTCACACATAGATTTCGGGGAATTACGCACCAAAAACTCGGGCTTCCATTGGCTGAAACAATTCGGTACTAGCAGTTGTCGACTTGGAAGCTTGCTCCTTACAATAATAGCAATATGTCTCTCTTCTAAGGGTTTTCTAGGGGTAAAAAGTGTTTGGGAATATTATTCGGGGTTTTATTTTCTTGTATAAAACGACAAAATAATAGAAAAGTCAATTATGTATGTATAAAATGAACAAAAGTTTGGGGAGAAAATCATGATGGAGTTGGTAGAAAATGGCTGCTCGATTGTAAACATCGTAAAGTGTTTAGAAAATGTACGTGTAAGAAAGAAATCGAAAAACAATGGAAGGCTCTAGATGCATTTTTGGCTGCCCACCAGCAAAAAGTAAGTAAAGAATTCTAATACTATAAACGCGAATGTTTGGTTAGGTTAGGTTAGCGAGGAGCGAGGACTTAGAAAATTTTTCGAAATTTTTTGTGCTCCAATAAACCATTTAATTTTTTATCGTATTGTGTAGCGCTAGTCCTAATGAACATTTTATATTAACATTTTTTTTATTTTTGAAGCACCGTTGAAAAGTTGTGACACTTTAAAAATCGTACTACCAAACAGAATAATTTTTCGAAAAAAAAATTTCTCATATTAACCCCAATTTTTTATTTACGCATCGTATTGGGCCGACTGTAAGGAGCAATTTTAACTATTACAAACTTTTTCGTAAGTGCCACCGGTTCCGAGATAATGGTATTTCAGCCTGCTAGTATAGTCTTAAGGGCGCTGGACTTGTAATTTTTTCGGAAAAATATTTACGTATAAAAAAAATTAAGTTAACCCCTCAATTTTATTTGCGGATCGGGTCGGGCATACGATTAGGAGCAAGAGTGACTATTATAAACTTTTGCGTAAGTGCCACCGTTTCCGAGATAAGCTCGATCCCAATCTCAAAACACTTAGATTTTTTTTTTGGAAATTTTGTCAATTAGGTAACCCTCAATTATTATTCGCGCTTTCGATAGACACCCTTATGGTGGTTACTTTTTGTCATATGACATTTTTTCATGCGGTCCTTAGTTTCCGAGATAATGGTACTTCAGCCTGCTATGTAAACTTAGGGGCGCCAGGACTTGTAATTTTTTCGAAAAAAAAAATCTTATATTAACCCCTCAATTTTAATTGCGGATCGGGTGGGGCATACGAATAGGAGCAAAAGTGACTATTACAAACTTTTTCGTAAGTGCCACCGTTTCCGAGATAAGCTCGATCCCAATCTTAAAACACTTAGATTTTTTTTTGGAAATTTTGTCAATTAGGTAACCCTCAATTATTATTCGCGCTTTCGATAGACACCCTTATGGTGGTTACTTTTTGTCATATGACATTTTTTCATGCGGTCCTTAGTTTCCGAGATAATGGTACTTCAGCCTGCTATGTAAACTTAGGGGCGCCAGGACTTGTAATTTTTTCGAAAAAAAAAATCTTATATTAACCCCTCAATTTTAATTGCGGATCGGGTGGGGCATACGAATAGGAGCAAAAGTGACTATTACAAACTTTTTCGTAAGTGCCACCGTTTCCGAGATAAGCTCGATCCCAATCTTAAAACACTTAGATTTTTTTTTGGAAATTTTGTCAATTAGGTAACCCTCAATTATTATTCGCGCTTTCGATAGACACCCTTATGGTGGTTACTTTTTGTCATATGACATTTTTTCATGCGGTCCTTAGTTTCCGAGATAATGGTACTTCAGCCTGCTAGTGTAGACTTAGGGGCGCCAGGACTTGTAATTTTTTCGAAAAAAAAAAATCTTATATTAACCCCTCAATTTTAATTGCGGATCGGGTGGGGCATACGAATAGGAGCAAAAATGACTATTACAAACTTTTTCGTAAGTGCCACCGTTTCCGAGATAAGCTCGATCCCAATCTCAAAACACTTAGATTTTTTTTTTGGAAATTTTGTCAATTAGGTAACCCTCAATTATTATTCGCGCTTTCGATAGACACCCTTATGGTGGTTACTTTTTGTCATATGACATTTTTTCATGCGGTCCTTAGTTTTCAAAAATGGCTTCAGTTTCGTCCGTAACAGGGGACCAGAGCGACGTGCATCTTTGATATCAAAATTTCCGCATTTAAAACGCTTAAATCAAACCTTTTTTTGTAATGAAATTTTTAAAATGTATCGAATTTCTTCATTAGAATCACTCATTTTAACAGTAAAAAAAGCATAATAACAGTTGTAGCATAATATCATAATAGCATACATAAATTAATTGCACAAAAAAATATTTATCCTTGTCATAAAATAAAAAATAAAAATCTAATCTATGGAACCATTTTACCATTTAATTATAACCATTAACATTATTTCAAAATCATAAGCCATTGTATAATATTATTTCATAATGTTAATTTAAAAAAGTAATTTTTTTTATTTTTATATTTTTCAGCTTCAAGAGGAAAAGCACTTTTTACAAGTTTTTTGTGATAAAGCTGTTTTGGGCAGGGCATCAATCGTTTTGGAAACGAATAAGGTGAGCTCAGTATTTATTTAAGAAACTTGATTAATCTGTAAAATACTCTGTTTTAAAGAAACTTATCCATAATGTTTGACCAATTTTAACAATATTTAATCATTATTTACAATGCAATACTAAATAATTCATTGCAATATGTGTGCATAAAACGAATGGAGATGATTTTTTTCTATATTTGCTAAAATAAATGTTAACTCGATAAAAAATCATTTTACATAATATTACCTTTTCTAACATTTAGTTTTTTATTTTTCAGTTTCCAAGAAGTCACAACTTGTGAGTTCTGAATAAACAGTGAACATAATATTCAAAATATTATTAAGAAGGTAAGCATTTTTTTTAACAGTTTAAGCCGTAAAAACGGTTTGACCGTTTTGATTGGTCAAAACCAATTTATACAGTATTTAATAATTAAATGCAATATTAGTTTAAAACATTAATTCATGATTAATCAATATTAATAATATTGTTGCCTACAATTTGTTTGTGTAACAAAAACTGCGATCAAATTTTGACATTATTTACTAAAATAAATTATAATTCCTTCAGTCATCAGTAACATGTAATTTTTAATTTTTCAGTGTCAAGAAGTCACTTATTACTTGTGAGTTCTGTATGAACAGTGAACAAAATACTGAAAATGAAATAAAAAGGTAATCAGAACATTTTTATTTCACCGACAAAAGTAACTGGTAAAATCATCTAGAGCCTAGACTATCCAAACTATGTGTTGTGATGTCCTGGAATGTCTTGTGATAGAGACGTCAGTAGCAATTTTTTACTTGCCATAAACCTTGACATAAGAAACTGCCAGGGAGTTCATTCAATAGCTTATATACTAAACAAATTATTTTTATTTTTTCAGTATTATGTATTCAACGTGTCTGTCAATGCTGAGCACCAAGACAAGCATAACTAAAATGCAATAACTGGAGGCTGGAGGATGAATACAAACGCCACGGATGCCGACCCCTAGAAAGTTTTGTCGCGGCGCTAACATGAACTGCAAATAGTCCGACAAAATTAAATTATTTAATACACTTAATATTAATCTTATCTATGCGGATAATAATATAGTATTAAAAATAATTAGCCTTACGCAATTTAGTTGCGAATTGGCAACATGCTTATTTAATTCTTGTCTTCAAATTCAAATTCAAATTCAAAAAATTTTATTTCCAAGTTAAACTTAACAAGCTATTTTCGGAAAGTCAACAAAAATACTACCACCGGTTCAACCCTAGCCCGCCGAGAAGAACCGGCGTAAGAAACTCGGACGGGGCCATCTTTTAGCAAAAAGATGGAAAATTGTTCTTTTTTTAAAAAGTGTAAACATAATATGTTAACAATGTAAAAACTTAATCTATATATTATAACAAAAGACAGAGTACATAAAGTACATTGAGGTAGCCTTGCATGTGGCCATCTTATTCCCAAGGTGTGCAATCGTCAACAAAATCATTGACCTTATAATAAGCTTTAGAACAAAGACGTTCTTTAACTACAATTTTAAATTTATTGATAGGGAGGCTCTGAACGTTATTTGGGATTATATTGTACAGGCGTATACATTGACCTTTAAATGATTTACTAACTTTACTCAGTCTGATCACCGGTATATCTAGCTTGTGCTTATTTCTAGTGTTCCTATTGTGATTGTCGCTTTTCATTTTAAAATTACTTAAATTCTTTTTAACGTACAACACATTGTCTAAAATGTATTGAGAAGCAACGGTAAGAATACCAATTTGTTTAAACTTCTCTCTTAGAGATTCAAAAGAGGACATTTTGTAAATTGAACGTATTGCCCGCTTCTGCAGCACAAATATTGTGTTAATGTCGGCGGCATTTCCCCATAAGAGAATGCCGTAAGACATCCTACTATGAAAATAACTAAAATATACTAATCGCGCCGTGTCTTCGTCAGAAATTTCTCTAATTTTTCTAACCGCATATGCTGCAGAACTGAGCCTACTTGCAAGATTGGCAATGTGAGGACCCCACTGTAATTTACTATCTAGTGTTATACCCAGGAACACAGTGGAATCCTCTAGTTTCATTTTCTCATCATTTAATAGTATATTGGTTTGTAATTGCTTAACATTGGGCAAAGTAAATTTTAAACATTTAGTTTTTTTAGAATTTAATAATAAGTTATTAACATTAAACCAATGTACTATTTTTGAGAGAGCACTATTTACCTCGTCATAATTTGACTGTTGTCGCTTCACATTAAAAATGAGTGAAGTGTCATCGGCAAATAATACTATCTCATGTTTATCTTTAACTAGATAAGGTAAGTCATTAATATAGATGAGAAAAAGAAATGGGCCTAAAATGGATCCCTGTGGGACACCTAATTCTATTTTAGTCCCAGTGGACCGTTTACTATTTACCTCCACCCTTTGAATCCTATTTGTAAGATAAGAACTCAAAAGGCTGAGGGCTGAGTCCCTTATGCCATAGTGCTTTAATTAAATAATATAACTATGAGTATAAAGAATATTTACCATATGGTATATACTATAATATATTCTTTATACTCGCCAACGAAAACATAAATGTGAAATGAGAGCCAAGTTCAAAGACAAAAAAAAAGAAGTGAAACTATAATATCTTCTTACAACTTAAAATAATAATATGTTGAATCCCAAGCCAAAGTCTGAGTTGGCTAGTTTTCAATACAATTATCTATATACAGACTAATTATTAACAAGCAAAATTATTATTATGTGGTACATGAAAAGTAGGCAGGTCTGACTGCAGGCTTCTATAATAATATATTATTCTCAGTTATAAGAAAGCATTATAGTTTTATTTGTAATATTTTTTTAATAATGTTAATGTTAGTGATTCCTGGATTTAAAGTGTGATTAATGTCAAATGTATAGAATATGTTATTATCCTAGTGGGGTCTTCAATTAATTTTAATAATATTTTGTATTTTAGACCTCTGCCTATGTGCTTTTACTCTTATCAAAACTTAAACTCGTGTTCTTCATATATTATGATAATATATTGTGTTTTTTTATCATTACCCAGGTTCTAAATTGCATAGTTTTACAGATAACATCTATTTGCATATTTTAAGTATAATGTCACCATGTGGTACGTCGATTATTGTAACCATAATTTGATTCCACATAGCACATACATAGTAACCATCTAATGTTTTTTTCATATTATTATAGTCACAAAAATATTTTAAAGTTGTGGGAAATCGAAAAGAACACTTGGTATCTAAGTATTTGTAATAAATATAAATGAAATGATATCTGGCAAGATTAATTTAATAATGATGTATTTTCTTATTCATATGTATATTTTTTGTTCAATGTGTTACATGAATTTAACATTTGTTTCATCATTAATAACACTTGTTTGTTTCACGTATCGTCTTTTGTAATATCAGCAGCAATTCACTGATAATACTAAATTTTTTTTATGTTTAGACGTCATTTCATATATTTTTTATAGTATTAGTATTTTTTGTTGATGTATTTTGTTAAGATTGCCTGGAAAACGAAATATTAATTTATTCAATAATGTAAGAATTTACAGTTGTAAACTCAGTTCAGATCCAATTTTACTAGTTTTAAACGGAAAGTTTAAAATCCACCAATTTAATGGGTTTACAGTATTTTTTAATTTTACAGTAAATAAGTGACATTTAATAAAAAAATATAGTAGCATTATAATTGCGTATCTCTGTTAGTTTTATGTTTAAATTAAATTGGATCTAAATAGAGTATGCATTTAAAATGTATCAGTTTCGTATTTTACAAAAAAATGGTAAAAGGTGCCCCCACCGAGCTTCTTACGCCGCTTCATCTCGGTGGGTAGTCAGCGAACCGGTGGCAGGGACACAATAACCAGAAAAATAAAATATTTGAATTTTTTTAACATGTTTCGTTTTACTATGTTGGATTTTTATGTTTCAAAGACTATTTTTTTTTTTGAGAATTGTTTATTTGCTAAGGAAACTTAACAAATATACACTTCTATAAAAACCAAGGTCTTTGAAACTTAAAAATCTACCTTAAAATCCCTGTAGAATTAAAATTTTATATATATATATATATATATATTCAAACTTCTCGTGTATTGCACCAACGCTAGATGCGCTAGGAGCCACATCAAACCTTCATTTTCGAACCGTCAAACAGCGGAAGTCGGCCATCTTTCTCTATATACTAATAATAATATACTAATAATAATCTTTGTTCTTTGGTCAAATCTACTCGTCCTAACACAGCAGTTCGTTATCTAACTGAATGGATGGAACGACATGGCTTAAATATTTCGATCTCAAAAAGTTGTGTTGTAGTATTCTCTCGGTCCAAAATTACACCTGTCGTCAATCTTATATATATAAAAGAAAGTCGTGTTTGTTACAACACTTATAACTCGAGAACGGCTGAACCAATTTTCATGGTTTTTGATTCGTTGGATTTGTCTCCCCCCCGAATAGCAGAATACATATTAAAAATAGTGAAAACTTGATGTGTAATGAATAATTAATCATATAAATAAATGCTCATATTTTGTTCATCAAATGTCAAACATTTGTTGTCAAATGATGTACCTAACAACTATGCGTTCAGAAATCTATAAATGTATGCGTATTGAAGTGTCAGTTTGTAACTTTCAATTAGCAACGTTTTTCTAAATGCACATGACATTTTAAACGATATTTTCTTCTTTTTTTTGGCATTGGGAACGATATCTAGGTACTGAAAACGAAAATGCAATTTAAAAAAATGTCTGTTTGTCAGCGTGTCTCTTTGCTCCGGCTAATCTCTGGAACGGCTGGACCGATTTTAACGAGACTTTCACTGGTAGATAGCTAAAGTTACAAGGATTAATTTAGGCTACTTTTCATCATCATCATCATCATCATCATCGTCATCTAACTAATGATCACCGAATCGGCTGGACCGACTGTGACGGGAGCATTCACCGGGCGTTAGCTTATGTTAGTAGGAGTAATCTATACATCTATATGTATAAAAGTAAGTCGTGTTAGTTAAATTATTGATAACTCAAGAACGGCTTTATCGATATGGCTGAAAATTGGTGAGGAAGTAGCTTAGAGCAAGTAGACGGACATAGGATACTATTTATTCCATTTGACAGCGTTTCCGTGAACGTTGCGGGTTCTGTGTTCGGGTTTCGCGTTGTGGGTTCCGCGTTGCGGGTTCCGCGTTGCGGGTTTCGGGTTTCCATGCTGCTGGTTCCGCGTTGCGGGTTCCGGGTTCACGTGTTGCGCGTTCCGGGTTCTGCGTTCCGGGTTCCACGTTGCGGGTTTCGGGTTCCCATGTTGCGGGTTCCGCGTTGCGGGTTCCGCGTTGCGGGTTCCGGGTTCCCGCGTTGCGGGTTCCGGGTTCCCACGTTGCGGGTTCCGGGTTCCCGCGTTGGGGGTTCCGGGATCCCGTCTTGCGGGTTTCGGGTTCCCATGCTGCGGGTTCCGCGTTGCGGGTTCCGGGTTCCCGCGTTGCGGGTTCCGGGTTCCCGCGTTGCGGGTTCCGGGTTCCCGCGTTGCGGGTTCCGGGTTCCCGCGTTGCGGGTTCCGGGTTCCCGCGTTGCGGGTTCCGGGTTCCCGCGTTGCGAGTTCCGGGTTCCGCGTTGCGGGTTCCGGGTTCCCGCGTTGCGAGTTCCGGGTTCCCGCGTTGCGGGTTCGGCGTTCCGGGTTCCGCGTTGCGGGTTTCGGGTTCCCTGTTGCGGGTTCCGGGTTCCCGCGTTGCGGGTTCCGGGTTCCCGTGTTGCGGGATCTATACATCTATATGTATAAAAGTAAGTCGTGTTAGTTAAATTATTGATAACTCAAGAACGGCTTTATCGATATGGCTGAAAATTGGTGAGGAAGTAGCTTAGAGCAAGTAGACGGACATAGGATACTATTTATTCCATTTGACAGCGTTTCCGTGAACGTTGCGGGTTCTGTGTTAGGGTTTCGCGTTGTGGGTTCCGCGTTGCGGGTTCCGGATTCCGCGTTGCGGGTTTCGGGTTCCCATGCTGCTGGTTCCGCGTTGCGGGTTCCGGGTTCACGTGTTGCGCGTTCCGGGTTCTGCGTTCCGGGTTCCACGTTGCGGGTTTCGGGTTCCCATGTTGCGGGTTCCGCGTTGCGGGTTCCGGGTTCCCGCGTTGCGGGTTCCGGGTTCCCGCGTTGGAGGTTCCGGGATCCCGTCTTGCGGGTTTCGGGTTCCCATGCTGCGGGTTCCGCGTTGCGGGTTCCGGGTTCCCGCGTTGCGGGTTCCGGGTTCCCGCGTTGCGGGTTCCGGGTTCCCGCGTTGCGGGTTCCGGGTTCCGCGTTGCGGGTTCCGGGTTCCCGCGTTGCGAGTTCCGGGTTCCCGCGTTGCGGGTTCGGCGTTCCGGGTTCCGCGTTGCGGGTTTCGGGTTCCCTGTTGCGGGTTCCGGGTTCCCGCGTTGCGGGTTCCGGGTTCCCGCGTTGCGGGTTCCGGGTTCCCGCGTTGCGGGTTCCGGGTTCCCGCGTTGCGGGTTCCGGGTTCCCGCGTTGCGGGTTCCGGGTTCCCGCGTTGCGGGTTCCGGGTTCCCGCGTTGCGGGTTCCGGGTTCCCGTGTTGCGGGTTCCGGGTTCCCGCGTTGCGGGTTCCGGGTTCCCGCGTTGCGGGTTCCGGGTTCCCGCGTTGCGGGTTCCGGGTTCCCGCGTTGCGGGTTCCGGGTTCCCGCGTTGCGGGTTCCGGGTTCCCGCGTTGCGGGTTCCGGGTTCCCGCGTTGCGGGTTCCGGGTTCCCGCGTTGCGGGTTCCGGGTTCCCGCGTTGCGGGTTCCGGGTTCCCGCGTTGCGGGTTCCGGGTTCCCGCGTTGCGGGTTCCGGGTTCCCGCGTTGCGGGTTCCGGGTTCCCGCGTTGCGGGTTCCCGCGTTGCGGGTTCCGGGTTCCCGCGTTGCGGGTTCCGGGTTCCCGCGTTGCGGGTTCCGGGTTCCCGCGTTGCGGGTTCCGGGTTCCCGCGTTGCGGGTTCCGGGTTCCCGCGTTGCGGGTTGCGGGTTCCGGGTTCCCGCGTTGCGGGTTCCGGGTTCCCGCGTTTCGGGTTTCGGGTTCCCACGTTGTTTTTTTTAGTTGAATTTTATCATAAACTCTTTTTATGCTCAACGAAGTGGGCAAGGGTCAGCTAGTATTCAATATAATGAGCAAGTTTTCCCGGTTAAGGACAAGGTTAAATTCTTAGGAGTCTGCCTAGATTCGAGGATGACTGGCGCCTATCAAATTAAGCATATTTCCCAAAAATGCGAGAGAAATATTAATGTCCTACGGTCGGTCAGTGGTGTATGGTGGGGTTCTCATCCATATACCCAAAAGTTACTTTATAATGCTCTTGTCCGCAGTCACATTGATTATGGTTCGTTTCTATTAGAACCATGTAACAAGGTTCCACTAAAAGATCTTGAAAAAATCCAATCCAAGTCTCTTAGGATCATAGTAGGTGCAATGAAGTCATCTCCAATCAATGCTCTACAGGTCGAGTGTGTCGACCCACCGCTTAACATCAGGCGGCAGTACCTTTCAGATAGGTTTCTTTTTAAGGCTTTTCAGAACTCGTCTCACCCTCTTATAGGTAAATTACATACTTTATCTCAATTAGCTTCTACATCTCTTTATTGGCGCCATAAAGATCTCCCCTGTCTCTTGGTCAGCTACCATAAGTTAACCCACCTTCCTTGTCCAATTTTTCAGTGCCGTCTCAACCCTCTTTTTTTGACCCCATATGAAGCCCTAACTTTTTCCCCAAACATTATCCTCGACCTTCCTATCGATAAAGGTTCCTCTATGGCTAATACTCATTTTCAACAACTCATTAATCAGCACTATAGGGATTGGCTGCTTATTTTTACGGACGCATCCAAAATTTCGGTAGATGGTTGTGTTGGAGCAGCTGTCTGGATTCCGAGGGTTAATGTGATTTTGAACTTCAAATTGCCTCCTAACTCATCTGTTTTTACAGGCGAGGCATTCGCCATCTTTGAAGCCATCTCATTTATTGAGTCTCATGGCCTTAACAAATCACTTATCCTTTCGGACTCCAGGAGCGTTTTAGAGGGGGTTTCGGCCAACCAGTTTCGTTCTAAGTCAAAATTTCCATTACTTCTGAAAATAAGACAGCTTCTCCTTAAGTGTCACGTCCAGAATATCCATGTTCTCTTAGCATGGATACCTAGTCACAGCGGAATTACTGGCAATGAGAGTGTGGATGCCACAGGATGCCTATGCTAAAGATGCAATATCATCAGGGGGACTATGTCATTACAAACTATATTGTCAGGACTTAATTCCGATAGCTAAAAATAACTTAACTAGTAGGTGGAACACTGAGTGGACCAGCTCTAGTACTATTAAAGGCAAACACTACTTTGATATTCAAAGTAGTGTACCAGTTAGGCCCTGGTTTTTCAAATATTTACAGTGTAGCAAACAAGTATGTTCAACAGTCTGCCGAGTGAGACTTGGTCACTGTTGCTCACCAGTCTTTCTTGCAAAAATCAGGGTCAAGGATAATTCTCTTTGTGAGTGCGGCCTAGATGAGGGTACCTTAGACCATATATTCTTTAATTGCCCAAGAAACCAGCCTTCCCTTTATGACTTTATTTAACACACAAAGACAAAAGAAACCGACTTCATTGACTTAGTGGCATATGCTTGCATTCCTTTAAACAACGAATATTCAAACATGTATCTCTAAGGACTTAAAAGTTCTGATTAGTACTTTTAGGTCCAGGATATGGTGCAAAATCTTATTATTTGGTAACTTATGCTTGGGCTACTTAAGAAAAAATTAAAATGGATATGTGTTTCTATATTAATTTTGAGGAGCTCCCTCGATTCCTCATGGATCCCATCATCAGGTCACCATTTTGGTGACAATGGGACCAAATTGGAATTATACCCTACACAACACAGAAAAAATATTTAAAATCGGTTCATAAACGACGAAGTTATCCGCGAACAAACATAAAAAAAAACATATATACGGTCGAATTGAGAAATCTCCTCCTTTTTTGGAAGTCGGTTAAAAATATCCGCAGCCGAACATATTATAATCTCCTCCTTTTCGGAAGTCGGTTAATAAAGGCATATTTATATAAGTATGTATGTTAATGGGAGGTTATTAGAGGATAATCACTAGGTATGCTAAAGTGAAACTCACCACACACTAACACACCACAAGTCGCTCTTCTGGTCCGATATGCTCCCGAAAAGTTGTAGTTTTTTTATGCAGATCCTCCATTATTATTTCAAGTATGTATTTGAAATATCCCCAAAACTTGTTTTTGTCTGCTAGAAGATCGGAAAAAAGATGATGGTGTTCGCCGAATATCTTTCTTTCTCTTGGAACAAATTGGATGTATTTTCTTTTGACGAACTTCTTGTCTACGCTGTTCATTAAATTCTTCTTCTAAGAGCAGGCAAAAAAACGAAAGTTCTTCGTCGGAGCTATCCATAGTAACGTAACGTTGCACGCAAATTCCGGCAGTACACAGCACTCAAATCCGTCAATGCGATGCGGCCCGGCCCGTCACAAATGTGCTACTTTTATATAATTTAAATAAGCTACTTTTTGCAACAGATAAAGATATAGTTCTCGCGGGATTTCATTTTACGCGTACGAAGTAGCAGGAAAAATCTAGTTGTTTTATAAAGTAAGATCATAATAACTATGTGCGAGTATGAACTCGCAAGCGTAACGCGCAAGCTTTGTCTTTATGTATGTAAAATACTTTCCTCAGTTTTCTATGACAAAGCTGAGATGGAATGCTTTCTGAGTTTTCTCACATACCAAGAAGACATGGTGTAGATTGTAGAGAATAAATAAAGTCATAATAAAATTAGGAAACATTTTTCTTTATTATAAACATAATATTATGTACAAGAGAGAAACACAATATTTTGGTAGAATCTGTAGCATTAATTTATAATCTGTTGTGTCCAGGTCAATGGACACAACATATTATAAATTAATGCTACAATATATAAGAGCAATATATTAACTTGAAATTGATTCTGTGTTTTTAAATCTATCCTGATAGGGTGAGAGTCTAGACCTCACTTCAGACAATAAGGGGTCTTGTAATGTACTCAATATTTCCTCGTAGTCTAATTTTAAGCTAACTTTGTCAATAACCTTCCCTACATTCTCCTCAGAGCACTTATTTATGTATACCGCTATTAAATTGCTTAGTGAATTTTTCATTTGCTTTGAGAAATTTTGCAATTCCTCTTTATCCTCCACTTCAAAGTTTAAGGTGCTGCTTTTGTCTGTGTTTGCTATACACCTCAAAATTTTCCACATACTGAGACTCTGTAAGATGAAAGTGTCCAAACTACTGACTTCACTCAGTCCTAGCATATCCACAATTGTTTTGGTAGACTCAATAATGTCCACCAAATCCAAATCTATCTCCTTTTGTGACACAAATTTTTTCTCGTAGTATGTGAAAATGTATGATATTATCTTTAGTATCTTCACTTTGTTTTCACTGAATATCTCTGTGGTCTCGTCAAAGCCTACTAGGTTCAATAGAATCTGTAATGTTATAATCAGTATTCTCTCCAGTTCATCTTTTTGACACAAGTATTTCTGATTGTTTGTGATTTCAATGAATGCTGTAGACAAACATTCAAGTGCCTCTGTTGTAACAAAATGTCCAAAAAAGTCCCTTCTACATTGATTTATGTTACAACAAGAGCAAATTGTGTTAAAGTTTTCTAAGGCAGTTATCAAAAGATCCTTTTTAGATGAGTTTTTTAACATGTAATACAAAGCATTGGAGTATCCGGAGTTTACAAATATCTTCATCCACACTAATGTTTGACTGTCCTCAGCCAAGTACAAACTGGAATTAATGAGTCGTAAAACTTGTATTATGACCAAACTGTCATCTGATTTTGAATATTCTACTAGGATTGCAACAAATGTTTCCATTTTTAGTAGAGCATCTTGTGCTTCCTTCTGACAGCACATATTTGCAATAACACCGACTACAACTTCTACTACTCTGGCAGATTCAAATACGGGCCACGCAAAACTTAATAAATTCAATACATCATGCTTAAGAAGGAAAAGCACAACGTCTCTTTCTGCCGTCATATCCCAAAGCGTGCATAGATCATCCTCAAATGTTTTTTCTAGGACTTCATCCTTGAGTTTATCTAAATCAGCTAATTTTAGCAGCAATTTTAAAACGAATCGCTCGCTATACGCCGTATCACCAATAACATCGCCCGTGACGTTGTTATGCTCCTCAGAATCCTTACAATCGTCTGGTTTCATAGTTTGGCGTTTATAACCTTTTTGGAATAATTTATGTGTAGTACAGTTAGATATTGGATGTATAATGTTATGCTGTGTTATAAATTACTAATACACATATTGTTACTTAAATCAAACTTTTTGTTTAGAAAAACAAAAATATTACCAATATACTTGCTAAATGCTAGTGCTTTGACAGATATGTAGTAGCTGTCAAGGTTGACGTTGACACTAGCCTTTTTTAATAGTTAGGACGCCTTGCGACCAATCATTTCCAAAAATATATATAAAAAAAAAGTTGTAACTAAAGCTTGGGCTTCAGAATTTGCGTCAAGTATCCAAGGTTTGTTCATAATTAAATTACTTAGATTAAATATTCATGGATTAGCATTAGATTAGACGATTTCCCCTTAGCCAAGGTATAAGATGAATATAAGAGGAGAAATGTAGCGCAACCATAAAAACTAATTGCAGAATCGATTTTAACCATTCAGTGAATTGGTACAGCATCGGGAGGATGTCCATTACTGTTCCGCTAAAAATCCATTTAGCGCTGTTAGTTTCCGAAAAAACAATTCCCAACATGTCGAATCTCAAAATATATGAAATAAACTTTCATTTGTGATTATTATTTTATTTAATTATTGTATATTACTATTTAAATGACTATTAAAATTCTAAAGGCTTCGTCTCAACTCTCAAGACGGACTTCGACATTATCCCCAGAAGCTTGAAAAACCATTGCAATATGTTATTTGTCAAGCAAGAATTCGATAGCAATGTGAAAAGTATGTCAAAACACTATGACTTGAAAAGCGATGTCTTAGAATTTTCCACCCGTTTATCGCCGCTGTACCATGGATGGAGGAAGTATATTATACTAATTCTTCCATGCCGCTGTACGCATTTGAGTACTTAGGGTTATATGAAATAAAATTTTGATAAACCAGAAAGTAATATTTTAATAGTTTTAACATTATAATAATGTTATGTTATAATTATATTACACAACATACATAAGTATTTAATACTTCTGGATATGATACTTAAAATATAATTATTATAGACTATTGTACTAACTAGAGTCAGCTTTGACTTTTGCAGGCGGTGCGTCACCATTATCATCTTGCTTTCGTTTCCTTCCCTGTCTCCCTTTGAAGTTCTTTCCTCTGTTTTGTTTAAAGCTCTTCTGGTTCTTGCGTCTCTTAGCCATTTCCTCAATAGTCTTATCCAGGTAATTCTTTTCATCATCACCTTCTACAAGTTTGAACACAACATCTGTGTCGCAAATCTGTAACTTCCCATCAGTTATTTTCTCTGCCACTTGTTTTGCACTGTTCTCCTTGGAGAATCGTATCCACCCTTCTGGATCACCAACCTTGAAGTCTATGAACGCAATTTCTTCCCCTGTGAATATAATTAAAAACATTTATTTAGCTAGAAATTAAATATGTTTTACATAATTTTGGCATAGAACTCATCAGTTATCCAGATTTATGACACACCACTTTTAAAAACTAGGTATAACCCAGGTTTTTTTATTAAGAATTTATTGATACTTCATTTGTTAAAATTGGATCAGTAGGATAAACATATATAACATATTAATAGACTGCCAAAATTACCCTTCCTTTTTGCCAGCAAATCCTTGAATTTACTGATCTTTAAACACAAAAGCATTTAGTAAGTCTACTATTAGGTGTAGAATAAAAGATGTTTGAGAGTTTCTTTATTATGATGTTGATCACAATTACATCAGTAAATGTGTGTGTGTGTGTGTTAGGTTGAATACAAAATAACTATCATACCTAAAGTATCTAAGGATTCCTTTAAATCTTCTCTCTTCATTTTTTCATTAGTCTGTGTGAAGTGTAGAACTGTGCCTGTGGGGAGTTTGAAGTCTTCTTTCTCCTCATTTGCCTAGAAAGTTACGACATTTTGTTATTTTACCACATTGTGTAAATAAAATTACATAATTAAATAAAAAACTACATAATTGAAAATTCTTACATCTTTGCCTTTATTTTTCTTTTCTTTTTTCTCCTTCCTGTTAGCGTACTCCTCTTGCTTCTGTTGGAGATAGTTCTCTTGCCAGAGAATAATGAGATCTGTGTCATTGTATTTTACCTCTTTTGCTTCAATAAACTTTGTCGCCTGTAAAAGTTTAATTTTAAACATAAATAATTTGGTTCCTGTCGGAATGTCACTGTACATAGCGGGTAACATCTAGACTGACATTAAGTAACAGTTGGTAAAATAAATAAACAAAATGCATGTATTACCTGTTCCTTATTTTTGAATGTTGCAAATATGGAGCCTTTGAATATTCGTTTCTTTGTTTGCCTATCTTGATACTTCCTCATCACAATATTCTCCACTTCCTCATATTGTTTGAAATATTTCATCAGTTCATCCAGAGTAATATCCTTAGGGAACCCTTTAGCGTAAATACTACGAGCGAGAAGCTCCTTGCGTCTCTCCTCATTCATTTCAGGCAACGGCATTTCAGGGCACCTTCGAATTTTTTTGCTATCTTCTGAAACCTGTGACATTACACATTAATACTTTCAATATTTAGCAGAACATAAAAAGTGTAGAGTGAAACAATAAGACAAAAAACATAACTAACATCTGCCCTAACTGACTTTAACACTTAATTATGTAATAAGATAATAATATGTAATAAAATCAAAAGGCTGGACATGTTGACAGAGACCCTAGGAACCAATGCCTGGTAAACTTCTTTTGTAAAAGCAGAACAGCCAGAACTAGAGGCATATGTGCACACACCCTAATAATAATAGCAGACACTGACTCACTACTGCTAAAAATACGAATAAATAAGTAAAAAGATTTAACATTCTAATTATCAAGCTATAATTTTTACTTACTTCAAGAAGTCCCGATGTGGATTTAAGTAAAGAAGCTGCAATCACATCAGTATCAGTTGTTAACTTGGCAAGACGATTGAATTTAATTAAAATCTCCAACGGAACCCAGCCATCATCAAGCTTCACTTGTTCCCTGAGGAATTTATCTCGTGGCAAGTTTACATCACCTGTAAAATGTAAATTTCAATTTTATTTCATGAACTGTTGCCAAAAGGTATGTCACTTAGAGTTCTGCATAGTAAATATAATAAGCATTTTATGAAACCTAGCCAGCCTAGTAGGTGAGCCTAGAACCTGTCTAGTGCCACTCTTCCCTAGTAAAGTCTGTTAGCTAGTTTTAGGTCGTTCGCCATTTCATACAGAGTACTAAATGTTGTATATAAATTTTAATAACATGAACTTTTAGGTTATGTCATGTGATGTACAGAAATTATAAAATTTTGTATGATTTAATCTTTTGTTGTCAATTATGTAGTACTATAGACTATTTTGATATGCTATAGGTTTACGAGCTTACCGAAATAATATTCCACTTGTCGGATAATAGCGCTGTCTAAATCGGTTTCTTCCTCTACATCGGTTTCTTTCTTCTCTTGTCCGTTACTTTCAGATACAATTTCTTTTTCTTCCGTCATTTTAAGATGTACTTGTGTTCTAAAAAAACGTGGAAAATATCAGACGATGCTAATAATTGATATGAAATCATAAAAGTGGGCCTGTCAACTGTGTGAGCAATTATTTTCAATTTACACAAAAATTACTATATACTTTTACACAATACTTACAAATTATTAGATCCGCTTGAGTTTGATTTAATTTTTGTGTTTAATATCGAAATTGATATTAAATAAATGTTTATTTTATCCCAATAACACAATGCTGCACGTGGAAATTGATTTTTAAAACCAGCGAATAACAATTGACATTTGACAATTGAGTTTGACAATCATTGACAAGTGTCAACTGACGTTTGACAACGAACCGGCGAGTAACTTTATATTCATCTTCTTACTCTTATTCAAATGACTTTAATTTTTACCAATGCTATGTAAAAACTTGGGTACGTAGAGAATGAAACAATAGAAAATTAATAGGTACCCTACACACCATAAAGCGCTTATCCTAAACTTAACCTTTAAGTACCGACGTGTGGTCTGACAGACACTACGAGTGTACGAACAATTAAAAAATCAACAATGGCTTAGTGGAATCAGATACATAAGTACCGACGAGTGGTCAGTCAGGTCACTCGCGATATAGTATATATATAGTATATATAAAAAGATACATAAGTACCGACGAGTGGTCAGTCAGGTCACTCGCGATCTTATAACGCTCACAACTTACCGAAATCGCACGCGCCGACACTACCACTCTCCACGAACGCTGCCGGGCGACTAGTCGAGGGGTAAACGAAGCGCGGGGTGATTCGACTAAGCCATTGTTGATTTTTTAATTGTTCGTACACTCGTAGTGTCTGTCAGACCACACGTCGGTACTTAAAGGTTAAGTTTAGGATAAGCGCTTTATGGTGTGTAGGGTACCTATTAATTTTCTATTGTTTCATTCTCTACGTACCCAAGTTTTTACATAGCATTGGTAAAAATTAAAGTCATTTGAATAAGAGTAAGAAGATGAAGATAAAGTTACTCGCCGGTTCGTTGTCAAACGTCAGTTGACACTTGTCAATGATTGTCAAACTCAATTGTCAAATGTCAATTGTTATTCGCTGGTTTTAAAAATCAATTTCCACGTGCAGCATTGTGTTATTGGGATAAAATAAACATTTATTTAATATCAATTTCGATATTAAACACAAAAATTAAATCAAACTCAAGCGGATCTAATAATTTGTAAGTATTGTGTAAAAGTATATAGTAATTTTTGTGTAAATTGAAAATAATTGCTCACACAGTTGACAGGCCCACTTTTATGATTTCATATCAATTATTAGCATCGTCTGATATTTTCCACGTTTTTTTAGAACACAAGTACATCTTAAAATGACGGAAGAAAAAGAAATTGTATCTGAAAGTAACGGACAAGAGAAGAAAGAAACCGATGTAGAGGAAGAAACCGATTTAGACAGCGCTATTATCCGACAAGTGGAATATTATTTCGGTAAGCTCGTAAACCTATAGCATATCAAAATAGTCTATAGTACTACATAATTGACAACAAAAGATTAAATCATACAAAATTTTATAATTTCTGTACATCACATGACATAACCTAAAAGTTCATGTTATTAAAATTTATATACAACATTTAGTACTCTGTATGAAATGGCGAACGACCTAAAACTAGCTAACAGACTTTACTAGGGAAGAGTGGCACTAGACAGGTTCTAGGCTCACCTACTAGGCTGGCTAGGTTTCATAAAATGCTTATTATATTTACTATGCAGAACTCTAAGTGACATACCTTTTGGCAACAGTTCATGAAATAAAATTGCAATTTACATTTTACAGGTGATGTAAACTTGCCACGAGATAAATTCCTCAGGGAACAAGTGAAGCTTGATGATGGCTGGGTTCCGTTGGAGATTTTAACAGAGATTTTACAGAACCAATTACCAGATTTGTTGGAAGAAGTGCCACTAAACATTTACGGCAGCATGTGGTACCAACAAGATGGCTGCCCAGCACATTACGCTCGCACAGTACGAGAGTTTCTCGACCGAGAATACCCCGATAGGTGGATTGGGCGGGGTGGTACAATTTCGTGGCCTGCCCGTTCACCTGATTTAAATCCCATTGATTTCTTTTTTTGGGGAACAATAAAAGAAAAAGTGTACTCTAAACCAATTCGAGATTTAGCCGAGCTGCGCCAAAAAATTACAGAAGCTGCTGAACACATTAATTCAAGAAGATACGCCCGTCTTATTACGCGATCATTTTTAAGAAGATGTAGGGCTTGCATTAGAGCTGAAGGCAAACAGTTCGAACATTTGCTGTAAATCTTTGTAAATTAAAGTAATAACTGAAGAAATCCATTGACTGACTTTTATTTCGAACTTGCACCTAAAACTAACTAATTACATACTTGATAACAAGGTGGCGTCTGTTCTGTATCTCAACCACTCACATTTTCAAAAGAGCGTTGTATTCATACCTGAAAATTGAAGTCTTAAAAATGCCTACACTGCAATACAATTTTTTTTTAATAAAAAAGCACCCGCACTTAGCGTCACTGTCTGTCTCGCTCACTCTAGACAAGATGACGTCACTCATCGTCGTCACATAACAACTTAATACCAACATTTTAAAAATTTAAACAGAGTTGGCCTAACATCCGGTTCCGTTAAAAAAATTTTTTTTTCCTTAACAAAGAAGTAATCCAGCAAGTATCATACCATTTTGGAATCCAGATTAAATGCGCCATCTTTTAAAGTTACTTGCCAAAATACTGTAGTAATTTTTTTTTACAGTACAGACGATTAAAGTTGGGTGTAGTAATTATTTTGAATTTAATCTTGGGCAAAACACACCATTTTATTGAAAACTGAGGCAGGTATGTTTAAATTATGAATTGTGATTTACAGAAGGGTTAGTCATGACTACAATACCGAAAAAAAAATCACAAAAAAGTAATATTTGTAGTCTTAGGACATGAAAGACCATCACAGGGTGTCAGTTTTTCCGATATTTTTAAAAGTCCTTATAATGTGAAAAATACATGACAAAGATTTTTTTTCACATTTTTCTCATAACTGTCATGACTTGGCCTATCACCCGTTTTCGGTTTATCGTTGATTTTTGGGACACCCTGTATATAATTTATTTCGGAATATTTAGTATTTACGTTTTATTTTCAGTGAAATACTACTATGGATAAGCCAAGTACTTCGGGCATGAAAAGGGCAGCTACATCTGAAAATACCAGTGTTCCTTTATCTACAAAAAAATTTTTACACGGCCTAAAGACACAGATCACGATGCGATGATTGAGGAATGGTTAAATGACAGCTTCGAGTCCGACTCTGAGGTTATTGATACGAATTTCATGGAGATTGATAGTGATCACGATACGAACTCGGAACAGGAAGACACAGAAGCCTTCAATGTAGCAAGCCTGTATGCAAAGACTGTTTGTAGAATTTTAAAAGTTCCTAATTTGATGCCATGTAGTTTTTAAGATAACTGTTGATTTTTTATGTTTTTTTAACTTTTATATTTTATTTAGATCCTAATCTTTAAGAATAATTGTTTTTGATAAAAATACTCTAGTTTAATTCGTATAATGTACCTACTTTTAAGATTTGAGTCTATTTCAATTCCAAAAATTATCCAATCTGTGATTAACGTAGATAATTATTAATAAATGTGATGACTTTAATATTTGGTTTTATTTATATAATCACAGATATATTAACAACACCCCAGAAGCAATTTTTATGCTTAAAACTTTAAATTACGACAATAATTGATAGTAAAGCTACAGTGGTCCACAAGACCTCACGTCTGTACTTATGTATTCAAAATGGCACGTCGGTACTCAAAGGTTAACCTAACCATTAAATCGTAAACATTTATCGTAGGTAATGCATTGCTATTTGCTTGGCCTTTTTGACATCTTACAGTTATATCAAAGAAGAAAAATGATAAAACGGCGGGAAATTTGATCGCGTGCGGTTGTGTTTTTTCGAGCCTAATATTTTAATTAATTTATTGGTATTTCAGAGCAGGGTGATACTGTATATATTTAGATAATTAGTAGTTTATTTAGTTTAGTTTTGTTATTTCTTCAATAGTTGGTAAGTTCTTTTATTTTTTAGTCTTTTTATTATTATGAATCGGCCACCCGACCCGGGAGGCGGGAATGAAAAACCTTCATGTTCAGTGCCGCAACCAAGTAGTTTCATAACTATCGATTATGATGAGTCAAGTATGGACACTGACCAATCCGTAAAAAGGTCTTTAAAACGTACCCGACTGCTTATAATATGTAAACAATGCAACAAAAAAGTTCGAAAAAACGCGGGAAACCAAAAAAACTGGTTGCCAATGTTGTATTCTTTCTGATAAATCGGATGAAAATAAAGATGAAGTCGTCTCCGTTTCACTGCCCCACAAAGAGCCCGAAAGCGTTTCAAAAAAATCTATTGGCAGAAATACCTACAACGAAAATGATGTTTCTCCATATTATGTTGTTCATGTACAGAAAATTACCAAAAGTGACAACGATGGTACCTTTCTACACCCAATTACTTTCGGTGATTTTCTGATCAAAAATAATATTTATAATATCATTAACGGTAGTTTAAAAAAGATAGGGCGTAATAGAATATCAGTGGCTTTCTGCAATTTCAAAGATGCTAATACATTTTTAAATAATAATTTACTTGCAGATAACAATTATCATGCATTTATTCCATCATTTAATGTGGTCAGGATTGGTATAGTGAGGGGTGTCCCTGTAGAGTGGTCACCAGAAATGATAATGGAAAATATTTCTACCCCTATTGGGTTTGGGAAAGTTGTCAATATTAGGAGGTTAAATTTCAAAACTATAGTAGAAGGTTCTCCTGTTTGGAAACCAACACAATCATTAGTAGTTTACTTTGATGGCAGAGTTTTGCCAAAGAAAGTGTTTCTATGTTATAATGCTTTACCAGTTGAGCTCTATATCTTTCCAACTATACAATGTTTCCACTGTTGTAGGTATGGACATACCAAATTACAATGTAGGTCAAAACCAAGGTGTCTCAAGTGTGGCCAAGAACACACTTCGGACTCTTGTAGTATTAATGAGATTGACTATTTCTGTTGCTTGTGTTCTGGTTACCGTATGGCCAATAACAAAGTATGTCCAGAGACAAAGGTTAATAAAAATACATATGGCTGAAAAATGTGTATCATATGCAGAGGCTAATAAAGAAATCCCAATACCATATAAATCTTATTCAGAAATAGTATCTTCACCCCTTACAAATTTGCCTACAAAAGAAGATAGTCCCACTCTCAATAGATCATATAAAAAAACAGTAACATTGAAACCACGTGCACCTTATAAGCCCAGTAAAGGTTATGACAAAATTGGCCACAATAACATAGTTAAAGAATTTTCTTTTGACCAATTCGAAAAAAACACAACTCCAATAAATGTAGATAATAATATTTATTCTAAAAATGATTTTTCTAAGATCACTGATGTGATTTCATTGTTACAAACATGTACACAAAATAATACTTTACCGTCCATCGTTGCCCCTTTAATCCAGTTAATCATAAATATCCTTCAAAATGGCCACTTGCCAAGTAATAATTCAGTGGAACGCTAGAAGCGTTATCAATGAAAAAAATGACATATTTTATTTTTTTTTTTTTTTTTTTTTTTGTTTTTTTTTGGCACTGACACTTGGGATTTGTGTACTTTGCCATAGACAAGGTAGGGAATAAGCGACGAAAAAGGAAAATTCGGAATTTTGGATTTCGGGACGAGTTAGGAAGTTATACTACTATAAACATATTGAAATTAAATGGTAATTAAATTTTTACTTAAATATTGAGATAAAATTGAATAAACTAATTTATTACATGAATTTAATAAAACTTGAATAGAAGTGGGAAATGGGATAGAAATAGAGGAGAGGCTATTATAAAGATGGGTGTGATCATAAAGAGGACAGGCAAGGATAATATGGTTTAAGTCACCAACATCTAAACCGCAATCGCAAGCATCATCGCTGCGGATTTTAATCCTTTTTAAATGAGAAGTAGTACATACATGCCCCAATCTCATTCTAATTAAAGATGAAGTAGCACTTTTTGATAAATTAATTTTAAAAAACCAAGGCTTAAATTGTACGTCAGGTTGTAAACATCTATATTGAACTCCTTTTTTTTTACTGCTCACTGTCCAGTCCTTTCTCCAATCCTGTTGAAGAAAGTTCTTAGCAAGTGAAGGCAAATCATGACAGTAATTAATGTAAGGAAATACATCTCCACTGGAAATTGCATCTTTAGCCAGTCTATCCGCTTGTTCGTTTCCCAGAATGCCACAATGACTTGGAATCCAAACAAAAGTAACAGAAATATTATTGTCTTTACATCTTTGCAAAAGATTTCTAATTTGTAATGTTATTGGAAAACATTTTGATCTAAAAGTAAATCTGTTTAATGATTGTAGGGCGCTCAAAGAATCAGTAAAAATTACAGTCCTTCTTAGTTTCGCTAGCAAAATGTAGTCAATCGCTTTATATAAACCGTAACATTCTCCGGTGAAAACGGAAGTTTGTGGAGGGAATTTTATTTTCTGAACTATGTTGTATTGAAGATGAAAAATACCAACTCCTACACAGTTATTATCAGTTGACATTTTTGAGGCATCCGTGTATATATGATGCCAACCTTTCCAATTATTTATTGTCAAGTATTTGAAGAATGGTTCCGCATAATACTTGTCTGACTTCTTAATACCTATGTCATAACGAATAACCGGCTCTAAAATAAGGGATTCAAATGGAAAGTGAAATAGCGGATAAACAGGTAGACTATACGTAGGGGATTCTAGTGATAAATATCTAACATAACTATTTACTAAACAGGGACGAGTTTTATGTAACCAAAACGTATTATTGTTAACTAAATCTAAGAGTATTTTAAGTTTAGGAATAAGAGGATGGTTTGAAAATTGCAAACAGCGGATGAAAAATTTATCGGCTAGATATTGACGCCTTAGATAGAGAGGCGGTTCACCACATTCAACCTGTAATGCATTTATTGGTGATGATGCCATAGCTCCACAAATAATTCTCATAGCTTTCGACTGTATCCTGTCTAATTGTTTAAAACCAGCTGCATTACAAGGTTCTAGAAGGAATGTTCCGTAATCTAAAACACTTCGTATCAATGCATTATAAAGCAATTTTAAATTAAACGGATGAGATCCCCACCATACTCCTGATAAACACCTAATTATATTTAAAGTACGTTCACACTTCGATGCTATATATTCGTTATGAGCAGAACCATTTAGTTTGGAATCCAAAATTACACCCAAAAATTTTGCCTGACTGTTTACTGGAATAGGAAATCCATCATATTCAACCACAACGGGTGGAGGCAAGCGCATTCGAGCAAACAGAACAATGGTGCTTTTACTAACCGAAAGATCTAATCCGTTTGCGTCCAACCAAACTTTTAAACGAACTAGGGAGCGTGTTAATCGAGAAGCAGCTGTATCTATACGTTGGTCTACGGTATAAAATAACAAATCGTCAGCGTATTGCAAAACAAAAATTTGGTCATCTGTCGTCATTACATGTGACTCCAAATCTGATGTATAAATATTATACAAAAGAGGACTTATAACTGAGCCTTGAGGCAAACCTTTAGTTACAACCCGCAATTCCGTTGTATTTTGCAAGGGTAGAGCTATAAATCTTTCCAGTAAGACATTTATAATAAAATTGCATAATAATATAGGAACGTTTAATAAATGCAGCTTACGTTCTAGTATATCTATCCTAACGTTGTCGTACGCCGCATTTATATCTAAAAACGCCGCAAGAACATATTTGTTTTCCGTAAAGGCGATACGAACATCTGTGGTAAATAGAGCAATATTGTCTATGGTACTTTTTCCTTTACGGAATCCGTACTGACTTTTTGACATTAGGTTTTTGTTTTCAATATACCATTCCAAACGATTCTTTACCAAATGTTCCGCAATTTTTAACAAAACTGACGATAATACTATTGGGCGATATGAAGAAGCAGAAGATAATGGTTTATTAGGTTTTAAAATTGGGATAACCTTCTGGGTTTTCCAAGTATTGGGGATATGGCCAGTCAATAACATGGAATTTACCAAGTCCAAATAATAACATAAAATTTCGTCACTAGCGTGCTTAAAAAAAGAATAGGGAATCCCATCCATGCCAGGAGCTGAGTCTTTTAAACTTGTGACAATACCTTTTAACTCTTGAAGTGAAAACCGTGAGTTGAGGTCTTTAAGACAAACTTCACTTATAGGTGATGGACAAAGGGAAGTAACAGTAGGAGGTGCTAAACTATTTAAAAACTCATTAGCTAAGGAATCGGGCATAGGATGAAATGGTGGTTTATATGCAGACCTATATCTTCTAATATTATTCCAAACTACTGAAGAATGTACATCAGGACTGATTGACTGACAAAACTTTTTCCAACTTGCAGATTTCTTTTTCCTAAATATTTTTTTTGCATCGTTAACAGATTTACAATACAAATCATAGTTTTCAGTTGTAGCATTGTTATTATATTTCTTTTCAGCCTTTTTTCTTTCTTTAATTACAATTGAACAGTCATTGTCCCACCAAGGTGGTGAGGGAATATGCTGTTTTGGTTTCTGTTTAATTGGAAGGGTTTCATCTGCCGACTCTATGAAAGCAGATACAAGAGCATCTGCACAAACAGATTCATTTCCTGGTAATAAATCAGGAAGATGAGATAGTTTATTTTTCAATGCATGATGAAACTTTTCCCATTCTGCATTTTTCAGGTTATATTTTAATGAAGATGACTGAATATTATGATTTTGCTTTTTATTTTTACAAGGAATGGACATAAGAATTGGAAAGTGATCACTACCATGACTGGATGGTAAAACTGACCACTGTAGAAGTGAAGAAAGATTTGAAGTGCAAATGGATATATCGGGAGCACTGTTACCCTCATTAGGAGCAGTATGACGGGTTGGATACCCAGTATTAAGAATACATAACTTATACAGATCTAATAAATGTAATACTTCCAAACCCCACTGATTATTATTACTACTTCCCCAAGCCTGGTGTTGTGCATTAAAATCACCAAGAATTAAAAATGGTTTTGGTAACTGGCTAATTAAGTTATTAACTTCTAAAAATATTGAATATGATGGATGAGGTATATACAATGAGACAAAACAAATGTTATATACAGATGCTGCTATTATAGAAAATTTTGAATCATGTGATGGAAGTGAAACATGTACAAATGAATGATGGTGGTTAATGAGTAAGGCGGCCCCGCCATACCCATCAGATCTGTCTTCTCTCAAAACAGCGTAACCAGGAATCTTAAAAAGAGAACCCGGCTTAAGCCATGTTTCCTGAAGAGCAAAGATCAGAGGTTTATATGTATTGATTAAATAAACTATTTCATTTTTTTTGCTCACTGCACTGCGACAGTTCCATTGGATCAGATAATCCATAATGGGAGTTTATTTGAGGTGAGGTATTATTTATAAATGCTACGTTGGACGGTGAGACTGATGCTGATAACATATTTGACTGTGTTAAATAATTAATTACAGCTGTTATTATTTCTTGTACTGACATGTGACTATTGTTATTTACTGGAAATGCGGAGCCATTTGAACCAGATGGCGGATTATAGTCTTTTGTTAAATTAAAATGAGCATTTTTATCATAACCAATAACTGGCTTTGGTGGTGTTCTAGGTTGCCTAAATACAGTTTTCTTATATGACTCGTTTATAGATTTATTTGGTGAACTTGTACTGATTGATGTTTGTTTATGTAAATTAACTATTGAAGAGAAAGAGTTTGAAGATACAACATTTGCATATAATTTAGTAACAGGTGGATGGAGTTTTGATGCTTCAGCATATGACAAGCATTTATGAGCCATAGATTCTTTAATTAATTTTTGTCGTTTGAACTCGGGACAATTCTTGCTAGTAGCTATATGTGAAGCTTGGCAAAGACAGCAGACTATAGACTCTTCATCTACTGAACATTTATCTCCGGAGTGACCTAGACCGCAACGGAAACATCTTGGGTTTGATCTGCACTGAGATTTGACATGGCCATACCTACAACAGTTGTAGCACTGTATGGTTGGATAAATATATAAGTCTACTGGTAAAGAATTATAGCACATAAATATTCTTTTAGGTAAGGTTTGGCCATCAAATGTAAAAACTACAGATTCAGTATTAATAAATTCGACAGTACTATTTACAATGCTTTTTTTCTTTATACGTCTTATTTTAAGTATCTCTCCGCAGCCATAAGGCAAAGTAATATTACCTAAAATGTCATCATCAGACCAATCTGCTGGTATTCCTCTTACCAAGCCTACTCGGCATACTTGGAAGGACGGAATGAAAACTTTGTAGTTTTGCTGTTTTAAGTCATTGTTATTAATGAAATCATTGGCATCATTGAATACTGAAAAAGATAATGCTAACCTATTTCTACCAACTCTTTTTAAGCTACCATTGTCCACATTTTTAATATGATTATTTTTAAGAAAACGACCAAACTCAACAGGGTGTAGAGAGCAATTTCCATTGGAGGATGATACCTCCTTCTGAATATGTACAACATAGGGTGTGGAATCTGTACTTGTATATAGCAACCGACTAATACGAGGATTAATTAAGCCCTGATTTTTATCTGTACTGTCAATTGTGTGTAATGGTTTATAAGTTTCCTGAATTTGATTCAAATTTGTGTCAGTAATTTCTGTGTCACTTGAACACAAACAATTGACGTCAGGTTTTGCTCTGTCTGGGTTTTTCTTAATTTTTTTGTTGCATTTTTTACAAACGCGCCGCGATGCTGCAGGACGTTTGCGGTTTAAAGTTTTATTTTGTGTTGATGAATCTGTATCCATACTTGATTCGTTAGCAACTTCTGATGATCTAATGGTAATAAATTGACCAGCAGGGGGGCACTCCGACCCCCCCGGGTCCACATCCATTTTTACAAAATATATACAAAAAACTTACCGAAAACTAGCACTAAATAATATAATATAAAGTAATAGAAAAAAGAAAAATTAAACTAACTACCTAACTCACTAATATTTACAATTAATAAAACCAAAAAATAAAAAATTCTAAAGAAACACGTCCGCCTTTTTTCAAGATTCCCGCGCTTTTTCCATATTTTATTTATTAAATAACTACCAACCTTTTTTATTTTCTTTTTCTGAAACTTGGCTTAGGCCAAGCAATACTTTTAGGTTTAAAAATTACAATACCATCAGAGAAGATAGATTAGATGGTTATGGTGGTGTAGCTTTTCTACTTGAGAAAAGTTACCCTTTTAGTTTAATTAATATTCCTGTACATAGTCCTGAACTTTCTATTTTAGCTATAAGTGTAAATAATGTATGTTTTGTTTCTGTATATATTTCCCGCATTTCTATTAACATTTTAAATGAAATAAGTAACATTTTAACATCCCTTCCAAAACCTTTAATTATCACAGGTGACTTTAACTGTCATCATCAGTTATGGGGTAGTTCAATCACCAATAATTATGGTAATAAGCTTTTAACTATTCTGGATCAAAACAATTTATGTGTGATAAGTTCTGGTGAACCTACTAGGCGCACTAGTCCTTATGATGGTTTAAGAAGTGCTGTTGACCTGACTATTTGTTCTCCACTGTTTGTTTCCCATTTAACATCTTTTGTTTTATCTTCCACTTATGGAAGCGATCATTTTCCTATAGTTAATTCTTTTCCTTCTAACTGTATAAACTTTCCTAAGCAGAGTAATAGATTGATTCCTAGATTTGATTTGAATAATGTTTCTGAAGAATCTTGGAAACAATTTAGTAATATTGTTGATGCAAAACTGTCCCAAGAGTTGTCTAATGGCAATGACGTTGATGCTCTTGTTTTTACGGATCTCTTGATTGCAAGTGCTAATGAAGTATTTCCAGTAAAAAATGAAACATCTTCAATTCCAAGCCCGCCATGGTGGGATAAAGAGTGTACTGAAACCATAAAAAAGAGAAAACGGGCTGAAAAATTGTATAGCAACGATATGTCTTTAGAAAATTATTGGGCATTAAAAAATATTGTAAATAGTACTAAATTACTTTTCAAAAAGAAGAAACGTGAAAGTTGGCAGAAATTCTGCTCAGCATTATCCCCTAATACTCCTCCAACAGATGTGTGGAAAAGTATCAGAAGGTTCAAATCTGCGTACAATACTTCTCATTCTGTATCTCTACCCAATAATATAGCAAATTATTTTTTAGACAAGCTTGCTCCTCCATCAGTTAATTTTAAAACTAACCTATTAGACAATAATAGTACAATGGACGAAAGTGATGAATCTTCGGAATTAAATTCTCCTTTCTCCCTAGCAGAGTTAAAAAATGTATTGGCTAATGTATCCGATTCTTCCCCTGGGCCAGGGCCCTAATTCTCAGGCCTCGAACATAGTTTTTACTATCGGTCTGTCCCGCTCATGCAAATGTGATTTAGCGCGCGTGCGAGCGGGATATACTAATATTCGAACTTTTTTCCACTGCCCGAGAATCGTGCTCCTGATGGTGTTTATTATTCATTCATTTCTCACTTAAAATATGACAGTTTAGCAATTTATCTTAAAATAATAAACTTTATTTTTGAGTCTGGCAATATTCCATCAGATTGGAAATGTCAACTTATTATACCCATTCTAAAGCCAAATATGGATGCTTCCCATCCATCTTCGTACCGACCTATCGCTCTCTCATCAGTTCTTTTAAAAGTTATTGAACGTTTGGTAAAAAACCGCCTTGAGTGGTTTGTTGAAACTAATTGTCTTCTTTCTTCATCCCAATACGGTTTTCGGCGAAATAAAAGCACTTATGATAACTTAAGTATTTTTACGACAGATATTAGATTAGCTTTTAGTGTTAACAAATTCGTCCTATCTGTCTTTCTCGATCTGTCGAATGCGTATGATAATGTCATCATATTAATACTTAAACAAAAATTAATTTCCCTAAAAGTTCCTAAGAAAATTATTACATTTATTATAAATATGCTTACTGATAGGTCTATTTTCTTCTACAATAATGGCCTAAAGTATTTAAGAATCCTAACTAAAGGATTACCACAGGGCTCAGTTTTGAGCCCTTTGTTGTATGATTTATATTCTTATGATTTAGAGTTGTCCATTGCTGATGATATTGGTGTACTCCAATATGCAGATGACTTACTTTTGTTTGTTAAAGGAAATAATATTGATCTTGCAAAGATAAAATTAACAGAATCCCTGTTCTTTCTTAAGAAATGGCTTGATGATCATGGCCTAGATTTATCACCATCAAAAAGCTCCTCAGTTCTTTTTCATCGAATGCGTAGGACCCCTCAAGTCCAAGTACTTTTTGACAATACCATTATTCCACAAAATAGTCATCACAAATTTTTAGGTGTTATCTTAGACGAGAAACTTTCTGGAGTTCTACATTGTAATTTTGTTGTAAATAAATGTGAAAAAAATATTAATATTATTAGATGCCTATCCGGTATATGGTGGGGTGCCCATCCTTTTTATCTAAAACTAGCTGACCCTTGCCCACTTCGTTGAGCATAAAAAGAGTTTATGATGAAATTCAACTAAAAAAAAACAACGTGGGAACCCGGAACCCGAAACGCGTGAACCCGGAACCCGCAACGCGGGAACCCGGAACCCGCAACGCGGGAACCCGGAACCCGCAACGCGGGAACCCGGAACCCACAACGCGGGAACCCGGAACCCGCAACGCGGAAACCCGGAACCAGCAACGCGGAACCCGGAACGCGGAACGCGGAACCCGCAACGCGCGAACCCGGAACCCGCAACGCGGGAACCCGGAACCCGCAACGCGGGAACCCGGAACCCGCAACGCGGGAACCCGGAACCCGCAACGCGGAACCCGCAACGCGGAACCCGCAACGCGGAACCCGCAACGCGGAACCCGCAACGCGGAACCCGCAACGCGGAACTCGTAACGCGGGAACCCGGAACCCGCAAAGCGGGAACCCGGAACCCGGAACCCGCAATGCGGGAACCCGGAACCCGCAACGCGGGAACCCGGTACCCACAACGCGGAACCCGCAACATGGGAACCCGAAACCCGCAACGCGGGAACCCGGAACCTGCAACGCGGGAACCCGGAACCTGCAAAGCGGGAACCCGGAACCCGCAATGCGGGAACCCGGAACCCGCAACGCGGGAACCCGGTACCCACAACGCGGGAACCCGGTACCCGCAACGCGGGAACCCGGAACCCGCAACGCGGGAACCCGGAACCCGCAACGCGGGAACCCGGAACCCGCAACGCGGGAACCCGGAACCCGCAACGCGGGAACCCGGAACCCGCAACGCGGGAACCCGGAACCCGCAACGCGGGAACCCGGAACCCGCAACGCGGAACCCGCAACGCGGAACCTGAAACCCGCAACGCGGAACCCGGAACTTGCAACACGGGAACCCTGAACCCGCGACGCGGGAACCCGGAACCCGCAACGCGGGAACCCGGAACATGGGAACCCGAAACCCACAACGCGGGAACCCGGAACCTGCAACGCGGGAGCCCGGAACCCGCAACGCGGAACCAGCAGCATGGGAACCCGAAACCCGCAACGCGGAATCCGGAACCCGCAACGCGGAACCCACAACGCGAAACCCTAACGCAGAACCCGCAACGTTCACGGAAACGCTGTCAAATGGAATAAATAGTATCCTATGTCCGTCTTCTTGCTCTAAGCTACTTCCTCACCAATTTTCAGCCATATCGATAAAGCCGTTCTTGAGTTATCAATAATTTAACTAACACCACTTACTTTTATACATATAGATGTATAGATTACTCCTACTAACATAAGCTAACGCCCGGTGAATGCTCCCGTCACAGTCGGTCCAGCCGATTCGGTGATCATTAGTTAGATGATGATGATGATGATGAAAAGTAGCCTAAATTAATCCTTGTAACTTTAGCTTTCTACCAGTGAAAGTCTCGTTAAAATCGGTCCAGCCGTTCCAGAGATTAGCCGGAGCAAAGAGACACGCTGACAGACAGACATTTTTTTAAATTGCATTTTCGTTTTCAGTACCTAGATATCGTTGCCAATGCCAAAAAAAAGAAGAAAATATCGTTTAAAATGTCATATGCATTTAGAAAAACGTTGCTAATTGAAAGTTACAAACTGACATACATTAATAGATTTCTGAACGCATAGTTGTTACATCATTTGACAACAAATGTTTGACATTTGATGAACAAAATATGAGCATTTATTTACATGATTAATTATTCATTACACATCAAGTTTTCACTATTTTTAATATGTATTCTGCTATTCGGGGAGGAGACAAATCCAACGAATCAAAAACAATGAAAATTGGTTCAGCCGTTCTCGAGTTATAAGTGTTGTAACAAACACGACTTTCTTTTATATATATATAGAAGATTGATTTATAATGCATTAATTCGGAGCATCTTAGAATATGGCACTTTCCTCCTAGAACCTGGGCATGCGCCAGGATTTAAAGCTCTAGATAGAATTCAAAGTAAATGTCTTAGACTTATATGTGGGGCCATGAAATCTAGTCCGATAAATGCCTTGCAGGTTGAATGCTGTGATCCTCCTTTGCATTTACGACGTCAATACTTATCAGATAAATATCTCTTTAGATGCCTTCAAACTACTGATCATCCCATTATTGCTAAGCTTCACCAACTTGCTTACTTTGTGTAAAATGACTCGTATTGGATGCTTATACGAAATCCGTGTTTAGTTGAAAGTTTTTTTAAATTTAAATCTCTTTCTGCTCCTATACATCAATGTAGTAATTTACCTATATTTTCTAGTCCTTTCAATACCCTCACTTTTACTCCAAATGTTGTTAACATTGGGATAGACAAAACTGATGCTTTGAGAGCTAATGCAAAATTTAAAAGTAATGTTGAAAGAAACTTTAGTGATTTTCATTATATTTTTACAGATGCCTCAAAACTTGAAATGAATGGTAATGTCGGTGTAGGTACCTTTCACTCTCAATATAACATAGTACAGAAAATTAAACTTCCTCCTGAATGTTCTGTTTTCACTGGAGAGTGTTTAGGTATTTTAAAAGCTTTACAGTATATTAAGTTAGCTAAACTTAAAAAATCAATAGTGTTCACTGATTCATTAAGTTCAATTCAGGCGCTTAACAAGAACCCTTTTAAAATGAAACAACAGCATCCTATTATTTTTGATATTAGACAATTTTTATCTGACATTCAAAACGACTACATTGTAGTGATTGCTTGGATACCGAGCCATTGTGGAATAGACGGAAATGTTAAGGCGGATTCATTGGCAAGGAATGCGTCTATTTGTGGTGACCTAGTTCCGTATAAAATTTATTATCCAGATTTAATGACTCTACCAAAAACGTATCTGGAGGAGTCCTGGAAATTGTCCTGGGATAATAATAGTAAACAAAAAGAGATTTATAAAAAAAAATAATTTATAAATTACAATCTGAAATTGTTGCAAAGCCTAGGTTTTTTAGCATGAACTTTAACAAAAAGTGTTCAAGCATTATAACAAGATTAAGGCTGGGCCATACTTGTTTGCCAGTCCATCTTGCAAGACTAAATATCATTGTTAGTCCCTCGTGTATATGTGGTAGTGAAACGGCAGATGCCAATCATTTGTTTTTCTCCTGTCCAAATTATAACCGTTCCCGTTTCCTGGATTCATTAGTAGAAAATAAAATTCCTTTTCCTACATCTATATTTTGTTTATTGTATATTAAAACATATGCTATTTATAAAATTATTTCCGTTTTTATTTTACAAAATAACATCGAGATATAGTACCATTTTCCTAAATTATATTGTGTATAATAATTAAGTTTATGTATTTTTTACCTACTTGTCCTGAATTCCTTAATCCAAATTCTATCGTTTCCGTAAATCCTAAGTTCTTTAAATAAAGTTTCCTCCGTTTGTCATTGGCTATGCACAAAGTGCATGCCATTAGAGAAAAAAAAAAAAAAAAAAGAAAAATGATAACTGCCAAAATCAAAAGAAGAAGTTTATCATAAAAATAAACATGAGTTTTGATCGTTGGTCATTGGTTTTATTAATTATAAAATTTAAAAAAAATTAAGTTTTACGGACCGATTTTATAAAAGTATAGAAAGCGCTCTTCGGTTCTCATAAGCAGAAACAATATTAGTGAGAGTAAGTAATAATGGGTGTAAGAGGGTTAACGACCTACATAAACACCAACCAAGAAATTTTTATGAAAAAGTTCAATTTATACGATACGAAACTCATCATCGATGGTTTAAGTTTGACTTCGCAACTGTACAGGTATCTCAATTGTTTTTCTGCATTTGGCGGTGATTACGACAAATATGCGAATTTTGTTAAAAAATTCTTTAAAAATTTAAAGAGATGTAACATTGATCCATATGTTATATTTGACGGTAGCTATGAAAGAAAGAAACTAAAGACTGTGTTTTCTCGCTTAAGATCTAAGCTAAAAAATGCTTCTCGACTGGATCCAGTGACTCAAGACAGTCTACAGATCTTCCCTCTTCTACTTCGAGATGTGTTCAGGGATGTGCTCATAGAGATGGATGTTCCATACATGGTTTGCGAGTATGAGGCTGATGATGAAATCGCTTCATTAGCTAGACATTTGAACTGCCCAGTGTTGAGCTATGACTCGGATTTTTTTATATACAATGTTCTGTATATTCCTTTTAACACCTTAGAAATAAAAACTAAGCCCATAAATATTGAGGGAGAAACCAGACATGTGATGAAATGTAAGATATTCAATGTCCAAAATTTAACTAAGCACTTTGATATTCAAGATGACATTCTACCACTTTTAGCTATTTTACTCGGCAATGATTATATTGAAAAAAAAGTTTTCCAAAAATTCTATTCTCAACTCAAACTAAAAAAGTTCAAAAAGAGAAATAATAGCCAACAAAGAAGCATTCATACTTTATTTCAGTGGCTACAAAATGAGACACTTGAAACTGCCATTGTAAAAATTTTGGGTAGAGTTAAAAAAGATGAAAAGAAAAGGGTACTACACATTATAAGGAAAGGTATTGAAGGATATAACAGCGAGAAGTGCCAATCATTGACATATTTTAATGTATCTTGTAAGAAAGCTGAGTCTATTGAAGATGATATTGAGACAAAAATAGAGAAAATCCTAAACTTGGAGGCATTATCTGGTGAAGACTCCACCGAAGATTCTTGTGACGATGATGGGAGTAGTACAGAAGAATGTGCTTCAGATGAAGATAATGATGATGACTTACTACAGAAAAATACAGATCCTAACAGAGATTTAATATTACCAGAATGGTTTTTTACTAAAGTGCATAATAATCTGATTCCAGTTTCCTTTTTAAATCTTTATGCAAATTATGTATATTTTTGCAGTCCACAGGCAGATGACTATGCTGATGATGATCCATTTATTATCACATTACCTCTTCTTCGATATGCATTTGATCTACTAACAGATTTTGAACAAGACTATTGTGTTTATATTGGTAGAGAAAAATGCATGTATAAAAAAATGTTTATTGAAAAAGATATGGCCATAGAAAGACCGTTTCATAAAACATTTTGTGAATTAACAATTGAAGAGCTGCATAAATGTTTTTTCCACTTCCTGAGAATTAAAATGCCGAACTTAGATGTAGAGACTATATCAGTGTTACCGGCTAGCATTCAATTGTTCATGATATCTCTGTTGTGGTGGATCAGCACCTGCAATGTGCCTAACATACATGTTCATAGTTTGTTAATATCATACATAGCTCTGGAAGTTATCGACGAGAAGACTGGTTCAGCACGGGGGCATTTCATGTTCAACAATAAACATGCAAAGAAACTTGAACAGCTGCGTAGTGAGCCAGCTCCAAATTTGGTATTAGAGAAGGAATTATTTTTAAACAAGAACAAAGTGCATTATGACGACTGTTTATTAGCAGCCAGCATTCTTTTGAAGCATTTTGAACTAGATGATAGCATAAGGAAGAAACCCAAAACATATGATGTACAGAGAATTCACTCATTTGCACAATTCCAGTGTTGCCTACAGCAGTTTAACTCTTTGAACACATTATGTGGCTTGCCATATGAGAAAACTGTATATCACAAGTGTTACAATGGCACACTAGTATATAATTTAGCTTTGAAAATGGAAAAACAGGTAGAACCTGAAATATTTATCACACAATACCTTGGAGGAGCATCCTCATTGGTACTATATTATAAAAGTATATGCTCTGTATTAAATACTCTTTTAGACAAACTTTGTATAAAGCCCCTTATAAAAGTGGCAAAAAAGAAGAAAAAAAATAAAAATAAAGTGGATGAAATTGATGAGTTGTTGAAGGGGTTCGAGATTGATGTTGTTATATGATACTATAAGTGGAATATATTTTTATATATATTGTTTTATTTTTTTTTCTTGCGAAATGCCCTTTCTCTTCAGACTTTAGTCATTAATTTTATTAACATATAGGTACTTAATCATTAGTGTGCAATGTGCACAGAGTAATATACTTTGTAATTTAAGTCTTAATTACCGTTACTAGAAGTCGCCCGATGGTCAAAATTCGAAATGCACATGTTGTACAAATTCTGGAATAAAAATGAAATTGGTAGATTTTTAATTATTGAAAGCAAGCATAGTAGTATGAGTGAGCCTACTTATTTCTAATCTTGTTTTTTAACCATTAGCATGGACCATGGACATGGTTTTTTATGCCATTAGCATGAGTCCTCTATAACATACCTTATGTCCTTGTATGTGATTGGATGTTAAAGCTGAAATAATGATGATTATTGTTATACTCGATATATTATAATGATGATAATAAACAGGGTTATTCATGCTTCACATACTAATCCGGATATAAATAATTATTATGTTGTGTGAAGAGAATGACGCTTAGAGCATTTTTTTGCCAGCTCATATAAACAATGATCACAAGGAGTGGTCATTGAAATCTTTCTCTTAGATCTTAGTCTATACACACGAACGCACTGGTCGTTGGCCTAAGACCTGACTAGGATTGAAACAATTTTTTGTCACATATTTGAGATCTTTCGTGATTTGTCGCGTTATGGTAAGTAATTTACATGGGGTGCCAACATGAAAAATGCTCTAAGCGTCTTCACACTATATTCGTTTTAATATAGGTATAGGTATGAACCATGAATCACCTGGGGGCCTACTCAAGATGCCATCGCTAATTATCGCTTACAAAGTTCGATAACAAAATGTATAGGATTTGACATATGGTACGCTAAATGACATACCAAATCGCGATCATTTAGCGTAGCTTATGTCAAATCCCATACATTTTGTTATCGAACTTTGTAAGCGATAATTAGCGATGGCATCTTGAGTAGGCCCCCTGTATATAAATAGGTATTTACTAAGGAACGGCAACGCAGCCGCGGCTGATGTGCGATATGTAGGCAAAAATTTGCACCAACATTATCGGCTAGATAAATCCATATTTATGGACATTATCTTATCTATCGGATGTACACATAACTCATTGCAATCACTTCCAATTTTCAATATTCACCAGTAAATACGGAATTAATGCTGAATGTGATTGTGTTAAGGCTTTTATATTGAAATAAGCGATTTTGTTGTTGTTGTCTGAGGGCTGTGCTTTAGTTGTGAGTTACTTCTGTGGGTATAACTTGAGATCATGGATGATGAAAGCGATGCTAATATATCTGACGCAACTGGCTCTTCATCGACGTAAGTGTTGAATTTCTAATTCCTACAGACACCCAGCTACAGCGGCGGCTTTACCCATTGCGAGTACCCGGCCGGCAGGTCTTTGCAAGGCCCTTTGTCCTATGGAAATTTGTTTTTTATTTTATTTATTTATTTATTTATTTAATAATTTATGTACACACACAAAAGAAAAAAACAATAGAAACTTAAATTAAGACACAGAAATTATGTACAAAGGTGCTACTTATCAAAATTTGGAATTTCTTCCAGTAGACCTAACAAAGGAAAAACTTAAATTTAAACAATTAGGCGTGTACAACATACTTCAATAGTTGGTAAGAAATATATTATATAAGTATATATATATATATATTTAAATACGAATACATAAATAAATAATACTATAACATACTAATATATAATCATTACTATTGTACATACATATTATACATAATCATTAAAATAGACTAATAAAAATTAAATATATTTAGTTTAAATCGGGGTTGGCTGTCAGGCTAAATTATGATAGTGTTCACGCAATTTTTTTTAAACAGTCTAACGGCCGAATACTGAAACGTTAATCAAGTATAGCAATCAGCTGAATAGCGCTTAACTGTAAGCAACACTCACATTTAATTGGCATTCACAAACGCTACTCAACCAAGTTCTGGGTACACTCAGCTAAGTGGACCTGTAAGGCCCATAGCACACGGCGTATTTTAAACGCGCTGACGACGCGCAGAGAACGCGCCTATACGCGATTCAAACGAGATTGGATCGCAACCTTGTAATTTAAGCACACGGGGCGATTGTAAAACGTTCCTCTACTGCGCGTATACGCGCAGATACAGCAGTACAGACGCGCTGTAGTCGCTCGTAGCTTTTGCGTTTTGATCAGAGACTCCTCTTCTTCAGTTGTACAATGGCGTCGGTTGAGACAACACTGCTTACGTTGGCTTTAGTACTTCTTTTAAAAAGTAAAAAACGTAAAAAAAAGCGAATTTATTGGATAGACCCATTTACGAGTGAAAAAAGATTGGGTGGTCATTATCATACAACTTTTAAAAAATTGTTAGTACATAGAAGATGGAAGAAATTTTATAATTGTTATCGAATGTCATATTCGTCATTCCAAGAACTTCTTTCGATTCTAAAACCTGAGTTAACTCGTCAAAATACAGCAATGAGATCATGTATATCGGCAGAAGAACGTTTGCTCATCACATTGAGGTAAGAAAACAACTAGTATTTATTTATTATGTATTTATTTATTTATTGACCTGTTACATTTTAAAATCAACCGTAAATTGTTATAAGTGCACTTAGATTATGAATAAGAGAAAAAGATTTATTCAATATCATCATACATGTCAGATATGATGTCGGAGTCATTTGTAACCGATTCATTGCTATCCAAATTTTGGAGTGAACTGACAGATTCATTTCTTGGCGCTGATTGATTACTTGGATATTGTGGCTGAAATTCAGACTGATATCCAGATCCAGACTGATATCCAGACTGGTATCCATACTGATGTTCATATTGAAATGCACCTTGGTATCTATTTTCATTTAATGTCCTCGATGACTGTCCCATATTTTTATATTTACGAATTAAATTTATCATATCAGCTTTGGCCTCTAACTTAAATTCCTCTTTGATAGCAGAAAAATCTTTAGCCAACGAAACTAAGAACAGTTTGTCGGGATTTTCAGATAAAATTGTATTATTTGCTTCCTTAGACTGTTTGAGATTTGCTGTCAGTGCTTCATACAATTTGTCTTGTGGGTCTTCATGTTTTGGAGTCTTTTTAGACTTCTTTGGTGAATGTGGTTTTTGAAAATCACAGTCTTGGTTATTCCGCAGTGCTGCATCATCATTTTGACTTGGAGATCTTATTTCGTAAAGCGGGTCTAAAAAAGTTAGCAAATTGGAATATATGTAGGGTCTTCTAGGTTTAGCTCCAGATCCACTGGAACAGTTATTGTTCTTCGCTTTGTCTCTTTTATAAGCGTCCTTAATACTCTTCCATTTTCTTTGAAGTTCAATGACTGAAAACGATAAATAATGTTAATAGTTTAGTTGTTTTTTAGGTTAATTTTAATTCATTTGAAATAAGTAGTTGTAGGTTTATTTTAATTAAAATATGTAAAATTTACGATAATAAGTGATTTTTAATAATGTTATTCTTTTCAGGTATTTAGCTACGGGTTGCTATTTCTCAGATATTCACTATGACTTTAAGTGTGGACAAACGACGGCAGGCATTATAGTCCGTGAAACAGTGAAAATAATATGGGATAAATTAAAAAACATCTGTATGCCAGAACCAACCGAAGAATCACATCTAAAAACTGCTGAAGGATTTATGAAATACGCAAATTTTCCCAACCTACTTGGGGCTATCGATGGGAAACATATTAGAGTTATAAAACCTCAACATAGTGGATCAGAGTATTTTAATTATAAAAAATATTTTTCCATCGTATTGCTAGCAATATGTGACGCAAATTACAGATTTATCGATATAGATGTTGGATGCTATGGAAAAGCTGCAGACTCAACAATACATGAATTTAGTGAATGGACCAAAAAGATAAGGCAAGGAAATTATAATATACCAAATGCGAGACCAATATCTAATAATGGGGTACCAATACCATTTACGTTTGTTGGAGATGAAGGCTTTGCATTATCTCAACATTTACAGAGACCATATGCTGGAAAAATCTTGCCACGGCAGAAAAGAATATATAATTACCGCTTGACACGTGCCAGACGATACATTGAATGTACATTTGGTATATTAAGCAACAAATTTAAAATCTTTAATCGGCCACTGAACGTTAGCGTGGACTTCAGTGTGGCTATTGTGAAAGCCTGTTGTGTACTGCATAATTTCATACGTGAACGTGACGGTTATAATTTTCATAATTCTTTGAGTGTAGCTGGTTTTGAAGATCCTCCTGAAGATGCAAGTTTGATTTCGATTGGTGCAAGACGGTCACAGGGACAACTAAGCGGAACTATGATACGAAATATGTACGCTGACTATTTTATTAGTGATGAAGGTGCAGTACCATGGCAAGATTCTAAAATTTAGGGTACCTACCTAATTACATTTTCTACTGTTTTACTGTTCTATGCACCGTCGAACTATAAACTATAATACATTATTTTTAAATAAATATAAGAAATCTTACCTGCCAGGTTTTTTTCCTTACTGGTTTTTTCATTGAAATTGTCATAAAAAATGTGGCACAATTCATCCCAAGCATTTCTTTTTAACACTTTGTTTGAATATTCGGGCAGTAGTGAATTCCATGTAGCTGGACGATTGTTTATTTCTGTTATAAAGCGGTCGGTGTCGAAGGGTTCCATTTTAAACGAAATACACGCGCAGCACACAATAAAACCTTATTGCAACTGAGGCGCGGGCGCAGTGGTGGCGTGAGCACCCCCACCCCCTCTGCCCGTACTCCGCTCCTTTGTACGCGCGTTTGTACCGCTTCAAATGCACGTATACGCGCTTCATGCGCGCGTTTCTATTATCAGTGCAAACGCAACTATCAGCGTTTACGGCGCCGAAGAAGCGCGTTCCTGAAACGCGCGTCGTCAGCGCGTTTAAAAAACGCCGTGTGCTATGGGCCTAAGTAGCTGTTAAATATTTACGCCATGGCAACATTCACATTATCTCGTTTTACGCAACATCGTCTAATTGTTTATTATTTACTGCCTTACACAGTTAAGCCAAAACAGTAAAAAATCATATATATTTTTATTTTTACTCATCAATATATTTAATTAATTAGGTTTTAATCAATTAAACCACAAATTTTTGGCAAATAAAATAAAAATATGGAAAACCTAATGTAAAAACCAGCAACGACATTGTCTTAGAACGGAACACTTTTGACAAGTGAGTGATACTGCTGAGCCCGCGATTTTCAACAAATTTAAAACATTTTTCAAAGAAATTTCCAATTTTATTATGGGGGAAAAAAAGAAACGTGGATCTAATTATACAGTGGCGGAAAAGAATATACTGCTGGTTAGTATTAGTAAAAATGTGAGTATATAACAGTATTTTGATTAGTAACAAACTTGTTTTTGATTATATAAACAAACTTTTCTAGATATCAACACCTAATAGAGAATAAGGAAACAAATTCTAGTATGATTTTAAAGAAGCGAGAGGCTTGGGTAATGTTTGCAAGCAATATAATGCTGTTGCTGCTAGTGGGTTCCGGACATGGCTGCACCTCTATGAGAACCTCAAACAGCGGTCTAAGAAGAAAAGGAAATGTAATAATTCCCATGACAATACATAATACTATCACATACACATAACAATTTATGTTATGTGTATTGTGTACATATAGTTCTATTTTGTATCTCTAAAATCACATTTATATACTTTCAGCACCTTCAGTTTTATGGAAAACAAATAATATTAAAGAAATTCTAACTAAAGCTTCAGTAGATAAGGTTGGTAATTTATGTAAATGTACCAGTGTAAAAAAAGATTTTAAGCACTACCTACTTACATAAATTTAACAAGATAATTTGTGTTTTACAATGGTGGGTCTTACCAAAGCACACTTATACAGACAATAATAGCATTGAACAGACTGGGGCATCTCCTGATATATTATACGAACCGGTGGTAGGTCATCATGTAGGACAATTCTAAAAGTGTTAGTAACTAACCTATTTGGAAATAAAAGAATTTTCATTTTTCATTAATTTATATTTCGTTTTGATTTTAGATTATGAAGATAGTAGGATAGTAACATACAACATTACCATGCCAGGAAGAAGAGGTTCATGCACTGTTATATCCAACCAAACTAATTATATTTTAGTTACATAATATTATGTATTGACATAAACATTTAATGCTTTTTAATGAATTGAAACCAATGACTATTTTAACTAGTTTCTTACGCCGGTTCTTCTCGCCGGCTAACCTATTTGGAAATAAAAGATTTTTCATTTTCATTTTTTTCATTTGCAATTATTAAATATATTATTGCATGGTAGCGGTGTAAATTATAATTTATTTATTTCCATGTCTGGAACCTTTAAGTAGTTTGCATACTTGCAGAACCAAATTTTTGTGGTGTGAGGGGGTGTCTGTAAGCATTATTTATTTGTAATTAATAAATATTTTTCTCAGAACAAGTAAAACCTAAATTTATGGTATCAAACAACATTAAATATCAATATTTTAAAGCAAAACTACATAATGCAAAAATTTTAAAAAAGTATTTAATAAACAAGAATAATATGGAAATAAACAAAAGATTGAGATTACATAAGATGCAATCTTCTAAGAAAAAATAATGTGTAGTTATTATTTTGTATGAATTTTGATATAATAATAAAAAAATAGGTCAGTACCTATTTGTTAAGCTCAAATTATTTTGTTAAGTTGTTGATATTTGTTAAAAATATATTTTATAACAAGGATTTCTAAATAAATATTCTGTTTAAATTGTAAAATGTGTATTAATTAGCATAGATCTCACAACAAATTTTTGATTAACATTTAAGCCAAATGGGTTGTGGTTCCTCCTCTTCAACATTCTGAAGTGTCGGTTCTTCTATATAAAACATCCTGTCTGGATAAAGCTATATTGTGTAGCACTGCACATGCCACTATGATAGGAGGAATATTGTTTATTTTAAGTCCTAGACCATTCTGCAAACAGCAAAACCTCCTTTTCAACACAACAAAACGCCGTTCAACTGGATTTTTTGTGCTTATTTGTGAACGGCTATATGGTGCTTCTGCAGATATTGTCAAAATCACCTCTTTCTAGCTGAGCACACAATGGTGATTCATTAAATATAGTACAGTCATGTACTGATCCAGGCCATCTTGTGACTACATTTCTGATCCAGTTCTGAATCACACATCATTTGGACATTTACAGAAAAGTAGCCTTTCCTATTTTTATACAGTTCAGATTGATCTCCCCCTAAAACAAGCATAACATAAATTAAATATTAATTGAAATCAGATTTTGATTATTGATTTAGAGAAATATATATATAACATACAGACCTGGATAATTAATTTTCATATGGTTGCAGTCTATAGCCCCTACAACTCTGGGGAAGTTTGCAATACTATAAAAATCATTGCCAACTTGCAGACATTCTTGGAGTATTGGCATATTTATGTAAATCGACAGCATATTCGCTATTTTAGCCGCACAATACGATGGACAGTAGGCTGTTCGACGTGAAAAATATCGCCTATTACACGTTGATAACTGCTGGTGGCATAAAATCTTAAGGTTATTAATATTTGGTCCACTGGCTGTATTGATCTGTTTCTTCTTGTGCACGGTTTTATCAAGTTCCCGAATCCAGACTCCAAATACAATACTTTTCAATCTTTGGAAACACGGAACCGCACATCATTACGAAGCACGAAACTCCACATCATTATAGATTTTAAATGTATTCAGCTTATCAACATTTCGGCGACTCACGGACGGTCTTTCATGATCAGAAAGAGAAGATATCGACGATAAAGACATATTTTATCTATTTACAAACACTTTTTAAACCTTAATTAAAGATGTAAGAGACCTCTTGACCACTCTTAAATACAAGCGACGCTCAAGTCAGTTTTGACAGCTAATTACGGTTGAGTGACGTTCCAGTATACGATTTTTTCACTGAGTAACGCTCATGCGGAGTTTAAGTGTAACTTATTTCATGGTTCTCTTAAATCTAAACCTCCTTGGGGAACACCTGCATCAAGATGATGCCAATCAGAGAGATCATTTTTATATTAGGTCCTTACATATGAAATTGGCGTTTTGTATGGGAGGAACATGAAGGCGATTTTTTCATATTAAAATATATTTTATTAATCAAAGTATGTACCATTGCTATCTATACACTTTTGCCATCTTATAGGTAGTTCATTGATCCCTTTACTAAAAATACCATTCGGACGGGAATCAATGAAATCTTTGAATGCGGTTTGGACTGCCTCATCGGAATTGAAATTTTTTCCTTGCAAGAAGTTATCCAAATTTCGAAAAAAAATGGTAATCTGTTGGAGCAAGGTCCGGAGAGTACGGTGGATGTCTTAGACATTCCAATTGAAGCTCCTCTAATTTGGTATCCGTCTGTTGGGCCGTGTGTGGTCTAGACTCTAGCGTTGTCTTGAAGCAGCAGTGGCGTAGAGCGATTGACAAGTCTCGGTTGTTTAACGGCGAGCTTTTCCATCATGGTTTGCAGTTGCTGACAATAGACATCCTAACATAATACTTTGCTTGACGCGAGACGCGAGGCCCCTGCAAGAGCGAGGCTCTGGGAGTAGGCACTGTTCGCTACCCCCTAAGACCGCCGCTGCCCAGCTACTAGACTTCACACTTTATTAGCAACTAAGTATAAACATACTTTTACTTAAATCAAAATACATTGAATATATACATAAAACTTAGTGCCTTGTACAGGCGTTTGCTAAGTAATAAGATTAGTACATTTTACTTCCCTACCTACTTATTCTATAATCTAGATTGAGTATTAGCATAGACCAATTTTATAATTAATCCATGGTATTAGGTACCTACATATAGATAATTATGTAGAAAAAAATTTATGAATAATATTACCTTTGTTTTATTATCTACTTTGTGCCTTCGTGTATAAAATCAATATTGTGGACTGTATTTTATATAAATTCAGAACAGGAGAGGGATGATTCAGGTAAGAGGTCTAGGAGGGGGCCTTCTTCTAAGCAGCAGTGCCCCAACACAAAATATCAGTAACAATCTGGACCACAGACAATCTAACTAGGTATACTATAAATATAACTATATAGTTAGATATGTTAATAATTTGACGACCGCCGTAGCGCAGTGGTTGAGCGTGTTGGTGATCGAGCGAGAGGTCGCGGGTTCGAATCCCGCCGAGGGATCAAAAAGTTTTCAATGTTCCTGGGTCATGGATGTAGGTATATTAAATTTGTAATATAATGAAAATATTAAATATATGTATAGTAGATATAAATAAATTTAAATAAATTTCCGTTGTCTTGTACCTGTAACAACTTATTCGCATACTTTGCATGGGGCCAGATTGACGTGGTGTGAAGCGTCCATAGTTATTGTTAAAATAATAATAAAATAGTAGTTAAAGGTTATGTAGTAATTAAAAGAAAGCATAGAAAATGGTTCTTAGATATTTCCTTTGCTTTGTTTTTAAGTGCGAGGACAAAATATTGCTATATTTTTTTCAGGCGTTGTGCGCCAGGTGACCAAACCCAACACGAGGTTAAAGATCTTCTCTACTACAGCACATCGGGAACTAAACACTTGTATATATTCAACCACAAGGAATATCAAAACACTAAATATTTTAGGTGAGCTCTCAGGACATGAGGACACACGATAGGTAAACCTAGTTACTTATAGGGAAAACTTAGAAGTTCATATATTTATTTACTTACCTAGATCTAAAAAAAGCTCTGGAATATCTTCATAGAAGAATCTGTGATAACCAACAGACTGTGTGAAAGAATATTTACATACCTGCTTAAACTATCAGCACTTAACAGTGCAATTTTCAAGGCGACCGGCAGGCTGATTATGTATTCGCAACAGCAGTTCGACAGGCGTAAATTGTACAATTGTGTACAATATCGCTGTCACACGTATCTATACTTGAATGGGATATTGTACACAATTGTACAATTTCGAGCGGGTACCTACACATTAAGCGATTTCAAACGCGCGATTTTTCAACGCGCGCTTTGAGAACCAGGAGTTCTGTACAGACAGTGTACTCTGTACATACTCAAGCGCGCGCTTTTTCTATATCCAAAAACGCGCATCAGCAAAGCTGTGTAGCAGCTCTATCACATGTCGATAATAATTTATAATCAGATACATAATCGATTTAGGTACATAATAGGCCTACGGTTGAGGCTGTGCTCATCGCTACGATCAACGAGAATATAATAATAGTTATGAGCACGAATGTCATCGCAGTCACATTGTTGGCTGCGATAGTTGTCAATAGCGTATGGGCCTTGGGAAATACCAATTCGGCCATCATTATATATTACAGCCGTTGGAATCTTAGCTGTCACGATTTTTGCCCAAGAATTGCACTGCTGGGCAGGGGATAGTAATCACCCAGTAAGTTACATTATAGTCAAAAGAATTAAGTTTAAATGCGTAGTTCCGGTGGTCGCCAACCATTTTTAGTTTCATTAGATGAGTACTTGGAACTAACACCTCGGGAGAAATAGTTATAGTTTTATCTGCTTTTCGGAGGAATCTCACAAACTTTAAGGGGGTGGAATAAAAAAATCATGAAATTCAGTATGACGTAATTTATGGATGGCTCCTAATCGACAAAACACTTTCCTTTCGCTCTTCTTCTTTTACTTTAGGTACACCATCGCTTATAATATTATCCTGATTCCCAGGAACCAAACCCCTCCGGCTCGCAATGGAACAGAAGCCGATGTCAGCCGACTGTCCAGTTTGTTCAAGAAGTTGGGCTACGAGACTCACATCAACCACAACTTGACATACAACCAAATAATGGACATCATCCTGAAAAGTAAAGTCCATCAATTTCAATCACTCAAAACGTAGGCCAAGTTACACCCCTAATTTAATGCAAGTAAAGCGACGGGTAGAAGCAGGAAAATTTTTACTCTAGAATCTGAATGTTACGGACAGTGATTGTATAGATGTATATTGTGTTTATCGCGTGGAAACCACACATTATGTAGGCTCTAGATATCTTACCCCAAGGTCTAGTCTATCCTCATACCGAGTTTGATCAGAACCCGTTTAGTGCCTTAGGCGAGCTTGAGTAACAGGCGAGATACCTTCATATTTACATAATATTAGTAAGGAATAATTACGCTTAAATCATGAATAATAGGGTCTTTTCAGTCAGCAGCGAGGACCACAAGGACACCTCGTGTCTATGCCTCGTGGTCCTAACCCACGGTGACAAAGGGGGAGAGCTATACGCTGCGGACAGACCCTACCAGCTGCAAGACCTCACAGCGCCCTTAGCCCATGGCCATCCCAGTCTGGTCGGCAAACCCAAAATCTTCTTCGTTCAGGTAGTACTAGTTTTTAAGGCTAACTAAATAGATGCAAAGCTAACTATGATGGCAAAATGTTTGGGGCAGATAATGTTACTTTATGTGACACCGATGCCAACGTAGAATATTGATATCGTAGATAGTCAGGGTTCCCCATACATGGTTTTAACTTGATTAGTATCAAGCAAATTTTTCGTGAGAACCTTCATTTTGATGAGTCGCCCAAGAATTTCTTGGACGGAACTCTTGTTTGTGGTAGCTAACAGAGATATCAAGGATAGATTATGTCGATTTGGCGATTCCAAAATATTTATTAGTAACCTAATATTTTTTAGTTAAGTCTCAAGATTGTCATCTAAATGATCCGAAAAAATATTTGTCCGACAAAAATCCATGGTTTGATCAAAGAGTTCCCCCATCTCCAACATGTATGGATAACGAGGTCATCATGTATGATATATATTAGTAACCAGCTGATTTTCTTTATACGACTTAATTAATATTAATGTAATTTAACAGACATGTTGTCCTACAAATTGTGTGGTACGTTATCCCGGTCCTACACTCAAAAGTTTTAGTAAAAACCCAAGGGTAAAAATAATTAGTATCAAGCTGATTTTTTGTGAATAGCTTCGTTTCCATGAGTCGCCCAATAATTTCTTGGACGGAACTCTTGACTGTGGTAGCTAACAGAAATATCAAGGATAGGGTATGTCGATTTAGTGATTCCAAAATCTTTATTAGTAACCGAATATTTTTTAGATAAGTCTCAAGATAATCATTTAAGTTATCCGAAAAAATATTTGTCCTACAAAATCAGTGGTTTGATCGAAGAGTTCCCCTTAATTCTAAGGTGCGATTTCACCATTCACAACGAAAACTCGGCTTTATTAAGCTCGGCTTTATTAAACTCGGCTTAATTAAACTCTGCTTAGTTAAACTCGGCTTAATTAAACTCGGCTTAGTTAAACTCGGCTTTATTAAACTTGGCTTTATTAAACTCGGCTTTGTTAAACTCGGCTTAGTTATACTCGGCTTAATTAAGCTCGGCTTTATTAAACTCGGCTTTATTAAGCTCGGCTTTATTAAACACGGCTTAATTAAACTCGGCTTAATTAAGCTTGGCTTTATTAAACTCGGCTTTATTAAGATCGGCTTTATTAAACTCGGCTTTATTAAGCTCGGCTTTATTAAACTCGGCTTTATTAAACGCGGCTTAGTTAAGCTCGGCTTTATTAAACTCGGCTTTATTAAACGCGGCTTAATTAAGCTCGGCTTTATTAAACTCGGCTTTATTAAACTCGGCTTAATTAAACTCGGCTTAATTAAACTCGGCTTAATCAAACTCGGCTTAATTAAACTCGGCTTCATTAAACTCGGCTTAATAAAACTCGGCTTTATTAAACTCGGCTTTATTAAGCTCGGCTTAATTAAACTCGGGTTTATTAAACTCGGCTTTATTAAGCTCGGCTTAATTAAACTCGGGTTTATTAAACTCGGCTTTATTAAGCTCGGCTTTATTAAACTCGGCTCTCAGTAAGCGCGTTTATAATTCTCGTTTTATGTCAAACGGATTTCACCGTATTTTTAAGAAAAGCTTGGCTTACGAAAGCCGAGTTCAAATAGTATAAATGTAATATATAACGAACATTAAAGTAAATTAATCAAAAAATATATCAACACATTGCTATCTGTACGAGCTGTTTGACGCCATCAAATAACCGCGCTAAGCATTCAATTAAAATTAAGCAGATTCAATGACATGACTGCGACATATCTATCACGACGCGAGTGGTCTCGAGTCAACATGAAATCTATCTCCTTCTAGGCGTGCAGAGGTAAACTCAACGACCCAGGGCGAAGGCTGGAGCTGGACGGCGGATCCGCGGGCGTGACTATTTCCAGCTACGCAGACTTTCTAGTGCTTAACTCCAGTGTTGAAGGTAGGTCTAGAATGTTGTCCGCGACTAAGTGCTGGCAACTTGTACTTAGTCTTTAAAAAAATCACGTTTGTTATTGGGAGCCCCCATGAAATATTTATTTTAGTTTGTTTGAAATGATTTAACTCAAATAGCAATGGTCATTAGCGTCTACTTTAGGTTTACAATATTACTTATATTGAACACAGTTATATAATATAGTTTTTTCTCTGTGTTTTCAGTATTTGTTGTTGTAAGGACACAGAAATAAATTATTTGTGAAAATTTTTAATTAGCTATTGGTTATTGAGATAGCCTGGTTACAGACTGACGGCCAGTCATTGAAGCCTTACATCCCGTTTTTACCCGTGTGGTGCCTACGAAACCTTAATGTAGTTTGTCTCGTAAAATTGTGCTTGTACAATCTCGCAACTCGCCGGCCAAACATGGCGAGAATAGGCAACTACCTAGGATAATAATTATGACATATTATGTTGGCAGAGTCTGAAATGCTGATGAATTAAGCATTATTATTTTCAGATTACGTCTCGTACAGAAACATCAACGGCTCCTTCATGATACAGGAGTTGTGTAACGTCGTGCAGGAGTATCACAGCAGCCTGGACGTCCTCCACATCACCACGCTGGTGCAGAGGAACGTCTGCTACAACTGGTCCACGTACGCGCCCAGGGACAAGAGGATACACGACAAGAAACAGATACCGGAGACACGGCACACGCTCACGAAGATTTTCATGTTTTAAATACAAATACAAATATTTATTTTCCAAACAACAATCGGTGAACAAATCCCCACACTAGCAATGCCTTAGCTAGCCAGCACTAGCGCGATAGAGACAACTGCAACTTGGACTGAAATTACCTATTAAAAGTACCAGAACTCGAAGTTTAGGGGATTCCTGTTTCCTCCTCCAAAACTTAACCGATTTAAATATTTTTTTCTTTATTAGCTAATATAAGAAATGAGCTAGGTTCCTATTTTTTGATTTTGTTGTTTAATGTAGTCAAATCTGTTTCCTAGATGTTTAAACATAGCGGAGAGTCTGGCCATTTTTTTAGGTTTTCGAACGTCCATATCTCTTTAAATAATTAATTTATTTAAAAAAGTAAAAAATAGGGACGTACAAACAATATCCATGAATATTTAGGAAAATAATTGTTACTCTAGCAGCATTATCCAGGGAGGAAACAGGAATCCGGTAGACCCCTATTTTTGTATGGAAAAAAATTCGTGGTGTTTCCTCTTAAGGAGTTACATATTATGAGGCCCATACACAATGCATAGCGCATTATAAGTTTACACTAAGTCATAATATTAAAGTATCATAAATGGGGAAATTTATGATGATGAGGCATTTATCATAGAAACATGAAAGTCAAAAGTAAGTCTTTCTACGCTGGTACTTTCACACTCTACAGGCACATACACCTTAAAGTATTATCAATCATTAATTTTACACCTTGTATAAACTACCAATCCTATATTACAATCAAACTCCAATGCATAAAGCAGTTCCACTTAAGGTAGTCAGTCAGGCAGTTAGGCACTAGACAGGCTGATGGAATATTAGATCTAAGTGTCGAGGACGAGACACCAGCTTGTTCATTTATCACTTACTGATACCTGTACTGTTTACGTAATAATGTAAGGTTAAGGCCATGTTTCACCAAGCAATGTTAAAGTTAACGCCATGTTAAATAATATGTTATCCCTCTTGTGTATCCTGTCAATGAATGAGATGGCATAGTATTCTAACATGGCGTTAACTTTAACATTGCTTGGTGATACACGGCCTAAGTCCTGATTTTACAAACGCATTTTACGATTTATTAAACTAAAAAAAATATTTTATTAAACGGATTAAAACTTTAACATTGCTTGGTGAATCACGCCCTAATCCTTGTCACACATAAAACAACATTCTTATTAAGTAGAATTGAGTTTCAAACTACAAATTCATAAAAAGCAATAACATTTTGAAATTATTAAAAGAATATTAAAAGAACATAATTAATATCATTAAATAATTTTATTTAAAGTTCAAACAGCTATGAGTTTTTTGACTTTCCGTTCTTCATGACTTTCTGTTTTGTCTTCTTGGGACAAATGAGGCTGTTGACCTTCTCGCCGGCTATATAGAAACTTGCAGCAGTAAGGACACTGAACGTTATGAACAGAATCCGCTGCGGCCAGTCGAAATGGTCGAACACCGGGTACACCCAGGCGTTGCATGTCACGAAAATGTAAAAGGTCCAGACTGTATACGCAAAGATAATAGTGAGGAAGGCCGTGAAACCGATTGACCTCCTGGGGTACTCTCTATACGTAATAAACAGCTCGACAACTATGAATATTGCTATAGTGGTATGCATGACGTGGTTGAACAATGGGGGATAAATATCGTCCAAAGTTTCTGGAAAGATCAGTTCCCTGTCCACCAGGTAGATGCTCCAGAATGCCGCAGACACGTAGATGGCCAGAGGGAAGGCAACGGAGAACAGCACGTCTCGGATCCTATGCAGCATCGGTCTCCTCTTCGAGTTCTCATCGAGAAAGTCGCAGAGGAACGAGACCAAATGATACACCGTTTGTAGTACCTGCAAAACACAATACTTATAACCAGGGATGTTAGGAAGCTCCGTAACTTCATATCCCTGCTTTTAACGACAATGACCTTGAACGAATGTATGTATGGTGAGAAAGGGGTACCGCGATGGTATTCGACAAAACAAGAGGTTATCATCTACTTAATAATTTCATTGTGTTACATCTTCTTGCAATGTGGAATTGCTATTTTAAAAATGTAATGTTTTATTGTAAGAATTTATAAAAAGCGGCGCGGCCTGAAATGACCTGAACCTTACTGATGATTGAATAACATCATGAGAAAACCCTGTGTCTAGACACCTAAGCGTAGGAATTACCGATAAGGTACACACTTACTGGAAACCTTAGACCTTAACGATGAAGATAAATAGGGCAAAGGTTCAGACATACTGAAAGTGCATTCCAGATGAAATAAAAAAAACGTTATATTACATACTGTCTTTTATGTAGGAACGAAGGCCGAAAGAAACAGGATTGTCATTGAAAATTTTGTTAAAACGTTATTTCTTTGCAACCGGAACACACCTTCCATAAAATAAGTTGACCCACGGTCATCCATCTTTGTCTACGTAATCCGCAAATCCGTGTTTATGCTTTTAAAAGGACGCAAAAAGGAATGATAATGAAATTGGAGGATAGAGTTAGGTAAGTGCTGCAGCTCTATTAACCCCCTCCAAATTTCAATTCTACCGCAGGAGACTTATAGGCTGCTGTTTGGCAGTGTCACACACAGCCACACATTTTTTATCGACTGCGCTAGAAACAGGATAATGTTTCTCGAGAGTCGGTTTTATTGTTTTAGACGCTCTTCAGCATAAAAGGCTTGATTTTTAGATGGAGTTACTCCATGAATAAAATTAATAACCGTAAAACAAACGCATTCGGCAGATTATGTATATCTTGCAAAAGCAAAACAATAGCAACAATCGCGCGATGTTTACTAATTGCTTTTAAATTACCACTTTCTTGATACTCACCAAACACCACATGGTCAGAAACATGGAGCGCGCCTTCAAAGGCAGTTCCTCCATCTCCTTGTTGGGGAAGGGCAGCTCCACATACTTCTGGTCGTACCACAGCACGTAGGAGTTTATCACACCCACCGACAGGTGGAATAGGGGCTTGAACATCTTACTTAATATAACTAAGTTGTAATAACCGTCCGCTCGAGATCACAACCACACAGTCAGTAAGAATACAATTGGACGTAGAGACGTTAAGCGTAGTTTACACTATCCGATTCAATTATTACATGACTTGACTTAGGCCCGTATAAATAAAACAATCCCAAACCCAACCTCACCCTGAGAACCTATTTGACAGATAAAAAAACGACTTTTAAAAATGAAGAATTTTAATTATGTTACATACTTTAATTTTTTTCTTTCTTAAAACGTAAAAATAAAGATTATAAAAATATACATTTATACTTATTTTATTGGTTCCTGTAATCTATAATACGAGTATAACGGTAAAAAAAGAAAATAAATTAAAGTACTATGTAACATTAATAAAGTTGTTCACTTTTAAAAGTGAAACGAAACGTTGTGATATCTGTCAAATAGGTTCTCAAGTGAGGTTGGGTTTGAGATTATTTTATTTATACGGGTCTGTGAAAGTATTATGAATATTATTTATGGGGCGTTTCAATGACCTATCTGATTGCAATAAGATCGCTACAAGGTGATAGGGGATGTCGAATTGTACGGCGAATTATCTTTTCTTGTAGATGTTAGATTGGTTATTGGAAGGAAGCATCATTAGTGATTCACAATTGGTATACCTACGTACTTGGCTTTACCTAATTGATTAATTACCTTGTTTCCTTACAATTGAATTACTGTTTTATGTGGTTTTATACACTTGTTCTATTTTTTACATTTAAGTACCTAATTTCATTTTCATTTCAATATGACGGACCTACCTTTGTCGGCATGGAATAGATTTGGTAAAATTTGGTATGCTTAATTCAGGCTCTGGACACGTAGGCTACTTTTTACTTTTCTTCCGAATAAATTGACTTTTGATTATTTTGATTCTCAGTCGATTGATATGGTCGGGAGTACAAATATTTACGATCTAACGATTTCCTTTATCCTGGTTAGTTTCAAAGCAATCCACCAAATAAAATACCAAAAGACGTTGAGATCGAACTGTTCTCGATTGTGTTGGGACTCGGGAGTAAGCCTGCTGGTTTTTTTTCATTATGGGAAGCCCTTTATGCGTGTAATAGGTGGGATTTGAGAATTTGGAGACAGTTCAAAGGGTAAGTGAATACAAATTTTTCCACTAATAAGTTTAAGAAAGTAGTCGTGACGTTTTTTTGCAAAAGCTTGTATTACTATAAAGTTAATGATTATATAAATGATAGCACCTTGGGAATAAAGTAGCCCTAGGCAACTTATATGTAGAAGGTAATCTCGTATTTAGTTTTAGTATTGACATATTTATATGTAAATTTATACTATTTTTTTTAAAGATATATTTTCCATCTTTTTGGTAAAAGATTTGGAAGAAGAAAGACCCCATGCGAGTTTCTTACGCCGGTTCTTGTTGCTGGGCTAGTTCCCGAACCGGTGGTAGGCAACATATAGAAACGACGTTCAGGAATCATTTTTTGTAAAGTTTACTCTGAATTAAAAATATTTGATTTGATTTAAAAGGAATGAATTTGGTTTGCCGGTACAGTGTACACTCGCTCAATGTCGTGTAGGTTATCAATGCCTTAACAATTATCTCACAAGAATTACTTAATATTGTAGGTCAGCGGTCGGCAGCGCAATTCTTTGCGGCCCGCGAAGGTAAAATGAAAATTGTAGAGCAGTATAATATTATAGGGTGTTCCGTCCACTTCATTCTCTTTGTACGACCGATATTCGGACGATTTTTCCTTCGTTATACTGAAGAATATAAAGGGTAAAACGGTCATTCTCCAGATCGGCGTTATTTGCCTAATTACCGTAACCGTTTTTTTTTCTACTAATCTGGATTAAACACACTGAAATATAAAACTAATGAAAGATACAAATACAATAATTAATGAGGCATGCAACAGTTTAGTATAGTTATTGAGATAATGAGACTTAAAAATTGTATGGGTACGGTAATTAGACAAATGTAATATTTAATGTTACGGTAATTAGAAAGAGTTATTTATTATATCTAAAAGATGATACATCTGATTAATAAGTTCTACATAATATTATGTAATTATAACTAAAGATCGGGTAAAACTAGTTAATTTAAACAAACATAGTTTTATTTTCGCAAATAATATTTATTTGAATAATAAGTAGGATCTACCAAAAAAATAAAAGTTTAAAAAACTTATAACCCGACTTCGGAAAAAACAAGAAAACAAATTCAATTTGAAATCCAGAAATGTATAGGTACAAAAATGGTCAAGGTAGGGCCGTGGTCGGACCTGCTAGCAAAATCGATTGATATCAATTGCTTGATACATCAATTGCGCATTACAGCTTAACTTTCTCATTGCAAGTAGATCTGGTCTTGAGGAACTCCAAATGACTTGGTGGACTTTCATTGTGCCCTTATACTACCACTGGAACCCTTGAACCCTTATAAAACGTATTCATTTTTCATACAACGGTAATTAGAAAAATACGGTAATTAGAAAAAGTTAGATTTTCTTAAAAATTTCAAAAACCAATAAAGTTTGCAAAAACTGTCTTGAGATAACTTACGTAGGTCAAAGTACTGTCTAGATTTATATGAGCATCTTAGTTCTATTTTAAATTTTAAATATTTAAATAAGAACAACGGTAATTAGAAAAGTCTATTACCAAAGCTACGGTAATTATATACTTACGTGCTTCACTGGCGGCACACAAACATTTACGACCTGTGATGGCTGTCGGGCCGTGGCACACACGGAGGTGTCGCGACACGTGCGGCAGTGATGTCCCAAATCCTGTTGCTTTGGAGTGTGCACCCAAGAACAGTGTGGGTTACGGTAATTAGAACATTCGATGGGACACGCTATTATTTCAGGATAATTATTTATAGACTGGACCTATTAAGTCGATATTTTTTTATGCGATACACGATCCTTTGTATTGTTTAGAAAATTAATTGGATTAAAGTAAATATGTACGTAAAAAAAATTACAGGGAAGTTTTCAGATCAAGTTGATGTCGGGACACGTTACGGTAATTAGAAAAAAGTGCTTTTTCAACGCAACTTAAAATAATTTAGTCTTAATCACTTAAAGCAGAAGCCTATATTTTTGTTTACAGCTAGATACGGATGCTATCTATCAAATAAAAAGAAAACATAGATGAATATGACAATAATACAGAGTAGACAAGCCCGGGACACGTAAAAATTTATTACCGGAGAATGGCCGAAAAACGTTCACAAGTCTGTATGTCATAAAACATACATATTTCACATGTTAAGAAAATAAATATTTAATTATAGTAACTATAATTAAATATTGACAACAACAACAAAAACATGATTTAATAAGTTAGACAATTAAAAACATATACTTAAAGTAAATAATTAATATACCCTTTTTTGACGCTGAGAAATGCTTTTAAGTATTCCGTGGGGGATATTGGTTTCCCTTCATGGTTATGTAGGATGCGTCCGAAAGATGGTAAATGGACGCAGCCCTACCCACTACAACTCGGCGGTACTGCGACTTCACCGCCGCTGACGAAGCCACAGGGACTACAAAACATCCGTGACTCCGTAAATAATTAATATACCTACAACCGTCTTCAACAACATACGAAATTTAGCCAATATTAATGAATTGTGGATGCAGCCAAATCCAATAAAACTCGGCGGTACTCCGACAGAACCGCCGCCCACGGAGACACGGGAAATATAATACAGCCGCGACTCCGTCGACGGGCAGGTTGTAAAAGTAGGGGTTGCAGGCCCTTCTCATTGGGGGAGCCAATATTAATCCTGGGTCTCAATATTAGTGTCAATAGTTGTATCTTAATAAACGCAAAAGGTTGTTATGATTGGATGGATTTTTGTTACTCACACATAAAATGTAGTTTACAGGCTGGACACATAGGCTATTTCGTACCGCAGAAAAAGGTACGGTTCCGCGGAATTTTTGACGAAGTACCGGGATACATGTAGTAGATAATAATGGTACGCAACCACGAACCCTTCGTTTCCAACTCGCACTTGGCCGTTGATTATCAGTTGAGAGCAAAGTTACAGGATGTGCCGTCTGGTCAAGGCGGGGTCAACTCTTACTTACTTAGGGTCAGCACACACCGCGACGCGGTGACGCATTTTTATAAACACGCTTTTATAAGGTTTGGTTGTATGTATCAATGAAGAATGTGTAACGGAATCTTTAACGCAATCAAAAAAAGATCAATTTGAATTTTTGAATACGTAGGACCAATACAAATAAACGTGTTTCATTTTTGATTTCTTAACGAAGCGATCGGAGATTGAACTTTATTTACTACACAAACTTTAACGTTTTTTATGTATTATTTTTTTAATTACGCGATAGAACATTGTACTTTATTTACTAAACAAGCGGATACGCAATGAACGGGAAACGTATATATTTTATTATAATGGCAAAATATTAGAATTTACCGGTAAATGTTAGAAATAAGGTTATTAATTTGGGGCTCTTTTTATAATAATTTTTGTAACATCTACTGAGTGCAGTTTGGGAATTTTTTCTTTTTTTTTCTGTCTTTTTTTCTTTCTTAACTAACCTAACCTAACTTTACCGTAGGGTACTAGGGTATAAACAAGCCGGGAGTCCCACATACCCTTCGACCCCCGGGGGGTTGCGTAATGCATGCGATTGCGACATAAAAAAGGGTAAAAGTTTGATATTATTGATTTTTCGGGATTATCTACCAAAGGGGATTGTCCACTTTGTATAGACACTTTGGCCATTCGTGGACAATTAATTAAGCTAATAAAATGATATAAATTAAGTACTTCATATCAGTAAAAAGGAGAATACAAGCCTAGTTTTGTGTCAGACTTTATATTTAGTTAGGTTTTTAGGTGTTATTGAAAAATGTAAACAATCAAATAAAACAACATACTTTTCATGAATATTTTATTATTCTGCTTCATAGGTTAGTAGTACATGATCAAGAAACTGGGCAGGTGGATTAATATGCTCTTGATACCTTGCCCAGCCTATAAACCATAAAATGGTCATAATATGAGCGCAGCAACCTACTGTTATTATTCCAATTATTATAATACATAACCTTTAATTATTGCAATTGCATAGTGGCCCATAAAGCTCCCACTATGCAATTGCAATAATAATATTTTATTCCCTATCTCCTTTCATTGTAAAAAGCCAAGTAGCAATATCTCACACGAAAATAACATTCACGAAAACAAAGCGAATGACGTTGCATATTTTGACATATCGTATTTGCATTGCCATAATATAAAAAAGTTATTGCTTTTAACCGTCACTGATTTTAAGATTTAATATTAAAGAAACTATTTAAATAAATTCCATTCTAACAACAGTAAACTACTTGCGAATTTTTAAAGTGTATTATAACATTCAAATAAATAAAAATAGCATCAAACAGAGGCATGACTATAATATTAAAATCAATTAGTTGATTTCTCGGCGCTTGACAATGGTAACACTGGAACCATTTGCCGACTTCCGAACATGGAAATTCAAACTAGAAACTATAAATAATTGTGTTTTTTGTTGTGTTTATTTACACAATTTGTTTTTCAAATAAAATTAACAATAAATAAATAAAAATATCCATTAAGTTAGTTTTTTTATAACGTCGTGTTCACGGATGGCCAGAAATGGACAATGCCCTTTGCAGCGGGTTGATAAATAAGGTTTCACAAGTTGCAGTAACACATTCATGTTGTGTAATAAGGCTCAATTTTCAATTGCCATGTAACGCATTCGCTGCGTCTCGTGCGGCGTGACGCGTCTCGGTGTGAACCGCTTGAGTAGACTTTTGGTTATCTTTGTTGATAAGGCGGTGCGATGCGATACACTCACCGTTTTGGCCGATTAATCTGGAGTTGACTTTGTTGAGACCCAAATCATTTGAACAACAATAATTAAAACAAAACGATAATTTAAAAAACCGACCTAGTCCGATTCGGACTCGAAGGGCCCCGTAAAATGCAAAAAACACGTTTGTCGTATGAGAGCCCCCCTATTTATTTAATTTTTAGTATTTGTTGTTATAGCGGCAATAGAAATACAAAATCTTTTTGCTACAAGGTGGCCACGAGTGAGTTTCTTACGCCAGTTCTTCTCGCCGGGTTAGTCCCCGAACCGGTGGTAGGTCATCATGTAGGACAATTCTAAAAGTGTTAGTAACTAACCTATCTGGAAATAAAAGATTTTTCATTTTCATTTTCAAAATCTGTTAACAATTAATTAGGTGACAGTGGGACGTTCAATGGCGTTATGGGAACAGCGGTAATAGGGTCCCGTTTTTTACCCTTTGAGTACGGAACCCTAAGAAGTAAAAAACCTAAATGAGTTTTTTTAAATATTTAATTTTTGAGTTATCTTTTATGGTTTTTTTAAGTGTCCCTCTTACACGCAATAAACACGAATCTAACGACGCCCCTCGAGCCAAACTATTATACAGGCTGATTCATGGGTCACATAAGAAGAATATTGTGTGAAGAGAGTGACGCGTAGAGCATTTTTTGTTTTGGCACCTCATATAATAATAATAATAATAAATCTTGTCTTTTCTCTTTTCTTTTATGAAAATGAATTGCTGTTTCATTATTCTCGCTGAAACTCGAGAACGGCTGAACCGATTCGGCTATTTTAAAACTTGAAATATTCATGGAAGTCCAGGGAAGGTTTAAACGGTTTCTATGCTCAAGTGGGCAGGGGTAAACTAGTTAATAATAAAACAAAAAAAAATCAAAGGTCTGAAATGACCACAAGGAGTGAATCCTACTATGCTGGAGCTTGCTGACTCCTAGTCTATACACACGAACGAACTGGTCGTTGACTTAATACCTGACCAGGATTGAAACTCATCTTTTTTGTGACTTTTGTGGAGATATTTAACCACGATTTGTCGCGTTATGGCAAGTAATTTATATAAGGTGCCAAAACAAAAAATGTTCTACGCGTCCTTCTCTTCACACTATATTCGGCTTGATATATGAACCATGAATCAACCTGTATAACCTTCTGGCGCAGTCGGGTAAAAAAATAATCATTATACACACAATACAATACAATGGAATAATCATGTAATGTAATCATTATCCTTTTATTAAGATGGTTGTTTTTCCACCGTACATTAAAAAATATTAATCAAGACAACAACATTATGAAAAACCAATGCCTCAGTGGTTAGATGAAGGTCGCGGGTTCGAACTTCGAACCCAGCCAAAGGAATAATAAAGTTTTCTGTGTGTGTCATGGCCTCATGATCTTGAGTATAAATGTACAGTATAAAACTTATAATATTTCCGTTTTCTAGTACTTAGAACACGAGTTCTTCGAGATCTTAGCATGGGACCAGATTAACGTGATATCATATTACTATTGTTGTATGTTGAAATTAAATAATTACGCACCTAAATATCATCAGAATAAAAGGAAAAGAAATTAACGGTACTTCGTATTAAATAGTTACAGTTTAATAAACAGTTTAATAAATAGTTTCATTCTTGTGATGTTATTAAATAATAATATTCAAAATGATTATAATACGAATTGTGTAGGTATATAGGTATAATTACTACAATCTGCATACATAACAGGTATTTCAGTAGCACCAGTCTTAGTTAGCTTAATAATCTATTGTTACCTATTTTAGGTAAGATAGAGTTATATTATATAAAGTATTAGACAAAAAACACTGGGTTAAAGTTGATAACCCGGAATAATTCGTTGAAATATTTTCATATTTAATAAAATACCTAAGTTAAATTATACGCTTTAAAAGGTAACAAATCATATAGGTATACATTTAAATACCCACTTAAGTGTCTTTTTTAACTTCTTACCTTCATTTGTATGCATAATTTACATTTTTAGGGATCCATATTACGGTTTCGATGATCTCTCTAGCGCAGCTCAGGGTGAGCGCGTCGGTGCTCAATAGGTCGCGGGTTTAAATCCCGTCGAAGGAACAAAGAAAAAGTTTTCTGTGTTCCTGGGTTATCATGTAAATTAATATTAGTGTATTATTATAATAAACTAGCTGACTCGTGCCCACTTCGTTGAGCATTCAAACAGCATATTTTCTCACCGTTTAAACCTTCCTTGGATTTCCACGAATATTTCAAGACCAAAAGTCAGTTCAGCCGTTCTCAAGTTTTAGCGAGACTAACGAACAGCAATTCCCTTTTATATATAATATATAGATTAAATGTGTGTATAAAGTATAAAAGTATGAAATATATTTCCATTGCCTAGTACCTGTAGCACACGTTCTTTGGATACTTAGCAGCGCTGGACCTCTATAGATAAAAAAAAGTAAGCACTATCATGGACAAATGTCTATGGTACTACCAATAATAGACTAATTGGTTCGGTGTTACATAATATAAAGAAAACGTTTGCTCTGTACGTCTGTTCGCTCTTCTAAATTTTTTCGTACAATTGTAGATTTATGATTAATTTTATTGAATTGATGATTGTGTAATGTGTACCTATCTATATATGTATATTAAACACTACACTATTAACTTTTCCTTTCTAATAGCTCCTGGTTCCGTTGACATTTCAATAGTTACGGAACCATCTATGGGCTTGTCCAGACCCACTCTTGGTTAGGTTATTTATTTAACAGACCGGAAAATGAGCTTACCGGACGCCCAGGGTCACTGCACCCAAAACAGAGAAGTTACAAGTGTGTTTCAGGTGAAATTTATCTCTATGACTATTTATCAAACCTACCTCTACCAAACATTACAAAGTATGCTATATCCCATTCAACGACTATGCTAAAGGACGTTCAGTCAAGACGTTAAACGTTACATTAAATAACTTGACGAGTTGTCCTTTGGTCATTTAATTAAATGTTGTCATTTCATAAACGCGCTAGTCGTTTAATTAAACTGCTGATTCAATCAGATGACTGCGACATAATATATTATAGTATCACATTGAAACGTAGTATAGTGTACGCAAGGGACGTTATTTCATGATTTATAACCCCTCCCTGTCCTCTATCTGTGAGACGGGAGACCAAAGGCGTCTCGTCTACATGGCGTATTTTGCAACTTTACCTCCCGGTTTCTCGAATGCTTTGGTTCCAATCGTATGTCAACTGATCAGTGTCTTTGGTGAATTGACCTTATCTTTGGACCTTATTTTAGCCATTCTTGCAAGTGCGAGCGTGTCCGTTCCTTTCTGTTTGATACCTACCAATCAGCGCTTAATATGACTTTTTGATTTGAAAGCCATGTTAGTTGATCATATGAAAAATCATATGAAAACTCGATTTAAATGTAGACAAAATTTGCAGAAACGTAAACGATGTTATCCTAGTTTTTATCTACTTTGTGCCCTGGGTCTTATCTCACTTAGAATACAGAAATTTTTACACTCGTGTCACCTACTCGCCAAATATTTGTTCAAAATCATTGACGTCATACAAAGCCGTAACTCTGACATCTATATTAATATTATAAAGCGGAAGAGTTTGTTTGTTCAAACGCGCTAATCTCAGGAACTACTGGTCCGATTTGAAATTTTTTTGTTTTGTTGGATAGTCCATTTATAGATGAAGACTTCAGGCTATATAATATTACGCTGCGACCAATAGGAGCGAAGCGACAGTGAGAAATGTTGCAAAAACGGGAAAAATTATTTGGACATTCGTTGCGTGCGATTCATAAACGGTTTAAGTTCCTCAAACAATAAGTATGAAACAATAATTCCTTTTCAACCGACTTCAAAAAATTGAGGAGGTCCTCAATTCATCTGTATTTTTTTAATAATCATAATAACCAAAAACCAACGGGAGCAATCAAAAGATAATCGCTATAGTGTTTCCGACAACCACGCGAACGAAGTCGCGGGCATACCGCACAGTTAGTAATTTAATATTCGTGTTGATGACAGCTACAAACTCTGACGCCTTAAACTTTCGTTCCAATATTGAGGTTTGGACAACAATACCTTATATCGCCATTACCGGATATCGGCTAAGCCCAAACCTCGTCTAATAAGCACGATGTTGTACGAACTTGGTATGATGAACAGTAAATCAATAAACGTGGACCAGCAATTTTCCTGAAATCATTACCTAATCACCTTACCAGACATAACTGGCATAAAAATAGGCCTTTGCATCCGTTAAATTGGATGATTTATACAGTGTACTGTACTGTGACCGCGACTTCGTTCGCGTGGTTGTCGGCAACACTATCGCGGTTTTTGTTATTATGATTATTAAAAAGGAATAATTCTTTCATACATATTTTTTGAGTAACTTATACCGTGTTCGGTAAGGCCTGATCAAAAGACTATAGCAAAATCGAGTATTTAGGTTTTGCTTCCGTAAAGATAGGCGATTCATATTTTAGGATTGTGACGAATTGCACAGACTTTTTGAATATACACATACATAGCTGTTTATCTTTATATATATCGAGAAATATATTTATATATTTCATGAGTGGACAGCCAATTTAGCCATGTCCTTTAAAACCTACTTTGATACTTTTCCTACATAATATGTTCACGATTTTTATTACATTATACAATACAGCAGGCTTACTCTCGACACAATCGAGAATTGAATCAGTTCGACCTCAACAGCTTTTGCTATTTTATAGGGTGGTTTCATTTGAAACTAACCATGATAAAAAAAATCGTTACATTGTAACTTTTTGTACTTCCGACCGATCAGTCGACTGAGAATCAAAATATACAAACGTCAAATTGTTCGGGAGTTCGGGAATCTGATTCAAAATCGAATTAGTTTGGAGAGTAAGGCCCCAGATCCATACGTTTATCACTTACTTTCAAAACTTTTTGCTATCTCTGCAGGATTTGAACGCTGTTTTTCGTCATGTTCAATTTGATCGAGCTTATTAAAACTCCAATTTAAATTACAAAAACGGCGAGGTGTGAGTCGCAACGCCTAAATTACCATTTTAATTTACGCGGGGCGGGTTGGCCGATAAAAATCCATTCGGAACGAAACACAATTTGTCACTGGGGTCCAAATAAGATCAATTTATATGTAGGGCCGGCTCTAAGTGGTTCGTGCCGGGAATTGCAAACTAAACGCGGCCCGACATGCAAACTATCGCTTTTACCGCTTCACCCTGCAAGTTAATGTGTAAATCGGTATATGGTGAAAATATTAGGTTAACCCTTACGTATTATGGTTCGTGAAGTCTCACCAGTTCTCTCTATTATCAAAGCACAAGAGTGCTTTACTAAAATGTTTAATATTTTTTTTGTAAAAGATTACATCACGTCAAACTGGCCTCTGCTCAATTCTCGAAGAACTTGTAACGGGTACCAGACAACGGTAATATATTAAATACTAGTATACTTAAAAAATATTAAACATTTTAGTATATAACTAGCTGACCATGCCCTCTTTTGTTGTGTTGAGCGTACAAACAGTTTGTGATGAAATTCAATTAAATCGCGGAACCAGTAATGTGGAACCCGCGGAATATTATCTCACCGTTTAAACCATAACTTCCACGAATTGTTCAAGACTAAAAATAGCCTCGAGTTTTAGCGAGACTAACGGACAGCAATTTATTTGTATATAAACAGGCTTTAAAAAGAACAGTCACCTATACTTTTGAGATACGATTATACTACCTTTCCTCATTTTGGAAACGTATTTTTTTTAATGATTTTTTAAAACTTTTTACCATTTTTTTTGTCGCAAGAACGTAACTAGCGGTCAAATACAATTAAAACGATATTTAAACTAAGTGGCGCTCAAGTCACCAAGTAGAGACAGTGAAAGCCTTCAATTAGCGTGCCCGTGGGGGGTTAATGTATTGAGAATAAATATCTGTAAACCTAAACCTATCGTGGTATCCAACTCTAGCACAGCTGAATGGCGGCGGGTAACGAGACTCATTCATTGCATCCTTTGAATATCGGCAGCGGTAATCACCCGCCCCGGGTGACGGTGAAATCCGCCCGGTGGATGAGGTTGAAATATTTACTGAAAAATATCGCGTGCTATTCGATATTTTACAATTTCTTAGGAAAAAGTGTCGCCAAGATGTACCGGCTCAATGACCGGTAGAGGTCGCCCTTATAGGTTTTCGTTGGATTAAATTGCCTCAACATTAATGTACACTGTACAGTATTACAGCACGATTGAGCGGTTCTAATGTTTGAGGTGACAAACTCTGCGAATAGTTAATGGAATCAGGCGTTACTTTGTGGAAATCCATAGCATAAATTTTAAATATATTATATCTAGCAATAAAAAATATAACCACAATCTGCTAGCACATGAGTGAGTGTACGCATAGGCAATAGGCATGTGTTTGATGCACCTCTCGTACACTCGAAAGCAAAAACTTAAAAACACCACCACCATATAAGCAATAATGTTAACACGATCGTGCAAAGCCCCACACCACTATCCAGGTTGCAAGACTCGACGCGCGTTTCGCTCCGACCCCGGAGCATCCTCAGGATGGAGGAGGAGCATCCTCTGCGAACATTATAATATATTTTTATTTTTTTTAACTCTACGAACTTTACGAACGGGTGGCAACTCCATATTACATCCTAACTGTTACTTATATAACTGTAATAACACCGCTATATAATATCACAACTAAAGCAAATGTTTCATAAACCACACGGCTAACTTCCTGCGTCCCGACGCGAACTATCCCAAACTGTGTTCAATGAGACTAAATAGCTTGAAGTAATTTCGGCTTACCTTTTGTTCCGGAAATTTCTGTATGCGCTATAATAGTTAATTACGAAATCCGGCTCGAAGGACCACGTGACAAGCATAAATAAAATAATTTGAAAGGAATGGGAACTCAAAATAGGTAAAGTAGGTACAGCAATAGTTTTATTTAATTTTATTAAAATTTAAAATGTTATTAGAGATTAAATTGAGCTGGTTTTGAAAATCTGTCTTTAACTATGAATTTATGTATTTTATGTGTAGTAGGTATATTATTATACTTTATGACTGCAAAATCAAGATGGCGTAGATTTTTTCCCCTTTTCCGTGAAAGATGTCGGAGCGTCGCGATCACGTGACGAAGTGTCAAATCATCCTAACTTATAAGAAAAAGGTTGATAGCTAATATTTACTAAGATTGGCTGTTTTTATTTACCGGTTTTTACTACAAATTGTAAAATACCACCAATATCATTGGAGGTAAGTATCTTGCATCTAGATACGTCTTCTAAGACAAGGTTTAGTTCCACTAATTGTCGCGGAAGATCTTTAACGGTATGAACTCTATTGTGTATATCGACGCCATCTTGATGTTGTCCGCCATTTCGTGCCGTCGCGTGCAGGATAATGGCGTAGAAAATTGTCTAATTATATTTTACGTGCCAGACTTTTTCCAACCCATTTGAACGTGTAAGGATTTATTGTAAACGTAGGCAGTAGACATCACGTTTCTTGTTACATTGTGTCTGCTATGAAAATACCAAATTAGTTTATAAAATTTAAGGAGGTATTTTCTAATACATTTTTCTTTTTATCTTTTATTAAATATATCTTATTTAATAATTCTCGTTCTTATCCCAAAATATGAAAATTTAAAATTGATAGCATCGCTCACCGATGACATTTAAAAACGTCGCTAAAATAATACCAACAGCAAAATAAAAATACAAAAGGAGAAACAAAACATTCCTCCAAAAGCAAATTAAAAATACCGAAATTCAATCGTTTCAAAACATGTCGCAAAGCTACTTTAAAAAATTATCATAAAAATTGCTGCGGAGAATTTTTGTCAAATAAAATAATGAAATGTTCTTTCGGTAGCTGCTATTGAATTTCATTATTTAATTAATTGCAAAGAAATTTATTCTGCAACCGCTTTCGGCTTTTAGAGCGTTACCTAAAATATTGTGTTACAATTATTTTAATGAAATTTGTACCGCTGTAAATAAAGGGTCTTCCACATCATTTGCTTACACCGGCGACAATGGCTATAACTAAAAAATGAATAAAAAAAAAACTTCCGGCTTAGCGTGTAACATTTCTATCACACCTAACAAACGACCTGATGACCTTGAAGACCTGAACCGATTTCCACCAAACTTAGCTAAGAACACTCTCGACTGAAATACCTTTCAAACAAAAAATTGGATCATCCGTTTGGGAGCTATGATGCCAGAGACACCGACACCGTCGTTTTTGCGCCGGAGGTTAAAAATAGCGTCAGAACTGCCATCCATACACACTGATTGACCAGCTTTTGCTCGCGGCTTCGCCCGCTCGTATGGATTTATTCACCTTGGTGGTGGAATTAAAAAATCCTTTCCTAGTGGGTAAATCAGCTTTATTGTCATTTATTGGAATATAGTATTATCTAAGTCGGCCCTGGAGCATGTTCAAAACTACCAGTAGGTACGCGTCTTTAATCCTTAGGAGAGTTAAAAAAAACGACGAAACGTGGAGGCAAGGCCCTCCGCTTGGGTCGTCGTGACGAGAGCACTCCCGTGCCCCCAGATTAAAATTATATACAGTGTGTTTCGTCACGGACTAGCGATATTTTAACCAATCATATATGTACTTGTTATGCAAAAAAACACTAACTACTAAGGTCTAGTCTCCTTCGCCTCTATATTGTCGGCACTTTATTGTTTTTGTAAGATTGACTCAACCCGATTAGCAAAAATCATTATTTATTTGCGAGGCTTCGTCCTATTGTAATACATTTAGCCTTGAATGAAAGGTATAATAACCTGCCTAAGTTTTGTGTGACAAAGCTCTTTTATTATTTGGCCTGAGGTAGTGAATTTGGAAGTGAATGCATTGGGATTCTGTGAAAATGCACAATATATATTCTGTGAACACGTGAAACGGAGCCCGCGTCGAGGTGATGCCTGATCAAAGGTTATAGGGGTTCAGATGCAGCCCGCGAAATTGGAACCAAATGTGATATGAGAAGTATTGGGGAAATAAACAAGGCGTAAGGTAGCAATATTTATGTAAATAATAAACATTTTGAAGATTTACAACCGGTTTTTTGAAAGGCAAATCAACTCTGTGTTCAAGTCTCTTGTCAGATGTCAAATTTAGCACTAAATTTAAAATTGATTGGATTTGATTTGACTTTGATTTGCCTTTCTGAAACCGGGGGTAAATCTTCAAAATGCTTTAATGTGGCATAGGTACATAGGGTTAGCCGGAAATCGACAACAACGTATTCTTAACGCGTTTTTTTAAATTGTAAAAATGTTTGTAAGTATAGTCAACGTAAATACAGTAGGGTAACCACTCACCAGAAACAATTGACAATTCTTTTGATGACGTATGCTAATAATGCTTATTCGCTTGTTACCCGACTTCGGCGAAGCCAAAAGGAAGGGTAATGATTTTGGCAGTCTATGTATGTATGTATGTATGTATGTTCCCTCTTAGCGGCTAAACGACTAGTCCGATTTTATGAATGAGGTGTCAATCGATTCGTATTAATGCCGCGGGTAACATATGCTATAAATTTTTTTGAAAACATTTGTACTTTGAAAATTATACCTCAAAAACTATCTCCAAAAAAATTTAAATTAAGATATTTGTTTTGTGTTTGGTATCAAAAGATAGGTCTTGGCAAGCACATTACGAATATGTATTTATATTTTTTATTTATTATTATATTTTATTGTTAAATTCAAAATAAAGGTTTAAAATGCGGAAGTACAAGTAGTATCTAGTTGATACTTACTATGTAATGGACAATTAAATAAAAATATAATTATTATTAAATTTGATGTGAAAACAGAAAAATATTAAATAAAAAAAGATTAAAAAACTATAACCCGACTTCGTAAAAAAGGGGTCTAAAAAGTCTGAAACAAGAAAATAATTCAATTTGAAATCCACAAATGCATAGGTACAAAAATGGTCAAGGTAGAGCCGTGGTAGTATATAATAAAATCTAAGCATTAGTTCACACCGAAATACGGTAAAAAAAATTAAGGCTCGATGCCAATAGCGGGTTAATCTTTTTTTTTATTTGATGTCAATCTTTGTCATTCATATTATGTTCATTCTATCCCGACTATCAAAGTATTTTAGTGTAAACTGACTTGAGCATTATTTCGTTATTATGTTGTTAGTAAAAGATCTAGAAGAATGCTCTTGTTCTTGCTATGCCGTTGTTCTTTTGATTAAATTAAACAGACGTAGAGCATTATTTTCTTCTTCTGTTCTTACTAAAAGATAAAAAAGAATGCTCTTGTTCTGGTTATGGCTTATTGTTCTTTTAATTAAATTAAACAGACGTAGATTATTTCCTTGTTTTGTTTTTACTAAATGATCAAAAAAAGAATGCTCTTATTCTAGCTCTTTGTTCTTTTGGCATACCAAACGAGATTTTTTTTAATTTCTATGTCGTTATAAAGAACCCGTTAGAGGTAAAATTAGTTATTTTACCTCTAAACAGTCAGTATAAAGTCATGCTTAATTTTTCGTTTTATACAATTTACGTTTCAGTGATTCTGAGAATAATTACTTCGTAGGAAAATGGAATACTCCTCTTTTGAACTAATATACGAATTACGATGAAAAACCCAAGGAGAGATATTTAATCAATCGTTGATACGTCTGTAAAGGATTCAGGAATGCAGAATTAGAGCTTTGCAGAGAACGAAATTGACTTTCGACTATTTTATTTTGGTAATTATTGTCTGTGAATTCAGGTGGAAAATTTCGTATTAAATTCCAGTATCCTACTTTAAGCTGCGTAATATGAATTCGAAAGGCAAAATTCGGAACATGAAAATTGTACTCGAACATAATTGACAACAAAACAAATTGCAATTTTACCACTGGATAGCTAATGATTCAAAGAATAACGTAAATGTAAATGTATTCGGTGAACCGCATTAAGATTTTTACACAAAAATTGGAAAAAACAATACATTTTTGGGACTACCCTTATTTAGAACTGAAACTCAATTTTTTTTTCATCAAACCCATACGAGGGTACCTAGTATCTATAACTAGGTCTAGCTTTCTAATATCATTTTTCCTAAACTGAATAGTTTGCGCGAGAGACACTTCCAAAGTGGAAAAATGTGTCCCCCCCTGTAAATTCTAAAATAAGGGAATGATAAATGTGAAAATAATACCTGCATGATATATATTACAAACCCATCGAAAATAGGTTTGAATGAGATCTAATATTAGTTTTTTTGAATACGTTATAAATCGTAAGCCGCATTTTACCTTTCATTCAATGAACTCAAATATAAAAGTAAAAAAAATCATTTATTTTTATAAACATGAACCTCATACGTAACCTGCTGCTACGGTACTCTACATGGACAAGTTCGACTCGCAGTTGGCCGCTTTTTTTCATCATCGTTTCAACGTCACGTCCTTAGTGATTTTTTTTATGAAAGTTGTAGAATGTTATAATATAGGCATTAGGCACATAATATAGTTACAGTATATTTTTACTTACGGGTAAAAGTAGCAAATAAATTAAGCTGAGCGGCATGTGGTCTGCGGAGTTAAGAGATAACTGGGCAGAAGGCATTTCTCTCTGTCAGGAAACCTTCATTTTTTATTCCCGTGTTCCGTGGACTTTTTGTTTAAGTGACTTCAGGCGTTATTCGTGAACGTTTCGTGTGGGTTATATTATCCGACCGTGCCAAAGTCAAAAAGGAGGGTAATGATTTTGACCGTCTACTTCGACGACGTAAATTATATGTGACGACCTCTGTAGCGCAGTGGTTAACGCGTCGGTGCTAAAGCTGGAGGTCACGGGTTCGAATCCCGCCAAGGGAATACAAAGTTTTCTATGTTCCTGGGCCATACCAATGTCAGTCTTTCAATGTATTAATATGATAAATATCAAGTAAATATGTGTATAGTATGAAAATTTAAAAGTATTAAATATGTTACCTGTAACACAAGTCCTTGGATACTTAGCACTGGGCCAGATTGGTGTAAAGCGTCCATAGATAGTTTTATAAGAAAAATGGTAAAGCATGGACATTTAATTGTCGATTCTCTGTTTCAGGTTAGTAACTATTTCATATGTCTGTTTATATGTTATGTGAGACTGTAATTAATAAATAAATACTCTGTTTTAGATGAATCACATTGTGTTATGCTTCAAGAAGATAATAATCCCTTGATCTTATAAATATAAACTATTCGCTTTTAGTGTCCTCCATGATTTTCAGGTACCCCAAAGGGATTGAATATTTATTACTAGACTTGTATATATAAAACAATCTCAATCGCAACCTCTACTTAAGAACCTTTTTGATAGACAAAACAAAGTTTGGTTTTCACTTTTAAAAGTGAACAACTTTATTAATGTTACTTACTTTTTTTTAAAGGGGGTTCTCAATTAACCCAATTTTTTAAAATTATAATGGACATTATACGAAAACATTAAAATAAGTATAATCTATGTTTTTATAATCTTTATTTTGACGTTATAAAAAAAAATAAAAATAATGAAACTTTTTTTTTTGTGAGAACAAACAAAAATGATTGCTTTATTTAAACGGGCATAAGACTCCGCTGTCTGTCTGTCACCACTCACCAGGCTGTATCTCATGAACCTTCGAAATCGAAAGTCGAAATTTTGTTGCCGCTATAACAACAAATTCAAAAAACTAAATAAAATAATATTTAATGTATATACACAAAAATGCTTTTTTGCGTTTTGAACGAAACCGGTACTTGGCCGCTTTTATTATTGGTTAACCAATCTATGATTACTGATTTAATCTTAACCTAAACCCGTTTAACATTGCTACAAAACTTATCAGCCACTTAATATTCTGAAAAAAATAACAAATCCTTCATTGTCAGGGGGGAATAAATGGCGAAGGGTCGCGGGGCAGCCCACAGTAAAGTTGAAATGATAAATTAACGTGTTGCCCCCTTAGTTGCCCTGACACCGGCAAATTGCGTGACCTATATCCGCCACTGGAACCCGGAGGGGGGCGATTGTCAAATCGTCAACGCACTAAATAAACATTAGCTTCAATGAGATTGAAATTTCTTTAATAATGTTATTTCCTTGCAACTGGAACATTATTAGTTATAGTACGTACACGATTTTCTAGTACTAGGTCGTGTCTCTGTTATTATAATAATATATCTACTTTGTGATACACGGTAATAAGTTGGGCGCAAAAGATACGGGAGGACACACTTCGCAATGTTAATTTGTACGAAGTTAAAAGGAAGGTGAAATGTAAATTTTTACAGTTGGATCGAATTCAAGTTTACTGAATTTTATCAAAACATGCAGTAGTTATATTGAGTTTTTAATTAGATATTTTTTCTCAAGTTTAAATAAAAACGACTCTTACAAACTGTTGAGGTTGACGTTATTTGTCCTTCATATTCTTATTAATATTAGGTATTGTTAGAGCATTCGCATTCTAAACATAATCAATGTGTAGGTAATAATGTATAGAAGAGTAAACTGATCGAGGAAACTTAATGAGATTTTGCGTGTCTAAAGAAATAAAATTTTTATTTTGTTTTTGGTTTTGCTTGTAATCTTTGTGTCTTTGGTACAGTAAAGTCTGAATCAAATATATAGGCAGGAATGACTTGTTAATGGGACTAAAATACTACACTATTGCTATATTTTGCTACTCGTATATAATATAATAATTCTTAATATATATATGCATTGGTTAAGCATGAAAGGCGGTAGGTTCTCCCCTACCGAAAGTGCAAAAGCGCCATCTACATTCCGAATATTAAAAGTGTGATGCTTATACTTTCTGTTTAGTACACAATATGTCCGCTAGATGTCACTCTCACCAAACGCCAGGTTTCTACATCGCGCTATCGAAAACGCGGTGCATTCAATGACTACCCCGGACTGTCATTCCATAAGCATACTTACCTGGCGTAGGGGACACCGTGATCAATAAGGCGGTTCCCCCAGAGCGAGGCCCTTCCATTGCACTGCGGTCGGGTTGACCTCTGCGATTATCCCTAATGCGGATAACTCGGACGCGTAATTTTTGGTAGTGGGGACTGCGTACGCGCCGTCCCCTTCATAAATAATGCAAAGTACTAAGATTAAGAATAGGTAAAGCAACAAATTGTCCAGTAAATGCAGCAACTCTGCGTTCAGAGCTTAGGAAAATGATCTAGCTTAAACTATTGTTACTGTATTACTTATGCCCTCTCATTTAACCACATTTTTAATGTGTTTCATGTTCATGTTTAAAGAATACAAGCATGTCATTTTTAAAGAAAAAGAATGTTAGCCGCAAACTAGCTAAGGCAACGTAAAATATATCAAATTCAAAAACAAACTTAACTTCCATAAGTGTGTCTACTTTTTTCTTTATACTTACTATTATACTTTATTATATTATACTTTATACTTATTATATTATACTTTATACTTCTTTATACGAACTAGAACGAACAACAACTTTTATAAAAATAATCTTTACCTTTAATCTTGAATGGAGTAAATTCTACCGGTCACTATAACGGAACCCATGCGTCCGGTACGTAACAAAACACCCGGACTATATTATGGAAGTGTCCGGGATAACAAATGGCGGCATTTGTAATTCAAACCGCGAATGTCAATCCACGGCGTGGGGAAGAAATGAGGTTGTGTTCGAAAAAAGAATAAACGAGTTTATCATAAAAACCGGTCAGGAGCGGTAGCCCCGGACCTGCGGGTTCCGTAACACAAGGATAGCTGAACCCCAGACCAATTAGGTACATAACAGAGAATAATTGACTTTACTACTAACACAAAGAAGATATATAACAGAGACACGACCTAGTACTAGAAAATGGTATCGCCCTAATACTGGCAATGCGTCTGGCAAAGGGTGAAGTCAGACACATTCCGGAAACCGCCATCTAGCGCCACTATTGGAAAATATTAATTACCTATTTATCTTTTTCTTCATTAACGAGTTGAATTTAGCTTAACGTGATGTTGCTTAAAGAATATGCTTATCTTTATTTTAATGTCAATATTTGTACTTACTTAATTCGGCATATTTACACTTTATAATTTACAAACGTTAATAGTAGTGACATCTATTGCAATTTTTCTGTGTGCACAGGACTCCCATGTCAGTGGCAATCATAATCATAATCTACATGGTGTAAAATAAATGAGTTATAATACTTTAGGGTGTGTATGTACCTCCTATGTAGAGTATAGTGTGAAAGTACAAGCGCTGAAAGACTTACTTTTGACTTTCATGTTTGTATGAGAAATGCCATTACATCATAAATTATCCCATTGAATAATTAAAAAAAGAGGTACTTTTTTTTAATTATTCAGTATACTGTATATACGGAACCCATACACACCCTAAATTATTCTTACTTATTAATATTTTAGTCTGTATAGGCCTCAATATTTATCACCGTTGTACAGGTATCGTAACACGAATAAATGAAAACAATATGTATTATTATTAATTATGGATGTCTTAGGCCGTGTTTCACCAAGCAATGTTAAAGTTAACGCCATGTTAAATATCATGTTATCCCTCTCGTATTTCCGGTTAAGGAATAAGGGGCATGGTATTTTAACATGGCGTTAACTTTACATTACTTGGTGAAACACGGCCTTAAGGTAGTTCAAACTAGTGCTTGATGTTCATATTAAGAGGATGTGTATTAAACAAGTTCCGTACGAAGGCGGAACCCTATTTTTGGTTTGTTTTTATTCCATGTCGAACGCCGAAATGTTATGCAAAAGAGTTTTGAATATTCCCGGGGAGTATTAAGGACATATTTATTTTTCTTATTGGTCCTGTCCGCGAGTACTTTTGCTTTTATTAATGTTTTAATCTGTCGCTTTTATTTTTTACCGTTTTTAAATTATTATGTAATTCCTTTTTTTTTATTTAGTTACATCTGCTTTGTGGTTTAACATAAATACAAAAAAAGAAATTAAATAAAAGTGATATTTTTCATTTTTATTATTATTAGGTCCTTACATATGAAATTGGCGTTTTGTATGGGAGGAACATAAAGGTGGATGGATGTCTTAGACATTCCGTCGCGTCGTCGGGCGTCGGCGTCGCGACGTTAGGCGTCGCGGCGTCGGGCGTCGGTGTCGCGACGTTAGGCGTCGTGGCGTCGGTGTCGCGACGTTAGGCGTCGCGGCGTCGGGCGTCGCGGCGTCGGGCGTCGGGCGTCGGCGTCGCGGCGTCAGGCGTCGCGGCGTCAGGCGTCGCGGCGTCGTGGCGTCGGGCATCGCGGCGCCGGGCGTCGGTGTCGCGACGTTAGGCGTCGCGGCGTCGGGCGTTGGCGTCGCGGCGTCGGGCGTCGGGCGTCGGCGTCGCGACGTTAGGCGTCGGCGTCACGAAGTTGGGCGTCGGCGTTGTGACGTTGGGCGTCGGCGTTGCGACGTTGGGCGTCGGCGTCACGACGTTGGGCGTCGGCGTCGTAACGTCGGGCGTCGGCATCGCGACGTTAGGAGTCGGGCGTCGGCGTCGCGACGTTGAGCGTCGCGGCGTCGGGCGTCGTGGCGTCGTGGCGTCGGGCGTCGGGCGTCGGGCGTCGGGCGTCGGCGTCGCGGCGTCAGGCGTAGCGGCGTCAGGCGTCGCGGCGTCAGGCGTCGCGGCGTCAGGCGTCGCGGCGTCGTGGTGTCGGGCATCGCGGCGGCGGGCGTCGGTGTCGCGACGTTAGGCGTCGCGGCGTCGGGCGTTGGCGTCGCGGCGTCGGGCGTCGGGCGTCGGCGTCGCGACGTTAGGCGTCGGCGTCACGAAGTTGGGCGTCGGCGTTGTGACGTTGGGCGTCGGCGTTGCGACGTTGGGCGTCGGCGTCACGACGTTGGGCGTCGGCGTCGTAACGTCGGGCGTCGGCATCGCGACGTTAGGAGTCGGGCGTCGGCGTCGCGACGTTGAGCGTCGCGGCGTCGGGCGTCGTGGCGTCGTGGCGTCGGGCGTCGGGCGTCGGGCGTCGGCGTCGCGGCGTCAGGCGTCGCGGCGTCAGGCGTCGCGGCGTCAGGCGTCGCGGCGTCAGGCGTCGCGGCGTCAGGCGTCGCGGCGTCGTGGTGTCGGGCATCGCGGCGGCGGGCGTCGGTGTCGCGACGTTAGGCGTCGCGGCGTCGGGCGTTGGCGTCGCGGCGTCGGGCGTCAGCGTCGCGACGTTAGGCGTCGCGGCGTCGGGTGTCGCGGCGTTGGGCGTCGCGGCGTCGCGGCGTCAGGCGTCACGGCGTCGAGCGTCGCGGCGTCGGGCGTCGCGGCGTCGGGCGTCGCGGCGTCGGTCGTCGCGGCGTCGGACGTCGGCGTCACGACGTTGGGCGACGGCGTCGTAACGTCGGGCGTCGGCGTCGCGACGTTGGGCGTCGTCGTCACGACGTTGGGCGTCGGCGTCGTGACGTCGGCGTCGCGACGTTAGGCGTCGAGGCGTCGGGCGTCGGCGTCACGACGTTGGGCGTCGGCGTCACGACGTCGGGCGTCGTAAATCGGGCGTCGCGGCGTCGGGCGTCGGCGTCGCGACGTTAGGCGTCGTATATATACGGGAGATTATCGGGTTTAAACAAACAAACATGTTGATTTCGGGTTTGATTTACATTTCGGGACTTTCGTTGCATGCGCTGCATAAATGGTTTAAGTCAATCAAACACCACGCGAACGAAGTCGCGGGCCTGTGCCTAGCTGTCTAGTTAATAAATAATCTAATACTTTAGCGTTACGGAATATTCATATGTCAGGAAAATTTTTTGGGCTACGGGACTGATGTTGATGAATTAATTTGGCAAAATACACAGAGTACGTAGGCCATCGCAATTTTGCTTTCATCGCAACAAAATGAACGGCTATTTTGCGCGCACGGAGTCGCGTGAAACATGTACTAACTATATACAGTCTCTAATTGCGTTTATATAAAAGTTAACATCGTTGTTTTACTTCTGTAACTCGAGCACAAGATGGGATTAAAAAGAAACTGGAGAAACTTCAAACTTGCAAAATGTCTTCACCAGTTTAAGTCCGCAGTACAAATGGAGTAACATGTTGTCACGTCGCGTGTTAGACTTGCCCGACGCGATCCCACACAACTCGATATTAAACTGCCCTGTCGAGAAGTTACACCACTACTATTGTTTCTCGATCACGTGATATAGACAATGGCGGCGAGACAATCCCGTGACCCAGTGGAGAAATAACTGAAAGTGTAAAAGGAAGATGAAGTGGTTCCATTTTGAAAATAGACTCCGATAACTAAGGGTAAAAATAAAATAATAAAAAGGTATATCTTGAAAAAGCAGAGCAACTGCAACAATTGCGCAACATTGCTCATGAAATTTATCGACCGCTAAAAAGTAATTGGATATAAACGCCTAAAACTACATTAAAGACGAGTTTAATTTATTAATTTTTAAATTCAGAAAATATTATTTGGTTTCCTATTAAACAAACCACAGTTTTTGTATCAATTTTTAATTTTTAATTTATGACTATTTAGTTTAGAATATAAATAATATTGTTAATATTAACATACATGATGTTATTAGGTTTCAAAAAACAAACAACAGTTTTTGTATCAATCAATTTTAAAGTATGTATCAATGTTGTCATGGAGGTGAGGATACTTACTTAGTGATGTCGTGCTGGAGAGTCGGCAGCAAAACGTGGACACAGCGGTATCTCCACCAGTAATATACATTAAAAAAATATCTTTATTAAACACATAAAGGGACATAACACAGCCCAGGGTTAGTAAAATATTAATTCACACATATTAAGTAAACAGAAAAAAAAGGAAATAAATAGAATGTTTTGTTGTACATAATAAGGCTATGCAATGCCCACGTCGTGCATTTAAAGGGAAGCCACTCAGGCTTCGACCACGGCGAGCCATGGCGCCTGGTCTTCTGTGGCCCCCGTGTAAAGGCTCGCTGACATGATAACGGAAATGGTAACTCCTTCGAGAGGTCCTACAAATTTATTCACAGGCGTAAGCTTTTACAGAATAAATTATACATATAGGAGTTTGAGTTCATAACGCTTTATATATATACATTTTTATAATGACATGAGTTTTAACTTAAAAATCTTCTCGTAGGGCGTCTGGACTTTGTAGAGAAAAAGCATTAATTTTTGACTTTATTAATTATAATAATAATATCTATAAACGCTTCAATCTGACCCTGTGCTTAGTATCCGAAGAACTTGTGTTACAGGTACCAGACAAAGGAAATATATTTAATACTTTTATACTAAACACCTATTTAAGATTTTTATTATATTAACACACAAAATTGACCCAGCAACATTTAATACTTTTTGTTCCCTCGGCGGGATTCGAACCCGCAACCTCTCGGTCGAGCACCAACGCTCTGAACCACTGAGCTACGGAGGTCGACAATTATTTATTTTTTATATGAATTAAAGCTTTTATGTCGTTCTTTGTTTGTAAATTGTAATGATGTAAATGTTGTTGTGCTCACATTTTTTTTATATTAATAAAAAAATAAACGCAAAAATGGGAAAGTACCGAAAACAACAGTTAATTATCTTCCAACATTGAAACATTAGTACTCCATCTCAGCAGACGAGTGGCGCCGACTTCACAGCGCTCCCTTTATGAACAGCTCACACAGGTATTAGATTGTAGAACGTGTTGAAGCCTAGCTGGAAAATCTGAAATTAAACTCTAACTTTAAAAGTATTACAAACTCCAGTCTTCTCAAATATTATTTCAGAAATAGCAAACATAACTAAAAGTAATTTAATTTTAGAAATTGGTTTGAGTAATAGTACTCCACCAATCGTTCGGTGATTATAGATACAATATAACCATTTATGTACCTATACAATGTGTCCATTTAAGAAGCGCCAAAGATAATAAAATTAAACATATTCTGTAAAAAAAGCCAAGAGCAGATTGCTATCCACATCCTAGGCTACGAGTAAATGCTACGCCGCGCTACACCGCTTACTTTGGTCGCGACTACGACGCTCTAAGCGACTTACTAACTGCCACTACGTTGTAGCTACGCGGCATACTTTGAATGCGATTACGACGCGCTACGATTTACTTTGAATGCGATTACGACGCGCTACGGTTTACTTTGACTGCGTTTAGGATGCGCTACGACGCTTACTTTTACTGCCACGACGACGCGCTACGCTCCTTACTTTGACTGCGATTACAACGTGCCATAAAATGAAATAAATAAATAAGAAACGTTTATTTCAGACCCACAATATAGTCCATAACAATATACAAAATGTATTATGTAAGTATTGTTCGTATATTGCATTTTAATTAATTATTATTTAATTAAATTTTAGACCAAGTGCTACCTCTACCCAGTGCCTTTAGATGGCAGTCCGGTCTACTGCAGCGAGTCTCTATTTTACCTATGGCATGAAAATCATCAGCTCGAGTTTCGGCAAATATGTCCAACGCACTACAGGACCACGGCAGTCGCAACAGCATCCGGAAGGCATTGTTATACGCGCAGAACGTTGTAGGCCCGGCTCGAATATGACACCCACAAGCCAATCGTGCTAGAAGACTGACATAATGCCTCCTGCACTGATTTCGGTGACAGTGCTTTCATTGAAACCAGGCCAGCTACGCACGAGCTATTTTATAGTGTCCAAGTATGTGCGCAATACACATAAGCCCTCTCCTCTTTCGTAGCCCAGTGGGACGGATAACCGACACGACTGCGGGAGATCAGACATAGCACCGAATCAGGCGATCAGCCTGCATTGTCCTAACCAAACTTGATAACAAAAATTTTTGTTGTTCAGGAAATCGAACCCACGACCTCCGAGAGAGAAGCTCTAAACCACGGGACCACGGAGGCGATAAAGACTGTCATAACATCTTAAATCAAGGCGTTCTATCAGGTTGTGGTTATCAATTTTCGCGGGATATTGCTGGATAGAATATATTTGAATTTTATAAAATAAACTTTACTTACGGCGAGTACTCGTACTCCGAAATCTACATTATCTGCACCTGCAATTACTGAAGCAGCTGTTAACTGCATCCATTGAATATATAAATAATAAAATAAGTATTTAGCATTTCTGAACTCTACGTTGTAACATTCAGTAAACAATGTAGGAATAAATTTCAACCAAAACGTACCCTTAAATTGTGTTTTCACTAATCTAGCTCATTTTTGCCGTTAATTAATAATACACTAAAAAGTCTGGGTGATATAATCTAATCTAGACTTTCCTCATTTCGGTCGCTCATTAAATGTTAAAAGTCCTCAATAACACCGTCCAGTAATCGACAATGTTTCGCGATTGCAAGATATTTCATATGTATATGACCCGTGCCCACTTCGTTGAGCATAAAAACAGTTTGTAATGAAATTTAATTGATAAAAAACAGAAACCCGAAGCCAGTACCCACATCCCGGAACCTATAATTTTTTATTTTTAAAGAAGATCTGAAAGGGGATGCATATTCTCCGCGGAAGCGAAAATATATTTATTTGCCTTACTTCACTCTGCCGAAGACGCACAAAACCTGATTATATTATAAAGTATAAAATGTATAAAGCTCATATTTTATAATATTGTATTACTAATACATATTATAAAATATTTGTAAACGTATACTTATATCTCTCTTTTTCGAAATAAAAAATAGACCATGTTTATCTAGGAGTCGTCTTCCTGCATACAAATTTCATAAAAATATCGTGTCAACATTAAACATACATACACATGCCTTTATAAAATGTATGATTTAAAAAAGGGTCTATCGTTCAATTTTGAAGAAGTTACACCAAGATTTGAATCATTAATGTTTAATTTTTTAAACAAACAACGTAAAATAATTGTTTATTTTTTAGGTAAAATTACAGTACGGTGTGAGTGCGGCCGCGTTTAATCCGTTCAGCTCTCGGCGGTCGTGTTTATTAACTTATTCAATATTTTGCCGGCGATGTACAAAAACCACTGTATACATTATTATGATCAAATCACTGGTACTCTGTATTAATGCTCTGATTATTGTGTAATGAGACATTCTCAAGTCTTGCTTGTAATGAAATGAAATCCCGTGTTGCCGTCATGGCATAGTAATTAGATTATTCAGTAATCAAATCAAATTCCTTTATTGCTAGAATGTAGTACATGATGATGTTATAATATATGAGAGGCGCTTATACATTCTGCCACTACAATGGCGTGCAACACATTAAAATAATAATAATAGTTACTAAACATTAAATTATAAGTGATATTTTACGATTAAACAGTATAAATTAAATATTTCCATTTTAATAATTGCATTTTCTTAATTTAGGTTAAGTCAAAGATTCTAGTAAATAGTAATTATAAAATAGAAATAAATTGATTACAATGTCAAAGGACAAATTAACAATAAATAATAGTAATTAATAAAGATTTAGGTATTACAATTTTAATTTGAGCATTTAATAATAAAGTTGTCAACTAATAAAGAGATAAAGATAAAATATTGGCAATGAATTAATAATGTCAATGTAAACTAATTAAAGGATAATAAGTATTTGTCAATATATGTAGTTATATTCTAGAACTAGCTGTGCCCGCGACTTCGTACGCGTGGAAAAGTGATTTAGGGCACTTTAGTATTTTTAAATATATTTTTAGTTTATTGGCGCAACCGCTGAGAACTTTCGCTAATAGGTACTTCCCAGTGCATCCCAGTGTTGATCCCGATCCAGCAAGACACGTACCCGGCAAGCCTCTTGGTATGCAGGGTATAATAATAATATATTACTATCCTTTCGGAGCTCGGCAAAAGAAGTAGGCCTTCGAACAATATGTAGAAGTCAGCAAAGGTATTCGAAGTTAGGATAATATTATTCGAATGCACCGTATAGACCCAGACAATTTTTCACGTTAATTTAGTAAAGTATTTAACTTCGATGTCCGTCTGTCTGTCTGGGTGTCAAAACTTTAACACGTGTAGGTATCAAGCTAAAAATCATATTAAAAACTCAGCTCTACTGTCCCTTCTGGCTGTGAAAAGAAACAGGCATCTTGGCCACATCTACCCAAAGATTCAGCCGTTTATATCGCTAATTTTCGCAATTTTCGACACGCCAAAGGGAACCAAAACCTAAAGGGTACTTCCCGGGAATAGAAATTTGATATGAAGCAACATCTTAATGCACTATTAAAATGTTGCTTCATATCAAATTTAAACGACATAGGATAAATTGCGAAACCATAAAAATATTTTCAATTTTTTCAACTTATTACCGTTTTTGTCATTAATGTTTTGAAGTACTTATTATTAAATTTAAACTTATATTGCAATTACTAAGGTCTTTAAAACGGAACTCTCGGTTAGACATGGGCGCAGCGGCACGCCCCGCCGAGGATCCAGCAGGCTTACTCTCGACACAACTGAGAATCGAATCAGTTCGATCTTAACGGTTTTTGGTGTTTTATTTGGTAGATTACTTTGAAATTAATTAGGTTAAAGAAAACCGTTAGAACGTAACTTTTTGTACACCAGACCATATCAATCGACAGAGAATAAAAATAAACAAACGTCAATTTCTTCGGGAGTATGCGGCACGATCGACTCTGAATTAAAATCGAATCAGTTTGGAGAGTTAGGCCCCAGCTCGGCGCGCCGCGCCGATCGGCTTTAGTAGCGTTTTTTATAACCTACCCTAAGATTAAAAATAATAATAATATAAATAAATGAAATTTTGTTTTAAACAAAATATAAAATAAAAAAGAATAAATTTGAATGCTTGAAGCAGCGCGGTTCCCGCCGCGCTTCATACAAACGTCCAGTATTTTTTTTATTGTCATATATCTTCAAATCAAAGCGACATCTATATAAATTCATACTACCGGTACTGCCTGTTAGCACATTTTAATAGTATTTTTTACCCAGCAGTGGGGTGGAGTTCCTTTGGTTGACCTTCGCCAAAATTCCTACCTACCAGCATCTGATACCTACACTACACCCCGACTCGGCGGCGCGGCGGTCGAATCACGGCGAAACGATTTTAATTTTGCTATATTATCTCCTAAACTATTAATTATACTTGCTAGGTATAAAGGGCAAATATAGTCTTCATGAAATTCTTAAGCCAACTAACGTATTAAAAATGATGAGGATTAATACCGTGATGGTATAAATAGTTTACCAAAAACCGCTTAACTGCCCGTTTTTTTAGATTATCGCGAAAGGCTTTCTTTTAATAATACAGTTAATTAAGTTGATTTATACAATAAATGATAATTTATTTCAATTTGTGAAGCAAGTTCAAAAATACAATTTTTATATTATTATGACACTGTGGAAACACTCTTCTCAGAAAAAAAAATCTGTTAGGTACTTATTTCAAGTTCTAATCTACTTTAGTGCCACATTCTATTGCTTCGCGTCACTGTGTAAGCGATCCCCCCGCGCCCCCCGCATGAACCGTTCGTCCGCAGCCCGCGCGCGCGAAATTCCTCCGACTTGCTTCCAATTTATCGTCACTGCTCGGCTCCTATGTATCGTAGCGTTATGTTATATAGCCTATAACCTGCCCAGGAATATGGGCTACAATCGTACCAAGTTTGGTTAAAATCCCTTCAGTAGTTTTTGTTCCTATCGCGCACATACAGACAGACAGACAGACAGACAGACAGACAAAAATTTTACTAATTGCATTTTTGGCATCAGTATCGATCGCCAATCATCCTCCAATATGTATTTTGAAAAAATATTCAATGTACAGAATTGACCTCTCTACAGTTTTATTATAAGTATAGATACTAGCTGTGCCCGCGACTTCGTACGCGTGGAAAAGTGATTTAGGGCACTTTAGTATTTTTAAATATATTTTTAGTTTATTGGCGCAACCGCTGAGAACTTTCGCTAATAGGTACTTCCCAGTGCATCCCAGTGTTGATCCCGATCCAGCAAGACACGTACCCGGCAAGCCTCTTGGTATGCAGGGTATAATAATAATATATTACTATCCTTTCGGAGCTCGGCAAAAGAAGTAGGCCTTCGAACAATATGTAGAAGTCAGCAAAGGTATTCGAAGTTAGGATAATATTATTCGAATGCACCGTATAGACCCAGACAATTTTTCACGTTAATTTAGTAAAGTATTTAACTTCGATGTCCGTCTGTCTGTCTGGGTGTCAAAACTTTAACACGTGTAGGTATCAAGCTAAAAATCATATTAAAAACTCAGCTCTACTGTCCCTTCTGGCTGTGAAAAGAAACAGGCATCTTGGCCACATCTACCCAAAGATTCAGCCGTTTATATCGCTAATTTTCGCAATTTTCGACACGCCAAAGGGAACCAAAACCTAAAGGGTACTTCCCGGGAATAGAAATTTGATATGAAGCAACATCTTAATGCACTATTAAAATGTTGCTTCATATCAAATTTAAACGACATAGGATAAATTGCGAAACCATAAAAATATTTTCAATTTTTTCAACTTATTACCGTTTTTGTCATTAATGTTTTGAAGTATTATTAAATTTAAACTTATATTGCAATTACTAAGGTCTTTAAAACGGAACTCTCGGTTAGACATGGGCGCAGCGGCACGCCCCGCCGAGGATCCAGCAGGCTTACTCTCGACACAACTGAGAATCGAATCAGTTCGATCTTAACGGTTTTTGGTGTTTTATTTGGTAGATTACTTTGAAATTAATTAGGTTAAAGAAAACCGTTAGAACGTAACTTTTTGTACACCAGACCATATCAATCGACAGAGAATAAAAATAAACAAACGTCAATTTCTTCGGGAGTATGCGGCACGATCGACTCTGAATTAAAATCGAATCAGTTTGGAGAGTTAGGCCCCAGCTCGGCGCGCCGCGCCGATCGGCTTTAGTAGCGTTTTTTATAACCTACCCTAAGATTAAAAATAATAATAATATAAATAAATGAAATTTTGTTTTAAACAAAATATAAAATAAAAAAAGAATAAATTTGAATGCTTGAAGCAGCGCGGTTCCCGCCGCGCTTCATACAAACGTCCAGTATTTTTTTTATTGTCATATATCTTCAAATCAAAGCGACATCTATATAAATTCATACTACCGGTACTGCCTGTTAGCACATTTTAATAGTATTTTTTACCCAGCAGTGGGGTGGAGTTCCTTTGGTTGACCTTCGCCAAAATTCCTACCTACCAGCATCTGATACCTACACTACACCCCGACTCGGATGTAAGACGTCACGCATCAGCCTGTATCGCGCGGCGCCGCGGCCCGCGATGCGGCGCGGCGGTCGAATCACGGCGAAACGATTTTAATTTTGCTATATTATCTCCTAAACTATTAATTATACTTGCTAGGTATAAAGGGCAAATATAGTCTTCATGAAATTCTTAAGCCAACTAACGTATTAAAAATGATGAGGATTAATACCGTGATGGTATAAATAGTTTACCAAAAACCGCTTAACTGCCCGTTTTTTTAGATTATCGCGAAAGGCTTTCTTTTAATAATACAGTTAATTAAGTTGATTTATACAATAAATGATAATTTATTTCAATTTGTGAAGCAAGTTCAAAAATACAATTTTTATATTATTATGACACTGTGGAAACACTCTTCTCAGAAAAAAAAAACTTTTAGGTACTTATTTCAAGTTCTAATCTACTTTAGTGCCACATTCTATTGCTTCGCGTCACTGTGTAAGCGATCCCCCCGCGCCCGCCGCATGAACCGTTCGTCCGCAGCCCGCGCGCGCGAAATTCCTCCGACTTGCTTCCAATTTATCGTCACTGCTCGGCTCCTATGTATCGTAGCGTTATGTTATAACCTGCCCAGGAATATGGGCTACAATCGTACCAAGTTTGGTTAAAATCCCTTCAGTAGTTTTTGTTCCTATCGCGCACATACAGACAGACAGACAGACAGACAGACAGACAAAAATTTTACTAATTGCATTTTTGGCATCAGTATCGATCGCCAATCATCCTCCAATATGTATTTTGAAAAAATATTCAATGTACAGAATTGACCTCTCTACAGTTTTATTATAAGTATAGATAGATTTACACATTTATTTTATGTTTTCGTCAAATTTCATGTATTCGTCAAGAGTATAGAAAGAGTTTTCTAATAACCATTTTGATATCTGTGTTTTGAAATTAATTAAATTCAAATTTTTTAATCTGTCGGGAAGTTTATTGTACACTTTGATAGCGCTAATGCAAACATTTCTTTTGTATAAATCTAAACGACATTGGGGCATATATAATTTATATTTAAATCTCGTAGGAGCACTTCTATTATTTACATCCGAGTTCACTATGAAATATTCCGGATTTTGTTTAACAAACACACAAGTATCACGAATATATAGACATATCAGAGGCAATATGCGAAATTTAGTAAACAGAGGTTTACAACTGTGAATGGACCAGGCACCACAGATAGCCCTTATACATTTCTTTTGCACCCGAAAAGCCTTTTCAATATTAACTGAGTTCCCCTGTGGGGGAACTCAGTTAATATTGAAAAGGCAACAGACCGTAGGAGAGAACCGAGGAAACGTAGCCGTGATATGCGGTTAACGCAGCTTCCGTAGAAACTTTAAGTCTTAACGTTTTAATTGCAAACACAAATTTATCTAGCTTGTCGCATACGAAATCTATGTGGGCCTTCCAGTCACAGTGCCTATCAACCATTAGTCCTAAAAAATTTGTGAATTTAACGTCGTCGATTTTAATGTCCTTAAATGTAATATTTATGTCAATAATACTTCTAAAAGGAACCCTACAGTCGACTCCGTGCATTAAACTAAACAATATTAATATTAAACGTAAACAGTCACTGTGTTATCTCGGATTCTTTTTAGAAAATAAATTTACTTTCTTAGACCACATTATTCAGACAGGTGAAAAAGCAAAGCGAAATTTCTATTCCTTTACAAGAATATCGACGTCGTCATGGGGACTTTCATATAAAACCCTAAAATTAATTTATTCGGCTACATATCTAGGTAGTATATGCTACGGTGCCCCCGTGTGGGCCGACAGGGCAACAATCGGTGCTGCCAGACGCAAGCCAACGTCTCGCGTTAATATTCCTATGCAAGGCTTACCGTACCGTCAGTACGGAAGCTCTGCCAGTACTCGCTGGGGTCTTACCCGTCGACCTTGAAATACAGCGTCCGGCAGCCATGTATTATCGTAATAAAAGTTTAACTGGCCCGTATTTCTTAAACGCACGCGACAGAAACAAAATATTAAGATTATTCGAACCAATAGATATTTCAATACAAAACCTAATCTCCGAATGGCAGACGCGATGGGAAAACTCCACAAAAGGGCGCCACCTGTACAACTTTTTCCCATGTGTACGCGAACGGCTCTCCATGCACTGGCTAAATATTGATCACTGCGTTTCACAATTCCTGACCGGTCATGGTAATTTTAAAGCGAAACTATACGGATTCAAATTGGTGGAATCTCCTCTATGCGAGTGTTCGACCGAAGGCAACATTTCCGAACAAACGGCGCATCACATTCTATGGGAGTGTGATCTCTGGCGAGATGAAAGAACTACAATGCTTAACAGCCTAATTTGTAAATCTGGAGTCGTATATTACGGTGACCTCGTGGACAGCGCTAGGAATTTCCGTGCTTTCAAGCGTTTCTGCCATAATTATTATTGGAAACATTTATCAACATCATAATAAATCCCCAATAATGGCATAAACTCATATATAGATTACAATGACATAATAATATAATAATATATATTCCCGTGGTGCTTTACCTTAATTTTTGGCCTTGTGTCATTACAATTTTGTACTGTCTCCCACTTTTCTTGGGGAGGGAAACTGGAATACTTCCTACTCCTCCTTTTTTTCTTCTGATTAATTTCGTTGTGGGTCCCAAGACAGATTTAGCTTGTCCCTCGGGCTCCCTGAGATCATATCAAAGGGTTTATCGTGGTTGGTTACCGCTGTCGATCCTGGCTCACAGGAGTTGCAGTGGTGGGAATGTGAGGTGGGCCAATTTATGTCAATAGGGTGGGTACGGTAGTCGCGAAATTGAATTAATTTAGTTTTGTCAAGGTTAACTTTTAAATTGTTATTTTTTAGCCATATAAATATTTTGTCAAGCGTAGAAGATATTGTGTTTGGATACGATTGTTTGCTTTTACATTTAATGAGTACAGTTGTGTCATCTGCGAATAAAATGGTTTCTTGTTCAAAAATCAAAATCAAAATCAAAAATTTATTTATTTTCTCTCAATCACAATCTTAGGTAAATAAATTAAATACAGTTTTCTGTGATGTGCGACAACATGTGATGAGAGACTGGTGTCTGTGCTAGGATGTACCTGTGTTACAGATCACCAGGCTCTCGTCCTCCCGGACTCAAAAATTTTAATCTAAAGTAAGAAAAAAAAAACAAAACAAATCATAGCAGATGACATAGAGAGAGAATCTAAATTTAAATTAGGTACATAGATTTTAGTTTGAGTTATTAATTCTAACATGAATGTTTTTGAGCGTATGTGTATGTGTGTGTGTGTGCATGAACGACCCTAGCCCTACGACCAAAGTCTTGGGATCAGTAAAATTTGCACTACTAGGGTGTCTGTGTGTGTGTGTGTGTGTGTGAGCACTAACGACCCTAGCCCTACGATCAAAGTCTTGGGATCAGTTGAATTAACACTACTAGGGTGTCTGTGTATGTATGTGAGGTTTGTGTGTGTGTGTGTGTGTGTATGTATGTGTGTATGTCTGTGTGCGTGTGTGTGTGTGTTGTAAATATGTCTATATGAGCGCGTATGTATGAGTGGTAAAGATGGTAAAGATGATGGCACCCTAGCCCTACGACCAAAGTAGTCTTGGGTTCAGTAAAGTTTAGTACTGCTAGGTTGTCAACGTGAAAGGCGTGTTTATATAGTAAGGACATTAAAAAAAAATATATAGTAATTCTATCTCGTTTTATTTAGGAGTTGTTCAGTGTTAGCGTAATCAAGTGTCTTAAGCCAAATTTCAATTTTGCGTTTGCACTGCTTTTTATTCAGATTGTAGAAAGATAGAATTTTATTGACTTTATTATAAAGGAATCCACCCATAAAGCAGAAAAATTTTTGGGCGAAACTAGTATTGTAGTGAATAATAGCACATATTTTATGCCTTCTTCTGTGGAAATCCGAGTGATTAATATTATAGGTACAAAACCGATGTTTTAGTAGGATGGTATGTAAAATGTAAAGCTGACGTACAGTCAGCACACGGCAATCCTTATAAAGCTCGGTTGTTGGATATAGAGAGGGTAATTTCCATCCAATTTTTAGTATGCTTCTCTGGGCTCGTTCTAGATATATTAGTTTTGTTCTTGGACAGCCTCCCCAAACAGTAATACAATATGTTATAATAGATTGCGCCAGTGCAAAATACACCGTCCGAATGAGACTGTCGTCAGCTACATTTCTTAACCGGCTGAATAAAAATATTAGTTTACGTAGTCTTTTAGCCAGCGAATCGAGATGGCAATCAAATGACAACCTAGTGTCGATGAAGACCCCAAGGTATTTTATACATTCCGTACTAGTAAGGAGCTGACAGCTGCATTTTGTAGTGTTTGGGTGTGGGCAGATGTGTGCTGTCAGGGTGTTAGAGCCAAACTGAGATGGCGTCGGTTTAGTAATATAGAATGGGAGATATTTGGTTTTATCGACATTAATTGTTAATTGGTTATTGTTCAGCCATTGCAATACATGATTTAAGCCTGTCTGGGCTGCATCAAATGTGCCTTCCCATGTGTTGGTGCAAAAGATCAGAGCAGTATCATCGGCATAAGTGAATATTTTACCACATGGCAGCATCATGTTACATAAATCGTTTAGGCATACCAAAAACAGAGTAGGACCTAAAATGCTACCCTGCGGGACACCATATTCAATATGGAGTTCATCGCTAGCAGTTTCACCTATCTTAACAAATTGCCTTCTATTTGCCAAGTAGCTTGCAAAAATGTCCAGTTGTAACCCTCTGATGCCAACAGATTCGAGTCTACCAAGAAGTATGGGTATAGAGACCGTGTCGAAAGCTTTTGCTAAATCAAGGAAAATACCAAGGACTTTAAGCTTTTTGTCTAAACCTTTAACAATAAAGTCTGTTAAATCTTGAACCGCATCTATTGTAGATATGCCAGCTCTAAAGCCATATTGGGAATTCGAAAATATGTTATATTTGTTTAAATAATTGGTGAGCCTATTGTTTAATATTCGTTCTAATACTTTTGAGAGTGCTGGAAGAATTGCTATGGGTCTGTAGTTTTCGACACGGTCTCTAGCCCCACCTTTGTAAATTGGACAGACTCGGGCCAGCTTAAATGAGTCTGGAAAAACACCAGATGATAGGGAAAGGTTGAAAATATACACCAATGGGGGAATGAGAATATTTGAATATCGTTTTAATATGAAACTGGAAATTCCATCATGCCCTTCGGCGCAGTCAGTTCGTAGATTAGATAAAATTATTTTTAGTTCATCTTCAGAGATAGGCAAGATGACAAAGGAATTAGAAACTTGATGTTGTTTTATAGTTAGTGACTGATGTTGAGTTTTAAATTTTTGTGCTAAGTTAGCCCCTACGTTTGCAAAATATTCATTTACTTTATTTACATCATTTTTGTGATTATGACTTATTAGTAATTCATTTGGAACTCCTCTTTCTTTTTCTGTGTAAGTACATTCGCGTATGGCTTTCCATAATAATCTGCCATCATTACTTGCGTTTTGAATTTTTTCTTTATCATAATTAATTTTAAGATTTTTAAGTATCCGATTGCAAAAATTTCTATATCTTTTATAAGTAATTTTTATGGTGTCATTATTAGGATTTCTTTTAAATTTTTTATGTAAATTATCCCTGGTTTTCATACAGCGTATTAGACCCGGAGTAATCCAGGGTTTTAATATATGCCTTCGATTTGGAAAACGTGTAAGTGATGAATTCGATACTATACATTTTTTAACTAGGTCTTCAAAAATACGTAAAGAATGATTCACGTCTAAAATTTCAAAAATTGGGGAAAAATCAACAAGTTTTAGATCGGCTTCCAAAGACTCAAAATTTGTCATCATCTTACTTCGACGTAATTTAGTGGTTTTAGTGGAGTTTTGCATAAACAGTATTACACTATCATGATCGGTTAGGGATGTGTCAGCAACAAAGCACGCCGAGGTTTTTGTTGTTTTTAAAATAATGTGATCTAAGCAAGATATACCTTTTCGTGTTGGAAGAGTATGTGCCGGAAGCATACCATGGCTTGCCAAGAGGTCCAGATAGTCATGAGAGCGTAAATCACAGGTAGGTTGGATGATATTTAAATTTATGTCTCCTACTAGCAGAATGATTTTAAAAGAGGCAAGGCTTTCCAAAATTAGATTTAATGATGACAAGAAATCTCCAATATTGTATGTTGATGGAGATCGATAAATTGCAATAACGGCGATGTCAGTAGACGTCAATATAACGCAGTTGGCGTTAGGTATTATTGGTTCATGTACATTTAATGATAACCGGGCGTTGTAATATACGACCACACCATCATTTTGTAAATAGTTTTTTGTAGTCGAGGCCGAACGATATCCATCCAGAGTGGGGATAATAGAAGAATGCTGCAAACGACATTCCGTCAGAACAATAAAGTCCCACGATACGTTCGATCTCGAGAGAAGCACCTGGAAGTCACTAAAATTTCCGGCCAGACTTCTTATATTTTGAGTAAGTAACGACATTGAATTATTGAATTTGGCTTGCAGGTACTTACAATCGTCAATCGAACAAGTTTTGGAGTCAGAGATATTAATCTCATCTAAATCATTTTGAAGATTAATGTTATATGCATCGAATTATATAATCGGTAGACATTGTGACAGAGATATTTAGGTCCATAACGTAATAGGACACTTGAATCATATTGTATTGCCGTCCAAAATACCAGAAAATGAAGAAAGTATAAATATTAATATACGGAACCCACATGAAATATATGATTAAATTATAATATATGAGTTTGTTACTTCGTTTTAATATTATCTGTACCACTTTTATGTAGATGGGTAAGGAGTAGAATATGTAGTATATACGAGTATTGTAGTGTTGTTTGTGCAAGTGTATTGTGTATTGTGTAATATCAGTAATTTTGTGTAATATCAGTAATTTATTACACAAAATTACTGATATTACACAATTTTATTTTTTTTCTTTTGTTCAATAGCGTTAGGAAGATCATTTATGTATATTAAAAATAGGAAGGGGCCGATTAGACTTCCCTGAGGAACACCATAATCGTTGTGTAAAAACCTTGACCTGCTATTAACTTTAGTGCCATTTTGTATTTTAGTTATCTGCACACACTGCTGTCGTCCGCTTAGGTAACTTTTTATCCATTCGTAAGCTTTTCCTCTTATGCCATATTTTTCAAGTTTAAAGAGAAGAAGTTTATGGTCTACGAAGTCAAAAGCCTTGCTCATGTCTAGAAATGCAGCTGTAATTGCTGTTTTATTATTTAAATTTTCGGTAATCTTTTTTATTAAATTAAAACAAGCCTGTGTGGTATTTCTATTTTTTCTAAACCCAAATTGTTCTTGTCTTAATATGCCGTATGTTGTCGTAAAGCTACATAATCTTTTCATCAGGATCTTTTCAAATATTTTAGATATGACAGGAATTAAAGTAACTGGCCTATAGTTGTTCATATCTCTACTATCTCCTTTTTTGTATAAAGGCTTTACAATTGATTTTTTTAGTATAACTGGAAAAGTCCCTTCCTCTAGAGAGAGATTTACTATGAAGCTAAGTGGTTCACAGATAAACTTAGCACAAGATTTTATTAATTTAGTATTTAAATTATCTACACCTACAGAATTAGTATCGTTAAGATTTTTAATAACGTCATATATTTCTATTTTATCAGTCGGTTTTAAGAAAATAGAATTTGGGTTAGTAATTTTTAAAGTATTTGTAATGTCAGATGATTTAAAAACGAATTTATTATTATTGGTTAAATTTATATAGAAGTCATTAAAAGCTTCACTAATATCACTTGCATTGGTATATATTTTATCATTGTATTTAATTGTCTCTATTTCATGATTATTATATTATATATATTCATATTATTATTTATAATCTGCCAAACAGCTTTGCATTTATTATTTGTCTTATTTATAATTTTTTTATTTTCTAACTGTCGTGATTTGTAAATACATTTTCTGAGCATGATATTATAACTTTTATAAATTTTATAATTTGCTTTTTTATCGTTTCCCGTGCGCTGGTAATTTAAGTATAATTTTCTTTTATTAGTACGGGACTTCTTTAACCCTTTAGTTATCCAAGATTTAGTATACCTTTTGTTTGTTTTTTTTACATACTATAATAGGGAAACATAAATCAAAAAACAAAACAAATAATTCGTGAAAAACATTAAACGCGTGGTTTAAATTATGCTGTTGATAAACTTCGGAAAAGCGGATTGAGGCAATGCAGTTATTGAATTTTCGTATGTTATCCCTACTGAAGTCCCTAACAAATTCGATCCAGCTTGTCAATTTTCGTTTACTATTGACTTTTATGGTGAGTGTTTGTCCGGTATGGTCCGATAGTGCTAGATATTTGATTTCAGCAGAGACCTCTTTTAGATTACTGGCGAATTGATCAAGACACGCTGTCTGTCTAGTCGGCAAATTTAAATGCATTTTGATGTTAAAATTTTTCAACATACTTTGGAGCTCTAGGCAGCTTTTATTAGGTTTAATGTTGTCGAGATTCCAGTCACCACACAAAATAATTTTTTTAGACCTTATTTTTAACTTTAACAATAATTTTTCTAGTTTTTTTACGAAGATATTCGGATCACTGTTTGGTGTTCTGTATATACATAAAAGTATTACTTTGTGGTGTATTAATTCTACGGCACATATCTCAAAGTTAAAGTCACATGCAAATTCTTCGGCGATACTAAGGTGTTTGCACGAGATATTATATTTTACTAATATACAACAACCACCTCTTTTTGCGTTACGACAGTATGACGATATAACTGTGTAACCCGGAATTTTTAGTAAAGTTATCATACCTTTTTTTATAAAAGTTTATGTTAAACATAAAATGTCAATTTTTTTATTAGCTGAAGCAAAATTTGTCAAGGCCAATGTAATTTCGTCAGCTTTATTTAACGCACCTGCAATATTTTGATGTAGTAGTGTCATATTCTCATAACAGTCAGTTTTAGTCGCGAAAAAATGTATTATTATGTATGGGAGTACGTGGTATCGAGTTTATGGCTTTTTTAAAATAGTAGGGTATCGTACCCTTTTTATTATGATTGTCTTTAACAGATATATGTATGTTTTGTTCTCTAATAGTTGTAGTGTCATTTTGGTTAAAAAATAATTTACCTTTCGGCATGAGGCTTTTAGAAATGTTTGCATTATGATTTCTAATGTTACTTTTCTTGCACAACTTTTACTTAAATTCAGAAGCTCTATTTCTATATTTAATTTGTGGCTTAATAGTTTATTTACACTTATTTTATTACGATACATATCAAAATTATATTTATTATTTACGCATAACACATTAATAAGATCTTTAGTCATTAATTTTATATTGTTATTTAGAAATTTGACATTCAAATATTGATTATATTGGACATCTAAAATGAAGACTTTCTGGTGTCTTAGAAGGTATAAAATATTACTAATATTTGATAGAATTTTGTATGGGTTTTTATCGTTGGAACCGAGTGCTAGGACCACAATGTCTTCATTTTTAATACAATTTTTTAGTTTTTCACAATATCTAAGGATTTCATTACAGTTCGCATGTGACAAAATTGTACCCAGAACATTATACGAGCTATCATTTCTTAAGGTTCTATCGTAATGTATCTGCGCAGCGAGACGTCTAGCCTGCTCATTACCTACTATATGAATGGTTTTCTTTGGGGTAGAGATAACTCTTTGAGGTCGCTCTTCGCATATTCTCTTATTTTGAGAATTGACGTGTATTGGGTTAACTGAAGCAAAACCATCCAAAGGTGAAGTGGGACGTTGCGGCTTCAAGATTTTCTGATGCGAGAGATTTTTGGGTGTTTCATTATAGTTATAGTTAAACTTTCTTCTGTATAATATGGGTGATGGGTATGATGATTTAACTTTAACATTCGTTAGCCTCTGGCATGTTGGTGTGAAACATTTTCTGCGTAAAGTAGGTGAAGGAGTAGCTATTGAAGAGGCAACTGTTAATTTCTTTAGAATATCTATTTCTTTATCCTTATCAATTATTATTTTTTTCAATTCTGAACACTAAGCTAAGGTTAATTATTTCTTGGTGGGCAATATCGTTCTCCGTTTGTAAACTTTCAACTTTTTCCTTTAGTGCAGTGATTTTGGGCACTTCAGTTTCCAAAAATTCGGGAACACTTTTTGATGACAAGTTTAAGTTATCCGATGTAATAGAGATGCTGGCCAAGGTGTCATCTAGATTGTGTATGGAGAGATCAGCTTCTGACTTTCTTCTAATGTGATTACGGGGTTTCCTGAGTGTTATGTTATCATGTTCCATATTGTGTCAATTCTATTGTGATATAATTTTATATTATGAATATAGAGGCGACCTCTGTTGGAACTTTTATCGTTTTTTCTCGTCAGGTTATCTTAATGTTAGGTGGTATTCGATGGATGGCAGTTATATATTTTCTGTGAGTCAATAAACCAGAATTTTTTGGAAGAATTTGAAAAACGTTTTGGTGGACTTGGACTCGAACCCTGGAACTATTGATACGTGTGTACTGCAAAACTTCAACTGGATTCGACCACACCGATTATTTCTATGACGTAAAGAGCGAAATTTCGAATATAATGTTACTTCATAATAGAGCAGGGGAGCAAAAAATCGTTAACAGCAAACTGATTTCAAACAGCTGTTTTTTCCTCTACCCGTTAATATTACAATGTTCACTTTAAAATATTCACTTTAATTCACTGTTTTTTGCGTTAATGAGTTATTGAATTTAATTTAAGCACACTTTATTACTTTTGCACACATTCGTTTTTTTCTATTGTATTGTTTAATGTTTAATTTTTGAAAAAATAGTCACCAGATATTTTTCATTATTTTGAAACACACACTCAACAGATTTGTTAGATAACTCTTTAGCGTGATTATTACTATGTATTTAACACTTTAATCATAGATTAATAATTGGTCGCTTTGACTAGATACCGTCCAGCGTATTGAAAAATGCGGCAGCAAATAATACGCCGAATTCGGCGTACCCGCGCCAGTCGCGCTACAAGCGTAAAGTGAAGTAGACGTCTCGATAATTTGTCAAAGATTTGTGTGAGAGCGAAGCAAAATGCCGATTTGCATAGTCAAACTATGTAAAAATAATACTACATGAAACAAGAGAAATACTGGCATCACATACCATTAGTAAGTATTGTATAAATCTTCTAAAACACAGTCAAATAATATAATCCTAAAATCTCCGATCGGAGTACCGCTTTGTGTTCAATGTTGCCTTGTATTCAAAAATTTTTAACCATATTTAGTATCAGATTACCCGTGTTTGCCACGTCATGTCATGAAACATATTGTTTACGACTTGACAGGCAAATCAAAAATGTTCAAATATTATTTCAATGATGCGAAACGGAACGTAAACTTTATGCTTTAGTACAGTTTTCAAATTTAATTATGTGAAAAGGTGAAACGAAACGCAACTCGCCATCTCGGATGGAGGATATTATCAGCTAATGTCTAATTTGTGCGTTATTCCTCTGCTTCCGAGTATAATATAACATAATATATAATATAATACCTATATTATGTTGGTATACTCGGAAGTATATTTCGTTCGTATCGACTTCTGCCCGATTCACTCTAGTTAAGGAAAATAGGTGATTGAACTATAATAAACAACACACTTTTCCAGCGCATTTTGCGTGGCAAATAAAACTTCGAAATTTATATCTCAAAAACTGAAGTATTCGCGGAGGGAAAGAAGCGGGTGGGGGGGGGCTATATTTGACTAGTAGATAGGACATGACTTTTAAGGCCTTATTAAAATTTTGAATCATGAACGTTTCCTTGATATATATAACATTCTTAGTAAAAATGTTGTCACAGCGGATTTGTTTCATAATATATACAAAAAGCATAAAAACGAAAAGAAAATTATACCGAAATATTATAATGAACTTAAAAAAATCTGTTTGACTTTAAACTTCTATTCCCCATCGGCATATAATTACTCAAGGAGTAAATTTGTCATCATCGATGGCGCTCCAGGATTTACTGAAGAAGCGTTTACTTTATTAATAGTTTTAGTAAAGTAAACGCTCCTTCTTAATGTGATAAATGTAATGTTGTTTGCGCGCTAATTTCAGATGAAACGGCCATACGCCAGAAAAGTATGTGGGACCAAAATCAAACTCGTATATTGACATGGGCACTGGTGTAAATGACACTTCTGTGTTAGCTTCAGAGGCATATGTCTTCCTATTAGTTTGTTTAACTGAGCACTGGAAACTGCCTGTATGATACTTTTTAGTGCATGGCCTAACAGGGTTCTATATATATATATATATATATATATATATATATATATATATATATATATATATATATATATATATAATTATAGTTAATGTTGTGTGACTTGGCCGTTGACAGATGGATTTCTAATTATTGACAGATTTTATAGCTTATTGGATGACCAAAATTTCTGCGTTCTGGTCTTATCCGGAGGTTCTCAAATAGGGGCTTGAGAATGCGACAAAATGGTGCCTGAAAAGGATGGTACGGCAGTGTTTGCTTCGCGCTCGACTTGGCGGGGAAACTGCCGTGCTCCCAGATACTAAAATAAAAACTCTTTTTGAAAATTATGCCTAATAATTATTTAAGATTAAGAAGAAGAACCTTCATAAAAATGATTATGATTTCATGTTAAAGATTTTTTTTATTTATTAATATTGATAAATTACCACACCACAGCGACGAAATATTTTCCCTATTGATCGGGCACTAGTCAAGTAGCTGGCAACACAATTATAGATGCACACTACAATCTTTGCGCATTGTTTTACACACACTACAATATGAAGTTGCCGCATTCAGGAATCTGTCATTTCTTGACATCGCTCTATCTAGTCGAAGGCGCTGAGACCAATTAATAATCTAAGACTTTAATATAGCAAGTAAGTTAATAAAAATATTGTTTATATTTTTAATTAAATTTTTTTGCGGAGCTAGTGCTAACATGTCAAATGACAGCTGTCATAAAACACTCACAGAGGTATACAATATACATGCTTTGTTTCTTTAATTTTACAAACATTTACCGTTGAAATTAAAATGGTAATGACCGAAATTAGAAGGCTCGCGCAAGCCGTAGTACACCTTCAGCAATATATAATTATAATATGCATAGTTTTTTTTATAAGATATATTGTGAATACTGTTTGTTGTCCCTAATAAAAAAAAATTAAATTATTTTATGTAACTAATGACTTGCCCAGTAGCAGCACGAATTCTGGGCTCCAAATCTCGTACCTTCGTATTCTTAACGTTCATAATTTCAGCTTTTACGTTCACTACTGGATATGAGATATCGAGCTAGAGTCGAGAAGTATCGAGAAGTGCCGAACAAACACAAGAAGCAAACAAAGAAGAAGATGACATTACCCGGGCAGACTCAAGATATCGAGGACATCTCGGGCCAGCAGATCACAACTTCAAAACAACAAAGACGACAACAGCCAACAACCGGTGACAATGATCTTGAAAGAGCCCTTTCTGCCCAAAAAACAATGTTAAATCACTTATTGAAGCCCCTTAAGGACAAGCCCCTTCAGGGCTAACTTTAAAATAATTATTAAAATATAATATAATAATAATAAGATCTATGGGAGCTTCACACCACGTCAATCTGGCCCTGTGCTAAGTATCCGAAGAACTTGTGTTACAGGTACCAGACAAGGGAAATATATTTCATACTTTTATACTATACACATATTTAAGATTTTTATTATATTATACACAAATTTAATACACATCCATGACCCAGGAACATTGATAACTTTTTGTTCCCTCGGATTTGAAACCGCGACCTTTCGTTCGAGCACCAACGCGCTCAACCAACTGCGCTACGGAGGTCGTCAAAAAAAGGAGCGATAAAAATAATAAGAGCTATCCACAACACGGACCATCTAGGCATGTGGATTAAAAAAAACAATCTTCGCGAAAACGCTGCTTCCCATTCCTGGGCTTTTTATCGCTTACGAAGTTCGAAAACAATATCTATGGAATTAGAAATAAGCTTCGCTAAATGACATACGAATTCGCTCGTCATGGCATCTTGAATCAAGGGACTGGATAGTTCCCTCTGTTGCCTTTTACGACACCCGAAAGGTGGTTGGTGGGGAGGTTTTATTCTTCCTCAGCAGCCCCACGGATTCGTAGCGTTATCAAATGACAATTATACGGAAAGTTACCAAAATATTTCAAAAGTTACGAATATAACGTTACGAAAAATATTTCAATACAGTTACGAGTACGTGGCTGTCGATTGATCCTGCTTACACCACAGCTAACTGTTTACCCTTGTGTACTAACTACTAACTCGTTTGTACGTGGTGATGTCCATTTTTGATAGTCCTCCGGGTCTGCCCGTCCGTCCAAGTTAAATTAATATTTATTATTCAACAGAGCTGCGGCACAGTATTCCTTTTGGCATTTATTTGTAATGTTCCAATATTTCACAGTGCATTTTGAGTTTGGCTGTCCAGTGTCGAGATCCATTTGCTAATTACAGTAATGAAGTTTCAATGCAGTTGCATATGATACCACCTTTTTGCCGTGTCAACATTCAAACGGCAAAATGGTATTCTCGTAAACATCAAACCAACGTCAAAGCGTTTTGATTGGCCCAAACTCTAAACAAATCGCGTTTTGATTGGTCCAAATTGAAAATCAAAAATCATCAAGACGATTTTTTTTGGTGTTGGTGTCAATTTTACCAACGTATGTTAAAGTTAAGCTTACATTAAACACCATGTTATCCTTCTGGTGATTTCCCATCAATGAATGAAAGAGCATGGTATTTTAACAAGCCGTTAACACTAACAAGCCTTGGTGAAATCGGGCTTAGTTTAGTACAGTGTCCATTCAAAGTCTATTAGAGTTCAATGGGTACTAGACAGAATCTAAACGGACAATGATTAATGTCGACATTAAAAACTTCCTAATGACGACTATGATTTTCATTGTCTTAACAAAGTTTGAGGTCATTAATAACACAAGTACCTCCTGACAGTCGAACACACAAAAGGAAATTACGAGAGCCATAACTCAGGGATCTATAGATTGTTATTATCATCAATCAAATGTAGTCGTCGAGAAAAAGTTATATCCGTCGCGGAAATCAACTCACTTATAGCAGTCGATTATACGGGGCGCAAGTAAAGGGCGGGAGCGGTTAATACTAATATTAATACTAAACGCTTACAAAATTCTGAAACCCGATTTCACCAACGCATGTTTGTGTTAACGGCATGTTAAAATACCTTCTTATTCATTGTTAGGAATTACGAGAGGAACAACATGATATTTAACGAAGGATTAATTTTAACATTGCTTGGTGAAACACGCCCTTAAGCGTGAATTTTAAACGCTTGTTACCACGTCATGCTAACACTATTACTTAACATCCGAATAACGTACGTCACGGGGACTAGACAAAGAAAATATGACGCGACGCGCGCACATTCTAAGATTTCTATGTGTCTATTTATATGAACTTTTTTAACTTTATTACACACAATACGAAGAATAAATACTTGCAATGAATCGATATTTATATGTAGATGCTATTAATTATTGCTATTTTAACAAACTTCAAGTTTCGCAACAATCCGTGATTCTTTGCCTTAATAAAAAACAAACTTTAATGACTACTGATATGGTAAAATACTATTGAAATCAAATAAATGCTTTTGGATCGTTTGTTGGACCTTATATTATTAGAGATCGTCTTTGTTAAAGGCGAATAACATATTTAACTTAATACATATAACGTAAACGCACCCATTACCGCCAGTTTAAGCATAGTTCAGATTGATGTCAAAAAAATAAGCATATTATTAATATGTAGCGCCAATAAAAATATTTTTTCGAGTACTAAAATTGCGTATTTTTTTAATCATGTCTAAGAACAACTGTTTTAAGAATTACAGTTGTTCTTAGACATGATTAAAGGAAGAGTAATGATTTTGGCAGTCTATGTATGTATGTATGTATGTATGTATGAATGTTCCCTCGTAGCGGCTAAACTACTGCGATGTATGTATTTTATAGAATTCTGTACCTTGTTTCTATTACTCCGAGGTATAGTATAGGTATAGTATAGGTATTACTCCGAGGTATAGTATAGGTATAAAGTTACACATTAGGGTAACTACCCTAATGTGCAACTTTATTTTGAAAATAAATACCACATAAAAATATCAACTACTTAGGGCGTTTGTTTGAAAATGTACAAGTAGATCGGTAATAGGTTTTCTTAAAGGACATTGTGTTACCTATCCCACCAAAAACATTTTCATGTAAAAATGTTGCCAAGACGAGTCTACATAGCTTACTCTGTGAAAATGTTATCGGATATCGTATAAAGCCAAGCTCTAAAGACTACTCGCCCTAAATCTACAAGCACCTTGATCAAAATCTATCAAAAAGTGGACAGATCTCATGAAGAACCAAAGTTCTTGATCTATGCACCCTTACTTTACTAGGCTTAGCTTCACTTACTCTAGTATCACTTTTTAACTGAAATGTAGTGTTCGGGTCAACACCCGCACAACCCGTGTTACCTAGATTTAGGGTTAATAATGCTACGCTGCAGTTCGGTAAACTTCTTCATTTATTATAATATAATGTAATAAAGTTAGTTCACGACGCGACACCTTACCGAGCGCGTGGCTCAGCATATCTCACCTCATATTTAGTCGTAGTTTAAATCCTAATCTGTGCTGACTCAATATAGTTATCATACCTTAATCTTAGTTTATCTTAACATTCAACCCCAACCCCGAACATTGGTCCTTCGAGCTAAAAATCGTATTTGCGGGACTTTACGCGAATGTATCCAGGCGAACAAAATATTGTGTGTGTGTACACTTCGTGATTTCGCGTACGAACTCAGTATCCTTGGAGAACAGTAAATTGTGATCCTGTGCAACCCCGGTGTCCTGAAGGCGCCATCACCTCGTATCATCCTCGTGAGCTGGAGCATCCCGGATCCCAACTACACTTCACCAGCTCTCGAAGATCCTTGGAGTCTCTGTGGCGCTAAAGCCGCAACCTACATCCTCGCAGTTTGAAGAAACCTACAAGTAAGACCTTTCCTTTTATCTTATAATGGCGAATATCGAAGATATCTTAGCGACGCAGCAGCAAATCATCGAGGCGGTGGATTCGCTATACTCCAACTTCAAAAAAGATGGAGCAGATAGGAATACCCCCGACTATCTACGTCGGCGGTTAGATAACTTAGAGCAATACTTTACAGAGTTTTATAATAATCATATGAATTTATTATCTTTTGGCGATCAATCTCATGTGTATTTTACGAGTAATCAGTACGATCAGTTAAAATCGAAATATAATAATATTAGAACAATACTTCAAAACTATAACCCTAAAATTGAAAGACCTCAAACCCCGGTGCTGAAACCTCCAACGTTTCAACCCACGGCTTCAACATCTCAAGCTTCAGGCTTCTCGTCTCCAAATCCCCCTCAGAAGGTCAGTTCCGACGCGAACACTATAGAAGACTTGCTGAGGAAACAAGCCACTAATTTCAGAGCTTTTTCTCGTGAAGCTCAAACTATTGATCTAAGCCTCATCTCGGAAAAATGGGAAAAAAAAAAAGTGGACCGCCATTGACACTCTGCACTGGGAGCCGGACATTGAGCTCAACGGTTCAAACGCCCTTTATGAAGAGCAATTTTCATCTTACGAAAAATATTATAAAAATCTTAAAAGAGATATCAATAAGAAAATGTGGTCAGTGGCACACATTGAAAATTCTACCCCAAAAATGGAAATTGCAACCTTTTCGGGAAGCTATACCGAATGGGTATCCTTTAAAGATCTCTTTACAGAGACTATCCACAATAATCCTTCACTTTCCGGCGCCCAGAAGATGCAGTTTCTGAAGAGCAAGGTAAAAGGCGAGCCTGAAAAGCTGATTCAGCATCTTCAAATTAGTTCCAGCAATTATCTCGTATGCTGGAATATTCTTACGCATCGCTACGACAATAAGCGGCGTATATTTTCATCGTACCTCAAGAATATCCTAAATATCCCAGTGAGTCAGCTAAAAACATCCTATCATCTTAAACGCATTCACGATACAACCTATGAGAGCGTGAACGCCATAAAAAATCTTGGAGTCGATGTTTCTACATGGGATCCTTTCCTTGTGTGTATTTTAGCGGAAAAATTGGATCCTGAAACTAACGACGATTATATAAATTTCATAAAATCACCTAAAGAATTACCGGTACTGGAGGAATTCTTACAATTTTTAGAAAACATGTTCATGTCCTTAGAAACCTCAAGGAAAAAACAAGAAAGTTCCAGCCAGAAATCCTTATCTCAATCTCATATACAACAATACCCTTCATCTTACAAAGTTCATCAAAATGAACAAAAATATTCTAAATATCTTAATCCTAAAGGCAAACTAAATTATAATAATTATTCTACAAATCAAATTATTATGCAATCTTCAAAGTCCAAATTTAGGGGTAATGACCACCGCAAAGCATGCAAAATTTGTTTTTCGTCCGATCATCGCATCCAAAATTGTCCAGAGTTATTGAAAATGCAACCTTATGCTCGCAAAAATGCTATAACTAATTTGAACCTTTGTGTCAATTGCTTACATTACCACGAAGGTAGAAAATGCCTTTCCGAAGTAAAATGCGGAGAATGTTATAAGGCACATAATAGCATTCTTCATGAATGCTATACCTCAGCAAATGTGACGCCGGACGCACGATCTAGGCCAAATGCAGCCACGGTTACGAAATTGCCTACTCAAGACATGAACTCTTCGGTCAATGTACAAAAAGACCCTGTGGAAATTTTACTCGCGACAGCAATTATTAAAATACAGGCAGCAGATGGATCACATCATAAAATGAGAGTTCTTTTAGATCAAGGGTCTCAAACATCTATCATCACAGAAAAGGCTGCTCAACTGTTAAAACTACCTAGACAAAAATGTAACGGCTATATTTCTGGAGTCGGAAAGAACGAAAACAGCTGTAAGGGAAAGATTTCTATTAAGTGCATGTCACTTATAAATGATTTTACATTTGATGCCGATGTGTTTATAATGAAACGCTTAGTAAACAATTTGCCGAGCTATACATTCACTAAGCCTGACTGGCCAACCCTTAATCAAATAACCCTAGCTGATCCCGAATTCTACATAAGTCGGTCTGTCGATATATTATTTGGAGCTGATATTTACTCTCTCATCCTATTAGATGGCATATGTCGATCCCAAGATACATTACCCATCGCTCAGCAAACTCAGCTGGGATGGATCCTAAGTGGTAGCTGTACAACCTTTCAGTGTAATGTAATCCTTAATAATATCTCTGATATTCAGCAGTTTTGGGAAATCGAGGATATTCAAGACCCTTCATCGATATCCGAAGAAGACCAAAAATGCATCGATCTTTTTCAATCTTCAACCTCAAGACGCAAAGATGGTAGTTACGTCGTAAAGTTACCTTTAAAGGAAAATTTTGAAGAAAATTTAGGTGAATCGAAAACAAAAGCAATAGCTCAATTCTTTCAAATTGAAAATAAATTAATTAAGAAACCTGAGTTGGCACGCGACTATAAATTGTTTATGTCTGAGTACATTGAGCTCGGACATATGATACCCGTCGCGCCTAGCACTGACGTAATCCGAGGCTGCCACCTGTCTCACCATTGTGTACTTCGTGATGAATCATTGAGTACTAAACTTAGAGTTGTTTTTAATGCATCTGCAGCCACGACATCTGGACACAGCCTCAATGATCTCATGTATAAGGGTCCAAATCTTCAACAGGATCTTCTTACTCTTATCTTGAAATGGCGACAATTTAGATATGCACTAACAAGTGATATAGAAAAGATGTTTCGAAACATTTGGTTGCATCCTGACCATCAAAATCTCCAAAAAAATATCTGGAGAAACCATAAATCTCAACCGTTACAAGAATTTCAACTTGCGACTGTCACCTATGGGACTAAGGCGGCTCCTTTTCTCGCCATGATGACCCTTAAGCAGCTTGCCGATGATGAAAGACATAATTATCCCAACAGCTGTGCTCCTCACGTCTTGGAAACCTCTCTGTATATGGATGATCTCATGTACGGAGCTCATTCCGCAGCGTCTGCAAGTAAACTCAAGCTGGAGATGACTAATATTCTCAAGGCTGGTGGTTTTAATTTAAGAAAATGGCGTTCAAACTTACTTGAACTGTCAGATACCCATTCTGATTTGCAAAAGGAAGAATTTTACTTCAAGCAGCCAGAATCTACGAAAACGTTAGGTCTTCGGTGGAACCCCAGAGATGACGTATTCATCTTTCAGCCCATAGAAATAAAAACCGAGGGCATCCCAACTAAACGCCAATTCCTGTCTGAAATCTCAAAAATATTTGATCCTTTAGGTTGGCTATCCCCGGTCACCATAAAGCTCAAAATCTTATTCCAAAAAACATGGGAAACCGAGCTATCCTGGGATCAAGCTGTGCCGCAGGATATTGCCCTGGAATGGAACAACATAAAATCCGACTTACCTCACATATCTCAAATTAAAATACCCCGTTGGATTAAATCTCAGGACAAAGATTTTATTGAACTTCATGGTTTCTGCGACGCAAGCACAAAAGCTTACGCATGTGTGGTGTATTGTAAGATTATGAAAACTAATAATGCGCAAATATCCCTCGTCGCTGGAAAATCGAGAGTTACACCTCTGAAAAAATCGCAATCGATCCCACGATTAGAACTCTGCGGAGCTCTTTTACTCACTAAACTTATAGTTCTAAGATCTTGTACGCTTTATCTAACTACGAAGTTCGAGTGTATGGCTGGGTGGATTCTATGGCAGTGCTTGGATGGATAAAAGGAGAACCCGAGAAATGGAAAAAGCCGGATCTTAAATCTCAATCCTATCTTAGATAACAACGGTATACTTCGTGTCGGCGGACGGCTCAAACATTCGCATCTAAATCCGGAAATGAAGCATCCCATCATAATCCCGAATATTTCCAAATTAGCAGATCTTATTGTAGACGAATCTCATAAACTTGTATTTCACGGTGGTGTAAAGATGACTACAGGATTTATTAGGCAAAAATATTGGATTCTCGGCGGCAACAGAGCTACTAAAAAACGCATAAAAATGTGCGTCAAGTGTCGTAAGAATGAACCCATACTGAAAACTCAACTTATGGGAGACCTACCTCCATCTCGGCTAAATCCTAGTCGACCTTTTTATCACACCGGTATAGACTATACTGGACATATTTTTGTCAAAGCTAGTAAGGGTCGTGGCATCAAAACGACAAAGGGATATGTCGCAGTATTTGTCTGTATGGTTACAAAGAACGTACATTTGGAACTCGTGTCGGACCTTACAGCGTCAGCATTTATTACGGCGCTCAGGCGAATGTCGGCTAGAAGAGGAGTTCCTGGTCATCTATATAGTGATCAAGGAACAAATTTTATCGGCGCCAACAAAATCCTAAGAGATGAATACTTTGAAGTCTCTAGAACCTTATCGAGCCAAGAAAATCTTGCCGCTATATCAGAAATGAACATCGAGTGGCATTTCAACGCGCCGTCCTGGCCATCTGCGGGCGGGCTTTGGGAAGCTGCTGTAAAGAGTTTAAAACATCATCTCAAGAGAGTCGTCGGTGAGCAAAAACTGACCTACGAAGAGTACAGTACCTTATTATCCCAACTCGAGGCCTGTTTGAACTCTAGACCACTTTGTCCCTTATCAGAAGATCCTGAAGATATTAACTTTTTAACCCCGGCTCACTTTTTAGCAAGCGGGCCCAACCTGACTATATACGACACAGAAAATGATCTTAGAACCCGGTGGTACTTAGTACAAAAAATCTATAATGATATTTGGACTCAGTGGAAAAATGAATACCTCACGCAATTATCGGCCAGAGCTAAATGGAAAAAATCTCAAAGAGATCTCAATCTCAATGATATTGTCATCATAAAGGATGAAAATCTCTGTCCAGGAAAGTGGGCTCTAGGTCGTGTGGTGAATCTCCATCCTGGAACCGACGGTCTTGTCAGAGTCGTTACCCTGAAAACTAAGAGCGGTTTATTAAAAAGGCCCATTGTGAAGCTTGCTTTATTACCTGTAAACGAAACCGTCAGCCCTCCGACGGAGGAAGTAAACGACAAGACTCCAAGGAGAAAGCCTAGCCGTATCTCATTTTCGAAAATAGCTTTATCTCTTACGCTATTTTTGTTAACATTAATATCCTCAACTCAAGCATCCTATAACTCAATTCCAGTCAACAATAGTGTTTATTTTGACAAAATCTCAAACATGCACATTGTTAGAGACGACTGGCGATTAATTGTCTATTATGACACTCATCCCTATAAAGAAGGAATGTCGGCACTCGCTAAGTATATTAATTACCTAGAAACCATATGTTTAGAAATAGACCATCGAACACCTTGCAACGATATCACGTTACAACTGGGGCACGTGTTTGAAGAAATAAAACATTATAATAATATTATAACGATGAATGAATCATTTGTAACTGGACACGCGCGTAAGCGCCGGCGCCGAGGCTTAATTGACGGAGTAGGCTACGTTGCAAATAGTTTGTTTGGTGTACTTGACCAAAGATTTGCCGACAAATACGAAAAGGATATCGATATTCTGCGAGAAAATGACAAACATTTATTTGCTCTTTGGAAAAATCAAACTTCCGTAGTGGAAGCTGAATTTAATCTTATGAAGAGAATGGAAAGCACAATAAGCAAGCATCATAAATCCATAAACCAGAAGATGAACGACATCAAGGCAGCTTACCGTAATGTACAGCACTACGTGCAAAACATGAGTTTTGTTACAGACTTTTTGACATCCTCAATAACGGCTACTAATCTTATGTATAGCCTTAGGAGAATTCAGGACTCGATTTTGGACACTGTGACAAATATTTATAACGGGAAACTGGACTTCCATTTGATCTCTCCAAGCCAGCTCCGAAATGAACTTAACTCTATCTCCTCACAAATCCCTAAGGATTTAGCGATCCCGGTCGATAACCTCCACCTCAAAGATCTCTATAATTTAGTACAGGTGAGAGCCAAGTACAGTTCAAGGTATCTTATCATAGAAGTTCAAATACCTTTAATAGAAAGAGACGTCTATGAACTATTCAATCTTATTCCAGTTCCAAGATCTCTAAATAATGACATGATAAGCGTGGAAATTATATCCCAGTTTGCTGCAATTAACATCAGAAAGGATTCGTATGTAACCATTTCTGAGATCGATCTTCAATCTTGCATACGACGAGACCTTAAAATGATCTTTTGTCATATCAGAAATCCTATTTACCATTTAAAGGATGACCACAACCTTTGCAGGACGGTTCCTAAAACTCGGACATGTAGAACGCTGAAGACTCCTTGTGAAAATATTTTGAAGGAATTAAGCTTCGTCAATAAGTACTTTTACTTCTGCTGCAAAGAATGTCATCTTAAATTTCTCTGTGAAGGTCAAAGCTCAGCGACAAAACTTACGAATGCCGGTCTATTGAATGTAGGAGAAGACTGCATGATAAAAACTGATGATTTTCTGATTAATCCTACAAAAATGCTGTCTAGTACAATTAAGACCGGTGCGAGGATTGATGCGCCCGAAATACCTCTTATAAATCATATCTTAAATATTTCATTAACTGATTTTACCGATGAGATTGATGCCAATAATAATTCCGAAATCCTAAGACAGTTTGACTCTGTAAAGAAAAGTATTGATACTCTGAAGAGAAGTGAACCATTGAGTGACAAGGTATCCTATCATGACGTACACCACTATGCCGTTATCTACGCCTCATAGTAGGACTTTTCCTTGCTGCCGTTGCGTTCTACTGGCGGAGGCGGCGGCGGCAGGCTCAGCGTCAGGAGACTTCGAGACCTTTGGAGGCATCGCCTGCGAAGGCAAGTTCTTCGACACACCGCGGACAAACTGTGCTGAGTGAGTGTTGTGAAGTTAAATCTTTAGATAAAGTGAAAAATGTAAGTGTGAGTGAGTGTGACCTTAGTCGGAAAAGCCAAGATAGGGCTTCGTCTCCTATTTTTCGTGTTTTTTCCCTTAGAGACCTTAATCCTACTAGTAATGTTTAGTTTTTCTTAAATCTTCAACCTTTGTTTAAATCGTTACATAATCAATACTAACCCTAGTTTATAACTAAGCAATAAGTAAAATTGTTTATCACCTTGTAACTTCATCTTCCATTACTTTAGGTCTTTACTAACCCCTATTTTCTTCCCTGGGAGCATGTTCGGGTCAACACCCGCACAACCCGTGTTACCTAGATTTAGGGTTAATAATGCTACGCTGCAGTTCGGTAAACTTCTTCATTTATTATAATATAATGTAATAAAGTTAGTTCACGACGCGACACCTTACCGAGCGCGTGGCTCAGCATATCTCACCTCATATTTAGTCGTAGTTTAAATCCTAATCTGTGCTGACTCAATATAGTTATCATACCTTAATCTTAGTTTATCTTAACATTCAACCCCAACCCCGAACATGTAGAGAAAGTGAAGGTACGCCTGCCGACGCCCAGCGCCGCGACGCCTGCCGCCTGCCGACGCCCAGCGCCGCGACGCCTGCCGACGCCCAGCGCCGCGACGCCTGCCGCCTGCCGACGCCCAGGCCGCGACGCCTGCCGACGCTCAGCGTCGCGACGCTTGCCGACGCCCAGCGTCGCGACGCCTACCGACGCCAAGCGCCGCGACGCCTACCGACGTCGAACGCCACGACGCCCAGCGCCGCGACGCCTGCTGACGCCCAGCGCCGCGACGCCTGCCGACGCCCAGCGCCGCGACGCCTGCCGACTGCCGACGCCGAGCGCCGCGACGCCTGCTGACGCCCAGCGCCGCGACGCCTGCCGACGCTCAGCGTCGCGACGCTTGCCGACGCCAAGCGCCGCGACGCCCAGCGCCGCGACGCCTACCGACGCCGAGCGCCACGACGCCCAGCGCCGCGACGCCTGCTGACGCCCAGCGCCGTGACGCCTGCCGACGCTCAGCGTCGCGACGCTTGCCGACGCCCAGCGCCGCGACGCCTGCCGACTGCCGACGCCGAGCGCCGCGACGCCTGCCGACGCCCAGCGCCGCGACGCCTGCCGACGCTCAGCGTCGCGATGCTTGCCGACGCTCAGCGTCGCGATGCTTGCCGACGCCCAGCGTCGCGACGCCTACCGACGCCAAGCGCCGCGACGCCGAGCGCCGCGACGCCTGCCGACGCCCAGCGCCGCGACGCCTGCCGACGCTCAGCGTCGCGACGCTTGCCGACGCCCAGCGTCGCGACGCCTACCGACGCCAAGCGTCGCGACGCTTGCCGACGCCCAGCGTCGCGACGCCTACTGACGCCAAGCGCCGCGACGCCTACCGACGCCAAGCGCCGCGACGCCTACCGACGTCGAACGCCACGACGCCCAGCGCCGCGACGCCTGCTGACGCCCAGCGCCGCGACGCCTGCCGACGCCCAGCGCCGCGACGCCTGCCGACTGCCGACGCCGAGCGCCGCGACGCCTGCTGACGCCCAGCGTCGCGACGCTTGCCGACGCCAAGCGCCGCGACGCCCAGCGCCGCGACGCCTACCGACGCCGAGCGCCACGACGCCCAGCGCCGCGACGCCTGCTGACGCCGAGCGCCACGACGCCCAGCGCCGCGACGCCTGCTGACGCCCAGCGCCGTGACGCCTGCCGACGCTCAGCGTCGCGACGCTTGCCGACGCCCAGCGCCGCGACGCCTGCCGACTGCCGACGCCGAGCGCCGCGACGCCTGCCGACGCCCAGCGCCGCGACGCCTGCCGACGCTCAGCGTCGCGATGCTTGCCGACGCTCAGCGTCGCGATGCTTGCCGACGCCCAGCGTCGCGACGCCTACCGACGCCAAGCGCCGCGACGCCGAGCGCCGCGACGCCTGCCGACGCCCAGCGCCGCGACGCCTGCCGACGCTCAGCGTCGCGACGCTTGCCGACGCCCAGCGTCGCGACGCCTACCGACGCCAAGCGTCGCGACGCTTGCCGACGCCCAGCGTCGCGACGCCTACTGACGCCAAGCGCCGCGACGCCTACCGACGCCAAGCGCCGCGACGCCCAGCGCCGCGACGCCTATCGACGCCCAGCGCCACGACGCCCAGCGCCGCGACGCCTGCCGACGCCCAGCGCCGCGACGCCTGCCGACGCCGAGCGCCACGACGCCCAGCGCCGCGACGCCTGCTGACGCCCAGCGCCGCGACGCCTGCCGACGCCCAGCGCCGCGACGCCTGCCGACGCTCAGCGTCGCGACGCCAAGCGCCGCGACGCCCAGCGCCGCGACGCCTATCGACGCCCAGCGCCACGACGCCCAGCGCCGCGACGCCTGCCGACGCCCAGCGCCGCGACGCCTGCCGACGCCGAGCGCCACGACGCCCAGCGCCGCGACGCCTGCTGACGCCCAGCGCCGCGACGCCTGCCGACGCCCAGCGCCGCGACGCCTGCCGACGCTCAGCGTCGCGACGCTTGCCGACGCCCAGCGTCGCGACGCCTACTGACGCCAAGCGCCGCGACGCCCAGCGCCGCGACGCCAACCACGCCGAGCGCCACGACGCCCAGCGCCGCGACGCCTGCCGCGACGCCTGCCAACGCCCAGCGCCGCGACGCCTGCCGACGCCCAGCGCCGCGACGCCTGCCGACGCCCAGCGCCGCGACGCCTGCCGACGCCCAGCGCCGCGATGCCTGCCGACGCCCAGCGTCGCGACGCCTGCCGACGCCCAGCGCCGCGACGCCGAACGCCGCGACGCCTGCTTACGCCCAGCGCCACGATGCCCAGCGCCGCGACGCTTGCCGACGCCGAGTGTCGCGACGCCTACCGACGCCCAGCACCGCAACGCCCAGCACCGCGACGCCTGCCGACGCCCAGTGCTAATATTAGCTAATACCAGCTAGTATTTTCAACAGTACCTTATACCTAATAGTAGTAGTGATGATGGTAACTAGCACAAGGAATTCTATAGAATATTTTGAGTCACTGACAAGCTACTTTCTTACAAATCACATTATAATAATGCTAAGCATACAAAGAAGTTTACAGATAAGAAATTTAACAACAGATGGAGCTTGTGCCGGACCTGTTCCATACACCGACAGTTATATTATCAAAGCCCTGGCTTGTACAGGTAGGAATTTGAATGTGGGTCTTCAAGAGGTAAGTAGTAAATGAAGCCAATAGGAACGGAGCTATCTAACATACAGGTAATGCCTCCCACACCGATTTCAGTGACAGTGACTGTGGGTTCTACGCAGGAGTTATTTTATAGTGCCCAAGTGTGTGAGCAATACACAGAAGCACTCTCTCTTCCTTCACGCTCGTAGCCCAGTGGGACGGATAACCTATACGACTGATGGTGGATCAGGCGCAGGACCGACTTTTTACATGCCCATTCGACGGATCATCTTTCTTGTCAGAAAATCAGGTGATCAGCCTACATTGTCCAAACCAAACTTGAAAACAAAAACGCGGGAATCGAACCCGATTCGAGAGCGAAGCTCCGAACCACTTGACCACGGAGGCACCACTGATAGGAGGGGCTTCATTATCGATCGCTGAGTCCCATGCCTTGGACCACTTGTAAAATATTGAAAGGAAATGAAAGTTGCGTTTTGGGCGTTAGAGTGAGACGCACAATCGGCACCAGCCAGTCACTCCGCAGCCGGAAATGGAACGAGCTGATGCCGAAGATATCTGGAATATTGCATAATTAGTTGACATTTTAGTTTTAAGTAAGTTTCATGATTATCCTTGATTTCGATCTTAGCACTATAGCATCCGTTTGACGGGCGGAAACGTGAAAAATGAACGCACTCCGGGTTATCACAACCGAAACCGGTTACTAAAATCCCAAGGTGATATCTCCTTCACTTGGTGCTGGGCTGCCGGAACACCGTAAGCACAATAACTTCAAGATAGATGTTGAATGAGGCGCATTGACACACAGGGGGCTGATTCAAGATGCCATCGCTAATTATCGCTTACTAAGTTCGATAACAAAATGTATGGGATTTGACATAAGCTACGCTAAATGATCGCGATTTGGTATTTTATTTAGCGTAGTTACCTTATGTCAAATCCCATATATTTTGTTGTCGAACCAGATGTGTTTTAAATAAATGAAGACATGTAGCAAATAAATGATGGTGCTATGTAGCAAAATTCAGATTTCAAGAAAATTGAGTGCAAACTGTCTCTCATTTTTTAACCGACTTGCAAAAAAGCAGGAGGTTTTTTTAGAATGCGTCGTAACATATTAAGTACATTAATAATTAGAACCGTCTCTAATACAGTGTACTTAATACGTCCATCTAATACAGTGTACTTAATACGTTACTACATATCCTAAAATGTTTGTGACGGTTTGAAGTAAATTTTCTGGTAATTTTTTTTTTGCAACATCACCTTCACCATTCATGTTTTCAAATGTAATCGACATGGCGACTTAAATGTATTAATTACTATACGATGTTTATCAGCGTCTATCGACGCGGTATCTTCTTCTGTAAAGTTTAGATTTAAATCCATATCTATTTCGCTCCACGCGAGTGGTAGGCATCAAATAGAAACGACGTGCAGAAAACTTTATCTTTTTATTTATTCTGAATAAAAATATTTCACTTTGATTTTAGCTGTAAGCAGTTAGACCGCGTATAATGAATAAATAATAATATAAATAAATATCTTTATTTCTCAAATAATCATTTACAACATAATCATGAGGCTGCAATTAAGTAAAAGATTACTTGTGTCTGGGAACTGGGGTATATTTCTTTCATGTGCAAAATGAAGTATATTCTTTTTTATATTAAAAATTCTGCGCCCGTTTCAGTGTAAGCTGGCCCTTAGCCCCCGTGTAGCTAAGAGCTCGTATAGCCATCATGATGACTTTTACTTTAAAATCCAATACCACTTCGATTTGCCAACAAAGGAAGACGGACAAAGTCAGGTGTAGCTCGTTAGCTACCGAGGGAGGGCTCGAAAAATGCAACCTCATTGATTTGGTTGGTTTACAATAAACAAATATTTTCACAAGAATGAAGTTATATTCTCTTGGACTGGTGAGCGTCAGGATGGCTGGACCAATATGGAAGCTTGGAACTTCACTTCCAAAAATTCACAAAAAAAAGCGGTCAGCCATTCTGACGACAGGCTGGATCACCTCTGATTTGCATGCTTCCAGACAGCTTATCAGATTTTTCGTATACGATGCGGAAAGCTGGAGATTTTGAGCACTGAAAATAGAACTCTGAGCTAATGCAATAGAGTTGTAAATCGAGCACTCGAATGTCGTGTTGTCAATGTTGACAACTTTAGAAAACTCGGCTCTAGTGTTCTTATTTTAAACACGCTTTTATAAGCTTCAGTTGTATGTATGTAACGTAGATAACGTTACATTGACACTGACTCCAAATATACATTAATTGTAACTACTTTATCAACTAAAAACCAATTTCAACAACTAAAAAGTATAAAATAATATTTTTTATTTAATACTTTTTAGTTGTTGAAGTTGGTTTATTTAAACGTAGTTTTTTTAATCCCCGACGCAAAAACGACGGGGTGTTTTAAGTTTAACTTGTCTGTATTTACACAGATGTATATGTCTGTCTGTGGCACCGCAGCTCTCAAACGTACGAGTATGATTCGATTGTAATTCGGATTTTTTTGTTTGAGAGGTATATCAGTCGAAAGTGTTCTTAGCTATGTTTGGTGGAAATCGGTTCAGGTCTTCAAGGTCATCAGGTCGTTTGTTAGGTGTGATAGGAATGTTACAAGTCGGGGTTTTTTAAAATTTTTAATTTACTTATTTTTACTTTTTATTGTCTCTAAAGTAAACTACAGTAGGCTAAATCAGTTCATCCGTTTGGTAGCTATGATGCTACAAATAGACTGACAGACACAATATTTATAACACGAAAGTGAGAAACGCCAAAATTAGCTGTAACTAATATAATATATCAATGGACGCTTCACACCACGTCAATCCGGCCCTGTGCTGAGTAACCGAAGAACTTGTGTTACAGGTACCGGACAACGGAAATATATTTAATACTTTTATACTATACACATATTTTAGATTTTTATTATATTATACACAAATTTAATACACATATATAGTTTGGAGCCCCCAATACGAAGTCCACATTGCAAGGATTGAGAAAATCCAAAATAAATTCCTAAAATCATTGGATTATATAACAAATAACAAATTTACTAATTACAAAACAGCAGAAGCAAGACATAACATGCAATCATTAAAGAATAGGCGTATTTATTTAGATGCAATATTTTTATTCAAAATAATAAACAATCATATCGATTCATCTGCATTACTAGAACATATCTCATTTAAAACCCCTAAATTTTTATCAAGATCAAAAAATACATTTCACATTCCCCTCTCACGAACGAATTATTCTAAAAACTCTTTTCTTCGACGTGCATGTAACCACTACAATAAAAATTTGAACACAGTTGATATATTTTGTAACAACCTACTATCATATAAATCTAAAGTGCGTGATTTAACTCATAAATAATTATTTAAGTAACATTTTGGGTAAATTATTGTATTTTTGTCTCTTTTACATCATCATTCATACCTGTACTGTATTGTGTAAAGCACCATAGTAGCCTATGTAATGTATATTGACTATGCGCTGCGAATTTATTCATTCAATGTCATTTACTTATGTATTTAGTAATGGTACTTTAGGCTTGATTGTTAACTTACTATCTAAACATATTTATGTAATGGCTGTTTGTTACCTTAATAAAATAAAATAAAAATAAAAAAATCTATGACCCAGGAACATTGAAAACTTTTTGTTCCCTAGGTGGGATTCGAAACCGCGACCTCTCGTTCGAGCACCAACGTACTCAACCACTGCGCTACAGAGGTCGTTAATACTACTCGTAGAGATAAGAGATTTACAAAATGTTCGCTATGCACTTATTCATATTCATGAATCCAACTTGCGCGAGCCACCTGCACCTCATTAGAATACTGTTTCATAATCAGATACCCGAAATAAATTTATTTGTTTATTAAAAAACATATTTTTGCTAAAGAGTGGCCCCGTCCGATTCTTACTCCGATTCTTCTCGACGGGCTAGGGTTGAACCGGACCCAATGAGGAGGGCCTGCAACCACGTAGGTAATACAAACATATTATGTAATAATATGTGTATAGTATGAAATTGTTAAATATGCTTTGTCTGGTTCCCGTAATAAAATGTTTTTGTGCACTGGACCAGATTGACGTGGTGGGGAAGCGTTCATAGATATTTAAAAAAAAACGATGATCCATGTGTTAGATGGACATTTAAAAATGTCGGTCCTGCGCCCGATCTCCCTCCAGTCGTGTCGGTTATCCGATCCGGTTAATCGTTGATTTGCCATTCAGAAACCGGGTGTTAACGTTATTTTACTTAATAAATGTTTTCAAAATATGTATCAAATACTTCTTATTATAATAATTACTATCAAATACTTATTAATATAATACTTCTTAATTATCCTTTACTAATACACATATTTACACTACTAGTTGTGCCCGCGACTTCGTACGCGTGGAAAAGTGATTTAGGGCACTTTAGTATTTTTAAATATATTTTTAGTTTATTGGCGCAACCGCTGAGAACTTTCGCTAATAGGTACTTCCCAGTGCATCCCAGTGTTGATCCCGATCCAGCAAGACACGTACCCGGCAAGCCTCTTGGTATGCAGGGTATAATAATAATATATTACTATCCTTTCGGAGCTCGGCAAAAGAAGTAGGCCTTCGAACAATATGTAGAAGTCAGCAAAGGTATTCGAAGTTAGGATAATATTATTCGAATGCACCGTATAGACCCAGACAATTTTTCACGTTAATTTAGTAAAGTATTTAACTTCGATGTCCGTCTGTCTGTCTGGGTGTCAAAACTTTAACACGTGTAGGTATCAAGCTAAAAATCATATTAAAAACTCAGCTCTACTGTCCCTTCTGGCTGTGAAAAGAAACAGGCATCTTGGCCACATCTACCCAAAGATTCAGCCGTTTATACTTTATATCGCTAATTTTCGCAATTTTCGACACGCCAAAGGGAACCAAAACCTAAAGGGTACTTCCCGGGAATAGAAATTTGATATGAAGCAACATCTTAATGCACTATTAAAATGTTGCTTCATATCAAATTTAAACGACATAGGATAAATTGCGAAACCATAAAAATATTTTCAATTTTTTAAACTTATTTACCGTTTTTGTCATTAATGTTTTGAAGTATTATTAAATTTAAACTTATATTGCAATTACTAAGGTCTTTAAAACGGAACTCTCGGTTAGACATGGGCGCAGCGGCACGCCCCGCCGAGGATCCAGCAGGCACAACTGAGAATCGAATCAGTTCGATCTTAACGGTTTTTGGTGTTTTATTTGGTAGATTACTTTGAAATTAATTAGGTTAAAGAAAACCGTTAGAACGTAACTTTTTGTACACCAGACCATATCAATCGACAGAGAATAAAAATAAACAAATATCTTCAAATCAAAGCGACATCTATACGCCATACGCCGTACTTACACGATTATTACTGGGGGCACAGTTAGCGGCTGTGCGTGGTTAAATTCATACTACCGGTACTGCCTGTTAGCACATTTTAATAGTATTTTTTACCCAGCAGTGGGGTGGAGTTCCTTTGGTTGACCTTCGCCAAAATTCCTACCTACCAGCATCTGATACCTACACTACACCCCGACTCGGATATAAGACGTCACGCATCAGCCTGTATCGCGCGGCGGTCGAATCACGGCGTAACGATTTTAATTTTGCTATATTATCTCCTAAACTATTAATTATACTTGCTAGGTATAAAGGGCAAATATAGTCTTCATGAAATTCTTAAGCCAACTAACGTATTAAAAATGATAAGGATTAATACCGTGATGGTATAAATAGTTTACCAAAAACCGCTTAATTGCCCGTTTTTTTAGATTATCGCGAAAGGCTTTCTTTTAATAATACAGTTAATTAAGTTGATTTATACAATAAATGATAATTTATTTCAATTTCTGAAGCAAGTTCAAAAATACAATTTTTATATTATTATGACACTGTGGAAACACTCTTCTCAGAAAAAAAAATCTGTTAGTTAGGTACTTATTTCAAGTTCTAATCTACTTTAGTGCTACATTCTATTGCTTCGCGTCACTGTGTAAGCGATCCCCCGCGCCCCCCGCATGAACCGTTCGTCCGCAGCCCGCGCGCGCGAAATTCCTCCGACTTGCTTCCAATTTATCGTCACTGCACGGCTCCTATGTATCGTAGCGTTATGTTATATAGCCTATAACCTGCCCAGGAATATGGGCTACAATCGTACCAAGTTTGGTTAAAATCCCTTCAGTAGTTTTTGTTCCTATCGCGCACATACAGACAGACAGACAGACAGACAGACAGACAAAAATTTTACTAATTGCATTTTTGGCATCAGTATCGATCGCCAATCATCCTCCAATATGTATTTTGAAAAAATATTCAATGTACAGAATTGACCTCTCTACAGTTTTATTATAAGTATAGATAAGCTATGATTTCTGTTACGCTGTCACTTGGCAGACAAAGACATTGTGTAACTTATAAAGTTACTAGCTGACCCGTGCCCACTTCGTTGAGCATACAGACCGTTTAAACCTTCCCTGTAATTTTACAAATATTTTAAGACAAAATATAGCCGAATCGGTTCAGCCGTTCTCGAGTTTTAGCGAGACTAACGAACAGCAATTATTTTTATTTATAACTAGCTGACCCGTGCCCACTTCGTTGAGCATACAAACTGTTTAAACCTTCCCTGGACTACGACAAACATTTTAAAACCAAAATCAGCTCAATCGGCCCAGCCGTTCTCGAGTTTTAATCAGACTAACGAACAACAATTCATTTTTATTTATAAAGAAGAAGATATAAGAAAGAATATTTTTATTAGTAAGGTAACAAATGTAATTAGATAAATTAAGCCAAGGCTACAATATGATATAGTAATTAACCTAACAAGCTTACGAGATTAAGTAAGATAGAAAAATGAATACTAAATGATACTCGAATAAAAAATTAAAACCATAAAAATGATGACACTTAAGCATTAAGCACTACAAAAAAGGCTGTACGAGTTCCATATAAATTCAACGACTAAGTACTTTGTACATTTTAATACTGCAAATCTCTACGGCAAAGTTTGAAATTCAATTTGCCGTGAGTTTCGTTTGAATATAAGTCTTAATTTCATGTACGTAGAACTCATTGTTCGTAACTCCGCCGTACTAAGTTCCCGGGTAATTTTGTCAAAAGTACATCAACAAGGTAAACCTGCAGTTGCGGAGCAGAATTTGTGCTACAAATACTGATGTTGTTTTTTTATGTCGGTGAAAATATTTCTTTGGTCAAAAATATTATTTTATAAGCCTGTTGCATATTTATTGTTACTCAATACACGTGTCAGCTTATTTGAATGTTTTATCTCTGTCACTCTATACAAGGTGTAAAAAAATTAGTGATAATACTTTAGGGTGTGTTTGTGCCTCCTATGTAGAGTTTACTCTGAAAGTACCAGCGCTGATATATAAGATATACTTACTTTCGACCTTCATGTTTCTATAAGAAATGCCCCAACATCGTAAATTTGCCCATACAACAATAAAAAAAGTTACTGTTTCAGCGCTGGCACTTTCACAATAAATACGGGACCCATACACACCCTAGGCCCTAGAGTATTATATATTGGCCTTGCAAGCCCCACCGGGGCCCCTGTTCGCCCTTAGGGGCGCCTGAACGCCCCAATGAGAAGGACCTACAACCCGACAATGCAGGCGCCCGCCGGCGGAATCGCGGTTGTATTATATTTCCCGTGGTTCCGAGGGTGGCGGTTCTGTCGGAGTACCGCCGAGTTTTAGTGGGTATGGCTGCGTCCACATTTACGAGGAAAACGGTAGTAAGTTTAATTATCTTTAAATATATTTTTATTATAATATTATGATGTAACTAAAATTTTAGGGGTTTTTCATTTATATGTACTATAAGACGTTGCTTCGTCGTCGTTCGTCGTCGTCGTCGTCGTCGTCGTCGTCGTCGTAGTCGTTTAAAAAGTTTACGGTACTTTTAGGTTTTGATTCCCTTGCGAGTGTCGAAAATGACATAAAAATTATGAATACAATATATAAGTGGCAATCTTTTGATTGTGTTGGCTAAGAAGTCTGGGGGCTGATTCCATTCATCGCTAATTATCGCTTACAAAGTTCGATAACAAAATGTATGGGATTTGATATAAGGTACGCTAAATGACATACCAAGTCGAGATCATTTAGCGTACCTTATGTCAAATCCCATACATTTTGTTATCGAACTTTGTAAGCGATAATTAGCGATGGCATCTTGAATGAGCCTCCTGATTTTTTCACAGCTTTGGGATACGGATTATGGAACCCAAAAAAAGATACAGAACGAGAAAAAATGTTCAACATATCAGGAATTTGTAACAGAATAAACGGTACGGATATTTTTTTATTCAGTGTACACGGTACAGTTTGAAATTTAATAAAATTCAGACCAAATAATTGAATTTTGACTAAAGGATTTTAAAAATGGAATGTGGCAAATCGGCTGCGATCATTGGCCCAAAGCGTTCATTAGCTAATTGCAATTGGCCGTGTTTTGTGTTGCCAACCTTTTATTACGTTTCCCTATAATTACGTAATTTCAGTGATTTGTAGCGAGGAAGTTATCTTTTAAATGCCCGTTGATTTCGACGTTTAGCAAACGATATTGCCGTCAATTGAGCTATTTACGACTAGGCTAAACATCGATATTAAGAACACTTAACGACTAACGTTTGTCGAGTAAGTTAGCTTAAAACAGTAAAAAACAAATGCATTTGATTGGCGTTTAGGTTGGTTTTTTGGGTATCATACTCTAAGAATAAAAACAGGCTTATATTTATATGTTCTTCGTCTGTCTGTCACTAGACTGTATCTTAGGAATCGTAATAGAGAAGTGCTAGACAGTTAAAATATTTAAAGGATGCTCACATAAAAACTATTTTTTTGATAATAGATAGAATCTTAATGTAATGCTAAAGTTTAAAATACATTGGGTGAAATGAATGTCATTAAAAACCTTGAAATAAATTCTCTAAGGCCCGTATAAATAAAACAATCTCAAACCCAACCTCACCCTGAGAACCTATTTGACAGGTAAAACAACGTTTCGTTTCACTTATAAAAGTGAACATCTTTATTAATGTTACATAGTACTTTAATTTAATTTCTTTTTATACCGTTATATTCATATTATAGATTACAGGAAACAATAAAATAAGTATAATGTATATTTTTATAATCTTTATTTTTACGTTTTAAGACCGAAAAAAATTTAAGTACGAGTATGTAACATAAGTAAAATTCTTCATTTTTAAAAGTGAAACGAAACGTTTTTTATCTGTCAAATAGGTTATCAAGGTGAGATTGGGTTTGAGATTGTTTTATTTATACGGGCCTAAGAATGTTTTCGAATCTCGACAGCTGAATCTGCGGTGAGTGTCAAATATCCTATACTGTGAACTTCGAAAGTCCCGCGGATCTGCTGTCGAAATACGCAAAACATTCTTAGAGCATAGCACTGCTGTATAACATGTGTAAAAAGAGCAGTCACTATAACTTTGGGATATGATTATACTACCTTTTCTCATTCTAGAAATGTATTTTTTTTTATCAGTCAAAGGTCTAAAATGACCACAAGGAGTGAATCTTAGTGTGCTGGGGTTCGAAGGCTCCTAGTCTATACACACGAACGCACTGGTCGTTGACCTAAGACCTTACCAGGATTGAAAATCATCTGTTTTGTGACTTTTATGCAGATCATTAATCGCGATTTGTCGCGTTATGGTAAGTAATTTTTATGAGGTGCCATAACAAAAAATCCTCTCATTCTCTTCACACTGTATTCGGCTTAATATTTGAACCATGAATCACCTGTATATAGTCTACATGTGAATACAATATAAGGGTCGCTACAAACTTTGAAGAAAATACACAAAAACATAAGGAAATGCATTTTACCTACTATAAAGAGGCGAGCTCAATAAAGTGGTAACCGCCCGCGAGCCCAACTCTAGTTTTGTTGGGTTTCCACATCTTATTGTTAAATGTATTTTACTTATTAATCTATTCAAGGGGATCTAAATCGTTGGAATTATGTTCTATTGATTTTTCCTGCTGGCAACACTGAGGTTGATGGATGTGTTCGTATGTAAATGGGCGCGCGTGCGGATGAGGCCGTGGTTTTATTTATCGCCATCGCTCCTCAGTTTGAAGCCATTTTGTGGAGTCCGAATCATTTCACACTCTACAATTCGGTTTACCGAACGAAATTGAATTTCATATTTTATTGAAAATGTCGGAATCATTGCTTGTTGAATGCTTTTTAAAGAACAATTGTTAGCAGTACTCTCTACTCGTGAGAACCTGTAATTGGCTTTCAGTCACCTAATTTATTTCTATTGTATCGTAGTTAAGCTGTTGGTTTTCCATTAAAAAAAAGCATAAGCATAGAGCAATAATACACATACCGTAATGTCATTATTGGTCTATACTCTATGGTAGTACCCAGTCCGTATTTTAAATTTTTTGCGAGTACAACTGACCGGTACCGACAACATAAAACTGCCCATTTTGATCACTGTACACAAATATAATATACAGTAGATAGCTGGTAGCAGGTACTAGGTATCTTAATACTATACCCCCAAATGGGCGCTCATACACATAAGCGTGTTTTGTTCCAATTTGGAAAGTCTAGTATGAACACTATTCTAGAAAGAAACGTTTGTTCCGCGATAGAGAGACACCTGGTTTCTGAAAAGCTGATCAAATCTAACGTTGTTGCGAGTGATATTCACCATTCAGTTCACTAATCGAATGCAAATTTGACATTGACAATTACCTCGACACCCGTATTCCATTTGCAACTCTATTGTATTACACTTGAGTATTATTTTAAATGCTCTGAATTTTAATCCAGTTACAGGATTCAGGCTTCCCAGCACAAGAGCGATTTAGCAATAAATTGTCGACATTGAATTTTTATGGGCGAGCTGCGGGGATGCGATCCGCAGACACCTTCAAGGCGTGCTCTCGATATTGAAGCACTAATATCGTTTCTTAGCTCCAAAGATACTGTTCGTTCCAGAAAAATAATATTAATATGTATTTTTTAATAAATTAACTATACTGACTTTTACTAAAGGTACACTTTTATTTATTTATTTTCGACAGAAGTCTGAAAGTCTGTCAATTTGAAAATTTATTTATTAGGTGCAATTACTGTAAAAGTACCCCAGTTTCTTATGTCTTTCGGGAGTCTTCGTTTTTCATAAATCGTCTCTAATTTTGGTTGAAAACCGAAACAGGTAGACTAGTGACCACACATACTTTTATGCATTGCGCACACACTTAGTCACCATAAAACTAAATGCTGTGTAGCTGGTCTGGTTTCAATAGAACCAGCCATTGTTGACGAAATCGGTGGAGTTCGAATACTTAACTAACGAACTACTATTATTACCATACTTATAGATTAACTTAAATGAATCTTATGTTATTGCTTTCCAGGATTTGATCCTTATTAGCAATTTAGTTACAATCGAGAATCGAATCAGTTCGATCTCAACGGCTTTTGGTATTTTATTTAGAGGATTACTTTGAAACTAACCAGGATAAATAAAATCGCTAGATCGTAGCTTTTTGTACTCCCGACCATATCAATCGACTGAAAATCAAAATATACAAGCGTCAATTTATTAGGTAGTACGCGGCACGATCGAATCTGAATCAAAATCGAATCAGTTTGAAGACTTACTCTCCCCTGCACTCGTTATGCGAAATCATTGTGGACAAATGACACTTAAAGTGCTGTCAAATATTCAGCCAGTGATACGGGTCAAAGGCAGGCTGCTGACTTCTACATGAAGTTACTGTCACAGGCCCGTAGGGTTACCAGTTGCTGATGTTTGTTTTGACACGTAATGTGGGAGATTTTAAAGTTGTCAAATTCAAGTGTGAAAGCGTCTGCAGCCTAGTGGGTAGACAGTTAATAAACGCTCGCAGAAGCATAGCTCATCAGAAACCTTAGTTTAACCGTCGTTTCAAATCGGTTATTTGATGCTCGCATTTTCAACGGTTTAAAATTATGTAACTATCTAAATATTTGCGTTTGGTAAATTCCAAACCTAAATATTAAGATAGTTATATATTTTTTTATGCAACTCGCATTCTCAACGGTTTAAAAATTATGTATTTGGATGTGGAAAATTTCAAACCCAAATATTTAGTTTCAAATACTTGAACGCAGCAGCCCTGTTTACACATCAATTCCGGATTAGCATAAAGCGTGTTGAAGGTTTTAGTTTTAAGCGGATGTCCATATTTTAAATATGGCGGAGAACTTACTATCATTCGCACATACACATACTCGGCTATTGAGGACATACCGATAATAAAAATCCAGGAAAATATGCCGTGTTAATACAATATTTACTTAGTAACTAAAAAGGCAGGCTCCTTGTTTAACCCACAACAAAGTTATAGGGGGTTGAAAATGGCCTGAACTGATTCGAGAAATGGATGGTGGATGGCCGTGCTCAACTTAGCACTGCCGTGCTCCCAGATGATAGTACCGCATTAATCCAGTTACTAGGGGGCTAGGGCTTTCTGTCGAAACTAAATTCAATTCAGATCCAACACCAACACGATTCCAAAGCTGTTGTGCTTGTCTGAATCACTAGTGTCCTGACGAACTGCCAAATTGAAATGCAATTACGTAAATTTTGTTCAAGAGTCCCTCTGGTATAAGGTCAAAATCCCTTAACACATACTTACCTGTAAATATCTACTTCAACAACGTCTGCAGTCAATTCGGTCAAAACGCCATTCGTTTAAAAACTGGGCCAGCAGCATCAAAATAAAATAAAAAAGTTTTTATTCAAAATTAGAACATAAAGTTTGTTTTTGAAGGTTAATTTTGAAAAGAAATTACAATTACCAGTTACAACCGGTTCATCTTTGCCGATATCGTTCCTCATACATTATATTATGTGAAAAGTACAAAATTTCATCTTTTATCTTCGGATTTATTCGGACAATAACTCAAGTACTAATTACGATACTTACTAGACGACTTTAGCGGTCGAAAACGTTAAAGTATATATTTTATACCAGGTGGCAGATACGTAGCAATTTATTTTATACCACTTCTGTTTAACAACTCGCCAAGGACCCATCGAGGAGCTGTAAAATTGGGATTGTTGTAAGTAATTTACGAAACTGTAAAAAGGCGGGAAATCTTGACGCAAGCGTCGGTCGTAAAATAGCCTCCTCTACGATAAGGCAAAGTCAGCATTCATTAACATTATTTTACATAAAGTTACCCTTACCTTAAATCTACAGACGAATAATGATTAAACAAGAAAAAGGTAATTTAAAAAACCCGTCTGCGTTTCTATTATCCGTTTTCACACGACACCGCGGCATTTAGGACTTATGCAGCGTGTCTCATGGTTCATATATCTAAACGAATTTATTGTGAAGAGAAGGACGCGTAAAGAATTTTTGTTTTGGCACCTCATATAAAATACTTATCATATCGCGATAAAAAAAATACAAAGGTCTAAAATCATTCTATGCTTGCTCGGTGGCTCCTAACTATACACACGAACACACTGGTCGTTGAATTAAAACCTGACGATGGTTGAAGCTTATATGTTTTGTGACTTTTATGGAGATCTTTAATCACGATTTGTAGCGTTATAGTAAGTAATTTATATGAGACGCCAAAACAAAAAATGCTCTACGCGCCCTTCTCTTCACCATATATTCGGCTAGATGACAACCATGAGGCACGTTGTATATGGAATACACATTTTGCTGCTGCTGTCACCGCAGGTCTGACTCGCCGCCGCGCCGCCTCGCGCCGCCGAGGTTCCATATAAAATGGAGATTAATGCAGCGGCGCCGTGGTGTTATGTGAAAACTGCCCAAAGGGTTTTTTATCATTTTGATACTCACAGTAAAGATGAATTTTAATCTCTGAACTAAAAATCCATCGAGCCGTTCAGGCTGTTTAGCAGCATACTTACATACTACGAATGTAACGGGTGTAAAAAGAACAGTCACTTAACTCTTGGAGTTAACGGTGCAGGCTACACGATACGAAGTGGATTGTTCTTATTGTTTGTTTTATTGGAAAAAAATATTGTTTTAGCTGTTTGTTGACTCAAATAAATAAATAAATAAAATAAATAAATAAACGTTTTCTCATTCTAGAAATGTATTTTTTTACAAAAATTAAAAACTATTTTTTTGCTTTTTCGTTATTCTTGCGACAAAATATGAAAAATGGTAAAAAGTAATTATTTTAAAAGTTTTCAACAAAAAAATAAACATTTCCAAATTGAGGAAAGGTAGTATAATCGTATCTCAAAGTGACTGCTCTTTTTACATCCTGTATAACCCTGTTTCTGGTGCAGTCGGGTAAAAAAGAGAATCGTTGCCTTTTTGGTAAAATTTTGTTAAGTATTAGTTGATTCAAAATGATTTGTTTCAAAGTCGTTGAAATATTCCATTGTTGGGCTAATTTTCCACCCACAATACCTAACTTTTGCCACGAAAAGCCTTACTAAATGTTGCGTGATTAGAAGTGTCGGGGAATACCCGGGCGCTGTTGTGACAGCCTAGACCAGTGTTGCTAGAAAACAACAGTGATAAGTTACTACTGTTCTCTGCCACAAGAATATTTTATTTTATTACAACACCGAGAACGAGAAGTTCTTATTTTTTTTTCTATCAATTTCAAATAATAGCATAGGAAGGCAAAATCATATTTGATAATCAACTCAATAAATTAGCAATCGCAATGACAAGAAAATGGTGCAATAAAACAAAAATATCTCAAAGATGAATTTTATTCTAATTAATGTGGAAACACGAATCTAAAGAAGAAAACACTATAATACTCTTATGTACGACATACTTATTGTAAAAATAACAAAATGTCTTTCATGTCATGTTCCTAATACAAAACAAAGTTTGTGCCACAATATGGCACCTATAAAACACCACGCTCAGCAAAGTATGACATGTTTTGTTCCGCGACTTCGCGTGGCTGGGGGTAGGTGGAGAAAACGGTAGAACGCGCGAAAGGGACAGGGATATCTGTCAACGTCAATGTCATTATTGTCATTATTATAAAAAGCCAACGGGCTGGATTCACTGTATAAAAGTTCATCGACCCTCAGCCACACTCACAATATCCGCCGAAGCTACTTAATTAATCAACAATTACCAATAACCGTACTGAAAAATTTTACAATTCACTATTCCATTTTTCAGAAGGCACATGAAAATTTTCCTATAAATAAAGCAACAAATTCTCCTCTACAGAACGTCCAGTGTGAAGCGGAACCAAAGTACTATCACATAAACTACAAGGCTTTCTAGAAATAATCACAATATTAGTGCCGTTGCGCAAACTGTGTAGTAAACATTCTTCTTTACCTACTTAAGACCAATGCAAGTAGTATTCTTTTAATAATATTAGTGATAAACCTAGAAACTGAGTAGCTGAGTGATCTGACACAAAGGGTACAGGTACAAAACTGCTTAAAATCACGTTTGTTCAATAAACCCCTAAATATTATTCTGTTTTTACTTACTAAGCGAGCAAACAAATACATCGTCGGTAGAAAAATTAAAAGTCAAGGTAAAGAAGTTACAGCCAGACAGTATGTCAGTAATCCCGTTTAACCAAAAACAATATATTAAAATATTTTTCTTGCTGTTTCTCCACAAAATTGATTTTTGCTGCGTAAGATCTAGTTTGAACCGGTTTTAACTGGAGCGAACCCCTTTCTTCGATACGTGTGTGTGTGTGTTTGTTTGAAGTTTCCCCTCTATTCAGCTTGTATGATATTGGCGCTGTAACTACATCAGCATAGCCCGCGGGCGTCGCGACGCTCACAGCCTAGTGAACCAAAAAATATCCTCGCAACGCAATTTTTTGGGAGTACACTAACGAAACGCGGTTTGTTTGAGATTCGATGTTGGGTGTTAACATGGTTTATTCGGCACCCTCAGCTTTTCAACCTTTACGTAAAGTTGTTATGAGGAAAAGGGCTGAAAATCTAGGAGTTACAGGAATATATCGTTTAAAAATTGGTGTGGTATTATTTACGCCATTGATGATTGATCGTCAATCCATGAAACGCGTTAAAAAGCCAATTTTATCTTCGAGCATGCTAGATTTTTGTGTAAAATGTGAGTCTATGTGGTCCTTGTTCGTTTGCACGACAGCACTAACAGTTTACCCCATAACCAGTCTGTCACCAATCTACTGTAATGCATAATGAATATCTAAAACACCTTACCCTATCTATAGTGAGAAGCTAATTCGACTAGTCAAATTAGCTTCGCGTGTGATATGCCACAGTTTATATTACAGAATGACAATTTAAAAAGTTACGATGAAATTTAAAAAATCAATGATAATTTTAAAGTCAACAAACCGACTGCCTGTAATATTGTATCAAAAACGTATTGGGAAATGACCAGTGGGCTAAAACCAATAATAATTGATAGCAACGGTATCGTAACATTGTCTGATGAGAAATGTATGACAATGCCTTTGCCAAGAGGCACCTTTAAGTGAAAATGAAGACATGAATGAAAAAAAAATTTGATTTGGAGGAAATTGAGTTCAAACTGCCACTAACGTATTAAGTACATTAATCTAAAGATCCGTCTCTAGAATCATTGTACCTAATACGTTACGACATATTCTAACATGTTTAAGTGACAGTTTAAACCCCATTTTCTTGGTAATTTTGTTGTGCGACATATCACCTTCATTTATTCATGTCTTCAATTTTCATACATAAACTTTGTCGTCAATTGTTCCTGCTAAGCCCACGGTGGTGTAATAAAGAAGTTAACATACCTACGGATCTTAAAGTTATTTAACATCATAACATTGTCATCGGCATTAGTAAGTTTGCGGAAACACGCTCACTTATACAATAATGATTTGATCCCAAAACTGTCTGGTATATCACTCGTAACAACTATAACGCGTTTACATAAAGAGAGGGATCGAGACAAACTAAGCCTAGATACAATCTAGTATATGGACAACGTCTATCTCGATGTAAACGCTTTATACAATCAAAGATGTGTGGCAATCCAATAATTTAACTTAATCATCCAAATAATTTTAAAATGTATTTGCGTGTTCAAATCACTTCAATTAACATTATATAAATTTTAAGGTCAGTTGATGAATGTTTACGAGCACTTACATAAATATGCGTCAAATTATAAAATCCTTGTTATGTTACCGACAGCTTGTTATGTAACTTATTACTGAGGTTGGAAGTGTATCTTTGAAAGGGCTCGTGACGTCACAAGGAGAATTCATAACGAGATCATCTAAGAGTAGCCATATACCATGCTGCCTTTCGACTGGAGTGGATCAGTTAGTACTAACCGTATGAGCGTGGTTTGCCACGACATTAAACGGTTATGGTGAAACAAACTACAGGTTGGATCAAGCCTGCAATGTCATGGTTATCACATGATAGGCAATGTGGTGCATGGCTACTTTAAACAAATTTGGACCGCCTCTTGTCGAGTTCCTTTTTAAATCTCATTGTACAGTTTAGTTAAGATTTGCAAATTCAAGATCATTTGAAATGAAAGAAAATAAAAATATTTTTATGTTTCGAAGAGTAACGTTTTCTTTGAACAAAAATTAAATGACAAATACACAATTCTTAAACATCTTAATATAATATCTATAACAAATAATACATAATATTATAGTGTACTAACAAATATATTAGATACATATTATGTTACGTATACTAACAACTAGAGTAAGAAAAATATATAATTTTATATAGAATTTATCGAAGCTCATGAAAGTATCGAGAGTTACAATTGTCTTTTTAATCATTAAACTAACTAGTAAATAAACGAAAACAAAATATGAACCAAACAATGTCGAAATCGAAAACATTCCAAAGAAAATTGAAAAGACCGTTTTGCTTAAAACTAGATTCACTCAAAACTTACGCAATATGTAGTAACAAACACTGGATCATGTCTTTAAGTCTGCTGCTTGTTTGTCCTCGACACTTAATATGTAACAAAACTGTCTTTGGAAACTAAAAATATCACTTTGGTCACGTCAACGGAAACGAAATTAGATTAAGATGTCTTTTGTATCTAACACAAGGAGAGTAAATGCAAAATAAACATACGGCTGACTGAGTTGAGATGGCGACATGAATATAAGACGTAGCAAAATTACTGATACTCTTAATTTATTTAAAGTACAAAATCCTCGAGAATACCTAGAAACTACCCCGAAACTATGGAAGCCAAAATGTGACGGATCACTACCACCGCCTACGAAAATGCATTACTATTTTACCGTAAATTTAATTATTACAAACGCGTTATGTTACAGAGATAGCCTTCCCACAGAAAGTTTAATAGTAGTACTATAAATATGACTTCAAGTAAGAAAATATAGCAGTGGTCCGAAATTTTACAATTTCAAGCAATTATTGCTAAGCCAAGAAATCTACGCAAAGGGAGAGAAAATTTCAACGTAATCCGAAAATATATTCTTCTTAATGAAGTTCGTTATTCTCTAAAATATACTTCGACTTCTTCGACATGAAAACAAATTAGCCTGCTTAATCATTCGGTGTCCATAAAATGCTTTAATATATTATTTTTAAAAATTTTTCAGACCCTGCCTCGTTAAAGCGATATACAAATAATGGTATTGATATTTTTACAAAATTGTCTTACACATATAATCTACATTAAGCAGCTCGAATTTATAGGCCGATAGGAACTGAACGCATAAAATAAATACTAATACACGCTAAAACAATAAAAGTGCTGCAAAGTCTTAAAATTTAGAAAAAAGGTTACAGAAGTGCAACGGTTGCAAATAACGAATAACGTAGGATTGCCTTAAATCTACTTAACGATAACTTAGTTCAGTATAAGATATAACAGCCACTTTTATACGAGATGTTACTGGGCTCGAGGCTTCTGAAACCCTGTCGGCGCGCGCCTCGCATTCGGGAACAAAGATATCAAAAACATTTTCGTGTATCGTATATACAAACTCGTCAACATTACGTACTACTATAATAAGTTATGATATATGTTCATTGTCATCCTCTGTAATGATTTCAGTATCATTTCTCGTTAAACTTACACATTAATCAAGAGTCTCATTCACTTCCTTGTAATGTGCAGTGCAGATGCGAGGCGCTTCTGCAGCGGTGTTAATATTTGCAACTATGAGTTTTCTTGCTCCTCCCATAGTACGTTCGCCCACTGAGGAAGCTCCGTTTCGTACTCCCAGCCTGGTCCCTAAGTAGAAAATATTCAATACATTACTTATGGGTCTACTAAAAATGTGCACCAGATCTTTTATGGAACAAACGTAAACGACAACGTAAAAGGGAAACTGGGTAAACAATTTTTCGGATACTGATAAAATATTAAAAAGGCATCATTTAGATTTTTGAAATAAAATGTCAATCTATGTCATACCTTGTACTTCCACGCATGTAGGTACATAACGAGATCCCTAGGTCTAGGGTCACGGTAGCGCACCCGACACTCATAGCAGTGAGGGTCTGGGGTTATTGCCTCAAGTCCCGCAATATTCATACCAGGGCTCTGGCTGACTGTGGCAGGCGGTGTGGTACTCGATCCACTCGGGACAATGGTCGCGGGGGTGCAACCCGTTTGCGTTGCCACCGTCACCTTGTCTGACTGTAAAACAAAACTTAATCAATAAGGACTACACACAACTCATTCTATAAAAAATTCTATATCTTATAGCTGTTATTGCAGTTGCGTAGCTTGTATAAAATATTAAAAACCTGCCCATTTTTCGGGATCAACGCTGATGCTTTAGATTATATTTAGGTAAAAAATATTTATTTTATGTAAATCTTGAATGAAACGGTGCTATAAGAGAAAATTACGACGGACAAATGGCGGTTAAATGTTTACGTAAAATATTAATAGCCACCACATTATGGATATAATATTCTCGCCTTTATTCCTGACGGCCAATTTAGCATTCAGATTCCTTAAGGTCGTGCTTAAGATCTCCGAAATGTTTTAAATTTTTACAACAAAGCCCTTAAAATGATTATACCAGGAGGTTTTATGGGTGATTCCATTTTATGACCAACCTTTGCATCGCTAGAGTCTTCGTTGATATTCGGTGACGCAACAGGCGACGGCGGTGCCGGAGATCTCTCCTCCATTGGGGCTTCAGCACCACTCGAAGGACTCGCTAAAGTCGCTGGTAAAACATCCACAGTAAAAACTTCCGTAATTTCATTTACGAGTCAATGATAGGTATTTCCTCAAAGTTTAACTGTTGGACCAGTACAGAGTTGTATACAAAATATAAAGTAGTCAGAAAGCTGACGCTCAGACTAAAAGGCGATATTGATCATGCTCATCAAAAGTTATATTTTATAGGATTCGTACACTTGTATCGTAGAAGCACCAACCTGCTGTGATGCTATGTAAGAAACGTTTTCGAACAAAACATTAAATTTACGACATCGATCTTTATTAGAAAATGTGTTGCTGTCCTTTATGTTGATACAAACTAGGATTCGAAGAAGGTTTTAGTTTATTTTGGATCAAATTGTAAATTCAAATGGATATCCTGGTCCAAAAATATTCAACCATTAAAACTTTACTAAGCCCTTAAGTCCTTCTATGTTTCTTTATGTACATTGGGTACGAGGATATTCAAAGATCCGTTAAGGATATTGCAAAAAAATGATATTTATGGTCACTTACGGATCATCACAGTCGATGGAGTAAGTCCTGGCGCTGGAGATTCCAGTCTTGGTGAGGATTCTCTTGACGCTGGTCCCGTATCACACTCGTATTCACCAACTATAATAGAAGACAATATTATTATCAATATTATATTATTCATAAGTTACAATTAGTTTTTTTTATTTCCCTATTGTTTGTTTCTACCTTTATCATCTGATACTGGTTTAGAAAATAGCATGTCATCGTCGGCAGCATCAACTCCCAGCCAATTTTCAGCATTGTGTATTGCAATTAGGTCCCTCACAAGTTGTTCGTCTGTTTTACCACCTGTATCACCGCCTTTACCACGAAGAGGTCCAAATACTGGATGGTTATATAAGGGATCATTAACTACTGGATAACCTGAAATAACATAGTTTTTATCAACTGTCTTTGCTATTTTTGCTTTCAAGTCTGAGTTATATTTATTCTATACATTGACTTAATATAAAAGCCATAAATAAGCATAATAATAAGAAAATTATAAGTGTATTTACCTAAATATTGTAAGTGTACTCTTATTTGGTGCATTCTCCCAGTCTTTGGTCGGCACAGCACAACGCTGGTCTTGGATTGAGCGTTATAACCTAGGCGTTTGAACATTGTCGAACAATCTTTCCCTTTCGGTGACACTTTACAGACGCCAATTTTATAGCTCACCACCTCTATCGGCTCTAGGCATTCTATTTCTTCCCTAAAATATATTTTTATGTCAAACAAGGGTCAAATATAAAACAGTAAAATTTATAAGGTATCTTATTTCTCTCTAAAACTAAAATCAATTAAGAACAAGTAAACTTACTCAGGAAATTCCCCGTCCACTCTACACACGTACTCTTTCTGCACTTGTCTGTTCCTGATCTGGTGCTCCATTTGTCTTGCTTTCTTCGGGCTTCTTCCGAATAATAATAACCCTAATAAGAATAAACGGTTAGGTTAGGTAAGCGAATGCCATATCATGTTAATGTATTTATCATAAACTGGTTACGTGTATTTAGTAAAAAATTAATGCAAAACAAAATAAGTACCTGACGTTAGCCTGTCGAGTCTGTGAATGGTCCTAAGGTTTTTGAGGTTATATTCCTTAGCGAGTATGAACACAACAGTATTATGTCGGTATCTACCGCATGGGTGTACCTGTGGAAGCGAGCATATATTACTTTATACTTTGTTATAGTTAACTATTAATAATACATTTTAAGAATAATGAAAAAAAATCAAGCAATATGAAACGTCGTAAGCTTATTCTGTGAAGCGAACACAACTGTCACGGTTTGCCAGAAAGCTGTTCAAAAAAATCTATTTCAAAATATGTCTCTTTCTGTTTCCTATAAAAACGAAATTTTATTAGTATAAAATGTGCATCTCATGCAAAAAGTGTAAAAATAGCATTTAATAAGTAAAAAAGCTTAAACAATTCTTCCTTCAAATTTGTGTGTAACAAAACCGCAAAAGGCACTTAAAAGTCAACGAAAGTTGGAGACTTATAAAGAAAAAAAAAAGGATCAAGGAAATTGTCATAGCAAAGTTTTGTCCTTGAATAAAATTGAAGGAGGAACAACATTAATAAACATTGACAAAATTATTTAAGAAGTATCGATGACTGACAGCGGCATTCCACGGACTCGCCTATCATCCGAACCACTTTTAAGTGGCATTCTCAACGAGGCCGCAAAGTTATCTCAAATCTGTTCGGAGTTCACAGTTCCGAACTTTTGTGCTGATCAAAATCACGTGTCAGACCCTGATGGCCAACATTCTTTGAACTCTCAAGAGTCGTTCTCTTTCATGTCGTAGGGCAATATTAGAGTGTTTCACGACGAGAGGTCAACATACGACTAAATCAATTTAGCAAATCGATAACATTTTGCACGTTTACATCTTTAAAATACGACCACAATAGGGGACACTGTCCAACAGAAAAGTTGACATTAGTGTCATACTTCGTAGCCATGAAGCATCACCTAGTATGATCGTAGCTTTAGGTGCTGGTCCATTCGTTGTTCTAAGGCTGACGGGGTCTGACATGACGCAAACGGTCCCAACGCTGACTCACCGGCAACGAGCAAGGCTTGTCTAGCACGAGTAGCTCCTCATCCACGTGTATGATGCGCAAGGGACTAGCGAGCACTGGCGTCTCGTGCCTGGCCCACCGGAGAGAACATACATTAGCCCCATGACGTGGCATCGAATGACAGACAGCAGGCGTGGCCAACTTTTAGCAACGACGCGAATGACGCGAGTTGGCCACCCCTGATACAGGGATCGGAAGTTCTAAACAGATTACATATTAGATACGTTTATAAAAACTGTTACATAGTGTTAAGTGATTTTATTATATACAATGCAAGAGAAAGAGACAATTTTTTCATCATTAAAATATATCGATGTAGGTCGATAAGTTAACGCCAAACGCTCAAGAGATAAATGTATTATGTCTACGTCAATGTAACTCTTAATAGTAAGCGTATCCATGAATATATTATAAAACATAATATAAATGTCAATATAATGAGATGCCATAACAGAAAGTATTTTTCTTGATGAAAATATAAAATATTGAGTATTAGTAAATATAAATTAAATTTAATATACTCAGACTACTTATATATTTGAACAATTTGACAAAATGCAATATTTAATAATCGCAATTTATTTATTTATTGCTAAGCTACATTCAATTATGTAATTTAAAAATTAATAAAACAGAAAAGACTAAATAGTATCTAAGGTTGATACTCAAATAAAAAATAATAAGTAAAACATATAGCTACTTAACTATACTAAACATGATTAAAATAAACAAAATTATACACCTGTTGATGATATAAATAATAATAAATATATAAAGCATAGATTGCAAGCAAAATAATGAATACTATGTACAATAGAAAATAGCAAACAAAAATAATTATGAGTATAATACATAATATAAATACACAAATAAAAAGTCGCAAAGATGTATAATGCAGGACATTTTCATAATATGAAATCGTTTAGTGGTTCGGTATTAGCTGAACTGTAAATTAACAGATGTGGTTTATGATAAAATTATTTATTGTTTGCGTAAATATATTTAGATCGTTCCTTTCGGTGTATGGCGATGTGTACGGATGAATGTTGATGAATATGCATATTGTGGATTCATTAATTATACAGGTTATGTTGTGGCTTTTCCGAAACCCTAATGTGCGTAATACCCTCATAATGAAATTGTATCAGGCTAATGTTTCAGAAAACACGAGGGATGTTCACGAAAAGGTGAAACAATAATTTATCAATGTACTAAAAGCTGCCCGAAACCTAGATTGCTTTTCAAGTCCTAGATTGCTTTTAAGCTCCAAACTAACAACTAAAGCAAATTACATGTTCTTTTAATTAGTTATTAATGAATTATACGATAAACTATACCATATAACATCAGTTGCTGATGATTATTATGAAAATAAACAACCTGCCTGCCATTATTTGGCGCCTAATCAAGCTGGCGAATTTGCGCAGAATCCGTTGCGTCTTCATAATATCAAAGATATTAGCTTCGCCTTCAGAATTCTCGCTAGTCATTATGCTGCTCTGATTGAGTTAATTTAATAAAACGCCCAGGGCTGGCTGATAAGCGTGCCTAATTACATTACCTTCGTGAAAGTAAAAATAGTTCGGGCTCATAAATCAAAGTGGGCGCGTTTTATGTGCCTAATTTTAGGGTTCAAAGAGACGTGACACAAATGTGAAAGAAACGGCAAAATAGTTCAAAGTGAGTTGAGTTTTGATTTCTAATACAAATCTTAGGGAGGAGAATTGAGAAATTTTAGTATTCGTTTCGAAGAACAGAAGAGCTAATTTAATTGGAACTTGATACGGAAAAAGTTAATAAAAATATGTTTGTAGGGATATAATAGGAGAGGAAAGGAGGAGGCCATCCTCTAGAAGTCTAGAAGAAACTATTTTTAACAAGTCAAAGAGAAGATTAACATTGTCTCATATCAGTCAAAGTTAAACACAGGATCGAAAAGTATGGCGATAAATCCATCGAACTCACTCTTAAGATTTTAATTAAAAAGAAATATAGATAATAGTCATCATTAATCTAATAACAAATTCGAATCGTTCAATTTGTCCAAAGGTGAAAAACTTAGACAGGACACAAGTATAAAAAATATTAAATAAACAAAAACTACATATTAAATTAAAAATTTATTAAAAAGGGATATTATTAATCTACAACACTATCAGAATTTATTAAAAAGGGATATTATTAATCTACAACACTATCAGAATTTATTAAAAAGGGATATTATTAATCTACAACACTATCAGAATTTATTAAAAAGGGATATTATTAATCTACAACACTATCAGAATTTATTAAAAAGGGATATTATTAATCTACAACACTATCAGAATTTATTAAAAAGGGATATTATTAATCTACAACACTATCAGGTAACACGTGGATATTTTACGGTAATCAACAGTTTCTGTGACGAGCACGTTGGCGACTCAAATAATACAACATTATTAAGATTAGTGATTAGCATCCAATTATAAAGATAGTTTATCGACTACTATTACTTGCTTAGCACTAATTACTATTTTCCACTATATTATCTACTACAAACTATACTTTATATACTTCATACCTTTCTTTCCTTAAGAAACTATCGTGCATGCATTTTATATCTTTGGGTTTTTCTTGATTCAGGTTAGATTATTTCGATATTCGAAGAATATTTTTAAAACCGTGTCGGCAAATTGTAACTTTGTTGGCAATTTTTTGTAACTCGTGTGTGGTCGATTTGTACCTTTTTATTTGCAGGTTGATTGATTAATTTATCGCGTTGAGTGATGTGATGACTAATTTATGTTTTGTGAGTTGTATTCGGTTTGGCAGCGATAAAATCAATCGAGAGACCATATCTAATTTTGACATGTCCATCATTTTATACCGAACATATAAAAAAGAAACAATGAAGGAATTATAGGCCTGGGGCCTTACTCGCCAAACTGATACGATTTTGATTCAGATGCGAACGTGCTGCGTACTCCCGAATAAATTGACGTTTCTTTATTTTGATTGTCAGTCGATTGATATGGTTGGGAGTACAAAAAGTAACTATCTTACGATTTTCTTTATCCTGGTTAGTTTCAAAGTAATCCACCAAATAAAATACCAAAAACCGTTGAGATCGAACTGATTCGATGCTCGATTGTGTCGGGAGTAAGCTTGCTGGTAGATGTAAAAAATTAAGTATGTTTTCATACACAAATAATTTCTTGCGACTCATTACTTGCCACACTCGTTACGCGAACTAATGCGGACGGTCTCTCGACGTTTTGACATTTTCCCCGCGTTAGCAAAATGTGTTGTTTTATAGCGGCTTTATGGGACAGACATTTTTTTGGAGTGTCTTGTGCAATAAGTCCGTCTGTCTTTAGAAAATAACCAGTGACCGAATGAAATTAACCTTAATATCATAGATTTATGCAATACACGTGAAAGTTTTAGGATAATTTGGTAATGCTATTGTTATATTATTTTGCAAAGGTGGTAATATCTTCTTTTTTGAGTTATTACAAAAACAATCAAATTCCAGAAGATCATAAAATTATCCTAAACACGACTTCTCTCTTTTGTGTGAATAGCCACAGGAAAATGGTTTTTGCAAAATACTTTATATAATACAATAACGAATTTTGAAGAAAGTACAAATCTACTCGTATTTGTGACATTGTTAGGTTTATGGAACTTGGTCTCATTTGGTCGTTAAATCTAAAAATAAAAATGAAAACGTTTTATTTCAAAATTAAACTTAACAAGCTATAATTTTCGGCAAGTCAACAAGAAAAACAAGCTACCACCTGTTCAACCCTAACCCGCCGAGAAGAACCGGAGTAAGAAACTAGCAAGAGGCCATCTTCTAGCAAAAAGATGGAAAATTGATATTTTTTAAAAGTATATATTTTTTACAATGTAACTTAATCTATACGTATTAATATTATAAAAGTTAGGATACATATAGTAAATAAATATAAGCAGCCATTATGGTTGGCCACCATATTCCCAGGGTGTGCAATCATTAACAAAATCATTTATCTCATAATAAGATTTAGCACACAAACGTTCTTTAACTACTTTTTTAAATTTTTTAATGAAAAATTTTGAACAAACGCGCCTTTAATACAAGAACCATTTTCTACAAAAAGAGATTTTTAAAAATAGTCACATCTGTTCCTCTCTTTCACCAATTAATCCCTCCTTCAGTATTGCACAGCACTCTCGACGCAAGTTCATGACCTCAACTATACAACATATCGTGCAATTATATTTACGAACTTTCCGACTTTTGCGTTTATAAAACTGTTAACGAGTCACTTAAATGCGATAAGCTTTTAAAAGTCACTTTCAGCGAGGTCTTTAAAATAACAAGTCAAAGAGCTGTCAAACTTTATCAACGGTGTACCTTACAGGAGATAAATTGCAAATAGTAATTTAAAACTTTTTATATTCATCCGGGGAAATGGACGTCAATCTACGCGAGATTCTCGTCTCGTCCGAATTTAATACCGTTTTTTCCAAGATTTGTTTTTTGATGATCTCGATTCTTGAAGAATGATAGAAATTTCTTCGGATTTGTGGCCATATCGACTAAGAGATGTTTAGGATCATACTTTATAACGCTCGAAGGACTATAATATTACATAACATGCTTTAGCAACTTTTCTACCTTATTTACAGCAAAAAGAGACCAGTTTGAAAGCTCTTTACTTATCTTCTCTGATAGTAAAGAATTTTCATCTCATTTAGATACGCCTATATCAGAATAAAAATGAACTTTTGTGCGTTACGATGTTTTCTGTCAAAAGAATCGATATGATAAAGCCAGGGACCGAAAAGGTTACCCATTTTGGTGTTTTAAACTGTTTAATTTATACGATTCTCTGAAAAACCCTAACATGCGCTTCAGCCGTATATACGGCTGAATCAACGGTATAAAAAACCGTTTATGAATAAGGTTCATTTTCGTTCGTTTTTCTGTGTTAAAAAAGGATGCGTGATAAGTAAGTACCGCGGAACGCTATTGGCTGAATTTGTTCCATCATGTCACAACTAGACTGGCGCACCATTTAACGCAAAAATGAGTGTGCGTTACAACTGCTCCGCCACGGTAGAAATATGATGAAAATGTTCGCCCAAAATTTAGGCGAAATTTGACAAAATCTATGGGTCCAAACCAAAAATTTGTCGAAGTAGAAACAAAGAAGTTATAAGGGTTTTAAGTTGGCCGCGCCAACGTAACGTCCACGATGGCGCGGCCATGGAAATCTTAGGAACTACGTGGGTTAGAGATCTAATTCTTTTTCTAGTATGAAGATTGAATTTGGCGAAAATTGTCGAAAAAGAAATTATAAAGTAGAAATCGATATTTTAAGAGATATTTACCTCAGAAGCCGTGGTGGCGCAGACGTGCACTTCGTGTTTCTTTGATGTTGATTATTTCTTTATATCATAAGACTTAGTACAAAAAACTGATACAGGAAGTAAGGGCTTAATATGTCGAAACTAATGAAAGCAATAAATACAACGAAATGTTATTTAAACAGATAAATCGGACCGAAACAAAAAATAACATGGCCGCGCCAACGTAACGCTTCTTTGTACGCTGATATCTCATTATCTGTAATTGCTAGGATTTCAGTTTTTATATCCATTTATTCGGCATATTAACCTGATTAGAATGGCATACCGTTTTACCCTCAGAATAGTTTTTAACGCGTGTAATCTCCAAAAATATGCTCTCTCGTACAATGTTTGAGTAGGGTAACCATAATTTCGATTTTATTTGAGAATAATTTTTACTCTACTAGACGAAAATGTGTCTATTTCTTAAATAATGCCAACAAATGGAATTATTACTATTAAATATTTCACACATAAACGTAAGTATGTAGTTAGTACCTATGCCCGTAAGCGGTCAGTTGTAGATATGATAATAATATTATGTTAGGTAAGTATACTGTACCTAGGCAGGCTACGTAATATTATGGGTTTCTTGCCCTTGAAATTAAGTACATACTTATCTACGACAAGTATCCTCATTCCCTGCAGCAAAGCAAGCCGGCGTAACGCCGGTTTTCATAGAGACCCATGGCCGTGGTTAAGACTCGCTATTGGAATTAATATTATTCCAACGGCAGACGAATAATATGCTTTTTCAAGAAGGCACTTTTTTTCCGTATTTCGGTATGAAGTGACGCTTAGATTTTATTAGCGAGTCCGACCTTGTACTTATGCATTTTTAGTCATCTGCCTAATATTAACTTTCTTGTTTGAGCCTTGTTACACCTAGATTTTATTTCATTTATTTCTGTATCCATGATGTTTATAAAAGTACTAGCTGTGACCGCGACTTCGTACGCGTGTAAAAGTGATTTAGGGCACTTTAGTATTTTTAAATATATTTTTAGTTTATGAACACTGTCCTTTGGGTATTATGCTTCTTTATACATGGTCACACGGAGGCCGATGAAGTAATAATAATAGTTTCAAATAATGGCTCAGATATGCCATATTAAGACATATGATTAACCCCAATAGACGTAACAGTACTCCAGCCCGGCTCGGACGTAAGATACGTCACGCAGCAGCCAGCATCACGCGGCGCCCGGTCGAATCACGGAGAAACGATTTTAATTTTGCTATATGCTAAAGTATTCATTATATTTGCATGGTCTAAAGGGCAAAATATGTAGTCTTCAGAAATGCTTAAGCAGAATAACGTATTTTAAATGATAAGGATTAATACCGTGATGGTAGATGGCATTCATCTGATTCAAATAGCCATTTCATTGAGTGACTATCGTTTTTATCGAATGACATATTTATATATATAGTGTGTAAAAAGAGCAGTCATTATAACTTTGAGATACGATTATACTACCTTTCCTCATTTCGGAAATGTATTTTTTTTGTCAGAAACTAAAAAAAAATGTTTTTTTTTCTTTTTACCATTTCTTATTTTTTTTTAATAATAAAAAAAAATAATAAAGCCAAAAATAATTATTTTTTAATTTTTGTAAAAAAAATATGAAAAAAAATACATTTCTAGAATGAGCGGGTGTTCCCCAGGGTGGCGTACTCTCTCCCCTCCTGTTTTCTATATTTATTAATATTATTTCCTCATTAATCAACTTAAATTTCCATCTTTACGCAGACGACCTGCAACTCTATCGTCATTCTAATATTGATGATATTGATTCTACACCTGCGATTTTTTGGGATATACTAGTAAGTATATAACGCAACGTTTACACATTGTGTAAACGTTGCGTTATATACTTACTAGTATATAAAGCAACGTTTACACAATGTGCCTGTGGTCAAATATGATGGTACTATTATCGAATTCAGAGACACAGCTAAGAATTTAGGGTTAACTTTGGACAGCAATCTCTGCTGGAATCCGCAGGTTAGTGAAGTCAGCAGAAAGGTACACCACTCGATGCACATGCTGAGGCGCCTTCAAAACTTTTTGCCTTTGCAAACCAAAATTTTCCTCGTCAAAACTCTCATTTTTCCTATCCTCGACTATGCCGACTCCTGCTACTTAGACTTTACCGAAGAGCTGCTAACTAAACTGGAACGCTTGCAGAATCTCTGTATCCGTTTCATTTTATTTAAAAAAGTTTGATCACATATCAGCCTTTCGGATAAAACTCAAGTGGCTTCCTATCCGTCTCCGTCGCAACTCCCATATCCTCTGTTTACTTTACAATATCCTGTATAACCCTCTCTCTCCTTCCTATCTTCGTGATCGATTTAACTTTTCCCGGCCCATTGATATCCCTTGTAGGTCCAAATTCAGAACAAACCTTTCCCTCCCATCACATCACTCTAATTTCTACTCCTACTCCTTCACCGTTCATGCGGTCAGATTGTGGAACTCGCTTCCTCACACCGTCCGAAAGAGAAAAGATAGTATAATCATATCCCAAAGTTATAGTGACTGCTCTTTTTACACCCTGTTATAGCTTCTAAAAACCGCTAAATTGTCCGTTTCTTTATGTTTATCCCAAAAGGCTTTCTTTTAATAATACCAAAAGTTGATTTTATACAATAAATGATAATTTATTTCAGTTTGTGAAGCAAGTTCAAAAATACAGTTTTTATATTATTGACACTGTGGAAACATTTGTCTTTTTAATAAAATCATGTTAGTTACTTATTTAATGTTCTAATCTACTTTAGTGCCACGTTCTATACCTTCGCGTCACTGTGTAAGCGATCCCCTCGCGCGCCCCGCCCGAACCGTTCGTCCGCAGTCGCGCGCGAAATTCATCGACTTGCTTCAAAGTTATCGTCACTGCTCGGCTCCTACGTATCGTAGCGTTATGTTATATATCCTATAACCTGCCTAGAAATATGGTCTACAATCGTAATAAGTTTGGTTAAAATCCCTTCCGTGGTTATTGATGTTGCACATACAGACAGATATAGAGACAAAAAATATAGATGAGTGTATAAAAGAATTATAACCCGTCTTCGCAAAAACGGATCAAGGGCAAGAAATGCATAATATTAAGTAACCTTCCTAGGTACAGTATACTTACCTAACATAATATTATTATCATATCTACAACTGATCGCTTACGGGCATAGGTACTACAACTTACGTTTAAGTGTAAAATAATGATTAATAATAATTGTTCCGTTAGTTGGCATTATTAAGGAAATAGATACATTTTCGTCTAGTAGAGTAAAAGGTCTTCTCAAATAAAATCGAAATTATGGTTACCCTACTCAAACATTGTACGAGAGAGCACATTTTTGGAGATTACACGCGTTGAAAACCATTCTGAGGGTAAAATGATATGCCATTCTAATCAGGTTAATGTGTCGAATAAATGGATATAAAAACCGAAATCCTAGCAATTACAGATAATGAGATATCAGCGCGGCCATGCTATTTTTGTTTCGGTCCGATTTGTCTGTTTAAATAACATTTCATTGTATTTATTGCTTTCATTAGTTTCGACAAATTAAGCCCTTACTTCCTGTATCAGATTTTTGTACTAAGTATTATGATATAAAGAAATAATCAACATTAAAGAAACACGAAGTGCACGTCTGCGCCGCCACGGTTTCTGAGGTAAATATCTCTTAAAATATCGATTTTTAGTTTATAATTTCTTTTTCGACAATTTTCGCCAAATTTAATCTTCATACTAGAAAAAGAATTAGATCTCTAACCCACGTAGTTCCTGAGATTTCCATGGCCGCGCCATCGTGGACGTTACGTTGGCGCGGCCAACTTAAAACCCTTATAACTTCTTTGTTTCTACTTCGACAAATTTTTGGTTTGGACCCATAGATTTTGTCAAATTTCGCCTAAATATTGGGCGAACATTTTCATCATATTTCTACCGTGACGGAGCAATCGTGATGCATACCAAAAATGATCATAATTGCTTATGACATAAGGTATAAGATGATGTTATTTAATGCAAGTTCTCGTCCATTTTTGTTTATTATTGTTTTTTTTCCATTCTTAGTCTTTCCTTGATATTGATTTGGTAAAGAGCGAAAAGTTAATTCCCATCTTATTTTTTTTTCTAATTATACGGAATTGTAATTTAGGTAATTCAAATTACTATAAAATATAAGTGATGTGCATTGTGCAACATTGATTTGGTCACTTTAAACATTAGTTTAAAGTGACAAAATCAATGTTGCACAATGCACAGCAAGGCTATTGAAACCTCAAGTCACTGATGAAAAAAACCGCTTTTCATAGATTTGATCCACGGCGTGTACCACAAATTTGTTGTCTCTTTCGGTTATTGGCGCAGCTGTATTAAACGGTTTAATACCGCTTAAGACAAGCGCATAGTTAAAAACCCTTAATATGGATATTTAAAATAAAACGGTTTGTGTTGATACCGCTACAGCCGTATAGCGGATTAATCGGTCCCTGGATAAAGCAAATAAATGATACAGTAGAAATGGTTTGTCATTTATGTATAACGATATTCTCTAGAGCGATACGGTAGTAAATGAAAACATCGTTAGAAAACTTGTAAGATATAAGATAAGATAGATCTTCATACGTGTGCCGAGCTCGCGGCCAACACATCATGCCTTTATTGCGAGTCATGAACGGGAGAGAAAATATTAAATTTATACGTGAGTCGAGACCAAAATAAGATCTTTTATTTCTCTATTTAGAAGTCACTCGATTTAAAAACGATTAATTAAGGACTTAATAAATTAAGAAATTCATTACGCGATTCGAAAACGAAGTGTTAGCTCTTTGAAACGTTGTAGCGAGAAAATCAATTTAATTTCCTTTGAAATTTTGATTAAATTTCAAATACAAGACAGATTCATGGAAGATGATATTTAATATACGCAATTAGCCGATGCTGATAGTACGTCCTAATATAATATATTATGTGAGTCTAATTTTGCCGCGACACTGAGCGTGTAGCGACGAGCGCCGTCGGAGACACTCGGCGGCGGCGGACGAATATTTCCTGTTAGAGAAGCCACTTAGTGTAACCGTCAAAGGACTTTGTGAAGCTTTCACTAGAAAAGCGGATTTCAGTCTCAGCCATTTATGTTATTCCTTGTACAAACAGCGGATAAATGAAACTCATACAAAAACACGCCAAAACCGACTTACCTGCGAGCTAGTTACCATCACCGAACAAAAGTGCAAGCGAGAGGGGAGACGTCAGTCTACGTGTTAGGGAGGTGACGTCGCATGCAGAGGACGTAGTACAAACATGGCTGTCTCAATTGCCACTTACGGGGATAGAGGCCGGTTTGTTGACGACCACAATGTCCTCGTCGATATGGACGAGGGTGATCGGTTGGCTGGTCACCGGTACTTCGTGCCTGCAACGATACACACGTCAGGCGAGGCCCGGCCCGCGCCCGGCCCGGCTGCACGCGGCCGGGCCGGCCGAGCAAGCGACACAATGTTAGTTCAGCTACTCGGTCGAACACCACCGCTACGGGTACACTCCTGCGGTTAATCCAGTAGGACGCTAATTCTAAGTTATGAATGTAATAAAACACTGCGAGTTTCGTGATACGAGATAAGGTACGTCCTACGATAAATCCGTACAAAAGATTATCATAAGATCTTTCGTTGTCGAGAATTAATTTGCAATAAACGCTCGTTCGCTATAAATTTAGCGTGTAATGTTACAGGCCATTAGGCAGGTGGTATCCGAGTAAGGAAATAATATTAAATTTGCGCAGGGTCCCGTCCCGTTCGTATTATGAAGATCTCGTGTGATAAAGTCGAGACCGGCCCGCAACAAATGAACATGCGTGAGCAGAGTTGAAAGGTCAGCTAGATAATAATAATTCAATAGATTTATCGGCGAACTTTATGTACATTGCGAATAATACAGTAGTTAGTGAAGAATAAGAAGATTATATTACAATATTGGTTAATTTAGAAATACTCTTCGTCGACGTAAATTTTGATGCCAGGCAGATTGCAGTAACTGGGCTGGTCAGCGCTGCAAAACAAAGTGCACTCGCATGCTCATCTGGTGCATCGGAAGATTCCGTTTTCGACCTGAGGGCAATTTACAAGCGCGCGTCCGTGTGGCTATTAGAGTAAGCGGCCTATGTGTACGCAGCTCACACGGTGAGACCTGATCTACGGTAACAGTAAAGGTAGTGTTGTGTCACTTGATACAGTTCCTGATGAAGTGTCGGGGAGTTATAGACTATCTCGTGAGCTATCTACAAGAATAGCCAGAGCCACAGCTGGAGGCGTGTTCGAAGATGTACCTGTGGACGACGTTGGCGAGCAGGTCGTTGTGTTTGAGCCTGTAGTCGGGGTCGACTCGCTCGTAGTTGACGGTGAGGGTCCCCGCCCTGATGCACCGCTCGTACTCCGCCGCCGGGTGGGCGCGGAACTCTCTCGCGAACACGTCCAGAATCTTTTCACCCACCCACCTCCCTTTCGTGAATGTGGTAAATGTGAAGTAGTAGGGATACACTTTTCTGAGCCCTGAAATGTAAACAGAGAATGGTTAATATGTAAGACTTAGGGCGTGTTTTACCAAGCAATGTTAAAGTTAATCCTTCGTTAAATATCATGTTGTTTCTCTCGTAATTCCTATCAATGAATGAGAAGGCATGGTATTTTAACATGCCGTTAACACTAACATGCGTTGGTGAAATCGGGACTTAATATTTTGTTGAATATTGCTGGTAATTTTTTGAAACCGTGACATGTTTTAGTGAAAAGTAACCCGGCTATCATACTGAATAGTATTCTTTAACTTAATTATTTGTGAAAAAAGTAAAACTCTTTATCAAAAGAAATTGCTTTTAAAAATCATAATTAAATAACTTAATTACCGACAGAGCTTTACCAAAAATTATGCGAATATAAAAAAAAGACGTTTACATTTTCCATTGAACGATCGTAATAACATTTCATTAGTCTCATTAACGGATCAATTAACGCTCCAATAATTTATATTTGTAGCAAATAATAATTTAGATAATCGTCGGCCACATAAAATTTATCGCCAGTAAAAACTTCCAGTGACGTTATAATTTAGAATTACAGAGTTTATAATTAGTCGTAAAATTTACATTATTGGTCCAAAATTTTAATGTTTGGTTGAAAGATATTTGACGTAATATTATCTACGAGTTTTTATCATCAGACTAAGCGCTTGGTTCACCAAGCAATGTTAAAGTTAACGCCATGTTAAATATCATGTTATCCCTCTCGTATTACCTGCAATGAATGAGATGGCATGGTATTTTAACATGGCGTTAACTTTAACATTGCTTGGTGAAACACGCCCTAAGTCCCGATTTCACCAACGCATGTTAGTGTTAACGGCTTTTCATTGACGGGAATTACGAGAGGAACAACATGATATTTAATGAAGGATTAACTTTAACATTGCTTGGTGAAACAGGCCCTAAATGTTGACGGTACATGTATTTGTTCAGTCCTAATCGGATCGGATGCCATTGAAATCGGCTCAGTAGTTTAGGCGAAACTACTGATCCGATTTCAATGCACGAGGTGTTAATAGATTAGACACATTTATCAGAGAGAAAGAGAGGGACAGATATTGTATAATTACATCACGCTCGCATTCGCTAGTTAAAATTTTACAATATGGGTTGTTTACCTGAATGCCATGTTATTTGATCATAGTTTTGATATGCGTACACTCACTCATTTGCTTGTGGTTATCATTTATCGCGGGATATTGCTGGATATAATAAATTTAAATTTTATGCTATGGATTTCCACAAAGTAACGCTTGATTCTATTAACTACTTTTTTTTCTATTTTGCGATCAAACCACCATGTCTCCAGGACACCACTTATATCGCCTCCGTGGTCTAGTGGTTCAGAGCTTCGCTCTCGACCCGGAGGGTGGGTCGTGGGTTCGATTCCCGCATTGGAACAACAAAAAATTTTGTTTTCAAGTTTGTTTAGAACAATGAAGGCCGATCACCTGATTGACTGACAAGAAAGATGATCCATGCGTCAGATGGGCATGTAAAAAGTCGGTCCTGCGCCTGTTCTCTCGCCAGTCGTGTCGGTTTACCGTCCCACTGGATTATGAGAGTTAATGGAAGCGAGAGTGTCTTCGTGTATTGCTCACACACTTGGGCACTATAAAGTAACTCCTGCTTGGTTTCAATGAAATCGGCTACCGACACCGAAATCGGTGAGGGGAGCTATTATGATGTCTTCAGGAACATTACCGTTCTCGATGTAGTAGGAGGTCTCGTTGTATCTGTCGTCTGTGAATCCCGGCCTTTTCGCTTTGAGCGCCTTTGTCTCCAGTTTCGCCTGAAACAAAAAAAAAACTTTCACGTATCGCTCAAGCTTACGCCGAGGGACATTCAATTTTTCATGACAAAGATAACATTGATAGACCAGGAATATAGATGTCGCAGTCATCTTATTGAATCTGGTTATTTAATTGAATCACTAGGCGGTTATAAAATGGCGTCAAACAGCTCGTACAGATAGCAATGTGTTGATATATTTTTTGATTAATTTACTTTAATGTTCTTATTATTAGTACTCATTCGGAAGTTTCGAAGTTTAAAACTAAAATATTAAATGGCTGTCCTAGTCTCGGATTCTAAAATTTGTTGGTAAAAACAGGATTCAATGAAAGCGCTAGTCATTCAATTAAATAGCGGATTCAATCAGATGACTGCGACATAGATATTACATTTGATTTTCAACTGTACAACGGATAGGCAAATTGATATTCGCTGTTGTAGAATAATTGCAATATTAAGGTTTACGCGAAAACCTATCTCTGATTTTTTTTTTGATTCTGTGATCTATACAAAAATACCCGTGCCCACTTCGATGAGCATACAAACCGTTTAAACCTTCCCTGGACTTCCACGAATATTTAAATATGTCCTATGTGAAAAATTGATATTCGTATGATACATCCTCCATTTATCTTGTCACACTTGAAACTAAATTAATTCATCCGATTCAAATGTTAATTTTACTCTCATATCATTGACTACTCTTAAAAACAATACCGATTTCTTTGGATTTGAATAGTTCCATAAAATCGACACTCAATTTTAAACCAATTTGGCGCTAGTGTCGTATTTGAAATTAGCTAATTGTCAAATTCCGATTCTGATCGTTTGGAATAATTAATTTCAACAGTAACCCCCCGTTAAGTGTACTGGGAATATTGGAAACTGATTGGCTGTTCCAAGGTAGTCCTTAAGATCATCTTTAGTGAAATTGGTAAAAGATTAGCAAAGTACAGTATATTAGGTAGTAGGTTATTAAAATTAAAAATATTAAACCTGTAAAATATTTGATAAAAATAAAAAATATAAATTTTAAGATACCAAAAACGTCTAATTAAAAAAAAAACTTTGAAATACTGAGCCTGGGTCAAAGGGCTTAGCTTGCAATATTCTTAAACAAGTTTATTGGATCATACTCAAAAGTTGCGAATAATGAGAAAACTTAATTACTTACTGCGCAAAACTACAACTTTATCTGTACCGAAACTTTGCGAAATTAATACTAAATATTCTTCAATTAGCACAAGTTAGCGATTCGATTAAGCCATTCAAATGGTAGTTTCAACTAAACAAGTTTCAGTTATGCCTTTTTACTGTTTTGTCCAACTCTAGTGATTGTAATTAACTTTCAAAAATTAGAAATAATACAGTAGGAAAAGATAATTCGTTTATTTAATAATATACTACTTAAACAAAATGGGGGTATAAACGCGTTAATCTCAGGAACTACTAGTCCGATTTGAAAAATTCTTATTTTGTTGGATAGTCCATTTATAGAGGAAGGCTTAAGGCTATATAACATTACGCTGCGACCAATAGGAGCGTCAGTGAGAAATGTTGCAAAAACGGGTAAAATTAATTACATTTGAAGACTTTCATTGCGTGCGCTGCATAAACGGCTTAAGTCACTCAAAAACCACGCGAACGAAGACGCGGGCACAGCTAGTACTGAATAAGCTTTACAATTACTTTCTTTTTCTTAATTAATCTTTTTCTTTTGTATTCTACCTATCTAACTGCTAAACTAGGCTATTACCTAACTAGGGCCATAATATTTTTATTTTCATCCAAGTCGAGAGAGGAACCTAACCACGAGGTCTTATAAGCAGTATTACTTTAACATTACTTTTGGATTTCAAGCAAGATAGACATAATATACTAGCTGACCCGTGCCCACTTCGTTGAGCATACAAACGTTTAAACCTACCCTGGACTTCCACGAATATTTCAAGTCTAAAAATAGCCAAATCGGTTCAGCCGTTCTCGAGTTTTAGCGAGACTAACGAACAGCAATTCATTTTTATATATATAGGATTTTCGAGTATATAAATAGAGATTATATTTGTTTACACCAAATTCACGAGTAATGTTAAAGTAAAGCAATAAGTCCTCGTGGTAAGGTGCCAGAGAAGTCTAAGAGCTGGTACACATTAGGCGCTTATTGACGCGCGCTTAGCTGATGCGCGTTTTTGGATAAAGAAAAAGCGCGCGCTTGAGTATGTACAGAGTACACTGTCTGTAGAGAACTCCTGGTTCTCAAAACGCGCGTTGACAGAGCGCGCGTTTGAAAGCGCCTAATATGTACCCGCTCTTATTGTGGAGTTGAAACGAGGTGATGAAGATAGCGATTGTATAAATTCCGACCGTCGCTTCCCAACCACTTTGCGGACGTAATGAAAACGGAACGACCCCGTGACGTCACAAAAACCGCGCCCCCTGAGTGATATCAGAGACGGGGAACAGAGATAAGAAAAAAATGTATACTATAGAAGAGAAAACACTGTCAGGAATATGTGGATAAGTTGTACCGGGATGGGTAAGTTGAAGTACATATAACATTTTTATTTATTTTATACACATTATTTACCTAACGTTTAGGCTAGTCGATTCAGCTGTTAGTGCTAGCCCAATGACCCCAGCGGTTGATTCGGCTTGATTTTTGGCCAAACGACCTTACAGAAGCAGTAAATTATTTAGTAAAAAATTTATACTTAACATACATATAATAATTAAAATCTGTTTTAAAAGCCAAGAGTTCGATAATCACTTACAATCAGCTGCATACTTCAGCACATTTGGCAAGCTGCCTGTTGTTTGAGCTATTGAAAACTCGAACCGTGTCAGTATAAAATAAAAATTTGGCCTCCATCTTTATTATCATAGTTATATTTGCTTTCGACTTCAAAGCTTATTGATATAGACGAAAGCAAAATATTGATGAGTAAAATACTATAAAATTTTAATAATAATGATAATATTATTTATAGGAATAAAATAACTTTTTACTGTAGTTATGTCACTATGATAAATGCTCAATCCTACCGACTGCGCTAATTGGCACACATATAGTTATCATGACGTATGTAGATATCTTAGAAGCAATATTTTTTAATTCTGACAAATTTATAACATTTAAGAGATCCTAAAGCGAAGCCAGGGGCAAAACATGCTTTCTGTTTAATATTTCTTGTAAGATCGTGTTTTTACACCTGATTAAATATATTTTAGTAACGGACGACCTTTACTCCAATAAAGAGTTCAAGCGGTGAGATAGCGATATGAATAATTCATTCCACGATTAAAAGATATTTATAATGCTTAATAATAATTGCTGTGAAATACCTACAATGAACATACTGCTGATAAAACTGATGAGGCTATGCTTCACTAATATAACGGCGGTATGTATGTATATGTGTGAGCTGGACTTTATTTGGTCAAAAAATTAAGTACTTAAAATCAGCGTAGTATAATGAAATTCGTATTTTGTTTGTCTAAACTCTATTCAAATAGTTCTATTGACTCTCTGTCTACGGTACAGTCGACCGTTAAATGTGTGAGCAGCATTAGTGATTGTATCCTATAGCCTATAGTGATGAAACTAACATATTTCATATTTTCCAGAAGAATGGTATGCTAAATATAATATAACTAGCTGTGCCTGCGACTTCGTTCGCGTGGTTTTAGAGTGACTTAAACCGTTTATGCAGCGCACGCAACGAAAGTCCCCAAATGTGAATAATTTTCCCCGTTTTTGCAACATTTATCACTGAAGCTTCGCTCCTATTGGTCGCAGCGTAATTATATATAGCCTAAAGCCTTTCTCTATAAATGAACTATCCAAAAAAAAAAAATTTCAAATCGGTCCAGTAGTTCCTGAGATTAGCGCGTTTAAACAAACAAACTCTTCCGCTTGACAATATTAGTATAGATATAATGTAAAAAAAGTATTCCCGTAGCTCTATAAAATATTGAATAAATCATCAAAATATTACAAAAAGAACACCACTCAAAGGCCCCGGCGAGATTCGAACTCACGATCTCCTGTTTACTAGACAGGCGCTTTAACCAACTAAGCCACGGCGCCGATGCTGCGAATGCCTAATTTATTGATAAGAATTAAGAAACAATTATTATTCATGTATTCACAAAAAATCTCTATCTACTCATTGACATTTAATTTAATATATTATTAACATATATCACACAAACATCATACAAGAACCAACCACAGTCTAAAAATAACTACATAATTTTACACTTAACGAAATGTGAAACTATAAAAATAACTCTCTTTCAGACGCAATCAAGTAAAAGGAACCTCTTTCATCCATTCTCTAATTTCTTTCTCGGAAATTATTATTTGTCATCTATCTTCATTTAATTCAATAAAAATATTACGTTTATTACTTTTGAAGGTATAAAAATGTACTCGTCAGAAATATATAATATATATATCTAACGAAGAAAACCTCACCAACTAGCAAACATTTGCATAGTCTACAACAAATATTATAAAGAGGACAGATTTGTTTGCTAGCGTTGAATAGGATTCGAAACTGCTAGTCCAATTTTCACCAAATTTGGCCCAGACATAGAGTAGGCCACAGAGAAAAAGATGGGCTACTTTTATCACAGGAAAATGTACGGTTAATTTTCTTTTGCTCGGTCAGCATGTTACACAAAACTCTGTTTACTCCTTGACACCTTTGTCTTCGAATATTGATATTTATTCAAACTAAATATTGAGTTTTCATAGTTGTTCGCGTTAATATGTACTCTATGTGAAGGGGGTAAGGTGTGGAATCGATTAGGGGGTGTTTTGTCCGATTTTATCGAGGAAGGTCGCGTGATAGAAGCCATCGCTGGGTTTCCGACCCCAGTGGAAATGTCTTCATCAATATCGCAATGTCCCACTGAGTGGGATCGCCGAATCGTTTTTTAACCGCGTTTTAACTGCCGTCTGCGACGTAAATGTCAATTAATACGACGTTTACATGTGCGTAACGACGGTCGTAGTGATGCCTTGTAGATGTAATCGTCACTCGTAGGTACTTCAATTTAAAGTTAACTCACTAAGGGCTCCCACACAAATCCACGATGCGATGCGATACTATGCCGCATCTGTTATTTTTACATCTATCCGACCGCAAATATATGCGATGCGATGCGAATTCGCGGTTTTGTGTGGGAGCCCTAATAAAATAAAATAAGCTTTATTTCAGTACAATTACAGATAGTATAGTAATTACATATTTTTTCTTACATGCTATATTAATTTTGCAATTTATCTATGAGTTATACTTTATATAAATTAATAGATTAGTAACTCAAATTTTTAATATACATGAAATGATGTAATTTTCTTATTACAATAATTATTGTCATTATCATTATTAAACTCGGTCTCAAGAATTGCGATCGCAACCTCAACTTGAGAACCTATTTGACAGACAAAACAACGCTTCGTTTCACTTTGAAAAGTTAACAACTTTACTTATTTTATATACTTTCACTTTTTTCTTTCTGAAACTTAATATGTATAATACGTTTAAAATTTGAAAGTATGTACAAAAGTTATTCATTTTTACACAACATTTGTAACAATTTTGGCAATCTATGAGTGTATGTTTATTCTACCTTAGCGCCTAAACTACTGATCCGATTTCAACCAGAGTTGTCAATCGTCGTCAGAGTTGTGATTCGTATATCCCGGGTAACATCCGGGTAACATAGGTTTATCTACGGGTTAGTATTTTTGATACAATTGTAGTTAAAAGAAGCTGTTACCTTTTTCAAGTCCTTGTTGATGTCCATATCGTCGGCCTTCCGCTTCTCACACGACAGGATACAGCTCTTGCCGTTGTCCTTCTCCCCCTGGAACAACCGAAATACATTTCATGAATCTAGTCTACTTTATCAGTGAGATGTCGGAGTTAGGATAGGAATGCCTGTCAAACTGATTTCGGCGACGGTAGCCGGTTTTAATGAAACCAGGCATACACAGGAGTTATTTTATAGTGCCAAAGTGTGTGCCCAACACACAGAAGCACTCTCTTCCTTCACTCTCGTAGCCCACTGGGACGGATAATCGATACGACTGGCGGGAGACCAGGTGCAGGACCAACTTATTACATGCCCATCCGACGCATGGATCATCTTGCTTGTCAGACAATCGGGTGATCAGCCTGCATTTTCCTAACCAAAATTGAAAACAACATTTTTTGTTGTTCCAACGCGGGAATCGAACCCACGACCTCCGAGTCGAGAGCTAGGCTCCAAACCACTAGACCACGGAGTCGCCATGTAAGGATAGCACCTCCGCATCAACTATCTTCCCCGTGGGAGTCGTAGAAGGCGACAGAGGGATTATTATAATATATACGGAAATTGGAAGCAGTGTTTCCGCGGAAATTGTTATTATCTACTGCGCTCGCCAACCCGCCTGCCAAGCGTGGCGAGTATAGGCAACTACCCCCATGAAATACTTTGGGGAGGCTTATGACGAGCTGTGGACATCAAAGCTGAAATGATGATGATGATGATTTTACATCACTAATATAAAACATGATATAAGCCCTTGAAAGTATAAATGTTTGACGATTCCTGAAAAGAAAAAGTTAATCGAAGTTAATACAAAGATAACGTAGAGGAAGGTGAGAAGAAAAGTGATGTTGTAAAAGAATTTAAGTTTCCTCTGAGTACAGAATAGCAGTTCATAAATAATTAATGAACACTTAATAATTCGTTTTATTTACTTTAAATAAGGAATAGAGGAACTGAGTACAGAATAGCAGTTAATAAATAAATGCTATTCTGTACTCAGAGGAAACTTAAATTCTTTTACAACATCATTTTTCTTCTCACCTTCCTCTACGTTATCTTTGTATTAACTTCGATTAAGTTTTTCTTTTCAGCAATCGTCAAACATTTATACTTTCAAGGGCTTATATCGAACTATCTGATATTTCGAACACTCGATAATTCGTAAGATTTTAAGAGTCCCTCGAGTTTCGAATCATCAAGAGTCGACTGTAATCAGAACCTTAAATATTGTACAGTAACTCACATGGTATAGAGGCGTCTACAAATATTTTTCTTATACTATATATCTAAGTTATAACAAAAGTCTTGCAAGATATTTCCGAGAAAACTTTGAAGATACACCCCGAAGTTATTAGTTTTATATCCTATCAGAATCGAGTAAAAAAATGATATAAATATAATTTCTACCCTTAATAAACGTGGATGTCTTCTCAGGGGATGCGTATCGGTTGGATTTGTCTAATATTTTCTTCGGATGAAATTTCATCCAGACGTCCCTTCCCGAAGGAATACTTTGCTTTACCGTGGCACAAAAATTTAAAAGGAATATGAAAATATTATCATCGTCATCATTTCGACGACCTCCTTTCGGTTCGAATCCCGTCAAGGGAACAAAAAAAAAGTTTTTATGTTCCTGGGTCATGGATGTCTATTAAATTTGTGTATATTATTGTAAAATACACAAATTTAATAGACATCCAAATTAATCTTAAATATGTGTATAGTATGAAAAGTATTAAATATATTTCCGTTGTCTGGTACCTGTAATACAAGTTCTTCGGATACTTAACACGGGGCCAGATTGACGTGGTGTGAAGCGTCCATAGATATTATTATTATTATTTCAGCTATGACCAGTGTTCCCAGTATGATTTCCCAAAAAAAGTACTACAGCTCTCCTTAAAGAACGGATTTTAACTCAAAAGGACGGATTTGCCAAAACATTAAAATGATATATCTACCCATAGTAACCCTTTAGTAAGTAAGTAGTTAAGTAGTATGTATTAAAACTTGTATTACTAGTATAATTTATAAGGTACGTTGCACACTGAGGTACGGTAGTGGTACGATTGTATCACAAAAAGTACGGAAAACCTTTTTCGTTCTGGCAACACTGGCTGTGACGCCCACCACTGGACATAAGCCTCCCCCACAATACTTGCCACCATACACACCCTAAAGTATTATCACTCATTAATATTACAGCCTGTATATAAAAAACATTTTAAGTTATTTTTACAATAACTAAATCTTGTCGTAAGGACAAGTGATTTTTGAAGGATACATTTAATTATTAATTCTTATCAATATGTCTACTATCCGTACGACATACAACTATGCAAGAAATATCAATAATTCTAATAAAGTCATATCCAATATTAGTGGGAGGTATTGAAAAATATCAGAGTACGAGCCTGCGTCCAATAACTCGAAGGAATGAATAAATTCGAACGATTCCGTTACGTAACATCCGAGTTATTGCATTAATATAGAATCGGACCGCGGGGGCGCCTCCGGTTTCCGACATGCCGGCCGAGACTCGAGGCCGGGCTATATGATCCGGAATCCGTAAGTCCGGATAAAAACAGAATAATACACAAATTACTTGCACTTTTCCAATTTGTTACTTAGTTAATGGAATCAGACGTTACTTTGCGGAAATCCATAGCACAAAATTTAAATAATGATAACCACAACCTGCAAGCAAATGAGTTAGTGTACTTATATTGCTCGAAACATAACAAAATTTTTCGAAAAGTCACCAAAAAGACTTCCACCGGTTCAACCCTAGCCCATCGAGAAGAGCCGACGTAATAAACTCGGACGGGGCCATCTTTTAACAAAAATATGGACAATTGTTCTTTTAGTATTTTTGTTTTACCCCAGAACACTTACAACATAAATACAAATCGCAAACAAATCCAATTAAATAGACAAACAAGTTATACAGTAAAGTTGTTTGTGCAACTGCAACAAACTTCATATAAAGTTGTTCAGAACCGAAAGTACTTTCTTCACTTTCCACTTGACTTGCAATTACTGCAACCAATTTGTTTTATATGTTAATAGCAGCGACCGTCATTCCAAACCGCGGCGATATCGCTTTGATTGCAGTTCGAACTGTCTTGCTAAATTACGACATCAAAATAGTCCACGCCGCGATTACCAGCTCTTTTCCTATTTTTAGCTTTTTTGTACACGTCGAATCTCGCGGTTAAAACTGTATAAAACGAGCGGTCGATACGCCAAAACGGACTGCCGGCTGAACATTTAAATAACATGTTGAGCTTTATTTGTGTTTCGTTCAGATTTAATCATACAACAAAACATATATTGACTTGCGAACTGTAAAAACATACAACATGTACTGTAGGTTCTTGGTGGAAATTCATGTTATATAGTAAAACATAAACTACTTGCACTTTTTTTCCATTTTGTTCGACATAGTCATCATCAGGAAACCAGTAGTGTAATTTTAATAATTAATGTAAAATAACAAATAAAGTGGAAAAAAGTGCAAGTAATTTGTGTTTTACTATATAAAATAACTACACACATAACTGTATCAGATTTATAAGACTCACAATTATTTTTTAATATTATTAAATTTGTAAACTGTAAAAATATTTTATTTTGCACACATAAAAACAACTTTCTAAACAAACTATATTTCCTTCCACATAAAACCTCCAAAGGGCAAGTTCTTCATACACACCGTCGGGGATCCCTTCCCCCCCGCGTCCAGCCGCCCCCCCCTCTCGGGCCATCACTCACGCGGGTGACTCCACTCCGAGACATTGACATATCACTCCCGCGGCCGCAACATAATATGACACTTAGGGTTATTTATAAACAAGTCTCAAGGACGATCTCAAGAATTGTCATCGCAACTACTTGAGAACCTATTTGACAGATAATACTTAATTCACTTTTAGAAATTAACAACGTATTTTAATTTTTTTCAAACGCTAATAGTATTTATTATATTCGTATTTTATTTTCTATAATCTGTAGTATGAATGTTACGTTGCAAAATTAAACATTCAGAACTTTTATCCCGAAAAAATTCAGTGTTCCTGTGGGATACTGTACTTACGCAGGCAGACGAATTGCGTCTACAAAACCACAGCCTAATTTTACGATGGTAAAGTATTTTTAAGCGAATGTGAGCCTAGTATAATATTTCACATTTAAAATAATATCGACCATTTGGTCGACATCGACAGTCTTCAATAAAATATTTAAAATATAATTGAAATATATAGAGACTCATTGCTGCCATGTTTATTAGAGTTCACTCTCTAAGTTTGGTCGGGCACATAGAAACATAAATACACAAATTACCAGCTTTATTATACACAAACAAACATCAAAGACGGCGCACTCGAGCATCAATTTAAATAAGCTTAACATAAAGAGTTCGGAGTATTCAGTGAAGACATAAAAAGATACAAAAAAGATATTAAAAGATACAAAAATATGAAAGCGTCTCGAAATGTATGGAGCGAGCGTCGAAGCGCGGATCAATACTACGTGCCTACGACGGGTCTACGGCGTAGCGCTACGCGGCTACGACAGTGTACATAAGGCCGCGCACACACAGGTGAGGATCTTGTATTTATTTTATTAATAAAATTCCACTATAACTTTATTTTTTTACAGGATATAATAAATACACTTAAGTTGATTAATTACAAAATATAAGATGCACGAAAATTATTCAAAACAGAACGTTTAATCTGAAAGATATATGAATAAGTAGGAAATAGTTTTTTTTATTTTTTCTGTAATTTATCTTCTTATTAGTTACGACCATTTGTGTTATGTTAACAGCTCAATGCATTAATAGATGTGTTATCGTAAATTTTGCTAATATTGATCTTATAACAAACAGCATAGATATGTATTTTTTACGAATAAGCTCAAAAACTTCTGGACGGGAATTTCTTTCATCATTAGAATACTACATTATCCCTGATCACATAGGCTATATTTTTACTAATTACTAGCTGACCCGTGCCCTCTTCGTTGAGCATACAAACCGTTTAAACATTCCCTGTACTTCCACGAATATTTCAAGACTAAAAATAGCCGAATCTGTTCTCGAGTTAAGAATAATTCATTTTTATATATAAGTTAAATATAGTGTAAAACCCAATATATTGCGGGCAAAGCCGCGAACAAAGTTGTCAATAAAATGGTTTCAGCGCACCGAGGGCTAAACTCTACACACTCGTCACATATTTTTCCAACCACATTTCTCCCATACAATATCTGTACATACCAGGAATTTCTGCCAACCATACACATACATACATACAATTAAATCCACCCTCGTTCAGCCTTTGATTCGTCGCTTGTGGGAAATAGTTCCGTAATTAAAGTCTCACACAAAGTGCGGGCGACGCGCTCACGTGCGAACACTAATGATGTGTTCGGGGGTTTATAATTAAAATGCATTTCTAGTAATGAATCTGCAGATTAATACACAGCTACGCAATGTGCTTTATGGCAAAAATTATGGCTGTTTTTTCTGAAAGTGAGCTTAATAAGCCGCCATGCTGGAAATCGGTTTGATCTATGTGTAATTTGCACTGTATAAGTACCTGCAAATTTAAATGAAAATCATTCACCGTTTCGAAAGAGTTCAGTAATACAAGTATAAAATAATTGGAGTCAAGTAATACTGGAATTGTTAAGATTTTATGAAGAAAAAATACGTTATAAAAAGTTAAACTTAACTTTAGAAAACCTACTCAGCAAATAAAAAATACTATATTTTTATTTATTTAATATAATATACATGTGACATGCCGATTAAAAGAAAAAAAAAATCCAGATACATTTATAGTACTACTCTCACTAACCTACGCTTGCTAAACATGGAAACTTACATACGAAACGTAATCTAAAATCGGATCTTGTCAAAGAGGCATGAAAATAAATGCATTAAAAAAACCGACTTCAACAACTAAAAAGAATAAAATAATACTTTTATAATGTAGTTACAATTGTTCTTTTGAAGTCTTCGAAAGAGAGGGGTTCTTACTTTCCCAAACTAAACCAATATAATATTAATTTGTTTATTTTGCACCAATGCAATTGATATTCGATAACTTTTACTGAGCTTTCGAACGTGGTTGCTTGGCCTACAGAACACAATTTAAACTGAAACATCAATAAGACAATATCGTGATCCTTTTCAGTCCACAATACATCTTCAAAGCAGAACATTTGTCTCGTGTCGACGTCGCAATGATCGATCATGGCTCTTGACTCCATGCGATTGATTTTGTTGTTTGTACGAAGAGTTTGAGGGTTAAAGAAAAAGATTAAGGCCGTGTTTCACCAAGCATTGTTAGAGTTAACGCCATGTTAATATACCATGCCTTCGTATTCATTGATAGGCATTACGAGAGGAGTAACATGATATTTAATTGAATGACTAGCGCGGTTATTTAATGGCGTGAAACAGCTCGTACAGATAGCAATGTGTTGATATATTTTTGATTAATTTACTATAATGTGCGTTATAATAGTACACATTCGGAAATTTTGAAGTTTTAAATTGAAATAACAAATGGTTGTCCTAGTATTGACGACCTCCGTAGCGCAGTGGTTCAGCGCGTTGGTGCTCGATCGAGAGGTTGCGGGTTCGAATCCCGCCGAGGGAACAAAAAGTTTTCAATGTTCCTGGGTCATGGATGTGTATTCAATTTGTTAATATAATAAAAATCTTAAATATATATTTCCGTTGTCTGGTACCTGTAACACAAGTTCTTGGGATACTTAGCACAGGTCCAGATTGACGTGGTGTGAAGCGTCTATAGATATTATTAGATATTAGTATTGGATTCATTGAATTTGTTGGTAAAACCAGTATTCCACCAGATGACTGCGATATAAACAATTTATAAATTAAGTTTACAATTATAACATTGTGGTGAAATTATTGCACAAAGCAGGCTATGTCGATGAACAATAAAATGAAAATACGAAATGTCTCATAAAAGAGAACAATATTAAAAAAATAAAAACGCCGTAACACGAAGGAACGACGTAAATCAAGTTAATGTATATTTAAGAGATTATGAACTTTATGCCGACCGTAAACTCCGGGCACGCGCGGTTTTAACCGATTTCGGAAAAGGAGGAGTTTATGTTATTATTATTATTATGTTTTTATATTGTTTTTTTTCTCGGCTTTTACGCCGGCAAACTGCTATGTACGGGCCAAAGCCAAGTACATACCAGGTAAGCAATTATAAGTTATGTATTAGTGTGTGGTAGAGTAGATGAGTTAAGAGTAGATTGATTTAATGTATGTTCAGATTGTGCGGTTGAATGTGAATTTGAATGTGTTGGTAATACATTAAAAGTTGATGGTTCCTCGTCTGTTTGTAAAAACTTTCGTACTATTCGACATGTATTTAAAATTACAGCCTTTTGCATTAAATATACTAAATTTGATGGTAGTTGTAGGGTATCGAGGGATTTATGTAGCTGTTTTGGAATGATACCTGTGGTTGACAATACAATTGGTACTATAGTAACTTTTTGCAGGTTCCAGAGGCGGGCTATTTCATCTTTAAGTTCAATGTATTTCGTTAGTTTTTGTTTTCGTTGTTTTCGTTATTATTATTATTATTATGTCCCTAACTTCAAAAAAATAATGTATAATAATATATAATATAATAATATAATTTTATTTGATTTGCGAAAATATGGTACAATAAGCTGATACAGTTTAACATAGTCTCAAATATTTTTGTCGATTTTTTCTCGACGTGCAAATGTTGTCGGTAAGTTAATAATAATTAATCATCTGTAGTCAAGTATTTAACATACTTATCAATATTACATTACACAATAGTCTAATTAATATATTATATTTTTTTAAGTTTGTAAGTCAATTTCACTATGGTACAAGTTTTAGTAAATTCTTAAATAATATAAATTAACCAGCTACATTAAATTATTATATAACTGATATCCTTCCTTCTATCCTTAAATATAATACAAAACTGTAATCTGTATACAGGCTATAATATTAATAAGTGGTAATACTTTAGGGTGTGTATGGTTTATAGAGTTTACTGTGAAAGTACCAGCGCTGAAAGAGGTTCTTTTTTTTAATTATCGTACGGGATAATTTATGATGTCGGGACATTTCTCATACAAACATGAAAGTCAAAAGTAGGTCTTTCAACGCTGGTACTTTCACAGTAAACTCTATATAGGAGGCACATACACACCCTAAAGTATTATAACTCATTTACTTTACACTTTGTATTGTAGTTGCAACAATATGTGATGTGTTCACCGGCTATAGAATATTGTTATGTCACTTGGATTTATAAAATGTCGGAGCCATACTAAGGTGATTTGTTGCAACAATACATGTTTACTGGATTTTATAGAATTTATATGAATTAAAGGGTTACAATCTGGTCCTTCCCTTCAACTTTATATTATTGCCAAATTTAATGTAATGAGAACAAACAAATCTTTCCTCTTTACATTCTACCCTCGAAAAAACACAATGTTATAAGTTAGACGTATGTCTGTCTGTGGCATCGTAAACCCCCAACGGATGATCCGATTTTGATTTGTTATTTGAAAGCTGACGCGATTCATCAATTCATTCACTGCACTGCATGAAAATTCGGGGGTCACATTTATTTAATTTTGTGTATAGTTCTTGAACATTAAGTTATCAACTTAAACTTACTAACTACAAGTTAAATGAACTCCAAAGTGAATGTAATTTGTTCGCATATAACCTTAATTAATTACGTGAATCACAAGATATTTTACTGTCGTATATAATGTGCGGACGGCACATTACAGCCGATAAACATCTCGCCAATACAAATTACCACATTTTATTTTGTACGAATTACTAATTGTATTATATGATGATTGAGGTATGTGCGAGAGAATAAAAAGATATTATATTTGATCTAACTTATAGCTGAAATTAAAGCAAATTAGCAAGGATAAGCAAAATTTTTTGTTCTTATGTATCATGTGACTTTTGCAACATATCAAACAAGAAGACAGCATTGTATAGCTTTTGTGTAAAAGTTTTTAATAGTAAGTACGTATCCCATGTATTCCTATCACAACTTCTCAAGTCAAAAATTCAAAGTTTAGGATCGTTCTTTATTTATCGATACTAATACATATAATAAAGATATAAAGTTTATGAGTTTGTAACGTATGTCCATTCGAATATGTCATAAAATACCGAGTCAATACTGAGGTAATTAGTCCTAAAATCGAGAAGTAACTTGGGAAATCATAATTTTCGCAATAAGTCCCCTAAAACCCTTAAGAAGCAATAAAGATAGATCAAGGTCAGAGCTTTCCGCAGCTCCGATACGATTTCGCGAACCGTGTCCGATCCTATTAATATTATATGTATCGCAGCGAGCAACAAACGCGTCCATTAATTTTGTTTAGTTTTTCCGCAAACACAGATTTAGTGTGCGGAACTGGACGAGTAATGTGCTGCCCGGAATGAGGGCTGCCACCGGCTTTAACACTGAGCAGAAAGTCTTCAACTACCTATACATAACGGGTGTAAAAATAACAGTCACTATAACTTTGGAATATGATTATACCTATTCTCATTCTAGAAATGCACATATTAAAAAAATACCAAATAAAAAAAAATGCTTTCTCGTCATTCTTGCGACAAAAAAATAAGAAATGGTAAAAAGTAAAAATAAAAATGGTTTTTGACAAGAAAAATTTAAATTAAATTACCAAAATGAGGAAAGGTAGTATAATCGTATCTACATTGTAGCATACTTCCTACCGCCTGAGGATTGAGTATCTTGACAGGGCAGACAGCGCCATCAACCAGATCTAGTCAGATAACATACTATATTTCACGAGAACCACTCTCTATCCATTGGTAAAATAAGCATGAACATCGGTGCAGTAGTCTTTGAGTTTATTGCGAACAGAAAGACGCGGCGGAGGACTTTGTTTTATAATGTGTTAGGTATACAGAAAAACGAGGGATTCAAGGTGAAGTTAGATGTCACCTCAAATGGCCTAATTAATCCAAATATCCATTCATCGCGGAAAAGCTACAAGAAGCAAGAATGTGGTTTGTGAACACAGTTCTCGACTTGGCCTACTTACACTGAGAGATTTCTCCCAAGAATTCTAACTGCCTTGTGACAAAAAACCAGACTTAAAAGCCTGTGTCCGGCATTATCGGCAGTGTGGCAACCCTACGGATGTGTGGCGCAGTTCGCAGCGTGTACGCCCGCCGTTAGGCCGTTGTTTACGACTGGAATAGTTTCTACTGGACTTTTCTATGCCTATGTCCTAGATTTTAGTAGCATTGAAAAACTGAATCTCAAAATACCTGCAAACAAGTAATATCAGGCTGGTTCTTCTTGAGAGGGAATCCCTAGCCAGTATGATAGGTAGGAATTTGAAGGCTCTGGGCCACCTTTCATATTACAACTGGTTTTGCCTATTGTATCCTACAGGAACACTACTAAATTTGGGGATAAAAGGTCCACGTGTTAATCCAGGGTATCAGCTTCCTTTTCTCCAAATTTCATCAAAAACATCCAGCCGTTTGCGCGTGATGAAGTAACAAACATACACACTGACCAACTTTCGCCGTTATTATATTAGCGTGATAAGTAAATCCTACGTAATATATTCTATGTCCAATACGCTTTCTTTAGGCATACGATATATTACGTAAGAGCCATCGAAATACTGGCTACTGACTAACCTGAAATTCGGTAAGAACGGCCTTCAAAATCAACTGCAAGTTTCCGATTGTACAAGACACAGTTGTTCAACACTTGGGCGGCCGCCAAGCATGTCAATCACTGGAGGAACTTGCATTCGACAAGAACGCCAAATATATAGTGTAATATTACAATTCAAAACGAGTTTACCGTATTCATTTTAGATACATTCATTCATTTGAGTCAAATAGCTCTTGCAATAAATCTTGTATCTATGTTATAAAACCTCTGCCGCATCTGTCTGTCTGTTCGCGATTAACAGAAATCCTACTGCACCGATCATCATGTATCGTGTAATATTGCAATTCAAAAAGAGTAAGTCCCAATTTCACCAATGCATCTAAGTGTAAACGGCTTGTTAAAATACCATACCTTCTCATTCATTGATAGGAATTACGAGAGGAAAAACATGATATTTAACGAAGCATTAACTTTAACATTGCTTGGTAAAACACGCCCTTAACCTTACACATTTTAGATTCATTCACTCTCGAGATTAAGTCAAACATCTTTTGCAATTAGTCGTTTATAGTTTATATTATTAAACAAAATCCTTCGCCACGTTTGTCTGTCTGTCTGTTTGCCATAAACTCAAAGACTATTGCACCGATCTTCATGCTGTTTGAACGTATGGGTAGAGGAAGGATTTAGTGCATTAATTGGAGTGACAGATTTACATGTTGATAGGCTCAGTACTCATTGATATTAGTGATGGAAATTGCTGGCCTTATTCTTGAGTTGATTAATATGAAAAGTAGTTAGGTTAAAAGAAGAAGCAAACATTTGTAAACCATACGATTTTGGAGAAAATCAAATTAAAAATGTTGTATAAATATATTTTAAAAACCACTATATGCATCATGATTTAACACGTGGACGTTCATTGAACTAATTAGTAGCCTGTTTTTACCGCTCCAATCAGAACAGATAGCAGACCAATTTATTGGCAGCATGTCTCCGACAGGACTCCAGGAGTCCAGCGGCATGCGTAAAAAAACTCCGTCAGCGTTGCTTTACAATGAACAAGGGAGTAGTGTTGCCAGTATGATTTCCCAAAAAAGTACAACTGGCTCTCTGGAAAGGTACGGATTTTAACTCAAAAGTACGATTTTTCCAAAACATTAAAATGCAATACTCTACTCATAGTAACCCTTTTATAGTTTGTAGGTAATAAAACATCAATTACTAGTATAATTTATAAGGCATGAAAAAGGTACGGTCTGATGTACGGTAGTAGTACACTTTTTGGTACGTTCTAGCAACAATGCAAGGGACAACCTCACCTTCCTACTCCTCCTTTTTTTCTTCTGATCAATTTCGTTGTGGGTCGCAAGACAGATTAAGCTTGTCCCTCGGGCAAACCTGAGATCATATCAAAGGGTTTGTCGTAGTTGGTTACCGCTGTCGATCCTGGCTCACAGGAGTTGCAGTGGTGGGAATGTGAGGTGGGCCCGTTAAAAAAAAGAAAAAAATACGCAACCTCAAACACATCAATCATTTATTTTATACGTACAAGTATAAACATGCCCTATGAATCCCATATGAACGACTAGTTTTGTGTTCACAAATCTATCATGTAGGGATGAGAAAAGTTCCATATTCAATATCGTAACGGGTTCACACAACACGCCGCGTCGCGCAATACAACTTTACTGTGTTTTTACAACAACCATAACTTACTTGCAATAGGGATGGGACATGTGTCGACAGCTAAAAATTTAATATATTTTCAATCGTATTAGTTTAAATTTAGTTGGACAAGTTAACAGTTAAATATTACACAAAATAGAACTAACTCCGTCGTCTTACTGAAGTATACACCAGCTAAGTACGTTTAGATGATATAACAGACTTAACAATAAAATATAGGCTATTTAAAAACTTTAACAGTTTTTTCCTAACAGTTAAAATTTACATAGAGTATTTCTTGCCGCTGAATTATTCTTAAGACAGATACAGACATGAAATTCTACTACTTGTATAAAATATTTATTACTAGCTTTTGTCTACGTCATCGCCCGCATAATAAGATTTTAACGCTAAGGAACGCAATTCAACCTAGTGGGTTGAATTGCGTTCCTTAGTAGATGCGTACGACATGCGAGTAATACACAAAAATAAAATATTTTTTATGAAAAAAGTTAACACTATGCCACAAAGTAGATATAAAACAGAGACATAATCTAGTACTAGAAAATGGTATTACCCTAATACTGGCAATGCGACTGGTAAAGGGTGAAGTTCAGGCACATTCCGGAAACCGCCATCTAGCGCCACTTTTGGAAAATACTAATTACTAATTTCGTTTCGTATCTAGTTCTTAATTAAGGAGTTGAATTTAGCTTATTGTGATGTTATGCTTAAAATATGCTTATCTTTTTTTTAATGTCAATAGTTGTACTTAATTCGGCATATTTACATTTTATAATTTACAAACGTTAATAGTAGTCTATATTGCAATTTTTTTGTATTAAAGATAGATTGTATGGGATGGTAGGCCATGCCTATGCTAAATTATGAAGAACGCAACGCAGGGGCAGAACCCTAGTTAATTTAAAATCTCACCGCCGATACTTCCCGGCCTCAGCAAAGGAACAATGCGATATTAGCCCTTTGCGGTCGTCTCGAAACAATACACTTTTTAACGAAACGCAATAAGACGCAACAGATTGTGTTGCCGTTTCGCGAATTTATGTTGCATTTTACGAGTTAAAATTTGAACGTTCGATATATCAACTTGCATGCTCCAAGTTGAAATATGCTTGTATACTTGTACCCGTTTAACCGACTTTCAAGGAGGAGGTTATCAATTCAGCCTGTTTTTTATATATGCACACCGATTACTCTGAGGTTACTGATTCGATTTGCGTGGTTCTTTTTGTATTCAACGCAGAATAGCTGCCTCTTGATCCCTTAAAATTTTTACTAAGTTTGGCACTGTAGTTTTTATTTTACGAACATATTTCACAAATTTCAAGAGGTATATCCATAAAAAAATGTATATATTTGTACGAACATTTTTTATATGGATGATATGTGATTGGCTGTCGACACAAAAAGGAGGAAGAAATTATAAATATGGTGTCTGTCAGACGGTCTGTAGCATCGTAGCGGATCTACCAAATATATAGAGCTATCAAACGGATTTATCCTACTAGTTTACTTAGGGCCGATTTTTCAATCGTCAGATAACTTTTATCTGTTGAATAAATATGTGACTGTGGCAGATTTTGTATGGAACAAATGTCAAAGTCACATGTTTATTCAACAGATAAAAGTTATCTGACGATTGAAAAATCCGCCCTTAGAGACACTAAAAAGTAAAAAATAAAAAAAAAGTACGTTGTAAAAGTAAAGTTGCTACCTTGAAACTCACCTTAGCTTACACCGACTTCAAAAAGAACATTAACTACATTATAAAAGTATTATTTTATGCTTTTTAGTTGTTGAAGTTGCTTTTTTAAACATAGTTTCTTTTTTATTTGTATTAACTATTAGTATGGAATATTATATTATTGTATTTCGAAAGTACACTATTGGGAGGTTATAAACAACTAGGAGTACAATACAACCTCAATGTCTTTCGGCAATCGTGGTTATTCATAAATCGTCTGTACTTTTCATAGATTAACGATTACCCTACCATTAGGATGGCTTAGTGCATAATATCTTGATTGCATGTTGCTTACATTAAATACGGTTTCTCTCTTAAATGCATCTTTCAGAAATTTATTATAGGAAATCAACCCTTATGACCACAAAAGTGTTCCTTCTGAAATAAAAATTCGTTTGTAGAAGCGCTTCATTTGTATATCAAAATAAATATGTATGTGCATTACATTGTGGACATAACAGTGAGTTTGCTATAGGTATTTTTACGTCCACACTGCTATAAATTGGTCCTAGCACTCAGACTTACTAGCAGGAACAAATCACACGTACGTATTCGTAACGTTATCCATGAACGGTGGTCTCCGAGTTGCTCACTTATTCACCGGTTTGGTTCAATTTCTCATTTCGTGAAAGCCATTAAGCTCCTTCGTCCGACTTTCGGCACACAATGGTAACCGACGCCCCCATAACTTGGATCCGCGGAATCGGTCGTAAAATTTTTGAATGATCGCCGGCTATATTGCTTCACCACAAAGACGAAGCGCTTACTACTGGGGTCGGGGTTTATACAATGTGGGATGATGGCTCATTTGTCCACCACTCTAGCCTACTGCTCCCTGATTAGTTTTGATGCTTGTCACCCTTCTTAAGGCTATACTCACATTTTTGCAGACCAGCAGGCTTACTCCCGACACAATCGTGAATCAAATCACTTCGATCTCAACGGCTTTTGGTGTTTCAAAGCAATTCACCAAAGTGAATTGCTTTGAAACTAGCCCGGGTAAAATCGACTAAGAATCGATATAAACAAAAGTCAATTTATTCGGGAGTACGCGGCACGATCTAATCTGAATCAAAATGGAATCAGTTTGGAGAGTAAGGCGAAATTCTACCGAACGGTTCCGTATTTTAGCACTATGTTCGGTATAACAAAATTACCGAAGTATGGGCTGTTCGATTCTTTTCTGATATTTTTTTCTCCCAAATAAATGAAGTGAAGGCTGTATTGTGCCTACGATGTAATTTCAGTCTGACATGTCGTGAAATCAAATCAGACGTGGTTGGAAGCGTGCATTAGTGAGAAAAAATATAATTTCTGTAACTTAGGTTAAGTAGTCTAATGTTACTTTGTAATTTGAGTTAGTAATGTTAATAAATGTTTTTCTTTGCTCGGTATTTATTCGAAAAAGACCTGGTAACCCTGGTGCAGACTCGAAGCGACATTATGCTCATTGTGCATAATCATAATTTGCACCTTAACAATTAGAAAATAAAGATAAATATGCATTGCTAAGAAACACGTCACTTTCAATGTACTTGACTTTACTATCACTATCAACACCGATCATTAATATATTATATATGTAATATCTCCCCACACTGATTTCAGTGATGCCGGTCGGTTCCGTTGAAACCAGTTCAACCAGGAATTATTTTATAGCCCCAGGTGTGCGCAAAATACACAAGGACATTCTCTGGGACGGATATTCAACGGCGAGAGGGTGGAATTTTTACATGCCCATCAGACGAGAGTCGATCAAACGTCCAACGAATATTTTTGCTAAATATTGTAATTGTATACCAAAGACGATGGAAGAACATTACAGAAAGATAATATAATGGACAATAACATAAAATACCCGCTGGACCGGCGAAATGAAAATGGCGAAAGATTTATTGGGATAGAAAATAACTTTTATCCGTTTTCGCGTCACGACCTATTGAACGCCGTGATATATGGCGGAGGCAACAAAACGTTTAGCAAAAAACTATTATACAGCCTCCAAATTATGGAAATGTTATACTAATATAATAATACTAGCTTAAGGCCGTGTTTCACCAAGCAATGTTAAAGTTTACGCCATGTTAAATATCAGGTTATCCCTCTCGTATTTCCTGTCAATGAATGAGATGGTATGGTATTTTAACATGGCGTTAACTTTAACATTGCTTGGTGAAACACGGCCTTGAACTGATTAATAATATTGTGTATAAATTTATTTCAAATAATATTATTTGTATTGAAGGTGGCCGTTTAATGACCTAGATGCAAAAGCGACCATAAATTATTAATTAAATAAAAAAATGCTATGGACGCTTTCACACCACGTCAGTTTGGTGCCGTGGTAAGTTCTCAAAGAAAGAAAGAGTGCTTCTGTATTGCACACAGAAGTACTCTCTCTTCCTTTACTCTTGTGCCCAGTGAGATAGATTACTGACACGACTGGCGGGAGATCAGTAACGACTTTTTACATGCCCATCCGACGCATGGATCATCATTCTTGCCAGACAGTCGGGTCATATGCCTGCATTGTCCTAATCAAACTTGAAAACAATATTTTTTGTTGTTCCAACGCGAGAATTTAACCCACGACCTCCGTGTCGAGAGGGAAGCTCTGTAACTACCAGACAACTATACTAAAAGTAAAGTTATCGAATGTCAATTGTATTGCTTTTCATACAATAGTCATTCTTGCCTTCAGAATACGAACTTTCTCGATTGACGCGAGCCTCGAAATATGAACAATAAAAACCGAAAGAAAACTGCCTCCCGCGAATCCACGCAAAACAAAAGATCAAACGCAATAAAACAGAACTGGCAAAAAGTTTTCGCCGAAATCCAACGGAACACGATCGACAACGCACCGATTGCCTTAAATCTTATTGCTACGCGATAAGGTCGAATGGAATCTGTCTACAAAACACACAAGAGCTCGCCGCTAACGAACACGTCGACAAAAAGGGCAACAATGCTAAACTGTGACGACGACAGGAATGGAGACAAAACGACGAGAGAGAGGCCCACAAATATTTATACGAAAACACGAGAGCGCGCTACAGCGTTTCGCCCTGTGTGCGCGATTCACGGAACCGCCAGGGTCAAGTCACACCGCGCCTCGCAACTATTCCAACTCTCATATTCTTTCAAGGCTTTGTATAACGCCATTGATCTTGAACAACTGTTTGTATGTAAATATTATAATAATAAAAAAACTAAGAGGGTGACTACCTACCTGTCTTGCTTCACTTAAAACACTGGGGCCTTACTCTCCAAACTGATTCGATTTTGATTCAGATTCGATCGTGCAGCGTACCTCCCAATAAATTGACGTTTGTTTATTTTGATTCTCAGTCGATTGATATGGTCGGGAGTAAGCCTGCTGAATTAACTGTCACAATGGAGAATAAGGTTTTAACTTAAAAAAGGTGTATTTGCTTCGCATATTAATGTTACGCAATAATGATAAAACGACTATACTATATTTGGGATTTTTGAATACGGCTAGTATTGAGAAAAGGGGTTTCAAAGTACTCCAATTTTCAACTTATCGCCCGCACGCAGCCTTAAGCCCCGACGAAAACAGAGGGTTATAAGTTTGACGCGAGATCAAAGCTCCCAAACAGATGAAACCGATTAGAACTAGTTTTTATTTGTTTGAAAGATAATGCGATCGAGTGTTCTTAGCAATGCACTCACTGGTTGACGTTTCGGGGGTTATTAAAAATATAGTTAAAGTTCAATAGTGCATAAAATTAAGTTAAATTTTGTATCAAACTTTAACAAACACAATAAAAAAATCCTGACTACGTAAAATGTCTTATGTTACTTGGGGTATTATCTATTGACACTAGGTACTTTAATTTAAATACGTTTTAAATTAAAGTATAGGCACTACGGTGTAACATACATGCCAATATATCATTACCCTTCTTTGGCGTCGTCGGGTAAAATAGCCGCGCCGAACGGACTCTAACAAATTAAGCACATCAGCAGTGACTGACCGACGTATCGAAATTATCACTATCTGTATCGACAGTTCGACACATTGCAATAGACAGCTACCTAAATTAATTACTGAACAAATCGAACAATTTCATCAATACATATTTTATTGATATAAACCATAGATATCATAAATCCGGAGAGTTTGTTTATTTGAACGCGCTAAAGAACTACTGGTCTGATTTAAAAATTCTTCCAGTGTTGAATAGCTCGTTTATCGAGGAAGGCTATAGGCCATACAGGCTATATTAATGAGTGATAATACTTTAGGGTGTGTATGGGTCCTGTATATGGAGTTTACTGTGAAAGTACGTCAGCGCTGAAAGAGGTACTTTTTTAATTATTGTATGCGAAAATATATGACGTTGGGGCATTTCTCATACAAACATGAAAGTCAAAAGTAAGTCTTTCAGCACTGGTACTTTCACAGTATACTCTACATAGGAGGCACATACCTACACACCCTAAAATATTATCACTAATTTATTTTACACCTTGTAAATCATCACGGTAAGACCAATAGGATCGGAGGACACCTAATAATATACCATTGGTATACGGTATAAGCGTATAGAAACTGAATTAGAATGAATAATGTAAATTAAGTTTGAAAATGTCATATTCAAAACGACGGATGTATAAATTTCTCTATTCAAGGATCATAATGTAAGGCTGCGTTTCCACTGACGCGGAGCGGGGCGGTGAGGAGTTTAGGGGTGCCAAAATTGACCAATCACTATGCTCGTGCTGTTTCCTTTGAAGCGGAGCCGCGATTTCGAGCATAGTGATTGGTCAATGCGGGCACTGCAAGCTCCTCCGCGTCAATGGAAACGCAGCCTTACAGGGAACTAAAAAACTAATTAAAGCCACTAAAGCAGTCAGCACGTCGCCTCGAGACAAGAGGAAATTAAGTAAATCGTTACCATAAACGAGGGGTACATTTCAATATCCAAAATTTACTATAACAATGTGGAATAAAAGATGATCACAACATTATTCATCAAAATATACATATTTATTCACGTGTTGTTCCACCCAGGATACATTAAAGTGTCTGTGGACTAAATCATTTTGTAGTGGCATTAGGGCATCCATAAATTACGTCACAAGGGGAGTTGTTACATATTACATTTTTTATAATTTTGTCTCACAATTTCGGCCCATAAGAACATAGAAATAATATTAGTATTAGGTACAACATGCAATAAAACAATAAATTAAAAAGTAATTTGACGTGTCATGTTGTCAACTGTCACATTTTAAGAGGTGTCATTTTGGAGGTTATCGCTTGGTGCATCATGGTCAATATTTTATTCTTATAAGTTATAGTTTTACAATAAGTAAGATACCTGTTACAACGATTTATTAAGAATTGACTTTTTATTGATATATTATTAACGACAAGTTAGTTTCCTCATTAACAATAATACCTTTTAGTGGTGTATCATGCGGGAAGGGGTCAAAAATAAAATAATCATTTGTTTTGATATTTAAACCCGCCCTGTCTCTGTCACAGATAGTCACATACACAATTATAGTGACGTAATATTAATAAACATATTTTAAACGATTAATTCCAATTTTTTTTTTCAAAAAACTTTCTTTGCGGCCCTATCTATGCACAAAAAGTCTTTAGTTACTTATTTAATTACTAATGGTTATCAAAAGAAAGAAATTGAATTTTTTAAAGATGCATATAATATGTGTACTAGGTACACAATCTCAAGAGGTTATTGTCACATATTTTGCATTTTTGTAGACAACATTGAAAAAGCAGCAGTTACGAAATTTTGATTGGTCCCAATTAAATTATTTTTTATAGCGCATTCCATATGCGTACATCTCCATTGATAAAAAAAATTGTAGATTGAAATATGACGTTACAAACTTTAGGAACCTCCCACCACTAGTCACACAATGACATTTCGTCCCTCCCTCCCCGTGTGACGTAATAAATGGACGGCCCACAACGGAATGACCGTAGGAGGAATATATTATTGCAAGTTTACCTGGCGTTCAGCCGAGATCATTTTGGGATGGCCAAGTAATTGCGGGACAAAATTCCATGCAGAATTTAGTATTCATAACACAGTTTTTACTGCAGAATTTGAATACATAATCATAACAATTTGCTATACTTATAAGTTATAGGACGCAACAAACAAACGGTAAATATGGCTCGTTTTAGACACGGTAGATTATTCACAGATAATATGTAATATTAACCGTAGTAGCCAAGCGTATAAATTAAAACGAAAAATATAAATTTTCAGTACAACGAGTATTGTACGAACGGAGGAATATGAATATAAATCTGATACTCAATATAATTATATAAGGGAATACTCAACCGCTTCATAAAGTTAGGATTCTACCAAGTACCAAGTAAAATACTACTGTCTCTGCTTGGCAGAATGATACGGACATTGCAGACCTGCAGGCTCACTCCCGACACTATTGTGAATCGAATCAGTTCGATCTCAACGGCTTTTGGTATTTTATTTGGTGGATTACTTTGAAACTAACCAGGATAAAGAAAATCGTTAGATCGTAACTTTTTGTACTCCCGACCAGATCAATCGACTGAAAATCTTAATAAACAAACGTCGGAATCAAAATCGAATCAGTTTGAAAACTGAGGCCCCTGAGAGCGTCATTTGAAGATTTCCAGTAATCAATTACTAAACGCTCAAATGCTTTAGATACCACGTAACAGAGCACTGTCTCTGCTTGGCAGATTGACATGCACGTTTACATAATCGCTCGTTAGTCAAACATTTGCTCAGACACCGGCTATTAAACTGAATGCCGGTCAAATCATATGTTTTGTGTCCGACATTATGTAGGAGGAGCCGCGGTGACGTGCAGCCTTGTACAGGGCAAATAGCCACGGGCGTAGAGCCGGTGTGTTGAAAACCCTCCTCAGGATTGCAATTTGTACACCAGAACTTAATTTTTTTGAAGAAAAATAAAATGTCCAGTCCTTGTAAAGGTATGAAAACTGTGCCAACATCCATACAATTGCAATTCCATAACGTTACGAATGTAGTTATTAATGTTTCCTACTTGGTCCCAGTAACACAAATTCTTAAGATTCACGAGGACAAATTGGTGTAAAGGTTCATTGATATTATTATATTTATACTAGCTGACCCGTGCCCACCTCGTTGAAGATACAAACCGTTTAACCTTCCCGGGACTTCCACGAATATTTTAAGTCAAAAAAAAAATTGCCGAATTGCTGTTCTCGAGTTTTAGCGAGACTAACGAACAGCAATTCATTTTATATATAAGATTATTATCACTTTGGTTTAAGAGTTACGAAATGCATTACTTAATATATTATTTAGTCATGACTTTAGTGCTGTTGCCGTATACAAAAAATAAAATTTCAAACATACCATAGACCATAGACATATATATCATAGACCAATAATAATGCTATTAATACCTACTGAAAATATGCACAAAAGCCGAACATTTTGCTACCAGTCAACATTTTATGACATAATTACGATTTACGATTTGGTTCCAAGAATCGTAATACATTAAAGTTTTTGCAACTTCACGTCAAACCACATCGAAAATGTTGGGAAATATACGTTCTTACTATATAGAGGATAATAATTTAGAACAAAATTAATCTTGAACTATGCGGGAAAGTTACAAGGTTCGGGTTTCCTCAAAGTGAGATAAACTATGATTTGTTAACCTTTTGCGGTCGGCTTGCGTGCACGCATTATTTTAAAACCATTCAAATGTTAGGTTTAAGAGCTCCTACAAATAGCAACTTCTTCTGTTGATATGTATTAAAACATGTTAATGTGAATTGTTATAATATTTCATGTTATTAAATCTAATTGTTGTCTTTGTATATCTTGTGCCATGTTTCAAATACAGAAGATAAATAAATGTGTTATTAAAAAACTTACAAACGGTCAAGTAACTCATTAAGTAATTGTATAGCTTATAATGTGTGTAAATATTTTGAACAGTAAAGGGTAAAAAAATTATTCATGGTTGTAATATTAAGCAGCAACAAATAATACCTTTAATGCATTATGCAAAGAACTAGACATAGATCCCTATTTCACTAAAAGTAACAAAGCAAGACATGAATATAATAAGAAATTTTTTGAGGCTAATGACTGATGTAATTTTTTTTTTTTTTTTTTTTTTTTTTTTTTTTTTTTTTTTTTTTTTTTTTTTTTTTTTTTTTTTTTTTTTTTTTCGGGGGTAGGCGTGCAAAAAGTTAAGTTGAACTTTTAACTGCTCCTTAACCAAAATTATAAATTAATTATTTTAAATAAATATTATGTAAAAATTTATACCTGCATCTACTAGTGTCACAATCTCCTATAATTGCAATAATAAGATACAGTATATAAACACTGTTTTCTTAAACAAATTATATCACTTGCACTTTTGTCAAAATTTGCTGTTATTTTTCTCTTCCACTTGTTTACAATGGAGTCCTTGCAAGAATCAATAACACAAATGAATAAGATGTTTAACTCGAAGATGATGGAGTTCCAGCAGGAGTTGTGTGCGGTCCAGACTACAAACACCTCTACAATACTGGCATCTGATTTTTGTGAGTTCAAAAATTTTATATTGAATGCACTTAAGATGATGCAGGCTCAGTTGGAAATATTGATGGATGCCTATGATCAAACTGAGATGAGGCACAGAAGAAAGATTTTGCTTGTGCATGGAGTTCCCGAAGCCAAAAAGGATGCACAAGAAGCTATTGCATCTTTGTTGTCTTCCCAGTTAAAAGTCCAAGACATAAACATTTCTTCAGTAAAATATTGTCACCGCTTGGGACGCTTAAAGGAATCAAAACCCAGACCGATCTTGGTTAAGTTTCAGAATTTTACTGATCGGAATGAGGTTTGGAGGGCTAAGACCAGCCTGAAAAATTCCGGCATCACTCTATCAGAGTTTTTAATTAAAAAGAGACATGAAGTGTTCCTGGCGGCCAGGCAGCGTTTCGGTGTTACAAAGTGTTGGACATATAATGGCTCTATTTTCGTTGCTAGATCTGATGGCTCCAAAAGCAGTGTTTGTAGCATAGCGGAGTTGGATGCCATTTCTGATCTCTGTGGTGATATGGCAGAAGTCACATCTCAAGTTCCGGCATCCAAAACCAAAAATGAAACTGGAACAAGACCAAGGCGAACCAAAAAGTAAATACTCTAAGGGTAACATACTTTAAATAATAGCATGGTAACTTTCTCAATCTTCACATATATACATATAAATCTATAATTCTGCTTTGCCAATATTCGCTTCTCATTAATCATTCACTTATAATTTTATTGTCCATACTTAGATCTCATAGTTACTTATTTCTATGCATCATCACTAATTTCTTTTGTCACAAATTGTCGGTATTTCGAAAATGAAACATATTTAATTTTGTAATCTGTACTTTTTGAAAATGTTTGTTATTGTTTAATTTTCTTTAACACGAAGCTTGACAGATGTGTTTAGGTGACGTCTGACAGGAGTGAGTGATAGTTATTCTTCTTCGTCTTCTTAATGTCACTTTAATTATATTTTTTTTTTTTTTTTTTGTTTTTTGTGTGTGGACATGAAATTTAGCATGAGCCATTATGTACTTAACTGATTTCTCTTAATCTAGTATTATGTATATAAATTGCATCTTTGTTATGTAATTTTTGTAACTAATAAGCTGTGCTTGTACTTAGAACTTTATTATTATATCTCAGTATAACTCCATTAAAATTTTAATTGCCAATTTGTGTTGGGCTAGCATCTCATCTTAAATCTAATTATATTTTGTTAGAATAACTGCTCATATTTAGCTAGGTGTCTAAAAAATAATAGGCATGTTTGGATTCTTTCCATTTATCTACCTACTCTTTTTCTATTTATTTACTAATTTTATTATAGCAAATTTATTTATATACTTATGTTTTTTTTTTTTTTTATGACACAGTGGGCTGCAGGCCAATTATATTTCAATTGTTGTAGGATAATATATTTATAGTGTTTTAAATATTTTATTTATATTTAGTTTGTATTATTATCATGAATGTAAGTGTTGACTCATTTGCTTCAGATGATTTTTTATCCATTTCTTCTAACAACGGCGATGATAGTTTTCAAAGTGCCACATTTATGTCTCTTAGGGATACCATAACTTCAAATTTTAACACAGTTAACAAATGTTTTAAGGCCGTTCATATTAATGCACAGAGCATTCCGGCTCATTACCCCGACTTGCTTGCGTCTTTTGATCGGGCTAATGTTGATGCTGTCTTTATATCGGAAACGTGGCTTAAGCCTTGCTTACCATCAACATGCTACAGTTTACCCGGTTTTAAGTTAATTCGCAACGACCGCATTGGGAGGGGTGGAGGTGGCGTTGCGATTTATCTACGTTCAGACTTGTCCTACACTATTATTAGCTCGTCAGCGCAACCCCCTCCATCTGATGCTCTCGAGTTTTTGCTGGTAGAAGTCCAGGTATCGCACTATAATAAATTATTACTCGGGGTCTACTATTGCCCATCAATGCACAATGATTACTTCTCATCCTTTGAAAATACGCTTGATGCTTTTACACCGTACTACGATCATTGTGTTATAATGGGCGATTTCAATACTTGTCTACTTAAGGGTGATAGTCGATCGACTAAACTTAGTTCAATTTTAGATTCATATAATATGAAATTACTACCTCTGAATCCTACCCACTGCTTTCCAGGTTCCCGTCCTTCCCTGCTCGACCTAATCATAGTCTCCTCTCCTAATCGTGTTACTACGCATGGACAAGTCACAGCTGATATGTTTTCATACCATGATCTTATCTATGTCGCCTATAATGTTCGCCCTCCCAAAGCTAAGGTAAAAACTCTTCTTCAAAGAAATTTCTCTTCGATGAATATTGAAAGCCTAGAGGAGGACGCACATAACATAGACTGGTCAAACTTACTCTCAGCTGATTCCATTAATGACAAAATTGATATATTTAACGCTAAACTTAAATCTCTTTATGATATTCATGCACCTGTTAGGCCCGTTAAAATCAAACATCTTCCCGCTCCCTGGTTATCAGACGAAATCAAATCTCTTATAAATGCTAAGCATGCAGCCAAAGCCAAATTTAAAATAAAAAAGACAGAAGAATATCGTAACAAATATATTAAAATCCGGAACCGCTGTAATATGATGTGTCGTGACGCACAAAGACGTCATATTCACGCCTCCGTTGAGAACGGGGATCCGGCTAAAACATGGAAATTTCTCAAATCCCTCGGCGTGGGCAAATGCTCTGAACCGCAAGACTCTCATAATATAGATATAGATTCACTTAATAACCATTTTACTTCCTCTTTTAATCTCGACCCCAAAATTAAATCACAAACGTTAAATTATATTTCTTCGCTACCTATATTGAATTCTGATCCGTTCCTTACTGTTCCAGTTTCCGAGTGTGAGATTAAAAAGCACATCCTTTCCATATCGTCAAACGCAGTAGGAGATGACGGTATCAGTCGTAGAATGATCACACCAATATTAGATATAATTGTTCCTGTTCTTGCACACATTTTTAATTCATGTTTAGAGTCTTGTACCTTTCCTGATGCCTGGAAGGCAGCTTACATAATTCCTTTACCTAAATCCTCCTGTCCTAAGACTGTGTCTGACTTCCGTCCTATTTCCATCCTACCCTTTTTATCAAAAGTTTTAGAGCGAATCATTCATCACCAGCTTACGAAATTTGTTACCCACAACAGCTTACTCAGTCCGTTCCAGTCCGGTTTTCGCACTGGTCACAGTACGACTACCGCATTGGTAAAGGTAGCTGATGATATACGGTCAGGTATGGATGATAAAATGCTTACTATTCTCACACTTCTGGATTTTAGTAATGCCTTCAATTCCATAGACCACGATATTCTGCTAGCCCGGCTTGCATCTTTAAATCTGTCACCATCAATAATTAATTTAATTCGTAGCTACCTTGTAGGACGACGGCAGAGAGTTAAATCATCTGATTATTTCTCCGATTGGAGTTATATCTATGCCGGCGTGCCTCAGGGTGGTGTGCTATCTCCTCTTCTGTTTGCAATTTTTATAAACCCTATAACAATATCGATTTCATCATCCTACCACTTGTATGCGGACGATCTTCAAATATACACACAGTCTCCTTTGGACAATCTGAATTCCGCTTTTGATCTAGTGAATCACGATTTGTCGAATATTTGTGAATGGAGCAAGAATCATGGACTTCTTATTAATCCTATTAAAACTCAATTAATTGTAATTGGTAGCCCCGGGCTAATTTCTAGAGTTGACCATGATTCTTTACCTCCTGTCCTTATAAATGGTGTAACAATACCTTTCAGTAAAGTGGTTAAAAACTTGGGAGTGTACTTTGATGAACATTTATCGTGGACGCATCAATTGCAAGAGATTAGTAGAAAGGTTTTTTCTACCTGGCGTTCCCTAAAACGTCTACGATATGTTCTTCCGATACCCACTAAGGTAGTTTTGGCTGAATCCCTACTCCTTTCCCATTTAGATTATGCAGACGCTTCTTTCACTAACTTGACGGAGGAACAACTGAACAAATTGGAGCGCCTTCAAAACCTGGCTTTGAGGTTTGTTTTCGGTTTACGTAAATTTGACCATATCTCCGAGTATCGCCTCAAGTTAAAGTGGTTGCCAATCCGCTACCGCCGTGACTCTCGTGTTCTCTCCTTCCTTTATAACATCCTATTTGACTCCCATTGTCCCACTTATTTAAAAAGTAATTTTAACTTCCGTACCTCTGACAGACTGGAACTACGATCTATATCTAATCTTCTTCTTGACATTCCTATCCACCGCACTAAATACTTTAATTGCTCTTTCATTGTAAAATCCATTTCCCTTTGGAATTCTTTACCTATCCATATAAGGCAGGCTGAAACTATACATCGCTTTAAAACTCTTATAAAAAATCATTATCTGGAATCATATTGTGTCAACCCTTAACTTATGTAACTAACACTTATTATTATAAATTAAAATATCATGTAGGTTTATCTATTGTATATATATATATTTATATATATAGATATATATATTATATTATATTGAATACATATATTATATATTTATTGTGTTTATGTATTATTTTATTTTATTTACTTTTATTTTATTAAATATACTTTTGCGCAACTCCCATTCTCTAGCATTGTTTTCTCTAACACCATAAGGTTGTCTGGAAGAAATTGCTATCTAGTAATAAGGCCGCCTTTGTGTGCATGTCTGATTTTTGTAATGTATATTTTTTTGTTTTTTTTTTGTAACTTGTTGTGTGCACAATAAAGTATATTTGTATTTGTATTGGGTTAGTACAAGTTACTTATTTTGTTATTGCGATAAATTCTATTTATCAAAACTATGGTACATGTTTTAGTACTATTAGTTTAGTATTAATATTGTTATATATAAGTTATTTTACTATAAGTGGGAACCTGTTACTGGCTTCGATTCTATCTATATTGTATTGTTAATGTATTACTAATAAGCTGTTGGTTACCCAAACAAAATAAATAAGTAAAAAATAAAATAAATTAAGTCGAATATTGTGTGAAGAGAAGGACGCGGCAAAAATGCTCTATTTTTTGTTTTGGCACCTCATATATATTGCTTAATATAACTCAAAAACAAAGATTTAAAATGACTTACTATGCTGGGGCTAGCTGCTGGCTCCTAGTCTATACACACTGGTCGTTGACCTAAGACCTGACCACGATTGAAACTTATCTGTTTTGTAACTTTTATGGAGATTTGTCACGTTATGGTAACTAATTTATATGAGATGCCAAAACAACTCTTTATGCGTCATTCTCTTCACAGTACTACATAATATATGAACCATGAATCACCCTGTACAATTCAACAAGTATGTTACATCATAAGACGTGACAAACCAATTCATTAGGAGGAACAGATAGCCTTTGAGACGTAATCAGTTAATGGGGCCTTTTCGAGTTGTAATTCAGTCTGACAGACACTCAATATTCTAGCACAAGCAGACACGCGCCAGACACCGCGCTAGTCACAACCACTTACATTACAATATAAAAGGGATCCGGAAATTGCTTTCCAAACATTCAACATTTCCAATTATGCTCGATGGGGAATCGCTGCGATTTTAAACCGTGAAACCGCGGGGGAGGGTTCATTATCGAACGCCGACTGGCGGCAGGGTGCGTCCTTTTCTGCTGTGATTTGGTTTGATTTGCAAGATAAGATTTATTTGATTATGAATGGAGGGTCTCGGTGTAAAGGGTGAGGTGTGCTCATCAAATAAGGCGTTCAGTAGAGGCCATTAGTTGCAAAGTAAGCAGGCGGCCTGGCGTACTTAATGTTGCCTTAAGGAACAAATTACATTTGAATACATTTGAATTTATTTTGCGTTACAAAGTTCATATAAAATTATAACAATATATAGTAATATCTATGGATGCTTCACACCACGTCAATCTGACCCCGTGCTAAGTATCAGAAAAACTTTTGTTACAGGTACCAGACAACGGAAAAACTACAGTACGGATTTTGATGAAACTTCAGAGTACATCAAACTTACGAAATAGTGTATTTAATTATTTATTAAGTATCATATAATTAAATCATTTGCAGATTAAGGCACGCTAAAAGCTTGTATTAGATATCTAACAAAAGTAATCTTACATATAAAAATGAATTGCTGTTCGTTAGTCTCGCTAAAACTCGAAAACGGCTGACCCGATTCGGCTATTTTTAGTCTTGAAATGTTCGTGGAAGTCCCGGGAAGGTTTAAACGGTTTGTATGCTCAACGAAGTGGGCACGGGTCAGCTAGTTTAACATAAATATAACTATGGCAGTCGCTAATGACCTTAGCTGTTAAAAAGCGACTTTAAATAAATAAATAAAAGTAATTTACTTATTCCACGCATGAACAATATTTTAGTACTTTGTACGGCTAATACCGGTTGCATTAAAAAACGTTATGCGTTCGAAGTTCATTAATTCAGTACGTAAAGTTTATTCCAATTGCACACCTGCCTCGTGCCGGACAGCGCTACCAGCCGCCAGACAAAATAGTTTACGATCACACGTAACCAGCTTGAGCTGAGTGCGAGTATTAGTCCTTACACGTCGTGAAGTAAATATAATTTGTATGAAATGTCTTACCATTGGTGCGTTGTCCCGATGCCACGCAATTGGGTTATTGAATAAATATTGAATTCACTTTTGGACTAATCACGCAATAAGATGAGCAAAATCTAAAATATGACTTAGGATAAGTTTTAAAACGTTTAATATTTAAGCAATTAAATAATCGATCTCTTTCTCACATAACGATATCTATACGCAGGTTGGAGTAATGTTTATTCCATCAAAAACATACCTTGTAAAAATTGCCAAGCCTCGCTACTTAATTCTTCTACCGTAAAAAATTGTGAGATCCATGTTAGGCCACGTCGGGGCTAGATCAAAGTAGTCTATTGATAAATTATCACCCAGTCTACTTTGTCTCTGTATCTTTTTTAAATCTGTTCAGTAGTTTAGATGACAACCAGCATTATTCTTTCGTTTCAAATATTAGTAAGAAACCATGAATTCGTTTACAATTGTTGCATAGTTTCCAAGCAGTGGTAGAAAAGTAATTTGCCGTCAAAAATATATTGCCTTTTTTTTCTTTTTTGATGTGAAGTAATTAATTATTTTTATGTTGTTTCCTTTACATTATCACACCAGCTACACGAGCCCAGTAGCAATTAGCAAGTCGCTCGAGAGTGGCGTTGAATGTGCGATTTTTCAAAGCGTTAATTGCGTTAAAACTTTTGCTACATAATTAAGTCAAACTCGTGTATTTAAAAAAAACAGACATTCTGACTGTACATTATATATTTGGATAAACTCTTTATTCTGGTTATTACCCCACGAAGTTATAGTGACTGCCCTTTTTATACCCTGTATATATTATTATTTATTACCCCTTCCTGCATAAACTCGCAAGTAGAGAATTTCATAAATTGTTATCAAATTGAAAACTAGTCTAACAAAAGTTTGTCATACATGAAGTGAAGTGAAGTGGCCACCACTCGGTGAAGTGGTTGACATCAATCAGTACAAACACCTGATGTAAGACCTGCCTGGCACCGGGCCAAGTCAATAACTTTCTACCCCTAACGTTTTTTACCCCGAAAATATTGAATAAACCCGGTGGATGACTTTAATATCATAAAAGGTTTACTAACACCGAAACCGTTTCATATTTTAGTTTCTGTTTCCTAAATTTTGTGCGATTAGATGCGGCAAGATGAGCACTTTACTTCACTTTTCGAATTGGTCGAAATAACATAATAATGATAATGTCTATAACGCTTCACACCACATCAATCTAGTGCTTAGTATCCAAAGAACTTGTGCTGAAAATCAGGCAACGAAAATTATATGTAAGACTTGTATTCATAGCAAATATTTTAGTACAATCAGGAACTTAAAAAAAACTTTTTTGTTTCTTTGGCAGGATTCAAACCCGTGAACGCCGGCTTGAGCACCACGCGCTCAACCACTGCACCACAGATGTCCTCGTTACGTATCATTTCTTGTAAATTGTTCTATTACGAGTTCTCCAAACTTTCCGGGATTCCGAAGTCCAGTCGAAAACCTGGTAACCTAATAATTCTTTGTTTATTTATTGGGACTTGAAAAGCCTCATTAATGGACCCCATGGCAGGCTGCGGATTAGACTCGTGTCAGTATTCCCTCCTCCCCCCTCGGAAGGGCTGGGAAGGGCTCGGCTGTTTACGATGCGGCGCACGAACAGCCGACGTTTGACGAGTGACGCCCCGTGATCGGAATAGTTAAGTTCTAATCGATTCCATGCGGGGCGAATAATCGATTTTATAAATTGTTCTATTCGATTTTACACGCGTTTATTATGCTCAACTAATAACTAATTTTTTTTAATAACCTCCGACTTAGTATCAAATGTTTAATTGTTTAACTGGGAACCAACTCTATCATGATAAACAATATTATTTATTGAATAGGAATGTTATTAAAATCATTTCATCAAAACATGGTTACGACCCATAGGTACGTACTATGTCACCATGCCATATTACCATATCAACTAGATAGAATATGTATGAATCAATGTCCGGTTCATACGTTTATTGGAGCAGAACTAAAACGATTGCGGTGTCCATATAATTGTACATCGTTGATACACACAGTCAACATTGACTCGACAAGTTTACACGAAGTCCTCGGTGCAACAATCGTGAATGTGAATACTTTTAGAGCTGATACACAATACACATAGGCGCTTATTGACGCGCGCTTAGCTGATGCGCGTTTTTGGATAAAGAAAAAGCGCGCACTTGAGTATGTACAGAGTACATTGTCTGTACAGAACTCCTGGTTCTCAAAACGCGCGTTGATAAAGCGCGCGTTTGAATGCGCCTAATGTGTACCCGCTCTTAATTAAAAATGAAATAAAATAGGTACACGTTTATTTCAAGCTTAGCCTATAATAATGTTAGTATACAAACAACTCAAACAATATGTTAGTATTGTCAATTTTATATATTTTTGTACGGTTTAAAAATTTATTATGTCAAAATAAGGAATCACATTTCAAAGTATTTAACTGATAACATAATTGCAAAAATCCTCAATAATATATGAACCACAAAATAATCTAAATCGCTATTTAACTAAATCTTTTTGGTTCATTTCAATTATTTACTTGATGCTCAATTAAGTATGTTTTAGAATAGAGTCGGTTAGGACAAGATGGATTATGCGTTATTGGCATACAAAAACTCGCAATTAAAAAGTACGCGCCTCTTTTAACAATCCTTACACAAAAATCTGCCAGTAAATATAAACCTATCCAAGTAAAAAACGACCAACCAACTACCGACGAATGATCGAAACTCACCAGGAGTGAGTGAGTGAGTGAGTTCACCGCGGGAAACTTTCAAACAATCTGTACGGGGAAGACATTGAAAAAGTTGGAGAAATCAACAGGCGATTGATAATCCTGACACAACACTTGTTAGACAAGCGATATATTGGACTAGAATCAGCTGTTTCCCGTCCAGGTGGAAACATCGACTTTATTCTGCAGAAATAGAATTGATTTTTCAACGGTAGCAACATTTCTCATCCAGGAGCAACAAGACGCAGCTGGATAGATACCAACTTTACACTACAGAAATAGGGTTGAATTTCCTATGGTGGCTTTATGAAAAAGTGTACAGCAAATACAACGTGAGAATCTTTCGTATGGAACCAGTATTACGCCGACGTCCATATAAATTGACCGCTTTAGCGTGCAGTTGTCGCGTAAATTGAGGCCTGATATTATCATAAACATTTGCGTGGCCTGGCACTCGAGGGCCACGGCCTGGGTCCAGGTGGCGAGGCCCTTCCAGGCCTTTTACGAGAATTCCGCGATTTCATCAAGAATCTCGTGTGTTCGATGAATTTAGCATTTTAATTACGCGCCTTAACTTGTCTAGGTTTTTATGTGCGGTTTTACCTTTTTTGTCATTCGAGTTTTAAAATGTCATTTATTTATATTCCGAATAACTTTAATTAATTAATTTCAACGTCCGTTAACTACCTGTGGACGTGATGCTATACGGGATAAGATGGTTTATTTTTGTGACATGCAATATGTATGTCTAAAAAAACCAATACGTTGTATGCTACCTTGAAGGGTTTCTTCCTGAATTTTGTAGATTAATCTAGTTTAATCTACAAAATAAATACATTTAGATGTAACTTAGAATTTAAATAAATACGACAAAAGTCAACGTAAACCATAATATATCTTTGAGACCACAAGAAGTTCAAAATAAACTGATATTAATATTCAACTTGCCACTTAATATGTAAATAAATAAAGTTATTTTCTAATAAACGATAACATCGAAACTTTTAATCGTGGGAATTATTATTCGCATATCGCAGCTCGCATCTTGTACTCACATTTTTACAATAAATTATAAGATAAGGCATAACTTGCTGGTAAATACAAAAACATCGCGTTCTCTACATACATTAATACTAACATAACTGCTAGCTGTTAGCGACAAAACACCAGTAACTAAACCCTATCGTATCGTTTTACGAGTTAAAAATAAATAAACTACTTCTTTTAATAAAACACCTCAATAGAAAACATGTGCTCAACAGTTAAATTTACGAGTCTAACATATGAATTGCCCTATTGGCAAACATATTATTACGTATAGAAAAAAAATAGGTACAGTTTTACGAGAATTGTGCGAACGGAGAAGTATACGAGCTTATTCGGTGACCAACGGTGGTACTTGCAATAGTAGAAGAACGAACACATCACACAAAAAGTAGGTCAGAAATAATATAGAGGAAAATCTGTCAGATTATCAGACTTATGTCGAGTACGAGCACCCTTAAGTCTATGTGAAAGAAGGTAGGTAACTGAAATTACGAGGCCATACACATTTGTTAAGCAATTGTGTAACTAATATTTTCTGAGTAATGTTTTGAAACATTAGCAAGACATGTCCTTAAGTATAATATCTTGGTTCATAGCTACAACACTCATAAAAATATTTACAAAACCAAATAAAACATATTTTTATTCGCAAATATCTACGTCGCATTATACGGGCGGATGATTTACGAGGTATTTACATGTAGCCTATCTGCCATATCAGCCCTATGTCATACGACCTTCACTCTTGGCCCATCTCCAGGGAGAGACCCTGCGGGACTCCGTTCTAGACTAAACATATTGTCTGACAGATATTCACAGAGACAGATTCATTACTTTGCCTTTGTTTTTGTGGTTTTAATACATACCCAAATACATTACTGTGGATATACATTTTCTTAAAATATTAAATGAGACATGTCTATTTGGTATACAATAAATTGAGAAGCAAAAAACTATACTTTCTGACAAAAATATAACAGAGTAATATGACATTTCCTTTAAACAAATTGAAAAGAATAAAAATAACAATAACAGATACTACTTCACTCACACTAGCATAAGTTTATATAATCACACATACAGGCTATAATATTAATGACTGATAATATTTTAGGGTGTGTATGGGTCCCGTGTATAGAGTTTACTGAGAAAGTCCAGCGCTGAAAGGAGGTACTTTAAAAAAAATAATGTGTGTGAAAATTTATGACGTTGGGGCATTTCTCATACAAACATAAAATTCAAAAGTAAGTCTTTCAGCGCTAGTACTTTCACAGTATACTCTACATAGGAGGCACATACACACCCTAAAGTATTATCATGCTTTTATTTTACACCTTGTATATACTGCACACCACATAATATAAGCGTCAACACTAGTACAAGTTTGTATAATTACAGTAGAAATTACACAAATGTCACATTCCATAAACAGCAAGCAAAATAAACCTAAAAAGTTCATCTTTTTACTTAAGAACACGAATTATGGTCGATTTCGATCACAGGGTGACCTCTTGAATAAAATAATCCCGCTGGGAAATTAAGACATCAAATTAATTATTACATACCCATCAAGTAATTTATCCTTAATCATACAGTTTAACATTAAAATGCTCGCCTATTAAAATATTTCCGTCAACAATTTGCGAGTCGAAACGTTCTTAACGCAATGTTAAAGACGTCAAAACGTAGTAATTACCTGAACGAAAAACAAAAACCGCAACATGATCCGGATAGATTGAAAACAATAAATTAGCATCGCAATCGGTTAAGCAACGGCCTTAATTTGCGGGTCGGTCTTTACGTGAGTAATTACGGACTGATTTATAACTTTAATAGCATTATAAACACGAGCAAACCCCCGGTATGGGTACATGTTCATTTAACGCGGACAGACAGACAGACAGACAGACGGTCAGGATCCCCTGACGTGAAACAAGAGTATAAGTTTACAGCGTTCGCTATATTTAAATGCATAATGTGCGGTTAGACGCCAATTAAATAACACAAAAAGGTGTAGTGCAAAATAAAATGTTGCTAATTTGTTGTAAAAACATTGTGACTACATTCCAGTATTAGGTATTCGTATAAAATTAAACCATCTTAATTATAAAATAATAGGAAATATTGAATCGGAAAATAATCTTAATTATAAAAGGAAACAGCAATATGATAGTCGGTAAAAGGTTTTTAAATTAAGTAAACTAAATTAAAAATTAAACAAAACCCCGACTTAGCGTGTAACATTCCTATCACACCTAACAAACGACCTTATGACCTTATACCATAGCTAAGAACACTATCGACTGATATACCTTTCAAACAAAAAAACTGTATTAAAATCGGATCATCCATTTAGGAGCTGCGATGCCACAGGCATACACATACACATTTACACAGACACGTCAAACATCCCGTCGTTTTTGCGTCGGGGGTTCAAATCCTTATGTTAAACTACTGCGGTAAGTTAATAAAACTTCTATAATCATTTTCGTTAGTGACCACTCCGTGACCACTTGTCGATATGTAAATTAGCCTTGCCAAACAAACTACTAAAATGAAGTTTTCGGTTGTCCTCGTTTAAAACATATTACTACTTATCATGTTCGTCCAAAAACATGAATTGTGATTATAATACGAAATTTGAATATGATGAGTTAGACCGAACTATATTTGGGTTAAACCGACACACAAGGAGCCCGGAAGGGTTAATAGAGGTGGCAAGATAATACAGGACCAAGATGGGTCACAGATTATAAGCCAATAAATTATCCCAATTGTGTAAATCTGTAGCCTTATGAACACCAGCATTTGAATTTAGCCCTAGTAATATTTATTATGAATGCGAAAATTTTTATGTGTGGATGTTTGATATTCTTTGGCGCAAAAACTGCCGAACGGATTTTGATGAACTTTGGTATAGTAGCCGTTTACATGCTGGATTGACATATATGCTACTTTTCACCGTAGCGAAATCTATAATTCTTGCAGGATTTCATTTTGGGCGTATTAAAACATACACTACTTATATTCCACTGAAAATAAATTTTGACACGTAAAAATGTAGCCTGCGATGTGAAGAGTCACATTTCAATAAAATGTAGTAGTTTCAAAGCCTAGCCAAGTATTTGAAATATTTGTAATTTGATCCTCGCGCGGATGACGTAATTCGAGACCACCCAGAGGTGCCTCCACAGACCACGGTTTTTTGAAAAATGACAAATCACAGACGAGGGGGTATTGAATGCAAGGAGAAAACAAATATTTTCCCTTTATTATACTAGTTTATTACAGTATGTTATGACACACACATAATGTAATTAATTTGTTAAAAAAACAAATTGAAGTAAGTTCTTCACGGCGAGTAGTGACAAAACCCGCACTTATCACACTGACGAGGCATGTTATACTCGTGTGCGAATGACGTACCAATAGTAATACAAATACGAACCAAAATACCACATTTACTCGTAAATATTCTCAACTGTGTACAGTTCATAAAAGCTTTTAATACTGTATGCGCGAAGCGAAGTCCTTACATTTTTAGGATTCCGTAAATTTCCGTACACAAAGGGTAAAAACAGGACCCTACTAAGAATTCGCTGTCTGTCTGTCTGTCACCAGTCTTCATCTCAACCGCGATATCTAGGTAATTGAAATTTTTACAAATATTGTTGCCTAAATAAATACCTAAAATATTTATATGTAAAGTAGTAACTAATAAACTAACGAGCCTTTTTAGGTACATTCAATGGAACCCTTAGTGCGCGAGTAGGACTCGCACTTGACCGGTTTTATAAGTAATCTTCGCGTAAGATTCCAACGAGGCAGGTGCAAAGCGGCCATTGAAATTGGTTAGATAAAATAAAAACTAATAAGTACTTACATACGATTTGTTGCCAATCCGCGACTATATGCTACGTATTATGGCGTAGGAAATTACGTACTGGCTGTGCTAAGCTACTTCAGTGTAGAAATAAGACGGTATTGAATTTAAAACATAAAATATCTTACGTATGAGTGTTCACACGGAGTACAGAGTTTACAGTCTTAAGTAGAAAAAAATATATATCTACCAATAATATTTTTTTTTTCACGGGATATTGCTAGATTTATATTGTATATATTTATATTTTATGCTATGTATTGCCGCAAGGTAACGCCTGAGTCCATTATCTAGTCATAAGGAGATAAAAAAAAATCCTTACAACCACACTAAGTCTCGATTTTACCAACGCTTATTAGTGTTAACGGCTTGTTAAATTACCATGCATTCTCATTCATTTACAAGAAATACGAGAGAGATAACATGACATTTAATGAAGGATTAACTTTAAACATGTGTTAATGAAATCAGCACTAAGGCCTTGTTTTACCAAGCAATGTTAAAGTTAACGCCATGTTAAAATACCATGCCATCTCATTCATTGACAGGAAATACGAGAGGGATAACATTATTTTTAACATGGCGTTAACTTTAACATTGCTAGGTAGAACACGCCCTTTTTTCTTTCTATTTTTTATTATTTCTAATCAGCACATTAAGCATGACTATCGTGAAAATGCGTCTTATCGGCACAAGAATAGAAAACTAACACATTATCTATAAAGTCACTTTTCTATTCTTGTTGAGCAGTAAATTTTCTCAATATCAGAATTATCAAGGAAATTTTGTCTATTCCTCTGTAGAAACCATTTCTACATTATGTTACAAGTATTACTTAAATTCATAACTTTCTGTAGTTTGCATTAATACCATGTAATTAAATTATGTTTTGTTTCAAAAACCACTTAAACTTTTTGCTGGTCAGCCAGACGCAATTATTGCTCAACAACAAAAAAACTATTAAAATAAATGCATGTATTCTTATTAATTAATTCCAGACATGCAGATAAGAGATTAGAGCAAGTCTAGAAGTTGTCCACTGGGACGATTATTTTAAAAATATTTAATCACATTCATATGCTTATCGTAATCTCGAAATATAATTAGCAGGAGCGTATCTTCAGTGGACATTGACACAGAATGAATACAGACAGAAGGTAAGTTTTAGCGCGCTTAATCAACGCACGGAGACATCGCTTGCTGATACGATTTTTTTTTTTGATTGATAAAATAAATGTTTTTATTATTATTGCAGGTCACTGACACTGTCATTCACGCAGTTAGAATGGAATAAAGTATACGGGATAACCAAAACGCTTTTTGGGGCGAGATCTGACGATCGCATTTATTACTAAGTGTTTTTAATTTTACAAATATTTTTACTATTTATGCTTAGTGCTTATTTCACCAACACATGTTAAAGTTAATTTTTCACTAAATATCATGGACTAAGTACCGATTTTACCAACGCTTATAAGTGTTAACGCCTTGTTAAAATACCATGCCTTCTCATTCAATGACAGAAAATACGAGAGGGACAACATGATGTTTAATAAAGGATTAACTTAAACATGTGTTAGTGAAATTAGCACTAAAGGTAGCGTAAACTATGCAGCAATACGAGTATCGGTCTACTTCCCGCATCCACGTACACACTTACCTTCCGTCTCTCTTTATTCTGTTGCAGCAAATAAGAGAAAAACTGCTAATCTCCCCACCTATGTTATTAGACGCGGTTAATGGATTTAACGGGAATAGATCGGGTATTTTTAACCCGTAAGTATACGGCAGAGCTAAGGAATTAACCCTCCAGCCGAGCAGGATCTAAGTATGCTAGACCTAGTAACTTAGTATCAACACTAGTTATGTTTCACTTTTATGTTGAGGTGCAAAATGAACTCCGAAATTGAAATCACGTCAAACTTACGGTTTCATCATGTCCACACCTACATCTGTCTTTGGCTTACCGTATAAACGGTTAGTGCTAGAAAGACAAAAGTTTAATGAATATAACAATAAATAAATGACGTGGTGTGAAGGGAATAGCTTCACACCACGTCAATCTTGACCGTGCTAAATATCCGAAGATTTTTTTTTACCAGACCACGGAAATACATACAATACACGGAAATATATTATATACTTTTTATAATATATTTAAGGTTTTTATTATTTTATACACATGACCCGGGAACATAGAAAACTTTTTGTTCTTTCGGCGGGATTCGAACCCGTGCCATCTAGCATGAGTACCGACGCGCTCAACCACTGCTCTACTGAGGTCGTCAAAATGTTTATTTACTACGTGGAATGATGAAATATGTTTAACAGATGACATGTTCAAAATAAAATCATACATGGGTTGGTAAATCAAATAAAATCAATGTCGGTGTTAGCAAAGGTGAGTTTTAAGTCAGCATCTTTATGATGTTGTCCTTTTAGACGACAACGACTCCAATATGGTGGACGGTACAAAATGGAGGCTTATCGTTTTCATAACAACTCCTAAAATGGGTATCAAATGACGAGGGAGCTTGAGAAGAGAAATACAATTCATACAAGATTTCATGCCGCCATTTTGAATGCAAAATAGCCCAAATTATTTCATGGGTACCCGTTTGCCCAATTCTTAGAGGCAAAATAGCCGAAATGCTTTGGGCTATTTTGCCTCTAAGAATTTTACTCTGAAGAAAACATTGTCTTGCCTCTATACTACACAAACAAATTAATTTCACGCTTTTAAATGTGCCAAGCAAAAAATCGAGTCCATATTTTTTGCATGCATATTCATCAATAACCTTTTCAAAACATTACCCCGCAAAAAGGTCCGCCGGAAACGGGCCGCGTTATGAACACCAACTAATTCTCCCACTACCCACATCAACGTCCGCTTCCGGTCTAATCCCATTTGAGCTGCCAACTTCTTCCCACTTGTCACGGATCGTACACAAAACCGACTTGTTAGGTTATACTTATTGGTTTATTGTGTATTTCCATTTTCACGAAACGCCAAATATAAAACGACAGGTTAGTGGCAGTTACACATTATAGGTGCCCAGGTACATTTCGAATGAAATTCAGCAGTATTGGTACTTATGGGATATGATTATTTTAATGACTTGGAAAGTAACTAAAGGTGGTAAAAATAATATACGATGTATTTGGTCTATGGTACCATAGAGAATAGAAAACTCCTCTCACTTGCATGCTCTGATGGTATTTTATGAATGAATGATCGTACATATAGTTGTATACAACTTGTTACTATTTTAACGGTTTAAAAGTAAGGAACAAACGATTACACTAACCTATCATGAGCTAAGTGCTGAGAAACTAAGTGTAACATGTGTACTTATTCCTATAGCTATGAGATCTAAAATAATAATAATGCCTCCCACACCGATTTCGGTGACGGTGGCCGGTTCAATCGAAACCAGGCCAGCTACGCAGGAGTTATTTCATAGTGTCCAAGTGTGTGCGCAATACACATAAGCACTCTCTCTTATTTTACTCTTATTTCACCGAGCCGAGACGACTGGTGGGAGTTTAGACACTTGATCATCTTTCTTGTCAGACAATCAGGTGATCAGCCTGTATTGTCCTAATAACCAAACTGGAAAACAACATTTTTTGTTGTTCCAACGGGGGAATCAAACCCTCGACCTCCGGATCGAGTGAGAAGCTCTGAACAACTAGACCATGGAGGCGTAAGATCTAAAATAACACGTACACGTATATAATCAGAAGAACGTTATCATGATCAGCCTACCTTCCGCTGCTGATGCATCGGCGGCGCGATGAGCCGCAGCGGCGGCGGCGCGGGGGGCAACGCCGCCAGCAGGGGCGGCACTAGGGGCATCACGCCGCCCATGGGCAGCGCCACCGCGAACTTCTGCATGCCCATGGTGCCCATCCACGGCACGAACCAGCCGCCGCCCGCCTGCATGCCCCCGCCCCCACCGTACCACGCCAGCGCGAATGCACTATCGCCGCGCTAACATGGAACCGGGGTTCCTCGCACTGCACTAATACCTGCGGACAATGAATTGTATAATCAGTATCTGGAAATGCCAAAGCCGATTGACTGATCGAATACGCACAGGCCTCTTAGGGCTATAAACTTGAAATTTAGCAGACGTTACGTCAATCTTATGTCGTAGGCATCTAGGAAGAGTTTTTCAAAATTCAACCCTTAAGGTGATGAAATCTATTTCACATGGGCAACGTCGCGGGCCGCCTTGAAGGTATAAGCATGTTAGCTAGACAATTTAAATATCCAATATGTTTATTTTTTACCGCTACCTATAACAATAACTACCAAGTAATAATGGCGATTTTTAATCGACTTCCAAAAAAGGAGGTTCTCAATTCATCCTGTTTTTTTAATGTATTTACATCGATTACTCTGAGGTTAATGATCCGTGATTCTTCTTTTTTCGACGCAGAATTAGATGTCATTTGGTCCCATACAAATTTTACATAGTTTGGCGCTGTAGTTTTTATTTTATGAACATAATATTTCGCCAAAATTTTTAGTGATTCTATACTTGTCCGTAAATTTTTTTTATGTCGATGATTTATGTAGGTATGTAGTTTCAGTGCATTTATAATTAATTGACTATCGACACCAAAAGGAGATGGAAATTATAAATATGGTGTCTGTCAGTCTGTCTGTAGCATCGTAGCTACAAAACAGATTTATCTTTTACTTTGATTAGATACACTAAAAAGTAAAAAAATAAAAATAAAGTACGTTTCAAAAAATGAATTCAACAAATAAAAAGCATAAAATAATACTTTTATAATGTAGTTACAATTAATGTTCTTTTTGGAGTCGGTGTCAGCTAAACGAACAACATCCCCTAGTTGCTAACTTGAATCTCACCTTTGCTGACACGGACTTCAACAAGAACATTAATTGTAACTACATAATAAAAGTATTATTTTATTTTTAGTTGTTGAAGTCGGTTTTTTTAACGTAGATTCTTTTTTTGAAGAACGAATGCTCAAGAAGAATTCCGTTTCGTAGGACGCTTCGTATGCGAGTTCCCTGGCCGATTTTTTAGATAACATTATACTGTACGTTAGCTCTACTTAGGGCTACACAACAATCTCATATCACGGCATAAAATATTCAAACAGTCCGACCAAAATAAACCCCTACCGTAGATATATCTCGTCGTGCGACAGTCGAGTCTCGTCCAATTTCGACAAAAAAGGGGTCAGGTGTGATCCGTCGAACTGTGATTTATGAACTCGACCGTCTAAATATACTTTTTGGTAACTGTCAATATTCGTCACTAGATCCAAAAGCAACAAAATATTTCTAAGAGTATTATATTTCGGACAAATATATAAATAGCCACTTAAATATATTTATGGGAGGAGGGGTATGACTCCCGGCTAAATACAGCCGATTTACCTAAACCACTTGCGGATCGCCATCAGCCGTTGTGATGGGAGGAGTGCACTGGATCAAATGTATGATCAACTAACATTGCATTCAACAACCCATATGGTACGCTAATTGATGAAATATTAATCAGAGAGAAAGAGAGGGACATATATATTTACATCACGCTCGCACTCGTAAGGCTGGTTAAAAAAGAAGAGATAAGGTTCAAATCGTATGTCAACTAATTGGTTGGAGAATTAATCACAAAACTTTACTTTTAACAAAAAAATAATTTGAAATAGTTTGAGTGAACTGTGTGCGCAGACGCACTCCCCGAGCTTCATGATGCAATATTATTTTTCTTCTTTGTGTAAAAGTTTATTTTTTTGTTTCCATGAAAATAAATATTCATTTTAATTATGTTTAAGAATAAAGAAAGTCTAGCCAATAGCACTATTAACAGTAAGTATTAATAGTTTCTTTTATACTGTCACGTCACACGTGTATGTGGAAATAACAAATAGTCTGGTGTCCGTCACGTCACCGAGCACGTCAGAAACGCCAATCAAAACCAACAAAAGACATCTTGTAAAAATAGGATCACACGAAACTCGGCCGATTTCCTGTCGGCCTCTATGCGGTTAGTGAGAATTAGACACACATATAAACAATATCGTTTATTATAAAAATTTAAGACATGAACGGATGAAGGTGATACGTCGCAAGAAAATTGTGTTTAAACTGTCACTTAAGTATTTTAGGATATTTAGTAACGTATTAAGTACCTACATTGATTCTAAAGACGAATCTTTAGATTATTGTACATAATACTTTTCGACTTACCTATTCTAAAATGTTTAAGTGACAGTTTGAACTCAATTTCTTGAATTGTTTGTTTATGAATAAGATAATATTGAAATCAAGAAAGCAACTGCCTTATTTTTTAATCCCCCTACTAATAAAATTATTCAATCATTGCTTCATCTTTCACTGGCTCTGCCAAATACACATCCTCCCTCTGTGAGACTATTTAATATATACTAATATTATAAAGAGGACAGATTTGATTCTTTGTTTGTATTGAAAAGGCTGCAGAACTGCTGAACCTATTTTCATGATGTTTGGTACAGATATAGAGGAGATCGCGGGGAATAACATAGGCTACTTTTTACTTCGGCAAAGTGTATGATTGCCGTGGTTTTTTTTCGGGAAACGTCTAGTGTTTAAATTTTTTTTATTACAAACTTAATATGTATACCTAATAAAAACTGGCGCCGACATTGACATCGGTGTGGTAAGATTAAAATGTGTTACTCCAGCTGTAGGCCAAGCAGGAACATTTGAATGCTCCCTAAATGTAACGTTACGAATGTCAATTGTTGTATTGGCACTGTCATGCTTTTCATACAATCATAATCCGATAACGTTACTTTTACGTAGCTTTCAACTGTTCGTGGTTAACCTACACGTCCAGCGAAGTGTAAGTAATGAAAGCATTAGTAATACATTACAAACAAGCTGTCGTGAAGGCCAAACTGATGGACACCGCAGATTTTAATAATTCACTCAAACATTAACCTTCATAACCCACATCAATAAAAACTGAGCCACAATTACCTTGGGGTAATAAATACCCGACAAGATCCCTTTTCGTCCTTATTACAAGGCAATAAGGCACACAAGCGCTACAGGGGAACTTTCCGCGACTGTATGTATGTGAACATCCGCCATTTTGCATTTAACCCGCTCGTTAGCGTTGATAACTTCACTAATCGTTGGGTTAAGCGTTTTTATAGTTGGTAATGTCGAGTTAGATACGGCCATCGCGGACCATGCGGATTTTGACACAATAACCAACACAAACCCCCAGTTGCCCGAACGCTATTCAAATGAATGATCAACTAACATGGCATTCAAATCAACGACCCATATTGAACGCTGATTGGTGGAATTTTAACAAATTTGGAAGTGCGAGCGTGATGTAATTATAAAATGTCTGTCCGTTCCTTTCTGTCTGATAATGTTCCACCAATCAGCGTTTAATATAGGTTGTTGATTTGAATGCCATGTGTTAGTTGATCATTCATTTGAATTGCGTTCGGGAAACTGGGGGTGAGTACTTTTGACAAGGGTGCGGCTTACCAAGAATTTTTGGTAATTGGTTTAAAGCCTATATACTACAGATATATATTTTACTGTTTTTTATATCGGTATCGGTTTCATTAAAAGTAGCCATTTACGAGATTTTTTGATTTTAAGAATCAAGTGCATTGCGCTCTTTTCTCCTATCTTACTCCCATAATGTGATGTATGTGTCGGAACTATTAAGCTATTTTGATCTTTAGTCTGGGCGACCACTTGTTCGATTGTACAAGCCAAATTAGTTTTATACAAATAAAACTATTTGAAGTTCAACCCTATTAACAATTTATAAGCACACATTTGTACAAGATTCAAAACGGGTTTAAATACAAATACAATAACCTCACGTCATCATGACGAGGACGGACGTGGGGAACGAACTGAAATTATAAATTCATTGCTTAAATACAAGTACAAAAAGCAATCAGACTTGGCCGGTACAAAAACTCGACCACATCGAATATGACGAAAAAAATCGATTGTCATTGAGGACAATGGGGATTACTCGCTCGGACAAAGCCAACAAACATTTGTGGAAACGATCGATTTATTTATCGATTGTACAACTAAAAGAATCAAATGTCTCATCGAGTCGGGTCTACTTTGTACCGTACAAACGGTAGGGTTGTCAATTTCGAGTTTTAGGTACAAAAATATTAAACGATTAGTAATCGTCGTTACTACGGGCAGAAAATCCTCGTAAACACATTGGAATTTTATTTATTGTGCTAAATTGGGGCTAATTGGCACGACATATCATTAACATGCCTTCACGAAAGAGGCTAAGCGTAGGTAAAGCTTACACTAATGTATTATAACAATACAACACAAATGACACAAATATATGAAATTGTACCCATATAAATAGGGCACACTCTACACAATATGGTCATAACTCACAGCATATAGTTTGCGAAGGCAAACGCAGGCCTCGTTAATACCAAATTGGCTTAAATACTTGGAGAGCCAATCCGGGCCGTATTGTTACGATTGTTTGCGGCGGGCCGATAAGACCCCATTGTTAACCCCATTCCACCCCCGTGTGTGGCATTAGCGAAATTGTCCATATACCCACTAAACATACTTAATATAATCATAGTACATGCTTTAGCACTTCAAGATCAGCCAAAATCTTTGAAGGAAAATAAGTTGGCTCGCTCTTGAACTAACGACTTGGACTTCTGTATGTATATTTTATATTAGTATCCTAACTTGTAGACGCGTCATGCCAAGATATCTCTTATTCGCATCAATAGATTAAATGATTCATAGATCTCCCGTGCGTTGAAGACTAATTTGATACCTTTTGGGCGTGTTTCACATGTTAAAGTTTATCCTTCGTTAAATATCATGTTGTTCCTCTCGTAATTCCTATCAAAGAATGAGAAGGCATGGTAATTTAACATGCCGTTAACACTTGCGTTGATGAAATCGGGACTTAGAGCGCAAAGCACACATATAAAAGCAATAGCGATTCAATCTTTTGCAAAGTAACGTGTACCTTTTGCTTAGAAAGTAAAGTTCTATTTTGATCTATATCGCTATCTAAAAAGTGCACGTCTGGCTTAGGCTGGGAGACGAAGTTTTATAGCGTTAGTCACCGAAGATTAATCAAGTCCGCACTTGCGAGGACACGCGCTGTTTATAGTCCTGCGCTTCGTAGAGGATTGTAATCATGAAATTGACGAATAATATCGGATTGGACAAACACAAGAGGTGAAATCACATTAGCCGTGTACAATAAGTCTTAATGGTTTTCCATGTGGCTGGGTTATAGGTATGACGATGTCAATGGAACAAAGAGTCGGTTTATTGAAGCGCGGGTTATGACTTCCCGGCCAATCCCTCGTCCGCGGGACTCATATTGTATCGAAATTAAGAGACGCCATTACGATGGCCGACCATGCGTGTTGTCGGTCGTGCGTAAATATTTATTTATTTATAGCTATAGGAAATCACTTGTAGAAATCATAAATATATTTCTATCTGTATCTAGGCTCCTGAGGTAGACGGTGAAAAAAGTCGTGGGGACTGCCGCGCTGAACCTATTGCATAGTATTTTTTATTTTATATGGTTCAATAAACATAATATGTAACTTTTAGTTCACAATGTTAAACCTAGATGGCGTTGTTACTTTTCTGCAGTTTTCTACATCGCGCTATCTAAAACATTAATGAAGTACCTATATAAGTATTGTGAAGGATTTTTACTGTAGTGTGGGTGTGGGACTATGTCTGGAAATATAATTCTTATTAGTAACGAGTTTGAGTTATTATTCGTAGATTCGAACCCCACCACCCAAAGTGAGTGTTGTTTAGGGGGTGTTAGGTTTTTTCGTTACGGAATTTCTGGATTCGGTCCCCACGCTCAAGGCCCGCGATAGAAGCTATGCAATAGCCTAAAAAAGAAACTACGTTTAAAACAACCGACTTCAACAACTAAAAAGCATTAAAAAATTGTTCTTTTAGCTGACACCGACTCAAAAAGGAACATTGATTGTAATTTGTAACTGCATTATAAAAGTATTATTTTATGCTTTTTAGTTGTTGAAGTCGGTTTTTTAAACGAAATTCCTTTATTATTTTTTACTTTTTAGTGTCTCTTAGTCAAAGTAAAAGATAAATCCGTTCGGTAGTTATGATACAGACAGACTCATAAACACCATATTATTTCCACCTCCTTTTTGTGTCGAGAGGCAATCATAAATGCGAAAGTGAAATTCTCCTTAATAGGCCGTACCTACTGAAACTACTCGTACATATAAATAAATCATCCATATAAAAAAAATAACGTCAAATATGTATCACCTCTGGAATATGGATGTTCATAAAATAAAAACTACAGTGCCAAACTATGTAAAATTTTTAGGGGACCAAATAGCAGCTATTCTGCGTCGAATAAAAAAAGAATCACGAAAATCGGATCATTGACCTCAGAGTAATCGATGTACATATATTTAAAAAAAACTGGTCGAATTGAGAGCCTCCTCGTTTTTTGGAAGTCGGTTAAAACGCCGCTACGAACGGTGACGAAAATAGCTTGTGAATAACTGGGTCCCACGGACAGACAGGACACCGGTGACAGGTTAAATTGTAGCTTAGCTACGGGCTAGGAGAATTGGGCTAACTGTTCTCGATATGTGCCATACTAACCCCCGGTTTCTAAAAGACAAATCATCGATCAAATCAACTAATCACCGTTCAATTCTCTTGTCAGCTGTTTTCAGTACTAAATTTAAACTTGACAAGAGATTTGAACTCTGATTAGTTGATTTGGCGTTGATTTGCTTTTCAGATACCGGTGATAAGGCTGCACTCGCATAGCCGCAACGTGGAAGTGTCATGTTTTTCACCTATAGCATTATATTCAGTTCTTTTATTATATTATTTAGGTAGAAATTTGTTTGTCTTTTGTAGGAAAGATGTTAGAACACTTGATACGGCACGACAACTTTATTAGAGGAATAATTGAAGGAAAGATAGAAGGTAGAAGAAAACGTGGAAGGCCGAGAAGAACTTTTATGGACCAGGTGAAGGAGGTCAAGAGAAGGGCGGAGTGCAGAGAGGAATGGAGAAAACTCCACTGACAAGAGCGAAGCTCTTAAGTTAGAAGAAGAAGAAGGTAGAAATTTGTAAAATCGAAATTTTGTTAACGCTATAATACATAAGGGTATTAAACGAAATAGTAATTAGTAGCCAAATCACGAAAAATGTACAACAAAGTATTCGTAAATAGTCGAATGGAAATTGTGATATAATGCCATTATTATTTCGCTATTTAAACAAACGTTATCATCAGTTATTTGTGCTAGGGCAGTACACACTAAATAACAAAATACTTCATAAGCTAAACAATTTAATTACTCGTAAATTTTTCGTTAAAGCAGCTAATGAATGAACAATGAAAAATAAAATTAGACTTTTAAAACTCTTAATTAATGATAAAAAAGAGTAATAAAAAGTTTTATTAAGGGCAAAACGCGCTCTTAAAAGCTGTTTAACAATATTTGTACCTAAGTTAGAAATACTTTACCAAACAGGGCACGAAGTGTTCTGTATAAAACTGCAAAAAATCAAGTATGTTTGTTATCAATACTTAATTCCCTATCTTGGCGTCATGAAAAAAATCTAGAAATCAGGGAAAAATTCGTCTTTAAAATTGATGATCGGTCATGTAAATTTCTGTGTACTTAGCTAAGTAAAACCAAATTCAAATAAAGTTATTAATATAATTAGCAATTACTTGTTAGTTTCTCTACTGAATAAAACATTTTATAGTTATTTGGGGTTAGCGAAATATTATCGTCTATTTAAATTTTTTCGTCACTACATTTTTACCTAATCACTAGCTGACCCGTGCCCACGTCGTTGAGCATACAACCCGTTAAAACCTTCCCTAGACTTCCACGAACATTTCAAGACCAAAAATACCCGAATCGGTTCAGCCGTTCTCGAGTTTTAGCGAGACTAACGAACATCAATTCATTTTTATATATAATATATATTGACATTTCTCGTGGCCAATTTAAGTAAACAGTGGACAGACTATATTGTTTCTGAATGTGTGTAAACTGCGCTCGCCAACTTGCTTGCCGAGCGTGGCGAGTATAGGCGACTACTCCTTATGAAATACTTTTGGGGACACGTCCAGCAGTAAGTATAGCTGAAAAGGTGACGACGATAAACCAATATGTTTTCTCGCAGTTTCACCTGGTACTTTAAAGTATAAAAAAAGTAAGTAGTTGGTAAATACCCAAAACACGATTGAAAAAATCAATTCCGTCTTGCCTATCAAACCATATAGGTATGTATTGAAAACTACTAATCAATGTATTATACACGGTGTGTGGTTTTAAATCTAATTACAATACAATTACAATACAATTTTTTGTTCCCGATTCGTCGTCTTGATACGAGACAGATAATAAGAGGAAAATTTTCAATTTACTATTTAGCGATCGCTCGCACGAAAAAAATTATAATTTCAAAAAAAATTATAGTGCCAAAAACGAAGAAAAGGACGACGGGTTATTACGAAAAATATTAAGCAGACATCATACATGAGCCTTATTCAAGATGCCATCGCTAATAACACTTACGAAGTTCGGAAACAAAAAAGTATGATATTTAACATAATGTTTGCTAAATGACAAAAACAAGATAATTCGTATGTCTTATCACACTTATCGGAGCTTGTATCAAATCACATACATTTTGTTTTCCAACTTCGTAAGTGTTATTAGCGATGGCATTAATCATGGGTTCAGGGTCGAGGTTGTCATAGTCGAAGTGTCATATTCTTGTCTATGTAACCACAGGCGAAAACAGAGGAGTGTTATAAGTGTGCCTGTGTCATAATAATATATTATTGTAACTATATTATAAAAACTATCATTTCATCCATTTTAGTTGTCGAAGTCAGTTTTTTAAACGTAGCTATTTTTTTAATTTTTTAAGTGTAATTAAACTCCAGTATCCTACTGTCATCCGTTTGGTAGCTTCTATGCTACAAACATACTTACAGGCACGCAGCGAAAGTGATAACTCCCAAATTAGCCGTACGAACATCATCCATACTGTACATCATATCCATGTACAATGTACATTATAAATCGAAATCGCGCGGGATAGGAAGACGCGCCAAGTGCCAACACTTGCTATCAATAAAATTAACAAATTGACGCTTCCAATCTTTATTTATTTATTTATTGACTCGCCAACAGAACAACATATTTTGGTACATTAATAAAATATAAAAACAAAAAGGGCTTAAAGATAAAATGAGTTCTAATGATAGGTGAAGTACAACATGCGTTTGCGACAATGAATATAAGATATGGGATCTGCGCAAATAAGAATTGAGCTTTATAACGGGTGTAAAAAGAGCAGTCACTAACTAACTTTAGGATATGATTTTACTACATTTTCTCATTCTATAATTTATTTTTAATTTATTTATACAAAAAAAAAAAAAGTTTTGGTTTATTGTTATTATTTTTTATGAAATTTCCTTATTCTGATTTCTGTCATTCTGCCCACTCATTCCTCTGGACTAGGCCGACTAAGTTGTGAGATCCCGTATGTGCTGGGCAACCAATAACCATGTAAGACCGCCTGTCCCAGGCACTACAGTATTTAAAGAGAAGTTACTTTACTCGGAGAATACTGTATTAATCCATTTATTTTTACGTTAAAAAAAAATATAGTATGTAACATAGTTGTATGTAATATAGTTATTTATGTGTCAAGTAGGTTCTCAAGTAGAGGTCGCGATCGTAATTATTGAACGAGTTAGCCATTGCTTTATTAATACAGGCCTTACAATCACATACAAGTAATAATAATAGCTCCCCTCACCGATTTCGGTGTCGGTAGCCGATTTTATTGAAACCAGGCCAGCTACGCAGGAGTTATTTTATAGTGCCCAAGTGTGTGCGCAACACACAAAGACACTCTCTCTTCCTTTTACTCTCATAAACCAGTGGGACAGGCGAGAACAGCGGGCTTACTCACAATCGAGAACCGAATCCGTTCGATATCAGTGGTTTTTCGTACTTTACTTGGTGAATTACTTTGAAACTAATCACGATAAAGAAAATTGTTGGATCGTAACTTTTTGTACTCCCGACCTTATCAATCGACTGAGAATCAAAATAAACAAATGTCAATTTATAAGGGAGTTCGCGGCATGATCGTATCTGAATCAAATTCAAATCAGTTTGGAGAGTAAGGCCCCAGGCGCTGGACCGACTATTTACATGCCCATCCGACGCATGGATCATCTTTCTTGTCAGACAATCAGGTGATCGGCCTGCATTGTCCTAACCAAACTTGAAAACAATATTTTTGTTGTTCCAACACGGGAATCGAACCCACGACCTCCGGGTCGAGAGCGAAGCTCTAAACCACTAGAGCACGGATGCGATTATTAATGCTGTATCACATACAAGTGATACAGCATTAATATCCGACCGACCATCCGTTCTTTAATTGCATCCAACTTTACATTCAGTCCATCTATCTGCGTATTTCAATTAACTTTGACAAGGACTCGCAAGACTATCAACACCTGTGACGTCACCCGATAACAATCTCCCACAAACGATATCGAACTCTACATCCGGGCCATAATTGCCATAGTCGCGTGACAGTAATGAGTTTTTAAATATCTATGATCCGTCCTAATTGAATATGGTGATTGCTCTAGAGTCTAGTTTACCAGACGTTAACACACGAGGCCTCATTTGCACGATCGCTTTTTCAACGTCGTTTAAAACAGCATTTAAATGAAAAAAACCGTTTGAAAAATATCCGGTTCGTTGAAATGAAACAAATGGGCAAACGCTGACCGCTCGCGTTCTAGCGCGGAGTTAAAATCAAACACTATGCGTTAAAAAACGAGCGGGGTTGAAAATTTGTTTGTTTGAACTAAATATACTGGTCTATGTATACTCTTGTCTATATTACTAGTTGCTACAGTACATTAACAAATATACTTCATCGAGACCAATATTAATGATAATAATAATGAAATTATAATAATGCCTACCGCACCGATTTCGGATGTATATATATATGTACCATGGAGACAAGAATTAAAATATCTATGGTACATCGAGACAAACATTTAACATAGAGACACATGATCCATCGAGACAAATATTTATATATCTATGATCCATTAATACCAATAATTAAATATCTGTGACCCATCGAGAGCAATATTTTTTAAATATATACAAGTCGAGACAAGCTCTTATTTTTTTTAATAGCTTTTATTTTTTAAATATCTATAGACGCTTCACACCACGTCAATCTGGCCCTGTGCTAAGTATCCTAAGAACTTGTGTTACAGGTACCAGACAACGGAAATATACATTTAATTTTATACTATACACATATTTAAGTTTTTATTATATTAATACACAAAATTTATACACATCCATGACCCAGGAACATTGAAAAGTTTTTGTTCCCTGGGCGGGATTCGAACCCGCAACCTCTCGGTTGAGGACCAACGCTCTGAACCGCTGCGCTACGGAGGTCGTCAATATCTATTATTATTCATCGATACAAACCATTTAATATCTATGATCCATCGACCAATGTTAAGGCACGCGATAAGTACAAAGTCATCGTGGGAAACTCAAGTCTGTGGAATGAATATGAAATGAAATTGTTACAGTTTACAAATACCTTTTAAGCATTTCTCTATACCAGCCATGACGTCGCGGGCCGCAAGCAAAAATAATTAAGGAGTTTTTCAATTACGTTTTTCAAAATTACTTAATTAGTGGAAAAAGACAAGGTAGTTAAAATAAAATTAAAAATATTAGCCAAGGTAACGATAACACTGAAAGTAACATTTTGAAAAATAAGACTATCAAAGTATCAAAGATCATTCGATGTTATTTTTGAAACTGTAAACGCTTTTTCATAACATTTTACAGATCTGGCTTGTCGCTGCTAACTTTATTACATCTATGATCTACAAATTAAGTTTAAAAATCTCTGAACGCGGGCCACTGATAAAGGCCTGGCGGGCCACATGCGGCCGCAGTTTGAGTATAGCTGCTCGTGAGAGCAGCTATACTCTAGATCGTGGTGTTTCCTCTTCATAATTGGAAAATAGAGATAAGTATGCTACCGGAAAAACGCGTCGCTTTGATTTGGTGCCAATGTAAGTTGAGACTTTCGGTTACTTCATATGCAGAAGCATTTAATCGCCTCCGTGGTCCAGTGGTTCAAAGCTTCGCTCTCGACCCGGAGGTCGTGGGTTCGATTCTTGCGTTGGAACATCAAAAATGTTGTTTTCAAGTTTGGTTAGGACAATGCAGGCTGATCACCTGATTGTCTGACAAGCAAGATGATCCATGCGTCGGATGGGCATGTAAAAAGTCGGTCCTGCGCCTGTTCTCTCACCAGTCGTGTCGGTTTACCGTCCCACTGGGTTATGAGAGTAAAAGGAAAAGAGAGTGCTTCTGTGTATTGCGCATACACTTGGGCACTATAAAATAACTCCTGCGTAGCTGGCCTGGTTTCAATTAAATCGGCTACCGACACCGAAATCGGTGAGGGGAGCTATTATTATTATATGCAGAAGATATAACAATATAACGGCCGGATTCTGGAACGCTAATGAAATGTATGATCAACTAACATGGCATTCAAATTAACAACCCATATTGAACGCTGGTGGTGGAACATTTATCAGAGAGAAATGAAGAGACAGTTAAAGCTGGTTAAAAATCCACATAGAGGGTTGATTAAAATTGTATGTCAACTAATCGGTGTCTTTGGTGAATCAACTTTATCTGTGGAATTTTGAGGTTGTTGTGGAACAAGGGGCCTTACTCTCCAAACTGATTTGATTTTGATTCAGATACGATCATGCCGCGTACTTCCTAATAAATTGACATTTGTTTATTTTGATTCGCAGTCGATTGATATGGTCGGGAGTACAAAAAGTTACGATCTAACAATTTTCTTTATCCTGATTAGTTTCAAAGTAATTCACCAAATAAAATACGAAAAACCACTGATATCGAACGGATTCGGTTCTCGATTGTGTCGGGAGTAAGCCCGCTGCCTTGCAAGTGCGTGATGTGTACTGTAGTCTGTATTTTATAACTATTTAAAATATGTATGTTAGTCTGTAAGGTATATATGCATATAAATGATATTATAATATAATTAAAAATTTAATTATAAAACATATGTCCCTTATTTTCTCTCTAATAAATGTTCCACCAATCAGGGTTAAATATGTGTTTTTTAAATCCAATTTTGGTTGATCATTCATTTCAACAGCGTTTGAGAAACCGGCTTAGTATTTAGCATTAACTGACGCAATCCATTGAGTAAACAAATCAATTGGAATCGATAATAGCGGACGGGCTGCACATAATAATGATGAATTACGAAGCCGAAGGTGAATTCTGACACACATTGCTCAACCGCAAACAAAAGTACGCGCAATTTATACCAAATTTTGTAAAATTCTTCGTCTTCGTTTCAACGGATGGACGTCATATCCACAGCTGGACATAAGGCTTCTAATTTACTCTGCACACTCGACAAACGGTTTGGCAATCGCAGAAATTTGCAGCAGCGTTTCAGCGGTCATTGTTATTATCACCGCGCTCGGCAACCCGCCTGCCAAGCGTGTCGAGTATAGGCAACCTTGAAATATATTTATTTATTGACTCACCAACAGAACAATATTTGGTACATTAATAAAACAATCAAAAAAGAGCTTAAAGATAAAATGTGTCCTAATGATAGGTGAAGTACAACATGCATTTGCGAAAAGTCACTATATCTTCGTGGGGTAATAACCAGGCAAGAGATATATCCATTGGTACTAGTCATTTGTTTTTAATCCACTGTTTTAAAAAAATTTAATTTTTCAATAGGCAATGTACAACGTGCACAACACAGCGATCAGCTGATTACGCTGAGAGGTCAATAGCACGCATAAGACGTTCATTACGTACTAGGGCAAAAATTATAAAATTTAAGAATTTAATGCAGATCGTTGTTCCAAACAGTTCAGCCTTGCGACTAAAAATAATAAATTGCAAAAAATTTTTTTCAATAAATAATCAATTATAAAAATCATTTCTAGAATGAGAAAAGGTCCTTTAATCATATCCCAAAGTTATAGTGACTGCTCTTTTTACACCCTGTATATACTTAATAAATACAAAACATTGCACACAAATTATATAGAACATAGACTTTATTATAATAAGTATACGTAAATTAAAAGTATGTGCAAAGAAAATAATGATATAATAATATGGTAAACAGTTTCATTAAACATATCGTAAACTTAAAACAGCAGGACTAGAATTTACTTAAACTACTTACTATTACTATTCGAATTCTTAATATTATAAATATTTAATTTCCTTTCGAATGTGCGTAGTCTATCTGAGAATATACAAATATCGGGACAGCCGGATAGAACGTTATATGTTCTGCACAATCTTCTGAGTGGTGCAAAATGACGAAGGTGATGACCAGCATATGACGTCATAGCTCAAATATTTTTTAATTAAACGGCCCCAGTTGCCCTATAGGGCAAGTTGTGGGTCATGGTGACGTGGGGAGACGACACGGTTGCCTCTATATTTGGTTCGGCTCGGACCAATAATACGCATCCATAATGCTTACCACATAACTGTCCATTTTGACATTTTCGCAAAAAATACGTAACCAAACACAATTATTTAACCATCGATCACACATAACATATACTTGCAGTCGTATTACAAGTTTACTTATAGAGTGGATTTAAGAGGACTATTAGTTTAGTCCACATACTATTATAGTTCTCTGTAGTTCAGCGGTAAGTGCGTGGCGTCGGTGATGCTCTGGGGAGGCAGGTTCGAATCTCGTCAAGGCATCAAAAAATGTTTCCATCGTCATTGATGTGTATTAAATGTGTGTATAATATAATAAAAATGAGCGTGAGATTGATGAAGAATTAAAGGATTTTTAAGCCGCACGTCTCAACGGTTAAGAAATAAGAATATACAAAATATTAATGAAAATAGTTAAACTTTGCTATTAACTTTAAACTTGCGAAACGTAAAGCGCAACAAGTACATGTTAATCCTATATTATATCAAGCCAAACATAGTGTTAAGAGCAGGACGCGTAGAGCATTTTAGTCTTGGCACCTTGTATAAATTTCTTACCATAATGCGACAATTAAAGATCTCCAAAGTCACAAAACAGATGAGTTTCAACCCTGGTCACGTTAGGTCAACGACCAGTGCGTTCCTGTGTATAGAAAAGGAGCCCGCGAGCCCCAACATAATAAATTTCACTCCTCGTGGTAATTTTAGACCTTTGTAATATTTTTATCGCGTAATGGTAAGTAATTTATATAATAATATCTATAGACTCTTCACACCACGTCAATCTGATCCTGTGCTAAGTATCCGAAGAACTTGTGTTACAGGTACGGAACGGTACGGAACGGAAATATATATTTTAATACTTTTATACTCTACACATACTTAAGATTTTTATTACACAAATTTAATACACATCCATGACCCAGGAACATTGAAAACTTTTTGTTCCCTCGGCGGGATTCGAATTCGCGACCTTTCGTTCGTGCGCCAACAGCTCAACCACTGCGCTAGGTCGTCAAATTTACATGAAGTGCCAAAACAAAAAATGCTCTACGTGTCCTTCTCTTCTTACTATATTCGGCTTGATATATGAACCACGAGACACGCTGTACAATCTACCTATATATTATTGAACAATGACATCATATAGATAAACATGGATGCACACAATTTGTAATATTTACGCAAACGCACAGTACAAATATTATGACTTCTACTCTAAGTGCTGTTGCTCTTAAACATTGAAGTAAAATAAACGTCTATTTTGTATGTAGAGTTCAGTAATATGAATTTTTAAAAAATAGCCTATGTCCATATCCGTTGTCTGCTTTATATTTGTACCGAAGTTCATCAAAATCGGCGTGCACTTTCAGAACCTATTCAGAGGCCTTACTCTCCAAACTAATTCGATTTTGAGATTCGATCGTCCCACGTACCCCCGAATAAATTGACTTTTATTTACTTTGATTCTCACTTGATTGATATGATTATTAGTACATAAAGTTACGATCTAACTATTTTATTTATCCTGGCTAGTTTCAAAGTAATCCACCAAATAAAATACCAAAAGCCGTTGAGATCGAACTGATTTAATTCTCGATTGTGTCGGGAGTGAGCCTGCAGGGCTAATTTCTCTATAATATTAGTATAGATTAAATGATTGTTTTGTCAGCTCGATTCTTGGTTGTACTTTCTTGGTCAAGGTACGTAATTTCCGTTCCGATTCAATTTGTTTTTAAGTAAACAAAACCCAAATGTCAGACATTCACCGTGTTATAAAGATAAACAACGATGCATTTATTATATTTCAATAATACAAATAAAAGAAACTGTACTAAATTCATATATTACTAGCTGCCCGTGCCCAATTGATTGAGCATACAAACAGTTTTTGATGAACCGTTTAAACCTTCCCGGGACTTCCACGAATATTTCAAGACTAAAAATAGCCGAATCGGTTCAGCCGTTCTCGAGTTTTAGCGAGACTAACGAACAGCGATTCATTTTTATATATAAGAAGATAAGAAAGAAGTAAGATTATAAGACGTGTAGATAAATATTCATGATAGTTCAATGATTATACAGGCTCAGCTACAAAATTTTATACACTTCCTGTGACAGCGAATAATATTCATGACGTCACTACAATCCCAATACGTCACGCGCGCAAAAACCGCACGCGAATTCCGACAACCGCGCCTTTACAATTGAGTACATAATTGCATGCACAAAAAACCACTTTATTGAATACTTATTAGCGTGCTGAGTGGATACAAAAACACATGTGCCTCGGTTCCCCATTAATTAATGTTAGCAAAAAGCATTCCGAACGGAATCTATTTGCGTTTTCGCGAACCATTTTCCTGACCGACATTTTATTTCCTTTCAGTAATAACTTCGAGATGACTTCATGTGAGCAACGGAAGACTATACAATTTTGAAGGCTATAGTTAGACTTACCGACTTTGAGTCGGGAGTATAAACTCGGAAGTGCAATATAATCGGTACTGACCTGAAACAAAAAAAAAGTTTATCATCATCAAGTTTAAAACACAAGCTGAATTACAATTCTCAAAATTATTTTCGTTATAATCTCGATATGGACTCATTTGCAGACAACTTGAAAATCCAAACGATATTTAACATAAATATAGGTAATAATAAAGAGAGTTGCATTTTGACTCATAATACATTTCCTACTTAATAATATTATAAAGATGAAAGATTTGTACTGGACCGATCTTAAAACTTCTTTCACCATTTGAATGCTACATTATAAGGGATTAATATGGGCTATTTTAATTGCAAGAAAAAAGCAGGATCCCATCAAAAACATAACTTGTAAAAAGTGCCAAGTCTCGCTTCTTAGTTCTTTTGCCATAAAAAGTTGGGATGCCAAGCTAAGATAGTCAGTCGGTCTAACAACATGTTATAGTGATCATATCAATATTATTAAAAATCTTTCATGTTTTAAATAAATAAGTAAATTGACTTGGCAATCGCATGAATACACAATGTCTATCACACAAGTGAACATGTTATATCAGATTGTTTAGTGCGATTGCCAAGATCCTGGTTTCCTTATCGATTTGTTTCCAACAAAAAATAAGAATAATAAAAATCGGTTCATAAACGACTAAATAACCTGCGAACACACAAAAAAATAATATTCTACTTAAGAAACCTCCTTTTTTGCAGTCGGTACAAATTGATAAAACAAAGCCGAATATAAGTCACGGGAGCAATTAATTGTATATCTTAGTTTTTTACGAAGCTATTGTTCATTGAGGCCCACTAATATATATACAGGGTTGCCAAAAGCAGTGTACGCCACTATAGGCACCTAAACGAAATTGTAACGAAAATAATTAAGTCAACTAAGATTTTTGGTAAATTTTTTTCATTTTAGTCAAGCTGAATCCATTCCCGAATTATTATTCTTATAGAATTGACGGTATCATCGAATTTCTGTGAATCTTCACTCTTGAGTAACCCTAACATTAAGCATTGACGAACGACTGAAATGACTTTTTACGAACTTAGCTGAGCAAATAAACTGCACCTAAAATAATATTAAACGTTTTGTAGTAATCAATCTTCTTTTATTTTAGGCTTTGGGCAGTCGTCGTTACAGCCTTTTACTGTCCACTGCTGGACATAGGCCTCTCCAATACATTATTGAAGGAAGTTAAGCCTACTGGTACCACGCTGGCTAGACAGGTTGGTACAGGGTTTTGTTTCGAGTTTTCCTTCTCTCACACTAGCTGTTGATGTGTGTGTGTTTCCTTTTAGTCGCCTCTTACGACTCCCCTAGGATAGTATCGGGGGTGGTGATAATTGTATTCTAATGCCGTCACCACACGGCAAGTTTGGGCAGTAGATATTTATAAATTAGAATTCCTGTAATCTTTCTTCTCTATTATATAAAAAAAAAATCATTGCTGTTCGTTAGTCTCGCTAAAACTCGAGAACGACTGAACCGATACGGCTATTTTTTGTATTGAAATATTCGTGGAAGTCCCGGGACGGTTTAAACGGTTTCTATGCTTAACGAAGTGGCTCAGTTAGTTTCATATAAAATTCTAATAAATTATTTTTCAAAAGTAAACAAAAATCTCAACAGAGACATCCCTATAGTCAGCGCGCTACAACAAAAGAAACGTTAAAATAAAACGGCGGTACGTGAATATTGTTACGTAAAGATCATTACTCGAGGTTGTTAGCTGCGAGCCGGGTTTAACTGACTGGGGTTAACTGACGGTTTAAATCAGTTATTGTCTTACCGTAATTCTATACTGGTAGTTGATATCCTTATAAGGTGCTTTATGTGGGTTAATTTATTAACCCCCGACGCAAAAACGACGGGGTGTTATAAGTTCGACGTGTCTGTGTGAATGTGTATGTGTCTGTCTGTGGAATCGTAGCGCCTAAACGGATGATCCGATTTTAATGCGGTTTTTTGTTTAAAAGGTATAACAGTCGAGAGTGTTCTTAGCTATTTTTTTATTTATATATTTTTTTTATTAGCCTATGTTTGGTGGACATCGGTTTAGGTCTTCAAGGTCATCAGGTCGTTTGTTAGGAGCGATAGGAATGTTACACGCTAAGCCAGGGGTTTTTTTTTAATTTTATAATTTAGTTTATTTATTAAAGTTTTATACGTTATTATTACATATTATCCTAATTGCTTTTAGTCGTTTCCTACTAGTACTAGTCTCCTGGCTAACATACTGGACATAAGCCTCCCCCAAACTATTTAATGGGGGGTGATGCTTATACTCGTCTCGCTTGGCAGGCGGGTTGGCGAGCGCAGCTTTAAAAATGCTGATAAATAATGAACGCTGCTGCCCATTTCCGGATATTATATATTTCCGGAAATTGGCAATATTGCAGCATAATGTCCTCTGAGTCCTTTTACGACACCCTCGGGAAAGATGGTTAATGGGAAGCTGTTCTTACTCAGACACTCTCCGGGATGTATTTCTATTCCTTTCTGTAGGACTCGCCAATCAATAAGGTCTTCAATAGTGGAATTTGAGTGTGTGTTGGTTCTTCTATACAAATAAATAAAATTGAAGTGTCTGTTTGTATCTTTCAATTAGCAACGTTTTTCTTAATGCATATGACATTTTAAACTATACTGAAAACGAAAGTGCAATTGATTTTTTTTTTTATATAAACGAACGTTGAAATTATTGAATCTGAAGAACGCCTGTCCGGCAACAATAACAAGAAATTCACGTGAAAAAGAGTCTCGCTTGTAATTGCTTATTGTTTTATTAAAAAACTCGATCGTTTAAAAATTAAGCGTAAAATTACGGGGAAACAGCCCAAAGTTCCCACTTCTCACGACTCGCGAGTGCCAACGGAATTTGAGCTCTATTACCTCGGGATAAGAGAGTGGATCAAGATCTTGATTTTGATGACAGGATGTAAGAGTCAGTCGTAACTTATTTTATAGCTTTGGTATTTCTTTCGTGTTCAAAACTTAGTTTTATCACGCGCCAAGTGTGAACTGTGGTACTTGTAGGATATTTTGTTACATTACGTTTACGTAATAACGGCATGTTCGCCAAATGTGACAATATTAAAAATCTAAACTATTTTTAGGCTTTTACTATCGAAAAAAAAATATTACAGGGGATAATAATATTCCTGAGAAAGATTATAATATAAGGATATATTTTTTATTTCAATATTGACTGTAATAAAAAAATGCTGATTATAAAACTTATTAATAAGCTAGCTGTTCCCGCGACTTCCTTCGCGTGGTTTTCGAGTGACTAGGTATATAATATGCAGCGCACGGAATGAAACCCGTTTTTGCAAAATTTCTCACTGACGCTTCGCTCCTATTGGTCGCAGCGTAATGTAATATAGCCTGAAGCATTCCTCTATAAATGGACTATCCAATAAAATAAATAAAAATCAAATGGGACCAGTAGTTCCTGAGATTAGCGCGTTTAAACAAACAAACAAACTCTTCCACTTTATAATATGAGTATAAATTACTTTCCTTAATTCACTTTACTGCATCTAAAATATTGCTAAGTATAAACCAAAAACTACCGTTACAAACTACAAACGCAAAATTAATAATCAACCAAATCATCTTTAAAATACTTCATCAAGTAATTTAAAATAATTCACTTATAAGTGTTTAACATGTATATTGAATATATAGAGTTATTACCGGCCATTCCAGGATAAGTATACATTGAGTGAACGACGTGCAAAATGATGGGGCACTTAATTGTTCCCTTTAACTTTAATGGCTGCTCAAATTGGCAATGCTCGAGCACCTAAAAGGAGACAGCCGGTTTTTTGTTGAGAATTCATTGCGCTTTGAAACGTTTAAATCGAAGGTTGCGAGTATATCACTTCTTTGTCAAGCTTAGATTGCAGCTTAGAAGGGATAATACAAAGGTAAATTACCCGACTACGGCGCAGGCTACAGGAAGAGTAATGATTTTTAGTGTATTGTACCATAGCGCCTCCGATTTTGATAAAGGAGATGTCAATAGATTCGTTAGAACAGCCTGGGCTATATCTTCTTATTTATAAAAATGAATTGCTGTTCGTTAGTCTAGCTAAAACTCGAAAACGACTGAACTGATTCGGCTATTTTAGTCTTGAAATATTCGTGGAAGTCCAGGGAAGGTTTAAACGGTTTGTATGCTCAACAAAATGGGTACGGGTCAGCTAGTAATTTATAAAAAAGGAAAAATAAACTAAACATATTCTTCTTCATACCAAAAACGAATGTCCTGAATCAGGTATACATACAGATATACAACGGGCGTGCTATAGAGACTTTCATAAGTTTCATTGTAAAATGCCATTCGACATTAAATTGACAAATGAAGCTTTTAAGCATTGCATCACCATTCACACACGTTTAATAATTTTAAACAAAAAAAAAACCGACTTCATTAACGTAGTGGCATATGCTTGCACTCCTTTAAACAACGAATATTCAAACATACATCTCATACATCATACATCTCTCAATAATTTTAATATTGTGTATAAATAACTGCAAACAACATTTAATTTTAACTTTACATTCAATTATTTTAAAAACCAGTCGCGAGAACGATAACATTAATAAACATACATACATTCAAACATGTATCTCTAAGGACTTAAAAGTTCTGATCAGTACTTTTAGGTCCAGGATATGGTGCAAAACCTTACTATTTGGTAATTTATGTTTGGGTTACTTCAGAAAAAATTAAAATCGATATGTGTTTCCATATTAATTTCGAGGACTTCCCTCGATTCCTCACGGATCCCATCATCAGGTCACTATTTTGGTGACAATGGGACCAAATTGGAATTATACCCTACACAACACAGAAAAAATATTTAAAATCGGTTCATAAACGACGAAGTTATCCGCGAACAAACATAAAAAAAAAAACATATATATATACGGTCGAATTGAGAAACCTCCTCCTTTTTTGGAAGTCGCTTAATTAAAAGCAAAACTTTAAAATGAAAAGAATAATCAAGAACGAAAATTACCCATGGAAATAAAACCAAATACAGAGGCCTATTTCAGGAAAGAATGGAGAAGAAATGTATACAATCCACACATTGCGAAAGCATTCGCCAGACATGTGACGACGCCTGGACAGATCCTGGGAGACCACAAATATCTCAAATATCCATTGAATAGATATAATTGGATATTGGCTATGGGACTGCAGACGGAATCCGCACGATTCCCATACGTCTGGGATATGCTGGGAGAATGCACGGAGACATTGATTCATGACCAGCCACTGGTAGCTAGCAGCACCTGCATTTTAATTGATCACACATCACCTAACACGGTATTCGTAAATATTGATAACAATACCTACGATCCACTATAATAAACTTAAATTCAAAGCACTTAAGTTTAAATTGCAATACCGAGATGCGCATCGAAATGAATAATTGTTTATTTGCAACGACGATTTTTTGCATTGGACGGTAATTTTTTCTTCACTACTTTTTAACGGCCAACCGACGGCGCCACCTGGTCATTAGATTACAAATATACTGTGGATATTGAAGCCATTGCAATCATGTTTATCATCATCAGCAAGGTAGAATAAAGGTATTCACTCCATTCAGATTTTTAGATAACCATTGGAAAGTACGGATTATTTTTATCCAAATAACTCTTCCAAACTTGTAACACGCCGACACGGGACAAAGTTAAAACCTGCATTCCAGAACCCCGCGCTAATTAATTTTTGTAACTTTACACTTGAGTTTAACGAACCATCGCTTTAGGTAACCGAACAGGTTCGGTGTCCTTGTATTGGATTCGGCAATCGACGAATAAACGTGAAATCACCATTGGCAGGACGAAAATGGTAGGTATTGCAGGCGTGATGAATTATAACTAATACTATATGGGAGAATAATTATAGAAATATATTCAGTGGTAGACAAATTAGTGTACCATCACAATTCTATATCAGTTGTGAAAATAAATAGAGGGCTTTTCTCTATAGGAGTAGAAGAGTTTTGCACAAAAACTAAACCTATGACCATTATGTAATTTAAAGAAACCTTGAGTAAAACTAAGTAATTCTTCAAGGCATGTTCCTAAAAAAATACATGCACTTGAAATACCTTGTTGTTCTATATAGCTACTCTCGTCTTCCTCTCCCCCAGTAAAGGAAAAGATGTACGTTGTGTCAAATGAATGGGATTTGACATAAGGTTCGCTAAATGACAAGCGATTTTATATGTCATTTAGCGAATCTTATGTAAAATTCCATACATTTTGTTTTCGTAAGCGATAAATAGCGGTGACATCTTGAATCAGGGCCCAGGTCTGAGGAAAATGGCGATTACTCCACCAAGAAGTCTAGTTCTTAAAATTTGAATATATTAATGAAAATACCTTATGTTGTCAAACGGTAAAACCAATTTTTTATAGAGATGTCTACTGTCTATCTCAAATCTATCTAATATGTTTTAATTTCTAGGATCAATAAAAAAAAGGGAAATATATCTCTTAATTTTATATGGCTTTTTATGTTTACCAATTATGGTACCTACTTAAAATATCTACGGTCGTTCCCTAGTCCACAGTATAAAGAACGAGCTTGCATTTCTAACTTCTTGGTATTTCAATTGCAGTGGAGGATTTATATTGCTATGTCTATGTGCAAATAGCTTTAGTTTAATTGGCTTATAAAGAAGATCCATAATAATCCATAAAAACTACCCGTTGAAATAAGTCCAAAATTGAATTATTATACTAAAACATTAAAAAGTGCAAAAAACAATTTTGTATCTTTTTTTCTCATCATAATATTTTACTTTTAACACTTATTACAAAATGCTTCACACGGTTCAATAGGTATCTAATTACTCAAACCAGTTGCTACCATAATTATTAATTATTCCATGTAAAAATTACAATAGTAATGAGGCTGACTCCGGTGTCGGTGACCGGTTTCATAGATAACAGCTATCATATTATATTACCTAAGTATGTGCGCAATACATAAGAGCACTCACTCCAGTGGAACAAATCTTTAGACACCACTGTTAGTGATCAGGCATAGCGCGACTGATCCGACGCCTAATAACAAGAAAGATTCTTGTCATCAGGTGATTCATCAGCGTTTTCCTAACCAGACATCTGACCATCATCAGAACTCGCGACCTGCAGTTTTTTTTATAGATTAATGTCAGGAAATATGAAAACACCCTCTTCATTGTTCCCAGTCCATTACATTTAACAACAATTTAATATTAAATTATTCATTTCGGATATAAAGCGCAGGGCAGTCGAATAATGGTTGTTGGGCCGTAAAAATTATGTTTACTACTGGATTTTATTATGGGATTTATTGCTGACGATATTGCGCGGTACAAGCAACGAAAATGTTGCTTAGAGATCAAATGGGGCTTCAAAATATGGCGTTATTATTCTCATCGGAAAGCGATCCTTACATCTACACTAATATTATAAAGAGGAAAGATTTGTATTTTTGTATGTAACGACTTAACTCGAAAAGTACTGGACCGATTTTAATAATGCTTTTTTCATTAGAAAGCTACGTTATCACTGAGTAACATAGGCTATATAAAAATCAATTGCTGTTCGTAAGTCTCGATAAAACTCGAGATCAGCTGAACTGATTCGGCTATTTTTGGTCTTGAAATATTCGTGGAAGTCCCGGGAAGGTTTACACGGTTTTCATGCTCAACGAAGTGGGCACGGGTCAGCTAGGAATATTATAAAAGTTCTCCGCCTAGTAGTCCGCCTCTGTCCGTTCGCGAATTCAAAGAGTACTGCACCGATCTTCGTGCTGTATTCACTAACGGCTTTCAAGGAAGGTGTTAGTGCACTGAGCCCTTGATTCAAGATGCCATCGCATTTTATCGCTTACGAACTTCGAAAACAAAATGGATGGTATTTGACATTAGCTTCGCTAAATGATATTCATTTGTCATTTACCGAAGCTTATGTCAAATTCCGTTCATTTCGTTTTCGAATTTCGTAAGAGATAAATAGCAATAGCATCATGAATCGGGGCCCTGGACAACAAAATGGATGGAATTTGACATTAGCTTCGCTAAATGATACATAATTCATTTGTCATTTACCGAAGCTTATGTCAAATTCCATTCATTTCGTTTTCGAATTTCGTAAGAGATAAATAGCAATAGCATCATGAATCGGGGCCCTGGACAACAAAATGGATGGAATTTGACATTAGCTTCGCTAAATGATACATAATTCATTTGTCATTTACCGAAGCTTATGTCAAATTCCATTCATTTCGTTTTCGAATTTCGTAAGAGATAAATAGCAATAGCATCTTGAATCGGGGCCCTGGACAGTATGGCACTGCTGTCTGTGAACAAATAAGTAATTGAAATTATTATAAAACAAAGCCCTCAGCCGCGTCTGTCTGTCTGTTCGTGATAAACGGACTACAGATCTCCATGTTGTTTGCACCAATGGATAGAGCGGTTAGAAGAAGGTGTTAGTGTATTGGGCAGTAGATGGCGCTGCTGTCAGTAAACAACGAATCGCAATAAATAAAAGGGTATCTCGGTCGTGTGCCTAATATCGCATGCATGCATCTAACTCTCGCATGCATCTTGCTTCCAGTGGGCGACTGCTCATTCAAGGTAGCTTGGAGATAAGGCATAGAGGTAAAGAAGTATTCTCCATATTTCTTTATCTGGAGAACATAATAAAAGGTACATTCTGCATATATGAGGACTAAACGACCTGTCAGTTTATCCCACCACTAAATTATATAGCCTATGTTACCCGGGCTACTATTTTGAATCTATTGACACCTCATTCATTAAAATCTGGACAGTAGTTTAGGAGCTACGACGAAATTCTATGGAGTGCCAAAATGATTTACCCTTTTCTCCTCCATAGTTGGTTAAAAACAATATTAACTATGAATCAAGCATTGCTGCGTTATCTAGTGAAGCAGTAACATAAATATGAGAAGCACGAACAATATTAACATATACGGACGACAAAAGCGAACCATACAATGTAACGCCACTTACCACAATCGGAGATGATAAAAAAAAACAATCAACAGGTCAATAAAATAAAATTCCTGTTCTTAATCAGCGAATTGTTTTATCACAAAACATTGGCACATAAAGGGGTATCACTAACATTGTAAAGGCGAGTGTACGTTTGTTACTTTTAACACGTAAGGCTGAACCAATTTTTGATAATAGGGCCCTAATTCTCAGGCCTCGTTAACTTAGTTTTTACTATCGGACTGTCCCGCTTATGCAAAGGAGATTTAGCGCGCGTGCAAGCGGGATATACTAATATTCGAAACTAAGTTCGAGGCCTGAGAATTAGAGCCCAGGATAGAGACTTTGGATTAGCACATATTGTATGCAGGAAGGTGACTTTGGATCAGCACATATGCCAGTTTTTACCACGAATATTGTAGGGGCAGAGCCGCCAGCAAAAGCTTTAGTGCGTTCCAATTTAATATCATTTAAATGTAATAAAAAAAAATAGCCAAATTAACGTGTCATTGTTTTTTAGAAATGCATGAATATGTGAAATTGAAATAAGAAGCATTACCTTTACCTCGTATTTTAGCGCTGGATATGCCATTTATCGAGGACGGTTGTAAGATATACACCGTATAATATGATGAGTGATAAATACATTAGGGTTCCTTATAATTGCTTGAGCTCACTGTGAAAGTATCAACGCTGATTTTTTTTTGTATGGGAAAATTTATTATTTTAGGCCATTTCTCATACAAGCATGAAAAATGTCAAAAGTGAGTAGGTATTTCAGCGCAGGTACTTTCAAAGGAAACTCTACATACACACCCTAAAGTATTATGACTAACTTATTTTACCCCTTGTTTTACCCTAGGAGCAGAACAAGAAATCAATGACAAACGTTTCGAAACCAGTGGTTTTTTCTCACTCGGACGAAGTCGCGGTCAAAAGCCAGCAAGGCATAAAATGCCGTGTGCTGCCAAACGTGAAGATACCAATATATTATCTATTTAATGCGCTGTACTCGGTCCCACACAATGCAGAACAAACGAACGATGGACGATACGACTCGCAATATGAAATTAATCTCCTTAATCAGGAAAAAGGACAACAAATTGAGTATTCCATAAGACATTATGGAGGGAAAAAGGTAAAACAGGACACATTATGAGGGGTGACTGAACCTTATACCAGTTTGGCTCCAAATTTTACTCTTTTTATGCACACGGTATTGACAAACTTGGGGCTGTTTATTGGTGTTTTTTGTTGCAGCTCGCGTCCAGGCACTCATTAGTGGAATGCCATTAGTGTATATTACGATTCGTTATCCCAATATATTCAATACATACACACAACCCAGGTTTTGCTTAGGGCGTGTTTCCGCCAAGCAATGTTAAAGTTAATCCTTCGTTAAATATCATGTTGTTTCTCTCGTAATTCCTATCAATGAATGAGAAGGTATTTATCAAGCCGTTAACACCAACAGTCGTTGGTGAAATCGGGACTTATAGTAGCAAATAAGCAGATATTAAAATATGTATTTCATTTGTAGACAAAGCTACATTCATAGTTAATGCAATTCAAGCAATTATGAATTTATTGTAAGGATACTTGGGATAATCTTGGGAGAGAGGCGTGCCTGAGCTATTATTTTACTGCTTACTTCATACTACAATTAATATTAATATATTTTAATTATTTAAACAGAATTTTTGATACATATTCATGGATGTGCATTAAAATTTGTATTTCAATTCCCATACACATAAAAGTTTTATGTTCCTTTGGCGAGATTCGAAGCCGCGTCCTCCGCGAGCACCGACGCTCTCAATTCTGAGGCCGTCTAATACTGCTTTTGAATTAAATTACATCTCATTAATTACTCTACAATTTTACGGTATAAATAAAAATACGGCATAAGCATTTTAAACAATATAACCAAACGAGGCAGTGGAGGAACCACATGCGAGTGGAAAATCCCAGTAATCAAGCCATCATTGTACCTAGGCGACGATATTTGTAATTGTTCGTGACCCCAATAATCGCTAGCAAACAAACTGTTTGTCCGACTCAACGAAGATTTGTTCATGAAAGGCGTGAAATCCTTTACAGCGTGTTCGCAAAGACATGTATATACTACAAATATTTTGTATAATATACCTACAGATGTGTACGTATACTCTTAATAATGGTGCCAGCCGACTGCCTATTATATACTATTGTAGTTAAGATTTTTCCATCCGATTGGTGTTCACACTATAGAAATATGTCCGATTTAATCACCTACAAAAAGTCGTTATAATAATAATAGCTCCCCTCACCGATTTCGGTGTCAAAACCGATTTCATTGAAACCAGGCCAGCTACGCAGGAGTTATTTTATAGTGCCCAAGTGTGTGCGCAATACACAAAGACGCTCTCTCTTCCTTTTACTCTCATAACCCGGTGGGACGATAAACATACTTTTTACCATTTCTTAATTTTTTGTCGCAAGAATAATAAAAAAGGAAAAAAAATATTTTTAATTTATTTTTGTAAAATGATAATATAATAAAAAATACATTTATAGAATGAGACAAGGTAGTATAATATCAGTATAATCATATCCCAAAGTTAAAGGGATTATAGCTTTTTACACCTCTTATATTTTGAGCTAAGAAATCTTGTAAATGAAGTAAAACTTCGTGTGGTTCAGGCAGTCAAGTAGAAAACTCGTTTATAAATATTATGTTGCCACGTATTAAAATCGTTTAAAATTTCAACCGTGAAGTTTTTTCAACACTCGCAGCTCATATTAACACCACGGTTGGTAATTTCCCAAATGGTTAATAAATATTTGAACGCTGTTATAGGTAATTTTGCGTTGTTTAATAAGCACCTTTTAAGTGTGTAAGTTGTTAACTAACCAAAACACATATTTTTGAATATCGTTATGTTCTATAAAAAATTTATTGCTGCTTTGGCAGTCATTTATCCTTCATTTCGATTCAATGTGATATTTTTTTTATTGCGCAGTTAATATGTGACGATGAAAATGCCGCCCATACTGAGCTTTGTTTACATTTAAATCACTTTAAATTGGAATAGAATATAGGTGTCATTCAACCGGTTTCTGAAAGGCTAATGTATGATCAACTAGCAAGACGTAATTATATAGTATCGGTCCCTCTCTTTCTCTCTGACAAATGTTTTACCAATCAGCGTTCAATATGGGTTGTTAACTTGAATGCCATATCAGCTCATCATTTCATTTTAATTTTTCATATTTAAAATATTATTTTTTCACAACAGTTGACATGGTAAAAGACACGTATCTTTGTTTAGAAAAATCAATCTGTGTTTTAAATTGTACGTGCGGTCTGCTTCAACAAAATCAGAGATAATAATGAATATACATATTAATACAAAGTATAAATCTGATGTAAGTGCAAACCGCAAAAGTATTACTAATTAAGGCTTTATAACGCCAGTGACCTTGAAGGACTATTTGTAAAGCGAGAAAGGGGTATAGTGCCGACCGGAGCGCGTTGAAATCTTATAAAAAGTAAAAACTTAATAAAAAAGAAGAACAAAATGTGCAAAAACCTAAACGATTATCCCCTGAGTCTTGACTCACTTGAAATACTGAAGTAATTTTCACACTCGCGTCACTAATAAAAAGGTAGAAAATGTAATAAAAATTATTGCAAATTTTTTTTTGTAATTTTCGAATAAGACGAGCATTGAGAAAAAAAGGGTTTAAAGTACTCCAATTTTCAGCTTATCGCATTCTTACACGATTTCAACACTCTTCGGTCGTCGCGACACCCGTTTCTCGCCCATTAATACGACTATTTTGCTCAAGTTCATTGGCGTTATACAAACCCTAAGCGATTACTTATGAAGCGTAATCTCCCCAGCTCACTAGTACAATATCATGAGTATTAAATCGTCGTGTGCAGTTTTAATATACGATTATGTAAATGAGATACATCCTACACATCCGTTGGTGAAAAACAAGCGAGAGGATATTGTGCATTAATAATAAGCCGCATTACATAAAAAAAGTATTAAAAAAAAAGTCAGTCCCACGCAGCGAGGGATCCGTACAAACATAAAAGTTTGTTTTATGCAAGTCCTACTTAAGAGGAAACCACGGCTGAAAGAAATACCAAATAGGCATTTATAAAATATATTGCTGTCTCGCAGTGTCTTAGCTAGCCAGCACTAGCGCGATAGAGACAACTGCAGCTTCAACTGAAATTACCTATTAAAAGCACAAGAAATCGACGTTTCATCGACCCCTTCTCCTCTAAATCTTAACCAATTTAGATATTTTTTTTTGGTTCCTATGTTTTGATTTTATTGTATAATGCACTAAAAAAAACACAGGATTCGCTAAATGACAAGCAATTTCGTAGGTCACTTCGGAAAGCTTATGTCAAATCCCATTTTGTTTTCAAACTTCGTAAGTGATAATAGCGACGTCATCTTGAAGGGGCTAGCCTGGTGACAGACAGACGGACAGACAAACAGTGAAGTCTAAAGTTCGGTTTCTGAAAGGCTGATCAAATTGATCAATTGATCAAATCAGCTAATCTGAACGCTCATTGGTGAAAACAGTGACTGCGAAGTGATGTTCAGCAATCAGCGTTCAGATTAGCTGATTTGATCAATGGATCAATTTGATCAACCTTTCAGAAACCGGGCGTCAGGTTCCGTTTTAACCCTGGGTATGGAACCCTAATAATAATGTTGGTTTCGCTGTCTTTGTTTTGCTGTATTAGCTTGGTAATGGACGACACACAAGTTCAAGCACAGTTTCGATCGACTCTTCGAAACGTTTTAAATATTTTAAAGGGACCTTCCAATTAACGTTTTTGCCAGTTTACGTATGTATGTTAAAAGTTTCACCGTTTGTTGTTTGCCGAAACAACAATTTTGATTTTAATGAATGAATAATGTATTATCAATATTAGTAGCACCAGAGTAACATAGGCCGGGCGTAAATCATATTATAATACTAGCTGTGCCCGCGACTTCGTTCGCGTAGTGTTTGTTTGACTTAAACCGTTTATGCAGCGCATGCAACGAAAGTCCCCAAATGTAAATTGTTTGTTTGTTTAAACGCACTAATGTCCCGTATATGATGCCCAACGCCGCGACGACCGACGCCGCGACGCCCGACGCCGCAACGCCCAACGTCGTGGAGTCGACGCCCGACGCCGGGACGCCCGACGCCGCGACGCCCGACGGCACAACGCCCGACGGCGCGACGCCCGACGGCGCGACGCCCGACGGCGCGACGCCCGACGGCGCGACGCCCGACGGCGCGACGCCCGACGGCGCGACGCCCGACGGCGCGACGCCCGACGGCGCGACGCCCGACATCGCGACGCCCGACACCGCGACGCCCGACGCCGACGCCCAACGCCGCGACGCCCAACATACCGACGCCGACGCCCGACGGCGCGACGCCCGACACCGCGACGCCCGACGCCGACGCCCAACGCCGCGACGCCCAACATCGCGACGCCGACGCCCGACGTCGCGACGCTGACGGACGCCGCGACGCCCAACGTCGCGGCGCCCGACACCGCGGTGCCCGCCGCCGTGACGCCGAAAGTCGCGACGACGACGCCCGACGGCGCGACGCCCGACGGCGCAACGCCCGACGGCGCGACGCCCGACGGCGCAACGCCCGACGGCGCGACGCCCGACGCCGCGACGCCCAACATCGCGACGCCGACGCCCGACGTCGCGACGCTGACGGACGCCGCGACGCCCAACGTCGCGGAGCCCGACACCGCGGTGCCCGCCGCCGCGACGCCCGACGGCGCGACGCCCGACACCGCGACGCCCGACACCGCGACGCCCGACGCCGACGCCCAACGCCGCGACGCCCAACATCGCGACGCCGACGCCCGACGTCGCGACGCTGACGGACGCCGCGACGCCGCGACGCCCAACGTCACGACGCCGACGCCTGACGCCGCGACGCCCAACGTCGCGACGCCGACGCCCAACGCCGCGACGCCGACGCCCAACGCCGCGACGCCGACTACTACTACTACTAAGTAGTAGTGGTATAACATTAATATTTAAAATCGATTCATAAACGACGAAGATATCCACGAACAAATATAAAAAAAACATAATATATTTACGTATTGAGAAACCACCTCCTATTTTGGAAGTCGGTTAAAAATATTATGTTGATTATTTCATGTTACAATCTAGCTTTGTGTCAAGTTTCATTTAAGTACGTTGAGTAGTTTGGCTGAAATACCGTCAAATAGGTAGATACAATTTTTTTAAGATCTCCCGGGAACCCTTTCGTTTTTCGGGATAATAATTTCCAATAATGCTCTTCAGGTCATAAGCTACCTGCCTGCCAAATTTCATTTAAATACGTTAAGTAGTTTGGCTGAAATACTGTCAAATAGATAGCTACATTTTTTTGAAGATCCCACGGGAACCCTTTCGTTTTTCGGGATAATAATTTCCAATAATGCTCTTCAGGTCATAAGCTACCTGCCTGCCAAATTTTAATTTAAATACGTTGAGTAGTTTGGCTGAAATACCGTCAAATAGATAGCTACAATTTTTTTAAGATCCCCCGGGAACCCTTTCGTTTTTCGGGATAATAATTTCCAATAATGCTCTTCAGGTCATAAGCAACCTGCCTGCCAAATTTCATTTAAATACGTTAAGTAGTTTGGCTGAAATACTGTCAAATAGATAGCTACAATTTTTTGAAGATCCCACGGGAACCCTTTCGTTTTTCGGGATAATAATTTCCTATAATGCTCTTCAGGTCATAAGCTACCTGCCTGCCAAATTTCATTTCATTCTATACAGTGGTCTTAGCGTGATGCGACGACAAACATTTCCATATGGACAGACAGACAGACAGACAGACAGACAGACAGACAGACAGACAGACAGACAGACATTTTTTTCAAAAATGTTATTTTTAGGTTCTGTGGCTCTTATAGACCCCCTTTTTTGATTTTCACTTAAATATTCTTAATGTACAGACATGACCCCTCTACAGATTTATTATATGTATAGATGATTTACGCCCGGTTTCTGAAAGGCTGACCAAATTGATCAATTGATCAAATCAAGTAATATGAACGCTCATTGGTGAAAACAGTGACTGCAAAGTGATGTTCACCAATCAGCGTTCAGATTAGCTGATTTGATCAATTGATTAATTTGATCAGCCTTTCAGAAACCGGGCGCTATTCTAGGTTATAGTTTTTAACTTATGATTATTGTCATAAATATTAGAAAGACAAAAAACGATTGATAATAAAGTGCCACGTTTTCCTCAAGTTAATCTCCGGTAAAGCTTCTATTCCGTAGATTATCTAGAAGGAAGACATTAGAACACAAACTGAGCTTCACCTTACACGTTGGAATCAATACAAAAAATCTAATGACTCTTCGATTAACAGAGAGGGTTGAAATAAAAAAAAATCTTCTAAATGGTGTTATAAATATCGAGTGTTTGTATGTAAGTTATAGCATGTTAGCTACCAAACAGGTGAACTGATTTATCCTACTGTAGTTTACTAGACAAAGTAAAATACAGTAGGATAAATCGGTTCACCTGCTTAGTAGCTATGATACTACAGACAGACTAAAAGACAAATACTCCATATGTATAACATACGTTTTTGTGTCAAGAAAAAATACGAGGCCAAACTATGTAAATTTTAAGTCCAAATGGCAGCTATTCTGCGTGGAATAAAAAAATAATCAAGCAAATCGTATCATTAATTTCAGCGTAATCGGTGTACACACATAAAAACAAACATGCCGATTTAAGAACCTCCTACATTTTTTTGGACGTCGGATAAAAACGGCCTTGCGTGAAGGAATCGGAAATTTGAATCGCTTCAAATTAAACATGCTCTACCGGCGAATGGCCTTAGAATAGGTTTCTTGGTGCAATGTTAGGCACCTACCGGGTCCAATTAATTCATTAAAACCTTCCTCGAGAACCACTCTATCCGTTGGTGACAATAGCATAAAGATCGGTCTTAGTTAGATAGTCTTTGAATTTATCGAGAAAAGACAGACACAACAGCAAACTTTGTTTTGAATTAAACGTAAATCTTATTTACATAGACAATTTCTATTAACATTTACATTAACTAAAGACATTGTAGATGGGACAAAAAGCATATTGAGGCACTCGTCACGTACTTACATATTTAGGTTAAGTTCCCATAAATAAGTAAACGTGTTCATTTTCGTTTTTTTCTGTTTTTATTTATGCGTACTGCTATAGTTTACATAATATTGTAGCCTATTATAGTCTATACTAATATAATAAAGTAGAAGAGTTTGTTTGTTTGTTTAAACGCGCTAATCTATGGAACTACTGGTCCGATTTGAAAAACTCTTTTTTTGTTGGATAGTCCATTTATAGATGAAGGCTTTATAACATTACGCTGCTACCAATAGGAGCGAAGCGTCAGTGAGAAATGTTGCAAAAACGGGGAAAATTATTCACATTTGGGGATTCTCGTTGCATGCTCTGCATAAACGGATTAAGTCACTCAAAAACCACGCGAACGAAGTCGCGGGCACAGCGATGTAAAATATTTCGTTCGGATTAAAATACATAAGCTAATATTTTCGGAGTAACCAATCCAGACAAACTTGGAAGATCAGACAGTAAATACAAAACAACATTGTCCAACAAAAATGCACGCCTGAAACTTGTAGAATAAACTAGATAAATAAACTCCACTCAGCAGCTCCGTCCGTAATTTATTGCTCGTATTGTCACATAAATTTCAACTCAATCTCCTAATGGCTAAGGTTTAAAACCGTTTGAGGCACATTAAGTTGAGATTAAAAGGAGTCATCAACGTTTTATCTACCAATAAACGTTCATAATTTTATGGATTGTTTCAACTTTGTAACACTGCGGAAGTCAGCACACCCACTTTTACTTCGGAATTTGTAAACAAGTGAAATATTTCAAATTTTACGATTTTTCCAATATTACGTCATACAAATTTTTTAATAAAAAGCTGTTTGTACTTACAATCCATGCCCGGCGATATCACAATAATAATGCAATTGCTGATTTAAGATTATTTAAATACTTTTGAACCGACTTCCAAAAAAAGAGGTTCTCAATTCAGCCTGTTTTTTATGTATGCACATTGCACACCGATTGCTCTGAGCTTATTGAACCGATTTGCATGATTCTTTTTTTAATTTCAAAATGTTACATAGTTAGGCGCACTCACCTCCGACACCGATTTCAGTGACGGTGTCTGGTTTCATCGAAACCAAGCAAGCCAGGAGTTATACGCAAGTGTGTGAGCAATACATAAAAGCACTCTCTCTTCCTTTCCATAGTAGCCCAGTGGGACAGATAATCGACTCAACTGGCGGGAGATAATGCGCAGGGCCGATTTCCTACATGCCCATCCGACATATCGATATTTTTTCTCGACAAACAATAACCTGATCAGCCGTACGAAGATGTACTTATATTGTAACTAGGTATAATACATAATATTAATATACGAACGCCTCCGGTTTAGAGACTAGCACTCGACTCGATGGTCCTGGGTTCGATTCCCGCGTTGGAACAACAAAAGTTGTTTTCACGTTTGGTTAGGATAATGCAGGCTGACCACCTCATTAACAAGAAAGATGATCAATGCGTCGTATGGGCATGTAAAAGTCGCTCCTATGCCCGATTTCTCAGTCGTGTCGGTTAGCCGACCCACGGGGCTACGAGAGTGAAAGAAGAAAGAGTGCTTCCGAGTATTGCGCACACACATGGGCCCAAAAAAAAACTCCTACGTTCTTCAATCAATAAAACCGGCCACCCTCACCGAAGTGTAGAAAACATTATTAATACGTACGAAGTCCATAATGTCACTAATGGCTAGTATCTACCAGAGTCCATACTCCAGAGTGTCACAATGAAACTAATAGAAGTTTAAATTGGCTAAATTGATTTACGTCTTCATTCTTAACATGCGATCTTAGGAATGTCCGTTTGGTTGGTTATACTTTGCTATTAGACTTTGTTATAAAATATATCCAGGAATCGGAACACCACGGTCTAGATAAATGCTAAATAGGTATTCATGAATTCCCGCTATTGCTGTCTCTCAACTGTCCGTTCTAACCAATAAATATAACTGCAGCTTGAACTGAAATTACTTAATAGCTATCGCCGAATATATATAGACTAGGAGACCCCTGATTCCATCTTCAAAACTTAACCGTTTAGGTGGATTTTTCATTATAAACTAAAAAAAGCTTGAGCTATGTTCCTATGTTTCGATTTTATCATAAAACATACTCCAATATCTTTCCTGGATGTTTAAACACAGCCGAAAATCTGGCCGTATTTTTAGGTGTTATAATAATAATATAATTTAATCTATGGACGCTTCACACCACGTCAATCTGGCCCCGTGCTAAGTATCCGTAGAACTTGTGTTACAGGTACCAGACAACGAAAATATATTTAATACTTTTTTATACTATACACATATTTAAGATTTTTCTTATAATATACACAAATTTAATACACATCCATGACCCAGGAACATTGAAAACATTTTGTTCCCTCGGCGGGATACAAACCCGCGACCTCTCGCTCGAGCACTGACACACTCAACCACTACGCCACGGAGGTCGTCAATGGTGTTATAAAGGTCTATATCTATTTTAATAATTAATTTAAGAAAAAAAAGAAAAAAGTAGGGACGTACTAATAGAATCATAGTATACATAGATACTCAGGAAAAACCTCTAGTATCATTATCCAGGGAGGAAGCAGGGGTCGCGTGGACCCGAGATTTTATAGAAAAACGTCCGTTGTGTTCCCTCTTAATGATGTGTTGATGTCTTGCCGGATACATCGTCAAGTACGCGACGAATCAACATTACTCACCGGCAAATTACTACCTCCGGTAACCTCGCCCGGTCACTACTGCAACGATTACAGCCTACGGACGAGGTTACATAATATTATAATACGCTATATTAAAAAAAATCCTAGATCATAGGTTTATCTATGACGTCCAATCCTGGACATAACGCAGTACGAGTAAAAGTAGAAGAAAACGTGGAATGCCTAGAAGAACTTTTATGGACCAGGGCCCCGATTCTCGTGCCTCGAACTTCGATTCGATCGTCAGTCTGTTCCGCTTGCACGCGCGCCAAATCATATGAGCACGAGCGGGACAGACTGAGCTTCGAATAGAAGTTCGAGGCACGAGAAACGGGGCCTAGGTGAAGGAGAAGTGATGGTCGTGTCGTATCAGGAGGTCAAGAGAAGGGCGGAGTGCAGAGAGGAATGGAGAAAACTCAACCGACAAGAGCGAAGTAGTTAAATTAGAAGAAGCCAGACATAAGCCTCCTCCAAAGTATTTCATGGGAGGTGGGTACCTAATTTATTGCCTATGGGTTGTTAAAATAATAACTATGTTAAAAGAATCGCTCCTGCCCATTTCATTAAAAAAAAAATTATTCAAGCAGTGGACGAGCTGATGATGATGGATAATCATAATTAAGCAATTCTTAATAACAATAAAATAATCTGCGATCACGTCAGCTTAAAAAAAAAAAGGTTTATCCGTTTGAGAGCTACTATTTCATCGTAATGCAACAGAAGCACACACGTCAATCTTATAACACCAGTGACGTCACAATCTACTACCGCCCTACTTTTTTAAAGACAAAAAAAACGGTGGTAGCACATCCCACCCCACTGTGTATTTTATTAATATCCTAAACCGTTCGGCGCAAATCGTTTTCGTAAATAACGAGAGCAGGTGTTTTTGCGAAAACGAGCTTGGAAATTGGTAGCTATACCGTTTAAATTCACTCTAAAGGGTGCAATATAAAGTAGCTATAGTAGTATAGTAAATGCCATCGTGTATTAGAGGCGATGATATTTTTTTTCTCTTTAAACCGCAATTGTTCAGTAGTTTAGACGCTACGGTGGAACAAAAATACATACGTAGACTTCCAAATTCATTACCCGTCTCTTTATCTTCGACGGGTAAAAAGACACAAGGGTACAAAAGTAAATAATAATCATTTCACATAAAATCATGTCATTATTCCCGCCAGTTTTTCCAGCTACAAAGAAAAATATAAAAGATTTGGTACAGTCGAGTAGAAAAGTGAAACACGTAATAAATCGATTCGGGCCCACAAAAGAGCATTAAATACTGATCTGTCTCATTTAGTTATCACGGTCCAAACCGCGAGTTATCGCAAAATGAATGTAATACACCGATACATTAAAACCCAGCCGCGATTTATGTACGGGGCAGTCGCCGAGACAAGTGAGTCTTAAAAAATTTTCTGTGTAAATTTGTACTTACTTATTTCCTTGCAAATAAAAATTGTACACATTGGCTATACAATGTTTTCTGCTAGTCCTAAAAAGTCACTTGACAGATAAATACATAACATAATATGCAGTGTGAAATTTTTAGGGGCTTACTGCTTTTATTACTCTTTTCTCGGCACTTTAAATGTGTAGATAAAATACAGAATCTACAAGGTATAAAATAAAAGAGTGATAATACTTAAAGGTGTGTATGTGCCTACTCAGTAAAGTTAATCGTGAAAGTACCAGCGCTGAAAGAACGTACTTGGGACTTCCATGTTTCTATGCAAATTGCCCCAAGATTGTAAAGCACATACAATAATTTGAAAAAAAGTTACTGTTTCAGCGCTGGTACTTTCACAGTTAACTCTATAAACGGGTCCCAAACACACCCTAAAGTATTATTACTCATTAATATTATAGTATAACTAACTATTTATTAGAACACGTTTAAAACTATAAGATTAGAATGCCAAATTATTTTTAATGTCGAAAGGGTTGTCAACGTTAAAATAAACAAAAAATGCTTGTTATCTCTTTTGTTCACGAGTATACACACTCAATATTAGCCCATTCCATCGTATTAAGAACATTCAGCCCTCAGAGACGGCGATACAACTTATCGCCCATTACGTTTCATATTATTAAGATCTTAGCCTCAACTTAATCCGGGGTTACCAGCTTAATGAATTACTCCATTACGCAAAAGTAAACCTTACGCCACTCACAATAAGGTCTAATGAACTGCAAAGTAGATACATTGTCGATTATTTTATTTTGAAATTTTACTAACACACTTCGTTTTGTTATGCTTCAGTGCAGCGAATGGGATCTTTAGCATTGTAAGTAGGTACATATAAATATAAATGTATATAAATATATTTTGTGACTAAACGATTTGCCCAGACTGATAAAATCTTCTTATATATAAAAACTCGAGAACGCCTGAACCGATTCGGCTATCATTAGTCTTGAAATATTCGTGGAAGTCCAGGGAAGGTTTAAACGGTTTGTATGCTCAACGAAGTGGGCACGGGTCAGCTAGTTGTATTATATTAGCTTATAATACAAATCACACCACTTTCGGTAAGTCCGAATCAGTAGTTTGGTTGCTAAGGTGAATCAAACATATTATGCATTAAACAATATACATATTGCAAAGCTTACATACAGACAACTGCCAAAATAACCAGTCTTTTTGACTTCGTTGTAGTCGGGTAAAAACATTCCGATATAATTTATCTTAAAAAAAGAAAGACTATAAAAGTTTCCGAATTCACCTGCATACTTTATGACTGCGAAAGTAACCAAAAAGTATTTAATTATGAAGATGCCTGCCAGGGGTCCGACAGGCGCATAAATTATATTGTTTACGTCAGAAATAAGGGTTATCATTAAATACTTCTGGACGCGAGAGTACTTATTAGCAGTCATTATGTTCTTGATACATAGGCTGTTATGGTGGGCCAACACTGCAAGTTTTCTTGATCAACTTTAAACATTGATTGTGTTTTATTTAATGTACTGTTCTTGATGGAAATACATGTTACACTTTATTATTTGATTGTGGTCAATGTCTAACTAAACTTAATCAATACTTCGTCCCTATAATTAAAACTTTAACAATCGTTTATTATAGAACAAATTCTTCAAATACCAATTATTACACATGTTATAAAATGATAAAATGTTTATTTTAGTAGCAATCATAAAAATATTAAAATATATTATCAGAAGCAGTAAACATAAGGGAAAGTTACTTTACAAAAATCAGTAAAAATAATCGTTGCTGTCTTTGTCTGATATTTCGGAAACACTACTTGGCAGACAAATATATCAACAAAAGATAATCGAGGAGGTGTGGTGTAAATATTTTTATCATACAAATAATATATATTATACACATATACTGCCGAACATTAAAATCGCCTCCTATTTTTTTAAGTCGGTTAGAAAAGGCGTGTACTAGCTGTATAACTCAGTAAACACTTTGATGGTGATTACCAGATGAGTAAACCAAGGTTACCTTAACCTTCGGTTAGGGAACGCGCAAGTGATTTTTAATTGCCTAAAGTACTGGCCGTGGTATGGGATTATAATTATAGTCATTATAGAGTTGTTAGCGTTATTGACAGGAGTCTGTGCGTCGAGGTCGCGGGCAAATTACTGTGTTTCAAAATTCATTACTTCAAGCAGTTAGTAATGTCTTAGGGACATACTGCGTGACCTGTTAGGGGGAGGCGGGGTCCTCAAGGTACACTTACCTTCGGTTACCCGTACGCTATTCAAATGAATGATCAACTAGCATGGCAATCAAATCAACGACCCATATTGAACGCTGATTAGTAGAACATTATCAGACAGAAAGGAACGGACATATATTTTATAGTTATATCACGAACGCACTTACAAGATTTGTTAAAATTCCACAGATAAGGTTAATTCACCAAAGACACCCGATTAGTTGACATACGATTTGAATCAGCGAGCGAGCGTGATATAATCACAAAATATCTGTCCGTTCCTTTCTGTCTGATAATGTTCCACCAATCAGCGTTCAATATGGGTCGTTGATTTGAATGCCATGTTAGTTGATCATTCATTTGAATAGCGTTCGGGAAACTGGGGGTTAGTATCTAAAGAGAGGAAGGGTGTACCAGTTTTTTGTAAGTACTAAGGCGTTAATATATTTTAAACTAGCTGACCCGTGCCCGCTTCGTTGAACATACAAACCGTTTAAACCTTCCCGGGACTTTCACGAATATTTCAAGACTAAAAAAAAGCCGAATCGTTTCAGCCATTCTTGAGTTTTAGCGAGACTAACCCCGACTCCACACTACTCGCGAAGTTGAACGAAGTTAGACGAATAGCATATTGTAGAGATGCACTTCGGCTTACCTCGTCAAACTTTACTAGTACTTCGCCGTACTTCGCGTCGAGGTACTACGCGAGTAGTGTGGAGCCGGGGTTACGAAAGAGAAAGAAGATAAAAAAGAAAAAGTTATTAAAGAAAAAAAACATATTTTATTAAAGTAGGCACTACATAAAGGGTCTCGGCATTAACTACCGAAGGTCACCAAGGGTGTATGAGGACGTTTATATTTACAGTCATTAAAAACGATTTTGCGAACTGTTGCTCGCAACATGATGCTGAGTGGGCATTTAGTAGATGTAGAAATTTGTTTTATGTTTAGTTTTTATTTTCCAACTCACACTTTCTTTTAACATTCTACCAGCGACAAAATCTACCTTGGGAAAACTACACTACATGAATGGGAAATTTGACATGAGATATATAAGCCATAACTTCGTACGGAAGTGTTTTGTGAGTAATTAAAATTTGTGCTAGCGACATTAGGTCGTAGTAGTCGTTGCATTAACTTTTTACCTTTGTTCGAAATCATACAAAATTTTAGCTAAAACTTTTAAAAGCAATCCCAATTTATTTTGGACGTAACGTTCTTAAAGTAATCCGGATTAATGTCGCGAGTTAAAACGTGAAAAATATTTAGAAATGTTATCAAAATTTTCTATTTCAGCGCTTATTAATCTAGGTTTCAATCTAGTTAATCTAGTCTAGAATTGAAGTCTAGCCGGGCTTAGGGCGGCGCGATTGCTTCTGACCTCTCTCGTCAGTAATCCACTTTAGATAAGGTATTACCGAAAATTTCATGTTTTTTCTACTACCACGCGACATGAACCCTTTTTTGGGTTTTGTACAAGTAAAAGAAACCCTTACAGTTTCGGTCCATTCGTTTAGTAGTACAGCAAGCTTACTCACGACACATTCGAGAATCGAATCAGTTCGATCTCAACGTCTGTTGGTAATTTTATTTGGTGGATTGCTTTAAAACTAACCTGGCCAAAAAAAAACGTTATATCGTAACTTTTTGTTCTCCTGACCATATAGAATCAAAATAAACGTCAATTTATTGGGACGTACGCGGCACGATCGAATCTGAATCAAAATCAAATCAGTTTCGAGAGTATGGCCCCAGATGTGTGTGATCAATAAGATTCTTTGATAACAAAGCATTTGTAGTTTAAATAAGACATTAACAGGTTCCGGAAATCGGAATTCATTTTTTCTTACATCGTCTGTCAAAAAACTTGGATTTCCGAGGTGATACATATAAAAAATACAATGTACTTTCATAATGTACGGCAATCATCGTTTTCATCGGGCATTAAAGATGTCAAAACGACAAATCCCAAATAACTATAGCGGTGTGGTATTGTAAATTCCTAATACATTGCAAAGGCTCCAATAATATCAAACAAACGAACATCAAACATAAGTACATGTTACTATCATAGTGACATGTAACATGTACCAACATCCTCACAACCTAACATCGGTTTCCCAACACGCGTTACGAAACCGAAGCCGACACTTGATCGCCATTAAAAAGGAATCGAACCAATTACCCCTGTCGTCGGAGGACGTGTGGTAATTGCTCTGGTGCGGTTCATTATTATCTCTCTTTCCGCACATTCTCTCTTTCCTCTGAAATCGTTCTATCTCAATTTGTAACCTCTAAATTAGGGGTCATAGATACTATTACAACTGGTTGTAACTCGATTCAGAAGTCGTGGGTTCGATTCCCGAGTTGGAAAAACTAAAAATGTTGTTTACAAGTTTGGCTGAGTTTGGCTAGGCCTATTGGCCTAGCCAAACTCATACTGGCTGATCATCTTTTCATCTGACAAGATCGATGGGTATGTAAAAAATCGGTCCTGAGCCTGTTCTCGCTCCAGTCGTGTTGGGTAACCGATTACAAGGTTAAGAGTAAAGAATATCTATGGGATTTGTCGTAAGCGAATCGTACGTCACTTAAATGTCAAATCACATAGATTTTGTTTCCGAACTTCGTAAATAAAAATAGCGATGGTACCTCTTGAATCAGGGCTTATTACGAATCTATGGATACCTTTGTCATTTAAACCAGACTCGCTGTTTAGTTGGTACGGGGAAACATACATACATAGTCTCAAAACTATTACCCTTCCTTGTGGCTTCACCTTAGTCGGGTAAAATAAAGTAGAAAACACTAAAGACCTGTAAATAAAAAGCCTCCCTCATAAAAGTCACATCAACATTTCTATATAATTTGAATAGCAACAAATTAACGACTAGAGTGACCATGGCGGCGAACAGAGCGGGACAGGTCCCGGTACCGACACTCGGATCCCATGATTTATGACCACATGAATCATCCGGACATCGGGATTCATTACCGTTTAGTGATTTCAACGGACGTTCATCATGTCACAACACCGTCAGAAGTAATCTCATTACTCGCAAACTTGTGCGTGTTTATTTGTATTAGTCGCTTGCAATTTGTATTGTAAGTTAGCGGAAAAAGTTATAATAATAATTGATACATATTAGTAATTATGACGATAACTTAGGAAGATTATGAATTGTAACAACTTACTTCTATATACAACATTTTGCCTCATTATAATACATATTATATAATAAAGGTCCATTTATTAAAGAATGAAGTAAGTACTTAAAAATATTGTAGTTTGAATAATATATCGGTTTATTAACTACATTTTAATTGAAATAAGCATTGTGGCTGAGAAATTGTATTTAATATATCCCTAAACAACGCATAAACAAATAACTTACGGCTAAGATGACCACAGGGAGAGTCGGTATTAGGACGATCCCGATACCGAATAATTCCGATATTCCCGCCAAAGCAGATTCTTTGATTTATGCCCGCCGTGAATCATCTGGGACAGGCATTCATTATCATTTTGCGATTTTAACAGACGTTTATCATTGCGGCCCTAGTAATACCTAACTTGAAGCAGACGTATGACGAAATATATTTATCATCGTTACTATATTTACAAACAATGAAATGGATTGTCAAGTGAATATCGAGTAAAATGATTAATTTGTTGAGGTATTTTAATACAAAACAAAGTAATTAGTTTTCTGTGATATCCCATCAGAATTGCTAAATGTAAATAATCTTATGCGAATCTTAGGTTCATCGTTCAATATATTATTTGTCCTAATATAAATTTCAACTATATGCTAACTACAAACGATGCAAGGGACGTCAGGCAACAAAAATGTTGTCGCAATGTCGCAAATTAAAACCTATTAAAGGAATTAAAATGGCAACAATTTAAGGAGATCATCAAGTGTATGGCATTACGTGTAACATCGTAATATTTATCACAGCGGGGTTCTGCGCCTCATGAGTTTACGCGCAGAACCAGCTTGCCTATTTCTGTCCCGTCATTTGATACTTCTATGTCCCTCGATGTGATTAGTATTAAAGCGAAAATGTGATTTGACTCAACATATTTTTTCATTTAATTTCTTTAATCTTTGAGGGAACTTTTATTTCCCTATTTATACCACTTGTATTCCTATTTATATATTCATGGGACCAGAACACCTCTAATAAACAAGAAATTTGTAAGACATTTTCAACATGAGAAAATAAATAACTTTGTGTGAACAAAAAACTTCAAATGTACCAAATTATTTAATCGGTACCTCAAAATATGCAGAATAATTATTGCATATTTAAATTGGTATCAATAAAATAAAATCTTAACTGAGTGTAGGTATAATAAAATAAGAAACACAAACCGTTTGTATCAAGAAAATACTTAAAAAATACCACGTAAAACAAATCGAACACTTACAAAAAGTGGTACATTTACCGGATAAAATATCATACGCACTGCACAAATATTGCGTTTTCTAGTCAGCAACCCGTCTCGGACTTACCTGTAAACAAAAAGTTACATATTTTAATCCGTATATAGAAGGTTCTCACAGTCGCAACATTTTAATACAATTCTATTTGCAGGGGAATGTATATTGTCCGGAATAATTGGGATTGATATTGTGTTACAGAAATGGTGTTGGACAAAACGAGGATGTCGGTCAGGAGGCCTTTATTATGTAAACTTGTCTCCTATTTTCTTCGCCAATCTTTTATTGTAATGGAGGGTGAACTGTGTAACTTGTTTTGTAATATTCCTGGCAGATAATTGGATGATCAGACAGGCAGGTTTGTAGTCAGGCAAAAATTCGTAATACTAACAATCCTAATTAGGATTTAGTTAGGTTTGTAACAGTTAATAAAACCAAACCAAATCGGCTACACAGAATAAAGTATCCCATCAAAATATAACTTGTAAAAAGTGCCAAGTCTCGCTACTTAGCTTATGCCGTAAAAAGTTGTGGGATCCATGTGATGCCAAGCTGGAGTAAGTCGGTCGGCCTAAGAATATCACAAAGTGATCATATCAAAATTATTCAAAATCTTTCCTGTTTTTAATAAATAAATATATTAATTTGGCAATACAGGTTTCTAGTTTTATGTACAACGAAGTTATAGGGGGTCAAAAATTGTCTGAACTGCTTTGAGAAAAGGATGGTACAGCCGTGCTCAACTTGGCGGGGTTACTACCGTGCCCCCAGATGAATATCTTCAAGGTGTAATATAAATGAGTGATAACACCTTAGGGTGTGTATGGATCCCGTATACAGAGTTTACTGAAAGACTTACTTTTGACATTCATGTTTGTATGAGAAATGTCCGAAAAACATAAATTTTCCCATACAATAATTTACAAAAAAAAACCTCTTTCAGCGCTGGTAGGTACTTTCATAGTAAACTCTACATAGGAGACACACACACCCAAAACTATTTACACCTTGTATAGTAGGTCACCAATATAAAATAACAACCACCAAAAATATAACAAAAAAAGTATTTTTATTTCCCAAATGGGTGTCGAGGCAGAAAGTTGGCGCAGCAGCTGACAGCGAGTGCCCGGCCATGCGGACTGCCTCAATGTTTCGGAACTCGAATATTATTATTAATATGGCCGCCATGCGAACATGCGTGAATATTCACACTTTTGGTGTATTAGTTGATTACTTTAATAAAAACAAATATGGCACGGCCAATACAAATGTGTTACAATTTTCACATCCTTAGCCAATGCCATGGAGTGAAAGCATTTAACCTCCACTGCAAAAAGAGGGTTGTTATTAGTTTGATTCGTCTGTCTATTCGACTGCCTGCCTGTGGCATCATGGCTGCTGACGGATGAAGCCATTTCAATCTTTATGTAAAAAGGTGAATAATATGTACGAGTGTTCTTAACTATAATTCATCATCGCTCACAGCTTAACAATGAAATAATTTCTTACGAAGTCGGTTAATTTAAAATTTTAATTTAGTTTATAGTTATTAGTAGAGATTATAGAACATGTAACAACAACAAACAATGCAGAATGATCCAAAAAATTATGATCTAAATTTCAGCTTTGACGTCCACTACTAGACATAAGTCTCACCTAAAGTATTTCAGGAGGGCCCAGGGGCCTATACTCGCCACGACTGGCAGAGTTGGCGAATGCAAATGTCCGCGGAAACCACTGAACTAATATTACTAGCGTCACAAAGTAGATATATAACAGAGACACGACCTAGTACTAGAAAATGGTATCGCCCTAATACTGGCAATGCGACTGGCAAAGGGTAAAGTCCAGGCACATTCCGGAAACCGCCATCTAGCGCCACTATTGGAAAATATTAATTACTAATTTCATTTCGTATCTTCTTCTTAATTAAGGAGTGGAATTTAGCTTCATGTGGTGTTGTGCTTAACAATATGCTTATCTTTATTTTAATGTCAATATTTGTACTTAATTCGGCATATTTACATTTTATAATTTACAAACGTTAATAGTAGTGACATCTATTGCATTTTTTTTTATTATAGATAGATTGTATGGATGGTAGGATTGGTAGGCCATGCTAGCGTATATGCAAGTAGTTATAACTCAATGGCGGAAACGCTGCTGACCATTTCCGGATTTATCCCCTGTCGTGATGGGGAGGTGCTATCAGCACGGATAAAATAATAATAATGCACCAATTTAAAATAAACATTTTCAGCAATCATCAGTGACCCGACAACGGTAATGGCCGCGGGATTACCGGGGCCTCGGCAATAAACTCATAATGAGACCACAGTTAAATAAACACGAGTAAGTATGAAGCGTCATCCGCAGAGAATTAAAATTACTATCATTTTGACTGTACCAATGGCGAAAAATGCAATTTTAATTGCTATTAATGTTATATGTATATATGTATATAGTAATTGTACAGTATTACTTTTAAAATACAAAAATACAAATACATTTAAAAGAAAATTGCACTTTTTTAGTGTAGGTACATAACACAACATAACTATTTTAAAAATGCATTTTCCTCTTTGGATGCGTCTATAATAATAATATTATAGCTACCCTCACCGATTTCGGTGTCGGTAGCCGATTTCATTGAAACCAGCTACGGAGGAGTTATTTTATAGTGCCCAAGTGTGTGCGCAATACACAGAAGCACTCTCTCTCCTTTTACTCTCATAACCGACACGACTGGCGAGAGAACAGCAGGGCCGACTTTTTACATGCCCATCCGATGCATGGATCATCTTTGGTGATCAGCCTGCATTGTCCTAACCAAACCTGAAAACAACATTTTTTGTTGTTCCAACGCGGGAATCGAATCCACGACCTCCGGGTCGAGAGCGAAGCTCTGAACCACTAGACCACGGAGGCGTCTATGGCTTACTATTAGTGATTGGCGTTCCGCTTAGAGAGCTTTTTGATTTTAATGTTCCCGGATCATAGAGATGTATTGAATTTATGTGACTTAAAATCAAAAAAATACGTATTATACCTATATATTTACGTTGTCAAGTAACTTGACAGCGGAAATATATGCATAATATGCTAAGTTCTTCAAGAAAGTTTAACGGATACTTGACTCAAGTATCCGTTATTCAAGAACTTAGACTTAGACATGGAACCAGACATAAATGAGGAACTGATGATGACGAAAAAAAGTAACAAATAGGGACGTACTAATAGTATTCATAGATCAGGAAAAAATATTACTCTAGTGTTACTCTAGTGTCACTAACCAGGGAGGAAACATACCCAATGTTACATGGAAAAAGGGCGGCGTGTTTCCTCTTAAATGTTCACATTTAAAGAGATAGATTTTTCGCGATAGTCAAGTTTTTATAAATCCAACCAATATCGTTAATTCACAGCTGGAGTCGAATATGGCGGGCGAACTATTTCTGACATACGACCGACATCGTGTCCGATGACAGCAGGATGTCTTTTAGAATTTTGTTGACACGTGACATGGAAACAACGCCCCTAGTGGCAAACAATGGTAACTAATTCCACGCCTAAGGCCGTGTTTCACCAACCAATGTTAAAGTTAACGCCATGTTAAAATAACATGCCATCTCATTCGTTGTCAGGAAATACGAGAGGGATTACATGCTATTTAACATGGCGTTAACTTTAACATAAATATATATACAGCGAAACGCAGGTACCAGACAACGAAAATATATTAAATATATTTTCGTTGTCTGGTACCTGCACCACAAGTTCTTCGGATACCTAGCACGGGCCACGGGGCTAGATTAACGTGGTGTGGATCGTCCATCGATATTATTATTATTAAGTTATTATTAAAATTAAAAAGGTGTATGGTTACGGGAATCAAATACTAATAATACTAACTTAAAAGAGTTCATAAAGAACCTTCAGAATAATGTAAAACAGATGAAAGCCGACGGGGTCAAATTTGACATCAAACAAACGAGAGAATAAATATGTAGATGATTATGCCATAGCCCCTTTAACGAGTTCGATATTTGCCTACAATTTGCATAATTTCCTCTCCACAAACCCTTTACCTTCGACCTCATATTTTTAAGGTCCTCTTCCAGTAACTTTGACATTTTAAATAGAATTTGATACTGCGACAACCTGTTAAAACGAATTGGAAGGGAGGGTCGGTAAAACCAATACAAAATGTTTCAGTAGGATTAGCAGAAACAATTAACCTTGAATTGAATTGTTACCGGGCGAAAATTATGACAGACCCATACAATTGACATTCGATATTGTTCCGAATACGTATATGTCAATCGCTCTGCTTGGGTTAATGTACACGCGAATAACTTTTAAGTAGGCTCAGATTGTGCAACTGTGAGCGAACGAATAGTGATAAATTATAGAAAAATTTCACCCGCGATCACGTCAGTTTTAAACAAAACTATATCAAAATCGGTTCATCCGTTTGGGAGCTTTTCACTAATACGTAAACCTTATAACACCCTGCTGTTTTTCTCGACTTTTTTTTACTGGTATATAGAGTTTTCTGTGTCGATGCTGAAAAAACCGCCAACGTGATAAACATTGGGATATATTCAGGGAGTATAATTCACGAAACAGATTATACAACACACCTGTCGTAATTGAATTAAAGCCTAAAACAAAGTTTAAATTATTTTTTTGTCCGCCGCGCCGGGGGTGTGATATATTACGCGAAGTGCTGGGGCCGAATTGGCTGTTGTGTATGGCTTAATATGTTTGGGAAAATTAACCCCTGCGGGATTCCTCTTCATATTTTTGCATCTATTTTAAACCGTACCTTTCACAATTTCTATCATTTTAATTAAAATAGCCGCACAAAAGACTTAGTCCTTTCGATATGTCCATAATATTAGAAAGGTCAAAAGCAATATTTCATTAACATTTATATACCAGCCGGCGACTCTGCCTGTAGGCACTATGGGAGTGCGGCCGCGGAGAACCCACAGTTAGTGAAGGACTGTTGCAGTGAATGGTTAATAGGAATGTTGCTATGGGGGTGAGGTGCTAGTGGACTGGGTATCTAGGACTATAGAAGCACTATGGCATCTGCCAGATACGACGTAGTAACATGTATCATAAAGTCGGCAGACGGTGACTCGCCAACTCATTGAAATGGGCCTTAAAGTCGTCGCACGTGCGGTGCACCAAGCCGGCAACATTTACAGAGCGGCTTGAGGCAGGAGAGGAGTCGCTGGACTTTATACGCCGATCGTGAAGCTCTCCCGACTCTACTCTGACCGGCCGGTTAAGGCAAGTCAGAGGAAAGAGCAAGGACCATGAAGGCAAGCCGTAGATGAAGAACAGGGTCCTTACCTGGGAGCACTCAGGTCACAACAGTCACAAACTGCTCTGCAGGCTTATTATTATTATTGATTAGGTAACTTCAGTGGCCTTCTTTCGATGAACTACGACAGTCGATTAATTAAATGTGGTAAAAATGAATATAATATTAAAATTTAAGGGATTTCCCTTTTAAATATAAATATTAAAATTGTGCTGATAAAATATATTATATCCTGGTATCATATCCGTATGTTACTCGTGACTGTACATTGTATTCCCCACCGTACGGGCATTATCATGACGTCAGATAACCCGACTGAGTTACACGCACGTTATTCGCGTAGTCGTGGTCACCACCATTGAACCTTATTGCCATGAACGTAAGGTCGATATAGCCCGTGTTCGCCTCGGTCGTACGTCTCACACAATCTGGTCGGATAAGCCTGTCAGTTACCGTCCGTCATCTCAATAAGCCGATTAGATACAATAAATAATTATCGTTCTACCCGCATCGCTCCCATGTGAATTCTAATATCTAGCAAATACATCAATATTAGATACTAGATGTTGCCTGCAACTTCGCAACAACACAGAAATCAGTACCTATACCAGGTGTTAAATAAATGAGTGATAATTACGTAAGTGTGCGTATATGCCTACTATGTAGAGTTTACTGTGAAAGTATCAGAGCTGAAAGACTATTTTACTTCCATGTTTCTATGAGAAATGCCAACATCATAAATTTGTCCATAATATTTAAAAAAAGGAACTGTTTCAACGCTGGTACTTTCACAGTAAACTCTATATTATACGGGACCCATACATACCCTATTATAATTTATAATAGTATTATTTTATATTAAATTATAATAGTATTATCACTCATTAATATTACATACTGTATAGCGCGGGTACCTTACATTTTGTCACGATCAAAAGTAGCCTTCTTTGCTCCGAAGGTCTTCTCTACCCCTGTATATTCGTTAATAATATACTAATATAGAGAAGGGTTTGTGGACGTCGTAGTTAAAACTACTACTACTACATAAGTATTTCATGAGGGGTTGCCTATAATAGCTCCCATCACCGATTTCGGTGTCGGTAGTCAATTTCATTGAAACCAGGCCAGCTACGCAGGCGTTATTTAATAGAGCCCATGTGTGTGCGCGATACACAAAGACACTCTCTCTTTTTTACTTTCATAACCCAGTGGGACGGTAAACCGACACGACTGGCGAGAGAACAGGCGCAGGACCGACTTTTTACATGCCCATCCGACAAATGGATCATCTTTCTTGTCAGACAATCAGGTGATCAGCCTGCATTGTCCTAAACAAACTTGAAAACAACATTTTTTGTTGTTCGAACGCGGGAATCGAACCCACGTCCTCCGAGTCGAGAGCGAAGCAAGACTACACTAGACTGGCGGGAATCGAACCCACGTCCTCCGAGTCGAGACTACACTAGACCAGTGCTTCGCTCTCGACTCGGAGGACGTGGGTTCGATTCCCGCGTTCGAACAACAAAAAATGTTGTTTTCAAGTTTGTTTAGGACAATGCAGGCTGATCACCTGATTGTCTGACAAGAAAGATGATCCATAAATAATATAGAAAAAATATCTGCCAACATCGTTCATAAAAATACGAAAGGCACCCTTATAGTTCTACGGGCACTATTTATTTGCTTTTAAACGAATCAATATTTTTATGAATAAATCATAATTAAAAAGACATTAACTTGTCCCATTCGAGCCGACCTCGCGGAGGAGAGGGCATTACACAACAACCGCACCGATTACTTTCTGTTTTGATAAGGTAATTTCCAATGAGCCGGTTAAGCGTGCATTAAAAAAGTAAGGCGGGTTCCTCACTAGAAAATACTAAAACGCTTCTTAAATTAAGAGTAATGTAACAATTTTGAATGTCATCAGGCCGAGGTGTCACCAACCGAACTATTTCATATTATTATTTTCATAATTCGTTTAACTACAGATATATTATCATGAAATGGTAACGTGTTAAGTCCCGATTTCACCAACGCATGTTAGTGCTATCGGCTTGTTACATTATCATGTCTTCTCATTAATTGATAGGAATTACGAGAGGAACAACATGATATTTAACGAAGGATTAACTTTAATATTGCTTGGTGAAACACGCCCTAAATCATAATACGAGTTGAAAATATTATGAAGCTCACATTTCATATTAAATTATATCTGCATTTCACAGGAACTAATAACTTTGTTATTGTAATAATTCCTGTATCTGCTGTACCTACGTTTTACTATTCGACAACGGAACTCGAGAACAATATTGGTACAGCTTGAAGCCTCAATTTAAAGGTCAAGCCATGCCAAGGTCATTATTGAACAGAAGTTCATCTTAGCACGTGATTATCTCTATATTGCATGTGTGTACAATAAGAACATTGAATATATTTGTAAACTAGTGGGCTGAGCATTAAGAATAGGCTAAAACGCAGGCTATGGTAAATAATAATTAAAAAAAAAATACGATCAACTGAAATGGCATACAACACCATTCAGTGTTCAATAGGGATTTGTTAGTCATGTTAGTTGATCATAGATTTAATTAGCCTCTCAGAAACCGACCCTAGTGTGATAACCTCATAAACGTCGATACATCTGTTATTTCGCTCATATGTTTATTGAGATAGCGCTTGGCAGCTCGAGGCGCCAACAGATTGGATTCGGATTATGTTTATATGAATACATTCATCATAAATAAATAGACCATAACTACAACATAGCGCCCGTAGATTGGGGTAAAACATCGTATCTACATTTTAGGATCGTCCACACTAGGTCTCTAAACTTTGTATAGCAGAGATATCTAAAATAAGGCTAAGGCCTAAGAATAATTTGTTATTATATAAATATTGTGGCTCTACCACAGCTGCAGTCTTAAGAGGTCCCTAGACGATCAAAATTGCTTGACAAGCACGTTAAATTAACGTGCTTGTCAAGCAATTTTGACCGTCTAGAACGAAGCTTGATGTGCTTGACAAGCAAACTCGATGCTTGATGTAGCTTGATGAAAAATTATGTTTTTGCAATGCTTGTCAAGCATGCTTGATCGTTTAGAACATGCTTGTCAAGCAACACATTCAGTGTACTACGGAACGTTATGGAGAGACCAGGTTGCCTCATTATCCATCCTCAAAAAAATTTTGAAATCATTGGGCTCCGTCAATTGTAGAATCTTTTGCAAATGCTCATGGGTACCTAAATCTATCTCTTAACAAATACCACTGCTTAGACCATCGTCTTGTTCGTTTCTTTTTTGTTTTCTTCAACAAAGCAATTGTGAGAGCAAGAAAAGCCATATCTGCATCTAGAGACATTCTACTACTTTGCAAATGTTTCTGTTTTAGCGCAAGTTCAACACGGGGTCACTCTATCCGACAAAATGATGCGAATGCTTGACAAGAATGTTTTTTGATGTCGTGGCCTCGTCAAGCATGCTTGTCAAGCACGTAAATGCTTGTCAAGCAATTTTGACCGTCTAGGGACCGCTTTAGAATCGTATTAATAAAGAAGTCTCAACCCCAACGGTCACTTGACAACCTTTTTGACAGATAAAAAAAAGTTTCGTTTCACTTTTAAGAATGAAAAACTTTACTTATGTCACAAACTTTAATTTTTTTCTTTTTTAAAACGTAAAAATAAAGATTATAAAAATATAGATTATACTTTTTTTTTTGTAACCTATAACATGATAAACGTTATTGTATCTGTCAAATAGGTTTGAGACTTCTGTATTAATACGGGCCTTAGTTATCAAGGTTAAAGTTCATGGCATCGATTTTTTAACGATTACCAATGTACCTTGTACCTTTAAAGTAACGAATATACTTAATAATTGTTATTATAACAACGCGATGACATACTGACATACAATCAAAACACCGACGAAAGTGACAGCCAAGGACGAGGGAAATTATATGTCGCGTCATGCGCGGCACGACTGACGTCACGCGCGACGCATAGTGGCATAAGTAGTAAGGATACGCCGGTTCTGGCTCAAGAGCCAGAACCGGCGTATCTACAGGGGTTGGTCGGCCAACTACAGGGGTTGGTCGGCTAAAAAAAAAAAAAAAAGTTTGGTGTCAAAATAGGGGTTTTCCGCTACGCCCGATCGATAGCAAGCATTCCCATGGCGCTATCTCTCGCCGTTCCTGACTTACGATATGATCTAATAAACTCATTAGTATTTATCTACTCCACTAATGACATTCCTCATTCATTACTATTGTCCTATTGTTCTATGTCAAGCCCTTGTTCACTGAGTATTGGGCAGGTTATTTGAATGATTTCATTAAATAAAAAACTTATAATTTTATTGCAATTGTTTTATTTTATGTATAACTTTCTTAATAATACACAGTGTTAATTACACAACAATCCAACGTGATGTTCATATTTCAAAAACAAGACTGAAACATCATATGCAATAACATATCATTTTTCAAAGTATCTCTACTATTAAAATCGCTTATAAAATCTATCAACGACTTCTTATTAAACTTATATAACAAATATGGGCAGGTTATTTAAATGATTTCATTAAATAAAAAACTTATAATTTTATTGCAATTGTTTTATTTTATGTATAACTTTCTTAATAATACACAGTGTTAATTACACAACAATCCAACGTGATGTTCATATTTCAAAAACAAGACTGAAACATCATATGCAATAACATATCATTTTTCAAAGTATCTCTACTATTAAATTCGCTTATAAAATCTATCAACGACTTCTTATTAAACTTATATAACAAGTACATTAAACAATACTCTCCACAAACTGAAGTGAAATCGTTTTGCACCTGGTACGGACTAAAATTCCAATATTTCGAATTCCGATTCATGAACTTTCTGTGATGACCCGTGGGTGCTCTCCCGTATGTGTCAAAAAATTGTCCAATACCGTGAATGTCTATGTGTATAGCTATCCAATGAGAACCTGGTTGTGTGTCCAAATCCAAATTGCTTATAATGTATGCAGGGAGTTGAAAATGTATGGGTAATCTGTTTGCTGCATATACATTGTATTGTAAGCTCGGGTGTATTTTTCCCAAATTTCTTTGAATTTCAATAGTATTCATTTTGACATACAGAAGTGGTACATTACTTAGTCAATGGCTTTATCACATGAGAGTGAAAAGACACGGGTAAGACATCCACATTTTATGGATATTTATATTAGAAGTGGTAAGTAGTATAAATAAAAGATATGTATAATATATACCAATGTTTTATTTAAATCATAAACCTATGTGATACAATATTTGTTACCCCTAGCTACTATAATCTACAGTTACATTTCTATTCTTATCTATTTCAATTACATTATCAAACTCCGCATACACAACGCAGTTTATTGTTTCAGTAAGAGTCGATTCGAAACGCACCTCTAATCTTACACTACCATGTTTTATAAGATTCCAATGATTGGATGAGTTGGCTGACAAGTCTGGGGTGAGATCAAATGCTAACAAACAATAACCATTTGAATATTTATCGCGGGATATTCCATTACCTTCATTTAGAAAATGTATACCAGTTCCTGAGAATAGTGTATGATAAGTTGAAGTAAACATATTACTTTCAAATGATGGTTGTAAGGCTTTTGATGGTATTTGTTGACCATCTATGTACAAACAAAATGAACTCATATCGTAGTTTTCAAAGTTAAATGGATTTTTAGTGAGAATACCATTAAAGGCTGCGTTATTAACAAATCCAATAATACACATTTATTTTTGCTCTCCTTACAATGAGAGTTGCATCTGTTAACTTTTAATAACTAAATTTAATAACAACTTTAAATTTCGAAACAAAAAACCTCGCTAGTACAGTTTAGGATGCGTAACACAAAGAATGTAAACCTTTGTTTTCTAATCTATACCATTACCATTAGTGGAACAATTAGTTATCTTTATGAGTATTTGAAAACATTGGTATATAAGCCCGCAAAGATTTTTTGTAAGACACAGTGTTGTAGAATTCTTGTTAAGTGAGTTATAAGTTTGTGAAGTGTTCCTTAACAAAATGCAGGTAATAACATATTTTTCATAAATTATTGTTAAAAATATTTTAATTAATGTGAAATATTCATTGGGTTTATTTATATTGTTACAGGACTCAATCAATCTATTAAACGGTGACAACACCTTTAAAGATTATAATGCATCACCTACTGACTCTGAAACGGAGGATTTAGAAGTAACCCAACCTACATCCTTAAAACGGGAACATATAAACGAAACAAAGCAATTAGATGTAAAATTTAAAGAATGTAGAGTTTAGGATGCGTAACATAAATAATTTGTGTTACGCATTCTAAACTGTGTCCTTTGTATTCTTATCTATGCCATTAGTCAAACAAGTTATCTTAATGAATATTTGAAAACATTAGTATATAAGGCCCCAAATATTTTTTGTAAGTCACAGTGTGTTGTAGAATTCTTGTTAAGTGAGTTATAAGTTTGTGAAGTGTTCCTAAACAAAATGCAGGTAATAAAATGTTTTTATTAATTATTTATGTTATAAATGTTTAGATTAATGTGAAATATTAATTAGATTTATTTATATTGTTACAGAACTCATTCAATCTATTGAACGGTGATAACACCTTTAAAGATTATTATAATGCATCACATACTGATTCTGAAACACAAGATTTAGAAATATTGCCGACCCAACCTACATCGTTGAAAAGGAAACATACAAACGAAACAAAGCAATTAGATGAATTATTTAAAATTACATCTAAGAACAAGAAAAAGAAACAATCGAGTTCGGTGTCTAGAACTCAAGAAGGAGGCACTGGATTTATTTCTTCAAACTCAGATGATGCTAGTAATGCAACTCATTATATCAAGATAGAAATTTTTGATTTAAAAAAGATATCTAAGTTACCACCATCAGAACATTGGAAACACACTGAAATGCGTGTAAAATTATACACGCAAAACAACAGTGCTAACTATGAAAACATTCAAAAATTAATATGTAATATCACAAAAGATATTTCAAGTGACAATAATTGTAAGAAATACTATTTTCAAAATATTGTTTAATATAAAATTTATAACAATAGCTTCCTTAAATAAGTTCATCTATTTCATTTTTGTCGATACACTAGTTAATTAGTTGTAAAAATAGATTGTTAAAACAGCATTATCAAAACAACGCTAATGATTTCTTATTGTGTACTCATAGAAGTACTCGAAAAACATTGAGTTTGTAACCAACTCGAAATCATTATTCGTGTCATAGCTTTGACTATTTGGGGACTCAATACCCAAAATGGATTCCAATACATGTGAAAGCGCCTTCTTCTGTTCTCAAGTTGACGAAATTCTCGATAGTGAAATGATTCAGATTTGCGAAGAAGTTGAGAGATGTGAATTGTATAATTCATGTTTTGACGAGGAGTTTGTGTGTGCTTCTGTTGAAAATTACATTAAGTGAGTGTTTTTTTTTAATTATTATATATATATTTTTTTCATAACATTATAAATCAAATGTATAACTTTTTTATTATTTGTTCCAGTCAACCACTTCAAGAAGGGGGATCACTCAAAAGGTCTTTAGTTCACGATGATTTGAAAACTTCAGATCACCAAGCAAAACGTCAAATAACTGAAGAGACACCTTCAACTTCTTCTAGGATATCAGGACCCCACACAGGTAATCACTCAGATAAAGTAGAATGTGATGCTTGTAGAATTACAGTTAGTAGAAGATATTTTGTGAATCATTTAAAAAGTAAGACACATAAAAACAACTCCTTAAAATTACATCAAAAATTTGATAACGTATCAGTTATTGAAACAGCTTTTGGTCAAAGAATTATAACGTACAATATTTGCACTAAATCAAACCCATCTCTAGAATCAACATTGCAAACTCCTGAATCTTTTTTGAATTCAATTAAAGATAATTTATTATTTTTAATTGAAGAGTCTATTGTAAATCATACTATTTTTAAAGTTAATTTTATATTACATGCAGATTTTATTCAACAAAGTAAAAATGATATGACAAATTCATTTGATTTCCAAACTAGTAACTTTATAATTTTTCGTGGAGATGATTTTGATATATTTTTTACATCTTTATCAAACAAATTAACAAATAAAATAAGTTCGTTTGAGAAAAAAGATAGCGGTTGGAGTCTTAAAAATATAAAAAGTATCGATATGAATATCAATAAATTTAATCCTCTTCGTGGTACTTCATTTATTGATTTACCAAAGGACATTGCTACAAAAAAGGCTGTCATTAATGTTAAGAATACCGACTATTTGTGTTTTAAATGGGCTTTACTCTCTGCTCTATATCCTGTTTGTAAAAATGCTGAACGCGTATTCTCATACTCTAAATATTCTAACAAATTAAACTTTACAAATGTGACATTCCCTGTTAAATTAACCGATATTCCTAGAGTTGAAAAATTAAATAATATTAGCATAAACGTTTTTGGTTTAGAATTTGATAAACGAACTAAACGAAATAATGTGATTGGTCCATTATATTTTACAAAAAGTCGTAAGAATAGTCATATAAATTTGTTGTATTTGAGTAATGGTACATACAACCATTATTGTTTTATCAAAAATTTATCTCGTTTAGTTAGCAAACAACTTTCAAGTAGAGATCATTCTGTTTATATATGTGATGGATGTCTATTACATTTTTCAACTGGCGATCGATTATCAAATCATCAACAACAAGATTGTTCCCACGTAGTAACTGAATTACCTACTAGTAATCTCATATTTAAAAATTGGTTTGGAGAGCCCACATCTAACGATAGCGTTATGTTTAATAATTTTGAACGAAAACTGAAGGTTCCTTTTGTCATATACGCAGATTTTGAAGCGTTTCTAAATCCTATCCATTCATGTTCTAATAATCCATCTAAATCATATACAGATAACATTCAAAAACATGAACCTTATAGTTTCGGATATTATGTGAAGTGTTCTTATGATGACAATTTATCGAAATATGTGTCTTATTGTGGGGTTAATTGTACACAACAGTTTATGAATAGTTTGTACGAACAGTTGAAAATAATTTATAGCAAAAATAATTTTCAAAAATGTCCAAAATCGTTGAGTGTAGAACATAAAAACATTATAAGTGATTGTACAATTTGTCATATTTGTGAGACTAATTTAAATGATGAAAAATATTTAGATTTTGATTGGTATACGGGTGATTTTATAGGTGTTGCTCATGAAGTATGTACAAAAAAGAAAAAAACTGTACATTTTATACCAATATTTCTCCATAATTTAAGTCACTATGATTCACATTTCCTTGTTCATGCTCTTAATTTTAAAGATGGCCCAGTAGAAATAATTCCACAAAACAAGGAAAAATACATATCCTTTTCAAAAATATTAAATATAAATAACCAAAGAATAAATTTAAGATTTATAGATTCACTAAAGTTTTTACCATGCAGTCTTGATCAGTTAGCTAAAAATCTTAAAGATAATCAATTTCACACTCTTAAAAAGAGTTTTCCTAAAAATGATGATTTTATACGTCTTAGGAAAAAAGGCATTTTCCCATACGAGTTTATGACTTCTTCTAATAGTTTAAAGGTGCCATTTTTACCTAGTCAAAAAGAGTTTTACAGTACTTTAACAAATTCAAACATATCCGAGGATGATTATAGGCATGCCCAAGATGTTTGGAATCACTTTAAATGTATAAATATGCAGGACTATTCTAATTTATATCAAAAAACAGATGTTTTACTATTAACAGACATATTTGAAAATTTTAGAGACCTTTGTATTGCTACTTATAATCTTGATCCTGCACACTACTATACAGCACCAGGTTTAAGTTGGGATGCGATGTTAAAATATACCAAAATACAGTTAGAACTATTGACTGACTTTGACAAAATTGCTTTTATAAGGAATGGTATTCGTGGTGGTGTATCTCAATGTAGTAACAGGTATGCAAAGGCTAATAATGAATATCTAAACAATTATGATAACACGAAAACGAAATCTTATCTCGCATATTTCGATGCAAATAATTTATACGGTTGGGCTATGTCTCAATATCTCCCCGTAGGAGGATTTGAATGGGTTGCTCCTACAACCTATTTCAATGTGCCAGACAATTCAGAAAATGGATTCATTTTAGAAGTAGATTTAATGTATCCTGATGAACTTCATGACCAACATTCTGATTTTCCTCTTTGCCCCGAAAACATTTGTGTAGGCGATTCTAAAGATGTAAAATTAATATCAAACCTTAATAATAAAACAAAATATGTAATTCACTATAGAAATCTAAAACAATGTCTTAAATTAGGTATGAAATTGCAAAAAATTCATAGAATATTAAAATTTAATCAAAAGCCCTGGCTGCAAAAATATATAGATTTAAATAATAATTTGAGGACGAAGGCAATGTCAGATTTTGAAAAGGACTTCTATAAGCTGATGAACAACTCAGTTTTTGGTAAAACAATGGAAAACGTAGAGAAGAGAGTAAATGTTAAGCTTTTAACCCATTGGGAAAATTGTGGTAAATCTTTAGGTGCACAAGACTTAATCGCACGACCAGAATTTCATAGTCTTACAATATTCTCGGAAAACTTAGTTGCCGTCCAATTGCGCAAAACAAAAGTTATTCATAATAAACCCATTTATCTAGGATTTTGTATTTTAGATATTTCTAAGACTCTTATGTATGAATTTCATTATGATTATATGTTAAAAAAGTTTAATGATAACACCAAACTGTTGTATACCGATACTGACAGTTTTATTTATCAAATATTCACCAATAATTTTTATGAAGAACTCAGACCTGATTTAGCTACACGGTTTGATACGTCCGACTATCCAACAGATAATATTTTTAATTACCCCAAAATAAATAAAAAAAGGTTAGGATTTTTCAAAGATGAAAATAATGGTAAAATTTTAGAAGAATTTGTTGGATTACGATCAAAAATGTATGCATATAATGTAGGTAACCAACTTATAGCAAAAGCTAAGGGTGTAAATAAAAGCACTACTAAAAAATTAAATATTGAAAATTACAAATCATGTCTTTTTAATCAAAATGTTCAGTACCAGAGTATGCATAGATTTAAATCAATTAAACACACAATATTCACCCAAAAAATTAATAAAACTTCTTTGTCATATAATGATACTAAGCGTTACATTTTACCTAATCTCATTGATACATTAGCGTGGGGTCATTATTCATTAAGATAAAGTGTTGTTGTTATTTACTTTTACATAATTATATTGTTTATTTTTACTTTACTAGATAAGCTATGTATATATGTTTTTGATATTAATGTGTAAATAAATTTATATGTGCCTAACATTTAAGAAAGTTTGTAAATGAAAATGATTTTATGTTTTATTTAATTGTCCTATAAATTATTTATGTTATATTTTATTGTGTCTTTACAAATAAGAAGTTAATAAATATAATGTTTTAAACTACAATTGTTTACTTTATTCCTTGATTTCACATTAATCACACGTAAACGACATGAATCATTTTATCCACCCTTTTAGTGCAATAATTGCTGGGCCTAGTGGATGTGGAAAGTCACATTTTGTAACTGACTTTATCAAACATAGAAATCAGATGTGTAACATTATTTTTTCTCAAATAACTTGGTGTTTTGATGAAATGCAGCCATTATATAACCTTAAAAACGTTAACTATTTTCAAGGATTACCAGATCTGAATATGTTTGATGGTAAAGAGCCTAATCTTATTATAATAGATGATCTCATGAGGGAATCAGATGGACGTATAGTTGACATCTTCACTAAAGGAAGCCATCACAGGAATTTGAGTGTTTTTTATATAACTCAAAATTTGTTCCATCAAGGAAAAGGACAGCGGGACATTTCTTTAAATTCAAGTTACATAATATTTTTTAAAAACCCTCGTGATAAAACACAGATTCGCTATTTAGCACGTCAAGTAGTACCGGAAAATACTAAGTTTGTTGAAGAAGCGTACAAGGACGCAACCTTGGATGCTCCTTGGATGATCCATTATTTGTAAATGACAGAAATTTGTTGATTAATGTCGTATTTAAACCCTTTTTTTGGTACATAAATAGAACAAAACCCATCGTCGGGGAATATTTTTGATTTAATACGACATAAATCATTAGTATTTTGTTTAAGATCTATCATTAAATATCCATATATTTAATGATAGATCTTAAACAAAATACTAATGATTTATGTCGTATTAAATCAAAAATATTCCCCGACGATGGGTTTTGTTCTATTTATGTACCAAAAAAAGGGTTTAAATACGACATTAATCAACAAATTTCTGTCATTTACAAATAATGGATCGAAGATTGAAGACGCATAAAGATTTACTCCTTGCATTGCACACGTTAAATCCAAAATATCAAAAAGCTTTATTAAAATCGTGTGATGAAGATGAAATAAATTGTATTTGTGAATGTATTCACAACGTTCTACAAGGTAAAGTTCCATTGGAAGAAAAAGAGAAAAAATCTCTCAAAAAATATAAATCCTTGCTTCGTAAGCTTGTACGCAAAACAACAAACAAAGTAAGAAAAAATATAATAGTACAAAAAGGTGGTTCATTTCTACCTATTATATTGGGTTCAATACTAAGTGGATTAGTTAGTGGTTTAGTTTAAAATGGAACATGCTAAAAGGATGATCCTTGTTGAACCGAGTTTCATAGACAAAATAACCCAAAAGGGGTCTTCTGATGATCCAAAATCAAGATTGGATATTGAAATGCAAAATATTTTAAAAGGCAAAGAAGATGATAGAAAGAAATGGATTTTGTATTTACAAGTTTTGCAAAGGTACTTACACTTTACTGGAGAAGATCGCCAAACGTATGAACTACCAATAATAACATCAAATGATTTACCTGAAACATTACCAAAAAAAGAACATATTAATAAAAATGTTGAAACAGTTTCTAAAGATTCAGTTATCAATAAGACGTTTAATGAAGAAGATATCAACCTGAACAGTAACGTTACACAGAGAGAACCTGTTTATTCAGTTAAACAAATTTTAAGTTTGATACCAAAGACATATTCGAAAAAGGGTGAGCAGTTATTGAACTTGTTATCGATTAACAAAAATAAAATAAATTGGGATGAAGAGGGTACAGTTTTCATTAATAACAAAAAGGAAACTGGGAGCAATATAATAGATTTAATAAACGATGTATTGAGACCACTAAAAAATAGTGAACCAATAGGGTGGGAAAATTTTGCAAGGACTTTAAAAGATTTGAAAATACCACTTACCTATATTGGTAATCCTAGAAGAAGTCAGTTTATAAATCAAATAGAGTTTAAAGATTCCGAAGAGGTAGTATTTTCTACACCTACATCGAGTCCAAAAAAAATATATGATAAAACAGATTTTGGTGAGAGATCATTTTCTACACCTAATCAAAAACATATTAAAAAAATTCGAAATAAAATCGATTGGGAAAAATGGACCCCTTACTAGATATTAATAATATTTATTATGATCCATCGAACCCTGCTGGTTTTAGTAGTATTGATAAACTTACAAATGCCATGAAAGGTAAAATGTCTAAAAAAGAAGTTAAGGAATGGTTGCAGTCACAAGAAACGTATACACTTCATAAACCAGTACAGAAGAAATTTTCTCGAAATAAATATATTTTATCTAATTTAAATGAACTTTGGCAAGTAGATTTAAGCGATATGAGAACTTATAGTAAATATAATAATGGTTTTAATTATATACTGTGTGTAATTGATGTATTTAGTAAGTGTGCCTACGCCAGACCTCTAAAACGTAAAAATTCTGAGACAGTAAAACGATGTTTTGAAAGCATATTCAGTGAAGCAAATACAACCCCAACCCATATACAATCAGATAAAGGAACTGAGTTTGTTTCGAAAGATGTTAAAAATTTTTTTAAGTCTAAGAAAATAAATTATTACACTACGAACAATCCGGATATCAAAGCAAGTGTTGTCGAAAGATTTCAAAGAACATTGAAAACCAAAATGTGGCGATATTTTACACATAAAAATACTCACAAATACATTGATATTTTACAAGATTTAATGTATTCCTATAATCATAGTTATCATTCAAGCATTAAAATGACACCGTGTGATGTAAATTCCGGTAATATTATGACGGTTTGGAATAATTTATATGATAGAAAAACATTAAAGGTACCTAAAAATATTCCATTGCCTAAGTTTCATGTTGGTGATCATGTTAGAATAACCAAATATAAACATGTATTCCAAAAAGGGTATGAGTCTAACTGGAGTGATGAAATATTTGTGATAACTTCAGTTATTGAGAGATCACCTTGGGTAGTCTACACATTGAAAGATTTAAAAGATGAGGAGATTGAAGGGACTTTTTATGAAAAAGAACTACAACAAGTAAATTACAACCCAACATCAAGTTATAAAATTGATAAAATACTAGGTTTTCGTTATTCAGGCTCCAGAAAGCAGGTGTTAGTGAAGTGGAAAGGTTATCCTGATAAGTTCAATAGTTGGATACAAGCTTCAAATTTGGAAACAATATGATAAAACATAATTTTTACATAACATTACCAAGCAATAGTTCGATGGAATACTTTCCTCAAAATAGGACAACAATGTTTTCTACTAAACTACCCAAAGCAATAAAATTAGAGGGAGAATGGGTCGTTGGTCTGGTTGAATTTCAATATCCATGCACTATGTTCACTGTTCAGGAAGGCGAAAATATTATATATATAACTAAACATATGTTAATGCCCAACGAAAACACTCCTTCAGTGGTATACTATAAGACCCACATTCCAGCCACAAATTATGATGATATAAAACATATTTTAACGGCATTAAATAATATAAGGGAAAAAGTGAGATTTCGCTATGATGAAATATCAAAATTTGTTTCCGTGACAGTTAGTGATGAATCAATTGTATCATTAACGTTGTCACCAAAGTTAGGTCTTCAATTAGGATATGAACCCAATAGAAATCTTGTAGAGAAAGGTTTGGGTAAATGTCCTGCAAATTTACATTTAGGGTTACCATCCCAACTTTTCGTTTATTGTGATATCGTAGAACCCCAAATTGTAGGTGATGTAATTACACCACTGTTAAGAATTATTCCTTTGGACCCCGCTAAGTATATATATGGTGCTAATAAAATGCACGTATTTTCACCCCCACACTACATACCTGTAATGCGAAGAGAATTCGATACTATTGAAATAGATATAAGATCAAGCACAGGTAAAAAAATACCATTTCAATTTGGGACGGTGTGTGTTAAACTACACTTCAAAAAAATATAATGTATCCCCGAGATCATCCAAATTGCCCATATGAAAATTACTACACTCATCAGGCTGGTTCAGGAATGGGAGTAATATATAAGGGAGCACCTTATCAACGTGGGCATGGTATTGGTAGCTTTTTGGGAGGGCTATTTCGTTCAGTTTTACCAATATTTTCAAGTGGTGCTAAGGCTGTAGGAAAAGAAGCTTTAAGTGCTGGTGTAGGGTTGTTATCAGACATGGTTAGAGCTCGACCAATGGAAGAGTCTATCAAAAGTAGACTCAAAGAAGCTAGTTCTAATTTAAAAAGGAAAGCCGATGATAAAATTGATAAAATAATGTCTGGTTCAGGATATATAACAAAGAGAAAACTAATATCATCATTCATTCCACCGTCAACTGTTAAAGTGAAAGGAATAAACAAACGGAGAAATAAAGCTCCTCGAAAGATCAAAGATATTTTTTCATAAATCAAAATGTCCTTTTTACATAATAATTCTTGTGAGTGTATTAAATCGGAATTGGATTTATTTGCTTTACCATCAACACAAACTAGTATAGAAAGCGGAACATGGGTACACTACAAACCCATATCTTCACTAGGTGATGATGGCCCTATAGAATTTCAAGTACCCGGAACTGGAGATGATTATGTTGATTTGTCCCATACTTTGTTACATTTAAAAGTGAAAATATTAAATGAAGACTCAACAAAATTAAGTGCAGCTACTGTAGTAGCCCCTGTAAATAATTGGCTACATACACTATTTAGTCAGTTAGATGTTTATTTAAATCAAAAATTAGTTTCACCTCCTAATAATACATATGCATATCGCGCCTATATGGAAACTCTCTTAAACTATGCTCCAGCAGCAAAAGAATCTCATTTAACATGCAGTCTTTGGTATGAAGATACTGAGGGGAAAATGAATTCAACTGATGACAAAAATGTTGGTTTTACTAAAAGACAACAATTAGTATATGAAAGTAAAGAAATAGAAATGATCGGACATCTTCATGGTGATATATTTAATCAAGAAAAGTTCTTACTCAATGGTGTTGAAATGAGTGTAAAGATGGTTAGATCTCGTGAATCTTTCAATCTTATGGCACCATCAAATGTTTCGAAATTTAAAGTTAGCATAACAGATGCAACTCTCATTGTAAGGAGAGCAAAAATAAATCCAAGTATTTTACTTGCACATCAAAAAGTTCTCTCGTCCACTACAGCAAAATATCCTATAACTCGAGCTGAAGTAAAAGTTTTAACAATACCATCGGGAGTTCAAGGAAAAACACTCGATAATATTTTTCTAGGACAAGTTCCTAAAAGGTGTATTATTGGATTTGTTAATAACGCAGCCTTTAATGGTATTCTCACTAAAAATCCATTTAACTTTGAAAACTACGATATGAGTTCATTTTGTTTGTACATAGATGGTCAACAAATACCATCAAAAGCCTTACAACCATCATTTGAAAGTAATATGTTTACTTCAACTTATCATACACTATTCTCAGGAACTGGTATACATTTTCTAAATGAAGGTAATGGAATATCCCGCGATAAATATTCAAATGGTTATTGTTTGTTAGCATTTGATCTCACCCCAGACTTGTCAGCCAACTCATCCAATCATTGGAATCTTATAAAACATGGTAGTGTAAGATTAGAGGTGCGTTTCGAATCGACTCTTACTGAAACAATAAACTGCGTTGTGTATGCGGAGTTTGATAATGTAATTGAAATAGATAAGAATAGAAATGTAACTGTAGATTATAGTAGCTAGGGGTAACAAATATTGTATCACATAGGTTTATGATTTAAATAAAACATTGGTATATATTATACATATCTTTTATTTATACTACTTACCACTTCTAATATAAATATCCATAAAATGTGGATGTCTTACCCGTGTCTTTTCACTCTCATGTGATAAAGCCATTGACTAAGTAATGTACCACTTCTGTATGTCAAAATGAATACTATTGAAATTCAAAGAAATTTGGGAAAAATACACCCGAGCTTACAATACAATGTATATGCAGCAAACAGATTACCCATACATTTTCAACTCCCTGCATACATTATAAGCAATTTGGATTTGGACACACAACCAGGTTCTCATTGGATAGCTATACACATAGACATTCACGGTATTGGACAATTTTTTGACACATACGGGAGAGCACCCACGGGTCATCACAGAAAGTTCATGAATCGGAATTCGAAATATTGGAATTTTAGTCCGTACCAGGTGCATAACGATTTCACTTCAGTTTGTGGAGAGTATTGTTTAATGTACTTGTTATATAAGTTTAATAAGAAGTCGTTGATAGATTTTATAAGCGAATTTAATAGTAGAGATACTTTGAAAAATGATATGTTATTGCATATGATGTTTCAGTCTTGTTTTTGAAATATGAACATCACGTTGGATTGTTGTGTAATTAACACTGTGTATTATTAAGAAAGTTATACATAAAATAAAACAATTGCAATAAAATTATAAGTTTTTTATTTAATGAAATCATTCAAATAACCTGCCCATATTTGTTATATAAGTTTAATAAGAAGTCGTTGATAGATTTTATAAGCGATTTTAATAGTAGAGATACTTTGAAAAATGATATGTTATTGCATATGATGTTTCAGTCTTGTTTTTGAAATATGAACATCACGTTGGATTGTTGTGTAATTAACACTCTGTATTATTAAGAAAGTTATACATAAAATAAAACAATTGCAATAAAATTATAAGTTTTTTATTTAATGAAATCATTCAAATAACCTGCCCAATACTCAGTGAACAAGGGCTTGACATAGAACAATAGGACAATAGTAATGAATGAGGAATGTCATTAGTGGAGTAGATAAATACTAAAACTGGCTCTTGAGCCAGAACCGGCGTATCCTTACTACTGGCATAATAATTATATCATATTCTAAAAGTTTTTTTTAAACATTGCAAAAAAATGTCCCCATGATTATGTCTTTACATAAGCAGTAAATCATGTGGACATTTTTTTGCAATGTTTTAAAAAAAATTTCATATCACATCTTTATATACTAGACAGACAGAAAAACACCTCATATGAAGGTGATATGACGCAAAAATAACCCACAAAATTGAGTTTGAACAGTCACTTGAACATTTTAGGATATTTTGTAACGTGTTTAGCACAGATTCTAGGGACAGATCTTTAGATTAATGTAAATACTTTACGAGTACGACGTATTCTAAAACATTTAAGTGACAGTTTAATCTCCATTCTCTCAAAATCATATTATCTTCAAATGTAAGACGTAAATTATTTGTTGCAAACCGTATCTACATTTGGTTAGCACTTAGCAGGAACAATAAGAATTGATATCCACGTATTCGTAACTTTATCGAAAGAGAATTGTGTGAAAAATATGACCGCATCCAAACTGACATTCGTTAACGTTTTGTATACTTAGCTGTCGAGGTACCTATTTATATAGACTTTTTGTAAATAAAATATTTGGAACCTATTTTCAGCCCCACCTCACTGTGCGCCACGCTTAACACGCATGCGCGAGTTGTCTGCGCGTGCGCACCGTTACGTAACGCGCGTAACAGCGCATTACACGCAGCTATTTACACACAAATTGACAACGCATCTTCCATGGTAACATTACGATTTGTTTCATTACACACGTTCATTCCCAAGTTCTATTACAAGCTCTTAATTCCAGCCAGTTTACGCCATACAACATGGCTGCCTGGAATTTTCCTATTTTCGATCTCATAATAACTGCATGATGACAGGAGCTAGTCAGCGAACACGTGACACTTGACTTGCTTCCGAATGTCACTTTCAGACTACCAAACTAGGGTGGATCCATTCAGTTTAACATGTCGCTGTAATATGAAAAAGAACAAGGCACTTTAAGACCGTATTATTGAATTGCCTGGAACCAGGCTGGTATTGTAAAAGATCATAATACGGCCCCTGGTTGGTTTCAAAGCAATCCACCAAATAAAATACCAAAAGCCGCTGAGATCGAACTGATTCGATTCTCAATTGTGTCGGTAGTTAGCCTGCTGTATTGTAAACTTTCCACTATTAATTACGACCAACTACAGACAGACTCTGAAACATTTAAATATTCCTTTGTTTGCTAAAAATAAAATAACGAAGCAATAAAAATAATTAATAATGTTCGCGTTTGACCTTGCCGATCCGCGTAAGTACATTGTTTATATAACAAATTATACATTGAATTGTAAATTATACTTGAGTATATTTTGTAATTTATTTTCTATTATAGTCCCTTGCTGTTCCCACAGTTCTTTTGTTTGAGATGTAAATCCATTGTGCATTTTCAGGAATATTAATTAAAAATACATAATTATGTAGGTAGATTATTTTAGTTCATTTTGATTCACGATTCAGAAGCTGATGAACAATGGTTGAATATTACGATGATTAATTTTTGGAATTATAAACAATCTTGTATTATATCGGTCTGGTTACTATTTAGTATTTACATTGTTAAATGTGTTGATTAAAATTTAAATAAACAAAATTTGTATTTTCAGTTATTGTCTTTCGTTTTGATCTCTATACTCAGTATTTGATGACCTCCGTAGCGCGTGGTTGAGCGCGTTGGTGCTCGAGCGAAAGGTCGCGGGTTCGGATCCCGCCGAGTGAACAAAAAGTTTTTCAAATGTTCCTGGGTCATGGATGTGTATTAACTGTGTGAATAATAAAATAAAAATCTTAAATATGTGTATAGTATAAAAAAAAGTATTAAAAATATTTCCGCTGTCTGGTACCTGTAACACAAGTTTTTTGGATACTTAGCACAGGGCCAGATTGATGTGATATGAAGCATCCATAAATAATAAAAAAATTTGCAGCACGAAGGTTACAACACACAACAAATTATCTAAATATATTTCCGATTATACAAATAATACAATAATTAAAAAACACTATTAAAGCGACATGATAATTGCAACTTTGACGCAAGTACAACCTACAAGTTACAACATTGGTTTAACATCAATATGTTATAATATTATGTATTAATATTTAATTATTTAACCATACATAGACATTTCACCAACCCGCGTACAAATCATGTTTTCCGAGAAAGATATTGATAATTTTATTTACTTGCCTAAACTTAGATGTTTTAAAACGTATCCTAATTCTTATTTTATATTTTGCTTATCCTTTAGATTCTCTCCGTAATGAGATTAAAAGTAAATAATTATATTTAACTAGCTGCCGCGTGCCCACTTCATTGAGCGTAAAAAGTAAAAGCCGTTTAAACCTTCCCGGGACTTCCACGAATATTTCAAGACCAAAAACAGCCGATTCGGTTCAGCCGTTCTCGAGTTTTAGCGAGACTAACGCACTTTAATTCATTTTTATATATAAGACTAGCTGACCCGTGCCCACTTCGTTGAGCATAAAAACCGTTTAAGCCTTCCCTGGACTTCCACGAATATTTCAAGACTAAAAATAGCCGGTTCAGCCGTTCTCGAGTTTAAGCGAGACTAACGAACAGCAATTCATTTTTATATATAAGATTAAATTAAATAAATAACCCAATTCTTCAACAGTGAGACAATAAAAACAAGAATATATTGACTATTAACATAACGTCTCAACCGCGTAGCCAACTAGCCAGCAATCAAAACAATACAATATCCCCAATAATCATTAGCACGCCAAAACAACCACTCGCAGGCATTATTTAACATTATATGTCTATATATCTCCGTACAGCGAGCACCGTTCCCTGGTGGGTTGCCAACGCACAATCTATTATTACATTCAACATATCGAAAGTTTAAACAATTAATACATGCGATAAAAACGTCGTTTTTCAATTACAAATTAACATAAATCGTTCGGAATTACGGTATTTATAAAGTTGTAATGAGATTTTTCATTAGTTTGATTGCTTGTTTAAAAGTTTCGACCAATTAAAGTATTTTCGTCCTCTGAACTAGATCAATTAATTTCTATTCTGTAAATACTTGGGATGTTACACAGAATAAATTCGTCCATTTATAGATGCGCCAGATTTTGCTTGTTAATTTGTTACATTCTTTTCAATTTTATATATTGCTAGCGGTTATGCTGTGCACAAAATTAAGCTAATAATTATATACTACAATATGTTCTAACTTTATATTTGCCTCTAGATAAAAAATATGTAAATATTGAGATAGAATAACGAACGTTGTAATAAAATTGTATCATAAGTATAAGGGCCGATTTTTCAATCGTCTGATAACTTTTATCTAAGGAATAAATATATGACTTTGGCAGATTTTGTATGAAACAAATGTCCAGGTCACATGTGTATTCAACAGATAAAAGTTATGTGACGATTAAAAAATCGGCACTAAGAAACATCTTCTATGTAAATTATTTAGCTTAAAATTTTTGTAATTTTATTATAACTTGTATCTGCATGAGACTCGCGTGAATATCTTTATAGCCTACAACTGTACTGGCATGCTTTCTGCGCTCTGATGTTTGCTATTCCTATTGAGGTTTGAGTAATTATCTCTATTGTAAGTTAGGGCAATTTTTTAGAATTAAATCCGACCTCCCGGATTCTGCATCGTAGAGCCAAACATTGCGACGTATAAAAAGTTATTAAATTTAAGTCTTTTAACTGTCTACTTTTTTGTATCCCCGCGCCATAATCAAATTAGATCTTACTTTGTAATAACCCTCAATGAAAGTGAATATTTGTATTCTACTATGCGGAACAAAATTAATGAACTTAAGCCGGTAGTCGCATAGTTTAAGAGCCAGTTGACTACCAACGCTTCGTAAACCGTTTGTGTTCGTAATCTGTTGAGGGCTCTCCGACTATGAAAGTCCTCTTGAATTACGTGTTCCGGTAAATTGTTAATTGAAAATGGTTCCTTTGTCTCTCACGACGGATATTTTTACCTCTAAGGCCACATTTCAGAATAGATTAAACTCCTCACTTATTAAAACTTACACGCTATACAGAGTGTCTCATAGTTCATATATCAAGAACATAGTGAGAAGAGAAGTACGCGTAGAGCATTTTCTGTTTTGGCACCTCATATATGCTCTGCGGGTCATTCTGTTTTCACTATATTCGGCTTGATATATGAACGATGAGACACGCTGTATGCAATGTAAAAGCTTAGAAAACTCACTGAACAGATACGGACCAAACATAGTATAATAGCTTATCAAGTGTGTCAATATTTTACTAGTATAAAAAACCAAGTTGCATCAATCGTAAATCAATTCGGATCAAAAGCCGACTAAATTAAAACGATGACATAACGGAACACTGCACTGAAACACGCGCGTTTGCGGGACAAAGCGCATACGCGTCTATTTGCGTACGTCACAACTGTCTGATCTCCAGATGAACGAGGCCGCCTGGATTATGAATAGCCCACAAAAGATATCGAAATGTTACGTTCGGAATTCTCGAATTGAGTTACGCGTGTATTTGAGGTAACGCGGAACATTTTCGGACAATTGCTACAGTATATTAGACTCATTACTTGACTATAAATCTAATTGCAGTGAGTAGTTGATATTCGTATGATGATATAGATAAAGAAATAATATGTTACATACCGTTCAGATTTCAGGACCCTTATTCAAAATGCCATAGGGGATTTGACATGCTATGTGACACGCGCGTTCGTATAGCGGAGTTATGTCAAATCCCATACATTTTGCTATCGAACTTCGTAAGCTATATTAGCGATAGCATCTTGACTAAGGGCCCGGAGTACAACAAGATCTCGATCTAATAATAAGACGAGCCTGAATGTCAATTTCCTAATTAATTCAATCGTTAACTCTTGGGCAGGTAAGTCGTGCACAATTATTGTAAAGTTAAACTAAAGCAAACGAAGTAAGGTCAGCAAAAAAACGATTGTACCTTACTTAGTTTAATACATCAAAAATATGACTTGCAAAAATGCCGAGTCTCGCTACTTAGTTGTTGTACCCTAAAAAGTTGTGAGATCCAGTCGATGGGTCTAACAACATTTTATAGTGATTATATCAATATTATTAAAAATCTTTCATGTTTTAAATAAATAAGTAGATTGACTTGGCAATCGCATGAAAACACAAGGTACATATTATGTATCTCTCAAGTGATACATATTAAAGCAGATTTAGTGCGATTGCCAAGCCAGTCTACTATTTAATTAAAAGAGATTTGAAAACATGGTCGTCGACATAGGGGTCATCATGTCAGAGGTGAAATAACAGAATGAACTGTCGACGATCTACAACGAAGTCCGAACACAATTACATTCACTTGACAATGTCGTAGAGGATTCTATCGTCATAAACGCAGGCTATAAAGCGATTATCCGTGAGCTGAGTCTTTACGTGACTTCGCTTTACCCGTGAAACTATTTACGCGACTTCTCAATTCTGAATTCACCCGTGGAACAATTTACGCGACTTCTCACTTCACCCATGGAACTATTTACGCGACTTCTCTATTCGCCCGTGGAACTATGTACGCGACTTCTCAATTCACCCATGAAACTATTTACGCGACTTCGCAATTCGCCCGTGGAACAATTTACGCGACTTCTCAATTCGCCCGTGGAACAATTTACGCGACTTCTCAATTCACTCGTGGAACAATTTACGCGACTTCTCACTTCACCCATGGAACTAATTACGCGAATATTACCTCTTCATAATATATTGAATAGGTATATTTCCCTTGTCTGGTGTCTGTAATACAAGTTAACTCACGCGACCAAATTAACGTAGTGTGAAAGCGTAAAATTATTACTATCAAAAAATAAAATGTTTTCAGATTCAAATGTTTGAATGTCCCTAATCCTTAACTGTTCTTTAACACGAGAGCCCAAAACTGAGCCCCTTATCGGAAGAATGAGCCTCGTTTTTGAAACCCAATTCACTTTCCTCAACGCCGAGATTTCCACCATTCAATAATATAAAAGCTAATCTCGCATCTATCCGAAAACACTTGTAGGTGGATGAAGATTGAAATTCTTTTCTTTACGGCCATCGAGCACCTAAATGTTCAGAGAGATTCAATTGAAAAATATACGTTGTGTGTAGGATGAAAATATTGATTGTAATAAACTAGTTTTTGTTCCGCAACTTCGTCCGCAATTATTTTTTTGGCAAGAACTTCTTTGCTGTCCTTTTGACTTTTGACCTAGGTGACTTTTTGTCACAATCTAACCCCCCTAACTTCTGAAAATGGGGGTAGAAGTTGTATAAGACTCTCCAAAATTAGTACAGTTTCTGATGTACGATAGCTACTATTAATTAAAACTATACTATTATAGTTTTAATTAATAGTAGCTATCGAAAATGTAGTGTATAAAATCCATACCGATATTATAAATGGGAAAGTTTGTCCGTCTTTCACGGGAAAAACAAACGACGAGCTGATGGGATTTTTTAAGTGGAGACGGACAAACTTTCCCATTTATAATATCGGTATGGATTTAATACACTACATTTCGTTAGCATTCTCGTTTTTATTAATGTTTGGTTATTTCATGATTTACAATCGAACAAAAATATGAACGTCAGCATAAAATACGACGTGGGTTTTTAAAATGCATCGTAAAACACAAGTTTACACAATACTAGGAATAGGCTTTAAACATTTATTCTCTAGCAAAATCTATGTTAACAAATAAAAAGGAACAATAGGTATATGGATACAAATATTATTTTGGAATTTGCAATTTCAGTAACTGCGATTTATTCACTACAATCACTACACGCCTCGGACGATTACAGACCGAATAAAAAAAATTTAGTGTCACTATACAGGGTGTAAAATAAGTGATAATACTTTACGGTGTGCCTGTAGGATGTGCCTCTTATGTAGAGTTTACTGTGAAAGCACCAGTGTTGAAAGACGTACTTTTGACTTCTCTATGAGAAATGTCTCAACATCATAAATTTGCCCTTAGATACTATAGTAAAAATAAAAATTAATCTTTCAGCGCTGCTACTTGGAAAGTTAACTCTATATATACGGGAATTATGTAGTTTATTGCCACATACACACTACATACACAAATAAAAAACGCTGACAATTTTAGTTAGATAAAGCTCTATCTCTACTATTTTATTTAGTCTGAGTAGATTACTAGTCAAGTCTATCTAGTAAAGTCTTACTAGTAAAGTCTTACCAGTAAAGTCTTACTGGTAAGGTCTAACTAGTAAAGTCTAACTAGTAAATTCTAACTAGTATGTCAATGGAAATGGATGCATATTTTCGTCAAAATAATTCTACATCCGGTCGGTGATGATATTGATGAATCTACTAGCTCTATCGAACAACATACATTTAGTAAAATCAGAGCCGTTATGGCTATCTAGTTACATGCAACACAATACATTATTACCAGCTCTGTGGAGTTAAAAAAAAACTCGTCATTTTTTTATGTCACTTCAGACGACAACCATATACATAGGCACATACATAGACCATATACATAGGCACATGCCGTATAGGTACAGTCGATTAAAAGGTACCATGATATCTTGATACTAGACTAGCTAATCTAATAATCGGCGCATGCACACAAAAGCAACGTAACACGGCCACTATTTTTTTTTTTTATGGAAAAAGGGGGCAAACGAGCAGGCAGTTCACCTGATGTTAAGTGAATCCTGACGCCCATAAACATCCGCAACTCCAGAGGAACTGCAAGTGCGTTGCCGGCCTTATGTAACTTCAATTGTCTTGAGCGCAACGTTATAACGGGTGTAAAAATAACAGTCACTATAACTTTAGGATACAAAAACACTACCTTTTTTCATCCTAAAAATGTGTTTTTTACACAAATAAAATGTTTTGCTTTTTTGTTATACTTACTTACGACAAAAAAAATGGTATAAAGTATTTTTTTTTGTTTTTGACAAAAAATACATTTCCAAAATGAGGAAAGGTAGTATAATCTTATCTTAAAGTTATAGTGACTGTTCTTTTTACACCCTGTAAAATACCTGTCCTAATTTACTGATTAACATTTCTTATGTAATCCTATAAGCGTAGACTTCGACATTGTCTTTCAATTGAGATTGAATTTTGATCGCAAAAATATATAACTTGAAAATGTTTAACTTCTTTTAATCAGATAGAAACAATGGGTTTCAGCTTTTAAGCTAATGAAATATATATTGTTACTTTCGAGTAATATTTCCTCGATGGCTCTACACAGAGCGCTCGGTATCTACCCAGCCGCGACTTGGATAAATTAATCTAAAGAATTGCCTCGGATTAAAGAAAATTAAACTTTATAACACAAGTTTAAACAATACGAATTTGGCTTCACTTTGAAAGGATTACAAATAAATCTCCATTCATAACGTTTGTAAGAAACAACCGCGTTTAAATTAAAACATTCATCGCTTAATTTTGTAAATGAGGTATTAGGATTATAAACAGGTTCAATTACCTTAAAAATACTAACATGGTAACAAAAGAAGATGAAGGAAATCGGGTTATGTAGTGACAACATATAAAAGTATAACATACATAAAACAACATAACGACATAGATGGAAATGCTTCAGTAATACGACATTGGGGACAAATTTATTCAATTTCGCGATACTTTCAGGCGCGCCGGAACGCCGGATCGGAAATTAACACCAACCTAAGAACGGCTGCGGACGATTTCCGACTCGTCAAATAAAATCCGTGCCGCGCTGACGTATGTTCGTAAATTGTAGCCAACATGAAATATAACGAACCCTGTTGGAAGCGATGTCAAATAATACCAAAATAAACAAACAGTTCAAAGTAATGATTAATCTGAATCATAAATCTAGATAAAAGAAAAATAAAACGTATGTTAGCACTTATAAAGTAAATACCACGAGACAGTTAATTTATGTAGGTAAATAATAATTATTATTATCATCTGTTGAAAATCAAATTGCTGTCCAAATGTAAATAATTTTAAATTAAACTAACCCTAACGTGCCATTGCAAAATAAGAAGAAATTTGACAGATTTGACAGATATGTTATGCACGTTTAAAGATGAAGTGACGGAACTGGTTTTTCAATTTGATCTAAAAAGTGTTGTTTACAATTTTTATTCTGTCTCGTAAACTTGACTATGGCCAGACCAATTACTCTAAAACATATTATTCGCTCTATAATATAAATATTCATTTATGACAATATAGGCATATCAAGTTTATCGAACGCTCGTAAAAGGCGTATCAAGTAATAAAAGCAGTAATCGTTCCAGTTCATATTGACACGTTGTAATGGCCGCCTCGCGTGTGCCGGCTAAATTATGTATCGAAGACGAAACGTTACTCGCTATTATAAATTCAATATTACGTTAACACAGTGTTGTAATGCTACCAATGTTAATACAATTACTTGCGACCTTAATACGAAGAATTAAAATTATATAACCCCCAATTACAGGACCAGGCCTCTATGATGGTCTTGTTTTGTAACAAATAATTCTGTTGCTAATTACCTGTTTAACATTGACCCTGTTTTTCAACAGCGCGATCCACATCATAACAGACACATTCGATACCGAAAAGCGCAAAATCCCAACGTTCAGAAATGAAAAATACACGCCAAGATACATAATGTAAAATGCAGGGGAACAATAATGCGCCGTATCATCAACGTCACTGCGCCACTGACCCAAATAGTGGGGACTCTGGAGCAAATGGCCACGATTTTCATCAAAACAAAGTACCAGCTGAATTTCTTAATGCACGTCTTACAACATTACCCGCTCGAGAGGGGAACTCCGAGATCGTATCTTAATGGGAACATATTAGAGGTATGACGACAATAAAAGACTATTAGATAGCAGACGATTTTATCTTCGGCGCAAGGACTGCAAAAAGCTACGAAGAAAAGAAATGCTATTTGTGTGGCTTTCAATAATAAATGTAGTAATAAAGATAATTAATTAAGAAGATATTTATCACATAAAAGAGTAATAAATATATCAATAAAGAATCGTTGTAAAATAAATAATTTACTGATCGCGTCGAATGACTATAACAACTGAGAGAGCCGGCAACACCTTAAAACATACAATTTTGTACATTCAGTGAAACGTGCCAGAAAAATTATGCAATGGTAATGTACATGGAATTACAATTTGAAAAATGTTATCGTTCTCGTATCATTTTTTCCTCAGACTGCTCTAGAACATTAATATGTAAATCATACGAGTTACGATACGTTAATTAATTATTCAAATACGAATACTAAAATAACTCTGACGAAACAATTGAACTTAAACTTAAGATTCGTAGTCAAACTCCAAGGGCGAGCAGCTGGCTACGAAAATGATTTAGTAAATCACAGCAAATAGGCCCCGTCCAAAAAACATATCGATAGCAATAAATATCGCGCGAAATGGCACATAATGTTAAGAGCTAGCAGCAACAATGATATTTATAAAGGTCGGAGTAAACCTAAATTACATAAATAACGCACTCTATTAAAACTCCTCGGTGAGTGTCCAGAAATAGCGGCGCTCCGCCCTACTAATGGAGTGGGCCCTACTGCAATATCTTTCGAGGCGCTACCGTGAAAAGGCCCGGATATCACGCGAGGAGCCCGCGGCCCGCGAAACTGAAGAAAAAACTATGATTCATGCCCAACATTTTGAGGGTACTCGGGCGTAATTACATTTTTCATTACCCATATTACCGCATTCGCGGTATCATTTTCGGCCGTTGGGGTACTACCAAAATTTATAATATCCTTTGAAATTCGTGTTAATTTATCATTATTATCTTGATTTATGTTTCTATCTTAGCTGTTTTTCATTATTGGAGTGCCTATTTTTCAGCAATTTTAAAACTTTGATAGGAATATTCGACTAGTTGTATTGTTTTTATCACCTGCACCTGCTTCTCGTGCACCTTTTCCAATTTCAGGTGAAATAATAGTCGGCAATTGCTTGTGGATCGACTCGTAATTTGATTGACCTGGGGCCTTACTCTCCAAACTGATTTGATTTTGATTCAGATACGATCATGCCGCGTACTTCCTAATAAATTGACATTTGTTTATTTTGATTCTCAGTCGATTGATATGGTGGGGAGTACAAAAAGTTACAATTTAATAATTTTCTTTATCCTGATTAGTTTCAAAGTAATTCACCAAATAAAGTACGAAAAACCACTGATATCGAACGGATTCGGTTTTCGATTGTGTCGGGAGTAAGCACCCAGGGTGCAAGTGGGTGCTGGTGAGTGCATTTGAATATGTTGGTCGCGTGGCCGACGATCTGGGCCGGCGTTAATCACTGTCCGTTCGCCACCGATCGAATACCAGATTGCTGAAACGCCAAGGTTCAAGCTGTCCTAAGGCCAGGAAGCATTTCCAGCCCTACCACACTTCTGTAAGTTCATTTAACTTTCTGTGCTATCGAGCTCGACTCTCGACTGATACACAGAATTCCATGTACAAATTCACGTCTAAATTTTAAACAAATTGGAAGGTTTATAATTGCCATCAAACGGACGGAATTTAATTTAATTAATGTACAATGTACGGCGATATTGCGGTTCTAAAAATGTGTACACAATATTTTTATAACTAAAATGTTCGCTAAAATTCCGTTTCATTACTCGCACATGTTAGATGTAAAATGGAACGACATTTCATATTAAAAATTTTCATTTGCATACCGGCATGTCAGTTCGCGTCGGTTGAAAAAAAAAACCATTTCCCCGTCACAAGTGCACGAGGAATGAACAAATCCTGATGAATATACAACGTTTTCAAAGGGAGTGGCAGATTCAAATGAGAATGGCGGTGAAATCGGGCAACAACTCATCTTTGTGTCATTAAAGCTTTGACGGATCGCGCTAAGCCCACCTCGCCACCTCGCAACAGACGCATCTAGATCTCTTACGTCGACAATTACGTCTGAAGGGCGCGGCCGAATCGCGGCCGTATTATGTGTTCATTAAACACAATAGAAATAATACAATGCAGATTTTATCTCCGACACTCAGCTAAATTAAAATCTTTATACTTCTTAAACAGGCGTGCTCAGATTCCAACATTTTTATGAAAAGCTATTCTGCGTACGTACATTTTTTGGTCTGGAATTTGTTATACATTTGGTGCTAATTATGTTTATCGTGCATCATTATCAGCGTCGTTGTCGGCAATGCTTTTTATCTTTTTCTAGAAATTTAATCAGAAATCTATATTATTTATAACTTAGAATACAGTTACTTAAAATGTGTCCTTTCTTATTATCATTAACATATTCTTAATATTTAACCCTGTAAATATAAGGCGCACTTGTGTGGGTTAAAACAGGAAACTTAGTTCCTGAGAATTGAGTTAGGATTGTGAAATGAAATTAAAATATACTTTATTGTAAACAATCAGAAGTTAAACACACAAAAATAAACAACACATAGAAAACACGCTAGTACACAAAGGCGGCCTTATTACTATAGAAATTCTTCCAGACAACCTTTGAAAGAAAGGATCAAATATTATATTAAACATAACTGTAAGCGGGCCAAAATAGGCAACAAATCTACACTCAATTGAAACTATTAGTCAAACAGTAGGTAAAATAGAAAAGCTACAAATAAACTTGGCCAAAGTAACTACATAAGAATCGTCTCTCAAGTTGTTAAAAGGTCGATCATTAGCGAATTCCCGAGAGAAATTCCATGCGATGTAATTTTATCACGTAAGAGCCGTCCAAAAAGTCCTGTAAGATATAGTCTACGGAATCCCGCTCGTCATTGTTTGGTATTCACTGAGAATTTTTATTGTTAGCCCATAAAATACTTCGGGTCTGGATAATCTAGTCTTATACAAAGAAGCGAATTGTTTAGAGATGTTATCTTTGGGTTTAGTTTTAAGGACCCAATGATAAAATATTAAGATCCGAAAGGCTTTGTTAGAATATTTTCTATCGAAATTTAATCAGAAATCTTCATTGATGGGCCTCGGTTTATGTTCTATCTCTTTAAAGATAGCTTTTTGCTATTTTAGCTATTTTCATAAACTAAAAAGAATTCTTTTCGAGATAGATTCTTAGTTACGACGTCTGATAGACAAAATGGATTCGTAATTATACATTCAATTAAAACAGAATGTATATCAAACTAGAAACTGACTGCTGCGTGCAATGAAATTCTGAAAACATCCTTCTTCATGGCTAGGCTTGACTTAGTTATCTGTGCTCATCAATATTGGGTCAGTAGCTATGGATAATTCAATGTAAATAAACAAACATAAAATTCATCTTTATTCTACATATTAGATAAAGGTATGTTTTGTTTTGAACTCATATGACGAACATAGATCAGAACATCATATTAAGTCTAAATAAATAGGCTTCACGACGTGTACATTGTGAACATTTGATGCAATGTTTACAAAATTAGCTGGACCTGCGGCCTGCGACTTGCAACCGTGAGGCCTTCGCGGAGGCAATTAAAATAATGACGAATGGCCTGCCTGAGCATCTCATAAATAAGGATGTCTTTGGACGTCTGTATTCTATTAATTTTATTTATTGCCACATTCTAGTTGTCGTTACGGTAAGTATTAAATATATTACCCATTGTAGGGACATTACACTTTACAGTGTAATGCAGCATTTTAAAATATTAAGATTACATGATATATTTAGTAAAAGAAGTTAAATGTCTTACGTACCGGCTTCCGTTTCTGAAACATCCACAATATTTATTACAAAACTTTTATTTACCCGACTACCTAAATTATACATAATATTACCCGAGTTTTAATTTTAAATGTATTTCCAACTACATTGCCTGGCCCGTATAAATAAAACAATCTCAAACCCAACCTCAACTTGAGAACCTTTTTGACAGATAAAACAACGTTTCGTTTCACTTTTAAAAGTGAACATCATTATGAAATGTTACATAGTACTTTAATTTATTTTCTTTTTATACCGTTATATTCATATTATACTCGTAGATTACAGGAAACAATAAAATAAGTATAATGTATATTTTTATAATCTTTATTTTTACGTTTTAAGCAAAAAAAAAATATTAAATAAGTAAAATTAAATAGTGAAATTCTTCATTTTTAAAAGTGAAACGAAACGTTTTTTTATCTGTCAAATAGGTTCTCAAGGTGAGGTTTGGGTTTGAGATTGTTTTATTTATACGGGCCTTAGACGGCCAAAATCATAACCCTTCCCTTCGACTTCGCCGGCTAAAAATTCCAAATGTCTCCTGATTCCTGCGTCAAACAACTTCTAACGATGTCCTGATGTAACACGTTTCTCTTTACCACCGTCAGTTTGTGTACCGTAAAATTACTCTTGTATCTGATCAAGGGCCCCACATCAGTCAGGGCGGGATTGATCACGCTAGTGTAAATAGGGCCCCACTAATTATCCCTTACGCGGTTAAACTCCGGCTTGTTTAGTATTCCCGCCCGCATCTGGGCTCGGGGGCAATATAAATAAGGAGGCATTAACATCGGGATGCCCTCTGAGATCGTCGCTGCAATCTGTCACCGAGTTGTGAAAGTCGCCGCGTGGAATACTTAATAGTCAGTTTCGATTTAATCTAGATAAGTTTTTTAAAACGCCATACCTAGAAACTCTTATTTTTGATGTGACTTCTCATGGAGCGGTAAAAAGTTACGTAACGCGTTATAGCACTTAAATCTCACGGAAATTTCTGCCAGCATTCTTCTTTCATCAACTCTTGTGTGTATCCTTTATTTCTAAAGGCTTTCGATTATCGTTGTTCACGCTGACATTGATAACGCCTAGTTCTTTATTTAATAAATTCTAAGTTTTTATGTATTGTCTGTCAATGGCATAAAATACGATTATCGAGAGCCATTACGAAATTAGCTTCCCTGTATATAGATTAGTCGATACATTTAACGCAGCAAATTTACCCATGGACATAGGAATGTCTTTACAAAGTTCTTCTTTCATAATCGAAGTAAAAGTTAAGCTCATCAAATACAATCGCTAAAAAAATACGTCCATTTTTATAGAGATGGACATTTGACTTCCTTTGAACATTTGGCAGCTATTTACATAAATTAGCACTGGCAACTGTACAATACCTGGGAAAGGTAACAGAATTACACGGGACAGTCCACAAAGTTACTGTTTTACCGTGAGTACGATCCGATATAATTGTGTTTGTGAGCTGGATGAGACCCAAATGTTGATACCTGCACAACAAACATTATACGTTTTGGCAAATTGTACAATCGCGTATGATTTTACGAGAGATGCAAATAATTTATCGAACGTTTAACTGTAACGTATTAGTAGTTACTAGTATATTTATCTGTCCTTTGTATATTCCTATGGGCTATGTGAATAAAATTATTTCGGTTAAATTGAGGTATTTTACAACTTGACATGAGGTTGGTGCATATACTTCATCCTAACGTGTATAGTATTTTTTTTAGTTTTATTATAGGAACAGAAATAAGAAATGTTTTATATTACTCGTTAGGAGGGGAGGCGTTGTTATACATCGCTACTCACAATTAAATCGTTTGATTGGTCGTTTACATTTTAGTAAAAATGTTTTATCAGATAAATTCCAAAATATGCCCCTCACTGTAAGTGTAGTAAGGTTTATTTTCTTTTACTACAAAAATATATTTTGACGGTATATTGGAAGTCGGGATATTGGAAGTAAAATCAAATTAGAAGACACATGTAAGACACATGAAAATAAGTATGCGTAAGATCGCTTAGTCCTGACATGCAAGTGATTCTTTGCACTTCCCTTTCTGTTACATGATGAAAAAAGCCACGTTTTTCACATCTAAAGTATTGTATAGCCTAGCGCAGAGTGTGGAAAATTGTAAAACCTGAGTAAATAAAAACCGGATTATATGTAAGCACTAAGAGGCTCCACAGAGCTAAGTAGAAAAGTCTAGAAATAAGCGGCTTATGAGGAGTGTTTACCAACGTGGGATACATTAATAGAATCGCATCAACTTATAGAAAGAAAATGCTCTCAGACCAAATAAAAAGCGGAGACTTTGTTAAAACAAAATCTGAGGCCGTTTTTTGCATGCAGTGCTCGTTCGGCTACCCTTTACGATAGAGAAACCATACATCTATTGGTTTATGCCACTACCGCGAAAGCCTCCCACACCGATTTCAGTGACGGTCGCCGGTTTCATTGAAACCTCGTCAGCTACGCAGGAGTTATTTTAAAGTGCCCAAGTGTGTGCGCAATACACATAAGCACTCTCTCTTCCTTCACTCTCATAGCCCAGTGGGACGGATAACCGACACGACCGGCGGGAAATCAAGCGCAGGACCGACTTTTTACATGCCCATTCGACGCATGGATCATATTTCTTGTCAGACAATCAGGTGATGCTTGCATTGTCCTAACCAAACTTGAAAACAACACTTTTTGTTTCCAATGCTGTAATCGATCCCACGAGCTCCAAATCGAGAGCTAGGCTCTAAACCACTAGGCCACGGAGGCGTATACAAGGTAAGGTAGTTTAATCAAATCTACATCATCAACTATCATGGCACGGCGAGGTGTAGTTTAAGTTCCATGTGAGTTTCCCAGAACTGTTTTCAAATTTATTTGGTCTAACTTCCAAGCCTCTGTCAGGCATTACATGTTAAAAGTTTTCGCGCGTATATAAAATCTGCACCGTGGAATTATCCACTTTGCCAGGGTTGAAAGTAAGACCTAAATCAGGTCCTATGGAAGTAATTGATCCAATTTTGAGGAATGCCCAAGATCTGACTTTTTTTTGCCCCATTCTTAAATTATTGTGTACGAAACGTCATCGTAATTCGTTTCAGCAAGAATCTATACCACATCCTTATTCCTTACAACCATAAACCTTTCTACAATATCACTAAGTTAGGGTGAAGGTCATTGGTAATTTAAGCCAAAATTTCATCGCAGTGTACCTTGCGGCAGTTTATTGCGTGGCTCAACGACAAACCGAGCGGCGTCCCTCGGGATTCCCGAACTAATGTTCGTTTAAGCCACGCTCACCTCTACGCGATTCAATTTGTCAACCTTAAGCCACAATTAAACCGATGCGTTAATAAAACAAAACACTCTTTTTAAGCCTTGTTTTTAACTCTTCACTGTCTTTTGGTAAGCGTCGATTTTCATTCGTCGTCTGCAATTATTATCATAGAAAAAAGTGCCGAGAGGCATTAGCACTCACTTAGCTAATTATCATTTTACTTTATGCTCATCGAAACAACCTTCACATAATAAAACTTGCACGACCCTGTTGTGGACTTCTGCCATCAAATATGTATACAGTTGCCATGGTTACCGCAAACATGAGTATAAAGGAAAAACTAATTATCACAATAGATAAGACCTGCATGCACGTAATGGAAACGGAAGCCTCAAGGTTGTATAATGTATATCCGGTGCATATATAGCGAAATCATAGCACTCCCTTGCAAATAATAACCAATTTTAGGGATTTTTTTTTTGCATTGAAACCAGAACGCAGGCATTTTATAGTGTATGTGAAAATTCACAAGAGCATTCTTCCTCAACTCTCGTAAATCAGTGGGATGGATAACCGACTGGCCATGGGTGTAGGACTGAATTTCGAGATGCTCATCCGACTCATGGATCATTCTTGTCAGATAATCAGGTTGTCAGCCTGCATGGTCCTAAAACAACATATTTGTTGTTCCAACGCGGTAATCGAGACCACGATCTCTGAAGCCAAATTAGCCTCTAACCAAGTTATTTTTTAGATATCTGTGCCAGACGCGACGTATGATGAAATTAAAGCAGTCAACTACAGTTCGACAGTAACCGCTAGGCATGCGACGAACGCAAGCTGCAGAATTTCCTTCTAAGCAAATAACGAGGCGTTCTCAGAATCGGACAGCGCAAACATCTTTTAATTGACAAGTCAAAAACGATGAAGAGTAATTTTACTGTATTTAATTGGATGCTTAGTAGGAAACACCACAGGCTAGAGAAATAGGTATTTATAAAATCTATTGTTGTCTCGCAGTGACTTAGCTAGCCAGCAAGAGCGCGCGTGACAACTGCAGCTTGAACTGAAATTACCTATTAAAAGTACAAGAATCGACGTTTGGGCTAACCCTGTTTCCTCCTCCAAAACTTAACAGATTTAGGTAAAAAACTAAAAATGGCTACAATTACGATATTCAGGAAAAAAATGTTACTTGAGCGGCACTATCCAGAGAGAAAAGAGGGGTCACGTAGTCTCCTATTTCTGTAAAATGGCCGTTGTGTTTTCTCTTAACTGCTATTTTTCTATTACTTGATATAATAGTGCTCTGAAATATAAGCTTACAAAACCAATGGTATTCTATTTGCAGTTTTCATGAAACTGCAGATTGTTTGAAGCATTTTGGTAAATGTCAAATAGTCAATGGTCAAGTGTGGGGCGTTTTCTATATACTATTATAATAAAGAGGAAAAATTTAATTGTTTGCGTGTTCGCATTGAATAGACTTCGATTTGTTGAAATTTAGTACTAGATCTAAATAGATCTAAAAAAGTACAAAATTTAATAGATGATTATGAAAGAAATCATTCTTTCATAATCATCTATTAAATTTTATACTCTATAGTATACCATGGGGAATAGCATTCGCTTCTGTCTATTGCGTCAAAACGTACTGCTTTTCATTTTCAACTTCTAGTCAACATATGAACATTAGTAGAAAAATATGCAGATGCGATAAAAAGTTGACCTCGTTGCTTATAACAGTAACCGGCAGATATGACTCTAATTTTAGCTGACATAAACCCTAACCATACGCAAATGGCACACGAAACTGACCGTGGCCAAAGCGACTGGCGCTAATTTACGATCACAAATGAACGTTAGACTCGTTACAATTTACTTTGGTCTCAGTTTGGTTAATGAGGCTTAAAATATGAGATTAGATAGAGCTCTACAGCTTATTAGAGGACTGTTATTAAACTGATTTAAGGTTATTTAAGCAACAAATCAGCCAAGTACGAGTTAGAGTCGTAAAACCATCTACTTACTCAAAAGACGGCAAAAAATCGTTTTTTTGGGGCCCCATTGTATTTTATCACGTTTTTAGTATTTATTATTATAGCGACAACATAAGTAAATCATGAGCAATCCAATTATCAAATGTCTAGCCATCACGGTATATGTGAGAGTTTGGCGACAGACGTAGTCTTAGTTAGTTACGGAACCTAAAAGAGGTATGCCTCTTTTAGGTTATTATCATCTCTAAACGTCAACACTGCTCCCCAAGGATAAAGAAGCTCGCTAACTCCAACATATAAACCTAATAACGAAGACGAGGTACCTATAATAGGATAAATAAGATCCCCGAGAAAGCTAGACGACGAAAGAAAAAGGATTGATTCCGAAGATACCTATAGAAAATGGAAGCAGAGGCGTCGCCACTAAGAACAAAAAGAATTTTCTTTTGATCCTAGTTGATAATCCCTTTTGTATGGAGAGGTGAAACCTAAGTCGTAATTTACAAGCAGCTTTTTCTTGCGACTATATTATTGGAGAATGACCTCTTCATTGCAGGGAACCGAATAATTTTCCTGAAAACAGGCAGCTTATATTAGAGCTCTTCAAAAATATAGTTCGACCGCGTATCCGTCTGCGTTCTAATAGACCTAGATCCCAGAGCAATAAGACATAACTTATTTTCACACGAATGAAACCTGAAGTTTTCAGTAGCGTCTCGTGTGCTTTGAATACCTACGCGCTTTGTGTAACTTGCCGAGTGACACCTGGGCAGGTACCAGATGAGAAAGGTAACTAAAAATAAGAGTTATTTAACTTATTTTCACATGGCTGATTTTTATATATGTTATGTAGAATATTATCTTAAAGTAATATTATAAGTGTCAGACACTTTTGATTGACCAGAGCTTTAGTCAGACGCTTTGTAACTACCCAAAAAATAAAATATGAACTTTACTTATTTTTACACGTCTGATTTTTTAATATGTTATTGAAGTATTTATTTAAAAGTTATATTCAATCAGTCAGGCAAATTAGAGTGACCAAACATCACCTAAGATAAAAATTATTCAGCCAGAAGTATGAGGGCGAGAGCACTATGCGCATGTGTCTCAAAGTAAAAAAAAATAATGTAAGTACTAAAAATACTTACTGTTTTCAATCTGAGATTTTTTTGCATCTTTATTTCAACAAAATTAACTTTAACAAGGAATTTATTTATAGTATTCTCCGAAGAAATATTAAAAAAGTGCAAAAACATTTTAAAACAGCGAATAATCCATAACCTCAAATTCAAAGATGTAGTTTTACCGGATGACTTGTATTACAGTGGTTACGATCGAGAATGTTATAAAAATTTTACTGCTCTGCAAAAAAAAAATACAATACAGTACTTACAGTGATGGGATGAACGATGAAATCTCAAATGATTGTCTCGATTTTATTCGTCATAATGATTAATAAAAAATGATAACCCCAAATATATGCTATAAACTTATTTACTTTAATATTTTTTAATTATTTCCTTGTTAAAGTTAATTTTGTTGAAATAAAGATGCAAAAATCTTAGATTGAAAACAGTAAGTACCTATTCTTAGTATATATATATATATATATTTTTTTACTTTGAGACACATGCGCATAGTGCTCTCGCCCTCATACTTCTGGCTGAATAATTTTTGTCATAGGGGATTTTTCGCGCTATCGAAGTTTTTTAAGTTCGGCGCTCTATATACCACATCTGAAAACGACTATAACAGTACAGTACAGGTATACCACATCACTCGGTTGGAGATCTCTTCTTGGGACTTCCGTTATTCCAACAAACTTTTAGCAGTTATAACAGTAGAAAAAGTGCTGTCATTGACAAGCTAGATCGGACTGTCAGCATTTAAATTCGTTTCAGAGCGCGGAACGGTGCGAGCAATTCGGCGACCCAAACTGTACCTGTAAACGGGCGCTACAAATTACGAGCGTGCTGAACTTCATCATAATCCGTCCAGCTGTTCAAGACTAACAAGTCCTCACAAGCTTTCTCATTCATAATATTTACATAGAAATGTAGACAGCCATATTTGTTCGCGATGTAAACAGAAATCAACATAGTCGTAATGGTTATCTAATAGATTCCACATGCGGTCGCGGACAAACAGTGCATCACTTTTTAACGTTATTACTATTAACATAAGGTTCAAACGTGGCATACCGGGTCCACATTTAGCACACCCGCCATATACAGATATTATGTGCTAATGATATAGCGATCGCACTAGTTTTTATCGTTTGTACGGGTATGACTTAAATACTAATCATACCGGCGAAATTCTTCACAATTTTCATTCTAGGTCGAATTGCGTTATCAGACGAATAACATGTAAGGCCGTAAATTCTGGAATATGGCAGGCCGGAGGAACTCTAGAACACTTAAAATAGAACGCTCGGTAATAGAGTTGAAAATCAGACGCTTGACAAGTTTGCAAAATTTGCCAATTTGTGTTCGATTATTTATCTACTGTATTGTGTCCAGACTTTATTTCAGTGCTCCGATTTTTTCCGGGATTCCATATCCAAAACTGTACAAGATCTAAGTTGTAGGTTGAAGCTATGTATAAAGAATATTGATTATGCATTTTGTTGTCTGAAGCTAAACGGTAACTTAAACTTTGAAGTTTGAACAGCAGCCAAAATTTGTGGGATTAGAATTTAAAGCTCAAATGTTACTTAATGATTGAGCAGCCGTTAAAATTAAAAGACGTCGCTGTACTCAGCTGTATATATATGATGTAATAACGTTATTGAACAAACTCGTAAAAAGGGAAAAACATGCATCAGATTTGTAAACAAGATTTTACGAGAGATGTCAGTAAACTAAAGGCTGTGTGACGCAATGTCTATTATGGTTTGTAATGTGGGATAAATGATTTTGTTGATGATTGCACATCCTAGAAATATGATCGCCTTAGTGGTGCTTATAGAAGCACTCTATACCCTATCTAACAGTTTACTAACCTTCACCAGTATCCAGTACCAGTACATACCCTAAATTATTTTCACTCATTAATATTATATTACAGCCTGTATATACCCTAAATTATTTTCACTCATTAATATTATATTACAGCCGACGACCTTTTGACGACCTCCGTAGCGCAGTTGATTGAGCGCGTTGGTGCTCGAACGAAAGGTCGCGGTTTCGAATCCCGCCGAGGGAACAAAAAGTTATCAATGTTCCTGGGTCATGGATGTGTATTAAATTTGTGTATAATATACTAAAAATCTTAAATATGTGTATTGTATAAAAGTATTAAATATTATATTTCCGTTGTCTGGTACCTGTAACACAAGTTCTTCGGATACTTAGCACAGGGCCAGATTGACGTGGTGTGAAACGTCCATATTATAAAAAAAAGCCTGTATATATATACAGGCTGTAATATAATATTAATGAGTGAAAATTATTTAGGGTATGTACTGGTATACATATATTATAGTATATACTATATCTAATATCTAATATCATGATATAGTATATACTGTATCTAATATCTATATACTGATGAACTGTTGTAATTTGTTACTAATGTTCAAGTTTTGCTTTGTCATATTTTTTAAATATCACCTGTCCAATTTGGTAAATAACCTCCTTTTTTTGGAATTCATTTAAAAATAGCTAACTTATTCATTGAGATACAAATTGAAGTTAACTATATCAGGATCAAGTCGTCCTTTCAGCTAGGAAGTCCACTGCTGGACTGCCTCTCATAAAGTTTTCTACACCGACTACCTGGGACCTTCTTCAGTAGCCCAAACAGAAATATTTGAAAGTTACATCAGCGGGCTTACTCCCGACAAAATCGAGAACCGAATCTGTTCGATATCAGTGGTTTTTTGTACTTTATTTGGTGACTTACTTTGAAACTAATCAGGATAAAGCAAATTGTTAGTTCGTAACTTTTTGTACTCCCGTACATATCGATCTACTGAGACTCAAAATAAACAAATGTCAATTTATTAGGAAGTACGCAGAATGATCGTATCTAAATCAAAATCAAATCAGTTTGGAGAGTAAGGCCCCTGGTCGTTTGTCTATTTCGTATATCACGATGAGTAGCAACAAAAACTCAACTCAACACACTGTAACTATTAGCGACTACACAAACCCGCCAAGTTCATCTACAAGGTCGACATCAATGACGCTAGTGTGCGCAGTTCTCACGACATTGTAGCCCTGTCACACACTATTGAGGCGGATTGATGATAGCAAAAAAGAAAAACAAAGGGACAACTACATCCTGAATGTTTTTCGGGAAACTTCCTGTTCCTGACATATATAGGACGCTGGAGGACACAAGGAAAGTGTTTTCTGTATTTTTTACGTTCATTAATTAAGCATAAGCTAATAACATAATATCTACTTTGTGGCATAAGCAAGCATTATTTAACAAATTATTATGCTTCAACGCGCGTTTCGAGAACCAGGAGTTCTGTACAGACAGTGTACTCTGTACATACTCAAACGCGCGCTTTGTCAACGCGGGTTTCGATAACCAGGAATTCTGTACAGACAGTGTACTCTGTACATACTCAAACGCGCGCTTTGTCAACGCGGGTTTCGATAACCAGGAATTCTGTACAGACAGTGTACTCTGTACATACTCAAACGCGCGCTTTGTCAACGCGGGTTTCGAGAACCAGGAATTCTGTACAGACAGTGTACTCTGTACATACTCAAACGCGCGCTTTGTTAACGCGGGTTTCGAGAACCAGGAATTCTGTACAGACAGTGTACTCTGTACATACTCAAACGCGCGCTTTGTCAACGCGCGTTTCGAGAACCAGGAGTTCTGTACAGACAGTGTACTCTGTACATACTCAAGCGCGCGCTTTGTCAACGCGCGTTTCGAGAACCAGGAATTCTGTACATACTCAAACGCGCGCTTTGTTAACGCGGGTTTCGAGAACCAGGAATTCTGTACAGACAGTGTACTCTGTACATACTCAAACGCGCGCTTTGTCAACGCGCGTTTCGAGAACCAGGAGTTCTGTACAGACAGTGTACTCTGTACATACTCAAGCGCGCGCTTTGTCAACGCGCGTTTCGAGAACCAGGAATTCTGTACATACTCAAACGCGCGCTTCGTCAACGCGCGTTTCGAGAACCAGGAGTTCTCATTATCCAAAAACGCGCATCAGCAAAGCGCGCGTCAATAAGCGCCGTATGTGTACCAGCTCTTACTCAGTATCTATAGCTGTATGGTATATGTTATGTTATGGAGTGTCCCCATGCTAACATCGGCTCCGTAATATTTAATCAACAAAAATATTGAAAGTGCATTTAGTGAAGAAATAATATTTAGAAAACGTGTAAAAACCACCACAGAACAACAGGTATTGTTTTCAAGACTAAAGTGCGGGAACAAAATATCATAAAAATAGTGAAAATACCGGCCAGCCTTCACGTGGACAAAGATCGCTGACAAAGTTCAAATATTCAGTAAAATTACAAATAGCATGTTGTACAGCAGGTCTATGATCTGTGCGTATTCTAAATAGTGAACAGTAATAAATAATCAGACAATATAAAACCAATTCAAGAACATAACCTACAAATTACTTACAGTAAAAATGCAACTCATCAATATAGCCAAAGAGAATATAATCACTACGTTTTGAGTATAGCCAGCGAAATAGCCATCTAGTGATAAATAAATGCATTTGTATTTAAAAAAGACACGTCATATTAGTTAAAAACAAGATATTATATTACAACAATAGCAGCCATGGAAGATATGATGAACATACTAAAAAACATCCAACACGATTTATCAAGTCAAAAGCAAGAAATGAAGAATATGGGGACAGATATAATGCATTCTATTAATACTAACATAAATGAAAAATTTGGACATCTAGAGCAAAAAACAAAGGATCTGGAAAAATAGTAGAAAATCAACAAGAAATTATAAACCAAATAGAAAAACAATTGAGAAAGAGTCAGAAAAAGGCTACCATGACTTACATAACTTGATCTTCAACATAATAACTAAAAATATAGGAATTACATGCTCAAAACAAGAAATAGTGGAAGTCAGAAGGATTGGTAAAAATAATAATAATAACAACAATAGACCAGTCGTGGTAGTACTCAGCAACATAAGGAAAAAAATTGAAATATTAAAAAACAGAAAGGCTCTTGCAGATTCTTCTATATACATTAAACATGATTATCCTATCCAGGTCTTACAAAAACGCAAACAATTGCAAGAAGAGCTAAAGAAAGAACGGGAATCAGGTAAAAAAGTTGCCTTATATTATGATAAAATAATTTACCTAGACAACAAAGAAGGTAATAACACACGTATGCAAAAGAGAAACTTATCACAATCACCAGAACATGTAAATAATACCTCACTCATATCAATAGAAAATAATCAGAATATAAAACCTAGAACAAAGAAAAACAAAAGGAGCAGCATAACTTCCTTTCTTCAAAAAGAACCGAATAACTCAAAGGAATGAAGAATATTTAATGTCCAAAACAGTAAGTGCAACCTCTCTCACCTAAACTTTCCTCCCCCAAGCCGGCTGGTCACCGTGGGGGAGTATGACTACAACCCTCTGATTGGAAAGATCTATAATAATTCACATATCAAAGTATAACAAATATTTACTCTTGTTGGAGGAGGCCTGTACCCGAACAACGGGGGTTCCAAATAATAATAATTCAACCTAAAATACAGTATTATAATATTAAAAGTGAAAGTAGGTACCTACTAAGCAAGAATATTTTTCAAATTAAACAAAACAAACTTAAGCTAGGATAAAACATGTGAATAAATAATAAAAATCTTACTAATTTGTATAACTATTAATAAAATATTTAAAAAGTCATTGATGTAAAAATGTTAATTTAAGAAGTAAAATATATTATGTAAAGATTAAACTGGATCTCAAATTAAAAATTAAAAATATAAATTTTGAAATAAGTACCTAAAATGCATGTAATTTATAATATTTTTTTACAATGAAGTATTTAAAAACTAGATGTTATGTTTAGCATAATAACTAATTAATCATTAAAAATATATATGAACTAACTATTTAAAATGTAAGTAATCTAATGTTTTAAAACAAATAATTACTATTAATAAAATATTTAAAAAAGTCATTGATGTAAAAATGTTAATTTAAGAAATAAAATATATTATGTAAAGATTAAACTGGTTTTCAAATTGAAAATTAATAATGTAAATTTTGAAATAAGTACCCAAAATGCATGTAATTTATAATATTTTTTACAATTAAGTATTTAAAAACTAGATGTTATGTTTAGCATAATATGTTCTCAAATCAATCATCAAAATAAATATGAACTAACTAGGTATTTAAAATGCAAGTAACCTATTGTTTTAAAACAAATAATTACTAGGTACTAATAAAATATTTAAAGTCATTCAATTGATGTAAAAATGTTAATTTATGAAGTAAAATGTATTAAGTATGTAAAGATTAAACTGGATTTCAAATTGAAAATTAATAATGTAAAATTGGAAATAGGTAGGTACCTAAAATGCATGTAATTTATATTTTTTTATAGTAAAGTATTTAAAAACTTGATGTTATGTTTAGCATAATAACTAATCAATCATTAAAAATATAGAATATGAACTAACAATCTAAAATGTAAGTAACCTATTGATTTTTGGAACAAATAAAAGGCTTTATTATTATTATTTATTATTATATGTTACAAAATGAATATATATTCCAAATAGAAACAGATTCGCGGTAGCTCGGTGGTTGAGCTAAAGTTGAAGATCACGGATTCGAATCGCGCCAAAGGAATAAAAAGGTTTTTGTGTTCCTGTATTACTTGTATAATATAATAATGCATTTCTTATTTATATTACAAATGCGAAAGTTTGTATGTGTGGATGTATGTATGTTCAAATTTCATCAAAATCTACTGAACGGATTTTGATGAAATTTTAGTTAATTTACATGCTGGATTAACACAGGCTACTTTTAACTGCAGTACCTAAAATGTACGGTTTCCGCGTTATCTATGTTGATATGGCGTTAACATCATAAAAAAATAATTAATAATTATAACGATATGCCTACCTGTCTACCTACCAGCGGGTTGTCCACTGAATTATAAAAAAACAAAATTCTAGTTTTAGGAATGAGGAAAATATTTTAAATTATATATTTTTCTCGGTAGTAACAATAAAAAGTTTCACAATGTTTGAGTGGTTCGTGAAGAAATATACGTTTTATTACGCATGTCATATATTCTCGGCCCAATGGGCAGCCGTATTAATAATATTATATAACAGCACATTATACTATACCTAAAGGAGACGTCAGAACTAGCATCTGATGAAAAGTTATATTTTAAGCCTAGCCTTTGTCCCAAAATATATTTTTATTTTATATAATATTATATAGGGTTTTTAACTTTTTACACTCTATATAGGCTGTAATAATAATGAGTGATAATACTACTAGTTTATAGAGTTTACTATGAAAGTACCGAGCCGAGAAACAGTTACTTTTTATACGAACGGATGTTTAATTTTAATATTTTTATATACACATGTTATACACATATTTAAGATTTTTATTATATTAATACACAACCATGACCCAGGAACACAGAAAATGTTTTGTTAATTCGGCGGGATTCGAACCCGCGACCTCTCGCTCGAGCACCAACGCGCTCAACCACTGCGCAACTGAGGACGTCTCGTTTTTTACTTTTAGTTAGAGGTTATGAATGGATCTTAAGTAAATAAGTAGGTAAGTAAATATCATTATATTATAATACTTAGGAATTACACATTAGTTTTGAAATAATGAGCTGTGTAAGGTCATACCAAGGGTAATGCGAGTTTAAAATTAGTTTTTGTGCATAAATATTATACCTTATAATACCTACTTCACTACGCAGTTACTAACGTGTATTGTCAACAAAAAATGTACTTGAACTTAGACTCAACCGGTTTTACTCAAATTACGAAGATTTCATGAAAATCTATAATACTTTGTAAGTCCTCATCGCTAAGTCCAACTTGCTCCTGAGAGATAGCGCCTAACCTGGTGTTAAATATTTAACCCAGTGTTGTTTGGCGCCAGTGGGCCTAAAAAAGGTTTGATGTTGTATTTGCCTCTACCTAAAATGATAAAATATAAAGGCATGGTGCCTTACTATAATATATCACTTTCAATAGCGTGTCTAATATTTATTTATTTACAGAACAGAACAACATTTGGTACATTTATAAAAAATAAAAACAAAAAATGGGCTTAAAGATAAAATGAGCCCTAATAAATATTTGTTACTGTTTTTATATTTTTTGTAGTACCACACTCAATTTTCTCGTTTCACGGCTACGAAACCTAGTTTGCAGTCATCGAAATAGAACACATTTAAATTTAGACCTAATTAACATCACAGTAGAGTCGTTATTATAAATGACAAGCGTGATTGATTGCGTGCACACTTGTCAACGTGATCGGTATATATTTTGGACTTCCATATGTTCGGCTCCATTGTGTAACGAACTAAATAAAAACCGCTCCAGCCGGGAATAGCTCCGGTTAAATATTACTGTAAATAATGTACAGTTTACGAGTGTACAATGTCAGGCAGAGCAGAAGTGTTAGTAGGTCAAGCGATACCTCGGCGGGGGTAAATCATGTGACGCGAAATTTGAACTTTTCCAATCTGTGACATTGCCTCCCAAACGATGATTTTAAATAGAATCTACAGAAAATTAATAACATTTTTAAGCTTTAGGGCGTGTTTCTCCAAGCACTTTTAAAGTTATTCCTTCGTTAAATATAATGTTGTTTCTCTCGTAATTCCTATCAATGAATGAGATGGCATGGTATTTTAACAAGCCGTTAACACTATTATGCGTTGTTGAAATAGAGACATAACCTTATAAGTAATTTATGTAGTCTATGTTATCCGGGTTACTATAACGAATCTATCGGCACTTCTTTTATTAAAATGGAATTAGTGATTTATGCGCTACAGTAGAACAAACATACATACATAGTAACCAAAATTATTATGCCATCTACCTTTAAGCACTAGCCGGGTAAAACGCAAGCAAATGACACATTTTGGATGCAGGTATTTTACTAAATGAAAATGTGAATGTAATGGTGTAGTATTTTTATATTAATATAAAATATTAATATAAAATAATTAATATAAAAGTAGTATTTTTATATTAATATAAAAATACTAATGTTAAAATGAACGTCAAAATCCCAAAACATGCTGATCGGCTGCAAAAAACTGCAATTAAAATTTAAGTCTTTTGAGAAATAAGAATTTATTGTTAAAGGATATGTTCAAGGACATACTTAATAGCGTAATTATCTAAAGTGTAATATAATTTTAATGGACTCGACTTGAATTAAAACGAGAATCAGTTTATAAGAATAATGCAATACATAAATGTTATTTCGTAACCAAAACATTGTTACTATGCCGCGCCGTACACAATAGCTCGAACGAGTCTACTGATTTATTTTTACTTCACCACCTTTCGATTTCGGCGTTCATACGAAAACAAACAAACCTTACTCAATGGAATTTAAGATGACATGCATAAATAATCAGCTAAATGTGGGTAGGTAGTTAAATACTACGTGATACACAAATAAACTTTTAAATAAATTAACCTCAATTATTAATATACTTTAGAGTAACATCCATAATGTAAATGTAGGGTATAATTTTTAAATAGTATAAATTTGTACGCAAAAATTAAATTACCTCGTCACAATTCTGAAAATAAACAAAGCATTTTCGTATTTTAATAATTAAAACCCCGGCCGTGACAAGTTTTTCAGCACACACGCGCCTGAAACACGCCAACTATTTGCTGAATTATAAAAGTTAACATCATAATGTCATCGTGTGACAGTAAAAAGTAATAAAAATAGGTGTGACAGCACACCCACGCTTTCAGTCTGCGCTTGTCCTTAATGTGTCTTGTGAGTCGCGTACAGTTACACACAACCTTCGAAATATATTTTTAAAACAATATTTATTGCGAAGAGTTCTGAAACTATTATTTAGTAGGGAGATTTTAGGTACTAGGATTTAAGGGTATGAAAGGCAAAGATGAAATTATTAGTAAATGAAATGAAGTGAAATTACTTAATATTTTTACTTACATGCCACGACCGAAGGAAACGGTATTCAAGCGTTTACGTAACAGTATCTAAATTAAAGTCTGAAAAATATGATTTCCAGAAAATTTTGTCTAAACTGTCACTTTAACATTTTAGAATACGTCGTAAAGTATTAAGTACCTTAATCTAAAGATCCTTCTCTAGAATCAACGTACTTAATACGTTACTAGATATCCTAAAATGTTTAAATGATATTTTAAACTCAATATTCTGAATATTTTTTTTGCGGCATATCTTCACTCATCGATTCATGTCTTCGTCGATTTAATCGATTCATGTCTTCAATTATAACATAAATAATGTTCAAGAACAACGTAAAAGCTATATTTTATCCTGTAATTCCCAGGAGCTGCGAGTTACGAGGGTGAAGCCACGACTACACAGTCCGAGGTATTCCAGGGTAGCAATAGATAGTGTCTTAGAAAAATTCCCTTGACATTTACGAAAGGAATTTCACACTCACTGAACACATAAACGTACAACAATTAATTAGCAAACTATTCCGAGTTAATTATAGATGGGACAGATAAAATATACGAGTGAACGACTAAAATAAACTTTTTAATCTTTCAATCTTGCGTATTCTGGGGTACATAGTTTTGTATAACTCGAAAGTCTGATCTCAAATATTTCAATTAATTTAAGGGTTATAATATAATGTAGGCAGCGACAAATAAATTTTATCATCGTTTATCATCACACACCAAAACAAAATAACGAATTTATTTAGTTCATCAAAAGTTAAAGTGCGTCAGGATTAAAAATAAGTGGATTATTATTAATTCATAATACTTTTTCCACGTAACCGTGACAGAGTCATGCTTCGACACGCATAGCTATTAGCCAGCTCAACTGGCGAGATCCTACCTCACGATACCAGCACCATAAAATTATTCATGATGCCCAAGGGATAGTCGTATGCAAAAGCCATGCTTCGCAAAAATCACCAGCTTAACATATTGGTGTGAAACCAAATGATTAAGGGAAAAAGAGGCTCAAGCATGAATACGCGTCACCATGTCAGACCTCGGCTTCGGCATGAATGGGCAGAATGGTGGACAGTAGAAGCTCAAATAGGAAAAAACGCGGGAGAGCCATCAAAATAGCCAGGGTCAAAATATAAGAGGGCCAGTAGAAATGGCGATTAAACTCTGAAGCAGTCCATCCGCGTGCCATCAGTCGATAAGTCTGCTCAATGCTCATACACGACCTCTGTATCGCAGTGGTTGAGCGCGTTGGTTCAAGCGAAGTAACAAAAAGTTTTCTTAGTTCCTCGGTCATGGATGTGTAATTAATATAGTAAAAATCTATACTAATATTATAAAGCGGAAGAGTTTGTTTGTTTGTTTGTTTAAACGCGCTAATCTTAAGAAGTCCGATTTCAAAAAATCTTTTTTGTTATATATATATATAACTATATATAGAGATAGTCCATTTATAGAGGAAGTCTCTAGGCTATATAACATTACGCTGCGACCAATAGGAGCGAAGCGTCAGCGAGAAATGTTTCAAAAACGGGGAAAATTATTCACATTTAGGGACTTTCGTTGCGTGAGCTGCATAAACGGTTTAAGTCACTCAAAAACCACGCGAACGAAGACGCGGGCACAGCTAGTCTTAAATATGTGTAAAGTATAAAAGTATTAAATATATTTCCGTTGTCTTCGGATACTTAGCACGGGACCAGACTAACATGGTGTAAAACGTCCGTAGTTATTATATTATTATTATTTGCCGGTTGTTCCATATACAAATCCAAGTGTTGGTTGCTAAGCCGCCTGCACTCCAGTACGGCCTACTTAACACGCAGTCAAAATGTCAATGCTGCTAGTCCGCGGTCAAGGCGAACTTCTTTACATGTGAAGATTGCTACTTAAAGTGACCTGTGAGCTCAGTTTTAATTACCATGCCGTGTTCAGACTATATTTCGGACGGACATACATTCAGGTGAATGGGCTTAGCCAACGTGACATCGTTAGACATTTGACGACCTCAGTATCGCAGTGGTTGAGAGCGTCGGAGCTCAAGGTATGAGAGGCCCCAGTAGAAATGGCGACTAAAATCTGAAGCAGTCCATTCGCGTACCATCAGTCTGTTCATGCACGACCTCGGCAGCTCAGTGGTTGAGCGCGTTGTTTCAAGCAAGAGGTCACGGGTTCGATAGCGCCGAAGGAACAAAAAGGTTCATGTCTTCCTGAGTCATGGATGTATCTTTTATTTGTGCATTAATATGATAAAATCTTAAACATGTGTATAATCCCCGTAACATAAGTTCTTCGGATACTTAGCACAGGGCCAGATTGACGTGGTCCATAGATATTATAGTATTATATAGTTACAATAGCTATCTTCGTAATTGAATATATAATACATAACGTTGTATTATAATAATATATAATGTAATATAACGCACGATACATCTCTCGTCTCTACCACACATTTTCGATGTATAACTTTGTCTTCGTAATTAGCGAATGTTAGCTAAACTATCACGCCATTTTATTTAATATCATAAATAGTAACTATCAATTATCAAAAAACATTAATTTTATTTGAAACTCTAGTTTCTTTTCAGCATTACAATATCTAGTACATTTATTTATTTGGTACCTAATTAGACGAAGAAGTTGACAGCTGACAGACCGTCAATCAATCAAACACGTTCGTATTTGAACTGAGTTCCTTGTCTGTCCGAGTTAGCTGATTCCGTCTTTTATTTAATTTGTAGACCAAGCAGGAACATTCTGAAGCTCCGTAAAAGTGAAGATATCGAATGCCAATTGTATTGGCAGTGCTATGGTTCACACTATTATCATTCTATAACATCACTTTTACGGATAATATTCCAGCTTGGCCTACTGTGTGTTCCAAATTTAATCTTTCTCGAAATTCATCAAGTTTATTGACCTTTGTGACAATAATGTGCGTTCAGGCGCCTGAATTTAAAGTCTGTCCTTGATCCTAAGAGAAGCAGATTATAAATAATGATAGCGTAAAGCTTGGCATACGTTCACGTGTACGTAACGACTACGTAACACGTTTTTACGTAAATCGCATATCGCTAAAAAGATCACTCACCTCGTGTACTTGTAAAATATTGAAAATCTAATATTTTGACAACCTCTTTGGTCCAGATGTTAGCCAGGTTAGAATAATATAATCTAAGAATAAAATAATCTTAAAATAATATTTCCATTGTACCTATGGTACACGTAACTACAAGTTCTTTGTAAACTTATCATAGGAATTGATTGACGTAGTTCAAAATTGTACATAGATTATATTATCCAACTAGCTGACCCGTGCCTTCGTTGAGCATACAAACCGTTTAAACCTTCCCTGGCTTCCACGAATATTTGAAGACTAAAAATAGCCGAATCGATTCAACCGTTCTCGAGTTTTAGCGAGACTAACGAACAGCAATTTATTTTTATATATAGATATTATATAGATTAAAGATTAGTTAATAATTTAGGAACAAAACTATGTTTTCAGATATCAGGAATCAGAAATCTAGGTATTCCTAGATAAAGACATTTGAAATATAAGCCGGATAGGAACAAGTTTAAAAAGTAAAAAAATGATGGAGCTTCGTTCTGTTCATTTTGTCGTCGCGAAGTCGAAGATACACTTTTTACTTTATCTAATAAAAAAAAAACTGTAGAATATATTGAAGATGAAATAGGCATCGCCATAAATATGATAAGATGGAGATATGAACAGTCATTTCAGCTTTCTGCAGGTGGTCAATACATTTCATCCAAGTTGCAACTTGCTAGCTTAAAAATTAAAATTAACAAAGATATTTATGGAATGTCAAAAAGCAATATCTTTATCACCGTTTCGCAGATCTTACTCATCGAGAAGATCCGGCGTTAGAAAATCGACAGGGCCACCTTTTACCAAAAAGGATGGATATATTTTTTTTATATTTTCATAAGCTTATAATGTAAAACACAAACTACTTGCACTTTTTCCATTTTTGTGTTCCAAGTTTGTGTTTTACTATAATATAACATGAATTTTCACCAAGAACCTACATTACATTCAATATCATTTATGTTAATAACCTTTCAACCTTATTCCCTGGGTGTGAAATCAATAAAACAATTTATTCTAACAATTGATATAAATTAGCAGTACCACTAGCATGAAATACACCTTAAACGTCACAAAAAACACACGCATGACAGGTATTTTTTAGATCAATCTCTTGGCAATGATCGCATTATGCGAGACGGAACAAAAGGTATTAGAGAATGTGTTCGTAAAAATAAAACACGAAACGGCGGTTCGGTCGCCAACTATCTGTCGCGATGGAAATAGCCACAGTTCGGTCCTAGCAGACAATATGTACTTACACGTCTATTCACAGAAGGAGGGTATCTTTGATCTATCGCTATATATAATCACGTAATTATTCCAAATCTCTACAAATTCACAAGCGTGAAATTGGCGCCGCGCTGCTATGAAGATATTTAAAGTTTCAAATTTTATTGCACAATAGTGACGAAGCCTAGTTTTCCTTTAGAGGAAACAAGGTGTAAAATAAATGAGTGATAATACTTTACAGTGTGTATGTGCCTCCTATGTAGAGTATACTGTGAAAGAACCAGCGCTGACATACTTTTGACTTTCATGTTTCTATGAGAAGTGAACCAACATCATAAATTTTCCCATACAATAAGTAAAAAAGTACCTCTTTCAGCGATGGTAGTTTCACAGTAAACTCTATATATACGGGACGCATACACCCTAAAGTATTATCACTCATTAATATTACAGCCCGTATATTAGAAGGGATGACGGTCTTAAAAAGGTTTATATGAAACCAATAGAAATGGATGGATAAATTGTAAGATTTCCACGCCATAAATGCACGTGGATTATCAAATCTAATCTAAATCTCTTTATATCTATATTCTATAGGTCTAAAAATGAATCACTTTTCGTTAGTCTCGCTAAAACTCGAGAACGGCTGAACCGATTTGGCTATTTTTGGTCTTGAAATATTCGTGGAATTCCAGGGAATGTTCAAAAGGTTTTTTTTTTAATTTTATGCTCAACGAAGTGGGCACGGGTCAGCTAGTTCTAATATAATTTCTCGACAGGTCTCAATTATCACAAAAAATAGAGCACTTCGATTCCATTTACTTTATCAATTTGTTGTGATTTATATTGATCGAATTGGTAACAAGTGACGTTAACAAAATAGCCAGTATCGTGTAATTCAATCAACCGTGTCTGGGACGCGGAAATCCCATTTTTGCGGTTGTCAGGAAGAAGGGTGTCAAGGCATGTCCATTTGTCTCGGCTAAATATACACGTCCGCTAGTATTGGGAGTTTGTTACGAACACAAACTACAGTTTTGGAGGCGTCATTGTAAAAATACGTACGTTACTAACCGGATTTTTGTGCTCTTTCTACCTTTAACTGTCGGATATACCGAAACGATAGTAATATAATATTATCTAGCTGATCCGTGCCCACTTGGTTGAGCATAGAAACAGTTTGCGATGAACCGTTTAAACCTTCCCGGAACTTCCACGAATATTTCAAGACTGAATATAGCCGAATCGGTTCAGCCGTTCTCGAGTTTTAGCGAAACTAACGAACATCTTTATATATAAGATACATATCTTAATATATATAATAATATAATATGTTTCTTTGCATGGGCTCTAAAACTACTGGACTCTCCGTTACAAGATGTAAGCTAGAAACATCGGAGGAAAAGTCGCGGGAAACATCTTATTGTATAATCATTTATTAAGAAAACTTTAAAATATTATTAAAAAAGCACATTTAGGGAAAAACTAACGCGCTTACGCCTCCTTAAACAAGAAGTTAAGAAGCCTTCCCAAAGGCCATAGAGCATCTAAATGACCATTAATCAATCTTGTAGGCTTTTATAATAGTATGTACTTATCATCAAAGACGTACGACATAGTTATCGAAAAGTTAATCTACGAAAAGATAGTCAAACGTACATACGAAATTCCTAATTCACGCAGTAGATTAAACAGACGCGCCAATTACCCTAATGAATTACCAATAATGCGTCAATTTAGGAGGTCAATGTTAATATATTCAGTGTAAATAAATCTCAAAGCAACCGGTTCCTAACTCATAAACATCGCCGCGGGATGTATTACAATAACATTGACTAACCGCTCAGAGGCGGACTATATTCGCACAGGTTGAGGACAGGTTTGTATAGCTACATTATACTTCTATCTAGTATAGAAGTCTATTATTAAGTCTTACAAAACTATTGTTACAAATGGAGCTATTTATCGAGAATTATTTAAAAAGAAATTTTATAAAATATGATTTTTCATATACCAAAAATATATTTCCAAAGCTTTTTGTGCTTTCATGTAGCACATTTGGTAATAAAAATAATGCAATAAAACGAAAATCACCACATTAAAATTACTAAAATCGTTGGAAAAATAGTATAACTATATTTAGCATTGATTTATATTATGATATATTTTGCTAATATGCGTGATATCTTAATATCTTAATTAAGGTTAATTTTATTCATCACTGTTTGAATTTATTGCACAAAACATTTCCAAATGATTGCCAGTCCATGCACATTGCACACACTTCCAATCGCTTAATTAATATCTACTTTTTTTTTAAATCTTTTATTTTATTAAGGCCATACATCATTAAGATTAAGCCGGCCTTATTACCTCCAATTTGTTTCTCTCTATCTCTTTCAATATACAAACGGAAATGGCAACGATGATAAAAAAACTATCGATGTGTCTAAGTGCAAAACAAAAACTCTAAGTACGTTTGTAAATAGAATATCTATAAATAAAAACACTTTCCAAGTTATTCCCAAGCTAATAAACAGAACAGGTTGCGCCACACTCGCTATTTATTTTTGTTGAATCAACACTAATAGAAAAAGGCGGGTTGCCGTGGGAATACGAGAGTACATCCATCAACCACAATCGAAATCGATCAATAATATATTAGAAAACTTCGCAGTGAGACTTTTTTTTATTCACAAGGCATATCTGTCTTGTGATATCATTTTTAGATCTTTGCAATAAAACATAGAACTCTTTGTATTGTGACGTACTTTATTTAGAGAGAAAATATCCCTTTTTCTATGTAAATCATAATAATTCCAGATATTTATCTTAAAGCCAATATAATGTGATTAAAAATAGGTTGTGTAAATTTTTGAAAATTAATATAAATTTTCAGGGAAAATTGTATTTACTTTAGGGACTTCATCCAAAAATTGGGTGCGCTATATTTGCCTATTGTCTTATAATCTGGAATATCGTATATATATTTTTTTTACAAAACGCACAATATTAGTTTCCTATTGTAATTACGTCTCTACATTTTTCATTAAAATTTCCACGCAAGCGAATGCGCTTGAGTCGATTTAAAACTATCAGTAAATAAATTTCAATAAATTAGCGCGTATCGTTAAGTATTGATACACTATAATTGACTGGGCAATAAAAATTATCTAGTTCGTATGTAGAGTAAGGACAAAAGTAAGGCCTTTAAGTCACTCACAACTTTTATTCTTCATTTAAATTAAGAACAATCTTATGAAACACTAAGCAAGTAATTTATATATTCTTTAAATATAATTTCAAGGCTAGCTCTACCATACAAAAAATAGAGCTTATTTTTTATTAAATATAACTCTCGAAATAATCCACAATGCAAGTGCAAAGACCCGCAATAAATTCTGTGAATTGTGCTCCAATAAAATACAATAAAAAGTAATTTTGATCAAAGCTTTAAAGTTTTCAAAGTACCCTCCTAAATTAATTCCAAACGTTACGACCGTAAATATCACGCGATAAACAAAAAACAAAATGTATAAAAACGTGTACAATAATTGTAACATCAATTCATATCAGGTGCGCCGCTTTTTTGAAAACCATTTATTATTAAAACTAATGAAAGTCAAATAAATGTTTCCACAATTTTACAAATTGTATGAAACATGCGAACTGAAAATGCATCAATCTTACCGGCTGTAAAATTACGAAGAAAATTTGCATGACTTTAGCGCTGCACGGCTTTTCAGTAGATGAATGAAAAAGAAATACATTTGTGAATATACTGTTAGATACAAACACTACAGTTTCATTTCAAATATATTAAATTTCAAAATGAATATGTACTCACTTTTTACAGAAGAATATAAATCCGTCAAGACGTTTCAGTTTCAGGAGAAGATAAGTTGCTAAATATCACAAATACACAGAACCACGTTCTGTATAACATACACAAATATTCCTCACTAGTGTTCAAACTAAAGCGACAAGTTGAAATGAAGAAAAATAAATACGTAAATTTTCGCGGGAAATATGTAGAGCGGAGACACGTCCCACTCGCGTCGCGGTCAAAAAGCAACTGAGGGACACAGCCGAGTTCACCTGCAATGCGTGCGCTGGTCGGCGGGAGAGGGACGGGGCTACGCGACATACACGCGGAGAGACAGAGAGAGGAGATACACACGTGGTCGCCCCCCCTGGGGTACAGTCCGCCGGTTTCAGGAAGGGGCGCGTTATTACAAAGCTGCGAATGAAAGGTATTCGGCGTTATGAAGCGGAGGACAATGGGCTCAGTTGGGGCCTTTTGTTGACGTTGGAAATTCGACGCGACATTTCACTAAACAATATCTATTTTTGTTAATGGAAATTCAGCTAAAAGAGATTTCGCTAAAGCAAATTGTTTACCCGTCGCTAACTTTATTTATTGTGACTACATGTTTTACGCGACTTCGTTCGCGCAAATTGGAAATTCAGACTAAAACGAACATTCTAGGATAGAAAATGCCTGTGTGTTAATCTAGAGTCTACACTAATACCATACTAAACATAAAAATCCGTTCTTGCGTGATAGAGAAACAAATATCAATTTATCTTGCAAACTTTTATGTTTGTTTTTCCGCAAGTTACATATATTTCATTAGGTACTAACACATCGTTTATTATATAGCAATATTAAAACGGAATAATAACAATTAAAATTTAATAATCCACTTAAAATATAACAAACATATCGTGTACGAGGTAAATAAAATTATAATTGATGACATCATACAAGCCCTGCATCCTGTGCATAATTAGCAATAAAGATAACTAACTATGATACGATGTTTAACAAACACTCATCACGACAGACTTCTGTGGCTACCGTGATGTAATGTTCTTGAGAGGTTTTTATAATCAGTTTATTATAGGAATTAGGTATATTAATTTGTAGGCTCGGAGCAAATATGTGAAGTGAAGACAGAAATTTGTCAAGCAGAGCAGTTTTCACGGCGTTTTCGTCCAGACATGCCACGGTTAAAACATGTACAAGGTCAGGCGTAGTTTCACTACATGAGTGTGTGTGTATGTATGTGAGTGTGACACGGACATAAACAGCTATATAAGCGGGGTATAAAACCAAAATCCGCTATAATGCTTTGGGACCAAATTTGAGTTAGTAGCATCGTTGGAAACCTCGTAAAAATTGCTTTAAAATGCTTGTTTCATACCAAAACCCGCTAAAACATACTGAAATCTGCCCACCAAAAATAGATTCAAAATCAAAAGCCTCTATAACATTGCATACCAGTATCAAATCCGATTAAGCTTAAACGTTTTTTGTATCCTGTGATATTTTTGAAAAGTACGTTTTAGTGGGTTTTGATACTACCTATACCCGTCATATATGCGTAGTTTGAGCGGCTTAAAAGCGTGGTTCGCGTAACTCTATCTTATTTATTTTTTTAAATATTATTAGGGATGATACTACTGATAAGCGATCTCGATAATATAAATTAAGGTTCGACAAAACCAAAACTTCTAGCCTAGTATTTTCGGTAATATAATAAACGCCTGGTGCACAGTCTACTTACAAGTGTCACATTACAGATAGCTAATTTACAGGTTTTGTGTCGTATATTAAGAGCAGCGTCAAAACGAACATAAAATGAATCAGACACAAAATAAAGTCACGGTTATTATAAGGAAAGAATAACATCACTTAATGATTTAAACATCACGTAAGTACGTAATATTTCTAGTGGTAACAGTCATAAATAAGCCCATAATCGTGCAGTTATATACAGCAATGACGTAGCGCTCTGTAGACGTAGAGTACTGTACCTTGTATTGAAAATAATGTATTTATCTGTGATTATTATAATATAATAATTAGATATAAATATAAAACAGAAGAATAAATACCATGTAATATTGTATTACTCAAAACAATGCTATTTAAAAAGAGGTTCAATAAAATATAAAAGCCGTGTTAATTATTTTTTCAGTTGCTAAAATGTGTGCATTCAATAAACGAATTAGTAAATTTACTGAGTCTAAAAATGTTGCTAATAGTAAATCGTGCAAAACTGATATTAAGCAACATTTTTGACCCAGATCTCTATAGCTTTTAAAGAGCTCTCTTGCCAAAGAATGCAGAAATATCTACTGCCACCAAATGAACTCATTAATCGTTACCAAAAATTTAAACATAATTGAAACGATTGTTGACGGCAATGTTCATTATAGTAACTTTAAAAAGCTATTTTATCCGATAAATCGGGAACATAATCGTGCCAATTAAAATTATCTAGGTCGCTGTAATAACGCCATTAAAATAAACACTTACATCATTTAAAACAATTGAATGGCAACAACTGTTGATGCTCAACAGAGTTGGAATAAATATTACAACGCTACATGTAACAGACTACAAACGAGATAAAATTCATAGATTGTCCTTACATTAACTTTTTAAATACACTACTGTATACTTACTAATAGAGTTGATAAAAATGAAATTCGAAAAGTTGTCGTCTATGGAATCACATGATGACATAATAACTGTAGATGTAGCATACGTGTGATGACATAGTGATAAACTTCCTGTAATCAGGTAATATTATGTACATGAGGTCACTAAAGATATATTATTCATAAAAAATATTGTTGTAATAATAATAATTATAACTGCACCTGGATATTTCCAATGAGTAATATTCTTCACACAGTTAAATGACAATAGTAGCTTGTAAAATAATAATACCTATTATTAAATAACTTAATGTAAAAAAGTTACATACAGAAACCAAGCCAAGTCGGACTCTTACATCGAGGATTCCGTATAAACATGACATTTTGATTTTGTTTGATGAGCATTCATGAGGGAAACTGTAGTAAAGGTAAAAAATTAAGAAAAAAATATTATATGATAAAACCAAAATTTACGGTTTCTACATTTTTTCTATTACGAGTATCAGTACTATAAAACATTGCGCGACATCGGCCTATCTTTATTTTGGGTCAAGGAGTCTTATTTTTTTACAGATTCGTGGGATAGTAGTAAAAAAATTATAGTAGTGAAAAAAAAAACGGAAACCTTATACGATCACTTTTTTGTCCGTCTGTCTATCTATCTTTCTGGTTAAAACTATTGTGATTTTATTTATTTATTATTTATTTATTTATATGATCACTTTTTTGTCAGTCTGTCTATCTATCAAGACCATTTTTCTCAGTTGAAAAATATACAAAATACTTCTGAGTAGAGGACAAAAAGAATACTCAGAAGTATTTAGTATATTTTACAATAATTGAGAAAAATGGTCTTGATAGATAGACAGACTGACAAAAAAGTGATCATATAAATAAATAAATAATAAATAAATAAAATCACAATAGTTTTAACCAGAAAGTGAAGACTTCTCTGTAGCAGTGAATGAAGAACTCATTTAAACCGAACAAAGTGTGACACAGATTTTGATCTTCGCATCCATTTTAGTATGGCAATCGATGATAAGTCATTCCGATCGACCAAAAACGAAAAATTCAATATTACGAGCACAAGTGCATCAAGTAGTTTCCGGAACAATGGAGTCCACTTTATAATATTATTATGATTCAGCTTCAACAATAGGTAATAACATTTTCGTTTGCTAATTGGTAGATTCAGAACCTCTCATAATTATTAGTCTTTGAAACAATGTGTTTACGCAACTCGTGGCTTCATGGAACACTGATTTTTTCTTCTCAAAGTCAAATTCAATGTCAGCATACTAATTCTATATTACTTTATGTTCTATGCTACCATCGTTTTTTACTTCCTTTGTATTTCCATTTTTTACCTGACTTCGGCGAATCTAAAATGCAGGGTAATGATTATGGCTGCATATGTAATGTATGTTTGTTGTATCGTAGCGTCTACTAGTCCGATTTTAATAAATGAAGTGTATTAAATTCGTAATAATGGCGCGGGTAACACAGCTTTATAATTTTTAGCTACTACAAAAATGTATCCTTACTCTTTACTATTAATTCATAGCGATTGAAATTACTTTTTTTTAAATTTATTTAAGAATTATGTTAAAGAATAAATAGATAAAAAATTAAAAACTTAATCTACACAGTATAACATAAGCCATTACTACATTTTCCTCACACTGCTAAATGCTAGTCGATGTAAAGTGAATACCAACAAGAGCAACATTGTACAGCAAAGTTGCTGTGAAATATTTATGTACGAGAATTATATGATTATGTAAGCTTTACTCAAATTAATAGAAAATTTGATTCAAGAACATTAATTTTAACATGTTACAAATGTACAAAGTTAGTTAAAAATTAATGTCAGTAATTAAAAGCTTGTTAAAATTTACAAGGTTTTATTTTCTGTCATTGCAATCGAGTAGAAAATTCACATGTATATTTTGTAGGTCTTTTTAAATTAATTTCATAAATAAAGTAAAATATAGTACACTATAACAAATTATAGAAAAACATTTCTACGATTGGCTTGACGAGGAATTGATCAATCACTATGCTCGTGCTGATTCTGTGGAAACGTAGCGTAGGTTTCGAGCATAGTAATTGGTCAATTCGGGCACCGCAAGCTCCTCTCCGCCCCGCTCCGCGTCAGTGGAAACGCAGCCTAAGATGACATGTAGCTGATCCTGGAGCTGGAAGGTGCCCACAGGAACTCCACAACAAAACGACACAACCCCATCGAGTTTGGGCTCGGGTAGTAGTATTCAGAGCCTGACAATAAAGATATACCTACTCTTGTTCTAAAAAAAATTATTAGTAAAGATTTGTTTTTGGATAATTAAAAATACACTCATGCTGTGTAGATAGAATAATGAACAAAGCAATTAGAGAATCCACTACTGGGTATAGTTTTTAAAACCAAAGTCGGCAATTTTAATAATTTATACTATAATAATAATTCTAATAATATTGCTGATAATTTCGTTTACGTTTCGTTTAACTATAAAACTTTTCAAACAAAATGTGGATAGTTATTACTGCGAACGAACTGTAAATATTGAGCTGATGTTTATGTAGGCAAGCCATCCACTAGAAGTTGGGTAACAGTATTTATCTATTCAAGGTACTTTGAGTGCTAAAGGTAAAACACACTAAAATATTACTTTTGCTCCTCAGGCCGAGGTCAGGGTATTTATTAGTTAGGTATTTAGTTGTAACACTAGAAATTGAAATGTTCAGTTTCGGATAGGAGCGAGAAGATTGCAGTGACTCGCAGGAACATTGGAACACAACATATTTTTTGCCTATGTAATGAAGTTTACACAGTATATATGTCGCACTCATCTGGTTGAATCAGCTTATTTGATTGAATGACTAGCGCGGTCATTTAATGGCGTCAAACAGCTCGTACAGATAGCAATGTCTTGATATGTTTTTTGATTAATCTACTTTAATGTGCGTTATAATGTACACATTCGGCAATTTTGAAGTTTAATAATAAAATAAAAAAAGGCTGTTCTAGTCTCGGATTCATTGAATTTGTTGGTAAAAATATAATTCAATGAACGCGCTAGTCATTCAATCAAATAGCAGATTCAACCAGATGACTGCGACATATACAAATAATTTGTACTTTTTCCACTAGGTATATTAGATAATTAACATACAATAATATATTAAAATACACGACCCGTTCTGACTGTCATCATTAAATCTCAATTATTACTGTGTAACATGAGTTTCCAAAAACCTACAGTCCATTCAATAAAATAATATGTGAAGAAGTTTAGGCGAAAAAACTGTGAAAATCAGAAAATACATGGTGATAATACACGCCAGGAATCACAATCACAGATTTAAACAAAAAATATTTAATGGCACTAAAATATCAGCTCAGATTTAAAAATTATAGCAGACCTTAACGGGTGTAAAAAGAACAGTCCCTATAACTTTGGGATATGATTCTACTACCTTTTCTCATTCTAGAATCTTTTTTTTTACAAAAAAAAAAAAAATATTGCTTTTTCTCTATTCTTCCGACAAAAAAATAAGATATAAATGTACCCTGATTCAAGATCCCATCACTATTATTGCTTACGAAGTTCGAAAACAAAATGTATGAGATTTGACATAAGCTTAGCTAAGCGACATCCGAATTCGCTTGTCATTTAGCTAACCTTAATGCAAATCTCATATATTTAAGTTTTAAGAACTTCGTAAATAATAATAGCGGTGGCATCCTGATTAAGGGCCCCGTAGCCCAAGCACACGTATTCGTGACGTTATCGAATGTCAATCATAAGGGCACGGTCATAAAAATTTAAGACATGAATGGATGAAGGTATATAGGTATATGTCGCAAAAAAAAATACCTAGAAATTTGAATTTAAACTGTCACTTTAAAATCTTAGGATATCTGATAATGTTTTAAGTACATTTATTCTAAATACGGATCTTTAGATTAATGTAGGTACTCGATAGGTTACGAAATATTTTAAAATGTTAAAGTGACAAGTGAAATCAGAATTTTGCTACATATTACCTTTATCCACTCATGTCTTAAATTATCATACAATTCTATTCTAACCTCTAAATTTCCAGAGGGAGTGCGTAATTTTTTAAGATGTTATGCCACTTTAACGTGTTAATCAATAGATTAATCGGTGGTAATCATAAACATGCCATTACATTCGTATCTTTATGTGGATTATAAAGTGTCATAAATGCTTAACTAGAACGATAAAATGATAAAAATATAGGGGCATAAACGTACTGTAAAAACGTGTGCCCATTTTGTTGATATGGTACGTTCAGCATCAGTAGCATGTGTGTTCACTAATCATGTTATTTACCAGAATCGTAATCATGCACTTAAAACTATTTAATGATGTGATAGTCAAGTAACTATTTGTAGTTACACGCCTAAGTTGGGCTTAGCACTAGCAACTGACAGCAACGGTTTCGTAACTTACCGAATTTAAATCGTATGTAAAATCCTCACAGCGCCTTTATTAGCATTTTTACGATTACGTTGTTGTGAATTGTTAATGCTAAGCCCTCTGAGTGTTGTTACATAGATAGTTACGATATTTTTGAACAACAGGAATAATTTCTTCTGTCGTTACATACTAAATGATTTTTTTGATTGCGATATACTTTATCTCTTCAATTATCGGCACCCAAATAAATGTTTTATCGATGTCTATAAAACAATAGAAAAACATTCTGTTGACTGAAATTATATGTACAGTAATAGAGTTACATTATTGTTAATCAAACTCGTATACTTAAACAACCTTAAATTGACGTCTATCGTACAAACAGGTAATAATTTAAACAAAATAAACATTTTTAGCCCTGAATTGCAAGCGAACTGATGATGTTGAATTACAGCTAAGTTTTTTTTTACTATTACTTAAAGAGGTTTTTGCCATACAAGGCATGTCAGCCCCATCATATCTTATAACTAGCTGTGCCCGCGACTTCGTTCGCGTGGTTTTTGAATGACTTAAACCGTTTATGTAGCGCACACTTAGAAAGTCCCCAAATATAATTAATTTTTCCCGTTTTAGCAACATTTCCCACTGACGCTTCGCTCCTACTGGTCACAGCGTCATGTTATATAGCCTAAAGCCTTCCTCTATAAATGGACTATCCAACACAAAAATAATTTTTCAAATTGGACCAGTAGTTCCTGAGATTAGCGCGTTTAAAAAAACAAACAAACTCTTCCGTTTTATAATATTAGTATCTTATAATAAAAATATTAACAAATAATTTTGAATAAAATTTTTCTGCTTCACTCGCAGATAAATTCAGAATGCTCATGTATAAATAGTAATCAAATCTATTAATTTGAAATATACTAAAAAACTACTTTCTTCGTCGGCACCTTTCACACAATCCATAATAGCTATGAATCTCCAATACTAGATCAAAATTCCATTACTCGGTTTGTTAGCTACGATGCCAAAGACAGACACACAGACGCGTTTTGTCGGGGGTCAACAAGTAATTACTTGTAACATATTCGAGGTAACATTTCAAAAGAGAAGTACATTATACAACACTCAATGCATTCCTGACCAGCAGTGATTAGAGTTTATACAAAGAAATGAATAGGAGCAAAGGTCGCATCGAACTGTTCAACGTCTTAAAATGTAATTTAATGTTCAATTATTAATACACTGTACATCTGTATTACTAACTTATAAATACTTTAGATTGTATGTTTCTTTGAGTCATCTATACAGGGTGTAAAAAGAACAGGGGGCCTACTCGAGATGCCATCGCTAATAATTATCGCTTACAAAGTTCGATAACAAAATGTATGGGATGTGACATAAGGTACGCTAAATGACATACCAAATCGCGATCATTTAGCGTAGCTTATGTCAAATTCCATACATTTTGTTATCGAACTTTGTAAGCGACAATTAGCGATGGCATCTCGAGTAGGCCCCCAGTCACTGTAAGTTTGGAAGATAATTATATAACCTTTTGTCATAATTTTTTTACTAATATATTTTTAGAGAGCGGAGATGAGAATGTTGAGATGGATGTGTGGTGTGACAAGAATGGACAGGATTAGGAACGAATGTATTAGAGGAAGTTTAAAAGTAGCAGCTGTGACTGAAAAGTTGAGGAATAAAAGGTTGTCGTGGTATGGACACGTAATGAGGAGGGATGAAAGCTACATTGGAAGGAAGGTCATGGCTATGGACGTGGAAGGATACAAGGGTCGAGGTAGACCAAAAAAGGTTTGGATGGACTGTGTGGAGAAAGATATGCGTGATAAGGATGTGTGTGCTGAGATGACGAATAATAGAGATGAATGGAAGCGAAAAACATGTTGTGCCGACCCCATCTAGAGTGGGATAAGGGCAGGATAAAAAAAAAAAAAAATATTGAACTCATATCCCAAACTTTAGTGAGTGCTCTTTTTACACCCCGTATATACATGAAACAATAACTTCAGGTACAGTTTTACAAGACTTGTGCGATCAGAGTATTGTAAAATTTGGCACACTTATAGTTTATGCAGTGAAATTTTGCCGAATGCTAATATATGTTGTCACGTTGCATAATAATTTTTTTACAGTACGTTTCATACAATCGTCAATAGCCGGGTGGCTAGTCGGTTGGCAGAAGGCGAAGATAGGGGGTTCAACCCCCACTACATCGCCTGGGTACGTACGGATTGGTTTGGGGACAGCTGCGATGGTATACTATTATTACGCTAGATTCCATAGACAACACCTATTTTTATATAGTCTACTTGAGAGACAAAAGAACACAAAAAAAGTCAAATTTAAAATTTAAATTTGTTCTAATTTTTAACACAGGCCTCTAGATTAGTTTAAAAGTTATCTCATATAATATCTTCAAACTTTACATTCACTGTAAAAAAGTTTTTGTTAAATAAAACAAAAAAGCTGAATTTGTTTGTCTAAATTACTTTATAAATAAACATATTCTATTTAGACTTTTTAATTCACAATAACTTACGTAGATATCTTCTTATCTTATTCTCTTTTAAACGAACACGAGCTTTATATTATATAAGGGAATATAAAAGCACAAGAATTTTAGACGTCATCAAAAATAATTAATGTAATAATATTTAACGTTTCAAAAGAAAACAATATTTTTTTAAATATAATAAATATTTTGCAATTGTGTATGCATAAGATATAATGAATCCTGCAAGTTACAAAATTGTTGTCATGTAACAATTTATGAAAATATTTGCATATTTTACTTGAATATAAATATGAATTTTCACAATATTTTCATACTATATATACATAATATATACAGGGTTCGTAAATTGCCACATAACTTTTTTGCGACAAATCGCCTTCATCCATTCATGTTTTCAATTATAATCGACTATCTTAGATGTTACAGAAGATGAAAATTATAAATATAATAACCATCCAGATTACTAATGACTGTTGCTATCTTTGTCTGTCAAGTGATTTCCAACGTATCAGAGGAAGACAGCAACATTAAAGCTAATCATGTAATAATTTTATTAGTAAGCCGGCCGACAGTGAATTATTTGCTTATTGTTACTAACCCATCTGTGAAGTCCATCACTATTGACGGGCCGAAACATATTTTGGCAAGCGGCGCGACGGGCCAACCCCAACACAAGGGCCAAGGCTTGTGAGGACTAGACGCCATAAGCTCCTTACTGCGACACGCTTGAAATAATAACGAGATAAATACAAGCCAAGTGGAATGACAGCAGCGATTTATCAGTTCATTGTTCGTTAACCCCTTTATAACATTAGGTACATAGAAAACCTAGATGTCTATAATAATATCTTTCATTACATCATATACTCGTACACATAGGATTTCGTTGTAGGATAGTATTTCCGCGGAACGGAGCGGATTTTATTTTGATGATGATTTGATGTGACTTTTTGGCAATCTTTGATCGTGATTTGTCGCGTTATGGTAAGTAATTTATATGAGGTGCCAAAACAAAAAATGCTCTACGCGTCATTCTGTTCACACTATATTCGGCTTTATATGAACTTATTATGAATTACCCAAGAAAAACTACTATTTTATTATACAAAAAAAAAGTTTGTTATTACAGAAATGATAATAGCGAATTCACAGCTGGAATGTGGGTCAAAACCGGCGTGTTGTTACGAAGTTAATAAAGAATCGGTGCACTCTGCCCTTGCATTGTGAGCTAACAATGGGCCCGATATCGGAACGGAATAGTAATAAGTTGTAAACACAGCGCAGTGTAGGTCGACGATCTTAGATTGCAGTTATTAATAACTAGATGTTCTGCGACTTCACACGCAAGAAAGGGAGCCGTTCAATTTGCCTGAAAATTGGCTATATCCTAACGAACGTACTTAAAAATCGTCTCTTCCACGCATGCGACACTACGCATGAGTTATTTCATATACACAAGAGTATTCTCTCTTCCGTCTTGCAAACCTGTGGGTCAGTAGAGCGACTGGCGATAGATCAGGCGCAGGCTGGTCTGTTTACACGCCCATCCGATGCATGGATCATGGTGTCAGATCAGCCTGAATTATCCTGGCCTGACTTAGGTCAATTTTATTTATTGTTTCATCAGGAATCAAACCCACAACCCCCGTGTTAGGAGAGAAGCTCTAAACCACGTTTTCGCAGAGGCAACAACTAGTTATCACCATCAATATCAGCCTATTCTGTAAGTAGGTCTTCCCCAACAAGCGCCATAATAATCTACTTTAAATTTTATCAAAATTGGTCCAAAATTCTCGAAGTCTATTTACAAATAGATTAATCTTTCCCCATTATACTTTTAGTAGTATAGTAGACTAGAATAGAAAGTTCTTTATCTGAACATAAAAGAAACACAAAAATCATATCTATACTGAATAGACAAACAGTATTGTGTATCAACATAAACTTGTAAGAGAAATGTAACTAGATGTAAAGTTTACATTTTATTTTATCACCGAACTCAACACAAAATATTATACAGGCAAAAAGACGTTTCAACAATTCACAATAAAATATGACAGATAATTCTTTATGGCAATGATAACATAGTTGCTGAAAGGGCTAACAAAAAGCAATTTCTGAGGATTAAGATTATATCACGTGTAATTGTCCCCGAGTTGTTGCAAGTGACACGGGTGTGAGGAGGAAGTGCGTCTGGCTTCACACCCTCATGCCTCACGATAACGAGTTATGAGGAAACACAATGGCCATTTTCCCTAGAACCTATTACAAGCTCTTAATTCCAGCCAGTGTACGCCATACAACATGGCTGCCTGGAATTTTCGTATTTACGATCGCTTATTGACAACCAGTGAGCAGTCACGTGACACTTGGCTTGCTTCCGAATGTTACTTTCAGACAAATAAACTAAGGTTGATCCATTCAGAATATCATGTGGTTGTAATATGAAAAAGAACAAGGCAGTTTAAGGCCGTATTATTGAATTGCCTGGAACCAGGCTGGTATTGTAAAAGATCATAATACGGCCCCTGGCGCCTTACTCTTTCGATTCGATTTTGATTCAGATTCGATCGTGCCGCGTACTACCGAAGACATTAACTTTTGTTTATTTTGATTCTCAGTCGATTGATATGGTCGGGAGTACAAAAAGTTACGATCTAACGCTTTCTTTATTCTGGTTAGTTTCAAAGTAATCCACCAAATAAATTACCAAAAGCCGTTGAGATCGAACTGATTCGATTCTCGATTGTGTCGGAAGTAAGCCTGCTGGTTCTTCCTCGGAAAATGCCGATTGACTATAATATTTTTTATGAATATCTATGTAGTCCCTATTTTCCTTTTTTCATTAATTATTATTTAAAGAGATATGGATAAAGAAATCGCAGTAAGGAACCTTAGACTTGGCACGACTCTAGATTTCATTACTTTTTTGGAGATAAACATGCAGCTCCATCGAGACTTAGCTAGTTTTTACCCGACTTCGGCGAAGCCAAAAGGAAGGGTAATGATTTTGGCAGTCTATGTATGTATGTATGTATGTATGTTTGTATGTATGTATGTATGTTCCCTCGTAGCGGCTAAACTACTGGTCCGATTTTAATAAATGAGGTATCAATCGATTGGTAATGATGCCGCGTAACATAGGGTATAAATTTTTTCGAAAAATTTTGGATTTTGAAAATTATACCTCAAAAACTATCTCCAAAAAAATTTAAATTAAGATAATTGCCTCGTGTTTGGTATCAAAAGATAGGTCTTGGCAAGCAAATTACGAATATGTATTTGAATATTTTATTTATTGTTAAATTTCATTGTTAAATTCAAAATAACGTTTAAAATGCGGTTGTATAAGTAGTATCTAGGAGTTGTTTAGTTACTTTCTATGCGTTAATTGAACGTTAGTTTAGTAAAAATATAATGTTATATTTGATGTGGAAACAGAAAAATATAAAATAAAATAAAAGTTTAAAAACTATAACCCGACTTCGTAAAAAACTGGTCTAAAAAGGCTGAAACAAGAAAAAATCCAATTTAAAATCCAGAAATGCATAGGTACAAAAATGGTCAAGCTAGAGCCGAGGTCGGACCCGCTAGCTCATAATATTCGTCTGCTGTTGCAATTATATTCAATCCCAAAAGCGGGTCCGACCTCGGCTCTAGCTTGACCATTTTTGTACCTATGCATTTCTGGATTTTAAATTGGATTTTTTCTTGTTTATTGAATGTTTTTGGTAGGATTATTATTATTGAATAAAGTAAGCCCGGATACTTCTGATCCCGAAAAGTACAACGTTTCTGTGGTATAATGTTTTTACGCGAGCGGAAAAGTCTTTGAACATAAAAAGATCATTTAATGATTTAATAATAATAATTTAATGTTGCAAAATGTAATTTCACAGGTTTAATTAGTTTTTACATAAATATCTAGTAGATATGACTTACCTAATAATTAAATGTATCTCACTAAATGGCTGATTCTAATTGGCTGTTTACCTGAAACAATGAAATTAAATTAGTTTTACATTTTGTTGAAGTCGATAATAATAATGAACTAGGTTATAAAATTTTGGTTTATCAGCTGACATCCTTGAAAATTTTAATGTCTATAATTTAACTTGGCTAGTAACAGTACGGGTGGATGGGTATTGAGTTGAGTAGGTTTGTTTGAGTATCATTACATTTACATAGTAATAAGTAGGTACACAAAGTAGATATATAACAGAGACACGACCTAGTACTAGAAAATGATATCACCATTATACTGGCAATTCGACTGGCAAAGGGTGAAGTCCAGGCACATTCCGGAAACCGCCATCTAGCGCCACTATTGGAAAATTCTAATTACTAATTTCGTTTCGTATCTTCTTCTTAATTAAGGAGTGGAATTTAGCTTAAAAAGATAAGCATAACATATGCTTAAAAATATGCTTATCTTTATTTTAATGTCAATATTTGTACTTAATTTGGCAAATTTACATTTTGTAATTTACAAACGTTAATAGTAGTGACATCTATTGCAATTTTTTTGTACTAAAGATATATTGCATGGGATGGTTGGCCATGGTAGGTACAATTTTGCACGACACATAGCTGACTAATTGTCTAGTGGAATGAATTTAAAGAATATATTCGCAAACGATCAAAGATATTTCTAATAATTTATGTGCCCTAAACCTATTTTATCATATTTTCAATGTATTATAAAGAAACAAATAAATGAGACCAATAAATAAGGTAAGTGATTAGAAGCATTAAGAACGTTTAGTCCATATATAGTCCAATTTCACCAAATAAGGTAAGTGATTAGAAGCAATAAGAACATCCCGATTTCACCAACGCTTCGTTTACGGCTTGGTAAAATACCATGCCTTCTCATTCATTGACAGGAAATACGAAAGGGATAACATATTTAATGAATGATTTAACAAACACTGTTTAGCGAAACTGGATCTTAGGCTGTTTAATTTAATACCTAAATAAAAATATTCCATATTGCATATAAAATAAAATCACAATACTACTTTAAAAAAACCGACTGAAAAACTATATGTAAAATTTTAAGAATTCCACCAATAACGCAAGGATACCTGAAGACTATAGGACCACCTGGAAAGTATACCCCAACAAACAAAAAAATAATTTTGAAAGTCGGTCCAGGCGTCTTTGAGTAATCGGTGAACATACAAAAAAACCGACGAATTCAGAACCTCTCCTTTTTTACGAAGTCGGTTTAAAAACTCTATACGAATATTATGTTGAAACAGAGAACACCTTAAAAGAAAGTCACCTTATGAAGTTCGAACACGGTACAAATAATTGAAAAGTGTCACGTGACGTGATTGGCGTTGTAATTACACGAGTGACGTGACGGAGTGACGGGACCCGAACTGGGGGTGATGATGTAACGCCGTTTATAACATGTCGCGAGGGTAGGACTCGCAGCGGTGATTTAAATTAAGAATCTCAAACTTTTATATGGCAAGAAGTCTTGCAAGAAAAAGGCTTATTAGTAGAAAAACTGCGTTGGCAAGAAAAATATTACGTAGGCTCGATATCGATGAAGCAAGTTCATCGTAATATTATTGATTAGCTGTCCCCGCGACTTCGTTATTTGAGTGACTTACACCGTTTATGCAGCGCACGCAACGAAAGTCCCCAAATTTGAATAATTTTCCCCGTTTTTGCAACATTTCTCACTGACGCTTCGCTCCTATTGGTCGCAGCGTGATGTTATATAGCCTAAAGCCTTCCTCTATAAATGAACTATGCACCAAAAAAATAGATTTTCAAATCGGTCCAGTAGTTCCTGAGATTAGCGCGTTTAAACAAGCAAACAAACAAACAATCAAGCAAACTCTTCCGCTTTATAATATTAGTATAGATAAAGGCAAAAGGGGTAAATTTACAAAAAATAGGTAGGGTAAAAAAGAGCGGTGGCCCGGGTGGTAACAGTTCGAAGTCATAGTTAATGGAATCAGGCGTCACTTTGCGGAAATCCATAGCATACAATTTAAATAGGCATGCGTTTGATGCACCTCCCTCAAGAGGGAGTTGCATCAAACGCATGCCTATGCGTACACTCACTCATCTGCTTGCAGGTTGTGGTTATAATTGTTTCGCGGGATATTGCTAGATATAATATATTTAAATTGTAAGTTCGAAGTCACTCGAGTTAAATTGTCCGAAGAATGCATGTGAGTACTAAAAAAACACATTTCAATTCGATACATTTTTATACGAATGTAACCTACGTAGAATGAGGTAGCGAGAAACAGGCAAGACAGTGGCCCTAGGGGCACGAGGCAATGGTTCGAGTAAACGTCATTTCGATTGTGAACTTCGCAGAATACATGTGTTACGTTCTAAAAAGTCTTCAATTCGATTCGTTTTTATACGAATGTAAGCTTGCATTATCATTGAGCCTTTTTGTTAACTTTCCGAAAATAGCTTGTTATGTTTCATTTGGAAATAGGTAAAATATGGTCACATTTTATTCGTATACCTAGCATAACCATAATTTTCGCTGAGTCATAGACACATTATCTGTCTAAGGGCCGATTTTTCAATCGTCAGATAACTTTTATCTAAGGAATAAATATGTGACTTTGGCAGATTTTGTATGGAACAAATGTCAAAGTCACATGTTTATTCAACAGATAAAAGTTATCTGACGATTGAAAAATCGGCCCTTAAACAGGAAAAGTGTTTGCAGTAATACCGGCTGAATAATGTTAATATCTTAATTCCCCTTGGTTTGAGATACGTACGTTATCCAAAAAGTCACTGCTACAGCAGCAAAACATTGCATTATTTCTAACCCACATTTAACCATGGTAGAGCTACGCTATTACAAGAATGAACAGGATCAATACCCTCACTCGAGGGTGCCGGAAGCCCAAGGGGGCGAAGCTTTAAGGGACCGGCAACTCAGGTATTGTCCAGGGATGGCAGGGCAATCGCTTACCATAAATCCTTCTTCTGTTGTCACATAAACTTTTTATGGACTCATTTAAATTCTTTAAAAAATCTCCTTTAAACTAAGACCACACCTTTTATGTGTTTACCTCTTAAACTGGTTAACTGGAACTGACTGACTGGGGTGTATATTATACCAACTTATCGAATGTACCTCTACAAGTTTATGTAAGACTGTACCTATACGAGTACAATGTGAGCAGGGGCTTATGAGTCTTGGCTCTCGCTATTGCCAAGTTATGCCAGGTGGTCAGAGATCAGGCGAGCATCTGGCGTATGAAGTCTTCAGACTTCAGTATTATAGGGCAGCATTTAGTTGGCTTTGACATAATTTCTAAAATGACATTTAGGTCTAAAATATGTATTTTTAATATTAGAGTCTGTTAGTCTGATACAATTAGTGCCAATTTCACCAACGCATGTTAAAGTAAATCCTTCGTTAAATATCATGTTGTCCCACTCGTTATTTATATAAGTTGTTCCACTGGCACATACCTATGTGCCAGTGGAACAACTTATATAAATATCATAAATTTAAATAAATATCATAAATTTAAATAATTCAATTTAGTTACGTATAAATTGACTAACCTATAATATCTAAATAAAAAGGGTTTTTCGATTCACCCAATAAAAACTTATAAGCAAACACAAAATATCATAAATTTAAATAATTCAATTTAGTTACGTATAAATTGACTAACCTATAATATCTAAATAAAAAGGGTTTTTCGATTCACCCAATAAAAACTTATAAGCAAACACAAAATATTATTCATCTCTTTCTCGCAAAACAATTGTGGCTCACAAAATTTTATCAATATCACACCGACAGCGACTGTCTTTTGTATTGCAAGTTTAAATTGTTTTTATTTTCACGGCCAAAAAATGGTTTCTTATCTCATATTATATCTGGTATTCATAAGAAGATTGATCCTACTCCAACTGACATTTGTTTTTTTTAATCGTGTGTTATGTCTCTACCACTACTTCTATTGTCTATAGACATTTGTCTATAGACATTTGTCTATAGACATTTGTCTATAGACATTTGTCTATAGACATTTGTCTATAGACATTTGTCTATTATATCTCCGTGCTAGACATTGAAGCTATAAAATCATGTTATCGACTTAAGCCAGTACTTTGAATGTGAGAGCTCTCAGGAGATTCTCTATAAATAATTCACGAGGCGGATCTTTGAAATATTTACGCGTCATTTTATATTCCAAGAATTTAAGTGTGTATAATATCAATTGTGAATATCGGTAAATATTCGCCAAAGTGGTAACCGCTGTTACACTCCGGGGTTCCATTGACTTATTCAGTTTGTACAGGGTGGATTTTTCATGTGGCCATGGTAGGCGAAATCCGAAACTGGCTAACTGGCTAAATACTGAAGAAGGTACACTAAAACTGCATTATTTTTACACGCTTATATGAGCATGTGTGTATTTATGTATAATTATGTAATGGAATCTGGAAGCATAATTTTCCCACATTTCCAGAAGTTTGATCAATTTGACATCTTGCATAAGTATCAAGGATAATAATGCAAATAAGCGTGTTTTTTTTTTGTTAAATTAATATTCTAGCTAAAAGTTAAACCAGCTGATTTTGGAAAAATGCACAACCTTCATTCGATATAATTCCATAATACGGAACAAACTCTGTACAAGTAATAATCATACAAGGCTGATCATTGTCACGAATTGGAAAAACCCAATTAAATTTCCATATTTTCTTTACCCACTTATAGCTAACAATTTAAAAAACCAAAACCTGTAAAACAAAACTCAAATTATTCGCACGAGACAACTTATACACGATTCATGAATTTTTATTATATTTTCGACACAAAAAATCCTATAATCTTTATTACAGTCGTAATAGGGTCGAGAATCGTACAGGGGGGCATTTAATCAGATGATAGGCGCCTTAATTTACGTAAATAAGGCCTTCATCACGCGATCTTTCAAGGAGAAGAATTGTATACCATTAACGGTCTTTGTTCGATGTAGTCACCCCACCCATTGACACATTTTCCCTACGCAGTTCGACGAGAATTATTAACGTAAAAAAAAAAATACAATAAATCAAAGTTGGGATTTTTCAATAAAATCATTACTGAGAAAAACGGTTTCAAAGTTAATTTGCAGCGCAAGCAGCCTTAAACTATGATAGTTTTATCTTATTGTAATTACTATACTCCGTTTCGATTCAATGTGATATTTATATAAATAATAACATAAAATTCGACGACATTAATGTGCCACTGTAGGTATTTCTTCATTGCGGGGTGGAAGTGTGCCATTTAACTTGGAGGATTGTAGCCGATTACAGCTTCCCATATTGAGTTTTTGTTTCATTTATATCACAATGAATCCGAACGGAGTGTAGTAACAACAATACGATTGCATAAAATATTATTGTTTAAGGCTGCTTGCCCGTGATAGGCTGAAAATTAACTATTAAACCGTTTTTATCAATACTGATCCTATTGAAAATCCCCAAAAAATAGATATAACAAAATATTTTACATAGATTAAAACAATACACAATGCACAACCATTTTTAACGTTTTTGTTCTTTATATATAAGTGACGCGAGTGTGAAAGTTACTTAAGTATTTTAAAATTCAGAAGACTATATTTGACATTTTTGCAAAATTTATCGTAATTTTTTTAAACGGGTATACGATTTGAACACGCTTCGGTCGGCACGATGCCCCTTTTTCGCCATACAAAAATTAGTTCAAGGTCATTGACGTTATACAAAGCCTTTAACTGTTTCTTCAAAATAAAACAGTGCAATCAATGACTATACGAGGCTACGATAGAAGATTCCGTTAGGAGAGTTAAACGTTAACTGCAAATATAATAACTGCGAAAGGTAATTAGTCTGACGGGTGGTTTAATTGCTAACCGGCAGCGATATCACCTTACTTGCCAATCAAATGTGGAGCGAGTTACAAGCGGGTAGCGGTCTGTGCGTCTGGCTGTAGAAGAGGCTGTATTATCGATCTTTACTTCTATATTAATATTAAAAATGCGAAAGTCTATTACTTCTTCACAATTTAACCGCTAAAACGAATGATGAAATTAGGCATAGAAATACTTCAAGTGTCGGGAAAGGACTAAGGATAATTGATCCCGAAAAATGCTCCTTATTTACACAAAAACTATTACATAATAATGAGCAAAGATCTGCCTTGAATAGGCTCCAAAACTACAGGACCGATTATTATTATAAAGTATACTCCGTGGTAGCACATAGGTTAGGCCAATTTCACATCGCCCCGCACTACTATGAATGCGTGTTCTAAAGTTGCTTGTCAGTATCTCCATTTGTATAGAAAACACGCACAGTCCAACGCACAGAAAATTGCGATCGAGTTACGAATTACGAGTGCGAATGAGTGAACGCCCCGCACGATGGTGCAGATCTGCACTCCCGCACGTACGCGCGTTGTGCGTAGGGAGTTGTTTTACAGTGTCCAAGTGTGTGCGCAATACACAGAAGCACGCTTTCCTTCACTTTCGTAGCCCAGTGGGACGGATAACCGACACGACTGGCGGGATATCAGGCGTAGGCCTTTTACATGCCCATCCGACGCATGAATCATCTTTCTTGTCAGACAATCAGATCTGCCTGCATTGTCCTAAGCAAACTTGAAAACAACATTTTTTTGTTCCAACGCGGGAATGGAACCACTCATCAAGATTTGCATCGTGTCGACCTGCGAGTCGAGAGCTAGGCTGTAACCACTAGACCACGGAGGCGCGTCCTAAAGTAGATGTAGTTTACATACATAATATTTGTCGCCATCGCTTCCATATTGCACCACGAGTGATCAGGTAGTGTAATTATTAAAGAAGTTTCGCCTATCGACATGGAAGGTAACTGGATTCAATTAAAAAGTTCAGCCGGCGCACTTCTGTTTGATTTGGATTCCAACAACAGCGGAGTTCTACCTTCGACTCAAAACAAACTCGTTCCAAAGTTTTTTCATCCACTTACATGAATATTGATGTAATGATTCTATTTGTTGACCGACTAATTTCCGGAGGTGATACATATTAACGGTACATTTTTAACTAGTTTATCTAGTTTCAGTACCTACAGCTAATTTAGGAGTTTTTTACTTTCTTAATTATAATTGACTTTCGACACAAAAAGGAATTGGTAATTATAAGCATGGTGTCTGTTAGTCTCTCTGTTTCATTGTAGCTACCAAACGGATTTATCTTTTACTTTGACTTCGAGACAGTAAAAAGTAAAAAATAAAAAATAAACTGTCTGAAGTGGTCTGAAAGAAGATGTAGTGACAAAAATTGAGAAAGGTATGCTGAGATGGTTTGGTCATGTCGAGAGAATGAATGACGAACGATTGACGAAAAAAGTGTATAAGGCGAGTGTGAATGGAAGTGTGGGAAGGGGTAGACCTAGGCGGACGTTTCAAGACCAAATTAGGGACGTCTTGAAAAAAGGCCAGGTCAAGAGTACCCTAAACCGAAGAGCATGTATGAAGAGAATAATGAAAGTGGACGAAGCGAAACAAGTGTGTAAGGATCGTAGCAAGTGGAAGGAGGTGGTCTCTGCCTACCCCTACGGGAAAGAGGCGTGAATGTATGTATGTATGTATGTAAAAAATAAACTACGTTGTTGAAGTCGGTTTTTTTAAACGTAGTTTTTAACAGGCTAATTGTTTACGTAGCTTTCTTTTTTACCCCAGACGAAAATAGTGTGTTATATGCTTGACGAGCTGCGTGTGGCATCATAACTCCCAAACTGATGGAACGATTTTGATTAAGTTTTTCATAGATGACTTGATCGAAAATGTTCTTAGCTATAATTCATCATTATAAGTTGCTTATTGCTTTACAATTTGGGGGTGTCTTTTTCATTTGTTTTTAGTTTTATTATTAATATGATTCATTTTATTATTACTCGTAATAAGATTTTAAGGCGAGGAATACCGCTACTAGCGCCACTCTTTTTAAAATAAATTTTACAACGACACAAAGATCTTATTAAAAAAAGTAATCGGTTCAAACTTTAAGTGAATAGTTAAACTAAGTTATTGGCATTTAATTACAGCTCTAAATCCTATACTGTATTTACTCTCATAAGTAATAACTAAAACGGCAACTTTTGACGGTTTTTATGAGAGTAAATACACTATAGAATTTAGAGCTGTAATTAAATGCCAATAAATTAGTTTAAGTATTTACTTAGAGTTTTACCCGATTACTTTTATTTTAATAAGATCTTTGTGTCGTTGTAAAATTTATTTTAAAAAGAGTGGCGCTAGTAGCTGTTATTCCTCGCCTTAAGTAACAATTCTTTACTTTATGGATTCCTTCCGACGGTAGTTATCACGTCATGTGTAGTATACATTTTTAAATACACAAAGCTGGTCAATGGTTGTCTGCAGCTTCTTGGTAGTAAATGATTTTTTACTGTTCTTCCTCATTTGTAAAAGACCGAAGAAAGTTACTAGGGATAATATAGCATTCTTAATATGGCAGATTTATCGAAATCCCACAAGCAGTTTTTAAGTATATTCTTAACAAGCATACAAAAATTAAATATTTCCTCTTTATAACAAGCATTATATTATACTGTCTAGGAGTCTAGTTTGTGTATAGCTTGTCTATCTGCGTGTTCTATATTTGTTATCAGTATTTAAATCTTCTAAGCTTTCAACCCACATAGTACCTTCAATAATACTTAATTACTATTTTATAAGCCATTTGGCGATATGGCACCCGAATTCCCCATAGACAATCTTGGTACGCAACACTAAATCTTATCGCCATTCCAGTATGAGCTATTCTTGGATGTAAAAGGAGATAAATTGGCATCTAGGCTGAAAAAATAACTGACGTCAATCATTTCATGGGGAAATTGCTTACGCGCCATTTTCTTTATTAGACCAGATTAGTAGGCACGGTTTGTGCTGGTGAGAAAATAAATTAAATTATTTAGATATTTTTATTCGGAGACTGAACTTAATGCTTAGTTGATTAGGTATTTCGAGATAAAGATATATTAATCTCTGTTAAAATCTACCAAGTTCCTCATAAACTATTTCTGAGTGTGAGCGATGAACATGTCGATGGCTCCTAGGTAATATATATCCATAAAGCCATCGATGTATCCATTTCACCTCCATGGATAAATAATAAACATATTGACAATTTTTTCTGTTTTTGTAAAAAATATGTTTTCTTGTAAAATAAAAATATTATCTACACTAATATTATAAAGAGGAAAGATTTGTATTTTTGTATGTAACGACTTAACTGAAAAAGTACTGGACCGATTTTAATAATTCTTTTTTTATTAGAAAGCTACATTATCACTGAGTAACATAGGCTATATAAAAATCAATTGCTGTTCGTTAATCTCGCTAAAACTCGAGATCAGCTGAACTGATTCGGCTATTTTTGATCTTGAAATATTCGTGGAAGTCCCGGGAAGGTTTACACGGATTCCATGCTCAACGAAGTGGGCACGGGTCAGCTAGTATTCTATACAATTGTCTCCTGAGGGCTGATTTTAAATCGTCAGATAACTTTTATCTGTCGAATAAACATTTGACATTTGTTTCATACAAAATCTGTCAATGCCACACTTATTCCTCAGGTAAAAGTTATCTGCAAACAACTAAGGAGCCATTTTGATAAGAAGAAGAAGTTATCAGACGTTTGAAAAATCATCGTACTTAGTATTAAAAACGTCGCATAACGATTACAACGTTACTATCTTTGTCTGTCAAGTGACTTTTCCAATGTGTCAGACAAATACAGCAATTCTGTAAATTTTTCCATCGTGAATTTTTTTTACTAGTGGGGTAAACATACCGTAACACCATTTAATTACACAAAAATACCTTCTCCGCGGCTCAGAAACCCCGCTTTTACATGTACATTACAATTTATCATCCACATTTACGGCAAAGAGTTGACATCGCAAAAGATTTTCATAAATTAAAACTTCAGCGACCCTTTCAAATCCGCAGCGTATTTCTATTTCTATTCAGCGCAAATTTTTATTCACGCAGAGGCCGCGTGATCCCGTCATCGTGTGTGCCGCGTCGGCCGCTCCAGACTTTTTAAAACACTATAAATCACCACGTGACGTCATCCGTTCATTCACGGGAGTGTACGCTACCTCGTGCTCTCGAACGTAAATAGCGCGTCGAGTTTTCTCGTTACTCAAGGTTATCTCGCTCTAGCTCTGGAAAGTTAGGTTTTATATATCTGGGGGCACGGGAGTGCCCCCGTCAAGACGAGCCAAGCGAAGCGCAAGGGCACTACCTACCTTTTCTCGAAAGGTTTCGTCGTTTTTTTGAACTCTCATAACTTTGCTTTGGATGATGCTACATAGTTGAAATTTTCAACTTATAATGACACCGGTAAAAACATGAAACATACAAAGTTTGAATGTCGTAGCTATTATACTTTAGGTTTTATCGATGGCTAAAAACACCAGATTTCGTCACTGACTCATTTATAGATCATCAAAATTCATAAGGTACTTCCTGACGTCCTAGTAAGCTGATATTATTTATGTAAGCTGTTATTGCTACAAAACCAACAAAAAAATTATTAAAATATAAATGCCGCCATTTTGAATCCAATGTGGTGGACGGTACAAAATGGATGTTTAATATGTTTATTATACGGATATGATCTTTAATACATAAAAGAAATATTATATTATACAAAATTATACAAGTACATAAAAAAATAAGACCTACTTTTTGTAGGACCGATAATCGGTCAGATTTTTGCTCCATATTATTTCTATCCGACTTTATTTATTTGAGTGCGTTGCACTACTGCAATCAGTATGCTCTATTTGATTCCGATTATTAATCGGTGACCGACTTTTTGTAAATGAAAAATATATCTATGAGAAAATTAGTTTTTTATCCACTTATTTAAAATTAGGTATTATTTATTTGGTAAGTAAAAATTAGGTAAGAATTAACAGGCAGCAGTGTATACTGTATATTATTAAACATAATATTACGTCGATCACTTGATATCGGTCCGGCAAAAGCTTACGCTGATGCTATAACAACGTGAATCGTGATTGTTGTGATTAGAGGGAATCTTATGTAAAAACCGTTCGACACTTCGATAGCGCGATGTAGGTGGCTACCAGCGCAATCTATGTTTGGAACTGTGAAACTTCTAAACACACATTTATCAACACATTTAACAGTCGGTAACGTTATAATGATAACAATAAACGAAAATATTACACGATCAATGTATAAATAATTTTAGTGTTCAATCTTATGACTATTAACATAATAATAATAATTATGATTTTTAACACGTCACGTCATGACGTTTAAAGATGGCCATAATCAAAAGAAACCTTAAAGCTATTTTTAAAAACTAAAAATAAATACATTTTTTTTTCCTTCAAAAATGCTAAGTTGCACTTAGGTATATGCACTTCGCGTAAGTTTATAAGAGCCGTACGAGAATTAGTATCTCTAGTGACCAACAGATGGAAATATTTTAAAAAGTATCAACATGCTTTATTAAAGACAATCTCCCTCGTATATATAAGTAATTCTCAAATTCTCGAATTATTAGTGTTGAATTTAGAAACTAGAAACTAGTGGCATCCTAGAATATCCAAATAAGAAGTTTCACTCCAGCAATAAAATAATGTATATTTTATAATTTATATTTATATATAATATGATTATAATATAATAATATAACAAATAAAGAAATATGGACGAGACATTTATTAGAAAATCCGCATCTATCTCTTAAAAATTGCGGTGAAAGTTTATACACGGTATAATATTGAGGGTGACATCAGTCGACGTCACTAGGCAAAGAGAATATAATCACTACGTTTTCACTAGGCGTCACTAGGCTAAGGCGCGGACTGTTCTCTTTTCCGTATGTAAAGGCCCGGGGTCAAAATAGGTTATCTTTAAATTAAAAGAAGTCCATTAACCAGCTTACAAAAATAAATGAAATCCCACCAAAAACATTTTCATGTAAAAATGTTGTCAAGACGAGGCTACACAGCTTACCCTGTGAAAAAGTTATCAGATATATGTAGTATATAGCCAAGCTCTACACTACACCTTAATCAAAATCTATCAAAAAGTGGTTAGATCTCATGTAGAACCAAAATTCTTGATCTATGCGCCCTTACTTCACCAGGCTTAACTTCACTTACGCTATATTGCAGTTAAAACGTGATACTTGACCGTTTTGCTACCGTTACGAACATTTCATACGAATTCATTAATCGTGTGCTAAATAAAACGGCCAAGCATCACGTTTTAACTGCAATGTAGCGTAAGTGAAGTTAAGCCTGGTGAAGTAAGGGCGCATAGATCAAGAATTTTGGTTCTACATGAGATCTAACCACTTTTTGATAGATTTTGATTAAGGTGTAGTGTAGAGCTTGGCTATATACTATATCTGAAAACTTTTTCACAGGGTAAGCTGTGTAGCCTCGTCTTGACAACATTTTTACATGAAAATGTTTTTGGTGGGATTATTACTACAGGATGTTATAAATAGAAAACAAACTAGAATTTGAACTAATAGACAAGGAATATTATACACCAAAAAATAGTAAAACACATAAAAAACAAACTAGCTGACCCGTGCCCACTTCGTTGAGCATACAAACCGTTTAAACTTTACCTGGACTTCCACGAATATTTCAAGATTAAAAATAGCCGAATCGGTTCAGCCGTTCCCGAGTTTTAGCGAGACTAACAAACAGCAATAAATTTTTATATTTAAGATTGAACTTATAGGAATAAGACTACTCATGCCTATAAGGAGCCTGAAGCCTTTTAGGAGAAGCTTGTAGAAACCAATGAGTTTAATTTAAAGGTAAATTCAGCTGATTGTATTTAATTTTCAACAAAAAACGATAATCTGTGTTTATTCACATTAAAATTATATCAGTGACAATTCTTTTTTGAAAACACTGCAGCCTCAAATCGAGAACTCGTGGTAGGATGTAATGAAACCGGTTAATACCAGATTTGTTTCGGTATAAAACGTACTTTACGACATATTTATGGTCGATTTTGCGATTACGTCGTAATGTAACTGGCGCCTGCATTCATCTTGATAATATGATCGATTAGTCTCTTCCTAACTATTGCTTTGAATTTTATTAAGGAAACAGATAAAGATAAATATAATTCATAGTAGGTATATATTATTTAAATTTTCAGATAAATAATCTAATATTATTCAGACAGTAGACATGGCGCTTGTTAAAGCTATCAATCGTTAGTTTTTAATAAATATCATATGCGGAGAAAAACAACACAATAAGTTTTGGCAATAATGTCTGCATTCAATATGAACCCTTCGAATAGACTCATGGACTTGATGCAAATTCATAAAACCACATTAAACAAAACATAATATTATTAAGTAACAAATAGCATTGAACCTAATAACAAAATTGAACCCAGTTTTGGTGAAATAATTCTATTAATAAAAGCAGAGCACACAAAAACGACACACAGAAATTTATCAATGTCGGAATTTAAACGTTCGAAATTGAGGTCGTGGAGGAAGAAAATCCCTCTTTTAAAAACTGTTAATCCCTCGGCTTTTCAATGGAGCCTCTCGGTTTGGTCATGACGTTCACTACGTACAATACGGTGAATCTGTTCAAATCATTTGAAACAAATATAGGATTACTTCTCGTGATATTTGTGTGGTAGAAAATGCCAACATATAACCTGATGGGAAGCCTACCTTAAGTAACTACAAGATTGCCTCTTTTACAAATTGCTTTTCGCCTTTTGGATTATTGATATATTATAAAATAATTGAAAGAATGAGCGCGCCAATCATTCTATATCATCACCACTCAAGTGCAAAATCGAAAGCGAATAAAATTTCACAGGGATATTCCGTGGGTCTCTCTATTTTTATAATCTGGACAGGGGACACTGTTCTTAAAAGTTTATGTTGTTAAACTTTAGGGGTTTAAACTGCAGTTTACTTCATCCAACTCCTACTGTTGTTGGAAGCTTATACATGTCTGCCTTCAGGTCCATAAAATAACACAAGTCCATAAATTCAACCTCCCATAAAGATCCCACCCAAGTCGAGGACAAAATCGATTCAACCCAAGCAAACTTTCAATTGAACCTGGACCAAGTGACGTCATCTAAGTTGAAATAGGAAAAGACATCTAATAAAAGCTGTTTATTTGAAAAGGGTCCGGGTCTCGTCTTCATAGGGCTACGGCTTAATATCTTGAGGAAACGCTAACGGTCGGATCCGTTAAGTTTTTGCGTAACTCTGGACAAATTGCGGTCTAATGTAAATTCTATTTTTTATCACAAGCCCTCCGAGTTCTTATTTTAGTTGATGCGCAATCTCCATTATTTTCTTTCTTCTTATATATTCTTTCTGATATTAATATCTTAAAGTACAATGAAAATAAATGTACCGTCACTGAGAATATTCAACGTGTATTTTCGCTGCCGTTTTGTCTTTTTAGACTTAGAGAAAATGTACCGGCTCCTGCACATTTCCAAACATACATTGTGGTTTGCATTACTGCAAAGCACCTTGTGGATTTACGTTTCGCGAGTTTTACATACCCACACCGTTTTGATTTTCAGAGTAATCGGCTTTGCGGCCCGAACCTTTGAACTGCAAAATATATTTGAAGGATTATATCCGTGGATCTTTGGAGGTGAGGTTACATACTCATAATGTTATTTGACGGCAAGTCACGTGGAAATATACATGTCTGAGCAAACCGACGTGGCTCGGGTGGTATTCGTCGTATTGCAGATTAATAAACACGCCTCAGGTACCGCGCGATCGCTCCAGGAGCTGGGATGTGCGCCGTGTGTGGTAACGCAGGAGTTCACGTGACTTCGCTTACTAATAATCTCTCGGGTTTGTTGTAAAATAAAGGTGAAATAAAGAGGAATATATAATGAAGGTTATATTAAACCAGGAATCACAATACGAAATCCTATAGCATCATTTCCAGGAATCTAACTCGAGTTAGGCATGCACAAAGACTATTGTACTGGGGCATCAAAAAATAACAATGCGGACCAGATTTCGGTTCTCGATTTATTCAGTTCGTTTAAAATGCAGGCGACGCTGCGAAAGGTCGCAGCAATTTTCGTGCACAATTTGGTGTGCAGACAGCATTTTGTTGGGCATTCGGGGTCGCTCGTGCACGTAACGCCCGACCTGATGTTGTACCTGTTGCGTTCCTTGTAAACCAATTTATCACCTTCATTGTAAACACGAAATACACAAGAAACGAATATTTACGACGACACAATCGTAGAATTTCATGGCTTACATCAACAATATTTTCTTGTAACGGGTAATTCGGCTCGATTTACTGAATACCACAAAAGTAATGCTGGAAGGGTAAAAAAGGTCTAAATTATTGCACACATATTACAGTAAGTTGTAAGCTGCACAATTCATATTTCATTCATGTGTCACGGACCTAAGTGAGTTATTTGTACAAATACCAATTTAATATAAAAGGTTATTAGTGGGTTTATAGTAACATAATTAGGAGATTAAACTATTCAATATCGGATAACCAGCGATCATCTGTCAAACATTGCATTGGCGCATTCTCATCCAAAACTTGGCATAAATTCACTTCACCGAAAAAAACGAGAAATTTAAATTGCTGCTTTCCAGCATACTTCAGCGGATTCATCAAATGAATCTGGAACAATAAAATTACGTGGAACTTTGAAAAGCCTTGTTATTTCCAGCCATTTGAATCATTAAGATGTCCGGTTGGCTCAAACGGATTTAATGGCTCATATCGTTGCGGCTGGATTATTTTCAGCCGAGGTGGCCGTTTGAAGCACAGACACTATTGTTGGGGCACTACATTAGTATCATTGCCAATTCATGATGATAGCCGGCCTTGTGTGCATCGCAGAGTGATTGGGTACAAAAATATTAGTCTCGCACAACGAGGCTGTTGTACTGATTGTTGCAACCTTCAAACCTTGAAAAAGATTCTATCTTTTGGTGTTGGTCCATGGGCGATAATAGCTTTCTATAAGGTTCCTAGGCTGCCTTGCCTTCTTTAGCATTTATGGTATATTCTATACCCAAAATGAAATTTGAGGCTTTTCAGCAAATGCCAGTTATCGCTTAGTCTAGCTTGACGCAGTAGTATAAGCGTACACTTTCAGTTCTAGGATTAATATAAACAAAGCTGTATGTTACGATTTATGGCTTGTAATTAGTTGCATTGTAAAATTCCAGCTGCGCTAGCGTGCAACAGAAAAATGTGTTTAGTGATGACGTGACGTGTCCTACATAACATACAAAGTTTAATTTTCATATTCTTTTCAAACAAATCTGTGGGATTATACATCTAATATTTTAATGTAATGACTTATTAATTAGAACAACATTACTAGATGGTTACAACTATTAATGCAATTTGCATGTAAATTAAAACAATACCACACAAACTTTAAAACCAAGCTAGCTACGCAGGAATCATTTAAAAGTGCCCAAATATGTGCACAATATACAAGAACACTATCTTTTCCTTTGCTCTCTTAACCCATAGAGACTAACCTTATCTAACACGACTAAAATATGCGCACAATCAGCTTCTTACATTCCCACCCAACGCATGGATCATGTTTCTTGTCATATAATCATGTGACCTCTCCTTGGATTGTCAAAATTCAAATTAGTGGACCACGGAGGTGTTACATTATGTCATTAGGTGTGTATATACGAGTAGTAGTTCCCGAGTAAAATAATCGAATATAAGAATATTATGTATAAACTCAACTGAGAAAACATAGACAGGCATAAGGTAGACAAAATTGTCAAGGCAAAAATAAATTAGAGATAATATTTAAGGATGCATATTCTTACCCTTATATAGAGTTCAATGTGATAGTAGCAACACTAAAGTACTTAATATGTTTATGAATGCGCAATAAATGCACATGAGATACTGAAATAAGTATTGAAATGTCCGGAGAGCACAAAATTCGGGGAAATTACGCTTCAGGTCCTAGGAGGCAGGTTTTAGTGATGGCAGCCCTAACCATGCATGGTGTCCACTAATTAGTTAAGTGCAAGTTCACGAGTGGAATCATCCCAAGTATCGCTGTAATTTATTCTCCAAAATTGTACGGTTTGAAAATAGTTCCTACTACTTTTACTCGTAGGGTAGAACATAACTCAAGGATCACTCACTTCTATTACACGTAGATTTACGTATAGACAATAAGAGTTCTACAGCTCAGTATGGAGACGACAGATCATCACGAGGATGACGAGGCATTTGTGTATGAATACAAAATCACGCCTCGTGAGTCGCGAGTTGTTTCGCAAAATAATTTACTGTCAATGTTAGTTACACCTGGTACTTGAATTTAATTACGAGGCGCCATATTATTATTTCGAGAACGTAACAATTTTGATTATGTTGCGCGTATACAGGCTATAATATTAATGAGTGATAATACGTATATAGAGTTTAAATTATTGTATGGGATAGTTCATGATGTTGGGGCATTTCTCATACAAGCGTGAAAGTCAAAAGTAAGACTTTCAGCGCTGGTACTTTCACAGTATACTCTACATAGGAGGCACACGCAGACTCTAAAGTATTATCACTCATTTATTTTACACCTTGTATATCCTTGGGTGGACAACGTCGCGGAGGCCGGCCCAGAACAAGATGGCGCGACGAGCTGGACGCATACCACCCAGGCTGGCCAGCGGTGGCGCAGGTAAGAAATACCTGGAGGACACTGGGGGAGGCCTTTGCCCAGCAGTGGGACAGTTTAGGCTAATTATAAATAAATAAATATATACAGCCACTCCTATGTATGGTTCAAATTGTTTCAGACATGGAAGTACATATTATAAATAGCTCCCTCACCGATTTCGGTGTCGGTAGCCGATTTCATTGAAACCAGGCTAGCTACGCAGGAGTTATTTTATAGTGCCCAAGTGTGTGCGCAATACACAGAAGCACTCTCTCTTCCTTTTACTCTCATAACCCAGTGGGACGGTAAACCGACACGACTAGCGAGAGATCCTGATCTCTCGCTAGTCGTGTCGGTTACCGTCCTGCGCCTGCGCAGGACCGACTTTGTACATGCCATCCGACGCATGGATCATCTTTCTTGTCAGACAATCAGGTGATCAGCCTGCATTGTCCTAACCAAACTTGAAAACAACATTTTTTGTTGATCCAACGCGGGAATCGAACCCACGACCTCCGGGTCGAGAGCGAAGCTCTGAACCACTTGACCACGGAGGCGTCAGTATATATTATACATATTATAATATATGAAGATTGAGGAGTGGTAAAATCTAAACCATCTATCTGACGAAACATAAAAATTCTAATAGAAATATACACTTCTATTCCTAGCTTCAAGTCCAACTAGAGTCCAATTTTACGACGAATTTATTTCACAATAAATATTTTTAATTGAGTTGATTCATGTAGTTTATGTTACTTATTCTGAGCTAATGTCATTTGTATGATAAGCAAAAAGGGGGTATATATATCATTAGTTTTCTCTCCGAGTACTCCGAGTTTCTTACGCCGGTTCTTCTCGGCGGTTAGGGTTGAACCGGTGGTAGCTTGTTTTTCTTGTTGACTTTCCGAAAATAACTTTGTAAGTTTCATTTGGAAATAAAACGTTTTTTATTTATTTATATATGATTTTGCGTGCACTACTTTTTTATAAAAAACTAGCGACCCGCCCCGGCTTCGCACGGGTGCAATGCTGATACTAAATTAAAAACACTACAGAAAAACTATGAACGTTGTATATAAAAACAAAGCGGCCCGCTCCGACTTTGCACGGGCATAAAATATATATGCCTATGTCACTAAATGAAAACATGATTAAAATTGATCCAGTATTTTTGATTCATTCATTACTGCCCTTGGCCTGCACGCATTAAAGGAGTAAAACAATTCCTCTTTCCCTATACTTACTATGAAGATTTCCTGCTATCTTTGAAATATCTAAATTCATACAATTTTTATTACATTACACATTTTTACTTATTTACTTTTTACATTTTTACCTAGGTATTTATTTTATTTTTACAACAATTAATATATTACAGGATGTCTTTATACACAACGTTCACAGCTTTATTGTCTAAATAATTTGCCATGCGTGTGACTAAAAACAAAAGATAATCTACAATCATCAAGAACAAAAGATAGCTATTCTATTAAGTTTTTTTTCTGAACTTACTTAAGATTTTTGAAAATAATATATATATATAATAGTATTATACATATAAACCTTCCTCTTGAATCACTCTATCTATTGGAAAAAACCGCATCAAAATCCGTTGCGTAGTTTTAAAGATTTAAGCGCACATAGGGATATAGAGACAGAAAAGGCGACTTTGTTTTATACTATGTAGTGAAATAGTAAGCAATAAATGATTACGAAATAAGCACGCAATGAATATAAGGTATTTAATCAGATATTTATGACATCCAAACCATATTGAAAACAAACTACAAGACTAATTTCACTGTACCGTCGTAAAGTCGAGATGAAATTTGCTAAGATATAAAAATCAATTTATAACCGAAGCGTCGGGCCCCTTCGGGAGCACTTGAAGAAGATAAATGAATAAACCTTCCAATATTAAATTACAGAAGAATATGTTTTAGCCAAACAAAATAAACCAAAGAAAAAATATGAAGCAAAATGTTATACTTGCGTCAGACTAACAATTGGGGGTATAACTTACAAAGTTCGAAAGAATCTGACTCCTGATTCATGATGCCATATTAGCGCATAATAAACGCTATATATAAATATAGCTAGTGTCCGACCGAAAGTTCGGTTTCAATTTCGGTTTCGGCCGAGTTTCGGCTACAATTCAAGTTTCGGCGGAAGTTTCGGTTTCGGTCAAATTTTGACCGATACTTTGCCGAAACCGAAACTGATTTCGGGAGTTATCGTGTATTTGTCGCTTACGAAGTTCGACAACAAAATGTATGGGTTTGACATAAGGTTCACTAAATGACAAGCGAATTCGTGTGTCACTTAGCGAAGCTTAGGTATGTCAAATCCCATACATGTTGTTGTCGAACTTCGAAAGCGATAAACAGCGATGGCATCTTGAATCAGGGCCCTGATGCGTTTAATAATAAGATCGCTTTTGTTTCATGCAAATCGACAGCGATATTCAGTTTTTTTAATAGTGTTTGTCTTCTACAATATTTGGATAGTTTTAAAAATATTTTAAGATTACAAATTAAGCGATATAAATTATTGGACAAAACACATGTACAATTTGAGAAATTGGGACAATATAATGTCAATAGTTATGTAGTTTTTTAGTCTGTTTTATACCAGAAGACGTCCAAATTTGTAATTCGGTTCCAGAAAACATGCCTTACCACCCTAAACACCTATTGACTAAGTAATTAGAATTGACTAAGAAACAAGCATTGTTTAAGAAACAAATTACACATTCCATGATACGGTTAAACTAGACTTCTAATAAGAAAAACGATTATTCTTCGTTAGATCGTTTTTTCGGTATGTAATTCAATATGACTGGCTGTTTTGTGGAGATTGATGTAGTCCATAATAGATTATTGATGGGGGATATCACTTTTGGTAATGCTCCAACATTTTAGCTCAAATTAATTGACAAATTTTAGGAGCTAATGTAATTTTGTTATGTGCTTTACTGGGCAATTTTAACTTTTTAAAATTGCCTAGTACGGCCGGTTTCAATAACCTCATCATCATCATTATTATAATAAGCCTCTCCCAAAGTATTACATGGGGACTTGCCTATACTCTCCGCGCTTGGCAAGCGTGTCGGCGAGCGCCGTTTCAGTTGTTGAATTCAGACGTTACTTGTTTTTAGAAACTTTAGAAGGTTTAGGAGGACTCCAGATAAATACCTAGACTCCTACCTAGATAAAGCCTGAGTGTCGTCCTTTTAAATGCATGGCGTGGGCATTGCATAGCCTTGTTTGAGTTCTAGAACTAAACTTTATGTTTATTTCATTTTTTTTTCTTTTGTCTTAATATATTGTGTGACTTAGTGTTTTGTTAATCTTTCGCTGTGTTATGTCCCTTTATGTGTTTTATAAAGATTTTTTTTTTTATTTATATATACTATACTCCGTACCGTTTCAATCCAGACCTGAAGGGTAAATGTGGGACCCAATTATTAAGTCTTCACTGTTTGCTGTCTGTGTCCAGAATAATTATCCCAAGAGCCACGATAGCTTACTACTATGATAATAAATACTAAAAACCAAATAAAATTAATTTGAAGGGACACATTCATATAGCAAACATTCCTTCGTGCACCCGACTCGCACTTAGCCTTTTAAATATGTGCGTTACATAACTCGAAAACACGGAATTCTTTTAACATATTAAATTATTAAAAGTATTTGGCTCGTTGATTGCAGGCACTTCCCGACGGTCGTTCATACCGTGTAGACTCACAAATTGGTACATGCGTGTTTTCAATGGCTCTTCAACAATTATGAATGCTCTCTGCCACGTATGTTCCTGTGAAATTTAAATCACAACCCCTCGGCGCGGACTTTAAACAGATTGCAATGTGATTTTAACCAAATTACTATTTGGAATGTTAATGTTTTCACTGTCTTTGGTATTTATTTTGATATTTTTATTTTATAATGCGTTTAAATAGGGTATTTGACATGATCTAATCGTTCATAGTTGACAAGTACCTTGCTATGATTGTAGACCATTTTTTATTTAATACCAGCGTCTCTCGAATGAAAAGTTATCTCACAAAAAAATCTTTACATCTTAAACTATGTCTGTGCTTATATACTCTTGTTTTTTTATTTCCACTTTATCCTAACCACCGATTTCATCTTTATTTCTTTATCTTTCTGTTTATCTGAAAACTTTTAATTGGCCTTCTCATTGGTGTAATTCTATTTATTTGTATGTATGCCGTAAGTTTTCCAAACGTAATAAAATAAAATTTCAACAATGATTTAAGTAGTTTTCAAAAATCTATATGGTACCTCACTTACCATTGAAAATACCTATTTGTTGATACTACCTACACAAGATGGGATAGAATAAGAGAAGAAAATTCATCTACAATACATGAATGGGTGGGATGCCAAAAGTGAAATCTACACGGAGCAGTGGAGTGGGGGTCCTGAAACTCCATTGATATCGGCTTCACTTCCTCTTACCTTCTGATAGCCCTGAACCAAATTCCTATTGTACCAGGGCTTCTCTGGGAAACATCCTTCGTCACTGATACGGAGTATAGCGATAGTAGAAATCTTATATATATACTCTTATTGCTGTTCGTTAGTCTCGCTAAAACTCGAGAACGGCTGAACCGATTTGGCTATATTTGGTATTGAAATATTCGTGGAAGACCAGGGAATGTTTAAAATATTTCCTCAACGAAGTGGGCACGGGTCAGCTAGCTATTCATATTATATTCATAATGTCAGAATTAGCTAATAGCTGAATAGAGGAAAACTACGAGGGACAAAATAAATGTACTACATAACCCCATAAAGTTTAGAGTAAAAATAAAATAATTATGAGCATTATTCAGACACAAATACCATACCAATATTCACCTACAAACAAAACAAAATACGGGGAGTATTTTGTGTTGTACCTACTGTTAGCTTCACTGTACAAAGCTAGAATTCTCACTTTTCGTTAGCTGTCTCAGAGTAGCGTGCAGCGTTAATAATTTTCATTTAATCCCTTGGAGTGTTTGAAATTTCCTTAATAAAAGAACACACACTGTGATTGGCGTGTTTGTCCGTTGGCACAAACGTGCTCGGCGTCCACCGGTCAACAACGGCTGATGGCTACAATTGGGTTATTGAACTTATTGAATGAATACTCATGTGGAAATCCAAGTGGAAACACCAAAAGAAGATCTCCAACCGAGCGGTATGCTCGGTAAGGCCGAAGCCCGTACTAGTTTTCAGATATCATAAATACGAGTATGTATAGCGCCGGACTTATAAAACTTCGATAGCGCGATACAGGATTGTGGCGCTAGTAGTACTGCCACACTAAATTTATTTACTTTTGGAATCATTACGAAGAAAATCAAAAAGGTAACCCAAAAACTAAAATAGGAATTAAGATAAGTTTTAAGCAATTAAATCAAATTATCCATCTCTTTCTCACAAATTCTTTTTCTTTCTCTCTTTTTATTGATATTTATTTCTTATACAAAACAGAATGTTGCTAATAGTTCACAAATACAGTGTAATAAAATATATTAGAGGTATAACACGTTGAAATTGTTTTTATGGCTCAACTTTCTATAATTGTTCGCAAATTCACCTTTCGTGTAGTTCGTAAGTGTTTCGTTCAAATTATACCTGAGTAAAGTCCATTACAAAAACAGTTTCATGTTTAAGAGCGTGCATTCAATTTACGACGAAGTTTCAGTTTTCCGGTGTTTTTGACTGCCCCTCACACGCATAAAATAACTAAATTAAATAAAACAATTAGAAATATATGAAGATAAACTCTTTATTTTGGACATCATTTTATAAAATTAAAGTTTTAAGTAGTACATTTGAGTAAATTTAAAGATTTCGGAACGCCGAATCGCAAAAATGCCGATTTTAGCTCACTTTGATAAAGAAAATAACAATTAAATCGTGTTAATATAGTTTAATTTCTATTTTTATAAAAAAGATTATAAAGTCCTTCAATGAAATATTGATAAAAAATTAAAAATATATGTATTGTTAACTGCATAAAAAATCTTTTAAAAATGACATAATTTACGTTTTTCAGTGCTGTATTTGTACTGGAAAAACTAAATTTCTTCGATGATATTATTTTTATAATTGATAATCATACTATTGGTAAGTTGACACTATTTTTTATTTAATTAAAAAACGATGTTTATCCCATTATTCAATTTTTTAAAAATTACTTGTTTTCAACCAAGCGCACGCGTCATGTAAATCGCGATCTATTTAGTACCCGCTGAGAATTCGTGAGGGGAGGCCGTGTCGCTCTGCGCGGGACCATCAAAGTATAAAGGTTCACCGACCTGGTCCGCTCATGGACTTATAGTGCGACTACGCAGAATTGACGCTTTGACGAGCATTAATATTTTTATGAGAAATGGGGGAAATTTACAGAGATTATATTATGTCGATTACAAAGTTCATAATATTTATATAGAAAAAAAATATTAAGAGGTTACCACAAAAAAGGTGTGTAATTTGTTCAGAGTTTATTTATAAAATTTAAAATTTATATAATAATCATCATCAGCCCCTGTGTGTCTGTTTCTCATATCGTAGCTCCTAAATGCATCACAGATTTTGATGCGGTTTTCTTAAGCAGAAAGCTGGTGTGGTTTATATATTTAAAAATTATACTAATCATCATCAGCCCCTGTGTGTCAGTCTGTAATATCACAGCCCCTAAATTAATCAAAAGATTTTGATGTCAATTTCTTTTGTTGAGAGCTGATGTGATTTGTATATTTAAAAATTATACTAATCATCATCAGCCCCTGTATGTCTGTCTGTAATATCACAGCCCCTAAATTAATCAAAAAATTTTTATGTCAATTTCTTTAGTTGAAAGCTGATGTGGTTTATATATTGAAAAATAATACTAATCATCATCAGCCCCTGTATGTCTGTTTGTTATATCGCAGTTCCTAAATGATTGACAAATTTTGATGCGGTTTTTTTTAGTTAAAAGATGGTGTGGTTCATATATTATTTAAAAATTATACTAATCATCATCAGCCCCTGAGTGTATGTCTGCTTTAATGTAACTGTCATCAATATAACCGAGTATCTGGGGGCACGGCAGTGCTTCTGTCAACTTGAGCACGGCCGTACCATCAATTTCCCGTAGCAGTTTAGGCCATTTTCAACTCCCTATAACTTTGTTGTGGATTAAAAGAAGCCTTCATTTTTAGTTACTAGGAAAGCATTGTACAAACACAGTATATTTCAAATGTAATTCAATTTGAAACAGAAGTTACATAATTATAACTTGTCAAACTCCTTACTTTTGTCACTGACTCAATCACTCACTGACCGATCATCAAAAGTATTAGGCACTTCTAGCAGACATAGCAGCTTCACATTTGGAATACAAGTAGTGTTTAGTGTATAAATAAGGGAAAAACCTAAAAAAATATTTCTGTAGAATTATCTAGACTAACTGCATAATTAACTTTGTAATGTCATTTAAATGTATAGGATTACAAAGCTGTATTTGCCCTTTTGACAAAAACACGCGTTTAGTAAATCTTCTACAAAAAGAACTGAGATCCCATCAAAAACATATCTTGTAAAAATTGCCAAGTCTCGCTACTTAGTTCTTCTACAGTAAAAACTTGTGAGATACATGTTATGCCGGAAAAAATGTACATTACGGTCGGTCGTGTTGGCGGCTGCAAATTTTATGGCGAATAGAGCTATATGTAAGGAGTCACTAACCAAAATTAAAAGTTGCGGCAACTCCTAGTTTTTTAGTTTTTGAAAAAATAAAATTCGTATTTTTGTATGAATATTCGACTACTTTTGACGTAATTTTGACAGTTTTTTTTATATAGCGCCAAAAGCCATTTTTATTCTAGTTCAATCACCTATTTTTCTTAACTAGATAATCGGGCAGAATTACGTCAAAACTCAAAAGTAGTCGAATATTCATACAAAAATACGAATTTTATTTTTTCAATAACTAAAAAACTACGAGTTTCCGCAAGTTTAAATTTTGGTTAATGACTCCTTACATATAGCTCTATTCGCCATAGAAATTGCAGCCGCCAACTCAACCGACCATAATGTACATTTTATCCAAATAATCTTTAATTTTATTTCATTTTCATTCAATAATCAGACGGTTGCAAAATGCTAGTTAGTATAGTGACAACATTTTTGTCACTGAAAAAAGCATGTCCATCCCGACTACCCACTAAAAATTGGTATTTTAGTACATTTTAGTGGGTAGTCGGAAGTGGGTCAGTAAAATATTTAGGGACAAACATTTCTGGACATCAAAGATGAAAAATAAATAACTTGGTATATTTTTATTAAAATTAGGTTGTTGAATTTTTTATTCTCATTACTTACTTATCCTAAATTATAAATGTGAAAGTTTGTTTGTTTGTTCGTGTGTTTGTTTGTTACTTTCTTCACGTCTCATCTACTGACCAACCACCATGAAACTCTTTTCACACAATCATCGCGAAAGTTATTCCCGACGGTTAGACAGTAACGCGGACTGAGCCGCGGGCGATTACTAGCATGTCGAGTATGTATAATTTGTATTTTATAACTTAAATACCATTTAATTTTATAGAAGTATTGAAATGGTAGGTAATATTAAAATTCATTAGGATCAAACTACCAATATTACTCGCGCGCGCTACGTACGCTCGACCTAGCGTTAACCCACACATGCGTGTTGTTATGCGTCTGTGTGAGTCGATATCGTCTCTCGCGGCGATTTCGACTTGATGAAATTTGATTGCGCGCTCTTAAACTTCGACGTGTTTAAGTTGGTAGCAGTGAAAATAAGTAAAAATTAATTAGAACCGAGTCTAGTGCTGAACTATTTCAATTAAATTTCATCCGAGTCCCGCAGCCATACTCTTTACAAGTGTCGCGTTCAACTTACTGGATGTCACTCGAGCTGGTGCAGGCGACAGGCGAAAGCGGGCGAACAATTTATTGAAATCACTAAGGTAACATGTAGTGAGGAATAACTGAAATTTGATAAGTATTTTATGAATAAACGAACCTATTGATATTTAAAAAATAAAGAAGATACAAACATGCAATACGAAAGACAACGATTACTGATCAACTTAATTGCAATAATAAAATGTACAATGACATTTTTCATCACTAAGATCGTTTTACAAGGAAGCGATAATATTTTTGTTTGCATATTTTCATTTTTAACACCCTCAACCACCGGAATAGCTGTTCTTTTATAAATAAAAGTTTGTGTATTTATTTTTTATCTGTATTCTGCACATCTAGAGCTATATATTTAATACTAGCTGACCCGTGCACACTTCGTTAAGCATGGAAACCGTGTAAACCTTCCCTGGACTTCCACGAATATTTCAAGACCAAAAATAGCCGAATCAGTTCAGCTTATCTCGAGTTTTAGCGAGACTAACAAAAAGATAAATAGATTTTTATATAGCCTATGTTACTCGGTGATAATATAACTTTCTAATGAAAAAAGAATTATTAAAATCGGTCCAGTACTTTTTGAGTTAAGTCGTTACATACAAAAATACATATCTTTCCTCTTTATAATATTAGTGTAGATGTCTAGTTCAATATAACAGATTTCCAATTTTTTTTTCCAATTTAAATTCCAATAACAAATCTGATTTTTTACTCTTGGAAATCTAACTGACTACTGTTTGGAAATCTGTTTTGTTACCTCATAAAGGCTTAAGGGCTTTTTATTCCTAAGAAACTGCCAATTGTCCATTTAAAAATATATTTAATAAAACCCCGCTACATCTCCCAGCTTGCACTGTATCGATAGGAAATAAAGCGTAGAACATACAAGTCGGAATGCAGAAGACAGTCCATTTCACCAGCGAGCTATATTAAATCATTCGCTCCCGCGGTCCGCGGTGTCGACATTTTTAATCCAATTGTTAACTGTATTCGACTTTGATGGTTTTATTACTTGTGGCACAGCGAATTGTTTTTTAAAAGGAAACACAATAGCCGTTTTCCATACAGAAACACGGGTCTACACGACCCCCGTTTTCCTCCCTGGATAATGCCACTAGGGTAACATTTTTTTTCTTGAATATTTATACGTTCAATTTTTACTATTTTTCATAAATTATTATATATTTTTTTATACAAATTAATTTAAAATTAATAAGGGATATGGACGTTCAAAACCTAAAAAATGTGGCCAGATTTTCTGCTGTGTCATCCATGAAACAAATTAGAGTACATTTTATTATTAAATCGAAACGTAGGAACATAGTTCAAGCCTTTTTTAGTTTAAAATGAAAAAGTACCTAAACTGTTGTCTCTATCGGTTTGATCGGGCAGTAGCGGGACAGCAATAAGCTTTACAAATACCTATTTTGCACTTCTCTAACACATTGTGTTTCCTCTTAAGTATAAAGTGACAATATACATTCGATATGCTTAAATTGTAATGGACGCAAGCCCAGTGCATATGCAAAAATCAAATATAACATTTATTCGCGTATAGAGACTTTTAAATATTTATTTAAACCTTTAATTCAATACAAATGAAAACACTTGAACCTCATAAGCCGAGATCAAGTGCTGAAGCATACGGGAGTTTCATTATATTCGGATTATTACAGCTGAGACCCAATTATTGAAAGCCTATATTATTAACTCTTTATCGTATAAATCTATACAATTTTCGTACAGTATAGGTGCCCACGCCGAGTTCGGTGTCGGTGATCAATTTCGTTGAAACCAGGCGCTTTACAAGCCAAATTGATTCAATTTTGATTTTGATTCTTTTGAAGATGTTGTTAGACCGACCGACTAACCCTTACTTGGCATATCATGCATCTCACAACTTTTTACGGTAGAAGAACTAAGTAGCGAAACTTGGCACTTTTTACAAGTTATATTTTTGATGAGATATTATATTCCCTCCACCTTTTACGACACCCACGGGAAAGACGGGATCTCCTCACTGGAGAGTCAAGCTCTACCTTCTAATATAAATCTATGTATGCTAATATTATAAAGCGGAAAAGTTTGTTTGTTTGTTTGTTTAAACGCGCTAATCTCAGGAACTACAAGACCGATTTGAAAAAATATTTTATTGTTGGATAGTCCATTTATAGAGGAAGGCTTTAGGCTAATATAACATTACGATGCGACCAATAGCAGCGAAGCGTCAGTGAGAAATGTTGCAAAAACGGGGAAAATTATTCACATTTAGGGACTTTCGTTGCGTGCGCTGGATAAACAGATTAAGACTCTTTAAAAAACCATGCGAATGAAGTAACGGGTACAGCTAGTAATAAAATAAACAAGTGTTCTCAGCCGATAGTAGTCGCAAGTTTGATGCAATAGTTTGATGTTGGAACTACTAGAACACTGTAAACCAATAACCTAGACATAATTATGTTATGAACCACAAGATTTAGGCAAAGTTTTCCAATCTACCTGCAAGTTGAGGTGAATCAAGTGACCGCTGAAGTTGCAACAAGTCCCCAAACTGGGCCGTTGTTCACAACAGTCTGTGTGTTGTTCATAACACTCGTGTTGTTCACAACACTGTTGTGTTGTTCATAACAGCAACAGATTGTCGCGAGTTTGAAAAAGTGCCACTTGGGATAGTTTTAGTGTGTAGAGGCATTGTTTGTGAATCTTGTTATTTTATGTTGAAACTGTCAGACACACAACAGTTGCAGTGTAGAAAATAATACCAGTGCAAAAATTTAGCTTTTGCAACAAACGATTGGGAGTTTTAATATGGATATGTATTGGATACATTATAACCAAGTTTCACACCCACCGACAAACCGCTGCGCGGTTTGGTGGGCTGCATGATTACTGAATGTAACTAAAATAAAATAAAGAAATAAATTAAAAAAAAAAAAACATACTTCAAATAATGTCTAAGCCTTTTTTGAAGAGCGCCGAAAGGGCAACAAAGTTTTTGGCATAATGTTTATATTTATTGTGATTAGACATCAGGTGACTCAGGTGACACTATACGGTAAAATGGCCTGGAATATTGGTTTCTTAAAACATAAGCTAGCAAATAACTTTTTATTTACGAGCATATGTTTTAATTACATCTATATACTTCTTACTAGGTGTGCATAGGTCCTACTTTCTTAGCCGACTGATATAGACTATGTTAGGCATCACTGTCATACATCACATCATCATCATCATAATATTATGTCAATCTAACGTTGACATTACTTTGTTTTCAATGTAAAACAAGAATATGCAACAGTAACAAGTTAAACTAAACGCTGAAAATCTTATGGCACAACATTCTGGAATAGATTTTGCAAAATATTTGAAGATCAAACGAACTTACCTTAAGTGAAGTTCGATCACAATTATATGAGCGACTTCATTCTTAGCGATTTATGCTTACTTATTGTATGGTGGCGCCTCCATGCGTCATCCTTGCACGTATTTTAGAGTTAAAAAAAAAAAATGTCATCTACTCTTAGTTGTCTGTCAGCCACTTAGATGCGGGCATTTTCATTTTCATTTTGTTTAGAGCAAAAACATATCTACGGTGTATATTTTATATTTGTGCTTCTTGGGATGGGAGAGACTTAAGTCTCATCTAGGTATTTGGGGTGGGTTTGGAATCGCTAAGAATGAAGTCGCTCATATAATTGTGATCGAACTTCACTTAAGGTAAGTTCGTTTGATCTTCAATTATATTTCGCGACTTCATTCTTAGCGATTTATGCTTACTTATTGTATGAGGTTCAGAGTAAAACAAATATAAAATGTAAGAGATGAAATCAAACTATAATATTATATTATACCATATAAAATGGAATACATTTACACAAAGAGTAGGTTACACCTATACTATCTTAGATAGAAAAATCTTTATTTGTACATGTATATTACAGACAATAATATTACAGACAATAATACTCATGATAACAGTAATAAGTAAAATTATACAAAAAAGGCCACTACTGCTTACAGGAGGCTCTTAATTATAATATATATTTAAGTAACAATAATATTTTTATTTCTTATTATAAATAATTTGTATCATAAATTTTTATTTAACATTCAGAATAAGTATTATTTGTTGTGAATACAATTACATATAATTTTTTGAAATTATTATTTATTTTTATGAAAAATTATTCAACAAGGTTCTAGCTAGCTCGGGAAAAATAATTTCTTTACTATATAATTTTTTTTAATGTAATTTAAGTAGTACTCTGCAGATTTTCTAATTGTGTCTATGCTGGAGAGTATTGTGAGCAAAAAATGTTTATTATCGATACCAATTCTAATTTTTGCCTAAAGATTATTTAGTTTTACATGGTTTTACTTAACGCCTCCGTAGGCTAGTGGTTCCGAGCTTTGCGCTCGACCAGAAGGTCGTGGGTTCGATTCCCGCGTTAGAACAACAAAAAAAAAATGTTTTCAAGAGTGACACAAGAGAGTGGCTTCTGTGTAACGCGCCCACACTTGGACACTATAAAATAACTTCTGGTTTTGTTTTAATGAAACCTGGGAAAAAAACCTAGTTTCAATGAAACCGGCCACCGTTACCAAAACGGTTGTGGGAGGCATTATTATTATTAGTTTTACTTAAATATTATAACCTCCATAATACAAAGCATATTCTTGGGTCTTGTACATAATACGAAAGAATTATCGCTTGAAAACTGTTGTTTTGAAGTTTTAATATTATAATTATTTGGTATATAAATCTTAATCAAACTTAAGTTTTGAACCCTGTGCGCACCACACGCGCGAAATAGAGGCAACAAAGTAGCAGTTTGTCTTTTTAGAAAGTGTTCCTAGACTACGTTCTTGTTGGTCCACTGAAGAGTTAGTTATAAACGATACAACATCATTAGTATCCTTACTTACATTATACTTAGGTTTAAGAGGTCTTATTTGCAAAATCCTTTCATAATCCTGTTTAGTCTAACGTCAATATCTAAATCAGTACACAATAAATACAAAGCCGATTTCATACTAATTATTTATCACCATTGTTAAAACTTTCTCATTCAAAAATTATATTACTCTGTTCACTGACACATCATAAAACCATAGTTATTATGTTTCATACAGTACAATATCCACTGTGTTATTTTACGATAATCGTACTATTTATCAGATAATGATTTCCACACATTCAGACGTCTTTAAAAACCTCTCCCCGACAACCTCGCGGCAACTAGGCGTGGCGAGAGATAGTTTGTGGGGGCTTTTAAAAATTAATATTTGTTCAAAATTAATAACCTTTTGATTATTTGTTATTCCCTTTTAAACACATTGAACCACGGCTGTGTTGGCCAGTATGGTACGACAATAACCAAGGGGTTTCTGTGCCACGTGACGTACATAGGGCACTTGGTGCGACTAGCAAATAAATCTACGTTAAATTCGGCAAAATAATTCTTTATTTTCGAATAATAATCTACCAATTTCCACTCCTTGTCAGAAACTTTTGTGGCAATAGACTTCTGCTTTTAACTCTTTCATATAGCAATGATTACTATGTCAGCCTATTTCATCTCCAGTTTAATGGCTTCCTAGCCAGTTTGAGAAGTGTCCAAAAAAAATAATAATCTAATGACAGTTTCATTTTTCTTATTTTACAAATACCTATGTCTACTTTACCAAACGAACAACCTAGATCCGTATTTAACGTTATCGGACAAAACATTTGTTTAATTATAGTTAGGATTATTGTAGTAAGGTATGAAATTTAAGGATTACTACGCTCTTAGTGTACATCAGGGAATGATTTAAAGTGGGACATGCAAACCATCGATCTATCTAATTGAGAAAAATTATTGATATTACGAGAAATACGTTTATGCTCTTGGCATTCGTTTAACGTTTTTCCTACACGTAATATATTTTATTTTGTATGTCACATATAATTATTACCATCTAAATATATCGCACAACTAATTTAATTTTTATTTTAACGTTTATTCCATATTGCTATCTTTTTTAAAAATATACGGAGCTGTATATAGCCCGAAAGATAAACAAGTAAATTCAAACAAAACGTCTTCATATTTTCTACAGTATTTATGAATTATTGGAATGAAGAAATACAAATATCAAATTCAGTTTTTCAAAATGATTACCATTAAACGGGAGCACCGCTTGTAATGGTTTTGATTTAAATGTTATTTTATAACCGGTTATGTAACTTATATTGTTTTATCACTATTAATATAATTCTACTTGTCATAAAAGTAACTTAATCGGCCTGCATACGGTATCTCCGTTAACGACGGGCCAGCCTGTGCGACTGCGCTCGCGCTGCTGGCGACGGCAAGCGGCGCGGCGGCGCGGGCCTGCGAGCTCCCGCAGTGGGCTCCCGTGGTGGGACGCGGTGGGGCTCGGGGCGGCGCGCGCGTTTGTGAGTGTCTCGCCGTCTGGCGCTGACCCTGCACCCGGCCTCCATTGTTGAGGGACATCGTAGTTTTCCTGATTTTTTGGAAAAAAGGAGCAGAGTTAGTGCTAGTGGGATAACTCTTTGCTTAAGAGAATGGCCCGGTTTTTGAACATACGAGTATTTGTTTGTTTTCATTCTCTGACAAGTCTTACCCGAATAAATATTCGTCTGATTTTAATAATTGTTCAGTGTTAATAGAATAAATAATGATAAAAACATAATTTGTGTACTGCTTTGCCGATTGTTATTCCTGGCTCTCGAGCCTCGCCGAGAAGTTACATTACCTTCTCATCCAAATCAACCAGATTTTTCCTTACCTGGTGTTTCAATATTCTCCAGTACTTGTTTCTGCACGCCGTCAAGCTTCGCAGACGGTGATGATTCGAACGGAACCATGACCGCAGGCGTGAGGAGGAACTCTGGCGTGTACGCGTCTGGTGACTGCGGCGACATCACCTGGCAGCCCTCCCCGTCACTTTCTTGACCCGAATATTGTAGATCTGCCAATAATACAGAAAAAACACCTTTGTATTGGCAGTTGCGTGTTAACTCTAGTTTTGAACAGTAGTTGCGTATCCGTATTCGAACAGCAAAAGCCCTGATATTGGCAGTTACGTATTCGTAATCGACACCATAATGTAGGTGGATATAAAAATTTGTTTCGAACAGCAAAAACCCTGGTATTGGTAGTTGCGTATCCGTATTCGAACAGCAAAAGCCATGATATTGGCAGTTACGTATTCGTAATCGACACTATGATGTAGGTGGATATAAAAATTTGTTTCGAACAGCAAAAACCCTGGTGTTGGTAGTTGCGTATCCGTATTCGAACAGAAAAAGCCCAGATATTGGCAATTACGTATTCATAATCGACACCATAATGTAGGTGGATATAAAAATGTATTATATATGGTAATTTTTAATTTTCATCATAATGTAGGTAGATGTAAAAAAAACTATTTTTAGAACGGAAATTTCCAATGTGTAAGTAATGGTTGCAATAAATGCCTTGATATTACCGATGAATATAATCCCGGTAATGAAATCAATAATTAATTATAATATTAGATAAATGCATCGAATTTAAACTTACTGTCTATACTATTTGACGAAGATGAAATTCTTCTGTTTCGTTTTTTCGAGTTTCTTATTTTCCTTCGTATAATATCTTCTTCGCCATCCAGACTCCTGCGTCCCTTCCCCATGTTGAAAGAACACACCGTAGACAAGTTGCGAACGTGCGAAGGGTTCGGCACGGAAACACTTAATGAAAATGAAAATGCCCGCATCTAAGTGGCTGACAGACAACTAAGAGTAGATGACATTTTTTTTTTTTTAACTCTAAAATACGTGCAAGGATGACGCATGGAGGCGCCACCATACAATAAGTAAGCATAAATCGCTAAGAATGAAGTCGCGAAATATAATATATGTAAAGTCACCCAAAAGATATTCATACATCCATCGGTAGCCATATTACGTTAATTTACTTTTGCCCATAAGTCTGCCCGACCTCGATAAGGCAATTAAAGTTTCGGTAATGGGAGTCGAATGCGCAATTATTTCAGTAAACCCGCGGGAATTTCAGGGGAGTAAGACAGGCCACGTTACAAAACATCAATATTCAAAGATATTCAAAGTTAATACTTTTCTCAAATTCTTTTGCATTATACTATCGCGCATTTTTAAGGAAAAAAAATTGTTGACAATATTTTAAAGATATAATATTATGATAATATACTTATGGCGCAATGATAATATAAATTTAATTAGTATATTTAAAGAGGAAAAAGAATTTTGCTAGTCAAAATTTCACAGAATTAGCAACTAAATAATTGTGAATACAGTTGTATTCAAAACTATTTTTGTGAACTTTCAACACATGATTTGTATTATTAGTCTGAATAATAATTTCTGCAAACGCCAAATTTACTAATTAATGCCAATAAAATAAAATAAATAAAATAAAAACGTATTTTTTATCAAGTTAATCCGAAGAAGTACATCTTAATTCTTACGTGCATACATAAATATAAACATTATTTTAGTTTCTTTGCTAATAGCGAGAACCGAACTAATATTTATTTTAGATGGGTTTATTTATAAAAAAATATTAAATGTACTATACCGTGATATTTAACAGTCATCTATTCTATTCATATCAAACTAACTGCCGTCAGTGTATGTGCCATAGACGGTAACTGAGTTAGTAACTAAATGAGTTATTAAATAACTAATGGCCAATCTGAATGCACAATATGCATCGCGAACGAAGGTTGTGTTTTTCCCTTGTTACCGTTACATTAGATTAAAGTTTGTTCATAAAATTAGGGATGAAGCACATTTCACCCCGTAGCATGCATCGGTAACGTAATTCACCTTGCGCCGGGGGACGAGGGCGCGAGGGGACGAAGGGGACGGAGGGGACGAACATAAAACCGGTCTCGTCCCCGCAACGGTTATTGTTGTTAAACCGTATGAACCGTAAAAGTTACGAGTTACTCCGCCACGTGAAAGCTCGTACGAACTTTATTTCATAAGCTTTCGCTTTACTTGATTTTAAGCGCTTGATGGAGCTTAAATCTTAAAGTTGCTTTTATTGACAGAGTTGGAGAAGTACGTTCACAATTATTCTGCAGATAATGAAAAAAAATATGTTTATAATAACCACATTTTTTAACTTTAACCTGACGACTTATATTCTGTTACCTGATTAAATCAGATCAGTAGTTTAGGCGCTACGGTGGAACAAACAAACATATTATGTATATAGACATATATAAAGATTCTGAATATAACCCGGGTAGCATAGAATATAAGTCGATGTATGTACATCGCAAAAATCATTAGCCATATTATTGGGTTCACTGTAGTCAGGTAAAAAGAACAACATATTGTATGTCTTATAATACGTACATAGATGTTTGTCTTTGCTTTAATGGCTTCATCCAGATGTTCGGTGCGCTCTATGTGATCATTTTATAATCTGAAGCAGCGACTTCTATTTGAGTACATTAAGAAATGTTCCTACGTTCGTTTTCTTTGCATTCCGAAATACCTTTCGTTGCACCGTGAAAAATAATAAAAGACGCGATTCAGAATCTGGCACATCGTGTGCAAAGCCTCACTTTATGGACTTTTACGTACTGAAAATACTTTGATGCAACCTTAATGGAGCCGTGGTTTCAACCCCTGGGCCTCGTGTCGTGGCAATATAGAATCTATTACCTACACATTAAGAGCCGTTACTTTATTGCCGACGCTCGCCGACGACGATGTACAAGTTATTTTATTCTGAAGTTAAATGTTTTGCAAGATAGAAGTGGTTTTAATACTTTTATGTGTTGATTCCGAGTACGGTGAGTCCAAAATAAAAACATGGTATTATTATATTTATTGTATATTTTAATTTAATAATAATAATGCCTCCCACACTGATTTCGGTAACAGTTACCGGTTTCATTAAAACCAGGCCAGTTAGCAGAAGTTATTTTATAGTGTGGGCACCATAACAGAAGCACTTCTTCCTTCACTCTCGTAGCCCAGTGGGACAGATAACCGACACGACTAACGGGAGATGCAGGTCCGATTTTTTACATGCCCGACGCATGGATTATCAGGTGATCAGCCTGCATTGTACTAACCAATCTTGAAAACAAAATTTTTTGTGGTTCCAACGTGGAAATCGAACCTGCGATGTCCGACTTGAGAGCTAGGCTCTAAACCGCTAGACCACGGAGGCGATGTTTTAATTTATAAATTGATCAATAAGAAAATATTTTTTCTTAAGGTTTCCAGTTTGTTAAGATTCCACTAAATACCAATTTTACCAACGCTTGTTAATGTTGTCGTTGATTAAATCTTGCCATAAAATAAAAGAGAAGCCATAATCTTTATACAATCGATAATTTATCATTCAGGGGTGTTATGTAGACAACCAATAAATATTATAGCTTGGTGAATTTGATACTTACTCTCGTTTTCTAAAAGGCTGATCAAATCATCGATCAGCTAGCATTTTTGTTAACAAACCATTCTGAACGGTCATTGGTGAACGTAGCTAGTGAGCGAAGTTATTGCGAGTGATGCTGACCAATGGGCGTTCAGAATGACTAACCCAAATGTTAGCTGATCGACGATTTGATCAGCCTTTAACCAAAGTTAGTGTTAGTTCATGCTAAATATCATCATCATCAGCCTGAAGATGTCCACTGGTGAACATATCCTCCCCCAAGGACTTCCACTACGACCGGTCGTGTGCTGTCTGCATCCAACTGCATGCTAAATATAGAATTAATTAATTAAAAAAAATTAAAAAACACGTGGCCTCTTGGTGTTGCTTTCTAAAGACCGAAGTGTGTGTAAAAATATAACACAGACAGACAGACAAACAGTTTCTCAGACCTCAGATAGCAATAAGCATTTTCCCTAATATCCACTTACTAGCTTGTTATTTTATTTGCACGCGCTGAAAATCCCTCGAAAATTAATATATAACAGTAGTACAGTATAGTTTCAAGATAAAAAATAAAACCACCTCTATTCCGCGTACATCTGAGACGTCGTTACTGTTTATGTACTAATTTAATATGGCCGCTGTAATGATATTTTTAAACCCACACTAGGGTCTTGGGAAGACAGGAAGTAGTATGTTGAGGCCCCTTGACTTACTGTATAATATGTTGCGACGTAATAGGGCTTCTTGACCTACTGTATATGTTGCAACGTAGATAGTTAGTATATATTTACCTGAAACAAAAAATACCCGTAAGTAAATATTGCTTTTAAAAGCTAAGTTATAGGGCTGCCTACACACTAGCGTTTGTCGTAGGCGTTCGATGAACGCCGCGCCGCTGTCGTAACTTTCTCTGCAATTTCGTTGTCGTTTCAGTATTATCATAAATCGTCGCGCAAACGTGGCGCTAGCGCAGTGTTCTGATATGTTCCACTAGAGAAGCGGCGACAACTCGACGCACGCGCCGCTACAACGCGGCATCTGTGCTGCGCATAGTACGTTCATCGAACGCCTACGCTGGAAACGCTAGGGCGTAGGCAGCCTAATAAGTGGACCTGTGTACTCACAACAATAATAAAAAGCTGTTAAAAAACGTATTCTTTAACAAACTTTTTAATCGGCATGATTGCTATACTTACAGCTCATATTATAAATTACTTAGTGAAACTCAAAAAAAAAAACAAAGGTCAAAAATCACCACCATAAGGAGTGAATATTACTCGCTGCCTCCTAGTATATATACACACAAACGCACTGGTCGTTGACCTAACACCTAACCAGGATTGAAACTTATCTGTTTTGTGACTTTTATGGAGATATCTTTAATCAAGATTTGTCGCGTTATGATAATTTATATGAGGTGTCAAAACAAAAAATGCTTTACACGTCCTTCTCTTCATACTATATTCAACTCGATACATGAACCATGAATCACTATTAAAACAAATCAAACCACATATTATAATAATCCATACCTCGCTTTCTCTCTGATATAATTGTTCCACCAAACACCGTTCAATTTGGGTTGTTAACTTGAATATCATGTTAGTTGGTCATACATTTTAATTACGTTTTAACAAAAAAAAAACTTTCTCCTAGATTTTCTTTCGTAAGATTACTGAACCCAATTGAGATTCAGTTAACACTCAACTCTCAATTATGAGACCAAATCATCAACTGACGATGATGATATCTAATTCTAATACAATTCTGCGTAACTAGCTTAATGTTATTAAACTACTCAAGTGTCTTTACGGCTCAGACAAGAAGATCCGGAATCCGGACGACCGGATAAAATTCAAAACACCTAGAATAGAACTCTGGGCTAATTCAAGAAAGTAAATAACTATAAACGTTTAAAATAAATTAATATGCTTAAATAACCCCCGAATTGTTAAGCAGTGAGCGACCTGATGATGATGAATTATAGCTCACAGTACTCTCGATCACTTTAAAAAAACTAGATCAAAATCAGTTCATTCGTTTGGGAGCTACGGTACTACAGTCACATATACTTAACTTATATCACGCCTCCGTTTTAGTCGGGGGTTAAAACTCACCCGTGTCGAGTTGCCATATTTGACATTGATATTCGTCTCGACGCTCGAATTATTGATTTTCTCCGGCCGTACCGATTCCGGATCGTTAAGTCCCAGCTCTACGATGTAACCAATGCGAACTTACCAAAGTCCGATTGGCCACATCGACCGCAGACTCACAGATATCCTGCTCGAAGGACCACTTCACGAAATCCACATCCCAGTTCACGGAAGTGTGCGGTCGGTAAGTTCCAAAGATTGAAATGGCTAAGGATAAGCTATACTTAGACTTAGATAAGACCGCAATGTTTTGAAGAACTTTGTAATTATTTGAACATAAATGGTAATCGCCTCCGTGGTCTAGTGGTTCAGAGCTTTGCTCTCGACCGGGAGGTCGTGGGTTCGATTCCCGCGTTGGAACAACAAAAATGTTATTTTCAAGCTTGGTTAGGTTAGGTAATGCAGGCTGATCACCGGATTGTCTGACAGGAAAGATGATCTCCATGCGTCGGATGAGCATGTAAAAAGTCGGTCCTGCGCCTGTTCTCTTACCAGTCGTGTCGGTTTACCGTCCCACTGGATTATGAGAGTAAAAGGAAGAGAGAGTGTCTTTGTGTATTGCGCACACACTTGGGCACTATAAAATAACTACTGCGTAGCTGGCCTGGTTTCAATGAAATCGGCTACCGACACCGAAATCGGTGAGGGGAGCTATTGTTATAAACTAGCTGTTCCCGCGACTTCGTTCGCGTGGTTTTTGAGTGACTTAATCCGTTTGTTTATCCAGCGCACGCAACGAATGTCCCTAAATGTGAATAATTTTCCCCGTTTTTGCAACATTTCTCACTGACGTTCCGCTCCTATTGGTCGCAGCGTAATGTTATATAGCCTAAAGACTTTCTCTATAAATGGACTATCCAAAAAAAAAGAATTTTTCAAATCGGACCAGTAGTTCCTGAGATTAGCGCGTTTAAACAAACAATCTCTTCCGCTTTATAATATTAGTATAGATGGTAATTAGTGCAAAGGTTTATTAGTGCAAAGTGTCAAAACTAATTAAAGAGATCGATAAAGGCGATATGTTGCAAAAAAAAAACCAGAAAATTCAGTTTAAACTGTCACTTAATCATTTTAGGATACGTAGTAACGTATTAATTACATTGATTCTAGAGAGGGATCTTTAGATTAATGTGCTTAATACTTTACGACGTGTTGTTTGAAATGTTTAATTGACTGTTTGAAGCAAATTTTCTCAAAATCATGATTTTGCTACATATCTATTTTCCATTCCTTCCATCCATTCATGTCTTCAATTGTTATAGATTTTCTTAGGTGTCACAAATAAAATAATATTATTTTTTTGATTAGCTTAGAACTCTTTTATTGAGTCTTGAGGCATTTCTCATCCAAACATGAAAGTCAAAAGTAAGTCTTTTGACTTTCACAGTAAACTCTACATAGTAGGCACATACATATCCTAAAATATTATTACTCATTTATTTTACAAATTGTATATAATAGCTCGGAAGTTACAATTGTGAAATTGTATTTTAAAATACAAGTGAATACAACAAAATTTACTGCATTTTATAAAAGTCAAAGCTTTGATATGTTGTTTGACCTTCTGTGTTTGTCTTGAGATGAAATTTTTCATGTGCATGTTAATTAATATGGACGTGTTCTATGGAATCATCATCTTCTTTCTTTCTTGTATATAAAAATGAATTGCTGTTCGTTAGTCACGCTAAAACTAGAGAACGGCTGAACCGATTCTGCTATTTTTAGTCTTGAATTATACGTACGTGTAAGTCCAGGGAACGCTTAAAGGGTTTGTATGCTCAACGAAGTGGGCACGGATCAGCTAGTTTATCATAAGAATTAGGGTACGAAATACTCCTCTATAATAATAATATAATATTATGTACCCTGTATTTTTTTAAAAAGAACAATTTTTCCATCTTTTTGCTAAAAGGTGGCCCCCACGCGAGTTTCTTACGCCGGTTCTTCTCGCCGGGTTAGTCCCTGAACCGGTGGTAGGTCATCATGTAGGACAATTCTAAAATTGTTAGTTTCTAACATATTAGGAACTAAAATATTTTTAAATTTTCATGTCAGTCTGGTGTCGTCTTGACAAGAGCGGAAATATATTCAATATTTTATATTATAGTATTTAAGATTTTTATTTATACACATCTAGACCCAGAAACACAGAAAACTTTTGCGTCTTCGTCGGGATTCAAACCTACCTCCGACTTGAGTAACGACGTAGGTATTCAGCCACAGAGTCAAAGAGGTCGTCAATATCTTTTATAATAATAATCATAGATTAATAATTGGTCGCTTTGACTAGATACCGTCCAGCGTATTGAAAAATGCGGCAACAAATAATACGCCGAATTCGGCGTACTCGCGCCAGTCGCGCTACAAGCGTAAAGTGAAGTAGACGTCTCGATAATTTGTCAAAGATTTGTGTGAGAGCGAAGCAAAATGCCGATTTGCATAGTCAAACTATGTAAAAATAATACTACATGAAACAAGAAAAATACTGGCATCACATACCATTAGTAAGTATTGTATAAATCTTCTAAAACACAGTCAAATAATATAATCCTAAAATCTCCGATCGGAGTACCGCTTTGTGTTCAATGTTGCCTTGTATTCAAAAATTTTTAACCATATTTAGTATCAGATTACCCGTGTTTGCCACGTCATGTCATGAAACATATTGTTTACGACTTGACAGGCAAATCAAAAATGTTCAAATATTATTTCAATGATGCGAAACGGAACGTAAACTTTATGCTTTAGTACAGTTTTCAAATTTAATTATGTGAAAAGGTGAAACGAAACGCAACTCGCCATCTCGGATGGAGGATATTATCAGCTAATGTCTAATTTGTGCGTTATTCCTCTGCTTCCGAGTATAATATAACATAATATATAATATAATACCTATATTATGTTGGTATACTCGGAAGTATATTTCGTTCGTAACGACTTCTGCCCGATTCACTATAGTTAAGGAAAATAGGTGATTGAACTAGAATAAACAACACACTTTTCCAGCGCATTTTGCGTGGCAAATAAAACTTCGAAATTTATATCTCAAAAACTGAAGGATTCGCGGAGGGAAAGAGGCGGGTGGGGGGGGGGGGCTATATTTGACTAGTAGATAGGACATGACTTTTAAGGCCTTGTTAAAATTTTGAATCATGAACGTTTCCTTGATATATATAACATTCTTAGTAAAAATGTTGTCACAGCGGATTTGTTTCATAATATATACAAAAAGCATAAAAACGAAAAGAAAATTATACCGAAATATTATAATGAACTTATAAAAATCTGTTTGACTTTAAACTTCTATTCCCCATCGGCATATAATTACGCAAGGATTAATTTGTCATCATCGATGGCGCTCCAGGATTTACTGAAGAAGCGTTTACTTTATTAATAGTTTTAGTAAAGTAAACGCTCCTTCTTAATGTGATAAATGTAATGTTGTTTGCGCGCTAATTTCAGATGAAATGGCCATACGCCAGAAAAGTATGTGGGACCAAAATCAAACTTGTATATTGACATGGGCACTGGTGTAAATGACACTTCTGTGTTAGCTTCAGAGGCATATGTCCTCCTATTAGTTTGTTTAACTGAGCACTGGAAACTGCCTATAGGATACTTTTTAGTGCATGGCCTAACAGGGTTCTATATATATATATATATAAATATATATATATATATATATACAGGGTGTCCCAAAAATCAACGATAAACCGAAAACGGGTGATAGGCCAAGTCATGACAGTTATGAGAAAAATGTGAAAAAAAATCTTTGTCATGTATTTTTCACATTATAAGGACTTTTAAAAATATCGGAAAAACTGACACCCTGTGATGGTCTTTCATGTCCTAAGACTACAAATATTACTTTTTTGTGATTTTTTTTTCGGTATTGTAGTCATGACTAACCCTTCTGTAAATCACAATTCATAATTTAAACATACCTGCCTCAGTTTTCAATAAAATGGTGTGTTTTGCCCAAGATTAAATTCAAAATAATTACTACACCCAACTTTAATCGTCTGTACTGTAAAAAAAAATTACTACAGTATTTTGGCAAGTAACTTTAAAAGATGGCGCATTTAATCTGGATTCCAAAATGGTATGATACTTGCTGGATTACTTCTTTGTTGAGGAAAAAAAAATTTTTTTTACGGAACCGGATGTTAGGCCAACTCTGTTTAAATTTTTAAAATGTTGGTATTAAGTTGTTATGTGACGACGATGAGTGACGTCATCTTGTCTAGAGTGAGCGAGACAGACAGTGACGCTCAGTGCGAGTGAGATAGATAGTGACGCCAACCCGACAACACAGTGATGAACGTGCAAAACTGCAGTACGTTACGATCTTTCGTTCATTGCGCATCTTTCTGTATCCGTATTGACTTCGTACTTACAACTGTGCTTCTGTTTATTGGACTTGATTTGCTTTGTGATTTGGTTTTATCTGCCCCGTTTCTGACGACCCTGGACTTGTTTTATTGTCGTATCTTCGGTTGTAGTGTGTGATTCCATTGTAGTGTGTTATCATGTCATCTCGATACACCGCACAAGAATACACCAATATGCATCTCATCTATGGAGAATGCTTATGCAACGCTAATGCTGCAGCTAGAATGTATCGTGAGAGATATCCAAACGCTGAGCGTCATCCTGATTATCGGGTATTTATTAACGTGCATCGGTCACTCTTAGAGGGTCGATTCCCTAATCAAAATACCAGCGAGGGAAGGCCTTTCATACCCTACGAGGACGAAGTGCTCGAGGCGGTCGAACAAGACCCGAGTATCTCAGTACGTGGGATTGAAGAGAACATCGGAGTGCCCAAAAGTACTGCACATCGTATTTTGCAAAAGAACCAGTTTCATCCTTACCATGTACAACGAGTACAAAGCCTGTTACCCCGAGACTACCCAGAGAGATTGCAATTTTGTCAAACGATGTTGCAGAGATACAGAGATGATCCGCGATTCTTTGAAAAAATTCTGTGGTCTGACGAATCCACGTTTAAAAAAGATGGTTACATGAACCTCCATAATTTGCACGAATGGCACGTGGATAATCCACATTTGATGCGGGAAGACAGATCGCAGTACCGGTTTAAGGTGAACATGTGGACGGGAATTTTGAATGGTACTGTTATTGGTCCATTTGAGCTACCGGAGAACTTAACTGCCGAGGTTTATTTGGACTTCTTACAGAACCAATTACCAGATTTGTTGGAAGAAGTGCCACTAAACATTTACGGCAGCATGTGGTACCAACAAGATGGCTGCCCAGCACATTACGCTCGCACAGTACGAGAGTTTCTCGACCGAGAATACCCCGATAGGTGGATTGGGCGGGGTGGTACAATTTCGTGGCCTGCCCGTTCACCTGATTTAAATCCCATTGATTTCTTTTATTGGGGAACAATAAAAGAAAAAGTGTACTCTAAACCAATTCGAGATTTAGCCGAGCTGCGCCAAAAAATTACAGAAGCTGCTGAACACATTAATTCAAGAAGATACGCCCGTCTTATTACGCGATCATTTTTAAGAAGATGTAGGGCTTGCATTAGAGCTGAAGGCAAACAGTTCGAACATTTGCTGTAAATCTTTGTAAATTAAAGTAATAACTGAAGAAATCCATTGACTGACTTTTATTTCGAACTTGCACCTAAAACTAACTAATTACATACTTGATAACAAGGTGGCGTCTGTTCTGTATCTCAACCACTCACATTTTCAAAAGAGCGTTGTATTCATACCTGAAAATTGAAGTCTTAAAAATGCCTACACTGCAATACAATTTTTTTTTAATAAAAAAGCACCCGCACTTAGCGTCACTGTCTGTCTCGCTCACTCTAGACAAGATGACGTCACTCATCGTCGTCACATAACAACTTAATACCAACATTTTAAAAATTTAAACAGAGTTGGCCTAACATCCGGTTCCGTTAAAAAAATTTTTTTTTCCTCAACAAAGAAGTAATCCAGCAAGTATCATACCATTTTGGAATCCAGATTAAATGCGCCATCTTTTAAAGTTACTTGCCAAAATACTGTAGTAATTTTTTTTTACAGTACAGACGATTAAAGTTGGGTGTAGTAATTATTTTGAATTTAATCTTGGGCAAAACACACCATTTTATTGAAAACTGAGGCAGGTATGTTTAAATTATGAATTGTGATTTACAGAAGGGTTAGTCATGACTACAATACCGAAAAAAAAATCACAAAAAAGTAATATTTGTAGTCTTAGGACATGAAAGACCATCACAGGGTGTCAGTTTTTCCGATATTTTTAAAAGTCCTTATAATGTGAAAAATACATGACAAAGATTTTTTTTCACATTTTTCTCATAACTGTCATGACTTGGCCTATCACCCGTTTTCGGTTTATCGTTGATTTTTGGGACACCCTGTATATATATAATTATAGTATATATATATATATAATTATAGTTAATGTTGTGTGACTTGGCCGTTGACAGATGGATTTCTAATTATTGACAGATTTTATAGCTTATTGGATGACCAAAATTTCTGCGTTCTGGTCTTATCCGGAGGTTCTCAAATAGGAGCTTGAGAATGCGACAAAATGGTGCCTGAAAAGGATGGTACGGCAGTGTTTGCTTCGCGCTCGACTTGGCGGGGAAACTGCCGTGCTCCCAGATACTAAAATAAAAAGTCTTTTTGAAAATTATGCCTAATAATTATTTAAGATTAAGAAGAAGAACCTTCATAAAAATGATTATGATTTCATGTTAAAGATTTTTTTTATTTATTGATAAATTACCACACCACAGCGACGAAATATTTTCCCTATTGATCGGGCACTAGTCAAGTAGCTGGCAACACAATTATAGATGCACACTACAATCTTTGCGCATTGTTTTACACACACTACAATATGAAGTTGCCGCATTCAGGAATCTGTCATTTCTTGACATCGCTCTATCTAGTCGAAGGCGCTGAGACCAATTAATAATCTAAGATAATAATAATATAATATCTATAGACGCTTCGCCACGTCAATCTGGCCCCGTGCTAAATAACCAAAGAACTTGTGTTACAGGTACCAGACAACGGAAATATATTTAATATTTTATACTATACACATATTTAAGATTTTTATTATATTAATATACACATTTAATGCACATCCATGACCCAGGAACATTGAAAACTTTTTTTTGTTCCCTCGGCGGAATTCGAACCCGCAACCACTCGGTCGAGGATCAACCACTGCGCTACGGAGGTTGTCATTATCTTAGGAAACAAATGGACAGTCTAAAACGCCATGATCAATATACGAGACACTTGTATAATTGTATATGCTTAAAATACAATATGTATTAATTATCTAAAACAATCTAAACCGATTTAGCTATACAATACTATGCTCAGTACTGTAGAGCTATACAGCGGTTTAGCGTCGACCACATGTGCTCGTGTTACACGCAGTAAATCAACCGTGTGCTTAGTTAACAGTGTCCTAATGTTATAATTGCAATATGTGGATTGTACTATAAATACAGGTTGGTTCCAGCCAAGGCTGGTTTTCATATAAATATGGGGTCTTCAGAAAGTAACTTAGGGTAATTGAAGCCGATTTGAAATTTCTTAGTTACTAACTTATTTTCTATCATAAGGATTATGATTATATCACTGATCTAATAGATTTTTTTTTTGCGATTTTGACCCACTTTAAACTAGAGATGAAACGGATAGTAGGTTGGCCGGATACCGGATACCGGATATTCGGCAAGCTACTAGGCCGGAGCGCCGGATATCCGGCTGCCGGATATCCGGCCTTAAGATAACATACAGTTTGTAAAAAGAGCAACTATAACTTTGAGACACGATTATACTTTACCTTTCCTCATTTTGGAAATGTATTTTTTTTTATATTTTTTTTCTCAAAAACTAAAACAAAATTTTTTAACTTCTCACCATTTCTTATTTTTTTGTCGCAAAAATAACAATAAGGCAAAAAAAAATTTATTTTTTTATTTTTATAAAAAAAAATACATTCTAGAATGAGAAAAGGTAGTATTATCATATCCCAAAGTTAAAGTGACTGCTCTTTTTACACCCGTTATAATAATAAGTTTGATTTGAATATTGGCGCGGTGAACGAGATCGGAAATATTCAGGCGCATTCGGGTCGCACGTAACCGGAGATCGGGTCGACTCGGGGGCGTTCGAGTGTTATCGGGTAAAATTTGGTATTTATTCATCACAATTTGCCACTTGTTTATAAAACAAACATTTTTGATGTGCGATTATAAAAATAAACGGTGTCCACAACCTATTGGAGTATGATTTGCCTTTATAAAATAATAAGATTTTTAAAATTTTACTATCCGGTATCCGGCCGGATAGTGAAAACAAGGCCGGATAGGCCGGATACCGGATAGTTACCGGATATCCGTTACATCTCTACTTTAAACTGCCAGATTTCATTCAAACTTTGCAGATTTGTCGGAGACCGATGACAATACACTTATTTGATAAAATTATTCGATAATTAATAGAAAAATTAACTAAAAATTAAAAATTAATAATAATTTAAAAGAATTAAAAGTCACGCTTTAAGTATATAAAATTCATTTGAAAAATAGAATATTTTTTTTTTTGCCATTTTTCCCCACGTTTTTTTACAATAAAATATTTATTTCACTTGACAGAATTTTATATGAAGCGTGTTTTTTCGTTATATTCAAACTTTATTTATTGTCTACTTCTACATACATAGTATCAAGAATTGAAAAGATAACTTATGAAACTACCATAATATAGTTTTTCTTCAAAATTTTGTTTCTATTGTTTTATCGCTGTATCACGTCTAATTTTAAATGTTATCAATGTCTATGTTGTGTTACCGTTCTATGTTTCTATCTTTTAAATGCAATGAAAAATACTTGAACAAATGTCTTATTATTATTAAATGCATAAACTATTCAAACCTCAGAGGACTTATGGTGATATCGCTGTGAACAATATTGCTGTTTATCCCATATCTTTACAAGACGCTATGGTGCCAATGCTGTGATGTATACGGATAATCCAGATTTAACACCATCATTTATAAACATCATCAATATATATGTAACCACATGGATAACATTTTCATATCTTGGAAATCCACAAAATGGCTACGATTTTTCTTGTCGCTTCGTCTATTCGTTATCGCTGCGTAAATAAGGCTCGGAAGCCACAATAAATAAGAAGCCAATTACTAATACGAGACTCTTGGAATATATTTCATGTAATTTGATCTGGCGTCATGTTATAACAATTAATTTATATTTATACAATGCGTTCTGTATTGGTTTTATATTTCAATCAAGGATATATTTTAACGTATATTTGGCAAACAAAACTTTATACAGTGTTATTTTTAAATAATGTGATAAACCTCAACGGGCTATTGAAAGAATATTTTTATTGATTTTTTTACTCATTCCGCTGAAAATCAAAAAGATGAGCAGCATCAATATTGAGAATAAGGATAAATTTTAAGCAATTAAATAAAACTATATATTATCTCTTTTTCGATACAAAACGATTGTACGCAAATTGGTGCAATGTCTAAGTAGGGTTAACACTTAACATCGTGACGTCACAATCGGTTGTTCCCTTCTCGATCGCACATAATATTTAATAGTTTAATATCTTCATTATTTTAGTCTACTTTAATAGTTATAGTTTTATATTATTTGTTTACCAGATGGCTATAACAACATACATATTATAATGTTTAAGTCGAAGGAATTGTTTTTCTTAAATCTATCGATCGAGCTCTGACGAGCTCTGCTGCCCACTGAGCCCTAGAGGTATTGGCCATGTTTCAGCACTATTTAGTTCCCAAATAGATCGTTCCCATACCATCTGCGTCTACGTGGAACCGCTTAAGCCGTTCGGAAATAGATGTACTTACCAGTACCGCTCAGATATCAGTTATTTCAATATCTATAACGTGATGGTACGCAAGATTTCCGACACTTTAAATAGGCATCCGTGATTCGTCAATATACATAGATTATTTGATATACAACGTGTAACAAAAATGAGTAACAAAAATGAGTAACTAAAACATATTGGCGTTTCATTACCAAGTTCGTGTCCATTATGATTCACCGCTTCAAGCAGAAAAATGATGCAGCGATTGGTATACAAAAAAGAAAGTAATTCCTTTAGCGTTGCTACTTTCACAGTAAACTCTATACAAGGGATATTACCGCCTTAAATTACGACATTTCAGCTGTTACCACCTCTAAAAGTCATAAGCCAAGCTCTAACTGAAGTCTGAACCATCGAGGCGTCAAATACTTATCATTTATTGCTAACACTAAAACATTTATCCGCTTAATAATTTCCATTAAAACATTTGGCGTCATTATCCAATTTATTCCCAGGCTCCGAAGATTAATACGAAATGCATTAGCTCGAAACCGCTAAGATAAACATAAAGGAATTGGTATTACTCACAAAGAGCAGAGGATAGGTATTCAATATTGAATTGTAATATTAAAAAGCTATTTCATATCCGAGAGAGCATTACTTGGATTATATAGCTCAAGATTTTATTACTGGCCAAGTTTAATCATTTGCTATTTGGTAACGAATGAAGAAGAATTAATTAAATCCAGATGAAATTAATAAAGCTTAGAGAGCTTAACATTATCTTATTAAAATAATGAACAAAAAATAGTAACGAATGGTATATTATGTTTTTGCCGATTCATTGTTCGATTTATTCTGAAACCGTCAATTCACTAGACGGACACGCTCAGGCAAGCGACAGGTATGTCTGACAGGCTACTGGTGGCCTTCGTCATTCCAGCCAGTTTACGCCATACAATATGGCTGGCTGGCATTTTCGTATTACGATCACATTGACACAACCAGCCAGCTGTCACGTGACACTTGACTGGCTTCCGATTGTTACTTTCAGACAGTCAAACTAGGGTGGATCCATTCAGAATAACATGTTATATGAATAAGAACAAGGAAGTTTATTTTATTTTACACCTATGAATACTAGATGAATACTATTTGTATCTAGAATTAAAAATAAAATTAAAGTCTACGTATAAAATTAACTATTTAAAACAATCGTTAAAATTACGTCGTGTTTAAATTTACGATCAGCAATCGCACTTATCAAAAATAGGTTAACAGAGCAATTAAAACAATTGCTGAATATATCCATTGGTACCGACACGCGGCAGTCAGCGACCGCGATAGATTTATCGATGTCGGAATTTAAACCACTTGGTGATTCTATCTCGGTTACCTTTGGTTTCCGGGGGATTGACGAAACCTAGCTTAGTGGTTCAGTAATCAACAATATACTGGATACCGTGTCCCATACAAAAAAAGGCTAAAGTCTCATCGCGTGGTACGTGCTAATAGCTTTGTTTAATAACGAACAGAGGCAATAGTTTTTAAACATTTCAAAGTGTATCTGGTGATTTGAAATTGCTAATAATGTCAATAATTAAATTATTTATGTGTGTGCAATGTGTGAAATTTTGTCAGATTGATAAGGTGTGAAAGTGTTATAGATATTATTATTTTGATAGACCAGGGCGGCAATTCTCAGGCCTCGAACTTAGTTTTTACTATTTACCGCGAGTGCGAGCGGGATATACTAATATTCGGAACTATGTTCGAGGCCTGAGAATCGCCGCCCAGTTGCCTATTACGTTCTCTTTTCAGTTCTAAAACAAAACAGTATCTTTAGTAGATTTTTTACAACGAAAAATATAACACAAACAGCAGTAGAATACAGAAAATTGCCTTCGTTAAGTCCTATGTTTATTCGCCATTTTTAATAGAGAGAAGATTGCAGTATTTTCTTATAATCCTTTCAGAAATATTACAGCTCTGCGAATGAAAATAAAACACTGTGATTTGTGGTGTAGTACGAACAGCTTCGGATTGTTTGCACAGCTATCGGGCAACTTGTTTCTCATTATGTGCTGTTGTTTTCTAGAAGTTGCTAGCAGTTGAGCTGACTTTTCGATGCGGTTCGTTTATTTATTTACGTTAAAGCGATGTAAACCGGATTAATTGATGAATATTCTTAGTTTGTTTTTTATACTATCCTATCGTTTATTAAAAAAAATCACAAGAAAAAATACTCAAACCCAACAATGTTTAAACGGTTCTAAAATAAAACGTCTGATTGTTTTGTCACTACATAATTGCATCCAAATTGTTCTGTACAAGTAAATAATGTTAAATTAAATGCTTTATCTCTATTTTGCGTCTAAATATAATATACACTTTTAGTTTTTCTCGGTATATGCAAACGAAGCCACAGTTAAAAGATGGAACGAACAAAAAACTATGTTCATATATCATTTTGTTCACTACAAAAATCTTTTCTCATCTGATACCATATATACTAATCTTATAAAGAGGAAGTATTTAATTGTGTTTAAGTTTGCATGGAATAGGTTCCGAAACTACTGGACTGATGTTGGATTAGGAATAACATACGTTTGTTTGCACGATTAAGGGCGTGTTTCACAAAGCAATTTTAAAGTTAATCCTTCGTTAAATATCATGTTATTCCTCTCGTAATTCCTACCCATTAATGAGAAGGCATGGTATTTTAACAATCCGTTAACACTAACATGCGTTGGTGAAATCGGGATTTAATATAGGTACGATTTCCTTTTCTAGTTTAAATATAAAATTGGATAAAAATTTGTGAGCAATTTAGAAAAAGTACCACACAACAACAGTTGAAGGCCCTTGACGAAATAAAGGGCGTAAGGTTACACCCTTTTGTTACGGTAAAAGCTTGTTTGTATAAGTTATGTCGCGGAGAAGGGCATAAAGGGTGACATTCTATGTGGCGATCATTTCAACAATATTCGGGTGTTCCCTTCAATCGAAAAAGGTAAGTAACTTACTTGAATTAAATCAAAAACTATTTGAATACTTTTAATTGAATATTAGTATAAACTTTAAAAAAAGAGAAATCCCATGAAATATCAAGAAGTGTCAAACTGATGATGAAATAAAGCTTCAACACCCATGCTTACATTAGCTTTCAAACAAAAAAAACTAGATCAAAATCGGTTCATCTGTTTGGGAGCGACGATGGTACATAATAATATGACGATGATCATCGTGTAAAAAAAGGGCAAATTTAAACTTATACCACCCCTTTTTTGTCAGGAGTTAAAAATATACGTCAAAATAAAAGTTTTACTCATTTGCGAAAGACTCCAGCTTTAACTCATTAAAACTTGCAAAAATCAAAATAAATTACGTATTCTTATTTATTTGGCAAACAGATTTCACGCCGAACAGAATTTTGGCGGGAGTTTTTAAAACATGGCGGAACTCAATACAAACACACCTCGCTTCCATCACATGTCACTGGAACGTAATATGAATGCACGTTGATATTGTAATAATAGAACCACACATTATTCAAGTACAAAAATAATAATATAATAATATCTATGGACGTTCACACCACGTCAATCTGGCCCCGTGCTAAGTATCCGAAGAACTTGTGTTATACAGGTACCAGACAACGGAAAGGTGTGGGAGGCATTATTATTATTGTTTACAAATGTAAAATAAATAAATATTAAATACTATATTAATACCCTACTTATTTACTTTGTGCGTGTATCTAGTCATTTGATATCGAGTGCGATGTAAAAATTAGCAATGTTTCACAAATATTTACGCTGCCGTCATGGAGTTTATCGCAACATGTAAACTGACGGGCGCGTATGATATTTACGCTTCTTTTTCATCTTGGACCGTCAAACGATGTTTCACATTTGCCAAAATTATGCTGGGCGTTTCCCGGAAGTTCGTTTATGAGCCCATCTAGACCAATACTCAGGAACCACTGGTCCGATTTGAAAAAATATTTTTTTGTTGGATAGTCCATTTATAGAGGAAGGCTTTAGGCTTTATAACATTACGCTGCGACCAATAGGAGCGAAGCGTCAGTGAGAAATGTTACAAAAACGTGGAAAATTATTCACATTTGAGGACTTTCGTTGGGTGCACTGCATAAACGGTTTAGGTTACTCAAAAAATATGTATGAAAGAAATATTTCTTTTTAATAATCATAATAACAAAAACCACCGTGAGCAATCAAAAGATAATCGCGATAGTGTTTCCGTAAACCACGCGAACGAAGTCGCGGGCAAAGCTGGTACAAAATATTTACCAATAATTATAATTGTTTACGAAGTGTATCACGGTTTTGGTAAACTAAAATTTAGGGCATCATCGTTCCCTTGCTCTTTGAATAATTTTGTTGCAAATTGTGTTTTGCCAGTTTGCCATATTGGTCATTCGAACGTTAAGTTCAAATATCTTATCGTCTGCGTTCACCGTTCGCCTGATCATCCAGTTAATCACCGCAAAACTTGGTGCGTAGAAAAATCCACGGCATCATCAAGGCAATTCGGATGTTTATTTAGAGTACCATCTCTTTCATGTTCCCCCAGATGTTGGCTGTAAATCACTGGGTTCCCGCTACACACAATGTCCATGAATCAGTACTTCAGTTGTCACGGCGCGGAATACCTGGGCGCGGATTCGAATCAAGCCAAGAAGTTAGGTAAGTGAAAATATGAATGTTAAAATGGATCGAAATTGAAAATTACTTTAATTGTTAAATGTTTACTAGAATTTATCAAATTATTTTATTAATAATTATTTAATAAAAAACTGTAACACGACTTCGCAAAAAAAGAGGTTTAATAAGGCTTCAGACTGGCCTTATTAAACCCCTTTTTTGCGAAGTGACAAGAAAATTATTCAATTTGAAATCCAGAAATGCATAGGTGCAAAAGTGGTCAAGTTGGAGCCGTGGTCGGACCCGCTTAAAATAGATATATAACTTTTATTTTGAATTAAACTATACACTATAGTAATTAATAAAATATTTAAATACATATTCGTGCCCAAACCTATCTTTTCACACGAAACTTTGTTACTTTATTTTTAAAGTTAGATTTAGGGGTTTAATTTTCAAAAAACACAATTTTAAAAATTATAGAGCCTATGTTACTCGCGGCATCATTACGAAGCGATCGACAGACACCTCATTATTAAAATCGGACCAGTAGTTTAGCTGTTGCGAGGTAACAAACAAACAAACATACATACATAGACTGCCAAAATCATCCCTTCCTTTTGTCTTCGCCGAAGTCGGGTAAATAATAGCCAAACTGAAACGTAAGAGGAAGATACGAGTATTAAAGATAAACACTGGTCCTCTCTTTAGATACAAAGCCTTACCAACCAAACATATTTCAATATTTGACTTTAAATTAACCCTTAGTCCCTGAATAGCTACAAAATTAGCTCAAATATGTAACAGAGAATCTTATTTCTTAGTCTATTGGCATTCCTTTGTCAATATTTTTTTAGGACGAACCTATCTTTTTTACATAATATATAAAGGAAGGTATTAAAATTGTTTGGCCTTGTCCTTATCCATTTTTAGGGTTTCGTAAAGTTTTTTCGTCCTAAAGGGTAAAAACGGGATCATAATATTACTGACACTTAAACACACTCCCTGTCGTTCTTTCTGTCACCAGGCTGTATCTCAATAACCGCAACAGTTTCAGAAATGATGTATTTCTGTTGCAATTATAACATACCAAAAACAAAATAAAAAAAATATCTGAGAATAAAATCTCATGTGTCTCAGTCTCAGTGGGACGGTAAACGGACACGACTGGCGAGAGAACAGGCGCAAGACCGACATTTTACATGCCCATCCGACGCATGGATCATCTTTCTTGTCAGACAATCAGGTGATCAGCCTGCATCACCTGATTGTCTGACCAAACTTGAAAACAATATTATTTGTTACGAACCCACGACTTCCGGGTCGAGAGCGAAGCTCTGAACCACTAGACCACGTAGTTTATAGAATAGTAGTTTGACAAACTTGAAAACAATATTTCTCTCTTTCTGAACCACGAAACCACGGAGGCGCTAGATCTATCTGTTTATGAATATTGCATGGGATAACAAGCGTGAAATTTTGCGTTTTGTACGAAACCGTACGTGCACGAGCTTAACTCGCACTTGGCCGTTTTTTACGATATTTATCAACATTAACGATCATCCGGCGGGGCGTGAAAGCCTTAATAGTTTCCGTTCCAAATCCAAGGTTGCAAGAGTATTGTTCATTTTATAACTTAGATAGGTTAGGTTTTAAGATTATATATTATCAATAAAGGCGAGATGCTACTTACGTAAAAACACTGTTTAAGTCTAAGTCCCGATTTCACCAACGCATGTTAGAGTTAACGGCTTGTTAAAATATCATGCCTTTTCATTCAATGATATGAATTTCGAGAGGAACGACACATGATATTTAACGAAGGATAAACTTTAACATTGCTTGGTGAAACACGCCCTAAGGCCCGTATAAATAAAGAAGTCTCAAATCCACTTGCGAAACTATTTAACAGATAAAAACCAACGTTTCGTTTCACTTTTAAAAGTTAACAACTTTATTAATGTTACATAGTACTTTAATTTCTTTTCTTTCTATACCGTAATATTCATATTATAGATTACAGAAAAACAATAAATTATGTTTAATGTAAATTTTTATAATTTTTATTTATACGTTTAAAAAAAATTAAACGGCTAGACAAAAGGCATGGTATCCAGACGGTTGACTATATAAAGTGTTAGTTATACTAATAACTAGTGCGGGGTTGTAGTGTGTGTATCACCTCCCTATATATTGTAATGTAATGTTTTAGTAGTGTAAGTTAGTAATGTAATGTAAGTTAGTTATTAAACGACAGTCGGATCAAATACATCTTTTAATTAGTCTCCCCAAGCATGCACATTGCGTGGCGACCCTGCCAGTGCTGCCTCGTGACAGCGCTTCGCAGATGGGACAGAAAAACTTAAGTGAGTGAAAAAAAAATTGGACTGTAAAATAAATATTTGTGAAGATACCAGTGAAAAAATGTACTTTTTAATATTCAGAAATTGACTGGATTAGTGTTGTACAATCATATCGCTGCACTGGCCGTGGGAAATTGAGACCACGACATCATGTATAGACTAGAAAAAAATGTACAGCAATTTAAATGTATGTATTTCCTTGCATTTAGTATAAACTAATTCCGAAGACACAGTGCAGAAGTTAGATAGAAGGTAAGTAGCACAGTATTGTTTAGCGTTCCTCCACCCCATAAAGTTGGCCGTATCGCACTGAATAAACCAACAAGTACAGTCAGCAGCATACACCTCAACTGGTACCGTCAGAAGCGTATATTTCACCTAGTACAGTCAGCGGCATACACCTCAACTAGTACCGTCAGCAGATAACTCACAGTACAGTCAGCAGCATACACCTACCTTGTACACTTAGCAGCATATACGTCACACTCGGCATAATATACCTACCTCACTTAGTAGAGTCAGCATATCTCACTTAGTACAGTCAGCAGCTTATACCTCACACTTGGAAAGTTCTCAACGAACATAGTTCGTCAACTTTGTTGAGGTAAAAACTAAAAATAAACGAATGTAGCTTAATGTTATAAGCACACAACTACTGTATTTTCATGCCGTTCGATACCGTTCGCATATGTGCAGTTCATATTACGCCTCTATGTGGTCCAAAGGCTTAGATTAATTTTGTTTAGTTCAGGAGTTGTTTCCGACTATTGAGAATAGCTTCATACCATATAATTACATTCTTACCAAAGTTATGTTATCAAAGCAAATTTCAACCTAATCTAACGACAGAAACTGGTCCTACTCGCAAGATTTGTCCCATACTAACATGCCAACAGGGCAAGTTGAATAAAAGCTTTTAATAATAAAACATGAAATCTAGTTCACAAGTATCCCTCATTTCTCCACCTGACTGTACGCCATCTAAATATTCATACTTCATAGTAAAATATCACAAATTAGGGGACTTCATTACGGAGGTGCAGTCATATTAGTCTCCGTTACGAGCGAGTTGAGTTATCATGACTCGAGAGCTCCATTTTCTTAGCGTGACGAGGAGAATAAATTTAGAGTATTTGAGTGGTTAATTTTGCTTCTCGTAGCACACAGCTAGTAGGCACTAGGAGCTGTAAGTGAATAAGAAGTGAATTTAGGAATTCAAAAAGGGAAAGCAGAGATTATGCGACTCACAGAATTAAAATTATTAACAAGCGCACATTTTTGGGTGAAGGCACTAAAACAACTGAAGCCATGAGTGGGTAAAGGTGATATGTAGTAAAATTGTGATATCGAGAAAATTGAGTTTAAACTGTCACTTAAATGTTTTAGAATATGTGATAATGTATTGAGTACATCAATCTAAAGATCCATCTCTAGAATCAATGTACTTAAAACGTTACCAGAGATCCTAAAATATTTAAGTGACAGTTTAAACTCAATTTTCTGGCTTTTTTTTGCGACATATCACCTTCATGTCTACAATTACAAAGTGAGTGAGTTAAAAAATTAATATACACCTGACGACCTCTGCGGCGCGTTGGTTGAGTACGTTAGTGCTCGAGTCGGTGGTTTCAAATCCCGCCGATGGAACAAAAAGTTATCTGTGTTTCTGGGTCATGGATGTATATTTAATATGTGTATAATTTTAAATATGTATAGTATAGTACAAAATATGTTTTGTCTTCTCTGGTCCCCGTAACACAAGTTATTTTATACTTACCACGAGGCCAGATTTCAAAACTTTTAACATATCTGCAGTCAATGCGGACTTTACAGGCTTATTTTGTGTTTTAATATTGTGTTCTAGTTGCGAAGGAATAGTTTAAAAACTGGTCGAGCTGGAACTTCATATTGTACTACATAAATATCAATATTTATGTAGTATAATAGTTGGTGTTCAAACACCAACAAAAACTTAAGTTCAATACAATTTATAGAACCATATTTTTAATCCAATGTACATAAATATATTTCCCCGGTTTCTGAAACGATTAAATCAACTAATCATTGCGAAATCTCATATTAGTTGTCAATTTCACTAAATTTAAACTTGACAAGAAGATTTGAACACTGATTTGGCGTTGAATTGCCTTTCAGGAACCAGGGGTTAGTCTCCCAAATTTGGCACGTAATCACCGTAACAAAACCATATTCCCTGGCAAATACCCGCAAGTAACACGGTAGAATTGATAACACGCGGGAGTTCGGAAGCCATTTAATATTTACAAACACCCGACACGCTGACATTTTGTCTAATAATAACTTTTGAATGTTCTCAAACTTTGCTACCGGAACACATGGGGTGGGGAGAAAGGGAGGGAAAGGTCGTCATAAATTAAAGGGCATTGGGAGTTTTACTTTGGAAAATTCTACTGTCTATTCACTCTTTACTAATAATATAAAGGCGGAAGAGTATGTTTGTTTAAACACGCTTATCTCAGGAAGGTCGGATTTGAAAAAATATTTTTTTCTTGGATAGTCCATTTATAGAGGAAGGCTTTAGGCTATATAACATTACGCTGCGACCAATATTAGCGAAGGGTCAGTGAGAAATGTTCCAAAAACGGGGAAAATTATTCACATTTGAGGACTTTCGTTGCGTGCAAAAAAAAATATATAAGAAATAATAATTTTAAAAAGTTAATAATAATAATTAAAAAAACCAACGTAAGCAATCAAAGATAATTGCGATAGTGTCTCTGTCAACCACGCGAACGAAGTCGCGGGCACAGCTAGTCAAAGATAAAATTAGGTTAGATGTAAGCGTAATTGTTTGGATTACAACAGCGTTGGTCAAATATTTGCAGGATTGGTAAAAAGGTTCCTTCTCTATTTTCAGCGAATATTTATAAAGAATATGATTAAATACTTCTTCCTGGATCTAAATAAAAATAATTTCTGAAAATGAAATGAGGAAATTACCTCATAGTAGGTATTTTGTGGGGACGACTCTTACAAAAAGCATGTACAGAACGCCCAATGTCCTTACTTTAGATCAACGTCAATACTCACCCACATTTACTTACCGAGATTGATGATGGAAAAGGTCTCATTAAGTTAGGGTCTATTACTTAAGATACAGCGATGTAAGGTGAAATAGAAATAGGAGTGCGACAGAGATTTAAAATTATACAGTTTGTTTCATAGTTTATATATTAAGCCAAATATAGTGTGAAGAGAATAACACGCAGAGCTTATTTGTTTTGGCACCTCATAGAAATAGCTTAATATAACTCAAAATAAAAATCAAATATTTAAATGACCACAAGGAGTGAATCGTACTCTGCAGCTATATGCTACACTGGGTTCGCGGGCCAAGACAAAAATACTTTACGCGTCATTCTCTAGAGCCATGAATCACTCTGTATAACATATATCTGTCTCTTTCTCCCCGATAAAAGTTCCACCAATCAGCGTTCAATATGGATTGTTAACTTGAATGCTATGTTAGTTGATCATACATTTGAATAGCGTTTCAGAAACCGGCCTTATATTATGTAAGTAGTAAGCACCAAATTTAAGCAGTAATTCGAATAGGAACAATAATTGCATAAATTTGGAGTATACACTAGCGAGATTACAAAAAACGTACTCATAAAAATTCCTATCCAAAATACCGTTTCATATTTATGATTATTACATACCAATATTACATTCCATATTTATCACATCAAATTAATCAGAAATATCCCCCTAACGATACGTGTAACGTTTGACAAATATTCCGAACAACATCGGCCTAATAGCTTATGCGGAACAAAGCACCTTGAGCAAAGAAAACGTTTAGCGTCCATTTTCTTTTGACCCACCCGAGCGAACCGATCCGGCAGTGTTTAACCCCCCGAAGAGGGTGCTCGAGCTCTCGTTAAAATGGCAACTACAGTATTTTGTCGAAAACGGTAATGGAGTTAATTTTTCCTAGTCGTAATGGCGTCTGAAAATCTGTCCTAAACAAATGAATCTCACATAAATGATGTGACTACCTACATAATACGAGACTATTCTACTACTTTTGAGTTTCTTACGCCGGTTCTTCTCGCCGGGTTAGTCCCCGAACCGGTGGTAAGTTCATCATGTAGGACAATTCTAAAAGTATTAGTAACTAAGCGATTTGGAAATAAAAGATTTTTCATTTTCACTACTTGTATTGAGATTTGAAATGTATGATTTGAAATTCAAGAAGTAACCACCGAATTCTCAAGCGGTGACGCTCACTGATGATGAACACAGCTTTTTGTGTTAATTATTTTTACTATTCCCCATTGTTCCGTATGTATGTGTTGTGTGATGATCAGAGTTTTTTTCTTCCTTTCTTTAACCACTCTCGATCAGATTTCAAATGAAAAAAAAAATCTGTTGATACGTTTAGAATTTACGTTGCCACAGACATAAAACACACATACACAGACGTCAAACTTATAACACCTCACTGTTTACGTACGGGGTTAAATTTTTTTACACCACGTCAATCTGGCCCCGTAATAAGTATCCGAAGAACTTGTATTACAGGTACCAGACAACGGAAATATATTTAATACTTGTATACTATACACATATTTAATTTTTTTATTATAGTATACACACATTTAATACACATCCATGACCTAGCAACATTGAAAACTGTATGTTCCCTCGGCGGGATTCAAACCCGAGAGCTCTCACTCGAGCACCAACGCGTTCAACCACTGCGCTACAGAGGTCGTCGAAAATGGACAAACGCGAGTTGAAGACAACAATTGGGTATCGACTTGATTGTAATTCTACTGATTTATGTAATAAAAATTACATAAATAGATAGTGTTCTGAAAAAAAACTTACTTTCAATGGTTTTATTAAATCATATTGTGAACCTTGTGAAAACCCATACAAAAGCTACAAAAATAGGGTTTAGAGGAAACACAACGGCCGTTTTTCCATACAAAAACAGGGGTCGACGTAACCCCTGTTTTTGTATTATTAGACCCCTGTTTTGTAGTTGTAGCGCTATGGAAGTTTCACCGTAGCGGCTAAACTACAGATCTGATTTTAATGCAGTATCAACAGATTCTCGTATAGTTTAAAAAGTAAAACACGACCTAAGGATCACGCCACATAATTTTATCAATAATTTTTGTCACACGTTTAAAATTTACATAACCAGGTTACAGTTTTCATTAATTGTTCAATTTCAATCGGTAACAATCTACAAGACAAACTGAACTTACCAAACACGGAACTACCAAGTTGTATGATCAATACACACTCGATAAGTTGCGGGGCGTGAGTTACAGTAGCGAGTTCACGACGGTTACACAGGGGTAACTCTGTGGAACTTTGTCTCAGTAACCCCCTAGTTGTTGATCTGAGATGTATTAATTGGAATTAAATTAGGGTTTAAGCTGAGTTCTCGCGCCGAAATACATGTGAGGGTTAGGGGTCCCGACACGAGGGAAATCGGGAGTGAAATATGGGAATGGAGAATGTTCACAAATTTTTATTTTTAGCTAACTGTAAACTCTGTTGGAAATAAATAATACGTCTGAAATAAATATAACAATTCGTCGTGTAGTTACCAAGATATACTTGTTCCAAACTCTCGACGTAATGACATCATTTATTTTTACATCACTGAAATTTGAAATGTCTGTAAACTCATTTTTATTAATAAAATATTCGATAAAATAAATCTAGTGTATTTGTATAAATATATAGTAAAAAAATTATTACGATACGTCGAGTAATTTAAAAAATATTTATTTTCAGATTCTCGATCCGATGACGTCATTTTTCAACGTCTGCAAATTTTCAAGAATTTCAAATGTCTGTAAATTAATTACTTAATACTTGGTATTTTTAAATGAAACAAAAATTAATGTACAGATACAAGCCCTACTGTGACAACAGTTTTAACATTTAACTTTAACATTATTCACTAACATTATCTATTGACCTTGGAAGTAGGCTATTGTACTACAGTTTAGGAAACACAAAAAAAGAGGAAAAAAAAACAAAACAATACAGAATAAAATTAAAATTTGACTAAAATAATGTAATTGCTGGTGGTTGTCCGAGTATTCTGGTGGCTCCAAGAGGATCTAAAAATGTCTACTGAAAAGTGTGGTCATCTTTCCTGTCATATGGATAATAAAGGGCCTCAATATTTTATATTTCTGATAGATCCTTCAGAAGTTTTATCGCTACTTTCTTTATATGGAGCGACAGAGACACAGCATAAAATATTTCATAATGTTCAACAGCTTGCCACATTTGTCGGCATATTTTGGTTCCTTGTATGTTGTAGACTTGCTTAAATATAGTTTTGTTCTTTAGTTTGACTTGAGTGCACACAATGGAGAGAAGTAATTTAAGTTTGCGCTATTCACTAGAGTTTACGATTTCGTTTGTTTTGAATGTTATTTTGCGAGACTTCACAAGAAGTCTGAAGCGTAAATATTTTAATATAAAAAAGCCAACAGTAAAATAACTTTTGTCATTGTTTTTAAATATTTTGAAAACTTACTTTTTACGAATATGCTTAAATAATACATGTCTGTTTTAGTAGAGTCCTTGGTTTGACATCGCTAAGGATATTCTGTGGGAGAATAAACGAGGACTAAAAATGTAGGCCAATTTATATGTATAGAATATTAACGAGTCTAATCTCTTAGAAGTTTCGAAAAAACTAAATAAGTTCTAGAAGTTTTCGTAAAACATGTAGAAACTTTGAGATTGTCAATTTTTATTCTGATTTTATTTATAAGCAGTATCATAATTGAGGGGTATAGTATCATATCCCACTAAAACGTACTTTTCAAAAATATCACAGTATACAAAAAAACGTTTAAGCTTAATAGGATTTTGATACTGGTATGCCCTGATATAGGGACTTTTGATTTTGAATCTATTTTTGGTGGGCAGATTTCTGTATGTTTTAGCGGGTTTTGGTACGAAACTAGTTAAGCATTTTAAAGCAATTTTTACGAGGTTTCCAATGGTGTTACTAGCTCAAATTTGGTCCAGAAACATTATAGCGGGTTTTGGTTTTATACCCCTCAATTTATAAAAAGTTATCTGCCTGCAGCGCCGATAGATGTGACATTTGTTTACTATATACGACTGGCTGATTACGTAAAAATAGCGATTAGAAATATCGCCTTTAATTTTCGTCATTGTCGACAAGTCTTTGGACGACCGCGAGGTTCCTTTTTAGGTCGTAATTTCTATAACAGAGGCGAGCAAAACAATAACAGGTGGTGCGGTGGTTTGGATTGTTAGCTCTGTAAACGTCGCTGATGTTGCGTGTCGCTTCTGCCGCGTTGCTGCCGACGGTACTCATATTCCATAATTACTCCACATTTTAACGTATCCATGATGACGATAAAGATTAAAATGCAATAAAAATCTAACACTAATCAATAAACTAATGACTGCTTTTGTAAAAAGAATTCCATGTATAAAAAAAAATTAAATTAGAATTCTAAGGGCGTGTTTCACCAAGCAATACTAATGTTAATCCTTCGTTAAATATCATGTTCTTACTCTCGTAATTCCTATCAATGAATGAGGTATTTTAACAAGCCGTTAACACTAACATGCGATGGTGAAATCGGGACTTAGCTAAAATTATTTTGATTTGTAACGGCCAGTACTGTAAGAACTGCAATTTTATAGGTAAAGGCCACAGAGTAGATAGTAAATAAATACCTATTATATTACAAAAGTCCCCCGCACCACATAACAGATTCCTTCGTTTACGCACGTACCCCCGAACTAAACTGAACAGGCATAATGTATTGCACCGCCAAAGCCTCCATTTATCCGGTTTTATCCGCTTAAAGCCGGAATTTCAGGAGATATTTAGCGAATACGATGCTCCTTTGAAACTTTGTATTAATTTAGGGCGGGCAACTTTTTCTAGAATTAATTCGGGTGCAAAAAGCAATAATTTTTTACATTTTACATTTTTTTACATTTGATACAGCTTTGTGCATGACGAATTACTCAGGCTCCATTATAAGAGCGCGTAGAAAACATAACCTTAATTATAATAATATCGATATATTTTTCAGAAAAAAAAAAAAAAGTAAAGTAGAATAATTAATATGTATCACATTGTTTAGTTGTTTTAGTATGGTAGGCTGCAATAATTGCTATTATTAAATATAATCCTATGTATCAAAATGAATTGCTGTTCGTTAGACTCGCTAAAACTTGAGAACGGCTAAACCGATTTGGCTATTTTTGGTCTTGAAATGTTCGTGGAAGTCAAGTTTAAACGGTTTGTATGCTCAACGAAGTGGGTAGGTACTTAGTTTTACAGCTAGTAAAATATAAATAAATTTGGTCGAATTTGATTTGCTTACATTAAGATTACATTCAGTCGAAAAAGAGTTAATATTATAGTATTAATAAAAAAAAAAAAAAAAAAATTCTGTCTGCACAGTACAAGGGCGGAGGGCTGGGACCCCGCTCGATTCGAGTGTGCCCACTTACCCCGCTCGTAATGAGGACAGCGATTGCGTTGCTGTTTTCAGGAAACAAAACATCACCATTCGAACCCTCCTCAGAGGCTCTGGGGCTTAGTTGGTGACTACTTTTAATCAGTAAACGATCGTTATTTTGTTAGAAGTGTATGTTTAACAGAAATAAGTGATTAAAATTTACTACTTATGTTTTATACAAAAGTTTGGTATTACATTGAACTACGAGTCAGCTAGTATTACTACGCGCTAGTTTCAATAAACAATTGAATAGTTTCAATAAACGATTGAAAATAAAGAGACGAACGATATTCAGTAGCGTGTACGCCTCGCATGCGTAGATTAAGAAAATAATTACAAAAAATTGGACATTTCCTACTGCTTATGTAGAGATTTTGACGTTCGAAAAAATAATATAATATAACTAGTAATTAAACGAATTATTATCTTTGCTGAGGCCCATGATCTTACCATCAGCTGATTAACTTGTAAAATGTTTTATTGCAGACCTTTTAAAATCAGCATGCGTTTAATGGCTTCCAAGGCGCTCTTAATTTTTTTCGGCCTAAACTTCTTTATATACGCCGTACAGTATATGTAGGTACCTAGTTCATTTTATCAAACAATAGATTTTAATGCATGCCAATAAAATATTATTTACAAAAACCCAACAAATCACGACATAAAGCAAAACAACATTTACGTATTTTGTCACAGCACAAACGGCAAATATGCACGCCGAGTTGGAAATAAAATGGAAACATCAAGTTAATGACATGCAGGAAAAAATAGAAATATATAATTCAGTAACGGAACACGGCGAGCGGTTTACGGCGGTGTAAAGACGGGCTGGCGGTAAATATCGATTTTATTTACGTTTTACTGCCGACTAGGGCTGGCGATGCACGGAAATATGAAGATTTGCTATTAAGTATAATAAAAATCTCCTAAACACACTTACCCCGATTTCCCGAACGCTATTCAAGTGAATGATCAACTAATTCAAATAAACAACCCATATTGAACGCTGATTGGTAGAACATTATCAGAGAGAAAGGAACAGATATTTTATAATTACATCACGCTCGCACTTGCAAGATTTGTTAAAATTCCACAGATAAGGTTAATTCACCAAAGACACCGTAGTAGAGCGAGCGTGATGTAATTATAAAATATATGTCCGTTCCTTTCTGTCTCATATTCCACCAATCAGCGTTCAATATGGGTCGTTGATTTGAATGCCATGTTAGTTGATCGTTCACTTGAATAGCGTTCGGGAAACCGGGGGTAAGTGTGTTAAGTATTTTGTTAAATTCTGTGTTTCTAATTATTTTTAACTCCGACGAAAATAGAAGGTTTTCAGTTTGATGTATGTTATGTCTGTGTGGGTACAGACACATACGGTCAGCCATTATCGTAGCTCTAAATCAATTGTAATTTCGTTTTTTTTTTGTTCGAAGGCTGACGTGACACAAGTATTAGCTGTAATTCATTAGTGCAGTAACCTAGCAATTGTAGAGTTTAAATTGTAGCATGTTTTTCATTTATTATTGAAAATCCCAACCAAATTTAGTTAGAAAAAAAAGATTCATATTATCCATACTATACGCAAACTATAAGTTTCGGGAGTCCCACATACCCTCCCGGGGGGATGCGTAACGCATTTCCCTTGCGAAATTAATAAAAAAAAAACTATAAGTTTGTGTCAACCCTAGCAAAACCTAACACTTTTACCGGCACTACGCGGCCCACTAAAACATTCAGGGCTGGCCCCAGGGAATACATCTTATCTACGAGGCCAACATTTCACGTAATTAATATGGACTGCCGCATCCTGCATCATGTTAGACACAACACAATTCAGCGTACGAGCAGCAAACGTACCGGTGTATAATTTTCACAAAATATAGCTTGGCAAAATTATGAGCATGCGAGAAAAAAATCATCATCATCATCAGCCTGAAAACGACCACTGCTGAACATAGGCCTCCTCCAAGGACTTCCACAACGACCCGACCGGTCGTTGTGGAAGTCTGCGCTGTCTGCATCCAACGGCTGCCCGCGGCTCGGACCAGATCGTCGGTCCATCTTGTGGGTGGCCGCCCTACGCTGCATCTTCCAATCCGTGGTGACTACTCGAGAACTTTCCTTCCCCATCTGGTGTCTGTTCTCCGAGTGATGTGGTCTGCCCATTGCCACTTCGAATGATTCTACGAGCTATGCCGGTAACTTTAGTTCTACTGCGAATATCCTCGTTTCGGAATCTGTCCCGCAGAGAAACATCGATCATAGCTCTCTCCATAGCTCGTTGAGTGACTTGGAGCTTACGCATAAGGCCAGAGAAAAAAAATAGTAAAAAAGAAAAATATATTTCCTACGCGGCCAAAACATAACACTTCAAGAACACCTGAGACCTAAGTGTCTGCTTCAGAGGTAAAAATCATAAAACATGCTTCTTGTATCAAACAGAGGATCCGTACAAGTGGTTCATACGACTATCCCCGCATAAAGATCCCTTTCGAGTGCGGTCCGAGCACTCGAGCGGATCTATTTATGTTCAGGATAAAAGAATATTCGGCTGAGAATCGCCATGTGGCTGGAATGGCAGATTACACTCATCTGTTATGCAGGATTTTAGATTTTCGGCAACCGCTATGTAAACATGTATGATTTGATTTTGATGACAAAACCTAAGTAGACTTAGGAAAATGCTAGATTATAAAGATTTAGGGCTTGTCACATTACCACATCACGACGGTGCGGTATCGGAGCGCGGTGTACCAATTTTCTATTCGTGAAGCACAGTATGAAAATCCGCCATATTTTTGATAAAAGTAAAAGCTCCCTCTTGTGTGATCATATTAAGACTGCTATTAATCCTCTGGTCCTGAGAATAATGTACCGGAATTCCACAAGAGACGGCGACAAATAACGATTTTGTGGCGTTGTGATGTGCATTTTTACAGTAACGAGACGTTATGTCTATGCACCCGTGACAAAACCATTTCAACAACATGGATCGGTGCTACTCCCAGGTTTCGGAAACAACAGTAAATTGTCGCGACATGTGGATAGGCTGAAGAAAAGTTACATTACAATCGTATTTTTTAACGGGCACTGGCCCACCTAACATTCTCAACACTGCAACTCCTGTGAGCCAGGATCGACAGCGGTAACCAACCACGACAAATTCCTTGATATGATCTCAGGGGTGCCCGAGGGACAAGCTAAATCTGTCTTGGGACCCACAACGAAATTAATCAGAAGAAAAAAAGGAGGAGTAGGAAGTTGTTAGAAGTCGTTTAAACGTAAGTGGACTGTCTAAAATCTATGCCACTTAATCCATGTATCATATGGAAAAACTTAGAAACTTATCTCGCAACAAACAATAAGCCAGCAAACGTGAACAATTAAAATGAATTCGTTATAAGCTGAAACATATGCACAGCTAATGACTAAACTCCGCAGTTGTGCTGCAAACTTTAGCATTGTTGCCGTTTACACATGAAGCTACACATCTTTTGACGTCCGCAGTACGAACACAAACGAGGCCACGAAACGCGCGACAGCGACGGCGACAATTGTCGCGTTATTGTCTATTAATCAGGTTCACGTTTCTAAAACTTAGACATTAGAATGGAAAACTTCAACATTAGTTTCACACTAAGACCTTGACCAGTAGTTTAAACAGGAATAATTGTCTACTACATTAGCTAACGAATAAAACTAATAAAATAGCTCCCCTCACCGATTTCGGTGTCGGAAGCCGATTTCATTGAAGCCAGGCCAGCTACGCAGGAGTTATTTTATAGTGCCCAAGTGTAAGCCAAGTGTAATACACAAAGACACTCTCTCTTTCTTTTATTCTTATAACCCAGTAGGACGGTAAACGGAGACGACTGGCGAGAGAACAGGCGCAGGACCGACTTTTTACATGTCCATCCGACGCATGGATCATCTTTCTTATCAGACAATCAGGTGATCAGCCTGCATTTTCCTAATCAAACTTGGAAACAACAGTAATTGTTCCAACGTGGGCATAGCTTCGACGCAACGTGCGTTAGTAAAAAATATGCATGTAGCTTCTGGACGCAATGTACAGGTGCCTAGTATATCTACTCGCGCATAGACATATTATTATTGTAATTTCGAATAAATACACACTTTCTGAACCTAGGTCGCTGCGAGCACCGCGGTTTGTCGCTGACGGCTTCGCGTTTTGTCGCAACCAGCGTACCCACCCCGGCTGTAGCCACAAGCGCGAAATTCATGTTTATTAAATGAAATTTCGTGTGCGGCGAAGTTGGAACTAATCAAACGCGAGCGACGGCAAGGACCAAAGTTTTATCCAACTTGTTAAAACACTTCACCTTGATATTTCTAATTAAATGTGTTACAAGATGATGATTTCGTTTGGCGTAATGACTTTGTGAGTGATGAGTTTTACGTATACAAGTGCTTTTCATGTGCGTTCTGATCGATGTAGGAAATAGCTTTTGCCTGCCGCTCTGCCCACGTAATTATAATATTCCACGGGAACACTTCTCTGTTATTACTTTTATATACTGTTAAAAGTAACCTATATGCGAATGCTACCCTTAAGGGATTCGTATCCCTTAAGAGTCATCCTCACAAACATGCTCAAATTCGGTTATAAGTACTACAGTATATTTCTGTGACCGACCCTAACAACTGTTAGGGCTCTGATTCAAAATGTTATGGCTATTATTTCGAAGTTCGAAAACAAAATGTATAGGATTTGACATAAATTCGCTAAGTGACACGAGAGTTTTTCGAATTCGTATTTTATTCGTATTTTGACGTTTGAATTTTAAATAACACGATTAAAAAAATTTAAATGTCAAAATTTTTAATTTTTACTTTTTAAATGGTTTTAAAAAATGCAAACGTCAAAATGACATTTGATTTCCAGAAACTTTAAATCCACCGAAGTTGCGTAATTAGGGGACTGTAAGAGCGGATATATCAACAAGACACTGCAAATGTCTCTAATGAGTGTCAGTTTGCATGCGGTTTCAGACGTTCCCTGAAAGCCTGCCTTGGAAGTCTCTTTGTACCTAATGTATGTGAGCCAATTCCTCCTCCTCCTCACCCGCCGGCTGATCATGTAAAAATAGCGATTAGCAAAAATCACGCGATAGACGCGCAATCAATTGCTGAACGTCAAAAAAAAAGTGCTTATCGCTCGTTGTTTTTTTACCCGACTTCGATTAAGCCAAAAGGAAAGGTACAAAAATAATCAAGGTGAGAACCGTGCTCGTATCCGCTAAACAAATCTAAGCTAAAAAGCTTATAAAATAATATTCGTCTGCAGTTGCAATATTCAATCCCAATAGCAGGTTCGCCCATGGCTCTCACCTTGGCCATTTTTGTACGTATGCATATCTGGATTTCAAATTTAATTATTTACTTATTTTAGCGTTTTTAGACCCCTTTTTCGAGAAGTCGGGTTATGGTTTTTTATACTTTTATTGATTGTTTCAGTTTGCTACAACACTAGCTACTAGCGCCAAAAACAATTTAGTGGCAATCATAGGAACTATTAATATAATGTTACGTCAAACAAACATTGACTTTTAAAACCCTTAACTGCTCTCCTGTTTAGTTTTCGCTTATGCCTTATACTTTTTAACCGTCAATAAAGTTGAAGAGCAATAATTGCGCAATATTTGCGATTACTTTGCTTTTGCAAGTTATACGTTGTAAACCTGCCGCACAGAATTATTACCTTCTTTGTCACTATTGTTGCAGTGGATCTCTGTTCACATGGACTCTAAAATGTTATTGTAATTTTTAAGACAATTAATTTTATTTTTATTAATTTTATTTTATATTTACTATGTTTTATCAAATTATGGGTGAATTGCTCTGAAATAAATACTTTTTATTTTTATTTATTTATTTATATTGCCCCAAATGTCTTCGCAATCTTTGATGTGAGACGATTACATCAGGGCAAAAACATAAGAAAATGTACCATGAACAAACCACCATTTTCCTGTTACGATGAAGCCAAAAGGAAAGGGAGTTTGGCAGTCGATGTAATTAATTATGTGTTTCGCCGTAGCGTCTAAACAACTAATAAGTACAATTATATTGAAAGAGGTGGCAATGCATTGGTAATATTAGCTGAATAACATATACTGTATTATTTATTTATTATTTATTTATTTCTCCAAAACTTAAATTCTATCATTACAGGATTGTGACCTAATACGACAGACAAGCACATAATTCTTACAAAGTATTGAATAAGATACTTTTAAATTATAATAACAAAATTAATTGCACTTCTTATATAACATATCTAATAATAAAAATCAGTCTAACTTACTATTTAGAGTTATTATATACAATAAAGTATGCCGTCATAGTGAAGTCGTTCAATGTACAGCAGAACACGTCTATATGCTCGGCTATTGCGTTAATCGTTCGCAAAGCGCGCGTAAGCGGCGCTTGCTGTAGGAGGTTGGTGCGCGCTGCCGGCACCGCTAACATCTGCGGCCGCCGTCGCCGCCCACCGTACCTATCCGGAACGTATAATCTGAGCTGTTCCAGTACATCCGGATTATGGATTTTGCCTCGAAAAAGCTTAAACAGATAAACCGATAGCGATACTTCCCGCCTTACCTCCAGCTTATAATATCCAACCATGCCAAGCAAAAACAATGTCGGATATAATACAGGATATCCTGGGTAGATCTTGTACAATTTAAAATAGAGGAATCTTATAAATTTGTTCTGTATTTTCTCCAACATTGCTCTATACTTGGCTTCGTTTGGACTCCAAACAATGGCATTGCATTCAAGATGGCTCTTTACTAACGCTTCATACAAAGATTTTAAGGCTCTAATATTAGTGAATTCCTTGGCTTGGCGCAGGACGAATCCTAGGTTACGGTACGCTTTTTTACTTACTTCTTTAATATGTTTGCGAAAATATAAATCCGCAGTAAAGAGAACACCAAGATCTCTAAACTCTGTGACACGTTGTATAGGTTGCCCTTCCATGTGATACTCGTAGATACTTGGACAGCGTGCCCGAGTATAGGATAGTAGCGAACATTTTTTTATGTTAAAATATAATTTATTTCTATTACTCCAGTCTATCACCCTGTCTAGGTCACGCTGCATTTCGTAGTGATCATGGGCTTTTTCTTTGATTACCTTAAATATTTTAAGATCATCAGCATATAATAGCGATTGACAGTCTTCTATTATTTCCGGTAGATCGTTTATTAATATGTTAAATAGAAAAGGTCCCAAATTAGTTCCTTGGCTTACTCCTGATAAGGTGTAGTAAGGTTCAGAGTGGCTTCCGCCACAGTCGACAAATTGACATCTCCCACGCAGATAGTTCGCAAAAAACTTTAGCGTGAGAGGGGTGAAACCCACATCTGCCATCTTACGGAGTAAGACGTCATTATCGACTGTGTCAAATGCCTTCCTGAAGTCCAAATATGCCACATCCACTTGCAGCCCTCTGTCAACAGCTGGAACCAATGCAACCATCTGACTAAGTAGGTTGCCTGTCGTACCTCTTCCCGGCCGGAATCCATGTTGTGCATTGGATAAGTGACCACTCACCTGGGGGTACAAGTTGATTATGGACGGTTGTTAGTTTTTTATAAAAAATAGATTATTAATAAGTACAAATAACTATGTAAGAAAGTTTCAGCATATAAGTTTTACGTATCTGTGTTTTTCCGTGGGCCTCAGCATAGTAAGATTCACTCCTTGTGATCATTTTAGACCTTTGATTTTTTCACATCTATTAAGTAATTTATATGAGGTGCCAAACACAAAGTGCTCTACGTGTCCTTATCTTCACACTATATTCAGCTTAATATATGAACCATGAATCACCCTGTAGGTGAACAAGCGAAATAAAATAAGCAGTTAATATACTTCGGTAATGTTGGACAAGTCGAGCGCGGGCTGCAATCTAACTTCGGCCCGGCCTGTTAATATTAAAACTCACTTGCGAACTTTTACACAACGCTGAAAACCGACGGTTATAATTCGTAAATATGGTATACATCATCACAGTGAACAAAGTATAGCTTACGTGCCTAAACTCGTCATGTTGGTAGGCGGGTTGGCGAGCGCAGTTTTAAGCTGACAACTTTCGCGGAAACGCTGCCTCCATTTCCGGATTTTCCCTCTGTCGTCGACACCTAGGAGAAAGATGGTTGATGGGATCTGCAAATCTCAGTCCGGAACCCCACATACTACTAATGAATACTATTCATGCAGTTCTATTATTGTAATTACGATAAAATTTAAACTTAAAAAAATTAAAATGAGTTCTAAATAAAGTTTCTAACACTTAACAACAGTTATTAAAGCTAAAAATACAATTTTATTTATTTTAATAGTCGGGAGGTTACACTTGTACGTGTTGCTACAAATGTTGCCAACACAATAAAAAGGGGACTTGTTAGTCTTTATAAGTACCTCACGCTTAAACAACTTAAAAAATGCATACATATACTGCCAAAATCATTATTCTCCCTTACCGCGACATATCTGTAATCAATACTTATCTATACTAATATTATAAAGCGAAAGAGTATAACATTACGCTGCGACCAATAGGAGCGAAGCGTTAGTGAGAAATGTTACAAAAACGGGGAAAATTATTCACATTTGGGGACTTTCGTTGCGTGCGCTGCTTAAACGGTTTAAGTCACTCAAGAAGCGGACGAAGTAGCGGGAACAGCTAGTTAATAATAATCCTACTGTTGGGTAAAGGTCTCCCCCAGTGCCCTCCAGATATCTCTTTCCTGCGCTACCGCTCCTGGGTGGTTTGAGTCCATCTCGTCGCGCCATCTTGTCCAAGGCCGTCCAAGGTTGTCCATCCTCTGGTACCCAATCGTTGTATATCTTTGCCCAGCGCTCGGCGTGCCTAGTCCCATTTTAGCTTGGCTCTCTATATTCCAACGTCTGTTTTGGAGTAGTACAATAATAGTATTGAAAATTGTACAAAGCTTCAAAAACTAACCTGCTTTACAAATAGGAATTTAACTCGCAAAGTTACTCGTAGCTAGCCACAAACCCTCTTACAGAGAAACCAGCAAAAGTGTTAGGAACAAAGAGTTTTTATATGGACGAAATGTCTTTTGTTTGCGGCGAATAGCGCCCTCGAATATAATAAGCCATAATCGCCAATACAGAAGTAAACGCTTCCGAGCCGGGCGTGGAAATGGGCGAGAAGTAGTTATTGTGGGACGCGCACCGTGGGACTAAAGTGCAGAGCTCAATATTTTCATTTCGCTTTTCATTTTTGACTCAGTCGACTATATCGAAACCGGTCGTATATTTTAAGAAATAATTTGTAAAATAACTAATAAAGTGGGAAAAAAGTGCAAGTATTTAGTGTATCATTACTATATAACATGTATTTCCATCAAGAACCTACAGTACATTCAATAACATATATAAATAAACATAATCATAATGCCTCCCACCGTATCGTACGCTTCATGAGTAACAGGACTGGGGACGGTACTCTAAAGCGAAGGAGTTACAATAGATCCAGAACCCTTCTGGAGTGACGGGCCGGACAAGGTCAGCCACTAGTTACAAAAAAAAAATGCCTCCCACACCGATTTCGGTGACGGTGGCCGATTTCAATGAAACCAGGCCAGCTACACAGGAGTTATTTTATAGTGCCCCAGTGTGAGCGCAATACACATAAGCACTCTCTCATCCTTCACTCTCCTAGTCCAGTGCGACGGATAACCGCCACGACTGGCGGGAGATAGGCGCAGAACCGACCTTTTATATGCCTGTCCGACGCATGGATAATATCTTTCTTGTCAGACAATCAGGTGATCAGCCTGCATTGTCCTAACCAAACATGAAAACTACTTTTTCCTCCGAGTCAAAAGCTAGGTCTAAGCCACTACACCACGGAGGCTGTTGTAAATAAACATTTAATGTACTTAACACATAAAACCTACAATATTATCGAAATTCCTACTCGACCAGGGCGGTCAATGCTCGATGCGACTGCAAACATGGTAGAGAATTCATCATCATCATCGACTCGAACAGCAACTTCTTCAATTGCAGCAACTATGATCCTACTAGCTTCAACTAGCTACAATTTGTTAAGCGATTTCGATTTTATAGTATGTCAATGATCAGCCATAAGATCAAAAACGCTTTACACCGCTAGGAAAATGTTCAGACACAATATATCAAACTAAAACTTAGGTTACAGTTCATAGTTTAAATGGATCGTATTGAGAATGTATTATATTTTTATTATATTATTAATGTTAAAACTACAAACTGTGTTAAAGTCGGTATATCTATTAATTATCAATATACAGTCATAATTACAAGACGTGACATGTCGCTATCTGAAAGTCCTCTTACTCTTTTTAATAATAACAATAATATGGATTTGACAAAGATTCAGTTTAGTATAGTTACAAATTCGTTAGCCTCAGCCTTCCATGAGTTCGGAGATATTGAAAATAAACCGCCATAAAAGTTTCAGATGAATACAACCAGAAAGATATGAAAACCAATAAATACGGAATAGCAGCGAGCGAGATCGGGATATACATTCTGATAGCACGAGAGCTGGTACACATGCGTTGCCTGGAAACGCCCGTTTTGGTGGCGCAAGTGCGATATAAAAATTACTAATAGTAAACTAGCTGTGCCCGCGACTTTGTTCGCGTGGTTTTTGAGTGACTTAAACCGTTTATGCAGCGCACGCAACGAAATGTGAATAATTTTCTCCAGTTTTGCAACATTTCTCACTGACGCTTCGCTCCTATTGGTCGCAGCACTCGCAGCGTAATGCTATATAGCCTTAAGCCTTCCTCTATTAATGGACTATCCAACAAAAAAAGAAATTTTCCAATCGGAACAGTAGTTCCTGAGATTAGCGCGTTTAAACAAACAAACAAACAAACTCTTCCGCTTTATAATATTAAGTATAGATAATCTAAACTCTAAAGTGTAAATGTTATGGACCAGGTGATTAATGCGGGCAATATGAACAATATCAATCTCTATCGGACTAATTTTGAGTAAAATGACAATTTTTATAAAAAAAAATGTTTTATTACTCTGTCCAAAGGTGATGGACAATATAATGTACAATGCCCGATACAAATGAAGTTTTTTTATAATATTAAATTGCACTCTCATATTGAAAATATTTCATAATCATCATTATGTACAATGCTCAATTTATTACTTGGTCCATAACATATACAAGAGAATCAGACCCGATACACATTAGGTGCTTTCTGACGCACGCTTTGCAAACGCGCGTTTTGAGTTACAACACCCTTACGTACTCCAGCGATTGCTTTGTCTCTATAACGCGCGTTAGCAAAGCTCGCACCAGAAAGCGCTAGTCGCATTTCGTACTCTTCACAAAGCTTCCGCCCTAACGCGCGTTAGCATATCATTTGAAAACTTCTAACATTTAAGCTATAAAGTTTATAGCAAGTATCAAGCGTTCCTTGCCCGTCATCGTTACACAGACCTTTTTCAGTGTTTCAAAGCGCCAGTGTGTACCCAGCACTATCCGTAAACACGATCGACTGGCGAGATTGCCTGTAATGGCGCCCCAGCAAACGTTAAAACGCAGTATTGTACGTAATAAGTAGTAACAATTAAAAATGGAGGACAATTCCAACCCCATTTCTGCTTTCTGAAGATAGCAGAACAAAAGGTTGCTCCGAATCGTGCCAAGATAGAGTTTTAAATGTACGCAAATAGGCGGGGGAAGCAAATTCTATACTAGTGCGACAAGACTGTTCAGTTGTAGGCAAGACGAAAATTATATTCATCTTTTAAATATGAAGATGCATCTATACAGGCTGTCTCATGATTCATATATAAAGCCAAATATAGTGTGAGCAGAAGGACATGACGTAAATTTTTTGTTATGGCATGAGGTGCCATTAATCATCTCGTTATGGTAATAAGCAATTAATATGAGTATTAATGAGTATTAATTGCTTATTACCATAACGCGATTAAAAAATGCAAAGGTCCAAAATGACCATAAGGAGTGAAGCTTTTTATGCTGGGGCTCGCGAGCTCCTAGTCTATACACACGAACGCCCCGGTAACTGACCTAACACCTGACCAGGGTTGAAACTAATCTGTTTTGTGACTTTTATGGAGATCTTTAAATGAAAAATCAAAAAATGCTCTACGCGTCCTTCTCTTAACACTACATTCGGCTTGTAATATGAACCATGAGGCATCCTGTATACTTTTGGCCCATAAGAAGTTTACAAACAAATCATAAAATAAAAACATACAATATTCTGCAATGTCAAAACAAGGAGAATTAGAAAAATTAATATGCCCGCTGCAAGTTGAAGACGTAAATATGAAATATTAAGATATAAAACGTGTAAATGTCAGTCCGGTCATTACATAATTGAAAAATTAAGACTCGTCGCAAAATATATCGCCGGCGCCGCTTCATATAATATTAGAAAAATATCACGACCGCCTCGCTGCGATCTTACTAATTCGCATGAAATATCATTGCGAATGTATTTCATGTGGCCAACAGGTGGATTATATGTTTCTTTTTTTATTTTATTCTAAACTAGCTGTTCCCGCGACTTCGTTCCCGTGGTTGTCGGCAACACTATCGCGATTATCTTTTGATTGCTCACGCTGATTTTTGTTATTATGTTTATTAAAAGGAATAAATCTTTCATGTATATTTTTTGAGTAACTTAAACCGTTTATGCAGCACACGCAACGGAAGTACTCAAATGTGAATAATTTTCCACGTTTTTGCAACATTTGCTCACTGACGCTTCGCTCCTATTGGTCGCAGCGTAATGTTATATAGCCTAAAGCCTTCCTCTATAAATGGACTATCCAAGAAAAAAAAATTCAAATCGGACCAGTAGCTCCTGAGATTAGCGCGTTTAAACAAACAAACAAACAAACTCTTCCGCTTTATAACATTAATATAGATAAATTTAGGGATTTTAGCACACATTGTGGCTATGCCAATCCCATCGTACAAAATAGGCTTATTACTATTTACTAATTATAAAACTATATAATTTTGCTGCTGTTGAATTAGGTTCAGCCAATATAACATTAAAAATACCTTCATTCATTGAGGATAGTTTAATAGAGTTAAGTACCCTATTTGTTTTGTCAGTGTATCGGACACACTCCGCCAAGACATGTTGCACATCTTGTGGTTTCCCGCACAGTTGATAATATGTTTCGTATTAAAAATGCGTTTTGTAAGAGGAAGCACAACGGTCGTTTTTCTACACAAAAAATATTATAATATTTGCATTCGTATTCTATAGCAGAAAGTTTGGCGTAAGAGCCTTCTTACCTAAAACCTTCCGTGACCCAGTGACCTACTGCCTGGGGTTACCTTGGTGTTAGTGGCGAGATGGTTCAGATTGACACATACACTAAATAACATTTAATAGCCTAGTTATTGCTCCCACAAAACTGTCTTGTTAATACAGTTAGCGATATTTTATAATAATTTGAGCGTGCATTCTGAAGCATCACAAATAATTATTATTTATGCTAATATATTGTAAATGCGAAAGTGTCTGTTTGTGTATTAACTCTTTAAGTTATAACCGCTGAACCGAATAGAGATAACTATATAGGATAGTTTTTATCCCGAAATGTAAATACAGCTATCCATGTTCATACAGCTTTAATTTGTGTGACAGTGACGTGGCACTATGCACAGTGGTGAACTGTCATATTTACACGTGAGGGGCATAAAACCAAAATCCGCTATAATGCTTCTGGACCCAATTTAAGTTAGTAGCACTGTTGGAAACCTCGTAAAAATTGCTTTAAAATGTTTGGCTAGCTTCGTACCAAAACCCGCTAAAACATACAGATATCTGCGCATCAAAAATAGATTCTATATCAAAAGCTCCTATAACATTGCATACCAGTTTCAAAATCCGATTAAGCTTAAACGTTTTTTGTATCCTGTGATATTTTTGAAAAGTTCCTTTTAGTGAGTTTTGCTACTATACCCCTCACGTTACCGACACAAAGCGCCGCGCAAGCAAAATAATTGAAGCATCTATACTTATTATACATCGTTGTTATGTAAAAACAAAATTGTTACAACCTCACTCTTAATTCAGTTAAATAATTAACAAGTTTAAATGCAAAATGTGGTCTCAGAAAACACTCAATTCGCGAACACGCACTGCCGATATTTCAACATTTTCACACATTACTTTGTCAACAGAAACATTTATCTGCGATAGATAAATACTACCCGAGTATTAGTCGAGATGCACAACATTGCGTCTTATGCACTGGTCCTACAGGAGCAATTGGCGTGCACGTGACGGACAATAAGCAGATCTGCATCGCGATAGTTCACTAATAAACGAATATTAATGACCAAGTCACGTTGGAGCTCAATACAGCGTGGCGCAGTGCCAAGTGGGTGATCTGATTTCTTTTGCTGGTGTAATTCGATCCCTGATCGATAGGAACCGAGGTCAAGGCTCCACCGAGGTTTCTTGTCTCGTCAGCACCTCGACGTGTGTGTAAAATCGCCAGCAGTGTTGCCAGAATGTACCAAAAGGTATGGTTTTCTGTATTTTTGTCATGTAACCGTAGCACTGCCGGACCTCAGTATGCGCCGTATCTTATAAATTATACTAGTAATTCATGTTTTAATACATACTATAAAAGGGTTACTATGGGCAGACTATAGCATTTTAATGTTTTTGCAAAACCGTATTTTTGAGTTAAAATTCGTACATTCTCAGAGAGCATCGTACTTTTTAGGGAAATCCTACTGGCAACACTGATCGCCAGTTAATCATAACAGCTATGGCCTAGTACATAGACCTTGCGATTCGCACTCGAAAGGGTGAATGTTCTATTCCCAGGTTGTGGCGTGTACCAATGGAATTTATCACGGCCCTAATTCTCAGGCCTCGAACTTAGTTTTTACTATCGGTCTGTCCCGCTCAAGCAAATGAGATTTAACGCGCGTGCGAGCGGGATATACTAATATTCGAAACTAAGTTAACTGAAGCCTGAGAATTAGGATTTCAAGTGGGTTCCAAACACTTTCGGTCGTATCTATTTTTGGCCACTTTAACATAAAAAAGTCTTTCACGGTTACACGAATAAAGAACGTTATATTTATCCTTGCAGCCATACACTCAGGCTGAGACTATATGAACTAGAAACCGTAAGGCCGGAGGAAAATTGGCGCACTCAAAATAGAGTCCAATTTCACAACTTTTAACAAGTCGACTTGTGTGTTGAACAACAAAAAGCATAAAATTATCTTTTTTATAATGTAGTTAATGTTCTTTTTGAAGTCGGTGTAGGATGTTGTTTTCCAGCTTAAGTAAAATTAGGCGAATTAAAAATCTTCCTCCTTTTCTGAAAGTCAGTTGAAAAAAGTCTAATTTTACAACTTTTGACAACTTTTCTCGTGTGTTTCACATTCAGCTTAACAGTATCTCAAAGAGCAATTCAGAGATCCATATTCAGTGTTCCGAATTTTCTCCGGAATACATACTCAGGCCCTTTAGTCTCAAACTCAACCTCACTTGAGAACCTATTTGACAGATAAAACAACGTTTCGTTTCACTTATAAAAGTAAACAACTTTATTTAAAGTTACCTACATAGTACTTTAATTTATTTTCTTTTTATACCGTAATACTCATAATACAGATTACAAAAAAAACATTACTGTAGTATGCACATATAAGAATTGACTCTGTGTACCGCTAGTAATAACTACCATATTATATGTCAGACACGTCTATCCATCACTGCGGTTATGGTAATACTATCCCCACTCTAAGTGTCCTGTACATGGTATATTCCGGCGGTAAAGAGGCAATCAGTTGTCAAACACTACAATTACAATAAGTATAATATATACTTTTATAATCTTTATTTTTACGTTTTAAAAAAGAGAAAAAATAAAAAGATAAAGTATGTAACATAAGTAAATTGTTCATTTTCAAAAGTGAAACGAAATTTTATCCGTCAAATAGGATCTCAAGTAGAGGTTTCGATTGAGATAGCTTTATTTATACGGACCTTAGTCCAAACCTGACACGAACTAAATATTTTAATCCTTATTCTCAACTTCTGCTACACAATATACTTCACATTGTGGTGTTTAGTACAGTTCGGACTTTTCAAATTTTCACTTGGACGTAGAATATAAAACCTGACATCTCACGCCATGTCAAGAGTCTGAGGTTCTTTGTATGTATTCGGTATACTATGAAATACTTCTGAAATATTACAATTTACATTTATGCCGGTGTCAGGAATAAATGTACTGAGGGCAGTTATATATTTTAGCTTGCATAGAGTTGGTCGACCGTAAATATCATTGTGCAGTGAAAATCATATGTCATATTAGACGACCTATTTAGCACAGTAGTTGTGCGCGTTGGTGCACGAGCCGGAGGTCGCGGCCTCGAATCCCGCCGAAGGAACAAAAAGTTTCTGTGTTCCTGGGTCATGGTATTAAATATGTGTACAATATAATAAAAATCTTAAGTATATGTATACATAAGATTTTTATACAGGGTGTACCTATAAAAAACAGTCACTATAACTTTGAGATACGATTATACTAACTTTCCTCATTTTGGAAATGTGTTAGTTTAATTTTTGTTGTCAAAACCTATATTTTTTTATGTTTCACAATTTCTTTTTTTTCTGTCGCAAGAATAACGAAATGGCAAAAAACAATTTTTTCTTTTTCAATTTTTGTAAAAAAAATACGTTTCTAGAATGAGAAAAGGTCATCATATCCCAAAGTTACAGTATTTTTACACCCGTTAGATTACCTGGCTCTGCCATAGTAACTGCAAAGGGTCATACCAAAACTAGTTGTGATAAAACTGACAGAAAGTCATGTAAACCCTTCAGCGATGAAACACGTGTCTCGTCTAGCGGAAGCTGTGATGTATCCCAAACGTTTCTAAATTTACTGCCCGGTCGGCGTTTGAATCATTGTCATACACAGCGAGACAAGCGATCTTGCTCCATGCCATTCCAGACGTAGGATGATACATGCGAATTCTTTATTTATTTATCCGTTGTTATTTATAAGGTTTACGTGCGAGTTATGATCCAGGATGATCGTTCGAGGTCGAATTATAAAGATGAACGTCAATCGTATTCCACGGTAAAGCCAGATGATTTAAGCTTTTCTACCGTAATTATTGCGAGTTTAATACATAAACATATGGGGCATTTTACGTCAAGCGGACCAGAAAAATAAAGTCAGATCTTGGACATTGTTCACAATTGGATCAATTGCACTTCCATAGGACCTGAATAAATGTAAATCCTTAATTTTCTTTTCTTATGCCTAGTTACGAATTTATGCGCCTTCAAAGAATTATCAAAATTTGAAAAGCTGATTATTCAAAAGCTGTTAATAAAGGTAATCAGATGGAATGAAGAACAAGTAAATAGTGTTTGTTTGAGTAATTTAATTGACTCGAAATGCCCCATATGTCAGGTATTGCATGGTGCCCAAGTGTGTGCGCAAAATACAAGAGGACACTCTTCCCTCCTTTGTAACACGATCGACGAATGACCATGTGCAGGATTATCCTTTATCATCTTTTTAGTCTAACAATCAGGTGACCGCCTACCTTGTCCTAACTAGACAATAACCCAACATCTTTTGCTTCGGGGATTGAACCCACGATCTCTTAGTCGAGAACCAAGAGAGAGCCTCCGTAAAGCTTGACTATCGACTTCTCCGTGGTCTAGTGGTATGTCATTGGACCACGAAGGCATCCAAGGTGAATTATCAGAGACATATAACCTACAGAAATCACAAACTTCTTTGAAGCATAGCATGTAACAAAAGCACAACATATTATATTAAAGAAGGTAGATAAGTATTACGACAAATCGTTGCTTTAACTTCACAACCTCGTATCTATAAAACTACAACTTTTCAGTAGAGTCAAAAACTTAATATTATAGATTTTATTATGACATGGATTTTGGACGTATACTGTACTGAACTGAACCTCAATTTAAACAAAATCCATGTCATAATAAAATCTAAAATTATTAAGTTTTTTGACTCTACTGAAAAGTTGTAGTTTTATAGATACGAGGTTGTGAAGTTAAAGCAACGATTTGTCGTAATACTTATTTCTTTAATATATGTTGTACAAGTAAAGCGACGAAATTATCAATTTATGTAATCAATTTTATAATACTACTGCAAACCAAAAGGATATTAAATATTAATATTTATTACGAGTAACTTTGAACAGTTAAACTGCAGTTTGCGGTTAATGATCTCAGATCTGTCTTACTGTACAGACCGATTGTAATGAGGTTAAAAGTCCTAAACTATTTATACTCAATAAAATAATCTAAATTTAGGAAGATAAGACAATTATACACATATGACATAAGCTTCGCTAAATGACACATGAATTAGCGAGCCTTATGTCAAATTCCATACTTTGGTTTTCGAACTTCGTAAGTGATAATAGCGATGACATCTTAAATTAGGGCCCAGAATCGATAGTTGCAACCTACCTTAACCTTTGATGTGAACTCAGGGACATGATAATTAATGCTACACAGGAGTTGTGGAGGAAATATGTATTGGGTAATTTGCCCGTAAAAATTAAATATAGTATTAAAATGTATAGCTAATCATAATAATATAACAACAACTCTAAGGCCCGTATAAATAAAACAATCTCAAACCCAGCCTCACTTGAGAACCTATTTGACAGATAAAAAAAAAGGTTTCGTTTCACTTTTAAAAATGAAGAACTTTACTTATGTTACATATTTCAATTTTATCTTTCTTAAAACGTAAAAATAAAGATTATACTTATTTTAATGTTTTCTATTATTTTCTTTCTGTAGTTTTTCGTTGTTTAGTTTTCTGTATTTTTCTGTAATCTATAATATAACGGTATAAAAAGAAAATAAATTAAAGTGCTAGGTATGTAACATTAATAAAGTTGTTCACTTTTAAAAGTGAAACGAAACGTTGTTTTATCTGTCAAATAGGTTCTCAAGTGAGGTTGGGTTTGAGATTGTTTTATTTATACGGGCCTAAGGCTCACATCGTTCACAATATTAGCACAGATTACTAAATAGTTACCAGATACTTCACTCAATAGAAAATTTCCAATACCTACTGCTATAATAGCCTACTCCGTCGCGTCAGCCACCACTGCATGCTAAACTGTGCCTTAATGCTCAAGCGTATAGCTGTGATTGCTTCGCACCGCGCGATCACGTAGCAATCGCAGGGCTGCCTCTTTGATAAAATTAAATTAACATAACTTTTTGTGTCGATGTTATTGAGAACTGTGAATATGTTCTGACTTATATGTGGCAGTCCTAAATTAGTGCTGTACTGTGCAATCTAGATAGAACATAATTATTATAGACGTCAGTGTGTAGGTAAAATAAAATAAAAAAATTAAAGTTACATATGTTTTATTTTAATATAATTTTTTATTAATTTCTTACCCTTTCTAAATTCTCTATTATTAAATTTGAGTGTAGCAAAAATCCTGAATCTAACAAAAAGTTTTATTAGATATTGTTTTGGGAAACAAGGGCAGGGAGAATCAAAATTTATGTCATTTAAAAGCTCGTAAAGAATACTACCCGGCCTTTGTTTCATATTTTTTTCAAAATTATTAATAAACATAGTCTCAAGTTCTCTTACATAATTATGAAACGCATCGGTTGGCACTTTTAACTTTCCGTAAAAAGAAGAAGTTTTGTTGAATGATTTAAAATGTATAAATAATCTATTTGTAGATTCATTCAAATCGGGAATGTTCTGTAATTCAGCAACAAAGGCAGGACAGGTATGCTTCTTGCTACATTTAAAAAGTAAATAACCCGATATATAAGTTAAGGCGTTTTCAGTTGGCAAATCGAACGATAATCAACTTCACCACTTAAATTCAAAAGTGAAGGTATATTGCGGTGCGAGCTATCTGCTTGTCTCTGTGGTCTCAAAAATCCATCGTTTTTCTGCAGCAACTCGCAGATGTCTTCTTCACAGTTTGTAGACCGTGAGTTCTTCAGCATATTGCAAAGGAATAATTTTGAGAAAGCCCTCATGAACTGTATCGGTGTTGGGTCTCGACAATTACCACCTTGTTGACGGACCGTGCCAAAAAAATTTTCTAGGCAATCTTGATTTAGGCGTCTCGTAAGTTATGTTATTTTTTTTGTTGTTTTGTTTTGTTGTTTTGTTAAGTTAAGTTGTGTTTACACAAAATTAATGTTTTCTTCCTTTAAATCCTTGAATAGCATGATTACGGATTGAATTGTAATTTGTATATTTTTAAATGTCCTGATTTTATTTGTGTTATTAACGCCTTTCGTTGAATGAATAGCCTTCAAATTCTTGAACATTATCATGGCGTCTTCTAACACATTGAGTTGGTATTTTTGCAATGAGAATGCCTTTTGAAATTTATTAGTAGATTGGACAGTACTTGAATTTAAAACGTCGAACAAATTATTGATTTTTAGCACGAATTCGGCGGTCGCTTTTGCTTCCTCTGGTAAAATTTTATTATACATCATCACATTTAATGCGGCATAGACGGAGTTACTAAAAATCTGAGTAGCGTATTTAACTCGCATTTTTTGAAAATTGTTTGGTTTTATATGAGCTTCCGTAATTTTATGAATCAATTTTAAATTTTTTTCATGTTGTGTAGTATAAAGTGTATCTATATGTTCCCAAGAAATTTTATTTTCATCGAGTATAAAATTATTTGTTAATAAATTATTCCTGATACATTTAATTAAATGTGGGACATCGAATATGTAGTAAATTTTTTTACCATTAAATAAAAAGTAAGGCATCTCAGCTGTGACGTTTTTTACTTTTTTAGCATAGTTATCGAAGTTTGATCCCTGATCAGATACAATAGCTTTAACTTCGATCCCTATGTTTGAAAGTTTCAAAATAACTTCATCCAACCATTGTTCCAATTTCGCGTAATGTATTGGAGATCCTAAGAAAGAATAAGCAATAGGTTGTTTCCAGTTCACAATAATGCCTCTGAGCATTATTACACAGGCATGAGAAGCTATTTCCGACGTCACTTCACCATTGATATTATGAAGACCAACAATTTCGTCTCTTCTGGTATCGTAATGTAAATGTCTCTTCAGAACCATTTCATCTAAGGCCAGAGTGCAATACTTAGCTTTTGATGGCATAGATTTTAATTTAGATGATAAGAAATCTAAAGTGCGATCATCAAATTTAGGTGGAATAACCAGTTTAAATCTTTCAAGGGTACTTTCACTAGGAAGCCCTAAAAATGTCTTCAAACTCCGATACGTCTGCGGACTAGAAAAATGTAAATTTAAGGCAAACAACTTAAATTCGGGATCATACCTGTTGCCTTTGCGCTTATTTTTTAAATTGCTCTGCCACTGAATGAGCTTACAAAATCTTTTTGTGAACTCATCTTCGGTTTGAAAAGTAAACCGCTCAAAAGATTGTGACTCTTTTGATTGAAGTTCTTGCTTTATTTTGTCCAAATCATTCTGAAGTTTTCTTCTTTTTAGTTCCGATTCTTTTAAATCTTTAAATCCGACTCTTTTCCTTGGTGTATTAGATGAAAGTGCAGTTGACGTCTGAGTTTGTTCAGTTTGACTAATATTATAAGACGTCTGTACCGACTCCGATTTTGTGTCAGCGCCTTTGATGGTAATGGCTGATAGTACATTAACAGTCGAATATTTGGTTTGTGTCGATATTTCGTTAAATTTTGGTTCAGGTTCACCGGCACTTGAAGTAGTTGGAAGAGATGACAGCCGTATTGTAGGCAAAGCGTCAGGTAGTAATTGGGGTTTATGAATAATCGCCGACTTTTCAAAATGTAGACAACACACAAAATGACTTTTTGGCTTGATATTTGGTCTTGCTAAATCGGGCCTACCAATCAATTCAGCCCATGTTTTACGCCTGAAAAAAAAATAAGAATTATAAAATAGGACAGGTCTTACTTTTAGTTTACCCTGTATCGATATCTGTCTTTATACGAAAAGTGCAAAAAAACATATTTGTTTTATGGGAGCCCCCTTGAACATTTGTTTTATTTAGGTTTTAGTATTTTTTGTTACAGCGGCAATATAAATAATACAATTTGTGAAAATTTCGACTCTCTAGCTATCACGGTTCATGAGATACAGCCTGGTGACAGACAGATAGACGGACAGATGGACAGCGAAGTCATAGGAATAGGGTCCTGTTTTTTTACCTTTTAGTTTTAGGTAAGGAACCCTAAAAAGGCTTATCTTCGTAAATAATCCTAGAAAATTAAATTTAATAATTTACAAAATTGGTTTAAAATATATATAAGTTGGAGTGGTTGGAGTGTCTGAGGTTTTACGCTTATCATTAACACGTATATTGTTTACAAATCGCATTAAAATCGAATCACCCGATAGTAAGTATCAAATTTTGTTTGTTTACATTAACAGCACGACAAGTTGAGACAAGTCCGGCCGCCGCGCGATTTGTGTTGGAAGTTTCGTATGTAGGTATTGATTTGAGCGACTGCTTATCAAATATTATTACAATTTTATTCTAATAAAAGTAGTTAAAACGTTAAAATAGTGTTTAAGATAGGTATAACGTTTCTATGTAACGAAAATATGTAAACATGTGTCTGAAAGGCAAGCTAATGCTTATTACGACAAATATAATAATATAATTTATCACTTACCTTTCGTCATTGCCAGGTAAATAGAAAAATGATAGGTGTTTATCCCTTCTTTTACTTGATTTGCACCCATCTACAGCACATAAAGTACCAGAAGGCATCGTAAGGCGCGTACGAACGAATTAAAATGTAAAAACACCCGTGCGCTTCGCTCGCGACAACCGCACTGAGCTTGGGCCTCCGGTGGCCCGAGACCGCTCGGTCGGGCGGTAGGTAATTATAGCGCGCAAGTACATGGAGTGACGGAGGCCTGATATTAGCGCTATCAGTCGAGTTGTACGCACAAATTGCGCTGAACCAGATATATTTATTCCATTTCTTAATAATATTTTTTATTTCGGCCGGCTGCCAACTGATTGGTATACATTGGCAGCGTGCCAGACCGTGTGTTGGCAAAAGAAAAATCTATGACACTGGGGTGATAAGTGTAAAATACCTGATTTTGATGGATCCATATTTACGAGCACAGTTATCACTTATCAGTCATTGTTTATGGTACAATAAATATGTTTTTAATGGCTTCAACGGCAACGGTAGCGTCACTTTTTATGTATTCTATTGAGTACTGAATAGAATTAAATTTAGATTGTTATAGTCATAATAAAATATTGTGTAGTAATAAAATATTGTGAACGCATTTTCTGGTTTTATCCACTGGTATTACTGGTACTCATAAACGTCAAAGCAACGTCAAACGCGTTTTGATCCAAACTCTAAAATTAGTGTTATCAAGACTATTAATTTATAATTCACTATCTGTACACTTCGTACTGACACCAGTGCCACGTACAGGGTCGAATTAATACTATATATTAATACTGATACCCTGGTTTCTTAAAGTCTGATCAAACATTTGAGATGTTATCTCAGCCTCATTCATTCTGAATGTTGCGAGTGATGTTCTCCAATGAGCGTTCAGAATGAAGTGCTAACGCACTTGTTAGCTGATCAACGATTTGATCAACCTTTCAGAAACCGGAGGTTAAGGGCGTGTTTCGCCAAGCAATGCTAAAGTTAACGCCATGTTAAATATCATGTTATCCCTCTCGTATTTCCTGTCAATGAATGAGATGGCATGGTATTTTAACATGGCGTTAACTTTAACATTGCTTGGTGAAACACGGCCTAAGCCTTCCTTGAGAACCACCTCTACCCAATAATGACAACAGTGCAGTAGTCTTTGAGCTTATCGCGAACAGACATACGTTTCTCTGTTCGCGATAAACTCTAATCTAAACAAACAAAAAAAACACGGTGTATAAAATACAAGGACTGTAAGTTAAATACAGGAATCTGCGATGAGTAGTGACAGCAACAGATTACAAAAACAAACATCACTCAAAGGCAAACAAGAAGAGTCCTCCGAGGAAAATAACATCTACTTTTGGATAGTTAAGTGCAAGTAATTCATTTAATCGCTCGTCGGCAATTAGATGGTAGCTGTTTAGACAATTTATGGGCCAGCCACTGGCACGGGGCCAGGGGAAACAAAAACGAAACATAACATAATACACCGGCCAAATGCGATATTGCTCATCATAGTCAAATTATATCTGCATAAAGACGCCCCGGAGATGTGGAATAGGCTATATAAAATAATATGTATAAAATTAAAAATTAAAAAAACCCTCGACTTAGCGTGTAACATTCCTATCGCACCTAACAAACGGCCTAATGACCTTGAAGACCTGAACCGATTTCCACCAAACATAGCTATGAACACTCTCGACTAATATACCTTTAAGAAAACCCGCATTAAAATCGGATCATCCGTTTGAGAGCTACGATGCCACAGACATACACAAACATGTTTACACAGACACGTCAAACTTATAACACCCCGTAGGTTTTGCGTTGGGGGTTTAAAAAAAGTATAATCGATAGTAGATAATGAAAAAAAAATATTTTTAACAATAAGAAAAATCTTAAAAAGTGCAACCCCTGGGTTAAAAAAGACCAGCAGATAATAACTTTGGGATACGATTATATTATCTTTTGTTATTCTCGAAATGTTTTTGGTACCTACTCGTTAAATGTAAAAAGGTTAGGTCATTTTGTTTACTTTGTGCTATTCTTGCGAATAAAAAGTAATTAATTGTGAAAGTAAAAAAAAATGATTTTGTCATAAAAAAAATATACAAAAAGAAATATAAAATATATAAAAATATTTACAGAATGAGCAAAGGAACTTCATCCATATTCTAAAGTTATTCTAGTAAGTCTGTCTTTTCACACCGTGTTGTGTACATACTGCTTTATTCCTAAAAGACTAGTCTAATCCTTATCAGTCAGGGGTCATTAATATTATATTAATACTCGTACAAATGCAAACAACACATACAAATCATTATTATCAAAAAATATGTGTAATCGGCTTATAGTATATAATATTATTATTTATTTATTAAGCAAATAAAAGTCGATTACTTACAGTTTTTTTCACCACCAATCTTCCTGCCTCTAATTCATTAATTATTTAAATTGAGTAGCAATTTGAAGTACACAATATACGAGTTAAAGTGAGTACTTGTCTATTCTTGTTACCAAAACATATCTCCAGATAGCAGCTATTACAAGGGAATGCATCTTATAAATCTCAAAAAAGAATCCAACCACTATTGGCTTTTGGCCACGCTTCAGTATTCAGAACTTGTTTCGAAATTTGAAACATAATGGACATAATATAACAGTAATTCGGTTTAGCGCAGCTGCGCTCCATTACTTTATGTTATGGACATGATTGGCTGGCTCGCGATTTAATTGTATCATTGGATAGATAAAATATGCTAGATGTCCATTTATCACTTGATAATTGCGTACAGTATATAGTTCTTATAAGATGGAATAGCGAAATGATATATTAGGTCGTATAACATTCTGATTACTGCGGACCATAAAAATAAATAAAGACAATTTGTTAACCAAATAGGTACTGAGGCCGCTCGGTTTTTATTTATAAAAACCGTAGTTTCTTCTTTATTTTTTACATTTTAGTCTAAGTCAAAGTGAACTACAGTAGGATGAATTTGTTTGGTGGCTCCGATGCTACAGACAGACTGATGGACACAACACATTTCATATTTATAATTTCCAGTTCCCTTTTGTATCAAGTCAGAGTCAATCACAAATGTGAAAAACTCTTAAATTAGCCGTACTGAAACTAAATGATAATCAATGTAAAAATGTTCGTACAAATATGATACACCTCTGTAAAGTGGTGAAATATGTTCATAAAATAAAACTACAGGGCCAAAATATGTAAAATTTTTATTGGACCAAATATCAGCTATTCTGCAAAAAAAGAATCACGCAAATCAGATCATTAACCTCAGAGTAATTAGTGTACATACATAACAAAAAAATGGCCGAATTGAGAACCTCCTCCTTTTTTTAAAGTCGGTTAAATAGTAATATTCTATTAGGTACTAAAATAAATATAACAAATAATTTCCGACGTTACGTTGATGCAGTAGGTGATTTGCAAGGTTTTACACAGATTATAGGATAAGCAAAAAGTTTATTCCACGCAAGATTTACAAAAACAATAAGTAACATTAAAGCAAAACACCAATTAAGAGTTTTCCAAACGCAGCTGGTAACGAAATTCCGCAGTAAACTCGCTTGATATATTGCAATATACACTCAACTGAAGCGCGCCTCAAAAGCTATAATTTACATACATTTTATTGAACATGAGTTAGAAAATTTCTTGCCTTTTCAAAGCAATAAGCCCTTGATAATAATTTATACTACTTTACAATACTTTTGGTGTGGTACAAGCGACAAGAAACGGCGATTTAGAAAATTATAACTTAAACAACACATAAATGGTTCATAACCAAATCCTACTGTTGTCATCAAGATGTACGCAGAAGAAAAATCTAACAGTGTTTCTGCGTATTGTGTAGCAAATAACACGGTGTCAAGTGTTGTTAAAATGATACATTAATGGTAATGCAATATCTTCATTGTGTAGTTAGTTTGTCACATTTTCCCTGATAAATTGTGATGTTGGACAAGAATATCAGGATCAACTATCAAGAATAGGTACCGGTAAATACAAGTACGGTAAATAAAAATTACAGTAATACAGTTTAAATCAGCTATACTCAACCAGCGGCTCACGGCCTTTGTTATTGGCCCATCAGAACGAAAAAAATTATGTTTTATTTTAAATATTACCGAATGAAGCTTAGAGTTAGTTTTAGTTTAAAGAGTAGAGAGTTCATTGTTAAAGTAAGTACATCGTTTGCTTGGAATTACCTATATTTAATTCATTCATTTTAATAAAAACCTAATAGATTTGTTTTGCTTGCGGCCCTCTACGTTATGGTTGACACATGTTTGGGGCCCCTCTAAATAAAGTTGAGTATGGCTGGTTTATATGCATTCTGGATATTATTCAAAACCTTTTCACAACTTTATTGAAGTTTAGAACAAATTTAACCTGAAATATTTATTAAATAGAAATACTGCATAAATTAAAAAAATACCCGGTTATTAATATTTTGAAATCGCTACAGCCCATTACTCGGGCGTTCCATTATAAAGTAGTCACGTTAAAACATCAAAAAGTTTTAAGAGATTGACGGAGCGCCGTATAGAGCACCCTGTAGACGTGTTTTAATTATAAAGTGTGTCTGCTTTAGAGCAGCACACGGTGTATTTTTAAAGCTTAATTAACGCGCGTAATTCGAATGAATTTCCATATAAACAATCGGAATCTACGGCACTGTAAGTACGCGTTGCTTCGCGCGTCGTCCGCGCGTTTTAAACATCCATGTGGTAGTGGCCTAAGTTTTTTTTCATTGCAACTGTTCGATCTAATTAACCGACTTTCAAGAAAAGGATTCGGTTCACAATGAGGCCTGTTTTTTTTGGGTCCTTTAGTCTCACAAATAACGTGTACTTTCCATTCGTATTCAAAACCAATTACGTGTCGTTTTATTCATATGTCTGCGTTTCAGTTTTAAGATCAAGAGCGGTATATAAAAACCGGCCAAGTGCGAGTCGAATTAACGCAGGAAGTATATCAATATAGAAACCGTACAAAAGGGAAAAAATACAAAATTGTTATAATATGGGACTGCCACTTAAACATAGCACTCTTAGTAATAGGGTTTCGTTTATAACCCTTTCGTACGGAGTCCTCAAACACTAACTCACTTATATACATATATTTTTCTTACTATCATCATAAAGTATTATACATGAAAAACTATCATGAAAAACAAAATTAGTTTTTCTTAGGAAATAAATTGTTTATTATTATGATTATTATTATTTAGGTGATATTAACAAGTTTATGTTTACGCTTTGTGAGTTAACGTAAGCACACAATACTGCCTAATGTCTAGTCGACACGACGCTTCCCATCGGATGTGTTGAAACTGACCGTATAGGTTGCGTGTACACGGTCCGAATTCAAAATGCCATCGCTATTATGTCTAACAAAGTTCGAAAACAAACGTTTTTCGTAATCGATAATAGCGTTACTTGAATAAGGGCTCTCTAATAGTGTTGTAATAGGATAATTGCAATATTAGTTTTGTCTCAAAAATCCTAGAATGTTTGCAAGAGCCGCATTATTTGATTCGGAGAAAATAAGATATTCGCGAGAAACCTCTCTGTAATGGGGATATTATGTATACTTCAGTGCTGGTTGACTATTGCAAAAAGTGCCTAATAAATAATTAATCTTTTAAATACAGATAGGTTAAAGATCAACAAATTCAGTCTATTGCTGATAGTACAGCGAATTTCTCAATCATGTTTTGCATGTTCCGAATAATCTTCTTCTTATTCTTCTTATATGTATATAAAAATCAATTGCTGTTCGTTAGTCTCGCTAAAAGTCGAGAACGGCTGAACCGATTCGGAAGGTTCATCACAAACTGTTTATATTATCAACGAGGTTGGCACGGGTCAGCTAATCTTCTATCTTCTTATCTTAATAAAAATGAATTGCTGTTCGTTAGTCTCGCTAAAAGTTAAAACTCGATAACGGCTGAAACGATTCGGCTATTTTTGGTCTTGAAATATTCGTGAAAGTCCAGGGAAGGTTTTAACGGTCTGTACGTGGGCACGGGTCAGCTAGTCGCTAGTAAAATTTTGAGAATTATCGCTTTATTTTTCTATTATATTCTTTCTGGATTCGAACAACGGTTATGCCGATTGGACGATAAACAGTGTAGTGTATGGCGACTATATATTTTAGAGCTTGGCGCGTGTTCCAAATGTCCGTCCATCTATAAATTTTAGGTACAAACTTAAATGAAAACCGTAAACCTTTTACATCCGAATCTCCGGAGTTTTACGCCGAGCCGGGTTCGGTAACGCCGAAACTTCCAAGGAGCCTGTTAATTGGAAATTATAATAAACTTGATAATTGAAACAATAATAGCCAAGCTGAACTTTGTTTTTGTTTCTTACAAATCCTTTTGGCTTAGCGGGAGATAGCGGGCGAAGTTTACGCGAAATAACCCGGTGTAGTTCATTCTGAATACTAATTATTTCCATTCATATTATATCGCGGGATTTATATTATATCGCGGGATTTATATCATATTGCGGAATTTATAAAAAACTTAAAATGAGCAAAGTAGCTATAAAGTACCTATTTTTGTATGTTCACTGTGATTTTGTCTTGTTTGTTTTGTTTCCTTTTTTTGTTTCTGTCTGTCTAATTACAATGTTCTCTCTCAACTTTATTTTAATACTACCTGACCTGTGCTCACTTCGTTAAGCATATAAATAGTTTTACACAATCCTGAACCCTCAACGTGGAGCCCACAACCCTGAACGCGCAACGCGAATTAATTTTTTATTTTATTTATCGATTTGGAATACAAAATATTAATCCAAATAGTTTAAACTTATTTATATGCGGTATTTATAGCATTTCACAATTTTTATTTTCCCATTTGCAAACAATGTTGTTACCATGACAACCGTATCCTATAGATTGGTAACGACAGAAAAGATCGAGTTCAGGTTCAAACCCCGGTGACTATTACGTTTATTTTCTTTCTTTTTCTATTTTTTTTTAATATAATATACATAGCCTATATTCAGCGCTGATAATGTAGCTTTCTAATGAAAAACGAATTATTAAAATCGGTCCAGTAGTTTTGAGTTTATTCGTTACATACAAAAATACAAATCTTTCCTTTTTTATGGTCTGCTCCAAATAAACATAATATTATTAGTATTACAAAATACACATGTTCATCACACATCGTTTTAGTCTCCACTCATCCAGGGTCCATGGAACCGGCGAGACGACACAAGTAATGCTTTTGAAGTCGGTTTTCTGTGACCCCACTACGATTTTCCGGGCAAGTCGATTCGTGCAAATGCATAGCTTTCCCATTGACAAATAGATTTTAGTAGCTACAATTTTTTTACAAGCAAAGAGCATTAAACTTTTAGGCATCAAAGGCAATTAATGCTTTTACAGCCTCACCGAAACATAACGTTACACATGACGGCTTTCAGCATTAAACCGAATGGTCTATCAATATTAACTATTATATCTCCTGCTGGGCTGGATCACTTATCTACATGGAACACCCGGTTACTGCTGATAAATATTAAGTATGTAAACTTCCATCATCTTAACCCCCGCTATGATCATCAAGAGGTTCTAAGGAGGACAAGTCATCACAAGGAGGGGCATTCCTCAAGATACAAGGTTAAGAAAACTGTGATGATTTTAAGGGTCGGGTCGGGAAGCAGATATCAAACGAACGTCAAACGCGTTTTGATTGGTCGAAACTCTATACGTCGAGCTTGATTTAAATTTTGATTGGGCAAACTCTATGTCGAGCGTGTTTTGATTGGTTCAAACCCTATTTCGAACGTATAAAATACCTTTTCGATGTCAATACGATAGTTTTTTTATTAATTGAAAGTGCAAAAAAGGGCTTAATTAAATACGAAAATTGGAGTTAAAAATATAAGTTACTCACCGATAGAATACCATCCAACAGAATTTCGCAAGTAGGTAAATGCAGCGACAAGTTTTACCTGAAATAAAGAATGCGTTAAAAATCAAATTGTACTTAAATTTTAGGTAAGAGGTAAGCAAAGCACGAGTTGAGTTTCTGTGAACAACTCAAGTGCTAACAAAGCCGGTACCAGCTTGTCTTAATTATAACTTACACAAACCGTTTAATAGTTTTGACCGTGTCAAAGACTATTAGTCAGGGTTCCCCCATACATGGTTTTCACTTGATTAGTATCAAGCTAATTTTTTGTGAGTACCTTCATTTGGATGAGTCGCCCAAGAATTTATTGGACGGAACTCTTGTCTGTGGTAGCTATCTGTAAGGGGAATCCTGACTATATAACGTATCACTAGAAACGAAATTATTTTTTATGAAACTCGTAATTGTCAAGTACTGAATGAACTGATAATTATAACACATTATATCTCAATAAAATACAATAGTAGTATGGGGAGCCTGGAGATCTATATTACAGGCTTTGCTTAGTTTAGACTCAAGTAGGCTTACTCTCGACACAATCTAGAATCGAATCAGTTCGATCTCAACGGCATTTGGTATTTTATTTGGTGGATTGCTTTAAAACTAACTAGGACAAAGAAAATTGTCAGATCGTAACTTTCTGTACTGGCGACCATATCAATCGACTGAGAATTAAAATAAACAAACGTCAATTTATTAGGAAGTATGCGGCAAGATCGAATATAAACCAAAATCTAATCAGTTTGGAGAGTAAAGCCCCAGATCTCCCACAAATTACAATTTCTATCAAATGATAAATTTAAGACTATGTTAAACAACCAATGTGTGGAGATGAAATAAACGTTTTATTATTATTATTATATAGCTAAGAACACTCGCGATAATCAAAAAACTGGAACAAAATTTGGGAGCTATGTTGCAGACAGACACTAGACAAACTCATAACACCCCTGTTTTCATCGGCGGTTAAAATTTTCATAATGGAGATATCATAAAACGTAACATGCGGTGCAGTAGTTCAATTTCAGCACCGGCAGTACTAAACTCTATTCCGTATCTTCACGAAATTGATGTGCTCGATATGTCGATTCTGAGAATTAAATTCCATAATCATACAGTTCCGATACAGTATGTATACAGGTTGTAAAAAGAGCAGTCACTCTCTGAGATACGATTATACTACCTTTCCTTATTTTGGAAATAATGTAAAAAAAAGTAAAAAAAAAATTTTTTACTTTTCACCTTTATTTTTGTAAAAAAAAAGAAAAGAAAATACCTTTCTAGAATGAGAAAAGGTAGTTTAATCATATCCCAAAGTAATAGTGACTGCTCTTTTTACACCCGTTATGATAATGGAAAATTGTATTCTTACAAGCGTCAAACCAACGACTAACGCAATTTGATTGCTCCAAATAAAAAAAAACAGATCAAGATACGATTTATAATTCATTGCTTTCCCTTTTTAAAGTCAAATCAACCTATCAGTAACCAAGCCTCTTGTCAGTTGTCAAATTCAGTAGGTTCTTAGTGTAAGCTAGACAAGAGATTTTAACACTGATTAGTTGATTTGGCGTTGATTTGCCTTTCAGAAACCGGGGGTGAATGAACTGAAAAGCTATAGAGTATAGACGAATACTCGACTTTTTAATTTTAGGTGTCTTCTAAATACAGACGGTCACCGTTACTGCGGTGGTTGGCGAAATGACAAGGACATCATCTTGCATCATCTTGATCACCATTTGATTTAACAATCTTTTTAATTTTATATTACTTTAATATAGGCGCGACGACGCATACCACCCAGGCTGGCCAGTGGTGGAAGAGGAAAGAAATACCTGGAGGACACTGGGAGAGGCCTTTGTCCAGCAGTGGGACAGTTGAGGCTAATAATATACCTAATATATTACTTTAATACGAAAAGCGAAAAATAAAGAAAACGCACGCTTATTTTAATTCAAATCAAATCTCAAAGTGACCGCTAAAAATATTTTGTAAAATTTTTATGGAGATCTTTAAATGCTGTGTACACCTGTAATTAACTATTGTGCTAGAACTATGTTTTTTTTTGTTTAATTTTGTTTAATGTTACTCTCTTCGCTGTGCTGTTTTGTCCGTTTATGTGTTTAATAAAGCTATTTTTATTTATTTAAACGGTATTAGATAAGGTTTTATTTTTATTTTCTTTAATACGAAACTATGCAAATGGAAGCAACAAGCAGCTCTTAAATATATTAAGTCTTGGCAAAAAGTGTATGACGCAAAACGCCCTAATAGATTGGTACTTGCAGTAATAAATGCACTTCCATCGGGCGATAAATCTAACGACAGTTTCTTTACAATTTTTCACACTTCGATGTCGCTTTTTAAGTAAATGGAAAATGTTCTTACATTTTTTAGCGGATTTCGAGCAAATGGGACAGCATGCTCTCGCATAAAACATTAGCATTTTTGTTTGCAACTGACATTTTCTTTATTAAAGTTGCCTGTTTAATCGGATACACGGAGAATCTTTTATGCATAACAAAATATTCTCCGGCACCTAAACTGCTTGAAATCAAGTTATACAATAATATCACGTAATCATAGAGTTAGTAAATACCATAAGAATATCATTGTCTTTCAGCAATCGACATTTTTCGTATCTACATCATCTGTTATTTCTATAGAAAAACGAACAATGATCGCTTTCGATTAAATCATCATCAGTTATAAATTCCAATTTTACGATTACGGGTTTTGATTGACAAAATAGCCTAAACATGATTAAATTAAAACATACTTATAAATAAAAATGATGAATGACACACGTAGTAAAAACATACGTACATCACAAATGCTCTCTTCCTATCGCATTTGTACCCATTGTGTCCAGTGCCAAAACGATCACAAGCAATTTGGCTAATTCTACGTCAATCACGGCGCGGTTCCAACGAACGATTCCGCGTAAATTATCATCAGCCCCGCACTAACAGAGCGTGTCAACGCCATCACCTCCTGGCCGTGCGTCCATTGGTCCGTAAAACAATGATAACGCCCCCTTTAAAAATGTCTGCACACCCACCAGACTGTGTCGATGGCAGGGGGCCAACCATTTGTTGCCACATCAAAAGGTTCGTAACCGAGATCGCAAGAAACACGCGAGCCATCGCAGTAATGCTATCCGTTTAGTCTTTTAAAGATGAACTTATTATTAAGAACACGACATCAGACCAGCAAGAATATTTTTTGGAAAGTCTATGGTCAAAAATCTATGGTCTCGTTGAACTAATTCGAACTTTTAAAATCAATTAAAAAGCTGTACTTAGGTAAAATCTCAAAATATGTTGAGGTAGCTGTGTAACTTATTTCACATTAATTTAAGTATTAATAATAATAGGTGTTGTAAATAATAAGTAGATTAATAATATATATTTTTTACAATAATATATTGTGACAAAATTAATTATAATAGTTGCAATTTTTTTCATGAAGTGGGGCAACATTAATTCCATAATGTTTTTAAATTATTTTCAATTTACCCACAAAAGTTAAATATTTTTCAACTTATACATGATGATGATTTAATCGAAACCGGTCGTGTTTTTGTAAAACCTTATTAAAACGTAATAAAAAGTGGAAAAGAGTTAAAAAAGTTTTGTGCCATTATTGTGAATATGAATTTCCATCAAGAACCAACAGTACTACATTCAATCAGTTACATGTAGCTGTTAAAATATTACATAAAAATTTCAATGTTCTCTCAACATGTTAAAACAAATACAGTGAAACCTGGTTAAGTGAGACATCAAGGGACCTGCAATGTCGTTTCACATATAGAGGTATTCCACTTACCCAGTGTCCCAGATATACAGGTATAAATAAATATCTGTCTCATTTACAGAGGGTTCCATTAATAGAGGTGAGAATACAGGTTATTTCAGTTATACAGGTGCGGTCATTAAATAAAATAACGTGTTATGTATGTAAATGAGTTTTAATAAAAAAAAGTACATAAAGGTAATCATCATCATACCAATGTAATCAAAATTTGTACTTACGTACTTGGAATTATGTGTGGAATTTGTGGGTAGAATAAGAATGAGTAAACAATAGTATATTGTGCAACAAGTGCGACAAGTTGTCGATTGCCCACGAAAGCGAAGTTGAACGCACGAGCGAAGCGAGTGCGGTCATTCGCTTGAGTGGGTATCGACAACGTCGCACGATTTGCACATACTATTTTGTATTACAAATGCGGGATAAGTAAGTAAGTGGTATCTTGGCGCTCGCTTTTGCGGTTGAAAATGGGCTGTTTGCCCATTCTAAAATTTGGCGCACGCAAATGCGTGCGCCAAGTAAACTTTTCGCACTCAAATTTTAGAATGGGCAAATGGCTCGTTTTCGACCGCAACAGCGTGCGCCAAGATGCTACTTATCCCGCATGAGTGCTACAAACAATGTTATCTCAGTTACAGAGGTTTATGCATAATATAAACTCGCTGTCTCAGTTATAGAGGTAACTATGATGATAAATCGAAAGAACATATCCCAGTTATAGAGGCTTACCTCGTCCCACTAATAGAGGTAATTCAGTGCAAAAGTGTTGGGACCTCAACATGAGTTCCAGTTAGGGAGGTTTCTCACTTATCCAGGTCCCACTTAACCAAGTTTCACTGTATAATGTTGTATTCTCAAACACGTCAAATAATATCAAACGCGTTTCGATTGGTACCATTCTAAAATCAGTTTATGGTATCAGGACGATTTATTATTAACTCATTGAAAGTCTAAGTGTTACATGTGGTTCAGGAACCTGCATAAATGAATTGAAATGCACAAATTGAAGAGGAATGGCAATAAGCGAATTAAAATCAAAATCACGATCACGATTCTACGGAGGCACGCGTGCATCACATAGATGAAACGCTTCTATTCACAATCTCTAGCATACCATGCATATGAAACTAGACACGATGTGCCTTTGATAATAATTTACAAACAGAAACAACAAAATATACTAGACGCTAAGAAATTAATTAGTTGATTTATTAGCGTTGATTTTGTAAAGGATGATGATGATAGGACTTGAAAAGGAGGCCCTGAGGCGGTAATGTCTATGGTTTATCGCCTCCGTGGTCTAGTGGTTCAGAGCTTCGCTCTTGACGCGGTCGTGGGTTCGATTCCCGCGTTGGAACAAAAAAAAATGTTATTCTCAAGTTTGGTTAGGACAATGCAGGCCGATCACCTGATTGTCTGACAAGAAAGATGACAAGAAAGATGGGCATGTAAAAAGTCGGTCCTGCGCCTTTTCTCTCGCCAGTCGTGTCGGTTTACCATCCCACTGAGTTATGAGAGTAAAAGGAAGAGAGAGTGTCTTTGTGTATTGCGCGCACACTTGGCCACTATAAAATTACTCCTGCGTAGCTGGCCCGGTTTTAATGAAATCGGCTACCGACACCGAAATCGGTGAGGGGAGCTATTATCTATGGTTGATACCATTCTTGAAGTGGTCGCCGAGGGAGCAAGCGATGTATTTCAAAGTGTCTCGCGTCTCGCCGCGGCTGGCGAGGAGCCAACCACTCACCTGTTGCCTCGACATTATCGCACTGTGACTGATGACGTGTGGATATCAGGAAACATGGCAAATCCTCGCGTCTTGGAACTGAACCTTTAACCCATGGGACAATAATACACTTCGCATTCTCTTCAGTTGCCAAGATAAAAGGAGAGCAATGGAAGCAAGAGAATACGAGACAGCTGCAGAACTTTCAGTTAAACAAGTTATACTCAAAATATACGTAACAATTTTGCTAGCTTTCAAGTCCCAAGTAAGTAAATACGAATGCTTAGTACGAGCAAAATAAGCAAAACCCTCCGGTATATAACAATAATACATTACTGTTGTATCCAGACATGAAAAGTGACCTCAGCGGAATATAGTTCGTCCATTTTGCGATGTTGAGGATTTTTCACACGTATCACATAAATCTACTGTCGTACTTTGTTACAAATGAAATAATAGAGATTTTTCTGTCATAACACTATTTACAGACAATATGGAAGGATGAATGAGGTATTTACGATAGGTTTTTGTACTGATTGTGTATTTGTAAATATTATAAGCCAAAATGATGTGGATTTGGGCATTAAATCTTAAGCAGGCATTGCTGGTTCAATCACAGGAAATATTTTAGTTAAATATTGCTAAATCATTATACATATATAACTAGGTGTGCCCGCGACTTCGTTCGCGTGGTTTTTAGGTAATTTAAACCGTTTATGCAGCGCACGCAACGAAAGTCCCCAAATGTGAATAATTTTCCCCGTTTTCACTGACGCTTCGCTCCTATTGGTCGCAGCGTACTGTTATAATATTATAGCCTTCCGCTATAAATGCACTATCCAACAAAAAAATATTTTTCAGATCGGTCCAATAGTTCCTAAGATTAGCGTGTTTAAACAAACAAACAAACTCTTCCGCTTTATAATATTAGTATAGATTTAGATTGTAGCCTTATTAAATAATATAATTATTTAGCAATATTTAACTAAAATATATATTTGCTTTTTATTTAACAAAAACAAGTGCGTATTACGATGGAATCTGAAATATGTACATTGTACAGTACCTACTGAGGAACGCATATTTCACAAAATCCAATCTCGCTACATCAACAGGATTGACGCGTCACAATCGACGTACGTGTCGCCATCCACCGCGTCACACTTGTGACGTTTGTCGTGTGACGCGTGACGAGCACTGTGACTCAACGTGACTCGGAGAGTAGACGTGTACTATTTCCACGTAAATAATTTATTGGGCAATTTGTTCGATTGATTGCTCGTGCTGATTCTTTGATCTTACAAAACCGGCACGTCGATATCCAAAAATAATGTTCATTGAACCTTCATTACTTGATGGTCTTCTTATTTGACCTTTTCCTTTTGGCTGCCAGCATAATAGATTTGTTCAGTATAATTCGGAAGTTTTTTTATGTCCACTCTCCTTCATTCTTTTTAAGTATTTTTTTATAAATTACCAAAGTGACCTTATACTAACATACTGTTTTAACTCGTTTATGAAATGTCGAGAAGGGGTCTTTCCTCCTTAAATATGTTATATTGACCGTAAAAATGAGGTAAGTGATCGTAAATGTTGGCTGCGTGTGACGTTTTAACTGCAGGCGATGTACTCTGTGTATTTATGATTGTCTGTGTCACTGTCTAGTCTAACACTAACATGGAATTGAAGTTACATCGTAGTTTAGTAGAAAACCAGGTTTAACAAATGAGTAGTTGTGATATCATCAATCAAAATATCACATTCACACTAATATTACAAAGGCGAAAGTTTGTGAGATGTCCCACACACGAGTAAGTATGTTTGTTCCTCTTCCACGCAAAAACTACTGAACGGATCTTGATGAAATTTGGTATGGTGTGCAAAATATACCTACAGTTTCGGCGGGAGTTCATTTGCCTGCGAAGTAGCGGGAAACATTTAGTGAAGAATAAGCGCAAATTAATAATTTCCATCCAAATATATCAAAGATAGCTTTAAAAAGTAAAATTACCTGTAACCTACTTTATCATAAACATTTAATTTATACATTTTTTATTTTTACATTTGACTACCTACCGTTAATCTGGTCTTGATTCAAATTAAATTACTTTAGAACTAGAACAAATGATAATTTTAATTTATACGAACGACACTGCACGTGACCAATTCGTTCATAACCAAACGTTTATCGATTTTTTAATTAAGTGTATTTAGATGGCTTCATTACGAAGCCTATGAAAATCTTTTAAACATTCATTTAAGTTTAAACACTGCTCGTAATATAAAGTTTTCTTTTTTCAGAGAATTTTAGGTAACGACACGTGCGACACCTGCTAATTGCAGTCGGCTAGAAAATTTAACTTTAAAGGCGGGTTTGCATCTTTTCTATAAATTGATTTTCCTACTGATATATTCCATAATTTTAAAAAACCTTCATATCTTGTGGGGCTTCTATGAAACTAACAAATATCTATATAATCTGAAATATGATGCAAAAATATGATTTATTTAGCAAAAACTTTATTTTAGAGTTCTCTAAAAATATGTATTTTGGACCAATTTTCTGCTCTTATACAGCATATTCTGTATTATTAATATTTAAACGTTCCAATTAAATGTCAGTCCATAAAAATTGTAAATGCAGTGTATTCGTAATCATTACGAAATATAATTGATCGGATAAATTAATATCATTCACTTAGGCATCTCCAAAACGTAACAAAACATTCCTTCAGTACGCATACAATCGGTCATACCGTGTCAGATAAAGATGGTATCTCTCGGAGACAAATTGTAAATCTCGTTTCAACCCTCTAGGTATGCAAATTGTAAGCGGGCAGGTAAACTGCTCGCCGAGAGCTCGGGGCAAACCGGAGGAATTGTTTATATTAAAACATTTCCTGCTCACCGCTGGCTGGTATGGGTTCAGGTAAAATTTCCTGCTTTATGGCAGGCACGTCTAGTGTTTTTGAAAAATAACTGAAAACAAAACCAAAAATTTGAAGTCATCCTCGGTTGTCAAACAGTGCAGTGAGTGAGCTGATAATAAGTGATAACTAAGACACGATACCATAGAAAGACACATATAGACTTTAAATTTATAACTCTACTTTATTATCTGGGTTTCAAAATCACAATACAGAGCAAAATTTTAACTTCATTCGATGATCAGATCACAAGACTATTTGATAGGTAAGTCAGCCTTATCATGGACCACAACTTAGGTATAACCAATGTGCAAAAAATTAGGTTATAGTTAACCAATTTAGCATACTGCGGACATATAAATAAAAAGAGAGACTGTTGAAATATGCATGAAAAGTTTTGTGCAAAACCTGAAACACAGGCGGCAGTCCGTGCTAAAACTATTTGGCAATTCTGTTCATATACCTAGTTCAGACAAATTCATTCGCCTCTGATTTTCGGATTTCTATTGTTCTGATTTTTTCGTCTCTCTGTTCCACAATCATAAAATTTCCGACATGCTTGATTATTATTGCGAGAGCGAAAATCATGAGAGGGCTCAGCACGTCTCGTGTCTCCTGGACCGAATAAGTACCATGGTATCACAGAAACATCGCAAAATAACTCATGTCTCGCCAAGTGAGTGAGGATACCGGAAGATCAAGGGGTTTAAGGTTTCTGGTGCACGAGTACTTGTATTAAAAATGTCTTTCTGACTGAATTCAGAATAAGTTTTTGTTTCCCAAAACGAAAAATATGGAGACAGAATGGTTACACGCGAAAACCATTCGCAATTCGCGTTCAATCCTGATTTGAAAAACCCGTGGGGTTATTGGTCAACGACTAGCACGACTAAGCGTTTATAGGCTGTTGCGTTGAAAGGTCAGATCTAAGCCGAATTGCACATAGTTTTTAGGCGTCAGAAGATAAACAAATGCATTGCTGACCATACACTGAAGTAGGTATCAGGCGTAGGGTTCACTAACCGCTTACAATTTGAAGGCCTCATCCAACTTCCGACGTATTATGCACATGCCAGGGAGAGCCTTCGCCACTGGTATACGAGTATCACGATATTAGGCTTATAAGGTTTGAACTAAATAATTTATCACGTTACACAAACATACACTAATGATTTGAGGAACAAGTGTTATGATGATGCCATCTTTTCCTCGTCCCAAAAACATCTGTAGCAAGGGCCCTTAAAATGAATACACCCACTATAATTCGCCTGAGCGTTTCCACACGCGCCCTACTAACCCTCGTTTGCTAAAACACCACTTTTATTGGGCATAAAAACAGGTCAAGCGCGAACCGAGTTTCAAGATTCCGTATGTTTAAAATAAGAATTTTATCCTTAACACACATGCTGTTTAATAAGTTCGAGCTAAAAACCTAGAGTTAAGCCTTATTCTGGAGTAAACTTGCAGTTAAGTACATATATATCAATTTAATCCAGAGTTATTTGGTGCATATGGGCTTTAACCGCTTAGGTTCACCTAAACAAAAACATAATCTACATGTCTTTGGACGACCTCCGTAGAGCAGTGGCTTAGCGCGTTGGTGCTCGACCGAGAAAACTCTCGGTCGAGCACCAATCCCCGGCGGGATTCGAACCCGCAAACGCGCCGAGGGAACAAAAAGTTTTCAATGTTCCTGGATCATGGATGTGTATTAAATTTGTGTATTAATGTAATAAAAATCTTAAATATGTGTATAGTATAAAAGAATTAAATATATATTTCCGTTGTCTGGTACAGAGAGTAGCACAAGTTCTTCGGATACTTAGCACACGGCCAGATTGACGTGGTCTGAAGTGTCTATAGAAATTATTATCATTATCTAAATTCTTAATCTATAATATACAAGTAAATACTTTGTAAGTAAAAGGTGTCATATTATGATGATTTAAAAGAAACAAATAATTTTATCAGAGTTACTCATAGAATGCATTCAGTACTAGAGGATCCCTGATATATGACGCCCCAGCAAACTGGGCTCCAGCGACACATTGGGCAGCTTTCAACCTTTTCTACGTAAGAGTACATGGAGGTCGTTTAGAAAACTTAGACGAATCGCGCCTCTATTTCTTAGTGCTTTCTGTCCAATATCGAATGAACCGAAAGTACTGGTCGGCACAAAAGGTTGTAATTTAATGAGATAGCGCCTCCACCACTCATCTGTTTTGTCAATTTCACTGTCAAAGCAACGCTCTTGAGAACCCTCCAGAGATCTGAATCCCGATACCATCACAGATTAAAATAAGAACAAAGAAATTCATCAGACAAATTACTTTTTGCGAATATTAAAAATCGCGACGGTATTAGAAACAGACAGAATATTTAAGGACTATTAATGTCTATTCAGTATACAGAAAAAGGTAAAAAGTAAAAACTAGCTCATTTCGAATTATTAACTTGACTTCCAAAAAGGAGGACTTCTAAAAATTTTACATAATTTCGCCCAGAAGTTTTATTTTATAATCGTTTTTGTTTTACTTATGATAATTTTCATTTTATGAAATTTGTTCTTCTTTTTCTCACTTTCGCGTTTATAGTTGACCATCCACACAAAAATGAGGTGGTGTTATAAAAATGGAGTGTGTGGGTGTATGTCTGTCAGTCTGTCTGCAGCATCGTAGCTACTAAACGGATGAATTGATTTATCCAACAATAGTTTACTTTAGAGACACTAAAAAGTATGAAATTAAAAAGTATATAAATTATTATTATAGCTTTGAACACTTGATCACGTCAGCTTTCAAACAAACGAAAAATCTAGAAAAAAGTTTACCCGTTTCTAAGCTACAAGCGGTTTACAGGCACGTCAAATTTATAACACCTAACTCCCGAAAACTAAAAATATTTAATAGAAAATACAAACTTTATTTAACGAATTCCCTGTTCTGACTACCCGTTAGTCGAAATAACTGAGGGTTATTGTTTACGATCCAATCGACAGAACCGTCCAGTTTTACCTTTCGCAACTCGATTAGACAATTGGACAAACAGCCCCCACACAGAATCCTGCGTTTTGTGTGAACAACCGATTTCGCTGATGAAAACTTTGTTTAGCTCAACTAGATCACTGAGTTTGTTTTGTAAAAAAACACTAGCATTTTTCATCTGATTGTAAAATATGCGGGACACGCTTCTGCACAAAAAGGCTCGAGCGACGATACCTTAAAAAGTACATGAAATAGAAAGAAAAGAAAAATTTGTAAAATAAAAACACAAAATAACTTAAAATAATAGACGAAAGACTACCAAATTGCCCACTCAGCATATGAGGCGTAATAAATTCTTGGTAGAGTGAATACCGGAGACCCGAGAATGGGGTAACATAAGATCTGCATCATGTGGTAATCGCTTACCGGGTGCATGCTACCTAGCATGTACCCGGTTGTGCCATAGTCATTGTGCCATAGTCACTGCCTGGCTCCCTGGACTGTCAAACGTTGACTATGGCGCCTAAGCCGCCACTGCGAGAAGCATCCTAAAGCTAGCTCCAGACTACTTGCGAAGTACGCCAAGGATGTACTCCGCGAAGTAATCCAAAGTCTAAAAGCGTGACACGAGGCAAAGAGAAGTGTGCCTACACACTATAGTATTCACCGAACCTCGGCCATTAGTAGCCTGGAGCTAGCTTGAGACTAACAAATGACTTCTCATTATAATAATATAGTCGCCTTAGATATGTACCTAAGGCTGGTTCTGTGTATGCGCCTCCTATGTAAAGTATTCTGTGAAAGTATCAGCGCAGAAAGACTTAATTTTGACTTTCATGTGCACGAAATGCCCCGACATCATAAATTTGGCCATGCAATAAGTAAAAAAAGTTCCTCTTTCAGCGCTGGTAATTTCACAGTAAACTCTATATACGGGACCCATACATACCCTAAAGTCTCTCAATAATATTAAAGCCTGTATATTATTATAATTGAGAAAACTCGACGCGTCCCATTTTCAATTCTATTGTATTGTGACAGAATTAAATTATCCGTGCTGTGAATTCTCCCCGTCATTCCGGATTAAAATGCAAGCCTAAAACGTAGAGGGCGTTTGTTAAAAATATGCGCGTCGCAAGACGCCCAACACAAGTGATAATTTAAGCCTGACGCCGCGCCGCGGCGTTAAGACGCGCCGTAACGCATTACGTAACAACGCAGTTAACTCCCTCAGAACTTCCCACTTCAAAATCACCTTTTACCCTCTTACAAGTTCCAACTTCAAAATCTTTCATCTCAAACCATCATCAAATGTGAAATCGTCAATTTACTAATCAAATTCAGTCACACGACCACACGGAGGTACAATTATACATTCGTCGGGACCGAATCAAAAAGGACACGATGTTGATAAATCATATCTCACGCGTCGCCACCTGCGCCGGCGCGTTACATGTCCTAGATCCGTTCATTGCTGCTAGATTTATCTGCCGCTTAACCGCTTAAGCTTACGCCAGTCCATTTAGTTTATTTAACTGAAATTCACACGTCATAATCGTGTTGGGAATATGCTATTTGTGTTTAATTAATAGTTTACGCTTATTACGGGACGTTTATACGCAAATATCCCCCTGCTACTATTATTATAAATGCGAAAGTTTGTAAGAATGTATAAATATATAGAAGTATATATTTTGTTGCTCTTTCTCACAATAGCTACTGAACGGATTTTGGTTTGAACCGTTCGTCCAAGAGACTCAATGTTTGTTAAGTATCTTCGTTAAGGGTTATTAACAATATAATAATATAGTGTTCAAGTAAGTAATCTTATTTATAAAAATGAATTGCCGTTCGTTAGTCTCGCTAAAACTCGAGAACGGCTGAACTGATTCGGCTATTTTTGGTCTTGAAATATTCGTGGAAGTCCAGGGAAGGTTTAAACGGTGTGTATGCTTTACGATGTGGGCACGGGTCAGCTACTTATTAACAGAATATATTTAAATGGCTAATTAACTTTTCATTAAATAAATGGATAGTGATCTTAAAGTTAGAATGTTTACAAGAGAATTAACCTACTTATAATAAAGTCAATAGTTTTACAAAAACTGCGGATGTTTGCAACACTTGTGTAAGTCTTGCGTGTACACTCAAGTCACAGCGATTGTGACGTCACAAATACTACGAAGTGTGACGTCATTATGGTAGATATTTAGAAATATTGTGGATATGACTTTCGAAGTTTGCGTTTCCTTCTTACCCGACTAATGAGAAGCCAAACGCAAGTGTACTTGTTTTGGCAGTCTATGTATGTATATTTCTCCCATCGTAGCGCCTAAACAACTAATCCAATTTTAATGACAGACGTGTCAATAACTAATAGATTCGTAGTAATAGCTAAATTGCTTATTAGCTTTGAAATATGATTATACTACCTTTTCTCATTCCAAAAAAGTTTTTTTTTATTTTTGTTATTTTTGCGACAAAAAAATTATAAATTGTAAAATGTTAAAATATATTTGTTTTGTTTATGACAAAAAAAATCGATAATGAGAAAAGTCATAATCACTAAAGTTATAGTCTTTTAGCATACTTTATAGTTGTATATGACATGATTTAGACTTGCTGATGATCAACCAAGTTATTCCATGGCGGACTGGTATTAAAATATCTCGGTATTTAATATCCATATCTTTCAACTCCGACCTCGTAAAAGTCAATTATTTCCGTTCGTAATGAAATTTCGTAACATTGATTATACAAAAAGCGTATTAATCCCTATTTGCAGCGAAATACTGCTTCGTTTAAATTAAAATTTACCCCTTTTTCGAAATAATTAAAGAACATAATTAATACTTTGAAAATGCGCTGGAGGCGAGATGTTTGATAAGTAATAATAGACAATCTCAGATTATGAAACAATAGCACGATAGAGACTACCAAACGAGTGAAGACGCCGCTAAAGCAAATACAAGATCAAATGCAAATTGATATATTTTTTTTAATCACTTGTACGGTACTTTCAAGGGACCAATATGATGGTGGTACAAGATGGTTCTGTTATAGTACCATCGCGGTGACGTGGTTATAAAGGGTTGTTATATATTATAAAAAACGGTTAAAATAAACAACATTGTTAATTTGTGAAAAATAACATTTTTGTAATTTCAACTGCAAAAGTATGCTTTTCGAGTATAGTTTGTCGGGTCTAAAGTATAACTTTTTTTGACAATCTATAGTTAGATCATTTTTTCACGCACACACGGAGCGCCAAGATCTAAAAAAAACTCAGAATTTAAATACGACGATTCATGTAAACGATTTTTCGTTAACCTTTAAATAGTTGACATCTCATGATTTTATTGATGTGATTGTTGTATAAATAATTGAAACATGAATCATGGAACATTAATAAAAATATAACATGAATCATGGAACATTAATAAAAATTATAATAATTTAAATTTCTAGCTGTTTTTATCTCTCAATTCAGTTGAAATTACAAAAAATTACGTTCAACACGTATGCCTGAAGTAGAGATGAAACGGATAGCAGTTTGGCCGGATACCGGATACCGGATACCGGATATTCGGCAAGCTACTAGGCCGGAGCGCCGGATATCCGGCCTTTTTGATAATATACAAATGTGTATGTGTAAAAAGTGCAACTATAACTATGAGACACGATTATACTACCTTTCCTCATTTTGGAAATGTTTTTTTTTGTCAAAAACTATTTTTTTTTTAACTTGTCACCATTTCTTTTTTTTTGTCGCAAAAATTACAATAAAGCAAAAAAAAATATTTTTTTATTAAATTTTTGTAGAAAAAAAACATTTTTAGAATGAGAAAAGGTTGTGACTGCTCTTTTTACACCCTTTATAATAATAAGTTTGATTTGAATCTTGGCGCAGTGAACGAGATCGGAAATATTCAGGCGCATTCGGGTCGCACGTAAGAATTGCCACTTGTTAATAAAACAAACATTTTTGATGTGCGATTATAAAAATAAACGGTGTCCACAACCTATTGGAGTATGATTTGCCTTTATAAAATAATAAGATTTTTTTTAATTTTACTATCCGGTATCCGGCCGGATACTGTATTACTATCCGGTATCCGGCTGGATAGTGAAAACAAGGCCGGATAGGCCGGATACCGGATAGTTACCGGATATCCGTTACATCTCTAGCCTGAAGTGAGACATTTGGTACGCTTGAATTTGCGACACTCGCTTTTAAGGTTATATGAGAGATTCACAATGGGATTGTATAACTCATGCATGGGATCCATTCGATCCCATTGTGAGTCCCCCATAACCTTAAGCTCGTGTCGCAAATTCAAGTGTACCGAAATCCCTCACTTCACGCATATGTATCGAAAATAACTATTTTGTAACATATTCCACTTAATACTGTAATATATGTTATTGAAAATACAATTTTTAATTTTTTAACAAAAAAAAATCACTTTCGAACACCTTAAAAAGCGATCCATGGGGTCACCTATACAATATTTTGTTGTATTTCAAATCTGGTGATTTGAAATACCACCGTGGTTTACCCACGACATATCGAGATAACAAATATATTGGTGAAACTAAGCGGTGTATGTATGTAGTTTGTTAATAAACTACGCGGACTCCGGTCTGAGATTTTACGACGAAAAACTTGCTTCTTAATGGACCAAGTTTTTCGGACAAATTTGACCGGACATAAGTTTCCCGGGACAAGTTTATCCCAGTCCCCTCTAGTTGATGGCATGTGTCTCCTGCAGGAGGAAAGCTGGCTGGCAGCTTAATTTTCCAGCAAATCCTTAAATCTAACTCTCGCTGACTACATTAGCAATATGTAAATATAACGGCTACTATAGACGGTGAAATTATTTTTAAGGTACTTTTAAGGTATTTTGAAGGTACCTACATTTGTATATTGAATAAACTAAATTAAAAATAAAAAAAACCCCCGACTTGCGTGTAACATTCCTATCACACCTAACAAACGACCTGATGACCTTGATTACCTGAACCGATTTCCACCAAACATAGCTAAGAACACTCGACTGATATACCTTTCAAACAAAATAAACCGCATTAAAATCGGATCATTCGTCTACGATGCCACAGACAGACACATACCACATTTACACAGACACGTCAAACTTATAACAATTGTAATGTAAAATCTAATTGTAATGTAAAATCTAATTGTGAAAACTTTACTGGCTCATATGGGCTACTTTTTGTATCTTTTATCATATGTATTCGAAGCTGTTTGTTTTCCTAAATAAAAAAAAAATAAAAATAATAAAAAAAAAACACCCCGTCGTTTTGCGTCGGGGGTTTAAAATCGGACTGCAATAACCACAATTTTTATAAAAAAACTTTAATCCAACTAAGAAAAACATCGGATTGAATTCACTACAAATTAATTGTAAGTGTGCGCATCATTGGTGCTTTTAAGCGATTTTGATCTTTTCGTATGCAAATTTTGGTCGGCCAAATATTTATCTGTACTTTAGCGAGAGGTCGCTGGTGCGAATCCCGCCGAGGTTACAAAATTTTTTCAATGTTCCTGGGTCATGGATGTGTATTAAATTTGTGTATAATATAATAAAAATCTTAAATATGTGTGTATTATAAAATTTTGTGTGTAACACAAGTTCTTCGGATACTTAGCACGGGGCTAGATTGACGTGGTGTGAACCGTCCATAGACATTATTATCATTTTTACTTACAAGAACTTACGCAAACATCGGCCATCGTTTCTTATACCAAGTCTTATTCAGCGATATTAATTATTACTTGTAGCGTGTCTGGAACAATGGGCCCGCCTATAACAACAACGTTTTGTTTGCGGCCCATATTCCCTCAGGTCCGTTACAAATATTTCCTGAAGTATTGCGAATGGGTCTCATTAACCACTTTTTACCCATATTTACCCCCGTAGTATATGCTAATTTAAAGAAATATTTACTAGGTGATACAAACCTAAACCCCGGTGAATTTAAAGCTTTTCCACAGAACAATGAACCTGGACTGAACCCATAAGGCTGGCATCTAAGCCCAATGCTGAAAGCCTCTTTTAAAATTGATAAAAAGACATAATATAATGACGACCTCCGTAGCGCAGCGGTTGATGCTCGAAGCGAGGGGTCGCGGGTTCGAATCCCGCCGAGGGAACAAAAAGTTTTCAATGTTCCTGGGTCATGGATATATATTAAATTTGTGTATAATATAATAAAAATCTTAAATATGTGTATAGTATAAAAGTATTAAATATATTTCCGTTGTCTGGTACATGAAACACAAGTTCTTCGGATACTTAGCACAGGTCCAGATTGACGTGGTGTGAAGCGTCCATAGATATTATTATTATTATATCTTAGGCATCCTTAGACAGTCAGTTAAGCGTCAATTCTGTCGATTATTAATCAAGTAGCTTTGAATGTTTGGGACAGACCGAATTAAATATTGACTAGTCAGTCAGTCAAACCGTCACCGCATTACACGATAGGTCACAGCCATGACTGACTAAAACTGACAGTGCTGTCAGTTTTAGTCCAGTATACGTAAGATATTGCTCAATATCTTACGTATACTAGACCTTTTTATAGACACTTTAATAGTTCCATAAATATTAATACGAAAATAATAATAAAGTATTATTACGGAATATATTTCCATAACACAAATAATAAATTTGTTAAAATCAGTCGTAATGCTAACTGTAAGAAAAAGGAAATCTTTCAGTACGGCTTCATAACCCTGAGGTTCTTCAAATTTAATAGATGTAGGCTCTATCATTTGGTGTTTATTTACTACTTGTAACAGTTACTTTCTTGTCACATTTTATTATTATAGAGCTGACGAGAAAATACACTACATCTCTAATTTGTCGCACGTCTACAGAAACGACAAATACGTTTGTTTAATTGTCAATTATGAAATGCCCATTCTCACCCTCACTTCACTTGCCCCACCCCTATTAGCTGAGGCTCAGTTCTGAGATATTTGGAGCTAATCCACACCCGCATGCCACTTCGCATTGATCAAAGCAATACCATCTTTGACGTTGAGTCAATATTCCAGCGGCCGAGGTTTATCGGTACACACGAATCACAGCTCAATAGATGTTGTGTGGATATCTTAGTAGCCGCTCTGGTTCCATCCGGTTCCACTTATCCCAAGGTAACAAGGTATTTTTACGGGATAAAAACTAGACTGTCTGTTAATCCAGTCAAATATTAAATTTGTGCATTAATATAATAAAAATCTTAAATGTGTATATTATAAAAGAATAATTACATATATTGCCGTTGTCTGGTACCTGTTACACTTAGCACGGGGCCAGATTGACGAGGTGTGAAGCGTCCATAGATATTACATTATTATTAAATATAATAATAATGTATTGGGATGGGATGGGATTTTGATAATAATCAAAATCCCTTCAATAGTTTTACTTTTATTAAGTCACGAGCATTAATCAATCACAATCATCGTTTATCTGCATTCTCTTTACAAACTATAGATAAATGTGGACATTTTCTTACTCCTCAGTTAACGCAATTCTCGTAAAAAGTCCTTCCACAACATCTTATTGTCACCCTTCCACACTTAGATCAGTGAAACCCGTGTCCCTTAGAAAATACTCGAAAAATTAATTCACTAAACATATCAAGCCTTTTAAATAATCCCAAACACTTTGAGGACGAGCTCTTTAAAAATACTCGATTACACCCCCTCCCTCGTACCCCAGGTGCCCGCCCCCCATGGACCGTGTCAACAACTTTTAATTGTTGTTGGAAAGAAATAACTTCATCCCGGAGGTTTTCTTTTCCCTTTGTTCTTCCAATTGCCGGAGTTTCAACTGCAACTCCTAATGTTTCCGAGATTTTATCTCCTCGACCCCACTACTGGAATTTAAAGAAAACTGTAGACAACTTAACTGTATCCTAAACTACGGACTTAATGAGGACTCTCGACTAGGAGGAACGAATTAAATGTTTTGTATTTTTTATACAAATACTGGGTGACGCGTGCCCACTTAGTTGAGCATGCAAACCGTTTAAACCTTCCGGGGACTTTCGCGAATATTTCAAGAACAAAAATAGCCGAATCGGTTCAGCCATTCTGGAGTTAAAGCGAGACTAACGAGCTGTTCGTTAGTCTCGCTAAAACTCCAGAATAGCTGAACCGTGCCCAATTCATTTCTATATTTAAGAATAGACCAGCCGTTCTCGAGTTTTAGCGGGACTAACGAACAGCAATTCATTTTTTTATATAAGAAGAAGAAGATAGCTGACCCGTGCCCACTTCGTTGAGCTGTATGCTCAACAAAGTAGGCACTTCTTCAGTGGACTTCAGTGGGCTAACAGTTTATGATAAAATTTTCCATATTTTCTCACCCTTTCAACCTTCCCAGGACTTCCACGAATATTTCAATATAGCCGAATCGGTTCAGCCGTTCTCTAGTATTAGCGAGACTAACGAACAGCAATTAATTTTTATATACAGTGTGTAAAAAGAACAGTCACTATAACTTTATGAAACGATTATACTACCTTTCCTCGTTAAAATGAATTCGAAAATGATTTTTTTTATAATTTTTGTAAAAAAAAATATTTATAAAAGTATAATAAATAGTAGGTATAATCTTATCCCAAAGTTAGAGTCACTGTTCTTTTTACTTTTCGCAAACAGCTGCAACTCTCATTAGCGATTCTATCTTGCTATATAGAGCTCCTATCTAATTTTATTGATCTCTATTGTTAGATTTAATAATCATTAAGGTGCAAATATATTTTGAAATACGATAGCCAGCACGCGTTTGATATCATATTTTATAGTTCTAATGTGTACCTTAGTGTCATTGCAATAGAGTAATGAATAATGCATTCATTATGATACAAGTTAAAATCTTAACACCTCGTCACCACGTCCTCGAATACCTCATCGTCTCAGCTATGAAGTCCACCACTAGGCAAAGCATTCCATGGCATGGTTGCCTATTCCCACCACGCTTGGCACGCTGATTGCCGTGCACAGAACGAACACAAATTTGTGTGTAAAATACGAAACATTTCGTTTGTTCCCTCGACAATTAAAAATTACGAGACGCAAGTCGAAATACGATCATGTACACCTTGTATAATATCAGCGTAACCCGAATCCGCGCCTGAACGTGTACAAACCCATTTTCTATAAATTACAAGGCAAATCCGACTACTTTTACAGCCCCAAACCCGCATTCCTTTGATCCGAGAAGCGCTCTAACGCAAAAACCAATTTAACGCGAACATTTTATTACAGAACCCTTAAAATGAATGTCGAAACAATAAGGTAACAACACATGTTGGCAACACCGAGAAGGTGTCGCTGCGTATGAGTTCCGGATGTGTTTTGGCGCGGATTCGCTGCCGCCCACGGCCCAATGACTAAGAAATCATATGGACTTGATGTAATAGTCTATTTGTATGTAAACGATGATGTACCTTTCGGGGCAAGTTTTTTCCAGGCCGCCATTTTAGTGTGTTGTTTTCGTCAGTAGGTACTTCAAGTGTCAAACTCGTGTATTGTTAACATTATTTTTAAAAATTAAAGTCCTAGTTTAGTAGTTTATTAGTTTGTAGTTAAAAATACATTATTAATAAAAAAAATTAAAAAAGAGACAATGACAAACTAGGTCACTACAGCACTGCATTTATGCCAATCCGCCATTTTGGTACTGTTCCGGTTAATAGTTTCTGGCTCGTATTAAAAAAAATCTAAATTTATATTTATGTATATTTTTAGGTTCCGCGTTGCGGGTTCCGCGATGTAATTGGATTTCATCAACAGCAGGCTAACTCCCGACACAATCGAGAATCGAATCGGTTCGATCTCAACGGTTTACGGTATTATATGGAATAGTTTGAAACTAATCCAGATAAAGAAAATCGTTAGATCGTAACTTTTGGTACTTTCGACCGTATCGATCGACTGAGAATCAAAATAAACAAAGGTCAAATTACTTGGGAGTACGCAGCACGAACGAATGTGAATCAAAATCGAATCAGTTTGGAGAGTAAGGCCCCTGTTTGTATGCTCAACGAAGTGGGCACGGATCAGCTAGTAATAACATAATTTGGCCGTTCCTCCTCCAAACTCCAGTCGAATTCAACTCGACTTTTCAAATTGATTGTTAAAATTCGAACAATACTGTAACTAGAGCCTTCTTCTTTAATAATTCGTGATTATTAAACACGGCCATTATACTATTCACTGAATATTTGATATTAAATCCTCGACGTATTTATCCTGTAACAGGCCTCGTTTCACTGGTGTAAAGATGTAATAACCGTTTAATCAAATTGAAATAAATGTTCACACACAACCGCCACTATATTAACGTCCATACTTACAACATAACATTTGGGCTTGTATGTATTCATTATAATCATAAATGATTTACGTAAAGTTTTCCACACTCTGAAAAACTTTTCAATTTTCATTTTGCAGGGGATATTTTAAAAATATTTAAAAGCTGACTGATACCATCATCAAAGTATTTATTAGATATTATAAAGAATAATAAGCTTCTTTGTTTGCTTTCAAAATTCGAAATAACTGGACCTCTTCGATCAATCGTGTCCCATACAAAAACAAGGCAAAAATCTATCCGCGTGGTATATGCCAATAGAGCTGCATTTGTTTAATAATGAACTGAGATAAAAGTTTGAAAACAATTCAAAGTTGATTTGGTGAATTGAAATCGCTAATTGACACATACATTTTAAAAATTTAAACACTGCAAAGTGTGTTTAAATTGAAATGGCATAATTAGCGATTTCAAATCAAGCATTGTGACACGTGTGGACGTTGGCAATGTTCTAAGCAAACTAAATGAAATAACACCTCATGTTGCTGTGTCTAACACCCAGTTTCCCGAACGCTATTCAAATGAATGATCAACTAACATGGCATTCAAATCAACGACCCATATTGAACGCTGATTGGTAGAACATTATCAGACAGAAAGGAACGGACAGATATTTTATAATTACGTCATCACGCTCGCTCGCTGATTCAAATAGTATATCAACTAATCGGTGTCTTTGGTGAATTTACCTTATCTGTGGAATTTTAACAAATCTTGCAGGTGTCTGATGAAAGTCTGATAATGTTCTACAAATCGGGGTTGTTGATTTGAATGCCATGTTAGTTGATAATTCATTTGAATAGCGTTCGGGAAACCGGGGGTAGGTAAGTGAGCTGACATTCACCAAGACGGATTTGTCCTGATACGATATCTTGTGTATTGCATATCTGATACATTGCAATTGGAACAGACCACGTGAAAAGTCACTTTTTATATCGTCTAATTTGGTGGCAAGATTTATTTTACACAAGTCACAGACTTCTACTTTCAGATAATGAGGTATCATGTTAATCGAAGGCAACGGTTTCCTTACAAAAATGTTAATTATCTTGTTAGCTACTGGATATTGACAACCTCCGTAGCGCAGTGGTTGAGCGCGTTGGTGCTCGTACGAGAGATCGCGGGTTCGAATCCCGCCGAGGGAACAAAATGTTATCTATGTTCCTGGGTCATGGATGTGTATTAAATTTGTGTATACTATAAAAAAAATCCTAAATATGTGTATAGTATAAAAGTATTAAATATATTTCTGTTGTCTGGTACCACAAGTTCTTCGGATACTTAGCACAGGGCCAGATTGACGTGGTGTGAAGTGTCCATAAATATTATTATTATTATTTGTTAGTGACTGAGCGTGGGTAGGATCGAATAAGTTGCCGCTGTACCAGGCATAAGATCAAAATCGCTAAACAGCGTCGATGGTTCGTGGGCTCGCCTGACGTGTAACGAACTTCAACCGTGTATGCAGTCGATGCGGTCATTTCCTTTGTGTTTTAGGCATCGTAGTGCAAATAGCAACTGTACTATATTCTCCCTGCTGCGTGAAAAAGGAAAAAAAAAGTAATGTCTACTTTAAATACTTAACGAGAAGTTATTATTTAAAGTATATATAATGCCTTAAATTCTAATTGAATATAATTAGTGAACTTAATTATCTATCCGAAAGTGGTTACTTTCCGCTAGATAATTGCGGTTGAGGATGCTTAAAATATTTAATTTTCTTTTTAAGAATAGTAAAAAAAATACTAATTATCATTTAACTTTTATTAATAAGGAATACGTTTTAGATCACTACCACATGGATACAAAAGATTTGGAGGAACTGAAAATGAAATAGACTCATATATTTAAACTAGCTGTTCCCGCGACTTCGTTCGCGTGGTTTTTGAGCAACTTAAACCGCATAAATGCAGCGCACGCAACGAAAGTTTCCTGTTTTTGGAACATTTCTCACTGCCGCTTTGCTCCTATTGGTCGCAGAGTAATGTTATATAGCCTAAAGCCTTCGTCTATGAATGGACTATCCAACAAAAAAAGATTTTTTCAAATCGGACCAGTACTTCCTGAGATTAGCGCATTTAAACAAACAAACAAACTCTTCCGCTTTATAATATTAGGATATAAACACGTAAAGCAAAACCTTTGTAGACGCTTTTACAAAAATTGTGCCGACAGAGGAGTATTAAATATCCCACACTAATAGTTTATATTTATAAAATAATACTAAGAACTATTTGAAATTAATAAAATAACAAGAACATACTCTACATCACTTACACTACCATGCTTTGCATAATGTTGTATAATATCTATGTATGCTTTACACCACGCTAATCAGGTCCTGTGCTAAGTATTCGAAAAACTTGTTATACGAGTACCAGACAACGGAAAATAATATATAACATTTATATATAGATACACATAATAATTACACACCCATGACCCAGGAACACAGAAAACTTTTTATTCCTTCGGCGAGATTCGAACCCACGACCTCCGGCTCGAGCATCAATGCGCTCAACCACTGCGCTATGGAGGTCGTCTTTATTGTGTATATAATATTGTATATTTATTGTATAATAACATTCTTCTCCTTATTGTGTCGTTTCCTTTGGGATGTTGGCGATCATTAGGGTTATTTCTATTTTAGAAACTGCTGTTCAAATAAAGTTATTTGGTGTTTTCCCGAACCACTTCCAAAGATTTCTGCGCCGAGATCCTTTGCGGCCAGGTTGCCTTGGGTTATTAATTGAAGGAGTTCACATTTTTTATGTTGCGCATGTCATGTCAACGGTCGATTTGTAATAATTTCTGACATTTCTTTCATGCGTATTTCATCTAAGAGACAAAATAACCCTAAACGACAAAATTGAAAATGTGTATTATGGTCGAACAGCTACCACATACCTAGTTATAAATAGGCAAAACATTAATTGAAATAACGATGGGATATTCGATTTAATTGACTATGTTAATAATCTTTGTGAAGCGGTGTAATCAATGAAACATGTCAATATTCCATGCGAAATACGAGTTGTCCTAAGTTATTGGGAATACATAACTCACAGGGCCCTTGTGACCGAAGTTATCAACAGATCTGGGACAGGCAGCATGTCCAATTGATTCGATGCTATTGACTGATGCTGCAGTTAAATCTCAAAGCGACGGAACTTTCAACGATCACTCAATACAGTTTCTATCTAGTCAACGTAAAGGATCACTTAAGTTGCAGTCGTAACATGTGTTTGTAATATTTTTTTTTTATTTATCTATGTATACCATATCAATCTGGTCCTGTGATAAGTTCTCACAGAAGTTGTGTTATTTAATACTTTTATACAATGTGCTTTTTAAAGAGTATTTATTTTTATTATATTATACACACAAATACATGCATGGCCTAAGACACAGTTTGTTTTTGTGTCTTTTTTGGTTGTCTTTATCTAAGATCGCACAAACTATTATCAAGAATTATAATTTCAATATAAAAAAAACTAATGTATTATATATATAATACTTAGGGTGTGTATGGGTCCAGTATCTAGAGTTTACTGTAAAAGTACCGTACGTAGTGCGTTGGAATAGACACTTTGTTTTAATTATTGTATGGGCAAATTTATGATGTTGGGGCATTTCTCATCGAAACTTGAAAGTCAGAAGTAAGTCTTTCAGCCCTGGTACTTTCACAGTAAACTTTACATAGGCACATACACACCCTAAAGTATTATCACTCATTTATTTTACACCTTGTATAGTTAGAAACCATATTAAACAGTTTTGTCAATCAATGCTAGTTTGCTAAAACAAAACCGAATAATAAATATGGCAAATGGTGGAAAGAATAGAATAAAAATGTTTATTTCCAGTACGCCATGCTCGGGTCGCGTTGATGCGTGGGAGACCCCACCGCTGCCACCAAATGATGGATAACTCCCTTCCTATATTCATGTAATTTGAAGTGATTTCATATTATACAAAATGAACCAGGATTTTTATTTATTATAATTATAGTTTTAAGTATCAGTAGCAGTCAGATCGAATGGTTTACATTTTTAACCGACTTCCAAAAAAAGGAGCAGGTTTCTCAATTCGACCGTATATATGTTTTTTTTTTTATGTTTGTTCGCCAATATCTTCGTCGTTTATGAACCAATTTTGAAATATTTTTTTGTGTTGTGTAGGGTATGATTCAAATTTGGTCCCATTGTCACCAAAATCGTGACCTGATAATGGGATCCGTGAGGAATCATGGGAACTCTTAAAAATTTATATGGAAGCATATATCGATTTCGATTTTTTCTGAAGCCCAGCATATGTTACCAAACAGTAAGGTTTTGCACCATATCCTGGACCTAAAAGTACTAAACAGTTTTTTTGCTTTTTAGTTTACCGTTTGCAGTCGGTTTTTTTTTTGTTTAAAATTATAATAAAAAAAATTGCTTAGTAAAATTAAAATTTACAGATTTAGTTAACACACAAATATTTTTTCTCATAAGTAGACTAGTACGAGTGAAATAAAAAAAAGTATATTTTAAAAAGGTTTCTAAAAACATTTATCAAACAATATAACTCGCGATTAACAAATTCGAAACGACTAACATTGTTTTAGGTCTCTGAAGCACCATGAAAACCCTAATAATAATTACTAACGCCAGCAATATTAGGCACCATTTCGTTTATTTCAATGATCATTTGGCCAATATCGTCGGTACAAATTGAAACAGCTACACGTTATAATCTAATGCATATTCATGAAAACCGAATACGTATAATATTGGAATCTATTGATTCCGTCGTACTTCTATAAGGCTCACTGGCGCTAGCCTGTGTTAAAAAAACTTGGAGTTAGAGAGCCTATAATTATTCCCTACTGGGTTTATTAGTTACTAGCTTTTGACCTAGGCTTCACACGCAATATATTAGAGTTTACACTCTTGTTTAAAATATTTTACTCAGAAAAGTAGCGTCCTAATGGTGATATAATTTTCAGAAACTTTTTAACAGTACTTTTTAAGTTTATTCGTAACAAAAAAACAAGTATAGAAATCTTTACTATATACAGAACATAGACAAGCACTTAGAGCATTTAAATAAAAGCTTGTTTTTAAAACATTTTTGACTTGATATTTCTTACAAAATAAATATGAAAGGGACTAGAAATCTCTAAGTTGTAATAAGTAATTGAACTATGATCAAAGGAAAGTTACGTTCAATGAATTAGTTCAAGTATTTCACCTCTATTGCTGTATTCAATAGCTTCGACGAATAAATTCACGTAGAGTTATTTATCATTTATTGAAACTTGGAAAGAACAAAGATTTATATTGTAAGGAAAGCTTAAAATAATTTGTCACGTTCAAATAATGTCTCTGAAGAGAATAAGAGTTTTAAAACGTGTTGAGTACAAGTTTATATGAAAAGTACCCGACTGGGAACTTCAGTTTACACTGACTCGGCCTTGAGTAGAGAGTATACAGGCTGTAATATTAACGAGTGATAATACTTTAGGATGTGTATTGATGTGTGTAACCATACATATATTGTTTACTGTGAAAGTACCAGCGCTTAAAGAGATAATATTTTTTTTATTATTATTGTATGGGAAAATTTATGATATTGGGGCATTTCTCATAGAAAAAATTAAAGTCAAAAGTAAGTCTTTCAGTGCTTGTACTGTATTTTATTTTTTATTTTTATTTTATTTTATTTCGGAAAACAAACAGTATACAGTGGCTAATACTAACTAAGAATGTAACAGAAATTTACATGTTTTCGCATATAAGACACTTAATATTAAACAAAACTTACTTATTAATTATCTGATATTAGTACAACAATAACTGAAGTTAAATCAAGAGAACCAAATGAAAACAGAAAATTAGAACATTTACAATATTTAGGGCCGATTTTTCAATCGTCAGATAACTTTTATCCGTCGAATAAACATGTGACTTTGACATTTATTTCATATAAAATCTGCCAAAGTCACTTATTTATTGCTTAGGTAAAAGTTATCTAACGATTGAAAAATCGGCCCTTAGTGCTTTAAGTTACTTTTAAGGTTTATTATAAGTTAGTAAATTAAAAGTTAGCAAAATTAAGTCCGAGAATCGCTTGAAAACCAGTTGTCTGTAAGTTTGTCTTTAATTTTATGAGGTTTGTCATTGAATAGGTCGATCTCAAGCTTGTCGCATAATTTATTGATATAATCTGCGGATCTTACAAAGAAAGTAAATCTTTAACAGTAAACTCTACATTGGAGGTACACACAAACCCTAAAGTATTATCACTCATTTATTTTACACATTGTATACATTGTGCTGTCCTTTTAACGCCTCCGTGGTCCAGTAATACAGAGCTTGGCTTCCGACCAAAGAGCGTGGGTTCCACGCAATAGAACATCAAAAAATGTTGTTTCCAAGTTTGGTTGCATGCACGCTGATTTCCTGCTTGTCTGACAAGAAAGTCGGTCCTGCGCCTGTTATCACGCCAGACGTGTCGGTTAACCGACCCACTGGGTTATGAGAGTATAAGGAAGAGAGTGTCGTTGTGTATTGCGCACACACTTGGAGACTATAAAATGAATCCTAGTTTCAACGAAATAGGCCATCGACATCGAAATCGGCGTGGGGAGCTATTAATAGCTGTATTTACTTCGTAACTTGACGCACTTACAGCAGCTCCACTTACCGGGTCCAGTTATAACCTAAATAAAAAAACCTGACTTAGCGTGTAACATTCCTATAACACCTGACAAACCACCTGATAACCTTGAAGACCTGAACAAATTTCCACCAATACAGGCTAAGAACACTATCCACTGATATGCCTTTTAAACAAAAAAAAACGCATTAAAATTGGATCATCCGTCTGGGTGCTACGAATGCACAGACAGACACATACACAGACACGTCAAACTTATAACACGTCGTTTTTCGTCGGGGTATAAAACTTATAACAGGGGGTTAAAAACAATAACTTTCCTCGAGAACCACTCTATCCATTGGTGGTAGCACAATGACGATCGGTGCAGTAGTCTTTGAGTTAATCTCTAACAGACGGACAGACATACGTGGCGAAGTCCTTTGTTTCATAATATAAATTAAAAAAATATATAAATAAATATCTATGGACGCTTCACACCACGTCAATATATCCCCGTGCTAAGTATCCGAAGAACTTGTGTTACAGGTACCAGATAACGGAAATATATTTAACACTTTTATACTATAAACATATATTTAATATTTTTATTATATTAATACGCAAATTTAATACACATCCATGACCCAAGAAAACTATTTGTTCCTTCGGCAGGATTCGAACCTGCGACCTCCCGATCGAGCACCAACGCGCTTAACCACTGCGAGATCGTCTAATATGTGAGAATTAAAAGTTCCTCTGTGGATTCTAGTCACCTTGTCCCTTAGCCAGTGGCCGTGATATAAGGTTTTAACATAACACAGAATATTATGTCGACGCGGAGTCACAACGAACACAATGGATAGTGAATGTTACGTGAAGTTATTTTATAATGACATGTTAAACTTTGAGTACAATTTAACGAGAATAGTCCAATCCGAGGAGTACGATTTTTTACTGGTAAAAGTTTAGAGTGTTGAGCAGAAAGCTTATATTTGTACAAGCTTTTATTTTATTTAACTTGCAATGTATGTTTATCCAAGTTTAATCTTGCAACTTAAATTTAAACTAGTTATATTCAACCGATTGCGCAGAAATTTTGTACACGATCAGTTTAGATAACAATGCATGGTTAGGTATGATGCTTTAATATTATTTAGATAAAGGTATATAAAATTAATTAAAATAACACACACAAACCAGCGTGTTTGTCTTTCCATCACAACATATTAAAAAAAATTGTAAGTGGCCAAATCATCTTTGTACACACAGAAAAATTATACCAATTAATATAAGAAAATTTGGACTACAGGGCGACCAATAGTAGGGGAGCCCATAATGTAAAACGTGTAGTTAATCGAGTGTTGCGGAGACCTAGTAGGTTTTGGTGATAAGATGTTAGGAGGAAAAAAACATATGATAGTTTTTTTTTATTTTAGTAGTGGAATGAGCGGAAACAGCCCTATTTAAACTTTGAAACAACAAAATTGTAATGAAATAGTATTTTAATATAGTTTATTTATCGTTAGAATCGACAAGAATGACAAGAGTATTACGCTGATTCCAATATAAAATATTTAAGAAACTCAATTATTTAAAAATACTGAGTTACTTTTTAAAATTTACATAAGTCCCTTTGAGCTTACCTGACTTTTAAATCATCAGTGCTTTCGGTTGGAGCTTCTTTGATACCTACTTAACATCTCCAAGCTTAATCTGACGTATCGAATTAAATTTTTGATACTTTTTAAAAGCTTTTTAACCCCGCAATAAAATTTAAAAAAATCATGCCTAGATTACCAGAAGCATGTGGGACACATAATATACTATCTTAATCTGACGCGCTCGAGTTACTACAAAAATCCCCTCTTCGGCTCCCCTACTACAATAGATGTAATAAAATCTCCAATATCATGTTTATCAAATAACATCCCCGACAGATTGTCAGCATCAGAGTATTCACCATTCAGTCTGTGTGATCGAATGAAGTGAAAATCAGTAGGCAGGCTGGAATTATTGAAATATAATAACATGTCTGACATCTAAACGTGCCGCCTCATTCGATATTAATATTGAACATGAAAGCCTGTTCGCATATTTCACGCACAAATACCGAAAATGTTATATTCAATACATTCTAGTGTCATATTCGAGTTGCCATAGAAATCATTTTGGGTAAACTAAATTAAAATTAAAAAAAAACCCCCGACTTAGTCCCGATGTTACCAACGAATGTTAGTGTTAACGGCTTGTTAAAATACCATGACTTTTCATTCATTGATACGAATTACGAGAGCAACAATATTATGATATTTAAACATAGCTAAGAACACTCTCGACTGATATACCTTTCAAACAAAAAAACCGCATTAAAATCGGATCATCCGTTTGGGAGCTACGATGCCACAGACAGACACATTTACACAGACACGTCAAACTTATAATACTCCGTCATATTTGCGTCGGGGGTTAAAAATTGTGACTAGACGTCACAACACACACTGCCGCAACTCGAATCGTGTTTTAAACAAGTTAAAATATATTCTTGTAGTCACTACACGCATTTATGAGCATTTCAATCACTTTCCATTACGTGACTTTGGCCCTAACCATAAAAAATATATAAAATAACCGAATAAAACTTTATTATACTTATTTTATTGGCCACAAAAGTTATAGTATTTGTAAACGCTGGCCCGAGAGGGCCAACCGAAAATGTTTTGACACAGATATCTCAGGAATGTCGGGGTGAACCCAACAATGGCCGAATTTGACGAATCATAGACAATAAATTACGAGAATGTTTATCAAAAATACTCAAGGCTTATTTCGCTTTTGGACAACAATATCTAAGAATCTTTCGACAAAATTGCTGCTTTAAAACTTTATACAAATGGCACGCAGACATTTTGTATTTCACTTTAACTCGCCTGGACGTTATTCAAAAGTTAAGGTAAGTGCAAAGGACATGGCTTGGGGAAAACAGGACTTTCCTTCAAACAATATACGTGTGGTAGCTTTAAGATTCATACTAGCTCGTACCAGAGAGCGACATAAGTAGGTATATCGCTCACAACATGACGTGTGTTGTGGTCCTTTAATGACCCTATAATTCATATGAATTCTTTACATATACAAGGTGTAAAATAAATGAGTGATAATACTTAATGGTGTGTAAATTATTTATATATTTAAATTACTGTATGTGCAAATTTATGATGTTGGGGCATTTCTCATAGAAACATGAAAGTCAAAAGCAAGTCTTTCAGCGCTGATACTTTCACAGTAAACTTTGTATACGGGACCCATACACACCTTAAAGTATTATCACTCTTTAATATTACAGCCTGTATAGGTAGTATCTATGTGGAGTAACCTATCATTAGCTTTCTAATATATTTTTACATCTATGTTTACATACTTCATACGGCATAAATCGACGTAAACAACCTTTGATCAATCTATGTAGATTGACATCATCAAATGATATTACAAACGATTTTCTTTATTTTGAATGCGTGTAATCTATACATTATATTACACAGAGGAAAGATTTCTTTGTTTGCATTGAAAAGGCTCTGAAATTACTGAACCGATTTATATGAAATTTAGCACTGATATAGAGTAGACAACGAAAAAGAACATAGGCTACTTTTTACTACGAGAAATATGATTTCGTACAGGGAACTAGTACGAAATATACAACAATTTCTCGTACACTAAATAGATCCATGTTATATTTATATAACAAAACAAATAATTCACAGCAAGACGTTTTGGCAGCCGAAGCAGCTTCACATAGCTGAATAGATCCTGGCCTTATTATTCTGCATTTTATTGTTCCAGCTCACTGTCAATAAACACAGAGGTTAGCTCCGTTAAACCCAAGTTTCTGAATGAAATGTCGCTTACAACTTAAAGTGTAGCTTGCCTACCTTGCGGTATCGGGCAGGAGGTAGTGTTTCGAAGTACCAGGGTAATATAACTTATGAACACGTTTCCCGATGTTAGTCGCGACCGGCAGCGTGCAGCGGGCCCGGCGGCGGAACACAGACTGAGGGCGGGCGGGGACCGTAGGGCGGACTGTTTACAGGACATCATTTATTTGCAAACGTATCTCCGTAATCGAAATATGATTGAAACAGCATCGTGCCTTATCACTCGCGCATCGGATTGTTTTGTTTCAATAAAGGTACGGGTAAGGTACACAATTTTGGAATTAAATGTTGATATGGTTAAGGATTAAGTAAAGCTGTAACGTTCATAAACCTACGTCCTACACATTAGATATATTTCAGACGCCTCATGGTTCACGGGTTTAGAGCTTGGCTCTCGACAGCAGAGGTAGGGGGTTCAATCTCAGCGTTGCAACAACAAAATATAGTTTTCAATTCTGGTTATAACTAGGCGGGGTGATCACATGCATCTGATCTCTCGCCAGTCGTATCGGTTATACGTCTCACTGGGCTTCAAGAATAAAGAAAGAGTGATCTCGTGTACTGCGCACACAATTGGGAATTATAAACTAACTTTTGTGCAGCCGGGCTTGTTTCTACAAAACTAACCACCGTCAAAGATATCGGCGTGGTCTTATAGGACCACGCCGATATCTTTATATAATGTTTATAAACAAGGTGTAAAATAAATGAGTGATAATACTTTAGTGTGTACGTGTGACCTCCTATGTAGAGTATAATGCGAAAGTCCCAGCACTGAAAGACTTACTTTTGACTTTCATGTTTGTATGAGAAATGCCTCAACATCATGAATTTTCCCATACAATAATTTAAAAAACTCTTTCAGCGCTTATACTCTCACAGTTATCTTAGTCAGACAGTCAGCCACGGAATTGTTGTTTAAAAAAATACTTTTAACATAATATTCTCATTATGAAATCATAAAGTTTAACCTTATGAAGTCTTGGTTTCGGTCACGAAAATATTCCCTACGTAGGTCAGGGCTCGACCCTTAGGCGTAATTTATTAGTACTGAGAGTCCCTTAACTATTTCAGCCCACGCTCTATAATATTTAAGTGCCATTACGCAATATGTCTAAGTACAGTATTAACTTGGGGAATTGACATAGCAAATCAGTTTTCATCTAATAATTAGTTTTAGAGTTTATTTGCTTGGAAAATTAAGTTTGGTATAGATAATGATAATAATAACTACGCCTCCCACCCCATCCAGCAGGCAGAAGTTATTTTAAAATTGTCTAAGTGTGTAATGCAAAAGTAAGTGCAATACACAGAAGCAGCCACCCGACAGTTCAGGATGTCGAATTCCTCATTATCATCAAAATGAGCCTAGCCACTCAGGTCTATTTTGTAATTCAGTTATCCATATCTAATGATAGTTTGTGATTTAAGCAGCTAAGCTGCTACACAGAATGTAAAAAGAACAGTCACTATAACTTTGAGGTACGATTATACTACCTTTCCTCATTTTGGTAATGTATTTTTTTTAATTCTTTTTTTGTCAAAAACTATTTATTTTCTTCTTACCATTTCTTATTTTTTTGTCGCAAAAATAACGAAAAACAAAAAAAAAACATTTCTAAACTAGAAAATGTAGTATAATTATAATCATAACCCAAGGTTAAAGTGACTGTTATTTTTACACCCGTATTACAGGGTGTAAAAAGAGCAGTCACTATAACTTCGTGGGATAACAACCAGGCAAGAGATATATCCATTGGTACTAGTCATTTGCTTTTAATCCACTCTTTTAAAAATTTTCATTAGGCAATGTACAACGTGCACAACACAGCGATCAGCTGATTACGCTGAGAGGTCAATAAATGCGTAAGACGTTCATTACGTACTAGGGCAAAACTATAAAATTTAAGAATTTAATGCAGAACGTTGTTCCAAACAGTTCAGCCTTGCGACTAAAATAATAAATTGCAAAAAATTTTTTTTTTTAAATAAATAATGAAAAAAAAATCATTTCTAGAATCAGTCAAGGTCCTATAATCCTATCCCAAAGTTATAGTGACTGCTCATTTAACACCCTGTATACTGAAGCATTTGAGAAATAGGGTAATGGTATAATTTTCCTGAAATGACGAAAATAAAGATAAATTATAACTGGTATTCAATCAGTAAAAAATCAAATACGAGATCCAAAAGATCACATTTTAATCAAAAACGAGATCAAAAAGATCACATTTTTATTTGTTTTCCCTATGATGCATTGTAATTTTTCAGTGCAATTGGCAGACGATGTAATTGTTAACGTAAATTAAAAGCAATATCGGCTTCAGTGAAATTCACGAACTTCTTTGTAACGGGAAACAATATGCGAGCGTTTCGATAATTCATTTTCATTTATTTTCATGAAATAAAACTTTTGAAGTAGATAGATAACCTGATGTTTATGTACCCGTGTATATATTTATATACACGGTCTATATATATAAATTAACGCCTCCGCAGTCTAGTGATGTAGAGCCTAGCTCTCGACTCGGACTCGGTCGTGGGTTCGATTCCCGCGTTGGAACAACAAAAAATGTTGTTTTCAAGTTTGACTAGGACAATGCAGGCCGATCACCTGATTGTCTGACAGAAATGATGATCCATGCGTCGGATGGGCAGGTAAAAAGTCGGTCCTGCGCCTGTTCTTTCACCAGTCGTGTCGATTTACTGTCCCACTGGTTAATGAGAGTAAAAGGAAGAGAGACCTGGTTTCAATGAAACCAGCCACCATCACCGCCCACCGGTATCACCGCGAAATCGGTATGGGAGGCATTACTATAACCGGGCAAATTTGAGGACTCAATGTGGTTTTCAACGTTGTTTAATGTTCATGGTTTAGTTAAAAAATATCCTTGTTTATTAGTCCTTAGTCTTCACCGAGACCTAACGGCGTGAGACAGCGACTCAAATTAGTATTTTTTTAAATAAAAAAAATATTTCTGTGGAATATTAACAGTTCTCCCGAATGCGACCGTGATCTAATTAAATAACATCCGTCTCTCAATGTCTCTCTAACAAATGTTTATTAGCGTTCAATATGAGTTATTAACTTAAATGCTACATATCACTTAAGTTACTAAGAAAAGAAGAATTAGTTGATCATAGATTTGAATAGCGTTTCAGAAACCGGTTCCGTGAAAACCGTTTCCGGAGCCGTGAAACGCCGCGCTGTGTCCCAGTGCAGCCTGACACTTATATACAAAGTTGTTATAAAATTATACAACGCATATTTTGGCCACGTGATCTACTGCTTATGTATTAAAGATTGTAAAAAGAAATAAATTAAATTTACACAAAGTTTATATTTTTTACTTTGAGTTTACTTTTACTTCCCAAAATAAAACGTGATTCGTTCTAATTCGGCATAGTAATTACTTGATTTAAAATAAGTAAAAGCTTGCTGTAAATTCTCTTCCGTCGCCTTTACAACCAAAATTCCCAGGACTGGACAGGACATAACCTAGAGATTAGCTGGGAAGGTTTTAATACGCTTAGTGTTCCTTATAATTTTATTTTCCCTAAATACGTATTACTATCATATATTGTTGACGACCTGCGTAGCGCAGTGGTTGAGCGCGTTGGCGCTCGAGCGAGAGGTCGCGTCTTCGAATCCCGCCGTGGGAACAAAAAGTTTTCAACGTTCCTGGGTCATGGATGTGTATTTAATTTGTGTATAATATAATCAAATTTTTAAATATTATGTCTATAGTATAAAAGTATTAAATACATTTCCGTTGTCTAGTACCTGTAACACAAGTTCTTCGGATACTTAACACGGGGCCAGATTGACGTGGTGTTAAGCGTCCATACATATTATTATTTTTATTATTACTATTAATTACATATTGGATACTGTTGTAAATGCATGTATATGTAGCACTCATACAAGCATTAACATAAATATTATCTGTCGCATCTATTCTATACATTAATATGTAATAAAAACATAGGTAATCCTATCTAAAAGCAATCTTTATTACGGAATCACACGCAAGTCAACCATAAATAATGAATAACGATAGCCATTGTGTACTCACAGCAAATTGCTTTCTCCCAACAAAATGAAAGGAAAAATCGCGATTGTGTACAAATATTGCCCGCTATTGAAATAGTTATTATTCATCATCATCACCGCTTATTAGGAACGTGACCAACTAGGTCAGCAGGTGTAAAAAGGGGCTAGCACAATAACCGCCATTCGTAGGGTGCTTGGACTCTGATCGATGATCGCATTTCTCACTTACGAAGTTGGAAAACAAAATGGGATTTGCCATAAGCTTCGCTACGAATTCGCTTGTCATTTAGCGAACCTCGTGTCATTTTTTTTTAAATTCGTAAGAGATTTGTCCAGAACTCCATATCAACCATGGGGTGTCGTAAAAGGCGACAGAGGGATGGTGTGGTTTGACTTTCGTTTGTATGAGAAATGCCCCAAAATCATACTTTTTCTCATACAATAATTTAAAAAAAAAGTTCCTTTTTCACCGCTGGAACTTTCTCAGTAAACTCTACATATGGGACCCATACGCATCCTATTATTATAGCCTGTATATCTGGAAATAGGCAGCAGATTTCCTACGGACCTTCAAAACTGCACTCGCCAACCTGCCTGCCAATGGCCAACTCCATGAAATACTTTAGGGGTCCAGTGGACCCAAGTCATCCAACTCAAAAGAGTTGAGCCCAAGTCGTCAATTCCAGACATATACCGTGACGTCGCCGACCGAATCTGTGGGAAAGTTGTAGAAGTGATCTGCGGACGGGCGATAACTTGGCGCATTAAAGTTCTGGCGGCCTGCTTCCGCGCGATATAATGGTATTGCCACTCGCCATTCGCCAGTAGGTACAACACATGTTTGTAAAGAAAAAATGATCTTGTTCGTAGGTACTTCTCCACAATCTATTGGACTATCTATTAATAATAATAGCTACCCTCACCGATTTCGGTGTCGGTAGCCGATTTCATTGAAACCAGGCCAGCTAGCTACGCAGGAGTTATTTTATAGTGCAAAAGTGTGTGCGCAATACACAAAGATACTCTCCATTACTTTCATAACCCAGTGGGACGGTAAACTGACACGACTGGAGAGAGAACAGGCGCAGGACCGACTTTTTACATGCCGTCCGTCGAGAGCGGTCGAGAGCGAAGCTCAGAACCACTAGACTATGGAGACGCAGATTGATCGATATTGTATGATTTTTGGGACACAAATTATATTGACTTACATGTACAACCTAAACAAATAAAAAAAATCCTAATAATTTATGATACACATACAAGGTGTAAAATAAATAGTGATAATACTTTAGGGTGTGTAAGTGTCTGCTACGTAGAGTTTACTGTGGAAGCACCAGCGCTGAAAGACTTACTTTGGACTTCCAATTTTCTATGAGAAATGCCCCAACATATTTGCCCATACAATAATTTAAAAAAAGTTTCTGTTTCAGCGCTGGTACTTTCACAGTAAACTCTATATACGCGACCTTTGCACGTCCTAAAGTATTATCACTCATTTATTTTACACCTTGTATGTGTATCAATTAGTGGGATTTTTTAGGACTCGTTAATATTACATCCTGTATATATACAATATACCTACAATATATGCCTACGCGAAAGGGCAGGGCCCTGATTCAAGATGACATCGCTATTATCACTTCTTCGCTTCGCTAAATGGCTTACGAATTCGCTTGTCATTTAACGAACCTTATTTCAAATCCCTTACATTTTTGTTTCCGAACTTCGTAAGTGATAATACGAAGGCATCTTGAATCAGAGCCCAGGTTACCTTTTATCCCGATAAAATTTAAAATTTATCACTAATGTTTGATTTGAAATGAAAATTAAAATTCTTTTATTTCCAAATATAGTTAGACTAGAAACTAACAATCTAAGAATTGTCCTACATGACGACTTACTAGATTTTAAAACTTGTGTCTCAGTTCTTTATTAAACAAATGTAGCTCTACTGGCATATACCACGAGGACAGATTTTGGCCTTATTTTCGTATGGTACACGATATCTAGTGTATTTTTAATAAAACATTATAATATTACTGGCTCTTCTAAGTAAAGCAATTAGTCGTTTCACACATAAAACATTTACAGTGAGCCATTTCATTGAAATTCCAACAACAGTAGCACTTACAATCTGCGCTAAATAAGGCTAGAAATTATTTGTATTTTGTGCTCCGTGGGCGGCCATCTTAGATCAGATTTTTTTTTCATTTAAATAAAAATTAATGTTCTTTTTGCAGTCGGTGTCAGCCAAAGAACAACACCCTCATAAGGTTGTTACAAACCCACCATTCTTGACATTGACTCCAAAAATATCAGTTGTTGAAGTCGGTTTATTTAAACGTAGTATTTTTGAGTATCACATCTTTCTATTATAATCTACTAGCTGTAAATTGCCGTGCCGTGCCGTGCCAACTTCGTTGAGCATACACACAGTTTGTGATGAAATTCAAAATCATCGCTGAACTCGTAATGCGAAACCTGCAACGTAGAACCCGCGGAGTATTTTCTAACCGTTTAAACCTTCCTTCGACTTCTACGAATAGTTCAAGACTTAAAATAGCTGAATCGGTTCAGCCGTTCTCGAGTATTAGCGAGACTAACGAACAGCAATTCATTTCAGATATACAGACTAGCTGACCCGTGTACATTTCCTTGAGCATAAAAAAAATAAAAAAACCGTTAAGCGTTCCCCGGGTTTCCACGAATATTTCAAGAAAAATAGCCAAATCGGTTCAGCCGTTCGTTCTCGAGTTTTAGCGAGACTAACGAACAGCAATTCATTTTAATACTGTTCTGACTAAAGCAATTAGGCGTTTCACAGATAAAACAGTTACAGTGAGTCATTTCATTAAAATCCTAACAACTGTAGCACTTGTAATCCGCGCTAAATACAGCTACAAATGATATTTCACTTAATATTTGTATTGTGTGCGCTCCGTGGGCGGCCATCTTAGATTAGAATATTTTTAATATTGTATAACTCGGTTCTACTACGCCAGAGGGATTCTTATTAAACCTAATTTCGAGCTTCGTGCTGGAAAATTTGGAACTCGCGAAAATTGATATTAAAATTATTGCTCGTGAAAAGGCGTAGAAATACACAACGACAAGATTATTTACTTAAGCGAATTATTTGAATACTTTCCTTGATTTTTATTACAGAAATGAAAGTGGTCTAAAAATAAGAAAATCTACAAAATGAGAATTCTTACAATCGATAGTTTTTAAGAAACTGGATTTTTAGAGCATTTTTGTAAGTCTTCGAAAAGGCCCTTTCTTTCAATTTTTACCCGACCACGACGAAAAGGAAGGGTTGATGATGTAATGATGATTTGATGATGACAGCCAAGATCATAAATTTGAGGTCAAGGTCACCAGTCAGTCAAGTTTTGGCAGTCTATGTATGAATATTTAACCGTAGCACCTAAATAACTTTCAAAGAGGTATCAATAGATTCGTCATGATAGCTCGAATAATATAAGATATACCTAAGTGACCCAGTTGGGTTAGTTTTTTTATTGTGCTAATAAGAGCGAATAAAAGAGCACTATCCGTTTATGAAAAATAATTACAATCGAGTATAAGGAGTTAATTCCAATTTTAATATCTAATAAGTTATAAAATCAACCCACATACCTATAGGTTCTGATTTAAAAAAATATCTACAGCTGCTTTACTTAATAAGCTCATAATTCATAGTTTTATGTATGATTTTTAATTAGTATGCAATTAGCGATTTTACCTACATATTCCTTACATACAATTTGCCCTTTCGTTTGATTCCATTGAAACAATTTTGATATTCATCCGGAGCAGTACTGGATATCTATTTAATAGGTTTCATTAAAGTGTTACCTGGCGTTGATAACTGCTCTTAAGAGCAATTGACGATCCCTTGTACCTTTCAATGAATTGAGCCCTTTTCTAAATATATTACTTGAATTAAAACCATCTGCTTAGGTCAGAGACTAGTCGTTGACTAGTGCGTTGGTGTGTAAACACTAGGGCGCTAAGACCAGAATTGAAATTCATCTGTTTTGTGACTATTATGGAGATCTTTAATCGTGATTTGTCGCGTTATGGTGAGTAAGTTATTTGAGGTGCCAAAAAAAATGTTCTACACGTAATTTACTGTATTAATATATGAACCATGAATCATACTGTATATGTATCCGACGCATATACGGATCATCACTACCCAGTCGTATCAGTTGTGTCCTACAATGAAGTATGAGAGTATTTATGTGTTGCGCACACACATGGGCACTGTAAATAGCTCCCACTTATCTGGCTTAGTTTCCGGCGAGGCATTATAACAACAACCATACACAATAACATAATGACCATGGTATTATGTAAATGTAACTGTGCAAACCTCTTACGCGGTTAGACAAACTCGACCTCAAGTAATACATCAATTATTATTATTAGACGTGTCTTGCTAATTAATTAATAGGCTTACATTGTATATATGGTAATGAAATATGTCTATATATATTATAGCTTCGATGATAAGTGGTTCAGTATACAACACAGATTATATTCACAGGTATTATTGGTTTAATGCATTGGCATAAGCCGAGATGGGTCAGTAGTGAGCGCGTCGGTGCTAATACCAAAGGAAGAACAAAGTTTGTGTTCCTGGGTTTATGGATGTGTAATAAATTTCTGTATTAAAAAATCTTAAATATATTATGTATTTTATAAAAAGTATTAAATATAAGTAACACTAGACACCTGCACACACCTCGAAGTGATAGAGCCTATGAATAGTAGGGCTCTTACTTTTCTAAACTTTGATTATTAACCTTTCAATATGCGGCAGTAAATTAAGCATTTTTAAGATAGCGGATTAAATTAACTTTATTTACTACACAATACGAGTAAGTTAATTATTAAAGGTTACAACAACTTGCAACAAAGTTACTGTATACGTTTGTGTAAAAAATAAATCCAAATCAAGTAATGTTCGCTAAATGTACGTGGTGTTGGGGACCTGGTGATCAGTAACTCAGGCTACTGCCTAATACAGACACCAGCTCCTCATATAAACATGTTTCTTTTTTTTTGTACACTATCTTTTAAGTAAACATTGTGAGGAGAAATAAATGAATATTATGATAGCAAGAGTACCAATTTCGAGCTGCAGGCTGATGCGTCAGGAGGCCTCAGTCAGTATAATAATAGGAAATACTATAATATTTAACATTCTGTATTAACGCTTTAATCAAAATCTAAATGGAACTTTACAAAAGCCCGCACTTCTGTTTCAATAGACAACTGTAAAGTTTTAAATAATGCAGTTGAGCGTGGAACAGCAAATTAAATCTTTGGTACGACCACAGACGTACAGACGGCGGTATTACTTTGTAGAACGTATTTAATCTAGTCCGTGTAAATATCTGAGAGGCGAAAAATTCTTTAGACTCGGTGCTGATAAAGAGCCAGTCACCGCAGCCGGCTCAAACCAGATTCTGCCGGCTTTAACTGGATTTTACTGGACTGGAGGGAACATTATTTTCATCACAGTGAATGAATAATAAGAGTAGGTACCATCAATATGAATTTTGATGATAGCTACTACAGTACCTACTACCCTACTACCTACCAATACTTTTTAGGTATTAATTCCATAACGATACCTATAATACTTATAGATATCGTTATGTAATATTTTTTAATTTTATAAAATATGAAGCCGAATACTGACTCACTGTAATAGAGGGCGACCTATTCACTGAACAGCGTTATAGAATTTGGCCGTTATTTAAACAGAAAATCGACGACATTTCAGAGACAGAAAAGGCGCCAAATTTTAATTATATAACATATTATCATAAGACCCACATAACATTAATATATATATATAATTTAACATAATATATAGCCTTCATCTCACAAATTACAATTTCCTTTAATCATTATTTACTAACCAAAGATTAAATACAATTGATATAATCGTCACAACAAAGGCCTGCAAAATATATAAAAGACAATTCCACGGCAATGTCCAGGCCACACTATCAGACTTCCATTAGGAGCAAAAAGAAGGTGAGCATTAAATTGCTCAATTAGACAGCGGACCAGAGATCGTACTCAGATGCACTGGAACCACTTAATTATCTGTGTCCGATTAACCATCTCCATTTCGCCGGGATCGAAACCGAGGAAACTTCTTTAAAAGCGGCTCCTTAAAATCGTTTTAGAGATGTTTTACAGTGGCCGGCATCCTACTTTAATAGATTTTATTGAGTGTGCTTCAGAATAAATAATCTTAATATTATGAATACAGTTTGTGAGTGAGTTTTTTTTTCACGCGAAAACCGCTGGACCAATGCCGCTATTTTTCATTTGCTGCGGCTGGTTTGTTTGTAACCATTTATTACGAAAAAGTTATTATTAATGCTAAAGTACTCTGTCTCAATAAATGACTATCATAACCCATTGGGACGGCTAACCCACAGGACTGGTGAGACATGAGGTGCATTATCTTTCATCTCAAACAATCAGATGCTCATCAACCTGAATTATCCATAACAAGACCTACTAGACTCCACCACCTTCGAGTCAAGAACCAAGTTAAACCACAGTACCACGGTGCCTAAAAATAATATATATTCCGTCTTAATTTAATTGAAACCCAAACGTAAACAAACCCGTCTATGACACAACCATAGACTAGTTAGTGATGCGAATACAAAACGATTATTATTGTTTGCGATTATAAATCCATAGACTATTACAGTCGGCAGTGTCAAATTTCCGTATTTACTGAGAAAGATTTTCATTTGATGTTTAAATACGTAAATTATTCTTTAACTTTTATTGTATGTATTGGATAATAAAGTACCTTTGATATTCTGGTGAAAGTGTTAATAAGTGTGCACAACATGTGAATATTTCTTTCTTTTTTAGTTTGTTTACGTTTAGGTTAAATCTTAAGTGGACTTACTATACTTAATCACAACATTTTTCATACGAAATCTAATATGTTCAAACTCCTTTGAAGACATATTAAGTTCTCCACAATCCGTTTCCAGCTGTAATAAGAGTAGTCAGTACGTCTCCTCGTTGGCATTTAATACTCCACTTTTCGACGCTGTGTGCTCACTCAGAATATTTCATAGCATTAAACAGCTTATACAGACGCGTAATCTCTGCATTGTTTAGCTTCAGTATACAGTTGTTGCACAAATCACAGAGTTGAGTTTAAAATTACAATTTATATACATTTTTAAATACCCGAAATTAGACTGTCAATGGATAGATTTTTATTGCTCTTTTACGTTTTACGTGAAGAAGTAAACGGTTTGTATGCTCAACGAAGTGGGCATGGGTCAGCTAGTCTACTTTTCTTCTTCTTCTCTTATATATAAAAATGAATTGCTGTTCGTTAATCTCTCTAAAACTCGAGAACGGCTGAACCGATTCGACTATTTTTGGTCTTGAAATATTGGTGGAAGTCCAGGGAAGGGTTAAACGGTTTGTATGCTCAACGAAGTGGACACGGGTCAGCTAGTTATTATTATTTAAATATATTCCGCCTCAAAACTAAGTGGTAAAGTTAAGACACTAAACATTAAGAAGAAACATCACGGGCTAGAGGAATACAAAATAGGTATTTATAAAAAAAAAATCTATTGCTGTCTCGCAGTGCCCTAGCTAGCCAGCACTAGCGCGATATAAACAACTGGAGCTTGAACAGAAATTACCAATAAAAAGTACAAGTAATCTATGTTTAGGAGACCCATTCTTGTTTTCCTCGAAAACTTGACCGATTTAGGTACTTTTTTCAAAAAAAACTAAAAAAAAGTCTTGAGCTATGTTGCTATATTTTGACTTTATTATAAAACGTACTAAAATTTGTTTTCTGTATGTTTGAACACAGCCGAAAATCTGGACATATTTTTAGGTTAGGTTAGGTTAGCTCTTTTGATAATTAATTATAAAAAAAGGAAAAAAGGTTACTAATAGTATACGTATTATTATACTAACAATAGTATACAGTTATATACTAATAGTATACGGGTATTCAGATAAACAAATATTAAGCGAGCAATACGTTCCATTTACAAGATGTCCTCATTTGAATCTCTGAGAGATAAGTTTAAAGAAATAGGAATACTAACCGTTGCATCTCAATACATTTTGGACAATTTATTATATGTAAGGAAAAATTTATGGTTAAACGAACTTACCTTAAGTGAAGTTCGACCAAAATTTTGTGAGATGCTGCATCTGAGAGACTTCCATAATAACCATGTAGTCCGTTTTACGACCTACAACATCGCCACACGATTTTTAGATAAGCATTTAAAAAGATCTAAAAAGTTCACGTTCACTCACGGCTCGAGCGGTCCCGATCTCCGTTCGGCTTCATTTGGTTTAGAGAATTGGTCGAGGCTTTTATTCTGCACCCTGGGGTCCTTGCTCAGCGTTCGCCTCCTGCGCACCGCGTGCTAGGGTGTGGGAGGGAGTGAAGTCTCTCAGATGCAGCATCTCACAAAATTTTGGTCGAACTTCACTTAAGGTAAGTTCGTTTAACCATAAATTTTATTTCGATGCTGCATCTGAGAGACTTCCATAATAACCATGTAGATGTTCAGCGCTTGTGGCAGAATAAAACGGTAATTACAATCTTATCACATCTGTGTTCATTCTTTATCACAAATAAAAACTTAATATTCAAGAATGTAATCATTTCAAAACAAAAACATAATAATGTTATCAATATTATAGTTCTATTCATCCGTAGTTTTAATGATTTATAAAAATAGTTATTGTCTAATAAAGCATTTGAAATAAAGTTATATAATCTTTTGTTAATACAGAAAACGATAACACTTGCTGATTCATGTCTGATAAGTATCAGAGGTTGATTTTAAAAATCCGTAAAATAAAAGCGAGTTGCCTGACCAGTTTTGTAATTAAAATCTAATGACACGCCGGCCTATCTGACCGAGGAAGTGGCGGCGTGACGCGTGCTGTGCGCCGTGAATACGTTCACGTCCACGCCTCTCGCAAGTCGCAGATGCGACTTATGGTCTAAGAACTCGCGTAGTGAACGGGCTTTTTAAAAGGTGAGAAATAATTTATAAGTTTTTACACGATTGAGACAAATACTAGTTCTTTCTAAATATGATAACAAAGTGAGTGCAGGACAAATTGAAGGTTGGCCAAAGTCTTGACTTGCCAAAGCCAAGAGGCTTACACCTATTTGGTGTCGAGGTCTTAATTAATCATTAATTGCAATAACGATACGCGAATCGTAAAAGTGAACGTCTGCTATTCTACTTAGTGACAACGTCTCCAGTCTCCATCCGTTGTCCTGTGGACAACGCCATCAGAGTTAGTGCCTTTTGTGATAAAATTTGGGTTGCAGTGAAATCATACTTACAAAATTTAGCAAATATTCCAAGACTAAATTAGGTTCCTGGAACTAGTTACACCATTGTTTTAATTCCATTTTATATTGATAATATGTACCTTTTGTTACAGATTTTAGCTTTATGTCAATAAACTGAGGCCCGTTAGTATTCCACGCACCAAGTAGGCTTGCTGCACAATACTGCTCACGCTAGGGTAACACTAGAAGGGGACAGTAGACATTATATATTAGGTTTCAAATAAATTATGTCAAACTTGAGTAGCGACTGAAACAGAGGCAACCATGGCAGCAACAGCCAGTAGGAGATTAAAATTTTACATATTATTATAATATGTATATTGTTATTTAAACGTAGATCGCATGGAAACGCAAATAAATCCATATTATTAAGTTGTATAGATAATTAAAAGTCCTTCTTGGTTAATTTCCATTATCTATCGATACTAATGTACCTAGATGTTTCGTCGGCGTCTTTGTCATCGTAAGATTCAAAGTAAAATAAAGCAAAAATATAAATACTTAGGTACGTTTTATTTCGCACTACTACCTAGTTTTGTTGTGAATTCATTGAGATTGAACGCCACATAATCTAATAATATAAGACATAGCTCAAGTATTGTTTATTTCGAGCATTACATAAAATTTACAAAATTATTATAAGCCCATAAATGCAGCTAATAATTCCAGGTAATTACTATGATTTTGAGCCATCAACTAATTAATGGCGTCTTGTTATTACTCCATTGCATGCGGCTCCTCAGCCTGTAAGTAGAGAGTACGTAAAGATTTGTAAATCGTACAAATTTCTTTATATATTAATTACTTATTATTAAAGGCTTTGGACCCGATAACGCAACTCCAGTCCATATCATAATATGAATAAGACTGTAGTAACATAATCGAATCAATATTATTAATATATTTCTCCAAACCTAAAAACTTTTCTCTTTCAAAGTATGTATAAATAATTATTACATAACTGGTGTATGCTGGACATGATAATGTCAAATTGTCAATAAACTTCACGAAATCACGTTCACCAATTTGGACGTTACTACGGATTTCGTAATATAATTAAGAGATTTTCAGAAGTTTTTCAGAAGGTAATTATAACTGCATTTGCAGTATCTATCTGGAACCCAAGAAATGTATAAACTTGTGAAGTTATCATATTGCTTTTCTCAAATTTTATAACAAAACCTAGTTATTCTAATTTTACCTTTAGTTCATTAGTACATAGTGCTTAATTACATATTATAGAATAATCTTTACCAACACAAAGATTTTCATCGAGGTAAGCAACTATTAAATGCCCATGGTTTCTTAACCATGTGAGAAGAGGCTTAAGTTAGTTAGTTGAGCTTTGTAAATACAAATGTAGCAGAACTTAAGCCACATGGAAGACAATAAAATTCATGAGGATTATAATTATGAAATCTAAACCTCACATATTTTTTATGCCTTTTATGTATTGACACAATAAAGCAAACTTCTTTGAGATCAATTGATGGGGGCTTAGAAGCACCTAAGAATCAAATTTTCTAGCGGTGCGAATATCTTCCACTATAAAATGTTAATTATGTACAAATTTGTTAAGATGTTCTTTAAGTTCAATATAAACTTATTAAACCCACCATTACCGTTCGGTGTTAGAATCATTACCCTTCTTTTTGGCTTTGCCGAAGTCGGGTAAAATATGAATTATCATATTAAAATAGCTTCTAATTCCTTATGTTAATTTATAAGCTTTTTATATTTTTACGTCATGAAAACTGACGTCATGTAAGTTAGTAAATAAAAAGGTATATATAATACCTTAAACGCACGACAGAACTGTGCTGTCAGCATTAATTAGAAACCAATTGTGTAAAAACAATGGAATGCATCTTGCGTGAGGTAGCTCTAATAACAGCGTCTCCTCTCCTTGTTGGCTCTGGCGCTCGTGTAGGCACGGCCGCGGCGCTGCTGTCGCTGGCCTCATTCACTGTTACTGCGGCTCGTGCAGTGGGCCGGCTCTGCTGGCGCTGGCCTCACGTACTGTTACTGCGGCTCATGCAGCGGGCCGGCGCTGCTGGCGCTGGCCTCATGTACTGTTGGCTGCGGCTCGTGCAGCGGGCCGGCGCTGCTGGCGCTGGCCTCACACAATGTTGACGAGGAGGAGCTCCGGAGTTTCCCGGCGGTATCCGATGCCTGCGCTGGGAGAAGGCTTTAAAGGTTTACTAGTTTGAAGACGAGTATAAATCCTTGGTATTATTTTTGTTTACACAAGCTTTTCACAGCACCAGTATTCATACCTTTTTCACCTTGGATTGTATTCCAAAATTCTTTATACAATTGAGGCAATATATTAAGCTTCTTTCAGCCAACTGATTCATCAAAATGTAAATCTGGTAGGAGGTCAGCTGTTTTAGAAATTTATTTTATTATTTCTATTTTCAAAAGACTTTCTCTAATAAGTACTTTTGTTAAATTTAGGCACTTGTGATCGTAAAAAGATTTTTGGTATAAGTGGTTTTGCAACTAGAGACTCCTTTGCTCTGTCTCTTTGATAGCCCATTCAATAGGATTTTGCTCTGTGTCTTTGACAGCTCATCCAATAGGATTGTACCCCAACGTTTAGAGAGTTTAATGGGTATGTTTTCGCATTATAATTTGGCAAATTTATTTGCCACTCCAAGAATATTTAAGAATTCAATTACACCACAGAACAAGCGGTCAACTTCTTGGCTAGTCCACCGGCTCAGGGTCTGTTTGATTAACCGGCGCTGACGTCGGCGGATCGGGCTGCTGCGGCGTCGGCGCTAGCGCGGATGACTCGACGTAATCAACGTCTACGATGTCGGTCAAAGACCGAGGAGTGGCGCAGCCAGATTCGGCCACTCGCACTTATCACGTCTGCTGACGCCCGGCGAGCGCTCATAATCACGTCGGCTTTCCCAAAAACAGAAAACCAAAGCGCCAGGATGAAAAGCAAGAAGTAACTTTCAGGATGGCATCGCGTGTCATCACGTTAAGAAAGAACTTATTTTTGTAACCAGGATAATATCTCGTATTACCACATTAAGGTACAAAATAATGACTATCTGGGTAATATCATGTATTAACACGTTAAGACGGTCATTTTAGTAACATACAGTGACTACACCTTAACTGAGAACAAAGGAAAAACACGGAATATTTTTTAAAATAATTGTGGGTAGTTTGGTACCTTTAAAGTCCTTTGTTGCGGCGTAATTTACTTTCCATTCGCCATATATTTGACGAATATGTTCGTGATCATCCTTATACTTCCATATTTCCATGTTATCCAGCAATAAAAACTAATTATTGCACTGTATCACTATTAAAATTAATTATAAGTGTTGACGATGTCGCACACGAAAAACGAATGAAGCCGAACGGAGATCGGGACCGCTCGAGCCGTGAGTGAACGTGAACTTTTTAGATCTTTTTAAATGCTTATCTAAAAATCGTGTGGCGATGTTGTAGGTCGTAAAACGGACTACATGGTTATTATGGAAGTCTCTCAGATGCAGCATCGAAATAAAATGTAAATAATTTTAAAACAAAAAGTGACAATCATTATAGGAACACTAGAAATAAGCACAAGCTTGATATACCTATGATCAGGCTTAGCAAAGTAAGTAAATCTTTTAAAGGGCAATGTATACGCCTATACAATAAAATCCCAGAAAACGTTCAAAATTTTTCTATTAATAAATTTAAAAAAGTAGTCAAAGAACGTTTGTGTGCTAAAGCTTATTAGAAGATAATTGATTTTGTTAATGATTGCACACCCTGGGAATAAGGTGGCCAACCATGATGGCTGCTTATATTTATTTACTATATGTACTCTAACTTTATTAATATTAATATGTGTAGGCTATAGATTAAGTTACGTTGTAAAAAATACACACTGTTAAAAAGATCAATTTTCCATCTTTTTGCTAAAAGTTGGCCCCGTCCGAGTTTCTTACGCCGCACACACGGCAAAATCGATGAATTAGGCGGTCAAAAATAAAAATTACAATATTTATCTCCAAAAATGTTTTTTTCTAGCCCTTACAAGTGTAAGTTACTTTTGGTGCATATGGTACATAATATTAAACCTAAGTGATGGGGGATGACCCTGAAATAAAAAATCTTAATCCTAGAAATAAAAAATATTATGAATAATTGTTTAAATATGTAATTATAATGGATAAAATAATTCTTATTATTTACAATACTACATTAAAATGTAGTATTGTAATATAAACATAATATTACGAATTAAAAACTAATTAAGTTACACTGTTATGTAAACTATAAACTAAGTAAAATACAATAAACTAAATCTATATCGGAGGTCGCTGTGTCTTTAATTATTTATAATGTATTTTTAACATTAAACCAGATCATGTTTTATGTCATTCAACAATAGTCATCGTCATCAGTCTCCAAGTTTTCATCTTGGTCATCTGACGCACGTAACGAAGACACAATATCTGGGTCCACAATTAGGGTGACATCGTTCGAAAATGGTTTTCTTTTATTTTTATGGGGTTTGCGTTTTGATGCTATTATTACTGATGATATTACTGGGGTAGCATTGCTTTATAACTTTGGCTATAATGTTGTAAGGTGGATAAAATAAATATTTGCACCGCGGGATTTAGAGCTCCTTTATATATGAATGTAGTCTTCTTTTCCCATATCAGTATCAATTATCAGAGAATTTGCCTCTTCAGGTAAATAAGCTGTCATAGAGGAACACGATGGAGAGTCGTGTATACCTTTCATGCACTTAAATCTGCGAGGACTTGTAGTAAGCTCTAAGGTAATTACTTGAGCTGCTGTTCTTTTGCCACTCTTAGTAAGACTCATCTGAGCTGCCCAGAACAAAATATCCGGGCTGCTCTTATTTACCATTTATTTTGTGATTCTTCTTCTAGTTCTTGGGAGCTTGCCTCGAAAGATGTCTTAGCCCTTTATTTAAGTACAATACTTTAATTTTTTTTTATCTTTCTGTTGACTTTTGCAACAGCTATACACACAAACACATTTAAGACATTTTTAAGCTTATTCATATTGTTCTTTGATTTTTCATATTCATTAAACTTGTCTAATATATACCTAGTTAATCGTTCAATGCACTTACATGATGTTTTTTTATAAAAAAAATCTTTTTGTAGCCCTAATAACAAGTCCAATTCATGAATGACCATTTTAGTTGAAGCTGACCCACTACAACTACCTGTGAAAAAATGGGTGTAACATCACAATGGGTTCATATGGCATCGTAAATTTTACAGTATTATTAGGTTAGACATGCACGAGTTCAAATATATTGTTTTTAGACTGGAACTATGCGGAACTTTTTTTGAAACTCTAAAAGAACATAAAATTTTAACTAAAAAAAAATATGTCTAGGGAAACATCAAAGTTTTTGATAACTAGGCCTGTTAAGACAATGTTACAATATTATATTAGAACTTACCTGTTGTTTCAATATTCATAACCAATTTTGAGATAATTGCCCGAAACTAGCGAAAAATTACGTTACGACCGCACTAACGTTCGAAAACCATAAACGGGTTTTTTACTTTCAGTAATTTTGGAGCGTTGTGGAGGCTTTGTTTTTCGCAGGACAAAAGAAATTATACGTCATTTCAATAAAGCAACTATCGAACTATAAGAATTTGTAATAGTTTGAACTCTATCTTAATAAAAAAAAATTGACTTTTGTCCCCCTAATTCATCGATTTTGCCGTGTGTGCGCCGGTTCTTCTCGGCGGGTTAGGGTTGAACCGGTGGTAGCTTGTTTTTCTTGTTGACTTTCCGAAAATAACTTTGTAAGTTTCATTTGGAAATAAAACGTTTTTTTATTTATTTTACTATAGCGGCATTATCCAGGGAGGACACACGGGTCGCGCAGGTCCTTTTTTTTTTTAATCTTTATTATTTTAAGGGATTTTTGTACAAAATTGACGATGTCAATTCCATCGTACCTTAAACTAATAACACTAAACAAATAATAAAAAATCTATCAATTAAAATTAAAAGAGTAAAGCATTCTAGCTGCTGCTGAATTAGGTTCAGCTAGAATGCTTTGAAATATACCTAAATTACTTACATGCAACTGAAATTTATTAATTAATTGTTCTCTTAGATCCGCGTTCCGGGTGCATTCAATCAATCTGTTGTAAATATCAACCCTTATACCACATTGCGCAGATCTCTGTTTCTGTATGGACAAAACGGCCGTTGTGTTTCCTTCTACTGTATTTAATCTCATAAGGAATAACTAAAGTGGCCGTTTGTGTTGTGTTTTGTAATTAAATGCCAATAAATTAGTTTAACTATTTACTTAAAGTTTGAACCGATTACTTTTTTTAATAAGATCTTTGTGTCGTTGTAAAATTTATTTTAAAAAGAGCGGCGCTAGTTGCGGTTATTCCTTACCTTAAGTCCATATTTAGTATCTGCAACCGTTTACATCAGCACGCAGGACGGTGTAGTCGCCGCTTCAAGCAATCATTACGCTGTCAATCACTCCCCGCCCTCCATCAAACGTTTCAATTTGCCGGATCATTGCGGACTCGCTTTTAACCAAATAAACATTGTTCAGTGACAAACGAGTGTTTTGGCCAACGCTTTTATGTATATTTGTGTTGATTTTTTAGTAATTTATCTATCTAGGTAGGTAAGTATGATATTACCTAGTGCTCCTAGTAGGCAAATCCTCACGAATTATGAATTGTTTATCATAATATCTGGCTTAAATGTCTAAATAAACATTGTTTAGTGAGAAACGAGTGTTTTGACAAGCTTTTAAGTTGTGTAGATCTTTTTAAATGATTCATCTATTAAGGTAGGTATGAATATATTACCTAGAGATCAAATCCTCACGAATTATGAATTGTTTATCATATCTGACTAAAAAGGATACAATACATACAAAAAAGGCTTAAAGAAAACATAAAACGGTCTTGTAAACAACCAGCTAAATACAATACAGAACACTATAACAACTCTTTGTAGGATTCCGTAACCAAAAGGTAAAAAAGAAAGGGCCCCACCCTATTATTAAAACTCTGACGTTATATATATATACTAGCTGTGCCCGCGACTTCGTACGCGTGGAAAAGTGATTTAGGGCACTTTAGTATTTTTAAATATATTTTTAGTTTATTGGCGCAACCGCTGAGAACTTTCGCTAATAGGTACTTCCCAGTGCATCCCAGTGTTGATCCCGATCCAGCAAGACACGTACCCGGCAAGCCTCTTGGTATGCAGGGTATAATAATAATATATTACTATCCTTTCGGAGCTCGGCAAAAGAAGTAGGCCTTCGAACAATATGTAGAAGTCAGCAAAGGTATTCGAAGTTAGGATAATATTATTCGAATGCACCGTATAGACCCAGACAATTTTTCACGTTAATTTAGTAAAGTATTTAACTTCGATGTCCGTCTGTCTGTCTGGGTGTCAAAACTTTAACACGTGTAGGTATCAAGCTAAAAATCATATTAAAATCTCAGCTCTACTGTCCCTTCTGGCTGTGAAAAGAAACAGGCATCTTGGCCACATCTACCCAAAGATTCAGCCGTTTATATCGCTAATTTTCGCAATTTTCGACACGCCAAAGGGAACCAAAACCTAAAGGGTACTTCCCGGGAATAGAAATTTGATATGAAGCAACATCTTAATGCACTATTAAAATGTTGCTTCATATCAAATTTAAACGACATAGGATAAATTGCGAAACCATAAAAATATTTTCAATTTTTTCAACTTATTACCGTTTTTGTCATTAATGTTTTGAAGTATTATTAAAACTTATATTGCAATTACTAAGGTCTTTAAAACGGAACTCTCGGTTAGACATGGGCGCAGCGGCACGCCCCGCCGAGGATCCAGCAGGCTTACTCTCGACACAACTGAGAATCGAATCAGTTCGATCTTAACGGTTTTTGGTGTTTTATTTGGTAGATTACTTTGAAATTAATTAGGTTAAAGAAAACCGTTAGAACGTAACTTTTTGTACACCAGACCATATCAATCGACAGAGAATAAAAATAAACAAACGTCAATTTCTTCGGGAGTATGCGGCACGATCGACTCTGAATTAAAATCGAATCAGTTTGGAGAGTTAGGCCCCAGCTCGGCGCGCCGCGCCGATCAGCTTTAGTAGCGTTTTTTATAACCTACCCTAAGATTAAAAATAATAATAATATAAATAAATGAAATTTTGTTTTAAACAAAATATAAAATAAAAAAAGAATAAATTTGAATGCTTGAAGCAGCGCGGTTCCCGCCGCGCTTCATACAAACGTCCAGTATTTTTTTTATTGTCATATATCTTCAAATCAAAGCGACATCTATATAAATTCATACTACTGGTACTGCCTGTTAGCACATTTTAATAGTATTTTTTACCCAGCAGTGGGGTGGAGTTCCTTTGGTTGACCTTCGCCAAAATTCCTACCTACCAGCATCTGATACCTACACTACACCCCGACTCGGATGTAAAACGTCACGCATCAGCCTGTATCGCGCGGCGCCGCGGCCCGCGATGCGGCGCGGCGGTCGAATCACGGCGAAACGATTTTAATTTTGCTATATTATCTCCTAAACTATTAATTATACTTGCTAGGTATAAAGGGCAAATATAGTCTTCATGAAATTCTTAAGCCAACTAACGTATTAAAAATGATGAGGATTAATACCGTGATGGTATAAATAGTTTACCAAAAACCGCTTAACTGCCCGTTTTTTTAGATTATCGCGAAAGGCTTTCTTTTAATAATACAGTTAATTAAGTTGATTTATACAATAAATGATAATTTATTTCAATTTGTGAAGCAAGTTCAAAAATACAATATTTATATTATTATGACACTGTGGAAACACTCTTCTCAGAAAAAAAAATCTGTTAGGTACTTATTTCAAGTTCTAATCTACTTTAGTGCCACATTCTATTGCTTCGCGTCACTGTGTAAGCGATCCCCCCGCGCCCCCCGCATGAACCGTTCGTCCGCAGCCCGCGCGCGCGAAATTCCTCCGACTTGCTTCCAATTTATCGTCACTGCTCGGCTCCTATGTATCGTAGCGTTATGTTTATATAGCCTATAACCTGCCCAGGAATATGGGCTACAATCGTACCAAGTTTGGTTAAAATCCCTTCAGTAGTTTTTGTTCCTATCGCGCACATACAGACAGACAGACAGACAGACAGACAGACAAAAATTTTACTAATTGCATTTTTGGCATCAGTATCGATCGCCAATCATCCTCCAATATGTATTTTGAAAAAATATTCAATGTACAGAATTGACCTCTCTACAGTTTTATTATAAGTATAATAATATAAAAATAAATGAAATTTTGTTTTAAACAAAATATAAAATAAAAAAAGAATAAATTTGAATGCTTGAAGCAGCGCGGTTCCCGCCGCGCTTCATACAAACGTCCAGTATTTTTTTTATTGTCATATATCTTCAAATCAAAGCGACATCTATATAAATTCATACTACCGGTACTGCCTGTTAGCACATTTTAATAGTATTTTTTACCCAGCAGTGGGGTGGAGTTCCTTTGGTTGACCTTCGCCAAAATTCCTACCTACCAGCATCTGATACCTACACTACACCCCGACTCGGATGTAAAACGTCACGCATCAGCCTGTATCGCGCGGCGCCGCGGCCCGCGATGCGGCGCGGCGGTCGAATCACGGCGAAACGATTTTAATTTTGCTATATTATCTCCTAAACTATTAATTATACTTGCTAGGTATAAAGGGCAAATATAGTCTTCATGAAATTCTTAAGCCAACTAACGTATTAAAAATGATGAGGATTAATACCGTGATGGTATAAATAGTTTACCAAAAACCGCTTAACTGCCCGTTTTTTTAGATTATCGCGAAAGGCTTTCTTTTAATAATACAGTTAATTAAGTTGATTTATACAATAAATGATAATTTATTTCAATTTGTGAAGCAAGTTCAAAAATACAATTTTTATATTATTATGACACTGTGGAAACACTCTTCTCAGAAAAAAAAATCTGTTAGGTACTTATTTCAAGTTCTAATCTACTTTAGTGCCACATTCTATTGCTTCGCGTCACTGTGTAAGCGATCCCCCCGCGCCCCCCGCATGAACCGTTCGTCCGCAGCCCGCGCGCGCGAAATTCCTCCGACTTGCTTCCAATTTATCGTCACTGCTCGGCTCCTATGTATCGTAGCGTTATGTTATATAGCCTATAACCTGCCCAGGAATATGGGCTACAATCGTACCAAGTTTGGTTAAAATCCCTTCAGTAGTTTTTGTTCCTATCGCGCACATACAGACAGACAGACAGACAAAAATTTTACTAATTGCATTTTTGGCATCAGTATCGATCGCCAATCATCCTCCAATATGTATTTTGAAAAAATATTCAATGTACAGAATTGACCTCTCTACAGTTTTATTATAAGTATAGATATAGATATCTGAGTATGAATCTATTGATGGAGTCAGATAGTTGAGATTTTCACAGATGAAAATATAGTGAACAAATGAAAACATGAATCGATGAAGGTGATATGTCGCAAAAAAATTTACCGTATTATTATGTACTTCTTCTACTTTTTTGGCATATGCCTCCCCGTCATTAGGAGTTGCCAACGTCAGAGTGTAAAAGGTTAGCAGTACAGTGGGATGATAAGAACGACTTCACGCGAGTCTCGTGCAGATACAAGTTAAATAAAATGTACGTATGTAGTGTATGTATGTAGTTATGTAAAATGTAATTAATGTACTTAATACTTTACGACGTACTCTAAAATGTTTAAGTGACAGTTTGAACATCATTTTCTCAAAATCATAATTTTGCTACATATTACCTTCATCCATTCGTGTTTTCAAATATTAAAGCCAAAATAAATACAACAAACGTGATTTCCAAAGTTTAAGGGTGCGTTTCGCCGAGCATGTTAAAGTTGATGTTGTTCCTCTAATTCCTATCAATGAATGAGAAGGCATGGTATTATAACAAGCCGTTAACACTAACATGCGTTGGTAAAATCGGGACTAAAGGTCCGTTGTCCTATCAGCCCCCATCACCTTAAACTCCACAACACAATATCAAGCGGAATTCTAAGATTAATTACTCAGTAAACAAATAGTTGTCCATCTAACTAGACAGCCGAAACGATCGCGGTCCGAAATAGCCGTGCGTACAAACTTCCTCGTTCTATTGCCGGAGAATACTTCGCCTACGCTCGACACTTGCGCCGCATACTGTTACGAGCCATTAAAGATTTCACGTGCGGTTATATACCTGTCCTGTGTGAACTGATAGAGCTGGAGAAGGACAACAGGATCATAAAATAACTTGTAAAAGATGCAAATAATGCAAAATCTCGGTACTGTACTTAGTTCTTCCACAGTGAAATGTTGTAAGATCCATGTTATGCCAAGTCGGGGTTAATCGGTCTAACAATATCTAATAGTGATCATATTAATATTATTAAACAAAAAAAAAAAAAAAAATTACAAATTATGTTTCTGATGGTTCTCAGTCCTTTTTGTAAAAGATTAACTTTAAACATTTTTTCGTTGGGAAGTGCAAATATAACTTGTTAATCTTATACGTTATTAATATAGTTGGCATATCTAGATAACTAGACAGATTTTTTAAAAAGTTTTTCCTTCATATATAAACTAAGCACTACCTTTTTTTCTGAAATAAAATGCTTTTGAGTATCCCACAGATGATGGGGATTCTATATGTGGGTATGTGAGTATCTGCTGCTCCCTAATGGGGGCAGCTCCTACTCACAAAAACTACTCTTTGTACCTTGCGGTAAACACTACCTGTATTCCAAATTTGAAGCTTCTATGTCTGCCAGAAGTAATGTTTAGAGTTTTCCTGAGAGCTTGGATGTGTCGATAGAGGAATAGTTAGTGGGATTACTATTTGGTTCCTATGCGATATAGTATAAAATGTGAACAAAGTTGCGGAGAATAGTTAAATTTAAGAATGGAAAACGTGAATAACGCGATTAAAAAATACCTACCGTACCGTATCTTTTTAACCGACTTCCAAAAGATTCTCAATTTGGTCTGTTTTTTTATATGTTTAAGATAACTTTGTATTTAATGATCCGATTTGCGTAATTCCTTTTTTATACGACGCAGAATAGCTGCCATTTGGTTCCATAAAAAAATTACATACTTTGGCACTGTATTTTTTATTTTATAAACATATTTCACCATTTTCAGAGCTGATACATATTTTATATGGATGATTTATTTATAGTTATACATTGTAGTTTTAGTACATTTTAGGAGTTTTTAACTAAAAGAACATCATCCAAAAGTTGCTGACTTGAAACTCACCTTTATTGACACCGACTTCAAAAACAACATTAATTGTAAACACATTATAAAAGTATTATTTTATGTTTTTTAGTTGTTGAAGTTGGTTGTTTTAAACGTAGTTTCTTTTTTTTGTTAGCTATACAGGGTGTAAAAATACCAGTTATGATAACTTTGGTAAGTATATGATTATACTACCTTTTCTCATTCTAGAAATGTGTTTATTTAAATGTACGTTATTTCGTGAAAGAAACAATATATTGTGGTATAAATGAACGTAGCCTTTTGAGCGCAATCAGCATCGAGTAGAAACTACTAAATATCCCACGTATGCCCACGCCGGTTACCCACGGGAGACTCGCAATAAGAAATATAGAAATATATTTTTATATATCTTACATAAAAGCTTATTATAGACTAGCTATGGCCGTGACTTCGTCTGAGTGAAATAAACAATCTCAGTTTAAACCGCTTTTACTACTTTGATAGAGATTTTTATATGTCAATTTTATGTCATTTTTTAATTTAAATATTGAGTTCGCTATCGAAAAACCATTGTTCCTATAAAAGGCATTGGAAATTGGATACCACGTGAATACACATCTACTAGTGAATGAGATGAAACCACAGGTTTCATTCAAGTAGCTATATTTTTGGGGATTTGCTTAATCTCCATTAGTGTTCCTCCAATTGTCTTAGCATGAAGCCCTTCCTCGATAAATGCCATCCATCATTGAAAGAATTTTCAAAATCAGACCATTCCTGAGATATACAAGGTGTTAAATAAATGAGTGATAATGCTTTTAGGTGTGTATGTACCTTCTACGTAGAGTATACTGTGGAAGTATCAGCCCTAAAAGACTTACTTTTGACTTTTATGTTTGTATGAGAAATGCCCCAGCATCGTAAATTTTCCCGTACAATAAAATAATTAAAAAAGTACCACTTTCAGCGCTTGTACTTTCACAGTACACTCTACATAATGAGCACATACACACTCTAAACTATTATCACTCATTTATTTTACACCTTGTATACAAAAGCGCGTTTATACAAAACAAACTGTAAGTAAATATTTGTCTCTTTACCATATTTTGCGAGCAACATTGGATGCAGCAGGTCAAATGGTTAAAACCATTTGACCTGCTGCATCCAAAATCCTCCAACCACTCGCTGCATCATAATCACGTCACTGACATTTACCGAGGCACCAACGAGTCGGGTTTACATTGGCTCAGTCAACAACCGGCCACGGAATTGTCAATCAGTTGGCAATCGGCGCACGGAATGCTCAATTAGCACAGACGTACACCTACTTACTTCCTACTGTTATATGTTCAACCCTCCGTGGCCTAGTGGTGGTAGCTTGTATTTCTTGTTGACATTCCGAAAATAGCTTGTTAAGTTTTATTTATAAATAAATCATTTTTTATTTTATTTTCTAGTAGTTTAGAGCCTAGCTCTCGACTCGGAGGTCGTGGGTTCGGTTCCCGTGTTGGAACTACAAAAAAAAATTGTTTTCATGTTTGGTTAGGACAATGCAGGCTGATCACCTGATTGTCTGACAAGAAAGATGATCCATGCGTCGGATGGGCATGTAAAAAGTCACTCCTGCGCTTGATCTCCCGGCAGTCGTGTCGGTTATCCGTCCCACTGGGCTACAAGAGTGTAGGAGGAGAGAGTGCTTCTGTGTATTGCGCACACACTTGGGCACTATAAAATTACTCCTGCGCAGCTGGCCCAGTTTAAATTAAAACCAGCCACGGTCACCGAAATCGTTGTGTGAGGCATTATAATTTTTATTATTGTTCAACCCTTAACTAAAATATTGTTTTGCAGGCTGGATCACCTGATTGCTTGACAATAGTACGTCAGATTAGTATTTAAAAAAATCGAGTCTTTTCGGCATTAACATTATACACCGCACTGGGCCCTGATTGACATAAGCTTCGCTAATTATTGACATACGAATTCGCTTGTCATTAAGTGAACATTATGTCAAATCCCATACATTTTTGTTCTCAAACTTCGCAAGTGTAAATAACGGTAGGTAAATATAATAACGATCAGATCATATGTACTTTCAGCCTAGCAGTGCTAAGAACAGCATGCAAATAGGAAAGCCATCCTTCAAAATCTCATTAAATATAATACACGTTAAACTATAGGAATTCAGAATATCATAGGGGTACTTTTTATCATAATTTTAACATATAAATGAGTATACAAGATTTTCAATAAGGTATAGCTCGATTCACATTTTTTTCAATCGTATAACTAAATAACTTAAATCCGTATCAAAATATGGTTAAAATATACCTACAACCATGCCCTCATCATGTCAATACGAATAAGAATCCGTTTGGAATCGGCAAATTTGAATCAAGGCCCTGTCTTTTGGCTTCAGAAAGAAACACAAAACTCTACACTCTATCTATGTATACTAATATTATAAAGCGGAAGAGTTTGTTTGTCTGTTAAAACGCGATTATCTCAGGAACTACTTGCTAGATTTTAACAATTATTTTTTTGTTGGATATTTCATTTATAGGGAAAGTCTTTAGGCTATATAACATTACACTGCGACCAATAGGAGCGAAGCGTCAGTGAGAAATGTTGCAAAAACGGGTAAAATTATTCACATTTGAGGACTAATGTTGCGTGCGCTGCATAAACGGTTTAAGTTACTCAAAAATATGTATAAAACATTTATTCTTTTTTAATAATCATAATAACAATAAACCAATGTGAGCATACAAAAGATAATTGTGTTTTCGACAACCACGCGAACGAAGTCGCGGGCACAGCTAGTTACAAAATAGTTAACTTTCATTCGGCTCTTAAATATATCGATAGAACAATTCGATAATAGTGACGCATACACATAAATAAGTTAACAAAACTCCGCAAACCCGACGATCGCCGAGATGATTAGACCGAAATAAACACAACAATAGATCACCTAAACGAGATAGACGCAGCATTTAAATAATAAAACAATTTGACAAATGATGGATGACCGGTCCGGGAGCAGAAATAACACCAGGTTGAAGACGAAAACTCCATGCATTAGTCTCGATCGACATATCGCATCACTCTCGTTACGGTCGCTCGAACCAATCGAATTTGTTAGGGCGCGGACGCACGGAAATGTCGCAACAAGTGCGCTGAGTTCGAGTTTTGTGTGTACCTTCTCGAAGTGAGATTTGTATGGCATGGAAACAATGGCAACGGTTAACCCTTAGTGGTAAAATGACTAATTAATTTCATGCTATACAAATTACAGTTAACTTCTTCAGTTGAGTAGAGACCACAACTCGCACTTCGAATAATGATCTTCATGGGAACGGTTTAGATGATAGAGAAGGAATTGATTAGAAAATACTTTATATGCACACTATAAAAACATACAAAACAACTACAAATTTCAATACTGTATATAATGGTAGTATTACTTCTTAAAGCAGCCGGACAATAACAGGTGTAAAAATAACAATCACTATAACTTTTGTATACGAGTATGATTATACTACCTTTTCTCATTCTAGAAATGTATTTTTTTTTTATTTTTTATAAAAAATATTCTTTCTCTTTTCGTTATTCTTGCGACAGAAAAATAAGAAATGGTAAAAAGTAAAAAAATAATGTTGTTAAAAATACATTTCCAAAATGAGGAAAGGTAGTATAATCGTATCTCAAAGTTATAGTGATTGTTTTTTACCACACTGTATGATAACATTAAAATCACTATGAAATAAAGACAAGTGAAATGACAGTAGATTAAATAAAATTGCCACCTATTCTCGCAGCACTAATTAGTGAGCTATGATTATGTAATTCGGAAAACATCCACCAATTTACATAAAACTTTTTTTTACAAATTGTGTCCTAGAATCTTTTTTAGATGTACATTTCAAGTAAATAAATATGAACTTTTGAGTAAGCAGCGATTTTTTTTACAATTTGCAAAATATTTTCGCAACATATTACTGTACAAGCTGTGTGTGCTGGTACAAGCTGTGTTTTGATTACACATTTGATTGTTTTGGTACATTTTGTGTTTTGATTGTATTAAATATTTCTCTTAATTACTAGAGACGAGTTAACGTCTGTATTGTAACGCTGCGCTATTGTCAAATTTAATCTTACTCTGCAATAATCCCTCAATGTAAGTGAATAATTCTTTTTTATTTTTTGAGGAATAAATAATCTTTAATCCGAAATAAATTTTCTTTTCTTTCTTTCACTCTTGCAATTGCGTCTCAAACTACTTCAACTTCAAGAGAAATCAATAGAACAAACATTTCTGTACCACGGGCGCCAAGTCCTCCTGCACCCGGCCTAACCCGAGACCGCCGCGACAAAGGGTAATATTATTAGACTTGGCAACACCGTGGACTTTGTCGATTTATTATCGAACTCGTGTAACCGCGTTTAATTTGACCGCAATTAGTGCGTGTGCGCCGGGTCAGATATTTGTCTGTGTCGTCACATTATAATATTGTTTCCATGTTAAACGCCCGCAGCTGCCCTTCTCGGAACGATGGACATCGCCGATTTATGTTCACAATAGTTCAGCAATTGTTAGACGGATTGGGCACCGATTTAGACGCAGACGCTCCGTGTTGGACATGGACATCATCCAATGTCTTGAGTACTAGGACTTGTTCTATTCGTGAGAGAATTAGGATGTAACTACGACATCAATAAATTGTGGCTTTCATACTTTTATAATATAACTACAGCTAGTTCGGGCACGGGTCTGCACCCATACCCACTTAGTTGAGCATAGAAACAGTTTGTGATGAACCGTTTAATCCTTCCCGGGACTTCCACGAATATTTCAAGACTAAAAACAGCCGAATCGGTTTAGCCGTTCTCGAGTTTTAGCGAGAGAGTTTTAACGAGCAGCAATTCATTTATATATATAAAAAAAATGATAGAAGATTAAATAAGGTAACATATAACTTATATGTTACCTTATTTAATATTTTGCTTAATTTGCGAAGGTGTCAGGTTGTATTACTTAAATGGAAATGCAGTTAAAAGATGGAACATTAAGTCTTATGAAAACGCCCCTGAGTATTTCTATAATACCTTTAAGGTATTATAATACCTTTTATCAAATTCTACGTCAACAGAACCCACGGTGAGCGAGTCCAACTCGCACTTGTCCGGTTTTCAATGTATTAATAACATGTTGTCAAGCACCTGTATATGACAATGCGCTAAAAAGTAAGTATTTACCATCGTCAGCCCCAATATAAGACCAACAGAACTCGCAGCAAACAGTCTTTGCAAAAAAACAGTCGCGAGTGTCCGGGGCGCTGCGGTTTGTTTGCGAGAGTTATTTGCTCTGACTGTACTGTAGGGGTTTTTGACGCACGGTGTGCAAATAAGTGTTCATTTTTAGTTACACGGGGCTTTCATTAGTTTTACTCAACTAAGGGCCGATTTTTCAATCGTCAGATAACTTTTATCTGTTGAATAAGCATGTGACTTTGACATTTGTTTCATACAAAATCTGCCAAAGTCACATATTTATTCCTGAGATAAAAGTTATTTGACGATTGAAAAATCGGCCTTAAGGCGAAAAAATTTTGGTAATGTTTGACACGTACAGTGTGTTAATACGAGTAGTATTTTTTAAATTACATGTCGTTACGAGGCTTTCATTAGTTTTTACCCGACTACGGCGAAACGAAGGAAGGGTAATGATTTTGGCAATCTATGTATGTTTGATTCACGATGCACCGTAGCGTGACAGAATAATAGTATACCGAAATAAATGATTTCTTTCTATGGGAGAATAGAGAAAACAACACATTGATAAAATAAAACATCAGTAATTTTGACCCCATTGTCAGTATGTCTATATACGTGTAGACTAAATGAAACTGGAATCACCACGGTTATTTACGTACGTACGTACACACGATGTTCTCGGTTAAGTTTTGATGAAGGAAACGTGGGTTTCCTTATCGTCGATTTCTCATGCCTTTAATAGGAAATTTCAGTTCAATCTTCAGTTTACTCCATTGGTTTAATCGGGCAGTTCCAGGACAGCAATACACTTTAAAATACGTATTTTGCATTTCTATATGTTATGTGTTTTGTAAATGTAAAATAATGTATTACTAACACTAGTTTATCTTGATTACTGTAACTAACATCTGGGCCAAAGTTGTCTCAAAAGAAAGAATTATTATTGTTATTATGATTTTTAAATTTGCTTTTCTCCTTGACGGGTCCTAACTGAAGTTGCGGGCTTGTGGCCAAACAACTTCAGGTGCGATGTGTTTTAACTATTTATAGATAAAAATTTCCGGACGATCCGGCACGTGTTAAGAATGACGGCTTTTTGCAGGGTGATGTATGTGAGTGGATGTATGTTAAGTATTTTAAGGGATGTGTGTAGTGTTTTAGGGATGATGCCAGTAGTTGAGATGATTATGGGTATGGTTTTGACTGAGTTAACTTTCCACTGAGTTTTTAGCTCTATCGTCAAGTCTGTGTATTTTGTGACTTTTGTTGTGTGAGTAGTAGTAAGGTTGTGTGTATTAGGTATGGCTATGTCTATAAGGTAAACTATTTTATTATTATTATTATTATAGCCCGTGGTGTTTCCTTTTAAGGCGAGGAATAACCGCTACTAGCGCCACTATTCCTCGCCTCAAGTAATTTTGACTTATGGTAGAGCGGCAGCTTGTTCAACAGCACACCAGTTAAACACCTTGGCATTAATCCGGCATATTAGATAAATCAACAACATATAAATCAGCGTTTTAATCAACGCTTACCGCAACTAATGAATCACGTCAGCCCCTGACGCGTCATTACGATCTGTCGTATCTTGATTTAATATCGTAATCAAAAATTATAACAAATTCAAACAACAAAATGGCACTGTTCATTAACGTCATGTTTACAGTCTGAAAATAAACACCAAAAATGAGTTTAAAATTAAAATTATACGCCGCTGTAGCTGGCAAATTGGGTTGGTAATTATTAAGCGACTTCTACACGTACAGTTTGGAACGTGAGAAACTGTCTGCGACGTTCCAATGATGAACCACGATTGTAAGTTCATCCCGCTCGTGCGAGCATGATTTGATACGTGTGCGACTGGGATAGACTGAGAATCGAACCCATATTCGAGGTATCAGTATCGAGGACCTGGCCTAGCCCCGAAAAGACTGTAGAGTCCCTTCCTTGAAAGAAGTCGTGTTATTTTATTTTCAATTAGTGGAACTAAACAAATAGATATGTTGGTCCGTATTTAGCTGTACCTGTGAAGTGTAAGTAACCCGTAAACACTCGATCTCAGTAAAAATAGCTTTTACCCTTATTTAATTGAGGATCTTATAGCATTTTATGTTTTAACATGACGTCTCGATCATAGCGATCTTCCTCTGCGGAAAGGACTTGGTGTCTACACTATACTAAATCTACTATAAGCACAAGGCTAACTTATACGACAATCCGATTTGACAGACAAAGACTTCGCTTTAATATATATAATTAATGAACCCACTATCCGATAGTCGTTTTGTCTACACATCACGTATAAACGCAAAATAAAACCCTATCTGTTTGTAGCGTCGATTTATTACTGACAGCAAAACTTTTAAAACTTATAATATAGCCACCCAAACTGCTGTTTAAACACACATATTATATTTACACACACATTTTAGAGCGTTCGTCTAAATAAGCCATGTGTCCGTCCATACCGTAAGCGCATATTAATCGTTATTAGCACGAATGTTTTTGCGCGATCCGAACTTGTGGAGGGCGCTAATATACGATCCACAAGACTTTATACTAAATATTAATTTATAAAAAATAGTAGCACAAACCATTAATTCCAAAAATAGTTTAGTTATGTTTTACTTTAACAATTATGCTGAAACCTGAATATGGTATGCAGCGGGAATTGAAATATATTCATTAGTTATAATAATTAATTAATTAGATTTTGAAATAGTTGTAATAAACCTAATTGAGCACACGTATTATACAGATTATGATTATGATATAATAACATACGTATTAAAGCTTCAGTTCACACTGTGACGGTTATGCGACGGTACATTTTTAAGTTAGCGATTTGATTTTTTAGCTTTACCCCCAGTTTCCCAAACGCTGTTCAAATGAATGATCAACTAACATGGCATTCAAATCAACAACCCATATTGAACGCTGATTGGTGAAACATTATCAGACAGAAAGGAACAGACAGATATTACATCACACTCGCACTTGCAAGATTTGTTAAAATTCCACAAATAAGGTTAATTCACCAAAGACACCGATTAGTTGACATACGATTTTAATCAGCGAGCGAATGTGATGTAATTATAAAATATATGTCCGTTCCTTTCTGTCTGATAATGTTCCACCAATCAGCGTTCAATATGGGTTGTTGATTTTAATGCCATGTTAGTTGATCATTCATTTGAATAGCGTAGGGAAACTGGGGGTTAGTGTCATTTTCACCAATACATGTTAAAGTTCATTAAATATTATGTTATCCCCCTCGTATTTCCTGTCAATGAATGAGAAAGCGTGGTATTTCAACAAGCCGTTAACAAGCGAGTTAGACTTAGGCTCTATTGTCCGTGGAGAAGTAAGAATAGCCATCTCTCCCGTGGGTGTCGCACAAGGCGACAGAAGGAATATATCCGGAAATAGGCAGTACCGTGTCCGTTGATTCTGTTGTGTAATCTTAAAATTGGGTTATACATAAAAAAACCGTCTTTTTGCTAAAAGATATCCCCACCCGATTTTCTAACGCCAGTTCTCTTGGTTGGCAAGGGTTGAACCGGTGTTAACCTTTTTTTGTTGACTTTCCGAAGAAGCTTGTTTAATTTGGAAATAATTTTGAATTTGGGCTAGCCAACCCGCCTATCTAGCGCAGCGATTATAGGCAACTCCATTAAATACTTTGGGGGAAGCTTATATTCAGCAGTAGACGTCATAGACGAAACCACACAAGTAGAGGAGTAAAAGTAACGAAAAAAAACATACCCGCATTGTACTCGTTACTATAACAATCAGTACTCGTTACTTTCGTATCGCTACGCGTTACTTATATATATACCTCACAACATGAGATATGTATGTTATGCTAGACTCTAGCATAACATACATATTGGTAGTAGTATAGATCTCCGACGCCTAACGCATTATTTTGTAAAACATTCGGTTGGAATTTTCATATGGTGATGATTATTCCGAGGGCTGCGCGGACCACTTTGAGTGCTTCCAGGGACCACCAGTGGTCCGCGGACTACCGGTTAATAATAACTGTGAAACAAATCGAGTCGTATTGCGTACGCGTACAGTAAACGTTCCGGCGCGGCGCGTACCTATTATAAAAGAATATGTATGTAATAGGTACTTTGTAACTTGTTAAGTTAAAGTTACGATTTTAAATTCGCATAATATATATGATTAGCAAGAAACGTATCAACGAAACGTTACATCGCGTGGTTGAAACAGTGTACATGAAGCTATAATACGAAGTAATGCGAGGAACGAAAAATATACGCGTGTAATGATTCGTTACTCGGTACTATGTATTATAATATAGCGTACCCGTTACTCAGTAACGAATACATAAGGTTTGCTAAAGCTCTAGACACAAGATACTTTTACAAACGTGTATCTATGTTACTCGTAGAACAGTCAATATGTCGAAAATTAAATGGTTTCATTGCGAAAAAAACCCTAGGGTTGAAATATGTTTTTTTCTTCGAAGAATGGTGTAAGTTGACGTAAAATGTATATCTTAACGTCCTCTTAAGATTTTTGCAAAAAAAGTCCGATTAAAATACATACAAATCAAGAAAAATGCAGAATTTCAAAAGATTTTTTGGACATTTTTTTTAGTTTTCCAAAAAACACGGTCGAGTTGCTGAAGCCCACCTTCAGGGTACTTAACTTACATCATTCTTCGACGAAAAAAACATTTTTCAACTTTAGGGTTTTTTTCTCAAAGCTCACTTGACAGATTTACTGTACTAGTATGTGTTCAAGTTCAAATATTAATTGCTATGCCGCGTCGCGTCGTCTCAATGTGGCTTCTTTTTAAGGTTTGATGCAACAAAATGCTTTATTAAAATTATGTCCATTTTAGATTTTTAAGGATTTATGTAGATATATTCCACAAGGGAACAATCCAGTGCTCCTTCTACTTTCGGTATAATTAGAAAAATGTCATGTTTTCGCGTGATTTGAATATATTATGTGCGGGCACGTCACAGTGAGCCCTTAGACATGTTGTGAGAACACTCGGGATCCATTTGGAAATATTAAATTTCGTACAAAATGTTTTATGTATGAATCAAATATTTCCATAGTGATTTCTAGTGTAACGATTTCGTGCCTACTCTAAATTACTTAAAATAATTGGGTAGGTAAATGATAAGGTGCTAGTAACTTTTTATTACATGCTGAATAACGCTCTGATAAACACAAAGGTTTTTTTTACGCCAACAGCTCAGAATTTTAAACAAACTACCTACTACTATACAAACGATATGTAAGTAGTTTTATAACTATTCGCTCAGGTCCTAAGAACAATCAGCAGTTTCTTTAAAATATAGATTTTAAGTTTAGATTTGCATTTTGCATTGCAAACCTTTGTGTTGCATGTCTGATTGTACCATGAGGGTGATATTTTCCAAAGGAAAAAAGTCCCTTAAAAATTTTAATAAAAAAAAACCTTTGTGTTAATCAGACCGTTATTCAGCACCTAATAAAAAGCTACTAGCATCTTGTCACTTATCTACCCAATTATTTTAGGCAATATAGAGTACATAATAGATAATAGGTAATTATTATTTTTTGGCTATGGCCATCTTCACTATCCCCGTTAAAAAATCTTTTATCTTTTACGTATCGATTTGGATAAATTATTATGAAACAAATATATTTTGCCGACTTCTCATTATCCACCGCAACATATTATCAGTTTGTGTCCAAATTGTGTGGCAAATGAAATTACCTGCGGTGTACCCACCTATTATAATGAGAATAGTGCACGATAAAAATTACAATAATATTTTATTTAATTTAGACACGAACATTTTTCAAACAATATATAAAAACAAAATTACAAACTCGCAAATTATAAAGCACTGAACGAATTGTTGATGATAAATTATTGCTAAGAAAATCCACGATGCCACATAATTTATTTCTTTATTTATTATTTTATAGTTAATTAAAATGGGTAATAATAATAATATATATGGACGCTTCACACCACGTCAATCTAGCCCCGTACTAAGTATACGAAGAACTTATGTAACAGGTACCAGACAACATATATTTAATAATTTAATATAATATACATATTTAATATTTTTATTATATTAACACATCCATGGCCCTGGAAAACAAAAAAATAACAAACACAACAACCCGCCACCTCCCGCTCGAGAACTAACGCGCTCAACCACTGCTCTACAGAGGTCGTCAAATGCTACAGACAGACAGACACACACAGACACGTCAAAAGGTATTCCAAGGTATACAGAGTCAGCGAAGCCGATAGGATAAGCCACATATTGACATATTTTTCCATTAGTTACTTTTTGTCATCATTTATATTTGATTTACACAACTCTTTAACACACGCGATGCCAAGGGACAAAGGACGCAAGATATTTATTTGGCAGCCGAGGATGTTAAAAAAACAAAATTCAAGGACGAGTTTATTCATTATCCTTATTACTAAATTACAATTTAATTAAACTGAAATTGATTACAACCGATTCAAGGCTCGATATGGAATGCATGTGTGCTGTTTGCGGACGACATTTTACACACCGATCACAAATCACCCGACTTCCGATTTCGAGTCTTCATTTTTTACTACTCTTTTACCGTCAAAAAAGGAGTAGAGCAGGAGGAGGCTCCTTTCGTCCTATTTTTTTTAATGTGTGTATAACTCTGAGGTCAATGATCCGATTTGCGTTTATTTTTTCAATTTCCAGAGGCATATACAAGTATTTTTATATGGATGATTTATGTAAAACATTTCGTTACAGTACAGCTAATTTTGGAGTTTGTCACTTTCGCATTTATAATTGAATTTTACTTTGAATTAGAGACACTAAAAAGTAAAAAATAAAAAATACACTACGTTTAAAAAAATCGACTTCAACAACTAAAAAGCATAAAATAATACTTTTATACAGCAAAGGTGAGTTTCAAGTCAGCAACTTTAGGATGTTGTTCTTTCAGCTGACACCGACTTCAAAAAGTACAATAATTGTAACTGCATTACAAAAAAAAAACTTTTTTGCTGTCGAAGTCGGGTTTTTTAAACCTAGTTTTTATAGTTGCAAACTTTTCATTAGTTTGGAACGAAATCGCAACGAAGGCGGCTAAGTGAGTACGATTCGAAACATTCCGGGCGATACTCCGTAACAAACCTTAACGAGAATTGTTTGGATTCTAATTAATGTTACTTAACTTGGCCACGGGCAACTCCTGATATTTTTGTATTCTTTTGTATTCCGCTAGGCGAAACTAAATTGACTTCTACAGTAATAAAAAATATATAATAACCGCTGGTAATTAGAACTTATTAACTTATTTTTTCTACTGAATCGCTTCAAGTTGGTTGTATTTAATGTTTAATTAGTATATAGGCAATGATGAACTGTAATAAAAGGTTAATGTTAGACCTATATCTATTATCATATTATAGGTGTTTTAATAAAATCTGATGATCAGGATGACACATAGGCTAATTTAATTAATATTGAACTGTATAAATAAACATGATCTGTAATCTGTAACCAAAATTATGTTATATGTAATTTGAAATAAATTAATTATAATTTGAAAATTTTATTCTGAAAAAGTAAAGTTTTACCATAGGATACTGTGCGCTCCACCGATCCTGGGTAACAAAGCTAGTACTTTCATAAATGATTACACAGAAAAGTATAACGTTTTCCGGTAAACATAGTTGTATAATATGTTTTAACGATTTCTGATTGCTCTTCTGTTTCCCAGCAACTTTTATATAATTATTTCGATTCTTCCAATAAAACACACGACCTATACCTATACCTATGTACATAAGAAACTTCATTTGATCAATTATCATCTGAATAACAGGCTATACCAACCTAAAAACAGGAAGAATTCCAGGCAAGGATCCATACATGGAATTCTAACACGAAACCGCAAGGTGATTTATAAGGAGTATAATTTCGCTAGAATGAATATAAAGCTCTATTCACACGGGCGTGCGAGTCCAGACACCCTTATATTACATTTCGAGCTGAGATTCAAATGAGGCCACCCGGATGCCGCGCCGCGCCGCGCCGCGTGCTGCCGGGTAGGAGACGCGTTCGCTTAATTAAGACAGACGTACTAGTATTACAATATTAGGCTCGTCCCTGATAGGGCGTTTTCGAATTAGTTATATTAAGATTAAAACAGTAATTTAAAGAATTAAACACTGATAACAAAGGAACAGAGGTACTAGTATTACAATATTAGGCTCGTTACTGATAGGGCGTTTTTGAATTTGTTATTTTATTAGGGATAACAACAGCCATAATTTTTTCAATAAAAAAATTGCTTATATCTACTGACATGCATTAAGGCCGATAGAAGCTAACCCTCATAGTTATATTAGGAGTAAAATATTAATTTGATGAATTAAATACTGATAACAAAGGAACAGACGTACTAGAATTACAATACATATTAGGCTCGTTATGGATTGAGCGTTTTTTTTTTAAATTTATGTTTTTGTATTTAAAAATATTGTTGGTTATTTGATATAAATTATATAAAGTCTACGCAGTTTTTCAATGCATATTTTGGTACATGTTTCTTGTTAATCCGAGATTAATCCTTTTATAGGCATAAATAACTTGAGTTAATTAGTCTATAAATCTAAAAATACATTATGCATAAATATATGTTTTTGTATTTGATTAATTAAGACAAAAGTATTAGTGTTTTATTACTATATTAGACTACTTACTAACGATGGGGTTTTGAATTGATTTTATATCGATTAAACTAATAATTTAATTCGGGAATACTTATAAATTACAACTAAGTACAGTTTTTACTTTAAAAACTCAAAGATATTACATATTTTTTTACATAAATGCTCAATACGTATTTTCCGTATTACTTATTAGGCTCTTTATAGACAACGCGGAATGAACGATTAGCCTTTCGAAATAAAATAAGTTAGGTAATTAAAGTTATTAAGTTTAATTCCTTTCAGAACAAAAGGCTTGTTCAATAATATTGTAAATTAATATTTCCAAATTATAATACGTAACATTTATTTCTTTAGCATATTTATATACTGACCAATCTCGTAACCAAGGCAACCGCCATTGGTGTCACAGATAATATATATCAGTCCTCCGCCACTATTCTTGATGTACACCTGGCGCATGTAAGAGCTGCTCCAAGTGTCGACGGCAGACTGTACCAGCATCTGTTCGGACTTCATAATGTAGGCGACCCAGGCGACGTAAAATAATCCCGAATTCCCACCTCTGGTTTCCGTAGGATCGAGCTTGGATCCGGTCGCCAGGCGCAAAATCCTTTGTAGCAGGTAAGTCAACGCTAGTTCTTGGAGTAGCCAATGGTGGTTTCCGAAACATCGCGTGAAGCGACGTTCTTATGTCACGACCAAACATCAATTGGTACGGGCTTTGGACATCGGTGTTGGGGGAGCGTCTCAGTCGAGTCTTGACTATTATTAATTTAGTACTGAGGTCCCCTTCCTCCCCCTCCATCGCACGTATTGCTTTTTTTATTGTCTGTACGTAGCGTTCTGCTTGCCCGTTTGTAGCTGGGTGGTAAGGTGCCGATGTTTTATGTGCTACTCCGCATTTGTTCAGGAAGCTGGTAAATTGTTGTGAGACAAATTGACGTCCATTATCGGATACGAGTGTATATGGTATTCCAAATGTGGAGAATAATTCCTTGAGCTTGCTGATACACCAGGAGCTAGTTGTATTCTTGGTGGGGAAAATTTCAACCCATTTTGTATATGCATCAACAATTATAAAGAGCTGTTGTCCATGGATCGGTCCGGCAAAATCAATATGCAGTCTTTGCCAAGGTTCCGTCGGTTGCTCCCAGTGGTGTATCGGTGCCTTTGATGGTTCATTTTGTTGTAAACGGCACGCTCTACAGGATTTAACCTTCTCTTCGATATCTCTATCGATGTTCTTCCAGTACACGTAACTGCGAGCTAAAGCTTTCATTTTCACCATACCGCTGTGTCCAGCGTGGAGTTCGTCAAGTACATGCTCACGTAAGTTTCGTGGTATAACAACTCTAGTACCTTTTAGAATGCAGTCGTCCTGTAGTGTAAATTCATTGTCGTTGTAACCTATTAAGCGTAATGATCTGCCATTTTGTAGGGCTTCTCTCAGGGTGTTTAATTCGTCGTCTTTTCTGGTTTCTTTGACTATGACTTCAGGGCTTATTTCTAGTACGTTTATTTGAGCGCGTTGAAAAGTGCAGTGTTGGTCTTCATAGGTTTCATTTACTGTTTCTACCGGGAATCTTGAAAGGTAGTCTGCGTTACAGTGTTTTGACGCGGATCTGTATTCTACGTCATAGTCGAATCCTGACAGAAAATGTGCATAGTGGAAGAGTCGCATAGTACTTAATGCTGGAAGTGTCTGATGAGGATGAAAAATGGAGGTAAGTGGTTTATGGTCTGTCAGTAGGGTAAATTTCCGTCCGTAACAATACGGAAAAAATTTCTTGATACCCCAATAGATAGCTGTGGCTTCTTTATCTATTTGGCTGTAGTTCTTTTCACTCGTGGCTAAGGTTCTCGAAGCGAATGCTATAGGTCTTTCTGAACCATCTGGAAGTCTGTGGGAAAGTACTGCACCTAGTCCTGTAGGTGAGGCGTCGGTGGCTATTATTAATTTCTTATTTGGGTCGAAATGAGTAAGAACTCGGTCGCTCGCGATTTCTTTTTTTATATCCTTAAAACTACTCTCGCATTTTGAAGTCCACAGAAATTTATTTTCTTTCCTTAATAATTCATTTAATGGGCTTGTGATTGTTGCCAAGTTTCGAATGAATTTATTGTAATAATTAGCCATTCCGAGAAAGGTTCGAAGTTCGTTAATGTTTTCAGGTCTTTTTGTGTTTAATATCGCTTTTATCGTCCATTACCATATTCAGGTAGGCTTGGGTGATGTCTAAGGTACAAAAGTATTTACCTCCGTTCATTTCAGCAAATATATCTTCGATAATAGGGATGGGGTATTGTTCATCTTTTATAACCTTGTTTAATGTTACCTTGTAGTCGGCACATAAACGGATACTACCGTTCGGTTTCACGATGGGGACAATGGGTGTGCCCCAATCCGAATGGCCGATTTTTGTGATAACTCCTTCTTCACTAAGTCGATCTATTTCTTTATCAACCTTTTCCTTCAGGGCATAAGGAATTCGCCGTGGTTTAATAAAAATAGGTTGAGCATTGTCTTTCAGGCTTAGATGAGCTTGATAGTTAGGTATTTTTCCTAAATTGGTTTTAAATACAGTGTTTGAATATTCTTCAAGTAGTTTCTCTAATTTATGAGTAGGAATATCTATAACTCGTATGACAGCTAATTTAATTTTGATTTCTCTCATCCAACTTCTGCCAAATATTGGATCTACATCTTGGTCAATAATGTATAATTTTCCGTTAAAATTTTGATTTTTGTAGGTGCATTTGACATATGTCATTCCTGCGGGTTTAAATACTTCCCCTGTGTAGGTTTTAAATCTCATGTCTGTTTTGAAAATTTTTGTTTTAATTTTTAATTCTTTGAAGAGCTTGTATGATATGGAAGACAATGTAGCTCCTGTGTCGAATTCCATATTAACTAGTTTGTTTTCTATTTCAATTGGAATCATGTATTTTTCCGAGATTTCATTTTTGATAAGGTGTATGTCACACCGGCTGTCTTCGCTACTTATGTCCTTATCTAATCGATTCGTTTGTGGATTTCTGTGAAGGCAAACGCGTGCTAAATGACCAGTTTTTTTGCATTTTGAGCAAATTGAGTTTTTGGCACCGCATTCGTTAGAGTGGTGATCATCTTTTCCGCACCGATAGCATTTTCCTCTTAGGTCTTTAATTGTTATAGCTGATTTGTGCTGATTTTTACTGAATTCCGTTGATGTGGGTGGCCGATTGAATCTTGATTGTTTACTAGTATGTGCTATAACGTTTGTATCGATTGATTTAATTAAGTCCTGTGACATTTTACTGTTCTCTTGTTTTTCCATTTCCATAGCTGAGGCAATCTGAATCAGCCTTGCAAACAGTGGAGTGTCTCTTTCTTGTAAGATTTTTGTTCTTATGTCTGTATCTCTTAAACCTCGAATAAACTGAAGTGTTAAGAAGCTTTCTAATGTTGATTTCTGGCAGTTATGACATTTAAATTCACAATGTAGTGACAATTTCTTTAATTCTGCAGCGTATATGGCAATAGTTTCGTTTTCTTGCTGTTGTCGGGAAATGAATCTATGTTGTAACGCCCATGTACTGGGTTTTGGATCTATGTATTCGTCTAAAAGGTCTGTCAATTCTTTGAAGTTCATGCTGATCGGTTCTTCAGGGGAACAGAGATCGTAGAGTTTTTCATGAAGTGTCGGTGGTAATGCCGAAAGTAATGTGTATACTTCAATTTTAGGATCCGTAATGTTGTTCAACAGAAAATATACGGTTAACCGCTGTACAAAATTTTTAAATGTTTCGTTTTCTTGTAAGGGTTGGAAATTAATTTTATGTCTGGATTCTTTCTGAATGTTAGTCCTTAGTTGTGAACTTGAAATTAAATTTTGTGTTGATGCAAACTGACTATCATGATCAGACTTATCTAACAATTTTGTTTTTAATATTGTAAATTTCTCCTCAATATCGTACCTCGTTTCCATTTCATTTTCCAACTCTTCATCAGGGGTTTCAAATTCTATTTTCTGTTGCAATTCTCGAAGTGATTGTAGGTTTTCTTGGAGACATTGAAGTCTCGTTTGAGTTTCTGTATGTGATAGAATTTCATGTGTATTCATGAAGTTTTCTAATCTTGTAAGTTGGGCGCGTAATGAGGCGCGGGCTTTCTTCCATTTCTTATATTCTCCAGTCGACATCGTCGCCAGATATTGTAAATTAATATTTCCAAATTATAATACGTAACATTTATTTCTTTAGCATATTTATATACTGACCAATCTCGTAACCAAGGCAACCGCCATTGGTGTCACAGATAATATATATCAAATAAGTTTTTTAAATCAAATTCTTTGATGATAACAAAGGAACAGACGTACTAGAATTACAATACATATTAGGCTCGTTATTGATTGAGCGTTTTTTTTTTTAATTTAAGTTTTTGTATTTAAAAATATTGTTGGTTATTTGATATAAATTATATAAAGACTACGCAGTTTTTCAATGCATATTTTGGTACATGTTTCTTGTTATTCCGAGATTAATCCTTTTATAGGCATACATAACTTGAGTTAATTAGTCTATAAATCTAACAATACATTATGCATAAATATATGTTTTTGTATTTGATTAATTAAGACAAAAGTATTAGTGTTTTATTACTATATTATTAGTACTAACTAATAATTTAATTCGGGAATACTTATAAATTACAACTAAGTACAGTTTTTACTTTAAAAACTCAAAGATATTACATATTTTTTTACATAAATGCTCAATACGTATTTTCCGTATTACTTATTAGGCTCCTTAAAGACAACGCGGAATGAACGATTAGCCTTTCGAAATAAAATAAGTTAGGTAATTAAAGTTATTAAGTTTTATTCCTTTCAGAACAAAAGGCTTGTTCAATAAGTTTTTTAAATCAAATTCTTTGATATAAATTAATAAAAAGAAAAAGGTACATTTATAAATTTGTAAAAAAACAAGTTAATTTTGTTACAAGAAAGTTAACGGAGTCCCGAATTATAGTTCTTGGATCTAAATTGAACAAAGAAAATTCTTAGAAGTCTCTCAATGAATATTTTTTGTTGTTATCCGAAAATAATCTTTCGGCCTATAAATAACATAAATCTAGAAATCTAACAATGGGTATGGATGTAAATGTAGGTTTTCCTTTTATGTATAAATCAATTGTAACATTCGTAACAAAAGCCCTACTTATAGACTACGATACCTTTAGGTACAAAGGACATTGTAACAAAGGGACTCAGTATATATTCAGTATATTAACCTAAGTATAATATAACAAGAACACACACAAGAACTATTAAGTGTATTCCGATTGTCCACATGTAATCAAGATTGTTTCAATAGGTAAGTATACTCGGTTCCGATTTAATGTTAACAAAAAAAATATGTGTCATTGTTCTACTTTATGGCATTGTCAATAAGTGTAATTAAGTTTGAAATTTGTTTCCATTAAGATCATAAAGATAGGAGTTAGAAGGAGATAATTGAGTAATGTTTTTTTTTAATTTATTTCCTATCGTTATTTTTAAACATAGAAAACATTATATTACAATGTAAAACACTTCTAGCCTTTTTTTAAATTGAGCGTTTTTTTCGTCCCCCAGAAGCGCAGTGTGTTCGGAGCCTACGCTCCGCTATAAACATGCGAAGTTATTGCATTCATAACATACCGCTTTGAATGTACTCTTGAAATGTTTCAATTCAATGTAGGCATATTGTAGGCTTGAAATAAAAATCTGTTTCCCTTTGTACACGACACTGTTTGACGTCGGTGACATTATTTTTTGTAACATATTTCATGTTCTGTTTTAAATAAAATTTCTTCACACATTTTGTACCTAAAATTGACATATATATTTCTTTCGACGAACAAAAATTCCTGACATTTGTAGGAATTTACGGCTACGATGGACTACTATTGGTTTATACAAGCGAAATATCCCTTGTGTACCTGATCGTAAACGAAAATAACGTTTTTTTTCGTTCAGATTTGCGTTTCTTTAGCACTGTTCAGGATCGTTTTGAACTGTTTTCACAGGCACTGTCAGCTGTCAATGTCAGCGTTATGAATGATCTGAACGTTCAGAGCGTCTACTGGAACAGGCCCATAGTCGCTTTACCGTCACAACCTCGTATCTATAAAACTACAGATTTTCAGTAGAGTCAAAAAACTTAATAATTTTAGATTTTATGATGACATGGATTTTGTTTTAAATGAGGTTCAGTTATGACTTATGTACAGTATACAACCAAAATCCATGTCATAATAAAATCTAAAATTATTAAGTTTTTTGACTCTACTGAAAAGTTGTAGTTTTAAATGAGGTTCAGTTATGACTTATGTACAGTATACAACCAAAATCCATGTCATAATAAAATCTAAAATTATTAAGTTTTTTGACTCTACTGAAAAGTTGTAGTTTTAAATGAGGTTCAGTTATGACTTATGTACAGTATACAACCAAAATCCATGTCATAATAAAATCTAAAATTATAAAGTTTTTTGACTCTACTGAAAAGTTGTAGTTTTAAATGAGGCTGAGAAGCATTACCTTAACAATTGACACAAATAGAGATTCCTACTCTATTTGTGACAATTATTATTTTTTATAGGATGACTTGATGTGTTTTATTGAGTCGAAAAATTTTTCGAAAAATAGCTAGCCTATATTAAATATGCAAGAAAAACAAAATCTATTCTATTCCAACTAGAATATGTAACGTAGCAATAATTACTCCGAAATTATCTGCACTTGGACCAATGCCTGGAAAAATACTCCACAAACTCCAAAATCAATATTGTTTGCCAGTTGAAGCTCACTTTGGGTAAGTTTTGGCACCTGTTCCCGTATGTCATCTATGAAGTTTTTGATTTATGCCCGGCTCTCGGGGGCGGCATAAACATGGACTCGTCTGACAGCGCCCTTATATAATGGATATCGTGTTCGCGATTGTTTTCTGTGGATCAACTGAATCAAATTTTTCAGAAAAATTCTACTAGAGGAACTGAAATAGATATAAATAATTATGGGTATTTCTTTACTCAGTTTAGCTCTCTCTCTCTCTCACACGCATTAGGACACACACACACCACACACTCAAACACACAAGTACGCACGCATCCACACACACACACACACACACACAGACACTTAATTTAAACTTAGTATAGTTACGTACTTACCTGTTAGAATATAGTGTCTATTTTTTTTATTAATCTTGTTTTAGTATTAGCTAAGTCGTAGTAGTTAAGTCTAGTACTAAGTAAATAATTAGAGTGCGAACTACAATAAACTTTTAGTTTGGCGAGATAAACCCAGATGTGTAGAATCTGGCATAAACCAAATTGTAACTATTAAGTAACGATACCTCCCAGTAAAAGGCACAGATTCAAGATACCATCGCTATTTATCGCTTACGAAGTTCGAAAACAAAATGCATGGGATTTGACATAAGCTTCGCTAACTGACATACGAATTCGCTCGTCATTTAGCGAAGCTCATGTCAAATTCCATACAATTTGTGTTTGAACTTCGTAAGCGATAAATAACGATGGCATCTTGAATCTGTGCCCTTGAACAGATACACAGCTTCATACAATGCATGCATTTGTACATGCACCCGGGGAATATACGCGAGACCACTGGTAGTAAAAGTTTGGAATAGATTTGCGATTTCTACAGCTTTAATATTTTGTGAGGCAACCATACGTGATGATATATGCACTATATGATAATAACTCAACTCTTAGGTCCCTGAGTTGAATTATTATCAAGCCCAGAAAGGTTGTCAAATTCATTAAATTTAGCATATTTCAATGCAACATAAACGTATAGTTTAACTAACCTTAATCTTCAGAAAGAACCCTTATGACTTTTGTAACAAATTTAAAAACTTCTATAAAAGGTGTCTCAATGTGTCTCCGATGGCGGAGGCTGGCTCTTCTGCATAAGATTGGTAGGTCTTTGGATAAGGATCTTCAAAATAAGAAGTGAGGCTGTTAGGAACGAAGTTATATTCCTACGCCTTGTTTACTGTGCCTTTATTAAAATTTTAAAAAACTTATCTCGATCGTCCAAGTTCACTGCTTGTGACTATGGAGCAGACTGCATACACAATCCCGCATTTTTGGAGCTATGAAAAGTTCCTAATGGAGATGCGGTCTACGCGGTATAGACACAGACGGGAAAAACTATGTAAGCAAAGATTAATAAACGCGACAGACGCTGCATGAAAGACCCAACTATCATCAGTGACCTCCTCTTAATTTTTTTCAATGCTTCTTTCTTTTTCTTTATCCGGAAAGGACCAGAAGAAAGCTACTAAGATTTTGCTATTCATCCAGGGCACGATATAGGAATGTGAACATAAAAAAATGAGTTTGTGCATTCTTAGATCTTTGCAATCGAAAAAGTGAAAGCAAACGACATTCGATTGTAAAGTTCAGGGAACACACAAACAAGTTACAAAATTTTTAAACTTCGATGTTTTTACGATTTTTTCCTTGTTATTCTACTCCGAGTCCTAACTTTTTCTTCGAGGTTTTAGTGTGACTCTACATAGCCTATAATAGCTTATCTCGATATATAGGCTATCTGACAAAGTTTTTTTTAAATCGGATCATGCACTAAACTCCTGAGTTTTACAGCATTTAAACAAAATGTTTCAGATTTATAATGTCACCCCCTTTAAACATTTTAACACACTGTATAAGTTATACCATAATTTGTCCTTCAACCAAGCGAGAAAACAAATCAGACAAGGACAAAACAGTGTAAATATTTTTATCAGTACGGGAAAGGGTAGGTATATAATATGTTTTATTACGAAACAATAAATAATGCAAAATTTCCGTTGAGCCAACACAACGTCACAGATAAGTAGAGTAGAAGTGTAATGGACGCGTGCGATACGCAATATTTATTCCGACATAAATATCCCAAATGCTCGATACCATTGTGAAAAATGTTGTGTTCGAAGAATAATATACCCTGTAAGATACCAGGGCCCAAAATAACTCTTGGGTTACACATAACTCTGAGGTAATTACAGAATAGGGCATGACTGCTCAGTAAGTCCCGTTTTTACCAACGCTTGTTTGTGTTAATGGCTTAAATACTATGCCTTCTTATTCATTGACAGGAAATACGAGAGGGACAGCATGATATTTAATGAAGGATTAACGTGTTGGTGAAATTGGCACCAAGACTGGCGCAAAGCATCAGTGGCGTGGGGCTTCTCTTTCCATTCGTATCGGCTTCCCCTTTATACTTTACCTTCTGTAGATTCTCATCCAAATTCCCACCATATATGCTATATAGGCTAGAGATGCCCTCTAAGAGAGAAACTGCAAAAAATATTCGGCTACCCCTTTGAATGCAGAAATCTTTTTATTTCGTTCTCGGGATTCCAACCCACTTTTGCCATGAGCATCTATGCGCTGACAACCAGACGTCGAATGCATAAGGCAATATGTAGATTCAATGTCCTCGGAAAATAAATGTTGACTGTCAATCAAATCAAAACCCAATCAAAGGTCGCCTAAAGATCTGACGTATCTATTGATTTATAGATTTCATTTACAAATAGCTTCCTGAAATAGACAAAGGCTAATTGCCTCATCTGTAATTGGTGTGCGGCGCCGACGTCATATCTGTCCCAAATGAGCTAATTACTGTACGTTGTTGGTGGTATGTTTTCGAATGACGAATGTTTAGGGTTATGTACATAGTAACTACAACACTTATAGTTTCGTCTTTGCAATCTTGCAATTTTTAACCCCCGACGCAAAAACGACGGGGTGTTATAAGTTTGACGTGTCAAATGTTTACGTGTCAGTCTGTGGCATCGTAGCTTCCAAACGGATGATCCAATTTTAATGCGGTGTTTATTTGAAAGGTATTTGGTCAAAAGTGTTCTTAGCTACGTTTGGTGGAAATCGGTACAGGTCTTCAAGGTCATCAGGTCTTTTGTTAGGTGTGATAGGAATCTTACACGCTAAGTCGGGGTTTTTTTTTTAATTTTTCATTTAGTTTATGATACTTTTTAAGCTGCTTGCTTAACTCTAGTAAATATTTTACGAGTACAAGATAATCGGACTTGTGAAGTAATTTGAAAAGACATACGTCTGTTGATATTTTGACCAGTAAGACCAGAGGACCAGTTTTGAGACGACAACACATCTCACATGTGGGAGATATAATTGGTACTAATTTATTTATGTTATTTATGATGATAATTAATCATCATAAATAACATAAATTAATTTTGTTAGCAAATCTTTACATCACAAATACAGCTATTATGGTTTACAGCGTTTGAAAGAATAATACGAAATTCCGTAAACGAATCGCTTATGTCTTCGAATATAGCTTTTTCGTTTACTATTTCTACTGAGAACTCACTCTCATATTTTATAGTACTAGGTATTTATTTAATCGTCCAGCTTATTGTATTGATTTACGAGTTTCTTTATATACTGAACGTCTTATTCCAAGTAGGTATTTAATAAGCATCCTTCAGAGGCTTTAAAATACTCCAGGTATTAAATATTTTCAACCCACAGTCTTGGAGCCAGCTCCAGACAGGAATTCTTTATCATACGATAAAATATTTAAGGTGAATACACAAGGAAACTGACCGCACGTTTAGGGCGCACACCCACGGCCTAGTTTTTGTCGGACCGATAATCGGCAGGTTTTTTCTGACCGACTTATTGTATAATAGCTCCCTTCACCGATTTCAGAGTCGATAGCCGATTTAATTGAAACCAGGAGTTTGTTTTATAGTGCCCAAGTGTGTGCGCAATACACAAAGACACTCTCTCTTCTTTTTACTCTCATAACCTACTGGGACGGTAAACCGACACAACTGGCGAGGGAACAGGCGCATGACCGACATTTTACATGCCCATTCGACGCATGGATCATCTTTTGTTGTCAAACAACATTTTTTGTTGTTTCAACGCGGGAATCGAACCCACGACCTTTGGGTCGAGAGCGAAGCTCAGAACCACTGACCACGGAGACACTATGACTTATTGTATGACGAGTGCGTGGCATTATTGCAATTAGTAAGTTCTATTTCGTCCCCCAAAAATCGGTCCCCCTAGTAGGTACGCACCCTTATGTCCCCATTTCACCAACCCCGTCTTACGTTGGGTAAGAACTTGATTTGACATTAATGTATTAGACGTCCAGACGACTTTGGGAAATAAAACGTTGTCCTTGCGGGATATAAAATACTTTTATACTTCCCATCCCGTTGTCATATACCTACAGGTTAAGTTTCAAGTTTTCCAGGTTCTCCATATAAACATCGTTTATGGAATCTAAAAGAAAAAAAAGAACACAAACGACAAAAACTTTAACCACACAAAATCAGTACCTACATAACTAAAAAGCGATAAATAACCTGATTTATCTACTTAATGCATATTATATATCTACAATTATTTAAATATTTACAACTAAATACCTAATACTTTAACAAAGTCATCTTTAACTATTTAAATATTTACAGTTATCACTTAATTTTGAAGTCGGTGCCAGCCAAACAAATAAATGTAATTAAGAAAACTGACCGACACTAAAATTTTTCAATTTTTCCAGACAGAATTTTTTAAATTGGACCAGTGGTTCTTAAGATTAGCGCGTTTAAACAAACAAACAAACACTTCCGCATTATAATATTAGTATAGATTGTATTTTGCCGTGTGTGTGGCTTTGCGTTTGCCGGCCGCGCGCGTCAAACAACACAACAGACTACGTTACCAAGGCTGCAGGCTGGCACCGACTTCAAAATTAAGTGATAACTGTAAATATTTAAATAGTTAAAGATGACTTTGTTAAAGTATTAGGTATTTAGTTGTAAATATTTAAATAATTGTAGATATATAATATGCATTAAGTAGATAAATCAGGTTATTTATCGCTTTTTAGTTATGTAGGTACTGATTTTGTGTGGTTAAAGTTTTTGTCGTTTGTGTTCTTTTTTAAGTCGGTTTTTTTTTTTTTTTAAAAGTCATTTTATTTTTCGATTTTTAGTTGTGCTAATGCGTTGTGAACTTAAATAGATGCTAGTTCATTTACTCAAGGGCACCAAGGGTTTCAGTTTATTTAATATATACCTATAGTCACTAATTACAACGTCCGTTTGACGAATTGTTCATATTTTTAGGAAGCTATAATTATTATTAATAGGTACTTAGTTGAAAGAGTTTGATATTACTATGATGATGAGGGTCTACATATGATAATAAAAAATATAAATACTAGGTATTTATATTTTTTATTATCATATGTAGACCCAACGACATTGACAAAGTTATAATATGCAATGGCACACAGAGCCAAACCTGCTGCAGTTTCAATTTCGTCAATGTCGTCCATACTGAATAGGAAACAGATCACAAATGAGAGTGTGGATAAATTGCTTGTTCTCGCGAGAAGGCCCGGCGAGACTTCTCGGTGAGATTTCTCGCCGTGAGTCTAGATGGTATATTACAAATATCACGTTAGCCCTACATATAATTAAGTCCATACATATGAAATTGGCGTTTTGTATTGGAGGAACATAAAGGCGATTTTTTCATATTAAAATATATTTTATTAATCAGAATATGTACTTATTGCAATCTATACATTTTTGCCATCTTATAGGTGGTTCATTGATCCCTTTACTAAAAAAACCATTCGGACGGGAATCAATGAAATCTTTGAAAGTGGTTTGGACTGCCTTATCGGAATTAAATTTTTTTCCTTGCAAGAAGATATCCAAATATAAATCTTGATTTATTTCTGTGGTTCTGCAGGTCGAAATTTCGAGAACGAAAGCGTTGAAACAAAAAACGCATTAATTCTTCGAGCCGTTTCTGCAGCACTGGGCGGCGATTCTCCGGCAGTGGAAAAACGTTCATACTCGAATAAATCGTCGACATTCGGAAATTTTAAGAACGATGCACACTTGGTGTATTCTCAGAACACACTGAAAAAAATCCGTTTATTACTTATTTAATCATAAGTGTGGAATGAGCAAAGAATAATCGTTCTTAGGCTGCCGGCATAAGTGTGAAAATTCTTTGTACATTTTTAAGTGATAAGAGTTCATTTTGTACAATATGCTTACGCATATTTCGCTGCTAAGAAAAATCGTTCTTGTTAGAGGGTAATAAGAGTAAAAATTCTTTACTATTGCATATTACTTTTATAAGTAGTTATATTTTAAACGGCTTATTTTGTACTTGTTCGAACTTGTTAGTTGCGTTTTGCAGGTCGATGAAGTAACGTGTTTTCATTATTTTACTCGACGAAATGTTTCGTATTGTTTGTTTGTTTTGGTGGTGCGTTTAGGTTATACAATATCGTTGACTTTTAAAGCGTCAATAATACTCGTAATTAATCATTTTTGTTGTAGACGTAAATATATTAACTATGTTTGTTTAATTTTTTAGTTCACATTAATAAATTATATAAATACTAGCTGACCCGTGCCCACTTCGTTGAGCATACAAACCGTTTCGCCGAATCGGTTCAGTCGTTCTTGGGTTATGCTAACCAACATATTTTGCGATCAATTTTTATATTATAGAATATGTAAGGTTTACTTCGACAGTTCGATTGGTAATTGTTCTATTGGTACCCCAGAATACGTGTTTCATGAATCGTTCGAACTTTTCGGTAGTAGAACGGACAACTTCATACATACGGTGGCGGCTGGTAGGTTATCAAATTGGTGGTGCACTTTTCTTACTTAGCTTTAAAAAAACTTAGCGTTAAAAAAACGCTATGGGAAGCTTCAAAGACATAAAGTGATTTTCTTGTAAATATTGTTGTTGTTTATTGAAATATTAATATTTTAAATACCTAAGTATAATATTATGTATTATAAACGTATCAATTACGTAATTCGTCAATCATAGATAGTTAAAATAATTTTTACCCGACTTCGGCGAAGTCAAAAGGAAGGGTACATGATTTTGGCAGTTTATGTATGTATGTAGCTCGCAGCAGCTAAACTACTGGTCAAAATCCAAAAAATTCTAAATTCAAAACTTTTTATTTCCATAAAGGTTATTAAATAACACGTCTTATAGAATTATCCTACAATATGATGCCTACCACCGGTTCGGAAACTAGTCCGGCGAGAAGAACCGGCGTAAGAAACTCGCGCGGGGCCATCTTTTAGCAAGGTCCGATTTTAATGAATGAGATGTCAATCAATTCGTATTGTTGCCGCGAGTAACATAGACTATATAAATTTCATTATCTTAATTGAATTTTTTTGAATATAGTTTTTTAAGTTTAATTTTGAAAATCTAAAATCGTTTTTTAAACATTACACCCACTCTCAATAACGACAACAATTTAGTAATAAAAACTACTTTTTAAGTTGCTAAAATAAGTAAAAACTGCACAGCTGTGTATGGTCTTTTGTCGCTTTATGATATTAGCCCGCAATAAACTTGACTGTCGGCATCATGCATAGTGAACTTTCTAAGAAATTCGTTCTTTTGTTTACAAATTGGGATTGCTTGCACGTGTTGACTGTTTTTGACCATTACTAATAAGTAGGAGTCATGGATTATCTATACGTTAACATATTCTTAGTTGCTCACAAACTTTCAAACTGTAAGCATGGCTAGTAAAAGAAAATCACTGTGTATTGACGAAAAAGTATTACTGATACGCGCAATAGAAACGGAACATATGGGACATATTATCTACTATCACTAATCTGAAATAAACTTTTTTTTCACATACATACATACATACATACATACATGCATACATACCTACATACATACATACAAATATACATACATACACACATACATACATACATACATACATACATACATACATACACACATACATACAAACATGCATGCATGCATACATACATACATACATACATACATACATACATACATACATACATACATACATACATACATACATACATACATACATACATACATACATACATACATATGTACATACATACATACATACATACATACATACATACATACATACATACATACATACATACATACATACATACAAACATGCATACATACATACATACATAAATACATCAATACATACATACAGACATACATACATACATAGTACATACATGCATACATACTTACATATATACATACATACATACATACAAACATACATACATACATAAATACATCAATACATATATTACATACATACATAGACTGCCAAATTATTTATTTGTACATGTGGATTCGGACATCTACCGGTCCTTACCACTCGTTGGATATCGGGGACTTTTTCACGATTTACTTCGACTGTGAAGATCTGAGAATACACAAGTGTTTTTCGTTCTTAAAATTTCCGAATTTCGATGTTTTATTCGAATGTGAACTTTTTTCCACTGCCTGAGAACCATGCGCATTACGTGTTTTGTAAACCGCTCGAACGTTTCGGTAGAATGGAAAAAATCATGAAAAAATGTCATGCGGAAAATGCTCTAATAGCGAGAATCGCCGCCCTGGTGCCACGGTGCTCGTACTCGTAAATAATGCGATATCCATTTTGTGAAATGAGTGACGTAGAAAAAAAAGCAAAAGAGAAAAAAAACAAATGAATTACGGTTTTCAAAACACAAATGCATGAGTACCTAAATAGCTGTTTAAATTTGAATTTGGAATTCCTAACCAAACAGGATATATTTAAGATCAAATTAAGTACGACAAAACGCCAATTTCATATGTAAGGACCTAATGCCCAATTGCAGTACTGCTCCCAACTCTTAACCGTTAAGGAGTACTGTAGCTTCATCATCAGCACAGCAGCATCAGATGTTGATTCAAGCATTTGAATCAACATCAGCAATTTGAATCAACATCTGATGCTGCTGTGCTGATGATGAAGCTACAGTACTCCTTAACGGTTAAGAGTTGAGTTCAAGCATTTGAATCAACATCTGATGCTGCTCTGCTGATGATGAAGCTACAGTACTCCTTAACGGTTAAGAGTTGGGAGCAGTACTGCAATTGGTCGATCGAATGTATTAGGTCCTTACCTCACAAGCAACATGTTAGCCCTACATACTACTAAATAGTTTACATCGACCAATTGCAGTACTGCCTTCCAACTCCTAACTCTTAAGGAGTACTGTAGCTTCATCATCAGCACAGCCGCATCAGATGTTGACACCCGTAAGCATATACCAGAGTAAGACATAATTACGTAACAAAAACACCATACGAGCATACAATTTTCGGTGGTTGCCCTCGATTTCTCATGGATCCCATCATCAGATCCTAACCTGGTGAAAATGGGACCACCCCAGAAGTGAACTCTATCAAACAAAAAAAAAATTTTTGAAATCCGTCTATAATTGACGAAAATATCGGTGAACATACATAAAAAAAAAAAAAAAAAAAAATATTATACATACAGACGAATTGAGAACCTCCTCCTTTTTTGAAGTCGGTTAATAAAATATGACTTTACTATTAATGTTAGTGAGGTAGGTACTCGTAGTGAGTGAGTTAATTAATTTTTTTATCCTTTATTTTTATAGAGAGTTTAGTACAAAGTAGACTATGTCACTCTCGTAAAGTGCTATTTAACTTACGTGCTACACAAAATAAACATAATTAAATAACAAAACAACACTTAAACTCTACTAATTAAGCCTAATCTCACTAACACATCAATTCCATCTTTAGACAGGGGCAAGAAAAAATTGAGAAATTTATAAATTTAGTATTTCTAATGTGAAAAATGTGATTTAAAAAAATAATTTGGATTACTCAACTATAACCGTGGAAAATATCATACGAGACCTCCGTCCGTCCGTCGCAGTAGTTGAGCGCGTCGGTGCTCTAGCACGAGATCGCGGTTTCGAATCCCTGCGAAAAAACAAAACGTTTTCTGTGTTCCTGGGTCATAGATGTATATTAAATTTATGTATATAAAAAAATCTTAAATATATGTATAGTGTGAAAGTATTAAATATATTTCCGGTGACCTGTAACACAAGTGTTTCGGATACTTAGCACGGGGCCAGATTGACGTGGAGTGAAGCGTCCATAGATATTATCTATATTATTATTATACTCTTTCAACCACGCAATTTTCATAGAAACAAAGGGTACAAAGTAAGCTTCACGTACATACTAACAAATAGTTGTAGAACTGAAATCCGGCTGGGGTTTACCGAAATGGGACGTGATTGCTTGTAGTGGAGCTAACTTGACATACTCAAGCCGACATTATAATGCAGACGCTTGTCAGTTGCACTCTGCCAAGATATTCCGAGAGGAATATCCCAGACCTTGCCCTGGGGCCAGATTTACAATGCGTTTTGACAACGTCCTTGCGCCAATAGACGCTTGCCGAGACAAGTTTTGACAGATCGGCATAATTTTTCGAATCCGAATCGGGAATTGTGAATACGACAAAGAAGGACGAATGAGTTGCATCTAGCTAAAGACTTTTTACAACGTCAATGACCTTGAAAGACTGTCTGTAGGGCCTCGGTCTCGAATTTTGCGGGCAGCGGGGCGGGAGCGGCGGCGGCCCGCAAAATTCTAGGCTGAGGCCTAAGGCGCGAAACGGGTATCGCGCCAACCAAAGCGTGTTAAAATCATATAAATATTGGTTTAAATTTTTTTATACGATTTTTGAAAAAACTAAAACGATAAATAAGTATTTTTTACACTAGCATTACTAATATGTAAATAGAAAAAAGGTTATAACGTTAAGAAAAGTGTGTGCTTTGTATATTATTACAACAAAAATATCAGTTTTTGAAACGTTAATTCGCTGGGAAACATAATATAGATGATGAATGAATGAATGAAAATGAACAAAGTACTCCAATTTTTAGATACTCGCGCGCACGCAGCCTAAATCAAATATATGGCAGCCTAGTACAATACGAAATAGGCACGTAGCTTCTGGACGCTATGTATGGGGACCTAGTACCTTAACTCGCGCGTATCAATTCGCGGTAAATTCGCTCCTTATGGGCTTAGTCCAAGTATTGTTCGATCGCTTTAGACATACCCAAACAAACGACCATATACAAGGTAACACAATAAGCGACCTAAGAAAAGTTCCAGTTGAATGCAAGAAATACCCTATTAGGGGCAACAGAAATTCATCAGCAAAATAAAGGATTTCTAAATTCATTCAACTCATGACGGTTTTATTCATTCACTTGAGATAAAAACTCATTGTTCTGGAAGGAACACAATGGGTAGGCAGCGATTAATAGCTCACTTTAAATTTTATTCCCAGATTTCGCCCCTTCTTATTCATCCCAGGGATCCGCGGGCATAATGCATATTTATGGTGTTTGTTGATGCTAGTTAGGTATCATGTTGCCTGACTAGTTCGCGTGGTTTTCGGAAACACTATCGCGATATATCTTTTGATTGCTCACGTTGGTTTTTGTTATTATGATTATTAAAAAGGAATAATTCCTTCCTACATATTTAACGAAAGTCCTCAAATGTGTATAATTTTCCCCGTTATTGCAACATGCACTCACTGACGCTTCGCTGCTATTGGGCGCAGCGTAAGGTTATATAACCCAAAGCCTTCCTCCGATCTACAAATGGTCCAACAAAAAAAGAATTTTTCAAATCGTACCTACTGGTCCGGAGTTATAAAGCGGAAGAGTTTGTTTGTTTAAACGCGCTAATCACAATAACTAATGGTCCGATTTGAAAAATTCTTTTTTTGTTGGATAGTCCATTTATAGAGGAAGGCTTTAGGCTACATAACATTACGCTGCGACCAATAGGAGCGAAGCGTCAGTGAGAAATGGTGCAAAAACGGGGAAAATTATTCACATTTGAGGACTTTCGTTGCATGCGCTGCATAAACGGTTAAAGTCACTCAAAAACCACGCGAACGAAGTCGGGAACACAGCTAGTGGTGTATAAATCGTTAATTCACAAAGCATTTAATGTCGATAAGTATTCATAAAAGTTGAGGCTATTTGTACAAGCAATCAAAAACAAATTACACGCGCTTGAAAACTTTCGGGTTTCCATATTATTTCGAACTCTCTTCAAAATTACTGTGCGGGTATTGGGTGTATTGTGCCCATTATGTACTCGTTTTTCGTACAATTTAATGTTTCTTTTTTAGAGCTTCATATAGTTATTCAATTTCTCACATTTTTAGAAACCACGTCTTGGTCGTAAACAAAATACGCTACTAAACCCTAAACATGTTTACTTTTATCTTAATTTCTTGTTGGAATAAAAATATTATAAGGCTCACAGTGGCGCCGCAAGACGTGACGCTCGCGGCACACTCATAGCAAAACATGCATAAACATATTTTGCACTTAAATAATATAATAAGAAAATATAGATAAATATTCTTAGTTACAAAAACGAGAAGATTCAACTATTTGCTAATGTGAGATAATTCTCCTTTATTATGGCTTTATTCTGTGTAACGTTTAGCTCTCAGTTGATAATCATGGCCACATAACCTTCATAGAGTCTGGCTGAAGCCTGGCTGTATTAAAACTAAACAGTAGCTGTATCGATAAAACGTGCATCTTGGTAGGTAAGGAAACAAAGAGTTTTAATAATATATGCCCTGAAACATTGATCTAACGTAAACTGGATAGGCCAAGATGGATCTAAGATAAATATTGGATGTATTTGATGCTTGTCTAGAAACATTATGAAATACAATATCAATTGGAAAATATAACTTTCTACACAAGCCAATAATACAGCATACAACAGATACTGTTGTAGTGCTTAAGTGTTGTATTATACTTATCTACCATTAAAACATTTTGTCACTTATGTTTTGCCGCGTTGCTTATACTATCCATTTTTTTCTTACTTTTTCGCAATAACTTATAATCAGTTTTAGATAAAATATATTTTATCTATCTGTTCAAGTTTCATTAAAAAAGTTTTAATTTAGTTAGTTTATATAATATAATTTACGTATGTTTGCTACTTTTTCACTCACCAGCTACTGAATTAGTATGATAGGTATGATAGTAGTGCTGACTCTGTATTAAAACATGATACTTTTTATCCCGGATGTAGTGTGTTAATACTTACAAGAATAACATTGTCGGCTCTGTGTCAGTGGTATCAGATATACACCGGAAATCCCGGGATTTCTTTCTGCTCGTACGAATCCCGGGCCCCATCCAGACACAATCTTAGCTCTGCGGCCACACTATGAAGAATGAACACAAGCCTGCACAGGATTTACATAAGGAATTTGCACAATTTCAACTGAAAACTAAAACACTGCCAGACTGAACTTTAATTCTTTTCGCCAACAGATTTGTTTTATGTTTTCATACTTTGGATAATTAACTTGAAAGAAAGCCTACATTTTATAATTAAAACTTGGTGTTTCATTTATGAAAGTTTGTTAAACGGCTTGTGTCTACTTTGCATTTCTACTGGGTACTTCTTTCACCCAATAACTATCAATAAAAATAAATAAAAATTCAACCCGAATTGTCAAGATGATGAATTAAGACAGTCACAGTCGATTACGTCAATATTCACAACTTCATGACACACACCCACAGACACATTAAACTTATAACAACCCTCTGTTTTCATCCGGGGTTTAAAATAAAGCAACAAAGAAATTACATCAAAAATTTAAGTAGTTTATTTTTCGCAATACTACTACAAAATTTATGATAATCTTTATTATATTTACCAGAGCACTATCGTTATATAAGTTTATGCTTTCATTTCAATATAGCTTAAAACAGAATGCAAAGTACACTCTTTTTTAACGTTTCAACCTTTTTTCTTTACATATTAACTTAGTGACGCGAGTCTGAAAATTACTTTAGTATTTTAAATGAAGCAAGTCTTAAGGTCTTACTTTTTGCAAATTTTGTCCCAATTTGTATAACACCCAAAGGCTTTGTATAACGTCAATGACCTTCAACTTGTATGGAGAGTTGAAATCGTATAAAAACTAGTTTTATTTCTAAAACGGGTTTTTCGCAATAAATTTGTCGCGACCCCTTTCTCGCCATACAAACAGTCGTCGAAGGCTGGCGTAATACAAAGCCTTAATTCCAAACGAGCAGTGTTCCCGAATACTGCATCTACGCAAAAGAATCCAGCCAGCTTTAATAAAACAGACCCAAAGTAAACGAAATTTATCCCAATACGATAAATAAAACACTTCTACAAACATTCTTATTCCGGTAGGCTCGGATTTTTTTCTAGAAAACTCGAAGCACATGCGTCCCGCGTTGGCACCCGCCTCACGTACCGACAAAGTGTATGATCGAGTGCGAGCGGAAACTTTTATTTCGAGAACTCCCAACTTGTATTGCCACTTAGCGTGTAATTTATCAATTGTTTTCAGCTATCGGTTGCTGCATCTTTGTGCATAGTCTTTCACTGATACATTTCGATTGTGTTGCAATTTTTCTTTTGAATATATTATGTTTTTTTTACTTTGCAACTGTATTCGTGGAGTCCTACACCGGACTATTTAGTTTCGTAGTATTTAGAGCACGCGTTTAATTTAGTTTTAATATCCAGTTTAAACTAGAAAGTCATTCGGGAATACACCTTTATTCAAATTCTCTGACACTTTTTGATGGTGTAGAAATAGACTGAATATGTCTGTCAGTAGTTATTCCAGTTCATAGTTAAGACAGATCAAAGTATGTTGGTTGGTGTTTAATAAATAATGATGTAATATGAATTCGCAAACCGCGAAACCTTAGTAGACCATCGCATGTCGGCGAGTCGTCATGCACTTGAAGTGTCACGCGATCGCTTCGACCACCTGCACGTGTAGACTCTATTGCGATTTATTTTCCATAATATACTAATAGATAGATTCCAGCCCCACAAGACACTTCCTATCCTCTCAGGAAGTCAGTCCACCTAACACTAAATAGTCTAATATTAATAAATCTTTGCGTATTTTTTGTAGGTGAAAAATACAACATACTGCAATAGTGTAAAGCATTTTATGAAAGACTTTTTGTATGATTTCATACAAAAATCTAAATCGGTGAAAAATCGTCACCCTAAAACATAAATAAAAAATTACGCTGGTAAATTTTTATCACTTATATAGAGGGTAGTCTGGCAGATCTCGGATCTCATTTCACAATATCACAGTTTCACACACATATTGAAATAGATAATTTTAATAAAAGTCTCTCCAGTGTAGGGAACCTACACAAATATGATAAATTAGATTCACTGTTATGCCGTATACATAGGTTTCGATACCAGGCAAAATCTATACTAATATTATAAAGCGGAAGAGTTTGTTTGTTTAAACGCGCTAATCTCAGGAACTACTAGTCCGATTTGAAAAATACTTTTTTTTTTGATAGTCCATTTATAGAGCTAGCTTTAGGCTATATAACATTACGCTGCGACCAATAGGAGCGAAGCGTCAGTGAGAAATGTTGCAAAAACGGGGAAAATTATTCACTTTCGTTGCGTGCGCTGTTTAAACGGTTTAAGTTACTCAAAAAATATGTAAGAAAGAATTATTCCTTTTTAATAATCATAATAACAAAAGCCAACGTAAGAAGCAATTACGAAGTCGCGGGCACAGCTATAAACTATAAAGAGATTTCCATTCGTTTTTGACATGATAAATCGAAGAGCGCCGGCCGTATTCACAAAAAAGTATCACTCAGTGTCACGTTCCGCCTGAGCTGAATGTTTTTAAATTAAACCTAAAAAAGATATAAATCTACATTCAGAATTCATCATTAGCATAAGTAGTGCGCAGACCGCCGCAGATTATAGTTCGCTGTACGCGAGCCGTAAATGGACAATTTCGACCTAATTCAGAGAAACATGAACGTTTTACGATTGTAGTAATTGCACAGGAAACCACGAATATATTCGATGTATTCCTGGTTTTATATGATTACTAATTTTAGGTGATTGGCTTATTTAACTGTTGCTCAATAGCAAACGCAAACGGCGTTTACAAGTTGACATACATTTGCTGTTCCTCAGTTTTCGCCCAATTAATGTCTTATTAGTTATTATATAATTATTAAATGACTGTCACAAAAAGAGTGGGTACAAAAAAAAATTAAATGTATTATATCTAGCAATATCGCGCGAAAAATGATAAGTACAACCTGCAAGCATGAGTGAGTGTACGGATAGGCATGCGTTTGATAATACACCTTCCTTCCCACACTGCTGATTCGTACACTTGCAAGCAAAAACGTGAAAACACCACCAATTAAGTGCATCAAACGCATGCCTATGCGTACACTCACTCATTTGCTTGCAGGTTGTGGTTATAATTTTTCGCGGGTTATTCTAGTTATAATACATTAAAATTTTATGCTATGAATTTCCGCAAAGTAACGCCTGATTCTATTAACTAGATTGGGTACAATTTATGTAAAATTCGATACCAAAATATTATAAGAAATATATGCATTAATTTTATCAAAAACAATTATCCAGACCCTTTTCACCAAAGAAGGAAAAACGACTTTCTTGAATAATAAATAAATAGAAAACTCATCTCTACCAAGACAGCAAGATGTTGATGATACTGTACAACGCGAGCCAAGTCTCAAGAAATACGTGTCTTTAAAAGTTTTAAAAAGTGCTATTAAAGCCAACTTTTCAGTTCTACCCACATTCAACGCATCAGCTCAACGATGTATGCCGCGCTATCTACGTTTGCACGCCGCGCCTCGACTAAGGAACACCCACCATATTATTTCAAGAGATACATTTTACCTGTTTTTACTTCTGGCCGGCCAAGATAGCGTTTTGGGGTTAATGTTTTTAAACTCTATATTAAACGCTTTGTCGTTTTGAATTTATTACTGGCCAATACAACTTTTACATTAGACTTACTTTACAGTATTAATGTAGAAAATATATCTGACAGTCGACGTGCGGAATTCTTCTCATATCAACTGCAAAAATGTGTGTATAATATAATATATTTATTTGTAACGATATTCTTTAATCAACGAGCTCATTGGGTAGGTCTGTAATTTTCTTACTAATAATAATAATGCCATGAAGCCTGGCAGTTTATTTTATAGTGCCTAAGTGTGTGTACAATTCACAGAAGCACTCTCTCTTCATTCTCTCTCGTAGCCCAGTGAGACGGGTAACCGACACGACTGGCGGGAGATCAGGCGCAGGATCGACTTTTTACATGCCCAATGCCCATCCGACGCATGGATCATCTTTCTTGTCAGACAATCAGGTGATCATCCTGCACTGTCCTTTTTTTTTTTTTTTTTTTTTTTTTTTTTTTTTTTTTTTTTGATTTCGCAAGGGAAATGCATTACGCATCCCCCCGGGAGGGTCCCCGAGGGGTATGTGGGACTCCCAGCTCGCTACGGCCGGTTTACCCACTAAAACCACTTGCGGATTGCCATCAGCCGTTATGTTGGGTGGAGTGCCTGGATCTGTCACAGGCTACTCCTCCCTCGACCGGCCGGTTCACCTCTATAGGGACCGGACTTCCATCAAATTAAGAGAGCGCTCCGGCAAACTGAAGCGCTCTCCTCGGCGCCGAGACTGACAAAGCCGGGGAGGTTACCCATCCCTCTACCCGGAGCCCCGTACTAGACGTGAGATGGGAGGGCTGCAAAGCGACGCCTCCGCACCCCCGTCCTGCGCCGGCGAAGCGGAACAGAGGACGGGTCCATCTCTCTGTCCCGCTCCGAGGCCTCCTTCTGCGAAATTACGTATTCGCAAAAGGAGGCCGCCGCCTGCCATGCCTCATCGCTCTCGAGCATGCAGCGAACCACACTCGAGAGCGTGAGGTCCCGCCCAAGCACTGCCACGAGATCGTGGCGCTGCACGGCCCATCTATCGCACACCTCTAAGGTGTGCTGGGCTGTGTCCTCCGCAGCGCCGCATGCGTGGCAAGCTGGCGTAGGCTCTCTCCTGGCAATCTTACACAGGTACGCACCGAAACATCCGTGTCCGGTGAGTACCTGTGTAAGACGGAATCCTGCACTGTCCTAACCAAACGGATTTTGACCGGACGGATTCACTTACTACCGGTATAGGAATAGTGCTCTGAAAAATAATAAACTTCACAGCAGGAATAGCATACCAACAATTAACAAGTTTTTAAGCACTTGAAGCATACCTAGGTCTTGTGAAACCCCCCCACAAAAATACCGAGTATGAGCCAATAACTTTTCACCACATTTAAAGCACATTCAGAATACCCAGATGACATATTTCACTATGATACAAATAAACGTGTTTCAGCGCGGAGTTTTGAGAGATGGCGCGCTAAGCGTTATGGATGCACACACTGGCAGATATTGTGCCATAAATTCCTATTACACGGCAATACGTTGCGACGAGTGACGTCATATACTGTGCAGTGTTTGTAATCTATGAAAACGACTTGGTAATCGACATAATATTTTATCAGAAAACCGAATACGATTTTTAACCCCCGAGGAAAATAATTTAAGGTTACTAGCTGACCCGTGCCCACTTAAACCTTCCCTGGACTTCCATGAATATTTCAAGACCAAAAATAGCCGAATCAGTTCAGCTGATCTCGAGTTTTAGCGAGACTAACGAACAGCAAACATTTTAAAACTAATTTTTTTACACCTTCGGTTGTTTTTAATAGGAATTTCTAAAGATTTCTTTGGTAATCTAGTACTAAATATAGCCTATGTTACTCAGTGGTAATGTAGCTTTCTAATGAAAAGATAATTATTAAAATCGGTCCAGTACTTTTTGAGTTAATTCGTTACATACAAAAATACAAATATTTCCTCTTTATAATATTAGTGTAGATTTACAGTTTTACCACAACACATTTTTTTAAATATTGTCCTACCCATTACTGCAACTCCTGTAGCCATGATTGACAGCGGTAACCAACCACGAACACCTTTGATCCGCCTGAGGGACAAGCTAAATCTCTTGACACCTTTATGAGATTGGGATATTATATCAGGAGTAATGTTGAGACAGTGGCATACCATTGGGGTGGCTCAAGAAAGCGGGGGATAGTACAGTTGCAATGATCAAGGTGATTGTTTCAGAAGTATTATCTTCGTAATTCTAAGATAATGATAAATTTTCTAGAACAACTGTGGATATTTAAGGGAACAATAAATATGATGAAAAATGAGATGCGCACTACCGAGTGCTGGCCGAAGTGAAAAAGATATTTTCGCCACGTGGTAGAAAGAGAAAGGGTTATTATTCCCTCTCCTACGCCGCGCCGGCGCCGGCGGTCTACTCTCCCTCGGTCTTACGAATTTTCTATCAGGTCACGTTCCTGACGCGAGAGTAACATTATCCACACCAAAAAAGATAAAATTAGATGTAGCCTACCAACAAAATCAAGAAAGCTTACCCTCTAAAGCCTATTTTACCAGGGTCAAAACACGAAAAATTACCTGAAACAAAACATAATTGTTAATTTCACAACACAACTAGTACAGAGGTCTTATTACGCGGCTGTCATTACGCCCTCGCCTCGGGGGAACAAATAATTTGCCGCCATCTTACACGTAAGCTATTGTGAAGTTTATTTTAATTACACACGCATAATATCTAACCTAATGTACATGGGGATGTAATGTAAAGGCAATATAGAGGTTCAAAGACAAAAGCACAATGTAGATAATATATAACAGAGACACGAACTAGTACTAGAAAATAGTATCACCCAAATACTGGCAATTCGACTGGCAAAGGGTGAAGTCCTTAGAAATTACGGAAATCGCCATCTAGCGCCACTATTGGAAAATACTAATTACTAATTTCATTTCGTATCTTCTTCTTAATCAAGGAGTTGAATTTAGGTTAATGTGGTGTCATGCTTAAAAAATATGCTTACCTTAATTTTAATGTCAATTTATTTATTTATTTATTTAGCCTCATTTATTCCTTAATACAATAGTGCTTACAATTAATTTTTAACCTATTTACATTAACCTATATCTTTAAATACATATTATTGTTTTATTTTGACTATAATTATAGATATCTTGAATGATATACATTATTCACAATTTTTATTTTATTTTATTTTACATTGTATCTTTTAAATAAAAAAGTAGTATAATATTTGTTTTTAATTTTAGTTAATAAATTATTATTATTATTATATATATATATTTTTATATGTGACATAATATCTCAGTATAATCAAATTATTTTAATATACTATATTAATTGTGGGTTTATATTAAGCTGTTATATTACTAGTACTAACACATAAAATTATAAACAATTGATTTAATAAACTATTAATTTTTATATATATCTATATATTTTTTATATTAAATTTTATAAATCATAAATATTTTTATAAGTACAATTTTAATGATTATATTCTAATATTTAGATTTTGAGTAATAATTATTTACTTATATAATTTCCAATTTTATGAAATCACTGTATACTATACTTATCATGTTATTATATTATATAATATTATAGTTAATTAATAGTTATTTAATAGTTATTATTAAGCATCACTATTAAGGACCTCTCTACGAGTGAAGGCCTCCTCCATATTTTGCCATGTATCTCTATCATTTGCTTTGTTCATCCAGTCTTTTCCGGCAAGTTTAGTTATTTCGTCAATCCATCTTATTCTTGGTCTTCCTCTTTTCCGTTTATTTTGTGGTCCTGTCCAGGTAGTAACTTTATATGTCCATCTTTGTTTGTTCATCCGCGCTATATGTCCTGCCCATTTCCATTTAAGTTTTTGACAATATTCTAAAGCATCAATTACGTTTGTTATTTTTCTGATGTGAATTTTAATGTCAATATTTGTACTTAATTCGGCATATTTAAATTTTTTTATTTACAAACGTTAATAGTAGTGACATCTATTGCAATTTTTTTGTATTAAAGATAGGTTGTATGGGATGGTAGGCCATGATAAAAGCCAGTTGTTCTATGGTAAGTCGGCCCTCGAACCGGGGATCGCAGATTCGAATCCCGCCGAGGGAGAAAAAGGTTTTCAATCTTCCTGAGTTATAATATATTGAATTTACTTTTTTTATTAATTTACACACAATTTTACAAGGTGATTCTTGGTTCTTATATTAAACCGAATTCAGGATGAAGAGAATGACGCGTAGAGCATTTTTGATTTTGGCATAATATAAATTACTTAATATAAATCAAAAAATAAATAATTCAAATGTCTAAAATACCCACAAGTAATGAATCTTCTCCTAGTCTATACAAGGTGCAAAATAAATGAGTGATGATACTTTAGGGTGTATGTTCCGTGTGTAGAGTATACTGTGAAAGTACCAGCGCAACGCTACTTATTTTTGACTTTCATGTTTTATGAGAAATTCCCAAACATCACAAATTTTCCCATACAACAATTTTAAAATGAGAACCTCTTTCAACGCTGGAACTTTCTCAGTAAACTCTACATATGGGACCATACACCCTACATACATATCATACACCCTATTACTCATTTATATTATATCCTGTATACGACCACGCGAAACAACATACGCCAATAAAGCGACAATGCGAAATCAATATTGCTTTTTAATCAGCAACATGTTCACGGATTGAATACAAGCAAATAGCTCAGGAGACGCGAGTGATTTGAACAAATGCGTGGAGCCGATTTGGAGTGTTCAAACAACGTTTGTTTGGTTTTAATCAGACGATAGTGTTAATACGAGCGTGCTTCATAGACAAGCTAATACCAATTAACTCGTACGCGCAAATTAGACAGATGTGACGTCATATTATCAACATCATCATCATATTTTCCCGCATTCCCGCGTTGGAACAACAAATAATGTTGTTTTAAGTTTGGTTAGGACAATACAGGCTGATCACCTGATTGTCTGACAAGAAAGAAGATCCATGCGTCGGATGGGCATGTAAAAAGTCGGTCCTGCGCCTGTTCTCTCGCCAGTCGTGTCGGTTTACCGTCCCACTGGGTTATGAGAGTAAAAGGAAGAGGAAGTGTCTTTGAGTATCGCGCACACACTTGGGCACTATAAAATAACTCCTGCGTAGCTGGCCTGGTTTCAATGAAATCGGCTACCGACACCGAAATCGGTGAGGGGAGCTATTATAATTATCATCATCATATTATTGTGTTTAACATGACATGTTACAAAAATCATATTTAAATCATCAGTGTATTGTACTGCTAATTTAAATATGTTTTTTTTAATCCCAGACGCAAAAACGACGGAGTGTTATAAGTTTAACGTTTCTGTGTAAATGTGTATGTGTCTGTATGTGGCATCGTAGCTCCCAAACCGAAGATTCGATTTTAATGCGTTTTTTTGTTGGATAGGTATTATTAGGTATATCAGTCGAGAGAGTTCTTAGCTATGTTTAGTGGAAATCGGTTCAGGTCTTCAAGGTTATATAGGTAGTTTGTTAGGTGTGATAAGAATGTTACAGGATAAGTCGGGGTTTTTTTTTAATTTTAATTTAGTTTATAATTTCAAAATCGATTCGATTCCCGTCTAGGGAAATCGGTTTATTATAAATCTAATGATGCAGTTTTATTTTTTCTTAAATGGAGCTCGCAACTCGTTTTATAATTTTTCGCTATCTCCATTAGTTTCGTATATCGCCTACTATGCCCTTTATTAAGATACACCCTGTATACTTTTAAAAACGATTACAATATCAGGGGGCCTAGTGAAATTATGCCATCGCTAATTATCGCTTACAAAGTTCGATAACAAAATGTATGGGATTTGACATAAGGTACGCTAAATGACATACCAAATCGCGATCATTTAGCCTACCTTATGTCAAATCCCATCGCTAATTATTGCTTACAAAGTTCGATAACAAAATGTATGGGATTTGACATAAGGTTCGCTAAATGACATACCAAATCGCGATCATTTTGCGTACCTTATGTCAAATCCCATACATTTTGTTATCGAACTTTGAAAGCGATAATTAGCGATAGCATCTTGAGTAGGCCCCCAGGTACTTTTCAACGGAAAGCCGTTGTCCGATACCCGTAAAACAAGTTCTCGCTTAGCACGATTCTGCTATTTCAATTTTACAATAGTACTCTGTACAGTTTCAATATCATCTAACAGCAGTGTGAAAGTATTGTCATAAACGTTTATATAACGCTACTAGAATAGGCCATCACTAAACGTCTTGCGTAATAATTGAATGTTCCCCTTCAAAGTTAGGACACTATTTCCCTCCCCCTTGGATATAATATGTGGCATATATACAGCTTGTACTATTAATGAGTGATAATACTTTAGGGTGTGTATGGGCCCCGTGTATAGTTTACTGTGAAAGTACAAGCGCTGAAACGGATTTTTTTTTAATTATTGTATGGAATTATGATGTTAGGGCGTTTCTCATAGAAACTTGAAAGTCAAAAGTAAAGTATTGGTACTTTTACAGTAAAATCTACATGGTTGGCATGTGCCAACCTACTTTATACTTTAGGGTGTGTATGTACACACCCTAAAGTATAAAGTACTAAAGTAGTTTTTACATTATTTTTTTTATATTAACTCTTACATATATTACAATGCAAAGTCCTCCGTCGCATCTGTCTGTTGTCATCGTGGTTTCTCATAAACGTCATACAAAGGTCAACCGCAGTACAAATGACAAAATTGCAGTAGAAAAACAATTTGGGTCAGTTCGTAAAGAGACAGCATACTTACAATTCATTGGATATTTAGTTAAATCCGAGAATTGAGCAGAATTGTGACTTGACATTTCATATCGAGTGACATTTGCTCGAAGTATTTCGTTTGAGCAGTTCTCAGCATACAAAAACTGAGATTCTTTAGTTTTGTTCACATAGAAAATTTCAATTTTAAAAACAAAGCTTTGTGGTAATAAAATCGATATAAGAGAATCGTTATTCTTTTCTTCTTATATATAAAAATGAATCGCTGTTCGTTAGTATCGCTAAAACTCGAGAACGGCTGCACCGATTCAGCTATTTTTAGTCTTGAAATACTCGTGGAAGTCCAGAGAAGGTTTAAACGGTTTTCATGCTCAACGAAGTGAGCCCGGGTCAGGTAGTTTTTGGATATATGTTAATCTAAATTAGTAAAAACAGCGCCGGTTTTACTGCTTTCTTAATCCTGTCAATTACGTATATCAAAGCCTAAGCTGCTACATTTAAGCCTATAAATATAGGTATAAGCATTTTTGGACATAAAATATAAATAAGCTTATAAGTATAAGCCGTGAAATGGCTGTAGGTTTGGGTTATAAGCACGCAACCGGCGAAACACCCGCAATGCCTTTAATCAAATTAATGCAGTATTTGGTCACGCTTGTTATTTCTGATACCATTTTTTGTTTGCCTTATCATTTCCCCGTAAGGGTGGGCACCCACGACCGATAATCGGTTTTAAGAAAAATCGAACATACTTATTACATAATGCTATGCCATTATTAATTAGATTTAAAACAATGTAATGTCAAATATGACATTTGACATAGTCTGAGATAGTCTATATAATAGTCCTTCCAAGGTTATAAGAGTATGTACCTAGTTATAAGACTTATAATATATTAATAGCTTAAGGAATAAAAATAATACATAAACCAAAGTGTTATTGTACGTGTTAATGGATCCTATATGCTATAGCATCTCAACAATACTGATTGCAGTAGTGCAATGCACACGTCATACAAACAAGTCGTTCAGAAATAACAGGGAAGTATAATCTGTCCGATTTTATCAGTCCTACAAAAAGTACCGATGTCGCGGGCGGATTTTATTTTTAAAGATTTTGTTTTTTAGCGATTTGTAGGGTTCCGTATCCGAAGAATAAAAACGAGACCCTATTATTAAGACGTCGCCTGTCTGGACTACTATACTGTATTTGTTGAAATTATCACAAATTACGAGTATTTCTGTTGCTGCTATAACAACATATGTTAAAAAAGGGGGGCTCCTATGTAGAGTATACTGTGTAAGTACCAGCGCTGAAAGACTTACTTTTAAGAGGAAACACCACGGTTGAGAGAAATACAAAATAGGTATTTATAAAATCTATTTCTGTCTCGCAGTGCCTTAGCTAGCCAGCACTAGCGCGATAGGGACAACTGCAACTTGGACTGAAATTACCTATTAAAAGTACCAGAAATCGACGTTTAGGGGATTCCTGTTTCCTCCTCCAAAACTTAACCGATTTAAATACTTTTTTCTGCATTAGCTAAGAAAAGAATTGAGCTAGGTTCCTATTTTTTGCTTTTGTTGTTTATCGTAGTCAAATCTGTTTCCTAGATATTTAAACATAGCTGAGAGTCTGGCCATTTTTTTTAGGTTTTTAAACGTCCATATCTCTTATAACACAATATCCATAAATATTCAGGAAAAAAATTGTTACTCTAGAGTTGTTATCCAGGGAGGAAATAGAAATCCCCTAGACCCCTATTTTTGTATGGAAAAAATTTCGTGGTGTTTCCTCTTAACTTTCATGTTTGTATGAGAAATGCCCTAACATCATAAATTTCTCCACACAATAATTTAAAAATTACTTCTTTCACCGCTGGTACTTTTACAGTAAACTCTATGTACGGGACCCATCATAAATTTTTCCATACATTTCCCATTGGAAATCACATATCTGGAAATGGCCAAATTATTTTAACAATCCGCTCGCCAAGCCGCCTGCCAAGCGTGGTGAGTGCTACCTCCCATGACATACGTTGAGGCACCATTCTTACTCTACGATAGAGTTGAATGTGTTTATTAAAACTAATAATAAATGAATCCTGGGCACTGATTCTAGATGCCATCGCTATTTGTCGCTTACGAAGTTCGATAACAAATGACAAACGAATTCGCTTGTCATTTAGCGAAGCTTATGTAAAATTCCATACATTTTGTTTTCGAACTTCGTAAGCGATAAATAGCAGGGATGTCAGGGAGCTTCATAACCGTCACCGAAACTATCGGACATCCGATATTAAATATTATCCGTAACCGTAACCGATTACCTACCTACTGTAAAACTGAAAAAATTGAATCCTAAATTTAATATCCGTAACCGAAATTATCCGAACCAAACGGATAATCCGAAATATTTTAATATCCATACCTGTCCAATTTCGTATTGTACACTAAATTTAATGTTACTTAGTTTTAGTTCACAATGTTCAGCCTAGATGGCGCTGTCACTTTACTCCACTTTTCTGCATCGCGCTATAGAAAAGTTTTTTGAAATCTATAAGTGTTTTGAAATATTTTTTGTTAGTGTGTGGGACTATGTTCGCAAATACAAGTTATATACCAAGTGAGTGTAGTTTAAATGTTTAATACCCATATCCGAAATTTTATATCCACTTCATCCCTGATAAATAGCGATGGAATCTTGAATCAGGGCCCTGGGCGGCGATTCTCAGGCCTCGAACATAGTTCCGAATATAAGTATATCCCGCTCGCACGCGCGGTAAATCTCGCTTGCATGAGCGGGACAGACCGATAGTAAAAACTAAGTTCGAGGCCTGAGAATTGCCGCCCTGTTCCTTAGCATTCGATTCCTCTACAGTTTTGTCTACGTAGGTAAGATACTTTAAAATGTAATGGGCACTCGAGGTCGGGCGCTACTTATATACATACTTAGGTATATACCTAAGTAGCGAATGTACGGGCCTAGCACTGAGAGCATTGTTTTAGTAATGAATAGAAATTGTTCGGAGACTTCACAGGTTTTACGGCCAGATTGGATTTAGCTTGATATTTTTAAGGTCGGAATAAGTTTGATAAAAAACGGAATATATCGAATATTTAATAAACTCTTTACAAACAAATTGATGATTTATTTAATCAAATATCATATTTTAAGTTATTGTTTAACATTACTTGATATGTGATGGTTCAGAGCTTCGCTCTCGACCTGGAGGTCGTGGGTTCGATTCCCGCGTGGGAACAATAAAAAATATATTTTTAAGTTTGGTTAGGACAATGCAGGTTGATCGCTTAATTGTCTGACAATAAAGTTGATATGGATCAACTGCGTCGGATGGGCAGGTAAAATGTCAGTCCTGCGACTTATCGTTTCAGTTATCCTTGCCACTGGGCTACGAAAGTAAAGGAAGAGAGAGTGCTTCTGTGTATTGCGCACACACTTGAGCACTATAAAATAACTCCTTCGTAGCTGGCCTTGTTTCAATGAAACCGGTCACCGTCACTGAAATGGGAAGCATTATTATACTGAAGTTGTAGACACCTAATTAAACTCCAAAATCGTATTTCTTAACTGTCGACCATCATATTACAATCGATTGCGTCTTTTAATTGTGATGTTCCAATAAAAGCATATTGATCAATATTTTATAGGTATAGTAAAATAGAGATGAATGTACAAGCTGTAAAATAATTATACCCAGTATACGACCTCGCGATATACAAACCCAAACTCATAAAGTATTATCACTCATATGACAGCCTGTATAGGTGACAAAAATGACGCTTCTACTGCACCAATCTGAATCGAGCCTCACAGCGAAATATATAACGCTAGGTTGGCGCGTTCCAATATTAATTGACAAACAATCAAAATTAAAACGTGAATTTTAAAATTAACTGAAAAATGTATGAGCGGCGGAGAATGTTGTACGAAATATTTATTATTATACCAACAATGGAGTATCCGAAGTAATGGCCGACACGAGAACAATGTAAGAATCTCTGTAATAAAGTTTCCTCTTCAATGTATCAATTTTCCGCCGTAATATTTATTTTTAAAGGGATTTTCAACACAAGCTGACGATGGTAATCCCATCGTACCGTAATCTTATAACACTAAACAAAAATACTCATACTATACATTAAAATTAAAAGGATAAAGCATTTAAATAAATAAAATAAAACAAATAAACAGCAGAACTAAGTTCGGCTATAACTCTTTGCTAACCTAAGTTTAGTTAACTTACATGCAACTGAAATTTATTAACTAACTAGCTGATCCGTGCCCACTTCGTTGAGCATGGAAACCTTCCCGGGACTTCCACGAATATTTCAAGACCAAAAATAGCCGAATCAGTTCAGCTTATCTCGAGTTTAACGAGACTAACGAACAGCAATTGATTTTTATATAGCCTATTGTAGTGTGTGTGTATCACCTCCCTTTATATTGTGTAATTGATTACTCGTATAAGTTAGTTATTAAACGACAGTCGGACCAAATACATCTTTTAATTAGTCTCCCAAGCCTGCACATTGCATGGCGACCCTGCCAGTGCTGCCTCGTGGCGGCGCTGCGCAGATGGGACAGAAAAGTTAAGTTAAAGTAAAAGTGATTAAAAATTGGACATTAAAATAATGGGAAGAATAAATAGCAGTGACAATATGTACTTTGACTATTAAATATTATGAAAATGAACTAATTAAGTGAATATTATCCAGTAGAGAGAGACTAAAAAATTAATTCGTGTAGATTAAAATAAATATATTAATAAATAAAAAATAGTGTAGAGACAAATACAAATCTGTTACAAAAATAAATTAACAATATTAGTGAAAAATAAACAACAATATTAGTGGCGCTGATGAGCTGCAGGAAGCTGAGAGTTGTTGAAATGAAATAACTGGAGATGATGAGCAGGCAGCCGGGAGATGTAGGAGTCAGATGAGTGGATATGGAGAGCAGGCAGCCGGGAGATGTAGGAGTCAGATGAGTGGAAATCTAGAGCAGGCAGCTGGGAGATGCTCGAGTCGGAAGTGGATGCAGCCGGGATATCAGCGACCAAGGATAGAAAAAGACGTTTCGTAACATAAAATTTTCATAAATTGTATTATTTTTTCTGAGTCTATATATTTTTTAAAATTATTTATAGCATGTGTAATTTATAATTTCTTTTCCAATTTTATCCTGTTTGTAATCTGTGTGTAAAATCTATATTTCGAGTTAAGAGATTTTATAGTATTTTTTGTAATAAAATGGCTAAGGCCAAGGTATTTTTTTTAATGGTTTAAATGAAAGAAAAAGTTATTAATTTTATAAATAATTAATATAAATGGGTGTTGACGATTCATTTTAAATAATATAATAATTACTACTATATATATTGCTTGTGTACGAAAAATAAGTTTAACTCAAGTTATTAAAAAAAATGATGTAGGATAATTTATGTCCATTATTTTTGGTATATGGAAAAAGGAATACATAGTCATATTAATAAGTCATATCTAACGAATTATTGGGTGCAGTTGGTTAAATAGTTAGGTAGCATCACAGGTAAGTTTCCAAGGTAAGCAACGCCTTGCTGGAAAAAGCGTCAAATATCAGCGGTGCCAACGCAGCATTCGCGCAACAAAATGTAAGTAGAAACTGTTGTTAATCAAAGCTAGGGTTGTACAAAAATTATAATTTACAGAATTTTTTTTTTGGTTATAGTAATTTTTAAAACATAATATAACGTGAATATTTTGTTAGTTTGTATGTAACTTAAAGGTAATATATATTTTGGTAATTTCGTTTACATAGTTTAAAGACAGAAGATTTAAGTTAATAATTATATTATCGTTTAAATTTTCATATTGAGTAGTGCAAAATTAAATTAAATTAAGAAGTAGAGACCACCCATGGTCTATGTTATGAGATCATCAATAGTAGGTATCGCATAACATATCATCTCAACTTTTGCTATACCATTTAGGGTGCAAAGTAAAACATTAGCAATACGATGCAAGCAAGCATTTTTAGAATTCCAGTAGTTTACATATTATGCAAAATATTGTGTTGCAATTAGCAACATTAAGTTTCCTTCAAGGACAAAATAATTTTAATAATATGTTAATGTCGCTATGTATTCCAATGCAATCCAATTCGAGTTAAAAGCTAGAAGTAAAAATAAAAATTTTGTTTGAAAGGTTTTTTTGGTAAAAGTAGATAGATAATATAAAAAGGTAGTGGGTATGTAAAATTTGAATTGACATGGTAATGCTCAAAGGAGACATTATATTTCTGAGAAATGTATTAAAAATCTTTTTAACTACATTAATGTAAGTCGATTAGCTACATTTTCTTAGAATAATTAATACTGGATATGACATACATACACGGATTTATGACGTTATATTATTGTGAAGGATTAGGAATGTGATATTTACTTTTGTAACATAGCTAGCTTTATGCTTTAGCAATATGTAGGAATGTAAAGAAAAGCTTACTTTGAAGTAAAGGATATGGGTTTTAGTTTTATAAGAAGGTATTTGATTGAAATAGGATTGTTATTTATAGGTAGATAGGGATGCCTCCATGTTTAGAACGTCTAGTAGCTGTTGGTTTGATCACCCAATAGTTGATGGATATTTTAAATATTGAGTGTGTCAAAATTATGGATTTGGTTATTTTGTTAGGATTTTGGATAGATTTAGGAAGAAAATTCCAAAGTGCATAAATTCAATACAAGCTAAAATGCTATGTATATTGAATAAAAAAATGCTGAATGCATTAATAATAAAATACAGAAAAGGAATCCTTCTTTCGATCATGGTGTAAACGAGTTTTCTCTGTGAGAATAGTTGGAGGTCAAGTAGCCTTAAAAAAATCCTTTGGTATTAATATGGTACAAATATGGTACGAGAAAATATAAATGGTACTAGAGCATGCTCGGCGGGAATAATCCTCCACTTAAACAAAATGGTTGGAGACATTTTTTTTTTTGTTTTTTTTTGTTGGTTAGTCTTAAAATAGGTCCCGTTATATGTTGAATAATAAAATAAAGTATTGTACCAAATAAAGTGCGCACATGAAGTATATGAAAAAAAAGTACCGCAATAATAAAATAAACTTTTAAGAGTCGACTCCCTTTATATTGTGTAATTGATTACTCGTATAAGTTAGTTATTAAACGACAGTCGGACCAAATACATCTTTTAATTAGTCTCCCAAGCCTGCACATTGCACTATGTTACTCAGTGATAATGTAGCTTTCTAATGAAAAAATAATTATTAAAATCGGTCCAGTACTTTTTGAGTTTAGTCGTTACATACAAAAATACAAATCTTTCCCCTTTATAATATTAGTGTAGATTGTTCTCTTAGGTATGTACGCGTTCCGGGTTCATTCATTCAATCTGTGGTTATACCAGTCCGTCTTTTTGTGAGTTATATTTTAAAACTCTTTGATCATACATTTCAAAGGTAATTTGGAAGGTTTAAACCTTACTTAATTCGGGACTGGGATTGTTTCACCAGTCCCTAAATAATATGTATGTGAATTTGTTTGTTGCTTTTTCAAGTGAAGACTACTGGACTGATCATCGTGAAACTTTGTCATATTCTTGAAGGTATTAGAAATAACATAGAATTTATTCGACGCTGGCGTAGCCTTAGGTAAAAGCTAATATTTTCATAAGTGTCTGATAGCTTATTCGGATGTCTTGTCGCTACTCACTCTATACTGAGCAACAGAGAAAACATGCCAGCTGTCTTCAGGAAGTGGTCGACCAACATCAAAAACCTTTAAATTTTATGGTCTCGGAAGTGACTGAGAGACATGCTCTAGTATATCCCAATCCCAGCAAATTTAATTAATTCGGTTAATACCCCAATGGTATTTACCAAATGGAATAAATTTCAAAATTACGTTACTAGTGTACGATTAAAGGGCTTAAGAACATAATTCACAATCTAGTGATGGAAGTTTAATTGAGACAGTAGTCTTAATTAAACTTGCTTCAGAATCCACTTACGAGTATCGAACCTATGCGCTATGTGTATGTATAATAGTTTTAAGTTTTTTAACATTTTGTTTTTTAAAACTGTCACACTATTATTTAATTGTAGAATGTACAGATAAATTGTGTAATATTTTAATATAACAATAATAATATCTATGGACGCTTCACACCACGTCAATCTGGCCCTGTGCTAAGCATCCGAAGAACTAGTGTTACAGATACCAGATAACGGAAATAGGTTTAATAATTTTATATTATTATACACATATTTGAGATTTTTATTTTATTATACACAAATTTAATACACATCCATGACCCAGGAACATTTTGAAAAACTTTTTTTCTGTTCCCTCGGAGGGATTCGAACCCGCGACCTTTCGTTCGAGCACCAACGCGCTCCACCACTGCGGTTTGGAGATCGTCAAATAAAAAATAATCAAGAAATATCCATATTGTACTGCATTATTATAGTATTAGCTGCTGCATTATTAGTAGCAGTATATACATATAGTGATTAAATTATTGTTCTAGTTGCAACTATTTAATCGACTTCCTTTGCACACTCAAAACAATCCGATTCGTAGCTAGATTTTTCCTGAAAGTGTTTTCTTTGTCTCCAACGAAATTCACGTCACATAGAACAATCTGATTCGAACATTGTTGAAATTGAACAAACAATAAACATGTTGTAAAATTAACAAACAATAAAACAAAGAGTAGATACTGCTCAGAAGCGCCCATCGCGAAATTTTCAATCTGTATGCAAATGTAATTTATAAATCGTGAAGATCATAGGAAATGAGATGATATTTATTCAGCGGAATAGTCACTGGCTTTGCTCTGACGTCTACAAATCCCTTATTGAGTATTCATCAACATATTTCTAATTTTCATAAAGATTTTTATGAATTTAAATAATTTTTTGAGTGGGTGATTATTAATAAGACTTTTATTATATCTACATTAATATTATAAAGAGGAAAGATTTGTATTTTTGTATGTAACGACTTAACTCAAAAAGTACTGGACCGATTTTTATAATTCTTTTTTCATTAGAAAGCTACATTACCACTGAGTAACATAAGCTATATTAAAATCAATTGGTGTTCGTAAGTCTCGCTAAAACTCGAGATCAGCTGAACTGATTCGGCTATTTTTGGTCTTGAAATATTCGTGGAAGTCCCGGGAAGGTTTACACGGTTTTCATGTTCAACGAAGTGGGCACAGGTCAGCTAGTTATTAATAAAATACGTTAGAAACGTTGGTGATAAGAATTAAAACGTGTAAAAGTAAAATTCACGTTCAAATATAAAACTAGTCAAACAGCACAATAACATCAGAAATAAAATAATGTGAAGTTATCAAATAGTCCATCAAAATACTTTATGCTCGGTAAAATTACAGCCAACACTGGATTGGCGAAAACAGTAAAATCACTGCTCGTCCAAGGCAACATTTGTACATGCACTTTGCTTTGCGTGACGCACGCCACGACCAACATTCGCTAAAAGGGAGTATATCGTGCAACTCGCCAAGGGAATTTAGATGGTACCACATATAGCATAAAGCGGATTATAGCTTGGAGGGGCAAAAGTAAAGTAAATGGATAGTTTCGCTATCAAGTTACAAGAACATTTCGCAGGTCGTAAGGGTGAGCCGAGGTGGGATTTATAGAACGTGATAAAGCAATCTAATTTGCAATTTAAAAAAATATTCATCAGCACACATGTGCCATGTTTGATATTTACCAGGGATGTTAGGGAGCTCCGTAATCGTAACCGAAACTATCGGATATCCGATATTAAAAAATATCCGTAACCGAATCCGAAATTAAAGTTCTGCTACTGTAAAAATGCTATTTCCGTAACCGTAAGTATCCGAATCAAACGGATAATCCGAAATAATTTAATTTTCATATCCGTATCCGAAATTTCATATCCATTTCATCCCTGATACCTAAACGTAATGACTAATGAAAGTTATTATATTTTTAATAATTATTTTGATTATATTTATAAACCTGTATTAGCATAATGATACGGGCGAAGACACTGGCCTCTGCAATACAGTTGACAATAGCGCCCGGTTTCTGAAAGACTGATCAAATTGATCAAAAATTGATCAAATCAGCTAATCTGAACGCTCATTGGTAAAAACAATGACTGCAAAATAATGTTCGCCAATTAGCGTTCAGATTAGCTGATTTGATCAATTGATCAATTTGATCAGCCTTTCAGAAACCGGGTGCTAGTCTGCAGACCTACTCCCGACACAATCGAGAATAGAATCAGTTCGAACTCAATGGCTTTTAGTATATTATTTGGTGGATTACTTTGAAACTAACCAGGACAAAGAAAATCGTATCATCGTAACTTTTTGTACTCCCGACGATATCGATCGACTGAGAACGTCAATTTATTGGGAAGTTACTCGACACGATCGAATCTGAATCAAAATCGAATCAGTTTGGAGAAGTCAGGGACTTCAATGAATGTATGTAAAAATGTGTGTGTCAATAAAGAATTAGTAAAAAGTTATTTGAATACTTTTTTACTTTATAACCGACTTCCCAAAATCATAACTTTTAACTCGACTTAAAATTGTTATGTTAGTTTCCAGATAACTTTGTCATTCAGGAACCATTTATGTGATTTTCTTTTTGATGGAAAGAAAGAATACCAAGCGTGATACCATATAAGGAAACCAGGATTTAACGATGGCATCCCAGATAACACCATCAATTCCATCCTATACTATGCCTCAAAACAACAGGCTTCTGTATAGTATCTTAGCAAAAACCTTACTTACATAGTTATATTTTCAATGAAATTTATGTATACTTGGCAGTAAATAGTTTTTAAACTTAGTACAAAAGAATTAAAGGCTAGCCCCCGGTTTCCCGAACGCTATTCAAATGAATGATCAACTAACATGGTATTCAAATCAACAACCCATATTGAACGGTGATTGGTGGAACATTATTAGACAGAAAGGAACGGACATATATTTTATAATTACATCACGCTCGCTCGCTGATTCAAATCGTATGTTAACTAATCGGTGTCTTTGGTGAATTAACCTTATCTGTGGAATTTTAACAAATCTTGCAAGTGCGAGCGTGATGTACTTATAAAATATCTGTCTGTTCCTTTCTGTCTGATAATGTTCCACCAATCAGCGTTCAATATGGGTTGTTGATTTGAATGCCATGTTAGTTGATCATAGCGTTCGGGAAACGTGGGTTAGGGCGTGTTTCACCAAGCAATGTTAAAGTTAACGCCATGTTAAAATACCATGCCATTTCATTCATTGACAGAAAATACGAGACGGATAACATGATATTTAACATGGCGTTAACTTTAACATTGCTTGGTGAAACACTCCCTTAGAGTACCAAAAACCTTTAAAAGAATTCACCGCGTCGACACACTTTTCAATACAAACAATATATCCGGCCAAGATAAGATCTTAACGTTCAACCTTCGATACGGCGGATCCCATTCTGCCGCTGATGGACAATTTAAGCAAATTGGATTTACTTAATACAAGTCTAGCGGCGCCCGGTCAATTTGTGTGAAGTGTAGATAGCGTTTAAATCTCGTCTCTATCTCTTGCTAGGGATTGTGAATCAGATAGCTTTTAGCACTCATTTTTAGCACTCGATAAAATACTTTCTAATTCTAATGTTATTGAATGTAGGTTCTTGATGGAAATACATGTTACACAGTAATGATACACAAATTACTTGCACATTTTTCACTTTATTAGTTTTACAGATTTATTAAAATACACGACCGGTTTCGAGTAAGTCATCATCAGGTGTAGGTAGATTTAAAATATATTTTGTAATTTTTTTACACGTATGATATTTTATATTTTTAGATGTTGCCCACGAATGCGTATAGAATACAACAGGAACTATTTTGTTACGTCAAAACTTAGCTTATGTTCTTACCCGTGGTCTCTATGTCTGTGACAAGTTTTACCAAAATCAGTAAATTTATGTGAAGTGTAGATAGCGTTACGGCACAAGAAACAGTCGAGAGACTCTTTCTTCTAAAGCGGATTAGATAGCTTTAAGGACTTGATAGCATAATTTGTTATTTTAAAGGATAATCTGTCTTTATTTTTCTAGTAGAGGTCAGATACTTTTTTGGCCACTCCGAGTTTTTTACGTCGATTCTTCCCGGCGGGTTAGGGTTGAACCGACGATAACCTTTTTTGTTGACTTTCCGAAAAGAGCTTGTGAAGTTTAATTTGGAAATAAAATATTCTTATTTACTTTCGCACCAAGGAAAATCCCGCGCAAACAGTTGAATATTCTTTTCCGTGGTCTACTCTATATCGGTGACTATTTTCATAGCAACCGGTCCTGCATGTGCCTATGTAATGAAAACAAACCAACAAATCTTGCCTCTTTATATTATCTTTTAGAGGTATTGTAAATTAATATTTCCAAATTATAATACGTAACATTTATTTCTTTAGCATATTTATATACTGACAAATGTCGTAACCAAGGCAACCGCCATTGGTGTCACAGATAATATATATCAGTCCTCCGCCACTATTCTTGATTTATACCTGGCGCAGGTAAGAGCTGCTCCAAGTGTCGACGGTAGACTGTACCAGCATCTGTTCGGACTTCATAATGTAGGCGACCCAGGCGACGTAAAATAATCCCGAATTCCCACCTCTGGTTTCCGTAGGATCGAGCTTGGATCCGGTCGCCTGGCGCAAAATCCTTAGTAGCAGGTAAGTCAACGCTAGTCCTTGGAGTAGCCAATGGTGGTTTCCGAAACATCGCGTGTAGCGACGTTCTTACGTCACGACCAAACATCAATTGGTACGGGCTTTGGACATCGGTGTTGGGGGAGCGTCTCAGTCGAGTCTTGACTATTATTAATTTAGTACTGAGGTCACCTTCCTCCCCCTCCATCGCACGTATTGCCTTTTTTATTGTCTGTACGTAGCGTTCTGCTTGCCCGTTTGTAGCTGGGTGGTAAGGTGCCGATGTTTTATGTGCTACTCCGCATTTGTTCAGGAAGCTGGTAAATTGTTGTGAGACAAATTGACGTCCATTATCGGATACGAGTGTATATGGTATTCCAAATGTGGAGAATAATTCCTTGAGCTTGCTGATACACCAGGAGCTAGTTGTATTCTTGGTAGGGAAAATTTCAACCCATTTTGTATATGCATCAACAATTATAAAGAGCTGTTGTCCATGGATTGGTCCGGCAAAATCAATATGCAGTCTTTGCCAAGGTTCCGTCGGTTGCTCCCAGTGGTGTATCGGTGCCTTTGATGGTTCATTTTGTTGTAAACGGCACGCTCTACAGGATTTAACCTTCTCTTCGATATCTCTATCGATGTTCTTCCAGTACACGTAACTGCGGGCTAAAGCTTTCATTTTAACCATACCGCTGTGTCCAGCGTGGAGTTCGTCAAGTACCTGCTCATGTAAGTTTCGTGGTATAACAACTCTAGTACCTTTTAGAATGCAGTCGTCCTGTAGTGTAAATTCATTGTCGTTGTAACCTATTAAGCGTAATGATCTGCCATTTTGTAGAGCTTCTCTCAGGGTGTTTAATTCGTCGTCTTTTCTGGTTTCTTTGACTATGACTTCAGGGCTTATTTCTAGTATGTTAATTTGAGCGCGTTGAAAAGTGCAGTGTTGGTCTTCATAGGTTTCATTTACTGTTTCTACCGGGAATCTTGAAAGGTAGTCTGCGTTACAGTGTTTTGACGCGGCTCTGTATTCTACGTCATAGTCGAATCCTGACAGAAAATGTGCATAGTGGAAGAGTCGCATAGTACTTAATGCTGGAAGTGTCTGATGAGGATGAAAAATGGAGGTAAGTGGTTTATGGTCTGTCAGTAGGGTAAATTTCCGTCCGTAACAATACGGAAAAAATTTCTTGATACCCCAATAGATAGCTGTGGCTTCTTTATCTATTTGGCTGTAGTTCTTTTCACTCGTGGCTAAGGTTCTCGAAGCGAATGCTATAGGTCTTTCTGAACCATCTGGAAGTCTGTGGGAAAGTACTGCACCTAGTCCTGTAGGTGAGGCGTCGGTGGCTATTATTAATTGCTTATTTGGGTCGAAATGAGTAAGAACTCGGTCGCTCGCGATTTCTCTCTTTATATCTGAAGAAATGATAACAAGGGTGAAATATGTGAAGTAACTATTTATTTTAAATTTTAATACTAGAAGACAATGTATGACAGTTCACAATTATATGGACGAGAGACGCCATTTTGTCAGTGACAATATAATGTGAGCATCGTAGTGATTGCTATGATAAAGCTTCAGGCGTCCATATTTTCAACAGCCTCTCCTGGACGCAGACGCTTTAGCACTAGACCCATTGACGAGGTGAAATTTTCATGCTTCGGTCGATGGAGCCCTTTCGTCAAAATGTCGGCGACCATGTCTTCAGTGCGCTTATATTGAATCGCGATTTGTTTAGCAGCAATTTTCTCGCGTACGAAGTGGTAACGGATGTCAATATGTTTACTGCGTGCGTGGTAGACTGCATTGCCTGAAAGACTAATCGCACTTTGATTATCACAATAAAGGGTTATAGGAATACCTTTCAATTCAGGTTGAAATTCGTCTGCCAGCTGTTTTAACCAAAGAGCTTCTTGAATGGCTGATGCTAACGCCATATATTCAGCTTCACTGGTAGAAAGAGCGATAGTCTGCTGTTTCTTAGAGTTCCAGCTTATTGCGGCACCCTGAAATAGAAATATGTAGCCAGTGCAGGATCTTCTATCCTCAATATCACTACCCCAGTCTGAATCACAATAGCCTGATATCTTTCCATCAACACTCTTCTTGTAAATCAGTTTCATATCTGTTGTAGCTTTCAAATACCTCAGAACTCGCTTCAAAGCCACCCAATGTTCATTTGTAGGTTGATTATTATATCTACTCAGCGAATTGACCATATAGGTAATATCTGGTCGAGTCCCTTGTGACAAGTACAACAAGCAACCAACTATCTCTTGATAGGGAACATTATTTAAAATTTCTTTTTTACTTTCATTTTTTTTTAGTTTAGCACTAGCATCAGCTGGTGTCCACATTGGTTTACAATTGTTCATTCCAAATCGTGAAAGTATTCTATCTATATAAATAGATTGATCAATAGAAATTTGATTTTCCTGTTGTGAAATTCTGAAGCCGATGCAATGTTTGGCTGCTCCTAAATCCTTCATAAAGAATTTTTCTTTTAGTTTATTTTTAATAGTATGTGCAGTTTCCTCATTGTTAAAAAAACATAATATGTCATCTACATACACTGTTATAAAAAACATATTATTTTCATTTATGACACTATAATAAACACATGGATCTATGTTTGAACGTGTCATTCCTATTTCTAACAGAGCAGTATTCAATTTTTTATTCCATTGCCTGCTAGCCTGTTTTAATCCGTATATTGATTTGTTTAATCTACATACTTTATTTTCATCTTCATAGCCAGGTGGTAGGGTCATGTAAATTTCCTCATCAATTTCTCCCTGTAGGAATGCTGTGACAGCGTCCATCTGGTGTATTTTAAGTCCATATTTGGCAGCTAGACCAATCAGGTATCTAATGGATGTATAGCGAACCACTGGAGCATATACTTCATTGTAATCAATGCCCTTAACTTGTTTGTATCCTTTAATCACTAACCTAGCCTTATAACGTGTAATACATCCATTGCCATCCATCTTAGCTTTAAAAACCCATTTGCTGGGAATCACTGATTTGCCTTCCGGTAAGTTTACTAATGTCCATGTATTATTTTTTATCAATGACTGATATTCTTCTTCCATAGCTCTCATCCATTCATTTGACTTTTCACTGTTTAGAGCTTCTTCACGGCTTTGTGGATCACTGTTCAGTAAGTTCATTGTTGACTCAGCATTTTGACATATCAGTGATGAGGGACTTTGGCAGGCATCATTCTCGATGGCTCTCATTCTCTGCTGCCGCGGTCTCAGAGTTATATTAGATATTGCTGGAGAGTCAAATGTTTCATCGGGTAAGTATGTCTCATCATTAATATCTACAAATTGATCAGAATCATCTGATATAGGAAAAGCTTCAGGTGTATGCGTTTCTTGACTTTCATTTATCTCATTATTAATATTTCTTTCCACAGATTCCTCGGTTTTATCACTCAGAGGTAAGTAAATGATTTTCTCCTCTAATACTTCTTTACAATTTTCTGTTGTATTCTTATGTATGTTTTCTACTATTTCTAGTTTACTAATTTCTTTTTCTTTTTCAGGTACTTCATCAACTTTATTTCTTTCAATTGAAGCTTCTAGGAATACTACATCCCTACTTATAAATCCTTTTTTTGTTTCAGGGTCTATGAACCTGTAACCTTTTGTAGTATTGCTGTATCCAACAAAAATTAGTTTACGTGACTTCACATCTAACTTACTTCTGTGTTCTTTAGGAAATAGCACCATTGCCGGACATCCAAATATCTTCATGTGGCTCAGGTTTGGTTTCTTCCCAGTCCATACTTCATAGGGCGTGACATCAAACAGGCTGCAAGTGGGAGATCGATTTATAATATAAGCAGCTGTAGCCACAGCTTCTGCCCAGTATGTGACCTGCAATTTGGCATTTAAAATCATGCATTTAGCGCGCTCTATTAATGTTCTGTTCATTCGTTCACTGAGACCATTCTGCTGAGGTGTGTATGGATTAGATGTCTGGTGCAGTATTCCATGTGTCTTTAAGTAGGTATCAAATTTATTATTTAAGTATTCGGTTCCATTATCACTTCTTAGAATTTTTATTTTTGTAGTTAACTCATTTTCTACTCTATTTTTAAATTCCATGAATTTTTCTAAGACTTCGCTTTTATTCTTAATAAAATATACATGTACTTTTCGAGAAAAATCATCAATGAAGGTTACAAAATACCTTGCCCCTCCTATAGAAGTATGCTGCATTAGACCACATACATCACTGTGGATAAGCTCTAGCAAACTGGTTGCCCGGGAGCCTCCAGTGGAAAACGGTTTTCTCGTCTGCTTTCCTGCAAGGCAGGTTACACAAATGGAATTTTCTGTCCTTCGCGACAGTTTAACACCTTCTGTACAGTTCGGTATTTTACTAAGATCACCAAAATTTAAGTGGCCCATCCTTTGGTGCCACAGAAAAGTATCATCATCTGTCTTGGTCATCATGGCTTGCATGTCTTGATTTTTACAAGTATTCAACAAATATGTCTCATTTATTAATGTAGCTTTAGCAACTAACTTGTTATTCTGATTAAATATTTGACAACCATATTCATTAAATGTTATTTTACATCCACTTTTAATTATTTTGCTGACTGACAACAAATTTGTTTTCAATTCTGGTACATATAAAACATTCCTCACCTGAATCAATTCAGTGCTGCCATTGTTTGTTGTCACATTGATTGATGCATTACCGCAGCATGCGACTTTTAATTCCTTGTTGTTAGCAATTCTTATGCTTGATACGGATGAAGGAATTATATCAGTGAGCCAGTCCCGGTGCATAGTCATGTGCATAGATGCTCCTGAGTCTACATGCCATGAATTAAAATCATTTGCTGTGAATGCTGAAAAAGCTGCAACATAACCTGTATTTTTAATTGATTTTTCATTATTACTTGTCTTTTTATGCCAACAATTTTTACTGAGATGTCCATGCTTATTACAATTAAAACATCTTGGGCCTTTTGCATTTTTTAATTGATAAATTTTGGACTTTTTTGTGTTTGTATAAAGTGCGGTAGTGTCTGATGTTTTCACTTCCTGTAATAACTTATTTTTTACTAAATCAGCACTAATCTTCATACCAGAACTTTCTAACCCCATAATCATGGGTTTGTACATTTCTGGCAACCCTGCCAGCATTAATGTGCCCAACCACTCATCATCCACATTGAATTTTATATTCCTCAATTTGTGAGCGGCTGTCATTATCTTATTTACATAGTCTTCAACTGACAAACTATTTTCCAAATTTGTATTAATTAGTTCTTTTAACAAGCCAACTTTCCTAGTCAGTCCACTATCTTCAAACGCCCTCGCCAAGTTGTCCCATACCTGTTTCGCACTTTCAGCTTCTTGTATATGTACATATAAGACCGGATCGACTAATAATATTAACTTTGACTTAGCTTTGATGTCTAGTTTTACTGCTGCATTGTCATTGACATGTGGTTTTTCCAAAATGCAACTGTATAAATCCTCATGTTCTAAGTATGCTTTGACAGCAAAACTCCAACTTGCCCAATTATCACGACCCGTTAATTTTCCAATGGACATAATTGAATTACTTCCAGACATATTTATATAGCTTTCAATAATGTACTTAAATAGCTGAAAGGTAGAAATCACTCCCGAACGCGGTATGCTAAGATTGAGGTTAAGTTACTCGCGATTTTACTTTACGATTTACTTGTTAAATACTTTTCAAAACACTGAGATAACATTACACGGTAGGCATGGGGCGGCCCATAACCTGAAGAAATGATAACAAGGGTGAAATATGTGAAGTAACTATTTATTTTAAATTTTAATACTAGAAGACAATGTATGACAGTTCACAATTATATGGACGAGAGACGCCATTTTGTCAGTGACAATATAATGTGAGCATCGTAGTGATTGCTATGATAAAGCTTCAGGCGTCCATATTTTCAACAATATCCTTAAAACTATTCTCGCATTTTGAAGTCCACAGAAATTTATTTTCTTTCCTTAATAATTCATTTAATGGGCTTGTGATTGTTGCCAAGTTTCGAATGAATTTATTGTAATAATTAGCCATTCCGAGAAAGGTTCGAAGTTCGTTAATGTTTTCAGGTCTTTTTGTGTTTAATATCGCTTTTATTTTGTCTTCATTCTTGTGTAAGCCGTCCTTGTCTATCGTGTGTCCTAAGTAATTGATACTATTTTTGAAAAATTGGCATTTATCTCTATTTACTCGTAGATTATTCTTTTGCAGTTTTTGTAAGACTTGGTTTAGTCGTATCATGAGTTGATCTTCCGTAGATCCTTGTATAATAATATCGTCGAAGAAGCACTTAACGCCATCTAGTCCCTGGAGTAGTTGATCCATGAATTTTTGCCATAGGCTAGGGGCGACTTTAACCCCGAACATTAAGCGATTTACCTTGTAAGTCCCTTTGTGTGTACTCAAGGTTTGCAGGACTGCGCTTTCATCGTCCATTACCATATTCAGGTAGGCTTGGGTAATGTCTAAGGTACAAAAGTATTTACCTCCGTTCATTTCAGCAAATATATCTTCGATAATAGGGATGGGGTATTGTTCGTCTTTTATAACCTTGTTTAATGTTACCTTGTAGTCGGCACATAAACGGATACTACCGTTCGGTTTCACGATGGGGACAATGGGTGTGCCCCAATCCGAATGGTCGACTTTTGTGATAACTCCTTCTTCACTAAGTCGATCTATTTCTTTATCAACCTTTTCCTTCAGGGCATAAGGAATTCGCCGTGGTTTAATAAAAATAGGTTGAGCATTGTCTTTCAGGCTTAGATGAGCTTGATAGTTAGGTATTTTTCCTAAATTGGTTTTAAATACAGTGTTTGAATATTCTTCAAGTAGTTTCTCTAATTTAGGAGTAGAAATATCTAAAACTCGTATGTCAGCTAATTTAATTTTGATTTCTCTCATCCAACTTCTGCCAAATATTGGATCTACATCTTGGTCAATAATGTATAATTTTCCGTTAAAATTTTGATTTTTGTAGGTGCATTTGACATATGTCATTCCTGCGGGTTTAAATACTTCCCCTGTGTAGGTTTTAAACCTCATGTCTGTTTTGAAAATTTTTGTTTTAATTTTTAATTCTTTGAAGAGCTTGTATGATATGGAAGACAATGTAGCTCCTGTGTCGAATTCCATATTAACTAGTTTGTTTTCTATTTCAATTGGAATCATGTATTTTTCCGAGATTTCATTTTTGATAAGGTGTATGTCACACCGGCTGTCTTCGCTACTTATGTCCTCATCTAATCGATTCGTTTGTGGATTTCTGTGAAGGCAAACGCGTGCTAAATGACCAGTTTTTTTGCATTTTGAGCAAATTGAGTTTTTGGCACCGCATTCGTTAGTGTGGTGATCATCTTTTCCGCACCGATAGCATTTTCCTCTTAGGTCTTTAATTGTTATAGCTGATCTGTGCTGATTTTTACTATATTCCGTAGATGTGGGTGGCCGATTGTATCTTGATTGTTTACTAGTATGTGCTATAACGTTTGTATCGATTGATTTAATTAAGTCCTGTGACATTTTACTGTTCTCTTGTTTTCCCATTTCCATAGCTGAGGCAATCTGAATCAGCCTTGCAAACAGTGGAGTGTCTCTTTCTTGTAAGATTTTTGTTCTTATGTCAGTATCTCTTAAACCTCGAATAAACTGAAGTGATAGGAAGCTTTCTAATGTTGATTTCTTGCAGTTATGACATTTAAATTCACAATGTAGTGACAATTTCTTTAATTCTGCAGCGTATATGGCAATAGTTTCGTTTTCTTGCTGTTGTCGGGAAATGAATCTATGTTGTAACGCCCATGTACTGGGTTTTGGATCTATGTATTCGTCTAAAAGGTCTGTCAATTCTTTGAAGTTCATGTTGATCGGTTCTTCAGGGGAACAAAGATCGTAGAGTTTTTCATGAAGTGTCGGTGGTAATGCCGAAAGTAATGTGTATACTTCAATTTTAGGATCCGTAATGTTGTTTAACAGAAAATATACGGTTAACCGCTGTACAAAATTTTTAAAGGTTTCGTTTTCTTGAAAGGGTTGGAAATTAATTTTATGTCTGGATTCTTTCTGAATGTTAGTCCTTAGTTGTGAACTTGAAATTAAATTTTGTGTTGATGCAAACTGACTATCGTGGTCAGACTTATCTAACAATTTTGTTTTTAATATTGTAAATTTCTCCTCAATATCGTACCTCGTTTCCATTTCATTTTCCAACTCTTCATCAGGGGTTTCAAATTCTATTTTCTGTTGCAATTCTCGAAATGATTGTAGGTTTTCTTGGAGACATTGAAGTCTCGTTTGAGTTTCTGTATGTGATAGAATTTCATGTGTATTTATGAAGCTTTCTAATCTTGTAAGTTGGGCGCGTAATGAGGCGCGGGCTTTCTTCCATTTCTTATATTCTCCAGTCGACATCGTCGCCAGATATTGTAAATTAATATTTCCAAATTATAATACGTAACATTTATTTCTTTAGCATATTTATATACTGACAAATGTCGCAACCAAGGCAACCGCCATTGGTGTCACAGATAATATATATCAGTAGATATGGGTCAGAATGAACATACGGACATTTATATGGAACATTAGCTACTCTATCAGACAAATCTACGAAGGTTTGAGCCTGATTCCGATCAGGCAACATTTGCACAACACATAGTTGATATCAATTGGTAACATTATTACAAAAAACGCCCCAGTTTTTACTCGAATTCACAAATAGATTTAAATGAAGCAAAAATATATAACGATAATGCGCCCTTATTTCCATAGGTAATACTCGATACCCGCATTACTTTTCCGGGACAATCTTCGGGATACATTATTCAAATTTTAGGTAACAAATCCCGAGGGACTCCGATAATTCCATCGGGACGTCCTGCCCTTGTCCCGTCTTGGGAATTTTATTCATTAATTCATGAAAGCAAAGTTTAAGACGAACTCTGGATTATAATTAATTATTCACAAGTTATAATTGTTCATTCCTACGTTCGAGAACTAGTCGGAGAAAGAATGAAGAATTTACTATCGGGGCATCTAAGTCATAAGCAGAGTGTTGTCATCATTTGGATTAACCCCCGACGAAAATAGATAAGTTTGATATTTATTTATTTAGGTAACAGGTTTTTAAATTTTATAACAATAACTAGACCTAAAGTACCATTAACTTACAATGTATTATATAGGTATTAACATTCAGTTCAAAAATTTCAAAATTTACAGAAAATTTAAGAATTTAAAAATTTTGATATGTCTGTATGACTATGACTGTGTGTGTGGTATAGCTAGCAAACGGGTGAACCTATTTTGATCTAGTTTTTTCTATATCATCTCTTTACTCACTGCTTGGTTTAAAAAAATGTTTAATATATTATTAGTTATTATTATAACTAAAAATATATTTTTAGTTATTATTATAACTAAAAATATATTAAACATGCAGTCCCTGATAGATGACTATATTACCTACAAAAATGTCAATGATGTATGTTAGATATTATTATTAATTACTTATTATATAATATACTATTATACACTCGCAACATCATTCACGAACGCACAAAGACTACGGAACAGATGTAATTATTTGGTATAATACCATACATATTGTTACTACCATACCTTTTCAGCTTATGTTACGCATTGTCCCGAATAGTGCAGCTTTCCCCTAGGACATGTTTAGCGTGAGAACAAATTATGACAATGTTCAACCTCCTTATGAATTCATTCTAATATACATATAGCTGACGGTCAACGACTTTCAATAATTAAAATTAATTTGCAGCGCAAAGATGTTTATTATGCTTTAGTGGCTAGTTTACTTAAATAATAATAACCATTAGTGAAAATGAAAATGAAAATGAAAAATTTATTTATTTATTTATTAGATACACCAACAAGGAACAAACATCATTAAAAGCTAAAATTACATTAAAACATTGTTTATAACTAAATGTTGCCTTAATTATAGGTGTAATTCAGCATAAAATATCTATGAAGTACTTAAACTTATTAAATAATTACGGAAAATTAACTATGTTATTATAATAATGTTATAAAGATATTTTTACGAAAATATTTTAGATACAAATTTTACAAACTTTTATGAGTAGTGGGCAACAAAGGCTAATATAACAAAAAAGGATATTTAAACTAAATAATATTTGTTGATTTGTGCTTTTAACATTTTTATGAATTTGTGAGTATTGGAGAATATACAAACATCGTTCTTATTTGACAAATTATTATATAACTTGCATATTATATTAACCGGTGCAAAGTGCCCCAGGTTCGTCTTAGCAAATTTAATGTGAAATGGCTGGTAACATTTTTTTCTGGGTATTCTATTTGGTACTCTAATTGAAACTCTACATATTTTATTTCCAAATAGGTTAGTTACTAACACTTTTAGAATTGTCCTACATGTTGACCTACCACCGGTTCGGGGACTAACCCGGCGAGAAGAACCGGCGTAAGAAACGGACTCGAAATCGTATCCCTTGTATTCCGTGACTTCGTAGTACGACTTAAAGTCACGGAATACAAGGTGTAAAATAAATGAGTGATTATACTTAAGGGTGTGTATGTGCTTCCTATATTGAGTGTACTGTGAAAGTACCAGCGCCGAAAGCCTTACTTTTCACTTTCATGTTTATATGAAAAATGCCCCATCATAAATTTTCCCATAGATGAATTTTAAAAAAGTACCTCTTTCAGCGCTGGTACTTTCACAGTAACCTCTATATACGGGACCAATACACACCCTAAAGTATTATCACTCAGAGTTTCTTACGCTGGTTCTTCTCGGCGATCTAGGGTTGAACCTGTGGCCTTATCGTTGACTTTCCGAAAATAGCTTGTTAAGATTCATATGGAAATAAAATATTTTGATTTGATTTGACTCACTAATATTACAGCCTGTATGGATTTACAATAAACAGCGTGCTATATTTCAATTAAAACCACCATATTTTCCCGAGTATTTCCGTAAGATATGCTCCCCATCCATCCCCCGGCGCGGCAGGTAGAGCAGGTAGACCGCGCGTGGAATCCCTAACACCGCCCCGGTTCCTCGCATGATTTATTCTAGCCTACAATGTATTTCCAGGTATATATTTCTCCGTTGAAAAATGCCTGGAGCGTTATTTACTCACTGGGGGCCATTCGTTTATTACGTAAGACGATTTTTACGAGATTTTAAACTCCTAAATTATAAAACAACAAGAGTGGTCTAAATATGACAAGAACAAGACATGGGAGACTATGACGGTGGGTCTCCTATAATTGACGACCTCTGTAGCGCAGTAGCGCGTTGGTGCTCGTGCGAGAGGTTGCGGGTTCGAATCCCACCGAGGAAACAAAAATTTATCAATGTTCCTGGGTCATGAATGTGTATTAATATGTGAAAAGTATAAAAACATTGAATCTATTTCCGTTGCCTGGTATCTATAACACAAGTTCTTCGGATATTTAGTACGGGACCTGATTAACGTGGTGGGAAGCGTCCATAGCTATTATTATTATTGGTAAAAAATTAATTACACGTATATACAGGGTGAACAAAACGGTTAACCGAAACTATACTGTTATTAGTAACTCCATACAAAGGTGCAATAATGCGGATTCAGTTACCATCAAGATCAACTCTTTCAGCATTTTTGCCATCGCTTGTCTTCGAATTTCTACCAATTCCTAGAGAAATCCACGAATTTCAAAAAAAAACTTAACAAGGTATTCTCGGAAAGTCAACACAAAAGCTACCACCGGTTCAACCCTAACCCTAAGTCGACAAGAACCAGCCATGACCCCCAGGCCTTACTCTCCAAACTGATTTGATTGTGATTCAGATTCTATCGTGCCGCGTACTCCCGAATAAATTGATGTTTGTTTATTTTGATTGATATGGTCGGGAGTACAAAAAGTTATGATCGAACGATTTTCTCTATCCTGGTAAGTTTTAAAGTAATCTACCAAATAAAATACCAAAAACAGCTGATATCGAGCTGATTCGATTCCCGATTGTATCGGGAGTAGGCTTGCTGAGCATTAAAAAACTTTTTGACTTTAAACTGCTTTCACGGCCGGATTCAAACCCGCCACCCTAACTAACGCTAGTCTCAGCCACAGAAGCATAATAATAATATCTGTAGATGCTTCACACCACGTCAATCTGGCCCTGTTCTAAGTATCCGAAGAACTTGTGTTACAGGTACCGGACAACGGAAATATATATTTAATACTTTTATACTATACACATATTATTTAAGATTTTTATTATATTAATACACATCCATGACCCAGGAACATTGATAACTTTTTGTTACTTCGTCGGGATTCGAACCCAACCTCACGGTCGAGCACCACTGCGCTACGGAGGTCGTCAATAATAAAGAAGCATACAATATGACCTCTATTTCCTTACTATTAACAGGTAAATCCGATACCAACTCTTACCCGTGATTGAGTGCGACAGGCATTCGGGTATTCACCGGTAGTGGGACTCTTATGGGACCTGTTTACGGCCGTTTTACTGCTAACCGAAAGATCTCAGAACCAAATTCAACAGTCGTCTCTTTGTAAGGAGTTATGTTGGTAATAAAATGTTTTAAACATACTTTACCTTGCCAATGTTATTTAGAACGGATTTATTTGGAATTTTCAGCATGTTGTGATACGTAAAAACTGTTAATTCAATTAAAACTTTTTACCTTGCGCACTAACTACTCATCTTCAATGAGTCTCCAAGATATAGGTTTCCGTCTAATTTGAGGACAGTTACAATATAATGGCGTACAGTCACGCACAAAAAAACTGTACTAATTCTATATTTAGTCAGTTATTACCAATATAAGACTAATATATCTAGCGGTAAACCCAACTTGTTGATACTTTAACCCCATTTGATGCTTTACTTAGGGCCGGTTTCTGAAACGCTGTTCAAGTGTATGATCATCTTACAAGGTATATTGAACGCTGATTGGTGGTGTTAGAAAAATTGTAGGCAGCACTAGGACGTTCAAAGAGAAAGGGTGGGACAGATATTAATAACTTCACGCTCGCACTTACAAGGCTAGTTAAATACCAGAGATAAGGTTGATTCAAATCATATGTCAAGTAATCAGTGACTTTGGTGATATTATCTGTGGAATATTAACAAATCTCGCAAGTGCGAGCTTGATTTAATTATATAATAGCTGTCCCCTTCTTTCTCACTGATAAACGTACAGCGCTCAATGTAGGTTGTTAATTTGAATGCCTTTTTAATTAGTTGATCAAACAATTCAACAGCGTTTCAGAAACCGGTCGTTTAGCCCATACCTTTTAAAGAAACTTATTCTAATTCCTAACAGCTTAGGGATTATCTTAAAGACAAGCCTGCCCCATTGGTATCTGAAATTGTATTTACAGAAATAAATAATCTTTATTACTTTATCAAACTCCGAACCACCAAACAAGCCTATTTGACAAACGACTCAAACCAGCCTGCTTGATTAAAATAAAACAGTTTTTTTGCAACATAACGTCTTATAAATTCTACAGGATTTTATTACGAAATCTAGTAGAACTTTTCGAAATAGATTTCAAAGTAAAATCCCGTTGCGACAAAAGTTTGTCGAGTTATTACTCGCAGTCGGCAGTCGAGGTTAGCGGCTTTGGCGAGATCAACGCGCCACTTCTATAGAATAATTCGATTTTTGTAGCGAAATATCGAAAATAGTACCCGTATATTTTCAGGCATGAGAATTGTGACTTTTTCATTGTATAATAATTTTAGAATATTAACAAATAATATATTCCGATCCTAAAATAAAAAAATAATATACCAATATACCTATTATAGACAATATAAATGTATACAAGAAGGAAACAAAATCTATTGCCTAATTCTTTAAAAAACGCTTCTTAATAATTAATTTTAAAACGTAAAAATAAAGATTGAAATATATGGATTATACTTATTTTAATATTTTCCTGTGATCAAAATTATGAATATAAGGAAAAAAATGAAAGTATGTAACATACCTATGTAAGTAATGTTGTTGTTGTTGTTGTCTGTCAAATATGTAGTAGTAGTCTTAAGTAGAGGTTGCTATCGCAAAGACCTTGGTCTTTGAGATTGTTTTATTAATAAGGGCCCAAGACCTATAAAATATTTGCCCGAACATCGATACTTGCAAAGTTGACGAGAAAAAGCGGCAGAACATAACATACGCGTGAACAGATTTTTATCACGTCAACATTTGTGTCCTACATACGATAAGAGACGGGTGACACCGATAGGTCTGACGTGTCTCTCTGTGTGTGTGTGTTTGTCTGTGGCATCGTGGCTCCTAAACGGATGAATCGATTTATATCTAGTTACGTTAGTTTGAAATATGACGAAATAGTATAGTTAAGAAGACTCTCTAGTGTTCGTAGCTTCATCGCCATTTCACGCACTGCTTGACTATTCACCTTGAGTAGTCAAGCAGTGTATTTAATATTAATAATAATATCTATGGACGCTTTACTCCACGTCAATCTGGCCCTGTGCTGAGTATCCGAAACACTTGTGTTACAGGTACCAGACAACGGAAATATATTTAATACTTTTGTACTATATACATATTTAAGATTTTCTATTATATTATATACACAAATTTAATACACATCCATGATCCAGGAACATTGAAAACTTATTGTTCTCCCAGCGGGATTCGAGCCCGCGACCACCAAGCAACAACGCGCTCAACCACTGCGCTACGGAGATCGTCTTTTCGATGCGTCAGTCGTCATTTAAAATTCCGTAAAAGTAGCTACACAATTAAAACTCACCTAACGTTTGAGCGCAAAACTTTAGACAAACATCTGGTTGCGAACACTTAAAATGTTGTGTTTCAATTTAAATAGTTGGAATTCCGGGAGCCGGGTACGGGGTAGCTGCCCCGAACTTTTTCTATTTGGCATAAGTCGCCGCAGACGACTGACTTACGGGTGCTTTTATTAAAAACTACTGACCGAATTCGAGTCAGGCGTGTGTTTTATGGGATTTTAAAATTTTATATACCTACTTTTATTCGTATAAAAAAAAATATTTTTTTAATAAGATTTTGACATCAAACGTATGCCTATGCGTACACTCACTCATCTGCTTGCAGGTTGTGGTTATAATTGTTTCGCGGGATATTGCTAGATATAATATATTTAAATTTTATGCTATTTCCGCAAAGAAACGCCTGATTCCATTAACTATATAAGATTTTCTTATATAGTTTGGATTTGGATTTATATGTAGTTACTAGTTAGTCGCTATCGCACTCAATGGACACCGTAAAACATTTTTTATTGAGTATAGAAATCTAGGCACAAACCAATGTACCCAGCCGAGTTCAAAGAAAACTAAACTAGCGGGATACCTCGTGTATATGTATGTCGCAGTCGTCGTGGAATCTGTTTATTTAATTGAATGACTAGCGCGGCTACTACGTGGCGTCAAAAAGCTCGTACAGATAGCAATTATATCAAATTTATCTTTTTTTTTTTTTTGTTTTCATTTTTTTTTTTATTTGCTATTGTTTCCCTAAAGTGTATGTAGTGTGATGTCTAAATATGTCGAATAAATGTTTATTTATTTATTTATTCAATGCGTTGACATATTTTTTGATTAATTTATTTTAATGTGCGTTATAAATAGTACTCCTTCGGAAATTTTGAAGTTTAAAAATAAAATATTAAATGGCTGTGCTAGTCTCGGATTCTAAAATTTGTTGGTTAAACAAGATTAAATGAACGCGCTAGTCATTCAATTAAATAGCAGACTCAACCAGATGACTGCGACATATACATACTCGTAGGTATATAATATGCACACGGCAATGTGCCCAGCCAAGTTTAAAGAACAAGAAAGGTCTAATACCGATTTCGGTGTCGGTAACCAGTGTTATTAATATCAAACCAGCTGTTAGTGCTTTTCCTTATGGGATTAGAAGGTAAAGAGTATTCTTTCAGAGTATGTCTAACCAAGACGGATGACCGACATGACTGTTTCGAGATCAGGCGCAGATCTATAAGCCCATCCGATGGTTCATCTTCTTAACAGATAAAATCAGTTGATCAGCCTGCGTTGTCCCTTACTTTAATCCAATTCGATTTCAATGTTGATTTTGCTGACATATCATTTGCTACTATTGAAAACAATCTAATCAATTAGTTTCATAAAATCACTTAGTTCATTAAGTTTCATAAAATCACTTAGTTCATTAAGTTTCATAAAATCACTTAGTTCACTAAGTTTCATAAAAACACTTAGTTCACTTAGTTTCATAAAATCACTTTGTACACTAAGTTTCATAAAATCACTTAGTACACTAAGTTTCATAAAATCACTTAGTTCATTAAGTTTCCTAAAATCACTTAGTTCACTAAGTTTCATAAAATCACTTAGTTCATTAAGTTTCATAAAATCACTTAGTTCACTAAGTTTCATAAAATCACTTAGTTCACTTAGTTTCATAAAATCGACAGTCGATTTTAAATTGGACGCCAGTGTCGTGTTGAAGATTAGCCTGTCAAATTCCAATTCCGATCGATAGGAACTTATTTCAAGAGTAGCACGTTCAAGGGGGCAAGGCTCGAGAACATGGGAATCGAACCCACGACCACTAGACACCAAATTCTATAACGCTACACCACGACGTATCATTTCGAGGCTATAAAACAATCCGAGAACAACATAAAATGGCGACGAAAACTCTTAAGTACATTATATAACAAGCACAATAATATTAATGGGCCCGTAAAGTTATTTATAACTATTTGGCGAAGTGAGCCGTGTTGTTACGTTGTTTTAGTACGGCGTTCTTCAGTCGTAAGTAACAGTTAGACACGCTTGACCGACACGTAAATATACTTATTCCTGTCACCAGCGATTATTATATTAATACGAGCCTAGTTCTCGACTCAGAGGTTCGATTCTCGCGTTGGAACAACGATGGAATGTACTTTCTTAGTGGAAATTCATGTTATATACCTATAGTAAAACACAAAATACAAAATTATATTTTCCACTTTATTTGTTCTTAAAAGATGTTCGAAAAAAGTGCAAGTAGTTTGTGTTTTACTATATGCTATTTTCAAGTTTGGTTAGGACAATGCAGGCTGATAACCCGATTGTCTGACAAGAAACATGATCCAAGCGTGCGAGCATATTAAAAGTCGGTCCTGCGCCTGATCGTGTCGGTTATCCATCCCACGTGGGGTACGAGCGTGAAGGAAGAGAGAGTGCTTCTGTGTATTGCGCACACACTTGGGCAATATAAAATAACTCCTGCGTAACTGGCCTGGTTTCAATGAAACCGTACACCGTCACCAAAGTCGGCGTGTGAGGAATTATTATTAATATTATTTCGTGTAGCAACTCTAAGTACAGTATTACGAGTATTGTGCGAATGGAGGAGTATTAAATTTGTCGTAGTTAAGTTCGTGTGGACAAGTAGATTGCTATTACAGCAAATAAAAGTTCTGGATAATATGCTTCCAATATAACACTCATTTAACGGGCAATAAAGCAAGGTTAGGGTGTGTATGGCTCCCGTAGTTTACTGTACAAGTACCAGCGCTGAAAGAGGTACTTTTAAATCATTGTATAGGAAAATTTACGATGCGCCATTTCTCATACAAACATGAAAGTCAAAAGTAAGTCTTTCAGCGCAGGTACTTGTACTCTACATAGGAGGCACATACACACCCTAAAGTATTATTACTCGTTTATTTTACACCTCGTACATTACACTTCTTTTTAATATTTTCCTAATAAAATCTCTACTGTGACGTTTCAAAAAGTAATTCCTAAAGTATCATGTAACATAATTTTGCTTCAATAAAAATGTTACAACACCTCCAAAACACGGGCCTAAATCATAAACAATTAGCCCCACACATCATGTGTTGCGACGTTAATAGTGATTTGTGACGTCACACTCCAGTTTACGCCCGGAGCCGTGCAACTAGACATTAATGAAAATGAAACTTCCCGTTAGCTCTAACGCGATATTAATTTAATTATTCATAATGAATTCATACGAGCCGCGATTAAATCGGTAATAACCGGTTTCGTGTATTACGATTATAGTTCACCGACATTGATATAATACGAAACAGTTCCATTTATTACTTTTAACCCCCATTTATTCCTTATCCCTTTTATTACTTTTAACCCCCGGTTAACGGAAACAAAGGATTGTTATGTAAAAAGAACAGTCACAATTTTTTTTTCCATTTTCGTTATTCTTCTTTAATTAGGTTTAATATTGGTATATACAACGAGTAAAATATTAAAGTGATTGTATTATGTTGTATCATTTACAAGTGTTTGCTGCTTACTATTGGGATAAAATACAATTCAAATATTACTCCATTTATATGATTTATATAACTACTAATTAATGTATGTATTGATAAAAATATTCTTTTTAATATAAGAGACTAGACTAGACTTGAGATCGAGATTTATGAATGATAGAATAATGTACACTAATTTCTTGGAGATAAAGATAATAGTTTTTAAATATATAAATTTGTATAGAAACACTTGTTTGAATATGAACTACTGCCTTCCCCATGATGTACTTCAGGAGGAGATTTATGTGCTAGACATAGCTGTGAGTACAAGTCATAGCTGAAACGACGATTATTACTATTAATTAGTAGCCCTTCATCCCATTCTATGAATAGACTCATGTGCCATTTTTTCAAAATAATTTCTTTTCAAATAATTTCAAAGTTGCAAGGCTTATACATAATACCACATAATGAAAGTAGTAAAAAAACCGTGATAAAATATTGACCACTAGTGTGTTGTCCGGTTTCCGGCGTGACGTCCGGTTGTCGCCGGAAAGGACCGCCGTCCGGTCCAATCATACATTCAAATTTCATAACGACGTACGTGTATGAAGAGGGAAAAATATTGCAAAGATTTTCCACTTTTCAGCATGGCCGCAATTTAACATTCCTAACTATGTAATATGCTGTTATTTTGTCGGACATTTTTTTTTTTCGGATCATTTAGATGATTATCTTGAGACTTAACTACAAAATATTCGGTTACTAATAAATATTTTGGAATCGCCAAATCGACATACTCTATCCTTGATATCTCTGTTAGCTACCACAAACAAGAGTTCCGTCCAAGAAATTCTTGGGCGACTCATTTAAATGAAGCTACTCACTGAAAATTAGCTTAATATTAATCAAGTGAAAACCATGGATGGGGGGACCTTGGGGAACCCTGACCTGATAAAATTAATATGTTTTTTTTATGTTGGTAACACTGCACGAAATCGAAACAACTATATTTGTTTACAAAATTTTGGGAACAACATACGTAAGTTTGTTAAAAAAATTGTAAAATGGGGTACAAAGTTCTTGCTACGCGATTAACACGAAAGATGATCATTTCATATCAAATTACATCCACTTTTGGTGTTATTAGATAGCTGATATTGCGATGTCTGTAATCGATCTAATATGTTGAGTGCTACACCTCTGACGCGTTTTATGACCGCTACAACAACTTTTCATCTACCAGAATAGAAAATAAATTGTATTTTTCTATATACAAAGTAAGTTCGATGTTTGAAGCGCCTCCGTGGTCTAGTGGTTCAGAGCTTCGCTTCCGACCCGGAGGTCGTGGGTTCGATTCCCGCGTTGGAACAACAAAAAATGTTATTTACAAGTCTGGTTAGGTCATTGCAGGCTGATCACCTGATTGTCTGACAAGAAAGATGATCCATGCGTCGGATGGGCATATAAAAAGTCGGACCTGCGCCTGTTCTCTCGCCAGTCGTGTCGGTTTACAGTACCACTGGGTTATGAGAGTAAGAAGAGATAGTGCCTTTGTACCGCACACACTTGGGCACTATAGAATTACTCTTGCGTAGCTGGCCTGGTTTCAATGAAATCGACTACAGACTGAGGGGAGCTATTATTTTATTACTAAGTAGTACAATGTTCTAAAGTTGTACACTCTGGAACACCGTTGTTTCAGCTATATCGTCCACTGCTGGACATAATTAGGCCTACCCCAAAGTTTCATGGTGAGTGGTGGGACTCGCCAGGCTTGATAGACGGGTTGGCGAACGCAGTTTTAATACAATGTATAACAATCTCCGCGGAAACGCTGCTGACCTTTTTTCCGGATATATACAAACTTTTTGGAAATGTACATTTTTTTTGTCAAAAACTAAAAACAAAAAAATACTTTTTACTATTTCTAATTGTTTTAATGCAAGACTAATGAAAAAGCAAAAAAAAACATTTCTAGAATCAGAAAAAGTATAATCATATCCCAAAGTTATAGCCATTGTTCTTTTTACATCCAGTACATATAACTTCATTCCTATCAGCATATCTTACCCCTTACCTTTAGATGACACTCCTCCAATTCATACCTATTGTACAAGCTGGGGCATCCTTCTGAAAGAGAACCATGGCTATTGGTAAACGATAATGTTATTTAAGTCTTCGTGACTTATCGGCAAGAAGTAAAACAGCAATATACTTAGTAGTCATAATGGCCGATGGAGAAAGGTTAGGTTAGTGAATACCGCGACGAGCTCCTGACAGACAAGCGGTGGATGCAGGTTCAGCGATCAGTCGCACTGAATACTTCAGGCCGCTGGGGCGGAATGGCCAAGTGGATACCCCGGACGAGACTTGCCGCTGGACGACCTCCGGACAAGCGGTGGATGAATGGACCGCTCGCTGGATCGCCAGCAATAATAATAATATCTATGGACACTTCACACCACGTGAATCTGGCCCCGTGCTAAGTATGCGAAGAACTTGTCTTACAGGTACCAGACAACGATTTAAGATTTTTATTATATTATACACAAATTTAATACACATCAATGACCCAGGAACATTGAAAACTTTTTGTTCCCTCGGTGGTATTCGAGCCCGCGACCTCTCGCTCGAGCATCAACGCGCTCAACCGCTGCGCTAAGGAGGTCGTCAAAATCGGTCGCACTGGAAACTTCAGGGGAGCCTTATGTCCAGCAGTAGAAATCCCAGCTGAAACCACGAGTCATATAATGCCATTCATGCCAAATTGAGCTACGGAACCCAAGGAACACAACGAAAATGGCGATTACACCGAGTTAACTGTCCACTTAGCGGAATGACCCATTACAGCGTTTACGTAGTTCCAACACATTCGCAGATAAAACAACAATTATATGGCAGTTATCGTTGTAGTAAGCGTTTTGAGTAACTCCCTGTAATATTGGTATAATGTCTGAGTCACATACGCGGCACGAAAGTTCATAGAAATTGTTGCTAGGTGACATTCTGTGCCACGTCTTGCGGTATAGGTACTACTGTGCCTCTACGAGGTACTATTTATATACCTACATAATATAATCATATATAGGTACAGTATAATATAACGAATAGTACCTACATGATGTAATTCACGGCCACTGCAATACTCAAGTGCAGGTCAGGGATTTCATATGAATGTGTGTTAATTTCAACAAATTTTGACATTAATATACACACAACTAGATTAATTTGTTATTTTTTATGCAAATTTGTGTGAAATGAAAATATAAAAAAAAAGGAAAAATATCGGGAAAATTAAAACTGTATGTCCAATGAATAAATACAATGTGATAAATTCAGGTTCTTAAAATACCAGTGATGTCAATATTTCCCGTTCAGCAGATGTGTCATATTATGTACTCGTTCAGAAGGAAGGCCTAGCCTGGAACCTTATTCTCCAAACTGATCCGATTTTGATTCAGATTAGATCGTGTTGCGTACTCCCCATGAAATTGACGTTTGTTTATTTTGATTCTCAGTCGATTGATATGGTCGGGACAAAAAGTTACCATCTAACGATTTTCTTTATCCTGATTAGTTTCAAAGTAATCGACCAAATAAAATACTAAAAACCGTTGAGATCGACCTGATTCGATTCTTGATTGTGTCAGGAGTAAGCCTGCTGTATATTAGGGGGATTTGGATGAAGGTCTTCTAAGTTACGAACTAAGAGAAGACTATTGTTATATAACAGGAATTCCACTTGTAAATAAACCCTCCTTTTTTAAATCGTTATAATAATCCTTACCATTTTTTTTTTTTTTTATTTATTTATTTATTTTCATAAAGGTACATAAAATGTTGTTTTTCAATACTCCAAAAACCATTAAGGTTTGTCCGGAGTATACAAGTATTATACAATAATAAAATAGTTATTTAAACAATACTAATTCTTAATTAATCAATTACACAGACAAAAAAAATATCTATAGACTCAACATAAAAAATAAAATAAAATAAATATATATAGTCAATAAACAACAAAAAATCCTTATTCCTATTCTTTCAACATTTTATCCAGGTAGATATCTTTTAGCTTATATTTAATATTTTTTACAGTAATTTTATTTACTATTGACTGGTCTAAATTATTAATTAAGCGTGGTTAGGTTAGGTTATTATTATTATTAGGTTAGTATAATTAAGTCGGTGGTTCTTTCTCCAAAAGCATTGTTTGCCCGTGAGATAATTAGTTTATTTTTTGTTTTTTGACGAGTCTGAAAGTTGTGAGTTATTTGTTTTTGAAGGATGTCATCAAAGAAGTGTTCTTTTAAGATACAGTAATTTATTTTATGAGTTATGGGAAGTACTTTACAATATTTATATAGTTCTATGTCATTTTTACTATATTTCTCTTTTATATTAGGTGGCACAATGTTTTTGAGGATTCTGGTTTGTAGGTTTTGAATTTTAAGGAGGTAAGTTTTATAGGTTCGACCATAGCTGGTTATTCCGTAACTAATAATGGAGTCAGCGAGCGCATTATACAACATTAATCGAATCTTAAAAGGTATTTTATTTTTAATAATATATATGTTGGCGAGAAATGCTTTAAGCTTATCGCATATTCGACTGATTTGGGGTAACCATGAAAATTTATTATCCACAATGAGACCTAGGTAAGTATGTTTATCAACTTTTTCAATTTCTGGGCAGTAACTACATGTGGTATTATTGGAATGTAGGCATTGGTGATCATGGCTCACTAGTTTTTTTTCAGCTGTGGGTGTCTTGTTGTTGTGTGGCGATATGTATTAATTTTGTTTTGTCAGAATTTAGCACAAGCCCGTTGTCATGGCACCACATATTAATATTACCATATATACCAAAACAAGTACATTACGAAATCAGTGTCTGGTTGAATAATATAAGGTAACAAATAAAATGTTCAACGTAACACGTAATTATGTAATGTATGTACATTGGAGAATTTAATTAGGCTGTAACATAACGTTATCATTCGCCGCGACAGCCTCGAGCATACGACATAAAACTGCGTGCACACTACGGTACAGTCACAAAACAACCACATTTTTAATGTATATCGGGAAACAACGTCATATACCGTATGTCAGTTACATATCTATACTAATATCATAAAGCGGAAGAGTTTGTTTGTTTAAACGCGCTAATCTCAGGAGCTGCTACTCCGATTTGAAAAAAACTTTTTTTGTTGGATAGTCCATTTATAGAGGAAGGCTTTAGACTATATAATATTACGGTGCGACTGTTGCAAAAACGGGGAAAATTATTCACATTTGAGGACTTTCGTTGCGTGCGCTGCATAAACGGTTTAAGTTACAAAAATATATATATATATATTATATGGAAGAATTATTCATTTTTAATAATCAAAAAAAAAGTCCGTGACAGTATCTCTTAAGATTTACTCATAATAACATTATTTATCGAATAGGCGATAGGCTATATAACAATACGCTGCTACCATTATTATAAGTTCACGATCATAATAACAAAAACAAACGTGAGGAATCGAAAGATAATCATGACAGTGATTCCGACAACCACGCGAACGAAGTCGCGGGCACAGCTAGTTAAATTATAACACAATGAGCATGTTTTGATATTGTCTAAAAGGATTCCGTAAGACTTCCGGAAAAATTGAAGTACTTTGTACCCTTTTTCTCAATACTGGTCTTATATTAAGTCCTAGACTTAGGATTATCGGTTTTTGAAATTGATATATATTTTTTTATTTTCATATAGCTTGAAATAATATGCAAAGTACATCGTTTTTTTTATATATTAATGACGCGAGTGTGAAAATTACGTGCAGTGATTTTATGTATGGAATATGGAATAACCAGTAATGGTTTATTTTACACTGTGTAGATTAAGTTTGTTTTTATGTCTTTCTTTTGTTGATTAAATAAATAAAAAATAAAATGTGATGAGTATTTTATCTGAAGCAAGACCCAGGGGACGGTACAGGCATTTTAGTTTTTGAATATGTTATCACTAAAGTTTTAATATGAATTCAACACGCTACAGTCGGCTCCATTATCGCCATATAATTATATGTCGTTCGTCGTTCAAGGTCATTGGCGTTATACAAAGCATTAAGTTTCCTTTCCTATACCTTAAGCTTTGTTAAGCACAATATTTTTATATTAGTATTCAAGTCTACTACCTATATTGAACGCTGATTGGTAGAATATTATCAGACAGAAAGGAACGGACAGGTATTTGAATGCCATGTTAGCTGATCATTCATTTGAATAGCGTTCGATAAACCGAGGGATTTGTGTCGTATCAACCTATAGGTATTTTCCATACATTTTCATAAAAATAAAATTTAGTCCGCATCATTGTTTTCTACATTGCCAAGTGTGAACGCGTCCTAACTGAATCTTATTACCGCCTACCCTCATATTGCATGCTTGTTATTCATATATTTCAGGACCGTGACTGTAAAGTACACTAAACTGCCGTTAAATAATTCTCCAAATGGCTTTCGAAGCGCAGTGAATATCGGAGTGGCTCTTGCATCACCACATTTTTACAAAATACAATTCTTTTTTTTTAAATATATTATACTATTATTATACTAAATCATGCTGAATGTTTTGTAATCATTACTTAATACAAACAATCGGACCGTCGTTTTATAAATTGATATTTTTATTTGAATATAGGTTTGGGTAGCTTAAAAGTTTTTATTTTTTGTATATTGTGTCTCAAAAATGTTTAAACCGAGTTTTTTTGCACGATTTCAACACGCTGCGGTCGGTGTGATACCCCCATGTCTCGCCATACAAATAGCCTTTCAAGGTCATTGGCGATATACTAAGCCTTAATACAGTACATTTTAGCTCCGCCTGCGTATATCCTGTATTCTAAAGGAAACTATATTTGTGAGAGTATAAGGAAGAGAGTGTCCTTGTGTATTGCTCACACTTTGGCACTATTAAAATGACTCCTGCGTCCTGGTTTCAATAAACCAGCCGCCGACACCAAAAACGATGTGGGAGCTTGTTATTATAATATAGATGGAATAACACGTATTTCGTGAGACACACAAGTTGAACTTTGGGCGGAACTTGTAAGAGCCATGTCGCGACGCGGGCGGGCGGGGGAGGGCGGGCGGCGACTTAAAACGTTAATAGCTGGAACTTTTAATGATACGGGTGTTCGTGAGAGAATACGTTTGATTTATTTCGATCAGAGGCTATAGTGACCAAGTGTAAAGTCGCGATTGGTTGATTGGCCTAAAATACTATATCTATTGATTTTGCTTATATAGAGCACTAGCTGTTCCCGTGACTTCGTTCGCGTTCTTGAGCGACTTAAACCATTTATGTCGCGCACGCAACGAAAGTCTTCCCGTTTTTGCAACATTTCTCACTGACGCTTCGCTCCTATTGATCGCAGCGTAATGTTATATAGCCTAAAGCCTCCCTCTATAGATGGACTATGCCACAAAAAAATTCAAATTGGACCAGTAGTTCCTAAGATTAGCGCGTTTAAACAAACAAACAAACTCTTTCGCTTTATAATATTAGTATAGATAAGGCCTACGCCTTGGGTTTTAGTAATGTAAAAAAAAAGTATCACTCAACAACACAAGTCTTCCTCACACTTTATACTCCCAGCAAGCTAACTCCTGACACAATCGAGAATCGAATCAGTTCGATCTCAACGGTTTTTGGTATTTTATTTGGTGGATTACTTTGAAACTAATCAGGATAAAGAAAATCGTTAGATCGTAACTTTTTATACTCCTGACCATATCAATCGACTGAGAAGCAAAATAAACGTAAATTTATTCGGGAGTACCCGGCACGATCGAAACTGAATCAAAATCGAATCAGTTTGGATAGTAAGGCCCCAGGTTTCGCGAATGCTAAGCAATTTACGATACAAGTTCCAATATTAACAAGTTTGAAACACCACAAAACAAGTTCTGCTACTGAAACAATTTGTCGTGACAACAAGAAATACAATTCTTCAATTTAAACTAGAAGTAGACAGTTTTCTTTATAATTGCCCAACTGCTAATTAAACTCTGCAGGTATCTGCATTACTCGGAACATTCCGATCCACGCGACAATTACTGCAACTACTGCACGGTCATGCGATCGCAAAATATAGCCCAAGTGTGTTATAACTCAAGGGATTATTGCGGCAAGTTAAACCATACTTTTCGTATTTAGCTTCTAGTTAGTTTATGCAAATTATTTTACGGAATAACGTATTGCTTGCAAGGAATAAATTAAAATGTCCGTTTCGTCTATTTATAAGTCCATCGGTGTCTTTAGTTTGAATGCCATGTTAGTTGATCATTCATTTGAACAGCGTTCGAGAAACTGGGGGTTTTACATTCGTAAAGATAAAAATTATATATATATATATTTTTTAAACTTTTATATAATGAAAATTGGCATCGTTCATACGATGCTTTCATAAGCATCAATTGACTGATATAGAATACGATTTTACAAGTAGAGATACTAGTTAAAAATCCCACGAGAACTATTGTATAGTCAGGGTTCCCCCATACATGGTTTTCACGTGATTAGTATTAAGCAAATTTTTCGCGAGTACCTTCATTTTGAAGAATTTCTTGGACTGAACTTTTGTCTGTGGTAGTTAACAGAGATGGCAAGAATAAAGTTTGTGGATTTGGTGATTCCAAAATATTTATATATTTTTTTTTTGATAAATCTCAAGATAATAATCTAAATTATCCGAAAAAATATTTGTCCTACAAAATCTATGGTTTCATCAATGAGTTCCCTCTCGACAACTTATATCGATAACGAGGTCATCTTAAATTATTAGTAACCAGCTGAGTTTCTTTTTATTACTTAGTTAATATTAATGTAATTCAACAGAAATAATTGTCCTACAAATTACGTGGTATGTACGTTATCCCGGTCCTACGCTCGAAAGTTGAGATTTTTTTTATCCTTGCCAACTCTGTTAGCTACCACAAACAAGAGTTCCGTCCAAGAAATTCTTGGGCGACTCATCAAAATGAAGGTACTAACGAAAAATTAGCCTGATACTAATCAAGTGAAAACCATGTATGGGGGAACCCTGACTAGTAGATTTAAAAAAAGACCTTAAAACCTTAAAAATTTCAGTCTTAATTATATTCTGTAGAATTTTTAATTTGTAATTTTAAATCATGCGCGGTAAAAGGGCGATCGCAGCCCTCGGGGTAAGGAAATAAAAAGTTATTACCCTAATACAACGGGGCAGTTGGAATTATACTTCTATTGCAGACTAGATATTGCCCGCGAATTCGTGCACGCAAAAGAAAAAATTTATTATAAAAAAATATATTTATTTTAAAAAAGTGGCCTATATTCCTGTGATCCAATCTACATATCGACTGAAGCAAACGAAAATGCTGTAGCCTGTAACAGTACTTACAGTACGGAACTTAAAGCATTTTCGTTTTCTTGCGTCGATATTTAGTTCAATCTCTACTACTAATTATTATTTTCCAATAGTGGCGCTAGATGGCGGTTTCCGGAATGCCTGGACTTCACCCTTTATCTATTGGAAATCGAAGAAAAGAAAAATAGCCAGTCGAATTGCCAGCATTAGGATGATACCATTTTCTAGTACTAGGTCGTGTCTCTGTTATATACATACGAGTATCTTACTAGATATGAAAAAAACAAAAAACACGACGACTTAGTAGTCGTCGTGTTTTTTGTTTTTTTTTTAAATTATGGTAGTGATTCAAAATGGATATTACATATTTCATTACATAAAATGATACACGATTCATTGCAGCGTCAACATTTAGTCTAAATTATTCATTTAGCTTGCCGCGGTCGAAGCCTGAGTGGCTTCCCTTTAAACACGTGGCGTGAGCACTGCATAGCCTTAATTGTGTGTTCTTATTTAATTTGCTGTTTGTTATTTTTAAATATGTATTATTAGATGTGTTGGTAATAATTTTTTGCTAACCTTTGGCTGTGTTACGGCCCCGTATCTCTCTATACTAATATTACTATCGAGGAGCCCGCAAACTCTGAACCCGCGAACCCGGAACCTGCAAACCCAGAACCCGCTAACCCGAAACCCGCAAGCCCGGAACCGCAATGCGGAACCCGCAACTCGGAACCCGCAACGCTTAACCCGCAATGCCTAACCCGCAATGCCTAACCCGCAATGCCTAACCCGCACCGCGGAGCCCGCAACGCAGAACCCGCAAAACCGGTACCCGCAACGTGGAACTTTCAACATGGAACCCGCAACGCGAAACGCACTAGTGTGTTTAATGAAGATATTTCATGTATTTATTTAAACCTTTAGGGCGTGTTTCAGCACGCAATGTTGAAGTTAATCCTTCGTTAAATATCATGTTATCCCTCTCGTATTTCCTGTCAATGAATGAGATGGCATGGTATTTTAACATGGCGTTAACTTTAACATTGCTTGGTGAAACACGCCCTTAACCGATAATAATACCATGCAAATCCTTTCCACCTAATCTAACATCTCAAACGTCTTGTATCCTATTTACTGTGAGACTATAAGTTAGGATTCAATAAAGTTTCGAGGCGTCGGTGCTCGCCGAAGTGCACCTCTTCCGCGCTGAGAAGAGGCTGCAAGGCGAGGTGCCGAATTGGGAGGAGCTCTCGCGACTGCGGAAGCTGGGGCAACAGTGGTTGCTACGAAGGTGGGGTGAGGTTCTGGCGCAGTCCCCGTATGGTCAACATACGGCCACGGCACTGCGCCCAGTTCTTGCGGCGTGGATGCGCCGTAAGAGAAAGCCCCTCACCTTCCGTCTTACACAGGTACTCACCGGACACGGATGTTTCGGTGCGTACCTGTGTAAGATTGCCAGGAGAGAGCCTACGCCAGCTTGCCACGCATGCGGCGCTGCGGAAGACACGGCCCAGCACACCATAGAGGTGTGCGATCGATGGGCCGTGCAGCGCCACGATCTCGTGGCAGTGATTGGGCGGGACCTCTCGCTCTCGGGTGTGGTTCGCTGCATGCTCGAGAGTGATGAGGCCTGGCAGGCGGTGGTCTCCTTTTGCGAATTCGTCATGTCGCAGAAGGAGGCCTCGGAGCGGGACAGAGAGACTGATCCTCTCTCTCTTCCGCTTCGCCGGCGCAGGACGGGGGTGCGGAGGCGTCGTTTTGCGGCCCTCCCATCTCACGTCTAGTACGGGGCTCCGGGTAGAGGCATGGGTAACGGCTTTGTCAGTCTCGGCGCCGAGTAGAGCGCTTCATTTTGCCGGAGCGCTCTCTTAATTGGATGGAAGTCCGGTCCCTGTAGAGGTGAACCGGCCGGTCGAGGGAGGAGTGGCCTGTGTTTAGACAGATCCAGGCACTCCACCCAACATAACGGCTGATGGCAATCCGCAAGTGGTTTTAGTGGGTAAACCGGCCGTAGCGAGCCGGGAGTCCCACATACCCCTCGGGGACCCTCCCGGGGGGATGCGTAATGCATTTCCCTTAAAAAAAAAAAAGGATTCAATAAAGTTATAATAATATTAAACTAACAATGTACTGATCAATATGGGTTCTAACATATACCACTGTTTTAATGGAGTTTGCCACAAAGTGAGATCCTTTTAACCTACTTAATTACGTACAAACTTGTTCTATCTTGATTGAAAGTTGTTTCTCTGGAACCGTACATATGTTAAGATAAAAAGTAGCCTAGTAATGTAATGTAGTAATGCCCACAATAGACGAAAACCATAAAACTACATAGCAGTCGTATTATACAGTGTCTGTGTAACTCTATTTCTACCGTCTGCATTATTATTCTTATGCCAATCTGCAAATGGTAAATGGTTGTAAAAATAACATTCACTATAACTTTGGAATATGATTAAACTACATTCTATCAAATTAACATTTATCATTCTAGAAAATATGTGTTTTTTTAGTCGCTAGAATCACAAAATAGCCATGGTTTTTTTATTTGCTTTATAGGTAATGACTGATATTTTTACACCTCGTATACAGAGGCTAGAGCTTCTCTTTGAAGAACGAGCCCTCTCATTTGCATGTTTTGTCTCTGTCACTGTGTAAAGTGAGCAGCGACAAAATTTCTGAATCACCTATTTCAAAAAGCTGTCAAATAAAAAATTTACACGTATTTTAAAAGAATAAGGGCCTGTTTTATTCTTTTAAAATACATGCCTACTTTGTTTTACAAAAGAAAGTCACTTGGACACAGTAAATAAACTGTATAATTAAATCGTGATAGATCGATTGCCCGTACAAAACGCCTCGCGAAGGGAAATGTACAGCAATAAAAGCGAGTAATCGTATGGCAACGTCATAAATATGTAGTCGCGTGACCGACGGACAGACGTAATTTGTTACTTAAACCATGATACATTATATTTTCTTATACAGTGTGACTGGTGAGACATGAGCAATACTTGAGGACGTGATATTTGGCTATTTTAAAAAATAAAAAAAAATATATAAAATAACGCATGGACAACGCGCGTAGCTGTACGCGCCCGTACTACCTACGTTGATGTCGCTCGCCGCCGCGCTGTGCCGCGCCGGCTACATAGGTATGCCTACTTATCCGTGTAATTTTCATAGTATCCATGATTCATTTATTTAAAGAAAAATTCGGTCAAAAATTAATCACCTAATTTTATTATATATTTATAATGCGAATCGAGTACCGAGGTACTCTCCGTAAGCATTGCACATGTCTCACCAGTCAAGCTGTAAACTGATAGTAATTTTTCACATGTAACACATTTAAACTAACGGTAGGGTTCAATATAACTTAAGCAATGACAATATACATAAACAAGATTTGTCTTCATGTACCTGTTATGTAAGTAACATTATTTATTTTCTTTAACAATCTCGATTCGTTATGTGCGACGACTTGCACTCAGCGACGGCGCGGGCGCTGGTGCTGAGATGCTTTGAAGCAATTGAATAGACGATCGCCGCGCCCGCGCCGCGCCGCCACGCCGCGGCCGCTTTAGACATTCCAGTGCACCATAGGATAATATGATCAAAAATTAAGGTCATCTATAGGTACATATAATAAATCTGTAGAGGGGTCATGTCTGTACATTAAGAATATTTAAGTGAAAATAAAAAAAAGGGGGTCTATATAAGCCACAGAACCTAAAAATAACATTTTTGAAAAAAATGTCTGTCTGTCTGTCTGTCCATATGGGAATGTTTGTCGTCGCATCACGCTAAAACCACTGTATGGAATGAAATGAAATTTGGCAGGCAGGTAGCTTACGACCTGAAGAGCATTATTGGAAATTATTATCCCGAAAAACGAAAGGGTTCCCGTGGGATCTTCAAAAAATTGTAGCTACCTATTTGACGGTATTTCAGCCAAACTACTCAACGTATTCAAATGAAATTTGGCAGGCAGGTAGCTTTTAATCTGAAGAGCATTATTGGAAATTGTTATCCCGAAAAACGAAAGGGTTCCCGTGGGATCTTCAAAAAATTGTAGCTACCTATTTGACGGTATTTCAGCCAAACTACTCAACGTATTTAAATGCAATTTGACAGGCAGGTAGCTTATGACCTGAAGAGCATTATTGGAAATTATTATCCCGAAAAACGAAAGGGTTCCTGTGGGATCTTCAAAAAATTGTAACTACCTATTTGACGGTATTTCAGCCAAAGTACTCGACATATTTAAATGAAATTTGGCAGGCAGGTAGCTTATGACCTGAAGAGCATTATCGGAAATTATTACCCCGAAAAACGAAAGGGTTCCCGTGGGATCTTCAAAAAGTTGTAGCTACCTATTTGACAGTATTTCAGCCAAACTACTTAACGTATTTAAATGAAATTTGGCAGGCAGGTAGCCTATGATTTGAAGAGCATTACTAAAAATTATTAGCCCGAAAAACGAAAGGGTTCCCGTGGGATCTTCAAAAAATTGTAGCTGCCTATTTGACGGTATTTCAGCCAAACTACTCAACATATTTAAATGAAATTTGGCAGGCAGGTAGCTTATGATCTGAAGAGCATTACTGGAAATTATTATCCCGAAAAACGAAAGGGTTCCCGTGGGATCTTCAAAAAATTGTAGCTACCTGTTTGACGGTATTTTAGCCAAACTACTCAACGTATTTAAATGAAATTTGGCAGGCAGGTAGCTTATGACTTGAAGAGCATTATAGAAAATTATTATCCCGAAAAACGAAAGGGTTCCCGTGGGATTTCCAAAAATTGTAGCTACCTACTTGACGGTATTTCAGCCAAACTACTCAACGTACTTAAATGAAACTTGGCACAAAGGTAGATTGTAACATGAAATAATCAACATAATATTTTTAACCGACTTCCAAAATAGGAGGTGGTTTCTCAATTCGTAAATCGTTTTTTTATGTTTTTTCGTGGATATCTTCGTCGTTTATGAACCATAGTAGTAGTGGTATTACATTAATATTTTTAAATATTAATGTAATACCACTACTACTTAGTCTTTGAAGATATACGTTTGGAAATTTCGACATCGTTTATACTGCAAGCATATGGTAATTAATAAATAAAAAACCGGGCAAGTGCGAGTTGGAATTGCGCACCGAGAGTAGACCGCCGACGCCGAAAAATTTGGCGGTCGGCGCAAGCAGCGCAGCGTCGGATTGAAAGTCGGCGTCGGGTGTCGGCGTCGCGACGGCGATCGTCGCAGCGTCGGGCGTAAGCGTCGCGGCGTCAGGCGTCGCGGCGTCGGGCGTCACGACGTTGGGCGTCGCGGCGTCGGGCATCGGGCGTCGGCGTCGCGACGTTGGGCGTCGCGGCGTCCGTCAGAGTCGCGACGTCGGGCGTCGGCGTCGAGGCGTTGGGCGTCGGCGTCGCGACGTTGGGTGTCGCGGCGTCAGGCGTTGGCGTCGCGACGTTGGGCGTCGCTGCGTCGGGCGTCGCGCCGTCGGGCGTCGTCGTCGCGACGTTGGGCGTCGCAGCGTCGGGGGTCGCGGCGGCGGGCACCGCGGCGTCGGGCGTCGCGGCGTCGGGCGTCGGCGTCGCGACGTTAGGCGTCGCGGCGTCGGCGTCGCGACGTCGGGCGTCGGCTCCACGACGTTTTGCGTTGCGGCGTCGGGCGTCGAGGCGTCGGTCGTCGCGGCGTTGGGCGTCATATACGGGACATGAGCGCGTTTAAACAAACAAACAATTTACATTTGGGGACTTTCGTTGTATGCGCTGCATAAACGGTTTAAGTCAAACAAACACCACGCGAACGAAGTCGCGGGCACAGCTAGTATGTTAAATATATTTTTGGAACGAGAATCGAATGCACATCACACATTCAATAAGTCCCCTGTGTAAGTTTACAACCTGTATAAATTTACATTGTACAGCCAAGCGCGATATTTTTGTGTGCCAATGTGAGGCAAAAAAACAAACAAATTACGATTTTAAAAACACAAATGCAGTAAATAACTGTATAAATTTGAAATTGGAGTTCCTAACCAAAGAAGGGATATTTAAGATACAGACATACACACACAAAGACACGTCAAACATATAAAGGGTAAAAAAGGGTTTCACATTCTCCATACCTCCAATGACTACTCATTCCGTAATATCAGTAACAATGCGTCGAGAACTAATTGAAAATATAAATTAAGTTAATTAGTACAAATGAAATGGCCGTGTTGCAGTGTTTTTGCTTAATTTTATGAGTAATGGGCAGTTTAAACAATCGCCCCAGTAGTTTTGTATGTAATTTAATGGAAACATAATTAATTTGATTGGAAAATGCAGTACGAATGTACCTGTGATTGTTGACGGTGTATTAAAAATATTTTAATGAACCTTTTTTGTTACAAATAAAAGAAGTGTGGTTTTATGATGCTGAAACTAAATCTCCTATTGTAAACTTTATAATACTGTCGTTATGTAGCGGTGAGTATTTTTGGTGATTTGGGATGGAATATTCAAACTAGTTTTAAAAAAACGCAGTCAACACCATAAACCATAATACTAAGTATATTTAATTTAGTTTGAAACAATAAAAAACCAAACTTCTTAGGTTCTGTAAATAAAAGCCACACCTTGTCATATTAGGATAAAAGCAAAGCTGATTGATGTATCTACGCAAAGGTAAACCCTTAGGGCTAGAAGTATAAAAATCCATAAACACCGTATTTCGTAGGCAGATTTTTTTAATCAATCCGCAACGGGAAGAAGCCGCGAGCAAAAGCTAGTGTTAGTATAGAGGTATAGATTACTCGGAGATCCATAGACAGTTCTAATAGACCAAAACAAAGCATCAGATCGCTCTGCCCGTCTCGTCTGAGGGCCCTCGCGGCTCGAGCCAGACGCCCCTTCATTATACCGAATTATATGCAACAATCGCATAATGACACTGAAACTGTAGTGGTGCGTTCAACTCGTTATATTTATTAAAGTTGAGTTTTATTGTCAGTTGGGGGAAAATCATCAGTCAGTAAAATTGTAGAAAAAAGTATTTAATTTAGGCTGACAAAATAAACATAAAATATTTCTTAGGATGTGTGTTCATTCATTTTTTAAGTTTTAAACTTCTCTAATTCTTATTTTAGATATTGCTTGTAAGGGTATATTATATTGTGTACCATGACTTTAACATGTGTATGTATGCTGACGCGTGCGAGATGTGTGTGTGTGTAAGATTCGTGTGCAACGGTAAAATTCATTCAATAACCCAATTATGATCTTACAAATGTTGATTCTAATTTGAAAAGCCGATTACTGGGAACTACTAAGATCAATTCCTCATCGGAATCATGGCGTCATTTGTGTCAGTGGTGTCAGTGACAAAGGCGCCTGACGCGTCCCCCGCGTCACATGTCAGATATTTTCAGCCGCGTCAATTAGCTTTTAGCAGTGTAGTGTTAAATTACACGCGTCACTTTCTGAAGCGGCAACGCAACGCGACGCGCATTTAAAGATGGATATTTAAAATTGAACTTCCTTACACGAAAGATACACGTTCTATTCCTAAAGTTCGAATTGCCAACTACACCGCGCTGCGCTGTACAAAACTAAATTTAATGAAACATGTAAACGAATAAACCAACTTTTAGATTGTTTGAAAGCTTACAAAATGGTCCATATTGATCTTAGGTACAATTATTTATTTATTTATTTAACACAAACTATCATAACAGGTATAACCAAATGCGATAGAAATTGCATCAACATTTTATAACAATAATACCTTTTCCATTAACAATTTCAAATTCAATAAATTATTACACAGAAGATAAATAATATTAAAAAATCTAATAATAATCAGGATTTAACAGTTACTTAAAATATATAGATACTAGCTGACCCTTGCCCACTTCGTTGAGCATAAAAACAGTTTATGATGAAATTCAACTGAACAAATACAACGTGGGACCGGAAACGCGGAACCCACAACCCGGGAACCAGTAATGCGGAACCCGCAACGCGGAACCTACAACGCGGGAACCCGGAACCCGCAACGCGGAAACCACAGCACGGGTACCCGGAACCCGCAACGCGGGAACCCGGAACCCGCAACGCGGGAATGCGGAACCCGCAACGCGGGAACCCGGAACCCGCAACGCGGGACCCGCAGCGCGGAACCCGCAACGCGGAACCCGCAACGCGGAACCTAAATAGTATCCTATGTCCGTCTACTTGCTCTAAGCTACTTCCTCACCAATTTTCAGCCATATCGATAAAGCCGTTCTAGAGTTATAAATAATTTAACTAACACGACTTACTTTTATACATATAGATGTATAGATTACTCCTACTAACATAAGCTAACGCCCGGTGAATGCTCTCGTCACAGTCAGTCCAGCCGATTCGGTGACCATTAGTCAGATGACGATGATGGTGATGATGATGATGAAAAGTAGCCTAAATTAATCCTTACAACTTTAGCTATCTACCAGTGAAAGTCTCGTTTAAATCGGCCAGCCGTTCCAGAGATTAGCCGGAGCAAAGAGACATGCCGAGCCTATGCTCTTTGCTGATTGGTCAATTCGGGTACTGCAACCTCTCGTCCGCCTCGCTCCGCGTCAGTGGAAACGCAGCCTAACGTCTATAACGTCTAACGGTCGTCATGGTAACAACGTTGTTTACAAATGGAAAACAAAATTATGAAATGCTATAAATACCGTACTTATGTCAGCTTAAACTATTTGGATTCATATTTTTGTTAATCCAAATAGTTTTTTTAATCTAAATAGTTTAAGCTGATATAAAAACGGTATTTATAGCATTTCATAATTTTTATTTTCCATTTGTAAACAATGTTGTTACCATGACACCCGTGTCATATAGACTGGCAACGACGTGAAATCGATCGAGCCCAGGTTCAAACCCCGCATGACCAACACGTATATTTTCTTCTTTTTTAAAATTTTCTGCTTATTTTTTTCAACATTTTCTTCCATAATAACCTTTTCATGACAATAACGAACATGCCGTAAAAAAATTGCGAAATTGGTCAAGCCGTTGTCGAAGCGCACACTTTGGGCTACATTTTTGGGGTTTTAGTAAGGAACCCTACTTTTTTTAACATATAATATAGCCTATGTTCAGAGCTAGGAATGTAGCTTTCCAACGGTGAAAGAATTTTTCATATTGGTTCAGTAGTTTCAGAGCCTATTCCATTCAAACAAACAAACAAACAATCAAATGTTACCTCTTTATAATATTAGTATAGATAATATTGCTTATTCGTCGTTTCAACCTTTTACTGTCCACTGCTGGACATAGGCCTCACCAACACATTTCCAGTGCGACCGGTCCATTGCCACCTGCATCCAACGTGACCCGGCAGTTTTCACCAGGTCGTCGGTCCATCTGGTAGGTGGCCGTCCCACACTGCGCTTGCCAGTACGTGGCCTCTACTCTAGGATCTTTTTGCCCCATCGACCGTCCAATCTTCGTGCTATGTGGCCGGCCCATTGCCACTTCAGCTGACTGGATCAGTCAGCTGGGCAATGTCAGTAACCTTAGTTCTTCTACGGATCTCCTCATTTCTGATTCGATCACGTAGAGAAATACCGAGCATTGCCCTCTCCATAGCTCGCTGAGCGACATTGAGCCTTCTGAAAAGATCCCTCGTGAAGCACCACGTCTCAGAACCGTATGTCATCACTGGTAACACACATTGGTTGTATACCTTTGTCTTAAAGCACTGAGGTAATTTGGACGAGAAGACGTTGCGTAATTTACCGAACGCTGCCCAGCCGAGCTGGATCCGTCTACTGACCTCTCTCTTAAAGTTGGACCTACCTAATCGGACAGCCTGCCCTAGGTATATATATTAGTCAACAACTTCAAGAGGGAGCTCTCCCAACAGTTAGTGCGGTGGGTGCAACATTAATTTATTAATTATTAAATTGCTTATTAATTAATTAATATATTATTAGTCTGAATTTATTGAGATTGTATTTGTATTTACATTAATCAATGATGAATCATTATCATCAGTTAACTACCTGATAATTCAGGGGATACCCTTTTTTTTTACTCTTTATTTAAGGGTTTTAACGCAAAGCGATCATGCCACTCGTATTCATTTAATATAAATTCATAATCACAAACATACAATTAAAAAATAAGACGTAAGACGTTAGTAATAATATATTGACAGAAAATTTAGGGGATACCTTTTTATAAGCAGTCTTTTGAATTACTGAAATGATCAATTAAAACTTAAACCCAGCATTACACCAGTGATTTCCTCAAACAACGGTATGCCAAAAACAAAACTGCACTGTTTGTGAAAATCAAACAAACCGTGATAATAACACTGTCGTTTTCGCGAATTTCGCGCTAATTACACATCGGCCGTTTACATCAAAGGTGAGCACTTTGTAGTTATGTTAGGGCAATACTAAAACGTACAGAAATTCCTTAATTACTGACTCGCGATCCACGCGCGTAACTAAAAGCTTAATTTAAGTAAATACTTGGAATTTGCATAAAATGTTTACTTGTATGTATTTCGAATTTATGTCTAAATATATGCTGATGATAAATTTATTATTTCTATGTGAGAGAGATCTACGGCTCCACAGAAAATCTGTGGTATATGCTATATGTTTTTCGCCAAGTGTTACTTGAGATTGCAAGTAAAAGAATATTAAGTACCAAGTAACCAAAAGTAAAAACAGAAAAGTGTTAAAATTTAGCTACAAATGTTTTTGTTTGCGTTAAATAGGCTCCAAAAGTCCTTGACCGATTAAGATTACATTTTGCACATATATAGATTAGATTACGGAAGGACATAGGCTATTTTTAATCAGGGCAAAATGTATACATGTGCTAGTTTTTTGGCAGGTCAGGTTTGAACCGATAGTAGCCTTTTTTATTGACTATCCGAAACAAGCTCGGTAAATTTTCATTTGGAAATAAGATCTTATTGATTTTGCACGAAGTAGGTACAAAGGCAGCACCTAGCATTTAATAATTTAATATAATCTAAATTTACTTTAATTGCCTTTAAGGGCTTTCAAATTAATGGAAAATCTGTTGATCGCGTCCCAAGACACTCTCAAGCAATATTTTCAGAAAGGGTCCGTCGCAATTTTATATTTACCCTTCAATTTATTCGGTCGCCTTCGTTACGACCGCAGCTTTTAATAGAATATTAAATTACAAATTGGAACCACATTTCGTCGATTTTATTATAAATACGCGCTGTAATTTGTGAGCGAAGACCTAGCGCCAGTACCTAGAGACCATACAGCCACAGCACCAGCATAATAATGCCTCCCACACCGATTTGAGTGACGGTGGCCGGTTTCATTGAAATCAGGGGGCCTATTACAAGCTCTTAATTCCAGCCAGTTTACGCCATACAACATGGCTGCCTGGAATTTTCGTATTACGATCACATTATACATAACTGCATGATGACAGCTAGTTAGCGGACACGTGACACTTGACTTGCTTCCGAATGTCACTTTCAGACATCTAAACTATATAGGGTGGATCGAGCCTGTCAGTTAACATGTTGTTGAAATATGAAAAAGAACAGTTTAAGACCGTATTATCGAATTGCCTGGAACCAGGCTGGTATTGTAAAAGATCATAATACGGCCCCAGGCCAGCTACGCAGGAGTTATTTTAAAGTGCCCAAGTGTGTGCTCTTTATTCCTTCACTCTCTTAGCCCAGTGGCACGGATAAACGTCATGACAGGCAAATCAGATCAGGCGTAGGACCAACTTTTCTGCATGCTCATCAGACGCTTGCGATCATCTGTCTTGTCAGACAATCAGGTGATCAGCCTGCATTGTCCCAACCAAACTTGAAAACAACATTTTTTGTTGTTCCAACGCGGGAATTGAAACGACCTACGAGACGGGAGCTAGGCTATAAACTACTAGACCACGGAGGTGTTACCAGCATGCATAGCAAAGCTATATGTCTACCCACTGGTAGACGTACTTCGTTCTACTACGACCAAGGTTTACCACTGTAAAGGCTGGTCTTCCATCACAGGGACGCCCTGTACAATAGGTATGGATTGGATAAGTCTTCAAAGGGTAAGGGCTAAGTGAAACCGATAGGAACGGAGTTATAGGAACACCACGCCACTTGCTGGCTAATAGTAAGTATTATTCTATGACCTAGAAAATGTTTGCTGCAAACTTTTCCGTAGTCTCTCGTACCCACAGGTGAATCGATTCCCGCTTTGAAACAATAAAATGCTGTTTTAAAGTTTGGTTAGGACAGTGCAAGATCACCTGATTACCTGACAATAAATAAAGATAATCAGAAGAAGATGGACATGACAAACACATTTTGGCCAGTCTTCGCTTATCCATCCCACTGGTTTTTGAGGATTAAGGAAGAAAGGGTTCGGTTAGCACACCCACGGGCATTATAAGAAAACTTAATTGAAACCGCGACCAACGTTGCTGAAATCAACACAGTTCAGGAACAGTTTACTAAAGAGTAAATAAATAAATTTTACCAACGCCGTGACCTTAAGTATGATCTGATCAAGAAGCATTTAGCCGGCTTACAGTACCTGCAACAAAAAAAACCATTAATAACACCAAAAAATCGTCAAAATTTAATCTTAAAAGATACTTAATATGAATGGATAAAAATGAATCACAACATTAAAAAGCTTAAAAGCAAAGACCTATTTATGAACATTGGCATTTAAGAAGTATTAATTTTAAGATTCAATTAAAGTGCCAAAATAGTTGACTAGAATCTATCTATACTAATATTATAAAGCGGAAGAGTTTGTTTGTTTGTTTAAACGCGCCAATCTCAGAAACTACTGGTCCGATTTGAAAAAATATTTTTTTGTTGGATGGTCCATTTATAGAGGAAGGCTTTAGCCTATATAATAATACGATTCTAGTTGCGACCAATATGAGCGATGCGTCAGTGAGAAATGTAATGAAAAAATGACAAATGCATTAGCTTTAAAACTTTTTAATTTTGTTAACAAACTTTTTAGGAACATAGTCAATTAAGAAACATGAATTATAAGATTAAATGGAAGTGCCAAAACAGTCTGACTAGAAGCTATATCTTATAAACTTTGTATTTTTAGTATATTGTGCCGGAATTCCTCGAGCCTTATAGTTTAGATAAGACAATATGTAACGCCATAAACCCGGCCGTTAAAGCCCGTCACACGATTCAATTTGCAGCGTTTACTCACATTACGCGCCTCGTATCGAATTAATACTGAGCATATTTCACACTAACTCGCTGGGGAAATAACGTAAACTGTACTCGGAAATTCGGGGAATTGTCACTTCAGTGTAGGCACTTTAAACACAAGTTTTTGCAATACACAAAGCAGGGGTAAAACTATATTTTAATATAAAAATATTATAAAAAAAACATATATACGGTCGAATTGAGAAACCTCTTTCTGTTTTGGAAGTCGGTTAAAAAAAGGTTATAAAACTAGTAGGTTATAAAACTAAAAACCCTCTTATCTTTTCGTTTATTTTCTTTACTTTTATATACCTATACACTAAACATGAATCTAACGATATCTCTCAAGCTGCAGAGCGTACCAAACAAATATACATACATACACATAATAACAATACATACAGAACAGTATGTCATATTCTCGATAAAAATAAACCTCCTTTAGGTGCAGACGTTTTAAAAATTAACAACCTTTAATATAAACTAACACCCTAAACACTACAAATATAGAGACAAAGTATTCGTCAATAATAATAATAATAAGTTCTCACACCGATTTCGGCGTCGGTTGCCGATTTCGTAGAAACCATGCCCGCTACGCAAGTAAGTATTTATAGTGTGTGAGCAATACATAAGGAAATTGTCTCTCCTGTTTTACTCTTATAACAAGAAAAGGCGCGGGGCAGTACTTTTACGTAACCTTCCAATGCATAGATTCATTTAAGGCAATCATATTGTGATCAGTCTGTATTGTCCTAATTAAACTTGTTACAACATATTTTGATGTTCCAACGCGAATCGAACTCACGATCCCCGAGTCAAGCTCTAAGCCGTTGGATCACGGAGGCGTTTTAAATACGTCAATAGCCTGCCTACCTATGTAACAAATTCTGTGAATAAATGATCGAATTGTATTGAATACAACCAAACGATCCCAAACTTGATGGGATAGTGTCGTTCGGAGTTCCTGTAGCCACCGTCCAACTCCAGCATCATATCAGCAGGCTCCTAACACAATCGAGAATCAAATCAGTTCGATCTCAACGACTTTTGATACTTTATTTGTTGGATTATTTTATAACTAACAATAAAGAAAATCGTTAGATCGTAACTCTTTGTACTCCCGACCATATCAATCGACTGATAATCAAATTAACGAACGTCAATTCTTTGGGAAGTACGCGGCACGATTTAATCCGGATCAAAATCGAATCAGTTTGGAGAGTAAGGCTCTATGTCATCGTTATATTTTCACGTAACGTACATGCGAAATTTCCACTAATCGGAAATGGGGAAGTGAATCAAATTGAATATGCAAAACTTCATTGTGCAAAAGCTAGTTTAAACGTCACAAATTGCTCTAGGCAGATTAAAACGAATGGACTATCGTGACAATTTTCATCTGCGTGTCGAATGGCGCTAATCTCCGTAACAAGATAGAACCAGCCTCCGTTTAATCCGTGTATTGTGTAAATTAAATCGGTGGATTTAGGACTTTAAACTCTAACGTTGCGGTGAATATTATAAAACATTAATTATCACGAGACAATCAAATTCATTTGCCTCTACTCATACTATGTTAATGAATGGCAGAATGAACAGACACGTTCGTTTTATAACTTCTCTACATGCACGCAATAAATATAGTTTAATTTGAAATATAGTAACTATTTTAATTAATTATAATACTTTTTTTACTTACTAAATTAAATACGAAAGGTTTCTACATATCATTTTCTATTTATGTTAGAAAAATATTTTGCAGGTTCATTTTTAAAGATGCATGTGCTCGACATAGACCAGCGCCGAATCAATGACCTCACAAATAATTTTGTTCTGTTTTTGTTTATTTTGTTTCTACAGCGCTGTAAGACTCATGGAAGCAAATTTTTTTGAATTTTAAATTTCTTTCTACCTTTTTACTCAAACTTATTTGAGGACATAGGCAGTAAATATTCTCTCCAATAGTTTGTGTAATTGATTTTGCAAAACATTACATAATGTACGATATAAATAATGCCTGTAAATGGCCTAAACGATAATTTACTAACTAATAGCTAGCTTATTACTTTTGCTACTTATACTATACTACTTATAGCTTTTGCAACTCTACACTCTAAATACTCGTTATTGTATTTATTTTTTTTTGATATTGAGTATCCCTCACAGCCAGGTCTGCTGTTATTGTAAATAACTTTTGTATTTGGTGCCATTGTGCATTGTATCACACACAATCGGAATCGAGTATATTACGTTTCATATTTTTTTTATTTCCGTGAAATTAAAAAATGTTGATAAAACTCATTCATCAACAACACCAACTAAGCCCATCAGATTATATGTTAATTTATTAATTATATTTAAACAAATGTACACCGAAAGTAGACGATAAGGCAAACGCGACATAATAATTCGTGGGTTGTCGCCGCCTTTTGACAAAATTTGTGCGACAACACTCATAAACTTTCATTTGACTCGTGTATCGCAACGTGAGATCTCTAAACCTCTGATCGTATCACGCGACTGCACGTAAGAACGTCACGTAATTTGTCTCAATTTGTCATAACGCGGAGCTGTTACGAGATTTGGGGAAACAGGTAAATTACGCGTAGCACGGTTACGAGAGGTAAGCAATTAAATTACGCGTAGCACGGCTACAAAACATTGCGTACATAATATTTAGCGCATCGCGTAGCACGGCTACGATGTTTTGTGTGCAAATGGATTCGTAGCTGTGCTACGGGACTTGGGTAAAAATGGCAACGGTTTTCACACACGTCACACGTACCGCAGTATTTTGCCGCCGCAGCTGCACCGGCGTAGACGGTTGAAGAGTATCACCCTATGTCTATAGGTGGTGTGAAGCGTCCATAATATTATATTATTATTATACAAACAATAAAGTAGCAACACAGCGGCATCATGTTAAGGCAATAGGCAGTTAATACCAGATATTATGTATACAATTTGGAGTAAAATAAATAAATAAAATCTCCGTCGTATGTGTAAGCGTACTAACGCGTAGCTGCGTACTACTTTCTTGCATAGTACCGCTACGAGACAGTTCGTATTCATGTATCAAGATAAAGTTTAAGTAATGATTATGTAGATGACAAGATACGCGCTGTATAAAGCGGTGAGGCTATGACAAACGAGCAAAAATATAAAAATTAAAACTAACGAAAACTGTAAATTACGGGGTCTTACAGTCTTTCGTTTGTTTCTTGACAGATTTTATTTTAAGATTAAAATCTATAATTTTCGGGGATTGAACACATTATTTATATTAATTATTAAGACTATATATTAAGTTAAGACTATAATTTTATAAAATAGCTATATATTATATGTATGATATGTTAATATGCTATTACAAGAATGGACTAACCAAAATAAAAGCAACAAATAAATAATAGGTAATAAAGAAAGTACGTAGGTACTTACGACTGTACACTGTCCATATATACAATATATAAATGTCGTATGTCGTATTTTTATGAAAGTAATCGCGCCAAACAATTTAAACACATGGAATTTTGGTTTGGTTGTCAAGTATCACACCTTTTATAGTGGCTCTATAGGTCAGAGTTTATGTTCCATTTCAGAAAAATTTACGTATTGCATATTATATTATAGTTTGAGTAGTACATACATTTTATAACTAATTCCAGTTTCAGGCATGATATTATTGTTTTTTTACATATTAAAATTGCAATATTATTTTAATTTTTATTGCTTTATTTCAATTTATTGCACAGAGCTAAGTTTTTACTTTGCACCTAAATCCATAGACTAGAACGGAACGTACGAGAGGGAAAAGATCGCGTCACCGATTAGTGCAATCTTGATTGAGAAAAAATTTTCATACTTTTGTTATTGGCAAGTAGATGTTATACCAATCTAGAGATACGCAGCAATCTGAGATCGAATTCAATCGACATTAATATAGAGATACGTTATTATTTTCGGGCGTAAGACGTCACACGCCTTGTATAAACACGCATTGATAAATATAATTTGTCAACGTGGTTTCAATACAACTACCTATATTATAATGAAACTTTGATATCCATTGCCCTAATGATAAACAACGTCGCATTATAAACCCATATTCGTTAAAACATCGATATCCAATAACTCTAACGACGTAACCCGGTTATTCGGTTAGTATCGACGTAATTACAAAACGTATCGCTCGGAGTAGATAACTAATCACCAAATTTTATGTTAATGCAAAAGCGGATTGTGCTACCGAACTCATTAAGCGGCTTAAACGGCTGTCATCATCAGCCCGGGTCACGGTAATAACTCGAATAGCAACACAACATTTTCATGACAGTTGTAACTGATAACTGGGGCCTTACTCTCCAAAGTGATTCGATTTTGATTCAGATTCAATCGCGCCGCGTGCTCCCGAATAAATTAATGTTTGTTTATTTTGATTCTCAGTCGATCGATATGGTCGGAAGTACAAGAAGTTATAATCTAACGATATTCTTTTTCCTGGTTAGTTTCAAAGTAATCCATCAAAAAAATGCCAAAAGCCGTTGAGACCGATCTGATTCGATTCTCGATTGTATCAGGAGTAAGCCTGCTGATAAGCATAGTAGCGTGCTACTGGCACTGTCTCCGGAATAGATTTTTTCTATTTCTACTTATTATGAAAAAAATTATAAATTTCGGACTTGACCTGGTTTTTAACCGACTTAAATAAGTAGCAGATTTTGTAATTCATAGTATTTTACTGTGTATGTTTGCGGAAAACTTTTTTTGTTTATAAACCGTTTTTTAGGAATATTTTTCGTTGGTAAGGAGAGATGTTTCTAGGATGGTAAGTAAACCGAGATATCATAATGACATTAAAGATAATTCGATAATTGTATTGTTATGTATTTTAAAGCTACTATCAATTGAAGAACAACAGTCGATCAGATGATAGAACCGAAAAACAGACGAAGGAACTCCTCGATAACTTACAGCAGTTAACTGGTGTTTGGACTTGATTAATTAGTATCGAAGAGAATTTCACAAGTAGATGGGTTATCATAAGAGCTGATGATGAACACAAAGAACAGTCAAGGGAAAAACCTTTTACAGTAGCTAGAATTTTGTTAAAAAACCGTTGTAACAGAATTATCGTTTAAAAATTGAAATACACATATCAATAAAACGAATCACACTAATAGTATTGAGGCTTTGGTCAACCGAATCTGGTGTCACGGGCCGATAGACAAACCAAATCAGCAGGCTTACTCCCGACACAATCGAGAATCAAATCAGTTCGATCTCAACGGCTTTTGGTGATTTATTTGGTGGATTACTTATAAACTAAACAGGATAAAGAAAATTTTAGATCGTAACTTTTTGTACTGCCAACCATATCAATCGAATAAAAATCAAAATAAACAAACGTCAATTTATTCGGGAGTTCATGACACGATCGAATCTGAATCAGAATCAAATCAGTTTGGAGAGTAAGGTCCCTCACAAGTTTACCAATATGCAATAGCTGAACAAACGCGAGGGTATTATTTTAAAATTGTTACTGAATATATTTTTTTAATATTCACCGAAGCATCACAATTGAACGTAGAAATACAGCTGTCGATAAAACATTATAACTGAATGTTTTTAGGCATATTTTTAAACTTTCCGTCCGCACCAAAAGAGTATGAAATATAAATATAGAGTATTATCGTTAAATCAAAATCAAAACATTTTATTTCCATATAGGTTATTAAATAACACTTATAGAATTGTCCTACATGATGCCTACCACCGGTTCGGAAACTAGCCCGGCGAGAAGAACCGGCGTGAGAAACTCGCGCGGGGCCATTTCTTAGCAAAAAGATTGGAAAATTGTTATTTTTCTTTTTAAATACAATATACATAACAATGTTATTACAAAAACTAAACTAAAATTATAAAAACAAAGTGTACAAAGTTGTAACTTAGCATAGAGGCACCTTATTTCCAGGGTGTGCAATCATCAATGAAATCATTAAGTCGCAAGAATATAAAAAAAAACATTTTTAGAATGAAAAAAGGTTATATAATCATATCCCGAAGTTATAACTGGTCTTTTACACCCTGTCACTTAAGGAATCTTAGGCTTATTTTCCTTTCTTAAATATTATATTACCCCTCTCGTATTTCCTGACGCATTGCCCATCCGACGCATGGATCATCTTTCTTGTCAGACAATCAGGTGATCAGCCTGCATTGTCCTAACCAAACTTGAAAACGACATTTTTTGTTGTTCCAACGCGGGAATCGGACCCACGACCTCCGGGTCGAGAGCGAAGCTCAGGACTACTAGACCACGGAGGTGTAGTAGGCCAGAATCATGATAATAATAATACAACACAATCTCTCGAAACTCGAAACTAAACTCTAAAACAATAACGCCTAAACGATATATTGGCACTCACGCCAAAATAGATTCCAATATTAATTGAAGCCAAGTTAAAACCCTTCAAGTGAAATTAAGTTACAATTCGAGTGGGCCCTTAGAGCGGAGCACCTAATAACCATCCATCGGCTCTCGTCCGCATTATAGTGCCCTCCAGCGCCCTTCACTGTAGGGCTCGAGCTCGCCTTCATTTACTAATCATTATATTAATTCATGAACAACTTTTTACCCGTTTCATGAAAACTATACGATCGGAGGAGGAGGAAATTTCGCAACAGACACACACACACACACACACACACACACATGCACATGCAAGGCTATCTACCTATAGACCATGGAAGGAGATATTTTCTTAAATAATGCTTAAAAGTAAGTAAGTAATTTGATTATACTATTTCAAGATACATATTGAACCTATTTTCCAGTCGGATAAATAATGAAGGCTCAACTCATACTGGTGCAGATTCGAGCGTCGTGATGCGTCATTTTTCTTACGTTCACTAGGAAAAATACAGTGTGCAAAAAAAACAGTCACTGAGACTTTGAGAAACGATTAAACCGGTAAAACATTTTTTTTTTTTACTTTTTATCATTTCTTATTTTTTGTCGCAAGAATAACGAAAAAGCAAAAAAAAATACTTTTTTTAATGCATTCCTAGAATGAGGAAAGGTAGTATACACATATTCCTAAATTATAGTGACTGTTCTTTTTACACCCGTTATAACACGTGTCCACGTGCGTCGATTATCTTAATAATTAATTAGAAAATAGAGAATATGCTATGAGGACAATCAAGTTAAAGCCGACGTATCGTTTCTGAGCCAAGGACAAAATAACCAACATCCAAGAAACACATTAAAATAGAACATTTCTTAATTTCCTAATGCAAATACAAAAGTTGACGAAGATCCAATAAATAGATTATATTTAACTTCGCAATTACGAGTTCGCTAACTGTTCTTATTTATGGAAATAAAACGGGAAGTTTTAAGTGGGAACACGATATTTCTTCCCCGGCCAGGCGGAAACTATGCTAAAATGAATAATGGAAATAAAAGAAATGAAAAAGTTCCCTCGTAACGGGTGCATTCGACTGATCCTATTCCGAACACTTATCTATTTGCTTTAAAAAGGTTTATTGTTCAATCATGTACGGAATCCAAACTTCATCGTTATGCTAAAGTAGAGAAACAATGTATTTAAACTTTTCAAGACTGGCTGTGACTGGAAAGGAATTTTTAATTACCATCAACATTTAATTCCATCCCAAGATATAAAGAAGAACGTAGGGTTACGGTCACACTGTCACACACATCTCCTAGTGAAACTGCTTTTACAGAAAACAGTCTCCATCCCAAGATATAAAGAAGAACGTAGGGTTACGGTCACACTGTCACACACATCTCCTAGTGAAACTGCTTTTACAGAAAACAGTCTCCATCCCAAGATATAAAGAAGAACGTAGGGTTACGGTCACACTGTCACACACATCTCCTAGTGAAACTGCTTTTACAGAAAACAGTCTCCATCCCAAGATATAAAGAAGAACGTAGGGTTACGGTCACACTGTCACACACATCTCCTAGTGAAACTGCTTTTACAGAAAACAGTCTCCATCCCAAGATATAAAGAAGAACGTAGGGTTACGGTCACACTGTCACACACATCTCCTAGTGAAACTGCTTTTACAGAAAACAGTCTCCATCCCAAGATATAAAGAAGAACGTAGGGTTACGGTCACACTGTCACACACATCTCCTAGTGAAACTGCTTTTACAGAAAACAGTCTCCATCCCAAGATATAAAGAAGAACGTAGGGTTACGGTCACACTGTCACACACATCTCCTAGTGAAACTGCTTTTACAGAAAACAGTCTCCATCCCAAGATATAAAGAAGAACGTAGGGTTACGGTCACACTGTCACACACATCTCCTAGTGAAACTGCTTTTACAGAAAACAGTCTCCATCCCAAGATATAAAGAAGAACGTAGGGTTACGGTCACACTGTCACACACATCTCCTAGTGAAACTGCTTTTACAGAAAACAGTCTCCATCCCAAGATATAAAGAAGAACGTAGGGTTACGGTCACACTGTCACACACATCTCCTAGTGAAACTGCTTTTACAGAAAACAGTCTCCATCCCAAGATATATCTCCTAGGGCAAGGGAAACTCATATACACACACAAGGTCAAAACCTAACACAATGATGTACTGTCACCCGCATATAAAACTAACCTACTAATACAAGAGCCTAAGTTCCTATAAGAACAGGTTATTTCGGTAACCTAGTTTAGGCACTTAAGAACATTATTGTTAACATTTGTGTAACTAGTATGTAAACCCTTGTACTTACCAAAATATTGTACCAACATGTTATTCTCAATAAAGATGTTATTTATTAAAAAAAAATACACTAAATAACTTGAACGAGGCTTGATTTGAATAGATGAAAATTTTGCAACAATAGAACTATTGAATGCTTTGCAAACTTTAGACTCATTTCTAATTGCGTCCTTTGGCAATCAACAAAAGTAACCAATGAGGTACAACGTATTCATCCGGTAAAAAAGAGTTACAAAAGTACATCTTAAAAATGAAACGAGAATACATTTTTTTCTTTCCTTCTATTTACCTAGGGTCTTCGTCCATTGTTCATACTATAAGAGAAAATATTTTTTTGTTAATTTTCGTTGAATAGGCTCTGAAATCATTGGACAGATTTTTATTAAATTTGGCAGAGATTTAAAGTAGACCACGGAAAAATAGGCTACTGAGAATTTGACGACTTCCATATTTCACATTTTTTGTGATATCTATGGACGCTTTTACAATCTGGTTTGTGATAAGTATACAAAGAACTTGTGTTACGGCTGCCAGACAGTTGAAATATTTTTATTATATTACTAGTTGACCCGTGCCTACTTCGTTGAGCATACAAACCGTTTAAACCTTCCCTGGACTTCCACGAACATTTCAAGACCAAAAATAGCCGAATCGGTTCATCGAGTTTTAGCGAGACTAGCGAACAGCAATTCCTTTTTATATATAAGAGATCATCATAATCATTTCAGCCATGACGTCCATTACTGGACATAAGACTCCCCGAAAGTTGCCTATACTTGCCACGCTTGGCAGGCGGGTTGGCGAGCGCAATCCAGCGACAATGTCCTCGGAAACGCTGCTGCCGCTTTCCGGGTATATTATATTCTCCTCTGTCGCCTTTTACGACACTCACGGGAAAGATGGTGGGCGGTGCTCTACAGCGTGTTCAACCTCAGAGCCACAGAGATTGTCCTAATTTCTATTTAATCTAAGTGATTGGCAATGTATTGGAAAATTTGGAGGGCGTCGAGGGCGTCGTCGAAGCAATTAGAGTAATGTAGCATTCCCGGAGTCGTGCGGTAATCGAGTGGATCATATTGATTAATTTATCGGCAACTTCTCATTACCGGCTTTAATTACATTCAATACGGAGGCGGTAGGACAATGAAAATTGACCGCAAGATTTCAAATTATCATAGCTGTGGCCGCGACTTACAAAACCCATGATTTCGAAACATTCTTCTTGGTGCTCCGATTTGCATTAGCGTGATGACCTATAGCAGTTGTGACCTTCTTTGATAACTATGCTGAAATCGGACCTGTATAACTATGCTGAAAGTGACCTGTGTCGGTCCGATTTTGCTTCCGTCCGATTACCGTCTTATTAGCTTTATAAAATCATTAATTACTTATTAGTTATTAATGATATTGGGAACCCGATCTATTGGATGCAACTTCTTCAGTTGGGCCCTGTTTCAAGATGCCATTGCTATTATCAAGTTTGAAAACAAATAAGGTTCGCTAAATGACAAGCGAATTCGTGTGTCACCAGCGATGCTTAAGTCAAATCCCATACATTTTGTTATAACTTCGTAACTGATAATATCGATGGCATTTTGAAACAGGGCCAAAGTATAGTGGTGCTCTATAACCGCTTGCCTCATACCAACTTTTCCTATAATTTTCAGTACATTTTTACTATTGTAGTCTATATTCAATATGAATAGGACGTGCCCGTATTTCATGCTGATCCTCGAGTCTATAAAATTGTAGCCGAGGAACCTAATCCAAAAACAACTGTAACGTAATAAAACACGTGACATTTACTGGTTAAAACCTTATTTATTCACGCCATAAACGTTTATACATAATATAATATAACGTGGAATATCTGTGTGTGCCGATCCGTACACACTGGGATACGTTCATATCTGAGGGACATAGGGTCGGTTTCTCAAACGCTATACAATTGTTGAAGTGGAACATTATCAGAGAAACTAAGGAATATAAAATATAGAAGGAACATCTGTCATATTTGATTCAAGTCTTATGTCAACTAATTGGTTTCTTTTCGTAAATTAACTTTATCCGAGGAACTTTTAACCAGCCTTTCAAGTGCGAACGTGATGAAATTATAAAATTTATGTCCCTTCCTTTCTCTCCGATAAAAGTTCCACCAATCAGCGTTCAATATTCGTTGTTAATTTGATTGCCATGTTTATTCATCATACATTTAAATAGCATTCCAGAAACCAGGGGTTGGTGATACAAAAGAAAACAAATTCACCCTAAATACTTTTTTAAGGATAGGTTCCTTCCTTAGTACATGACGATATGACAGAGGAGTGATGTTAGACGCTTTATTATTTGTAACGACAAATATCCGTTTCGGTTAATTCCTTAGGGAGAAAAATGGAAAAAAGAACAATTGACCCCCAAATAGGTTTGTTTTCGTATTCCTTCTTTGACACATGGCGTGATTTAGGGCAATGATGTTAGACGATTGATGATTTACCTTTTCTGGTAAGCCCGGCAAATTTTAGTTGTCCCTTTTGCCCTAAATCATATAAATACCAATACGGGCTGTTCGGTGCGTACAGAACGACACATTCATTCCTGGAGAAAAATGAAAAAAACAGTTTGTACCCACATAGGTTTGTTCTCGTATGCCTTCTTTGAGACATGGCGTGATATGAGCAAAAATTTGCTTTTTGTGGTAAACCCGGAATCATCAAAATTTCGTTACCTCGTACCTTTTGCCCTAAATCATATACAAACCAATACAGCATCTGCCGCGTAGTATGAACGCACCTCTATTCGTAATAAAAGCTGTTCAATCCAACCCCATGGGAGACATGAAATCCTGTAGTGACGTCTGCGCCCACGCCAACGACGTCTAGGTTCGCTGGTGAAATTAGTTTCAGTCTACATTGATGTCTTAATAGAAATAAGCATCATTATCAGGATGTACCTATGCGATATCTACTGCTAGACCTTTTTTTCAATTCAATTCAAATATATTATATTAAATTAGACCATAATCAGTGACACGTTTGAATATCAATTTTACATAATATTATTTTTATACATAATAATAATTCTAACCCCTAGCTGGGACAGGCAAGATTGTTTGCGAACTTAGTTCTCAATTCGTCTGTATGTTTTTTTTTTTTTTTTTTTTTTTTTTTTAATGTTTGTTACCTCAGAACTTTCGCCTGGGTGAACCGATTTGGATGATTTTTTTTTTATTTGAAAGGTGGTGCTTCCCGTTTGGTCCCATTGTCACCAAAGTGGTGACCTGGTGATGGGATCCGTGAGGAATCGAGGGAACTCCTCAAAATTTATATGGAAACATATATCGATTTTGATTTTTTCTGAAGTAGCCCAAGCATATGTTACCAAATAGTAAGATTTTGCACCATATCCTGGACCTAAAGTACTGAACAGAACTTCTGAGTCCTTTGAGATACACATTTGAAGATTGCAGCGTTGTTTAAAGAAATGCAAGCATACGCCACTACGTCAATTACAGTGCTGTACCAGTGTTTACCAAAGTGGTGACCTGATGATGGGATCCGTGAGGAATCGAGGGAACTCCTCAAAATTTATATGGAAACATATATCGATTTAGATTTTTTCTGAAGTAGCCTAAGCATATGTTACCAAATAGTAAGATTTTGCACCATATCCTGGACCTAAAGTAGTGAACAGAACTTCTGACTCCTTAGAGATACACGTTTGAAGATTTCAGCGTTGTTTAAAGAAATGCAAGCATACGCCACTACGTCAATTACAGTCGAACTTGGTCTCATAGTTATCAAAGTGCATGCCTGTGTGAACTCCTCGAAATTTATAGGAACACTCATAGTAATTTTGTATTTTTTTCGAGTACATAGCATATCCGACTAAAAACAAACATAATTTTGAATCAACTATCAAGGTATACCACATAGATCAGAAACAGGCATACAGGACTGCTTAGTCTTTGAAGTTATAAGTTTGGAAATTACGACATCGCTTAAAGTACTGCAAGCATATGCCACTATATCAATTACAGTACTCAACACCACCTCTGTCTTCGCCAGATAGTAGGTATCTATATATAGGTACTATCATAACAATATGACAAAATAGGTAAATATTAAAACGGTAAAAAATTGTTTTAAGCCAAATAAAGAAATGTAAATCGACTAAAAATAATAAAAGAATTATATAGAAATCATATTCAGTTTGGCTGGTATCGACTTTGATATTATTAAAATTTGTATATCATTTTATAGTCAACTTGATATATATAATTTTTGCGCTGCTCTGGCGGTAAGTACCTATCCTTACTCAGTCTACCCATAACTAAAAATGTTAAAATAAAATAATTTTAAACAAAAAAAAACCGACTTCAAAAAGTAAACTAAAAAGCAAAAAATAAATTTACTTCGCACAAAGTAATACTTATTTTCACTTAAGTAAATAAATTTATTCTATAATTTTGAAGTCGGTGCCAAGTAAGTACTTCAACAACCTTACTACAATATCAAATTACTAAATATATGTAGGAAATCACAGAAAAAAAGAATCAGAAGAAAATATACAACTATCAATGTAACTATTACTATATATTATGTACCTACCAAAGTACTGGCTTACAAACTAATATTAAATGAAAACAAATTATGAAAGAACGCTAAACTTGGCACCGACTTCAAAATTATAGAATAAATTTATTTACTTAAGTGAAAATAAGTATTACTTTGTGCGAAGTAAATTTATTTTTTGCTTTTTAGTTTACTTTTTGAAGTCGGTTTTTTTTTGATTAAAATTATTTACCGGACTATGTCAGAAGGAGGGTTATGTTTTTTTATATGTATTTATTTTATGTCTAACGGTTTGGCACGCTGTACAGCCTGAACCGCTCGTTAGATTTTAGCTTGAGAGATGTCGTTACATTCGTGTTTACTGTATGAGTGACACTGGGTATAAGAAAATAAAAACGCAGTCAGATTTTTTAGTTTTCAAATTAGGGTTTTTCATTAACAAAGTTCTTTCACTTCACAAAAATGTTGAGATCTTTGCAACGTATCCAGATTTGGGTGTAATCGTCCATACCTTGATATTTGCAGATACAATAGCTCCACGTCATAACTCAGAAACAGAGCACTTACGTCGTGACGTCACAACGCCCTAACGACTCGGTTAGCGTGTGATAAACATCATAAATTACAGCCGCAACTCGTTTAGCAAATTGTTCGCGCGGTCGCGATACACGCACAATAAAATATTCAATTTCGCACACATTGGAGCAAACGACTGCGAATTAATTTTCATATGCGCCAATTAGGTGTGTTTTAGAATAGCTAATATTGATGTGAAATATGTACCTAATTTAGCGAGCAAACCGTATGTAATACTCGGATTACAGTTATATTTAATAAAAAAAGTGGTTTTACTTGTTTAAGATTATTAGTTGTTTACAGTTTAACTATCCTTTGAAAAGATAAGGGCAACTATTATTTTTGATACGGATACTAGCCTTTTTTATATTTTATAAAATAAAAAAAACGCTATTCTATATTACACGCATATAAAATAATCAAAAAATGCTGAATTCCTCTACGCTTATAAAACATAGAAAATAATGAGCTTGTGAATATAATGATAGAGCCCGTCTCCCTGTAGAAGATTTTTAGTCATATATGACGTACAGTAGAGTAACCCATCGAGGCAATTATCCGTCTTTTACCTTTCCATTCCAGTGAATCGAACTTACACCATTTCGAGTTCGAATTAATAGTTTACCCACTAGGCCACGGATGGTATTTTTTCAATTTGCCATTAATGACGTGTATAGTGCCCCCTAGTGTCGCTACAAAGCCACGTGTACTGATGAAGTGCGGTGGAGGCAATCAGCCGGTGATAAACAAAACAGAACCGGGTCGACAGCACGCAAAAACGCCGGATAATCACGTACTAGTGACATTTGGATAATTGATTTCAGCTGGTATTAAACAATCTCATTGATTTCTAATATACTCTCAAGGATTAATAAGCCTATTAAAGAAAAATATATTTAAAAAAACTTTTATTTTCAGGCACTGAATAATTACTATACATAGAGACAAAGTGCTCGTCAATACAAATTAAACGAGCCCAAACTCGATGGGATTGTGTCGTTTTGTTGCGATTTCGTATGGGCACCTTCAGCTCCAGCGTCAGATCAGCTTCTTAAGATTGTAATTTTGCATTGTCACGCAACGTACGAACGAACGTGATTTCAACTAAATCGGACTAGGTTATCTGGTGCGTCAAATTTAACGTTTGGTATAATTATTCTCACGAGGACAGGCAAGTAAGTTTATTTACAACCTTTAAAGCGTGTACAAAGGTCTAATTCTAATTTTGGTTGATGAAAAATGGTTTTTATGAAATTTCTTCATCATAGCAAAGAGGCTCACACCTCAATGAGGTAGCTATGAACGATTAGAATGAAGGAGTTATGAGACAATAATGTTAACGTGAAAAAAATGGACAGTTGTGGTCATTAGTGCCGTAAACTTTAATAACGCGCAAATCCCCATTAGAACCGACTTCAACAACTAAAAACCATGTAATATTTGTATAATGTAGTTACAATTAATGTTCTTTTTAAAGTCGGTATCCGCAAAGGTGAGTTTCAAAGGTGAGAGTCAGCAACTTTAGGATGTTCTTCTTTTAGCTGAAATCTGACCTATGGTAATTGGTGAAATATGTTCATAAAATAAAAACTACAGAGCCAATCTATGTAAATTTAGGGGATCAAATGGTAGCTATTCTGCATCGAATAAAAAAAGAACCGCGCAAATCGGATCTACGTACAACAAATCGAATCGATGTACATACATTTAAAAAAATAAGCCAAATTGAGAACCACCTCCTTTTTTTGTAATTCGGTCAAAATATAACGTTACAAACGCTGGTCGAAAGAATGTAACACCGGCTACAAACGACAACATTACAACTGCACAGTTCAGACACAGTAGACAAGTACTACACCGAATTGTGTGTTCGTGGCCGGTTTCGTTGAGCGTGCAGTTGACCAGAACGCATGAGTCATTTTTTTATTTCCCAAGAATGTGACCAAAATATGCAAGAACGAACTCTTCCATTAGTCTTACTCAGTGGGACGGATAACCGACACGACTGGTGAGAAAACAGGCGCAGAATCGACTTTTTAGATGCTAACCAGATGTATCGATCATGTTTCTTGTCAGACAATATGGTGATCAGTCTGTGTTGTCTTAAACTTAACTTAACTTGAAATCTATATGTAGTTATTCCGCGGAAATCAAATCAACTACTGTTTTCATATAAGTGACTCTGTATGTTTTTGAGAATAAACTATTTAAGCCTTTTTTAACGCTTTTATGCATTCCGTGGGGGATAGGGGACTCCCTCCACGGATATGTAGGACCCGCTGCATCCGAAAGAGGGTAAACCCTCGGTACTCGGCGGTACTTCGACTCCACCGACAACGTTGTCCGCCTGTAGCTTCACAGGGACAACAAAACAACCGCGACTCCGTCGAATATTATTTAAACCTAATCGAACTTACGACATCCAAGTCGAGAGCTGAGCTCTAACAACTGGATTACCGAGATAAATTTTATAGTTGTACATCTACTGTGACCAAACTGTGCAGTTTTATCGCTGTCGTCTGTAGCGGGCTTAAGGAAGCCTTTGCACGGCTCTACCGAGCGTGTGCATTTCTAACAAATTAATAACGTTTGTGCCTTTGCCTTGCTCAGTCAAGCAGACACGGCGTCCATATATTTGATTCAGGTACGTATCAATCTGTTTTCCTTTAATGTTTCCGATTTATCATCTGGAGATTATGGAACAGAAAGTCAATCTTTATCGTCATAATAAGTATCGTTTCTGAAAAACATAAAGTTTGCTACACTTTTGAGCACAAAGTTGGATCTCTATTTCGTGTCCCTAATAATGTTTTATCTGACTCCGCGCATTCGAGCCATAAATAAATTTTAGACAAAGGTTGACAGAGCTACTTAAAAAGGCTCTTCAATAAATCAGGACTCCGTCGCGCCAAGATGAAACATCTGAAAAAGTTTTAAATCATTCAAACGTTACGATTTCCGGATCCTCAAAAATCGCTCAAAGAAAAATAATTTATGAAATCAAAGCAAACCGCAGTCTTGATTATGATAAAAATTAAAAAAATGATTGTTCGTACGGAGAAAACATTGTTGAAGTTTACGAGTGAATTTTCTTTTCACAGGCGGCGTTGAGGGTAGACCATCAAATGGGAATCTTAATTTCACATTGTACGCCCAAATTTCTTCTTTTATTTTCGTCGCCCCTGTGTTTGACGAGATTTGTACGTTTTGAATTGAGATTAAAGTGCCGAAAATGGCGATATTTTTAAAGCCCAGAGATATTGCGTTTTTATCGAAATGAGAGGGGAAAATGGACAATACTTTTGTTCGTAGTTCAAGTTCGTAAATATTTTATACCATTATTATTTTTATGACGACAGAACTTTAATAATATACCTAACTTTAATCTTGTAAATAGGTGAATACCTATTTACAAGATTAAAGTTAGGTATATTATTATTATCAAATTTTTTTTTTTTAATAAAAATAAATGAAAAAAAAAATTAGTTATACAATGTTTTCTACTAGCATGATACGTTAGATAAGCTAAGTGACAGACAAGGACAAAAAATTTATCAGCTTGTCTGTCTCTTTTACCCGACTTTTTACCTTTATATTAAGAGGGATAAGCTCTACGCCCAATTTTTATCTCAGGGATTATACATACAGCGAAATCGCCAAGTGTCTAAAATAAAGACAAGTCGGGTCCATAATCGAAAACTAGTTTAATACAAAACACACAGGGATCAGCACGATCCCATCGGTCCAGGCGTGACTGGACACTGCGAGCACGTATTTCGTCAAGCAAAATGCACAGTTGCCAGTTGACCACTTTTGGACTTTGTCACGTAGGAATAAAGTTCAAAGTGGTAAATCTGTCGACCGTAAATAACGATACAGCTGAAGTTTACTCCGGAGGAATATGAAAACATTAAGTTATGGTTTGGAAAAATATAGTTAGGGAAAAGTAAGGAATAATAATATTATAATCTAATAATATATTATATTATGTTTCTGTGGACTACTACTACCTGAATCCAAAGAACTTGTGTTACGGGTTTTTTTATTTAATATATTTATGTTTTTATTGTACATATTTTATCCATAACAATATAGACATTGAAAGTTGTATTTACTATTTTTGGTGGGATTTGAACCGGCGACTTGACTTCAGTAACGAAGTTGGTCTAGCTCTGAACCACAGAGTTTGTCAAATACATATTGTATTTAATTATTACCAAATTATTTAAACAGCATAGTATTTCTAGTAATGTAAGTTACACTCGATCACGCAATTTTAAATAAATCGTAGAGGCTACACAAACTAAAATAAATTCTGCAGAACGATTGCCACACACACTTATCCTATTATTATACATAGGTACTCGTACGTTTTTTTTAAATATTTATTAAACATGTACAGACCGTTACATTATGCAACCCGTTCCATTTTTATTATACATAAAGAAGACTTCAATAACGTTTATAGAGTATATAAAGAGTAAAACGAAATGTTTCAAAAAGTTTTATGTACCATGCAGCATTCGGAATATTACAGTTAAAACAAAAAAGTTAAGCGTGCTTCGAAGTAAGTACAATAATATTATCATAATCTATACAACTTCACGCTTCTTATATTTTTAACCCGCAGCACAAAGTAAATAATAAATCCGGAGTAAAATATACGCGCATGGAGTTTTAAACCTCGTAGCAAAGCAAAATATTAACAAATCGATAACATGCCAATACTGCTTCAGCCCGGAAACCACAAAAAAAACTCTCATCCAAGCTGATTTAGTAAACAAAAAACTGGCCAAGAGCGAACCAGATTTGCGTTTGTTGTATTTCGTATTCGCTGTTATCCCTAGGGAATACAAATCCATCATTTCTGATTTCAATTGCCTAGCTATCGCGGCTCTTGATATACAGCCTGCTGACAGACAGGAAAGTCTTAATAATAGAGTCCTGCTTTTATCCTTCGGGTACGTAACCCTAATAAAATAAAAATAGCTTTATTAAACACATAAGGGACAAAAAAGCACAACGAAGAGAATAATATTATACAATAAAACAAAAAAAAAACTTAAAACTATATAAAAAAATAAAATAAACGGTAGCATGGCAATATTAAGAGGAAACACCACAGTGTAGAGAAATGCATAATAGGTAAATTCTATTGCTGTCCCGCAAACAACTGCCCAATTAATCCGATAGAGACAACTACAGCTTGAACTGAAATTACCTATTAAAAGCACGAGAAATCGACGATTAGGAGACCCTGTCTCCTCCAAACCTTAACCATTTTAGGTACTTTTTTCACTATAAACTAAACAAAAGCGTGAGCTATGTTCCTGTTTCGATTTTATTATAAATTATTCTACAATGTTTTCTGGATGTTTAAACACAGCCAAAAATATGACCATATTTTTAGGTATCTGGCTATATCTCTTTAAATAATTAATTTATGAAAAAAATTAAATAGGGACGTACTAATAGTATACATTAATACTCAGGAAAAAATTGTTACTCTAGTGATAATCCAGGAAGGAAACACGGGTCGCATAAACCTTTGTTTTTGTATGGAAAAACGACCGTGGTGTTTCCTCTGAAGTCTGGCAAACCACAACAAAGCAGAAAACTCTCATCTGATCAAGTAAACATAGCCAAAGGAAAAACAAGAGAGCGATTGAGGAGGTCAAACAAAAGCAGGAGAGCAGAACGTCTCGAGAACAATGAATTTACACGACGTGTCACAAGATAAAACAATTGAAGCGCAGAACAAATTCAATTTACACAATCCAATATACAACGACCCTTGCAGATCGCTTCGAATTAAGTGTTCTACTCAGACCTACATTTAAATAAATGTTACACGTAGGTATATGAAAACTAACCACGACATTTTTTATGGTAGCAAGATTTTTTTTGTTACTCAGACTGAATGAAAAAAAAAACTTATGTAAGTCGGTCTATATTATGATGTCTACTGCCGGTTCAGGAACTATCCAGCAGCCCAACCCAGCGAAATGAACCGATGTAAAAAAAACTTGCGTGGTCCAACCAACCAAACCAAAGTACCTACCAAATTATTATCAGCAATTGCCATAACACACACGAGCCACAACAAGTTTGTGTCAATCCATTTAATGTTAGCATTTAAGTAGGTAATAAACTGTCAAGTAACATGAAAAGCAAAATATTTGTGTAACAATAAAATATGTGGCATATGAATATTGAATAATATTTATATCGACATAGAGATGTGATTGATCGTCGCGTATATTGGTCATACTATGCAATAGCGCAACAACGTTGTAAACAAAATACTCGTGCCAAACGCGACGAGGGTGACGACCTGGTTAACCAATATCAAGAAAGAGAGGGAACATGAGACCTCACTGTACACACAGTCCAAAATAGAAATGGCGCGAATTTACAGGGAGACTCAAACCTCTGAAAAAATAGGAACATGGGTAAGACAAAGAAGATAGAAGTGATAGTTAACGCACAGCAAGGAGACCTCACTATACACTGCAGCGCTTTAGGTAGTTAAATTTTGACGACCTGCGTAGTCCAGTAGTTCAGCGCATTAGTGCTCAACCGAGAGGTCGCGGGTTCGAATCCCGCCGATGGATCAAAAAGTTTCCTATGTCCTAAGTCATGGATGTGTAATAAAATTGTGTATAAAAAAAACCTTAAGCATGTCTATAATATAAAAAGTATTAACTATATTTCCCTTGTCTGGTACCAGTCACACAAGTTCTTCGGATACTTAGCAAGGGGCCAGATTGACGTGGTGTAAAGCGTCCATACATATTATATTAAATGTTGCGCCATAAACATCGCGCTACGATTGGCAGCCAATGGCTTCATTATTTGAATTGCCGGTCACAAAGTCTCAGACTCAAACTTTATTGTTGTAAAATTGATAGGCAGATATTGTAAGATTAGGTTGACGATCACAGCGTCTAAATATAATTAAATACGTCATTAATCGATGCAGATGATATGTCAGAAAAATAAATTACCCAGAATGTTGAGTATAAACTGTCACTTAAACATTTTAGGAACTCTACTATTAAGTACATTGATTCTAGATGCAGATCTTTAGATTAATTTACTTACTACTTTACGACGTATAATTACTATTATAATAACTCTATATTCTCAAAATCATTATTATGCAGTAGCATAATAATGATTTTGAGAATATAGAGTTCAAACTGTGTTTAAGTAACAGTTTGAACTCAACATTCTCAAAATCATAATTGTGCTACATATCACCTTCATCCATTAATGTCTTCAATTATCTGTACTCCAAACACACAACTCAGATGCAGTCAAAGGGTCGCGAGCGTCATTTTATACAAGGAAAAACATAAATCGACTACGAACAATGTGAGTCAAGCTTGTCTTTAACACAGTCATATAATGTGGATGCACGACGCATATCCGATGAAGCGATCACTCCCCGCCCGCGCGAAGTGCACACAGTTTGTCATAATCGTCTGAGCACGCGCGAAACTGTGTCACCGCGCGTCCGAGTTTACAGGAAGCAACTGAATTAGACCCACTTCGGACATCCTACAACGCAGTTTCGACAACTCATTTCACTCGCAAAATTCGTTGCAAATAGAACGTTTTATGTATTTTGTAACCTCCGCATAAAACCCGATTTTATAAGTTTAACGTGTCTATATCTTATATAGTAAAACACAAACTACTTGCGCCTTTTTCCACTTTATTTGTTACTAGCTGTGCCCGCGACTTCATTCGCGTGTTTTTGAGTGACTTAAACCGTTTATGCAGCGCATGCAACGAAATTCATTCACGTCACTGAAATTTTCACCGTTTTTGCAACATTTCTCACTGTTGCAACCAAAAAAAGATTTTTCAAATCGGACCAGAAGTTCCTGAGATTAGCGCGTTTAAACAAACAAACAAACTCTTCCGCTTTATAACATTTATTTGTTATTTTACATTGTACCACTTTATTTGTTATTTTACAATGTGAAATAAGAAATAATAAACCCTGCAGATTTTTTGTTAATAAATGGGAAGAAAATACCAAGTGGAGTTGTGAAAATTTTAATTCTTCTCAATACAAAACAAGATCTATGGCTCTTCACACCATTTCTACTATCTTTACAATTCCTGTCACTGTCCTGTAAATTTAATACTTAATAGCTACTATAATAGAAATTGGTACTTATTCGTCGGTAATATTTTGCATCATACTAATAAGGTTAAGTGCCAATTACACCAACACATGTTTAAATAATCCTTCATTAAATATCATGCTTAGTATTTCATGTCAATGAAACAAGTGATCTTTAAAATAACACTTTGGGCGTTCCCAAAGCATATCAGTTAACCCATGTTTACAGATCGTGGGTTTTTCTGTCCTCTTATTTTGTCCTTGTTCCAGCGGCGAGGAAGGGTCGAGGAACTGCGCTCTCATTAGCAAATCCCCGCCCTATACATCAATTACCACGAGACCATAAATAAAATGTTTACAACATTTTATTTATTTTGCTTCATTATTATAATATAGAATAACATATCACATAACACACTTCACTACTCTCTTATATATAAAAATTAATTGCTGTTCGTTAGACTCGCTAAAACTTGAGAACGGCAGAACCGATTCGGCTATTTTAGTCTTGAAATATTCGTGAAAGACCCTGGAAGGTTTGAGCGGTTCATCATAAACTGTTTCTATGCTCAACTAGTATAACATATTCATTAAAATAAATCACATACGCGTAAGGTTTCGTTTAATTTGCATTTCGATTCATTTCATTGTTTTGTGTACCTCAGAATGTCCTGTTGTTGGTCTGCTGGTAGGGATCGCTTGTTAAGGACAGAAAAGATAACACACATATTATGTACTTCCATTACATAACATAGACAGACACATTGTATTGACTGTAATGAGAGGCAGTGAGCTTGGGTATCTGTAACACAGGTGCCCACCTAGTACCGACCCGAGTCTCTCATATTTTTACTTACCTTGTGTTGTATTCACTGTATGTACTATATGATTGTGTGAGAAACTACATAAATAACTAACTATTACTGTTACTTACTCTAGGTTAGGTTTAAAATTTAGGCACCTACATAAATAATAATGAAATAAATAAATTGGTACCTAGCCTAATGTTCTTGTCTTTGTTTCGGTTTATTCCGAACGGAGCAGATATCCACTTTTTATATATTTATGACACTTTCTGGTTTAGACTGCCTAACCAATCAGATATTAAAAGCTGGTGTAAAACACAATCTTATAATAGTTTAATACAAAACATAGTAGATCCCTGAGCATCTAAAACAATTTTCTCCTATAATAATGTAGTTCCTAAATGTACACTGTAAAAACACAATCTTATAATAGTTTAATACAAAACATAGTAGGTACCTCTGAACCTCTAAAACAATTTTCTCCTATGAAATTTAGTTCCTAAATATACACTGTAAAAACAATCTTATAATAGTTTAATACAAAACATAGTAAGTACCTGAACATCTAAAACAGTTTCTTTTAACATCTAAAACAATTTTCTCCTATAAAAATCTCGTCCCTAAATGTACACTGTATAACGATTTTGTCTACTCGGTCTACGCCGGGGTGTCGCTGAGGTCAACTACAATTTTATTACAATTAATAGATTAAACTTAACCCGCAACGAGAAATCGACAATTACGAGATTGTTAAGTTTCGGAGTAGGCAACAGGGGTTGCCTACTCCGAAACTTAACAATTTTTTACCCTCCTACTACTACTCCTAGGGGAGGCCTCGAAGACAACACAGAATTTTGAATTATTGTTTTATTATCTTTAATATTTGAAGGATTTTTTGTGTGAAATTTGACGATGTCAATCCTATCGTAACCATAAACCACTTCATAACAGAAAAAGAATTAAACAAATCACACCAATAAAATTAAGTTTGGATTGTTCATATACTACTCGTACTCGCGCGATTTCTTTTTACGCATCACAGGCATATAATATTTTGGCATATATTTTACACTACTTTCGATTTTCCAGAACATAAAACTGAAAGAACACGCATATAATATTTTGGCATATATTTTACATTGCTTTACATTTTCTAGAACATAAAACTGAAAGAACACGCATATAATATTTTGGCATATATTTTACACTGCTTTACATTTTCCAGAACATAAAACTGAAAGAACACGCATATAATATTTTGGCATATATTTTACACTGCTTTACATTTTCCAGAACATAAAACTGAAAGAACACGCATATAATATTTTGGCATATATTTTACACTGCTTTACATTTTCCAGAACATAAAACTGAAAGAACACGCATATAATATTTTGGCATATATTTTACACTGCTTTACATTTTCCAGAACATAAAACTGAAAGAACACGCATATAATATTTTGGCATATATTTTACACTGCTTTACATTTTCCAGAACATAAAACTGAAAGAACACGCATATAATATTTTGGCATATATTTTACACTGCTTTACATTTTCCAGAACATAAAACTGAAAGAAGCCCGCACGACACCTGACACCAATTACAGTCTCGCGCGGCTGCGAAATTATTTCTAGGAAATAGAACGTGGGCAGGAACATGTTGACGTATCACATCACACATCAATATGCGGGTTTTATACGGTTTGTTTTTAACCCCCCACAGAAACTGACGAGTGTACGTTTGATGTGTCTGTGTGTGCTCCCAAACGGATGAACTCACTCTGTTTTTTTTTAAAGCTAACGTCAAACGGCATTTGGGTACCCGAAGAAGGACGACGCCAACGTGGCCGGCCTAAGAAAAGATGGCGTGACGACTGATGCACATCAGCCGGGCTGGTCAGTGTTGGCACAGGAAAGAGATACGTAGGGAGGAGTGGCCTGTGTTTTGACAGATCCAGGGCACTCCACCCAACATAACGGCTGATGGCAATCCGCAAGTGGTTTTAGTAGGTAAACCGGCCGTAGCGAGCCGGGAGTCCCACATACCCCTCGGGGGGGATGCGTAATTCATTTCCCTTGCGAAATAAACAAAAAAAAAAAGGAAAGAGATACGTGGAAGACCTTGGGGGAGACCTTTGCCCAGCAGTGGGATAGCATAGGCTAATAAAAAAAAGTCCGGTCAAATTAGCTTAAAAAAAAGGAGAAGAAGAGCAAGACAGTATGGATTTATATGTTCCATTAGAAGAGTATCATTAGGCTATGTTTAAGCATCTAGGAAACAGATTTGACTACAATAAACATCAAAATCAAAAAATAGGAACCTAGCTCAATTCTTTTTTTAGCTAATAAAGAAAAAAATATTTAAATCGGTTAAGTTTTGGAGGAGGAAACAGGAATCCCCTAAACGTCGATCTCTGGTACTTTTAATAGGTAATTAATCAATCGGTCGAATGCAAACAGGACCTTTAAAAATCAAGCGGCGCTCATGACTTGACGTACGTTGTTCTTATCATTTCCCCCAGCAGCGACAGTGACATCCTGTGAAGAGCCTCGTAAACTTTTAGCAGGGTTCCCTATGACTAGGGCTCCTAACCTTATTTATCATTGCAGTAACCTTAAGCCCTTTCAGTTTTATTATGTTCAACCACAAGTCTGGTAATGACACTCGTATGATAATGAGGACGTCTTGTTAACTTGTAAACGAAACATTTTACTACACGTATGTAGGTGGGACTGGGCATGCAATGCTATCGTTAAAACTTACGAGCCGCTTGTTAGCTGAAGCACAGGTATTTGCCGTGACGTCATCGTTTAACCGACGAAAGCAAAGTGGAGTGGGTGTTCCATGGCATCGTGTACTTAGTTCCGATGAAATGTGGTACCAATGTAAACAAAGTGCATTTTAACCTCCCTGTATGTTTTTTGTTGTTTATGTGTTATTAAAATGTCTAGAAAACACAGAAAACTGTACAACATCTAAAATTAATTAATGATTACGATTTTATATACCATGTTAACCTAAAGTGGTCGCTCATGACCATCGATATTTGAGCGACCTCCATTAAATTATTTAAAAAAAAAGTGCTAAAGTATGGGGAGAATGATACCAATTGTTATGTGACGTATTCGCCGTTCAGTGAAGAAAAATACAACATTAATTCGAATTTCAATTTTTGTTTACGTTTAGGTCACACTTGAGACACATATATGTACTAATTTTGATTAAGTTTTATCGTTTAAAAGGTAAAATGATCAAGTGTGTTCTAATTTGTAATAACATCATCAACAACTAGCTCAAACAATTTCAATATCGCTTTAACTTAAAATATGAATACACGAACATTGAACTGTGATTGCAAAGTCATCACTTTCGAGTTCCTAAAGTATACAGCTTAAGAATTCCTTCTAAATTACCTAATTAACAACTTAAGTAAATTCTTTGCTTCTCGGGACAAATTTCTCGAGATAATAGATAATATTAGAGCGGACATTAATTATTTAAAACTTTCTAAGAAACGGTAATTTACACGAAAACTTTGAGGGGTTTTTGGAAATTGCTTTGATCATTATTAAATACCCGACAACGGGGGGCCACGGCACGCCATACTTTGTGAAGTTAAATTAGTAACATCTAAACCTATAGGTCATAGGGCCGCCTTAATCTTTATGACGTATGACCTAAATAAAACTAAATATTTAAAAAAAAACCTACAGGTTTGGTCGCGCGACGCAACCCAAAAGATGTATATGTCGCAGTCATCTAATTGAATCAGCAGTTTAATTGAAAGACTAGCGGGTTTATGAAAATACGAAATGTAATTGAATGACTATAGGATAACTCGTCAAGTTGTTTAATGTAACGTTGAACGTCTTGACTGAACGTCCTTTAGCATAGTCATTGAATGGGATATAGCATACTTTGTAATGTTTTGTAGGTGTAGGTTTGACCATAAGATATAGACCATAAGAGCATAAGATAACATGTCACACCAAATGAAAATGAAAATATCAAATAGGTACTATCAGTGTTAAAAATAGAACAACGTGATTGCAATTCCTGAAAAAAACCGACACAGAATCGGTCATATTAGTATGGTGGATCTGCGGTGAAATCGTCGAAAATATCGACCTATCGACCTACAAAAAGTATGACGTGATGGGAACCCTGAATAATCATGAATATTGCCAAGACCAGCAAATTGCTTGTCTCCGAGTTCGCTTTGAGTTTGATGTGCCGACGTGTTGATTTGCATATGGTAAATGAATTAGCGGTCTGCGCAGTCTGATGTGTACGAGATATTACATTATATTCCATGTATGAACTTCCAATACTGGATACGGTATTATTGTCGACAAAATGTTATTTCCTGACTGTAGTGTTTGACAACTGATTGCCTCTTACCGCCGGAATATACCATGTACAGGACACTTAGAGTGGGGATAGTATTACCATAACCGCAGTGATGGATAGACGTGTCTGACATATAATATGGTAGTTATTACTAGCGGTACACAGAGTCAATTCTTATATGTGCATACTACAAATGGCGACGAGGATAAACATACTAGTAAGTCAGTGATAAGGTCAGTAAAATTTATTTAATTTTGTAAATCGCGTGCATATTAAGAAACAAAATTGAAAAGGAAGGATCAGCTCATTGGCACTTGCACACTGAGGTATTATTATTATTATATTGTATTGGAATTATAAAATAAGTTTCAAAGATATGAAAATATGAAAATCTACGCATATTATGGATCCAATAGTAAAATTATATGGTTATCTAAAATGGCGAATTCATTATTTAAATTAATGGTTGACGTGTAAGATAAATGATATCTAAAGTTCTAGCTCCTCTAAATGTCGAAAAATTAATAGTTAAAACACGTTTGTATAAAAAAAAGGAGGCGGAAGCTGCAAAATGCCGTCTTAGGGTTCATCGGGATTTTCAATATTACACTGTTCTCACAAGTGCAAACACGATTTTGATACGATATTCCTCATGATAGGCAATGATAGGCAAGTGCCTATCTCTCGACTCCATCATCACATCAGTTCGACAGTATCATATTGTTGTATTGATCAGAACTACATAAAGTTGCCAATTTCTATAAAGCTACGATAGTTGGAAGTTGGATAAATTAGTTACTTTCCATTACAATATTAGTTATAAACAGACCAACAAATAAAAGGGTGTTTATAAAAAGTGTAATTACATAGCACTAAAATATGTGCGTATAGTGGATCTTGACAATACTCTAATACTAGCTCAGTCATATTATTATATGGAAAATTTAACTTGATCTTTTTGTAAATATTTATTATATGGTAATATCGGGTCGATAAGGCATCCAGATAAGAGAACCGACAGTTAGTTATAGTATACGTATATAGTAAAATGGACAGTTAATTATATTATGAATAATATTGGAGAGTTGAAAACAGATTAAAATAATATTCGGTTGTTTCAACTCTTAAATTAATATAGTGTATATAGGCAGTGTCTATAAAGTCCACATCAATTGTTTTGTTGTGCTGTGGCACTTGCAACTGTAATAGTTATACTGTAAAAGGCGCAACAGCTATTAATTTTTAAGCAAAAACATGTTGAAAACAGATTAAAATAATATTCGGTTGTTTCAACTCTTAAATTAATATAGTGTAGATAGGCAGTGTCTATAAAGTCCACATCAATTGTTTTGTTGTGCTGTGCACTTGCAACTGTAATAGTTATACTGTAAAAGGCGCAACAGCTATTAATTTTTAAGCAAAAACATGTAGTCTGTCCTTGGTTTTGTTGTTTATATTATATCTCTTAATACAAAACATAATCTAAGACCAATATGTTAATTATTATTATACACAATGCATAATTGGGATTCCTTTAATTTAAAAAATAATTAAGGTTTCATTATATGAAAAAATATATTACTTGAAATTTCAAGTAATATATGAATTACTCAAGGATATTGTAAGCCCCTTACAAGACTGGCTGGCTGGCTTACTTGGTTTATTGAATTTGTTAATACATAGGTATATAGCAGATTGTAATGAATAAACAAAAACCTTTACTATAAAACCCTTCTCATAAATACTGTACTTTGTATCCTACAAGTGACTGCAAGATGAAATAGATTTATATGTTAGTTTAATCGCATTAGATATGGGTTCTAAATCAGTAATTAACCGTGACCGGAAACTATAAAAATGTGTTATTCATTTCTGCGAATAAGTACAACTCAATTTGAAAAAAAAAAAAAGAAGTTTCAAATACTATGTAGCTTTGGGTGATACAAACTGTCTGAAGCGAGTTAGTATATTGGATATTATTATAGAACAATGCAAGGAAAACTTATCTAGATCCAATATTGGAATGCTACGCAGTATTCTTAAAAGCGTCTTGATTCAGAATGAATTATTTAATTATAATATCAATATGAAGTTGTTACATACAATGCAGGAATTAAATCTTTGACAACTACAGCAATGCAAAGCTAAGCCAAGATATAGGTACAATCTTAATTTTCATATATTTTATTATTAAATAATATTAATGAAGGATAAGGTTTACATTGATATCAGAGTCATTGCTACCGGTGTATAATTAACAAAAAACATGGTAAATGCACAAGTTTAGATGTAAATGAACTATTCTATTTAACTAAGACTTTTCTTTTACTTGGATTGAATCATAACTAAAGTCTCTTGTGCATTTTTAACTGGGTTTTGAGGACTTACAAGACTTATTTGGCATCTATGAGAATACTGTTTTATATACTATCTCAGTACTGGGTTGTATCTGCAAAAGTCGAAACAAACAAGAGTCTAGAAATAAACTTTGTTGTGTGCTATTAAATACCACCAGATACTCATTATTACACATATTTCAATATATTACTTATATTCTAATTAACCTTCTATCTATAATAATGTTATGCTCTAAAGACATAATATGTTGTTGAAATATTATGTCAAATAAGTCAGTATCTACAAATTACCGAGTATGAAAAAACCTAATTAAACAATAATTATTTGACAAAAGGATAGATATATATAGCTCTAGCTATAGGATGTAGGTATGTACATTGTACATGTAAGACAGTGGAATTATGGTAAGTGGGTTTTTTAAACTGCCTATTGCTTGTGTATTGCATACATATTATATTCAATTCTACTGGAATATTATATATTGATGTGGTTGAATGAGTTTGAAAATTAAGCTTTTATTAGGATTAAAAGTTTAGGCCTTTCCTCGTGCTATGTACAATCTATATAGTATTCTACGAGTGAGAACTACTTTAGAAATCTTTTATAATGTAGTGCTTGGAAAGCGGTGACCAATGATGGTTTTAAATTTTTTTTTAATTCTCATAAAATGGTCGGCCAATTCCTCTGGAACTTAGAGGTGGTGGGTGAGAACAATGGACTTCCGCGTAAAAAAGAAAAAAAAAGTTGTTTTAAATTGTTTAGAGCAATACGGGCTGATAACCTGACAGTCTGAAAAAGAAGATGATCCATGCATCTGACAGGTGCGAGGAGGGTTGGTTCAGGTTGGTTCAGCGCCTTATCTCCCTCCAGCCGTGTCGGGTGTCCGTTCCACTGGATGCGATGTTGAGGGATGATGGATTACTTCTGTGTATTGTACTTGACCATTTTATAGATGGCTCCTGCATAGCTGGCCACTGGTTTGAATGACTGTTACCGGAATCAAGTGGAAGGAAAAACAAGGCGTCCGTAATGTACGTCAGAATCTGGAAGTATCTCATTGGTATGGCTACAACCAGGGAGAGAGAAATTTGCTATCATAGTTCTTAAAATTGATATTTATATTGTTGTCATACTTTAATTATTATTCAAAATACTCAGTAGCACTGATATGAACTTTATATTTTACGCTATGAATTGCAATGACGTGTCATATTTTACTATTAGAAATAGTAAAGTAATAAAATGTTGTTCTGTGAAGAACATGAATAACGTAGGTAGGTACAAATCTAATCACAACTTTTGAGTACAGATAATGATTACGACCTGCGAGCTAAGCAAGCCTTAATGGCCAACATCTACCAAGGACCTCGAGCTACATTCACATCTTCTAGAATCTCTCACCGTCTCATCCCTTCTACTATAAAATACTGGCAGTACGAACCCGGATTAAACTGCGAACCGTGCATTGACCAGAAGCACGGATGATCAGGAGCAGTATGTGCCTTCAGTCTCAAATGAAAATCATACGTTACCTGGTGGTAACCAAGGTGTACAAAGGCAGTATGAGCCTTCAGTCTCAAATGAAAATCATACGTTACCTGGTGGTAGCCAAGGTGTCCAAAGGCAGTATGAGCTTTCAGTCTCAAATGAAAATCATACGTTACCCGGTGGTAACCAAGGTGTCCAAAGGCAGTATGAGCCTTCAGTCTAAAATGAAAATCATACGTTACCTGGTGGTAACCAAGGTGTCCAAGGGCAGTATGGGCCATCATCCTAAAATGAGAACCATATGTTACCGAGTGGTAACCAAGGTGTCAAATGGCAGTATGGGCCATCATCCTCAAATGAGAACCATATGTTACCGAGTGGTAACTAAGGTGTCAAATGGCAGTATGGGCCATCATCCTCAAATGAGAACCATATGTTACCGAGTGGTAACCAAGGTGTCAAATGGCAGTATGGGCCATCATCTTTAAATGAAAACCATACGTTACCGAGTGGTAACCAAGGTGTCAAATGGTAGTATGAGCCTTCAGTCTCAAATGAAAACCATATGTTTACAGGGTGGTAACAGAGTTGTCTAAAGACAGTATTATGGGCTTTCATTCTCAAATGAAAATCATAAATTACCGGATGGTAACTGAGACGTTTAAGGGCTGTATGAGCTTTCACCCCAAATGAAAACCATAATAAGGTACCGAGACGTTTATTATTATACAATTAATACACCAGCAAAGAGAGACAATCTGATATCTGATATTGAAACCAGTATTGGAAATTGTTCTAGATGGCGTTTTACTGTTATAGATACTAGTAAACCTGTTCGTTCGGTGGCTGGAATTAAAATGGTTGAATTTTATGGAATCAATATCTTATTAGATAATTAATGTAATAAATAAAGGTCAGAAACATTAGTTCTATGGCAATGGCAATTTTGCTTGCGTACTATTTTTCAGCACTGCATATTATGTTACATACGTGAGCCTCTTTTACTAGGGCTCGGCGTTTCGATGCCGCGATGTAGGAACAGCCTAGTGTCATCTGTATGACTATTAGCAAACAGTTAGTATCATGGAATCGTCCTGAGATGTCACTGATCTCTGTGAAGTTTTACATAATAGAATTGTAACTAAATCGTTACAATGTATTTGTATATTCTGTATCTATGTCTTTATTGTCATACATTACTGGATAGTAACAGACTTTGTTACTAACAAGAAGTATGGGCCTTAAATGTTTAATATAATATTCCTTATGTTGGAATTTAAAAGCTAGTAAATAAGTTAATATTATATTACATTATCAAACTTACTTTTGGTCTTATTTTTTTTTAACTAAGATTTTAATGAGTTGATCATTGATGTAAATATTAAATACATAGATGTTCTTTCACCAAATCAATTAAAAAGAGAAGAAAAGGGAAAGGCTAAGAATGACTATTATACTATATGAGTATAACGAAAGGAAATAAAGTTATCCTTATGGTTAAGGTTAAGGAATGAGAAAGTAATATGTTGATTAAGTCCATAGGTACGTTTGGAAAGTGTTAAATAAATCTGAATATGCATTTCGACTAGTTTTGATTCTTGTACTTTTTTATCTTGAAACTGTAGCTTTAAGTTATTATTATATAAACTTAAATAAGGAAGGGATGTAGTGTTTGACAACTGATTGCCTCTTACCGCCGGAATATACCATGTACAGGACACTTAGAGTGGGGATAGTATTACCATAACCGCAGTGATGGATAGACGTGTCTGACATATAATATGGTAGTTATTACTAGCGGTACACAGAGTCAATTCTTATATGTGCATACTACACTGACTAAGCGATTAAGGGCGTGTTTCACCAAGCAATGTTAAAGTTAACGCCATGTTAAATATCATGTTGTCCCTCTCGTATTTCCTGTCAATGAATGAGATGGCATGGTATTTTAACATGGCGTTAACTTTAACCCTTAACCACTGGCGTACGTATATGGTACGTCACCCAAACGGTCTTTCCCTAAAAACTCAAATTTGCGCGGGAGTTTCCGTGCGTCCTTTTTGGTACCTTCCTAGTTACCAGTGACGCGTCGGCAGCTGGGAAGAGCGGACGCAGTGCACATCTGCAAGCAGGTGATTTCGATGACCTGACGTAAGTTGTACGTAGCGTCAGTGTTAGTGCAAATTTTTTTAATAATTATTTAATATTTTTTTTAAATAATAATTGTTGGCTTGTAGATAAAAATGAACCGTAAGCGGTATTATTCATCTTCAGAGCCTTCTACGTCTAAAAAAAGACTAGCTCAACAGAATATTGCCATAAACGACGTACATATTGAATCATGGTTTCTCGAATCTGACGAATCATCAGCAGATGAAAATGATTACATTCAATCCGATTGTGATGCGTCTCCCGAAAACGAGAATATCAATGTCGAAGAGGTTCCTTATTGTAGCTCGGATTCTGAAGAGGATATTCCACTGTCACATTTTTCTAGTCAAGTAATGCAAACTGACGTTCAAGTCTGTCATGAAACTGAGCCACTTGGCCAGAGTGAACAATAATAACTGTTGTTAAAAAGTACCTTATTATTTAATTTGTGGTGATTGTGATTTTTTTCTAATTAATATAATTCTTGATAATTAATACAAGCCAAAAAGAAAGTTCCTATGGTTAAAAAATATTTTTTTGTTAATTTTATAAAAAAGTCTATCCTACTTTGTAAGTCACGAAGGTTTTTGATAAATAAAAATTTGTTTATAATTATTGTTATTTTTTTTAATCATCCTTATGTCATTTAAAAGCATCCAAATAAATAGACAGCAATTGTCACCAGAATTAAACTTTATTGACACGTCAGAAGGCGTTCAAAATTACATACGTATCTCATACGTACGTCAGTGGTAATGTAACATAATTGCACGTCAGTGGTTAAGGGTTAACATTGCTTGGTGAAACACGGCCTAAGTCCTGATTTCACCAACGCCATTTATTGACACACCAACCGTTTGTAGAATTATTACATTAACCAAACCTTTGAACTATTGCAATGATTGTATTCTCTCCTACTCACTAATAACTATTAGTTAATAGAATTATAGGTGTGATGTTTCATTTATTGACAATTGACTTGTTAAAATAACGTGATGTTTAATGATGGATTAACTTTAACATGTGTTGGTGAAATTGACACTTAACATTGAGATCAACTGATACACATTTCGGTGTGTAATTTTGTATTCAGTAAGAAAATATGTATTCGGTCGAAAAAAAAACATAACGCTGACGGTCGCTACCTGTAATGTGTATAATCATAATTTGTGTAGTGAAAATAGAGATAAATATGCTATAGTGAAAAACACACACAAGAAACTGTACATTTCGACTTTGTGCCAATTAGAGTTAGGCCTGACAACACCATGTTGTTCATATCACGTCACAATGAAGATCGACAACGATATATAGATGTCGCAGTCATCTGGTTGAATCTGCTATTTAATTGAATGACTGGCGCGTTCATTGAATCCTGTTTTTACTAACAAATTTTATAATCCGAGACTAGGACAGCCATTTAATATTTTATTTTTAAACTTCAAAATTTCCGAATGAGTATTACGCATATATAACGCACATTAAAGTAAATTAATCAAAAAATATATCAACACGTTGCTTTCTGTACGAGCTGTTTGACGCCATCAAGTAACCGCGCTAGTCATTCAATTAAATAGGCAGATTCAATCAGACGACTGCGATGATATAGCATAGATCGTCATAGCTACAGGGTGATTCATGGTTCATATATTAAGCCGAGTATAGTGAAAAGATAATGAAGGGAGTTATGCAACCACAACATAGCCCTATTTACAGAATGAACCCGACACTATTATAAACATCCGCTGTTTAATAGGCGCAGAAACCATTACACGCCAATACTTCCAAGAATCATTCAAGCATCGGAGTCGTACTCAATGGTGTCCTTGTTCAACTGTTAACACCATTCCCCGTCGGAGAGCTACGTATTCAATGGAGTACCTGTATCCATCAACACATTCCCGTGCCGCACACCCCGCTGCAGCCACCGCAGTCGTCATGGCCCCTACACCCGCGACTCTTTCCCCTCTGACCTATATATGTGTCACCAGAACTTTTGACTAGCAGTTGAAAGCCACCTTCGCCATAGTCACATTGTAATTTTTAATCTTTGTAAATTAGTTTTAATTTTATAGATATAAATATTTCTTTAAAGTCATTTGTTTCTCAAATAACTTAACTAGGGTAGATAATTTTTTGTTTTGGCACCACATATAAATTACTTCATATTTATAACTCAAAAAATATTCAAAGGTCTAAAATGACCAACAGGAGTGAATCTTACTATACTGGGGCTCGCTTGCTCCTTGTCTATACACACGAACGCAATGGTCGTTGACATAAGACCTAACCAGGATTGAAATTCATCTATTTTGTTTCTTTTATGGAACTTTAATCGTGATTTGACGCGTTATGGTAAGTAATTTATATGAGGTGCCAAAACAAAAAATGCTCTACGCGTAATTTCCTGACACTATATTCGGCTTGATATATGAAACATGAATGAACCTGCATATATCTATATAACATGAACTTTTTTACTTACAAATGTTACACATTCAACCATCGATTGAAACATAGGTACTACACTTGCGTCATATAATATCCTTGCATCATACAAAAACTATTCGTTCTACTCCGGGGAATCAGCATTAATATTAACCGGGTTGCCGACCAATCGTCGTTCGGTTAAAATTATTTTTGGAAAAATCCCACTCCATTATCGCACGTGAACCCCAGGGCTTTGGGGGGTTGGCGGGTGCATATTTGATGGAGCGGCCGACCGGACCTTATTAACCCGGATCAATTGTTTAAATATTCATCCGGTGACATTTCTTGGGGATTTATTAAGGAAACGTCTTACGTGGAATATGAGAAGATGGATTAGATAAGGCATCATCATTTTAGCTGTCCACTCCTGAATATAAACCTCCCCCAAAGTATTTTATGGGGGGTGGTAATAAGCGCCATACTCGGCAGGCGGGTTGGCTAGCGTAGTTTCAGATGTAACAATGTCCGCGGAAACGCTGCTGCCTATTTCCGGATATACAGGGTGTAAAAAGTACAGTCACTTTAACTTTGACACACGATTATACTGCATTTCCTCATTTTGGAAATGTATTGTTTTTTGTCAAATACCTACTATTTTTTTTTTACTTTTTACCATTTTTTTGTCGCAAGAATTAAGTACAAAACAGATTATTTTTTTGTGAAAAAAAAATACATTTCTAGAGTGAGAAAGTATAATCATATCCCAAAGTAATAGTGACTGTTCTTTTTACACCCGTTATATTCACTCTGTCGCCTTTTCGTCACCCACGGGGAATTATTTCTCCGGCGCCCCACACATAAGGTCCCTAACAAACGAGAAACTTTCAAATATAATTAATACACTCAGGGCTTGTTTCACAATCTGCTGATGAGTTTCGGATAGCTTATTTGCATGTTTTGTCTCAGTGGCTAGATGTAATAAATTTTTCGAATATGCTGGAACTTAGAACATTGTGAAACAGGCTTTAAGTCTTTTGTTTACGCATCGTACACAGCTGCTGTTGTTTTAACAGCCTGGGACCTGCGTTCCTGGAACCTAAGTTTGATGCATGTGAATTATCACATGCATCAAACTTAGTTTCCAATATTAGTCTATCCCGCTCGCACGCACGCTAAATCTCTTTTGATTTGATGAATGAGCGGGACAGACCAATAGTAAAAACTAAGTTCGGAGCATGTGAATCGAGGCCCCGCACAAAATCGAGTTGCATTTCCGTAGCACTGCTACGAAAATCGTAGCGCGTAGCATGTAACAACCATTTTTACCCTACTACTAGCCTAGGAAGGGTAATTATTTTGACATTTACATTTGATATATATGTTTATGGGATAGCCAGGGTGAGACAGGGTATATTATAATTTACTTAGTCAGGTATTAATAGATTGCATGTTATAATAAATACCAATTAAAGATTATAATAATATACTCGTATTATCTATTTTGACGACCTCTGTAACGTCAGTCGCGTTCGAATCACGCCGAGGGAACAGTTTTCAATGTTCCTGGGTCATGGACATGTTTTAATTTTATATATTAATATAGTAAAAATTCTAAATATCTCAACTTTACAGCGTAGGACCGGGATTACGTACCACGCAATTTGTAGGACAATTATGTCTGTTGAATTACATTAATATTAAATAAATAATAAAAACAAAATCAGCTGGTTACTAATAATTTAAGATGACCTTGTTATCGATACAAGTTGGCAAGAGGGAACTCATTGATCAAACCATAAATTTTGTAGGACAAATATTTTTTCGGATTATCTTGAGATTTATCAAAAAATATATATTTTGTAATATCCAAATCCACAAACTTTATTCTTGCTATCTCTGTTAGCTACCACAAACAAGAGTTCCGTCCAAGAAATTCTTAGGCGACTCATCAAAATGAAGGTACTCACGAAAAATTAGCTTGATAATAATCAAGTGAAAACAATGTATCGGGGAACCTGACTAATCATCTTCGTCAAGTCAATTATAATAAAATAACCGATTTGCAGCTTATCGCAAGCACGCAGCCTTAATACTAGCTTTTTCTGGAATAAAAAGTCCAAACAAACTGACATAACAAAACAAGCTAAACTATAATTTTAGAAAATTCATTATTTTAACTCAAACCGAATTTATTTCATAACTCTGTTATGTTCCACACATGCCAGCCGTCCCGCAACGGCTCATGTTTAATTTATTCATTACGTTACCTTATTAGGGGGTTAAGTTATAATCACGCGGGGAGGTTATTACCAGCGACCTGCTAAACAACTTCATCCAACAGACGGGGCGGGAACCACAATTATACCTCGCGACTACCCATGGGAACCGCACATTATGTCCTGCAAAATCGCAAATGAGTTTGTAATCATTCACGCAAATGCGCATATTTACAAATATAGAAAAATTACAGATATAACGGGTGTACAGATAAAACGATTTTTTACTTTCTGACAAAAAAAATACATTTCCAAAATGAGGAAAGGTAGTACAATCGTCTCTCAAAGTTACAGTGACTGTTCTTTTCACACACTGTTTACCTAAAACAAACAGAATAGTGCCTATCTTTTAACTCGGTAAATGTCCGTTACATTGTCAGATGATTTAATTGAAACCGGTCGTGTTATTTGTAAAAACTATGCAAAACGTGGTAAAGTGTAAATAAAAGGGAGCAAGAAGTAGTCATGAATAGATTAAGAATAGGGCATACCAATGTAACACATATCCATTTAATAACCAAGAATCCTAAGAATAAATGCGTGAGGTGTGATAGTGACATATCTGTTAAGCACATATTAATTGAATGTCCAATGTATAATACTGAACGTTTGCAAGTGAAACTCCCTGTATGTTTAAAAGAATGTTTAGAAAAAACAGAGAAAACTGTACAATACCTAAAATTAATTAATTATTATAATTTAATATAAAATGTAAACCTATAGTGGTCGCTAATGACCAATGATGTTTGAGCGACCTTAAATAAATTAATAAAAAAATAAAGTTGTGTCTTATTATTGTGAATATGAATTTCCTCCTAAAACCTAAACTATATTCAATCAGTTATAAATAATACGCAACAAATATTGTGTCCTTCAAGTTCAAACTCCCAAAATACACCACTTCGCTGTTCGTTTTCCGTTTCACCCCTCCTCCGCAACTACACGAAACACAACAAACTAAATTAAAATTAAGAAAACTTTGGAAAAACAATTTCAACTTGGGCAATATTGAGTTGAAGTGAACTTTTATGGGGCAATTGGTGGGCGGTGATATGTAGCGTCAAGGGTTTGTATGGGGACAATGTATGAACAGTTTTGTTGTTAGAAAATGTCCATATCAAAAGTTTGACGACCTGTCGCTCAATGGTTGAGCGTGTCGGTGCAGAAGATGGCACGTTCGAATCCCACCAAAGGAACGAATAGGTTTTCTGTGTTCCTGGGACATGGGTGTATATTAAATTTGTCACTATAAGAATATATTGAAACTTTAAATCATATGTAGTTATGTTTAAAAATATATAAATTTCTGCTTCGACAACTTTGCTATAAAAAGATTTACGTGGTGTGAAACCGTCCAGAGACAGTCGACGAGTATTATAATTTTGAAAGTAGTAATTTGCTTGCCACTAGGGACGACATTCCGATGCCTTACAAACTTTTTTTTAATTATCTATGGACGCTTCACATCACGTCAATCTGACCCCGTGCTAAGTATCCGAAGAACATGCATTACAGGTACCAGACAACGGAAATATATTTAATACTTTAATACTATACACATATTTAAGATTTTTATTATATTATACACAAATTCACATCCATGACCCCGGAACATTTTGTTCTCTCGGCGGGATTGGAACCCGCGACCTTTCGGTCGATCACCAACACGCTCAACCACTGCGCTACGTAGGTGAAACTGTAGTTAACTTCACGACAAGCAGTTAAAATCTCGCACTCAGCACCGGACAAATTAAAACATTTACCGTCGACGTGACGACACTCGGGTTTAAAACGGCGTGAACTGTCACTTGTGCCAGTTTAGTGCAGGGGAAATGTGTCGCTATGCGGTTTATAAACTACGTAATATTCATATTATATTAATGTTAAATTTATCGCCTCCGTGGTCTAGTGGTTCAGAGCTTCGCTCTCGACCCGGAGGTCGTGGGTTCGATTCCCGCGTTGGAACAACAAAAAAGGTTGTTTTCAAGTTTGGTTAGGACAATGCAGGCTGATCACCTAATTGTCTGACAAGAAAGATGATCCATGCGTCGGATGGGCATGTAAAAAGTCGGTCCTGCGCCTACTCTCTCGCCAGTCGTGTCGGTTTACCGTCCCACTGGGTTATGAGAGTAAAAGGAAGAGAGAGTGCTTCTGTGTATTGCGCACACACTTGGGCACTATAAAATAACTCCTGCGTAGCTGGCCTGGTTTCAATGAAATCGGCTACCGACACCGAAATCGGTGAGGGGAGCTATTATTATTAATGTTAAAAAAATAAGTGCTTACTCACAAAGTTAAGATACTTGAGCATTGCAACTATAGTAACGCACCTTTTGTGCGTTACTATAGTTGCAATGCTCAAGTTTTTTACACTGTGTAAAAAAACTACATAACTTCTTAGGCTTCCTTCACGTCCATAGACATCAAACATTTTGTAAAAATTTATTATGAATAAAATGTTTTAATGGTTTAATCGAAACCGGTCGTGTTTTTGTAAAAACTTATTAAAACGTAATAAAAAGTGGAAAAGTGTAAATAAAAGTTGTGCGTTATTGTGAACATGAATTTCCATCAAGAACCAACAATACATACAATCAGTTATATTGTATAGTACTTGTTTAAAAATTTAACAGAAACAATGGCCTTTTATCCTTACGAGACATTTCCAAGAAGCTTCTTATGTTAAAAGCTGAGAACGAATATTGAATATACGAGGACTCGTGTGACGTATCGATAACATTTCTACAAGTTCACCTCAACCTGTATTGAGACCAGTGAGTCTATGCAAATAAAAATAATATCTATGGACGCTTCACACTTTTTATACTATGCACAAACACAAAAGATTTTTATTATAATATACACAAATTTAATATATAAGCCAGGAACATTGAAAACTATTTGTTCCCTCGGCGGGATTCAAACACGCGAACTCTCGCTCGAGCTCTGACGCGATCAACCACTGCGCTGCGAAAGTCGTCACATCTCTAGTAAGACTACTTTAATCCAGTAAGACAGGGAGTCATTCCAATTGGTCAATGTGAACATGGCAATACGTTTTCTTAATGCATATTAGTGCATGCATTCATAAAATCTTGATCGAAATGCCTCTATGGTCTAGTGGTGGTTATAGATGGGTGTTGAAGGTCTTCACTTGAGTCTTGAAGAAAAAATGTTGTTTTAAAAGTCTGGTTAGGACAATTTAGGCTGATTGTCTATCTAAAAAGACGGTCCTGCAACTGGGCTCTCGCTAAATGACATACGAAATCGCTTAGCGTCATTTAGCGAAGATTATGTCAAATCCCATTCATTTTGTTTTCGAACTTCGTTAGCGATAAATAGCGATGGCATCTCGATTCTCGAATCAGGCTCCTGAATCCTGATCTCTAGCCATTCATGTCAGTCATACATCGCACTGGGTTACGAGAGTCAAGAAAGAGACCTGGGCCCTAATTCACAGGCCTCGAACTTAGTTTTTACTATCGGTCTGTCCCGCTCATGCAAATGAGATTTAGCGCGCGTGCAAGCGGGATGTACTAATATTCGAACTTTTTTCCACTGCCCGAGAATCGTGCTCCTGTTTTATAGAAGAAGGGTCTAATAGAAAGTAGAATTTCATTGTGTACTGCGCACACTTGAGCACTACACTCGTGCGTATTATTATTGATCGAAATTAAATCAGAATGCACCGAAGTATAAATTCTTTCGTAGTAACGAGCGAACTCGCGGCGTCTACAATCAAACCATTTCTGGAACATTGAAATTTTATTACAGACGTTTTATCGCCAGTAGACGACAGCGGACTGACGTTTTCTGCTAAATTGGTGCCATTTCCAGTCCTCTTACTGCCTGATTTTTACCGGTGAATCTGTCGTTAACTAGATTTTTTCCTCGGCGTCTAGTCATGACCACCCTCCATGCGGGATGGTCATGACAAAAATTGAAAACTAAACAGTTGCGCAAATACTCGATACGCTCGCTCAGATATTATAAAGGTAATATACTAATAATAATAATATCCATGGACGCTTCACACCACGTCAATCTGGCCCTGTGCTAAGTATATTTGTTCCACAGTAACGTCTTAAGTACTGCCCTTAAATTTTATATGTAAGAGGTCAATGATGACCATCCTCCATGGAGAGTGGTCATCAGCCACGTGGTCGTTCGCAACCCGAGAGTAGTTTTCACGCCAGCATTCCGAGAGACCTTGATATCACTATGAGCCCATCCAATCGTGCCAGACGACCTTTCCACAACTGCATTCCATATTCCACGACAACGTGAACTATAAATTAATCTATGTTACAGTATCATAACAAAATCTATTCACACCGCTTACATACAGGGTACATATATAATATATAAAGTCGAATATATTGTGAATAGAAGGACGCGTAGAGCATTTCTTGTTTTGGCATCTCATATAAATTATTTAGCATAACGGGAAAAATCACGATTAAAGATCTCCATAAAAGTCACAAAACAGATGAGTGTCAATCCTGGTGAGGTCTTAGGTCAACGACCAGTGCGTTCGTGTGTAGACTTGGAGCCAGCGTAGTAAAATTCACTCCGTGTGGCCATTCTAGACCTTCTATATTTTTTTAGTACATTCGGCTTGATATATAAACCATAAAACACCCAGTTTAAAATAAATTTAAGATCAGTAATTAAGACGCTGCAGTGGAATAAAAATATACCTAACATAAGACTGTCTGAAGGATAATAATTTTCACTACCCTACCTTTTGGCGCCGTTGTCGGGTAAAGAAACAGGTGTATGTAGAAGTTTTCCGTTATTCAAATTAATGCTAACCAACTTTCGCGTACGAAATTTTTGAACTCTCACAACAAGCAAGTTCCAGCAACAAAAACAATATACGCACAACACGGGCCATAACTGGCACCAAGTAAGCTAAAGTGGCACTCACTTACAGCCAAATTACACTTTTGAAGCCAGCGCACTGTGCCAACTTTAATTAGACCTCCTTGCTTTTTCATTTTCAACCCCTGTATACATTAAATGGAATGCCTATCTACCTAGTGTCTACATACATCCTACCATCCATGTGCTGAGACCAAGCTTTTGACACTACACTCCGTGAAGAAGTGAACATTTTCAACGCCTGTATCTATTATGGACCAGGTGATTAATACGAGCATTATTAATAATATCTAGCTCTATCGGGCTAAGTGATAATATATAAAAATGAATTGCTGTTCGTTAGTAAACTCAAGAACGGCTGAACCGATTCGGCTATTTTTAGTCTTGAAATATTTGTGGAAGTCCAGGGAAGGTTTACACGGTTTGTATGCTCAACGAAGTGGCCACGGGTCAGCTAGTTACTATATTAACCTCCTTATTTTTCACATAGCACGGTCGTATAGTATTGCTACTTGACAATTGAACATTTCGATAATGAAGGTAAATTAATTATGATATTCTTTGAATTTTACATAATACAATATAATATTATGTATAATGTTCGGACAATTTGATTCTTTGAATAGTTATGATCAAATTGCACTATCATAATGGGCATTTTTCATAATGACCGGGCATTATGTATAATGCTTAATTTATTAATTGGTCCTAGTCTACGTCCTAGTGTCTACATACATCATCAGCGATTCATGTGCTGAGAGCAATCTTTTGACATTACTCTCCGTGAAGAACTGAATAAGCTCGTTAAGAAGTGGTGGGAATGTGTGGTGTGCCATTTAAAGCCGTGCTGATGATGATACTGTTCTGGAAGTCTGTAACAGAATTGCAAGGGTCACTCGTCCACGGTCCGGTAATTCCGTGCGTTGGAACTTGCCCGGAGCCCGCTGCCCGCTGTGGACCGCCCGCGTTCCACTAATGGTGTAATGGACGGTACTGCTGTGCTACTTTATTTTCCACATTTTCTATACTGTACTAAATTCACTGAAGGTTGTTGAACCTGCCGAAAAGGCGCGTATGAATAAAGCAATCCTAAATCGCAACCTATATTTGAGAACCTATTTGACAGATAAAACGTTTCGTTTCACTTCTGTCAGTATCTTAATTAACCGACTTCCAAAAAAGAGGAGGTTTCTCAATTCGACCTTATATATGTTTTTTGTTTATTTTTAATTAATCTATGTATTGAACATCTTTTGTACCACTTTTAAAGCAAATAATTGATTGATTTATTTACAATATGTACTAAATGAAAATAAATCTTATTGACTGTTAGTTCTTGTTTGAAATTCATGTTCACAATAATAACACACAATTATTATTTACACTTCTCCACTTTATAACGTTTTTAATTAAATCATCACCGGACACCTTATTAATTTATGATGATTTAATAAAAAAAAAACTGATCGTGCTATTTTTGTGAAAACTTCTTAAAATACGTAATAAAGTGGAAAAGTGTAAATAAAAAAAGTTGTGTGTTATTATTGTGAACATGAATTTCCATTAATTTCCACAACCAACAGTACATTTTTATTTAGTTTATAATTATTTTTTTTTACTTTTAAATTTGTGAAACAACTGTAAGTATAAGTTTTAGTAAAGAATATTTTCCACAACTTCTTAACGAGCATATTCAGTTCTTCACGATCCTTATGAAAAATGCCCATTATGAGAGTGCAATTTGATCATAACTATTCAAGGAATCAAATTGTCCGAACATTATACCTACATAATATATTGTATTATGTAAAAATCTAAGAATATCATAATTAATTTACCTTTATTATAGAAATGTTCAAAGTAGCAATACTATATGACCGTTTCTTGGCTTCAAATTATGTTAATTTTTTTTATCGAGTTTTTATAATATTCAACACGCTCCGGTCAGCGTGATACCCTTCTCTCATCATAAAAAATATAGTTATTTTATGGTCATTGGTGTTATCAAAGCATGCATAATCTGGCTTAACTGTCATTGGGTTAGAGTTTATTTTCAAATGCTTCTAAAGTTTTTTTTTTTTTAATCATCTATGTTAGTACAAAAATGTTTCCTAAACATTGCCTATGTAGCTCAGGTTTTGCTTAGCAACGAAAGTTACTTACAAGTTTCTAACTATTATAGTTCAGGAATGCCAGGGGCAGAACAATTTGTAAACCACTTTGGGTCGATTACTAGAAAATGGGTTACGTATTTGCGTTATAATAAAAGTATTACCTACATATTTGATGATTACTTCACACAATGGGTAGAAAAAAAACCCATCTTCACATGAGCCTCTTGGCTCAAATAAAGTCAGGGTCTACTACACAGAAATAAAGGTCTCCTACCTCTATTGGCGGATAAACTACCTAACAAGTGTAATGAACAAAGAGTCAAATACAATTAAAATTTTATCAAACAGGGTTTCGATTTCTCTCGGACTAGTCGGCACTTAAAATCCATTACCGAGTAAATTAAAACGATACTTAAAATCCGACGAGACATGATCGAGGGTCACTCGATTTCGTTTCGGCCGTTTAATTGCGATCGGACCCTTGTTTGATTAATTTGACCCTCTAAGTCTAAGGGCTCCAAAACCTTCGGCAGACCTTTTAGAATATATTTTTTAATTTATGGACAAAGTGACCCTTTTAAAACATTTGATGACGCTTTTAGGGTTTCGAATTGTCTGTAATACGTTTAAAATGTATGCGGGATTGATATGTTTAAGTAAAGCTTGTTAAAAATATCAGCGTTTTTCAGTGTTACCAGAAATATTTGTAGGTGGTAAGTAAGTTGACTTTTAATATTTATTTGCATAATGACATTTGACAAAATAATTAACAAAGTGAGTGAGTAAATAATTAACAGAGTGAGTTTAAAACTAAATAACAAAAAAGTTTATACTTTAACTAGGTACCTACCTATGACTAATAAGATAACAAGCATTTTGGCGACTTAGTAGGTAGGTAGGTAGTAGTGCAAAATAGCTAGTGCAACAGAAGTCATAAACTTTTGATCGGAACTGCATTTTTTTTTCATTTAACTAATTAAAGTAATAATAATTAATAATATAAGCTTGTCTAAAATATTATTTACTTTAGTAAAAACTCGTGGATTTGCCGATAGAACGCCCTCTACATTCTGAGACAAAAAACTTACACAGCGCCACCTGCAATATTTTTTTAAACACACTTTCTTGTGGAACTCTCTAAGTAGTTTTTAGAAACCGCAAGAGATGGCGCTTTACGCAGATATTTTAAAATAAATCCAACACAATAAATTTTTTTGAGAAATATATTTAAAGGCTATTAATAACTAAAGTATTGGCTTATATAACTATAAAAATAATAAGAAATATTTACCTGTATTTCAGCATCCATAAATGTTGCCTCCCAGAAGTCTTCAATGTTCTCCGGAAAGTCACATTCCCGCTCCGGGTCCGGACTCAAACAGGCCTCCCTCTTCTTGAACACAAGCACCATACCACCATACTCCTCCTCGGGCCTCCAAGCACCACACATGGTCGCCACAGTTCTAGTGGTCGCTTCATTTATTTCACTTTCCACTTTAGTCTTTTTGACCGGAACATGCTCCAGTACCGAGTTACTTTTAGTTTTTGCACTCTCCATGGTGTCAAACAACGTGAATTGATTCTTGCTTAAACACAACCTGGCCTTGATGTTATAAAATTTAAAATTTAACATACATTTTCTTATGAAATTATTCATGAATATTGTATGGATAAATATACTAATTTATAAAAATGTTGTGTGTTTTGCTTTACCTTATATAATAAATCATGTGAATTGCAATAAAAAATGGAATTTATTATAAGAACTAGAATAAAATTGGTTTGTTTATAATATGTTGGCCTAAGACTATTGCTTACAATACGTAATATTTAATTAAAATGATTTCATAAAGCACAGTCCCAATAATACTTTACCAGGATTGAAGTTAGATATCAAATATAAATGTAATAAATAAATAAACAATATAATTTAGGTTATATTTTTACCGTTCACAATTCGCGCTCGTGCAACTTGCGACTAATAGAATATGACATTGACAGTTGTCACTTGTCAGTTGTCAGTGTCAGATTGACATTTTGTTTTTTTTTAACTGCAATAAACTGTAGTAACTCGCCCACACTGCTTAACTTATTGAATGTTTAGTGGTTAACAAAAACAACATTACACTAATTAATTATTATTATTGCATATTGTTTGATAAGATAATAATTAAAGAAAAGTCGTAGCATATGTGAAAATTCTTATTAAGTCATCGTTTAAAAAATACAACATCTTTTCTCAATACAAACTTTCATCCTAAAATCCTAAAAAATGTATAATTAAATTGTTTTAAACAGGACTCTCGTCGAGAGTATCCAACCTGCATAATATTTGACCTCTGATTTTTAGCAGTGAAAAGAAATTTAAACAATAGGTAATATTATTTCATACATATTTAACACCATCTGTTAGATATCTCTTGTACTATTAACACTCAAGATTTATTATTTTCACTGATTCCGAGTACACTTAATGTATTTAGTTTTCATACGAAAACTAGATGGCGCCACATACATCATTTATAAATTAAAACTAGCAACTATCCTCCGGCATAGTTTTACACTAACTAGGTACATAATATAATATAATATTATATTATCGCACATAATATGCAAGTACTTTCACGGCTTATATTTATTTTTAATTACATGATGCTGATTTGAAGTCTTAAAGTCATCAAAAATGGGAAATTACTTTGCGTCACAAAGCACAAAGTACCTAGATAAAATATAACTTTATTTATTTTTGACGACTTCGGTGGCTCCGTGCCCGTAGGTTGTTGCGCTCAAACCTGAGGTCGCGGGTTCGAATCCCGCCATAGGAACGAGTGTGTTTCTAAGGCATGGAACATTATGGATGTACTTCTATTATGTATCATAAATGTAAATTTCTTTTTGTTTGTTGTCCGATTAGTGCTTTAGTTAATTTTCCCAAGAACTATTTATTAATGCGTAGTTTTAAATTAAGGAGGACTCCTTTAGAAAAGATACTTATTCGACGGAACTCCTAATTCCCGTGCCTATAATTTACAAATGTCAGCCTGTCCTGCTCGCACGTGCCTCAAATCATGTATGCACGAACGGAACAAAGTGACATTTTAAACAAATACAAATATATTTTATTGCATGAATATAAGTAGGTACAAAAGATCTTAGTTTTGTAAAACAATGTGCTAGGTATAATAATATACATTTTGCCATTCGAGTGGCGTGCAAATCAGAAACGAATACTTATAAGGTACTAGACTCGCGGCCTAAGTGTTTGGGTTTGGTTTATTTCTGTTGATGATTATTGATTTTACACCAAGATAGGTAGTGCCTGTCAAAAGGAGCCTAAGCTCCTTGTTTACTTTTTAAGTGAACTATTAACTGTACTGTATAGTTACTCCGGCTTACCACTGTTAATCCATAATACAATATCGATAAGGCCCAAAAGCGGTAAACAGGATCCGTCGGCGACTGTAACTGGAATCCTACAATTATGGCTAATACTTACTCACCAAACAATTTTTCTATTCTTCCTTTCTTTCAAATATTCGCATGATACTAAATGTAACTATTAGATAGGTATTCGAATAAAACGATAAAATAACACACATTTAAATACTATAAGACAACGAAACGTGCTTTGAAATTGAAGTGGTGTATATTTAATATCCTGCATAAAGGCTTTATAAGTCTGTCATCCTTGCTAGATGGTATCAAAACACAATCAACGAAAGTATTCCTCTAAAAACAGCAGATGGCGCTTTCACAGAAAATATACGAAGAATCGCTCGCAGCCGACACTTATTTACATACTAAAAGGGTTCAGCTTAGAATAAAGGTTTGTCAATAAAAATTTGAATGTTAAAGAACGCCTATTGCTTTTTCAGGTATTTGTTTTTACAACAGTGTTGGCCTGGCTTTGTCTGCGAATACATTTGTAGATAATTGAGGTGTTACTTTAAATTTACTTTTATCAATTACCTACCATGTGAAAATTTGCTTAAAATCCAGCAGTACCAGTTTATCACCTATCACGTCAACATGACACTAATATTAAAAAAGAACCGACGCGTTTTTCCGTGTTCATCCCCCATAGCATACTGTGGCATACGGACGGACGGACAGAGAGTCCGTTTTTTAAGGGTGCCGTTTTTTGCCATTTGGCTACGGAAGCCTAAAAATGACTTGACGTGACGCTTCGACTCTGCGCCAGTTTGAGTTGAGTCTTATGATTTTGTCATCTTGTCTATTACGGTGGTCAGACTACGCGTGCTGGGGCCTCACTCTCCAAGCTGATTCGATTTTGATTCAGATTCGATAGTGCCGCGTTCCCAATAAATTGACGTTACTTTATTTTGATTATCAGTCGATTGATATGGTCGGGAGTACAAAAAGTTACGATCTAACGATTTTCTTTATCATGGTTAGTTTCAAAGTAATCTACCAAATAAACTACCAAAAGCCGTTGAGATCGACCTGATTCGATTCTCGGTTGTCCCGGGAGTAAGCCTGCAGGCCTCTTTATATGTTTTGTTTTTTATCAACGAATGATTATCATAGTTTTTTATAGGTATACCTATATTGTCAACTAGAGTGTGCAAAACAATCCCAAATGTGTGACACTCAAAGTTTTTACTTTTTGCCTCGATATACCTTGTCTAATGGACAAACTAAAATATATTTAGAATAGACCCTGGGGAGAACATGGTAGAGATGGACTTGTAACTGGAGGATGAAACAGCTCTGTAAGAGCCTGAACGATAATGAAGACCTGGCTCCTTGTGCTGAGTCACGGCAGCATTTACTGACTACAAATAAATCTGTCAAGAAACCTCTAATGGTTCTTTTGATGGATAACATTTTTGGTATATAGTATGTAGTAAGTGTCAGGGATGAGATGGATATAAAATTTCGGATACGGATACGTACATATATGGATATGAAAATATTTCGAATTATCCGTTTGTTTCGGATAATTTCGGTTACGGATACCTTTGGTTTCCTTTGACAGTAGAAGATATTTATTTCGGATTCGGTTGCGGTTACGGATATTTTTTTATATCGGATATCGAATAGTTTCGGTTACGGTTACGGTAACCCTAACATCCCTGGTAAGTATAGGTTTTATCGGGTCCGTGGGGTACAGTAAGAGTAGCACCTTATCATCAACCATCATTCCCGTGTGTCGTAATAGGCGACAGAGGGAACATTCAAATTCAAATTCAAATTCAAATAGCCTTTATTACTGATACATACAATATTCATTTATATAATTTCTTTTATAATTCAGTTCTCTAGTATTTAACAATTTTTAATATATTATATTTGATAAAATTACATTTCCAATTACTTATTATATAGTATAATTATTCATTATTATTTTAGACATCAGTATCAGCTTGCCCTTTGGCATAGGCCTCCCCTAGACTATGCCATGCCTTTCTATCTGTGGCACTTCTTCTCCAAGTTGCTCCAGCCATTATTTTGATGTCATCTTCCCATCTCTTTTTTTGTCGTCCTTTTCTTCTTTTACCATCACGAGGGTACCACATTGTGATCTTTTTAGACCATTTGTTCTTCTTATTTCTTATCATATGTCCTACCCAGTTCCATTTTAGTTTTTTGACTGTGTATGTGACATCGGTAATTTTTGTAATATTTCTTATATTATTTAGTTTAATCTTATCTTGTAGTTTGATGTTTAGAATACTTCTTTCCATTTTAGTTTGGCAAGCTCTAAGTGCTTTGTTATGTTTTTCAGTCAAGGCCCAGGTTTGTGCTCCGTAGGTTAAACATGGCAGTATGCATGAATCATATATTCTTTTCTTATCTTTCATTGGTATGTGTGGATTCTTTAGTACTTCTTTTAAGGACCAGTACCTTTTCCAAGCACTATTTACTCTGGTATTTATTTCTTTTTGCATTTGTTGATCTGGTGATATAATTTGCCCTAAATATGTGTACTGGTCGACATACTCAATTGGGTTACAGTCTAGCAATATGGGGCTTTTCACATGATTTGTCATTAATTTTGTTTTCTCTGTGTTCATAGTGAGGCCAGTGATTTTACTTTCTCTTTCTAAGTCGGTCAGCATTTTTTTTAGGTCTTCTTGGTTTTCACTAATCAATATCAAATCGTCTGCGAATCGAAGGTGATGTAGCTTTTCACCATTTATATTTATTCCAAATGCATCCCAGTCCATTCTCCTGAATATATGTTCTAGCACTGCCGAAAATAGCTTAGGTGATAGCGGGTCCCCCTGTCGGACTCCTTTCTTTATTCCAAAAGTTGGGCCTTTTCTTTCCGTCTGAATTTTTGCAGTTGATCCCCTATATATATTTTGTATCAATCTAATGTATTTAGGGTTAATTCCTTGTGACTTCAAGGCTTCCCATATGTGTATATGTTTTATAGAGTCAAATGCTTTGTTATAGTCTACAAAGGCCAGGTAATATGTTTTCCCGTATTCATTGTATTTCTCTATAATTTGTTTTATAACATGGATATGGTCCATAGTTGAAAAATCACTTCGGAATCCTGCTTGTTCTTTAGGCTGATTGTAGTCAAGTGTTAGGCTTATTCGGTTGAGTATAATTTTGGAAAATACTTTGTATAGGTTTGGCATTAGATTGATGGGTCTATAATTGTTTATCTCTGTTTTATCTCCTTTCTTATGGAGTAGTGTAATAGTAGATGTCATCCATTGTTTTGGTACAATTTCATGTGCCAATATTTCATTAAATATATTTCTAATAGGTTTTACAATGTGTTCTAGGCATCCCTTTAATATTTCATTGGTTATTTTGTCTTCTCCGGGTGCTTTGTTGTTTTTCTGAGAGAGAATTGTATTCCTTATTTCTGTTTCTAATATGGGTGGCATTGGGTCCTCTTCCTGTTCTGTTAAGTCTTGTAAATCCTTACCATCTTTGTCTTCGTATAAGTTGCTGTAAAACTGTGTAGCAATTTCTGTGATTTCAGATCTTCTTGTTGCTTTTTTCCTGGATATTTTATTTTTAATACATGGAATCCAGCATGTCTCCTCTCTTAGTGCCTTTAAAGCTTTTTTAATTCCTCCTGATTTTTCAATGTAGTATTGGATGGTCTCCCTTCTTACCTCTTTTCTATGTTTTCTAATTTTTTCATTTATCTTTTTACTTAATTGTGCTATTTGCTTTCTATTTTGTTTTCTATTTTCTAAAAGAAGTTTTCTAGTTTCAATTAAGGATCTTGCTTCCTCACCAATTCTGTCTTTTTGAGGTTTTTTGCTGCTTAATTTCAGGGAAACATTCTGTATTGTTTTTTCTAAAATATTGTACTTTTCTTGTATAGTTTCGATGTTTTCAATTTTATTTGCAGTTTCTGTCAGCATTGTTAGCAATTCTTTTGGAAAGTTTAACGGAATGTGGTTTAGTTGAAGTATTTTGGTGATATGCTTTCTACTTTTCCTTGGTTTATTACTATATAATGTTCCTCTTACCATTCTGTGATTTGTATTGAAATTCAAATTATTGATTGTGTTAATATCTTTAAATAAATGGGGCTTGTTAGATAGTATGAAGTCTATTTCGTTTTTCACTTGTCCATTGGGTGATAACCAGGTCCATTTCTTATTACTGTTTTTCTTATAAAAACTGTTAAGAATTTTGAGGTTATATGCAAGTGCTAAGTTCACCAGCCTCTGTCCATTATTGTTTCTTTTGCCCGTGCTGAAGGGACCTAAAACCACATCTTCATTTGGTAGCCTTTTGCCTATTTGGCTATTGAAATCTCCTATTAGAACAACTGTTTTGTGTGCTTTGTCAAGAGTTTTTTCTAAGTCCTCATAGAATGTATTCTTAGCATCTTGAGTGGCAATCTCTGTTGGCGCATATATCTGGATAATAGATAATGTTTCATACCCGGGCAGTTTAATATTTAATTGTGCAATTCGTTCTGATATTCCAATAAAATCTTCTATAAATTTGCTGTAGTAGTTTTTTACCAAAAATCCAACTCCGTGTAGGCCAGGTGTGCTTCCGTAATGGTACAATATATATTCGTTGTGTTGTTCAATTTTCTCACCCATCCTTCTCACCTCACTTAAGCCAATTATATCCCAATTGATATATTTTAATGCATGTTCCAGCTCTTGCAGTGATTCATCTGTTCTTAACGTCCTTGTGTTGAGGGTTGATATGTAATAACTGTTTCTCCTTTTTTGTTCTGTATTTTCTATTAGAGTTTTTTCTATTAGAGTTTTATTTTTCTTCTTGTGTGTCTGAAGTGTCTGGAGTTTTGTTGAGTCTAAGGGGTATTGGTCTCTAGCCCCACGGGGACCAGCCGGGTTGGGGCGATTTTTTAATGTTTTCTTTATGTAAGTTGTTCTTTGTCTTCCGATACCGATGTCTATGGGTTCCTATGCTTTTGGTGTGTTTGTTTCTAATGTGGGACCAGATCTGGCTCTCATATAAGCAAATGGGTCAGTTTTGTGTAATTTTGTTGGAACCGATATATTTTTCTTATCTGTTGCTTGTTGATGGTTCTTTGTTTTATTGGGAGATGTCGATTCCTCTCTTTTCCTTTTCTCACTATCCTTGGGTTTCACTATGATTTTGTTGTTTCTGATGTAGGCATCATGACCATTTGCTCTTTCTTGTTGCAGCTGTTGTTGTAACTGTTTACGTCTTTGTAATGTTTCTTTGGAGTAGTCTTCTGTGATGTATGAATTATCTGGCATTTTTTCTTTCTTTTGCAGGACCTCGACCTTCTTGTTGTGTGTTGTGAAGGATATTAGTACAGGTCTTATTTTTCCCAGCTTCTGTTTTCCCACTCTCTGTATTTTGTTAATATCATAATTTTCAACTCTTACATTTATTTTTTGAAGTAATTGTATGGTATTCTTGTATAGTTGTGTGTAATTGTTTTCTATTTCTTCAAATCCATGTATCAAGATGTTGTTTTTTCTGGTTACATTTTCTAGTATATTGACTTTTTTGTTGAGTACTTCGATTTCCAGCTTAAGATTTTTATTTTCTTCGATTAACGGCTTGATCTTATCATCTATAGTGATCATGATTTTTTCCGTATTATCAGTTATTAGTGTGGCTTGTTTTTCTAATTCTTGTTTCATCATAGCGTTTAATGTTGATAAAGTAATTTCGGTTGACATTCTTGTGATTGCTCTTCTTCTTTTTTTAATATATTCTCCTTCTTTTTATATTTATTAAACGTGCGTCACGGTGCAATACTTCCTTATTCTTCCTCTTTTTTAATTACTTTTTACTTTTTTTAGGTTGTCTATACTTGCGCCAGATGTACCAACCTTAAGTTTGTAACTTAAATTCTTATGTTGGCACTACGTAGTTAATGGAGGTTGAATTATTTTCCATCGAAATATTTTCACTAATAATTGAAAAAAAATGATCGGAATCCACTTGAAATTTCTTTGATAATTTAACTTTAAATATTTTCTGTTCAATTTTCCACTCACTTCATATGCGTCCAGTTCGTTTCCACTAATTTGATAATTGAGGTTATATCAATCGTAATTTTGCACTGATGTTTTATTTAGTTATAGTTTACACTGCACTTGAGTTTTACATATTAGTCTTGCTTAATGAGTCTATTTATTAATTTCTTTCACAGTTTGATAGTTTTGAGTTCGTTTTTACTGAGTTTTCGATTATTTATTTCACTGAGCACTAACAACCATCATTCCCGTGTGTCGTAATAGGCGACAGAGGGAACATACAAGGTGTAAAATAAATCCCACCAAAAACATTTTCATGTAAAAATGTTGCCAAGTCTACATAGCTTACCTTGTAAAAAAGTTATCAGATATCGTATAAAGCCAAGCTCTAAAGACTACTCGCCCCAAATCTACAAGCACCTTGATCAAAATCTATCAAAAAGTGGACAAATCTCGTGTAGAACCAAAGTTCTTGATCTATGCGCCCTTACTTTACTAGGCTTAGCTTCACTTACTCTACATTTCAGTTAAAACGTGATGCTTGGCCGTTTTATTTCACACACGATAAATGAATGCCTATAAAATCTTCGTAACGGTAGCAAAACGGCCAATAACGCCTGCCGACGCCCAGCGCCGCGACGCCTGCTGACGCCCAGCGACGCGACGCCGAGCGCCGCGACGCCTACTGACACCCAGCACCGCGACGCCTACCGACGCCCAGCGCAGCAACGCCTACCGACGCCCAGCGCCGCGACGCCTACCGACACCCAGCGCCGCGACGCCTACCGACGCCCAGCGCAGCGACGCCTGCCAACGCCTAGCGCCGCGACGCCTGCCGACGCCCAGCGTCGCGACGCTTGCCGACGCTGAGCGCCGCGACGCCTGCCGACGCCCAGTACCCCGACGCCTACCGACGCCCAGCGCCGCGACGCCGAGCACCGCGACGCCTACAGACACCCAGCGCCGCGACGCCTACCGACGCCCAGCGCAGCGACGCCTACCGACGCCCAGCGCCGCGACGCCTACCGACGCCCAGCGCCGCGACGCCTGCCGACGCCCAGCACCGCGACGCCCAGCGCCGCGACGCCTGCCGACGCCTAGCGCCGCGACGCCTGCCGACGCCCAGCGTCGCGACGCCTGCCGACGCCCAGCGCCGCGACGCCTGCCGACGCCCAGCGTCGCGACGCCTGCCGACGCCTAGCGCCGCGACGCCTGCCGACGCCCAGCGTCGCGACGCCTGCCGACGCTGAGCGCCGCGACGCCTGCCGACGCCCAGCGTCGCGACGCCTGCCGACGCCCATCGTCGCGACGGCGAGCGCCGCGACGCCTGCCGACGCCCAGTACTCCGACGCCTACCGACGCCCAGCGCCGCGACGCCGAGCACCGCGAAGCCTACAGACGCCCAGTGCTACGACGCCGAGCGCCGCGACGCCTGCCGACGCCAAGCGCCGCGACGCCTGCCGACACCCAGCGTCGCGACGCCTGCCGACGCCCATCGCCGCGACGCCCAGCGTCGCGACGCCTGCCGACGCCTAGCGCCGCGACACCTGCCGACGCACAGCGTCGCGACGCCTGCCGACGCCGAGCGCCGCGACGCCTGCCGACGCCCAGCGTCGTGACGCCTGCCGACGCCCATCGCCGCGACGCCCAGCGTCGCGACGCCTACCGACGCCCAGCGCCGCGACGCCGAGCGCAGCGACGCCTACCGACGCCCAGCGCCACGACGCCGAGCGCCGCGACGCCTGCCGACGCCCAGCGTCGCGACGCCTGCCGACGCCGAGCGCAGTGACGCCTGCCGACGCCCAGCGTCGCGACGCCTACCGACACCCAGCGCCGCGACGCCTACCGACGCCCAGCACCGCGACGCCGAGCGCCGCGACGCCTACAGACGCCCAGCGCCACGACGCCCAGCGCCGCGACGCCTGCCGACGCCCAGCGTCGCGACGCCTACCGACGCCCAGCGCAGCGACGCCTACCGACGCCCAGCGCAGCGACGCCTACCGACGCCCAGCGCCACGACGCCGAGCGCCGCGACGCCTGCCGACGCCCAGCGCCGCGACGCCTGCCGACGCCCAGCGCCGCGACGCCTGCCGACGCCCAGCGCCGCGACGCCTGCCGACGCCCAGCGTCGCGACGCCTGCCGACGCCGAGCGCTGCGACGCCTGCCGACGCCCAGCGTCGCGATGCCTACCGACGCCCAGCGCAGCGACGCCTACCGACGCCCAGCGCCACGACGCCCAGCGCCGCGACGCCTGCCGACGCCCAGCGTCGCGACGCCTACCGACGCCCAGCGCCACGACGCCCAGCGCCGCGACGCTGAGCGCCGCGACGCCTACCGACGCCCAGCGCAGTGACGCCTACCGACGCCCAGCGCCGCGACGCCTACCGACGCCCAGCGCCGCGACGCCTGCCGACGCCCAGCGCCGCGACGCCTGCCGACGCCTAGCGCCGCGACGCCTGCCGACGCCCAGCGTCGCGACGCCTGCCGACGCTGAGCGCCGCGACGCCTGCCGACGCCCAGCGTCGCGACGCCTGCCGACGCCCAGCGTCGCGACGCCTGCCGACGCCCATCGCCGCGACGCCGAGCGCCGCGATGCCTGCCGACGCCCAGTACCCCGACGCCTACCGACGCCCAGCGCTGCGACGCCGAGCACCGCGACGCCTACAGACGCCCAGTGCCACGACGCCTGCCGACGCTGAGCGCCGCGACGCCTGCCGACGCCCAGCGCCGCGACGCCTGCCGACGCCCAGCACTGCGACGCCAAGCGCCGCGACGCCTGCCGACGCCCAGCACTGCGACGCCAAGCGCCGCGACGCCTGCCGACGCCGAGCGCCGCGACGCCTGCCGACGCCCAGCGTCGTGACGCCTGCCGACGCCCATCGCCGCGACGCCCAGCGTCGCGACGCCTACCGACGCCCAGCGCCGCAACGCCTACCGACGCCCAGCGCCATGGGAGTTCAAAAAAACGACGAACCCTTCAAGAAAAGGTAGGTAGTGCCCTTGCGCTTCGCTTGGCTCGTCTTGACGGGGGCACGACCGTGCCCCCAGATGAGTGATAATACTTTAGGGTGTATTTGTGCCTCCTATGTAGAGTATACTGTGAAAGACTTACTTTTGACTTTCATGTTTGTATGAGAAATGCCCATGATAAATTCGCTTACAGCGTCGCGATGCCTACCGACGCCCAGCGCAGCGACGCCTACCGACGCCCAGCGCCACGACGCCCAGCGCCGCGACGCCTGCCGACGCCCAGCGTCGCGACGCCTACCGACGCCCAGCGCCACGACGCCCAGCGCCGCGACGCCGAGCGCCGCGACGCCTACCGACGCCCAGCGCAGTGACGCCTACCGACGCCCAGCGCCGCGACGCCTACCGACGCCCAGCGCCGCGACGCCTGCCGACGCCCAGCGCCGCGACGCCTGCCGACGCCTAGCGCCGCGACGCCTGCCGACGCCCAGCGTCGCGACGCCTGCCGACGCTGAGCGCCGCGACGCCTGCCGACGCCCAGCGTCGCGACGCCTGCCGACGCCCATCGCCGCGACGCCGAGCGCCGCGACGCCTGCCGACGCCCAGTACCCCGACGCCTACCGACGCCCAGCGCCGCGACGCCGAGCACCGCGACGCCTACAGACGCCCAGTGCCACGACGCCTGCCGACGCCGAGCGCCGCGACGCCTGCCGACGCCCAGCGCCGCGACGCCTGCCGACGCCCAGCACTGCGACGCCAAGCGCCGCGACGCCTGCCGACGCCCAGCACTGCGACGCCAAGCGCCGCGACGCCTGCCGACGCCGAGCGCCGCGACGCCTGCCGACGCCCAGCGTCGTGACGCCTGCCGACGCCCATCGCCGCGACGCCCAGCGTCGCGACGCCTACCGACGCCCAGCGCCGCAACGCCTACCGACGCCCAGCGCCATGGGAGTTCAAAAAAACGACGAACCCTTCAAGAAAAGGTAGGTAGTGCCCTTGCGCTTCGCTTGGCTCGTCTTGACGGGGGCACGACCGTGCCCCCAGATGAGTGATAATACTTTAGGGTGTATTTGTGCCTCCTATGTAGAGTATACTGTGAAAGACTTACTTTTGACTTTCATGTTTGTATGAGAAATGCCCATGATAAATTTGCTTACACAATAATTAAAAAAAAATACCTGTTTCAGTGCTGGTACTTTCTCAGTAGACTAAATACGGGACCCATACACACCCTAAAGTATTATCACTCATTAATATTATAGACTGTATATCCGGAAATGTGCTGCAGTATTTCCGTGGACATTGTTACATTAAATTTTAAAAAAAAACAGGCCGAATTGAGATCCTCCTCCTTTTTTGGAAGTCGGTTAATTACATTAACCTTAAAACCAATCAGACAGCCTAGCGTTGTGAGTATAGGCAACTAGCCCCCATGAAATATTTTGAGGGCAGCTTATGTAGCAGGGACAAAGGAGAATGTGACTAGGTATACAAAATAGCTTAAAACTGTTGTCACAGTAGGGCTTGTGTCTGTATAAAGACTAGTTTTTGTTTCATTGAAAAATACCATGTATTAATGAAATTACAAACATTTCAAATTCTTGAAAATTTCGCACCCATAGCAGAGCGTGGAAAAATGACGTCATCGGATCGAGAATTTAGAATTTAATATTTTAGAAACTACACTACATATCGTAATAATATTTCGACTCATATTTTTACTATACCTACAAATACACTAGATATATTTCATTGAAAAAAAAAAACTAGTATTAATGAGTTCACAGACATTTCAAATTCTTGTAAAATTAAAGTGTTGTAAAATGACGTCATGGCATCGAGATTTCTAAACAAGTATGTCTCGAAAATTACATGACGTATAGTATTCTTTTTTCAGACTTCTTATTTATTTTCAACAAAGTTTAGGGAGAGCTTGAAATAAAAATTTGTGAACTTTCTCCATTGGACTTCATAGCTGAAACGACGTAGTGTTTATAGTTTTCCGCAAATAGGTATTATCCATCAAGTTGCAGCTTGAATATCAAAATCAATGACAGCCTCGATGATTGCAATCAGTATGTATGGAGAACATAGAAAAACTTGGTGATGCGTGTATGATGATTAGATGACGTGTATGAAGGATGACCACTCGGCCGATTGGATGCTGTCCAGCATCTGTGGACCATCACCCAAACGACGTGACAAATGGTCACCTTAATAGTTGTCCGTTCGTCTTCTGAGCGTGGCCACGAGAGTGGCGTACAGCGGTGTTAAGTTCTCATCATAAAAAACTGATGTATCCATAATCATTAAAGGCGATATTACCTAATACATATCGACGCTTCGTCAGCACATTAATCTAATTTCGTACTGAGTTGTCGAAATACTTGCTTTATGGATACCAGACAACGAATATAATTATGTATCCAGTAACACAAAAACCTTTTCTTTAGGCAGGATTTGAAACCGCGACATTTCAGCTTAAGCACAGGGACACAGTGATCAAATATTATAATTGATATACCGATACACCCTAAATAAGTTTTGACTTTAATGGTCTAAAACAGTGTTTCCTAATCATTGTTTTCCCATGAATCGGTAATTTTCGTGACGATAATTTTAAACTCAAGCTAGTTTCATTAGATTATATTTCTACTACTTATTACATTTAGTGATGCTATTTTACAATATTTTCGTATAGCCAATTTAATTACTAAATTTTTGTGCGATCGACAGTAGGTATTACTTTTAAAACAGGCAGAAATGTTGCAACCCAGTATTTTATTTTGTAGGCCCGGTACCGGGTCGGGACCCGGCAAATGGGAGACGCTGGTCTAAAACATTGACATATAAAATATATTTCAAACACAATATTATGTTTGTAAACGTGAAAAATTTTTAAACGTCTCTATTATAAAATAAATCTTCTATTTCTCTTAGAAATAAAAATATACTATCATTATAAAATGAATCATGTGCACTATGTAAAATATCGCCGCACAAACGCCGTATTAATGGCCACCATGCACAGTACATTGTGTAACGGAGGCTGTCACGTCACAATCCGAGAGAGAGCAGCACACTTGCACCTGACATGTGTTATCTCCGTTGTTTCAGGACAATTACATCACTAACATACATATAGGATTTCATCAAAAGCTTTGTCCAGTCGCAGAACACTTGGCAGATGTGAAAAATCCTTATCGTACAATGTTGTTACTTTGCCAAGTAATCCGTGGCACTGGGCAGACTGATTACATTGGAGCTAGGCCCTAAATAATTAGGTAGTATTGTCCCTAGTGCACCGATAAAGATTTATATTAATAAAAGGGATATAATACTAATGTTGTGGAGTTTTCACGTTTTTGCTTGCGAGTATGCATAAGCAGTGTGGGAAGGAGGGAAGTGCATCAAATAACGCGAAAGGTATGCGTACCTATGCGTAAACTCACTCATTTACTTGTTGTTGTAATTTTTTCGGGGGATATTGCTAGATATAATATATTTAAATTTTATGTTATGGGTTTCCGAAAAAAAACGCGTGATTCAATTATCTATAGAATATTAACTAACTATATAAACAAAACAGGATAAAATTACATTTGTTTTCCAAAAATAGACATTTAACGAGCGTTATTATTGTGACTTTAAATTTAGACCACAATATTATCATGTAAAATAGAGTAAATAGTTAAAGTCGGGGTTCCCCGATACATTGTTTACACTTGACTAGTATTAAGCTAATTTTCCGTGAGTAGCTACATTTTGATGAGTCAACCAATTATTTATTGGACGGAACTCTTGTTTGTGGTAGCTAACAGAGATATCAAAGATAGAGTAACTATGTCGATTTGGTGATTCCTAAATATTTATTAGTAACCGAATATTTTTAGTTAAGCCTGCAGATAATCATCTAAATTATCCACAAAAATATTTGTCCTACAAAATCAATAGTTTGATCAAAGAGTTCCCCCTTTTCTAACATGTATGGATAACGAAGTCATCGTACATTATTAGTTACCAGCTGATTTTCTTTTCATTACTTAACTAATATTAATATATTTTAACAGACATATTGTCCTACGAATTGTGTGGTATGTTATCGCGGATCTACGCTCAGAAAATGTTAATACCACAAGACCATTTAGCTTGATACTATTATATAACAATGTATGGGAGAATCTCAACTAGTATATTTCGGTATCCTATACAATACCTAAGTAATGTCTAGAATGCCCAAAACCCCATGTAATGTATGATTTTTTTTAAATTTTATGCTTTGACTAGGTATTCTATAAAAAAGCGGATGCGCAGCTGGTACTGTATGTACTTAGATGAGAAAAAGGGAATAGTGATAATATTTTGAATAAAGTAGGAAGGTACCTACTTAATAACTTTTTTATCAGAAGAAATTTATGATTCTTACAGAATTGTTTTGTTTCATAATATGCTTTTTATATAATTTTTAAGATATAAATACAACACCTAAAGTACTGCGTTAAAACTGCGTTTTTAATGTAAGTATTCTTATTAAAATATTTAGATAATTATCGTCATTCTTAGGATTCCGTAGGAAAAAACGGAACCCTTATAGAATCGCTTTATTCATTCGTCGTCTTTATCACCTTTTTGTCGAAAGAAATTAAGAATTTTGTTTCCGAAATTTACACCTAGTTGGTACATTTTAATGACTAAGATCTAATAACCCTCGTTTTGCTGTCGAAGTAATAGATGAAAAGTTTTAAGTCCCGAAAGACATTAAGATTTTTTTTAATAAAAAAAATATTGTTAAGGAGCATCCCTAATGTTTAATTAATAGTATAAACGCGGATCAGTTCATTGTTAATCTAATTATAATTAATATGCAGACCAAGATTTGTTATTCCTAGGAATTGTATACATTACCCAGGTAAAGTGTGTAATCGAAATACTATATAATATAATATACATTGTCTAGGTATTATGTGGAATTCCAGAATTTTACACATTGTCGGTAACGTGTATATTATCAATAGGCACACAAAAATTATTGTATAGAATACCGAAATATACTAGTTGGGATTCTCCCATACATTGTTTTAATTTCATTACTATCAAGCTAAATGGTCTTGTGGTATTAACATTTTCTGAGCGTAGAACCGGGATAACATACCACACAATTTGTAGGACAATATGTCTGTTAAAATATTTTAATATTAGTTAAGTAATAAAAAGAAAATCAGCTTGTTACTAATAATGTATGATGACCTCGTTATCCATACAGGTTGGAGATGGGGGAACTCTTTGATCAAACCCCATGGTTTGATCAAAGAGTTCCCCCATCTCCATATTACGACCGATCCGACGATATTGTCGGACAATTTTTTTTTTCGGATCATTTAGAATAATTAGATGATTATCTTGAGACTTAACTCCCTACAAAATATTCGGTTACTAATAAATATTTTTGAATCGCCAAATCGACATACTCTATCCTTGACATCTCTGTTAGCTACCACAAACAAGAGTTCCGTCCAAGAAATTCTTGGGCGACTCATATAAATGAAGCTTCTCACTGAAAATTAGCTTGATACTAATCAAGTGAAAACTATGTATGGGGGAACCCTGACTATTACTTAAATTTTAATAAAAAGAAACTGCGTTAAAAAACCGACTTAAACAACTAAAAAGCATAAAATAATACTTTTATTATGTAGTAGTTAACAAGTAATTTTCTTTTTAAGTCAGTGTAAATGGTGGTATCTATGGAAATTGGTGATATATGTTCATAAAATAAAAACTACAGGGCCAAAGTATGGGAATTTTTTATGGTACTAAAAGGCAGCTATTCTGCGTCAAATAAAAAAGGAATCACCCAAATTGGATCATTAACCTCATAGTAATCGGTGCACATACATAAAAAACCGGCCGAATTCAGAGCCCCCTCCTTTTTTGGAAGTCGATTAAAAACCTGCGACGTATATAGGCTATAGATCCGCGAGCTTTACTCTCGCGCAGTAAAATATTAATTATGTCCCATCAACAATAAATCATATTATAACATTTTTTAAGGTAAAATTAATTGGTACAATAAATAATTACTCAATGCATCTAACCTCCCAGCGCCGAGCTTGCCAAAACTTTCCTCCACAAAAAGCCTTCCAAAAGCCCAACTGACAGTTCAGTCTAGACCCAATAGGTAAAAAACAAGGCAGTTTCAGTTCGGGCCGAAACTAACAAACAAGTTGGCCCGGCCGAATTAGCCGGTGGCCGCGCCAACCATAAATTAGTTGCTGCTTGAGTAGTACAAGGGTTGAGCGCGGCTCCACTGTTGCGACAGGCGATTGCTCTATGATGTTACATATTGCTATGCCATTATTAATTCGGCTTAAAATGTAATGGCAAATATGACATTTGACGTTGATGCCTGAGATAGTCTAGATATTAGTCCTCTTAGAGAGGTTATAAGACTTATCATATAGTACTAGCTAAAAATATTATAATACATCAACCAAAGTGTATTATTATAGGACGTGAAAATGGATCCTAACCATATGCTGTAGCATCTCAACAGTTACATTTTCCAAGTGCGAGTAAGACTGGTGCAGGAAGATAAAATTGAGCTTTAAAACATAAAGAGTTTACTAAATGGATACTATATTTTCCTGCAACCTATAGGTGTTATCTGAATGAGTCTCTTTCACATAATACTGTAACATGTTGATCTAAGTTGTCTGTGTTGGTTGTAGGTAGTAGGGTAGGGAAGAAAAAACTGTGTTGTATTTAAAGGGGTAGTAATTTATTTAAATATATCTGCTTTTTCAGTTGACATTCCGAAGATAACTTGTGAAGTTTTTTTTGAATTTCTTTTTCATTTCATTTTCATTTATTCTATAGTCAGGACGGAATAACGTATGTCGCGTCAGCAATAATTGCGTTGACAGTGTAATTGACAGGTTGGAAGCTATTGGTTTACCGTGCCGGGTTTATCGATGCCGTGCCGTACAACAGTGGACGCTGACGATAAAGCATGGACCATAGACTTTTAATCAATCTGCACGAGCGACGCGGGACTGCAAAAATGACGCAGGTTAGTGGACGCCGGTTAATTAAAACCATAAGGAAAATTGCTGCACAAGCAAGGCCGTTTTTTCTGATAGCTAAATTGCCTTTGTTTTGAAATATATATTTGGGCCAACAAGTAATTTGATTGACAAGATTATGTACAGTATTAAATATTTATTTAATAATAAAAATTATTAATTTATTATCATCTATGGACGCTTCACCCAACGTCAATCGGGCCCGTGCTAAGTATCCGAAGCACTTGTGTTACAGGTATATATACCAGACAACGGAAATATATTTAATATTTTTTTTATACTAAAAAAAATTTAAATCGGTAATATTTGCATGGTAGAACAATCAGCGGCAAAATCAGTAAGTAGGAATTAGAACAGGAAGAACAATTCGTAACCTTCACGTATTAGGCTTAACTGACGGTTGTTAACTAAATATTGTTTTAATTTAATAGAGTTCAATGAACTAAAACTAATGCGCAAAAACAACATTAAATATTTCGCTACGTCCTCATATTATCATGAAATCAATGTAACAATAAACAGGAAAGATTTGTTTGTTTGAATTGAGGTTCAGAAACTATTCGTTTGGTTTTGTTTTGGCATAGACTAACTAGGTCACAGGGAAAACATAGGTTCCTTGTTATCGCGCTAAAATGTATGGTTTTAGCTTTTGTCAGCCCCAACTTAATTATAATAATAGGTTGAGAAAAAAGTATTTTCGCATTTTAGTATGTATGAACTTGTCATAAAATCTCTTGGCCTATGCCAATTGTATCTGGCTGATTTTGGTATCATTAAAAAATATATTATATTTTACAGAAGACAATTCTAAATTCAAATTAATTTCGCGGCTTACATTTACCTGTAAGATTTTCATTTGATTTTCATATTGTTAAAATGAGTGATTCTAATGAATACATACGAAACATTTTAAAATTTTATTACAAAAAAGGTAAAAATGCAACACAAGCCGCGAAAAAAAAATGTGGTGTTTATGGACCTAATGCAGTATCTGTGAGAGTAGCGCAAATTTGATTCAAGAGTTTTCAATCCGGAAATTTTATTATCAAAGATGCACGTCGCTTTGGTCGCCCTGTTACGGACAAAACTGATGCCATTATTGAAAAAGTGGAGCAACATCGGTATATTAGTAGTTACGATGTAGCTGAAGAACTGGGGATTGACCACGAAACGGTTTTGCCACATTTGAAAAGAGCTGGGTACAGAAAATCAGCTCGATATTTGGGTGCCTCATGAACTCACTGAAAGAAACCTAATAACCGTGTACTCATTTGTGATTCTTTATTACGACGTAATGAAGAACCATTTTTGAAGAAGCTGATAACTGGTGATGAAAAGTGGATCACGTACGACAAGAATGTGCGAAAAAGATCGTGGTCAAATGCCAGTTAGGCTTCACAGTCTGTGGCGAAACCTGGGTTAACTCGCAACAATGTGATGCTGTGAGTGTATTGGGATTGGAAGGGCATTATTCATTATGAGCTGTTACCGCCAGGCAGGACTATCGATTCTGAACTGCACTGCGAACAACTGATGAGATTAAAGCAAGAAGTTGAGAGAAAGCGGCCGGAATTAATCAACAGAAGGGGTATGATTTTTCACTATGATAACGCTAGACCTCACACGTTTTTAGGTACTCAGAAAAAATACGGGAGTTTGGCTGGGAGGTGTTAATGCTTCCGCAGTATAGTCCTGACCTTGCACCTTTAGATTTCCACCGGTTTCGGTCGCTGCAGAATTACTTAGGCAGTGTCAGGGTCATCACAAGAGGATTGCCAAAACCCCTTGTCGCAGTTTTTTCATCAGAAGCCCCAATATTTTTATAGCAATGCGATCGTGTCCCTACCAACAAGATGGCAGAAAGTTATCGTAGAAAATTACACCAGGTTTTTTATAAAGTTTATTTACATATACTTTAGTCAATTGTAAATCACCTTTAGAAAAAACCTTTAGAATTTTTATATAAAATGCGAAGAAACTTTTTCCCCAACCTAATATATTAAGTACCTACTGACAATTTTAATGTAGGATACCTAAGCTAAGATAATTATTTAATGATATTAGTATTGTGTAATGTATTTAAATAGCTGTGTTTATAATATAAGTGTTTCAAATTTCTTTTAATTACTAGTAACTACTGTTTTGTAACGCCGCGGCATTGTCAAATTTAACAATCCCTCGATATAAGTGAATAATTGTTTTATTTTTTTGAGGAGTAAATATAATATTAAATTCAAAATCGAAAATACCTATATACTAAAATTCTTAATAAAATATTTAATAATGTCTATATTATTTAAAAATTAAGCTACTCATAATATATATTTTCTAAATTCTGATGATACATTAGGTACCCACAAAATATACTTTTTATGTATTTTCAATATTCTAAGTTTATAATGTCCATCACTTATAGCAGCAACAAGAAAAATGTTATGTTTATCAGACCGCTCTAGCTGGGCTAAGATATTAGTATGCAGGTACCAGAGGACTGACGACGACACCACGGCCTGTCCAGGGGCTCACCACAAGGTCTTATGAATTTCATGTAAACAAATAATATGATCTCTATTTCTATAAGCGAAAATTTTGAATTAGCTCGAAATCCAAAAGTAATACTGTAATATTACTTTGGATTTCTTAATAATCATACCTAGTTTTTACTTTGTGCTCGTGATGAGGCCCCAGAACAAGATGGCGCGACGAGCTATACGCACTAGCCGGCGGAGGCACGGGAAAGAGTTCTGGAGGAAATTGGGGGATTTGCCCAGCAGTGGGACTAACGCTAAGGCTGATCAAATCATAGATTATCTAACATTCTAATAATATGTTTGTAATATACAGTTGTAATAATATGTTAAAGAAGGTTCTTCAGCGGGTTAGGGTTGAAACGATGGTAGCTTGTTTTTCTTGTTGAATTTCCGAAAATAGCTTGTTAAGTTTCATTTGGAAATAAAACGTTTTTTATTTATTTAATATAAAAGTAACCACACGTTCTGATCGCTTGTTGGTGAAAGCGAGTGCATTTGTGCGGGAGGAAAAAAATCTACCAATCATGTAATCTACAAAATATAGGCACATAGATTTCGTAGAGACCTAGAGGTCAAAGGACATTGAGAGAGTTGTTTGTCCAGCAGAGGGACAACTAAGAGTATTGAAAAATGTTTTTCTCCTTATCATCTAATCTAGATAACCTAGGTCCACGATGCTCGAGTATCTACATAATTAGCATCCTGTGGGTCTAATCTTGAATCTAATTTCTATGAATTGGCATTGGGATGTAATTGAAATTTTACAGATTTCTTATCTTAAACACAACATTAGTTGTTGTTGGTTTGCACTTTGCAATTGGTTGTCGATTTAATGGTCATTAGATTCAAGAGGCCATCTAGGTAGAGGCTAGGGATTCTACTAGGAACTAGCGAGCCCCTTAAACCCTTAGGGGTCAAAATATTTCTCAAAAATCGCCTAAACCATGATCTTAAGTATGAAAGCAGAAATCCCGCGAGTGAACGCTATAAATAATATAACATATGGTAATGTGGCGGGTTTAATCTTCGCAAATCGTACCCAGAATTGTGTTCAGTGTTTATGGTAATCTTATGCAGGACATATGCACCGAAATTTCGCGCTGGGGATACGTAGCGGCGATGCGAATTCGTTGCGAACTTGTTAGTTTAATTTTCACTTAGTTTCACAAGTGTTGGGTTTTAGTAGTAAAGCTAAAAAGTAAAGATAAGACGGTTTCAAACTATTTGTTTGACCGTGCATCGATTTTGTTAAAAGGAGATTTTTATTCTTCAACACATGTTCAAAGGTTTATTAGAGTCTGAGGGTGTAAATAAAGGTTAAATGTTTGTATACAAAACATTTAAAATCACCCGGCGAAATGGGTTCAAATAATTTATATAGTGCAATATAAACATTTAGAATTATTCCTATGTCTGATATCTGGGTTGGAATGCATCTACTTTACTTTTATCTCTAAACCACCTAAAGGTTGACTGGTAGAAAATGCCTTGAGGCACTAAGTCCGCCTATGTACAAAATGTGCATGATGTATATATAAATAAATAAATAAACAACTGCGCTACACATTCCATTGAAATTTGTCACACATATATTTTTTTTTAATTTATCCCTTAGAGGGTCAACGTGTACGAAGCTAACGTAACAGAAACTAGTTGCCAAATATTCTAATATTTACCTAACCCTTCATTGTCTGCGGAACCCTATTTAGTTGGAAACGTAACCAGCTCGTATATATTTAAAAGCAATTCTCAGTTTCACAAGCCGTGTCCAATCCGGGGGCGGTTTCCCGCGTCCCGGGGGGGTAGTTCACCCCCGGTTTTTATGCGGGATGTGCGATATTCCATTATCTAAGTGTTTATTCTTATGAATACAATATCAACGCAACGTATTGCGTTGAAAATAGTCGAACATCGTACGGACGGAAAAACTTAAAATTGTTTTTTATAGTTTTAAATGTTTCTATAACAGGAATAATTCGTAATGAGACATGTCGCTTAGAACAAATAAATCTGAGGCACAAAAAAAACTGATTATATAAAATTTTACTTAAACGAATTTAGCTTTGCAATACATTTAGAAAGTTACAAGTTACATTTTTTTAGTGCCTATGTAGTTAAATTAACTTTTCTATCAGAGATATCAGAAAAGTAACCGAACCATCTGAAAAGTGACATAAGAGACCTTTTCACAAAATTTACTAAATGAATGACGCTTAGACATTTCGCAGTTTATTCAATAATATTGATTTATAGTATTAAAGTATACACCATTTGAGTGGAACAGGAATATAGAAAATATTTCAGAGCACTATCCATTTATGTAATAAAAAATTACAGTCAAGTATCAAATTAACAAAACTGTGCCTTAAACTCGTGCAATACAGTTCACATTCCATTGTAGTGCATTAAAGATTGCCTCTAATATGAGTAAGCCTTTGAAATCCATCCGGCGCATATAATATGGTTGCGGGCATTTGAATCTCAAAGATTTCGAATTTAAGTTCTGGAGCGCCTTGGGCTAGCCGTGTGGTACATGTTACTTAAGTAGGCTTTTACGTATACCCGTTACTAATAAAATTATTTACAAATTGTACTGTAGTGTAGTAGCCATAGTGTGTATGTTACCTTATTATATCTGAGTAAGCGTATTTGCGCAACTGTTTAGTTTTACACAATATACTGCTAATGTATTTTTTGATTCATCAATAAATTGGGTCCTAACTTGACTGGTCGTTTGCATCTACCTTGACCCATGTGCCCACTCTGGCACATCCCTAGTGGCTATCCATAGTCACACCTCATTATAAGCTATGTGTTTTCTCGTTGTCTGATAAGCTAGAAAAGTCATATGACAAACAAAGACAAAAGATAAAAAAAAATATTGTTGTTAGGGTTGTAAATATGGGGGCAAACATGATCCTGTGACCTGCTGAATCGAAAGTTTTAAGCCTCAGGGGCCTTACTCTACAAACTGATTCGATTTTGATCCGGATTCGATCGTACCGCATTCTCCCGAATAAATTGACATTTGTTTATTATGATTCTCAGTCGATTGATATGATATGGAGTACAAAAAGTTACGATCTAACGATTTTCTGTATCCTGGTTAGTTTCAAAGTAATCCACCAAATAAAATACCAAAATCGAACTGATTCGATTCTCTATTGTATCGGGAGTAAGCCTGCAGAGCTCTCTAAGGACAGGCGTCCTTAGAGAGCGTCCTAGGTCATACAAAACAATACAAACATTTAAACGTGAAACCCTATAACTTGGACCAGCGAACTTAGCCAGTCGGTTTGGACATCCTTTGTAAGGTCCATGAAATAGTCAATCTGCCAAGCTGACTGAACAATTCTTGTACGGAATTACATAGTTGCACTTATTGTAAGTAACATAGTATAATATCTATTGACGCTTTACACCACGTCAATCTGGCCCCTATCTATGTACTATAGGTACCGAACAACGGAAATATATTTAATACTTTTACACTATACACATATTTAAGACTTTTATTTTATTATACACAAATTTAATACACATCCATCACGCAGGAACATTTGAAAAACTTTTTGTTCCCTTGGCGGGATTCGAACGCGCTCAACCACTGCGCTACGGAGGTAGTCAAGTTGGTAGAGGTACCTTTTCTCATTCTAGAAAATATTTATAATTTAACAAAAATAAAAAAAATCGCTTTTTCTTTATTCTTGCGACAAAAATAATAAATGGTAAAGAGTAAAAAAAAAATTAGTTTTTGACAAAAGAAAATAACAAAAATACATTTCTAAAACGAGAAAAGGTAATAATCCTATCTAAAAGTTATAGTGACTTTTACACCCTGTATATTTTAGTATGAGCGGAAATTCACTTGCCAGCAGCCAAAACACCCAAAATAACAGTATTGTGTCTCAACATCCTGCTTAAGCGCAATAATCTCGTTCAGCTGCAATTAGCGTATCAATCATAGACCGTGACGTCACGCGCAGTAATGAGGAACCTCGACCGGGATGTGACAATTAGCGCGATCATAACAAACCCCCGGGAAGCGGCGATCAGACGCAATTAGACATCTTTTCAGTTCCAACTTCCAATGCGATAAACCAGATACATACAACTTTAGTTCCAATGCGACCAACCAGATATAACAGTTCGTGAAAATCGGCTACAGGACTTTTGGGGGATCACTTACTGCTTATGTAAAGGCGTTACCTATGTCATATCTTATACATTTTGTTAATAACTAAATGTGCCCGCGACTTCGTTCGCGTGGTTTTTGAGTGACTTTAACCGTTTATGCAGCGCACGCAACGAAAGTCCCCAAATGTGAATAGTTTTCCCCGATTTCGCAACATTTCTCACTGACGCTTCGCTCCTATTGGTCGCAGCGTAGCCTTCCGCTATAAATGAACTATCTAACAAAAAAATAATTTGTCACATCGGACCAGTAGTTCCTGAGATTAGGGTATTTAAACAAACAAACTATTCAAGTTATAATATTAGTATAGAATTAGATCACTGCGACATATCTATTGTCGCTGTCATCTAATTGAAATCGCCATTTCATTGAGTGACTAGCGTTTTTATCGAATGACGACATTAAATCAAAAGACTAGGCCTAACATTGATTGAGCAATCGTCACTCAACGTCCAATTAGTTAGCGGATTAAAGTCAGTCAGGTGATTGAAATATATTGACACGTTAATCATGAAACTGTTGTCAGGCAACAAGGCATGTCCAATAATACACTAATTACATAGTTGTATGTTGTTTTATTATTATGGTTACTTATCGTATAAGTTACATGTTATATCTAGATACATAGGTCCTTTCATATATATATATATGAATCTTATATATCGACGACTGTTATAGACTACCAAATCACTGCATCATTGTCAAATATCAATGTGTGACATTGTTTTAAACCTAACTCAAGTATTTATTATTTATTATGTATTATGTATTATGTAACAGAAACAAACATACAATATACATACAAATATACCATGACATCATACATGCATGCCAAAATTATTTCCTTTCCTTTTTCCTTTGTCGTAATCGAGTAGACACAGTTTCGGGAAGTTTTTTTCACAACACATCACAACAAGTTTAGTGCATCTAGTAATTGATTTACAATATCGGCTGTACAGATCTTGTTTGGGACTGCAGCTGAGGACACTGTACGTACGCTAAGGAATTGCTTTCTTTTACCAGCGATGTTAGATAATAGATGCACAAATAAAGCATTATTTTTAAGTTATAACAATATCTATAGACGCTACACACCACATCAATCTGAACACGTGCAAGTATCCGAAGAACTTTTGTTACGGGTACCAGACAACGGAAATATATTTAATAATTTTATACTATACACATATTTAAGATTTTTACTATATTAATAAACAAATTTAATACACATTTATGACCCAGGAACATTGAAAACTTTTTGTTCAACGGGATTCGAACCCGCGACCTCTCGCTCGAGCACCAACGCACTGAACCACTGCGCTAGTGCGGTCGTAAGTTTTAAGTGACCCCCGAATCGTCAAGTAATCACTTACGAACTTCGAAAACAAAATGTATGGGATTTGCCCTACGCTTCGCTAGCAACAAACAAATTCGCTTGTCACTTAGCGAAGCTTAATTAAAATATGTTAAATCCCATACATTTTGTTTTCGAAGTTCGTAAGTGATAATAGCGATAGCATCTCGAATGAGGGATGATGCCCTGGTGATGATGAATTAAGTAATGTTTTATCACTCATTTTCGTTATACAATATACATTGACCTTGGTGTTATGTATGTAACTATATTGTGTAAATACTGAATTTCCCTTCAGAGCTTTATATTTGCTAATTATCATGCGAGACTCAAATAATTATATTAATTAGTATGATAAGCGTGGCTTCAAAAATAATTTGTATAAGTAACATATTGTACTCTACTTCCTATTGAGATTAGAAGTTACATTTATTATGCCAAGGCTATTTTAGTAAAAAATTAACATTTTGTTAGTGCTTATATATAATACAATAATATTTTATTTTCTACTTGAGCAAGTCATAGAAACTTTTTTGCTAATCACATATTAGCATTCTGCATTGATACATATAGTAGACCACGAGAAAAAAAAACGTGTACCACTCGGGGACTGCCGCGGTAAAGCTAGCATATTAATAGCTAGCTAATAGCATTTTTTAACAACTTATGCAACTATAACTATTTGTTATTATATTATCCTATATAATGATTCATAGTTCATATATCAAGCCGAATATAGTGTGAAGAGGACGAGTAGAGCTCTTTTTGTTTTGGCACCTGATATAAATTACTTAATATAATTTAAAAAAATCAAAGGTCTTAAATAACCACAAGGAGTGAATCTTACTTGAGATATACACACGAACGCACTAGTCGTTGACCTAAGACCTGACCAGGATTGAAACTCATATGTGACTGTGACTTGTGACTTTTTGGAGATCTTTAATTCTCTGTCTTCTGTCTTCATCCTTCATTTCGGGCGGTTGTCTAAATCTAACATTCGTCTTTCATTCAAAATCCTTTTTTAAAAAGGCTATCGCACAAAGCCTTATATCATTGGTGGCAGCTTAAGGGATTTTAAAGTAGAAAATCCTCGGTACGTCTCCGGATAGTGAATAAGACTGTGTTGTGAACTATTTCGTGATTATCGTGTTTGTCACCGCGCACTGCTCGTGCTGCAGCTGACCCTGCGAAGCCGTTACCCTGGCTTACACCCTGAGTGCCAAACACCACCATAACCATCGTACAACATCGTTCAACTCCTGCAACTCCGTGTCAACCACACGCTTCGCCCGAGGCAGACTCCCGCTCTACGTGGCAAGCTTCACTGTTTCCACGTGCAACCCTGCTCGTCTCCTGCTACTTCGCATCAAAATCGTCTCTACCCGTGCTTCGAAAATAATGCTGTTCTACATAACTCTGTTAATCAAGTAAGTGATTCAAGGACTGTGATCTCAAACCTTTCATCAAATTTTTATTGTACTTCTTTTATTTTATTTAAGTTAATGTACAAAATGACAGAAAATAGAGCTCAAAGCCCTAAATTTGAAAAACCGGAAGTATCGGTTACTGATACAGAGGATGACGCCTTTGTCCTTCCGGGACCCACAACCAGGTCAACTTCTAAACGTAAACCAGTGGTTCCCAAACTCGATATTGATTTGTCAACTTTTCAAATTATTGAAATTCATTAAACCTTTCGATGGCTGTAGAAAAACCCTCAACTCATTTCTTGTAAACTGTAATAACGCCTATGAATTGGCATCCGAGCCACAAAAAGATATACTTTTTAAATACATACTATGCCAGCTACAGGGCAAGGCACAAACCGCCTGCTCTGTAAAAGAGTTTACTAATTGGATCCAACTAAAGGAGTTCTTAAAAACCCAATTCTCGGAAAGAAAACACTATGCACACTTGCTCACCGACCTGCAAGAGTGCAAACAATTAACAAATGAACCTGTAAGCCAATATGCTCTTAGAATAGAATCTTGTCTCTCACAGTTACTAACCGAAATCTCTATCTCACATGGCCATAAAAGTAGAGAAATGATAGGTCGCACAGCAGCAATGGAGGAACTGGCCCTCCACCATTTCCAAATGGGATTAACAGCTCGAATTTCCAACATGGTTAGGTGCAAGTCCCCGAGGACCTTAAACGAGGCCGTAAATATAGCGATCTCGGAGGAAAAAATTCAGCAATTTCAGTTCAGACAGAATCAACCAAGGTCAAATCCACCTAATCCAAGGCCAAATGTACGCCGAGATCCAGGTCAAAGGTCTAATTACCAACCACACCCAAATTCTACGTTTAGGCCTAATACCGATCTAAATAACTCGCCCCCAACATGCCGATATTGCAAAGCGGTTGGGCACACAATAGAAGATTGTCGAAAACGTCAATTTAATAACAATAGGTTCAGAATTAATCAAAATGTCTCAAGGACGCCTCAACGTGTCCACTTTACATCCGATACCCCCGAGTGCGAGTACCCTGTTCAGATTGAGGAAGGCTATGACACCGTTGACTCCGAACAAAAAAACGAATAAATGTCTCGGCTCGGTGTCGTACGAGACTCCGACCTCCAAAACTCGACACCTTTTCCAAACCGTCATCGCTACATGATGACCCACTGATTCCAAGACTCGTTCCAAACCGTCATCGCTACATGATGACCCACTGATTCCACTGATTCCCGCTGATTCCAAGACTCGTTCCAAGCCGTCATCGCCACATGATGACCCACTGATTCCTATAAGTCCAAAACTACAAAATCTTACTAAATCCAATGTATTTGAAATTACTAATAATCCAGAAAAAGTACAACTTCCTCATGTCCTTGTAGATTCTGCTGTATCGGACTTCCCTTTAACCCTTCTCGTTGACTCAGGTTCATCTGTAAGCCTACTGAAATACGCATGCATTCAAAAGCACCCTAAGTTGGTCAATACAATTAAAAGGAATAGACTCATCTGAGGAACCTATACATACTCGAGGTCACTTCCAACTAAAACTTCATTTACCAAAAGCTAACTTATCTCACCGATTTCATGTAATTGACAAAATATATCTACCATATGACGGAATAATAGGCTCAGATATGCTCAATACTCTCAGTTGCAATATAGACTACACTAACAATGTACTTCGCATAGGTAAATCACTATTAAAATTATACTTTCATGATCCAGCTTATTTGATTCCCCCTAGAACTGAAATTATTATTGAATGCTCTGTTCTGAATCCTAAAGTAAAGGTAGGAATGGTCCTGGATCAGAAATATTCCGATTCCCTTCTATTTGCAAATAGTGTTGTCCGTGTAAAGGAAAATAATAGGATAAATATATCTGTAGTAAATTTATCTGAAGAACCAGTGACTCTGAACTCCAATCTCAACCTTACTCTTACACCCATAGATCCCTCTGTACTAGAGGAAAATCCTTTAATTACAATTAATCATATCAATCCAACTTCCAATGCCTATGTCCGAACTAAAGAGGTGCTCAAACAGCTGCGCGTTTCCCATTTAAACGACGAAGAAAGAGAGGCTCTCTTCCTTCTCTGTTCAGAATTCTCCGATATTTTCTATCTCCCAGGTGAAAAATTATCTCACACCGATGCTGAAATCAAAACGACCACAGACGTTCCAATTCACACCAAAACCTATAGATTTCCCGAAATTCATAAAACAGAAGTCCGAAACCAAATTGACAAAATGTTAAAACAAAACATAATCGAGCCCTCCGATTCCCCTTGGTCATCGCCTATATGGGTGGTACCCAAGAAAATTGACGCCTCTAACACGAGAAAATGGCGTGTTGTCATTGATTACAGGAAACTCAATGATGTCACGATCGGTGACACCTACCCTATACCCCAAATTACAGAAATCCTGGACCAACTCGGAAACAGTAAATATTTTTCCACACTGGACCTAGCGTCCGGGTTTCATCAACTCCTTTTAAATGACGCCGACAAAGCAAAAACAGCCTTCACAGTACCAGAAGGTCATTTCCAATTCCTTAGGATGCCATTTGGGCTCAAAAACGCTCCGTCAACATTCCAAAGGTTGATGAATACCGCTTTATCTGGTCTTCAAGGCATGCGCTGCTTCGTGTACCTTGACGACATCGTCTGCTATGCATATGACCTTGTATCCCATCTTGCAAACCTTAAATCCATTTTTCAGAGAATTCGCAAATTCAACCTAAAGTTACAGCCTGACAAATGCGAGTTTCTACGACGTGAAGTCTGTTATTTAGGTCATGTCATTACAGAACAAGGTGTCAAACCAAACCCAGAAAAGATAAAAGCCGTCACAGAGTTCCCTATACCCAAAACCGCCAAAGATATTAAATCCTTTCTTGGCTTAGTTTCGTACTACCGCCGTTTCATCCCCGATTTCTCTAAAATCGCCAAAGCCCTTACTAGTCTACTCAAGAAGGACGTCACCTTCTCCTGGGGAAACGAGCAACAGCTCGCTTTTGACACCTTAAAAAGTAAACTCACCACTGCGCCCTTACTAATTTACCCTGATTTTACAAAACCGTTCATACTCACCTGTGATGCCTCAAACCATGCCGTAGGAGCCGTTCTTTCTCAAGGCCAAATTGGCAAAGACCAACCGATAGCCTTTGCATCGCGAACACTTAATAAGAGCGAAAATAACTATAGCACGACGGAAAAAGAACTGTTAGCCATTCTGTACGGTTGCAAAACCTTCCGTCCTTACCTCTACGGAAATAAGTTCCAGATTGTAACTGACCATAGGCCGTTAAGATGGCTCTTCAACCATAAAGATCCAAGCAGTAAGCTCCAAAGATGGCGATTAAAGCTTGAGGAGTATGAATATCAAATTGTGTATCGTAAAGGCAAATTGAATGCCGCAGCTGACGCAGCAGCTCTTTCCAGATATCCCGTGAACCCCATTCTTCCTGAAAAACAAAATAATGAATCATTGTATCCTAATCCTTCTGAAACTGATCCTAATAATTTAGACAAAGATTTAATGGACCTCCTTATATCCCCTACATCCTTTCAATCTGACGAACTTATAAATATAAATGACTTACAATTCGATTCAGCAGACCCTTTATTCCATGAACCATTACCCGAAGTAGAATCAGAACCGCAACCGTCGACGAGTTGGCAACATGTAGATGTGCTGCCTTCCAACGATGATGTTGTAGTAACTCCTCCTACGTTGATTGAGACTCCATCACCACCCTGTATACCTGAAAAAGAACAAAACCCTGAACCTTCAACAAGTTGGCAAAACCCTGAAACCTTACCTCCTTCTATTTCCGCGCACCGAAATACAGAATCTCCTTCTCCAGCACCTGCAAACTCACCTGATGAAACCTATAATAAATTCCTGAAGTCAAATACCAAGCTTTACAATACCCAAATTATAGAACACAACGAGGACCTGCTAAAAAGTAATCAAAAATTAATAATAATACCTACCTCCATAGATATGGATGACTCTATGCCTCACGTCCAGACTGTACTTGCAAATTCTCGTAACGACGAACATGCTACATTTTTAAAACAAGAAAGAAACCTGTACACATTCTTATCTTTTACTGTTGACAAAAAAACTTACCTTTTTCTCTTCACGAAAGTACACCACTTCGACGATCACTCGTATCCTGATATTTTCAAAAGCCTGAAGTATACACGTGACGAAATAATTATGTCGTACCCCACAGTAAACGAAATAAGTATTTCTGATTTCAAAAACCCTTACGACAGGCATTCCTTCGCGAAAATCTATAATATGCTAGCTTACCTTTTTGATAGTACTAATATAAAAATTCATATCTATCACAATAATGTTATTTATCCTACACCTAGCGAAGTCCCCAAAATTCTCAAAGAAAACCACGACATACCCATTGCAGGCCATTTAGGAGCAGCCAGAATGTTTAACAGGATTAAAGAAAGGTTTTCCTGGAAAAACATGCGCAGTGACATAGAAAACTACATTAAAAAATGTCAATCATGTCAAACCAACAAAGCATTGCGGAAGGTCAACAGAGCACCTATGGTGATAACGTCTACTTCTACATCTCCATTTGAGAGATTAGCCCTTGATATTGTAGGTCCCCTGCCTGAATCAGGAACAGCCAAACTTAAATATATACTTACCTTGCAAGACGACCTAACCAAGTTTTCCTTAGCATATCCCCTTCGCAGTAACACAGCAGCGGAGACAAGTGATTGTCTCCTGCACTTCATATCCTTGTTCGGTATTCCCAAACACATTCTAACTGACCAAGGCACTAACTTTACCTCTGACCTTTTCAGAAAAACATGCGAGTTCCTAAAGATTAAGCAACTTTGGTCATCACCTTATCACCCACAGACCCAAGGTGCTTTGGAGAGGTCACATTCTACCTTGAAGGAATACCTAAAATCATACGTTAATAACAATCAGGATAACTGAAACCTCAGTACGTGTATACCGCTATGCTAGCATACAACTCCTCTGTTCATTCAACTACTCATTACTCTCCCTATGAGCTTCTATTCGGCCACAAGCCTCATATTCCCGACTCAGTCTATAACGACAATTCTAACACTACATACCCCAAATATGTCAAACTCCTTCAACATCGCATGAAACATGCCCGTGACGTCGCCCTTGAATATATCCGCAAATCTAAAGAAAACTCAAAAGGGTACTATGACGCGAAAACACGCCCTGTAGAATATAAAGTTGGTGACTATGTGCTTCTTAAGAATCACCTTCGAATGCGCAAAGCCCTATCGCCTTTATGGAAGGGCCCCTATAAGGTTGTCAAAATACATGGCAATCACACACTGTCCCTGTTAATAAACAGACGCCACATCAAACACCATTATGATGAGGTTAAACATGTAGAAGGCGGAGACTGTCCTCCTTCTTAAATTTAAGTTAATACTTAAGTTCTCTACATTTATTTAATTAATAGACACTTAGATTAATTTTTCTTTCCTTACAGCTTACTGGTTCAAGGTCATGCAGAATATGTACATCCGCTCCACTCGAGTCCCGGCATTTACTTTGACCCAATTGGTAAACTCAAAATTGGTATAGGTCATTTAGATATAGTTACCCCTTTTGACATATCTCATATAGATCCTCATATCCAAAATATAAATTCCGTGCTAGGTACAACCCGTTTTCTCTGTAATCAAATTGAAATTGAAACCACAAGTCAGTTCGAATGTCATAATGCACTCGAACCACTGACAACTAGATACAATGATATTATTTCGGCTTACTCTTCTATTGAACATCTAATGACTAGCAGCAGACTTAAGAGAAGCGCATGGATAGGCGGTGTAGGTACCTTATCAAAAACTATTTTTGGAACATTAGACGAAAATGATGCCATTAAATATGATAACGCCATTCAAAATTTACAGGACAATGATAAAAAATTAAGTTTCTTAATTAAAGAAAATATTTTAGTAGCAACTTCCATCCTGTCAAGATTTAACAACACTTTACAGTCCATAAAAATAAACGAGGCAAGACTCGATGAGGGAATAGAAATGCTTACAGTTAAATTTAAAAATATTTCTCAAAATTACAATAGTTTAAAAATGAAATCAATAATAGATTCAATACTTCACAGTTTGGAAACCACTGTACTCACCTTATCGTTTCAATTAGAAGATATTATAAACGCTATCATGTTCGGTAGCCAAAACATACTTCACCCGGCCGTCTTGACGCCCACACAGTTATACCGAGAACTTAATGATAACTATAAACATCTGCCTGTAGATCTTAAGCTTCCTATTGTGTTAGAGTTAAGTAATATACATAAGTTAATGAATGTTTCTAGTATTATATGTTATAGTTTAAATAATAGGATTATTTTTGTATTAAGAATACCTTTAGTTTCATCAAAAGACTACAGTTTGTATCATAACATAGCTTTACCTACCCCACACGATAATAATAAGCCCAACACTTTTACCTTTATTTTATCCAGTAAAAAATATATAGCTGTAAGTAATGATAAGACCAAGTATTGTAACCTTGAATCACTGAATCTATGCAGAGCTATTAGCCCCCACGAATTTATATGTGACGTAATGACTGTGTTATCAACGAGTGCAAACCCCACCTGTGAAAGTGAACTCATTACAAGTGTAATAAATAAATTGCCTGTCCAATGTCAGGTCGACTTCATCCATGGTCATTTAGATATATGGAATAAATTATACAGGAATAGCTGGATTTACATCCAGTCAAATGTAAACAAACTTCATATTGAATGTACCCATAGCAAAACTCAAACCATAAATATAGTAGGGACAGGTATTGTCGACATTCCCCAAAATTGTTATGCATATTGCAAATCTACAAAACTTATTCCTAAATTTAACAATGTAATAATTAACGTAACCAAAATTCACTCCGATTTTAACATCATAAATGACTCATGCTGTAATTCGATTATGTTTAATAACAAAATGAGTGATGAACCTCGTAAAAAACTACAAAACATTAACCTTGATATTCTTACACCCGAAATTAGTTCACAACTTAAATCCATAACCAGAGAATCTGATAAAGTTCTTAATCAGCATACAATCATTAAATACGAGACTCATTTCTCAGTTTTATTAGTTTTTATAATTTCTTTTATTGTTTTATTTTGTATTTGTAAACTTTTAATTTGTATTAAATCGCACAACCGCCTCACCTATACACTTCCTCTCTTCTCTCGCTCCACTCCAGTAGATTCCCCTGTAGAACATATCCCTATAGAACCCATAAGTAATCCCGTTGCTCTTGACAAAACTGACAGGCTCAAACAATCTCATGAAGACATTCCAAGCCCCAGTACTAGACGACATATTTGACTTTCTCTCTTCCACGCTATCAATACCTACTCCTATTCCTAAACTTCGCAATTTTCATCCCCGAAGTCTACCCCGGGGAGGTGTTATAAACCCTCCTTGTACCCTTTCCTGTTTACCTCGTCTTCCTTAATACCTCATCAGCAGTTTAGCCCTAAGCTAATCCCACTTTCATTTCCCATACCTCAGTCTGTCTTCATCCTTCATTTCGGGCGGTTGTCTAAATCTAACATTCGTCTTTCATTCAAAATCCTTTTTTAAAAAGGCTATCGCACAAAGCCTTATAACAGTACAGTCATACCTACCATATACATACACGTTAAGCAAACGCTCGGCCGATATTTGCCGTATGTTAGGTTTTATTTTCGTTACGGAATTTCTTAATTTGGTCGCCGCGCTCAAGGCCCGCGAAAAAAGCTATGCAATAGCCTTTGGCCACGCGCATAAAGAATAAGGATACTGTTTTACGTATTTTTGGCTATGATTACTGTCCTAATAATATTGTTGCCCAATATTAAATTAAATAAGGGTAAAAATACAGAGTAACTGTGCTTCTAGCTGTTGTATCGTCGAATATCTCATCACTTAGGTGGAGCCATTGATTAGCGAAATCAGGAGCCAACACGCCCGCGCCCGGCGCCCGCACCTGGGATCAGCCGATATTCAATAATTCGCCTGAAAGAAAAAAAAAGGATTCTTGCTCACATACCACGTTCGTGTGCTTACTAGTTTAATAAACACTTAGGACGTGTTTCATCAAGCAATGTTAAAGTTAGTCCTTCGTTAAATATCATGTTGTTCCTCTCGTAATTCCTATCAATGAATGAGAAGGCATAGTATTTTAACAAGCCGTTAACACTAACATGCGTTGGTAAATCTGGACTTAGTTTAAGAAAGTAGTCAAAGAACGTCTATGTGCAAAATCATAATATAAAATTAGTGATTATAATATGAATTATAACACACCTTGGGAATAAAATGGCCGCCTTCCAATGCTATTTATATTATGTAATAAAGAATATACTTGTTATTTAGTTTTAGTATTGACCATTTTATATCATATATGTAAACTTATCATCTTTTTAAAATGAGAAATGTTCCATCTTTTTGGTAAAAGGTGCCTACCACCGGTTCGGGAACTAGCCCAGCGGCCAGCGGGAAGAACCGGCGTAAGAAACTCGCATGGGGCCACATAGAAACGACGTTCAGAAATAATTTTTTTAAATTAATTCTGAATAAAAAAAATACTTTGACTAATAGGAATAAAACTTCCACAACTACAATAGTATACTATTGTAGTTGTGGAAGTTTGTGAGGGTGGTTGTTTGTTAGCCATAAACAACTAAACAGAATTGTATGAAATGGTACAGGTAGGGTAGGTAGTGTTAGAATCTGGATGAGCTCAGAGAATGTAACACTGTATTCTATATATGTAATATGCCATCGCTAATTGCGATGTAATTTTTTAATAGCGGTACATACAGGCTATAATATTAATGAGTGATAATACTTTGGGGCGCGTGTATAGTTTACTATAAGAGTACCAGCACTGAAAGAGGTCCTTTTATTAATGAATTGTATGGGAAAATTTATGATGTTGGGGCATTTCTCATACAAATATGAAAGTCAAAAGTATGTCTTTCAGCGCCGGTAATTTCACAGTAAATTCTACATAGGAGGCACATACATTCCCTAAAGTACCTATTAACTCATTTATTTTACACGTTGTATAGACGTTCGACTCCGGCACAGACATCGTGAAATGCTGCGTAATATGAATTTATTAACAGCATCGTCATATAGCTTGGTGTCTCGTTGTGAACTGACCCTTAAATAGTCTAACTAAAAGACATGCAAGTAGAACTAACTCAACCTCTTGTGAAATTGAATTACTGTTCGCACGTGTAAACACACAGGATACAATTGTGTTGGAGGTGGTTTTGTAGTAAGTATTTGGGTTTAAAAGCAGTTGAGACTGAAAGTTTGCTTGTAATATCTATTTACACTGTAAAGAAGAAAGGTTGTTAGTATGTATGTTACATTATTACGCTCAAGCGTGTGGGCCAATATTGATGAAATTTAATAGGCTCAGGGATCAACAAATTAACACCTTTGTAAACCATATTTTTACCAAATAAGAGTCATTTCATTTTATATTTTCCTCTTTAGACTTCTGTAGTCGTTTGTATATCATGTACCGTCGCTTGCACTAACATGGATACATCTACAGATTTGCAAAAATACACACCTTTGTAAACCATATTTTTACCAAATAAACATCTTTTCATTTTATTTTTTCTTTTTTAGACTTCTGTAGTCGTTTGCCTATCTATCATGTAGGTACAGTCCCGAGCACTAACATGGATATATTTAGAGATTTTCAAAAATATGTACACCATGAAATGCAATTTTTGCAAAATTGTAGATGTATGTTAGTGCACTACTGTACAACAGATTTTTTCTATCTAAGAGCCAAAAGTTCGAAATTAAAAATGATCAGAACTCCAGTTAATATAAACATAGATAAGGTTAATCACATTACCCGATCACGGCATCCACCTTTATTATGTTTACAACATTCTATTCCAAAATCAAGCCATAAAAGGGCTGGCTAATCTGCTGCTAACAACATATTCCCAAAACAACCGATGATTATACTGATCATAACTTAATGACATGTCTCGTGTCAATCCAGTGATGACTCTTTTAACAACTACGAACGTCAAATATCATCAGAAATATTCACACACCCCTAACGTAATGGCGTAAGGTGGATAGTCGTCAAGCATATGCTTTGACGAGGTGAGACGTATTTTTACTTTCGACACACTAAAATAGGCTATGCTACTTTGATATTAAGGGTGGGAATCGTGTAGCAGATCAGATTCGACGTGAAGCACCCTTGAGCACTCTCCGGTATTAAAATGATAAACGCAGTGTTATCTAGTATGGAGATCTACCAATTTATTACGGACTCGTTATTCTATTAAGTCAACAAAATTTGGGGTAATAGAGACGTCGGGGTGATTAGCCCGTCACGCTCCTGTTGTTACACAGCAACAGATAGATAAAGTTATTAAAAATGGTTTATAACCCATGTCGTAGCAAAAATGAAACAAATGCATTCAAACACAACCGCGATTGTTTATTTTAGTGAGGAAAACAAACAGTATACAGCTGTAGCTAATAAAAAACTCAGAAGGTAACACATACTATATGCATGTTTTTCATCGCGCAATTTTTGCTAATCGCTATTTTTGCGTAATCAGCCGGCGGTATGTGTCGATGTTGGCCCCGCGCATTTACCCGCTGTATGTATGTCGCAGTCATCTGGTTGAATCTGCTATTTTATTGAATGAATTCTATTTTTACCAACAAATTCAATGAATCCGACCTTAGGACAACCATTTAATATTTTATTTTCACAACTTCAACATTTCCGACTGTGTTCTATTATAACGCACATTAAAGTAAATAAGTCATTCAATTGAATAAGCACATTCAACCAGATGACTGCGACATGTATACTATTCATTTTGCAATACCTTTAGACTGTAGCCGTTCGTAGACTTTATTGCTACGCGCTACGAATTTCGTAGAGCCTTAAGGTATCGCTTACACTCTACAAGGACGATAGGACGTCAGACATCACGTGATATAGTTTAGATTATTTTAGGTTAATTTTTTTTGAAAGACTTAAAAGACGTATGACCCCAGGTTGGCGCTTACCTCAGCTAACGTATCAGTTTGGTCATACAGCGAGGTAGGGCCAGGGTCTTTTACCTAAAACCCGATTTAGATTTAGTTTTTTACATTATTTATTTATACATCATGCACATTTTATACGAAGGTGGACATATAAATGCCTTGAGGAATTACCTTAAGACATTTTCTACCAGTCAACATTTAGGTGATTTAGAGATAAAGTGAAGTGGATAAAGTAGAGAAGTCTTTTGTTTTCCTTGATTGGTTTACAGTTTAGATAATACTGTAACTAGTTTTAATTCACTATGTAATTTTTAAAGTATCTATTGTATATAATTTAATTTGGAACATTTATCATTGCTAGAAACTTGTGTTTAATTAACAAAAATTCTTTATTTGAAAATATTTCGAAGGTCGACTTTTTATAACCTCAAAACGTATTGGCGCCAAAATTGTATCAAGTATTGTTTGGCCATTTAAACGTAACCTCTTCATTGGCCCTTCCGTTGACACCAGCCACGAAGCCGGCACGTGGCGTATTAATTATTATGAGCGTCGCTACCGGCAGCTCGTTAATATTTAACCCACCGTACCATGTTCACGTGAGAATCGAGTTCGATTCCAAAAACCCTTGTTTGCAACTCAAATTAAGTTTTTTAATGGTTAGCAATAATCGCAAATATAGGGATACTTTTATGTTTAACTGCTCGATTAGTTTTGTCTAAGTCAGACGAATGTACATTTATTTCTCCTCGCGATATATAATTCAACATAATTAAAAGAAGTTAATATTATCACATATCTAATAATTTAAAAAATATCGAGTAACTTGATGTTTCCCGCTCCTTCATATGCGTAAAATAAAATCCCGCAGGAACTACAGAATTTTATCATAATACGTTGAGTAGTTTTTGGCGTAAAAGCGTAACAAACATCCATACTTAAACTTTACCATTTGTAAAATTACTAGGAGAAGTATTTAGAATCAAGCTTGCACTCACAAAGCGACAACATACATAATTTTGCACTACTAATTATATTTATATGTGTTTTATATGCGACAGAAAAACTATGGTACAGGCATGACTCCAATAAGCATAAACTCACACCGTTTGTTTCGTTTCTCCACGTTGGCTCATTCATGCCGAAGCATTTTTTTCACCTTACGGAACCCTCGACCGGCGGTAATGCCCCGTGTGTAAACATCTCGATTTTAAAGTGAGCCGTCACGTGCGCTGTTATTATGGGCCATATATCACATAACGACCATTTTAATGTTTGCCCTGACTGTTGGTGCAATTACATAATATTTAAACGAATGCTAACAATGTTACAATCGACAATAATGATAGTTTTTGTACAATACAAATTGTAATACACTAATTTAATAAAATACTTTCCATTTTATTTTAATGAATTATAAATGAATTGAGGGCTTGGTTGATTCAAATCATATGTGAACTAATTGCCTGTGGTGAATTGACCGACTATGGTTTTAACCAGCCTTGCGAGTGCGAGCGTGGTGCAATTATTTATTTATTTTATTTTTATTTATTAAATTTAATGCACAAACTGTACAAAGGCGGACTTAATGCAATATTGTATAGGTTCCGGTAAAGTAACAGAATGATTCTCTTTCTTATTTACAAAGTAATAAAGATAAATCCAACATCACATATTATATACTAATAACATAAATACTATTAATATTATATTTATAACTGTGCACGTCCTATCCGCTATCTTTTATAGTTTATACCATCTCTCTCCGTAGGGCTGCTGGAAGAAATTTCTTTACAAATAAGCAGTACATTTGTGTCTTTCTTTGTAAACTGTATTATTGTAAAATTTTCTTGTGTGCAATAAATTGTTAAATAAATACTAAATACTATAATAATAACAAGTTAAGTCATTACAGGGACCGCAAGATACCCGTGACTTTACAGGAAATGCTGGTAATATGGGTAGGTATGCCAAGCGAGTGTAGAATCGATATGTAAACCAAGATCTTTAACGCTTGTACTAAAATCAATTACAGAATCAATTATATTATATCTGTTCCTCTCTTTCTTTCTGATAAAGGTTTCACCAATCAGCGTTCAATATGTGTTGGTAACTTGAATGCATGTTAGTTAATCGTACATTTGAATAGAGATTCAGAAACCGGTCGTTAGTCTTGTTGTCATTAACTGACTTATTGCCAATTTTATCAACACAAACATGTTAAAGTTAATCCTTTATTAAAAATCATGTCTCGTATTTCCTGTCAATGAATGAGAAAGCGTGGTACTAATAGGCGTTTGTGAAAGAGACTTGGGACGTGTTTCACCAAGCAATGTTAAAGTTAATCCTTCGTTACAAACTACGTAAGGACTAAGTTCCGATTTCACCAACGCATGTTAGTGTTAAACGGCTTGTTAAAGTACCATCCCTTTTCATTCATTGACAGGAAATAACATGATATTTAACGAAAATTAACTATAACAAGTGTTGGTGAAATTAGCACTCAAGCTGGTTATTCTACTACACTACTGCTGCCAATTTCCGGATATATATTCCCTCTGTCGCCTTTTACGACACCCAAGGGAAAGAAGATTGATGGGGTGCTATTCTTTCTCCTGCGTCTTAGGGATAGCGATAATTATTAATGTTTTTCGCACAAAAAGTATCGTAACATGTCCTTTTATGCAATCTAAACTGTCACCCAGTAGCTTCGGTGTCTGTTCAATACGAACAAATACTTCCTCTTTTATTACTATATAAACAAAAGACATAAATACAATTGTGATGTGATGGTGTTAATTAATATAACAGTGTACACAAAGTAAACATTCGTAACAAATAAAATAAAGCCAAAATAAAGCATTTTTTTTGGTAAATTTTAACCCTTATTATGCTTTATGAAGGACAATAATTCAAGTGTCAGCTGTCACTCGCGCGTTAATTAGACGGGCGCTGGGAATTGAAAAACGCGACGAAAATGAAGAAAAACAGACCTTTATTACTGGACGCAAATGGACAGGCCCGGGGGACAGAAAGTAGGTCATTGGAATTGTAGCCTATGCTGGCTTTGGCTAGAAATAGCCTTGGATGAAAATGGCCCAGTGTAGGGTAAAACTAATATTCCCTATAGTTAACATATCAGGCGTTACTTTGCTTAAATCCATAGCATTCAATTTAAATATATTATGTCTAGTAATATCCCGCGATTTGATGGTCAAGGTAGAGCCGTGGTCGTACCCGCTAAACAAATATAGGCGTCATTTCACACAAAAATACGGTAGAAAAAAGATAAATTGATGAAATGCAATCCCAATAGCGGGTACGACCACGGCTCTACGTTGACCATTTTTGTACCTATGCATATCTGGATTTCAAATTAAATTATTTTCTTGTTTCAGCCTTTTTAGACCCCTTTTATTAACAATGACTTGATGGTTTGTACATGTAAAAAGTCGGTCCTGCACCTGATATCTCGCCAGGCGCGTCACTTATCCGTTCCATCGGTTTTTGAGAGTTTAAGGTGTCTCTCATCATAGAAGGATAGGATTCTTATTGTTAACCATATAATTTTAACTAAATTTTTATTGGCCACTTTTAATTTTTACTCCTAATAAAACAGAATGAGGGATATTTTGTTTTGTATTATTTTTAATATGGTATAAAATTTGTATCGTTTAATTGACTATACAACGGTTACTTTTACGAGGCCTAAACTAACGGCTACTAAACGCAATCAGCGAACTCGTGACAATTGTTGTATTTAGGGCTAGGACATACAGTTACAAACATATTGGAATTTGCTTACTATTTATGACAGGTTCGATAAATAAAAATAATAAAAAATAGGTTTAAAGGTATGTATAAAAATTATAAATGCAAAAATGTGTTTGTTTGTGTATGCCAATCACTTGCAGAAACGAATTTAATAAAATTTTATTTCTTTGTGTCCCAGGAAAGAATATAAAATAGTTTTTATTAAGAAAGTGGCTACGCTTAAAATTACTAACAAAATTCAGTTTATATTCTCTCTGACTTACAAAACAGGCGTGAAAGAGCAATATTTGATAATACTTAAAAAATACTTGTAATATTGTATTGTATAATATTGTAATACTTGTGTACCAGCCTCATACACAAAAGCCACTCGATTTTTGTAATAAACCCTAATCGAGTGACCGTAAAATTAATAAATCGTTGCCGTAAATTAAAAAAGTCCGGGCGACAAAAACAATAAAAATCGGCCCCATTGCTGATTGAGAAAAATGTGTCTCTGTGAGAACATAGATTATGTGGGCGATTTACACTTAACTACTCTTTAAATGGTTTTAATTAGTTTTTAATGGTCGTTTTGATTGTGTAAAATTTTGTTTTTGTCACCCTTTAGACTTTATTAGCTTTAAAAAAGTAATCAATCGTTATAAACCATCAAGTCATTGTTAAAAATAGAAGATATTTTGTTAAGTTGTAGGTGTACAACAGCAAAACATAAAAACATAAAAACCTACAACAAGCTTAGAAACATTTTTTTTACAATTTAAAAACAGGTATCTGATTGAACTGTTATCCCAAAACATTATGAAATGGTACCTATTAATGATGATAGAAGAAAGGTACGGATCAGACTGGAAAAGAAAGCAGGAGACAGACATACTCGGAGAAAACTTGGGGAGGCCTACGACAAAGAGGAGACTTCCACATTAAAATGAACCAAATTTAATACCGCTGCTCATGAACATCCAAAGAGCACCAAGTGCTAAGTACTCGGCGAAACAACATTATTTTTCGCCGGTCTACCGTGTGGTATCTAAGGTATAAGGTATACCAAGGTATCTCCGTGTCTATATCGTGTCGTAACATCTAAGCGGCTCGATCGTCGTGCGCATGAGTCAGTCATTAGGCCCAAGCTGTGCTTTAATCAGTGGAATAACATGTCAGCCTTTCCCGGCGGCCGCCTTTGTGGAACCGACGTCGATATGAATTAGACGTTATTGGCAATTAAACGAGGCTCTATAGATGGGTATACATAGGTAGGAGTGAACGGTAGATCTACAAACTCTAGTTAGTTTACTTTTTCGACTAGTGCGAAGCCAACAAGAAAGAAATGGCAGTCTGTGTTTGTGGGATGCTGGAGGAATAGCACGTCCACCTTTGACTACCCCGTGGGTGTTGTAGAAGGCGACAGAGACAATATACCAGGTTGGGGGAAAAGTATTTTCAAATGGCAGTCTGTGTTCTTGGGTTGGTGAAAGGACTATCGATTCTGAACTGTACTGCAAACAACTGACGAGATTAAAACAAGAAGTTAAGAGAAAGCAGCCGGAATTAATCAACTGAAGGAGTGTGGTTTTTCACCATAATAACGCTAGACCTCACACATCTTTAGCCACTCAGTAAAAATTACGGGAGTTTGGCTGGGAGGTGTTAATGCATCCGCCGTATAGTCCTGACCTTGCACCTTCAGAGTTTCGGATGCTGCAGAATTCCTTAGGCAGTGTCAGGTTGACATCACAAGAGGACTTGGCAAAACCACTTGTCGCAGTTTTTTCATCAGAAGCCCCAATTTCTTTATAGCAATGGGATCGTGTCTCTTCAACAAGATGGCAAAAAAGTTATCGAACAAAATGGCACCCATATATTTTAGTCAATTGTAAATAAACTTTATAAAAAAACCTTTTGAATTTTTATATAAAATGCGAAGAAACTTTTTCCTCAACCTAATATATTTGCACTTTCAGACAAAAACACTAAGTTTAAATTAACTGCAAAAATAACTCTTTGGTATAACATGGTTCGAGGTATAACGAGGAGAAAGACGAGACACCCCTCCACCTTCTTCTTGATGGTCCAGCTCTTCATATAAGCAGGAGCAAGTACCTCGGGCTGCATGAATACTCTACAGCAGAGGAAATTCGCACAACATCTTACATACAACAACGTAACATAGGACTGGGGACGGTACTTTAAAACGAAGGAGTCACAATAGATCCAGAAGGGTCGCAGTGACGTCTGGGTCTGACAAGGCCAGCCTCCGATTAAAAAAAAATAACATGGATCTCACAACTTTTTACGGTAGAAGCGAAACTTGGCATTTTCCCAAGTTAAGTTTTTGATGGGATATACACCCTCGATTGTCACAATCTTACAGTGGGAGTGACAATATAAATATACTTTTTACGCTGCGCGCCGGGTGAACGCACGTTCAACAAAAAAGCAAATACAGTTAAAACAGCAGCCCGCATGTCATTACTATCACTTAACTCATTACTGTTAATTACTCCCGCGTCAGATTGGGGATAGAGCGATTCCCTCAAATGACAGATCATTTTCATTACTCTAATTGAAGGCGTAAGAAATTTAAAAGAGATTCCGCGTCATCCGTTCTGATTGCGCTAACTTAAAATGCAGTTTTAAGTGTGAAGTATACCTCGGGATTAAGTGATTTGTTGGTTTCTGAAAGCAGAATAATGCGGTATTTCATATATAATGGACCCGATTTATAACTTAACATAATTTAGCTAAAAGTTTCCAGTTTTCATGTTTAGTTTAAGGAGCTATGAGTGATTTATTCAGATTCCCAAAACGACAATTTCCACTTCTGAATTATTAGGAAGTGGAAATTGACGGTGTATGGAATCGAAACATCAAATCATTCGGTAAACTACGGGATATCTTTTCGTCCAAAATACCTCAGTGCTTAAAGACGAAAGTATTCAATCAGTGTGTGTTGCCAGTATTGACTTATGGGACTGAGACGTGGTCCTTGACTGTTGGCCTTATGCGTAAGCTCCAAGTCACTCAACGAGCTATGGAGAGAGCTATGCGAATCCGAAACGAGGATATTCGCAGTAGAACTAAAGTAACCGATATAGCTCGTAGAATCAGTCAGTAGAAGTGGCAATGGGCAGGCCACATCGCTCGGAGAACAGACACCAGATGGGGAAGGAAAGTTCTCGAGTGGCGACCATGGATTGGAAGACGCAGCGTAGGGCGGCCCCCCACAAGATGGACCGACGATCTGGTCCGAGCCGCGGGCGGCCGTTGGATGCAGACAGCGCACGACCAGTCGTTGTGGAAGTCCTTGGGGGAGGCCTATGTTCAGCAGTGGAAGTCTTCAGGCTGATGATGATGATGATGCAATCGAAAGGAACATATTTTTATAGAAATACCTAGTATTACCTAATAGATATTTATACTTTATTGTTGTCTCGACCAATCTCGAAGTAGTTTTAAGTAAGAAACATGTCTCCATTCAAAGTAAGCCAAAGAGCGAAAACCTTACATTTTCTGTACATATTTCATAACCAACGCGACATTAAAATAGTTTTGGATTCTAATCAAACAAAAAATATCTTTACTAATCGTTTTATCATAAACCTTAGATTTTCCTATTCCGTAGTTCTACTGGTAGAACCACGTATAATAATGTTGTCATTCATCAAATGTATTAAAATTAAATTTAATAAAAAAATGAATTGCCCGTAGTCCTAGTAGGTACGGATAGGTCTACAACTACTTATTTTTTAATTTTGTTATTCAGTCAGAATGAAACAAAGTTGGCACAAACGTAAAATCATTAAAAATAAATCGATTATTTAAAAAAACTATTATTTTTTCACATCCCTAGTATCTATGGTACCAAAACACAAGGTATGACTTGACCAATCTCAGAGAGGAGGTCGACAGAATTTGAAGCTAATAAGCTAATCTAAATACGATCGTATGGTGATGTGCCACCAAATTAAACGTTTCATTAATGGGACTCGCTGTGAGCAAGATAACATAAAGAGGGTCAGCTCCGTACAATATTGAGTGACTAGACCTACATTCCCACCGCTGCAGCTTGCCTGTTTCACGACACGTACCTTTTGACATCATGATCTAAAAAGCTGGATCAAACTTTTGTCTCAGTTCGTTAATTAAAAAATGTTGCTGTACGAGTATACCAACAATGAATTACCCTTATCTAGTGTTTTGTTCATCGAAGGACGCGACAGACACATACACGTCAATCTCTGTTTTTGTAGGGTGTTTATAAAAAATGCATCTTGTTCTCAACATCATGTTTTCAACTTCTCTCTACAAACTGCTCTATGCCGTTGCGTGTGCGCACATGCGGGCCAGCCATCACGCGAGATACCATCGCCTGTCCGCGCACAATTGGTCGAATAGACCCCAACATTCGACGTAAATTGCTAAAAACCGATTCCGTTATTTAAAGATTCCGTTAAAAGATTGCGCCTTTAATGCGGGCGGGAGGATTTTTTACGGTTATTGTTTTCGATTTTTTTATTAATTTACGATAATTCGGCGACGGGATACGCGTTTCCTGCGTTATCGAAATATAGGTTTCCTCAATAGGGAATTAGGGAATGTTCATTATCGTTAGTAGTTGTAAATTCAGAAGGAAAAAAAAGTACTGAAAATGAACTCTTTTTTCGCAATAATGTAAAAACGAAATCAAATCTTAGTTAATTCCCAAATAGGTAATTTTTAGTTAAATAAAATAGTGATTCAAGTGTTTGCTGAGTATTCAGTGTAAAACGAGAAACAAAAATCATACTCTCATTTTCTCAATTAACTGCTAGTACAACTACAATCTATAATTATTTGTATGATTACAAAGCATATCCTGCAAACAAAGAAACAAAAACTAAAAAACTGTTGCACAACTGTAACCAACGATCATAAATAAACGATACAATCTTAACCGCGCCACATGGACCGTACAAATTAGTTAAAATTCAATAACCCTTCAATAGGCAGGGACGGGCAATATCAATGATGTTTAACCCTGCAATAATCAAATAGGAATCGAAACTACCTCGGGGACATGGGGACAGCCGGGCAGCGGGATAAAATTGTCGAGTATTTTTTGCAATAAAATTCACCCCCTAGTTTAAAATGGGGCCCCAGCGCCTGGGGGCACAGCATTGATAGTTTTCGAGTGATCGTTTTGTGTAAATAAAACTTAGAGCACAGGTATTCTGAATGTTTAGATAAAAAGAAACATGGAAATAATCTTAGTTTAAATATGAAGATATTATAAATCTTATATTAATTTCACTGTAATACTCATAAGTCGACGATTTCTGTGGCTAGATCGCTTTATCGTCGGAACTCATGCTGGAGGTTGCGGGTCCAAATCCCGCCGAGGAAGTATTTTTTCTATATTTTTGAGTCATGAATGTGTATAATTTACGAATCACCGTAGGCGAAGCATTAGCTTGGCCTACTAATTATACTAATTATAAGTTTAAATTATGAACATATAAAGCTCCGTAAAGTAATGTTAAGGAATGATAATTTTATGAAAATATGACATGGCCAATACAATTTACTTTCGTTTACTGAACTTACACATGTTCCTGCTTGGTCAATAGGACTAGATTTATGTAGTGTGAAAATGTCCAGAGATATAAATCACTATTAAATAAAAATAATTAAAAAAAAAAACCTTTATTTGGCCGAGCTACATTTCGTTTTACAATAATAATTTATTTACTAGATCCTATGTTTACGATTAACATTTTTTGTTCTAGCCATCCTATTTAATTCTTCTAAGCTAGGGTATGGATTGGGTAAATAAATTCATCACTGTTACAGTACAGAAATGTGTACATACTTCGTTAAGTATTTGCATTAAACGTACATACCATAATTTATTCCATACGTAAAAAGGAATAAAAAAGTTCATTAACAAATAATGAGCGCTTCCGCTGAAACGACTGATTCAATTCACAAAATTAGAATGAATGGACTAGTTTTTATGAATATGGAACGACAAGTAAATTAATTACATTTTTTACTCAGCTCTGCTAATCAATCAATTACTGGCCTTCGTCAACAACATATTATGTTTCTTGTACGTATAACGTGATCTATATTATCGTTCTTCTTCTTCTTATTTAAAAAAAATGAATTGCTGTTCGTTAGTCTCGCTAAAACTCTAGAACGGCTGAACCGATTTGGCTATTTTTAGTCATGAAATATTCGTGGAAGTCCATGGAAGGTTTGTATGCTCAACGAAGTGAGCACGGGTCAGCTGGTTAATATTATAAAACTGCAGAGTGCAGAGTTTGTTTGGTTGTGCGCGCTCAGGAACTACTGTTCCGATTTGAATGAATAACATAGTGTTTGATAGCCAATTTCTTGTAGAAGGTGTATATAATCACGCTAAGTCCAAAAGGGCCAGAAAACCAATGAAGAATGTTTTCAAATCGGGGGTTTTATCTCGAGCACGTGGAGCATACGAACCGTTTAAACCTTCCCTAACATTTCAAGACCAAAAATAGCAAAATCGGTTGAGCCGTTCTCGAGTATTAGCAAGAATAACGAACAGCAATTTATTTTTATAATACTTTATTTATTATTTAGTATAGAAGTATGAATTTGACGCAGACGAAGACACGGGCTCAGCTAGTGTAAACATATAGGGTTTAAAACCATGAAGGCGTAAGTTAACCCTTGCGTGGCGTCGGCATATCTTCCGCCCGGCGGCCCCGCGGGTCTAAACGACCCTGTAATTGATAAGTAAAGGAAAAGAAGAGTACCGCCTTATACATATTTATGAGAGCCCCGAAATTGCTGCGGGACCCTGCGAACGGCAGCACTTGCGTGCCGTCTCATTATGTTTTTAGGGTTACTTTGTTATTATTGCTTTGATGTTCGCTTACTTACAAATCGGTGGGATTTCGTCCATTCGACATGGTTGATATTTTATTGCGTTTGCAATTCAATACTCATTGTTTATTTTTGTACGATCATCGTATGCGTGGATCAGAATTAGGATTAATAATATAATTTATATATTATTAATCTTAACAATTTAAGTTATTAATGTTAATAGTTATAGTAACAAAAATACACTATGTTTGTCATATTATATTCCAGCCTTCTGTTTTCTGAGGTGACATATAATGTATAATAATAATTATGATAGCTAGTCGCTATGCGGTCAAAATTCAAATAAAATTATTCATTTTTTAATTTTTAGGATTTATTTATCCTTTACCTCTTAGATACACAATAAAATATTAGTTATAATTACAAATGTTGCTTATGCAGCCTGAATGATTTTTTTATTGATTAATGTGTTAAATCGATTATTCCTATAAAATGGATGTCAGTATAAGTGAGCTAGTATTAATTAATTAATTATTTTATGTAAATCATCAGCTCATATTCCTGCAAATCTTCTCCACATAAACTTTGTGCCAAATTTGCACAATTCTCGTCAAATTGTAGGCACCAAAAGTTTTCGCTTCACGTATACAACGTTACGTAAAAGAAAATACTTTTAAGAGAAAGATTATAGCTCTGGAACAACGTAATTTGTTATAATATCTGAGGTACAGTTAGTTCCCGCGACACAATAACCGCGAGTTTACTGCGGCGTGCCTCGAGGGTCGTTACAGACCTCTTTATGACAATAATCCCTACACGAGTGTTTTATAAATTCGAAACGTCATATACATTACAACGTTTTGGAGATACGCAAGCAAATTGCCGTTGTAAATGTATTTTTACAAAGATAAAAGGAGATTGTCTTTAGATTAATATCTAGTTGGCATAGGATATAATTATTAATGAGATTACTGATTACGAACACGTTCCTAGCAGTGACGAAGACAGAGGGAAACCCTAGCTTGCCTACTGTACTCTCTCTCACTCTCGTAGCCCAGTGGGACGAATAACCGACACGACTGGTGGGAGATCAGGCGCAGGACCGACTTTTTACGTGCCCACCCGACGCATGGATCATCTTTCTTGTCAGACACTCAGGTGATCGGCCTGCATTGTCCGTGTGAGGTAAATAAAAAATAAAAATAACGACCCTGACTAAGTAGGGCAATGGATTTTAATAAAAAAAATATTTAAGGGTTAAAGGATGTAGCATAAGTCCCACGACAATATCCACATCCCAATATTAATCACAATAAGCGACGGGTTAACATTTCTATATTCGTCTTCCGGTGGCGTATATTTTTTGCTGTGTACATTAGTTAATGACTTGAGACAAATGTAATGAATGAAATCATAGTGCTAATTCGCGTGTGAGCGCCCACATGTGGCTGTTATTGACTATTTTAATGTCCTGGGAAGCTCTATTTGTGAAGATGATCAGTATGCTCTAAGCTAGATGTTTTTCTGTTAGCTGGAATAATTATTCTGTAGTACAAGACACTTTTAAATTGCTGAACAAATGCTGGACAAAGACTATTGAAGAACATAATATTTTTCAACATTTCGTAGCCAAACTTTATGGTACATCTAAGCTAGCTATCTAAGTGACACAGTGCTTGTAGCGGGGAATTCACTAGACGGACATGCCTGCCGGGCTACAAGTATGTCCGACAGGCTTCGCTACTACTAGGTCTGTGCAGTGTCCGTCGCGCGCCGTGCAGCAGACTGCCCGATGCAGGTCCGCGAGATCTCAATACAGTAACGAAGCCTGTTGGACATACCTGTAGGCCTGCGGGCATGTCCGTTTAGTGAATTCTTCGCTATACTTATAGTAACTCCTGTACTTTTTTGTTTGCGAACTACGTCGTCGTAATTAGCGATGGCAACTTGGCTAAAGGCTAAGATTCGTGACGTCGTTTAACAAGTTCTCATGGACGAGGTGATAAACACAAATTAAGTCGTCCTATGGGATGAGACTCAACTCAAAGAGTCGAAGCGTCGCATTATTTCATGTTTTCCCTTTTTTTCATCTCTATTTTCTAATTATCAAGGTACATACTCTGCGCCAGTCTGAGTCTGATATTAATAAGTAGTCCCGTATTTTTTTTGCTTATCGTATGGGCAAATTTATAATGTTGAGGAATTTCTCATGAAGTCAAAAGTATGTCTTTCAGCGCTAGATAGGAGGCACATACACACCCTAAAGTAATATCACTAATTTATTTACACCTTGTATAGTGACAGTTATCCCATAAACTTTTTTTTTATAAATAACGAAACAATTTATTTAATCGTCAATGGAAAGACCATTGACGATTAAATAAATTGTTTCAACCCTTTGAATGTTTGTAACTCATAGTTCTTTATTGTACTTGTAAAGTTAATTTTTAACTGTATATGCGCTGCTATTTTCATACAATTCTCTTTCGATAACGTTACGATTTTTTACCCACCCTACATTCCCACCACTGCAACTCCTGTGAGTCAGGTCCGACAGCGGTAACAAAGCCCTTCGATATGATCTCAGGGGTGCCCGAGGGACAAGATAAACATATCTACCCGATAAGTAACCAGAAGTGAAGTTGGAAGTTCTAGCTTCAGAAAGTAACGATCACGTAGCTGTCAATTGTTCCTGCTAACCATGTTGTGTTACACGTGTCCAACAAAACAACGCTGACACCGAGTCTGCTGTACCAACATGTGGTCCAACGGACATTATGCAATGCGAATTTATGAATTAAACGTTTTTGTAGCAGATGTGTGACCAGACGGCTGGATTTTGTCCAATTGAAATCCTGAATTAAGCCGTCAGTTCTTTGAGAAACAACAGGAAGGATCTATAACGACCACGGCTCTATCTTGACCATTTTTGTACCCATGCATTATCTGGATTTCAAATAGAATTATTTTCTTGTAGCCTTTTTAGACCCCTTTTTTCGAAGTCGGGTTTTAAACTTTTTTTATTTAATATTTTTCTGTTTCCACATCAAATACATTTTATTACCTATATTTTTAAAAAAATGGCCATAGAAAGTAACTTAACAACTCAGAGATACTACTAATACTAGTACGACCGCATTTTAAGCGTTTATTTTGAATTTAACATTTAAATATAATAACTAATTAAAAAATTAATGACATACTCGCTATGCTTGCTAAGACCTATCTTTTGATACCAAACACGAGACAGTTAACAATATTTTTTTAAGTTAGATCTTAGATGTAATTTTCAAAACACACAATTTTTCAGAACATTTTATTTATTTAAATTTATATATTATATAGCCTTTGTTACTCGCGGCTTCGTTACAAATTGAATGATAACTCATTTATTAAAATTGGACCAAAGGGAATTGGGAACAAAGAAACATACATACATAGACTGCCAAAATCATTACCATTCCTTTTGGCTTCGCCGAAGTCGGGTAAAAACTAATTTTACTACACAGTTATTTAAAGAAGATAGATTTTAAATAAAGAACATACATATTCCTCATTCGCAATGAACTTGGCATGAGAGCGTATTAATAATATTCATACAAATAGTCGACAGGAAGTCTGTAAGTCATATGTCGCGGGTCAGTGACCTCGTAAGTGGCTAGCCTGTCCCCACCATCTAGATTCGTTAAGTTAGTCTTTGAAGGTCCAAATACATTTCCTTGACAATTTGTAAAAGTTGGAAAAGCAGGAAAAGTTGAAAGTTGGAACTTTAGGAAGTTGGGAAATAAAAGTTAAAAAGTTTAAGTGAGTATTAAGCTAATGTTTAGGTAATAGCGAATAAGGTAAGGTTAACCAATAATAAAAATAACAGTTATCATAACTTTTTTTATGTATTCCAGAAAAGTTTTTTTTTGGTATTAGCTTTTTTGTTATTTTTGCAAAAATTTTTTTTGTTGTGTATCGACCATAGGTAGTAATTGTATGTTTTATAATGATAAACAATTAAGTAGACCCTATTAATGCTGTATTGTATATCTTTATTGAACAAACAATTGGTAGCATCATAACTCTTATTTTATTTACAAAAATATTAAATTAAATATATAATTAACGTTAGCCGAATTCTAATTTTGTTTGAAGGTAACTCAAATTATCTCAACGAAGCACAAAACACACAAAATAGACAATTCCCGTACAAAGTTCGCCTTTAATTTGACCCGCGGTCAGTCGTTACTCAAAGATAACCCCCTTTCAACCCCTTAGTGCCCCAGGGGGGTGTAATGTCACATCTAGATGCAAATGGTCTCGGGCGCCCGTATTTATTTTAACTCTAATTTTGCCCCGGTAAATACCGCAAGGGTTGGCTCGATTTTAATCCCGTTCTTGAAGTGTTATTTTCGTATTTCAGGTTTTATTTCTATGTGCGATCAAGACGTTTGAATTAAATTCATGATATAATAAATATAATATTTGTTTATGATCGTATTTAATATTAATCTATTAAAAAATAAGTAGTCTTAGTAAGGCAATTAAGTTCAAGTATTTCCTACAAAAAAAAAACCGGCCGAAAACCTTTTCTTGAAAATCGGTTAAGAAAAAAGTTTGATAATTAGTTTCACAGGGTATAATATATCCCACCAAAAACATTTTCATGTAAAATGTTGCCAAGACGAGCCTACATAGCTTACCAACTGAAAAAGTTATCAGATATCGTATATATATAGCCGAGCTCTAAAGACTACACGCTCTAAACCTACAAGATCTACACTACACCTTAATCAACATCTATCAAGTGGTCAGATCTCATATAGAAACAAAATTCTTGATCTATGCGCCCCTACTTTATCAGGCTATTTTTTTTTAGCGTCACTTACTCTACATTTCAGTTGCAAGACAAGCCAAGACGAGTAAGCTCTTAAATATTTGACTACCTTAAATGAAAATAATATTTAATATACTCGTACTATAAATTTAATTGGACAGCAATATTAAATCGCATCGAAAATAAAACAATAAAACATGGACACCGTATTAGAAAAACGTAAAATCATCATTACATTATAGAATCTTACACTTGTTTCATTATAATCGGAAAAAAATTACAGTGAAACAAACATACCTATATACAAACATAGACTATTAAAATCATTATCCTCCCCCGTGGCTTCGCAGTCGGGTACAACAATAAAGCCGTGGAATCGTAGCCCCGGCTAGTTAAAATTCAAACAAAGGAATCGTTTGAATAAGAATTAAAAGTAAATACTGCAAGAGTAATTCAGTTACCGGAGCGGAGTGGGCGCGCAAATGATTTTTGATAACTACCCGCTTACTGCTAAGCCTTTGTAATTACTGTGGGGCCAGGAACTAAAGAGTTTATTTTTTTATATTTAACACGGCTGGGCAAAGCCCTCCCCCAAGGTTTTCCATGTATCTCTTTCCTGTGCCAACACTGGTCAGCCCGGCTGATGTGCATCTAAGTCGTCACGCCAACTTTTCTTAGGCCGGCCCCCTTGGCGGTCCTCTTCCGTGACTATCTTTGCCCAGTGGTCAGGATGCATTCAGCTAACATGTTCCGCTCAATCCCATTTCAGCAGCAGCCTTGATGCATATTATGTCCTTGATTCCTGTTTTTGAAAGAGTTTTATGTAACTTTTATTGGTACTAGGAAATGTTTTTTTTTCGTTTTTTTTCTATAGGAACGTTTATGATAATATGTGTACAATAATATTTTACATATTTTTAGAGAAACTGCGGACTGTTTCAATATTCTTCTGACTGGAGATAACGCCCCAAATGCCGTGCAAAATGCTAGAAAATGGTAACATTTACATTATTTGTAATGTCTGCGAAATGTGCCTTTTTTCGTATTTACCATAACTGTTAATTTAACTAAAACAATTTGTTAAACAAACAACATTTTTACATATTGGCCCCAAGTATATTCATATTATTCATACCTAGATTATGCTATAGTTGCATAATTCATATCCACCTGATTATACTGCTTAGTTTTTGTTTGCAGTCGAAATATTTATTTTCTGAGTATACGGAACTACATTTCATTAAAATAGAGTATTAGCATATTGTAATTAGACAGACAGGCAAAACAAAACAAAGAAACAGGAGAAAAACAGACATATACATTATACAGTAGCTCATGGTTCATATATTAAACCAAATATATATTAAATAGAATGGCGAGAATGACGCGTAGAGCATTTTTTGTTTTAGCACCTCATATAATTAACTTAACAAATCACGATTGAAGATTTCCATAAAGTCACAAAACAGATGAGTTTCAACCCTGGTCAGGTCTTAGTTCAACGACCAGTGCGTTCCTGTGTATAGACTAGGAGCCCGTGAGCCCCAGCATAGTCAAATTCACTGCTTGTGGTCATTTCAGAGCTTTGATTTTTTTTGAGTTATATTAAGTAAGTAATTTATAGGTATATGAGGTGCCAAAACAAAGAATGCTCTACGCGTCATTCTCTTCACACTATATTCGGCTATATATGAACCATAAATCACCCTTTATATTATACCTAGTTTATGTTATAGTTGCACCTGATTCTTAGTTAGATTATTGCTTAGTTTTTGTTTGCAGTGGAAATATATATTTTTTTATATACTTATGCAGCATTTCATTAAAATACAGTAGCACATTGAAATTGGATATTCAGTCAAAAGAAAACAGGAGAAAAACTATATAGACCACACTAGCCTACTGCGACAAGCGTCAAAATCGCTAATGCAGGGGCCACTCTGCTAATGTTTTGTATTAATTAACTGAATATAATTGCCGCGGTGCGAAGCCCCGGCACCTTTTACACCGTCGAATAAAGTAACGTTCTGCCCGCCTTACATACTCATTTCAGTGTTTCAATTATTATCTTACCTTTTGGAATTTGTGCAGAATATTTAGCTGTTGAGATAGAGCGCCCGGCTGTTAGCATTTCAACCGACGGTGAAGATAATTTTTGCAGTCATGTAGGTATATATGTACCACTGTAGCGCCTGTACTACTGATTTTAATTAGAAAGATGTCAGTAGATTCGTAATAACTCTCTATAAGTAACGTAACGTAACCGATATAATAATATTCTTTTTATGAAAAATTGTCGTTTAAATTTTTTCTACTATTTAAGGGTTTCGACTTTCAGTATGGGGGGAAATTCTAATAAACTATATTACGTACGTACGTGCGAGTTTCTTATGGTGGTTCATCTTGGCGGGTTAGGGCCTTAGGGTGCTTGCCTATTAGTATTGACTATACTAAAAAAGCGTGATGTTTTGTTTGGAAATGAAATATTTTTGATTCTGTACAAGGAGTCTTAAAGTGCCGAAATATGGCCGACGAATTGATATCCCGTAGCCGATGTGCGATTCATTAATTCACTCCACGTGATATTTACGATCGTTAAAATCGAAACAAATCGGCGAGCCCGGAATTTCGATGACGATTTACATACGAGCTCACAATCGCGGGTTCGAAATAATGGGATTCGCCCCGAGATTATGCCGGGATTATTTTATGCTGAGTACCCACTAAAAATTTTTCCGCCATTCTGTCGGTGGACCGTGGTACACCAGGCTATATCAGCACTTATCACGTGAAGCTAGAGTTGATTTTTGTGTGACGGCGAGCGGCAGGGAATTTCATTTTGTTCGGAATAAAAATATCGTATACGACGGCTTTGCTTTATCATTGCGAGGCGGGTGTAATTAGTTTTCGCAAAGCAAACGTACTTATTCTGGTTTTTAAAAGTTTTTTCGTTTTTTTTATGTAAGAAATGTGTGACAAATTAATGTTGGACATAAACACCATCCAATACTTATTTAAATGGCGAAGACGCCGAAAATTTACCATTAAATCGGTAACACGCTTATCTACATTGATAACCCATTATCATAATCCTGACATGCTTAAACTAACCAACTTCATAGTATGTAGATCTATCTCGTAGAAGGAATGATAAAGGCTTCTTTCTCGTGTTATCAGATCAGTCTATGATATGCAATAATAATAATGTCTACCTCTGTTACTCAGTGATTAGCGTGTCAGCGTTTGAGCATGAGGGTTCGAATCCCGCCGAGGGAGCAAAAGATTTTAATGTTCCTGATCAGAGAGGCGTGTTAAATACGTGCATAATGTACCACTACCAGGTCTTTAGACGTGGACACCAACAACAAGTCTGGTGTAATATTGACAGCCCTTACGGCTCTTGAATTTTATCTTTCCAAATTTTGCTTTAATATTATCTACTTCCGTAAATGCATCAATGTAAGCCTTTTAACTCTTGTTTATAATTTCTTACAGTTATTAAGTTCACCAATAGCCATCGACGTTTTATCGTCCTCGTTCCTTCGGCAAAAATTTTTACTCCAAGGCATATTTATGTCTTTATACCGCAAGAAAATCGTATATTTTACTTGTATTTAATATCCATGTTCCAGAATAAGTCCCGGGCCGGATTAGCGGGTGTCCCGGCGAGCCGCCGGTGAAAAATTGAGGCGTTCATTGTTTTAAATGGCGGCGCGTGTCGGCAGTGTGACCCACCCTTATTACCGTGTAAATTACTCATCTGTAGATCACAATTGTGATACAATATTATACTGATATGAAACGGCTAGTAGAAGCTCTAGGAAAAGTAATTTGGTATGGGTTAGACTATGAAAATGTAGGGCCGTGAAATAGTTTATTTATAATACTTTAGGGTGTGTATGTAGAGTTTACTATGAAAGTATGTACCAGCGCTGAAATACTTACTTTCGACTTTCATGTTTCTCATAAATTTGTCTATACAATAATTTTTAGAAAAGTAACTCTTTCATCGCTGGTACTTTCAGAACTCTACATACAGGATACATACACACCCATACACACCCTAAAGTATTATCACTCATTAATATTATACCCTGTATATGTTATTGAATGTGACGTCTAGTGGGTGGCAGAAATAGAAATGTACTTGTGTATTGATGATGAAAAAATTTAAATTGTAGCAAAAATTGTTCTGACTCTACTTAACTGATCAAGAAGGAACTAATGACATAATCACTGCCTGACATCATAAATTAGACAATAAATCTTTTAGCTATAATATATTATTCTGTATACTGTTTGTTGCTCTGAGTGGAAACCGTACATCTTGTCACGATAAAGAGTAGCCTATCCCCTTTTCTACTCTATATGGATGTGGCGTGCTAATAACCTGTTTGTTGCCCGCAACAGAAACCGTACATTTTGTCACGATAAAAAGTAGCCTATCTCCTTTAAAATATAAAAAAATAAAATAAAAAAGCTTTTATTCAAAATTAAAACATAAAGTTTGTTTTTTTTAGGTCAATTTTGAAAATAAATTACAACTACAGTTACCAGTTACCACCGGTTCGGAACCCTAACCTAGCGAGAAGAACCGGCGTAAGGAAATCGCACTTTCCTACTCTATATGGATGTGGCGTATTCTATATCTAGAGGTCACTCGCAATTCAGCAGTAGAATAAGGCACAGAGGTATATGGAATCTACTCCTTACCATCGATTCAAAAAAAGGTCTTTTTGTTCCGTTATTGGATGAGCGAAGTCTTTAAATATTGCAGCGCCTGGGACAGGCGGTTTATTTGTTGCATGATTGCCCAGCACATACGACATTACAACATAGTCGGCCTAGTCCAGAAGAATGACAGGTTATTACGTCTGGGCCCAACGTTGCGTGCTACCTCACGTTGGTTAATCTTCACCGTCAGATCATCCATAAAAAGTACTTGAGTTTTAAAAATTCTCGTTGGTACATGTTACTGGGAATCGAACCTATATCCTTTTGAGAGCTTATCTACTAGGCCACGGATGCTACGATTCCTTGATTCATCACATTATAATATTTATAACATAGTGTAGCAATCTACATACTTCAAAATTGTGCTGTATGTCTGTGTCTCGTTACCTACTCTTACGCCCGGTTTCTGAAGGCTGATCAAATTGATCAACTGATCAAATCAGCTAATCTGAACGCTCATTGGTGAAAACAGTGACTGCGAAGGGATGATCACCAATGAGCGTTCAGATTAGATGATTTGATCAATTGATCAATTTGATCAGCCTTTCAGAAACCGGGCTCTAATCTAATTTGTTCTCAGTTAGTATTATATTATGTAAATAATGAATAATACCTATTACTGTAGGTACCTACTCAAATATTTTCCTCTATTTACAACTGCCAAAAGCATTACATTATTATTATTTAATACAGTTTTGCAATAGGTTTTCCTGGTCCACTCTAGTATTATTAATAAAGCCTAAGTGATTATAATTGTGTTTCAGGAAGTTGATAATAATTTAGGTGCGTGATGTGAGATTTGGGAAACACAATAGTTGCGAGTTCGAAGAGTTGTTGTAAATTAATTATGTAACGAATATTATTTAACATTACGTCACCCTAGATACTAGACCAGAAAATAATTCGAATAATAATTCAAAGAATTTAATTTTTTATTTTTACCGTGACTTAGTTGGATTTTTTGTAGTGCCCAAATATGTTACCGAATGAATGTTTTAGTATTATTATTAAAGGATAGTTCTTTTTATTTTAGTTTATGAATCATAACTTACACTAACTCTTTAGGTATTCGCCATAGAAGATAACTTTCCACCTTTTAGAGGTCAAGTGAAATTTACTTTTACACCAAACTCGTAGATATTATTTAGGCTTACAGATATGAGTTATTATAAAATATAAAATTTTAAATTTGCTATATTTAGTCCTGATTTCCCCAACGCGTGTTAGTGTTAACGGCTTGTTAAAATACCATGCATTCTCATTCATTGAAAGGACATACGAGAGGAACAACATGATATTTAACGAAGGATTAACTTTATCATTGCTTGGTGAAACACGCCCTTAGATTAACACATTAAATTAGTTTCAATTACTATAGTTAGCACTTGTTTAATTTAAAACACATTTTTTTTATTACCATGAGGTTACAGGCCGATAGAACTGAAATTTGTGAAATAAAGTGATAATATAATTAAGTTTCTCCTAGTATATTCACGTTACCGTAGAGGTGCAGTCGCGTACCTACCTATAAATAATCTACCTGTTTAATGAAAAGTATTTAAAGTCTTAAGTATGAGCAATAAAAAATTAAAATTAAACTAAAGAGTTTCAAAGCTGAATTTCCAAAATGGAATAATTGAAAAGAAGTATCTGTTTCATTGGATAAATTTCATTTTATTGTTCACATAATACAATAATAAAATATCTATGATTTTAAAACACCGATTACAAAACTAACATTAATAAGGTCAAGCCCTTATTAAATCAATTTGTCCTAATAAGTGGAAAAAGATGAAATTGGCACTAAGTGCAACGGAACAAAGAAATCTATCAGTTGATATTATTGTGTTACCTATACAAAGCGATTGTCACGAGCGCGCGGGGCGGCGCCTGCCACGCCCCGCCCACCGCGGCGATAAGGTCCAAATCTCTATGTGCGCCTTACAGATTTTCGGCTTTAGCGAACAAAAAGCCGCCGGCAGTCGAGCGGAGTGTGCGGCTGCCTTAATAGACTCGAGTGGCCCGCGCCGGCCGCACGCTCCGCGACTATATTCTAGTACCAATTTTTCCGAGCAGTACAATTTTCGAGTACCAAATTGCCACCGAACTTTTCGAGAATATCAAATTCAATTTTTTTAATTAAAGGTTATGTTGTTGTTTTAAAATGGAAGTTAGTGCGATGCCTCCGATGCCCCTGGACTTTTCCATGGTGCGGAGTGGTTCCCCGGGACAGATGGAGCCCAGGCCGGTGTCCAACAGCGCCTTCAGAGTCGTCACACCCAAAGGTTAGTACGTAGATTCTATGCCTAGTAGTCAGGGTTCCCCCATACATTGTTTTCACTTGATTAGTATCAAGCAAATTTTTCGTAAGTACCTTCATTTTGATGAGTCGCCCAAGAATTTATTGGATGGAACTCTTGTTTGTGGTAGCTAACAGAGTTAGCGAGGATAAAAAAAAATCTCAACTTTCAAGCGTAGGGCCGGGATAACGTACCACGCAATTTGTAGGATTATTATGCCTGTTGAATTACTAAGTACTATAGTTCCATCACTTCCAGCTAGATGAGACTTGTCTTATGATTTTCACAATTACTATTGTTACTTTTATTTATTAATAACATGTTTTAATAGCCAGAAGATAGACTCTTAAAGTTTTATTGCAAAATATTTATACATGTTATACTTGTAGCCAATATTCTGTATTTAGTTAAATACAATAAGCGCCATCTCTGGAATCTCGACTCGACTACTCAATCGTGTAATTTTTTTATATTTTATAAAGTAAAAAAGTACATAAGAATTAAAAAAATATTTTTAATCCTCTATTTTATAAATTGAAAAGAGTTTTTATAGCATTTTTAAAGTAATATTATTGCACTTGCAGTTGGTGTTTTTATAGATAAATAAATGAAATAATTCGTGATATAATAGTTTAGTAATTTCAAAAAGTTAGATGACCCAAATGTTATTATAGGTACTCAATACTCCTATAAAATATAAGAACAGATTCCTAGAACATAGCTGTTTAAGCCTTAACCGGCCTTAGTTTGACATGTTAGACCATATTATTGGGCTGTAGCATTATACCTATTATCCTCCCCTTGAGATGGTATGGGATGGAGTAAGAAATGGTAGTGGGTGATAAAATCCGGAGCCCAGGGCTCTTATTCAAGATCGCTTGTATCACTTAAGAAGTTCGAAAAGGAAATGGATGGGATTTGATAAGTGACATACGAATTCTCTTGCTACTTAGAGAAACCTTATGTCAATTGCCATACATTTTGTTTTCGAACTTTATAAGTGATGATAGCGTCTTCAGTTAGGACCCGGATATCCGGTACTGGGATACCTATTTTTTTATAATTTCAAAATAAAATATAAGTAACTAGCTGAGCCGTGCCCACTTCGTTGAGCTTACAAACCGTTTAAACCTTCCCAGGACTTCCACGAATATTTCAAGACTAAAAATAGCCGAATGGGTTCAGCCGTTCTCGAGTAAAACTCGAACTCAAGACTTACGAACAGCAATTCATTTTTATATATAAGAGATAGTATCCTAAAATATATTTCCGTTTCTTTTGACTACACTAATATTATAAATAACAGTATGTGTGTATAAATAGACTACGATACTACATACATACATCCATCCATCCATCACGCCTCTTTCCCGTAGGGGTAGGCAGAGACCACTTCTTTCCACTTGCTACGATCCTTACACACTTGTTTCGCTTCGTCCACTTTCATTATTCTCTTCATACACGAGTCAAACCACCCTAAAACAAGGACTTAATATAAAAAATAATATAATATCAGGAACGGAGCCGAATGATGGAATTAGTATTTCATTCAATACTAAGAATCAGTTAGTGGAATGTACACCTTGGACATCGAAGAAAACGGACAAAGCGATGTTAAACTAACTGCTTCCAGAATTTCCCATTGTTGCAGTCATCGTGTGCAGTCTACACCCCCCTTTCGTCGCACCTCGCATTTTAGTTTATAAGGCATTGTAGCCATAACTCTTGATCCATTTCTACTTGTATTCTTGTGATAGGTTCTAGTTTATTTATACAGTTTATTTAAATATTGTAACAGTTTAATTTAATGTTAAAATAAATAAATTATTTTTTTATAAATCTTTTGATTTGAGATATTTTGACTGGCGCCCAACGTGGGGCCCAGCAACGTTAAATTCAGTGCATTTCAGCAGGAAATAACTGGTCAAGGAATCGCCTGGATAACGGAGTTTTTTAAAACTGAGAGCTGAGGTCCCGCAATTAAAAAAAAATTGTCAAAATATAAGGAAGGAAACAATATAATGCTGAAAATAGTGATCGTCATATTGCTGTGAGTACCTAGCATATATTCCTTAATATCCTCCTTTTCCCGTAAAGCTGTATAATAGACTTAAGAATATTTAAGTAGGTGGATCACCCTTCTTCTGATTAGACAGGGTAATTACAGCCATAGACATAGTCACCGGCCATTATTTAATTTAATTTAACCCCACTTATAATCAAGTAAGGGCATTTTAGTTTTAAGTTTGTTTAACCCTGGCTCATAGAAGTTTTTAGGGCAATATTTAAGCTCAAACCATAGCGTTTGTTAGCCAATTTTGAAAGTTTTTTAAAGGTTAATATATTATATATAAAGTTTAAATATGGATAGCAGATCGCTAATGGGATTCATTCCTACATACGATGGAGATGCATTGACACTCTATAGTTATTTAAATTCGGCTAAACAATGGTTGGCTCATGCAGGTGAAAAACCTGAAAATGTAATGTTGTTATTAGGAAAATTAACAGGAAGAGCGTTAGCAATAACAACAATGATAGATCATTCATTTCAGTGGATTAATATTGAAAAAACATTAAAATCAGAGTGTGGCGATAACCGTCAGCTCAGCACACTGTTGGCTGAAATTAGTACAGTCAAAAGGAAAGGTTCCTTTAAAGACTATATTTATGAATTAAAACAAAAGTTATTTTTTATAAAGAGTAAATTGATGGATCGTATAACTGATAAAAATACAGTAGATTTAATGATGGAAACTTACATAGATGCGGCACAAAATGCTTTGTGTGATAGTTTACCGCCTCAATTGCAGTTGAGTGTGGCTAACTGTGATTTTTCGGAAACTTCGACAAAAGTTTTGCAGTTAGAAGGTAGAGGTAAACTGTCGAGTAATTTACACAAAATACCCGAAAATTTCCCGCGTTTTCCATTTAAAAATAATTACAATAACCCACAATTTAATAATAATCATAATCAGCCTGGTCTGTCGAGGTACGGCCAGATGCAAACGAATTTTAATAATCAACAAAGGTTTCAAAAACCTCAAAATAACTATTATCAACGTAATGGCCCGTGGACACCAAATCCTAATAATGTATTTACGAAACCGCAACACTCGTATTTTAGGGGTCCGTCTTCACATAATTTTAATAGGGTAAATAATACAACGGAGGACATTTCGATGAGAACGGCTTCACAAAATAGGCCGAATCAAACGAATTTAGGCAAAGGTTATGTCGCGGAAGAAGTATTTTACCATGATGAGGAGTCCATGGCACGCGATAATTATTATGATTTTAAATATCCGCATAGTTATGACGAATATGTTGAGGAATCGAATTCTGAAGAATTTAATAATCAAAATTTTCAGAACGTTACTCAAACCAAAAAAGGGTCATAGAATTTAATCATGTAAAATCATACTTACCGTATTTTGAAATTGATTACCCTAGATTAAAAATTTTAATCGATACGGGCAGTCAACGCTCATTTATTACTGATAATGCATCACGATATTTTAGTAAATACTTTAAGCCAGAAAAATTTACGGTTAGAACGTCTCATGGTGTAACACACCATGACGGAATGATAGAAACCCCATACTGGCGTAAATATTTTGGTTCAGGAAATAGTCAAATGAAATTTTATATATACAATTTTAGTGATAAATACGATATTTTAATGGGAACTGACATGATCGAACAAATTGACGCAAAAATTGATTTAAAAGAACGAAAGTTAATTTTACCGAGTCATGAAATTTTGATATACCACATGTCCGGCGAAAATAGTTTAAATATTAAAGATTTATGTGATACTTACGCAGATTTATTTACAGAAAACGTAACAAATAGTGCGACAACTTCAATTAAACATAAAATTAATTTAATTTGTGAGGAGCCTGTGTATCAACGTCCTTTTAGGTTACCCCAAATACAGCAGGAAGAAGTGGACAAACAAATAAACACTCTTTTAAGTGAAAAAATTATACAACCCTCAGAATCTCCTTGGTCATCCCCTGTGCATATAGTTTCAAAGAAAATTGACCAATCTGGCGTTCAAAAATGGCGCATGGTTATAGACTATAGGCGATTAAATGATATAACTAAGTCCGATAAATTTCCTTTACCTAATATAGAAGAATTATTTTCAAAATTACAGGGAAATAATTATTTTTCAACTTTAGATTTAACTTCAGGATATCATCAGATATTAATGGACGAGGAATCCATTGAAAAAACAGCATTTAGTACCCCAAACGGTCACTATGAATTTTTACGTATGCCCTTTGGTTTAAAAAATGCTCCTGCGACTTTTCAGCGCATGATGAATAATATATTAAAATTAGAAATTTCACGTAATATATGTTTAGTGTATTTAGACGATATTATTATTTATTCAAAAAGTAAACAAGATCATGTAAATAAATTACAACAAGTTTTTGAAGCTTTACGTAAAGCAAACCTTAAATTAAATAAAAATAAGTGTGTGTTTATGAAAGAGGAGATAGAATTTTTAGGTCATGTTTTAAATCAAGATGGTTTGAAACCTAATCAGTCTAAAATTGAAGCAATAAAAAGGTTTCCGATTCCAAAGACATTAAAAGAAATTAGAGGATTTTTGGGATTAATCGGTTACTATCGAAAATTTGTACCTAATTTAAGTAAAATAGTTAAACCATTAACTGAATATACAAAAAAGAATGCCACGATAGATATTACTAATAAAAAATATATTGAAGCTTTTAATATGTGTAAACATTTGCTTACTAATGCCCCTATTTTAGCTTTTCCTAATTTTGATAAAATATTCGTTGTAACTACAGACGCCTCTGATATTGCACTAGGCGCAGTTTTAAGTCAGGAAAATCATCCGATTGCTTATGCTTCGCGTACGTTAAGCGATACCGAGCAAAAATATAATACAACCGAAAAAGAGCTATTAGGTATTTTGTTTGCATTAAATCAATTTAGACCGTATATTTATGGTAGGAGATTTATATTAAGAACTGATCATAAAGCATTAATCTGGTTATCTAAATTAAAAGAACCAAATCAAAAGTTAACTCGATGGAAGTTAAAACTTCAGGATTATGATTTTAAAATTGAACATGTGAAAGGCAAGGAAAATTATGTAGCTGATGCATTAAGTCGAGTTGAGTTACATCACACAAGTACCGATTCAATTGCGGCACAATGCGGTGATGACTCCTCCAATAACACAATGCAAGAACATGAAACTCCAGTTAATACGGAATCCAACTCTTGGGTATCCGAGAACAATGCATCGTTAAGTAACACAGTACATTCTTGCATTGAAAATAATGAACCAGGTATACCCATCAGTAACACATATCCTCCCAAACGGTTGAGACGTGTTGTGTTCGAAGTGGCTCCATACAAAGACGCCAAATACGAGCAAGGTATGTGGTATTTTTATATTCCACCGGATAATCAGGAAGAAATTATTAAAGAATTTATGTTAGAATATTTAGGTAAAGAAAAATATGCTTTTATCATTCCTAACGAAGAACTTTATTACAAAATTTCGGAAGTATATAGAAAGTTTTTTGATGCTACTAAATTTAAACCAGTAAGGTACGTTAAGTCACTAATAGAAATTACTGATAAGAACGAGCAGTTAAAGTTAATTAAATCATATCATCTTATGGACAATAGACATGCAGGAATAGAGGTTGTATATAAACAACTACGAGAAAAATATTATTGGGAAAAATTAAGAAAACAAATAAAAAAATATATTACAAATTGTGAACTATGTAAAAAGGAAAAATATAATAGGCATCCAAATGTAACACCGGTTTCTGAAACAGAAACACCAAATGAGCCGATGGATATTTGGCACATAGATTTTATGTCTCTTGAAAAACAATGGTATTTAACTATTATAGATAAGTTCTCTAAATTTGCAATAGTTAAGCCTACTGAAAAAACTTTAGTTTATGATGCTTTATCTGAAGTATTTGCATTAATAGGAGCCCCAAATAAAATTATTCACGATGGCGAACAATCTTTTTGTAGTGAATTAATTAAAGAATTATTTAACACTTATAGTATTAATGATCATACGACTTCGCCACAACATCATAAATCAAATTCGGACGTAGAACGTTTACATAGTACTCTTCAAGAATTATACCGTTTACAACGAGAATCTGATTTAAATAAAAATCAAAAAATTAATTTTATAACTCATTCTTATAATAATACTACCCATACGGCAATAAATATGTCACCTTTTGAGGTACATTTTGGTAGAAAACCAAAAATAAGGAGTTTTGAGAATCTGAAAGTAGTAATTCAAACTTATACCACTCAACAACGAGATTTCGTTCAAAATTTAAATAAAAATGTAAATGAGTTATTAAAAAAACAAAAGGAGTATAGAAATAATAGATTAAATAAACAAATTAAACCCTTAAAATCATTTAAAATTGGGACAAAGGCTTATGTTAAAAATAGTATGGCTGAACGACATAAAACTAAATCAAGATATTTAGGTCCTTACGAGATTATTAGTATTGAGCCTCACAACAAGTTTAAATTAAGTAATGGCAGAGTATATCATTTAGAGGAATTAATTGTTGTTTCAGACTCAATAACGTCTTTGGATACAGATTCCGAAGGTTAGCACCGTCGGAAAATGTAATTGTACTAGAATTAAGTCCATCTAAAATCATAGAAGGAAGATGGAATATTATTCATAAATTAGATATAACGCCTATTAGAAATAATTTAGAATTAATTAAAAGTTCAGTTAATTATGCTAAGTCAAAGTTTACCAATAATGAATTTATCCATATTTTTCAAAGAATTTATATTATTTTAGAACATATTGAAGAAATTTGTAAACATTTAAATATTCAAGGTAGTAATAGAGTTAAAAGAGGATTAATAAATGGTTTAGGAACGATTATTAAATTTATTACTGGTAATTTAGATGACAATGATTTAAATAAAATTCAAAATGATTTGGAAACAACTAAAATTGCTGTAAATAAACAAATATCTATTACTGATGACGCTTTAGAGGAATATAACAAACAATTGTCGAATATTAGCCAAATTCAACAAGATATTAATAATCAGTTTAATCAAGTAATTAAAGGTAAAATGCAACAAAAGGTAGCTATATCATTACTTTTACAAGCAGAAACATTACAGGATGTTGCTGAAAGATTAGTCACAGCAATAACATTTGCAGAGCACAATATGTTTCATTATAGTATTGTGCAATCACATATTTTAGTAGATACTTTAAATGATATTCCTAAAGATGTCATGATCTCTACTAATTTAAATGATATAGAACCATTTTTAACCGTAGAAAGTAAGATTGTTTATGATGTAGTCTATTTTGTAATAGGTATACCATTAGTTAAGACTAGTTTATATAATACAAGAAAAATTGTTCCTTTTATTCACTATAACCTATCCTGTTCCTATCCTATTATGCGAAAGGTAACTCTAGCATATAAAGAAAATGAAATATATGAAGTTTATGATTGTTTGGAATTGAATACTTTAATTTGTAAAGGAGATCTTATTAAACTAGAAAGTTGCGAAACAGAAATTTTGACAAACAAAGAAAGTAATAGGTGTCAAACCGTTCCTATAAAATGTCCTGCACAGGAAATTCTTCAAATATCCCCAAAAGTAATTTATATGTTTTTCAATAAAACAACTGAAGTAAATTTGAGTTGTAACAAGGATCAACAGACCAGTTGGACAAAAGGGTCTAATATTTTATATGGAGAGAATTGTGATTTGAATGTTTCAGGAATTAGATTATTTCAGACAAAGGAATCTACCGATAAATTAATTATTGGAGACATTGAGATGCAGAAGATTGAAGAAGTACCTGAAATTAATCTTACATATGATAAAGACAAAATAACGACAATACTGAAACAATTTAAAGAACTCGAACTTTATACTGGGAACAAACGACATAAGATAATACAATACAGTTGGATAAGTATTATTACAGTTATTGTTATAATCACAATTTTGTTTCAAATTCTCAGATCCGGAATTTTTTCAAAATCCCGTACTTCGAATTTGGGAGGGGACAGTCAAACCACCCTAAAACAAGGACTTAATATAAAAAATAATATAATATCAGGAACGGAGCCGAATGATGGAATTAGTATTTCATTCAATACTAAGAATCAGTTAGTGGAATGTACACCTTGGACATCGAAGAAAACGGACAAATCGATGTTAAACTAACTGCTTCCAGAATTTCCCATTGTTGCAGTCATCGTGTGCAGTCTACACCCCCCTTTCGTCGCACCTCGCATTTTAGTTTATAAGGCATTGTAGCCATAACTCTTGATCCATTTCTACTTGTATTCTTGTGATAGGTTCTAGTTTATTTATACAGTTTATTTAAATATTGTAACAGTTTAATTTAATGTTAAAATAAATAAATTATTTTTTTATAAATCTTTTGATTTGAGATATTTTGACTCACGCTCTTCGGTTTAGGGTACTCTTGACCTGGCCTTTTTTCAAGACGTCTCTAATTTGGTCTTGAAACGTCCGCCTAGGTCTACCCCTTCCCACACTTCCATTCACACTCGCCTTATACACTTTTTTCGTCAATCGTTCGTCATCCATTCTCTCGACATGACCAAACCATCTCAGCATACCTTTCTCAATTTTTGTCACTACATCTTCTTTCAGACCACAACGTTTCCTTATCTCGCTATTTCTTATCCTGTCATTCAGTTTAACTCCTACCATACTTCTCAACGCTCTCATCTCAACTGCATTTATTCTGCTTTCATGTTTCTTCTGCCATACCCAACTTTCACTTCCATACATGAGTGTCGGAACCAACACCCCCTCATGCACAGCCAAACGAGCCTTGTTAGACACCTTCCGACTGAATACGATACTACTGTACATATAAATGAAGTAAAGCAATAGGAAGGATATATTCTACTTTATTGCGGCTAAATGTGCGGTTTTAGTAAATTAATACATTAATAGACCGCCTTTTCAAAGTTTAATTGTAATAATAAAAAATATTATTTTATACTTTTTAGTTGTAGAAAGTCTATTTTTTTTAAAAGTAGGTTCTTTTTTATTTCTTGAATCGTCGTTTTAAATTATTGTAATTGTAATCATCATCAGCCCATCATCGACGACCTTCGTAGCGCAGCGGTTGAACGCGTTGGTGCTCGAGCTAAAGTTTTCAATGTTCCTGGGCCATGGATGTGTAGTAGTAAATTTGTGTATAGTATAATAAAAATCTTAAATATGTGTATATTATAAAAGTATTAAATATATTTCTGTTGTCCGGTACCAGCTGTAACACAAGTTCTTCGGACACTTATCACAGGGCCAGATTGACGAGGTGAGAAGCATCCATAGATATTATTATTATTATTATTTATAGCTGTCAGCTATTACATCACTACTGGACATAACCCTCCCCTGAAATATTTCATAGGATAACCATGTCCACGAAAAAGTTGCTGCCAATTTCCGGATATATATATATATATAACACACGGGAAAGAAGGAGAGGTGCTATTCTTTCTACGGCCCCCCATGGATTATAAAGGATACGTACCTAAAAACCTAGCGTCGACAGCAATTAATTGTAGTACTAAACAGCCAGTCATTTCTTTATGTCATTTAATTGGCAATACCAAAATACACCGGGCATAGAAGTTATGGGTAAATGACTTTGGTTAAATTTTTGCCCATATCCTTTAATATTTAATACAACAGAATATTGGCAATACCAAAATACACCGGACATAAAAGTTATGGGCAAATGACTTTCGGTAAATTTTTGCCCATATCCTTTATTATTTAATACAATAGAATATATTTATTGCAAGAATGTAGTATTACAAAGATCTTTACAATTATAAAACATGTTATATAGTACTACTACTACACTACTACATACATAAATTATACTTCCCATTTAGGACTGGAATTGTAAAATTAGCTTTTATTGAATAAAGGCTTTTAGCACAGTAAATAACATCGTTATCATAAGTATCATAATTTTGCGTTTTAAAATTTCGTATAAGAAACTCACTCGAAATATTTTGATTAAAAATTGCCCATCAATTTGATTACCTCCACCAAAAGGAGGTGCTATAGTGATTACGTGAAGCTGATTGGACAAAGGCAGTGCATCGATAATTCTTAACGGCGAAAGTACTCGGATGTTCACGCTTAATGCGGTACAGTTGCCGAAGGAAATGTCTACATTACTATAAACTAGATTATAAAAGTAACCCTGTACTTTTTAGCAGCGGGTAAATTGATCATGATGAATTATAGCTAAGTAAAAAACTGACTAGACAAAAACCGGCAGGCTTATTATGTCGCAAAACAAACGTATACACTTGAAAGCGATATTGTACACAATTGTACAATTTACGCCTGTCGAATTGCTGTTGCGACATACATGTTCAGCCTACGGTTCATCCGTTTGGAAGCTACGATGTCACAACTTCACAAGAGGACAAAGACCCACGTCGAACTTATAACAACCCCTTTTTGGGGGGTATAAATCTAAATGCCCACGAAAAAAATGAAAATGTCTATAGTGTGTGACAGATAGTATATTTCTTTTAGGATTGTGGGATAATAATAAAGATAGTAAACTGTACATAACATTCGAATGTATCTAAAAATAAGATACGACGGATCACACCCATATCATTTGACGTAATTATATATAACTTCAAAATGCAAAGTTATGTTAAATAAGTAGTGCCAAAATAAAGTCTATGTAGGTGTCTAATTTACAATATATTATTCCTGTAAAAAATATTTAGGAATTTTCATAATTGAATTAAGTTTCCAAGAACAGACGGACTGATAGAGTGTAAAGTAAATACTTGTAATTACTACAGAACCCTGAATTCCTCTGAGTACAATATAACTGTGATACATTTTGACGTCTGACTGTACTTTAAACGTCGAAGCAGAATGCAAGTGAAATATTAATTTCCAATTTCTCTCGCGATGAGCGCATTTCTTTTTTTCCACACACCGGGATACTTTTGATGAATATTGTTCAGATCTTTTGTTTGGTTATATTATATTTTGTTTAATACGATATATTTTGTCCACTTTAAAATAAAAGTTGATTTGATGATTTTTATAATGACTTAATCGTTGATCAGTAGATTTAGGGCGTGTTTCACCAAGCAACGTTAAAGTTAACCCTTCGTTTAATATCATGTTGTTCCTCTCGTAATTCCTATCAATGAATGAGAAGGCATGGTATTTTAACAAACCGTTAACACTAACATACGTCGGTGAACTTTTTTCGGGGGTCTTTTTCTAAGTAGTACTTATAATTAAGTCAGTAAACAAAAAAATGGAATATTTTATAGCTGTGCCCGCGATTCCGTCCGATTGAGACAGTTAAATGTCTAAAGTGTAAACTTGTGTTAAGTTAAATAAAACCCTCGATTTTGAAACATTCTTCATTAGTGTTCTGCTTCTAAGTCACGCTAATAATTTATATGAGGTGTCAAAACAAAAAATGCTCTACGCGTCATTCTCTTCACACTATATTCGGCTTGATATATGAACCACGAGACCTGTAGAATATGATCATAATATTATTATGGTATGTTATATACCATGGTAATATTATGATATTGGTGGTCACAAATACACTTCATCTTTATGGTTTTCTGTGTAATGAGTCCAAAAGTAAATAAATTTAATATTCATTCAATAACCCAATTTCGGGAGCACTGATAACATAATAGAGTTCATCCAACTGATGATTATGATATTATTTCGTTGTTTAACTTTTTTTTCTCAAATAATTACAGAATTCTTTGCTTCTGACGATTTCTCATTTCCTCATTAATCTCTACACCCGTCGCAATATTTTATTAAAAAAACAATCAAACACTAGAAAGTACAAACGTAAGCCACCCCAAAACCAAGTGTATTTAGGTTAAAAAATAATAAAAGGGCAAATTAGCGAAGCGTCAGGCCGTAAAAAGGGCATCGGGGTAGGGCGAGATAATAACACGGGGCTAATCCACCAGCCGGGGGCCTCGGACCCTCGGGGGCCTAGATGAGGCCCCGACGGCCCTTCGGACCCTCGACGACCAGTTACGTCTTTTAAACTATACACACATTCAATATACAATGACTTAGAAACAGCAAGTTGACGGGATTCGAACCTAGGCCCATATTCAAGATGCTATCGCTATTGTCACTTACAAGTTCGATATCAAAAATGTTTGGTATTTTAAGGTTCGCTAAATGATAAGCGAGTTTGTATGTCACTTAGCGAAGCTTAAAGCGTGAATTTAATTACACATACATATACAGAGTGTACTACTATACAACTATGCCTGCACAGTTACTCTTGTCAGGTAAACTTGGGCTGATACCTTCTGTTTGCAGTTTTTCCACACATACGATCTCTGTGGTTCTGCGGTTAAAGCGCAGCAGGAAGTCGCAGGTTCGAAGCCCGCATAAGAAGAAAATGTTGTTAATGTATAATGTCATTAATTAAGTTACATTTAAAATAAGACACCTTCATTAATTTAAATCGGTTTAATAGTTTAGGTGTTACCTTACTTTTGTAAAAATGGCTCATTGTATGAAAGGCCGCTAAATCTAAGTCCTTATAGTAATAATCAGCAAAGAGTTTTGAGGAAAAGTATAATGCCAAGAAGGTATAATAAACAATTAATAGTTCCTGTAATCCTGATTGGCAATAGCTCCGACATCCGATCTCCGCTAATCGGATCGGGACTCTTCGGCTGCTGTCGGTCCGTACGTTGATTTTAATGGGATTGCTGGTTTTCCCAGAAAAGCCGGATTTATAGAAATATTGTATGAGAGCAGAATTACCTAATAATAGCTTTCGTAGAGAATTTCTTCTACTCTATTTTTCTTATGGGTAAGACAAAATCTGTTTTGTGGTTGGTGGAATGTTGACAAGTTTGCGAAATGGTATATTTCCAGCGCTAATTAAGTTGTCGAGCATTAACTGTGTACTAGAAGATAGAAGAAGAAATATGATTAAAAATAAATGTATATATTTTTAACCCCTCACAAATCAGGCGCGTGTTGTAAGTTTGACTTGTCTGTCTGAGTGTGTCTGCCTTTGGCATCATAGTTCCCAAACAGATGGTTTTGATCTGGCTTTTTATATTTACTGACTGTGGTAATCGAGGATGTTCTTAGCTATAATTCATCATCATCGAATCGCTTACTGCTTGACGATTCGGGGGTTACTTAGTTTTTTTATTTGTCCTACATTTTTACATAAAACCACGAATACTAAAAACAAGCCTAAAAACGAATAGTTACATATTTGAAATATGCTAACAGAACTCTTTTATTTAATCCCCACACAACACTGTCAAGATTTTTTTGCTTCTTTGCTTTATGTCCACTAGAGGGCGCTGCAGCCATTTTGACTTGACGTCATGTAGCCCGTAATCAGCGTGATCATAGGGCTTCCACCGACACCATTGTCTAATTCCATTCATACAATTTCCATTCAGATTTCCATCATTTGTCTAATTAACTAGTTAATAAGTTATGAGGAAAATGATGAACAGCCACATACATACAGGTCAAAACCATAACCCTTTTTTGCTTTGCCGTAGTCCGGTAAAAACTACATTTTTACATAGTTTAATTTTAAATAGGTGGCAACCCTAGGCACACCATAGCACTGACACCATGGATCGGTGATTCGGCCATCCATCATCAGGGATGGAGATCCAATTTGCCCGCGCCTCGCTCCGGCCTAAATAGATTACTGAGTACCGACGCTACTACTAGCCGATTTTCCTTTTTAACTCCACGAAAACCGATGTGAAATTACGACAAATCCAGACATTGTAAAACTTAAAGTATGTATCATCAAGTATGTTAATCTTTACATGCAAAACGCCGAATTTTATTATAATTGGTGCAGTATTATTTAGCAGTGTGTTATCACGAACGCACAAATTTTACTCGTTATAATATTAGATAGTAAAAATTAAATATACGTACGTAATTACCGGTAAAATACTGGCAACTATAATTGTTTGTTTTTTTATTAATATATGACGGTATCCTGTGGTCGAAATTAGATCATAATTCATATTTAAAGTTTTCATTTTTATAGGGTTTTGTAAATAGATGGAAATTATAAAAATGTATATTTTATCTATGTTAATATCATAAAAGGAATATTGGCAATTGTGTCAAACTTACTAAACTATAATAATGTAGCAGTAGCAAAGGCTGGTTTTACTTTTGGGCTTGGTGATGAGGGTCCTCCAAAGACATGCGGTAAGAGAAGCCGATAGGAGTGGAGTTACAGCAGCCCTTCGCCACTGCACGTGGTAGAAGTGAGTGATTTTTTAATAAAATTTATGTACCTATTTCTAAGCGTGATTTTAAGAAATATCTGTATACTGCTCTCCTTCTCTATACAGAGTGTAAAAAGAATGTATATGATTATACAAAATGTATTTTTTATTTGTTAGAGCTGGTACACATTAACGCGCGTTTTTGAATAAAGCAAAAGCGCAAGTTTGAGTATGTACAGAGAACACTGTCTGTATAGAAGTACTGGTTCTCAAAACGCGCGTTGACATAGCGCGCGTTTGAAAGCGCCTAATGTCCACTCTTATTCTTGCGACTAAAAAAAACTGTCTAAAAAAATTTTGTTTTTTGTTATTGAATAGTAAAAAAAACATTTCTAGAATGAGAAAAGGTTCCCAAAGTGACAGTGGCTGCCCTTTTTTAATTTGAGCACGCAATGTGTAACTGTAGATATATAAAGTTTTTGATTTACGTATATACAGATCCTACTCAACTTTAAGTGACACTAAATAATTAACAGACGTAATCAGTCACATACAGACGACAAGTACGTGGCGCGAATTTTCTCACGTTACTAGTAACACATGCAGACAAAACGTAAAATCGCGCGGCCTTGCGCGCATCCGACATCCGGCCGGCCGACTCGTCTTATTGTCACATTAACGACTACTCAACTTGAAGGGCTGATGAGTTATGTGCCTTTTAACTGAAGTTAATAAAAGTCGAATCTCCACCGATTCGGTGGGTTTCATAATAACCATAGTATTTTCTCATACCTACTAATGGATGTCCTACCATAATACGCAGGAATTATATATAGTGCCCGACTGTGTGTGTTTGTTAGAAGAAATAATGCTCTTATTTGTCTGCTTTGTGCTTGTCTCTTCTTTAACTCACATAACCAATGGACCAGCTTTTCACATGCATCAGATGATAATTAGCTTACACTGTCCTAGACAAGCTAAAATATTTTTTTTGTTTGTGTACCAGATATTATCCGGCCAAGATGAGCCCTGTCTTCGATAGGGGACTTTGTAAAAAAAACTAGTGAACCAGGGGGATATTTATATTATACACGAAAGGGTGCAGGTTCGATTCCCTGGTGGCTTACTCTCCAAACTGATTAGATTTTGATTCAGTTTCGATCGTGCCGCGTACTCCCGAATAAATTTACAATTGTTTATTTTGATTCTCAGTCGATTGATATGGTTGGGTGTACAAAAAGTAACGATATAACGATTATCTTCATCCTGATTAGTTTGAAAGTAATCCACCAAATAAAATATCAAAAACCGTTGATACCGAACTGATTCGATTCTCGATTGTGTCGGGAGTAAGCATGCAGGTTGTGAGACCAATGAGACTTTTTAGATCTTAAGTAAATTATCCGACGCTCTCACGGTCAATGCGGATGCGGATGCGAAATCCATACATATTATCTACTGTTAGGGTTGAACCGGTGGTAGCTTGTTTTTTTTTATTGACTTTCCGAAAATAACTTGTTAAGTTTCTTGTTTTATTTTATTTTATTTATTTTTATAGTATTTATAGACTAGAGGTGACCACATCAATATTTCACCAAATTCACTGAAATCAATTTGTATACTTTTCTATAAAACATTTTAATGAAAATACTCTTATTCGTATTTATTATTTGATTATAGCGATTACTTTCCGAAGGTCCAATTATTCTGATTTGAAATAAATCAAAACATAAAAAGAATTCTAATTCGAAACGAGAAATCAAATAGCGACTTGCGGGATTCGAAAGGTGGAAATGTTCTTGACAGGCATAATTTAATATCAGGAATTGATTTTGGCCTCTTATTTTCTCTCTTTTGGTATTTTGTACAAATACTTACCTACTTAGTTGGTATTTTTTAAGGTTATCTTCGTTGTTTTTATGTAGGTATTTTTACTTTTTACTCAAAAAGTAAAAATTTTGTTTCTTGGGACGCGTGACAGAAGTGACAACTTTATACGGTGCTGTGGGTTAGAATAAAGGAACCTGCCTACCGCTGCCGTATGCGTGAGAGAAATATAAGCCATACCGACTGGTGCCGTAACGCGTTACGTAACAAAGCTGTTTAACCGCCCTTAAGAAGTTTATAGAAATTTTTTCTGCACCTCCACATAAACTTTAACTGTGCCAAATTTTATAGACATTCGCAAAATTGAAGAGAATATTATGGACTATTGACGCTTCACACCACGTCAATCTGGCCCTGTGCTAAGTATCCGAAGAACTTGTGTTACAGGTACCAGATAACGGAAACATATTAAATACTTTTTATACTATACACATATTTAAGATTTTTATTATTTTATATACAAACTTAATACACATCCGTGACCCAGGAACATTGAAAACTTTTTGTTCCCTCGGCAGGATTCGAACCCGCGACCTCTCGTTCGAGCACCAACGCTCTCAACCACTGCGCAAAGGAGGTCGTCAAATAATGAATGGATGAGGGTGATATGTAGCAAAACTATGATTTTGAGAAAACAAAATTTAGATCAAACTATCACTTTAACATATTAGAATACGTCGTAAAGTATTAAATACATTAATCTAAAGACCCGTCTCTAGAATCAATGTTACTACATATCCTAAAATGTTTAAGTGACTGTTTAAACTAAATTTTCTGGGTATTTTTTTTGGGACATATCACCTTCATCGATTAATGCCTTCTATTATCGTTCAACTCTACTCAAAGATTACGCTTCACGTACGCTTGTAACTTAAAAGGGTTGGAATGGTGGGCCAGTGTCCTACAAAACTGACGTATTACCAAAAAAAAGCTACTACACAGTCTTAGATAAATCTTTGCCCTTAATTTAGTCGTAATTATCTGGCGAGGCGATGATGATCCCCGGCCATTAGGCTAATGGGGCACACGTGCTCCCCGGGTAAGGCAGATTTACTGCTCAAATACATTATTAATGTACCCTTTGAACACTTCACGCTTGGCCACTTGAAAGTTTACAATTTGTTAGATTGTTTAATTGTCACATTGTGATTCATCAGGCCAATTGGATACGAGGCATAAAAATATCGCGTGGAGTTAACAGGGGCTGTGTTTAAGACCACAACATTATCACATATTTCATATTCATTGTCCCAGCATGTACTTCACCTATCATAAGGCCTCATTTTATCTTTAAGCCCTTTTTTATATTTTTTATTAATGTACCCGCCGTGGCAATAAAACGCTAGATCTCTCAACAGTCGCATTTACCTTCACTCTTTATCCGTCCTACTGGATAACGAGTGAAGGAAGAGAGACTCTTCTATTGTATTGCGCACACACTTAGGCAATATCAAGCAATAATCAATGTGAGGGATTGCCAAATATTTTTATAAAAAACCAACGAGGCAATTAAACGTTCTAAGTCCAAGCGGTCAAATCTTATATTAGAACCTTCCTGTCGGGAAGTCAGGCGGCGCTTCTGACCAATTGCGGCGCTTGTCGGCTGAATCATCGATGTTTTCTAATGGCACTACTGATTTTAATTGGCCAGTTTTTGTGTCGCAAGAGTTTGCGTCTATTATAGCAAAGTTATATGAAGTTTGGTGGTGTACATGTCGCATTGAATGACAAGCGCGGAAACTTCATGGCCTCAAACAGCTCGTGCAGATAGCAATGTGCTGTTAATTTTTTTTATTAATTTACTTTAATGTGCGTTATATTAGTACTCATTCGAATTTTCGAAATTTCGAAGTATAAAACTAAAATATTAAATGGCTGTCCTAGTCTGGGATTCTAAAATTTGTTGGTAAAAACAGGATTCAATAACCGCGCTAGTCATTCAATGAAATAGCGGATTCGACCAGATGACTGCGACATATACAGTGGGTTTCGCGCGGACATTTGTAAATAACCAAGTCCGTTACGCTATCGAATATTTATCTTCATCGATTATTGCAAGTTTTTCGACATATAAACGACCTAATTTATAACATACTTAATAAGGTATGAAACTATGAACCTGTATCTTCTTGTGGTACGCTTCTTAATAGTGAGATGCCGGATAAAGGATAGCACCAACGGGGTTGGCATCATCCATCTCGCGGGTTTCGTTGAAGGCGGCAGAGAATATACAGTAAGTAAAAAGAGCAGTCACTATAACTTTGAGATACGATTATACTACCTTTCCTCATTTTGGAAATGTATTTTTATAATATATTTTTTTGTCAAAAACTAAATTTTTTTTTTACTTTTCTCTATTTCTTTTTTTTTTGTCGCAAAAATAACAATAAATAAAAAAAAAATTTTTTTTTTATTTTGGTAAAAAAAAATGAAAAAAAATACATTTCTAGAATGAGAAAAGGTAGTATAATCATATCCCAAAGTTATAGTGACTGCTCTTTTAACACCCGTTATATCCGGAAATAGGCAGCAGCGTTTCCGCAGATACTATTTTAACACTTCGCTCGCCAACCCGCTTGCCAAACGTGGCGAGTATAGACATACCCCGTATACTTTGGGTGAAGGCTTATGACCAGTAATATACGTTTTAGCTGAAATGATGAACGTGCTTCTTTATCCATACCGAGCTTTGCTTACATTTGCATCACATTTAATCTGAATGGAGTATAGGTCAGTAATATCTGACGACCTCCGTAGCGCAGTGTTTGAGCGCGTTGATGCTCGAACGAGAGGGTTCGAATCCCGCCGAGGGAACATAAAGTTTTCAATGTACCTGGGTCATGGATGTGTATTAAATTTGTGTATAATATAATAAAAATCTGAAATATGTGTATAGCATAAAAATATTAAATATATTTCCGTTGTCTGGTACCTGTAACACAAGTTCTTCGGATACTTAGCTCAGGGCCAGATTAACGTGGTCACACCACCACCAGAGTCCATATTATTATTATTTTCCTGCATATCGTATATGTATAAACTGTGCCTAACTTCATAGCTGTGGGCGGTTTCAGCCTTGACTAATGATTAATGACTAGAGCACTAAGGTTGAGACCTAAGTAGGCGGACCTAGCGCTGGGCGGGGTTGACAGACTATTATGGTATTTAATGACATTTGGAATTTGATACTTGCACTATGACGGGCAGGTCTTGATCCTTTTGACGTTGATAAAGCTATCACTGCGATATCAATTTGTATAAAACAATATTATTGTTTAATACGTACTATAGCTAAAACTTTGTTTCCCTTTTTCATAGTTATAGAAGGACTAATAAAATAATTACTATTTTAAAAGAAACGCAGTTATATCTACATAAAAGGACTAGCCAAATAAGCAGTCACAAAAAGTTTATAATAATAATAATACAAATAAAGAATGGTCGAGTTTAAATTCCACCAAACTTTATTTCTTATTAAATGTTTTTAACTGACTTCCGAAGTAGGTCGTGTTTTGATCAACATGTCTTAGTTTATATATTTCCTTGTTATAAATATGTGTTTTCTGTTACTATTTTAGTGTAGCGCAACTTATTCTAATTATATTTCACTTGTATTTAGAACATCAAGTGTCATGTTTGCACTTTTGTACTCTTTTTTTACAAATTGTGAAAAACTGTTATTGGCTTCCCTTTTTTCTATCCGTATGCTATGTATTATAACACTGTAAAGCTGTTGGTTTTCTAATAATAAATAAATAAAAAAAACGACTATCACTCCAGGGATCATGATGTCGTCACGTGACACTCTTATTAAGCTTTGTTGTATTGCGTTATTTAACCACCAAATGAGCATCGTCATTAGAAGCTAATTACTCATAAGACAGGATCACAAGACTCAAATGTCATTAGTTGCAATATGGCCGATAACTAGTATTAAACGAGGATATACATAACCTTAACTAAACTTAACATAAGGAGTGTCATCTTTAAAGACAGATTTAAGAACAGTCTGACGAAAGTACCTAAACGATAGTTTGACAACTGGCTACAATGGCGCTAGAGTCGCGACGGTGTTTGATATGAAGTTAGCAATAAGTGCTGTAATGAAGTTAGGTGTGATATGAGTTGAGTTATTTTAAACACGTGGTATAAAATTTGCCTTGATGCCCACAGCGGCATCGTCACCTAAATTTATGCATTTTGACGGACATTTTTCCCATATACAGATTACTCTCCTTATCTATGGAATAAAAGATAAAACAAGATGCGACTATTATGACGCCATCATGTCATTACTGTCAGGTTACAATAACTAGGTACTGTTAGCACGATCAATTGACAACAACGTATTCTTAATATCTAATGATAATTGTATAGGCGATTTTCCTACATTTTACATATTATATCTTAAAGACGTTGTCAATAATTGTTCTTGCTAAGCCGCGCTTTTGGCTTCTAATTTTACAAAGTAAATATCATATTTTAATATAGACCTAAAGGTATCGTGAATATACAGGCTATAATATTAACTACTAATAATAATAGTTAAGGATGTGTATGCGTCCCGTATTAATTTACTGTGAAAGTACCAGCGCTAAAAGAGGTGTTTTTTTATTATTGTATGGGAAAATTGATGATGTTGGGACATTTCTCATCCTAACATCAAAAGTAATTCTTTCAGTGATGGTCTTTCACAGTAAACTCTACATAGTAGACACATACACGCTCTAAAGTAATATCACTCATTCATTTTACACCTTGTATAAATGTCAAACTACAAGACAGGAAGGTGTCCAGTTTTCTGTAGATCACGTGCATGCAATCGCCGCCTAAGGTACTTCCTAAAACCCGCGTCCAGTTGCGACTTTGACCCCAATCAGCTGTCCCACGGGATTTAGTTTCAGGAGTTTATTAGCTCTGCGCCACTGTCAACTGACTAATGAACTGCTAACACTCATTCACACCACTGTACGTCTTTTGTTTAATAAAAAAACGCATTATTAAAATATTATCTTTATGTCTTAGCTTGTTCCTTGGTAAAAAATAAACTATATTTTTTGTGAGAAGCTATAACGCGTCTGTTGTTTGATTTTAATTACGAATCTATTTATACGATTAAGCAAAATCGAACGAGTAATTTGGTTACTGGAACAAATATAGAGTACTAAAATTATACATTTTCTTCAGGTTTTGCCGTAGAGTGGTAAAATGGATGAATTTTGATTTAGGTAGTAGTAAAATACTGTACGTACTGTAACGTAGGTTACTTTCTCCTAATTTTTAAACACATATCATAAATAAGGTTTTTCAAACATGATAAATAAATACTGTTTCTTGCCTAAACTATTTTTAATTCTTATTTCGATAATATAACATCTTCATCAACGACCTTACCCTTAATTGTCGTTTATATTGTGTCTTTTAGATGGAAATTGTTTAAGATGAAAATGGCACACCATCTTAAAAGTCCAACATTCGGTGTTAATTTTATTTTACAAAAATCAATATCAAATGTTCGCAAATTTTTTGTATTTTTTTCTCTCCCGGGTTAAAAATCAGAGTCTGCACGCGGTATGGTGTACAAAAAGTGTGACAAACAATTATGGCCAATTGCGTCTGCCCTGAAACGCTCAATCTCACAATTAACACGGGCGACCCGCGGCCCGGAGCGGTCGCACGGCAATCATTAAATAGTATAGCTACTGATTCTTGACGAATTCGTTTCAAGGACTCGCGCTTCAGATACAGCGTGTTGAGATTCCGGGTCGACCTGCGGACCTTACTCTCCAAACTGATTCGATTTTGTTTCAGATTCGATCGTGCCGCGTACCCCCGAATAAATTGGCGTTTGTTTATTTTGATTCTCAGTAGATATGGTCGGGAGTACAAAAAGTTACTAACGATTTTCTTTATCCTGGTTATTTTCAAAGTAATCCACAAAATAAAACACCAAAAGCCGTTGAGTTCGAACTGATTCGATTCTCGATTGTGTCGGCAGTAAGCCTGCAGGTGTCGGGTTTAAATCGTCAAAGCTACCTGACAGGGTAGAGTTTACAGGTAAACCAAAGTATGGACACATGCAGTTTTCTACTATAAAACTTCGGTCAGTACTTGGCCGTCTGAATCAGAGCAAGCACACTGTGTGGCCAATGTAACTTGATGTTATAGCTGCCATGCAAAAGGCGTTTAGATGCGCGCGCGCCGATTCTGTTACGACTAATATCAGTTGAAGCTTACCTGACAGTTCAAGTGTAACATTCACGCTTTATTATAGTCGTGGGTACGATTCCCGCCAAGGAACTCGATTCAAATCGAAAATTGTCAATGTCCAAAATATGACTTTCATATTTTTGCGCATTGCAATACACATTAACATATTATATCAATAACGTATTATAGTTACTGATTTATATTTACATATCAATAACGTATTATAGTTAAACTACTGTAGTTATGAATATATATAATAAATTCTATCGTCTACGCAATTGCAAGATATGAATCATTTTCTGCATCGCATGTGATCGCGCCTTAAGCTCATGGACCGAATGAGTCACATTGTTCTCTGTGTGAACGATTTAATTTTCAACTAGATCTCGTATCAATTAGCTGGGCACGTAACCCACGCGTGGGCGGCGTGGGAACGTGTGGGCTAGACTTTAGGTAAAAGGGCTTTCATAACTACCCTCTATTGAGAAAGTGTAATGCGTATCTATCTTCTTTCTTTCTTATATATAAAAATGAATTGCTGTTCGTTAGTCTCGCTAAAACTCGAAAATGGCTGAACCGATTCGGCTATTTTTAGTCTTGAAATATTCATGGAAGTCCCGGGAAGGTTTAAACGGTTTGTATGCTCAACGAAGTGGGCACGGGTCAGCTAGTTGTTTATGAATGTCATTTAATATTAAGTAAATAAGAAGATAAAATGAAAAGAAAAACGCAAAAGCTTTTGCCACCCGTAAAACGGCTTTTAAACTATTTACGACGTAAGAGCGGAATTATATAAATACTTTGAAAAGTCCTTCCTTAGTCGTTTAAATATTCAAGTTTAAACTTTTAATAAGATCATACCTTAATTTTAAATGAAATTTATGTATATATTAACATAAAATTGAATGAATTAAGTTTTTTTTGCAATTAGTTGCTAATCAGATTATTATTGTTTTTATCTGTAACTTAACGTTACATTAATTTATTTGTCTTAGGGCCGATTTTTCAATCGTCAGATAACTTTTATCTAAGGCATAAATATGTGACTTTGGCAGATTTTGTATGGAACAAATGTCAAAGTCACATGTTTATTCAACAGATAAAAGTTATCTGACGATTGAAATATCGGCCCTTACTCTATTTCGTGTTTTTTGCCTCATTTGTGTCTACGCGCGCTTTGTAATGTAAGTCATAGTATTATTTGTAGTGTCATATTAAAGAGGTCACCACGGTCTACAGAAATGCAAAATAGGAATTTGTAAATTCTATTGATGTCCCGCAAATGACCTGCCCGACTGTACAGTCTAACAGCAATCCGCTATTTTTATTGCAACCGACCGTTAATGTGTCAAATATAAGTTTTTAATTATATTTTTAACCGTTAGTTAACTATCGTTACAATTACTTGAATTACAAGAAACCCCAATTAACATCGAGAACACGGCTTCCTCTGATTGTGTTCGGCGAAGAGATTAACAACTAAGTACGGATGTGACCTGACCTGGGCCCACAGCCACAGCGTATAGATAGACAGAAGAACCATGTGAATAAAAATAAAATAAAAATATCTTTATTAAACACATAAATGGACATAACATAGCCAAAGGTTAACAAAACACTAAATCACACAATATATTAAGACAAAAGAAAAAAAAATTACAAAAAGCTTTGTTGTACAACTCAAACAATGCACAACTTATACCATATTACCATACGTTGCAATAAGATCGAAAACTACACGGGCTTGTTTACAATTACTTTCTTTTAATATTAAAAAAAAACTTCATTTTCTATGCATTGGCTTTTCCTGTCACAGAAGTACGATGATTGCCTAGTAAAAAAAGAATCGTTAAGATAGTAGTTTCACTAGCTTCGGATATGGCGACACAATATTTTGGCGTCTTCACACTGTTCTATCATGTTGTTTGACAGCACACCAAGTCCAGTCTATCATAAAAGAACTCAAAAGAAAAAAGCTAATATTTACTAAAATCATGTGTTTTAGGTGCGGTAGGAGTAGTACTCCTTTATAATACCTCCATTATATTATCTTCATAAAATTTAGTTCTAATCGCGTGACTTCTATGACGGAAAGTATTATGTTGCGTGAGCCTGCCTTCTGTATCTATTCTGTTGCATGAGCCTGCCTTCTGTCTGTATCTATTCTGTTGCGTGATGAAGCCCGTCTTCTGTCTGTATCTGTTCTGCGGATGCGACCTGACCTGCAGGAACAGTGTTCTCTGTTGCCGCAGACGGCCTGTCACCATAACGGGTTATTGTCGTCAATGCGCGATTGTGTGATAAGCGAATTCCTTCGCAAAACTTTTTTAGACTATCTGTCTGCTGTTTTAGCAATACAAGCACATTTAAATTTTAAAAGTTTTTAGTGATAATTTCTTATGGGTGGGTAAAACTTTGTTACGTAACGCGTTACGGCACAAGCACGTTTCAATTTTAAAAGTTTTAAGTTATAATATCTTCTTTCGGGCGGGTAAAGCTTTGTTACGTAACGCGTTACAGCCCAAGTCTATCTGTCTTCCTATTCTCTCCCATACGGTAGCGGTAGGCAGTCTCCTTTCTAACCAGTGCTATATATATATGCGTATTAAGTTATCACTTCTGTTTTTTTTATTATTTTTTAATCAGTTTAACAATAAATAAAAATTTACACCAATATAGCCTAACAACCTACAGTACCTACTCAACGTTACATTCAATTCAGGCATTTAGATAAATTCCTATTCGTTACTCCGAAATTGTAATAGAATCGCCAGTAGTCGGCTACATAAAGGTCATAGAACACTACTCCTCAGCTTCCGCTGTCCGCGCCTAGACCCCGCCGCGCCGCACAGTAGCTGCTGTGTTGACCACCCAAGCTGTAACGAAACACCCGGGTTCGAAGCTGTAGAGACGCTTGCTCTATTTATTTTATGTTTTTAAACGGATTACAGTCAATCAATTGATTTGGTTGATTACAAATCTATATTATTATTTATCTATACTAATATTTTATTTTCTTATTAGAATTTAATAGCCGAACTATACGATTGTTTAAATGTACGATGTCGATTTTGATAACTATAATTTGTCCGCTTCACATAACTCGGTATAATACTTACCTATCTTTATTAAAGTTTCTAACATATATTTTTTTTAAACAATATAACTTTTCATTAAAATATAGATTACATGAAAAAAAAAAAAGTTGCATCTCCACGCCATTTTGTGCGGATCTGATCTCATTGATTTCACATACAGAGCGAGTATTATTGGAATCGACTTAATCAGCCGACAAACGACTCCGTTCTTTACGCAATTGGTAATAAGCGATAAATTGCTTTGCGGGGACAATAAAAAATATTGTATTGTTCCTCGCTAATTCAATGAGAGATTGTGTAGTGATGTTTGTCACAAGTATCAATGATGTTCAAGTGTACTACAATATATTTATCATACGTATTGATAGTAATAGTATAATACCATTGTTTTCAACACATAGAACTCTATAATTTGGATTCGACGATTTTTGCTCAGGCTTACTTGAAGCATGGACCAATTACATGTATAATTGGTCCATGCTTGAAGGTAGTGTAGGTAGTTCCAAAACTTTTTGCCAAAATCGTTCGTTCAATTTACAAATCAAAACATTTAATATCTAGCCTCTAGCTTTAGTTTGTTTTCTAGCTTTAGTTTGTTTTATTTTTTTGTAAACTTGCTATGCCACTCTAAAGAAAAGTGTTCAATACAGAACATTAACCTCCGGTTTCTGGATCGCTAATCAAATGAATGATCAACTAACTGGCATTCAAATCAACGACCCGCAGTGAACGTTCATTGGTAGAATATTATTAGACAGAAAGGAACGGAAATATTTTATAATTACATTACGCTTGCACTTGCAAGGCTGGGTTTATACCTTATGGGAATTATTTCCCCGGATGAAGTTTATCCAAACCATATGTCAAGTAATCGATGTCTTTGGTGACAGATAAGGTTAATTCACCAATCAACCTTATCTGTGGAATTTTAACCAACCTTCCAGAAATCTACAAAATCATAAAGTATGAGTGTGTGTTATTCCTTCACGCGCAAACAACTGGACCAATTTTGATAAAATTTAGGTAATGCAGGAAACTGTCCCCTATATTAACTAATGGCTACGTTTTATCCGAAGATGTACGGGTGCACCCACAATAATAGGAAGTCAAGCAATAATTTTGAAAAATCTACAACACATATTGTCCAAGCAATTAATTTAAACTTTCTTTGCCTCAATCATCGTAACTTATCGAATAATCTACAGATGTAATAAAGTGGTAAATTGCCTGGCAATGACTGCGGGCGCGGCCGCGCGGGGCGCCACCGTCGCGACTCGCTGGCACCGCGGTGGGGTCACACTACAGGAAATGCAATTGACCGCTCAGTGGGGCCACACCACGGGACACCATGGTTGAGCTAGACTTTCGTTTTAACCTTAGTATACTCTAGAAGTCTAGAAACTGTTACGGTAGCACTCTTAGCGATGATGTCGCGATACTGAAATTATGGTATAGGTTAGGCCCCTAGTCCCCTTTGGTTCACCAACAGCTAATTAAAGTTCTCCTAGGTTCACCAACAGGGCCAGCAGCTAGTCCGTAGTAGGTAATTTTGTAATAAATTATGGTTCTTACAATTACTCTTTTGTATGTTTTTTTAATTGATGTTAATATAGCCTGGTGAACAAATAATGTAAAATTTAAATTATTAAAGTATCATTAACCATAATTAAATTATTAAACTTTTAAATATAATGTGCGAATGAGAAGGGAATAACTGACGGTTAACAACGTGACGTACGTTGTTAACCCTACATAGACTTGCGAGAAAGAGCTAGACAACATTAATTGCTTAAAACTCAAAATATGTTTTAAAACGTATCCTAATTCTTATTTTAGATTTTGCTCATCTTTTTGATTTTCTATGTAATGAATCCTAAAGGAAAAAATTAAAAAAAAATACTTCCAGAAAAAAATCTACAAAACAAAGTTTTTATACAGCATAAGAAGTACTTAACAAAGCACTTTAATATTTACCGTTAACTTTTTAATCACAAAAATATTTTCATTATTTTGCGAGATACAATATGAATTAATGTAATATTAATGAACAGAAGTGTTGATATAAATGCACTTCAGTGTAACATAAACACAATTTCATGAACATCAACGTCTCAAATTTCACATCCAACACCAAGAGATCGCGTGCAAGTTATAGTATTTAGCGATTTTCATTTATCTAAATAAAGCGTTGTTCTCCTAAGTTGAACTCAAAAGGAATGGTATTAATTTTGATAATCTCTTCCCCGTTTACTGAAAGACACATACTAATATCTGATATATTAGTATGTATGTTTGTTTCTCCATAGCGCCTCTACTGATTTTAATACCAAAGGTGTAAAGAGATTCATAATAATTGACTTTGAACTTGGCTGGTCACAATGCCTTGTCGATTTAATTTTTTTTTATAATTTTTCTTATATTATTTCAAGATACGATACGATTGTAATGGTGTTAAATACAAAGTCATAACATGAGAACAGTAATTAAATAACATTTTTAAGTGTCATATTCAGGTGCGCAACTTTTTTTTTATCCTACTGTACGACGGAAAGGTTTGGTAATGTGTTTTTCTTTGTCTATGTATCTATGTTTCTTTGAAGCTCTACACAGACCAAACGCCTAGGACATTTTTAATAATTCACACCAATCGATTCCTCGATTCGCACCAATCAATTCCTCTCAGCCCAGCCAGAATCCTATCACTTGCACCAGAGCCCACAGGAAGCTGCTCACAATTGACGTCGGCAGCGACAAATTACTCTCCCTCTCCACTCCCCTCTCTTTCCCCCGCGTCCACTGGCGCCGCGCTTTCAACTTTTTCGCAACGTGACTCATATAGATCATTTGTGATTCATAGATCCCGCGGGTGCAGGTCAGTATGCTATGGCCACACATGATCTTCCTAAAATAGATCCAGCATCTTCTTGGCTTACGATGTTTGATATGTCTAGATGCTATCGCACTGAAATTCGCAACTCAATTTAACTATTTTTTTGCTTAAAGGCTGCGACCCAAATATGCTGTAATTTCATAAGCTGTTAGCTTGCTAGTCTCGTAATATGGAGATTACTCCTACATTATTAAATGTATCGGACTTGTATCAAAATGATTTATTTCTCAGCGTCACGTTTAGCTTTTATTGTTTGCTCTTCCAGGGCTATTTCCAAGTGTTCTCCATATCAAAGGTCAAAGGATCAAAAAGTTTTATGTGTTCCTGTCATGGATGTGTTTTAAATATGAACCTATTTAATAAATAAAAATCTTAAATATGTGTATTGTATAAAAGTATTAAATATGTTTCCGATATCTGGTCCCAGTCCCACAAGTGACGTGGTTTGAAGCCACCAATTTTAGGCATTCGTGTAAATGTCAACCAGCTCAGTAAGTGCCCTTCAATTACATAGTACGAGGACTCCGTACAATCATTATTCGCCATGATATGTAAATAAATGATCCGAAGCAATTGGCGATGATGAGATAAGTGTGGTAAGTGAGTAAGTGTGCCACCTCGGCCCGCTGGCGCCACCGAATGGCTCGCTTCCTTTGGCACTGATTGTCCTTGCTCTTATCGTCCGTATCCTGTTACCAAATGTCCGGTCCGAGCCAGGAGGACCGTGAAAGGGATTTTTTTTAATCTGTGTCTTCGAAACGAATTGCAGAATTTGAGGAAGTCACTAAATACGTAGAAAAATGTAGCCGAAAAAAAAATAGTATTATGCAGTATATTACAATACTATGTAAATTAATAGACTGTATAATTTTATTTACAAATCAACATTTCTTTCTACATAAAACACAACAATATGTATAAATGAAACTAATCTATACATCTATACATATAATAAATCTGTAGAGGAGTCGTGTCTGTACATTGAAGATATTTGAAAAAAAATATGATGGGGGACCTTTATTTACGCAATAGTACCCAAAACTATGATTTTTGAAATTTTTGTCTGTTTGTCTGTTTGTCTGTTTGTCTGTTTGTCTGTTTGTCTGTGGGTTTGTGCACGCTAATCTCAGAAACGGCTTATCCGATTAAGATGTACTTTTCACTAATATATTGCGGCAAGCTTCACTTAACATTTAGTGTTTGTTTTATGTAAATCGGTTCATAAATAAAAAAGTTATGACAATATTAAAAGATCATGTCGTTTTTGCTGGACGTTTGTAGGAAGCGCGCGCCGGTCCCGGGAGCCGTGCGCCGCCGCGCGCGCGCGCCGCTTCAAATTGTATTAGCAGCAAACGCACCGGGGCCGCGGGGGTGACTTTTATTTGTTAGTTTTAGGCTTGCTAGGTAGGAACAATCTAAGATTTTTTTTCTTGAGTTTATTACGAAAGTTATTTGTATAAAAATAGTTAGTACTTTTACTGTACAGTCCTTTGTGATAAGTAGGTACTGTATACATATTTGTTAGCGTAGGTTAGTAATAAGTAAATAAATAAAAACCGGCCAAGTGCGAGTTGGACTTGCACACCGAGAGTTCCATACAAACCTGATTGACATAGAATTTTGATTTGGTTACAGCTTGAATATATTAGAGACCTAAGTATTTGTTATAAGTTTCAATTAAACACATTCATGACAAACGGTACGAAGTTTAAAAAAATCAAAATATTTTTACTACTTATCTATATAATGTTACTAAAAACGTATGGTTTTAGACGTTGCTTGGTTTCAAATTTTATGATTTTGAGTTCACGGGAAGTACCCTTTAGGTTTTGATTCCCTACGAGTGTCGAAAATGACGAAATTTAGCGACATAAGCGACTGCTTTTGATTGCATTGGCTAAGAAGTCTGATTTTTTCACTGCTTCAAGGAACAGTAGTTCCTGAGTATTTTATATAATTTCATCACAACACGCGTTTCTGAGTAAAAGGGTCTTGACAGACAGACGGACATGGAAATGATCTTATAATATGTGTTTCGTTTTTTCCTTTTGAGGTACGGAATCTTAAAAACAGTTTTAAGATTTTCATAAATATACTGCTCTTTTTTTGTTTTTTCTATTTAATAAGATAGACGTTAAAAACATCTCGATAGTTACTAAACTGTGTTACAGGGGAAGAGTGTTGATACAACTCGATTTCAATCGAGATACCTTTTGAAATTCTAGCCTTTTGCGGCCTGTCCTGGATATGTGTTAACAGTGTGATTATTATGGGTTTTTTTGTCAAATATCATATGTCATAATATTGATAGAGTATTCTCTTATACAAATCTATCTATACGCAAAATGCCGTACTTTTAATACAATTACAGCAAGGTTGAGTAGGTACCTACATTTATACAATACGTTATCCGAGAGTTATACTCAGCGTGCATCATTAGCAATGTATAATATTATTTTGCATCTATATTATAGTTCTCATTCCGTCCGTTTAAATTCATACTACAGCCTACTATTACTGTACATTTTTATAGTTTTCTTTGTCCAAATTATGTATTCGATAACTGCATAATATAAAGAATTTTGATTAACATAAGTATTGTGTTTACAGTTAAACTAAAAAAGTTATGTCAATATAAGTTAGATTTATATTTGTCTTGATATTTTATTTCTTAGTTTTTATCATGGACCGAATGGTTTTTATGTTAGGTACAACTTAGGTTTGTTTTCTTTCTTTTGGGACTTTCTATATTTTGCTACTTTTCTGTATAAAATCAGTTAGTACTTTAACAGTGAAGTGATTTATAATCAGTACCTACATGTTTGGTTATTAATAAATAAAAAAAACCGGGCAAGTGCGAGTCGGACTTACGCACCGAAAAGACCGCAAAATTAAAAAACAGCGGGGCGCGCTCACTTAATATCATTGTCGCCACACCAGCAGCGTCGGCGTGGAAACGATCATCGTCTGTAGTCGCTGCGGCGCAAAATCCATACAAATCTTAGTACTAGATGTTCGTCGTGTATGTGAGCGTACTATCAAGTAGTCCCGTTCGCATTATAGTAATTGTACACGGTCGTTTGTCAAGCTGGTAGTAGGAATTGTCAACATAAAGTAGTTTTTTAAATACCTCAACGACAGTTTTTATAACTAAAAATATTTTTAAAACAGATTTATTATAACACTGCCCTAAATCACTTTTCCACGCGTACGAAGTCGCGGGCACAGCTAGTGATACATAAAAATAAACAAACGGTACAAAATGGACAAAATATACGAAATACAAAAGACATTGGGTGGGTTGACCCCCTATTAAATAAGAGGCGACCACAAACCAAAATACTGTTGTACAATTTACATTTAAATATTATTTTCCGTGATCATTTTAATTCAGATCCATGCAATAACTCGTTAATGTTTTCATTGAAATGAGTGAAAATATCACAGTATATTTACTTCCTTCCTTCCTTTCATAAACTGATGCAGCTGCAGTAGGTATACAGTGTGTTAAAAGAACAGTCATTATAACTTTGAGATATATTTTTGTGAAAACAAATCATTTCTAGAATGAGAAAAGGTTGTACAATCATAACACAAAGTTATAGGGACTGTTCTTTTTACACCCGTTATAAAATTTGATGTTTTAATGTTCATCTAACTTAATTGCCAAACTGCCTAGTGTTTTAATATATTACATTTGTATTTCTCATTATTATCAAATGGCCTGTACTTTCGAGCACCTAACCAAATAGGGTTAAAGTGCACACATTTTACTTCCTTACAACATACAGTCTCTCAAAATTCTGGCTGATGATCATTGAAGATATTGCTTGAATTAATAAAGATTTCAAAGTATTTTCAATTAATTTGACATCGATATATCTGTACATGTAATTACAAGCAATTAGAACAGATAAGGAGGAATTACACGTGTTATCGAGTGTGCAACGCCGTGATTACCGAAACTTCTTATCGTATTTTTATCAGTCGTGTCCAATTTTCAAATAACATGTTAACTATTTTAAGAAATTTAAATTGCTTCCCTGGTCGTATGTATCTATCTTCATTAAATCGCAGCGAATAATCTCAATCCTATTCGATTCAACTCTTTAAGAAAAAGGAACTGATTCATTAGTAAGAAGTATAATATAAACTAAATTTAAAATTAGAAAAACCCCCCGACATTCCTATCACACCTAACAAACGACCGTATGACCTTAAAGACGATTTCCACCAAACATACGAGTAGCTAAGAACACTCTCGACTGATATAATTTTCAAACAAAAAAAAACGCATTGAAATCGGATCATCCGTTTGGGAGCTATGATGGCACAGACGGACACATACACATTGACACATACACGTCAAACTTATAACAATGCGTCGTTTTTGCGTCGGCTGCGGTTACAAATGAAACTAGTTTCAGCCAAAAAAGAGAGAGTTATTATGGCTACTACATTATTACTTATCAGAAGGTCTGCTATTTTAATTTTCTCTTCTTTCTTCTTGAAATGATATAATTTCTATCTAACAGCAAATGGTATCGTCACTCGTCATGCATACTGTATTAACGTCAAACGTGAATGGGTTTATGATAACAAGACATACCATTTTTAATTCACTGAAAGTTAAGTTAAATAGTAGAAGTAAGTAAGTGACAACTAATATTGTTTTTTCTATCTGCCCAGGTCTATCGGCTAGTGAAGCTCTCCGGAACGGCCTGTCTCTGTGGGGAGCTCCTTCGAGACCGGAGCCCCGACTTGCTTCATCACCGCCTCAGCATCCCGAATACATCGCTAGAGGTAGGTAGTAAACTAGTAGAAAGATAGATTGAAATTCACTACTAACTCTGCTCAAATAGCGGCTTCAGCTTTTTCAATCGAACAATATTGACTTCAGAAGACAATTATCTTAAATGGTTGTGATATAATTCATTTTCGGTCGACGCTCTGTCTCGCTTACTCACGTGCGTAATAACGCCACGACGCGTGAGATGCGACACTATGCTGACCGAAACAGAATTGTCTTCTGAAATGTAGCAAAGAGTCACATCTGAGGCAGTCTTTAGTTTACTAAAATCCTTTGATCGGTAATAAAATCTATCTTTACAGTTAACTGTAGGTAATCTAGGAAAGTAATTATGGCATTTATGATGGCTTTACTACATGAAAACTACGTAAACCGATATCGAAACCCCATAAAATATCGGACAGAATTTCCAATAACGCGCCACACCAAATCCCACGGCTTCAGATTTGGACATATCTTATCGCTTGGCGAAATTACGTTTGTTTTATGACTCTGATTTGCCGGCGGCGGCGACAAAGCGCGATAGCGAGCGTTTATATTTGTAATTCATGTATCGAACACAAATTTCGATATCGCTGATAGTGGGTAGCGATGGCAAAAAAGTGTGTACTTATGTACGCACGTGAGATGTGATGCTAACTTCATGGTGTCGGTTTTTCGTGTCAGTGCGCGCGCATCTTGAATACTCTCAGTAAACGTTACTTATTACCATCGTGAGATAGTTAACTTCAATTTGTATGGCAATGCAAACTAGTGTAAATAATGGAATGACATACAAACAAAAACTGGTATTAAGTACACAAGATATGAAAAAATGCAGAATGTAAAATCAATATCAATTTTATTTGCTAAACATTAAATCATATATTGCAACACGGATGTTAGTCTACCTTAAAATTTATGAGCTAAGCCTAAAGGTCAGATCACACCGAGTCGCGGTGCAACTGACGCTGATTCCTCAAATATTTAAACTTTTAAACGGTTGTCGCTTTACATTTCAAATTATAACGTGGATTACTACGACGCAAACCAAATTAATTTGTGACGATAAAAGGATTAACTGCTTAAATATTGTTATGATATTCGTTTCATTTTAACCATTATTTGGATTAAAATAAATTTATTAATTGGTGCTATTCAGATAGTTTTCCTCAAATTAGTTAATATTATTTAATTTTTAGTCTAAACCACTAAACTAATCTATGAATAGTTTTTTTTACACCACGTCAATCTGGCCCTCGTACCAGACAACGGAAGTATATTTGATACTTTTTATACCTATATATATAACCTATATGTATCATATTTAAGATTTTTATAATAATATACACAAATTTAATCAATACACATCCATGACTCAGGATCATTGAAAACTTTTTTCCCTCGGCGGGATTCGAACCCGAGACCCCTCGTTCGAGCACCAACGCGCTCAACCACTGCGCTACAGAGGTAGTCAAAATAAATTTACATATTCAACTGGTCTCTGAATTATATCTGTTGGTGATTGACATATCATTTTTCTGCGAACACTACAGTCGCCCTCTCATGTAAATCCGTTTTGGACATGAGTTCCCGTGTAAGTAAACATGACTTTACAAGATAACCTATCTCTCTGTATGGCTTGTCTAAATCTATACGTTTCTACGAATCACATAGGTGTTTGGCCCTTGCTCCGCCATCATCATCAACACTTGGCAAATTTTAGGTTCATACCAGGGATTAAATGGATATGAAATTTCAGATACGAATACTTAATTATTTCTGATTATCCGTATGTTTCGGATAGTTTCTGTTACGGATATAAAATTTTGGTTTCCTTTTTACAGTAGCAAAACATTCATTTCGAATTCGGTTACGGATATTTTTTTATATCGTATATCCGATAAATTTCGGTTACGGTTATGGAGCTACTAACATACCTGGTTCATACGTGTTTCAATTAGGCCAGGGACCACGAGCACTTATAGCAGTATTTATTACCTTAACATTACACAAGAATTTTGTGCAAACAAATAATATATCTACTTATATATTTGCTTGAAATCCTCAAGTAATGATAAAGTAATACTGCTATAAGACCTCGTGGTAAGACTCCAGGTTACAAGAGGCTCGGGCCAGTGAGTGTGCTCTTTGAATATCATTGGGAGATTGATTGAATTTATATTTGATAATACTCTAACTTTAAACACACGCAAGTCGGTTTACAACTGGTTAAGTGTCGATTTTAGGATAAAGCGCCAATGGTGCGCTGCGCTACGTTGCGTCGTTACCGCTGCATCAATTTCCATATATTTTTAAGATATGGGCCATGGGAAACGCTGCGACGCCGCAACGCACTAATGTGGCATCGCTCATAAGTAACGAAATAAAATCAGCGGCTTAACTGAACTTTACTTACTAGTCGAGTCTGCTTCTCAAGTTCTAAGCTAGTTTGACTCATTACTTGGGTTCTCATCAATCATTAGCCGGATTGCAATAATCATTATTTAATGACAATTGCAAACACCGCGACACGCACACTCGCTGTGTTTCAATTTGAACAAGGTAGCCGATCAATCAGAGGGTAACATTCGTGCTCCATGTCCAACTGTCAATATTTGCCGACCGGCCACGGCACGGCATGGGTCTGTTTACCCCGTGTTTGCCCTATGTTTGCCCATGTTTACCGTATTATTCATTTTGTTTGGTCCAAGTTGGGCTTCGCGTGACTTTCGGCCATGACAGTGGTGGTTGTGAATTGTTTAGCCGATTGTCCGGTAGATAGCGCTGGCAATTGCTCTAGTGTTTGCTTTACAACGAGGTTGGCGGTCAAATCAAGGCTGTGCTTGTGACGGCTCTACTGCTAGTGTTGGAGGTACACGCTACTGTGTTTTTGTTATTTCCTTCATTTAAGTATATTCATTTTATGTGTCTTTGTGTGAGTTGAAAAATAAACTTCTTTTCTTTTTTTCTACTAAAACTTTGTTAACCGAACTCTAAGAAGGACTACCTAGCTACAGTAGCTACCTACCTGGCAACTGTACAAAATAGGAGCTATTCAGCTTTAAAAGTATTTACTACTTTTTATGATATCTACAAATGAGATAACGTGAATAATAATATTATCGCAAATTATATAATGACTTAAAAAATTTCTGTCGCAATGAACAAACACAAAACTTATATTTTGATTGTATATCCAATAGGTATATAAATTGGTTTTGTGTTGATGTTTATACATTATATTATATGCTAAACAAGTAATGTAAAACTAAAGTTTTTAAACTTTTAAATATAATGTGCGATCGAGAAGGGAACAACTGACTGTGACGTCACTTTGTCAATCCTTCATAGTTTTAAACAATCGTTTTGTACAAAAGTGATAGATAATGGTTCATCTTTTTAATTTTCTGAGCAATGAAATCCAGTTCAAAAGTAAATAAATTTAATGTTCATTCAATAACACAATTGTAATAGTTAAGAGAAGAAATTCTAAATAGTTATCACGTCAGTGGTCGGTGGTGACAAAACTTTTTGAAAAGATTTCAAAGGCAATGACATCTCATGTTTTAACTTTGTGTGCTCGTATTAACCTACTTTGATTAACAATGGTAATGAGACAATTAAGAACATTCGGCACGGCCATAATCACAAATCTAAGCATACCTCGTCACAATTAATAAAGTACAATTTAATCTCAAAGGCGCCGACATTTCGTCAATGTTTACCGACTGAAACGCTGGTAAAGCCGTATCCGTTGGACTATAAACCTTAATAGCTCGTGATAAGGTCGCCGGAATGATTCCCCGACATGTGCCGGTAAGTTGGCAAGCGACGACATTCAAGCTATTGTTTCAGCAAATAATTCGTAGAAATTCGTAGAGAAATCGGAACGCAAACACGCCCGGAATCGGAACTCAGAATATATTTCCTTGATGAGGCGAAACATCATAGAGCATACCGTTAGTGTACCTCTTGCTTAATACAATTCAAAATATGTATACAGTTTTAGGCCTTTCTTAGGCCCGTATTATAAAGAAGTCTCAAACCCAACCTCACTTGAGAACCTATTTAACAGATAAAACAACTTTGAACAGATAAATCGATTTTGAACATATTCTAAAACTGACTGTAAGAAATCACATTGCATTACACCATTTGGCAATGTCGGTAATTAATAAGGAACCAATTCTTCACAGTAACGGGAAACTTGTGTCTTACAACTTGTAATATCAACCAAAGTACACAATATTATTTTTCAACATAACGTTTTGAAGTTTCGTTATCACGCCATAAATGATTTTAGGGATTTGGTGTGTCGATAACGCCGATGACGTAGCGGGTGTGGTCGCCCTAATCCCTCAGATCTCGCCGCCTAAGCCCTGATTTATCATTTATCTAACTGTCACTTTGGTGTGACGAAACGTATCTGAGATGGACGTATCTAGAATATTCTAGGTCATTTGCGTGTACCTAATCCATAAAGTCTGTATGCTCCACACCACGAAAAAGACCAAGGAAATGTGAAGTAGCCCAAAGCGTGTGTAAATCTAGCTCCAGACTAGAAGTAGACCGGGAAAGTGCTTCGCAAAGTAAAATCGAAAAATAGTATAGATCTAGCTTTAAAGTTAATCCGACCAAACTAGTCTTTTGGACCTACTGCATTTTACATAGTTACATCACGTTACATTATTTGTCTAAATATATAGTAGAGCGCGGTTAAAACTGCAAACAATGTGCTGTTATCGACCTCCCAGTTCAAACTGTCATATCGGCCCAACGCATTTAAACGTTCGCTTGGAACACACTCGGAACAGCGTTAGACCGCAATTTCCAAAACATCAAATACAGAATCTGAATGCTTCATAATCTCATACATCTTTATCCCATATTTGTGCAGTACTTATGTTTTTGATCATGTCATTTCAGTGTGGTATTAAATTGAAAATCATTTAAGTAGCGGACTCACACCAGTCATAAACAAGTGTTTTCGTGGGTTTATCTCTGAAGGGATTTAGTTATTATTTCGTAATAAATACGTAGATATTATACAACCAACTACCGCTCCGCGCACATCGTCCGATCGAATAAATACACAATACCATAAAGATAAGATAAAAGATATGTTTAATCTAATGAAAAACCTTCAAAATACAGCTTTGATTAATGTAACTAACAGATTAATGGAAGAAATCCCACCTGATTAGCCCTGAGGTTTGCGATAATTTTTAGGGTTCCTTACATTAATTGTTGGCTTTATTTTTTTATTTTATTTTTTATACACTTTACGCATATACTTTACTTTACTTTCACAATGTACAATGGCGGACTTGATGCCAGAGGGCATTTTCTTCCAGTCAACCATAGGGTGATGCAGAGAAAAAATTAAAGAGAAGGTGCTTAATCATAATATGGGAGATAAAAGATTTTGTTAATTTTAAAAGCTTTAAAAGATTTTGTTCATTTTCGAGATTAAGGTTTCAGGGTTTATTTACATAACGGTCACTTTTATTGTCTAGTGCTAATCAGACTATTACATAAACGCACAATCGCATATCGCATTATCGATTAATGGTTTATTACAAGGCTTTATACTTTTGGAGTATCAGATTCCGCTCAATGTACGCCCTGTAGCTGGCTAGTGTTAGCGGGTGCCAAAATTCGACAATAATTCATTTAATTTTTAAGTTTTTAACTATGTAAATTATTATTCTTTTATTAAACCTCTTACATAGAAAGTATTTAAATACAAAGAAAATTTTATATTGACAAACGTGTGACAAAATTATGTACAACTCATGATAGTGTCTGATATGTTATTTTTATTAATTTTATGTATTTATCAGCGTGATTTTAAGATTCCGTTTCCTATATATCCGCGCAATTAACATAAAAATTGAATACCTACCATGTATACCGGGGGTACGAATGAAGAAGCTTGCTATAATTATATTAAATTGCAAATTAATTTTATTATATTTTTACGACTTACTATATCAATTCTTATTACTAATTTATTCTTAATTATTAGGTATTATTATTATTGCCATCTCTAAAATAATTATTATTAAAATGGTTTGAATGTAATTTATTGCAAATCATTAATAAAAAGTTGGAATTGATAAATTTATTAAAATAAAAAGTTTGTGAATTATTTTTAATGCATTAATTGTAAATCTTAACTGTAAAATCAAGAAATAAAAGGCTTTTAATTTTATTTATAAATTATTATTATACTGGAGGCAATAATGAAAACAAAATGTCCAAATGCGTCGTCATTTACGATCGAGATTTGGCTAATCCCCTGATAAATAGGATCTGCGGTAATACAACTGATAGGACAACAGAATGATAACATTTGATTTATACGTCCGCTTACGTGGACGTAAAATTTGTTCTTTATGAAAACCGTTACAGCAGAACTTTTAAAAAGAAGCCTAAAGTTATAGAAGATCTCAGTGACGAACACGAAAACAATAATTGTCGGGTTTACTTTGACTATAAATGAATTGAAGACATGAATCGATGAAGGCACAAAAAAATTTTACCTAGAACATTTTGTTTAAACATTTTAAGATATTATGTAGTCAGTAGTCACGTGCACTGATTCTGGAGACGGATATTTAGATTAATGTATTTAATACTTTACGACGTATTTTAAAATATATAAGTGACACTTTGAACTTAATTTTCTTAAAATCATAATTTTTCTACAAATCACCATCATCGATTTATGTCTTCAATTATCTTGAAGCAATTTTTAGTTTAGACAAATCAAAACGCGTTGATTTAGAGTTTGTACCAATCAAAACGCTTTGACGGCAAGTGAATACCAATTTGTTGTTCAAACATCAATGGAAACTACTATGAAGTACAATTTACTCAGAAAAGTTACTAGAAATATGTCGAAAACATTTATTTCTAATTATCACTACTCAGAAGGTCCTACTCGTGACAAACTTCATCAACGAAGAAATCTAAATATCATACTTATGTAGGAACGCCTGATTTATCACCGACAATACTTAAATCTTAATCATCTTTTAGTTTTAGCATTTGAAATGAAATTCTAGAACATGTAACATAAAACAGAGGCACCAAGGCATGTGTATTACTTCGTCACCCCTGGCGAGTGCATGACTGGCATCTCTCTAATAAAGTGATTAATTATATCCATAATTATGCTCGATACATGTGGGCTAATAAAAATCCCATTTTCAATGATTCATGAAATTCCCTCGCGTAATTAATTAAAAATATTTGGTGCAAGATAGGTTCAGTATTTTGATCTTATGCTTTTTAACCACAGACAAAAATAGAGGAGTATATATTTGACGTGTCTGTTTTTGCGCGTGTTTGTTGGCTGGGCCCTGGTGCTCTGGAGCCGGAGGAAGAAAAAAATTCCGCGTTCCTGGGTCTTAGATGTGTAATAAATTTGTGCATTGTCATAAAAATCTCAAACATGTGTATAGTATAAAGTATTAAACATATCTCCTTTAACCTGTAACAGATTTCTATAAGCAGTAAGAAAGACCGCCTTTTTGTACAATTAATTATTGCCGTTTGATTATTGTATATGTTTTTTTATTGTACAAATAAATAATTTTCTATCTAACACATGTTTTTCGGATACTTAGCGCCTGGTGTGAAGCCATAGATACTCTCAGTATCTACCACACCTATCACACCATCAGTTCTCGCAAATAAATATTATGATTATGGTTTAATGTTCTTCATCAGTTATGCTAGTGCCGATTATTGTCAGTAATGTTCTTCAACAGATATGCTAGTGCCGATTATTGTCAGTAATGTTCTTTAGCTAGTGGCATCAGATATGCCAGTGCCGACGTCAGTTGCAATGTGGGTGCGCCTAATAATTAAAATGGCATTAGCTGGGTTAGCTGGGCAAACAGCTACGCTAATGACGCTAATGTGGCCACTGGAAAAATGCCTGCACTTTAATACCGTCTGCATTATTATCAACCGCGCAGCCAAGATTAAAAGTATTTTTGTTTACTGCATTGTGTTTTAGTGTGGGTATTTGCGAATGTTTGTCATTTGATGTCATTGAACTTTCACAACCTTCGATTACAAAGTTTGAACTTTGTAGATGGTTGATAGATGATATCTTTAGATAAGGAAGAGTTCCATGCAAAGTAATAACAGTAACTTCCCATCAACCATCTATCCCGTGGATGTCGAAATAGATGACGAAAATATTTATCCACAAATGGGCGGCAGCGTTCTGAAATGAAAACTGCGTGCGGCAACCCGCCTGCCAAGCGTGGCGAGTATAGACAACCATTAATACTTTGGCTTTATGACCAGCAGTGGATATCATTACTGAAATGATAATTATTATGATGTCTACGTGGTCTTCTAATGATAATTATGTGGTCTTCTGGTCTATCGAATATCCCCGTCACCGTCATCATCAATGTCCCAATAAACCGAGATAAAATTAGGCGTTGATTTGTCTCATTTCTTTCCTTCCTTCCTTTATTCGCTTTCTGAATGAAAGTTTCTGATTGCCGCGGTTTTAAGTATATCGTAAGCGGAAAATCCCAAACGCACGGTAAATCGATAAATTTTATCATCACCGTACTGATATATTACCTTATTATTGACAATTACATTATTATTATTCTATTGTTTATTTTATATTTATTATTCATCATAAATAATTACTTAATTAGATAAAAACCATAATTTAAAACATTACGCAACCACCGTTCCTTTAAGTAAGCATTAAAGAATTGGTCCTCCGAGCCGGATATTCAAAATTGCAGTCCCCAAACTCAAATATAGAATTATTTTGATTACACGGCAAACTGAACTATGGCTTATTAACTTTAATTATATTATTGAATTTACGGAGCACAATAACTTTAACCCCTCTCTATGGGGTGACGTATTGAATATTCGCGAAAACCATGAATTCGAGCATACTGTCGGCGAACAATGAGGCCAAATAACCATTAATATGTAATAAATACCGTGGCCCGTGCACCGTGGGGGACAACAAACAAGTGTAGGGACTAAACGCCCTTTTGTAAGACGAGGGACGATGTGAAAGAGTAACGAAATAAAATGTACTGTTTTTTTTATTATTATTATTTTAATTTATTTATTTTATAGAGGCTTGTAACCTACAGGCTATATCCGCCTCATCGTAACATGCACTAAGGGCGACATAAATCTATGGGTCTCTTAATTTTAAACAATTATTTACAAATTATTTATTTAATAATAATTAGTTTTGTGGGCTTAGTTGCACTTGATACAAAAAAAAACTAATTTTGTGCCAACAAGATTAGTTTTCATCATATTCTCTTTTAGATAGTCGAGCAATCTACATCTAGTATTTATAATTATTAGCTAGGAATATAGATTATTTTTCTTAGTGATATCTACAAATCATCTTTCTTCTTGTCTTTGGAACAGTTTATATCTAGTTTTTATAGTTTCTAGAAGCAAAGCTAGTCTTCTCTATCATGTTGCCTTTTTCGCATCCACATTGTTACCGCTCCAATCCTTTAGCGTAAACAAAAGTAACCTTTCTGCGTTGCATTTAACGCCTCCGTGGTCTAGTGGTTCAGAGATTCAACCGGACGGAGGTCGTGGCTTCGATTCCCGCGCACAAAAAGTTTGGTTAGGACAGTGCAGGCTGATCACCTGATTGTCTGACAAGAAAGATGATCCATGCGTCGGATGGGCATGTAAAAAGTCGGTCCTGCGCCTGTTCTCTCGCCAGTCGTGTCAGTTTACCATCCCACTGGGTTGTGAGAGTAAAAAGAAAAGAGAGTGTAGTTGTGTATTACGCACACACTTGGGCACTATAAAAAAATCCTGCGTAGCTGGTCTGGTTTCAATGAAATCGGTTACCGACACCGAAAGCTATTATTATATTTCACTGCGAACTCTACTCGAGATATTTAATAATATAAGCATCCTTAAACATTATCGCTCAATTATTTTACACGCTGTATATTATTTTATGTTTATCTAGTATTAGTTCCACATCGACGACACCATTGACATAGGCCTGTGTAAATTGGTCTCGGTCCGGAGTCCGGACAGCTGCTGCAGTTCAGGCGCGGGGTTCATTACCGGGGCTTGTCTCGGAGATGGATGTTGTTTCTGATGGTTTCTTGATGATCTGCGTTATTGCGGTGATGATTGGCCGAGCGATTGATTTGTTTGTTTAGATGTTTTATTTTACTATTGAGAACTGGAGTATTAATTGTAACAAGAAGAAGGCTATCTTAGTTTGTAGTATTTAATAAATGTGAATGGTAGTGATCTGTACGGTATGATGGAGCTAACATATGAAAATAGACTACAATGAAAAATACTTTATGCTTCGGCTACTACGGATTTAGATAACTAACAAAAAATAGAGTCTATCAAAAACAATAAGAATATGTCAATATAAAACATTTAAATAAAAAAGGTATAAAAACTCAGGTCTACTTCGCTCACTTATCAACTGCGAGTTAAATTTGAATTCCTAACATAACACTGTATAAAGGAGATACTATGTAATTAAATACTAAATTAACAAAATGAACTAAATAAACATAATACATTTAAAGTGACACCTCTTCAAAATCCACAATATAACTTTGATTCTTTGATTTCAATTCAAATGTATAAATAAACAAACAAAGCGAACGAAACGAAATATATTCAAAACAAAATTGTAACATCACAAAGAGCTAAAAATGGACAAACTATAGATTCGCATTATACGCCCACGGATTAGCGAATTGTAAAGGGGGCCCCGGACGTGTTAATTATTGGGGTTGGGCGAGGGGCTCGGATGAAAGTCAATTTGCCCCACGACATGATACGGCCCATTTCATCGCGACAAGTGGAGCACCTGCGCTTTTTCACTGGCCCAGGGGCGGTCCTTTGTATGGCTCAAACAATCGAATTGTATTGTCACTTTGCCCCGCTCTAAACACACTCCAAAAATAGCTTTGCAGTTTACAGATGTTTTTGGAGCTACTTTGGTGCTTTGACCGATATTTTCCTTCATTTCGGAGAGCGATCCAAAAGTGCGGTGTACGGATATGAAATGTATTGTGGTTCAATTCTAATTCTAATTTTGGAATCAGAGATTACCAACAAAGTTAAAATTATTTATCTAATGCACATATTAAACGGCATCTTTCTTTCTTTTCAGAGGAAATTAAATTTGGCATCAACCGGTTGGTAACTGAGAAAATAGATGAAGATGACAATGAGTCACACAACGAGACGAGAGTTGAGAATGTGTCTCCAGCATCGCGCTGCGGAAGTCCATGTTGGGCACCATCCCCCCAATCTCCCCGATCAGTACGGTCTTCATCCCCAGAGCTGGAAGTCGATTCCCCACCATCATCACCCAGAAGACCGCCGGATTCATCCCCGCCGTTGAAAAGATCAGAAGCATTCTCCGTTAGTGCGCTATTACGACCTGATGCGCCAAAAATTCAACCGCAGAGACCTTTTTTATATCCACCTCTACCTTTTGCTGAATTCCTCAGGGATGCTGGTAGTTTGGGCCTACCCGGTTGGGGTGGGTACAGCAATTTATACCTTCATGCAGTGCAAGCGGCAGGACCTGAACTATTAAGATTACGTGCAGCTGTTCTCGGTGCTCCGAGCCCTTTGTCTAGGCCTTTGCCCATTGGGGATGTGTACTCGTGTGTCAAGTGTGAGAAGATGTTCAGTACCCCCCACGGACTAGAGGTCCACGCGAGAAGGTCACACAACGGAAAACGCCCTTTCGCTTGTGAACTGTGCAGCAAAACATTCGGACACGAAATCAGCTTAAGTCAACATAGGTTAGAATTTTTATTAGTTCTTTACTACGAGTATTTAAAATGATAACAGAAGTAAATTTCTACTCAGATTATCTGTCCCGTTTCAATACCTACCTATCCAATAGTGTTTAAAAACTATACAATCTGATGATCCACTACACCTGGGCGTTTAATCAAGAAGCCTATATCGCTTACGAAGTTCGGAAACAAAAATGTATGGAATTTGACATTAGCTTGGGTAAGTGACACACAAATTCGTATATCACTAATGTCAAATCCCATACATCTTTGTTTTCGAACTTTATAATTGATAATAGCGATGGCTTCTTTACTAAAGGCTCTGGTTATTGATGGATAGGTTATGGACACGGGTCATATTTTTTTATGACCAACAATTTCATTGAAAGTTTGAGATATTAGCTATTCTTAACATTTTCATTGAAGGTTACAATATTAATGAGTATTAATACTTTAGGATGTGTATGGATTCCGTATATTATAGAGTTTACTGAGAAAATACAAGCCCTGAAATAGGTACTTATTTTAATTTTTGTATGGGAACATCTATGATGTTGGGGTATTTCTTATACAAACATGAAAGTCAAAAGTAAGTCTTTCAGCGCTGGTACTGTCACAGTACCTATACTCTACATAGAAGCCACATACACACTCACAAGTATTATCACTCATTTATTTTACACCTTGTATACTCCTCTACTCTTTGTCCCATGTTGATGGCGTAGTTACTATGACCATGATATTTTAAAGCCCACCTCGACCCCTTTCAGGGCCGTGCACAGCGTGGAGAAGGTGTTCGAGTGCAAGCAGTGCGGGAAGACGTTCAAGAGGTCCAGCACGCTGTCCACCCACCTGCTGATACACTCCGACACCAGGCCCTATCCCTGCCAGTACTGCGGGAAGCGGTTCCACCAGAAGTCCGATATGAAGAAACACACGTATATACATACTGGTGAGTAAGTTTTTACTGTTTACTTTAGCATAACCTAAACTCACGCAAATTAATAATAATAATATAATAATATCTACTGGACGCTTCACGCCACGTCAATCTGGCCCCGTGCTAAGTATCCGAAGAACTTGTGTTACAGGTACCAGACAACGGAAATATATTTAATACTTTTTACTATACATATATTTAATTTAAGATTTTTATTATATTATACACAAATTTAATACACATCCATGACCCAGGAACATTGAAAAGTTTTTGTTTCCTCGGCGGGATTCGAATCAGCGACCTCTCGCTCGAGCACTAAGTCGCTTAACCACTACACCACGTCGGAGTCGTACGGAGGTCGTCATTAGTGTATCCACGGTGAAAATTATTTTGATGGACAAGGGACATAGAGTAAACATGAAAAGAACAACAGCTGCTTCACTTTCATCAAATTGAGAAGATCAGGGATTTTAAAGGCGAAAATTGCTGCACAATTCAGTCAAAATTAACAAAGTATACTTGTCTGTGTACAGATAGACAAACGACAACATATTAAAACCTGGAACGCGTCACTTATACAACTAGACAAAGCCAAAACGCACAATTCCAAATAAGATCCTGCAGGTTTACTCCCGACACAATCGAGAATCGAATCAGTTCGATCTCAACGCCTCTTGGTATTTTATTTGGTAGATTACTTTGAAACTAATCAGGATAAAGAAAATCGTTAGATCGTAACTTTTTGTACTCCCGACCATATCAATCGTTTGAGAATCAAAATAAGCAAACGTCAATTTATTTATGAAAGTGCGGCACGATCGAATCTGAATCAAAATCGTATCAGTTTGGAGAGTAAGGCCCCAGCATACTATCTTCCCTTGTTGTAATAAATTAATCTTTTAATTCATGATCAACTTTGGAACGTTTAAGATGACACCACTTAGGGGATAGCATCGCAAACTAATTTTCGGGAATTTCAAAGTTGGAGTCTCCCCCCCCATAATTAATGTACATTAACACCTAAGAGCTTTAATCGCGCAGTCTCTGCGGGTTGCGGGTGATTCTGTGACATGGGGTAAAGTGGAAAACGATTAAGGTGTCAACAAACCTCATTTATTAGTAAAGTTGTTTGGTAGTTTTAATGTATTTGCGAACGACGATCAAAATGTGCAGTTTATAGAGTTTAATTTGATATAACTGATTGAGTGCATTGTTGGTTTTTGATGGAAATTCATGTTCACAATAATAACACACAACTTTAAATTACACTTTATTATGTTTATAATAGTCGAAACACGTCGTGTTTATGTTTTAAACTGTTAAGAACGTAATTAAGTGTAAATAAGAGTTGTGTGTTGTTATTGTTTAATTGAGTAATTTTTCCAAAAAACTTTTCTTTGTGATTGGCAGCAAAGACTTTTTAATGCTTAGTTTTTGAAATAATAATTTCTTCCCGTATTTTAATCATTAGAAGATTGAGATCAACTATACATAATTTGTATGTCAGTAAGAACTGATATCTAACCATTAAATAAAGCTGATAAATTTTATGTGAGTGTAAAAATTTGTCTGAGTCCACTGCATCTTTCAATTTTGAAACAAAAATATCCGCAAAAGAAAAGAGGTTACATAACAAAGATATAGTGAAAATCTTACCCCGACGCCTGAAACGCTTTCAACATTCCAATACCTACTTCGTCCCCTAGTTCATTTAAGATGAGGGTGGGCCCGTGATTCAGCGTGTATGAGTTAGGAGGTGCAAGGGGGACGGAGATATATAAAGCAGCGGGTGCGACAGGAACAGAAGGGTTAGTTATTGAGGCACATGCTAGCCTGATATATCTGAATACATTAGGAGGATATTGTTATGTAAGGCTTTCATAGTTGGGACGAGCGACGTTAAATTTGAGGAATTCACGAGTTTTGGAATTACTAAAAACTCTTTCTTTTTTCAAGATACAACATATCTCTAATCTACGATCATAGATATCATAGATAATAGAAGAATCATCGCACCGATAAGCGGATTTGTCTGTTATCATGGAATCATTTTGTCAGACGCTGAGATTGATCATTTCCTGTATATTTATATCTGCAGTAACGTCGTTATAGAAACAAGGTTACCTGGAGTCACGTACGCCGTAGACCGTAGCCGTGGGGGGTGGTAGGTGGTTCCTAGCCGTCCATTTTTATTACGGAATAAAATCACTGATCCAATCATAATCTATAAAAAGCTTTATAAAAATAACAGGATTTCAGCATCTAACATTAAAAGTATAACATAGATGAAAATGTAATTGGCATGGCAAGATTTGCATAATATTAATGTACAAACTACATACAATATCATTGGCATTAATAGCATTTAAATACCTATGTAACATACTGAGCGCAGCGCCTTCAAATTGGTAATTAAGTTTAACGTACTACATAACTGTGTATGAAGTGTAAGTTAAATAAATAAAGCATTTTAACATTAAAAAAATAAACAAAATAGGAAAACAAATATTTAGACGCAAAAAATACGACTCTACTAATGTATCATCAGATACACAACTCTCCTTGCATACATTATATTTTGGATTAAAAAGACGTTGTAATAAAATAAACTTTTCCAAAACATCCAAAGTAACTATTAAATTAATTGATTACTTAAGACTAGAAGTGCGGGTAGGATAATAAATTATTATGGGGTAGACAATCCCCATCACGTAAATTATAAACAATATCAACTCGGTAAATAGTTGCGCGAACAGCATTTTAATCAGCGTCCTAACTTCCTGATTAATGTGCTCCATACAATTTATCGTCCAAATTTTATTTATAATTGCTTCAGCTAAATTAAATAGGGACAATTAGTCAACGTCAGACCGGCGTTTGTCACCTCAGACCTTTAATTCGACCCTAATTGAGTCTGGAGCAGGGGTTACCTGCTATGCTAATCCTTGTGCGTAGTTCGCACTTGCCATGAAAGATGCATATTTTTGTGTAGAATAATCGGAATCGTGAAAAGTGCACTCGCGTCGGGTCTCGTGGTGAACTGCGAACTGACGCGTATACGTAATATTACTATAAGAATCCCTTGCTTTATAAATAGTTAATTGTATACAGGGTAAAAATCGTTAAATAACGCGTAGTTAGAGAAAAGCGAATTCATTTTCGTGTAGTTTTAAAATTACGCGCATATTGGATAAAGAAGTGGATTTTTACAATATTATATGTGTAAATAGTGTGGCTAATGGATGAGGCTGGAATGTGAAAGATGTAGGTAGTTTATGTTGATGATATTAATGAGACAACAAATATTGCATTAAAACAGACTCTACGGTTTTTATATTCTTTTTGGCAAAAAAAATAAAATTATCTTTGAAACAGCTATTAAAGATTAAACTCTGACACTTTTAAAAATTGTAATTAGAGGATCAAAAAAAGAGTAATCAACCGAAAGTAATCAAAAGTTATGAATGTTTGATTTTGAATGGAGCATTTTTTAAACGCTTCCCCTAATTAGTCGGGGAGAGTCTGCCAAAATTACGGGAAATTTTCTCTTTTTATTGTGCGGTCTGTGCGGAGCATTTGGGAAATTGCTTTGCATTGTTATGCAATTAAGGGATTACCGCACTCTCGTTGCAATTGGTTTAGGTGGATCAGTTTAGATGTTTAAGTGAATCATGAACTTGTGTTCTAATCCTTTTATATTTAGCTCCACATGATATAACCCCTTTACATAATACAGTATAATTGGGTTATTGAATGAACATTAAATTTATTTTGGACTCATTACGCATTGGTACTTAAATATTTTTAGTTTAACATAATTCGTTTACCAATAACATTAATTAACAAAAAACTCTGACGTATGTATACGTTAATGACGTCATTTTATTTTGCATTGATCACGAAAGGGTACACGAGTTCATCATAGCAAACCATCTGGAAATCGAAACAAACATGTTTATTAAACTAAAACAGCTTCCGAATGTCGGTAAAACGGGAATCTCTGTTTTTATAAAGGTATTTTTTATATATTATTTTGTATGTTGCTGGGTTTTGCGACAGACTTTGTATGTAAGTAGTATGTCTAGATAGTAAGTTCTTAGAGGTAATTAATCTTATATGTTTTTTAAAAACTTGACATCCTTTCAAATAAAATCTCTCTTGCATCCTCTCCATGATTTTGTATATTCCGGTTTAACGACGACACAAATTTGGCTATTCGTGCAAAAACAAGCCTGAACAATAAGATGTTAATTAGGAAGTGGAGGAATTAAAATTTGCATTTAATAGATTTGAGAGGACAAAATTAAATATGTAAAGCTGATAACGACTGCAAGCACACGCTCCGGCCCGGCGATTACAAATTCTTTTGCATCTTTTACTTATATTGGAAAATACAATTAAAGCAAGATTATTTACGCGAATTAAGGATATCACAAATCGTATAATATGAAATAAGTATGAATGAGTTTCGTAATCATAATAGTTATAAAAAATATTCATACGGCGTATCGCACACATAGCCTATTCTTTCATTAAAATGAGATCAGTAGGTTAGGCGGTATGTTAATAAATATTGTATAGTAAGGTAAAAACAAAAAAAACATAAATATTAAACCCTATACATAGGTTAGAACCCTTTTCAAAAACTCTCTTTTCTTATGGCATTTCGCTGGCACGAACAAAGAGTCCGGCCAATCTTTCAAAAGCAATTCCTCGTAAGATTCAAGTTAAAGTATTCCGTCCACACCGGCGGCCGGGTGGAAATCTAAGCGGTCCATAAGGAGGGGGGGTGGGGGGTGCCCTGAGGGAACTGAATCAAGGAGTGCTACGTGCCGCGCGTTTAATTAAACTCTCCCCGGGATACTTCGATTTCAGTGACGTTTTCTTTTCATTCCGTAAGGAGGTGATTAGAAATTAATGGGGATTTTTCCAATTGAAATGTGCTGATATTTATATTTTGATACCTCGAGGCCATGGATGGCCTTGTACTATTTAAGGTATTGAAATTTTACGGAGTGTTTCTGCATGTCTTTACCTACTTATTATTATAAAGATGAAAGATTTTTTATTGAAATGTTTCCGAAACTTCTGGATTGATTGTTATAATATTCGGCACAGCATAGAATGGGGAAGTTTATTTTTTTTTTGTTTGTGTTTATTCCGAACAAAATTAAGTAGGTATTGAAAAAATATGTTCAATGACTACTCATTTGTGCAAATAATCTTAACTTACACCGGGTGTTGCTGGTGACAACACCCGTTTCAGGAAAACAAATTAAGTTAAGAACTATACTTACGTGGTTTTATTTGCTATACGAACGATCCAAAGGTGAACTTCATAAAGACCAAACCCAGTTCGCAGAATCGATACTTCGTGAGATTCGTGAGATTTCGGTAACACAATACCTCCTATGTCACTGGGGATCATACAAAAATCACATACGAGATTTTTTTCTCACGCGAAAAAATGCGTCTGTATTTGTATGCTACACCCTCGCTCACCCCAGAGACGAAGCGGGGTGAAAAGGGGGTAATTAAATTAATGTTACCCTCTTATCGTGTTTCGTTTCCAGTAATCCGACACCTGCACCGGCGAACTTCAGACTTCTGTTTATGCATCTTAGTGTCTAGACTCGTTAAGGCAATTAATATGGAAGAAAATAGAAGGTGATATACGCGGAATTTTTTCAGTGTCTCAATTGTAAAATCTTGTTTATAATTTAGTCCAAGCCTTAAAATGTTTAGTCTATACAATATTCTCTAGCTCTATATTTCTTGAAAACAATTATGTCCCCTGCATATTTTTTTCTTTCCCTCGTAAATGGTCTGAACCATAACACGTGGCACGGGTGTTCATAGATGTAGCTATGTCAATATCACTTCTATGGCAAGTCTCGCAGCACACACTAATAGTGTGTTAGGTACACTAATATGTGTGTGTTAATATATATTAAGTAATTTATATAGGGTGCCAAAACAAAAAATGTTCTACGCGTCATACCAGTAATATTTTACAGGTTGATTCATGGCTTTATATTAAGCCGAATATAGTGTGAAGAGAATGTCGTGTAGAGCATTTTTGTTTTGGCACCCTATATAAATTACTTAATATAACTCCAAAAAAAATCAAGGGCCTAAAATGGCCACAAGGAGCAAATCTTACTATGCTGGGGCTCGCTGGCTACTAGTCTATACACACGAACACACTGGTCAACAAGACCTAATTGAAACTCATAATATGTTTTGTCACTTTTATGGAGATCTGTAATCGTGATTTGTCGGGTTATGGAAAATAATTTATATGAGGTGCCAAAACAAAAAATGCTCTACACATCATTCTCTTCACTCTATATTCGGCTTATTATATGAACCTTGAATCACTCTGTATAAACCACGTTAATTGCAACCATTCCTTTCGTTATCTATATAGGGTTGTTTCGCCAGTTCGCGTCCATTTAGTGCAGTTGGCAAGTTTGACGGCGATTATAAAAAAGCTCCAGCACTAATTTCTATGAAAAATTTGTGTAATGTATTCAATAAATAGTCTATTTTAAGATAAACTTTCAATTTTGTTCGAAACATCTTGTGTTTTCTTTTAAATTAGATAAACTTCGGAATTAAGCGTTTTACCCAGTTTGCGTCCACAAAATCCAATTTGCGTCCACCCGTGGACCAGTTTGCGTCCAGCAGCTTAAAAAAGGATATCACCCCTTTAAAAGGATGATATATTTAAGAATTTGTAAAGAATGATTGTATTTTAACAATTTCTATATTTAAAAATATTTTAATATTAAAAAAATCAAACTTTTTATAAGTAATTAAATAAATTACTTACTATAAAAAATAATTCTTCTCAATATTGGTTTAGGTTTATAATTAAGTAATTATAGGCAAGTAGGTATCAGTTATGTATACAAACTTTACACTAAAATCACAAGGTAATAATTATAATTATTGCAAAATATATTTGTCTATTTATATAACTAAAAGAATTATTTAATACATAAATTATCATATTATAAACATAGCAAGTATTAAGCATATATGTTTATAATATATATGTTACCGGCCAAACCCGATTTAAGGACAAATTAGTTTTGCCTAGGCTCAACTAGTTCATCCTATACGCGATAGGATTAACCAGTATAGCCTAGTCCAAACTAATTTGTCCTAAGCCCGATAGAATAGACCAGTTTAGACTAGGACAAACTAGTTGATCCTGATATAGATACGCACACTCTAGGATAAACTGGTATGGCCTAATCTAAACATTAAAGTATCAATCAAGTCAAATCAAGATCAAGAAAGTCAAAATAAATAGATAAACTAAATAAAATACTCGTTAATTGGGAAAATAATCATATTTATTAAACTATAATGATTCGTCGTTAAGTAAAAATACGATCGATCAAACTATAATCTACTAAATCAAACAATTGTACCATATTTAACAAATAATAAATTATTTTTTTTATAGAAGAAATAATTAATGTCTCAATTATAAATGGTAATACAAACAATCATACAATAATCATACCAGTATTATGTCAATTATTAAAATTGCTATTTATTTTTACATGGTTTGCTTTGGTGGCATTTAGAATTGCAGAGTAAGGTTGCCTTCTTGCACTGGCATCTATTTGTGGAATAGTTTTTCAACTACTTTCCGACCCCGCCAAATGTTTTAACTGTTTAGACTATGCCATACCAGTTTATCCTAGAGTGTGCGTATCTATATCAGGATAAACTAGTTTGGCCTAGTCTAAACTGGTCTATCCGATCGGGCTTAGGACAAATTAGTTTGGACAAGGCTATACTGGTTAATCCTATCGCGTATAGGAAGAACTAGTTAAGCCTAGGCAAAACTAGTTTGTCCTTAAATTGGGTTTAGCTGGTAACATATATATATTATAGCCTTAGAATTTCAATTAATAACACTAGTCACATCCAAATGACTGTCTTTGGCCAAATCAAATTGCGTACATTTTAGATGACACCATCTTATAGGTCAGAGCCTATGTTTTCTCATCATCGTCTTCTACATCTGAATTCAATATGTCGTTACATTTAACAGAACATTTCACTCGTCATAGAATTAAAAACACGTCGTCTTAGTAAAAAAAATGTATAATTAGGTATAATAAACATATTGTTTATTTTCAAATTATTTTTACAAGCAACTGTTTAACAAAAATAGTGGACGCAATATGGTTTATAATTATCCAATATCGGTATAGTTTGCGTCCAATGCGGACGCAAAGTGGAAGTTTTGTAAAATTCGAGTAGTAATTCGCGTCCACCTTATTTTATTTGTTAAATATAAAAAACATAAGCAAATTCATAAGTAATATTATCCCTTTTTTCACTATAAACGTGTAGAAACTGCTATGTATCCAAAAATTCACATAAAACATTAAAAAACTTACTATCAAACGCGCCTCTGCACACTATTTTTTATCTAAAAATCCCGCGCGTATGCGCTTCCTAATTGAACATCCGAGATTGACATATTTTTTTTAATTGATTGGTTTGACGCACAGAACTTTGTATATGCGTGCGTGTCACTTATACATTTAGGTATAATCGGTAATGACTTTTCGTTTGATAACTGTGTTAGTTGACTTATTTTAGAGGATTTTTATAGGGCGCTCCGCAAAATGGACGCGAATAGGGCGATGGACGCGAACAGGCGAACTTACCCTATTAACATTTATTCCACAAAATATTCAGTAGTATTCTACTAAAATACTTAACAAAGCCAATAAACCAGTGCGGTAACCGAAAAAACTGTATCGATCAAGTGTAACAGAATTAACCCGAGTGCTCGCCGCGTGGCGACGCGCGACGCACGCGCCTCCTAATTCAATAAACACATTATCACGATTAGCTACTGAGAACCCCGCTGGGGCACAACGACCGGCCGGGGCCTCGAAGGCCCCAGAGGCCCCGCAACAGTCCCAACGGGGCACATTTCGACGGCTGATTTGCTGATTTTTATTACTGTTATTCAAATTGACCGAGCTTTAGGGTTAAGTTATGCTCGTGTGGGGTGCATTTTATTGATAATACTTATTACAGACCATTGTAATTTAAAAATGTACGTCAAGTTATAAGATGTTTTTCAATATCTACATCTTAGTTTTTTGATCTAGAATACGAGTAGTTATTTTTTTTTGCATGCGTTAGTTAGGTGTTTTATATATTTTATAATATACAGTGTATAAAAATAACAGTCGCTATATGTTTGAGATACGATTATACGACCTGTCCTCATTTTGAAATGTATTTTTTCCACTAACAAAAAAATATTTTTTTACTTTCTGCCATTTATTTTTTTTTGTCGCAATTTTTTTTTATTACTCTGTAAAAGAAACATTTCTAGAATGAGAAAAGGTAGTATAATCATATCCCAAAGTTGTAGTTACTGTTCTTTTTACACCCGTTATAGGCAAATTAATTTCCAGAATGATACTTCTCTAAAGTGATTAGTGCTAGGTACCAACAGGCGATCTGTTGCCTGTATGTCGATCTTATTCCATAAAAACCAATTCTTTGTTCAACACATTACAATGATTACAATGTCATCCGCGTCGACTTCATTTAACAACACTAAACTCTATCCCCAGGTATTAGAATTCAAAATAGTTTAAAGCTCCAAATTAGGGTGATTCTGATATGAGAATCAAAGTGGAAAATAATACCGGTAGGAGGGACTTAGGCGCGTGCGCCGCGCGTGTCCTACATTATACAGAGAGCGATTATTTCAACAATAAATTTAATTTTAAATCCGACCCCGTACTGACATTATCATAATGAATACTACTTACGCCATCTGCCGGAAATAATTGTTTTGACCCAATAGATACATTAAAAACTAAAACACGCTCTGAAAATTACGAAATGAAACTATTATATACCTACAAACTGAAAAAAACCGACTTTTAAATAAACAACACGCAGTATATTTTAATGTAGTTTTGTACATTTGAACTCTGTAGCGCGTTGGTGCGGTCGAGGTCGCGGGCTCGAATCCCAAAGAAGGAACAAAAAAGTTTTGTGTTCCTGGATCATGGATGTATACTAAAGGAGAAAGCCCATTTCAGGCCCAGAGCGGACAGCCGTCTTAAGAAGACGTAATTTCTCCAGAAATGTATAATAAAGAGACATGATTTTTGATAACATTCAAATAACCGCCACTATAATCAGTAATGTTCCATTAAAAAAAGGAATTTTATTGGATTATTTGGAACCTAAATATAACGTTGAGGTGAAATGTTACCCGATGATAAAACTCTAATCAATCAATCCGAATATCGATTTATAAACAAATATAATAAACTCATGTAAAATACAAATAACGGGTCACTGTTGGTAATTCTGTAAAGAATTAATCAAAAGAAAACATTTATCTTAAAACCAATGTTTACGTTTGTTACTATAAATGATAAAGATTAATAAAAAGTCATATTATATCGACTATTTTTTACGTAATCGATTTATCGATTTCATTTTTTTGCGACAAGCGGCAACACTGATGACTGAAATGTCATTTTTCAAACGAATGATTTCGACCGTTCGTTTGTTGTTCAAAGATGCGTTTTGTTTTGGTTTCGATTTTTTTCACCGCAATCTGGCTTTCTCGCCTGAACTTGTTTCGGCTTTTCACGTACGACTTTGGCATTGTTTTACTAGTTTTGTTCTCTCCTTCTACGATTACTTGGCCCTGGATTAAAGTATTACGCTATTTGATTGTGCATACCAAAATGTCTGAAGAATAAATTGTATATTATGTTGTGGTAATAATGTTACCGAGAACCGTATTTTAGAGCCCGAAGAATTAAGTGTCATACAGCAGTGGGTTGCACGGCAGCAGGTAATCATAATATTATAATAAAATGTTTCTATTATTTCTTTAATTATGGTTTAATCGTTAAATCTTTTACGGTTGAAAATATTTATCATTAATGTTAATATGTTTTAGGTGTCAGGCGATAATCTTGTTTGCCACAATTGCTGGGTAGCAATAACTGAAAGTCTTGCACTACAACAAGGGCTATCTTATTATATCTTACTATTATAAATTATTGAAAAGTCGGAAAAGGCCTTGAAAATAAAATAGACAAAAAGTAAAAAAAAAAATATTTCTACAATAATGGCGGCATTTTAAGTTATTTTCTCAGATATCTAATACTATTAACATTTTAGAACACTCATTTTTAATGCGATTTTTTGATGTCCACATTGGGCCTGAGACACTATGGAGAGTGGGCTTTCTCCTTTGTGTTATAAAATTATTTCCATTGTCTGGCACCTGTTACCTGTAATACAAGTTCTTCGGATACATAGGAAGTGGTCAGATTGACGTGGTGTGAAGTGTCCATAGATATTATTATATTATTATTACTTTACTGATAGAGATATGTTAAAAAAATCCGTGGTCGTGTGCCAACTACTAGCAAAACAGAATCATTATAATAATAAAATTTTATCAAAGTGGCAATGTGTCATTTATTCACTGTGCAATACAAAAAAACATAATATATACGGTCGAATTGAGAAACCTCCTTCTTTTTTGGAAGTCGGTTAAAGAAAGGTTTTGGTCGTATTTAATTTTTAATTTACATTGTATGTATAGTGTTTTTAGTTTGTTTAAGCATATTGCAAGTAATTTTTTTTGTGCTACAAAAAGACATCAACGTTGCAATAACGATTTAGATTTGTTTAAAATATGTAACACGATAATTATTTACAAATTTATATTGATTATCCGGCTCGGATTTTAAAAGACAATAAGGCAACATTAGAATGAAACCACTAAAAAAATACAATAGCACAATGAGAAACGATCACACAAATATTTTATAATGATGTCTTTTTGAGGGCTCAATATTATCTTTTCTTGTAGATACAATCGCCTCCGTGGTCAAGTGGTTCAGAGCTTCGCTCTCGACCCGGAGGTCGTGGGTTCGATTCCCGCGTTGGAACAACAAAAAAAGTTCAAGTTTGGTTAGGACAATGCAGGCTGATCACCTGATTGTCTGACAAGAAAGATAATCCATGCGTCGGATGGGCATGTAAAAAGTCGGTCCTGCGCCTGATCTCTTGCTAGTCGTGTCGGTTTACCGTCCCACTGGGTTATGAGAAAAGTAAAAGAAAGAGAGAGTGCTTTTGTGTATTGCGCACACACTTGGGCACTATAAAATAACTCTTGCGTAGCTGGCCTGGTTTCAATGAAATCGGCTACCGACACTGAAATCGGTGAGGGGAGCTATTATTATTATTTTTGTAGATAAATTTTGTAAAATAAGTGATTAACACTAGTAAACTACGTTATCGCTAATGAAACGAGTAACAAATATAAGATACTGGTTAATTTGAGTTATTTTGACTGTTACGTACTTTGACGAATACCCAAACATTTGCGATCCATTTTCAAACAGAATGCACTTAATATGATTATCAAATTACCCGTGTTTTGATTGGCCAAGTGACGCTGTTTCGAGTGTTACGATTGGCTGCGACAATAGCGGCGCTTTCGAGTGTTTTCTTAAACACCGTGCTGTATAACCAGACGGGCACTCTGTTGACCTCTATTGCGAGAGTCGTAAGGTCGAATTTTGACAGGTTTGCACAAGTGGCACAGTGCAGCTCGAGTGCTACAATAACAGTAGCAAATGTGTCGGGACATTTGTTACAATCGGTTTAAATCGTACGAGGGAAAATATTTATATTGTGTTTTAAAATCAAATATCCTTCTACGTTTTGTACAATTAATTGTATAAAATTTAACACATTATTTACCTATGGCTTTTGTTAACACGTTTAGGGCGTGTTTCACTAAGCAATGTTAAAGTTAACACTATGTTAAAATACCATGCCTTCTCATTCAGTGACAGGAAATACGAGAGGGATAACATGATATTTAACGAAGGAATAACTTAACATTGCTTCGTGAAACACGCCCTTATGCAGGTAAAAAATTAATGTAAAAAACAATTTTAACAATTAAATCAATCTTCATCGCTGGTGTAAATAAAAATTGGTACGAACGATGAACTAAAAGCTGATTTAAAAGTATAAATTTTATGCTTGATATCAGCTGTGAGGCGATGCAGCTGATAGTATACATTTTTCTCGTTTTTCCACTGGTCCACTCTGTGTGCCAAATTTAATAATTAAAATCAACACAGCAGCTGTAAGTCTATTAAAAAAAATATGATTTTGCTAGTCAAAAGTATTTTCGACTGCAATGTCTACATGAATTTCAACTAGAAAGATTTTGTTCAAAACTTAGTTATTGAATGTACTGTAGGTTCTTGGTGGAAATTCATGTTATACAGTAAAACACAAACTACTTGCACTTTTTACCATTGTATTTGTTATTTTACATTAATTATAATTAATGTATGTAATTATATAGTAATTGTAGTGCGCACTAAATTATACGAAAGGGCAGGCTCTGTATACCGTCAACAACCTCCAGTACGTCTAACTCTTAGTACGTCTGTCTCAATACTGATTGAGTGGGGGAACCCCCCACCAACGTATATAGTTATAGTACTTATATTATCCACGATAAAGAGACCACCATTTAGACAAACACTACAGTAATAATTAATGTAAAATAACAAATAAAGTGGAAAAAAGGGTGTGTTTTACTACAAAACTTAGTGTCTATTTATCGAGAAAATGAAAGATTTTTGTAACATATTGCTATAAAAATGAATAATTATTATTAATGGATATAAAATCAATACGCTACTTGACTACAATAGTTTATTGATGGCCCATCCCTAGCGGTAATGCCATAATCCGGCCAAATGACAGAGCAACCCTTTGTCGCACTGTCTACGGCCGCGGAGTGGCAATTTATTTCGTCATTACATAATTTCTATTGGATTTGACGTAATAATGCGTCCGGCTTAGCGGTGTAGGGTGCCGGATTATGGGAGACAGTCATTTATGTTTTTAATATCGAGTAATAAAGCTTGGTGATTTGTCATTCGATATTCAATCAAGTAACCTAACTCCTAGTTAATGGAATCGGGCGTTACTTTGCGGAAATTCGTAGCATAAAATTTAAATATATCTAGCAATATCCCGCGAAAAAAAGTTTTTCTAAATATATATATTTTTTAATATTGCAAGATATAATATATTTAAATTTTAATCTAACGATCGTTTCGCTTTTCAAAAAATACAAATTAGTACACTCTATTATTATAGATTATGGTGTAAGGCTGACAAAATCTTATGTAGTTCTTAATTAAAAGGCTGCCATAAAACTGAGAATAAAAAAAGAATAATTTTTCTTTTTTTGGATTAAAATGTGAAAAAATTTAAAATTTGCCAAAGTAAAGCATGATTTTTTTTCTCTGCGCGGTTAGTGAGCGACATTTAAATTGGTAGCATTATAGTATAATGAGTTTAAATCGCATTGAATCATACATAATCGGTATAAATGAAACCACTAAATACTATCAATAACTTTGAACTATAAAAGACAATGGGACAGTAAACAGTGTAATTGTTCCCCCTGCTTATACTATCTACTTTGTGCCCCTGCGAACGAACATCTAAACCTAGAAACACTAAAGTGCCAATCGTAAAACGCAAAATACGAATAAGGCTTTACTCACACTGCAGTCGATGCGTTAAGCTTTTCATTTAATTTAGTATCTACTTTGTGTTTAATATTACTTTATTCTTCTACTTATATTTCTATTGTTGCATTTTTAAGGTACAAATTTGTAATATAATGGATACAAACTAAGGTTTATCTAAGGTTTATTCGTATGTAGGCACGGTTGTGTTGTAGTGCTGGACCTAAACGGGTAATAAGCACTGACTTTGCTGCGTTAATATTTTTCAATTAGGCTATATTTCATAATATAAAACATTATTTATTATGTGAAAAATTTTACCTTTCTGCGCCAATTCGAGTTTAGCCTAAGCGGTACCTGAGGGGTCTACGTAGTTCGTAGCGCGTAGCGTGGTGCTACGGACTACGAGCTACAGACTGTATTGGCCTGCAGTATCACTTAACTTTATAAAATTCTCAAACCCAACCTCACTTGAGAACCTATTTGACAGATGAAACATCCTTTCGTTTCACTTATAAAAGTGAAAAACTTTATGTATGTTACATACCTAATTTTTTTCAAAAAGTAAAAATAAATATTACGATTATACCTTTTTTAATATTTTTATGTAATCTATATTCTAAATATTACGGTTAAAAAAAATAAAGTTCTATGTAACATTAATAAATTTGTTCATTTTAGAAGTGAAACGAAACGTTGTTTTATCTGTCAAATAGGTTCTCAATTGAGGTTGGGTTTGAGATTGTTTTATATATACGTGTCTTAATATCGTAGCTTAGTAATGTATAATAGATGTGTCTATTATAGTAAAAAACAAAAAAAGTTGGCTGGGTTTTTTTTAAATACCCAGTGTATAATATGAAAAATATCTAGTTAAAATCTATTGAGACATTCAGACTGCTAAGCGTGGCAAAATTATACATATTCGAAAAACATAGCCTCCTTTCGGCGCAGTTGGATAAAACTTGACAACGTCAATGTGAGTTGAGCCTAATACTATTAGCGAAGAGAATCCCCAAATTCCTGTTCGTAACGGCCACGTCGCAATAAGCGGAGTGACTGTGACATTCCGGACCGAATCCCGCCGGGACAATCTTGCTGCATACTTGACCGCTGCCACCGAATAAATACCGTCCGGTTACGAGCCCGTTGATTGCGGTGCTCCGACCCACGGATATAAAACACGGGTGCAAATTAGATTTTACCTTTTGTCAGGTTTACCCGGCTATGCCAAAATGTAGGGTAATGATATTCGCGGGGTATATACGAATATAGCGCCTCTACTTAACCGATTTTTATAAAAAAGTTATGAAATGATTCGTAATAATAGCTCAGGTTACATAGGCTATTATCGTTATCCTAACTAATATTATAACTGCGAAAGTAACTCTGTCTTTAACGCTTTTACGCTGAAACTACTGAAGCAATTCAAGTGTTTTTTTTATTCGATAAAGAGATAGTCTAGAGCCTATGAAAGGACATAGGCTACTTTTGATGGCCAAAAAATTGTAAGTGTAATCACTTTTAATAAAGGGGGTATTAATTGGCCTGCTGCAATAACTAGAAAGCTATAATTATTTATAATGTGTAAATTATATAATTCACGCAGCCGAGTTAAGTTTCCTACAGTCTTTAGCATAAAAATATATTACTACCTATTTTTTTATATTTTATAGCACTTTACCGGGCATTCTCTAGAGTCTAGCGAATATTAGGTCTCAAGACGCCACTTTAAGTGTTTAATAAGTTGTCCATAATCTGTTCAATTTCAGATATAAATCATATGAAAAATATTTAAATCATATTTGAAGTTTATCATTTTTGTAACTTTTCAATAGTAATGTACATAATATATAATCAGAATATTTTAGAAATTAGATAATTCTTGATAGATTTTTAGCAATATGTACATAATATATAATCAGAATATTTTTGAAATTAGATAATTATTAATACTAAGAACAACTTCAATTCATATTGTTGTACCTACATATGTTATTAAATATACTGTAGGTTCTTGATGGAAATACATGTTACACAGTAATAATACACAAATTACTTGCACTTTCTCCACTTTTAAACATAAGATTTATTGAAATACACGACCGGTTTCGACCAAGTCATCATCAGGTGTATGTAGATTTAAAATTTATAAATAATTCGTAAACATTGTGCAGATAATATCATATTGTTGTATTTGATTATGGACGATTCACATTCACATTTTAGACCTGCACATGTTTAACGTATAAGAAAAATCCTAGCAATTTCCAATAAGCCCGCTGTGTGGACTGAACTAATTTGTCAAACGTCACGACAAACTTTATTAGTTTTTGTTGGAGGGTCCCCTAATCACTGGCACTTATTATGAGATGGCTAGTGGCTACTGGCGCGCTACAGTATAAGTATAGATCAATAAATCTTTATTTGCTGTTTTATCTACACTTCTATACTTAGAACTTACTAACTTACTATATTAAGAGGAGTTTAAGTGTTTGTTTACATTATATAGAATTCAAAACTACAGTTACTTTAATGAAATTTGGCATAAATATAGGGTTAAGGTTCCTCTTCAGCAAGAAGTCGTGTAGTCTTTAAATACATTTAATTCATCATATTTTCTATAATACCTAATAAGAAGCAACTTAAATGTTAACCAATTAAAATAACAAAAAGACGTAATGCAAAATCACGCTTCAAACTTCAAAAACTAGAAAATTCAAAGTACGTTAACAAAAAAAACATACTTAGTTATATAAGCTTCACTTTCGTTAAGAGCTGCTCAGCGTCTTTAAAAATTGATGTGCATGGTCACGCTTTGCATATGATTTGGAAGGTTTTATGACATCTCCACGTTGGAGTATAAAAACAATATTCTCAGTATAAATCAGCGGATAAGTGGCATTTACAAGACTCGGCCAGGTATGGGGCAAATCGTAAATGTCGGTCGAGACGCGACCCGGTTCCGTTTGAGTTGTGACCGAGGATACGGTTCATAAAACGGATTCCATCATCATCATTATCCGTTTTGATAACGTCATCCACTTTGGTAATATTTAATGTCAACTATAGGTGTGTAGTTAACAGTTGCAGTTGCGAGGAACGTTACTAAACGTTATATTACATTCCTGTTTCTTTCAGCTTTCGTTCATAAATAAAAACATAATGTGATTTAAAATTCGTGTATTTAAATAAATTTCATGAAAAAAAAACATATAAAATGTGATGAAAAAGAGCTAATTAATCTTGCTGGTTCAATTGGCACCATTAGACCTTTTAACATGTTTTGACCTTTCAACAGCATTTTTTTTCAAAGAAGACGCAAAGTTCAGACTTAGGCCAATCTTCTGGTAAACAACCACATCTGAAAAATAAGAGTTCTCGGTAACACTCTCCAGAAATCTTATCTCTCTACACAAATCAAATAATTTATTCAAAATGAATTTTACAAAAATGTTTTCTGACCGTCGAGATGCCTAACCATCAGTTCAGGAACAACTTTAAACGTATCTACTATTTATAGTCATTTAAGACACGTATGACATTCTAGACAAAGGTTTAAAATAATAATAATATCTATGGACGCTTCACACCACGTCAATCTGGCCCCGTGCTAAGTATCCGAAGAACTTGTGTACCAGGTAACCAGGTACCAGACAACGGAAATATATTTTTAATTTTTTAGACATTAAATTTTTATCATATTATACACAAATTGAATACACATCTATTACCCTGAAACATTGACAATTTTTTGTTCCCTCGATTCGAACTTTCGGCCTCTCGCTCAAGCACGATTGCGCTAAACCACTGCGCTACGTAGGTCGTCAAATCTCAATCAGATAGATAAAGAAAGCAGAAAACTCGAGGTTTACGCGGGAACCGTTTCATAATATTTAACATTGTAATAGGCAATTCCACTTTGTTTCCTCGCGCTGTTTGCGAAGCTCTTAAGACATGATTGTGCGGGTTTCCATTTTCCATTACAACCTCCAGTTGGGGCTGGTACAGGCTGGCACAAGATTGGATGGCTGCTTGTTTTGCGTGGTTTGTTGATACTGTTCACTCTGTCGGGTAATAGATTTAGATCGTGTGCTATCAGGTGTTTGGATACGATAGGTTTGCAACCAACCAAAGGTTAGCAGGAAAGGAAACTTATGAAAATCGGTATTCTATGTGAGTGTAAAAATCGTTAGTATTTATAAAATAACCTTGAAAATAATAAATTCTTAATATCTTACATTTTATATAAAAACTTTAACGCGACTACGTAAAATACATAGCCTATTATACTATAGCCTCGCCCGGGCGATTATTAATACTTTATTGACATTTCTTAATAAAATTTAGGTGCTACAATGGAAGAAGCATACAATATACATAAAAGTAGGCATTTGCATTCGTTATTAGATGACTTATACAGTATTCTCCGAGCAAAGTAACCACTCTCCAAAACTGTAGTGCCTGGGACAGACGGATTTTAACGTAGCATGGTGGCCAAGCACATACGACCTAGTCCAGAGGAGTCACTGGTCTGGGGCCAGCCTTGTGCGGGTTTCCTCACGATGTTAGAGATCTTGAGAATATCTCATAATACGGACAGTATTATGAGATATACTCAAGATGTGAAATAGTTTCATTGTTACATGCCACAACCTGAGAATCGAACCTGCACCCTTTCGAGTGCTAATCAACGGTCTACGCACTAGACCACAGACGCTCAAAATATACATATACAGCCAAAATCATTAGGCTTCACCGTAGACGAATGAAAACCCTGCCAACCGATAGAAGGGATATAAGACTTTATATATCTAAGTAAAGTATTCAAACGATGGACAACGATGATTATAAAATGCAGTTGAAATAAAAACACGAAAGAAACTCGTTACACACAACTACAACTTATTCAAATCGCACAGACAATTTTTCAAGTCGCGCCAAAATCCTAAAAAAGGAGAATAGTTGTGGGATAATTTATATATAAATGTGGGTGGCGACCCCGGCGGGCGACGCGGGATCGTAAACCGGGAATCCCGGGAAATCCGCACCTCATAGCACGGGAATCACGCCAGCCTGCGGATTTGTTGAAACGTATATGAAGGGTTCAGGGTATATTATGTTGCGTAAAAATGTTTTGTGTGCGACAGTGATGACGTAGGCACAAGGATATTTCCAAATATAGTTGAGTCTTAAGGCCCTAATTGCATCCTAAAGTTTAGGGTGCACAACCTACTTTTTGAAGGCCAAATTTTCCACCCATTTGGTTGTTCCACCATATAAATATGACCGATTTGCCTACTTATTGTAGGACGTGTGATTTGTACTATTGAAATCAGTATGTTCTGTGTTTCACCTACAAAAGTCAGTTACAAAAATGTGCAGTGGGGGGAACGCTTATTAACATATAATTAATGAATCTATATCTCTATATATAAACGGCAAAGCTGATTGACTTAGGTATCTAGTATCTACGCCAACCAAGGGCTAGAAACTTGAAATTTTGCACACTTATTTCTCTTCTCGTAGGCATGCATTAGGGAAAGATGGATTTAAAATTTAACTCCCTAGGCAGTTAAATCTACTTCACGCGGGCAAAGCAACGAGCAAAAGCTAGTTCGGAATACATTTAGGGCTAGAAACATGAAATTTCGCTCGTATTGCTCTTGTCATGAAGCATCCACTAAGAACCGATTTTAAATTTTTACCCCCATGGGAGTAACATCTATTTCACGCAAGCAAACCCAGTAAAAGCGAACTTAGAATATAAAAAAGTCTGACCTAAAAACCTTAACATTTGTTTTCATGGAACAAGAAATTTTCCCAGAATTCCTATTTATCTTCTCATAGACCAATTTGTAATGATATTGAATATCAAAAATCTTGTATAGTAAAACATAAACGATTTGTACTTTTTCAACTATATTTGTTATTTCACATTAATTATAACTTAAAATACACGACCGGTTTCGACATAGTCATAATCAGGTCCGTGTTTTACTATATAACATGAATTTCCACCAACAACCTACAGTACCTACATTCAATAAATAACATGTTATGTCAAAAATCTTATCCAAATTCTGGCTGACCATCATGAAATCGTCTGAACGTTTTGTATGTGTGTGTATAACTCTATAAGTCGGGAACACTTACGCGGGAGTGCACTTACCGTCGCAGGTGCGGGATTAAAAGTGAGCATTATGTATGCACTTTATAATGCCTTTGGATTTAAAGGTTAGTGTCAGCTAAGGCGGAGTCTATTCTGAATCTCCTTATCTGAGAATTTTCCTCACTGAGAATAGAACTCTGGACCCTAATTTAAGATGCTGTCGCTATTATCACTTACAAAGTTCGAAAATAATATGTATGGCATTAGACATAAGCTTCGCTAAGTGTCATACGATTTCGCATGTCATTTAGTGACACTTATGTCAACTCCCAAACCTACGTTTTCGAAATTCCTAAGTGATAAAGCGATGGCATCTTGAATAAGGTCAGGGCTAATACAAAAAGCAGGCTTTTGCATCTGTGGATGATTTATACAGTACTAGCCCGCGACTTCGTTCGCGTGGTGGTCGCAGCGTAATGTTATTTAGCCTAAAGCCTTCCTCTATAAATGGACTAACCAACAAAAAAATATTTTTTAAATCGGAGCAATAGCTCTTAAGATTAGCGCGTTTAAACAAACAGACAAACTCTTTCGCTTTCTATAAGTATAGATTCTCCGAGCGAAGTAACCACTCTTTACTGTAGTGAATGGGACGGGCAGTTTTAAGTGTCGCATGGTTACCCAGCACATACGGCATTCTCACAACATAGTTAGCCTAGTCCAGAGGAATTACTGGTCCATACTGGGGCTAACCATGAGCGGATTTCCTCACGATGTTTTCCTTAACCGTTACAGCTCATGGGTATGTAACCTGGGAATCAAACCTGCACCCTTTCGATGCCACAGATGCTCGCGAGATCATACAGTAGAGTCGAAAATCAAGCAAGTCTAGAATTCTCTCCGGTTTCGGGGATTTAGGATATAGCCCCAGCTTTATGTACATCTTAAAACTTTGCTGGGATTCTTTTAAGGTTAAACTTATCGCGTATTTTAAACAATGAAGTCGGCGTTCATATATTGCCGACATATTCCGTTTACACTTTTCAAGTCTATCACGTAGCAATAAAGTGCAATATTGATAAACCGGATCTGTCGGCGATTGTACTTGTAAAGAATTTCATACTGAATGCTTTCCTATCCACCATACTTTAAAAATTTGCTATATTATTATACAATTAGCCTAAAACTATATGGACATCCATGACCCAGAAACATAGAAAACTATATAATACTATATAATAATATACCAATGTTGCTAACGTTAGTATTTTTTTGTTTCCAGGTGAAATGAATTATTAATTATGTGTATACTGTACAGTAAAACTAAAAATATATATGAAAATTGTGACTGCGCCTATACAATTTTCATTCGATAACGTTACGCCACGTTGCGCGTTGCTGGGCTGATTTTTAGCATAGGAGCCATAATATAAATATTATTATAATATGTGTATTTAGGTACACGAGTTTAGTATTTCCGCTAATCAAAGCCTTAGCACATTGGCATCTTCCAATCTAGTGCCTGTAACAGTTTAATTAGAGAGTTAATGCTGCGCTCATAAAAATGTATGGCCGGCGTAAAAAGTAAGGCGCGCGTTAAGTATTTAGTTCCGGTTGTGATTGAACGCGTCCGGGTGGGCGATAACCGTAAATTCCGCACACCCGGCCCACCCGGCTGGGGGGCGCAGGGCCGGACTGAACCGGGCATAACTAGGTGGGCGAACAACCTAACGATCAAATATTTAGCTAAAATTTAAAGCGCTTTATAAAACCAAGGTATCGGTTAAAAATAACAAACTTAACCCGGTCAAGTTGAATTTGAAGCGACGTTAATTGACTTCACTATTAATTATACACCTCATTCATAAAAATCAGAACAATAGATTAGTTGCTACAGTGCAATGGAACAAACATACATACATATACTGTCAACATCGTTATCCTACTTTCTGACTTAAGCGTGCTCGTAAGTCGGGTAAAAAAAAGATACAAGAAACGTAGTGACTCATAATACAACCTGTGAAATTTATTTGGAAAGTGTAGACTAATGATATGTTATTGAATGTACTGTAGGTTCTTGGTGGAAATTCATGTTATATAGTAAAACACATACTACTTGCACTTTTTTCCACTTTGAGTCGACATAGTGACTAGACTAGATTATGTCGAAACCGGTCGTGTATTATAACTAATAATTAATGTAAAATAACTAATAAAGTTGTGTTTTCTACACTAATATTATAACGAGGAAAGATTTGTATTTTGTATGTAACGTATAAACTCAAAAAGTACTGGACACATTTTAATAATTCTTTTTCATTAGAAAGCTACATTATCACTGAGTAACATAGGATATATAAAAATCAATTGCTGTTCGTTAGTCTCGCTAAAATTCGAGATCAGCTAAACTGATTCGGCTATTTTGGGTCTTGAAATATTTGTGGAAGTCCCGGGAAGGTTTAATTTTCTGCTTTTTAGGTTAGGTAGGTTTAAATGCTCAACGAAGTGAGCACGGGTCAGCTAGTACTATAATCCCTGTGTTCCAGTACCTGATAGTTAACGAAAATAACGTTGTTTTCGTTTAGATTTCCGTTTCTTTAGCACTGTTTAGGATCGTTTTGAACTGTTTTCACAGGCACTGACAGCTGTCAATGTCAGCGTTATGAATGATCTGAACGTTTAGAGCGTCTACTGGAACAGGGCCAATATAATAATATTACGTACGGTTATACTACAGCTACTACTTCATTTGCGATATAACAATTGATTTCCACAAACCCCAACGAAAGCTGGAGACAGAATAAATCAATACAACGCCAGATTGCCTCGAAAATCATTACCGCCCATTATCGGGCAATAAACGCGAGATTCGCGATAAAACAGACATTAATATAATTAGATGAAATCCGGCCCTGGCTGGCTCATCTGCACAGCATCACACGGGATTTTTATGGGGACGTACTTTACGCTGCTGAATTAAATATACGGCCCCCAACTCCGGTGCTGCCGGTAAGATTTCGTGAAATATGTTATTCGCTAGCTCTATTCGAAGAGGGTACAATCTCCATCCAGCGGGGTCACTAATGCACGGTTTTGTACGGGGTGTTGTGAAAATATCATTACTATGGACAATTCCTTATTTTTTATTATCCGTCTGGCCCGTGATAAGTTCTCGAAGAAGTTGTTTTTTTATTTAGGAGTTTTAAATTGTGCATTTATAAAATAATGAAATGTGTTGTGTCTGTCAGTCTGTCTGTAGCATCGTAGCCACTAATTTATCCTACAATATTTTACTTTGACTTACGAGTTAGAGTCAAAAATATAAAATAAACTACGTTTAAAAAAACCTACTTCATCAACTAAAAGGTAACGTTTAAAATATTTTGTCCTTCTATACCATACATTATTTAATCTTGTCATTCGATAACGTTACATACCTGTTTAATGTTCCTGCTAGGTTAGCAAGATTATAATTTTTCGTCTTTTTTACCCAACTTCAAAAAAATATTCTCACTACAATATTGTTTATGTTTGTACCTCAGAACTTTCTACTGGATGAACATATTTTGATGATTCTTCCTTCATTTGAAGCTGATGTATCCCGGTTTATGCTTACTGCCTACTGTAAACAGTTGTCCTTTAATGTTATTAATGCGTGATAATACGTTAGGGTGTGTATGGGTCCCGTAGTTTACTGTTTAAAAAAATATTGTATGAGAAAATGTGTGATGTTGGGGGGTTTCACAGTATACTCTACATAGGAGGCATATACACACCCTAAAGTATTATTACTCATTTATTTTACACCTTGAAGAGAGAGTCAAACTTAGTGTTTCCTTCAAATACGAAAATCCTGAGCGCAAAGCTCGGCGAATCTACATGAATTATACAGCTGTACTCCAAGACGTTTCACTGAACCCTTGAAAACAATTAAGCGCCCCAACCCAGACGCGTAATTTCGCCGTAATTACGCTGTTAAGGGACGGGAAGATTTTACGCACTCGCGTAATATCGTGCAGTCGGTCGATTTGTTTTGTTTATGGACTGTTTGAGCGTTTTACAACGCTTACGCGGTCGGAATCGCGAAGTTTTGGATGTTTACTCCCGCCGGAGGATTATGAAAAAGTTTAATAGCTCGTTTATGTTTTAACAGGAGAAAGAAGTTTAAAAGTAATACGGAAGAGAAGCGCTAACTTGTAATAAGCGGTAACGACTATTGAATAATAAGCAGACGTTTCATTTACGTTTCCGAGTGGTTTAAATAACGCGAGTTTCAATTTACTCAATTCGTTCAATGAGCTTCAGCAAGAATGTTTTCAGTGAAAACAAATCATCTCTTTGTAAAACAATCAGCACCGAGATAATGTAATCAGGTCCAATCTGTATTACGAAAACAAAACACAAAACACGCAAAATTCCCATCACGTTGCAGCGGCGATATACAATCGAGCATCTTCACTAAAAATCTGCTATCTCAAAGATGGAAGACTAACGAGGGCTGCGAACTCTGATTTCCAATTCAAAGGAAAATTGCGATCCATAACGGCTCTCCCCGGCTGGGGTGGGGAATCCCCCCGTTGCTATGCGACGCGGGGAGGAGTCGCTCCAATCAGTGCCCAATGGAACGACGGGTATAAATTGAGCTCGCAGCGTGACACTCGCGGGGGAGAGGGAGAGCGCGGTCCCGCGCGGTGCCTCTCGCTCCCTCTAATAAAGTCGCCGGTCGCCGGGCCCTTGATTGACGGACTCTGCGTCCCTTTTTCGAAATTCAGTACCTAATTGTCGGGTATCGCTGCTGTGATTTGTTCGTACACTCGCCTCTTATTGGTCGTTTCTATTGCCTCTGGCCTCCCAAATAGGTTCCGTAATGAGCTTCCAATTGAGAAAACATAATACATAGTTATTATTATTATGATCGATAGGTACTCATTTTGATAAAAAAAATAAAGGATAAATGAAAAAAAAAATCAAACAATACGCAGTCTCAAAAGAATAGTTCAAGCTCTATAATATCTGGACCTAGGCTTTATCTAGAATAAAGGATATATTAAATTCCTCTCCCGGAATCACGAAACATAAACTGCCAATGACGTTTATTGAGATGCTACACATTTTTGCTCTACTTTGCCATCGATGTCGTATACTAGATATAAAACTGCACAGTTTTACAACATAATATGCAGTATATTATATACTAACATATTATTTCTTATATATGCGGTAAAGATTTGGCACTTTTTTAAGTATTAATATTATGTAATTGTAAACCAATTCTAATGCGACATAGCTAGTAAGAAAACCCTATGGATTTTTACAAAGAAAAATATATTTTACATTAGCGAGTTTTCCAGTTTTGTTTTGTACATTTCACATATTATATTAGCCTTTAGAATGTTCATATTAAATTAGTCATGCAGCTCTAGACAAGGTTTGTGTTGTTTATTGGTAGAGAGAAATGCGTTTAAATAACTTCTCTATCTATAAGAAAAGATAGATCGTTTTATAATTTGACAGCTTTTCACTGTCACTTTGTATGGCGGATCATTTCCAATAGATAGATAGGTTATCGAAACATGCCATTAAACACAATATAGAAAGATATGTTATGTATTACATGTTTAAATTTTCTACTTTATACTACGTTCTAATTCAATTTGTATGTAAATGGAAACAAAAATGTAATTTTACCAAATTCATTTGTATGTTTTTTAAATTAATATGTGCGTATTTCTTTGCGGACATTTAAAAATCGTAGCATTATAGCCTCCTATATTGATATGTGTTTACTTATAGATCACATTGAATCAAAACTTATCCGTGGGATGCCGAAGAAAGCACCTCCCATTAATCATATTTTCCGATGTCGTAAAAGGCGACAGAGGGAATATTAGGTACATCCGGAAATAGGCAGCAGCGTTTCTGCGGACATTATTTCAACACTTCGCTCGCCAACCCGCTTGCCAAGCGTGGCGATGAACCAACTACCCCCATACTTTGGGGAGGCCTATGTCCAGCTGTGGACGTTATAGCTGAAATAAGAACCTTGTGGATCTACGTATAACACATCCGCTCAGGTCGCTGTGTGAATCCGTAATGGCGCAGTCGTGATTACGGGCGTATTAATATGTGCCCGCATATTTATAGAACCCTACATAATGACGTCATAACTTATGAGTGAATTTTCCCCGCCTTCCTCTATAAATGGACTATTAAACCGAAAAATATTTTTTCAAATCGGACCAGTAGTTCCCGAGATTAGCGCGTTTAAACAAACAAACAAACTAACTCTTCCGCTTTATAATATTAGTATAGATGACGGCACGCCGGTGCTGCCAATACGAATGTCTTCTCATATACACATAATTAATGTATTATTATTTGTCCACAGGCGAGAAGCCCCACAAGTGCCAGGTCTGCGGCAAAGCCTTCAGCCAGAGCTCGAACCTGATCACGCACTCACGCAAGCACACAGGCTTCAAGCCGTTCGCGTGTGACCTCTGCGGGCGCGCCTTCCAGCGCAAGGTCGACCTCCGCCGGCACAGGGAGACCCAGCACGCTGACCTCCGCACGCCCATGCATGATGTACATATGCACGCGCCGGACATGCATGCGGACAGAATAGGTAATACTTCTTTATTGTTGTAAAAAATCAGGCTGATCACCTGATTGTCCGACAAGAAAGATGATCCATGCGTCAGGTCGGACCTGCGCCTGATCTCCCGCCAGTCGTGTCGGTTATTCGTCCCACCGTGCTACGAGAGTGAAAGGAAGAGTGAATAAAAAGTTGTGCTTCTGTGTATTGCGCACACACTTGGGCACTATAAAATAACTCCTGCGTAGAGCTGGCCTGTATTCAATGAAACCAGCCACCGTCACTCTGTGTGGGAGGCATTATTTATTGTTGATGATTTCCCTCGAAATTTCTAGTTTCTGAACTCTGTTTCCAGCCATTGTCGTTGTCTAAAAACATGATTAGACAAAAAAATCGGTCACTAGCCCTCAATATTTATAAGTGTATTTTGTATGTAGAATGTGCTGAATTGTATAATAATTTACAGACATGCGTCCTCCCCACCCCGATCTGCGGCAACCCGACTACAGGATGAGCTCCGGTGTGGCCCCACTACAGCCGCTACCTTCCTGAACCTCGAGCGCCTTCGCGCACTGGCGCTGAGGCAAACTCAACCTTATGTCTATACAATAGATACTATACCAAATGCTACACCAAAGATGGTTTTGTTATGTTGTGTGATATTGATGTTATCAGATTGCGAGATTTTTTGGAGAATTATACTTTGTAGGAACACTAAGAAATATTTTTCACTGTATTAAACACATATAGGGTGTCCCCACTTTTTGTAGGACCGAAAATCGGTTAGATTTTTTCGTATTATTTCCGACCGACTTTCCGTATTTGTAATGTACCTACTTGTTCGTTGCACTATTGCAAATAGTAAGTTCCATTTGTCACCCACAAAAAGTCGGTCTCCGATTGTCACCCATGGGTGAGCACCCTTAGACCGATGCTAGTTCAGAGTGTGTACAGGTAAAACATTGAGTTTTGAAACATTCGCTTTGTAGTATAAGAGCCATGTTACCAGTATAGCGAATTAGAAAATATTTGTGTATAAGTGAGTTTTGATCTCGTTGTTACATAATACTGTTAATAACACTACGTTATTTAATACATCTCACAAAATTAATATGTGTGTATATTTCAATTATTACTCAAATGTATTATTTTAAATGTTTGTACGTGCACAATAGCTTTCAATGCATAATGTTAAGACAAAATATGATATAAAATATTGACTGTTTAATTATCACACCTACGAATATATGTCGAAATTTTTGAGAGCTTATTTATAATTTTGAAATTTTATGAATGTAAAGATTTTTATAGTTAATCAGCACCTAAAATAAAGCCAATTTAATGGCTAAACATATCATTCCATGCTTCTATAAACTTTCCATTTGCACTGAAATTCCATAGCATTCCGTACCTCGTTACTTAAGATACATTAATGTTGTATGTATGTGAAATTATGCAAGTACATTTTAAATCACACTATAATTATGTAAACTGTATGCTTTCGCCCGAGACGAATTTCTTCTAGAAAGTGAAAAAAAAAGTACATAATGCGAGTATTTTTTATTCTTTATTTTTCTGCCGTTAGTACGAGTATTTTGTATGTAGAATGTGCTGAATTGTATATATGCGTCTGCATTCACACAAAGCGACATCTGGTGAAGAAAGTGGTATCGAAAACTGTCGATAAGAATATTCGATTCTTTTTCTGTCACCAGGCGGCGCTTGTTAGCCCTATGGTTCTTGATGTGTCAAACATCTGTCAGAGCCGCGCTTTGCTGATGCGCGTTTTTGGATAAAGAAAAAGCGCGCGTTTGAGTATGTACAGAGTACACTGTCTGTACACAACTCCTGGTTCTCAAAACGCGCGTTGACAAAGCGCGCGCTTGAGTACGTGGTTCTCAAACGCGCGTTTGAAAGCGCCTAATATGTACCCGCTCTCAGATGTCAAGAATTAAGTTTAAATTAAGGAACCATTTATATTTAAAATCCTAAGCATTGCCTCGGGCGAACGTTTAACTGCTTAAAATCACATAGTGTTTTAGAATATATCACGCCAAAGAACAAAACAGCTTTCAAACCCAGAACATGTGAAATCCAATATGCCAAAGCAACGTATAAGTACGTAAATAGGTTACTGTAAATACTCTCCGTAATGTAAAACGTATACGATCTCTTTATCAAACCGTAAGGCTTTTGTAGCATAATTTACTGTAAGTAAAACTACTTAGAAATTTTAGATAAAACATACATTTTTCAACAAAACGTTATCATAGGAGTTTGAAGCATAATATTAAATGTTTTTAATCCAAAGTTATATTAGAATTAATTACCAATGTACCAAAGAAAAACCTATTTGTATTATCATTCCATATTTTTAATTATTTGTAACTGAATATTTCGCACAAATGTATCTTTACTTTTAGATCCTCCGATTATTTAGTACAATGTTAAATATATTTGTAAATAATGTAATATATAGTTTGTAATTATAAAGTAAAAGACAAACGTGCAATCGTCGTATCGTATATCTTGTAAGTAATCACTTAAATATACATATACATAAAATATAGCGTTGTTTTCCTTTGAACCCTGAAACCTGAATTTATATTACGATACGTAATCTTGAGGAAGGTTGTAGGAAAAGTAAAAATAATAAAAAAAGTTTTTATTTAAAATAAAACATAAAGTTTGTATTTTGAGGGTATATTTTTTAAATTAAATAAGAATTTCTAATAAAACAGAGTTTATATTTTGAAGGTTACTAAATTTTAAAAAATAAATTACAATTCCCAGTTACCAGTTATAAAATATTTTGTAAATTATTTCTCTCTCAGTAGAATACAGGCTCAATACACTTAGTTTCGATTAATTGCGATTTTACGGTAAAAAAAGTGTCGTTTTCTTTCTTCATCGCGAATCTTCATGAAAAATGGTCATTTAAAATAATATCCTAGCGATCTTTAGCTTTTGCACTATGTTCTTCTATAGACTATAGATTCTAGGCAGTTTTCACATGACACCGCAGCGGCAGCCGCGTTGCCGCATTAATTCCTGCACGAACCTTTACGCATGGCGCCACTCGCCGCACAGACTGGCTTTCGCCGTCATGTGAAAAGTACCTTAAAGTACATTAAAATTTAAAACATATTATTATGACGAAGTGTTAAATTGCAAAAAGTAATTGTATATTACAGGCTATAAATCAGCAAGTATATAAAATATCATGTAGGTATACGAGTACTTTTACATATTTTGTAGTAGGCAATTTTAAAATCGAGTAACGAATTGTTTGACATAATACCTAAGGCTCAACTCACACAAGCGATTTGTCCGCGTGCTCGCCGCGATATCGCATTGCCGAGTAATCACTTATGAATTTCGCTAGTACGAATTTGCTTTAATAAGTAAAGAAATTGGAACGTCAGAGGTTACAACGATTAGTAGCGAAACTAGAGTTTATTAAGACTCTTTATCATTGCATACAGATTTAACAACTAGTAGAAGGGAGAATCACTATTCCACATATCGTCATGTCTGTCCGTCCGTATATCATAGCAACTTTTTTCAGAAACTATAAGAACTATACTGTCGAAACTTGGTAAGTAGACGTATTTGGTAACCCGCATTAAGATTTTCACACAAAAATAGAAAAATAGCAATAAATTTTAAAATCGTGAGCGAGTCCGACTCGCGCTTGGCTGCATTTTACTTAACGTACCTTAACTTTATTCTGTTGGTATAACCCAGCTGGTCATAACCAAGTTTGAACATTAATACATCAGAGATCTCTATTTCATAGAAACCAATGGTGGTAAGGAAATCCTATAACTTATTCGTATCGCCTTCACTTACACTTTACTCTTTCAGGACGCCCATCTTAATGCCTACATATCCAGTTAGAGCTCTTAAAGATACCTTTACTGATAGAGCACGTTTTCTTCGTCTCAGGATCGGGGACTTCACCGTTTGGAGTCGGTCGCAGGTCGACTTCTACAATAGCTTGTCCTACACAACTGCCTCTTCTAGTTTCCCCGCGTTCTATCGCAGGTTTGTCCCTCAAAAACATTTCCACCGTCTGGTTATTTACTGGACAATTTCAAAAGACTCGACATTTAAACTGGACACGACCAATCATCATCCACATGTAGAGAAGCTTCTGGCCCTGGTCATGTTGCCCCGCCCAAGGCCTTCATCACGGCCCGGCGCGCGAATATGAAGACGAGGGTATTGAGAAAGACAAAACGTGCTTTGGTACTCCATCGTCATTTTTTTTTTTCATAAAAGCAAAAGAATAAAACACTTTTGCATTTCCCAAAAAAGTAACCTCATTTCGTGTAAACGGATCCGGCAATATCGATAATAAGCCGGTTATTATGTAAATGAGCGTCAGCTTAATTCCTCCATTATCGGCGAGGCGTCGCGGTGCGGCGGAGTAACGCGATTTACCGTCTCCAGTTACCGGGGAGAGTGCCCCGGCGCAGGGATTAGCAAATTGTTGCGGACATGTTTATTTTTATCAAGGAAAATCGTTATTTTGTACACGGGTAACATTATGGGAATAGTCACTATTATTTTATCTGTGACGTCCACTATTGGTATATGTTACTTAATGTATTGTAGGTTCTTGGAAATTCATTTTATATAGTAAAACACAAACTACTTGCACTTTTTTCCCACTTTATTAGTTAATTTATAGTACGTCCGAGATAAATTTAACAAAAATGTAAACAAACCCGTCTATGACACAACCAAAGACTAGTCAGTAATGCCAATTGGTCAATACTAATGATTTTTGTTTCCTATGAATCCATATACTATATTCTACAATCGGCAGTGTCAAAATGGCGTATTTTTTCTCTGTGAAAGATTTTCATTTGATGTTTAAACATATTAACTAATTATTGTTTCATTGTTATAAAATGTATTGGATAATAAAGTGTAATCCTTTAACATATATGTAAAAGTGTTGATAAGTGTGCACAATAAGTGAATAAGGGATGTTTTCGGCTCACTTAAAATACATGACCGGTTTCGACATAGTCATCATAAGGTGTAGTGTGTAACTAATGTAAAATAACTAATAAAGTGGGAAAAAGTGCAAGTAGTTTGTGTTTTACTATATCCACTATTGAACATAAGTCTTCCCCAAAGTATTTCATGGGGGTAGTAGCCTATAGACGCCACACACGGCAGGCTGATGGACGAGCTCAGTTTTTAGAACGGGTAAGTTGGTTGAGGTGCTATTCTATCTCCGTCACCCCATGGATAAAATGGAAACAAAACACCGATCAAAAGAACACATATCTAGAGCTAGAACAAGAGCATGCTTATTAATCTTTGAGTTGCGAAAACGAAAGTTTTTACATCTAGAGCTAGAACAAATATGTTTTTGTAATATTAACAATTTACACCACACCACATCCGTTTCTTTATTCATACTAACACAGAGCATAACAGCAATATTCGGCAAAAGAACACAAAAAAGTTGCAGTACAAAATGGCTGATCAGCTTTTAATAACGCTGATTACGGTACAATCAGTTGATTCGCTGTTTGATCGCCGTGTTTGTCCTCGGTGATCGATCGCTCATTAATTTAATGACTCGTCTATTACTGGTATATACTTAAGGCCCCTATATAGGGGACATCAGGTAGAACTGACGGCAGTTCGGCCTGGTAGCCTGATTCAAAGCGTAATTCGATTCAGGGGCCTTACTCTCCAAACTGATTCTATTTTGATTCAGATTCGATCGTGCCGCGTACTCCCGTATAAATTAACCTTTTGTTTATTTTGATTCTCAGTCGATTGATATGGTTGAGAGTACAAAAAGTTATGATTTAAAGATCTCCTTTATCCTGGTTAGTTTCAAAGTAATCCACCAAATAAAATACCAAAAAACCGTTGAGATTGAACTGATTTGATTCTCGATTGTTTTGGGAGTAAGCCAGCTAATTACATAACTTTAGATCACAACGACTAATAGACGCCGCGCTAAACGTTGTAGAAAAAACACGTGCTAAGTTTTGTGCTGAGTGCGTCTTTATGTCACTAATCACAGTAAAGAAGTTACAATATGTACGGCATGAAGGACACTCCTGGTGGAATACCTTACGATGCCATACAAAATGAAGGTTACTTTTATACGGCGATTACTGAAAAAAGCATACATTTTGACCTGTAGGAATCCGAGAAAAATCGTTAAAAATATGAATCGTGACTGGTGCGATCTGCCTTATGGCCATAATGCATACAACGATATGGTTTTCCTTCGGTGTAGTACTGAAGGTAGATCGAACCGTTAATGCGGGCCTTTAGCAAGGGACTAAGGACGTAAGAGTTAGCCCTTTATTATAATGTAGAATTATAAGCGAGACGTATATTAACAAATCCGCACTGGGGCCGTATTATGACCTTTCACAATACCAGCCTAGTTCCAGGCAATTCAATAATACGGTCTTAAACTGCCTTGTTCTTTTTTATATTACAACGACATGTTATTCTGAGTGGATCCACCCTAATTTGGTTGTCTGAAAGTGACATTCGGAAGCAAGTCAAGTCACGTGAGCGCTGACTGGCTGTCATTATGTAAAGGTAATACGAAAATTCCAGGCAACCATGTTGTATCGCGTAAACTGGATGGAATTAAGAGCTTGTAATAGGCTCCCTGCAGCAAGTAGGCGTTAATGGGCGCAACTTGACAACTAGTTATTTTTAACATGATATTTAACGAAGGATTAACTTTTAAATTGCTTGGTGAAACACGCTCTTAGTCTACTATTTTTTAAAAAATCAGATTTGATAACAGACAATCTGATAACGTGTAATAGGGGTATAGGGATACTATATATTTACCTACCATTTTACAGGGCATTTGTAATGAAACTCTTTTTCGGAAAGTCAACAAGAAGAAGCTATCAGTTACCAATTTTTTTCTGATTTTCATTGTTCCCAAGACAGATTTAGCTTGTCTCTCGGGCACCCCTGAGATGATATCAAGGAGTTTGTCGTGGTTGGTTACCGCTGTCGATCCTGGCTCACAGGAGTTGCAGTGGTGGGAATGTGAGGTGGGCCAATGCCCGTTTAAAAAAATACCACTGCGCCGGTTTAACCCTAGCCTAGCCGAGAAGAATCGGCGGAAGAGCCATCTTTTATCAAAAACATGAAAAATAATTGTTCTTTTTAAGATGTATATTATATAATATGTGCTACCATATTAGTGCCTGAACATTTTTCTTAATAAAGGTTGTAATGCTCAAAGACTGATCGTGCCCCATTTAACAATAACGGTATCTTTCAAAAATCTACTTTACGAAACAAAGTACATTCGTTAATCATAGAGCTGATGATGCTCAAAGGACTTGCGTAAGACCTTCATAAATAATTCTGCCGGCAGTATATTTGATTACCGCGCGTCCACAAAAAATGTTAGATTTGGAAATAAAACGGACAGTCGGGGAGCGGCCGGTCGGACGGATGAACGCTAAACGCCTGTTAGCACGCAGTACCGGACGCTGTGGGGGCGGTATTGTTTTGTAGGGACGGATTTTGAGAATCATTATTTTAATTGATCAAACATTTTTATTTGTATACTTTTATTTATATCAAATATCAAAAATCAAAGATTAGCGAAAATGTTCATAAAATAAAAGTACACAGCCAAACTATGTGAGATTTCTAGCAGACCAAATGGCAGCTATTCTCCTTCGAATATAAAATAATCACCAAAATCGGATCGTTAATCATATCGTAATTGTAGGAAAAAATTAACTAAATTTCAAATCCGCTCTGTTTAAAGGGCTTTGTTACAGTACTTACAGTCCGCTAACTAGTTGGACAATGAGTGACGCTTTTCAATCAACTTCGGCCTAGTCAATCAGAAACGCGCTAGACATTTACTCAAACAGCTGATTCAATCGGATAAAAAAGCCGGCCGAATTTAGAACCTCCTTTTTATGTTTTTTTTTTATTTATTTATTAAGGTAAAAACAGTTTTTTACAAAATTTAAAACTAAGATTAAGTTACAACATAACCTACTTTACCATTAATTGCTACATGTAATTAAGTACTTTGAAAAACATCGTCAAGTAACAGTCTCCATCAGAAACAATATAATATGACTATACACTTAAATTGATACCTAACTTAAAGTCAAATATAGATTTATAAATTAAAGCAATTCTAGCACTTGTTTCTTATATTTGGGTAGCTTTGTAAGGAATATGTCAACATCGTTAAATTTTTTATTGTAATGTGAGCAAGAGCGCCTGAGAAACGTATTTTTTGCGTAATTAGTGTGGCAGAATGGAATATGGAAGGTGTCCTTGGAACGTGAGGAGGTAGAACGGGGAACCTTAAGATTTAGCATTTGCAATAAGTCGGGGCAGTTGATTTCATTCCTAACTATTTTGTATAGAAAAGTAGCGTCCAGGTAGTCACGTCTGGAATACAGAGAGAGCATACGATACCGTTTAGTGCTTTCGGTGTACTCTGTGTATCTGTGTCCAGAATGATAGTCTAGGTATTTTATGAACTTCTTCTGTACCTTTTCTAACCTCTGAACGTGAACAGCATATTTGGGACTCCAGACTACACTACCAAATTCGAGGATGCTACGCACGTAAGAAGTGTATAGCGTCTTCAAAGTGTCACCCCTACGGAAAGGCTTACTGAGGCGCATAATAAGGCCTAGAGTTTTAAGAGCTTTCGTCACAATCTTATCTATGTGTAGATTAAAATTAAGCTTAGAATCCAAATAGACGCCGAGGTCTCGCACCTCCGTAACTCTCTTAATTGAATTTCCCAAAACTTGGTAACTATGAGACACCGGATTATGCTTCCTTGTGAAAGTTATATAGCAACATTTATCGGTGTTTAGATATAGTTGGTTATTTGCACAGTATGATTCAAATAACTTTAAATCTTCCTGTAAATGTTCGCAATCATCCAAGGAATCGATTATTTTGTAAATTTTAGTATCGTCTGCGTATAGTAAATGTTGGGAATTTCTGAAACAAGTCCTTAAATCGTATAGGTACAAATTGAACAGGAACGGACCGAGATGCGAACCCTGGGGAATGCCAGACGTTATGCTAACAAAGTCGGAAATACAACCCAGTAATGCAACTGCCTGGCTGCGATTACCGATATAGGAACATATCCATCTCCATAGATCGCCGTGTATACCGATTCTGGCAAGCTTCTTTAAGAGGATAGAATGGTTTATTATATTGGTTAAAACTGTAGCACAATGAATGTGAACGATAGTAGGGCACGTATAAAAAATTAGGTTCCACCGAGATTTGAACTCGGATCGCTGGATTCAGAGTCCAGAGTGCTAACCATTACACCATGGAACCGATGTACAGATATATGAAAGTGAAAGTCGTTCCTGTCTCGTTGCGCTTAGGTACTTATTCGATTACAATTTAATTTGGTGTATAATTATTTAAAAAACAGGCCGAATTGAGAACCTCCTATTTTGGAAGTCGGTTAAATAGCTCCTCATCTTCCTTCAAATAAACTTTGAAAAATCTCAATCTCACAATCCTTATATTAGTGTACCGCAAGTTTTTGTATAAAGTTTGTATGTGTGGATCTTGCATCTTAGACCAAATAAAAAAGTGAAGATAAAGTTTTATCATACTAAAACACCTCGTATTCCACCTTATAAATATTATAACAAAATATAACATTTATATTTAAAAGACTTTGTAAAATTAAATTAATTAAGCATATTGTTCAGAGTAATATGTAATCGGTAAAAAATAATGATTACCGAATTTGTTGAGCCGGTTTTAAAGGTTACAACATGTGACGTGTGAATAAATAAATAATGTAAATTCTAAATTAACAATTACATACTACATATTAAGTGTTATCTTTAGTATTTTTAGTATATGAAATATCGGTAAAATATCCTAATAATATTTGAAATTATACCTTCCTATGGGACCGCTTTGTTACGTAACGCGTTACAGCGCCGGACTATCTTGCTTCCCTTTCCCTCAGGTACAGGGTCCTCTCACTCTAACTGACATGGCTAGCCGTAAGAATTGATGTCAGGCGTCCCACTCCCGAGAAGCACTTTTTTTTATTAAGCCCTAAAGCAAAAAGGGTGTGATAAGTTTTACATTTCTGTGGCATCACAACTCCCCGATGAAGCGATTTCAATATAGTTTATTTTGTATAAAAGTTTATTATGTACAGGTGTGTTTTTTGAAAATCGGTTGAGCCGTTTATATAGGTGGGGTGAAAATGAGGAAGACTAATCGTACGTCTACAATTACACTCGAGAAGACAAGAATTGATGAAGTTTATATGTCCCAAAAAGTTACTCAGAAAATTAAGTTTAATCTGTCACTTAAACATTTTAGGTTATGTAGTATCAAGTATGTACATTGATTCTAGTTACTGATATTTAGATTAATGTAAGACTTTACGACGTATTTCAAAATGTTTAAGTCTCAACTTTTTCCCAAATCATGATTTTGCTTCATATCACATTCATCCATTCATGTCTTCTTATGTTGAAAAAGCTCTGTTTCTTACAAAGTCGGGTATTTTTTTTTACACAAGTTCAAATCCGTCCCGTCCATTTGGAATAGCCCGCGATGTATAATGCAGGCTCCCGTTACGCAATCACTATGTGAATAATATATGCCGGTCCCCGACGACGCACGCCCCGCGAGATTCAAGATTTGCCGATGCGATTTATTATTTATTCAGTATCAACGATTACTGCTGGACACGACATACTAATTGAAATGGAAAAAGATAATCCCACCAAAAACATTTTCATGTAAAAATGTTGCCAAGACAAGTTTACATAGCTTACCTGGAGAAAAAGTTATCCGATCAAAAAATTTTAACTATAATTTTACGAGAATTTTGCGAACGGAGAAGTATGAAATGTATCACATTTAAAGTTTATGAGAAGAAAGGTATGTAGAAAGATGTTATTTTAAGTAATGTGTACAAACATACATTTAAAAAAAACATACACTACCTCAGAATATTACTGAGGGATCAAAGACCGAAAATAAAGGATTTTTCAAAATGAGACCATTTAGAATAAAATTGTTAAATATAACGCTAAAACTCTAAAATTGTATATTGACAATCAGAAGCCCATATAACTTATGATTGTAGCTGTTGCAGAATTTCATAATAAAAAAGCTTTAAAAATACCGAAATTTTTAGTATTCTGAGAACCGGGTTTTCGGGATTTTTCCCGAGTTTTTCAGTTTTCTACAAACGTGAGTTTGAAGTAAAGTTACTAATACGTTGTTATCAATTGTATGTGCTAATCCCAGTATTACATTGTAAATCACGACCGCCGCTGTCCCTCGTGAAAGGCGCTTTACTGTTGTGACGAGTTTTTTTGAGACAACACATGTGCGGTTCCATGGTGTAATGGTTAGCACTCTGGACTCTGAATCCAGCGATCCGAGTTCAAATCTCGGTGGAACCTTCACTTTTTGTTTAGGAAACGAAAAGATCAATTAAATAAAAATAGTTTTATCTTGGATATTTTACTGTGAAAGTGAAACGATCACTGAAACCCAAATTAAAGTTATAAATATTTCTTCACTGTCGCTGATTAGCGGAATAAAAAGAACATATATAATGTGACTTGAGCGCCTCATAAAAATAATATAACTGTAGTGCTCGGCCATTAGGGTACCTAATTCTTCCTATTCAAGGATACTTTTACTAGTCAGTTATAAAAACTGTCGCCTCGCACTCTTTTTCCAATCCTTTCGCTGAATTGGTAGTTTTTCCTGAGCAAAACTATAGAGATGTGTTTTGTCTACACAATAGTAGACTGCCAGATTATATGTTACATTTGTCTATTTAAGATGTCCTCTTATGAGTGCTGAAGGTACATGTTTCCGGTTATTAAAAACTAGCTATGCCCGCGACTTTGTTCGCGTGGTTTTTGAGTGACTTATACCATTTATGCAGCGCACGCACCAAAAATGTGAATAATTTTCCCCGTTTTTTGCAACATTCCTCACTGACGCTTCGCACCTATTGGTCGCAGAGTAATAATATATTATAGCATAATAAAATGAGGCCTTTCCTTTATATATGAACTATCCAACAAAAAAAAAATCAAATCAGACCAGTAGTTTCTGAGATTAACCCGTTTAAACAAACAAACTCTTTCGCCTTATAATATTAGTATAGAAAGGATATTTTAGTTTTTGACTGGATATATTTTGCTGATTCAAATTTAATTAACACCTGAATTTGAACCCATATAGCACTAATACAATAATATATCTACTCCCACACCGATTCCGGGCCAGCTAAGCATGAGTTTTTAATTTGCCAAAGTGTGTGTGCAATACACAAACACTCCCTTCCTTTACTCTCGTAGCCCAGTGGGTCCCGGTGGCGAGAGATTCAGGACACTTTACATGCCCATTCGACGCCTCATCTTGTCGGACAATCAGGTGATCAGTCTGCACGGATCCAGACTTGTATCATAGCACCACATCATGGCATGTTAGCATGAGATACCCAAGTCCCACGAACGAAGCTGATGATGATCATTGAATACAGTGAAGACAGTGAATTTTAATGATGAAATTGACGATTGGAGCACTATTCCACTTCTATTGAAGACGAGTTATATTACAACGACCTTGGCACTGCTCTACATCACAGGTGAAAGTACGCATCTTCCTGACCTCGTGGGTGACCTTAGAGGTCACTAACTCAATAGAGACAAGTCAGTTCGCGTGATCACTCATCAGGTTCCATGGTGTAATGGTTAGCACTCTGGACTTTGAATCCAGCGATCCGAGTTCAAATCTCGGTGGAACCTTCACTTTTATACAACCAGTCCGTTTGGAACCAATGTGATAATAATGTAAACATTTTACTTTTGACTAAAATTAATGAAGTGTTGTTTTCTTTATAGCGTAGTGAATAATTAACATTTAAAGTTAGCATTAAAGCAGTCTATACTGATCTTTGTTTACATTTATGTCACATTTAATATAAACGCAACATACATAATATGAGCACGTATCTTTCGCAGTATTTCCGTTATAATATAATCGATAACGTTGAAAACTTCAAAATGGATGCCCTGGGACTTTTTACTCGACTGCACCAAAAGGAGAGTTATGTTTTTTTCGATAATATGTATGTTTGTATAATTGTTTGATTTATCAACGCTTTTCGGCGTTCAGACTATGGAGCATATAGCCTGAACGCCGAAAAGCCGATTTTTGCTTGAGAGGTGTCGTTAGATTCGTGTTTATTGTGAAATTGGGTATAGAGGATGATTCATGGTTCATACTTCATATAACATGCCGAATATAATAAATAATAGCTTCACTCACCGATTTCGGTGTCGGTAGCCGATTTCATTACTGCTACGCAGGAGTTATTTTATAGTGCCCAAGTGTGTGCGCAATACACAGAAGCACTCTCCTTTTATTCTTCCTTTTACTCTCATAATCCAGTGGGACGGTAAACCGACACGACTGGCTAGAGAACAGGCGCAGGTCCGACTTTTTACATGCCCATCCGACGCATGGATTATCTTTCTTGTCAGACAATCAGGTGATCAGCCTGCATTGTCCTAACCAAACTTGAAAACAACATTTTTGTTGTTCCAACACGGGAATCGAACCCACGACCTCCGGGTCGAGAGCGAAGCTCTGAACCAGTAGACCACGGAGGCGATATAATGTGAAGAGAAGGACGTGTAGAGAATTTTTTGTTTTGGTACCTCATATAAATTACTTACCATAACGCGAAAAATCACGGTTAATGATCTCCATAAAAGTCAAAAAACAATAAGTTTTAATCCTGGTCTGGTCTTAGGTCAACGAACAGTGCGTTCGTGTCTAGATAGACTAGGAGCCTGCGAGCCCCATCATAGTAAGATTCACTACTTGTGGTCATTAAAGACCTATGTTTTTTTAGTTATATTAAATAATTGATATGAGGTGCCAAAACAAAAAATGCTCTACGCTTCATTCTCTTCACACTATGTTCGGCTTAATATATGTACCATAAACCAACCTTTATACCCAATGTCACTCTTACAGTAAACACGAATCTATCGTCACCTCTTAAGCTAAAATCCAAAAGCCGTTCAGGTTGTAGCGCGTACTTAACAATACAAACATACTCTCCAAAAAAAACATAACTCTCCTTTTGGTGCAGTGGACTAAAAGGCCGCAGAGCATGAATTTTGTAGTTTTCAATGTTATCTGAAAATACTGCGAAAGATACGTGGATCACCCTATATAAAACTTACTTCGGGTTTATGTTATTTTCAAATTACCGTATTTATTACTTCGGTGACTTCTGTAGGTACGGTGGCTGTGCCTTTAATACTGAAGGTAGAGTTTCCATATTAGATTTCCTTAACAGGTAACAATTTATTTATACTCCCATAATCCAACCGATGTCGATATCATTACGGATATCACTTTTCGATATCCCCCCCCCCCCCCCCACAATGGGCATCCTATCGAATTTATTCAAATTGGTCCGTGTCTCTTCTGTCGCACCTGCTTTTGTCTGCACCAAAAGAAAAACAACCGTACATAACGGCGATAGAGTCCAAAATGTAGAGGCAGTACTGAATATGCCAATATGTATATGATTGGGAATGCAAATTCTTATTTCAGTCAACAGTTCCCTTTGCCGAAGGTTTTCAGAGTCGAAACATCGACATATTTTTTAAGTAATAAAGAACATGTCAGGACATGTCTATATATTCTGCGCCTCCAATTATACGTTGAATACTTCAAAAAGCACAGTCCGATTTTATTAATAATAATTTTCCTAAACCTGTTACCATGGAGAAAACTAGTTTATGACTCTCATGGTTTAAAAATGTCAGGGCAACTTCTACTCTGTTTTGGAGGTCAATTACTCGAAAATGCTTAACATTATAAAAAGACTTAACTATACAGGGTGTAAAAAGACCGGTCACGATAACTTTGGGATATGATTATAGGACCTTGACTGATTCTAGAAATGTCCTTTTTTTTTAACTTTTTTTTTCAAAAAAAAAAATTTTTTTCTTTAATTTATTATTTTTTGTCGCAATTCTAAACTGTTTGGAACAACATTTTGCATTAAATTCCTAATTTTTATAATTTTTGCTTTAAAACGTAATGAACGCGATGCGCGGTCTATTGACCTCCACAGCTGACTGAGCGCGCCGTCCGACTCAGAGTACCTATCGACTTCTTACCGATTTTGTAATATTGTACCTACAATCTACATGCGAATACTAATAAGCCTTGTACCAAATGTATTTGTATTAAGTGTTAGTTATTTAACTCTAAGTTATAAACTAACTCTGGGTTAAAACCTGGTACAACTGGACCTTACACTTAGTGTAGTCACCATAGCGGACGGATCAATTGTTTTGAACTTGGACTCGAACTCCTAGATCGCCTGCATCGTATTGCTTGAATTTGTTATCATGACAAACTAAAACTTCCTTTATACCAAAACCCGTGTACCTACATACTAACTAACTTCTTAATGTCAATCGGCAATCACCGCTTTTTTAATGGAAATTACAGACACGAAGCGAAGATTCCTGAAAGACAATTAAAACGTAACATACGTACCTACACAATTCAAATTAATTAAGAAGGTATGTAAAACTACGCCTATTTACTTACGTGAATGAAGTAGATATTCAGTAGTGAGCACCATCTCAAAATTAATGGCTTACTGAGTCGCGTCTCCCATGTCGCGTCTCATTAAAACTTTTAAAAATGTTCTTGTTGTATTTCGATAATAATAGTTCCTAATAATCTGAGCAGCATACCACAATATGATTACATGGACACATCACACAACACAACATTACGCTGTTAAACAAGACCTTAGACGAATAATTATTAATAGTAAAATAAATACCTAAAAATAATTCAACTCAGGCAACCATTTACCTCGAGATAAAAACTACAACTGAATTCGAAAATAGTTTTTAAAAGATGCCGACGATAAATAATTCTTTAGAAAATATTACCTATTTTCTTTCTTTCGGCAAATTCGTATCAAAGATTGACCGCCCGGCGCGGCGATATCAAACGACGCGACGAGGAATAAACACGTGCCGCCACTGCAGTGTTGACCACAATGAGGGGAAATTCCCCTTTCAAGGGGAAATTAGGGTCCAGAGGGGAAGAAAAGGGGGAAAGACTATAAAATAGAGAAATTGCGGGAAATCATAGATTAAACTTGGCTCTACCGTGGACTAGCGTGTTACCGTATGATATTCATTTACCTATTATGATGTTTATAGAATAAAAAGTACAGCGCCAAACTATGTAAAAAAATTATGGGTCCAAATGACAGCTATTCTGCAGCGAATAAATAAAGAATCACGCAAATCGGATCATTAACCTAGAGTAATCGGTGTACATACATGAAAAACAGACCAAATTGAGAACCTACTCTTTTTTTGAAAGTCGGTTAAAAAACGATAAAGACTTTTTTAATTACTACTTTAGTGAGTACACTAGTGCCAAAACTTAAAAATAATTTTTGAGTGTAAAAAAGTCCTGAGAAGGGGAAATCTAACTTGAGGCGTGGGGAAACTTAATCATTAGAGTGGAAACACTGACCGCCACTCGCCGCCGGCGCCGGCCGTTGCAGGGGCCTCCGGGGCTGCGGCGAGCAGCGAGCTACCTACGATAATAGTGAAGTGACATGTGAAAATTAACTTCAATGTAGTCGATATTTTTTAATAATTAATAAGTAACTTACTGTTTTATATCGATTCAGATAAGTTTCTATGAATTTCATACAGATACCAATAATTGAAAATAGATTTAGAAAGTTTGTAAGATTAAGAATTAAAGATGTTCTCAATTCTCATGATATTATTTAATAATATTTAATTGTGTTACTTAACTTTTTAATGATTCAAACACTTAAATGCTTATGAAAAAAATAGGTAATAATTTATCGATATCAGCACAAAATAGAAATATCGATACTTATAACTATCGATACTTTTAGTGCATTGGGTGCATGTCTTTAGTATTTGCGTAAAATATTTTTTTCGTAAACAGTCGCAGTTGGCACATGTGACGAGACAGTAATCCCATTCCCGTGTGGTTGAATTATTATTTATCCGCGATCATTTTATACCTAATCATCGTTTTAAATGTTTTAATTTTTGTGTTACGGTTTCGTTTCTTTTAGGTGTTTCTTTTGTGATTACTAATTAGTATTATTGATTTTTCACTGTTTTATTGTGTTTGTGCGTGACTTTAATTTTTAAATACCTTCGTCATACATTTAAGTACCTAACTACCGCGTAAGAAGATAGTAGGTATAATCCAGAGGCATTAAGGATTTAAAGCACAACAACATTAGTCAGGTACGTATTTATTCTGTAACTGATTGATGTTTGATCGGTGTATTTTGAATTGTCGTTTCGCTGTTTGATTTAATTGTGTATTTTTTTTATTAAATAATATTGCGAATGTCGTATAAACTTGTTCTTAGTCGTTATAGTCGCCTCCGCTTTCCAAAGCTTAAGCTTTAGCTAAAATGTATTTGTATTAAGTGTGTGTAACGACCCGAGTCGTCGAGTGTTGTTCCAACGCGAGGTTCGATTCCCGCGTGAATGGATGCCTTTACATGTAAAATGTCGCACCTGCGCCTTGTTCTCGCGTTGGTCAATCGAGTTGAGTAAACCTCCCACTGGGTTATGGAAGTAAAAGGATAGTGTCCTTGAGAATCGCGGTATTATACTAATAATACCGTTACCGTAACCACTAGACGATGGAGGCGTTAAAGTATTAACGCCTCCATCGTCTAGTGGTTCAGAGCATAGCTCTCGACCCGGAGGTCGTGGATTCGATTCCCGCGTTAGAACAAAAAAAATGTTTCTAAGTTTAGTTAGGACAATGCAGGCTAACCATGTGATTGCCTGATAAGAAAGATAATCCATGCGTACTGGATAGCATGGGCATGTAAAAAATCGGCCCTGCGCCTGTTCTTTTTCCAGTCGTGTCGGTTAACCGTCCCGGGTTATGGGGAGAGTAAAAGGAAGAGAGTGTCCTTGTGTATTGCGCTCACACTTGGGCACTTCTGCGTAGCTGGCCTGGTTTCAACGAAATCGGCTACCGTCATCGAAATCGGTATAAGGAACATGCAATTTTTAGCTTTATTCTAATAAGTTTACGTTTATGTTTATTTGAACACAATCAGCTGTTTTTCTCTATTTGCAATTCGTGCGGGGCGTGGCGCGTCCCTCCCCGCGTTACCACTCGCTATAACTGCCCGTGAGGTTGTGTACGTTTTACACTGCCTATTGTAAAAAAATAAATTTTTTAAACAATGGATTAAAAGCAAATGACTAGTACCAGTGGATATACCTCATGCCTGGTTATAAACCCACGCCAGAATAGTGACTGCTCTTTTTACACCCTGTATAAGACCTTACCTTGATAAAAAATATTTTAACGATTATTACTACGGTATGTTAAAAAACTTGAAATAAGATTGTAATTATTTTATGAGTCCAAAAATAAATTACACAATGTATAAAATATTCGTCTAATTATGGAATTTTTCAATGGAGGTTCGGCGCACGGACAGAGCGAAACTACAAAAGTACCTTGTAAAGGCTTCTCAGTTCTCTATCTTTCGAACGCTTCACACCACGTCAATCTAGCCCCGTGCTACGTGTCCGAAAAACTTGTTCGGGGACCAGACATCGGAAATATAATGGATTCAAACCGGCAACCAAAGCCTTGAGCGTGCTACACCGACGCCATAGCCACGTAGCCAGCGAGGTCGTTTTGTAAAGGATGTATTTTTATCCTAATAAAGTATGTATTCCAACGAATTCTATAGTCTATGATTTATGGTATGCTTAATAAAAAAATTGTCTGATTGCCAGAAAAAATATATTTTCTAATTCTAACTACGCAAGGACACTCTCGTTCTACCATACGAAACCGTGCGGCGCTTTATTGCCGCTCACTACACATTAATCGATCGAACCTTTTACGAAATAATCTCGTCAAAATTTTAGGTCACACGTTAATTGTTACAATTCTTGGACCGAGAATCGAGTACTAATTACGCTCTGTAAATATCTACCTCTGTTTTACGAAAATGCCTAGTGGATTTGGATTTTTTTTTTATTTATCTAAATACAATATACAGCTCATTATCATTTCAGTACGAGTGACAAAGCCTATCTATGCCTCATAATTCTCAACTACATGTATTCTCAATTTACATAAAAAACTCAGTACATAATTGAATGAATCGGCTCATATTAGAATAGATTCTCAATACATACTTTACATAACACACACCTAGCGACATATGGTTTACATCGAAAAAACCGTCACGTCAGTTATAAGATGAAATTCTTCAAGCGAACAACAAAACAAAGATGTTTTTGCGGTCGAAAAAGAAAAATACGGAGGGAACATAACGGCAAGTCGGCGGTGACGCCTGCACGGTTATCTTTGTCGAATTTGCATGAAGATGGCACGAACGGTGAGAGTTAGACGCATCGGAATCAAGTTAGGGGCGGAGTTATTTTAAAACTGTCGCTTAGTTGAGACGCCGAATCCGTTTACAGTTTCGTGAGTTCGCTAAGGATGTAAAAACGAAGTTTTATCGATAAATAACGAAAATACCGCCAGCCATTTTGCTAGTTTCAACATACGTTTGTTGAAACTTGACAGGCATCCCACGTTAACTTAATTTTTCTATTCAAATCACCAATAACATTATTTGGAACCAATTCACTTCATTTAATTACTTTAGCTTGCAGGCAAAGGAGTGGCGGTGGGTGCAGGCCGTTAGCAGCCGATCTCGCTGGACTACTTTGAGGGAGGCTCGTGGCCAGCAGTGCACGTCCAGCTTAAACAACGAAAGCCGAAGTAATCCTTGTAGCAGAGCAAGAGAAGAAGAAAAAAGCTAATACATATGCTTTTTACATTTCTATTCATTTAATGAGTAGAATTACATTTCTACTTCTAAGTCAAAGATGTTAAATCCATGTTATTTGTCGTTAATACATTTCCGTTGATAGAGGTATCTAATCTTAAGAATGTTAATCATTATTAAATTTTAACATGGATTTAAATGATAACTGTAATATTATATTATTTATTTATAACACCCGCACTTATCGTTATAAACTAAAAATAGATAACCGACTTCATTGAATATTATTAAGTGTTAATATGTTATATTTTAATATATAAAGCAATCCATTATTTATGTATATAAAAGTAATACAATATACATTAGTATTATATGAAATGATTTCTTAGATTTTTCTTAGAAATTAAAATAATAATTATTAACTAATGAGACGTATGAGCAGAGTTGAATGCTCTCAACGAATGTTCTATCCTAGTCTTAAAAGTAGTCAGCTAATCCTAGAGTTCCCAGGTAACATAATACTGCTGGGATCCCTAAAATGTTAAGCTAGGCATTACTAAGCAATAATTCTAATACAAGGGTTGCCAGAGCCTAATATGACTGCGTTGCCATAGATTTTATGCATCCAATTGTTGTTTAAATTGACGTCAAATTCTAATTACATATATTTTTTTTTAATTATCGATAGAACGCTTCGCAGCACTAGTTTCCAGGGGCGTCCAAGTTGCGTATTGAGTTACGCGGGTGGGCGGGCGGCGGCGGGTCCTCAGGATCGCTCAGATCTGGCCATTATAATATCCTGTTGCGACGATCTGCCATTTACATAATAACCTTGGATACAGCGGAGTAAATACGGACTATGTATACTTTTGCCTTAAAGTTTGGATTATGTCTAGGTCTTAAGGATAAAAAAATTGTATGTATCGTTATTCTCACATCTAAAGCGATAAAAAAGCAAAAAAAAAAACGCAAACGTCTTAGAGATGAAGAAGAGTTCCTTACTCTCCAAACTGAGTCAATTTTGATTCAGATTCGATCGTGCTGCGGACATCCCAATAAATTGACGTTTATTATTTTGATTCTCAGTCGATTGATATGGTCTGGAGTACAAAAAGTTACGATGTAACGATTTTCTTTATTCTGGTTAATTTAAAAGCAATCCACTATATAAAATACCAAAAACCGTTGAGATCGAACTGATTCGATGCTCGATTGTGTCGGGGGTAAGCCTCCAGACTAACTTACGAAGAAAATCAAAAAGATGAGCAAAATCTAAAATAAGATTTAGGATAAGTTTTGAGCAATTATATAAAATTATGCATTTCTTTCTCGCAAAACGATATTTGTACGCGGGTTGTTGTAATGTAATAATGCCTATGTAGGGTTAACAACGTGACCTAACAATCGGTTGTTAATACTTTAATTCATTATTTTTAATGGTACTCAAATTCAGCTTCACATCATTTGTATACATAATAACATCAATTTAAAAAAAAAACATTCAATAGACTAATCACACAAGGACGAGTGAATGATTAGTTTAGGAATTGTTCGCAGAACTCTTCACTAGTTTATTCGGACTGAGATTAAAGGATTAAAGGGATTTCAGCGTAGCCAAATGACAAACTCTTATAGAGTTGATAATAATCCATTAAAATGTATATATCCTGTAGATAACAAAGAGTCTACATACAATTCAAAAGAACATAGCAAAGGGCGCGGAAGCATATTGGCTGGCATTCTATCACACGCACTAACAGATCTATCAGACACCCCCATCCCCCATCACCCCATTTGAATGTCGCCGGTAATTGATTCGCCGGGGTGTCTTTTGAATTTCAATGGGCACTCGCGGCTGAATCCAATCGGAATAGAGATACTTTAAGACGAATTGAATTGTCTCACAGTTGTTCGCTCCGTTATTGTAGGACAAGGATCAATTTTGCTTTTCGCTATATCCGAATGTTATATTTTAAAGACTTTGGCGTGTTTCACCCAGCAATGTTAATGTTAATCCTTCGTTAAATATCATGTTGTCCCTCTCGTAATCCTATCAATGAATGAGATGGTATGGTATTTTAAAGTTAATCCTTCGTTAAAAATCATGTTGTTCGTCTCGTAATACCTATCAATGAATGAGAAGGCATGGCAGTTTAACAAGCCGTTAACACTAACATGGTGACATCGGAACCGGTTTAACTGACCGACCAAAAGTTAGGTACTAAGTAGAGGTTCACTCTCAAAGACCATTGGTATGGATAAGTGACTGGTGATAGAAAAGGTACAGCACGGAATTGTACATGCCCATCCACAAATGGATCATCTTTCTTATCTGACAATCGGCTTATCAGCCAGCTTGGAAATATAAATATAACGAAAAGATCAAATCTACGACCACCTGGAACCAAGCGATTGTTTTTCTTTAATTTCAGATTACTATTCTTTTATTCTTCTATTGCCAGCAGTAGAACACTCTAGAATTGACGACCTCCGACGATGAAATAGCGCAGTGGTTGAACACATCGCGGGTTTGGATCCCGCCGAAGGAAAAAAGGTTTCTGTGTTCATAAAAAAAATGCTTAATATTTAGCTTTTTCGTTATTCTTGCGACAAACAATAATAATTGAGGAAAGGTAGTATAATCGTATCTCATAGTTACTGTTATATAGTGACAGTTCTTTTACATCCTGAATATTATAATATATTATATTAAAACCCAACTTTTGACGTAATTTAAAATCTGTCAATTTAAAATTTATCGCTGATATAAAATAGGCAAATGCGTACAGGGTTATATGCGGTCGTAAATACGACAAACCCTGGTATATTTACGAGGAACAATTTGATACTAAGTGATACGACGGTAAACTTTATACCAGACGTCAAACCGCCATCAAACATGGCCGAATCCAGTGGCTTAGTAATTATATAATAATAATATCTATAGACGCTTCACACCACGTCAATCTGGCCCTGTGCTAAGTATCCGAAGAACTTGTGTTACAGGTACCGGACAACAGAAATATATATTTAATACTTGTATACTATACACATATTTATGATTTTGATTATATTAATACACATATTTAATACATGACCCAGGAACATTGAAAAACTTTTTGTTCCCTCGGCGGGATTCGAACCCGCAACCTCTTGGTCGAGCACCAACGCGCTGAACCACTGTGTTACGGAGGTCGTCAAAGTATAGGTTTATCATACGTACTTCACTGAAGATTTCAATCTTTGTATCTGCATATTTTCCAGCTCGCAAAGTCATACGGTATTTCTTGAAAATAAATTTATAGTTTAAAAAACACTGGAAAAACACACTTCAAAGTTCGTGGCCTTTTTCATAAGCGCAAACACATGTAGGATACGATATTCCATCATGGGATATCACTGCGTATCCGGCTTCATCATCAGACTTTGAAACTTAATCATGGTTCAAGTTCAGTATAAGACTTTTCAAAGTAATCCAAAAACAGCTAACGATGTTCCATCTTGATGTTCATGTTCTTATTTTCCTGGCCCATCATCAGATCAGTTTAACAGTACCCTGTTATTCTATTATTGCATATTGTGCCAATTACGCTAAAAATAACTTTAAATGTTAACTAAATTTAAACTAGAAAGTTACCTTAGATTTCATTACATATTTACATACTATGCTAATGCGCATAAAAGAGCAATGGGAAAATTATTAAAAAAACTTGCCGCCATATAAAAGCCTTGTAATTAACACAACTTCGTTTCGATTCAATGTGAACTAAACTTAAACAAAACTAAACAAAGCGGATATTTTACTTCCAATTTAAATGTAATTTATTCACCGTGCATAAAACAATCACGCATAATGTTGTTTACTTTATTTTAATAATAATCCCCAAAAGGGGAAAACAAATTTTAGTTAAAAAACCAGAATTTGTGTACATTAATAACACATTGAATCGATACAGTCCAACGACTCCAACTATAATGATATCGTAGGCATCCGTAGGCGCTGCGTAGATGCCTACGCCGGCGCCGCGACGTAATATTGAAGTAAAATGTAGAGTTACAACAGTTTAGAGTTATTTTACCTCTAATACGACCTTTATTACAATTACATAAGGGATATTTAATTCTAATAAATCTTTATTAGAATTTAATAGAAGCTAAGATATAATAACTATAGTTGGGGCAAAATAGCAATACGCGACACAATGCCATTCCGATAAATGCTATTCATTAATTATTAAATGTAGCTTTGACCCAAAACGAATATATAATATATTGTAAGGTGCTATGAATACTAATAAACAATTTCACCAATAACAATATTTGACGACCTTCGTAGCGTAGTGGTTGAGCGCGTTGGTGCTCACAAGAGGTCGCGGGTTCGAATCCCGCCGAAGGAACAAACGTTTTCAATGTTTCTGGGTCATGGATGTGTATTAAATTTGTGTATAATATAATAAAAATCTTAAATATGAGCATGGCATAAAAGCATTAAATATATTTCCGTTGTCTGGTACCTGTAACACAAGTTCTTCGGACACTTTGGGCAGGGCCAGATTGACGTGGTGTGAAGCGTCCATAGATATTATTATTATTTATTATTAATATTAATTAATAAGTAAATCTTCGGAGGAAAATAAATATGTGTGTTTTATTTTGATGACACGACCACACAACCTGACCAACAAAGAAAGGCCTCCAACCACAAAGGGTTTTAAATATTTGTGTTTGAATACAGATACATGAAGCAAATGGATCGTACGGGCCCTGGAGAATCAAGGAATTATGTAAAGAGGTTTGATGGTCAGACGTGGGGTACTTTTATAGGCATTCATTTTTTATGCGACAACCCCGAGACACAAATCAATCATCTCAAACGCACCTACGCGCCCCCGGTCGAAGTGTTTCCGACACGTTGGTTATTTGAATTTTTTAGCAGCCGCTTTCCTTTTTATAAGTTTTGCGTACGGCCAGTTATATCGCTTTTCTGTCAAGTTAATGGCATAGAAGTGACGGGGTTACGAAAGAAAATTTAAGTTGTTCCAGTGTTTGTTTTTATTTGTATTTTAGTAGAAATTATGGCATCAAAGAATCAAAGACTTTAGCACCAAGATAGCTAGAACTGTAAACTTTTGCAGGCGTTTGCTGAAATTATAAAATATAAGAACTTTTTAGATTTGTTATTATGCATATATTATCAAAGATTTAATTATGTTATAAATATTCAATATAATATACATGATGATTCATATATCAAGTGTGAAGAGACGGATTCGTAGAGCATTTTTGTTTTGGCACCTCATATTAATTACTTACCGTAATGCGAGAAATGACGATTCAAGATCTCCATAAATGTCACAAAAATAAAGTTTCAAACCAGTGCGTTCGTGAGTATAGACTAGGAGCCCCCGAGTCCCAGAATTGTATGATACTCTTCTTCTTCTTTAAGGTCTAAAATGACCACAAGGTTTGAAATATATTAAGTAATTTATATGAGGTGCTAAAACAAAATATGCTCTACGCCTCATTCTCTGCACTATATTCAGCTGAATATATGAACCATGAAGCAACCTGTATATATCTGTACATTGAAAACTTTTTAGTTCCTTTGGCGGGATTCAAATCCGCGACATTCATCTCGAGTACCGCTCAGACACGAGCAACAGAGTTATATAATATATCAATTAAAAAGAATAGACTATTCAACGCTAACACAGAAAACCATAACTTATTAACCTTTATGAACCCACCCAGATCGTAGGAAGTAAATTTTAACCGGCATATTTAATTGGGTGCAAATACAGTTACGTGCGGAGAGCAGTTAGCGGCCGGCGTCCCGGGGGAGGGCGAGTGGGGGGCCGGCATGCGAGCTGATGTCTGATTTGTTATGACTTGAAAAGGTGTAAAGCTACTGTTTTGGGTCATATAGAAAAAAGTAATGGCAATTGTCAAATTTTTTTAATTGTGCCCATTACAAAAACATTTCGAGGAATAATGTCAGGGATCTCAACTAAACGTAAAAGTATATAAACTAAAAAAAAACCATTATTTACTTATATATATATATATTTTAATATGTTTAACCTTACTTTAACCTTACGACCACAACAAAAGACAGACAGAGCAGTCGGCCTACTCTTGAATCTAATTTCAATGGTTTGGGATTGGATTAGAATTGAACAGTTCACTTATTTATTTCCGAAGCTAGCGCCACGTTTTTTCTTGGCTTCTGATTACTGATGATCCATTTAATGTTTGAGGCAACTTCCAATTGAAGACATGAATCGATGAAAGTGATATGTCGCAAAATAATTTTACCCACAAAATTGAGTTTAAAAACATTATAGGATATGTACATAATAACTATAAGTAATTGATAAAAGATAAGTACATTGACTCTAGTGACGGATCATTAGATTAATGTACCTAATACTTTAAAACATACTTTAATATGTTTAAGTGACAGTTTGAAATTAATTTTTCCAAAATCACAATTTTTGCTACATATCGTCTTCATCCTTCTTTATTCTGTCTTCAATTGGAAGTAGCCTCAAACATTATCATTGAAATTAGATTCAAGAGTAGGCCGACTGCTCTGAGAAAACCTAATTATCAATCATTATATTAATACATAGTATTTTAGTCATTAATAATAAATCGCAGATAAGCTTTTCGAAATACGGAACTGGTTTAGTTCTCGAGAGTAAAGTCTCAAAACATTATATAGTTAAGGTGTAAATATTTTCATTAGTATGGGTTAATGTATTCAGAATTATTAATACGCCTGCAAATCTTGCAATAGCAATGTTACAAGAAGTGTAATCGATACAGCATTTTATGTATAAATGGCTACGACTGGGGTCAGCAGAAACAATTGACAGCTATCTATTCGTTATAGAATTAAGTATGAATGCCATGCATGCTTATGACAGCGACTATACAATTGAAAATTCATTTGATTTGTAGCATCTATACTAATATTATAAAGCGGAAGAGTTTGTTTGTTTAAACGCTCTAATCTCAGGAACTACTGGTCCAATTAGAAAATTCTTTTTTGTTGGATAGTCCATTTATAGAGGAAGGCTTTAGGCTACATAAAATTACGCTGCGACCAATAGGAGCGAAGCGTCAGTGACAAATGTTGCAAAAACGGGGAAAATTATTCACATTTTGTGGACTTTCGTTGCGTGCGCTGCATAAACGGTTTAGGTCACTCAAAAACCACGCGAACGAAGTCGCGCACAGCTAGTAGTCTATATACATCCACTCTGACATTAGCAACTTACTGAACTGCCATACATAAAAGAAGGAGAACCCTATTTTATTAATATTCTTCTTTTATATCTGTTTAGTCAATATTTTAATAATAAAGGCTAATAAATAAATAAATTCTTCTAAATATATTACATATTAGTAACGTAAGTTCAGACATCGGGAGATATTGTGTAATGCGAATACCTTCAGACATTCTAGAACGCTTTACTAATTGATAAAAAGTGTTGCGTGCTCAGAGCCATCTAGCGACGTAACGAAGATTTAACGATGGGGTCTCTACACATTTACCCGACTACCCCCACATTGATTTGTTAACCCCAAGGACCCAACTGCTGGGTTCAAGATATCCGTTGAGTATTTATTGACAATTAAGACCTATTTTAAAATTCTGCCGCCGTTTTTGCTTTGAAAAATATATATTTATATACCTAATACAGAATTCCTATAAAACTATATTAGTTTTTACAAGCTTATTGCCCTTACAACTGTCTTTGTTGTCTCACCTTTATTGCAGAATTATGTTAATATAGTTTTAAAAGCATTCTATACTACATAATCTATTTTTGTACGTTAAGCTTAAACTTTTAATTAAATTTTCAACAAAACATTCCGTGAATTTTGCTACCATAGGTGTATGACATTTGTCATAATTAAAGATTAATAGAAATATGCAGGATATTTCTTAATATCACGATTAAAAAAAACCTACATAAAATTAAAAACAAAAATCTCAACTTGCACTACCAACCACAGATAACATAAATCTATACATATAATAAATCTGTAGAGGGGTCATGTCTGTACATTAAGAATATTTAAGTGAAAATCAAAAAAAGGGGGTCTATAAGAGCCACAGAACCTAAAAATAACATTTTTGAAAAAAATGTCTGTCTGTCTGTCTGTCTGTCTGTCTGTCTGTCTGTCTGTCTGTCTGTCTGTCCGTATGGGAATGTTTGTCATCGCATCACGCTAAAACCGCTCTATGGAATGAAATGAAATTTGGCAGGCAGGTAGCTTATGACTTGAAGAGCATTATAGGAAATTATTATCCCGAAAAACGAAAGGGTTCCCGTGGGATCTTCAAAAAATTGTAGCTACCTATTTGACGGTATTTCAGCCAAACTACTCAACGTATTTAAATGAAATTTGGCAGGCAGGTAGCTTATGACTTGAAGAGCATTATAGGAAATTATTATCCCGAAAAACGAAAGGGTTCCCGTGGGATCTTCAAAAAATTGTAGCTACCTATTTGACGGTATTTCAGCCAAACTACTCAACGTATTTAAATGAAATTTGGCAGGCAGGTAGCTTATGACCTGAAGAGCATTATTGGAAATTATTATCCCGAAAAACGAAAGGGGTCCCGTGGGATCTTCAAAAAATTGTAACTACCTATTTGACGGTGTTTTAGCCAAACTACTCAACGTACTTAAATGAAACTTGGCACAAAGGTAGATTGTAACATGAAATAATCAACATAATATTTTTAACCGACCGATATTTTGGAAAAACATATATTTACGAATTGAGAAACCACCTCGGTTTCTTCTCATCATCATCGATTTCTTCTTCATCTTCGTCGTTTATGAACCGATTTTAAATATTAATGTAATACCACTGTAATACTACTAAGTCTTTGAAGATATACGTTTGGAAATTTCGCCATCGTTTATACTGCAAGCATATGGTAATTAATAAAAAAAAAACCGGGCAAGTGCGAGTTGAAATTGCGCATCGAGATTAGACCGCCGACCTCGAAAAATTCGGCGGTCGGCGCCAGCAGCGCAGCGTCGGATTGAAAGTCGGCGTCGGGCGTTGGCGTCGCAACGTTAGGCGTCGCGACGTTAGGCGTCACGGCGTTGGGCGTTGGCGTCGCAACGTTGGGTGTCGCGGCGTCCGTTGGCGTCGCGATGTCGGGCGTCGGCGTCGCGACGTTAGACGTCGCGGCCTCGGGGCGTCGCGACGTCCATCGGCGTCGCGATGTTAGGCGTCGCGGCCTCGGGGCGTCGGGCGTCGCGGCGTCGGGCGTCGCGGCGTCGGGCGTCGCGGCGTCGGGCGTCGCGGCGTCGGGCGTCGGGCGTCGCGGCTCCGGGCGTCGGTGTCGCGGCGTCGGGCGTCGCGGCGTCGGGCGTCGCGGTGTCTGGCGTCGCGACGTTAGGCATCGCGGCCTCGGGGCGTCGCGGCGTTAGGCGTCGCGGCCTCAGGGCGTCACGACGTTAGGCGTCGCGGCGTTGGGCGTTGGCGTCGCAACGTTGGGCGTCGCGGCGTCGGGCGTCGTGACGTTGGGCGTCGCGGCGTCCGTCAGAGTCGCGACGTTAGGCGTCGCGGCCTCGGGGCGTCGCGGCGTCGGGCGTCGCGGCGTCGGTCGTCGCGACGTTAGGCGTCTTGGCCTCGGGGCGTCGGGCGTCGCGGCCTCGGGGCGTCGCGGCGTCGCGGCGTCGGGCGTCGCGGCGTGGGGCGTCGCGGCGTCGCGACGTTGGGCGTCGCGGCGTCCGTCGGCGTCGCGACGTTAGGCGTCGCGGCCTCGGGGCGTCATGGCGTCGGGCGTCGCGGCGTCGGGCGTCGCGGCGTTGGGCGTCGCGGCGTCGGGCGTCGCGGCGTCGGGCGTCGGCGTCGCGGCGTCGCGGCGTCGGGCGTCGCGGCGTCGGGCGTCGCCGTCGTGGCGTCGGGCGTCGCGGCGTCGGGCGTCGCCGTCGCGGCGTCGGGCGTCGCCGTCGCGGCGTCGGGTGTCGCCGTCGCAGCGTCGGGCGTCGCCGTCACGGCGTCGGGCGTCGTGGCGTCGGGCGTCGTGACGTCTTGCGTCGCGACGTTGGGCGTCATATACGGGACATTAGCGCGTTTATACAAACAAACAATTTACATTTGGGGACTTTCGTAGCATGCGCTGCATAAACGGTTTAAGTCAAACAAACACCACGCGAACGAAGTCGCGGGCACAGCTAGTCTAAAATATAAAAGACATTCGACCTATTCTAAAATTAAAAATGATATCAAAGTACATTTAAATGCAATTAATAGGACCGTTAAAGTTTAACGCGCCAAGACATCAATAGCTACCAATAAATATTTAGATTTCCATCGAAACGCGATATAATTTGACGCGACCAGTAAAAGCGGCAATAGCAATTCGAGTAATGGCTGCGCTGCAACAAATAAAAGTAAATTTACATGTGTATTAAAGTGCTCCATCTCGGAATGTGCCCGCGGGTGTCGTCAATACCGCCGATAATTATCGAACGGATCGTCGAGGAGCGTCACACGAGACGGACACGACACGATGTCCTTAGGCCCTCAACGAACCACCCGACTGCAACGCTACAAATTAGGCGCTTATTGACGCTCGCTTTGTTGATGCGCGTTTTTGGATAAAGAAAAAGCGCGCGCTTGAATATGAACAGAGTACATTTTGTGTACGGCGGGCCTACTCCCGACACAATCGAGTACCGAATCCGTTCGATATCAGTGGTTTTTCGTACTTTATTTGGTGAATTACTTTGAAACTAATCAGGATAAAGAAAATTGTTAGATCGTAACTTTTTGTACTCCCGACCTTATCGATCGACTGAGAATCAAAATAAACAAATGTCAATTTATTAGGAAGTACGCGGCATGATCGTATCTAAATCAAAATCAAATCAGTTTGGAGAGTAGGGCCCCTGAACTCTCTGGTTCGCAAAACGCGCGATTGAAAGCGCCTAATATGTACCCGGTCTTAGGTTCGGACTATATTATTATTCTGAGTCTCCTGGTCCAAAGAAAATTATGGTCACTGAAAAATCTAGGTTAAAACACATGAGTATCGTATCAATTTTGACAATTCGAAACTTTTATACTTTTAAAATATCTATCTGTATATTTCATTGTCACCTCTAATAAAGGTGTACTGTCAGTGACCAGCAACAGGACGGGGAGATTCTGAACAATGTTATCCGATCGTTAATATAACGACAGCTAACAAAATGTTGTTACAGCCTTTAGGGAAACGACAATTATAAATTATTGTTTTTAAAAATCATATATATCAGATAAGAATTAAGAAGCTATATCACACATCAAATTATCTGTTGAACAGACGGAGTACCAAACCAAATTCTACTATATAAAACAAACTGTGTATTATAGGTATAGGTCAACGTCAAATACCTGCGATGAATCTGGAAATCACATTGAGATCCTGATATTCAGGAGGTAACTATGAAATAAAGTATAATCTTATTGAAATTTAATTTCAGGAAAATAAAAAAACCTATCAAATCTTACTTGAAGAATTCTCTATTATCACAGCAATAGCCACGTAACTAATAAAACATGCGCCCATCATAAAGACCTTAGTACGTCAGTGCGTAAATAAAAACTATGCCGTTGTCGTCTCGTGGTCGTTACGTGTGTAGGTCGCGGTCGTAAACGTGACGTTTAGGTTATCGCCCATAAGGTTTAGTGGTTGTTTGCATAATACCTCAGTTGCACCGCGTTATCTATAATTACGTTTTGGAGTATCCACTTTATGTGCTTCTATCGGAAGTCTATAAAATGAAACGTCTGAAATTAATATTGCATCGATAGATATGTATGTTACGATCTGTAATAGTTTCCAATAGAGGCTGAAAGAAGATAGAAGAACTGGCTCTAGATATTTCCAAAAAAAAAAGTGCATAAATATTTATGATCTTTCAATGATATTAACACGAATAAAACTGAGGAATTCTAACTCAAATATTGTCAATTCTGCCGTTTCATTACACAAACAATATCAATATTTGAGCAATCCCCCTCATTACAAAGATAATCACATTATAAACCCAGCACAACGGGCATTTATAAATAAAAACTCACTCAAAATACACATCGCTTGTTCTTTAACAATGCTCCACTGGAAACCATATTGCCACAAGGGCAGTCTCCGTTCAAACAAAAATAAACCTCAACTTTTTCAACTTAAAGTATAAAATGCTACAATGGATGATACTTGACATAACACCTTGTAGTTTTAAGGCATCTAACGTTAACAAAATTGCAAAGACATCTTTGGTCTTATTGCAAATAGGGGCGACATTTGTTTGCACTCGCTTACTTGGGGTCGAGTAAAGCCGTAGGCCTATTTATGTCGGTTTCACACTTACAACAATAGTGTCATGATTCGTGATCCCGGGATTACCGGGGTAGGCCGGGATTAGGTCGCGTTGCGGCAAACAAATGGCCTAACAAGTGTTCTAAGTAATTGAGTTCCAGTTGTATTACAATTGAATTTTCAGCAAGTAGCGTTGAAATCGATCCCTGAGGGATTTCATTTGTAATACGAAACTTGGAACCCCATTGGTTTTTGTATAAAATAAAGGAGCTTTAATAAAAGTGTCTTTAACTGAAGTTAATTATTAACTGCCAACTAAGTTATATGGGTACTGTACAAATAGAATGTAGAGTATTTAAACCTCCATCTTTTAATTAAAATCATAACAAGCAAAATATGTGCTGTGATTGACTAATTCATTTAGATTTTAGTATAACAATAACAAATAGATATGTTAAAACAATAATAAAAAAATATGGATTAAGTGTCATTCAAATGATCTGACCTTATTATAAAACTTACGGAATACCGAAATACACAGTATCAAAAATACTAAACTAAAATCTACAATCCAAATACGCCTACAGGCATTAAACGACAAAATTTTGAATTTAACGCCTAAACGCTTCATTAACTACATTGTTGTAGTCATTAATCACACAGCCCGCGGGGTGGAGCCCGAGAATCCCGGTATTAAACCCAATTGTGTCACGCGCATTGTCTAGACCGGGATGAATAGTGATGTGCATAATTGAGTCCCGGCGTCTTTAATTGTTTCATAATATTAGATACTTGTAGGGAGACCCTAAGAACTGTAATAATTAGGAGGACTTTTGAAGATTTTGTAGGTGAAAAAGGCACACGTCCTACGAAAAGTAGGTACTAATATAGGTTTTATGATGGAACAATCGGTGGAAAAATCGACTTGCAAATATGCCGTGGGAAGGCACAAGTATTTGGTAACCAACTAAGTATTCACAAAACAAATGCAAGTTTGCTTCTGTACGTACTTCTGTAATTTTTATTTAGTGTGTAAAATCATTTATCAACTCTTTAGGATGGAAAATTGTACTATTATACATATATTATAATATATACAAAACAAATTTCTATCATTTTTTATTACAATTGGCCTGCTTAGTTTCTGACGCCGGTTTTTGCCGGTAGGAAAGTTTATGAGATAAAAATATTTTTAATATTAATGAAGTAAATTTCAACCTCCGACGAAAGACGGGTGTTATAAGCTGCTTTTTATGTATGTCCTTGGCATTGTTGTTCCTAAACGAATAAACCGATTTTGATTTAATTATTTTGTTTATTTCCTAAGCATTTGTTTTACAAAAGAACGTTCATTATCTATATCTTCTTCTTCTTTCTTATATATAAAAATGAATTGATGTTCGTTAGTCTGGCTAAAACTCGACAACGGCTGAACCGATTCGGCTATTTTTGGTCTTGAAATATTCGTGGAAGTCCATTAAAGGTTTAAACGGTTTCTATGCTCATCGAAGTGGGCACGGATCAGCTAGTTGTATTATAAAACTGTGTAGTTAGTAACAAATACTTAAAAAGCAATCACTGGAAGCTTCAACATACAAAAGGAAAACCAATAGTGGTCGCAAAAACAAATCCCTTATTTATACCCAAAGAAACCCGCACGCATCGCCGATTTTCCATTACTCTCTGCTGAAACCGCTAACGATCCTCTCCATCTCTCTCGCACTCGCGAAACAGCCGTACCCTCCGTCTCTGTCACACCCTAGTGTGAAATCAGTCCGACAAATTAAATCCCGCCTCAGATTATTACATAGCTCAGTGACTGTTCATAAATAACCCGCAGGGAGGAACGTGGCGAAAATGTTGCCAGCCTCCAGCTCGACCCAATTTGCAACAATTAATAAAAATTTCCCGGCTGTATCACTTTACTGTATTAATGTATAATTCTTTCTAAAATATAATTCTATACCTAACTTACTATTTATATCATACTTGAATAATAGCTCCCCTCACCGATTTCGGTGTCGGTAGCCGATTTCATTGAAACCAGGCCAGCTACGCAGGAGTAATTTTATAGTGCCCAAGTGTGTGCGCAATACACAAAGACTATCTTTTCCTTTTACTCTTATAACCCAGTGGGACGGTTACAGGCGCAGGACCGACTTTTTACATGCCCATCCGACGCATGGATCATCTTCCTTATCAGACAATCAGGTGATCAGCCTGCATTGTGGTAACCAAACTTGAAAAACATTATTTCTTGTTCCAACGCGGGAATGGAACCCACGACCTGGAGCGAAGCTCTGAACCGCTAGACCACGGAGGTGTTATAAATTATCTTGAATGGCAAGTGAGCAGCTCTGCATATTAATAATAGGTAAAGTTAAGACTTGACATAAGTGACAGACGCAGTGCTTGTCAAGACGTTATTTTGTGTAGTTTAGGAGTTCCTATGGCCACCTTCCGACACCATCTTGAGAGCAACTTCATAGTACCATATAATTGCATTGTTACCTAAGTTACTTTGTTAACCAAATTTCAACATAATATAACAACAGGAAGTGATCCTAATTTAAATCGCAAGATTTTCGCGCAAGATTAATAAAAGCTTTTAAAAAGACGTTGAAAAACGTTGGAAAATGACGTCATCGCGTCCGTCAGAATTTGAAATTAAAAATCTCCGAAACTACACAACGTATCGTAATAATTTTGTCTCTGATAATTTATACCTAACCAAGCACTCTAGTTTCTATTTCATTGAAAAAATTAACTAATTTACAGACATTTCACATTCTTGTAAAAATTAAAGTGTTGGAAAATGTTTTGAAATAATTATTACTCGGTAACTACACGTCGTATCGTTATATTATTTCACTCATATTTTTCATTTCCAATGCAGTTTATGGAAAGCTAAAAAATAGTGTAGCACATCTGCGCAGCTGCGCTTTCAATATTTCAGAATTCAATGTTTGATCTACTAGTATCGTCTTGTTGAATTGAAACTGCGTTTACAAACTATAGTAAACTACATCCCGAACTACCGGCGTTCTCGAAAACAATTTAAAGCGGCCAGTGACAGCAAATGGCGAGGTCCGCTAGCCCTGGATTTGGGCGTGCATTCCCGTGCGCCGTGACGCGCTATATTATGCCCGTGATTTATTGCATCGAATTCCCGCCGGCAATTAGTGCGTGCCGCCCCGCCGCCGCGCGCCGCCGCCCGCCGCCGCGCGTCGACGACAAATTACGACTTTAATTAATTGTTTTTGTGCAATCGGTTAAGGTACGCACTTGTTCAATGATACACACAGTCATCCAATGTAAGAGGAGTTTACTAAAAATAGCCTAATCGGTTCAGCCGTTCTCGAGCGAGACTAACGAACAGAAATTCATTTTTATATAGAAGAGAAGATGATTTGTTTACATATATTAGATTTACTTACGAATAATACGATGATGTACCTGTGACCTGTGGCCCAAATTTTATTAACCGACTCATTATCCTGAAACATATTATACCTTGTCTTGATAATATTTGGCGACATGATTATCATGTTTACGTGCGAGTTTCTTACGCCGGTTCTTCTCGACGGGTTAGGGTTAAACCGGTGGTACCTACCTTTATGTGTTGTCGTTTCGAGAATAACTTGTTAAGTTTTATTTGGATTTTTCTTTTCATTTTTATTTTCACTTTCATGCCTGGACAAAGCCAGATCTAGTGACGATCTCAAATTCATAAGCCATCATCATCACTTGTACATTTAAACCCTGATCAACATTTCAATAACCGTTTTATCCCGACACAACCGGGCTCGCGGATCACGGGAGATTGCGTTTAATCGGGACGCGCCGGGAACGCCATTAATAACGGGACTCTGTTAATTGAACTTCTAGTTGCCGCTGATATTTCAGATATAGAGCACGACGGTATATCACTTGCGGTGAGCGGGTCCCCGTTTATTACGGTAGTGCTCAATGTTCTGGGGTCAGAAATTCCATCTGCCTACGATTTGTTGCGAGTTCGAAGTCTGGGCCAGTCAGCATGTAATTCCGCTGGTCCTCATGAATATGTGGAAATAATTAATTATGTGATAACATTGAACTAATATTACTAGCGTACTACGCTAGTAGTTATAACTCAATGTGTGATAATAAGCATCTCTGCAGAGAAAGCAGCCATGAAGCAGTCGTTATGCAGCGGTAAATTAATGTTTTCTATGTGACATTAACCTCAGAGTAATCGGTGTACAATGTACATACATAAAAAAACAGGCCTGAGAGAGGCCAGAATTGAGAACCTCCTATTTTTTGGAAGTCCGTTAAAATTATGATGAATTACAGCGATTTTCGAAGAATCTCTTTGATTTTTCTAGACCCTGGCTCTAATTCAGGGTGCCATCGCTAATATAACTTAGGGCCGTCGTCAGATAACTTTAACTTTTATCGGTTGAATAAACATGTGACTTTGACATTTGTTCCATACAAAATCTGCCAAAGTCACATATTTATTCCTAAGATAAAAGTTATCTGACGATTGAAAAATCGGCCCCTATGAAGTTGGAAAAGTGACATGCGAATTAATTTATGTTGTCGTACTTCGTAAGTCAGAATAGCAAGGCATCTTGCATTTTGAAATTATGAAATTCCTTTTTTTGTCCTACAAATCTTGGTAGATCTATTTGGCAAAAAAGTCATTCGAGAACACACAAATTGAAATTGGTCGAATTGAGAAACCTCATTTTTTAAAGTCAGTTAAGAATAGGAGATTAGATAGAATAATGAATTTGTATTTTGCCGTGTCGAAACAAGGTGATATTTGTTTTACGAATATTGAAATACAAAGTGAAAAAAATCCTAGTGGAAGCTGTACATAACATGATTGCGCGCAGGTGTGTACACGGCGAAGTGAATTGCGGGCAGAGGACGGGCCGCTAAAATGTCGCAAGTTTCTTCTGCAAGAAACATTTTTTCTGACTCCCGAGTTGTTAAGAAGTGACCTACCAACGTAGGTTCAATAAAATAGCAGATTCAACCAGATGACTGCGACATATATAAATACAAATAATGATTATAAAAAAAAACACCAAAACCATTCTCGTACACCTAACACAACTGGTGTTTTTATTCAACTCTTTATTATAGAGGATTTCTTGTCCTGTTCTGATGCCGGTAGGTAACATTTGGAACTTTAATAACAATACAGCCTCATGTAGCTCATTTTATTTGTATTGATGAGTGCTTTGTATCTATATATAGCACTATACCTATAGGTATAAATATAAAAGCTTTCAAACGGATCAACAAATTTTGACTAGTTTGTTTTTGTTTGAAGTGTTCTTAGCTATGATTCATGATGGTGAATATGGTTGAATCTACCATTTTATTGAATGACTAGCGAGTTCATTGAATTCTATTTTTACCAACAAATTCATAGAATTCGATATAAGGACAGCTATTTAATATTTTAATTTTAAACTTCAAAATTTTCGAATGTGTACTATTTATAAAGCAAATTAAATTAAATTAATTAAAAAAAATCAACACATTGCTATCTGTACGAGCTGTTTGAATCCATTAAATGACCGCCCTAGTCATTCAATTAAATAAGTAGATTCAACTAGATGACTGATACATATTTTATATATGACTTGATGAAGACATCATGTCAAACCACCACCACCTGTTCGGGAAATACCTACTAACTCGCGTGGGGCCTCTCGTGAGATATACATATTTTAAGACTTTGTAGATTGCCCGAAGCACTGCCCCATAGCAGAATACCATAGGACATTATACTACGAAAGTAACTAAAATACACTAGGCGTGCAGTACTTTCATCTGATTATTGTCTTTATATTGCATTTGTTAATTGCATTTATATTGCTAGGTCAGCAGTCTGTCGGCCGGTATATCAATATAGGGTAGTATGTAGTAATATAAGTTACATTCAATATATTTATACCACAGCGCCATCTTAGCCCGTTGATCAGCGGATCGCTTTCCAATATAAATCATTCGCTGTCGCAGCGTATTGGATTAAGATTTGAAGCGGCGATGATATTGGATGGGAGGGCTTCATCTCGCGAGTGACGGCACTGTAAAACGTATTGACGCGGAATTTCCCCGGAGGTACGTAATATGTTGAGAGGTTTCCAGTTTTCCACTTGTATATACGGAATCCTGGAAGTTGAAATGGAGTTGAAACTCAATTCCTGTTTGGTATACAGGGTGTAAAAAGAGCAGTCACTATAACTTTGGGATATGATTATACGAGTATATTAATGTATTCATTTTTTTTTACAAACATTTTAAAAAATATATTTTTTTACTTTATTGTTATTTTTTCGACAAAAAAATAAGAAACGGTGAAAAAAATTTTTTTTTTTAGTATTTGACAAAAAAAAAATAAAAAAAATACATTTCCAAAATGAAGCGTTTTTTATCAGGGATGTTAGGGCGCTCCTTAACCGTAACTGAAACTATCGCATATCCGATATAAAATAATCCTTAACCGTAACTGAAACTATCGCATATCCGATATAAAATAATCCATATTAACCGTAACTGAAACTATCGCTTATCCGATATAAAATAATCCATAACCGTAATGAAGGTTTTGCTAGTGTATAAAGGAAACCAAAATTTAATATCGAAATTATCTGAAATAACTTAATATCCTTATCCGTATCCGAAATTCCATATCCGTTTCATCCCTGTTTTTATCAACAAATAAAATAAAAGATTTAAAAAGACTATAACCCGACTTCGCAATAAAAGTTTAAAAAACTATAACCCGACTTCGCAAAAAAGGGGTCTAAAAAGGCTGAAACAAGAAAATAATTTAATTTGAAATCCAGATATGCATAGGTACAGATATGGTCAAGGTAGAGCCGTGGTCGTACCCGCTATTGGGATTGTATATTACAACAGCAGACAAATATTATACATTTGTGTAGCGGGTACGACCACGGCTCTACCTTGACCATATCTGTACCTATGCATATCTGGATTTCAAATTAAATTATTTTCTTGTTTCAGCCTTTTTAGACCCCTTTTTTGCGAAGTCGGGTTATAGTTTTTTAAACTATTATTTTATTTTACATTTTTCTGTTTCCACATGAACTATAACATTATATGTTCACTTAACTAACGTTAAATTAACACATAGAAAGTAACTAAACAACTCAAAGATACAATTTGTACGACCGCATTTTAAACCCTTATTTTGAATTTAACAACAAAATATAATAACTAATTAAAATTTTAAATACATATTTGTAATATGCTTGCCAAGACCTATCTTTGGATACCAAACACGATACAATTATCTTAATTTAATTTTTTTTGGAGATAGTTTATGAGCTATAATTATCAAAATCCAAAATTTTTCGACAAATTATATAGCCTATGTTACTCGCGGGACCACTACGAATAGATTGACACCTTATTTATTAAAATCGGACCAGTAGTTTAATCGCTACGAGGGAACATACATACATACATACAAACATACATACATACATAGACTGCCAAAATCATTACCCTTCCTTTTGGCTTCGCCGAAGTCGGGTAAAAAAGGGCTCTAAAAAGGCTGAAACAAGAAAATATTAAAATTTTATATACATATTTGTATTGTACTTGTCAAGACCTATCATTTGATACCAAACACGATCCAATTATCTTAATTTAATTTTTTTTTGAGATAGTTTTTGAGGTATAATTTTCATAATCCAAAATTTTTCGAAAAATTTTATAGCCTATGTTACTCGCGGGTCTACTACGATTCGATTGACACCTTATTTATTAAAATCAGACCAGTAGTTTAACCGCTACGAGGGAACATACATACATACATACAAACATACATACATACAAACATACATACATACATACATACATACATACATACATACATACATACATACATACATACATACATAGACTGCCAAAATCATTACCCTTCCTTTTGGCTTCGCCGAAGTCGGGTAAAAAGACTACCTCTGGTTCAGTACCGAACCGGCGTAAGAAACTCGGACGGGTAATTTTTTAGCAAAACGATGGAAAATTGTTATTTAAAAAAAATATGTATTTAGAATATGTTTACAATGTACTAACTTAATCTATATTGTCAAAAGTGAGAGTACATAAAGTACATTGAAGTGGCCATCTTTTTTTGCGAGCGTCAATTTTTCATTGACCTTATAAGAAGCTTGAACACGAAAAAGGTTCATTAACTACATTTTAAAATTTATTGATAGCAAGGACGTTATTTGGGGTCTATTCTATAATGTTAGATAGCTCTATAATTAAAAAGAAATGAATCATTATTTCAAATACCTACCATGTAAATGTCAGCAGAATAATAATTATTCTGCATGACCTTTATTTGAATATTTTCTAAATATTTATCTTGATTAATATTTGATTGCTGCTCATCATCAGGTTCCATGGTGTAATGGTTAGCACTCTGGACTTTGAATCCAGCGATCCGAGTTCAAATCTCGGTGGAACCTTCACTTTTATTTCTGATCGAAGTTTCTAAGTTATAATAGTGTGCTTAGCATTTAGCACGAATAATTAACAACAACGTAATCGCAGGTACTAAAATCTAGTTTCTTAGAATTGCGACGATGTTGTAATGTAGCGACCAAAATACAGCTTTGAATGCTTTACATAATATTCCTTTGTAACCTAAACCAGAGCGGTGTTATAAAGTTTGACGTAAGTATGTATGTCTTTGTGTGTGTCTGTGAGTTATATGTTTACCTTTTGCAATATATATTTCTTGTTGTGTAGTACAAGAGCAAGGTTTTAGTGCGTTGCGTAGACACAACGTCGACGCTGCGTCGATTTTAATATATTTTTTTTGACATGCCGCACGGAAATTACGTAGCATCGACGACACAGCACACTAATATGGCGTCGCTCTAAACTCCAAATGAATTATGTTTATTCATTACTATTTTCAAAACTCTCTCAACAAAAATATACAAAAACACAGTTCACATGTGTCAGCATGATTTGTCTAAAAAGGGGTAACTCCCGCCATCTCCCGGGTTAAATATTTTATTAAACGGCCAACTCCGCCAGCACCATCAGTCTTGAGAGCAATATAGTGTCGCCACGCGACGCGACGCGACACGACAAATCGTCTCTACTTGTTAATGGAATTGTAAGGTGCGGTCTGATTCTACTCCGTGGGATTTGGATGTATTTTATTTAGAATACACTAAGGATGTGTTTCACCAAGCAATGTTAAAGTTAACGCCACGTTAAATATTATGTTATCCCTCTCGTATTTCCTGTCAATGAATAAGATGGCATGGTATTTTAACATGGCGTTAACTTTAACATTGCTTGGTGAAACACGGCCTAAATAAAACACATCCAAATATAACCGATAATAGAACATAGGTGGGTTAGAAATGACAAATTTCCAATATAACAAAATATAGACCAAGATATTATCTTTGATTTAGACATTGCCGGTAAATAACATATTGCAGTATAGATAGAACTATTGTCTTGAAAGATTTTTACTTCAGGATAAAAATATTTAATTAAAAATGAAAAAAAAATGATAAAATTAAAATTCTACGAAAATAAAGTCATGAAATGCCACCAAATTGATGCCCTTTTGCTGCTGCTTGCTGATTTTTAGTGAGCAAAGGAAATTGACAAAATAATTTAACACTAGAAAGACCAGAGAGGTCAAATGACCCCGATTTAGATTTTGATCAATCATAATATTAAATCTATTGTATTGTAGTCATTGTCGTTTTATGACTTTTAACACAAGACTTGGGTTTATAAGGTTTACATAGTACTAGGTATAGAAAATTTAAAAAAGGTATATAAATTTTTTAATGTATTCACCACTTTACCACACCAAAGTAAGAGCCATTGGATACCAAATATGTAACAGAAGTAGTAGTTAGAGATTTACAGTTTACACAATTTATACAATTATATTACATCCTCATTTAAATGAAAATCAAATATTGTTTTCAAAAGAAAGAAAAAATGTAACATAACTAAAGTTATTCATTTTTTAATGTAAAGTTGCTTTTATTTTTTTAATGAAAATTTATCACATAGGTTCTCAAGTAGATGTTGCGATCGCGATTCTTAAGACCGAGTTTGAGACTGGTGTATTAACACTGGCCTATATATTTTTACACACTTACCCCTGATTACAGAAAATCAAATCAAGCTCAAATCAACTATTCAGTGTTGAAATATCTTGTCAACTTTACATTTAGTACTGAATTTGACAATTGACAAGATCCCAATACTTATTAATTGACTAGCTGACCCATGCCCACTTCGTTAAGCATTCAAACCATTTAAACCATCCCTGGACTTCCACGAATATTTCAAGACTAAAAATAGCCGAATCGGCTCAGCCGTTCTCGAGTTTTAGCAAGACTAACGAACAGCAATTCATTTTTAAATATAAGAAGAGAAGATAAGATTAGAGCGTTGATTAGCCTTTTGAAATCGGAGGTTAGGAACATTTTACTAAATAGTTACCACGCAAACACACAAGCATTTAATAAAATAATTTAAATCATTCCAACACTTGTCGCTTCCACGGAAACATTTCAAGAATGCATATTACGAGAATAAGGAAAAAAAGGGGGCAAATGAAACGCTGTCAGGTCCGAAGACCATTTGTCCCCATCTCCGTAGATTGCGTTTGAAATGAAAAGTGGGTAGTTTGAACTTTTTTCATACGAGCCCTCGTAAATACTTGTCTCGTCGCGACCGTGACAACCCTTGACTGATTTGTTTCGGAATATTTCTTTTTCTTATGTATTTCACCATTTCTCTTCTTTTATTGTCTTCTGTGTAATGACAGGGAATCTTAAGTAGACTTCGAATATAGGGTTTTCAAGACTTCGCTCCCGACCGAGGTCGTGGATTCGATTCCCGCGTTGGAACAACAAATAATGTTGTTTTCAAGTTTGGTTAGGACAATGCAGGCTGATCACATGATTGTCTGACAAGAAAGATAATCTATGCGTCGGATGGACATGTAAAAAGTCGGTCCTGCGCCTGGGGCCTTACTCTCCAAACTGATTCGATTTTGATTCAGATTCGATAGTGCCGCGTACTCCCCAATAAATTCATGTTTGTTTATTTTGATTCTCGATTGATGATATGATAGGAAGTACAAAAAAGTTACGATCTAACGATTTTCTTTATCTTAATTAGTATCAAAGTAATCCAGATGATTAATTATAATTATAACGAGTTGAATAAAAACTGGACTACGAAAACTTCAGTCAAAATTTTATTTTCATAAAATGTTTTACTAAAAATTTGTTTGTCACCCCTCATGTTATTTAGTTTTATTGAACAGCCTTAATCAAAGCGAATAAAATAACTTTACTTAGCTGGAATATTGCACTTTGACATTTTGCAGTTATATTGGGAAGAAGGTAATAAAATATTTTATATGGACTCAAAAGCCTTTGGAGATGCATCGACACGGTTGTGCGGGCTTCCGGCGGTCATAGGATACACATAGCGCACGATACATCTTGAGATATTACGCAAGTGAATATAAAAATATCGTAGATATTACATGAAATATGTGTATTTTTATTTTTTGTAGAAATATGTAACACATCGTACGTTACAAAACGTTACTCCAGCCGGATGTTTCTTTAAATAATAATATTTTCAAGAAAATTTTATGCGGATAATTTGAGCGTTTTGGAGCTGTTTTTGAGCGTGCAAACATTTCATTTGTATCTTGATCCGTTGTGAAGATATTCAAATCCTACTGGAGTAACGTTTGGCGATTTCTTACTCCAGCCGGATTTGTTTTTTGCGTTTTTCAAGAAAACTACAATCAAGCAAATTACGAAAATATAACGCTCAATTAGAGAAGCCAAAGCTCTAATTGAGCGCAGGTAAAAAGTTAACATAATCTACAGTATCTGGCTGGGGTAACGGACACGTTTAAGCTCATCTGTTTTGTGACTTTTATGGAGATCTTTAATAGCGATTTGTCGCGTTATGGCAAGAAATTTATATGAGATGCCAAAACAAAAAATGTTCTACGCGTCCTTCTCTTCTTGATATATGAATCATGAGACACGCTGTATACGAATAACTTGAAATCCAAAAACTTTATCCTCAGATCTATCGCACAGCCTCCGATCATATTATCCGGGCAGCACGTTAAATATTGACAAAATAAAAATGTAGAATAGCGGACGTGCGCGCTCCGGCGAACCGCCAAGGAGTCATTCAGTTTCCAACGTTACTCGCCAATAAATATCTTATCGAGTTACAATGAGGGATAAACGCCGGGGGACCGTCTTCGCCACTTTCCAAAAACCTACGTCGCCTTAAATGGATATTTTAGGGTTCCCGCCTTCGAGCCATAATCGGTGAGTAATTTTTGTAGGTGAAAAATTCTTGTGTCCGTCATTCTTTCAACATTCAGGCTATTCTACTTTGGAACGCTCTCCAAGGCGGCTTTCAAAAACAGGGTCCGTGAGTGGTATCACAAACTCTTGGCAGAGTCAGTAGGTATAGTTTTCCCTTGCTGTCACAAATTTTCTAGTATCATTTTATATTACTGTAATTATCAATGTCCGCTTACTTTTTTAATAGTATTATTAAGTGTTATAAATAATATATATTATACAATATATCATAATATATTATTCAAATGTATATAATTTACTATAATATTATTATGTATATGTTATTTATATTAATATTTATTGAATTTAGAATTATTCCTATGTCCGATATCTCGTTTGGAATGCATCTACTTTACTTTTATCTCTAAATCACCTAAAGGCTGACTGGTAGAAAATGCCTTGAGGCACTAAGTCCGCCTATGTACAAAATGTGCATGATGTATATATAAATAAATACATAAATAAAAACAGAATATCGTCGCTTTACTTTCACAACATCGTATCTATGTCGCCTGTTGAATCAGCAGTATAATTGAACGACTAGCGCGTTTATGTAATGACGACATTTAATTGAATGACTAAAGGACAACTTGTTAAGTTGTTTAATGTAACGTTCAACGTCTTGAATGAAGTTGGTAGGGGTGACCATAAGTTTGCAACTTAAAAGGTCCTCAAAAATGAAGACATGGCATGTCACACCAAATGAAAAAACCATTTTCATAATGAAAATGAAAATAAAAAATTTCGATCACCTGACTGATTTTACGTCCGCGTTACAGTCCGCTAACCAGTAGAACGTTGAATGACACTTGTTCAATATAGAAAATCATAGAAAAGTATATAAAACTTAAGTGTTTTAAAGCATATAAAACTTGTATTAACCTAAAGTAGTTTTATATACTTTAGGTTAATACAAGCTAACATTATGGAGAAAACATTGTTTTTTTAGATACGAGGTTGAGACGGTCAAGAGACGATATTCTGATTGCAATAATGCCCATCATACAAAAAGTCTGTCTGAAATGCTTATGGAGGAAAATTTTTCCTGACAATCGATCCTTAAAAAAGTAGGACCCTTATTTACACTTCGCAATAATCTTGCAACGGATATTGATATTTTTTGTTGTGTATATTAATTACACTATATAACTTATTAAGTTAACTCTTAAGAGTTACTAATTACTATGTTCAAATTATGTTATTGTTTGACACAAGCTGTATGACAGTTCCGGCGATCGTATCGCCACAGAAATAATTTTCTTGTTTTTATCAAAAACAAAATACAATTTTGCCATGGTGCTACAAAATATTGTATCCACGCCAAACTGTTAAAGCAGCATTACCTACCGGATTGGACCAAATTTAATACACTAAAACCTTCCTCGAGAATCACTCTATCCATTGGTATAAACAGCATGAAGATCGGTACTGTCTTTGAGTTTATGATGAACAGACAGACGCGCCATTATTATTGTATTGGTATTTGTTTTAAAATACTGTATGTGAGGATAAGTAATAGAATTCTGTTTGTAAATTAGGAATTAGATGCGATAGAAACTTAACATAAAGTTTATATCGCATTGTTAAGTACCTACTCAAATTAAAATTGTGGTTGAAAATGCTTAAAATGCTTTCATGCCACAGCTTACTTCTAGTTTTCAACTGTGGACATGCAGAATCCCACTTCTGACAGCTATCCGACAAGGCATGACATGTCTTCAATTATTATTAGTCAATATGTGTGCCTAACTAGTAGCGGTCGGCAAGTTAAAATTACAGTGCGCCAAAGGTACAAAAAAGGGTTAATTTTACAAAATCTGTCCACCCACTTTCTTGAATACCATTCAAATCGCGCCATCAGCCATAAAATTATCAAAGCAAGATTCACAATTCGGTAGTGCATACTCCCGAGGGCCCTATGCACTGAAACCTTAAACGCCATCTATTACCAGTTATTACTGGACTCCGCCGCGCCTTGACGAATTAACTGATTAGCTTAATTAAAAAATGTTAACTCTTTCGCTGGCAGCGCCAAGGGACTGACGGTGGCGTGTCTACTGACTTCAAATCTATGTGGGGCCGGTTGCACCCGGTTGCTTAACGGCTGTTTACCGGTTAATCATATTTTGTTTTTGTTATTTTTATAATTATGTAGTTCTGATAATAATTACTAGCCCATATTTACTACTTCAATTAACTACTATCTTATATATAAATATAAGATAGTAGTTAATTGAAGTAGAGAGAACTGCTGAACCGATTCGGCTATTTTTAGTCTTGAAATATTCATGGAAGCCCAGGGAATGTTTAAACGGTTTTTTTTTCATGCTCAACGAAGTGGGCACGGGCCAGCTAGTAAATTATAGTACTTTCTTGTTTTTATAACTTTTACTGACTATGGTAAAGCATAAAGAAGAGTAATTATTTTAGAACTCTAATTACATATAATGTTATTGTTTATAAATATAAATTAGAAAGAGACTTAGAGATTGACCTAGGTTACCAATTACCAATATGTAGCAATTCTACTTAAAATGATTACAATTTAAAATATTAAGCGCATTCTAGTGTCCATTTATTAGGCGAATTCTCGACGATGCAATACCGCTAATGCGAAACTCTTGATTGAAACATCACTCTCTTCTTGTCATTCGTCCGTTTCCTCCTGATCTATTCTTCATCTTATCCATCTCGTATCATCCATCAAGAAAATATTCAATCCGCCGCGGAATTCTTTCATGACAAGTACCGCGTCAATAAGTAGTACTATATTTGTTTTTGTATGAGTCACCTTATCTAGTGTAGTGTTGGTCGAAGTTTTTACCCCTTTATCTTTAGGCATCTTATATAATAGGTTGATTTAACTATTATTCAATGAAAATAAAAAATCAACTAAGCATGGTATAACCGGCCCCAACCCTTTCGATTACCGACGATAGTGATCACGACTCGGACACTGGACATTACCTGTGAATTATTATTTCTGATTAATAAATTGTGACTCCCGAAAGACCAGGGCGGGGGCCGCGCGTCAATTATGAAATTTGATGCTTTTTCATTAAAACCTACGGGACCCAGGAGGCCAGGCTTGGCCGTTACTGGGTTAGAGGGACTGACATGTTGAAGGTGTTTTCGTGTCATTTGTCGTAGTTCGTTTGGCTTTTATTTATTCAGTTACGGAATAAAACGATGACGTTATTCCGTAAAGATTTTAATTACGATTGTAAAAGTGATTAAAATGTTTATTCTAGAATTTCTTTGTTTAGGTTATGTTCTAACATAGTCTACAATTTATCCCGATAAAGTACATTTCTCGTGGAATATTGTATTTATGTATGGCAGAACCGCAGGGAAAATTTAGTATTACCTGATAGATAGCTTCAAAATATTAAGAGGTATTAGTCTGGGGCCTTACTCTCCAAACTGATTCGAATAAAATAAAACTCCCGAATAAATTGACGTTTGTTTATTTTGATTCTCAGTCGATTGATATGATCTGTAGTACAATAAGTTACGATCTAAGGAATTTCTTTATCCTGGTTAGTTTCAAAGTAATCTACTAAATAAAATACAAAAAGCCGTTGAGATCGAACTGATTCGATTCTTGAGTGTGTCGGAAGTAAGCCTGCTGATTAGGACTTAGGATTATAATATATAGACTTATTATAATAATCGTCTGATTACAAATGTAATTCAACGTCTTGCTATAGAAACTGAATAAGCTAATTAATTATTATTTATAGACACATTAATTTTATACACAATTAATGAACTTCGAAGTATTTATAGACTAATCTTAGAAACGAGATAAACTCGTTTGCCGAAAGGTACTATTAATTTCGCCCGATGCCAGCACCAATCAAACGGTTCCATGGTGTAATGGTTAGCACTCTGGACTTTGAATCCAGCGATCCGAGTTCAAATCTCGGTGGAACCTTGACATCACGTTTTTATCATTAGAACTTTTAAATTGCATAGTGTTTAAGAATAATATTATTTATAGTAGTTATATTGTTACAAATAGCTGTTAGACTAATAATAATAGGTATGGTCATGCAAAATGATTACTCGATTCTTGTGTCTCCGATTACATCATTTTTTAATGTTTGTATCACACTACTTAATGAAATTAACAAGCAATGATCTTTTTTTTAAGATTGTCACTTTAAAAAAATATTATAATTGTTTCATAACATCTGTTAAAATTATGGATTGCTGCCCGTTCGTCTCCCAACTTTTGGAAACGGAAACAAAAGACGGTGTTTCGACCCCTAGATTCATTACTCACCTACGAGGTAACCAATAGCATTTATCTGTATCTGAACATAATCATTTTTATTCTTCTCCTAATTTCTACGAGTGTTAGTTTCTAACATATTTGGAAAGAAAAGATTTTTCATTTTCATCACCCTGTTGCAGTTTATAACAATTAACAATACTCGTACATCCTTCACGATAGCATTTACAGTTAATATTTTTACAGTATCTATCAGTTATTATCAGTTAATTGTTGCTATAGATACGATGACCATTCCAATCCCAGTAAAAGGTAGAGTCGGTGATAAAAAACAGACCGAATTTAGAATTGAAATTGGAAGTCGGGTAAAAATTCAAATTCAATGCTGTTGATGCTATTAGAGCATTTAGAATCCGAAAAAAAATGTATAAGAGCTTTAAGTCAGGTAGGACCTTTTGTTGTGGACAGCTTTTTCGGAAATTGGGCATTTTAGCACTAGCATTTACAAATGAGACATTTGTATCTTTGTTAAAAAATACCCCATTCATTTTAAAAAAAATAGTGACATACATACAAATCCCTTCGTTATCTTCGTTATTGCATACCATTAAATTAGTTGAATGTTTTTTGGCCATTAAAATCTTATTGCCATCTTACGTAATACGTATAAACATTCTGGTAAATATGTGATAATTAAAAAAATATATATAGGTTTACATCAGGACAAACAAAAAAGAGGGCTAAAGACTTAATTGATGTTTCATAATGACATTGTAAAAAACAGCCCTTTAAAGACTGACTTTGATCGCCGTCGATCGTCGATGAAATTATCAAATAAGTGTTATTTTCCGGCTGCGTTGTACGCGTATAATTTTAAACAAAAAAAACCGACTTCAAAAGGTAAACTAAAAAGCAAAAAATAAATTTACTTCGCACAAAGTAATACTTATTTTCACTTAAGTAAATAAATTTATTCTATAATTTTGAAGTCGGTGCCAAGTCCAGCGTTCTTTCATAATTTGTTTTCATTTAATATTAGTTTGTAAGCCAGTACTTTGGTAGGTACATAATATATAGTAATAGTTACATTGATAGTTGTATATTTTTTTACTGATTCTTTTTTCTGTGATTGCCTACATATATTTAGTAATTTGATATTGCAGTAAGGTTGTTGAAGTACTTACTTGGCACCGACTTCAAAATTATAGAATAAATTTATTTACTTAAGTGAAAATACGTATTACTTTGTGCGAAGTAAATTTATTTTTTGCTTTTTAGTTTACCTTTTGAAGTCGGTTTTTTTTGTTTAAAATTATTTTATTTTAAGATTTTTAGTTATGGGTAGACTGAGTAGGGATATTTACCGCCAGAGCAGCGCAAAAATTATATAATTATATCAAGTTGATTGACTATAAAATGATATACAAATATTAATAATATCAAAGTCGGTACCAGCCAAACTGAATATGATTTCTATATAACTATTTTATTATTTTTAGTCGATTTACATTTCTTTATTTGGCTTAAAACAATTTTTCCCTTTTTAATATTTACCTATTTCGTCATATTGTTATGATAGTATGCTTGCAGTACTTTAAGCGATGTCGTAATTTCCAAACGTATAACTTCAAACTAGACTAAGCAGTCCTGTATGCCTGTTTCTGATCTATACGGTATACCTTTATAGTTGATTCAAGTTATGTTTGTTTTTAGACGGATATAAGCATATCGAGTAACATAAGCATCTCGAAAAAAATACAAAATTACTATGAGTGTTCCTATAAATTTCGAGGAGTTCCCTCGATTCCTCACGACACCATCATCAGGCATCCACTTTCATAACAATGAGACCAAGTTCGACTGTAATTGACGTAGTGGTGTATGCTTTTCATTTCTTTAAACAACGCTGAAATCTTCAAACGTGTATCTCTAAGAACTCAGAAGTTCTGTTCACTACTTTAGGTCCAGGATATGGTCCAAAATCTTACTATTTGGTAACATATGCTTGGGCTACTTCAGAAAAAATCAAAATCGATATATGTTTCCATATAAATTTTGAGGAGTTCCCTCGATTCCTAACGGATCCCATCATCAGGTCACCACTTTGGTGACAATGAGACCAAACGGGAAGCACCACCTTTCAAATAAAAAAAAATCATCCAAATCGGTTCACCCAGGCGAAAGTTCTGAGGTAACAAACATAAAAAAAAACATACAGACGAATTGAGAACCTCCTCCTTTTTTTGGAAGTCGGTTAAAAATGAAATCCTGTGGGACTTTTTCTGCGGTGAAAAGTAGCCTATGCGTTAATCCAGCAGTAATACTAGTAGATTACAAATATCTACTACCATACGTTTAATCAAAATCCGTTCAGTACCTTTTACGTGAAAGACATAATTCCATCCACACTTAAAAAACCTTCGCGCTTGTAATGTTGGAAGAAGGGATTTATTATTCTTTTAGGAATAAGCAGTCCTTTTGTGTCGAATTTTCTTATAATTAGTTCCGATTTCACCAACGCATGTAAGTGTTAACGGCTTGTTAAATTACCATGCCTTCTCATTCATTGATAGGAATTACGAGAGGAACAACATGATATAATATTAACTTTGACATTTCTTGGTGAAACATGCCCTTCATCTGTTAATTGTATATGTGTACAATAAAGTGTTAAATAACTAAATATTATAATGACGAACGCCAACACTTTGTCGTAATATCCAGTTTGTCGTTATAAAAGCTTTTCACTGTACGCCTCGCTGACTGTACTTAAACCTTTAACAGCTTGATGTATGCGTTTAGTATTCAAATACGTCAACGATACGTTCGCTACTCGGTATTTAGTTCTCCATTTGGTTAATCACGTAACAAGCTGTGGGGTGTTCAGGCAATTAGCCATTTTCATGTAATTATATTACTTATATGTGAGTTTTTATATTATTTTCTTGCATACTTAATAATTTTTTCTACTTTTGTAAATAAGATAAGTACACTGTTTAAAAAAAAGGTTAAAAATCTAAAGCCCGACTTTGTAAAAAATGGGTCTAAAAAGGCTGCATCACGAAAATAATTCAATTTGAAATTCAGAAATACAATAGGTACAAAAATGGTCAAGGTATTAGCATCGAATCTTGCAACGGCAGACGAATTTTCTTCAGTGTGAACTGCTTATAATTATATTGAATTGCTGCTTTGATTTTATTAGCTGGTACGACTACGGCTCTACCTTGACCATTTTTTTACCTATTGCATTTCTGAATTTCAAATTGAATGATTTTCTTGTTTCAGCCTTTTTAGACCCATTTTTAAAATCGGACCAGTAGAGGGAACATACAAACATACATACATACAAACATACATACATACATACATACATACATACATACATACATACATACATACATACATACATATATACACACATACATACATACATAGACTGCCAAAATCATTACCCTTCCTTTTGGCTTCGCCGAAGTCGGGTAAAAAGGTTTATACACTGTGTATTTGTATTTCAATAAATCTTATGTTTAACTACTAATAAAGTTGAAAAAGTGAAAGTAATTTGTTACATAATATTATTACTGTGTAACGTGTATTTCCATCAAGAACCTACACTACAGTACCTACATTCAATATCATATCAAATCAAATCAAATCAAATCAAATATTTTTATTCAGAGTAAATTTTACAAAAAAATGTTTTCTGAACGTCGTTTCTATATGATGCCTACCACCGGTTCCTACCACCGGTACCATAAGTAAAAAGGTTATGGTCGTATGGACAATATTATAGGTATTTTGATGTGTATATACCTACATACATAGGTGATTTTTTTACTGTATGCGATAATTAAACGGGTGCTTAAAATGGACCATCTAAAAGGATATATTTTGAGGTCGCAACAGACTTACTTGCGCTATAATAATAAAATATAGTAATAAATAGTAATAAGTAGCTTATATAGTAATAAAATCTATTAATCGACAGAAGTATTTTTCCTAAACACTGACAGGCCCCAAAGAATATATTCTATTATTGACGACTATAATAATATTATATTAGCCTATATTCGCAGTCCTCTGGTCTGTCTCCGGACTTTCTTTCGGATCATAGTGTATACTTAGTGATAATTCCCAGCTTAACCTTCACGTCTTGTAAAACACTAAGTTGTAAGTGACGTATTATAATATTATCTTATCCGATACAGTAACGCTTGTAAACAAGTGTGTAGGTACGTCAGAATTATCAGACTACTTCATAGTAAATAAATAACATTAAAGCTACTTGTCGTTAATTATTACATTATGAATTAGACTTTACTTGTCTCTTAATTCTTTATCAATATTTTGTACTATTTCTGCTTTGTTATGTCAGAATTTAATATATAAGAACTGTATAAAATATTATTAATATTATCAATAAACATAATATTATCACTAACTTGTTCGGGTAAAAGCGCCATCTAGCGAATAACTGTTGAATCCGCTTGATTATGTGAACTAGAACTTGAACCTTGCCTAGTTTTGAAAATTATTTCTTCATCAACTTCATAAATTACTGTATTTTATTTGGATCCATTATTATTTAGTACCTACTATGTTAAAATCACTAAATATATTTTGAGTTCCTAATCTAACCATGATCTCAAAAGGTATCAATGAACAAAATTCATCATCTTGTTACCATGCTGTCATAAAGAAGCGAACATAATGTTATTTTATTTCATAGATTTTCCGCTAGATGTCACTGTTATGATGAGTACATAATTCTACATCGCGCTATCGGTATTACGACAGCGTATCATGACTACCCCGCGAGACCTCTGTTCCGTTAACTCTGGTTTCCCTTCAAAACGTATAAATCTTTCGCCTTTTACTAAAGATTTCCGTGGAGGGGAACTCTCAAATGAGTCTTACTCAATTTTTAACAGGTCTGGCGCAAGCCGGACTTACATATTATAATTAACAATTAAATTGGTTGGGATGACTAGCCATATTATAATATCAGATAAGTTAAATTTAAAACATGACGTTATTAAAAAAAATAATTAACAAGAGTTGACACGGGAAGATCAACCGATAATTCAACTACTATATTAGTTATTCTTTGCTATAACTAATGCCTCCCACGTCGATTTCGGTGACGGCCGGTTCCGGTCTTTGAAACTAGGCCAGCTACGCAGGAGTTATTTTATAGTGCCCAAGTGTGTGCGCAATACACAGAACTTCCTTTACTCTCGGAGTCCAGTGGGACGGATAACCGACACGACTGGCGGGATATAAGGCGCAGGACCGACTTAACTACCCCTAAGTAACTAAGGCTTAACCCCTAATTCTAGTTCCGCTAGTTCGTTACTTTAACGCCCATTTCTAATTTATACTAACCCCCGACGCAAAAACGACTGGGTGTTATAAGTTTGACGTGTCTGTGTAAAGTGTATGAGTCTGTCTGGTGGTATCGTAGCTCCCAAACGGATGATCTAATTTTAATGCGTTTTTTTTTTGTTTGAAAGGTATTTCAGTGGAGAGTGTTCTTACCTATTTTTGGGAATCGGTTCAGGTCATCAAGTCATTTGTTAGGTGTGATAGGAATGTTACACGCTAAGTCGGGGGTTTATTTTTTAAATTTTTTTGTGTTCAAACTTCAGAGTAGAGACCGTGGGCATATAATATAACAAAATAAGCCATGGACCAAAGTCCAACCTACAATTTATTTCAAAGTGACGACAGTGGAGTATTTGCGATATGATACTCCAGATAGCTCATATCAGTCACCTAAATTTACTCACACATACAATGCAGAAGTTATAGAAAGAAATATTATAAATCACTCATTTTAATATTATGTACCTACTTTCTGTACTTTATGTGATCTTCTAGTGAAATTCTAAATTGATTAAATCATTCATTATGTAAGATAAAAGATGGGTGCTGAAACGATAAGCGTTTAAAAAAGCACTTTAGTGAAAAAAGGGGCTTAATGTATAAAAAAAATGCATTTAATATTTATCGTACTTAAATGCCAACATGTGGCCAAAGAGAAATAAGTCTGAATGCTCGCGCAATAACAGTGAAAATCTGTATGCTAAATCTGACGTTATAAAACAACAAAATGAAATAAATAGGTATTATAAAGGTTTAAAGAAAAGGTTACTAGCATAAACAGCTAACACAATTAGGTGATTTTCGTTTTTACGAATATGTTTATTATTTTAAGTCCTTTACCACAACTCTGTGTAAGATTAAGATATTGTGTAGAAGTTTTAAAATACATTTGAATAACCTTAATTAGGTATAAAAAAAAATATTAACTCGCTAAAATCATTTAGGAGCATTGGGTTATTAAATTTTGAAAACATATTAACTCGCTAAAATCATTTAAGAGCATTGGTTATTAATTTTTGAATAAATATTAACTCGCTAAAATCATTTTAGAGAATTGGTTATTAAATTTTGAAACGGGAGAAAGTAAAAAAAGAGGTTGTACTTCAGAGGCATTTATTGTAAGCTCGTAACACGTCAGCGGAGCCACCTGCCGCGGTTTATCACTGTGCACTGCACTAAGTTCCAAGCCATCAGGCTACACTTTAACCACACGAGTTCCTGAGGTTCCTCAACGCATGACGAACGAGAAGATCGATTCTATCACATCATCCAGGTCCTTACTGAACGGGGACAGCTGCGCTTCGAACCCCGATTTTTTTTCCTTCCCGTCCACGATCACGTGGCAGTTGGGACCGACCAGGGACACCTTGTCGCCCTTCCAGCGTCGGTCGATGGTGACCACGCCGCCGCTGCCCACCAGGTTGACGGATCCGTGGTTGTCGATCACGTCGACGCGGCAGTCGTTCCCGACCACCTCGATCTCGCCGTGGTTAACGGCCACTTTGATGACACAGTTGTTTCCGATCACTTTCAATAGAGTAGGGTTCGCCGCCATCGTCACTTTCTTTTTGTTGCCTAGCACGGAGTATTTCTTCATTTTTTTTTATTTTGGGTTAACGGTTGCACGTCTGTATGTCTCGGAGGAGCGTGTTTGAATGGTTCGGATATTGCTGCGCGTGTTTTATAAGAGCGGCCGCCGCGCGCGGCTGCGTCGATAAGGGACTCCCCTGCATGCGTCACATCATTGATAAACTTGATTAGCCGTGATTTTAGAATTGATAGTCGCAAAAACTCATTCAAAAATATAAACGCTGTTATTCCCCTAACGTTTACTGTTACGGTTAGGGTAAGTGATTTGGATCGAGCCAAATCTATTTTCAATAATACTCCCGTTTCGGTCCCCGCGCTGAGTCATTCCCGTATATGCGCGCGAGCAGGACAACCTGAAAACTGAAACGGGATTTAACCGATAATAGTTACAAGAATTGTCCTCCCGAAAACTCCTCGATCAAAGAAGTCTTGTTAGTACTTACGTCACACTTTGACCTCTAGGAATCGCACAGTGGGAGTCTCCCAATGATGAGCTTTGATTGCAAAAATGTGTTCATTGTAAGGTCAAATTTCTCGCAATTGAACTGGCGATCATTTATTAACGAGGTAACTAATAGGCCTTGGTGTCGTGATTTCCTTGTTCTAGCAATAGTACTTTGTATGTCTGCGACAGTATTATGTAGGAATTATTTATGTCTGTTTAGCATTTATTCTAGCGAAGCTGTACACTCTAATGTCTTATTATTGCCCGTGGCTTCGCCGCGGTAAAAAATATTTTCGGGGTTTCTCTTAGGGGTTGAATTTTAAGCATATTTACCTATATTTTTTCAGTTAATTATGGGGTATATTATTTACGGTAGGTACATGTAAGAATTATTTATTTTCTAGCCTTAGTAGGCCTTTTTGTTCTGTGCATAGATATTGGATACACCTATCCTATCCAATGACTTTGCCTTTCATAAGATAAGTTGATTTTTTTTTAGATACTTAGCATATCAAGGGATAGTAATTATAAAGATACTCCAAGCAACATTCGTCTGTAACAAAGATTTAGTTATCTTTATACCCAGTAATTACTGATTAGACTGCAGCTGATACATACCTAATTAACTTTAAATAGGTACTTATATTGAATGTTAATATTTTTCTGTAAGGTTTATCCCCGCCATTCCCCGCTATCAATTCTTATCACAAAATTACTTTTTATATTATAAATAAGAATTAAATATGTATTTAAGAAATACGTCAGTTAAATTTAACCAACAACCAACACTTACCTACATAAAGTTAATGTTACAATATAGCCAACGTAAGCGTATAATAACTGATAGAAGCTCAAGCAGAAACAATAATTGACTACGTTTGATTACTAACCATAGACCAATTGGCATCATTGTCCAGTGATGCCAATTGGACAATGATTATATATTGTTTGATACTATGAATTCAGAGACAATAGACTATATTCTACAGTCGGCAGTGTCAAAATGGCGTACCTATTTGTACAGTGAAAGTTTATCATTTGATGTTTAAACATATTAATTATGGTTTAATTGTTATAAAATGTATTGGATCATGAAGAATGATCCTTTAATATTCCGGTCAACGTGTTGATGAGTGTGCACAACAAGTAAATATGTGAAAATTTCGGTGTTTTTGGTTTGTTTACGTTTGTGTTAAATTTATCTGGGACGTACATAAATACCTAATACACAGTTGTCTATGGTTATTGCTACTTCACAGGTTCACATTCTTCAAATTTCGAACTCCATTACATCCAATTGGTAAAGTCCCAAATACTTTGAATATTTGTCCAGAAACCTCAAACGAGATTCGGGGAGAACCGGTCCTCTCCTCTGTCTGACCTTGGGAGTTGGAGCCTAATGCCGACATCTCAAATGTCAGTCACCCGGTATAGTGATTATGTCGTATTTCCAATAGAATAGTAACAACAGAAGTGACTCAGTCTAACCGCTAATGGTCGTACAAATTCATCCGTTGAGGACTGGACTTTTCTTGTAATAGATATGTTTTTTGCAACTAAATAGTATCTAGTGTTATTGAACATGATTTAAACATCTTGTGTTCATTGGTCGACTACCTCCTATACTATACTAATATTATAAAGCGGAAGAGTTTGTTTGTTTGTTTAAACGGGTTAATCTCAAAAATATATTTTTGTTGGAAAGTCCATGTATAGAGGAAGGCTTTAGGCTATATAACATTAAGTCGCGGGCACAGCTAGTAATATTATAAGTCTATTTTTAGAAGTAATTACCTACTAAGATAATTAATATTTATATTTGGAATTAGAGATTTATAATTATTTTTTAAAGATTTTTAATTAGTAGGTACTTAATTTACTCTTAAGGTTATCCTAAGTGACCCGACCAATATCTATTATTTACCATTGAGATAGATTTACCATGAGAACAACATTATTTTTATATGGTTAGGTACTTCAGCATTTTTCTTCGAAACTTATCTTAAGATATACTCATATAGAATGTGTTATTTTAAACTTTGGAATCTAGATTAGATATTTTGTGACATTGATTTGTCTATTTTTAAAACAACAGATAAATAATACAATAATACAGCTGCTTCTACGGCTACGTTCCCACAGCAGATTTTTGTCGTTGCGTCAGAAATAGTCAGAATGCAATGCACTGCACTGCACTGAGGCCTTACCAGTTACCACGAGGCTCTTATATCTGTATTACTTTAATATTACTCATGAATTTCGTGCAAACAGAATGATGTCTTTTTATGTAAGCGAAAAAGTATTTTTAATATGCCCGAAATCCAAAATTAATATGAATGTAATAACTATTAGAATAACTCGTGGTAAGGCCCCTGTTGTAGCGAAGTACCAAATAGAGCTGAAAATCAAGTTTTCAGCTCTATTACATTAGCACAGAGTTTTAATTACAGTGCAGTTTCTTTTGTGGCGCTAAAATCTTCCGTGACACGTGGCCTGGGGTAATATTTTAGACAAATGTTATTATTATTGCTACTTAACAATAAACAATAAAGTAATGCTATACACAAGTACATATACATAACTAGCTGACCCGTGCCCACTTTGTTGAGCATACAAACCGTTTAAACCTTCCCTGGACTTGCCCGAATATTTCAAGACCAAAAATAGCCGAATCGGTTCAGCCGTTCTCGAGTTTTAGCGAGACTAACGAACACCAATTCATTTTTATATATAAGAAGACTAGCTGACCCGTGCCCACTTCGTTGAGCATACAAACAGTATTTTTTCAGCGTTTAAGCCTTCCCGGGACCTGCAGGAATAGTTTAAGACTAAAAAATAACCGAATCGGTTCAGACATTCTCGAGTTTCAGCGAAAGTAACGAACAGCAGTTCATTTTAATATTTATAAAGATGATTTAAACAGAATAATAATATTCAATATAAACTTGACCTTACAGAATTAGAACATAAACATTGGTCTTGTAGGGGATTTCCCTGTCTAAAACAGCACGCGCGACGTCTAATCTTACGTTTTTATGTATGTTTTTCATAAAATATCAAATGCACGTTCAGTGACACTGGAAGGGTTCAAGTATAAAAATAAATTGCTGTTCGTTAGTCTCGCTAAAACTCGAGAACGACTGAACCGATTCGGGCTATTTTTGGTCTTGAAATATTCGTGGAAGTCCAGGGAAGGTTTAAACGGATTGTATGCTCAACGAATTGGGCACGGGTCAACTAGTAAGTCTTATATATAAAAATTAATCGGTGTTCATTAGTCTCGCTAAAACTCGAAGCGGCTGAACCGATTTGGCTATTTTCAGTCTTGAAAAATTCATGAAAGTGCCGGGATGGTTTAAAAGGTTTGTCACAAACTGTTTCTATGCTCAACGAAGTGGACACGGGTAGGCTAGTTAAGTTATAAATATAGTCTGAGATCAAGAACAATTGAACAATTTCAGATGCCCTACAGCGGATAAGCTCTAGACGACGCAATTAGGACGAACACCGGACAGTGTTGTATTACACTGTATCTACACCAAACTAACTAAAGGGATAATACACTCCAGAAACATACAAGCACAACGGTTTGGTAACAAACATCTGGGCCTTGATTCAAGATGGCATCACTATTTATCGCTTACGAAGTTCGACAACAAGATGTATGGGATTTGACATAAGCTTCGCTAACGACAAGCGAATTCGTATATCATTTAGCGAAGCTTATGTCAAATTTAATAGCGATGCCATCTTGAATCAGGGCTCTGATTTAATAGATATGTCGCAGTCATCTTATTGAATCTGGTTATTTAATTGAATCACTAGGCGCTTTTAAAATGGTGTCAAACAGCTCGTACAGATAGCAATGTGTTGATATATTTTTTGATTAATTTACTTTAATGTTCGTTTTATTAGTACTCATTCGGAAATTTCGAAGTTTAAAACTAAAATATTAAATGGCTGTCCTAGTCTCGGATTCTAAAATTTGTTGGTAAAAACAGGATTCAATGAAAGCGCTAGTCATTCAATTAAATAGCGGATTCAATCAGATGACTGCGACAGATATACTGATTTAAGTTTCGTCAATATATAGACAATTTTGTGTTTTCCGCGACTTCAGTATGCTAAATTCGGCTACAACTGTATTAAGCAAGCAAACAGCCAGCAAGCTAATACTATTAAACATATTTTAATTAAAATTTGGTATTGGAGGTTCCTGTCATCAAAAGCCGTTCAATAGTATTTGCTTAAAAAGCAACAAACATCGACACATTATTTAAATTAGTAAGGACTTAAAAACTTTTACATTTATATTAGTAAGAATTTTAGCTATACTGCTATACGGTTATTAATATTATAGACTAGAGGTCAGAAGCCAAGGGTTGCTAATCGCTATAAATTATATTAGGTACTTCTGCTCAACTCACATGTATCGCTCAGAAATAAGAGCATAGCGCTCAGAGTTATCTTATATGTAATATAGTAACAGCCTTGTGTTATTCACGTTGGGTCATATCACAGGCAATTTGGACTATGGGCTTGTAGTATATTATATCAATCCTAGAGTTATATCTAAACTTATTTTTGCGTATTCCTGATTATAGCAGTCCAAACCGCTTCCAAAGATTTCATTGATTCCCGTCCGAATGGTTTTTTTAGTAAAGGGATCAATGAACTACCTATAAGATGGCAAAAGTGTATAGATATCAATGGTACTTTGATCAATAAAATATATTTTAATATGAAAAATCGCCTTTATGTTCCTCCCATACAAAACGCCAATTTCACATATTGTATCGTTCAGAAATGACAGCATAGCGCTACAGCCTTGTGTTATTCACGTTGGGTCATATCACAGGCTAATTCGGTGTATGGGCTTGTAGTCTATTATAAAAATCCTAGTGTTATATCTAAAGTTATTTTTCTGGATTCCTAATCATTCCCCAAGACCTAAAAAGTATTATTGAGACAATGCCGTTTTAATTATTTTGATATACAAATAAGCCTAACGTTAAACTTTAGCCACAATTTTACCGTTTGCAGTTAATGCTCGAAGCCATTACGCTAAACAGTTATATCCTCTATTATATTTCTTTACTCGTGAATTATATACCATCATTACTTAGTTTATTACTGTCAGTAAAATCCCCTGCACGTAGTAATTTGTATTTTTCCATTTTATACGACCACGTTATACCTATAACTTGTGTTGACCAATTTGTGTCATATCAACGGACTTTATCGATTCGTTTTATAACAAAATAAACAATTCTGATTTAGGAATGACTACTATGATCTTATTTGATTACTAAACTAATACTTTCGAAACTATTCAAGACAATGTAGCATTTAGTTCCGATTTTACCAACGCTTGATAGTGTTAATGGCTTCTTAAAATACCATGCCATCTCAATGAATGAGATCATTCATTGACAGAAAATAGAAAGTGATAACATAATATTTAATGAAGGACTGACTGTAACATATTGTGTCTAATAATTATTTGTGCACAATATAGTGATTGATTTGAAATTGGCACTTCGCCTCATTTTATTTTAAACGAATTTCGGAAACGTAAATCTATGGAAATTGATATTGCTAATAAAGTGGTTAGGAAGTTGCTTCAACAAACTCGTACACTTTTGTTATCGAACTTTGTTGTAGTAATAAGCGAAGGTTTCGCTCTGTAGAAACATTGTCTGACCCAAAGCGTAGAATCTAACGGTCAACTCAGAACAGGTATTCTGATCTTCAATAATTTCAAACAAAAATAAAAACCGACTTCAAAAGGTAAACTAAAAAGCAAAAAATAAATTTACTTCGCACAAAGTAATACTTATTTTCACTTAAGTAAATAAATTTATTCTATAATTTCGATGTCGGTGCCAAGTCCAGCGTTCTTTCATAATTTGTTTTCATTTAATATTAGTTTGTAAGCCAGTACCTACTTTGGTAGGTACATAATATATAGTAATAGTTACATTGATAGTTGTATATTTTTTTCTGATTCTTTTTTCTGTGATTGCCTACATATATTTATTAATTTGATATTGCAGTAAGGTTGTTGAAGTACTTACTTGGCACCGACTTCAAAATTATAGAATAAATTTATTTACTTAAGTGAAAATAAGTATTACTTTGTGCGAAGTAAATTTATTTTTTACCCGACTTCGGCGAAGCCAAAAGGAAGGGTAATGATTTTGGCAGTCTATGTATGTATGTATGTATGTATGTTTGTATGTATGTATGTATGTATGTTCCCTCGTAGCGGTTAAACTACTGGTCCGATTTTAATAAATAAGGTATCAATCGATTCGTAATGGTCCCGCGAGTAACATAGGCTATATAATTTTTCGAAAAATTTTGGATTTTGAAAATTATAGCTCATAAACTATCTCCAAAAAAAATTAAATTAAGAGAATTGTATCGTGTTTGGTATCCAAAGATAGGTCTTGGGAAGCACATTACAAATATGTATTTAAAATTTTAATTAGTTATTATATTTTGTTGTTAAATTCAAAATAAGGGTTTAAAATGCGGTCGTACAAATTGTATCTAGGAGTTGTTTAGTTACTTTCTATGTGTTAATTTAACGTTAGTTTAGTGAACATATAATGTTATAGTTCATGTGGAAACAGAAAAATGTAAAATAAAATAAAAGTTTAAAAAACTATAACCCGACTTCGCAAAAAAGGGGTCTAAAAAGGCTGAAACAAGAAAATAATTCAATTTGAAATCCAGATATGCATAGGTACAGATATGGTCAAGGTAGAGCCGTGGTCGTACCCGCTAAACAAATCTATAATATTCGTCTGCTGTTGTAATATACAATCCCAATAGCGGGTACGACCACGGCTCTACCTTGACCATATCTGTACCTATGCATATCTGGATTTCAAATTGAATTATTTTCTTGTTTCAGCCTTTTTAGACCCCTTTTTTGCGAAGTCGGGTTATAGTTTTTTAAACTTTTATTTTATTGCTTTTTAGTTTACCTTTTGAAGTCGGTTTTTTTTGTTTAAAATTATTTTATTTAAAGATTTTTAGTTATGGGTAGACTGAGTAGGGATATTTACCGCCAGAGCAGCGCAAAAATTATATAAGTATATAGTGTTGATTGACTATAAAATGATATACAAATTTTAATAATATCAAAGTCGGTACAAGCCAAACTGAATATGCTTTTTACCCGACTTCGGCGAAGCCAAAAGGAAGGGTAATGATTTTGGCAGTCTATGTATGTATGTATGTATGTATTTTTGTATGTATGTATGTATGTTCCCTCGTAGCGGCTAAACTACTGGTCCGATTTTAATAAATGAGGTATCAATCGATTGGTAATGATGCCGCGAGTAACATAGGGTATAAAATTTTTCGAAAAATTTTGGATTTTGAAAATTATACCTCAAAAACTATCTCCAAAAAAAATTAAATTAAGATAATTGCCTCGTGTTTGGTATCAAAAGATAGGTCTTGGCAAGCACATTACGAATATGTATTTGAATATTTTATTTATTGTTAAATTTCATTGTTAAATTCAAAATAACGTTTAAAATGCGGTCGTAAAGGTAGTATCTAGGAGTTGTTTAGTTACTTTCTATGCGTTAATTGAACGTTAGTTTAGTAAAAATATAATGTTATATTTGATGTGGAAACAGAAAAATATAAAATAAAATAAAAGTTTAAAAACTATAACCCGACTTCGTAAAAAACTGGTCTAAAAAGGCTGAAACAAGAAAAAATTCAATTTGAAATCCAGAAATGCATAGGTAAAAAATGGTCAAGCTAGAGCCGAGGTCGGACCCGCTAGCTCATAATATTCGTCTGCTATTGCAATTATATTCAATCCCAAAAGCGGGTCCGACCTCGGCTCTAGCTTGACCATTTTTTACCTATGCATTTCTGGATTTCAAATTGAATTTTTTCTTGTTTCAGCCTTTTTAGACCAGTTTTTTACGAAGTCGGGTTATAGTTTTTAAACTTTTATTTTTCTATATAACTCTTTTATTATTTTTAGTCGATTTACATTTCTTTATTTGGCTTAAAACTATTTTTTCCCTTTTTAATATTTACCTATTTCGTCATGTTGTTATGATAGTATATAATAATATGGATACCTACTATCTGGTGAAGACAGAGGTGGTGTTGAGTACTGTAATTGATATAGTGGCATCGCTTAAAGTAGGAATGCTTGTAGTACTTTAAGCGATGTCGTAATTTCCAAACGTATAACTTCAAAGACTAAGCAGTCCTGTATGCCTGTTTCTGATCTATGGGGTATACCTTGATAGTTGATTCAAAATTATGTTTGTTTTTAGACGGATATAAGCATATCGAGTAACATAAGCATGTTACTCGAAAAAAATACAAAATTACTACGAGTGTTCCTATAAATTTCGAGGAGTTCCCTCGATTCCTCACGCCACCATCATCAGGCATGCACTTTGATAACTATGAGACCAAGTTCGACTGTAATTGACGTAGTGGCGTATGCTTGCATTTCTTTAAACAACGCTGAAATCTTCAAACGTGTATCTCTAAGGACTCAGAAGTTCTGTTCAGTACTTTAGGTCCAGGATATGGTGCAAAATCTTACTATTTGGTAACATATGCTTGGGCTACTTCAGAAAAAATCAAAATCAATGTATGTTTCCATATAAATTTTGAGGAGTTCCCTCGATTCCTCACGGATCCCATCATCAGGTCACCACTTTGGTGACAATGGGACTAAACGGGAAGCACCACCTTTCAAATAAAAAAAAATCATCCAAATCAGTTCACCCAGGCGAAAGTTCAGAGGTAACAAACATAAAAAAAAAAACATGCAGACGAATTGAGAACCTCCTCCTTTTTTTGGAAGTCAGTTAAAAAGTAGAAAAACTTGCCTTGAATCCTATTATTGAAATGTTTGTTTCCGTTCCTCACTAATACTAAATAGGGAAAATATTTATTTGTATGTTTGTTTGCATTGAACGAGACCGATTTTGACAAAAAATTGCACAGATATAGAGTGTACATTTGAGGCTACATTTTACTGTGTGAAAATGTACAGTTCATGCGCGATATATACCTTCCGAGAAATTATGTTCATAATGAGTTTTGTAGGATACTAGCTGACCCGTGCCCACTTCGTTGAGCATGGAAACCGTGTAAACCTTCCCGGGACTTCCACGAATATTTCAAGACCAAAAATAGCCGAATCAGTTCAGGTGATCTCGAGTTTTAGCGAGACTTACCAACAGCAATTGATTTTTATATAGCCTATGTTACTCAGTGATAATGTAGATTTCTAATGAAAAAAGAATTATTAAAATCGGTCCAGTACTTTTTGAGTTAAGTCGTTACATACAAAAATACAAATCCTCCACCTCAAATCTTTCCTCTTTATATTATTAGTGTAGATAAGCAATTTCGGATTTTATAATAGCACCCTAAATTGCAAATCAAATGTTACTTATAAAGAAACAGTAGCTGCCGTGACTTTATCCGTGTGAAATAGTAAATTAACCCCCGATTTGGAACATTCCAACAGTGAAAGATTTTTTTAAATCGGATCAGTAAGTCCTGAGATTAACGAGTTTATGCAAAAAAAAACTCTTCAATATAGTGAAGTAAGTATACATTTAGAACAATTAGGTATATAACTGGTCTACGGTATATAGTTATAAACCGTTATCCATGGGGTAGTGAAGAAAGAATAGCAGCTCCCAATCAATCATCTGCCCGTGGGTGTCGTAAAAGACGACATGGGATATCCGGAAATGGGCAGCAGTTTCCGCGGACAAAGGAAATTAAATTCCGAAAATAAAGAATTGAATTGAACTGAATTGAAAAACTGCCGACTGGCGAGTACAGCCAACTACCCCCCATAAACTTTGGGTGAGGCGATGTCCAGGAGTGGACGTCGACGATGATGATGACGATGACAGATACTTTCCACGTTATCCATAAAACATGTTGACCCTACAACATATCAATTGCATCAAAGAGCACACGTGATAATCAAATTGTGATAAAGACACTCGAGTGCTCACTGATAGTAGCTGATAACATCAAAATGCAAACACTCCTGGGAATAACATCCTGTTATCGTTGATAAGCTGAGATAAGTTCTGATAGGGACCAAATTCTTGCATATTATTATAAAAGTGTTAAAAAAATGTAATGTCATATTGACATATGATGCGGCAGTGACAGTGATGCCAGTCTAAAAAAGTCGGCCAAGAGAGTATGTAAGAGGACCTATAATATCATTGGACGCTTCACACAACGTCCGAAGAACTTTTTTTTTAAACGGGCATTGGCCCACCTCACATTCCCACCACTGCAACTCCTGTGAGCCAGGATCGACAGCGGTAACCAACCACGACAAACCCTTTGATATGATCTCAGGGAGCCCGAGGGACAAGCTAAATCTGTCTTGGGACCCACAACGAAATTAATCAGAAGAAAAAAAAGGAGGAGTAGGAAGTATTCCAGTTTCCCTCCCCAAGAAAAGTGGGAGACAGTACAAAATTGTAATGACACAAAAGGCCAAAAATTAAGGGAAAGAAGCACCACGGGAATATATATTATTATCACGGGAATATATATATTCCATGACCTAGGAACATTTCGTTTCCTCGGCGGGATTCGAACCCGCGATCTCTTGCTTGAGCACCAACGCTCACAACCACTACGCCACGGAGGTCGTCAATGTTAACCTATGTACCTAGATAAGAGCATATTATTATATACAATGAATAAAGTAAAGTAAGAAAAACCAATGTCTGTCAATTAGTAGAGATAGTTTCCATGGACCTTTGACTAAAGGCAGTGGCAACTCAACACAAATAATTGATAATAATAATTATTAATCGATCCAACAGGGTTAAATTATATTTTGTCAGAAGCGGCAACATGGTATTTCGAGAAAATGGCACACACAAACAATAAAAATCTATAAGTGCCATTTTCTCGAAACCGCCTTTTCTGACTTACTGCTTATATTATCTGGTCAGAGTTTGCACACTGTGCACAGCAGAAGTGACGGGAGTGTCAGCATCGGCAGAAACAAAAACAATTATGTACACCCAAGCAGGAACATTTGAGAGCTCCTTAAAGTAACGCGCTAATACAATTGACAATCGAACCTACTTTACGAAACATCAAAATAAATGTTCCTTTATTACGTCCAATATAAATTTAACAGAGTGAGAGTGATATTGAAAGACGAGTGAATGCAGGAAACATGGTGAATGGAGCTTTGCACTCCTTTATGAACAGTCGGAAGGTGTCTAACAAGGCTCGTTTGGCTGTGCATGAGGGGGTGTTGGTTCCGACACTCATGTATGGAAGTGAAAGTTGGGTATGGCAGAAGAAACATGAAAGCAGAATAAATGCAGTTGAGATGAGAGCGTTGAGAAGTATGGTAGGAGTTAAACTGAATGACAGGATAAGAAATAGCGAGATAAGGAAACGTCGTGGTCTGAAAGAAGATGTAGTGACAAAAATTGAGAAAGGTATGCTGAGATGGTTTGGTCATGTCGAGAGAATGGATGACGAACGATTGACGAAAAAAGTGTATAAGGCGAGTGTGAATGGAAGTGTGGGAAGGGGTAGACCTAAGCGGACGTTTCAAGACCAAATTAGAGACGTCTTGAAAAAAGGCCAGGTCAAGAGTACCCTAAACCAAAGAGCGTGTATGAAGAGAATAATGAAAGTGGACGAAGCGAAACAAGTGTGTAAGGATCGTAGCAAGTGGAAAGAAGTGGTCTCTGCCTACCCCTACGGGAAAGAGGCGTGATGGTATGTATGTATGTATGTATAAATTTAACCTAAACGTAAACAAACCCATCTATGACACAACCAAAGACTAGTCAGTGATGCCAATTGGCCAATACAATGTGTAGCGCGCTACCCTTGATGATGATGATAAGTGCAGCTGCTACTTGTTGATAATGTTGTTGCTGTTGCTGATGCCAATGCTGATGCTGATGCTAGACTGATGATGATGCTGTTCTGATAGGTTGATGCTGATAAATGATAGGGTTAGGGTATAAATGATGAAAACCCTTTGGTGCCACGACCCGTGATCAACTGTTTATTGTTAAATCTGTATTAATTTATATATGTTACAAGTTACAAATATGCTTAGCTAAGATGCTCACGCGGCTATACGTGAGGCGCGTGTTTATTGACATACTGACATACTGGCATACTGGCCTGTACACAATGATTTGAATTTGAATTACAAATTACAATGATTATTGTTTGCTATGAATCCATCTAAGACTATAATATGCTTATTTTCTACAATCGGCAGAGTCAAAATGGCGTATTTTTTCTGTGAAAGATTTTCATTTGATGTTTAAACATATTAATATTGTTTAATTGTTATAAAATGTATTGGATAATCAAGTGTTATCCTATAATATACCTATAAAAGTGTTGTTTAACTTTAGGTTAAATTTATCAGGGACGAACTATACATGGGCTACAGATTACTATATAGGTATCGTTATATGGTGTCCTTCCTGCTCATATCACTCGACCCATTAATCTCAAGTCTATACCAGAAGAAGAAGAAATACTATATAGATACTACGTAAACTGCGTCATTTAATCAACAAGGTAATTTGCCCTATTACGGTAAAATTTTGTCACTTTTCAAGTAACGATTCGTCATACAATATGACACATGAAGTAAACTGCTGATACGAATTACGCTAACATAGCTATTTTTATGGAACTGTATCTAATTGGCATAATATTAATCTTATGACTCAACTTCAGAGAAAGTAGTGTTATATTTTTACCCGACTTCGGTGAAGCCAAAAGGAAGGGTAATGATTTTGGCAGTCTATGTATGTATGTATGTATGTATGTATGTATGTATGTATGTATGTATGTATGTATGTATGTATGTATGTATGTATGTATGTATGTATGTTCTCTCGTAGTGGTTAAACTATTGGTCCGATTTTAATTAATAAGATGTCAATCGATTCGTAGTGGTCCCGCGAGTAACATAGGCTATATAATTTTTCAAAAAATTTTGGATTTTGGAAATTATACCTCAAAAACTATCTCCAAAAAAAATAAAATTAAGATAATTGTATCGTGTTTGATATCAAAAGATAGGTCTTGGCAAGCACATTACGAATATGTATTTAATTTATTATTATATTTTATTGTTAAATTCAAAATAAACGTTTAAAATGCGGTCGTACAAATAGTATCTTGGAGTTGTTTAGTTACTTTCTTTGTGTTAATTTAACGTTAGTTTAGTGAAAATATAATGTTATAGTTTATTTGGAAACAGAAAAATGTAAAATAAAATAAAAGATTAAAAAAACTATAACCCGACTTCGCAAAAAAGGGCTCAAAAAGGCTGAAACAAGAAAATAATTCAATTTGAAATCCAGATATGCATAGGTACAGATATGGTCAAAGTAGAGCCGTAGTCGTACCCAGTTGACCATATCTGTACCTATGCATATCTGGATTTCAAATTGAATTATTTTCTTGTTTCAGCCTTTTTGAGCCCTTTTTTGCGAAGTCGGGTTATAGTTTTTTTTAATCTTTTATTTTTTATTGTGTTTTGATGTAAATTACACAGCTAAGTATTTTGTGAATATTTAATAGGTACTTGCCTTTATTGATAGAAGCAGAAAGTAGATAATAAAAGATATGAAGGATAAAAATGGCTAAAATCCCGTTTTGTTTTAGTACCTACTTATTTATTTATTTGTTATAATGCGCGACTACTTATTTTAATTTTTAAAAAACTTTTCAACAATATTATTTGGTTCTGAGATAGGTAAATGGTCACAAATTTGAGGGGGCCAACGAAAAAGGTATGATGGCTTTGTAAGTATAGGAAGTCAAAGTGAACTGGATCACTGGTTTTAATATAAAAAATACTATGTACGAGATATGTAGTAGGTAGGTACTTGACCTCGTGACCCAAAAGGTTCCTTGTCCTTTAGATAATATCTACTCAGCAGAGTTTAAGCTTCTTCTCTTCTTCTTCTCTTCTTCGCTTCGCAAAAAAACTTACTACATAATTGTACAAAATTTCGTTATGTAGGTAAATGTTTATATTTCCATTAATTAAATACATATACTACCTATATATTTATAAACGAACCAATCGAAACATTTTACTTCCTTCCTCAATTGTGTCAACGGCTTCCGATGTGTACGATTATGTTCCTTGTATTATGACATGCGCGTAATATTTGCTTTGAATCATTATCTTATCACCGAAAAACGTGAGATAACGTCGAGCGTGAGTCATGAGTCAGGATCTTATGAAATTGATGCAATCAGGTCCCTTAGAAATGTGTGACTCATGAGTCATGTGCAGACGGCCGCGCCAGACTTGAGGAGGCGGTCCGCGATTCACACATAGAGTAGTCACTATGTCCAGTAGCGCAAGCAGGAACATTTGAAAGTTCCGTAAAGTAATCGATTGTGACATGTATTGGCGCTGTCATGCTTATAATTATTATTCGTTAATGTTACTTTAAGGAGCTTGTTCTGGTACAAGGTCATCGCTATTATCATTTACAAAGCTCGAAAAAATTTATAGGATTTGACATAAACTTCAAACGGCATACGAATTTCTTAGCGAACCTTTGTGACAAGTCCCACGCATTTTTGTTTTCGAACTTCGTAAGTGACAATAGCGATGGTATTTTGAATGAGGCCCCTGCTTAGCCTACAGATGGAGCTCACGTACTTACACACGAGTCGAGGTATTACGTCCCTTTGCTTCTCTAAAGCTATGCGCTTATATTTTAAGTGGTAATAATTTATTATGGCGTAACGACATTGTTACGTAACGTGTTACGGTGCCAGACTGTCTGGCTTCCTATCTGTTGGGACTGGACAAGGTCCTAGTTAGTGACTACTCTAAGGGCCGATTTTTCAATCGTCAGATAACTTTTATCTAAGGAATATATACGTGACATTGGCAGTTTTTCTATGGAACAAATGTCAAAGTCACATGTTTATTCAAGCGATAAAAGTTATCTGACGATTAAAAAATCGGCCCTTAAACAGTTAATTGTTTAACAACTATAATTGAATGCTTTCACTATAAATCCATAAGTATAGTAGGGACAACACAAAACAGGGATAGTATAAATTTTGATACCCACTTAAAATTTTATAATATTTTTAGTTAGTATCAACTATTTATTTTACTGTCTCAGTAATGTTAAAATTAAGTACAATAAAAAGTAGAGTAGGTTTCATTTTTTGTCCCTTCTGCGTTTACTCTTTGACCATAAACTGCATTCAGTAAGCCGTAGAAAAAAGGTCTGAGTCACGCGTAGGCGCATGCCGGGCGAGCTTATCACGTTACTTGTACTGGGAAAAAGAAAGAAAAATAAATGATTAGAATGATTTATTTTACCATTTCTCGATAAATGACACGATTGCTCTTGAAATAGATTGATACGATTGATACGACGACTTCTGAGAATGTTATAACTTACTGGCTGACCCGTGCCCACTTCGTTGAGCATACAAGCCGTTTAACCTTCCCTGGACTTCCACGAATATTTCAAGACTAAAAATAGCCGAATCGGTTCAGCCGTTCTCGAGTTTTAGCGAGACTAACGAACAGCAATTTATTTTTATATATAAGATAAGAAGAAGATAGCTGACCCATTCCCACTTCGATGAGCATAGAAGCAGTTTGTGATGAAACCAACCTTCCCGGGCCTACCACGAATATTTCAAGACTAAAAATAGCCGAATCGGTTCAGCCGTTCTCGAGTTTTAGCGAGACTAACAACAGCAATTGATTTGCATAAGAGAAGATAGCATAGAGGCGTGTAGGTACACAGAGCAGCTCCTATAACACTATTCCAATCGGCTTCACCCCTTAGCTTCGGAATACCCTAATTTAAATTTGTACCTATTAGTTATACTTAGGGTTGCCATCCGTCCGGGTTTCCCCGGATTTGTCCTGGTTTGAAAGCCGTCCGGGGAGCGTCCGGGCGGGGTTTAAGTCGTAGTCCGGGTGAAACCCGGACTAAAACTTGCCCGTGCCCCCAAAGTTTGAATCAAGATGGAAGAAAATGAATAAAGTATTGAAATCCGGGGTGAAAGCTCCAAAATCCGGGATATGAGCGGTTTTTATTTTGACAGTTCTACTACTTTAATAAAAATGCTGATAGATGGCATTAAGCCTAAGTAATATGTCAAGTCCTGTGTAAAATGTCAATTTCCGCTTTGTTTTTTGTTTGTTTACCTTTCAACTTTCTTTCTTTCACTTGCAATAGTTTATTATTTATTAATTGCGCCCTGAGAACTAAACTAAACATGGCTAGTCCATGCGTAGTACAATTTTGTAAAAATATAGGTAACCACCGCTTTCCCCAAGGTGAAACTCGGAGATCAAGATGGATAGAGGCTATCAAACATGTAAAAACAGGACTAACTATAAGGAAAAATTTCTTCATATTATGTTCAACTCACTTTACGCCAGCAGATTTCATCTCTCCGTCATCACATTTGGCAAGAGCCCTAAGAGGTAAAATATTTATCTTAGTGTGCAATAAGAAATAATAATAAAGTTTATTGACATTAGACTTAAATTAGTTACATTTTTTTAATTTCTTAACCTAAATATATGTATATCTTTATGTTTGTTACCTATCTTAGGTATCATAACTTAATGGAAACATACTACAGTAAGTACCTACCTTAGGAGTTCATACCTAAAAAACCAAACTTGTTTGCAGCTCATCGCCTAAAAATACTTAAAAGAAAAGCTGTTCCTTCTATATTCCCATGGAATGAAGCTTGTCAGCAAGCTAACCAGCTCCAGCAGCAGTCAGAGCCAATGTTTAATCCAACTGCAGTTCAGGCTACCTACATATTCTCAATATATATTTTTTTGACATATTACATTATGCAAGTGCCATCTTACGGTAGTCTCTGTACCTAAAAGTGACACTTCGAAAAGCCCTCATTACGCTTCCGATCCTAGGAGGCAGGTTTTAGAGATGGCAGCCCTAGTTATACTGCTTTCCCTCTGATAGATAGCCAGTCTTTGTCACTGGTACCTTCTACCTACGCTATACTGAAATGTGATGTCATTCTAATAATATAGCCAGCTTTTACAACCGCACAAGACATACAGTGAAAACCTTTTATAACGACATAATTTAATACGGAGAACTGGATATTACGACGAGGTTAAGGTCATGGCACAGTATGAACTTACAATAATGGGCTTAATGACTTGTGGCATTCTCTACAAACCAACCTGAAGGTGATGCAGAGCAGACAGTATCAAGTAGGCTCCATTTTTATAAAAACATACAATGATAACTAAAATATGTAATTTATTTTATATAAAAAAAACTCCGACTTAGTGTGTACCTAATATCCTATCACACCTAACAAACGACCTTGAAGACCTGAACCGATTTCCAATTTCCATAGTTAAGAACACTCTCGAATCGGATCATCCGTTTGGGAGCTACGATGCCACAGACACATACACATTTACAGATACGTCAAAACCCCCCGAAGCAAAATCGATTGTTATAAGACCCCGTCGTTTTTGCTTCGGGGGTTAAAAACAGCTAGTATGGGTATGTCCTGATGAAATTCGTACCTTGGTACCTTGAGACACTGAAAACGCTTCCTACCGGGTACCATTTTTACACTAAAACCTTCCTCGAGAACCACTCTATCTATTGGTAAAACAGCACAATGATCGATGCAGTAGTCTTTCAGTTTATTGCGAACAGACAGACGCGGGGGAGGATTTTGTTTTATAATATTATGCAAGAATATAGTGTAAAATGTATAATGTATATAAAATCGGTCTGCATTTACAACCACAATTTATTGGTCTCTTCAAAGTCGTTATGGGTCACATGTTTGTTTGATTGCCTTACGCGGGGATTTTTTTAAACTTGTTTTTATATCACGTTATGTATGTACTTGAAAAAATATAGGTACGTGTCAAATTGAGAACCTCCCCAGTTTTTTTCGCTGTCGGGTTAATTGGTAGCTCTATTTAGGGAAGGTAAAGGGTCTAATCTTATATCTTCTTTCTCTCTTATATATAAAAATTAATTGCCGTTCGTTAGTCTCGCTAAAACTCGAGAACGGTTGAACCGATTCGGCTATTTTTAGTTTTGAAATATACGTGGAAGTCCAGGAAAGGTTTAAATGGTTTGTATGCTCAACGAAGTGGGCACGGGTCAGCTAGTCTTCTTTTATATATAAAAATGAATTTCTGTTTGTTTGTATCGCTTAAACTCGAGAACGACTGAATCGATTCGGCTATTTTTGGTCTTGAAATAATCGTGGAAGTCCAGGGAAGGTTTAAAAGGTTTGTATCTTCAACGAAGTGGGCACGGGTCAATTAGTTTCTTCAATAAAATATTATCCGTGGATCCGGAAGAAGAATAGCACCTCCCATCAAACATCTTCTTACCCGTGGGTGTCGTAAAGGAAACACGACATATCCCGGAAATGGGCAGCGGCGTCCCGCGGACACTGTTGTGTATGAAGCAGGGATGAAATGGATTTGCAATTATATTAATTTATTTCGGATTAGCCGTTTGTATCGAATAATTTCGGTTACGGATATTACATTTTTACAGTAGCTAAACTTTAATTTCGGATTCGGTTACGGTTACGGATATTTTTAATATAGGATATCCGATAGTTTCGGTTCCCTAAAATCCCTGGTCTGAAGGCTGCGCTCTCCAACCTGCCTGCCAAGCGTGGCGAGAACTACTCCCATGAAAGGGTCCTTACCCTTATATATATATATTGACGTTATAGCTGAAATGATGATGTGGTCTAAAAGATCATAATATATCAGAGCTTTACCTCCACAACCTCGTATCTATAAAACTACAACTTTTCAGTAGAGTAAAAAAACTTAATCATTTTACATTTTATTGTGATATGGATTTTTATTTAAATGAGGTTCAGTTAAGTATTATATCTAGTTCGTACACTTTAGGTTAATACAAGTTACATAAGAGAAAACATTGATTTTCTAGATACAAGGTTGAGAAGGCAAATAGACGATATACAATTTAACAAATTCAATATTGTAACGATAAAAATGAATACACAAAACGAACAGGAAATTATTATTGTGCAAGTGTATTGATAAAGTTTTCCTTCCGAGAAATTGTAACGGAGTCTATAGTGGGCAGGATTCCCCTTCTGTGTCAAGGGTACTCCACGCGACATTACTCACGTTAATTAAGAACCTTAATAGGGCTATATTTCGGTTGACCGCGAATTGATTCACCTGGGTAGCAGTAGCCAATGCCTTAGTGCACTGTAAACGATCAAAGTTTTTCAAATTAAAAAAAAATACTACATATTTTGTAAAAACAAAATTTGGTTAAGTACCTAATCATAATTTTGATGCAAAATTTATTATTCGAAATAATTTGATGTGGGTATTTTTTTCAGTGTCGAAGGGCAGCAGAAATATTGGGTATTACAAGGTATATAACAATATATTTTATTTATCTAGAATTCCCGTGTGTTAAAGATTATAGGATTTCCAATATCGTGACATCCTGAATTTAGTAAACATATGACTATACAGCGTACTGCGTACCTACCTAATTTCTGAGTAAATAAAAGTAAATTAGTCAACGGTTACTCACTAGTCACGAATGAAAACTTATCTTAACTAGTTAAATGTATTTTCCGTATAAATAAAAAAAATATAATATAGTGCTTAAAATCTGGGGGCACGGGAGTGCTCGTCCGTCCGGGTTTTACCCTAACCCTCGCCCGGACGCTTCTCGGACGGCCTCCAAACTCGGACAAATCCGGGGAAACCCGGACGGATGGCAGGCCTTATTTAGTGTTGTTGTAAACTTTTGAAGTTTCTATTTTATTAGTTTTTGAAAAAAAAGCTAGTGCCTTAGGGAAATTCAGCCAAAAGAATATTAGTACAGCTACACAATATTTTGTTTTCCTAGGGTACGTTAAACTCATGTTCACTCCCTTCTTGGTAGTTGTCCGTTCGCTAAATTACTACTTATGTATTAACATTTAACATCATAATGTTGTTATTACAGTTAATGATCCTTTCACCAAAAAACTGTCAACAAGCCATCTCCAAACTACGTTCAATGAATCAGAGCTCGGAATGTTAGTCAAAGCAGCTAAATATTATGACAGCTACAGCCAAGCTAAATTACTAAGTATATTAGATAGGTAATATAATAATATTATGTATTTATTTCGCATTTTTTAGTCCGGCTTGCGCCAGACCATTAAAAAATTGAGTAAGACTCATTTGAGTGTTCCCCTCCACGGAAATCTTTAGTAAAAGGCGAAAGATTTATACGTTTTGAAGGGAAACCAGAGTTATCTGTAAGAAGGTGCTCGCAGGGTAGTCATGATACGTTGTCGTAATACCGATAGCGCGATGTAGACCACGTACAGCGACATCTAGCGACGAACTTGGGTACTAATAGTAAAAAATCAAATTGGATGAAGTGATAACAAATTATGTATTTATGTTGAGCATATTTTAATATTGGTAAATAAATTTATAAAATACAAATTTATAAATTAATTTACTAACTATTACTAACGGTCCGTTTCGTTATTACTTGAGTAAATGGATGTTTAAACTAAGATTTATTTTTTGGCAAAATTAAAAGTAGGCTCATTGTATAAAACTTTTATTTAATTACTGCAATTATCGCTATGTTAGTAATTTATTGTTTATACTCACAATGGTATAGGGAACACTAAGGTAATAAAATCATAAATAGGTATATATTTTAGGTATATGTTATTAACAAGATTATCAATCACATTCCTGTTTCTTTCGGTAAGTTCAAACATAAAAGATGTTGAAAAATAATATATAAAAAATCGTTAATAACATTGTTTTCTTGCCAATTGAAGATTCATTTCATTTCATATCATAGACTAGCGTTTAAAAAGCGCTAGTCTGAAGGAACCCCATATTCATTTCTGGGCCCTAGTACCTTTTTTTATACGCAATTAGTTGAGATTCTAAATACAATTATTGAGAATTAATATTTTTGTAACATTATTATGCTAAATGTAAAGGTTTAAATACCAAGCGACCGGATCCCATGATTAAAAAGTAGGTATAATAGTTGAGTCACAAATACATAGTTAGAAATAGCAGAATACACGAACATAATAACAAAAAATCAGTAACTAAAGTTACAATACAACGAAATTGGTTTCTAAACACGATTACAACATTTTTGTACAATTGTCTACTTAAAACTATCATGCACTAAATAAGATTACACGCAAAATATGGCTTTTTTTCTTCATATTATATTCACATAGTTCTTACCTTATAGTAAAAATGCATTTAATATGGTTTTTTGGTATTGGTGTTTGTAAAAAACTAGCAGCACAGTATAATACTTCAAAAATAGTGTCTTATGCTTAAAATCTATAGATTTTTCATATCTAAGTAACTAATGTATATTACAGGTACATTAGTCTACCTTACTTGGTTTACCAGCTATTCTATTAACACAGTAGAAACGGCTGCATTACATATTTTGTGTCCATACAAATATTTCACATATAATTCATTACAGGAATCTTAAATTACTTTCAGATCAATTTCATTCGAACTGGTTACAATTTACTACCCAAATCATAGCCACGTAAATTATGACAACTTTTTATTTTACTTTATATTTCTAGCAATCACATTTATTGAGCTTCTTAAGACTTCTTATCTAAACTACTTGTCCTAAAAATCAAGTTGATCATCTGTTTGTTTTTCAATTACATAAAAATTGCATAAAGTAGGGATATAGAGTTGCTTTAATGTAACTCACATTAAATTTTATTCATATTAGGCAGTTATTGATAAATTATAATACCACCACTATCTTTTTTTGTTTGTCTATTTTTGCACATAGACAAAAGATACTAGACAAACGATTTAGATATTTATGTATAACTTGATACAATTTGTATTTCATTTAATTGATTAACAAAATATACTTTCTACTGATTCTCAATTTCCCCATTCTACTTTCTACTTCAATCCAGGTATGGTAGTAGACAATCATCAACAATACTAACATTCATGTGCCAGTTAAAATGGTTCACTCCGGGGACAGTAACCAGATGTAGCCTGCCACTCCGGTCCAAAGCCTTTAGCCCGATACGGTCTTCGGTGTATATCTCTTGGTCCTTCATCTCGATTACTGTTTCGTTGTTCTTGTCGTAGTAGCCGAATTGACTGAAATAACAATATAAATACATATTAATATTTATAGATGCTTCCACACTACGCCATATTAAATTTTGAACTATATTTAAGATTTTTACTATAAGGTAAATAATATTTTATACACTTCCAAGTCCCAGGAAAACAGAAAAACTTTTTGTCCATTAATTTGTATTTGGGATTCTAAAACGCGGTTAAGGTACCAGCGCGCTACTAAACTCTAATGAAATCACTAACCACATAGTGATTGCTCAACTACATTATTTTCAGTACTTTCTAATGTTTCACCAGAAGAGTTGCAAGTGCGTTGCCGGTAGATAATATAGCAAACTGACCTGCTCTGCCAAGGCGTAATGACTTGATCATCAGGGCCACCAATAAGGACCAATCTCTTCAACTTTAGTATGTTTGATTTAAAATTCTCCGATTGTACTGACCTGCAATATATGTATAAAACAAAAAAAAAATTATATTGACAAACTACTAAACTATCTAACATCTATTCAGTAAAAACAATTTGAGAAACATTATAAAAAGAAACAAAAAGTCAAGGTTCCACCGAGATTTGAACTCGGATCGCTGGATTCAGAGTCCAGAGTGCTAACCATTACACCATGGAACCTGCTGACTGCTTTGTTGAAATTGTTAAACTATATTTAAAATTAGTTCATATTAACATTTAGCATTAAATAGAATAAGAAAAAAAAGATAATAATTTATTACTATTATGTAATCGTTCGATGAACTTTACATTACAAAGCCATTTTTATATATGACCAGATGAAATTTGTTCACGAGACATCATACACGCAAAATAAAATTCCGCCATAACCATACATTTTACCGCGATAAAATGTAATATTATTCCTTTCCCTTGGTTTCTTCTAAATATGTCTCAAACTTTATCGAAAACAGTCCAGTAGTCTTGGAGCCTATTCAATACAAACAAGACTTATATATTTAATATTTCTCTTTATGAGTAGGTATAGGACTATATTATATAGATGTAGAAGTATAACACTTTGAATTTGAAACATAACATGTCAATAGAGGGCGCTGATTACAACAAAATGAGGAAATTATTGTAAATTAAGTAATAACAATAACACAGGAACTAGGAAGTAAAGTGGTGAAAACAATTTTATTAATTTAGGTCAAGGCAATAACAATCATATTATTATTAAACATTATGATAATATTGAATTCAGCTATTGGTATCATAATATTTAATTAATGATATCAATGAAATAATATGAACTCACATTATTTCATTGGGAACTAATTGAATCTTTAGATTATTAAAATCACATTTATTTCCTTAATATTTTTCTAAAGAAACTAGTTTGATTTCAGATGCCATTAAAATAATAAAGTAGAAGTATAGATACATTGAGGTATAGATACATTTCTAATTTCAGAGGTACAATTTTATTTGAATATACTTCGTAATTTTGATTTTTGAGCAAGTTGGTACTATGTTTTGGTACTTACGTGATATGATTGTTGATGTATGGTAAGTACACATTATATTGCTCATACAGAGTCTGATGATACGGGTCCTTCCAATAATTTCCAACTGATGTGTGCTGGCCAACTCTAGAATAGAACAGTTCGTAAGCAGTGTCCTTCACAAGCCCTGGGAATACTATGTGCAAGAATCCAGCTGAAAATTAGAAAAAAAACATTGAATAACTGGAATAGGTAGAGCCAACTATAAAAAAAAATATCATATCTTTGGAACTCTTGTACGCCCCAAGTACGAAATCAAATTGATCAATTTGATCAGAAATTCAGAAAACGGTGATTGGTGAACATCACTTTGCAGTTACTGTTTTCACCAATGAGCATTCAGATTAGCTGGGCGGTAATCTTTTAAAGCCTTGTAAACTACAGTAATTTTTCACCAAATTTTTCCTTTTCAAGCTTACAACAGAAACTAAAGTTGACATTTTTGTCCAATTACGTAGTTTACACTTATATTATGTTAAAGGTAAATTATAAAATAAAAAAAATTACCTCCATACTGCCCTGCCTGAGGGGAGCTCAGTGATATGAATGTGCTTACTGACACATTGGGAAATGTCTGCACAATGCCTCTCGCCACTAGACCACCCTGAGAATACCCTGAAAGTTCAAAAGATATTATATCTATACTAATATTATAAAGTGGAAGAGTTCGTTTGTTTGTTTAAACGCCCTAATCTCAGGAACTACTGGTCTGATTTGAAAAATTATATTTTTGTTGGATAGTCCATTTATAGAGGAAGGCTTTAGGCTATATAACACGCTGCGACCAATAGGAGCGAAGCGCCAGTGAGAAATGTTGCAAAAACAGGGAAAATTAATTACATTTGGGGACTTTCATTGCGTTGCTGCATAAATGGCTTAAGTCACTCAAAAACCACGCGATTGAAGTCGCGGGAACAGCTAGTTTAATATAATTTTAAAGGTTACTTTTAAAATAAGAGCCATGACATAGATAACAGAAGCTTATAATCTAATAAAAAATGTGTTTTAATTAGAATATAACGGATTACAGTATTATTATCTTTACTTTTTATTTTTAAGGGCCTTTTGCGTGTCATGAAAATATAGCCATTTAGGTGTAAATGCATAATATAATATTTTAGTAACACTTTCATGACACATGGCTCAACTTAATCAAATTTACAAATTTATACAGGATATAATTACTTATTTTTAAATTTACTATAACATATATGATAATTAATTTAACAGTTATACCAATCAAATTAATTCCTTCAGGATGTTGGCTGGATATGTTTGCAACATCATTGCCAATCTCTATAACCTGGTGCCACATTGTCTCTAAGCTCGACCAGCTCTCAAACCTGTTCACATTGTATACTTTGGTGCCTGGGTGTTTCTGGAAAAAGAAAAAGCTATTATTTAGTAAATTAAATACATATAATCACTATTTACTTAATTATTTACTGTCTGCTATATGTATTCATATTAAAATCTTTTACCTATAACAAATTATTTACACTTTTATTTTTACTTTGCTTCACATAAAGTGTACTTAAAATGTTAAATTCTTTTCTTCTATTCTCTTTTTGTGTAAGCTGACCCCTTTTGTGTAAGATGCTGATACATCTTACTTTTCAGTAATTGTTTATTCTAAATCAATTAGCTATGATAAACATCTAACTTACTTCCTGTATCCTTCGGCTTATCATCTCCATGCTTCCACTTCCAGTCATGATTCCGTGAATAAGCACTACAGGTTTATATGCAGAACAATAATAAAAACATACTGCACTTAGGAATAACTTCAAATAGAAAATCATTGTCATAAGTTTTGGTACTCTACTTAATATTATTAGAGTACAGTGTAGAATCACAGCTTGTACCCCACAAATTATACGAGTTAACTCGTCGAGTTCTTTGTTAAACTTAATTGAATGTGATGATACTTTGTTATGTAGCAAGTGTCAGTGACGCAAATTATTGTAGTTTTATATCGTGTAAGCGTTTATTATTGACACTGTATCGCTTATCCTTGACCGTTAGGGTCAATATTAACCATTTATACCGATTATTTATTTATTAAAACAGTGCAGCGCGTACAATCTTTTGAAAGCGATAAAAATAACTCATATTTCGAATATTTTCGTTCTTTTACTTCTTCCTATTTAATATATTTTTTTTAATAATAATATGTGACTAAAGCCTAAAACCATTGCCAGGTGGTAAAATAATATTTTTGACAAACTGTATATTTTCTATGTTGATAAGTCAAAGTTATCAAAGCGTAGCTATTCCAACTAAAATCTAAACCATTGTTATTACTCTTATCTATGAACTAAACATCAAAGTGTGTACCAAAAAAATAGGTCTGAAGTTTCAGAAACTCGTTTTTTACTTTATTTAATCATTATATTTAATTTATTTTCTTTGATAAGATTTTGAACTTGACGATTTACAAAGAAGGTAGTTTGGTGGTAACTTAAAATAATAATATAAATTATGGGCATTAAACATTTTTTAATTTTCTCGCAGTATTAATTAACTTTATAAATTTAGGCTTTACCTCAGATTAATAACTAAAGCATGTATAACCTATTTCTATGGACTGTACTACCATTTTAAAAAATCATCTCTGGCGATGTGACAGGCCACAGGTGATTTATGTCAAAATGTGTCAACTGTCAACCGCACGTGGGGAAATTGCACAGAACACAATATACTCACGGAGTGTGTGGAGAGAGTGAGTGGGAAATTGTGTTCGTAGAGATTTTTTTACAAGTAAAATCTATTTTAATCGAAATAATTTTTTGAATTGTGATATGTGTAGTAACCGCTGGTAAATATGGCGGCTACATCGTTAGCAGAACAACTTCAAAAGCTTTCAGCTCCCCAAACATCTTTATACAAAGACGATAAGAAGAGAGCTTCTCTACTTTTCGATCCTAAGGAAGCGGCATTGAAAGATCGCGACACATTTTATGAAATTGGTGTAAGTGGACTAAAAGAATTGATAGCTCTAAACGAAGTCTTTCGTCTGTACCAAGATTCTTTATTTAGCATATCATCAAAAGATTTCGAAAGGGCTGTCGAAAGCAAAGAAGTGAATCAGAATTTGGATCACACTATCGAGAAGTTTCTTTTACAACTATCACCTTACTTTTTGCTGCAATCGTCGCACAAGGCGTTAGAATGGTTGGTGAACAGGTATCACATCCACCAGTACAACCAAGATGCCATAATGACTTTAATATTACCCTATCATGAAACTAAAATTTTCGTACGATTCATTCAGTTGTTTGATTTAAAGTCGTCATCCAATAGATGGAATTGGCTTGAACCTCTTCAGAAACATGGTGTGTCATTAACAAGACAAGTTTTGTACAATCAATGTGTGTCCAATACGGGAACATTACATTTTATTTCAAATATGACAATGAAGTATGTGGATGAGTTTGGTGAGAGATGTTTTCAGCTGAATACCGTGTTTGCCTTCTTCTGCTCTACAGCTATAGGCACAATAAACACCACCAAGTATGTCACAGAAACTATTATCACTTCTCTGCTGGCCCCTATTGTGAATGGAATAGAATCTACTATCTCAGATTATAGATCTTCAGCATACATAATTTTAGGATATTTATCAACAAAGGCTACATTCAAAAAGAAAACTATAGATGAAATAATCTACAAAGTGTTTACAACTGAATTTGATTTGACCTATGAAGCTGTTACGCTAATTTCCTTGATCTACACTCACCAAAAACATTTGAAGAGAATGCCCAAAGATGTATTGAGTAACATTTCCAATGATGTAATGACAGTACTGTGTACACATTTGAAGAAGTTGACCGAACTTAAGATTAGCGTTGAAGCTTTTGTGCAAATATTTTTGTCAAGTGTATTGCCCATCTTACAAAAGGATAAGGAAGATTTTAGAATAATGTCTCAACTTCCAGAGATACTGTTGGATGAGGTTGATTTGAAAGGCCAACATCCAGAAAATGTTATTAGGTAAGATTTTACTTTCTAAATATGAAACTGTTTAAATAAGATAATATTTCACAATTACTTATTATATATAACCAAATATATTTTAACTTTCAGGTGCATTTTAAAAACTTTCCGCACTAAAAAAGGAAAGGTGGAAGAAGATGAAAGTGACATAGAAATAATAGATGAGGATAGTGAAAATTTTATGAAAATGGTCACAAACTGGTATTCTATTGTTCTGAAAAAACTAGAAACCAAATATCCTGATGCATTTGACTCTGTTATTAAGAAGGAGATGAGCTCCGACATATCATCTAACCGGAGACTGCAGCTATCACAAATTCTAGGTTTTAAACCAGCTGTAGCACACAAAGTTGGTGATGCATTTCTGTTTGAAAACTTACACCATGTTAATTCAGAATTACGAGTCGAAGCTGTTAATTATATAGCTAAGGAGTTCAAATCACTGAAATTAGAAAACAAAGAATTCTTAAAAGATTCCATTGCAGCTAGACTAACCGATGACAACACAGAGGTTGTGGCTGCAGCTCTGTCTATCCCCAATCAAAATCTGGAAGAAGTATTGGACGAAAATAATGTATCTACAATATTTACCAGTATTGTGACGAAAGAAGGCTCCGAATGGAAGTCAATAATAAAGAAAACTATCATTAAATTTACGACATTAGAAATGTTGCCAGTGGATCAGGACATAGTTTTGGTGATGGTACCATTCCTTTTTCCGCAAAGCAAAAAATTGATTGACCTCTCTCACCACATTCAAACATCTATGTGGGGTAAAAAATTAGGTTTGCAGGCTTTGAAGACATCGAAACAATCAAAAGATAACCATGATCTTATATGCCAAAATATTTTCAATGAGCTCTTTGGAAATAGGAGTGTAGATTTCAGTAATATATTGGACATAAATAGACTTAACAGAGATAGTGTTTTGGATGTTTGCTTATACATACTCTTGAGATCTGTTTCATTAAATAAATCATCTACACAAGATGTGACTGATATTTTAGATCTACTACTAGAAACTATTGAAAAAAGTACCATAATTGCGAGTTCTGTACAATCATCATTTTCGTCAGTTAATGTTAACGAATTCATCAGCTTAGCTAAACAGAAAAAATTATTATTTGAGTTTATGGAATATGTATTTTATAGACTAATTGAACAAGTAAGTAATAAGGATATTAAAATGCCCTGGTGCAATATTCTCAGCACACCGGAAACAGTGCTAGTACGGAGACTGTTTGAAATTTTTATTGCAGGCTGTGGTATACCTACTTATTCAAGTAATTATGCCAAGCTACTGCAGGAACTTTTGAATAAACTATTCGATAACAGCAAGCAGAGGTTTGAATTTGTGTGTAATGTTGCCTGCGCTCATATTCTTTATGCTACAAACTCAAAAGATGTAATCAACCCGGAACTCCAAATAAGAAGTCTTAAACTAATTTCTAACTTCATAGCCATTCAAAGAGACTCTAAATGGATTTACGAATCGGATGTACTTGTTGCTTCTTTGCTTTTTAATCTACATCATCCTGTGGCTACTATCAGAAAGTATGTGATGGAATTAATAAAAGATCTTCATGAGTATGACAAAGACAAAAACTTAATATATGTACAGTTGCTTAAAGAAATTTTGGCCCATGAAGAAGAATTAATCTTGGATCATGAGCAAATACCACAAATTCTGAAGACTATACTAACCCACGACAAAGTTGGTAATAAGCTGTTCCGTAAAAATTGTCTGCTTAAACTAACTGGTATACTACTTGGAGATACACCATCACATATTAAATGTTATTTGGTAAAACTATTATTGGCTATCAATAATGCTAACAGCTTTTCTCATATTGTTCCTGCTTTGAATCATCTGGAAAAGAAAATAAAAACAAATGAATTGGACCAAAGATTTGTCTTTGATATTTACGAGTCGAATTTATTAAGAAACGTGTACAGTCAAATAAATGAGGTTACTGTTGTCGTGTTCAGTAAAGAACCAGTGTGGAAGTCAATAGAGACAGGTTTAAAAGAGTATAGAGAATGTGTGCAGAATGAAGACCAAACATTTGTGAGTCCATGTGCACTAGTAATGAAGGAAATTACAGAAGATGTGTTCAAAAAAGTTCCCAACGAGAAAGTAAAAGATCTAGTTTATCTTATCACATCTGCTGCGACGTTTAGCGGCAACTCATCTATTGCCAGTGTGGCGTCCAAAGTTATGAAAAAATTACATTTGGATTTCAAAGCCTTCAAGCCCATTTTGGACAAAATGTTGAATGCTGTCGACCCTGGCGCGAATGTTCCAAAGAAGAAGAAGGCATCAGTGTCGATGCTGACACACCAGCTAGTAGAAACCGACGAATGGCGTATTGGGGTGACTCTACTCGAATATGTCCAGAATAAGAAGAAAATGGCCGTCGACAACTCTTTCGTTGCAACGATGTTCCAGCTATTAAACAAATGTTTAAGATTTGAAGAACAATCGTACGTGGAATATACGAAGCAGCTGATACTCTCGTCTCTCTGGTTCTACAGTAAAAAGTTCGTGGACGAAACTGAGAAGGACCAAATGAAGGCTTTGAAGAATATTTTCGACGTGGAACTGGTCGTGCAATGTATCAGAGGGACCCAGAATCCCCAAACGCAGCATCACGCGTTGATTCTGTTGTCTCACGCCGCATACATGCTACCAGAACAAGTTCTTCACCATACCATGGAAATATTTACCTTCATGGGCTCGTCGGTTCTCAGACACGACGACGCGTACAGCTTCCAAATTATAATAAAGATCATCGAAACTTTAATACCTATATTAGTCAAATTAGATAGAAATGTTGAAGCTTATACAGAGAAAGAACTGGAGAAACTGCAAAAACGGGTGGTGCCAGTGTTGCGTATATTTGCAGACGTGGTCTTACATGTTCCGGAACATAGGAGGCTACCGCTTTACAAAAAGTTGATTGACACTCTGGGCCCCAGCCAGTTTCTATGGGTATTTCTAGCTCTACTACTAGAAACTCATATTGCGCACTTCAATGAGAATAAGAAAAAAGACACGCGACCGCCCAGGACTTTAGCGGATAAAGAATCCCCTGTCAATAGAATGGACTTCGGACAGAGTATCCTACTAGAATATCCCCCTGAAGTATGTTTGGACAATTTCATAAAACTCATGCTGTATATGAAGGCTTTGCCTCTGCAGAAGGACGAGAATTCTTTAGATACAGATGTAGATCCGACTGATATTTTCAGTATCAATGGGCACAGTCCAATCCAACTGAGACACTACAAATACGTTATCGTGACGTTTATGAACTCGTTTTTGTCTTCCTCGAGATTTGTTCAACATTGCACCCAAGTTACCGACATAAAGGCAATGGAGACTAACTACAAGACGTTCATCATCAATATTTTGACGTTCGTTCAGACTATTTCTAAGGTGACCGACGATAAAACGGCCAAATATTGGAGGGTGATGCTTCACCACAGCTACGACCTACTCGATCATACAAACAACTTGCTATCGGCTCCTATGTTTTTGTCAGTTATTCGTGGTCTGCTAATGCATACCATACACACGGTTCGCCGGAAATCCATGGAATTATTGAACTCCAAGATACAATTTTCTCCAGAAATGTTTGCTGATATTGATCAAGAGCTGCTATTCTCCTTGTTGCCGCCGTTGCTTGAAATTGTCAAAACGATAGACAATAGCGAAGAAAATGCGAATGACAACGCAGTGCAGGAGATAGAACTGAATCAACAAGCGGCTCTCCTATCATTAAAACTCTTAACTCGACTCTTGGCTTCTGCCAATCCGGAACCATTTAGACCTGTTTTGGAGACGGTAACCAGTTACACCTGCAATCCCAACATCAACGGAAACGTGATGGCGTCTGTGGTGTTGTGTTTAGCTGAACTCTGCTCCAATTTGAAGGCCCACGCACTCGGAAGCTTGAGGAAATTCATGCCTGCCCTGATCAAAGTTCTGAAGAAACAACGGAAGGCGGATACCCCCGAACTGGTTTTGCTCAGCACAGTGACAGCGATATCGAAGATAGTCGAGAGTGTCCCACTGTTCCTGAGTCCGTACTTGCAGAAAATCCTGTACGAGTACTCCATCCTGTTGGGCAAGTGGCAGGCCCTTGATCAAGAATCGAATAAAGTGGTCGCGAAGCTTGTAAACATCAAAAAGAAGATTGCCACGTCCATTCCACCACGTGTTCTGATCCCTGTCGCCAATGAGACGCATCGGCTGATTTTGGAGAAGGAAAACTATGACGCTGTGGGGCCGCTTATGTCCGTCTTAGCGGATAGTTTCGTGAACGTCACCACTGCTGATTTCACAGCTTTACAACAGGATCTTACGACGTTCTTCCTTACAGCATTGCAGTTAAGAAGTGACGCGGCTGAGAAAGATCTAGATGCAGCAGTCATCGACAAAGCAGAGGGAGAGATTGTGAATGCCCTAGTGAACTTGGTACTGAAACTGTCGGAGACCAGCTTCAGACCATTCTATTTCAAGATCTACGATTGGGCAATAAGGACTAATATTGAAGGACAAAAAGAGAGGACTATAACATTTTACAGGTAATTTTACACATATTTTCATACAAAATAATAACAGTATATGTATATGTCGCAGTCATCTAATTAAAACAGCTATTTAATTGAGTGACTAGCGTTTTTATCGAATGATGACATTTAATTGAAAGACTAAAGGACAACTCGTCAAGTTGTTTATTGTAACGTCCAATGTCTTGACTGAACATTGATTGAACGTCATTTAGTCATGTAGTCATTGACTGAACGTCATTTAGTCCGATTTTTTAACCGACTTCCAAATAAGGAGGAGCTTTCTCAATTCGATGAATAAGTAGGTTTTTTTTATGTTTGTTACCGAATAATTTTCCGATTTTTTAACAGACTTCCAAAAAAGGAGGAGCTGGAAAAAATTTAGTATAAATCCCTCTTAATTGGGGGGTGGAGGGAGGGGGAGGAGGGGAGGGGTATTACCCCCCCCCCTACCACTCCCACCTTTAGGAGACTACTAGTTTGGAAGATATTTATGGTTGAAGTTTTGAGGTTATGTCTGTGTTTCCGGGATATTTCCAGGAGTAAAACAGGGGAGAAAGGTGGAGACGGCGGTAAGGGGACAAAGGAAACCCCCCCTACCCTCCCCTCTACTCAGCAACCACTAGTTAAGAAAATATTTACAGTTGTAGTTTAGAGGTTAGATAAAACAGACAAGTTCTACGTGGAGATTTGTTTTTGGGACAATGTCGGTCTGTCACGTCTCCGGCGCTGCGGGAAATGCAGCCCCTTCGCCCATGCGTAACGAATGACATCAACCAACACTCGCCTTAGGCAGCTCCGGCTTTCTGGTCACGTCACGCCACGGCGAGTCCTGGTTTCTGCATTTCGTAACGGCGGGCGGGGGCTGCTCTCCCTCCGCGCCTACGCGCTTAAATATACACTCTAGGGGTTGACAGACGCTTTTAGTAAAATTCAGTCACCTGACTGATTTTATGTCCGCTCTCATATAAGGGCTATGTTACAATCCGCTAACTAATTGGACGTTGAGTGACGATTGTACAATCAATGTTCGGCCTAGTCTTTCAATTAAATGTCGTCATTCGATAAAAACGCTAGTCACTCAATGAAATAGCTGATTTAATTAGATGACTGCGACATATATATATGGACGCGTCACACAACGTCAATGTAGCCCCGTGCTAAGTATCCGAAGAATTTGTATTATAGGTACAAGACAACGGAAATATATATAATAATTTTATACTATACACAATTTTTAAGATTTTTTGACTATACTAATAGGTACACAAAATTTATATACATACATCCACGACCCAGAAGCACAAAACATTTTGTTCCTTCGGATTCGAAGCCGCGACTTCCAGCTTGAGCACCGGCTCACCCACTGTGCTACAGAGGTTGTCAAAGTATTTACAAATACATGGTCTTTGACAAGACTATGTATTTGTAAATACTTTTTTATACAACACAATAATTTACGGATGTTTTTTTTGTTTGCAGATTAAGCAGCGTCATTGCTGACAAACTGAAAGGTCTCTTTGTGTTATTTGCTGGTCATTTCGTGAAGAATGCCGCTGAATTATTAGACGCATGTAACAACAGCAAAACGGAAGAACTATTCTTCGATTCAGACGAAAAGAACATAGCTTTGGTTAATAACATTATTAGGACACTCCAAATAGTCTTCTTATATGACACTCAAAGTTTCCTCAATAAGAGTAGGTTTGAGACCCTAATGCAGCCTGTGGTAGATCAGCTGGAGAATACCTTGGGAGGAGTACCAGGTCTGAAGTCAAGGGCTACGGAACTGTTGATACCATGCATATCGCAGTTTGCTGTGGCTATAGCAGACGACTCTCTATGGAAGCTGTTGAACTATCAGATACTGTTGAAAACGAGGCACAATGATTCTGAAATAAGGTAATTATTTACAGTGTAATTTTTTTATTACAGTGAAAAATAAAGCTTTGTATCGATATACTATCTATACTAATACGTTATAATGAGGAAATATTTGTTTGTTTTCATTAATTATTGCCCGAAACTGCTAGGTCTTAGAACATTCATTTTCCTGTACTTCTCAATAGAAAACCTTTTTTTAAAGTTTGGTACTTTACAAGATTATCAATATATCAATAGGAACCAAGATACTTTATTTATTTGTGTTTATTAGAGTGCTTACAAAAGTTACATATTTTATAAAACTTTCTGCTTGTTAATTGTTTCCATGGTTGATGTGTATCCAGGCATTCTTGTCTCACAAAATAATAATCATATTTACTAGTAATAAAATTAAAAGAAAAATTAATAAAATTGTGAGCAAAAATAAATAAATAATAGTTAAATCCATCCATGTTTATTTACAGACTAACGGCGCTGGAATGTCTAGTAGCGATGGCTTCTCAACTCGGCAGCAACTGGCTCCCTCTGTTGGCGGAGAGTGTTCCCTTCCTCGCCGAACTTCTAGAAGATGGAGACCCCAGGATAGAGGCCGCCACCAAGAACGCCGTCAGAACTCTAGAACAGATACTAGGGGAGCCTCTGGAGAAATATTTCTAGAGTGTATTCCTAAATATACGTTATTATATATTACAGAACATTAATGAGTATTTTTTTATTGTACTGGTAAAGTTACACAATAATAGAAAATATGTAGCACTATGATGGTACTAATACTTAGTTTTGAAGTTGATTTTCTGTTTATGGGCTATACTTGTGTACATAATTATTTGTTTCAAAAGAAAATAAAACAAAAAAATACCTTCGCGTTATCGACATGAGGTTTTTTTAAACTTAAATTCAGAGCATTTAAATGAGGATTAAGGTGTACCATCAGTCTATAATATACACAAACACTGTAAAAAGTGTTAAATAAGGATGGCACTACTGTATCAATATTATATTACTTATTCATCAAATACGTTTTCTGAAAACTTGGTGAAAAGAGACATCTATTAGCGATAAGTTAAAAAAAAGTTATCTGCAATTTATAGCAGATGGCGCTTTTTAATTAGGAGCTTGTTTTACCATCTACTCTATTTTGAAAATATGTATTTGTTTTAAATTACCTACTTGTAGTGCATAATGCATAGTACTAAGTAGGCTCTACAATCTACATTATAAGTGGTAAAGTGCTATTATAGACATTTTAGAAATATGCAAAATATATAGAAAATGGATTTAAACTTTCAGTTTCTACGCGTGTAAATAAAATAAAATACGCACCAAACTTTTCGGTGAAGCCACTACACTAAGAATCCAGCGCATACAAAATGAAAAACGACCATTCAGATTATTTTAAATAGGAAAAGAATAGAGTAAAGCTACGTCCTCAATGTCTTAAGGAAATTTTTAATTTAATTGTGAAATTGTATTCGCTGTTGATTTTGTATTTGCATTTATTGCTTAATGCAGAAGTTCAGTGCGTTTAATCTGCTGGTTGTTTTTACCAGACTACGGGGAAGCCTAAAGAAAGCCGTACCGTCAAACTTACTGATCTGATTTTAGTGAAAAAAATATAATAGATTCACTTTATTAGCCCGACCGAGCCATGTTACCCACATATTAGTTACGTAGGTATCTTCTATTCAAAGTTTTGGGCATGCAATAATAATATAAAGCCAACATTTTATATTCTATTCTAATTGTAAATTTACTAAAAATAATAAAATCTTTTTTTGAACATTAGGTAGGTACATACTTAAGGAACGTAGAAAAATAAAAATAAACAATATAAACATTGGAGACCAGGAATTTCTTCGAGACAACCATACATATTACATACATACACTAAATTTAGTCCAATATTCTAATAGCGTTAGTGAGAAGTTGTGTTGGGGCGTCCACAATTCAGATCCGGCAGCAGCCACTTATGCAAATACAACCAATTTGCAATCTCACTGTTCCACTGCAATCTGATTAGTTCTTATTTATCTAAAACACTAACTGGCATGTCCAAATGCGATGTGGCAAACTAGGATCTTATTAGTTATCACACTTAACAGATCTGAGACGACTGCCGAATCCAAGTTTTTATTACTGAGTAGATGTTAAAAAGTTACCTAATCTGGCTAGTTAACTCGATTCCATACGCTTTTTTTAATCGAAAAATCGATGTTTTATCGAATTATCAAGTATTTTTAAATTATAGTTTTTTTTACCTTTAATCCCGATGGGTAAATAATATTATATTAGATGTAGGGACACAGTGCTCACATTGTATTAAGCGTAGGCAATATGGTTATAAATTAGTGTACCTAATCTTAACACATACTTAATTGTAATAAATTATATATTCAGCATTCTAAACCTGCGACCTCCGGCTGGAGATGACGCGCTTAACCACTGTGCCACTGAGGTCGCTATAATAATATGATATCTCATTTGGTCATCTAGAACAAATGCAAATACTACATTACTTAGGCCATTTCCTAACTGTGCCAAAATTAAAAAAAAAAAACAAAATTGCAGATTTTCTTCCGTAAGTCCCAACACATGCCTAAAAACAAACCTCTTCCTGAAACATTTTAATTAGACCGTACAATTGGTTTAATTTTTAATTAAACACGCCCCGACTTAATCCCGAGTTTATCAGCTGTGGAGTACAGACAAAACGTCAATTATTGCGTCGACGTGACTCGCTCGTTCTGTTTTAATTAATTTAAGCTTACGGGATCAAATCCTCCACAATATTGCATGTAAATCACGATGCCTGAGAGAGTTGAGAAGATGCGCGTCCTTGCAGTGGTGTCACGACATTTCCCTGCACAATCTGGTTTCCTGTACTTTCCAAATTAAAAACTAAAAATATTTATTTAGCTGTTAGGCACAACACAATAGTCATTTCAGCATTTTTATAGAGTACATGGTTCATATTATATCAAGCAGAACATAGTAGGACGCGTAGAGCTTTTTCGCAGCAATATGACTGGCTGACCCGTGCCCACTATGTTGACTATATAAACCGTTTAAACCTTCCCTGGACTTCTACGAATATATCAATACCAAAAATAGCCAAATTGGTTCAGTGGTTCTTGAGTATTAGCGAGACTAACGAACAGCAATTCATTTTTATATATAACAGAAGAAGAAGACTAGCTGACCCGTGCCCACTTTGTTGACTATATAAACCGTTTAAACCTTCCCTGGACACTCCCACGAATTACTAAAAAATAAAAATATCCGAATCGGTTCAGCCGCTCTCTAGTTTTAGCGAGTATAACGAACAGCAATTCATTTTTATATATAAGAAAGAACAAGATATAGAATATAGATGTAAACTTTTAACTAGCACTTGTTGTTAAGCCCTACGTGGTTTTTATAGTGCGTAATATTAAATTGTACATTGCTTTTTTCTATTAAAATAAACGAGAAAAAAGGCATCGATTAGCGGAATTTCCACAAAATGTTAATGCCAAATCCCAAAGGTGTGGCCCTCTGCCCGCTACGTGCGGCACACCGACTCCACCCCCATAATCACTATAATCCCACAATAATTGGGACACCGATGACAGATTATGGGCTATTTGTTACACAACGGATAAGCCAAGCTTGTTGTGTAACTAATGCCAATTGGGCCAACTAGAGTAATATTTCATCTAAAACTAGATGGACCAATGATGAGAGTAAGAACAGGATTCTATGAAAACTAGCGTGTTATAAATGCCAAACGAATATCACTGGATATTCGTTTACCATCTACTCGTTTGATAATAAATATCTGTTACCGTCCGTCCTTTGTCACGTAAGAAACGAAAAAAACATCTTCGAACTTGAAAGTTTTTTTCCAGTTCATGATTCCACAATTCTCTCGGAATATTCGCGGTGTAATTTGTACAAGTCAAAACAATGACTTCGAAACTAAGGTTAGGCCCCTGGGAACATTTTGCATACGTTTATACTTTCTTTACTTATAATAATAATAATAATACCTCTCACACCAAATTCGGCAACGGTGATCAATTTCATTGAAATCAGCTACGCAGGAGTTATTTTTAATGTGTCCCAGTATGTGCAATACACAGAAGCGCTCTCTTAACTCAGATAACCGGTACCACAGGTAGGCAATCAGGTGCATGACCGACCATTGGACGCATTGATGATATTACTTATCAGACAAATGAGCGATCATCCTGCATTGTCCTAACCAAACTTGACAACAAGAACGTTACGTGGTGATCGAACCCCGAAGTCGAGCAAGTTTCGAACGAATTCTTCTCGAGTTCTAGATAAGTCTCGACTCTTGAGCACTTTCATTAGGGCGCTAACGTTGGAGACATTTAACGGGTAGACGGGGCCTTTCCTTACGTCGACACAAGTCAAAGTACCTAATGTTTACGAGTACATTTCAGCCCCATTTGCGATCGGAATGAAAAAACGTTAGGCGACAATTTATAGCGTGACTCGTGTGCCAGATTTATCGCGGTTTTGAACCGCTAAGGAAGGTTTATTCTCTTTGTTTGTCGGTTGTTTAATGGTAATTTTCAACCGACTTGGAAGTTGGAAGTTGGTTATGTTTTTTTATTACTTAAATCGGTGGTATAACCACAACAATGACTAATGATTGTATTCAATAGTATAGGGACGCCTAAGTTCCTTAGTTCCTTCGTTAAATATAATGTTTTTCCTCTCGTAATTCCTATCAATGAATGAGAAGGCATGGCAATTTAACAAGCCGTTAACACTAGCATGCGTTGGTGAAATCGGGACTTAAGGTTCTGTTAAAGTTAGATGTTTATTTTTCAGTTAAAAGTTATCTGACTATATATATTGAAAAGTCAGCCCAGCCATAATAATAGATACATGCTATAATATTAATGAGTGATTATATTTTACTTAGGATGTGTATGGGTCTCTTATAAAGTTTACTGTAAAAGTTTTATTGTATGAGAAAATTTACGATGTTGGGGCATTTCTCATACAAAATACATGAAAGTCAAAAGTAAGTCTTTCAGCGATGGTAATATCACAGTATACTCTACATAGGAGGCACATACCCACCCTAAAGTATTATTACTCAATTTTACACCTTGTATATAGAGCGTTATCACTATTTAACTGTCGCGAATTTCCACATAAACAATCTGTAAAATTATAATACTTTTTAAATTCACTCTTTCTTGCTGTTTACATAACGTTGTAAACAACAACAATATGAAATGCATTTTAAAACAAATGGATACAATTTCCACATGCAAAAGAACTATTGAATTGGTTGTGGAGTTTCACTTCAGAGACTTTTCAATTTGTCGACGCGATGTAGACACTCCGGCCGGAGACCGGAGACCGGACCTTTGTGCCGAGATTTAGATCGCTGTAGAGAGATTTGCCTAAAGGAATTTATTTTGAATTAAAAACTTTTGGTTTATAGTTACTTTATACAACGTGTTAAATAAAAGAGTGATAATATCACACCACGTCAATCTGGCCCTGTGCTAAGTATCCGAAGAACTTGTGTTATCAGACAACGGAAATATATATTTAATACTTTTATACCTACTATACACATATTTAAGATTTTTATTATTTTATAACACAAATTCAATACACATTTATGACCCAGGAACATTGGTGTACTTTTTGTTCCCTCTGCGGGATTCGAACCCGCAACCTCTCGTCAAAATATATTTAAGGACCTTGTATAGAGTTCACTGTGAAAGTTATCATCATTATCATCAACAGCTATCCAGTATCCATTATCAGTCCACTACTGGACAAGCCTCCCCCAAAGTTTTTCATGGGGGGAGGGTAGTTTTTCACGCTTGGCAGCTGGTTTGGCGAGCGCAATTACTGATTAGAGCCTCAGTAATAGGTATTAGGGTTCCCTTAGGGTACGAAAGTACCTACAAACGTGCGCATCCTATCCACAAAGTTACAGATTAAAAGTTTGGCTAACTAAAACATGCTGTCAGCAAACAATGCAGTTAATGGTATTCGAAAAAAAAACCGACAGGGGTTTCGAACTGCGCCAACTCATACATATATAGGGTTCTCTACCCGTAGGGTAAAAACGGGAAGCTATTACTGAGACCTCACTGTCTGTCTGTCCCCCTGTCTGTCACCAGGGTGTTTCCAACAACTGCGATATCTAGACAGCTGAAGTTTTCACAGATGTATGTCTGTTGCCGCTACTACAACAAATACAAAATAAATCCCTATAGTAATAATAATAATAATAATAATAATAATATCTATGGACGCTTCACACCACGTCAATCTGGCCCTGTGCTAAGTATCCGAAGAACTTGTGTTACAGGTACCAGACAACGGAAATATATTTCATACTTTTATACTATACACATATTTAAGATTTTTATTATATTATACACAAATTTAATACACATCCATGACCCAGGAACATTGAAAACTTTTTGTTCCCTCGGCGGGATTCGAACCCGCGACCTTTCGTTCGAGCGCCAACGCGCTCAACCAACTGCGCTACGGAGGAGTAAATATGATTTCCTTGATCTTCTTTTGCTCGATATCAATAAAGTACGAGGTACCACGAAATACGTTGTGTATATATTTTAATGATCAATAATAAAATAAATATTTTTAAACCTCCGTTAAATATCTCTCATCAAACAAACGTGACTTTAAGTACAATTAGTAGATTTTCCTATATGTATTATTTATAATTATGTTATTTTTTATTTATGTTCATTATATACATTATATATATTAAGTAGTTTGTTTTTTTATTGTAAAAGTGGGTGCACACAATTTTTTTGCTCTTTTTAAGTGTTGCAATTTCCTGTTTTTTTAGGTCTTCCATTTTGGAATAAGATGTACCTTTGTACAAAATGTATATTTGTAAATATATTGTGTGAACACTGTACATAAATTATAAAATAAATGAATAAATAAAAATATATTTAATGGTACTGAACCATTCGTACGTTTTGTTCGACTAGCACTGTAATACCTGGGGGCCGGGGATCCGGGATGAACGCGAGTTGGGAACAACTTACTCCTGACTATAACGACGCAAAAACCGGCAGACTCTCCCCCCGTTCGCGACGAAATGTTTTCAAAAGTAATAATTGGATTGTAACTGATTATTATTATAATATTAATGAATTTTGAATCAAAATTGTATTAATTACATTTAAATATAGAAGTAATGCATATTTAACTGTATAGAGTATGGATATTATTTATACATTTACAGAAATATTGATGTATTATTACTAATTAATACTCGATGTTAATTGTGGTGTGGTAAGTGGTTATTTACGTCGAGTATCAATTAGTATGTAAAAAAAACTTTTATAAAAATCTAGGCGATTATTACGAATCAACTGACATGTTTTGACTCTTTTATTATTAGACTAGCTGTGCCCGCGACTTCGTACGCGTGGAAAAGTGATTTAGGACACTTTTATATTTTTAAATATATTTTTAGTTTATTGGCGCAACCGCTGACAACTTTCGCCAATAGGTACTTCCCAGTGTATCCCAGTGTTGATCCCGATCCAGCAAGTCACGTACCCGGCAAGCCTCTTGGTATGCAGGGTATAATAATAATATAGTACCATCCTTTCGGAGCTCAGCAAAAGAAGTAGGCCTTCGAACAATATGTAGAAGTCAGCAAAGGTATTCAAAGTTAGGATAATATTATTCGAATGCACCGTATAGACCCAGCCAATTTTTCACGTTAATTTAGTAAATTATTTAGCTTCGTGTTCTTGTCCGTCTGTCTATCTGTCTGGTTGTCAAAACTTTAACACGTGTAGGTATCAAGCTAACAATCCTATTAAATACTCAGGATCTTCTGTCCCTTCTGGCTTTCAAAAAAACAGACTCCTTAGCCACATCTACCCAAAGATTCAGCCGTATCTCTCTAATTTTCGACACTCCAAAGGGAACCAAAACCTAAATTTGATACGAAGCAACGTCTTAATAGTGCCGACATAGGATAAATTGCGAAACCATAAAATTATTTTCAATTTTTTTGAACTTAGTACCGTTTTTGTCAATAATATTTTGAGATATTAAATTGAAACATAATATATTGCAATTATTAAGGTATTTAAAACGAAACTCTCGGTTAGACATGGGCGCAGCGGCACGCCCCGTCGAGGATCCAGCAGGCTTACTCTCGACACAACCGAGAATCGAATCGATCTCAACGGATTTGGTGTTTTATTTGGTAGATTACTTTGGAACTAATTAGGATAAAGAAAACCTTTGGAACGTAACTTTTTGTACACCCGACGATATCAATCGACATAGAACAAAAATAAACAAACGTCAATTTATTCGGGAGTATGCGGCACGATCGAATCTGAATCAAAATCGAATCAGTTTGGAGAGTTAGGCCCCAGCTCGGCGCGCCGATCGGTTTTAGTAGCGTTTTTTTATTAACCTACCCTAAGTATAACAATAATATAAATAAATTAAATTTAGTTTTAAAGAAAATATAAAATAAAAAAAGATTAAATTTGAATGTTTGCAGCGCGGTTCCTGCCGCGCTTCATACAAACGTCCAGCATTTTTTTTTAACTGTCATAAGTTTTTTATTTATGAACCGATTGAGATGAAATAAATGTTAAGTCAAGATTACTACAAATATGATTGAACCACATCTAAATCGGATAAGCCGTTTCTGAGATTTGCGTGCACAAATGCACCGACAAACAGACAAAAATTAAAAAAAATATTGTTTTGGGTACTATTGCATAAATAAAAGTCTCCTATAATAACACAGGCACAGTTAGCACATTTTAATAGTATTTTTTACCCAGCAGTCTACACTACACCAGCCCGGCTCGGACGTAAGACGTCACGGAGCAGCCTGCATTACGCGGCGCCCGGTCGAATCACGGCGAAACGATTTTAATTTTGCTATATTTCCTAAACTACTCATTATATTTGCATGGTATAAAGGGCAAATATTATAGTCTTCATGGAATGCTTAAGCCAACTAACGTATTAAAAATGATAAGGATTATTACCGTGATGGTATAAATAGCTTTCCAAAAACCGCTTAATTGCCCGTTTTTTAGTTTATCGCGAAAGGCTTTCTTTTAATTATACAGTTAATTAAGTTGATTTTATACAATAAATGATAATTTATTTCAATTTGTGAAGCAAGTTCAAAAATACAATTTTTATATTATTATGACACTGTGCAAACACTGTTTTCCCAGAAAAAAAATCCTGATAGTTAGGTACTTATTTGATGTTCTAATCTACTTTAGTGCCACGTTCTATTGCTTCGCGTCACTGTGTAAGCAATCCCCCCGCGCCCCCGCACGAACCGTTCGACCGCAGGCTGCGCGCGCGAAATTCATCCGACTTGCTTCAAATTTATCGTCACTGCTCGGCTCCTATGTATCGTAGCGTTATGTTATATAGCCTATAACCTGCCCAGGAATATGGGCTACAATCGTACCAAGTTTGATTAAAATCCCTCCAGTAGTTTTTGTTCCCATCGTGCACATACAGACAGACAGACAGACAGACAGACAGACAAAAATTTTACTAATTTCATTTTTGGCATCAGTATCGATCGCCAATCATCCTCCAATATGTATTTTGAAAAAATATTCAATGTACAGAATTGACCTCTCTACAGTTTTATTATAAGTATAGATTGCTATATTTCCTAAACTACTCATTATATTTGCATGGTATAAAGGGCAAATATTATAGTCTTCATGGAATGCTTAAGCCAACTAACGTATTAAAAATGATAAGGATTATTACCGTGATGGTATAAATAGCTTTCCAAAAACCGCTTAATTGCCCGTTTTTTAGTTTATCGCGAAAGGCTTTCTTTTAATTATACAGTTAATTAAGTTGATTTTATACAATAAATGATAATTTATTTCAATTTGTGAAGCAAGTTCAAAAATACAATTTTTATATTATTATGACACTGTGCAAACACTGTTTTCCCAGAAAAAAAATCCTGATAGTTAGGTACTTATTTGATGTTCTAATCTACTTTAGTGCCACGTTCTATTGCTTCGCGTCACTGTGTAAGCAATCCCCCCGCGCCCCCGCACGAACCGTTCGACCGCAGGCTGCGCGCGCGAAATTCATCCGACTTGCTTCAAATTTATCGTCACTGCTCGGCTCCTATGTATCGTAGCGTTATGTTATATAGCCTATAACCTGCCCAGGAATATGGGCTACAATCGTACCAAGTTTGATTAAAATCCCTCCAGTAGTTTTTGTTCCCATCGTGCACATACAGACAGACAGACAGACAGACAGACAGACAAAAATTTTACTAATTTCATTTTTGGCATCAGTATCGATCGCCAATCATCCTCCAATATGTATTTTGAAAAAATATTCAATGTACAGAATTGACCTCTCTACAGTTTTATTATAAGTATAGATAGATAAGTAGTTTAGGTGCCACGGTGAAATACATACATTTCTTTTCGCTTCGCCGCAGTTTGGGCGCTAAGTCAGGGCGCTACGGTACGTCAGGGCGCTACGTGAGGGCTGCGTTTGGGCGCTACGTGAAGGCTGAGTTAGGGCGCTACGTCGGGTCGGTTTTCACGAGATTTATTTACTTAGGTAGTACTGCAAATAATAAGTCACCACAGTCACCTAGCCTATTTCTATGAAGTTCCAGGAATGAAATCATAAAAATATAAAAAACATTATTAGGTGTCAACTAGTCAATTTTTTTTATTAGTTTACTAAATACTTATCTTTCTAATGATAATATAATTAGTTAACTTTTCAAAAGACGAACAGTGACACTTTCATTTAAATTAAGAAAATGTGAATCTTGTTAAGCGTTCGCGACACCTCTTGTGCGGGTAAGAGTGGCGAAAGTAGGACATCCAAGGGTTTTACATGTCGTGGTGCCTTATCATAATAAGGTTTAATCAACTTTATTAGAGCTATTCCATCAGCCTTCTCATTTTCGCGCTAAAGCATTTCATATTGGAGTGATGAATAACAAAATGAGTTGTTGACTATCAAATATGTTACGTAATATTATAATATAGAGTGCTTTTTACATAAGTTTGTAGTAACTCTGTAATTACGGTATTTGACTATTTGTAGAAATGACCCATAAATAATAATAATTACAATATAAAAAAAATACCCAGCTCTCCTCACCGATTTCGTTGTCGGTAGCCGATTTCATTGGCAACCAGGCCAGCTACGCAGGAGTTATTTATAGTGTCCAAGTGTGTGCGCAATGCACAAAGACACTCTCTCATCCTTTTACTCTCATAACCCAGTGGGACGGTAAACCGACACGACTGGCGAGAGAACAGGCGCAGGACCGACTATTTACATGCCCATCCGACGCATGGATCATCTTTCTTGTCAGACAATCGGGTGATCAGCCAACTCGACATTGTAAATTATATAGCCTATATTACACGGGGTATTATTACGATTCTCTTTCAATAAAATCGGATCAGTAGGCGTGAAACAAACATACATGTCAATGTCAAAATCGTTACCTTTCTTTCGCTGTAGTCGGGTCACCACACACCACACAAACACCCGATCTCAGAAGATATTAGCTGTTACCATTTTTTATTTACAAATATTTCTGGCATTCATGCGGTGACTTTCATAAAAAGGACTCTACACATCTTCTAACCTAAGCATACATATTACCTTAAGTACTCTTATCTAAAATGACTAGATTTCACCACTTAGTAAATAGACACTCAATTAATATTTTCCTTAGTAACAATCAGTAACTCGATAGGGGGCAGTAATCGATTGTCAATTGTATAGGCGCTGTCATGTTTTTCATACAATTTTTATTAGCTAACGTTACTTTAAGGAGCTTTCAAATGTTCCATGGCCTAACGAGTATATTATTAAGAAAATTAAATATGCTATCTAAAATTAGAAAATATGACATCAGAACCTCTAAACATATAGGTTAATGTGATAAGGAAGACTTGGTACTCCGGAGTAAGGCTCTTAAAAGCTTTTCCGCAAAATTGAACGCAAGTAGCGCGTAATTCAATCAGGTAGATAAATAAACCTGTAGCTGAATATATTACACACTAGCTGTGCCCGCGACTTCGTACGCGTGGAAAAGTGATTTAGGGCACTTTAGTATTTTTAAATATATTTTTAGTTTATTGGCGCAACCGCTGAGAACTTTCGCTAATAGGTACTTCCCAGTGCATCCCAGTGTTGATCCCGATCCAGCAAGACACGTACCCGGCAAGCCTCTTGGTATGCAGGGTATAATAATAATATATTACTATCCTTTCGGAGCTCGGCAAAAGAAGTAGGCCTTCGAACAATATGTAGAAGTCAGCAAAGGTATTCGAAGTTAGGATAATATTATTCGAATGCACCGTATAGACCCAGACAATTTTTCACGTTAATTTAGTAAAGTATTTAACTTCGATGTCCGTCTGTCTGTCTGGGTGTCAAAACTTTAACACGTGTAGGTATCAAGCTAAAAATCATATTAAAAACTCAGCTCTACTGTCCCTTCTGGCTGTGAAAAGAAACAGGCATCTTGGCCACATCTACCCAAAGATTCAGCCGTTTATACTTTATATCGCTAATTTTCGCAATTTTCGACACGCCAACGGGAACCAAAACCTAAAGGGTACTTCCCGGGAATAGAAATTTGATATGAAGCAACATCTTAATGCACTATTAAAATGTTGCTTCATATCAAATTTAAAACGACATAGGATAAATTGCGAAACCATAAAAATATTTTTCAATTTTTTCAACTTATTACCGTTTTTGTCATTAATGTTTTGAAGTATTATTAAATTTAAACTTATATTGCAATTACTAAGGTCTTTAAAACGGAACTCTCGGTTAGACATGGGCGCAGCGGCACGCCCCGCCGAGGATCCAGCAGGCACAACTGAGAATCGAATCAGTTCGATCTTAACGGTGTTTGGTGTTTTATTTGGTAGATTACTTTGAAATTAATTAGGTTAAAGAAAACCGTTAGAACGTAACTTTTTGTACACCAGACCATATCAATCGACAGAGAATAAAAATAAACAAATATCTTCAAATCAAAGCGACATCTATACGCCATACGCCGTACTTACACGATTATTACTGGGGGCACAGTTAGCGGCTGTGCGTGGTTAAATTCATACTACCGGTACTGCCTGTTAGCACATTTTAATAGTATTTTTTACCCAGCAGTGGGGTGGAGTTCCTTTGGTTGACCTTCGCCAAAATTCCTACCTACCAGCATCTGATACCTACACTACACCCCGACTCGGATATAAGACGTCACGCATCAGCCTGTATCGCGCGGCGCCGCGATGCGGCGGTCGAATCACGGCGTAACGATTTTAATTTTGCTATATTATCTCCTAAACTATTAATTATACTTGCTAGGTATAAAGGGCAAATATAGTCTTCATGAAATTCTTAAGCCAACTAACGTATTAAAAATGATAAGGATTAATACCGTGATGGTATAAATAGTTTACCAAAAACCGCTTAATTGCCCGTTTTTTTAGATTATCGCGAAAGGCTTTCTTTTAATAATACAGTTAATTAAGTTGATTTATACAATAAATGATAATTTATTTCAATTTGTGAAGCAAGTTCAAAAATACAATTTTTATATTATTATGACAATGTGGAAACACTCTTCTCAGAAAAAAAAATCTGTTAGTTAGGTACTTATTTCAAGTTCTAATCTACTTTAGTGCCACATTCTACTGTTCGCGTCACTGTGTAAGCGATCCCCCCGCGCCCCCCGCATGAACCGTTCGTCCGCAGCCCGCGCGCGCGAAATTCCTCCGACTTGCTTCCAATTTATCGTCACTGCTCGGCTCCTATGTATCGTAGCGTTATGTTATATAGCCTATAACCTGCCCAGGAATATGGGCTACAATCGTACCAAGTTTGGTTAAAATCCCTTCAGTAGTTTTTGTTCCTATCGCGCACATACAGACAGACAGACAGACAGACAGACAGACAAAAATTTTACTAATTGCATTTTTGGCATCAGTATCGATCGCCAATCATCCTCCAATATGTATTTTGAAAAAATATTCAATGTACAGAATTGACCTCTCTACAGTTTTATTATAAGTATAGATAGGTCACACTAAAAGGCGGCGTTAATTATAACGATGGTTTGAAAATCCGTTGTTGAAGCATCCAGACTGTAGTTTGTTAAATTATGTTAATGGTAAAAAACTTTATTCTTAGTTAAATAGGTATAGGCGTAAAATAAGTGAGTGATAATACTTAAAGCTGTGTATTGTGCCTACTATGTATAGTTTACTGTGAAAATATCAGCGTTGAAAGACTTACTTTGGACTTCCATGTTTCTATGAGATATGCTCCATCATAAATTTGCCCATACATAAGTTAAAAAAAAGTTACCGTTTCAGCGATGGTACTTTTACAGTAAACTCTATGCGGGACCCTTACATGCCCTAAAGTATTATCACTCATTATTATACAGCAAGTATAACCTATTATTATCAAATAACAAGTTGATTGCGACAGTTGTTGAAAAATAAAACAATTAAAGATGTACGTTTTGTATGCAAATTTTTCTTGATTTTAAAATGCATTCATACGATGGACGTGCTCACAGCCAGACGTATCTGATATATAGTATTGCTAGCAATACACGGAGCCAACCCTTTTATATAAAACTAGCTGTTCCCGCGACTTCGTTCGCGTGGTTCTTGAGCGACCATTTATGCAGCGCACGCAACGAAAGTATCCCCGTTTTTGCAACATTGCTCACTGACACTTCGCTCCTATTGGTCGCAGCGTAATGTTATATAGCCTAAAGCCTTCCTCTATAAGTGGACTATCCAACAAAGAAAGATTTTTTCAAATTGGACCAGTAGTTTCTAAGATTAGCGCGTTTAAACCAACAAACATACAAACTCTTCCGCTTTATAATATTATTAGTATATATAGAGCACACTACACTGTGGGTGTCGTAGAAGACGACAGAGATTAAGACATAGGCTACTTTTCACGGCAGCAAAATATAAGGTTTCGGCGGGATTTCATTTCCCACGCGAAGAAGCGGGAAACGTTTAGTTAAATTCTTCAGTATAGTTTGAAGGACGCATTCAATGTAATAAGGTATTAAAACCGAGCTTCATATCAGAACGGCCCAGGCATTCATTTGCATAACTGAACAAGAGATAAAAGTTAGCACGCCTCAGCTATCTAGATTCTCGAGGCTGGTGACTTTATTAAATCCCAAATTATATTAAGTGAGGCATTTTAAGAATGTAATTTGTGATAATTTAGACAAAAGATTTTAATTATTTGTTAATCTAAGACAATTAGGGCGTGTTTCACCAAGTAATGTTAAAGTAAACGCCATGTTAAATATCATGTTATCCCTCTCGTATTTCCTGTCAATCAATGAGATGGCATGGTATTTTAACAGGGCGTTAACTTTAACATTGCTTGGTGAAACACGCCCTTAATCACACTTAACACGATCACATTAATATTATAAAGTTGAAAGTTGTGAGTGTGTATGTTTGTTACTTCTTCACACAAAACTAGTGAACGGATCTTGATGAAATTTGCGATTGGTTTAGTTTACTTATTTTAGGTTTAGTTTATTTACTGCAACTAATAGTGCGGTTCCCGCGAAATTTTAAGGGCGTTTTATTAGTAGTCGGGTTTAGTTTTTTAAACTTTATCTTGTATAAAAAGAAGTTGAAAATATTGAGTTACTTGTGCTTGTGACTACCAGTGCATCAAGAGCTGTGGTAATTTCAGACTTGAAAATTGGAACATCATTCGAAAAGAAATGATAAAAAGTCCGGAATTTCCTGCTTTTTCACCACAAAACCGAACCGCTCAGATCAAACGTAGAAGTCGTTACATATTCATCCAAAACCGAACTCGATTTGCATACATTTTTTGCGCGTAACAATGATTTTATATTTTTTTAATAAAATATTTATATTCTCTTTCGTATATGAATAAATCATTTTTATTGTATTCTCTTGAATATTACCTTTGGATAATATTTATTACGTTAAGGTTTTTAATATACGAGTATGGATTGTGTGTAGACGCGAAAATCTAATGTAACTATGCTAGCATTTATTTTTAAAGACAAAAAAGACTTCTATGTTGGTTTGCATATACAGGCATCCGAAACCACTTAACCGATATTGATAAAAATTTGCACAGATTTAGTATATTTAAGGAGAATTATTTAAGCAAAATGTACGGTTGCCATGTCTATTTAAGTATTTACACGCTGGAAGTCGCGGACACCAAATTATGATAAACTCTTAATTTTGTGTATTCATTATAATAATATACCAACCATAGTTTAGGTACCACCTACTATTTAATATTAAATAGGTAAATTACAAATTTCGTTGTTATTTATAGAATTAATTTAGTCTCGTACAGCGAGTGGGTCGAACATTGCAAAACACTACCCAGTTATTGCGACCACAGATTTAAGAACCTATCTATACTAATATTATGAAGCGGAAGAGTTTGTTTCTTTGTTTGCTTGTTTGTTTGTTTGTTTGTTTGTTTGTTTGTTTGTTTGTTTAAACGCGCAAATTTCAGGAACTACTGGTCCGATTTGAAAAAATATTTTTTTTGTTGGATAGTCCTTTTAGAGAGGAAGGCTTTAGGCTATATAACATTACGTTGCGACCAATAGGAAGGAAGCGTCAGTGAGAAATGTTGCAAAAACGGGGAAAATTAATTAAATTTGGGGACTTTCATTGCGTGCGCTGCTTAAACGGCTAAAGTCACTCAAAAACCACGCGAACGAAGTCGCGGGAACAGCTAGTTACAAATAAATATTTAAGGATTTGAGGAACCTATTCACCATATTTTGTGCTTAATGTGGTATTCTGTACCAAACTTACTTGTTTTATGTTTTTTTTCAGCGCTATGCACGATATTGAACTACTGTAAAATGTTCTCATGTAAGTGACTTTAGGGTTTCGAGAAATAAAGTTCTTTAAAGGAGGCAGCCATTCAAAAACTATTAGTTTTGCCGCTTTTAGCTTGATAATAATTCTAGTACTCGAAACGTGTACAGTGTATAAAGTAATATAGAAGTACGTAAGTGTAAGTACTTAATATTTTTATATGCACAATTTTGCCATGCTTGTAAACAAGTGCCAACTTCTTTATATATTTACTTACCGAAAAACTTTTTCATCCTTACATAAAACGGTGGCGCATCTAGAACCACAAACGTCTGTGGTGCGGTTAAAATAAACAGGAGCTGTGACGAACTGACAACGTGTACCTACTAATATGGAGCAGGATCACTATCAACATCAATAATATAATAATAATATCGATGGACGCTTCACACAACGTAAATTTTGCCCTGTGCTAAGTATCCGAAGAAGTTGTGTTACAGGTACCCAGGAACATTGAAAACTTTTTGTTCCCTCGGCGGGATTCGAAGCAGCGACCTCTCCCTCGAGTACCAACGCGCTCATCTATTACGCTACGGAGATCGTCCTTAAAGATAATTCTTGGCTATAGTCACACAATGAAAAAAAAAGATAATAATATGTATTAAGAAAAAACACTACGAATTTTTTTGCATACAGAAATATGGGTCAACGGGATTCCTGTTTCCTCCCTGGATAATGCTCTAGAGTACAATTTTTTTCCTGAATATCTATGTATATTATTTGTACGTTCCTATTTTTATATTTTTTAAACTAGCTGTGCCCGCGACTTCGTTCGCGTGGTGTTTGATTGACTTAAACTCAGGAACTACTGGTCCGATTTGAAAAAATATTTTTGTTGGATTGTCCATTTATAGAGGAAGGCTATATAACATTACGCTGCGACCAAAACCAGTCGGGCGTCGGCATCGCGTCGCGGCGTCGGGCGACGACGACGCCGCGACGCCGACGCCCGACGCCGCGACGCCACGACGCCCGACGCCGCGACGCCGACGCCCGACGCCGCGACGCCACGACGCTAGACGCGATGCAGACGTCGCGACGCCGACGTCCGACGCCGCGACGCCGCGACGTCGACGCCTGACGCCGCGACGCCGACGCCCGACGCCGCGACGCCGACGCCCGACGTCGCGACGCCGACGCCAGACGTCCCAACGCCGACGCTCGACGCCACGACGCCGACGCCAGACGTCGCGACGCCGACGTCCGACGCCGCGACGCCGACGCCCGACGCCGCGACGCCGACGCCCGACGCCGACGCTCAACGCCGCGACGCCGACGCCAGACGTCGTGACGCCGAGACCAAGTTCGACTGTAATTATACGTAGTGGCATATGCTTGCATTCCTTTAAACAACGCTGAAATCTTCAAACATGTATCTCTAAGGACTCAGAAGTTCTGTTCAGTACTTTTAGGTCCAGGATATAGTGCAAAACCTTACAATTGGTAACATATGCTTAGACTTCTTCAGAAAATATCAAAATCCATATATGTTTCCATATAAATTTTTAAAAGTTCCCTCGATTCCTCACGGATCCCATCATCAGGTCACCATTTTGGTGACAATGGGACCAAATTTGAATTATACCCCACACAACACAAAAATCAATATTTAAAATCGGTTCATAAACGACAAAGATATCCGCGAACAAACATAAAAAAACATATATACGGTTGAATTGAGAAACCTCCTCCTTTTTTGAAAGTCGGTTAAAAATATTGTTTTCTATTGCTTCGCGTCGCTGTGTAGGTAGATAAGCGATCGCCCCGCGCGTCCCGCATACCCCGCAGTCCACACGCGTCGAAATTCGTTCCACTTACTTCAAATTTATCGTCACTACTCGGCTCCTATGTGTCTCAGCGTTATGTTTTATAGCCTATAACCTGCTCAGGAGTATGGACTACAATCGTACTAAGTTTGGTTAAAATCCCTTGAGTAGTTTTTGTTCCATGCGTGCACATACAGACAGACAGACAAAAAAATTATTGATTGCATTTTTGGCATCAGTGTCGATCACCAATCATCCTCCAATAAGAATGTTGAAAAAATATTCAATGTACAGAATTGACCTCTCTAGAGTTTTATTATAAGTATAGATATAGATAAATAAATTATTTAAAGAGATATGGACGTTCAAAAACCTAAAAAAAATGGCTAGACTCTCCGCTATGTTTAAACATCCAGGAAACAGATTTGACTACATTATACAACAGAATCAAAACATTGAAATCTAGCTTAACTAATTCTTTTTTTTGCTAATAAAGAAAAAATATCTAAATCGGTTAGGTTTTGGAGGAGGAAAAAGGAATCCCCTGAACGTCGATTTCTGGTACTGTTAATAGGTAATTTCTCTAGATTATTTAATATTTCTCTCATCCGTGAGATTTCCTCTTAAGGACTCCACTTATAGGGAGCACGATCAGGTAGAACTGATGTCGGTTCAGCTCAGCCCAAACCAATCTGCAGCCAATCGCGCTATTGTACAACGTTTCATTTGAGGTTCAACTTAGTTTCGTTTGTGTTTCAGCTGCGTTTCGTTTCCAATCCAGCTGTACATTTTTGGTCCTTTACACAATTTAGATTCAAAAACTTAACTTATACGATCACTTTGTTCCAAACGTTCGAGCTGCGTGCGAGTTAAACTAGCTCCGTATGAACTTTTTGTTTGACAGCGTTTGAGTTACAACTACGGTCCAGCTTCGTCTCACCTAGCTGTCAAAAGGATAGCGCGATACCGAATACGTCATAAAGTCGAGTAACGTTCACGTTTTGGTTGCGTTTCAGCTAAAGTTTTTTAGCGCGATTGCCCTGCTGAGTGTGAATTTGTGTACTGAGTGTGAGTTTTATCAGTACTCGCTGTGAAAAAGTTTTAAAACAATTTGTGTAACATGCAACGCCCCAGTGGCAAACAATGGTAACTAAGTCGATGGCATACAAATTGTAGTTAACTTCTTCACGGGCAGTAGTGACAAAGCCCATTTTGTGAACGAAATACAAATCGCGTCAGTATAACCGACTGATGTAATCTGCCTTAAGGCTGCGAGCGGAATATTAGCTGGAAATTGGAATACCTAGGTACTTTGAAACCTTTCCATTTTCTTCTTCTTAAAAATATAAATCTTCGTTATATTTACCAGAAGATTATCGTTATAAGAACACAAGCTGTTCCCGCGACTTCGTTCGCGTGGTTTTTGAGTGACTGAAGCCGTTTACGACGAAAGTCCCTAAATGTAATTAATTTTCCCCGTTTTTGCAACATTTCTCACTGACGTTTCGCTGCTTTTGATCGCAGCGTAATGTTATATAGGCTAAAGCCTTCCTCTATAAATGGACTATCCAACAAAAAAAAATATTTCAAATCAGACCAGTAGTTCTTGAGATTAGCGTGTTTAAACAAACAAACAAACTCTTCCGCTTTATAATATTAGTATCGTTATAAGAATAAATATTTTTGTTTTAATATAGCTTAAAACAATACGAAAAGTACACCCCTGTTGTAACCTTTTTTCTTTTTATATATTAGAGACGCGAGTATCAAAATTACTTCAGCATTCTAAATGAGATAAGACCCGGGGACTGTCGAGTTTTTTATCGGGTTTTTTACCATTTCAAGACGATAGGGTCGGCGCAATGCCCGTTTCTCGCCATACAAATAGTCCTTTAAGATCATTGGCGTTATACAAAGCCTTAAAGCTAAATTACATATATAGACAATTTCGTATACGTTCAGTCCGAACTGAAGGTAGATCGGACCGAATATGAGGGCCTTAAAAGAATTACGTTTTATTTTCTCAAACATTTCCGTATAACAAGTCACATAATCCGAGAGATATTTAAAACACCTCGACTTTATTTTACATTTGTCTTGTCAAACAGGATTTTACCGCGGTTAAGAAGGTGAAATAAATGAGTACGTACGATAATTGATGACGCCATTTAAATTTTAAAGCCCCCGTGGTCCCGTGGTATAGAGCTTGTTTCTCGACCCGGAGGTCGTAGGTTCCATCCAAGTTTGATTAGGACAATGCAGGCTGATCATCAGTTATGAGAGTATAAGAGCGAGTGCCTTTCTGTATTGCGCACACACTTGGGACTATAAAATGACTCCTGCGTAGCTGGCCTGGTTTCGAAATCGGAATATCACACCAAACTTTTATCAATAGTGATACATACATGGTAACCCTTTGATGACAAGTAACAAAATGTCCCAGTATGAGAATCATTCATCAAAATTGTTCTAAGCAGTTTTTTTTATATTTGAAATGTCTAATGACAATTCAAATATAGGTTCAAGTAAAAATAAATATTAATATTATCTAGAATATCGCCCATATTATGCACGACTGTACAAAACTAGCTACGGCCCGCGGCGCCCAGCGGGGGTACACAAAGCCGATTGTACGCGGATTCGGCAACTTTTCTCTCGGAAGGCAAATAAACGCTATTTATATATCGTGCACACTCAAACAATAAACATACACATACACATCCCACGGGAATACTCCTCAGGGATAAAAAGCCTCTGAAAATGTTACACAGGTTGTAAAAATAGCAGTCACTATAACTTTAGGATATGATACGATTATGCTAACTTTTTACAATCTAGAAATGTATAAACCACAAGAAAGAATCAGACTTGGAAAAACAAAACGCAAATGACAGCTATGTAATGGACGTATGAATGACATTTGATTTCCGCGTTGCGGGTTCCACGTTGCGGGACCCACGTTGCGGGATCCACGTTGCGGGATCCACGTTGCGGGATCCACGTTGCGGGATCCACGTTGCGGGATCCACGTTGCGGGATCCACGTTGCGTTTTCCGCGTTGCGGGTTCCGCGTTGTTTTTTTAGTTGAATTTCATCATAAACTGTTTTATGCTCAACGAAGTGGACATGGGTCAGCTAGTAATAAAATAAAATAAAAAGCCTTTTATTTTACTACTTACTACAAAACATTAAAATATCTTAGGTTACTAAAACTCCATAACTACTTACACACGCTCAATATTATTATTTTATTTATACATACTTAGAATATTATTTACACATTGGAATATTTTATTATTATACATTACGTTTTGAATACTACCCTACAAATAAATTTAACGTACCTACCTGTAATGTTTCGATCTTGAGAACTGATGTTAACCCGAAATAAAGGAAATTGTTTTGTTAAATATCTTTTTAGCATAATAAACTAGATAGAATTGGGTTCTGTTATTGCTCATTTGTGATTTTTGGCATTGTTAAAATTAACTATTTGTGTAAAATGTATTGCAGACGACGAAAAATCAATGTACCTACTTAGATTAAGTAAAACAATGTTATCACGTAAGTGGCATCTCGCCTTTGTTGATAATAAATATCTTTAAACCTAAACCTAAACCTAGGTACATAATTATTATTCGATTGGTTCATTCTATTTTACAAACACAATATATTATATTACATCAAATTACAATAAATTTATTGGTATTTAATACATTAATAGTTTTATTAGTAGGAATACTAGTAGTGGAATGCTATTACTCGTATATGTTTGTAGCTTACGCTTACTATATTTAGCGTATATCTTGTCACTCTCCCCCCCTCCACACCCCATCTTGGGGTTTCTTGACGGGACGTGGCGTCACTAATGGGAAAACTTCGTAATTCGAGACAAACTATTTTTAACACATTAGTAAGTAGACGGACTTGTGCTTTCTGTTTATGTCCTCTTGAGACATTTCTATTTCAGGATGTATTCGATATTTCTAATTATTGCACACAAAAGGTCATCCCCCGGGATTTGTACATTTTACCGCGATAAAAAGTGGTATATGCCCTTCCCGGGGGTCTTCTACAAGGTGTAAAATAAATTAGTGATAATACTTTCGGGTGTGTGTGTGCCTCCTATGTAGAGTATACTGTGATACTACCAGCGCTGAAAGACTTACTTTTGATTTTATGTTTGTATGAGAAATGCCCCAACAATTATACTTATAATAAAACTGTAGAGAGGTCAATTCTGTACATTGAATATTTTTTCAAAATACTTATAATAAAACTGTAGAGAGGTCAATTCTGTACATTGAATATTTTTTCAAAATACATATTGGAGGATGATTGGCGATCGATACTGATGCCAAAAATGCAATTAGTAAAATTTTTGTCTGTCTGTCTGTCTGTCTGTCTGTATGTGCACGATGGGAACAAAAACTACTGAAGGGATTTTAACCAAACTTGGTACGATTGTAGCCCATATTCCTGGGCAGGTTATAGGCTATATAACATAACGCTACGATACATAGGAGCCGAGCAGTGACGATAAATTTGAAGCAAGTCGGATGAATTTCGCGCGCGCGGCCTGCGGTCGAACGGTTCGTGCGGGGGGCGCGGGGGGATCGCTTACACAGTGACGCGAAGCAATAGAACGTGGCACTAAAGTAGATTAGAACATCAAATAAGTACCTAACTATCAGGATTTTTTTTCTGGGAAAACAGTGTTTTCACAGTGTCATAATAATATAAAAATTGTATTTTTGAACTTGCTTCACAAATTGAAATAAATTATCATTTATTGTATAAAATCAACTTAATTAACTGTATAATTAAAAGAAAGCCTTTCGCGATAAACTAAAAAACGGGCAATTAACCGGTTTTTGGAAAGCTATTTATACCATCACGGTATTAATCCTTATCATTTTTAATACGTTAGTTGGCTTAAGCATTCCATGAAGACTATAATATTTGCCCTTTATACCATGCAAATATAATGAGAAGTTTAGGAAATATAGCAAAATTAAAATCGTTTCGCCGTGATTCGACCGGGCGTCGCGTAATGCAGGCTGCTGCGTGACGTCTTACGTCCGAGCCGGGCTGGTGTAGTGTAGACTGCTGGGTAAAAAATACTATTAAAATGTGCTAACTGTGCCTGTGTTATTATAGGAGACTTTTATTTATGCAAAAGTACCCAAAACAATATATTTTTTTTTATTTTTGTCTGTTTGTCGGTGCATTTGTGCACGCTAATCTCAGAAACGGCTTATCCGATTTAGATGTGGTTCAATCGTAGTAATCTTGACTTAACATTTATTTCATCTCAATCGGTTCATAAATAAAAAACTTATGACAATTAAAAAAATGCTGGACGTTTGTATGAAGCGCGGCAGGAACCGCGCTGCAAACATTCAAATTTAATCTTTTTTTATTTTATATTTTCTTTAAAACTAAATTTAATTTATTTATATTATTGTTATACTTAGGGTAGGTTAATAAAAAAACGCTACTAAAACCGATCGGCGCGCCGAGCTGGGGCCTAACTCCCCAAACTGATTCGATTTTGATTCAGATTCGATCGTGCCGCATACTCCCGAATAAATTGACGTTTGTTTATTTTTGTTCTATGTCGATTGATATCGTCGGGTGTACAAAAAGTTACGTTCCAAAGGTTTTCTTTATCCTAATTAGTTCCAAAGTAATCTACCAAATAAAACACCAAATCCGTTGAGATCGAACTGATTCGATTCTCGGTTGTGTCGAGAGTAAGCCTGCTGGATCCTCGACGGGGCGTGCCGCTGCGCCCATGTCTAACCGAGAGTTTCGTTTTAAATACCTTAATAATTGCAATATATGTTTCAATTTAATATCTCAAAATATTAATGACAAAAACGGTAGTAAGTTCAAAAAAATTGAAAATAATTTTATGGTTTCGCAATTTATCCTATGTCGGCACTATTAAGACGTTTTTCATATCAAATTTAGGTTTTGGTTCCCTTTGGAGTGTCGAAAATTAGAGTGATAAACGGCTGAATCTTTGGGTAGATGTGGCTAAGGAGTCTGTTTTTTTCAAAGCCAGAAGGGACAGAAGATCCTGAGTATTTAATAGGATTGTTAGCTAGATACCTACACGTGTTAAAGTTTTGACAACCAGACAGATAGACAGACGGACATCGAAGTTAAATAATTTACTAAATTAACGTCAAAAATTGGCTGGGTCTATACGGTGCATTCGCATAATATTATCCTAACTTCGAATACCTTTGCTGACTTCTACATATTGTTCGAAGGCCTACTTCTTTTGCCGAGCTCCGAAAGGATGGTACTATATTATTATTATACCCTGCATACCAAGAGGCTTGCCGGGTACGTGACTTGCTGGATCGGGATCAACACTGGGATACACTGGGAAGTACCTATTGGCGAAAGTTGTCAGCGGTTGCGCCAATAAACTAAAAATATATTTAAAAATATAAAAGTGTCCTAAATCACTTTTCCACGCGTACGAAGTCGCGGGCACAGCTAGTCATAAATATTTCGGTACAATAATTTTAAAAAAGGGACACATAGAACCTAAATTATTATTACTCATTAATATTACAGCCTTATATTATACTAATACTATGATGGGAATATTACACGAGTATTTTTGTATGTTCGTTACGAATAAACTCTAGGCACTGGATGGATTTCGAAAATTCTTTAACTCGTAATCCCTGAGTTTATAAATTGTAAAGAATGTAAAACCCCACATATTACGAGCAAAACCGGGGACAAAAGATTATAACATTCAAACATGCTTTAAATCGATGTAACGTACTTTTTGTGGTAAAACTTGTCCAGTTTTCTGACGTAGATAGTTCAATATGCTATCAAATTTCGAAGATTCAAGGATTTTGTAATCTTTGAACTTAACTAACATAGAGTGATGCTGATAATGATTAAACATTTGTAACTATACTGTAGTTATTTGTTTGTTCGTAAGCGTTGAATGTTCTCGCTACATGTTCATAACTTCAGTCATAACCTACAAATTAATGTTGGAGAAATTATACTCAAATTATAAGAGCGCTTCATACAGACGACAGTGAAAATATTATATTATTTGGTGCTTTAAGTAATTATTAAGTTATTATTAGTATTAATATACTGTGAATTGTGCCAAATGTGTACGTAAGAGTGAACTGTACGATATGATGATCGAGCTAATATAGGAAAATACACTACAACGAAAAATAGTTTATGTTGCGGCAAAAACACAATATGAAAATACGTTATTCTAAAAATATTAAAATAAAAATCGTACAAAAGCTCTTATATATTTTGACATAAACATACAGTAAATGCAGGACATATAGCCTATAATCTATATTAATCAGTGATAATGTAGCTAAGGTGAAAGAATTTTTAAAATCGGTTCAGTACTCTTTGAGTCAATTCGTTACAAATAAAGAGGAAATATTTGTATGTAAGTATACATACAAATATTTCCTCTTTATACTGTTAGTATAGATACAAAGATCTTAAATATATTTTATTTATTTATTACACTTTATGCATTTAACAAAGGCGGATATAATGCTCTTCCAGCCAACCTTAGAGCGATAAATATAGTTTCTAAATAACTGTTAAATCGAAAACTTACCAAATAAAAGTGAATAGGAACAAAAATTATAAGTTTTTATCGTCCACCATATTTTATAGTGCTAGTTGGACGCTACTACTCACTTCAAAAATGAAGTACAACTACTTGTATATTTCTAAAAGATATTGACTATGCAAGGCCAATGGGAGACGAGGTACACTCGATTTACAGAGTCCGGTCAAAAATGTATGGGATTTGACATAGGGTTCGCTAAATGACAAGCGAATCCGAATGTCACTATGCAAAGCTTATGTCAAATCCTATTTTGTTTTCGAACTTCGTAAGATAAGATATCGTTGGCATTGTAGCGGTACTACTAGCGCCACATTTTTTTTTTCGAAAGGGTACTCACTAATGGCTTGAAAGCCGATTTAGCTGTATCGGACTATAACTAGCCCTGCATCGCGCTATATGACGTCTGAAAACTAGTACAGTCGGCTTCGGCCTGACCGAGCATACCATCTCGCTCGGTCGGAAATCTCCCTTTGGGGCTTCCACTCGTACTCCCACAGCATCATAGCTGGGCACCGTTAATCACACAGTTAACTTAGTTAATCGTTAATCCGTTACTTAAAAAGTTAGCTTCGTTAAACGTTAAACCGATACATTTGGGAAGAATTAACGAAAGTTAACGTTAATCGTTAATCCGTTAAAATTCGCTAAGGTTTTAGAAGTTAACAGGTTAGGAACAATAAAAGACGTTATTTTTATTGAAATGTATTCCCCTGTATGAATACTAATACATTAAATTTAATTTAATTAAAGTTTTCATCCGATGGTGATGCTCGTTTTCCGGTTATAATGTATTTACCTAAAGAAAAAATTAAACAATTGCAGCGTTTGACGGTGTGGCACTATTGTATTTAATGAACTGATTAATTAATATGTTTTTACCGAGGAATGCAATATCTTTGAATGAATTTGAAGAGTAGGAGCTTTATGATTTTTAGCTGCTTTTGTTTCACTCACAACACGCGCCTTGCGGCACTTGTCGTTTCATACTGGTCTGAATTAGTTTTTGTTGCCGCGCCTTGGTGCCTTACGGTAAATAGTGGGCATTGGATTAACGATTAACGGACCTCTGGATATTAACGGGAGTTAACGAGTCCGTTAACATTTTAAAATGTTAACTTAAAAGTTAATCCGTTAATAAAAATGTTAACTTCGTTAATTAACGATTAACGGATTAACGAGTTAATGCCCAGCTATGCACAGCATCTTAATAGACTAGACTCTGTAAATCGAGTGTACCTTGCTCCCATTAGTCATAATGTTCGAATATCTCTCTCGCACCCCCCTATTTCTAATCGGTACCGAAATATGTCATTCAAGGTGCAAAAAAAAATTCGCATCGACAATCTACAGTGTAGTATGAAGAGCTCTTAGCACGTCTGTTGCCCATGATTAAAATACTTAAACGTTGAAATTGTGAAAGAACATAAACAAAATTTAAATCCATTGTTTAAACGTGCACATTTACTTAAATACGTTATGAATTCATCAGCTTGTGTTAATATTTCGATCGTAATCATTCATCATTACCGATTAATTTCAATATGCAGTTTACTGTTTTGGCAGTTATTTTAATTTTAACGAATGAGTTTTATATTTACTTCTAGTATAAATGATTTTACGGGACGTAAAATAAGCCCATAATAACTTAATATTAATTTGATCTTAAGAGGAAACAAAACTAGCTAGGGAAATATAAATAAAATAGGTATTTATGGTATTTATGAAATTACCTATTAAAAGTACAAGAAATCGACGTTTCGGATATCCCTGTTTCCTCCTCCAAAACTTAACCGTATGAACTATAAGATACTTTTTTCATCATTGGAAAAACGTTGTGTTTCCTCTTAATAAATGTATTTTGTTTCTTACTTATGAAAAATATTTTGACAGATTGACAAACGACGACCTGTAAAAGTTTGATAAGTTATCTACGTAGTGCGTTTGTATATTTTTTAGATATAAATAAATAAAATAAAAAAGCCATTTATTTCTTACTGTTACAATGGTTAAGGTAAGTAAATTTTACGAAGTTATTACAATATATTATATATTTTTTTAATATAAATGTTAGTATCTAATTAAGTTATTTGGTATGTTAGTGAAATAAACGTAGTTTTAAATTAGGTTAGTTAGTTGTTTTTTTTAAATATAATTTTGTTAATCTTATTGTAAAAACTTGTGATTTATACAGCAGGAACCCCGGATTGGGTAGCCTCCTCCAAAGATGCCCATTCTTGTCTATCTTGTGCTACGTCTGTCCAGTTTGAGCCGGCTGTTCGCTTGAGTACACCATCCCGTCTAGTTAGTGGTCTTCCTCGGCTTCTATTTTTAGATATTCCTAAGCATTATTTAATTATTATTCAACGTCGGTTTTTCTGCGTAGCATATTTCATTTTATCTAAAGTATTTTCCGCTGACAAAAACAGTTCGCAGCAAAATATCAGCTTAGAAACATCCTATTTGTGTGGCACTCCAACGTTAAAGGTGACTGACGCCACGCAAGCCCACCACAATGAGATTCATTTAAAACTGACTCGCGTTATTGACTTTTATGCGATTGCCCCTTTATAAGCCTTCTCCATTTAGATGCTACGATATCCAGGCCTGTATTAATAAAGCAGTCTCAAACCCAACCTCACTTGAGAACCTGTTTGACAGATAAATTTCCCTTAAAAAAGTTTCCCTTTTAAAAGTGCACAACTTTATTAATGTTACTTAGTTCTTTTCTTTTTATAACGTAATATTCATATTATAGATTACAGAAAATATTAAAATAAGAAGAATCTATATTTTTATTATAATTATTTTTACGTTTTTATAAAAATTAAAGTTGATTACTACCTACAACAGTTACGACACCAGGCAGAAGGTACAAGTGCCTAGTGCCAGCATTTTCGCAATGTGCGTAACATCAGCGATGCTTATGTCACTTTGATATGTTCATTTTAGAACTTAGAAATAGTAATTAGGTCGAAATTTCACCTTAAGGGAAATTTCGACCTAATTAAAGGCGCATTGTTGATAAGGCCGGCTTAATCTTTTTTTATGCAAGGCCTTAAAAAAATAAAAGATTAAAAAAAACCGTCTACCATGTAGTACGCTACATGCTAGATCTGTCCTGGAACCGCAATGAAACAGGCCCGTGAAGTCAAGTCCATTATTATTACTTTATGTTCCGTCTGTCATGATAACGGCCATTATTTTTTCTGGACTAATCTGTGTACTGGCAGCCGGCCCGGCCGCAGGCGAGGAGATAATGGCACTTAAAATGCATGTTTTCTTTGGCTCCGAACAATCAGGATTACAATTTAAAATTAAGAGGTAAAGCTTATTAAACCTACTGGTGTGTTAACACAAATATATCAGGAATATAGGATATTATATTTAACTTTTTAAAGGATGTAACGATAATGATAATAACTATTGCAATACGCCTATCCTACCACTAATAAAAGCAGGATCTTTTGCGTAAAATCAAATGGACCGGTTGTCGAAAACAGCGGCGCGGAAGCGGCGCGGAAGTTGGTAACGAGTACTCTGTACTGCACCCGCGCCGCCGCCGTTCCCGCCCTGCTGTCCGCAAAATTCGAGGCTGAGGCCTTAGAGACATATCGCTGCGATTAAAGTAGACATAGGCTACACCTGATGATGATTTAATCGAAGTCGTGGTATTTTGTAAAAACTTATTAAAAACGTAATAAAAATAGAAAAGTGTAAATAAAAGTTGTGTGTTATTATTGTGAACATGAATTTCCACCAAGAACTAACTTACATTCAATCAGTTTACTTTACCCCGCGAAAAAGGCTACTTTAATGAATATATGGTTTCCGTGAGTATTTATTTTCGCGTAAACGAAAACACCGATAACACCCAGTCTACTAATATAATAAATTAATGGGCCAGGCAAGATTGACGGGAGAAAAATGAGGATAGCTCATACTCATAATTGATGATAACTTTATTGAAATAAGTGATACACCCACGGATTTCAATTCTTACACGTGCCGAAATTTCTGGCCACGAAACGAATTATTGCGTAAACAAAAGTGGAAATATTAGATTTTATTAATACATTTTCCACAAAACTACACATTGTAATAAAAAACGTTTGTATAATTGTCTAATCTATTTATTGAATAACCTTTAGTATATTATGATACATATTTATGATACTATCTTGGATGATTGACATATACAGTCTTAGGCATCAACGTCAATGTGACATTGTTTTAAACCGAATTCACAACAGTATAACATTTCTACATGTAACACAGTCAGAACCTATCTTGATGTAAAGTTCTCATCAATACAAATCACGGCCAAACAGGCTATCGTTGAGAAAGTTCCCTCGACTGTCTTTCGGTTCCATCATCCGATTGACTCCAAACTTGCAGTAATTAAAAATACTCAATTAATAAATATCAATTACACCAGCCATTACGATTTTCGACATTTGCCCTTCTTCCTACTCCCAGGTTTATCTAGGACACCACCTTTGGGATACCATCTTTTAATGAATAGGTACAATAATCATCAAAATCGCTCCATAAATATCGATTGTATCGTTGAACACACAAAAAAGAGAAACCAGTTCCTTTATTTGAAGTCTGTTGGAATATATCAAAAAGGCACCAAAGGCTCGTGGTTGCTAGGCAACGGAGGCTTTCAGCTTCTCATTTGAAGCCTGCGTCGCCTAGCAAACGCCGGCCACTGCCGATATTATATTTAATACGCATACCATACCACAGACCTCAACGAGTTGTAGATTCTCCAGATTAATAATAATAACATTTATGGACGATTTTACACCACGTCAATCTAGCCCTGTGCTGAGTATCCAAAGAACTTGTGTTACAGGTACCAGACAACGGAAATATATTTAATATTTTTGTACAATACACTCATTTATTTATTTTGATCCTTCAGCGGGATTTGAACCCGCGACCTCTCGAGCACCAACTGACCATTAATACCAATTATGCATTGAACGATATTACGACTTGGTGCTGCTATATGTATTTATTATATAATACTGTTATATAAAATTCTAGACCTACAAGCGGTCTACGGCCTACGCACCCTTCGGCATACGTGTCCTACGGCCTACGCGCCCTACGGCAAAACGCGGCCTACGGTCTACGCGCCCTACGGCAATACGCGTCCTACGGTCTACGCGTGCTACACGAAACAGCTACGCGCTACGAAAGCTACGATCTGTAATTTTCTTAGTCTTGCAGGCTACAATTTCTGCTATGCTGCTTTATATATGAAATCTTTTTATAAATCATGTTAATAATTTTATTATACATTGTCAGTAAAAATAAGCTTATAATAGGATATTTAATTACGACTTTTAGATAGAAAGTACTAAAAGATGTCAAGGCTTTTATATTTTCTGAACGCATCATATTAAATGGTATTCCAATAGCATTATATTGTTTTTAGAATTCAACAAACTAACATAACTTAATACACTACACCGAACAGTATTAAGCCCGCTACAGACGACAATGATAAAATAATTTTACAAAGTTGGGGGTTGAAAATTATAATTTTGTCTATAGTTACTTTCTCGTCCGTGGGGTGTAGGAGATAGAGAAGCTCCTGCCAAGCGTGGCGAGTACAGGGGCCGTATTATGATCTTTTACAATACCAGCCTGGTTCCAGGCAATTCAATAATACGGTCTTAAACTGCCTTGTTCTTTTTCTTATTACAACGACATGTTATTCTGAATGGATCCACCCTAGTTTGGTTGTCTGAAAGTGACATTCGGAAGAAAGTCAAGTGTCACGTGTCCGCTAACTAGCTGTCATCACACAGTTATTATGTGATCGTAATAAAAAAATTCCAGGCAGCCATGTTGTATGGCGTAAACTGGCTGGAATTAAGAGCTTGTAATAGGCCCCCAGGTAACTTTTCCCTATGAAATACTTCGTGGGTGGGTTATGTATACTAGTGGACGTCACAGGTGAAATGATGATGATGATGATGACTTTTTGTCTGAAGTTGATGTGATCGGGAGTGATTTCAGCTTAATCATCATTGTCAGTTCGCTTAAAACTAACAAAGTCGAGGGTCTCAAAATAAATAAATGTTGTACTGGTTGAATTTTAAAATATATCTAATCTTTAAAGTTGATTCAACATTTATTTTTGTTTACAGACTATAATATGAACGAGTGATAATACTTTAGGGTGTATGGGTCCCGTATAAAGAGTTTACCACGAAAATACTAGCGCTGAAAGGGGTACTTTTTTTTAAATTGTTGTATGGGAAAATTTATGATCTTAAGGCAATTCTCATACAAACGTGAAAGTCAAAAGTAAGTCTTTCAGCGCTGGTACTATCACAGTATACTCTACAAGGAGCACACACACACATCCTAAATTATTATGACTCATTTCTTTTTCACCTTGTATAGTTGTCGTCTGCGGTGACTTTAATCCATTAACAGTTACCGGGTTAAATTTATCGTTAACTGACGGTTATCGCCTTCCACTCCACTGAGCACACGAGGATATTATATATCTTAACATGGCGTTATGTACCAGTTATAATCTTCATCCCGTTCACTTTAGCTACATACATACTAGTTATAATAATATAATATCTATGGACACTTTACACCACGTAAATCTAGCCCTGTGCTAAGTATAAGAACTTGTGCTACAGGTTGGTACCTGACAACGGAAATATATTTGATATTTTTGTACTATACACATATTTAAGATTTTTATTATATTAATACACAAATTTAATACACAACCATGACCCAGGAACATAGAAAATTTTTGTTTCTTCGGCGGGATTCGAACCGATGGTGGAGCGCGTTGGTGCTCGAGCGACCTCTCGCTCGAGCACCAACGCGCTCCACCACTGCGCTACAGAGGTCGTCAAATTTTTTGTTATAGCCCGTTATTTTAGGTACAGCAGTGCAATTCTCTAAACTACCAATTGAGGCTGTGCTCGTCACTGTGATTACGAATGTCACCGCCGTCACATGGTTTTCAATAGCATAAAAACGACTCTTTGGGAATATCAATTCGGCCATCATCGCTATTACAGCTGTCGGAATCTTGGCTGTCACGATGTTTGCGATTAGAGAATTACAACAACAATGAAAAAAGTAGGAACAGATATTCGGAATGTATAATAATAATATCTATGGGTAACACACCACGTCAATCTCGTCTCGAAGTTTGTGAAGACGTTAGACATACCAGGCAGCGGAAATATGATTGAAACTTAATTATACTGAAATTTAAGATTTCTATTACATTAAGTATGCTTTGCATCATGAGATGCTTGTAAATGTAAACAAAATACGATCAAATGAATGTGTCATTGTTTCAAACCGGTCACCGTCACTGAAATCGGTGTGTAAGGCATTACTACTATCCAAATATCACTTGTTTTTCGGGTGAATAAGTTGACGATTAGAGAATTTCGTGCAGCTGTGTTACGGATAAACGTAGACTAGGAGGTGGGAGCTTTTCCCGTGACATTCGGAGTTTGTGGTCTGTAACTGAATTCTGTCTCTCGGCAGGTGATAATTTGCCTGTACTTCAGTCATTTGACTATTCGCCTGTTTAGTCATTAAACAATTAGGCTCAATTCACATTGGCACATAGTCTAAGCGTCGCGTTTATCGTGTTTATTACGCACGTTATGTTTTTCCTTGTGAAATGTAAAAAAAAATGCGTCGCGGTGCTTCATCATACACTCCAATCATTTGAAAATTTGCCTGATTAGTTATTAAACAATTACCCTCATACTAGTAAAAATATATACACACTAAATTTACTACACGCTTTTTGTCCTTGTCTCATACATTAGAATAGCTACTTGACACATAAGGATAAAACATTACATAGATTATGCAATACGTAAATATTTTTATAAAAATAAAATAAAAAACGTTTTATTTCCAAATGAAACTTACAAAGTTATTTTCGGAAAGTCAACAAGAAAAACAAGCTACCACCGGTTCAACCCTAACCCGCCGAGAAGAACCGGCGTAAGAAACTCGGAAGAACCGGCGTAAGAAACTCGGACTAACTTACTTAAGTAAGAGGGTTAGTACTTAGTATCCTCCATCAAGTATGATTATGTCTAGTCCTATACTCTCTAATTAAAGCCTTTTGTAACACCAAAACGTGTTTTGACTTTAGAATTAATTAACTAAACTTCTTTTGGAATATTTAAAAAAGGAGGGAAAAGACAATTATTTTGATTAATTGACGCTTCAATTAAATTAATTCAATTTCCAGAAAGTTGTCAAAGAAATGGCTGCACGATCGCGCGCAAATAAATATTTCACTCGCCAACGCGGAAAAACGTTTTCCTAGAAGTTTGATAAATATCATTGTAGTGCAAGTTGATTTATAAATAGGTAAGTATCAAATATCATGATGTCTTTCATTCTAAGAAGTTTAAATTCTTATGAGACCATGTTACGATATAATTTTCGTATAAATCAACCGAACATATTAATACAAATTAAGAATTAATATACGTATGTAATAAGAAAATTTGTGTCTGTGTGCGTGTGTTTGTTACTTCTTCACGTGCAACTACCACGCCGGACCAATTATGTTACTTCTTCACGTGCAACTACCGCGCCGGACCAATTATGTTACTTCTTCACGTGCAACTACCGCGCCGGACCAATTATGTTACTTCTTCACGTGCAACTACCACGCCGGACCAATTATGTTACTTCTTCACGTGCAACTACCGCGCCGGACCAATTATGTTACTTCTTCACGTGCAACTACCGCGCCGGACCAATTATGTTACTTCTTCACGTGCAACTACCGCGCCGGACCAATTATGTTACTTCTTCACGTGCAACTACCGCGCCGGACCAATTATGTTACTTCTTCACGTGCAACTACCGCGCCGGACCAATTATGTTACTTCTTCACGTGCAACTACCACGCCGGACCAATTATGTTACTTCTTCACGTGCAACTACCGCGCCGGACCAATTATGTTACTTCTTCACGTGCAACTACCGCGCCGGACCAATTATGTTACTTCTTCACGTGCAACTACTGCGCTGGGCCAATTTTGATATTTCTTCACTTGCAACTACCGCGCTGGGCCAATTTTGATACTTCTTCACGTGCAACTACCGCGCCGGACCAATTATGTTACTTCTTCACGTGCAACTACTGCGCTGGGCCAATTTTGATATTTCTTCACTTGCAACTACCGCGCTGGGCCAATTTTGATACTTCTTCACGTGCAACTACCGCGCCGGACCAATTATGTTACTTCTTCACGTGCAACTACCGCGCTAGGCCAATTTTGATACTTCTTCACGTGCAACTACCGCGCCGGACCGCGTATTCCCATGAAATACTGTTGTGTTTGTGTTTACACGGGCGAAGCCGCGGGCAATAGCTTGTGTAATTTACCTCCTTATATAATTTTTATTTTACCATATTATTGCACACATAACATTTATAACATAACAATTTACTTGGAAATACGATACAAAGGTACTATTTATCTATATAATATATAAATGGATGGCAAAATGTGCTGGTAAGTGCATAACTCAACAACGCCTGGATCCGCGTTGCGGGTTTCATGTTGTGGGTTCCGCGTTGCTGGTTCGGCGTTGCGGGTTCGGTGTTGCGGGTTCGGCGTTGAAAGTTCCGCGTTGCGGGTTTGGGGGTTATTGTTTTTTTTTATTGAATTACATCACGTAATGTTTGTACGAGTATGCTCACCGAAGTGGGCACTGGTCAGGTAGTTTCACTATATTATATAGATTAGATTATAAAGATTATTTTAGTTTAGTTATTTTATCATTGTTCGTTTTACCTTTTCTTTAGCTTGACGTCGGCAAACTGTTCCTAAGCCTGCTATACACTCGCGTTCTTGTGTCGAGTGTGCTGGGAGTCCGATGAGGTTAAGGAGTAAATAACAATTAGACAGCCTGCCCCAAGTAATGAGATAGCACACAGCCGATAACCGCAAGGTAAGTAAACGTATCAATACCTACATACCGCTATATACCGGCCTACAAATTAACGGTAAGCCCTTTGAAGGCGTGCTTTGTTTGATGAAATTATCCAAGTACCCATTTGTAAGCGCAAACGTTACTGTAATTTGTTATATTATTACTATCTGTGCCCTGCGACTTCGTTCGCGTGGTTTTTGAGTGACTTAAGCCGTTTATGCAGAGCACGCAACGAAAGTCCACAAATGTGAATAATTTTCCCCGTTTTTGCAAAATTTCTCACTGACCCTTCGCTACTATTGGTCGCAGCGTAATGTTATATAGCCTATAGCCTTCCTCTATAAATGGACTATCCAACAAAAAAATATTTTTTCAAATCGGACCAGTAGTTTCTGAGATTAGCGCGTTTAAACAAACAAACTCTTCCGCTTTATAATATTGGTATAGATTAGTAGAGCTTTAACCAAATTCGACGGCTTCATATTTTTACCCGACTTCGGCGTAGCCAAAAGGAAGAGTAATGATTTTGGCGGTCTATATATAATTGTATGTATGTTTTTTTGTTTCCTCGTTTGTTGCCCACACAATAATTTAAAAAAAGTAACCGTTTCTGCGCTAGTACTTTTACAGTAAACTCTATATACGGGACCTATACACACCCTATAGTATTATCACTCATTAATATTACAGCCTGTATAATATGCCTATAGTAACTATCATCCTATAATTATTAAGTGGTACCTTATTGTGTTGACATTCCGAGAATTACTAGTTACCTAAGTTTTATTTGGAAATATTTTTTTTTCGTTTTCATAAGCCGTTTTCATAACTGTTGTACTCTTTAGATAATAATAACAATCGTGTTGGTGTGGGCTGAGGCTTTCATTATTTACAACACAGTTATTTCTGTGTTTCGTAAGCTTTAACGAACAAATTATAATGAGTTTTCATGCACGTTTCCCTTGAGCATTAACACGTTTCGTTATTTGCGACGTAAACGTAACAAGTATTTGGAATGAAAGGATTTTTTTCAAAATTTATAAAACAGATTTCGCACGAATTTGTCCGTTTCCAGTCAAAAGAGCGGCGATTAAGTTCACTTTAGATATACAACGTGTAACAGAAATGGACTATATTATAAACTAGCTGTTCCCGCGACTTCGTTCGCGTTATTCTTGAGCTACCATTTATGCAGCGCACGCCACGAAAGTCTCCCCGTTTTTGCAACATTTCTCACTGACGATTCGCTCCTATTGGTCGCAGCGTAATGTTATGTAGCCTTCGTAATGTTATAAAGCCTTCATCTATAAATGGACTATCCAACAAAAAAATAATTTTACAAATTTGACCAGTAGTTCCTGAGATTAGCGCGTTCAAACAAACAAACTCTTCCGCTTTATAATATTAGTATAGATTGTAATCATAGATTCATCGGTTTGATGGATGGATCGGTGTCGTAATTTGAAACATACTTTTTTACTATGTTAAAGTTGGTAAGTAGCAGTAAAGTGTAGAAGTTTCATAATTTATTAGCATATAATGTATTTTCACTGACAACCGTCACAGTTTGAATAGGAATTAGTTAATATTGAATAACATTAACATAAACCGTTAGGACTTAACTGAAACATTCCATTTGATATTGCGGCGGTATTAATTAACAACATTGTATGCTGTTGTTGTTTTGGCATATAAATTAAATTGATTCAATCTAAATTAATATTTTGTGATGTCAATTTTAGGGTTGCATAGTCGCTCCTAAAATTATATAAAGAGTGTAAAAAGAACAGTTACTATAACTTTGTGATATGATTATACTACTTACCTTTTCTCATTCTAGAAATTTTTTTTTTACATAAATTATTGTTTTTGTTATTCTTGCGATAGAAAAATAAGAAATGGTAGAAAGTAAAAAAAAAAATAGTTTTTGACAAAAAAATACATTTCCAAAATGAGTGTAAATGAATTAACAAATCTGTCCGATTATCGGTCCTACAAAAAAGCCTATTAGACTGGGGCCCGATTCTAGCGCAATAGGGAACAGCTTACATTCGACAAAAATCGGTGCCTTTGTACTTTTTAAAGCTTGACAATCTAAACATTTTTTTAGTTAAATTTAAAAGAATAGGTACTCAAACTTTGTTTAAAAAAATGCCCGAGAATCGTGCATCAAACTTGTTCGCCTTATCGCCTCCGTGGTCTAGTGGTTCTAGGCTTCGCTCTCGACCCGGAGGTCGTGGGTTCGATTCCCCCGTTAGAACAACAAAAAATGTTGTTTTCAAGTTTGGTTAGAACAATGCAGGCTGATCACCTGATTGTCTGACAAGAAAGATGATCCATGCGTCGGATGGGTATGTAAAAAGTCGGTCCTGCACCTGTTCTCTCGCCAGTCGTGTCGGTTTACCGTCCAACCCAGTGGGGGTTATGAGAGTAAAAGGAAGAGAGAGTGTCTCTGTGTATTGCGCACACACTTGGGCACTATAAAATACTCCTGCGTAGCTGGCTTGGTTTCAATGAAATCGGGTACCGACACCAAAATCGGTGAGGGTTTATTATTATTATAACCTTTTCATTTTACATGTTTTACAGTAAACCTACTTATATCAACCACCTGACTTGTTTCCTATCGCTTAATTTTTACAATTATCTTTTCAATTGATTGATTGTTAAAGGCTTTTAATTATTTCGTGGGCGTATTTTCAATAGCGTGTGTCCAGCATTAATGGAACAATGTCTCATCAGTCGACGATCGATCAGAGCAGTAATTAAGCCGAATCACCGCCGTATAGGTTTTACGTGACACCATGTTGAAATTTACTAGGGTTACCACTAAGAAGTTTGGCGAAGAGTATCGTTAATCTGAAATATTTTAAACACAGTGCTACTGCGACCTTCTTACGCCGGTTCTTCTCGGCGGGCTATGGTTAAACCGGTGGTAGCTTGTTAGCTTGTTTTTCTTGTTGTATTCCGAAAATAGCTTGTTAAGTTTAATTTGGAAATAAAACGTTTTTTATTTATTTTATTTATCTACACTAATATTATAAAGAGGAAAGATTTGTATTTTTGTATGTAGAGACTTAACTCAAAAAGTACTGGACCGATTTGATTCTTTTTTCATTAGAAAGCTACATTATCACTGAGTAACAAAGGCTATATAAAAATCAATTGCTGTTCGATAGTTTCGCTAAAACTCGAAATCAGCTGGACTGATTCGGCTATTTTTGGTGTTGAAATATTCGTGGAAGTCCTGGGAAAGTTTACACGGTTTCCATGCTCAACGAAGTGGGCAAGGTCAGCTAGTTTTACATATACATCGTCGACAAGAAGATATACATAAAATTGTTCACAATTTTTTATCCCAAAAGTGGTGGTCTTACCTTACCATGGGCTTTGTTGGTAGGCTAAGACCGGCATGCCCTACAGAGGTAGACTGAGACTACCAAGCATTATAAAGGTAGTAGAAACCAACGACTAAATCTAGAGCTTATGTCTTAGAGTATAAACATTTGCTGAAACCTAACCTTCAAAATTATTAATCATTATTATTTATTAATTATTTTATTATTATTTATTTTATTATATATTAAATATTTCACTATCATTTACTTAAGTAATAGTAATAAGTAAGCTAGTATCTCATTGAAATCCTAAAGATCTCTCAAACTTCAAGATATAAAATAATTTAATTTAAATCTTATATATAAAAATGAATTGCTGTTCGTTAGTCTCGCTAAAACTCGAGAATGGCTGAACCGATTTGACTATTTTTGGTCTTGAAATATTCGTTGAAGTCCAGGGAAGGTTTAAACGGTTTTTATGCTCAACGAAGTGGGCAGTCACTGGGCACGGGTCAGCTAGTATAATAATATAAGTTAAAGATAATTTGTAGCAGCCCTACAAATCAAAATTGCTCAGTTCAACAGGCGTTCTCACCCGCATGCATTGATACATACAACAAAGAGACATCCAAAACGGGTTTGTCAGCCTATTAATGCAGGGTTATGTTCAGTATCGCCACAGAATACGGCTTTGGTTTAACTAGCAGTACCAGTGACACGGCGACATCACTGTAAGTAATGCCAGTGTATAAAAACTCAGGACACATTGCGTTATCACCATAAGTGTGTGATTTGAATGCAAAGTAATTTGCAAAATATAAAATGTTTCGTTGCCTAGTACTTACCGTAATATTTTTGAAGAAACCATTGTAAGTTTTTTAATGGAGAATGTTACTGGGTATACAAAATAGTTTGAAACATTAATAAACTAGTAGAGCTTGTTGATTTATAAAAGTACACTAGTTTTTGTTTCATTGAGATAGACCACGAATGAATAATTTTACAGACATTTGAAATTCATTCTTCGCGGCCCGTAACAGGCGTAGGAAAATGACGTCATCGCGTCGAGAATTTTAAATTGAAAATCTCGGAAACAAAACGACGTATCGTAATAATTTTTTACTCATATCTAAACAAACATACTAGTATTTATCTCATTGAAAAATACCTAGTAGGGGGCGTCGTAAAATGTGGAAGGGGGAAATGTACAGCAGTGGACATTGTTATTTTTTGAAAACTGTGCTCTTCAACCCCGGTCAAGCGTGGCGAGTATAGGCAATTATCCCCCTGAAATACTTGGGGGGGACTTATGTAATAGTGGACGTCATAGCTGAAATGACGACAATGAAAGTAAAACAGTTTGAGACGGAGTAATAAACGATAGACTATTTATTACTATTACCTGACTGAGCCGTGAAAATCAAGTATTAGACTGTGTAGAGTGTAGAGTGTGTAGTCTTATGGACGTCTCGTGTTGTCGGTTCGTATTCCATTCTATCTTGTTCTGTGGTCATCACAGACACGTTAAACGTTTGAGGTTTAACATTGTCGCCTATGTCGTATTAATTTATCTTGTTAGCTGTCGTAGGATCTAGGTAAATGCAAAATCACACTAGCATAGGCTGATCAGCATATCCTGATTATAGAATTCGCTAACTGAATAGCTGTTTTGACGTGAATACGTCTTTAAAATTGCTTTCAAATATAGATCATTTATTAAAAAAAAACGAATGACAACGAAATAAGGGCAGGTTATAGATTATAGTAGGTTATATACTTAGATTATTGATTGGTCTCAGCGCCCTTCGACCAATTATTAATCTATGGTTATATATCAACATGCTCAACTGTAGTGTTTAGGGCGTGTTTCACCAAGCAATGTTAAAGTTAACGCCATGTTAAATATCATGTTATCCCTCTCGTATTTTCTGTCAATGAACGAGATGGCATGGCATTTTAACATGGCGTTAACTTTAACATTGTTTGGTGAAACACGGCCTTAGTGTTTAATCTGTGAAGAAGTTATCAGGTCTCATGTTAAGCCAAGATTCTTGATCTATGCGCCCTTACTTTACCAGGCCTAACCATAGAGTATGTATGTATGTATGTGATGTGATGAGTACACGAAATGTAGAGTGTGTAAAGATACGACGGTTAAAGTAAGGGGGCAAAGATCAAGAATCTTGCCTCTACATGAGATCTGTTACCTTTTTACAGGGTTAGCTATGTAGACTCGTCTTGGCAACATTTTTACATGAAAATGTTTTTGGTGGGATAGGTTATAACAGTTTATCGTTGCAGCTATATTTACTTATATGGTAATAGAACAATTTGAAAGAAAATTAAATAGGTAAGAAATAGATATATCATCTCCATCCAAATTTCAATTACACCACTGGAAAGTTAAATACAAAGAATTTAATATCTATACTTATAATAAAACTGTAGAGAGGTCAATTCTGTACATTGAATATTTTTTCAAAATACATATTGGAGGATGATTGGCGATCCATACTGATGCCAAAAATGCAATTAGTAAAATTTTTGTCTGTCTGTCTGTCTGTCTGTCTGTCTGTCTGTATGTGCGCGATAGGAACAAAAACTACTGAAGGGATTTTAACCAAACTTGGTACGATTGTAGCCCATATTCCTGGGCAGGTTATAGGCTATATAACATAACGCTACGATATATAGGAGCCGAGCAGTGACGATAAATTGGAAGCAAGTCGGAGGAATTTCGCGCGCGCGGGCTGCGGACGAACGGTTCATGCGGGGGGCGCGGGGGGATCGCTTACACAGTGACGCGAAGCAATAGAATGTGGCACTAAACTAGATTAGAACTTGAAATAAGTACCTAACTAACAGATATTTTTTTTCTGAGAAGAGTGTTTCCACAGTGTCATAATAATATAAAAATTGTATTTTTGAACTTGCTTCACAAATTGAAATAAATTATCATTTATTGTATAAATCAACTTAATTAACTGTATTATTAAAAGAAAGCCTTTCGCGATAATCTAAAAAAACGGGCAATTAAGCGGTTTTTGGTAAACTATTTATACCATCACGGTATTAATCCTTATCATTTTTAATACGTTAGTTGGCTTAAACATTTCATGAAGACTATATTTGCCCTTTATACCTAGCAAGTATAATTAATAGTTTAGGAGATAATATAGTAGCAAAATTAAAATCGTTTCGCCGTGATTCGACCGCCGCATCGCAGCGCCGCGCGATACAGGCTGATGCGTGACGTCTTACATCCGATGCTGGTAGGTAGGAATTTTGGCGAAGGTCAACCAAAGGAACTCCACCCCACTGCTGGGTAAAAAATACTATTAAAATGTGCTAACAGGCAGTACCGGTAGTATGAATTTAACCACGCACAGCCGCTAACTGTGCCCCCAGTAATAATCGTGTTAAAAGTACGGCGTATGGCGTATAGATGTCGCTTTGATTTGAAGATATATGACAATAAAAAAAATACTGGACGTTTGTATGAAGCGCGGCGGGAACCGCGCTGCTTCAAACATTCAAATTTATTCTTTTTTTATTTTATATTTTGTTTAAAACAAAATTTCATTTATTTATATTATTATTATTATACTTAGGGTAGGTTATAAAAAACGCTACTAAAGCCGATCGGCGCGGCGCGCCGAGCTGGGGCCTAACTCTCCAAACTGATTCGATTTTAATTCAGATTCGATCGTGCCGCATACTCCCGAAGAAATTGACGTTTGTTTATTTTTATTCTCTGTCGATTGATATGGTCTGGTGTACAAAAAGTTACGTTCTAACGGTTTTCTTTATCCTAATTAATTTCAAAGTAATCTACCAAATAAAACACCAAAAACCGTTAAGATCGAACTGATTCGATTCTCAGTTGTGTCGAGAGTAAGCCTGCTGGATCCTCGGCGGGGCGTGCCGCTGCGCCCATGTCTAACCGAGAGTTCCGTTTTAAAGACCTTAGTAATTGCAATATAAGTTTAAATTTAATAATACTTTAAAGTACCGTTTTTGTCATTAATGTTTTGTTTAAATTTAACAAAACATTAATGACAAAAACGGTAATAAGTTGAAAAAATTGAAAATATTTTTTTTTGTTTCGCAATTTATCCTATGTCGTTTAAATTTGATATGAAGCAACATTTTAATAGTGCATTAAGATGTTGCTTAATATCAAATTTCTATTCCCGGGAAGTACCCTTTAGGTTTTGGTTCCCTTTGGCGTGTCGAAAATTGCGAAAATTAGCGATATAAACGGCTGAATCTTTGGGTAGATGTGGCCAAGATGCCTGTTTCTTTTCACAGCCAGAAGGGACAGTAGCTGAGCTGAGTTTTTAATATGATTTTTAGCTTGATACCTACACGTGTTAAAGTTTTGACACCCAGACAGACAGACGGACATCGAAGTTAAATACTTAACTAAATTAACGTGAAAAATTATCTGGGTCTATACGGTGCATTCGAATAATATTATCCTAACTTCGAATACCTTTGCTGACTTCTACATATTGTTCGAAGGCCTACTTCTTTTGCTGAGCTCCTAAAGGATAGTAATATATTATTATTATACCCTGCATACCAAGAGGCTTGCCGGGTACGTGACTTGCTGGATCGGGATCAACACTGGGATGCACTGAGAAGTACCTATTAGCGAAAGTTCTCAGCGGTTGCGCCAATAAACTAAAAATATATTTAAAAATACTAAAGTGCCCTAAATCACTGTTCCACGCGTACGAAGTCGCGGGCACAGCTAGTTTATTAATATAAGTAAGGTGCCGTATTTAATGTACAAATGTTTAGGATTTAATATACACATAATTTTATTATTGCCGTGGTGCTTCCCCTTTTTCAATTGTGAATTTTGTCATTACAATTTTGGTGTATCCAACATTGTAATGACAAAATGTTCCCGTTTCCCTCCCCAAGCAATTGGGAACACTTCCTACTCCTTCATTCTTCTGATTAATTTCATCGTGGGTCCCAAGACAGATCTAGCATGTCCCTCGGGTACCTTTGAGATCAAATCAAAGGGTTTTTGAGGTTAGTTACCCACACCGTCGATCCTGGTTACACAGAAGTTGCAGTGGTGGGAATGTGTGGTGGCCCATTTGCCCGTAAAAACAAAGACTCCTTTTTTAATCTAACTTGTTTCACGGATAGTGTAAAATATATTTATTGTTTCGAGTATGTACTCACAATTAAATTTTAAAGTATGCATTGAACAACTGTGTTATTCTAGTTCAACAAGCATAATGTTATTATTATCTATTATAATATGCAATTTACATATTTGGCTCCCAAGTCCCACGGGCATAAATCTGTGGGAAACTGGAACCGATTGGTCCATCGATAATTCCTATTAGAAATCCGTCTGAAATAGACATTATTCGATTAACGCCGCGGTGAGCAATCGTAATCGAATAATCGATTCGTGCGTGGATTCGATTATGTATTCGGGCTTTCGTTTCAATGAATGTTTTGTTTAACGATAAAGAATAATATTTACGCAAAATAAAGCTTCAAATCAATTTAATAATGGTTAATATTAATATTTTATGATTTTTAGGCACCAATTATTTTTGTTATTATAAATTCTAAACAAAATAATCCCCTCATCATTTTGCTGTTCTTTCTCAGGAACGCGTGGAGGTTAAAAGGTGAATATTATATCAAATACTCAGGTCTCAAAAATCAAATCAAATAATATATAATAACACGGTTATGCAGCAAATTTTCGACATTTTCGATTCAATACCCGGATACTCACAATCTTGAAATATGGTACAAAGCACAGCCATATAGAATAGATAAGGAAAAAATTGCGAATCCGAAAATTTTACACAGTAAAAAAGATGTACAACATAATAAAAATACAACCGTTTTCCTCATGACAGCTAGAGGTATTAAATTAAAATGTATGTTGAATACTCATGTACATAATATTTTTAAGTTAGAAAAAAAAATCTATGTCAACGATTTACTTTACATTACCTACAAGTTTGTACGGAACCCTCGGTGCGCGAGTCCGACTCGCACTTGACCGGTTTTTGCATTGTTAGTAATACTGTGATTTAATATGATAATTAAGTATAGTATTTGCATACAAATTAACACACTTCATTAATTTAAAATTATGATTTAAAATCTATTACTTAAAAAACTACTTAAAAAAACCGACTCACCACCAGACCTATTAGACCACCCTTTTTTTACCATTAGTAAACCCTTTTACAAAGTAGATGATAATAAACCCTATTAACCAAAAATAAAATTGCACATCGATTCAGGCATCTTTGAGTAATCGGTGAACATACCGAGTATATTCCGACGAATTGAGAAGGTACTCTTTTTTGAAGTCAGTTTTGAATCTATCTACTAAAATTTATAGGAAATGTACAAAAATACTTCAGTTTTTCTTACTTAGGCTACTTTTTAAAGTGGGCAAATCTACGGTTTTACGGATTTTATTTCCTCTGTGGGAACTCGTAGAAAACATCTAATGAAAATATATAGTGATAATAATTTCGTAAAAGCCCTGAAACTGAAATTCTAATGTAATTATTATTTTGTGAGCGTAGTTACGTACTAAATGCAGGTTTTGTTCACTTTGTAATCGTCAGGGATTTGAAACTTTGTGAAAGGACAGATTTTTGGGAACGGTTTAAATGTAAGCTAATATTTTTTAATGTTCTATGCGAGGTTTAAAAAATAATTATAAACCGCTGATTATTTTTTTCTCTGGGCCGCGTCTGGTGTCAAAATGTGAAAATGATAAAAGATAATATAAAAAATAAAAAAGCAAAAAATTATTCTCCGCCGTGACAGCTTTTCAGGCTGCCGTGACCAGGATTCGAACCTGGGTTACTACGGCCACAACGTAGGGTCCTAACCACTAGACGATCACGGCTGTCGGAGATATGACTGCACGGTCGAAATTACGGACTACGTTACACTTACACGAAGTGAAGGTATTTCTTATCGTAATTTGCTGACAAATTCCAATGTCCATTACGTAACTTTTGACTTGGTCAGCGAAAGTTGATAAGATATTGTATTGTTGGTATTTTGGTAATGTATTTTTAACGTTGTAGGCAAACAAGATAAACTAAAATAGCATGTTTTACATGCTATAGCAGTTTATCATGTTAAACAATTACTTTTTGTCGTTTATTATTTTTTTGTCGTAAAAATAACAAAAAAGCAAAAGAATATATTTTTTATTTTTTGCAAAAAAAAATACATTTCTAGATAGGCAGTCTGATCATAGCCCAATTCTCAAATTATATTTATAATCCTACTGTACGTATTGAATAAACTGTACGTGACTGAATAAAGCTTATTTTATTTAGGTGAATATTTTGATTTTTAAACTTATTTTGAAATACCTAATTGAAGACAGGAAATGAAATGAAAGGTGATATGTCACAAAATGCATCCCACGAGAACACTATATAACAGTATACTGTTTTAGGATAAAAGTATGTTTTAATTGTATTAATCCAGGGTGTCAGCTTCTGTCAGCCGTGTGATGAACTAACAAACATGATAATAATATACACACTCTTAAGAATAATGTTAGTGTGATACCGACAAATAAGCAGATAAATTGACTGATGGTAAGCATATGCTGCCGCGCATGGACATCTGTAATGAATACCTTTTCGATTACTTAACGCCGGTTTTCTGAAGCACCGTGGGTTCGTGCCAAAGCATAACAGTAAGGAAAAATATATTAGGAATATCACGTATATAATACAAATTAGATTTAGCGAACAGAGGGTACTGTAGTAAGTCATTAGGGCGGGGATGGCAAAAAATATTCCCGCCATCTTTCCGTCTTCAGTAACACGTGTGATACATCATGCGTAATATGACTTGTCGTACCGCGGTATAATCAATAAAGTATAACGCTAACGACCGGTTTCTGAAAGGCTAATCAAATCATTGATTAACTAACGGCATTCAAGTTAACGACCCGTATTGAAAGGTGATTAATGAAACACTTATCAGAAAGAAAGAGAGGGCAGACGTTACATTTTTTATCTCATCCTGTTTTTTATGTATTAACTTAGGCCAAAAGAAACAGGATAGTGATTTCGTTAATAATGTCATTTCATTGCAACGTAAAAGAGATTACATCAAGCTCATACTCGCAAGGCTGTTTAAAATGCCATAGTTAAGCAAATTCATTGATTTGTTGACAAACGATTTGACATTTCAAATTTGTGAGTGCAAGCGTGCTGCAAATAAATAATATCTATTCCGCTCTTGCTCTCTGATAAATGTTTTCCCACTCAGCATGCATAACTGGTTAACTTGGGTCCCATGTTAGTTGACCAACGATTTGATTAGCTTTTCAGAAACCGGCCGTTAGTTCACTAGCTGTTGGCCGCGGCGCCCGCCGCTGCGTGGTTCGTGGCAAAATCTTTTTTAGAAAATAACTACGAAGAATTTTTGTATAAAACAATGCCACGTGAACGTTAACCGTTTACGCGATTTGTGAAATCATAATTAGTCTAATAAATAAACAGGTTGTAAAAAGTCACCTTTGTAAAAAAAAATATTTTTTTTTACATTCGCATAAATTGATGCGAATGTAGTTGAGGTTCAAATGAGCGAATGCTCAATTTATCCCATATCTATCAAAGTTTAAACAGACGTTTAAACAGAGCATTCTTGCGTTGATATTTGAATGTAAACTCTGAAAAGGAGTTTTCGTTTCCACTAAATCCTAAAATATACTCATGTTCTACCTATAGGTCTTTGTTTTTTTTGATGTAAAACGTTCTGACGACCTCCTAGCGCAGTGGTTGAGCGCGTTAGTGCTCGAGCGAGAGGTCGCGGTTTCGAATCTCACCGAGGAAACATAAATTTTTTAATGATTCTAGGTCATGGACGTGTATTAAATATGTGTGTATATTAAGATAAAAATCTTAAATATGTGTATAGTATAAAAAGTATGAAATATATTTCCGTTGTCTGGTACCTGTACTGTAACACAAGTTCTTCGGATATTTACTTTACTGGAAAGTTAGGTTAGGTGGTTTTACTAGCTGTTAACGATTTGCCAAGTGTCAAAACCAGACGGCAATTAATCGTTAATTTTGCTATTGCTATGCCATTTCGGCAGGTTGTGGTGGAGTATTCAGTGGCAACTTCTGCAATTTACTCACGTGTCGCATGCATGCCATTTCGAATTCTAAATTACCTTTGGGGAATTCATATATTACGTATATCGATTTCGGTGTATTTTGTCCTATTTAGACCATGGCATTCTTATTTAACGAGCAGTTCCAAAACAAATGAAAATCACCTCTATACTTTTGTGACAGTTATGACCTTTTATATCTTAACAATACGAGTATTTCTTACTAGTGTAACATTAATTGTAAAAACTACTCGGTACACAAAATAGTTTTTTAATGAATGTTACACTACTAATATCTCCGGACGCTTCACACCACACAGTGTTTAATTTTGTAGCATGTTTCTTATATGTTCTATAATTTAATATTATAAACATAGCATCGAGATAAACCCTTGTCGGGTTTACGGTGCTACTAGTACTATATGTAAACAAATGTAATAAAGTAATAAATAAATAAAAAATAAAAAAAAAATAAAAAACCACGTCAATCTGGCCCCGTGCTAAGTATCCGAAGAACTTGTGTTACAAGTTACAACTTACTATTTCATACCAGTAGTATAGATTCGCCGGTTCTGGCTCAAGAGCCAGAACTGACCACAGGCGTTGGTCGGCTAAAAAAAAAAAAAAAAAAAAGTTTGGTGTCAAAATAGGGGTTTTCCGCTACGCCCGATCGATAGCAAGCATTCCCATGGCGCTATATCTCACCGTTCCTGACTTACGATATGATCTAATAAACTCATTAGTATTTATCTACTCCACTAATGACATTCCTCATTCATTACTATTGTCCTATTGTTCTATGTCAAGCCCTTGTTCACTGAGTATTGGGCAGGTTATTTGAATGATTTCATTAAATAAAAAACTTATAATTTTATTGCAATTGTTTTATTTTATGTATAACTTTCTTAATAATACACAGTGTTAATTACACAACAATCCAACGTGATGTTCATATTTCAAAAACAAGACTGAAACATCATATGCAATAACATATCATTTTTCAAAGTATCTCTACTATTAAATTCGCTTATAAAATAACTCTTTCATTAAATCTTAAAACAAGATTTGAACATCATATTCAAAAACAAATCATTCCTGAGTGTATCGCTGCCAAATTCATTTTGAAAGTCTTTCAATGACTTGTTTTTAAATTTATATAGTAAGTATAATCATTTTGTAACCGAACATTATTAAAACGCCATTTCCTTGCATTTCTGTCCAAAAACATTTTATGCATATAATAAACAACATTCCTTTGGTATGTTTCCAAATAATTGAAGTCGAGATTTAAAAAAAAACTCGGGTTTAATTTCGAATAAAATCTTTTATTTCAAAATAACTCTTTCATTAAATCTTAAAACAAGATTTGAACATCATATTCAAAATCTTAAAACAAGATTTGAACATCATATTCAAAAACAAATCATTTCTGAGTGTATCGCTGCGTTCAAAAACATTTTATGCATATAATAAACAACATTCCTTTGGTATATTTCCAAATAATTGAAGTCGAGATTAAAATAAAAAAACTCGGGTTTAATTTCGAATAAATATTTTATTTCAAAATAACTCTTTCATTAAATCTTAAAACAAGATTTGAACCTCATATTCAAAAACAAATCATTTCTGAGTGTATCGCTGCGTCCAAAAACATTTTATGCATATAATAAACAACATTCCTTTGGTATATTTCCAAATAATTGAAGTCGAGATTAAAATAAAAAAACTCGGGTTTAATTTCGAATAAATATTTTATTTCAAAATAACTCTTTCATTAAATCTTAAAACAAGATTTGAACCTCATATTCAAAAACAAATCATTTCTGAGTGTATAGCTGCGTCCAAAAACATTTTATGCATATAATAAACAACATTCCTTTGGTATATTTCCAAATAATTGAAGTCGAGATTAAAATAAAAAAACTCGGGTTTAATTTCGAATAAATATTTTATTTCAAAATAACTTTCATTAAATCTTAAAACAAGATTTGAACATCATATTCAAAAACAAATCATTTCTGAGTGTATCGCTGCGTTCAAAAACATTTTATGCATATAATAAACAACATTCCTTTGGTATGTTTCCAAATAATTGAAGTCGAGATTAAAATAAAAAAACTCGGGTTTAATTTCGAATAAATATTTTATTTCAAAATAACTTTCATTAAATCTTAAAACAAGATTTGAACCTCATATTCAAAAACAAATCATTTCTGAGTGTATCGCTGCGTCCAAAAACATTTTATGCATATAATAAACAACATTCCTTTGGTATATTTCCAAATAATTGAAGTCGAGATTAAAATAAAAAAACTCGGGTTTAATTTCGAATAAATATTTTATTTCAAAATAACTCTTTCATTAAATCTTAAAACAAGATTTGAACCTCATATTCAAAAACAAATCATTTCTGAGTGTATCGCTGCGTCCAAAAACATTTTATGCATATAATAAACAACATTCCTTTGGTATGTTTCCAAATAATTGAAGTCGAGATTAAAAAAAAAAACTCGGGTTTAATTTCGAATAAATCTTTTATTTCAAAATAACTCTTTCATTAAATTTTAAAACAAGATTTGAACCTCATATTCAAAAACAAATCATTTCTGAGTGTATAGCTGCGTCCAAAAACATTTTATGCATATAATAAACAACATTCCTTTGGTATGTTTCCAAATAATTGAAGTCGAGATTAAAAAAAAAAAACTCGGGTTTAATTTCGAATAAAATCTTTTATTTCAAAATAACTCTTTCATTAAATCTTAAAACAAGATTTGAACATCATATTCAAAAACAAATCATTTCTGAGTGTATCGCTGCGTCCAAAAACATTTTATGCATATAATAAACAACATTCCTTTGGTATGTTTCCAAATAATTGAAGTCGAGATTAAAAAAAAAACTCGGGTTTAATTTCGAATAAAATCTTTTATTTCAAAATAACTCTTTCATTAAATTTTAAAACAAGATTTGAACCTCATATTCAAAAACAAATCATTTCTGAGTGTATCGCTGCGTCCAAAAACATTTTATGCATATAATAAACAACATTCCTTTGGTATGTTTCCAAATAATTGAAGTCGAGATTTAAAAAAAAAACTCGGGTTTAATTTCGAATAAAATCTTTTATTTCAAAATAACTCTTTCATTAAATCTTAAAACAAGATTTGAACATCATATTCAAAATCTTAAAACAAGATTTGAACATCATATTCAAAAACAAATCATTTCTGAGTGTATCGCTGCGTTCAAAAACATTTTATGCATATAATAAACAACATTCCTTTGGTATATTTCCAAATAATTGAAGTCGAGATTAAAATAAAAAAACTCGGGTTTAATTTCGAATAAATATTTTATTTCAAAATAACTCTTTCATTAAATCTTAAAACAAGATTTGAACCTCATATTCAAAAACAAATCATTTCTGAGTGTATCGCTGCGTCCAAAAACATTTTATGCATATAATAAACAACATTCCTTTGGTATATTTCCAAATAATTGAAGTCGAGATTAAAATAAAAAAACTCGGGTTTAATTTCGAATAAATATTTTATTTCAAAATAACTCTTTCATTAAATCTTAAAACAAGATTTGAACATCATATTCAAAAACAAATCATTTCTGAGTGTATCGCTGCGTTCAAAAACATTTTATGCATATAATAAACAACATTCCTTTGGTATGTTTCCAAATAATTGAAGTCGAGATTAAAATAAAAAAACTCGGGTTTAATTTCGAATAAATATTTTATTTCAAAATAACTTTCATTAAATCTTAAAACAAGATTTGAACCTCATATTCAAAAACAAATCATTTCTGAGTGTATCGCTGCGTCCAAAAACATTTTATGCATATAATAAACAACATTCCTTTGGTATATTTCCAAATAATTGAAGTCGAGATTAAAATAAAAAAACTCGGGTTTAATTTCGAATAAATATTTTATTTCAAAATAACTCTTTCATTAAATCTTAAAACAAGATTTGAACCTCATATTCAAAAACAAATCATTTCTGAGTGTATCGCTGCGTCCAAAAACATTTTATGCATATAATAAACAACATTCCTTTGGTATGTTTCCAAATAATTGAAGTCGAGATTAAAAAAAAAAACTCGGGTTTAATTTCGAATAAATCTTTTATTTCAAAATAACTCTTTCATTAAATTTTAAAACAAGATTTGAACCTCATATTCAAAAACAAATCATTTCTGAGTGTATAGCTGCGTCCAAAAACATTTTATGCATATAATAAACAACATTCCTTTGGTATGTTTCCAAATAATTGAAGTCGAGATTAAAAAAAAAAAACTCGGGTTTAATTTCGAATAAAATCTTTTATTTCAAAATAACTCTTTCATTAAATCTTAAAACAAGATTTGAACATCATATTCAAAAACAAATCATTTCTGAGTGTATCGCTGCGTCCAAAAACATTTTATGCATATAATAAACAACATTCCTTTGGTATGTTTCCAAATAATTGAAGTCGAGATTTAAAAAAAAAACTCGGGTTTAATTTCGAATAAAATCTTTTATTTCAAAATAACTCTTTCATTAAATCTTAAAACAAGATTTGAACATCATATTCAAAATCTTAAAACAAGATTTGAACATCATATTCAAAAACAAATCATTTCTGAGTGTATCGCTGCGTTCAAAAACATTTTATGCATATAATAAACAACATTCCTTTGGTATATTTCCAAATAATTGAAGTCGAGATTAAAATAAAAAAACTCGGGTTTAATTTCGAATAAATATTTTATTTCAAAATAACTCTTTCATTAAATCTTAAAACAAGATTTGAACCTCATATTCAAAAACAAATCATTTCTGAGTGTATCGCTGCGTCCAAAAACATTTTATGCATATAATAAACAACATTCCTTTGGTATATTTCCAAATAATTGAAGTCGAGATTAAAATAAAAAAACTCGGGTTTAATTTCGAATAAATATTTTATTTCAAAATAACTCTTTCATTAAATCTTAAAACAAGATTTGAACATCATATTCAAAAACAAATCATTTCTGAGTGTATCGCTGCGTTCAAAAACATTTTATGCATATAATAAACAACATTCCTTTGGTATGTTTCCAAATAATTGAAGTCGAGATTAAAATAAAAAAACTCGGGTTTAATTTCGAATAAATATTTTATTTCAAAATAACTTTCATTAAATCTTAAAACAAGATTTGAACCTCATATTCAAAAACAAATCATTTCTGAGTGTATCGCTGCGTCCAAAAACATTTTATGCATATAATAAACAACATTCCTTTGGTATATTTCCAAATAATTGAAGTCGAGATTAAAATAAAAAAACTCGGGTTTAATTTCGAATAAATATTTTATTTCAAAATAACTCTTTCATTAAATCTTAAAACAAGATTTGAACCTCATATTCAAAAACAAATCATTTCTGAGTGTATCGCTGCGTCCAAAAACATTTTATGCATATAATAAACAACATTCCTTTGGTATGTTTCCAAATAATTGAAGTCGAGATTAAAAAAAAAAACTCGGGTTTAATTTCGAATAAATCTTTTATTTCAAAATAACTCTTTCATTAAATTTTAAAACAAGATTTGAACCTCATATTCAAAAACAAATCATTTCTGAGTGTATAGCTGCGTCCAAAAACATTTTATGCATATAATAAACAACATTCCTTTGGTATGTTTCCAAATAATTGAAGTCGAGATTAAAAAAAAAAAACTCGGGTTTAATTTCGAATAAAATCTTTTATTTCAAAATAACTCTTTCATTAAATCTTAAAACAAGATTTGAACATCATATTCAAAAACAAATCATTTCTGAGTGTATCGCTGCGTCCAAAAACATTTTATGCATATAATAAACAACATTCCTTTGGTATGTTTCCAAATAATTGAAGTCGAGATTAAAAAAAAAACTCGGGTTTAATTTCGAATAAAATCTTTTATTTCAAAATAACTCTTTCATTAAATTTTAAAACAAGATTTGAACCTCATATTCAAAAACAAATCATTTCTGAGTGTATCGCTGCGTCCAAAAACATTTTATGCATATAATAAACAACATTCCTTTGGTATGTTTCCAAATAATTGAAGTCGAGATTAAAAAAAAAAAACTCGGGTTTAATTTCGAATAAAATCTTTTATTTCAAAATAACTCTTTCATTAAATCTTAAAACAAGATTTGAACATCATATTCAAAAACAAATCATTTCTGAGTGTATCGCTGCGTCCAAAAACATTTTATGCATATAATAAACAACATTCCTTTGGTATGTTTCCAAAAAATTGAAGTCGAGATTTAAAAAAAAAACTCGGGTTTAATTTCGAATAAAATCTTTTATTTCAAAATAACTCTTTCATTAAATCTTAAAACAAGATTTGAACATCATATTCAAAATCTTAAAACAAGATTTGAACATCATATTCAAAAACAAATCATTTCTGAGTGTATCGCTGCGTTCAAAAACATTTTATGCATATAATAAACAACATTCCTTTGGTATATTTCCAAATAATTGAAGTCGAGATTAAAATAAAAAAACTCGGGTTTAATTTCGAATAAATATTTTATTTCAAAATAACTCTTTCATTAAATCTTAAAACAAGATTTGAACCTCATATTCAAAAACAAATCATTTCTGAGTGTATCGCTGCGTCCAAAAACATTTTATGCATATAATAAACAACATTCCTTTGGTATATTTCCAAATAATTGAAGTCGAGATTAAAATAAAAAAACTCGGGTTTAATTTCGAATAAATATTTTATTTCAAAATAACTCTTTCATTAAATCTTAAAACAAGATTTGAACCTCATATTCAAAAACAAATCATTTCTGAGTGTATAGCTGCGTCCAAAAACATTTTATGCATATAATAAACAACATTCCTTTGGTATATTTCCAAATAATTGAAGTCGAGATTAAAATAAAAAAACTCGGGTTTAATTTCGAATAAATATTTTATTTCAAAATAACTCTTTCATTAAATCTTAAAACAAGATTTGAACATCATATTCAAAAACAAATCATTTCTGAGTGTATCGCTGCGTTCAAAAACATTTTATGCATATAATAAACAACATTCCTTTGGTATGTTTCCAAATAATTGAAGTCGAGATTAAAATAAAAAAACTCGGGTTTAATTTCGAATAAATATTTTATTTCAAAATAACTTTCATTAAATCTTAAAACAAGATTTGAACCTCATATTCAAAAACAAATCATTTCTGAGTGTATCGCTGCGTCCAAAAACATTTTATGCATATAATAAACAACATTCCTTTGGTATATTTCCAAATAATTGAAGTCGAGATTAAAATAAAAAAACTCGGGTTTAATTTCGAATAAATATTTTATTTCAAAATAACTCTTTCATTAAATCTTAAAACAAGATTTGAACCTCATATTCAAAAACAAATCATTTCTGAGTGTATCGCTGCGTCCAAAAACATTTTATGCATATAATAAACAACATTCCTTTGGTATATTTCCAAATAATTGAAGTCGAGATTAAAATAAAAAAACTCGGGTTTAATTTCGAATAAATATTTTATTTCAAAATAACTCTTTCATTAAATCTTAAAACAAGATTTGAACCTCATATTCAAAAACAAATCATTTCTGAGTGTATCGCTGCGTCCAAAAACATTTTATGCATATAATAAACAACATTCCTTTGGTATGTTTCCAAATAATTGAAGTCGAGATTAAAATAAAAAAACTCGGGTTTAATTTCGAATAAATCTTTTATTTCAAAATAACTCTTTCATTAAATTTTAAAACAAGATTTGAACCTCATATTCAAAAACAAATCATTTCTGAGTGTATAGCTGCGTCCAAAAACATTTTATGCATATAATAAACAACATTCCTTTGGTATGTTTCCAAATAATTGAAGTCGAGATTAAAAAAAAAAAACTCGGGTTTAATTTCGAATAAAATCTTTTATTTCAAAATAACTCTTTCATTAAATCTTAAAACAAGATTTGAACATCATATTCAAAAACAAATCATTTCTGAGTGTATCGCTGCGTCCAAAAACATTTTATGCATATAATAAACAACATTCCTTTGGTATGTTTCCAAATAATTGAAGTCGAGATTAAAAAAAAAACTCGGGTTTAATTTCGAATAAAATCTTTTATTTCAAAATAACTCTTTCATTAAATTTTAAAACAAGATTTGAACCTCATATTCAAAAACAAATCATTTCTGAGTGTATCGCTGCGTCCAAAAACATTTTATGCATATAATAAACAACATTCCTTTGGTATGTTTCCAAATAATTGAAGTCGAGATTAAAAAAAAAAAACTCGGGTTTAATTTCGAATAAAATCTTTTATTTCAAAATAACTCTTTCATTAAATCTTAAAACAAGATTTGAACATCATATTCAAAAACAAATCATTTCTGAGTGTATCGCTGCGTCCAAAAACATTTTATGCATATAATAAACAACATTCCTTTGGTATGTTTCCAAATAATTGAAGTCGAGATTTAAAAAAAAAACTCGGGTTTAATTTCGAATAAAATCTTTTATTTCAAAATAACTCTTTCATTAAATCTTAAAACAAGATTTGAACATCATATTCAAAATCTTAAAACAAGATTTGAACATCATATTCAAAAACAAATCATTTCTGAGTGTATCGCTGCGTTCAAAAACATTTTATGCATATAATAAACAACATTCCTTTGGTATATTTCCAAATAATTGAAGTCGAGATTAAAATAAAAAAACTCGGGTTTAATTTCGAATAAATATTTTATTTCAAAATAACTCTTTCATTAAATCTTAAAACAAGATTTGAACCTCATATTCAAAAACAAATCATTTCTGAGTGTATCGCTGCGTCCAAAAACATTTTATGCATATAATAAACAACATTCCTTTGGTATATTTCCAAATAATTGAAGTCGAGATTAAAATAAAAAAACTCGGGTTTAATTTCGAATAAATATTTTATTTCAAAATAACTCTTTCATTAAATCTTAAAACAAGATTTGAACATCATATTCAAAAACAAATCATTTCTGAGTGTATCGCTGCGTTCAAAAACATTTTATGCATATAATAAACAACATTCCTTTGGTATGTTTCCAAATAATTGAAGTCGAGATTAAAATAAAAAAACTCGGGTTTAATTTCGAATAAATATTTTATTTCAAAATAACTTTCATTAAATATTAAAACAAGATTTGAACCTCATATTCAAAAACAAATCATTTCTGAGTGTATCGCTGCGTCCAAAAACATTTTATGCATATAATAAACAACATTCCTTTGGTATATTTCCAAATAATTGAAGTCGAGATTAAAATAAAAAAACTCGGGTTTAATTTCGAATAAATATTTTATTTCAAAATAACTCTTTCATTAAATCTTAAAACAAGATTTGAACCTCATATTCAAAAACAAATCATTTCTGAGTGTATCGCTGCGTCCAAAAACATTTTATGCATATAATAAACAACATTCCTTTGGTATGTTTCCAAATAATTGAAGTCGAGATTAAAAAAAAAAACTCGGGTTTAATTTCGAATAAATCTTTTATTTCAAAATAACTCTTTCATTAAATTTTAAAACAAGATTTGAACCTCATATTCAAAAACAAATCATTTCTGAGTGTATAGCTGCGTCCAAAAACATTTTATGCATATAATAAACAACATTCCTTTGGTATGTTTCCAAATAATTGAAGTCGAGATTAAAAAAAAAAAAAACTCGGGTTTAATTTCGAATAAAATCTTTTATTTCAAAATAACTCTTTCATTAAATCTTAAAACAAGATTTGAACATCATATTCAAAAACAAATCATTTCTGAGTGTATCGCTGCGTCCAAAAACATTTTATGCATATAATAAACAACATTCCTTTGGTATGTTTCCAAATAATTGAAGTCGAGATTTAAAAAAAAAACTCGGGTTTAATTTCGAATAAAATCTTTTATTTCAAAATAACTCTTTCATTAAATCTTAAAACAAGATTTGAACATCATATTCAAAATCTTAAAACAAGATTTGAACATCATATTCAAAAACAAATCATTTCTGAGTGTATCGCTGCGTTCAAAAACATTTTATGCATATAATAAACAACATTCCTTTGGTATATTTCCAAATAATTGAAGTCGAGATTAAAATAAAAAAACTCGGGTTTAATTTCGAATAAATATTTTATTTCAAAATAACTCTTTCATTAAATCTTAAAACAAGATTTGAACCTCATATTCAAAAACAAATCATTTCTGAGTGTATCGCTGCGTCCAAAAACATTTTATGCATATAATAAACAACATTCCTTTGGTATATTTCCAAATAATTGAAGTCGAGATTAAAATAAAAAAACTCGGGTTTAATTTCGAATAAATATTTTATTTCAAAATAACTCTTTCATTAAATCTTAAAACAAGATTTGAACATCATATTCAAAAACAAATCATTTCTGAGTGTATCGCTGCGTTCAAAAACATTTTATGCATATAATAAACAACATTCCTTTGGTATGTTTCCAAATAATTGAAGTCGAGATTAAAATAAAAAAACTCGGGTTTAATTTCGAATAAATATTTTATTTCAAAATAACTTTCATTAAATCTTAAAACAAGATTTGAACCTCATATTCAAAAACAAATCATTTCTGAGTGTATCGCTGCGTCCAAAAACATTTTATGCATATAATAAACAACATTCCTTTGGTATATTTCCAAATAATTGAAGTCGAGATTAAAATAAAAAAACTCGGGTTTAATTTCGAATAAATATTTTATTTCAAAATAACTCTTTCATTAAATCTTAAAACAAGATTTGAACCTCATATTCAAAAACAAATCATTTCTGAGTGTATCGCTGCGTCCAAAAACATTTTATGCATATAATAAACAACATTCCTTTGGTATGTTTCCAAATAATTGAAGTCGAGATTAAAATAAAAAAACTCGGGTTTAATTTCGAATAAATATTTTATTTCAAAATAACTCTTTCATTAAATTTTAAAACAAGATTTGAACCTCATATTCAAAAACAAATCATTTCTGAGTGTATAGCTGCGTCCAAAAACATTTTATGCATATAATAAACAACATTCCTTTGGTATGTTTCCAAATAATTGAAGTCGAGATTAAAAAAAAAAAACTCGGGTTTAATTTCGAATAAAATCTTTTATTTCAAAATAACTCTTTCATTAAATCTTAAAACAAGATTTGAACATCATATTCAAAAACAAATCATTTCTGAGTGTATCGCTGCGTCCAAAAACATTTTATGCATATAATAAACAACATTCCTTTGGTATGTTTCCAAATAATTGAAGTCGAGATTAAAAAAAAAACTCGGGTTTAATTTCGAATAAAATCTTTTATTTCAAAATAACTCTTTCATTAAATTTTAAAACAAGATTTGAACCTCATATTCAAAAACAAATCATTTCTGAGTGTATCGCTGCGTCCAAAAACATTTTATGCATATAATAAACAACATTCCTTTGGTATGTTTCCAAATAATTGAAGTCGAGATTAAAAAAAAAAACTCGGGTTTAATTTCGAATAAAATCTTTTATTTCAAAATAACTCTTTCATTAAATCTTAAAACAAGATTTGAACATCATATTCAAAAACAAATCATTTCTGAGTGTATCGCTGCGTCCAAAAACATTTTATGCATATAATAAACAACATTCCTTTGGTATGTTTCCAAATAATTGAAGTCGAGATTTAAAAAAAAAACTCGGGTTTAATTTCGAATAAAATCTTTTATTTCAAAATAACTCTTTCATTAAATCTTAAAACAAGATTTGAACATCATATTCAAAATCTTAAAACAAGATTTGAACATCATATTCAAAAACAAATCATTTCTGAGTGTATCGCTGCGTTCAAAAACATTTTATGCATATAATAAACAACATTCCTTTGGTATATTTCCAAATAATTGAAGTCGAGATTAAAATAAAAAAACTCGGGTTTAATTTCGAATAAATATTTTATTTCAAAATAACTCTTTCATTAAATCTTAAAACAAGATTTGAACCTCATATTCAAAAACAAATCATTTCTGAGTGTATCGCTGCGTCCAAAAACATTTTATGCATATAATAAACAACATTCCTTTGGTATATTTCCAAATAATTGAAGTCGAGATTAAAATAAAAAAACTCGGGTTTAATTTCGAATAAATATTTTATTTCAAAATAACTCTTTCATTAAATCTTAAAACAAGATTTGAACCTCATATTCAAAAACAAATCATTTCTGAGTGTATAGCTGCGTCCAAAAACATTTTATGCATATAATAAACAACATTCCTTTGGTATATTTCCAAATAATTGAAGTCGAGATTAAAATAAAAAAACTCGGGTTTAATTTCGAATAAATATTTTATTTCAAAATAACTCTTTCATTAAATCTTAAAACAAGATTTGAACATCATATTCAAAAACAAATCATTTCTGAGTGTATCGCTGCGTTCAAAAACATTTTATGCATATAATAAACAACATTCCTTTGGTATGTTTCCAAATAATTGAAGTCGAGATTAAAATAAAAAAACTCGGGTTTAATTTCGAATAAATATTTTATTTCAAAATAACTTTCATTAAATCTTAAAACAAGATTTGAACCTCATATTCAAAAACAAATCATTTCTGAGTGTATCGCTGCGTCCAAAAACATTTTATGCATATAATAAACAACATTCCTTTGGTATATTTCCAAATAATTGAAGTCGAGATTAAAATAAAAAAACTCGGGTTTAATTTCGAATAAATATTTTATTTCAAAATAACTCTTTCATTAAATCTTAAAACAAGATTTGAACCTCATATTCAAAAACAAATCATTTCTGAGTGTATCGCTGCGTCCAAAAACATTTTATGCATATAATAAACAACATTCCTTTGGTATGTTTCCAAATAATTGAAGTCGAGATTAAAAAAAAAAACTCGGGTTTAATTTCGAATAAAATCTTTTATTTCAAAATAACTCTTTCATTAAATTTTAAAACAAGATTTGAACCTCATATTCAAAAACAAATCATTTCTGAGTGTATCGCTGCGTCCAAAAACATTTTATGCATATAATAAACAACATTCCTTTGGTATGTTTCCAAATAATTGAAGTCGAGATTAAAAAAAAAAAACTCGGGTTTAATTTCGAATAAAATCTTTTATTTCAAAATAACTCTTTCATTAAATCTTAAAACAAGATTTGAACATCATATTCAAAAACAAATCATTTCTGAGTGTATCGCTGCGTCCAAAAACATTTTATGCATATAATAAACAACATTCCTTTGGTATGTTTCCAAATAATTGAAGTCGAGATTTAAAAAAAAAACTCGGGTTTAATTTCGAATAAAATCTTTTATTTCAAAATAACTCTTTCATTAAATCTTAAAACAAGATTTGAACATCATATTCAAAAACAAATCATTTCTGAGTGTATCGCTGCCAAATTTATTTTGAAAGTCTTATATTATTTAACACATTCAAATTATTTTACGGAGTGAGAATTTAATAATAATTATACATAGGTATATAATACAATATGTACTATCTTAGCTACTATAGTCAGCAGTTACATTGCGATTTTTATCAATTTCAATAACATTATCGAACTCTGCATAAACAACGCAATTGATCGTTTGAGTCAGAGCAGATTCAAAGACGAGGTATAAGAAAACAATGAGTATTTTTTTTCTTTTTAAACAGTTTTAATGGTTCTTAAACATTACAATACAATGGCGGTAAGAAAAAAAATCTCATATTCTTTTTATAATATAAAATATACAAAGATTAATAAAACACAATACTAAATAATAAAAAAAAAAAAAAAAAAAAAAAAAACATGATTACATAATCTTATATAATAATATTTAACTAAATAGGTACATTTTTTTTTACAGTTCTCTCAATTTATAATGACCCCATGCCAACATATCGATCTGATTTGGTAATATGTAGCGCTTAGTGTCTTCGTATGACAAAGAATTTTATTAATTTCCTGAGTAAATATTGTATGTTTTATTGATCTAAACCTATGCATGGTATGGTTTTGAATATTTTTATTGAAAAGACAAGATTCATAATTTTCTAATTCTAACTTTTTTGTAACACTAAAAGTTCACACCCTTGGCTTTTGCGATAGACTTTTTTATCTACTGTAAATGCACACATTTTCGATCGGAGTCCTACAAATTCTTCTAAAATATTTTCATCTTTAAAATACCCTAACTTTTTTTTGTTTATTCTAGGATAACCAAATAAATTCTCGGATCGATAATCTGATGTATCAAACCTTAACATCAAATCAGGTTTGAGTTCTTCATATAAATTATTAGTAAAAAATTGGTATATAAAACTATCAATATCAGTATACAATAATTTCGTTTTCTCACCAAACTTTTTCAAAACATAATCATAATGGAATTCATACATGAGTGTTTTTGAAATATCTAAAATGCAAAACCCTAGGTAAATGGCTTTATTATGTACAATTTTTGTTTTCCGTAATTGAACTGCTACTAAATTTTCTGAAAATATTGACATACTGTGGAATTCTGGTTTTGCTATTAAGTCTTGTGCTCCTAAAGACTTACCTTGATTTTCCCAATAGGTTACAAGCTTTACATTTACTCTTTTTTCAATGTTTTCCATAGTTTTTCCAAAAACTGAATTACTCATAAGTTTATAAAAATCTTTTTCAAAATCTGATGATGCCTTTGTTCTTAGTTTAGTATTTAAATCAATATATTTTTGTAGCCAAGGATTTTGATTACATTTTAAAACTCTGTGAACCTTTTGTAGTTCAATGCCTAACTTAAGACATTGTTTCAAATTTCTATAGTGAATTATTCAAATTTGGAACTAACTTAACATTTTTCGTATTACCTATACAAATATTTTCAGGACATAGAGGTAAATCGGAGTGCAAATCGTGAAGTTTATCAGGATATTTTCTTGCAAAATGAAACCATATTCACATGTATCAGGAATATCAAAGTCGATGTCAGGATCCACCCACTCAAATCCGTCTACAAGATGGTATTGAGACATTGCCCAACCATATAGATTATTTGCATCAAAGTATGTAAGAAAAGATTTTGATTTTATTTTATCATAACCAGTCATATACTGGTTATTTGTCTTAGCATATACAGGGTGTCCCAAAAATCAACGATAAACCGAAAACGGGTGATAGGCCAAGTCATGACAGTTATGAGAAAAATGTGAAAAAAAATCTTTGTCATGTATTTTTCACATTATAAGGACTTTTAAAAATATCGGAAAAACTGACACCCTGTGATGGTCTTTCATGTCCTAAGACTACAAATATTACTTTTTTGTGATTTTTTTTTCGGTATTGTAGTCATGACTAACCCTTCTGTAAATCACAATTCATAATTTAAACATACCTGCCTCAGTTTTCAATAAAATGGTGTGTTTTGCCCAAGATTAAATTCAAAATAATTACTACACCCAACTTTAATCGTCTGTACTGTAAAAAAAAATTACTACAGTAACAGGCAAGTAACTTTAAAAGAATTTAATAATGAAGTTAAAAAAATAATGTTATAGGTCCCTTGTATTTTACTAAAAGTCCCAAAACATTCATATTAATTTATTATACATAACAAATGGAACAAATAGTCACTATTGTTATATAATAAAGAGTTTATCGCGTTTGTTAAGCAAACAACTTTCAAATCATCATCATATGGTTTATATTTGTGATGGATGTTTATTATACTTTCGTACAAGTGAAAGATTATCAAATCACCAACAAAATTACTGTTCTCATGTAACTGTCGAATTACCAAGTAGCGAAAAAAAAAATTTTAAAATTGGTTTGCAGAACCAACATCTAACGATAAACTTAGGTTTGAACATTTTGAAAGAAACTTAAAAATACCTTTTATAATATATGCAGATTTTGAAGCTTCTCTAAAGCTAGTCCATTTATGTGCTAACAATTTATCTAAGTCTTATACCAATAGCATTCAAAAGCATGAACCTTATAGTTTCGGATATTATATAAAGTGTTCTTATGATGAAACTTTATCAAAATATGAAACTTACAGCGGACCCGATTGTGCAAATGTGTTCCTGAGTAGATTATATAATGATATACGATTATTTTGTAGTAAAAATAACTTGCAAAAAGCTGCTTATCCTCTAACTGACGAAGACAAAAAAAAAATTGATGATTGTTCCATTTGTTGTATTTGTGAAACAATTTTAGGTGAACATGAAGTTTTAAGACTTTGATAGGAGTACTGGAAATTTTAGAGGTGTGGCGCATGACTTATGTTCAAAAAAGTTTATGCCACCGAATTTCGTTCCAGTATTTCTTCATAATTTAAGTCACTATGACTCACATTTTATAGTTCATGCGCTCAACTTTGTTGAAGGACAAGTCGACTTGATACCTCAAAACAAGGAGAGATACATTTATTTTACTAAAAACTTATTTATTAACAATGAAATGTTTAAATTGAGATTTGTTCATTCACTGAAATTTTTGCCTTGTAGCCTTGATAATTTGGCAAAAAATCTTTAAGATGAACAGTTTCATACACTCAAAATGAATTTTCCCAACAACCTAGACTTTGTTTGTTTAAAAGGAAAAGGTGTTTATCCGTATGAATTCATGACATCTTATGATAGTTTAAAAGTGACATCCTTACCTAGTCAAAACCATTTCTATAGCACATTAACTGATTCTAATGTATCTGATCATTATTACAATCATGCACAAGATGTTTGGAACCACTTCAAATGTTCAAATATGTTTTTTATTATTCTAACTTAAACTTCAAAACTGATGTTTTACTTTTAACAGACATATTTGAAAATTTTAAAGATATTTGTTTTAGAACTTATAAATTAGATCCAGCATACTATTATACTGCACCTGGCTTAAGTTGGGATGCTATGTTGAAGTATACTAAAATTGAATTTGATAAAATAGCGTTCATCCGAGCAGGTATTCGTGGTGGCATATCACAATGTAGCACTATATATGCTAAGACAAATAACCAGTATATGACTGGTTATGATAAAATAAAATCAAAATCTTTTCTTACATACTTTGATGCAAATAATCTATATGGTTGGGCAATGTCTCAATACCATCTTGTAGACGGATTTGAGTGGGTGGATCCTGACATCGACTTTGATATTCCTGATACATGTGAATATGGTTTCATTTTGCAAGAAAATATCCTGATAAACTTCACGATTTGCACTCCGATTTACCTCTATGTCCTGAAAATATTTGTATAGGTAATACGAAAAATGTTAAGTTAGTTCCAAATTTGAATAATTCACTATAGAAATTTGAAACAATGTCTTAAGTTAGGCATTGAACTACAAAAGGTTCACAGAGTTTTAAAATGTAATCAAAATCCTTGGCTACAAAAATATATTGATTTAAATACTAAACTAAGAACAAAGGCATCATCAGATTTTGAAAAAGATTTTTATAAACTTATGAGTAATTCAGTTTTTGGAAAAACTATGGAAAATATTGAAAAAAGAGTAAATGTAAAGCTTGTAACCTATTGGGAAAATCAAGGTAAGTCTTTAGGAGCACAAGACTTAATAGCAAAACCAGAATTCCACAGTATGTCAATATTTTCAGAAAATTTAGTAGCAGTTCAATTACGGAAAACAAAAATTGTACATAATAAAGCCATTTACCTAGGGTTTTGGATTTTAGATATTTCAAAAACACTCATGTATGAATTCCATTATGATTATGTTTTGAAAAAGTTTGGTGAGAAAACGAAATTATTGTATACTGATATTGATAGTTTTATATACCAATTTTTTACTAATAATTTATATGAAGAACTCAAACCTGATTTGATGTTAAGGTTTGATACATCAGATTATCGATCCGAGAATTTATTTGGTTATCCTAGAATAAACAAAAAAAAGTTAGGGTATTTTAAAGATGAAAATATTTTAGAAGAATTTGTAGGACTCCGATCGAAAATGTGTGCATTTACAGTAGATAAAAAAGTCTATCGCAAAAGCCAAGGGTGTGAACTTTTAGTGTTACAAAAAAGTTAGAATTAGAAAATTATGAATCTTGTCTTTTCAATAAAAATATTCAAAACCATACCATGCATAGGTTTAGATCAATAAAACATACAATATTTACTCAGGAAATTAATAAAATTCTTTGTCATACGAAGACACTAAGCGCTACATATTACCAAATCAGATCGATATGTTGGCATGGGGTCATTATAAATTGAGAGAACTGTAAAAAAAAATGTACCTATTTAGTTAAATATTATTATATAAGATTATGTAATCATGTTTTTTTTTTTTTTTTTTTTTTTTTTTATTATTTAGTATTGTGTTTTATTAATCTTTGTATATTTTATATTATAAAAAGAATATGAGATTTTTTTTCTTACCGCCATTGTATTGTAATGTTTAAGAACCATTAAAACTGTTTAAAAAGAAAAAAAATACTCATTGTTTTCTTATACCTCGTCTTTGAATCTGCTCTGACTCAAACGATCAATTGCGTTGTTTATGCAGAGTTCGATAATGTTATTGAAATTGATAAAAATCGCAATGTAACTGCTGACTATAGTAGCTAAGATAGTACATATTGTATTATATACCTATGTATAATTATTATTAAATTCTCACTCCGTAAAATAATTTGAATGTGTTAAATAATATAAGACTTTCAAAATAAATTTGGCAGCGATACACTCAGAAATGATTTGTTTTTGAATATGATGTTCAAATCTTGTTTTAAGATTTAATGAAAGAGTTATTTTGAAATAAAAGATTTTATTCGAAATTAAACCCGAGTTTTTTTTTTTAAATCTCGACTTCAATTATTTGGAAACATACCAAAGGAATGTTGTTTATTATATGCATAAAATGTTTTTGGACGCAGCGATACACTCAGAAATGATTTGTTTTTGAATATGATGTTCAAATCTTGTTTTAAGATTTAATGAAAGAGTTATTTTGAAATAAAAGATTTTATTCGAAATTAAACCCGAGTTTTTTTTTTTTAATCTCGACTTCAATTATTTGGAAACATACCAAAGGAATGTTGTTTATTATATGCATAAAATGTTTTTGGACGCAGCGATACACTCAGAAATGATTTGTTTTTGAATATGAGGTTCAAATCTTGTTTTAAAATTTAATGAAAGAGTTATTTTGAAATAAAAGATTTTATTCGAAATTAAACCCGAGTTTTTTTTTTTAATCTCGACTTCAATTATTTGGAAACATACCAAAGGAATGTTGTTTATTATATGCATAAAATGTTTTTTGGACGCAGCGATACACTCAGAAATGATTTGTTTTTGAATATGAGGTTCAAATCTTGTTTTAAGATTTTGAATATGATGTTCAAATCTTGTTTTAAGATTTAATGAAAGAGTTATTTTGAAATAAAAGATTTTATTCGAAATTAAACCCGAGTTTTTTTTTAAATCTCGACTTCAATTATTTGGAAACATACCAAAGGAATGTTGTTTATTATATGCATAAAATGTTTTTGGACAGAAATGCAAGGAAATGGCGTTTTAATAATGTTCGGTTACAAAATGATTATACTTACTATATAAATTTAAAAACAAGTCATTGAAAGACTTTCAAAATGAATTTGGCAGCGATACACTCAGGAATGATTTTTTTTTTGAATATGATGTTCAAATCTTGTTTTAAGATTTAATGAAAGAGTTATTTTATAAGCGAATTTAATAGTAGAGATACTTTGAAAAATGATATGTTATTGCATATGATGTTTCAGTCTTGTTTTTGAAATATGAACATCACGTTGGATTGTTGTGTAATTAACACTGTGTATTATTAAGAAAGTTATACATAAAATAAAACAATTGCAATAAAATTATAAGTTTTTTATTTAATGAAATCATTAAAATAACCTGCCCAATACTCAGTGAACAAGGGCTTGACATAGAACAATAGGACAATAGTAATGAATGAGGAATGTCATTAGTGGAGTAGATAAATACTAATGAGTTTATTAGATCATATCGTAAGTCAGGAACGGTGAGATATAGCGCCATGGGAATGCTTGCTATCGATCGGGCGTAGCGGAAAACCCCTATTTTGACACCAAACTTTTTTTTTTTTTTTTTAGCCGACCAACGCCTGTGGTCAGCTAACATTCGCCGGTTCTGGCTCTTTAGCCAGAACCGGCGAATCGATACTACTCATACCTACTTTTATACTATACACATATTTAAGATTTTTATTACATTACTAGCTGTGCCCGCGACTCCGTTCGCGTGGTGTTTATTTGACTTAAACCGTTTATGCAGCGCATGCAACGACAGTCCCCAAATGTAAATTGTTTGTTGGTTTAAACGCGCTCATGTCCCGTATATGACGCCCAACGCCGCGACCCCCGACGCCGCAACGCCCAACGTCGTGGAGCCGACGCCCGACGTCGCGACGCCGACGCCGCGACGCCTAACGTCACGACGCCGACGCCCGACGCCGCGACGCCCAACGTTGCGACGCCGACACCCGATGCCCGACGCCGCGACGGTGACGCCCGACACCGCGACAACCAACGTCGTGACGCCCGACGCCGCGACGCCTGACGCCGCGACGCTTACGCCCGACGCCGCGACGCCCGCCGTTGCGACGCCGACGCCCGACGCCGCGGCGTCGCGACGTTGGCGTCGCGACGTTGGCGTCGCGATGTTGGGCGTCGCGACGACGACGCCCGACGGCGTGACTCCCGACGGCGCAACGCCCGACGCCGCGACGCCCAACGTCACGACGCCGACGCCTGACGCCGCAACACCCAACGTCGCGACGCCGACGCCCAACGCCGCGACGCCCAACGCCGCGACGCCGACGCCCGACGTCGCGACGCTGACGGACGCCACGACGTCCAACGTCGCGACGCCGACGCCCGATGCCCGACGCCGCGACGCCCAACGCCGCGACGCCGACGCCCGACGTCGCAACGCTGACGTAGCCGCGACGCCCAACGTCGCGACGCCGACGCCCGACGCCGCGACGCCTGACGCCGCGACGCCCGCCGCTGCGACGCCGACGCCCGACGCCGCGGCGTCGCGACGACGACGCCCGACGGCGTGACTCCCGACGGCGCAACGCCCGACGCCGCGACGCCCAACGTCACGACGCCGACGCCTGACGCCGCAACACCCAACGCCGCGACGCCGACGCCCGACGTCGCGACGCTGACGGACGCCACGACGTCCAACGACGCGACGCCGACGCCCGATGCCCGACGCCGCGACGCCCAACGCCGCGACGCCGACGCCCGACGTCGCAACGCTGACGGACGCCGCGACGCCCAACGTCGCGACGCCGACGCCCGATGCCCGACGCCGCGACGCCCAACGTCGCGACGCCCGACGCCGCGACGCCCGACGCCCTACGGCGCGACGCCTAACGTTGCGACGCCGACGCCCGACGCCGACTTTCAATCCGACGCTGCGCTGCTTGCGCCGACCGCCAAATTTTTCGGCGTCGGCGGTCTACTCTCGGTGCGCAATTCCAACTCGCACTTGCCCGGTTTTTTATTTATTAATTACCATATGCTTGCAGTATAAACGATGTTGAAATTTCCAAACGTATATCTTCAAAGACTAAGTAGGTAGTAGTGGTATTACATTAATATTTAAAATCGGTTCATAAACGACGAAGATATCCACGAACAAACATAAAAAAAAACATATATTTACGAATTGAGAAACCACCTCCTATTTTGGAAGTCGGTTAAAAATATTATGTTGGTTATTTCATGTTACAATCTACCTTTATGCCAAGTTTCATTTAAGTACGTTGAGTAGTTTGTCTGAAATACCGTCAAATAGGTAGTTACAATTTTTTGAAGATCCCACAGGAACCCTTTCGTTTTTCAGGAAAATAATTTCCAATAATGCTCTTCAGGTCATAAGCTACCTGCCTGCCAAATTTCATTTAAATACGTTGAGTAGTTTGGCTGAAATACCGTCAAGTAGGTAGCTACAATTTTTTGGAAATCCCACGGGAACCCTTTCGTTTTTCGGGATAATAATTTCCAGTAATGCTCTTCAGATCATAAGCTACCTGCCTGCCAAATTTCATTTAAATATGTTGAGTAGTTTGGCTGAAATACCGTCAAATAGGCTGCTACAATTTTTTGAAGATCCCACGGGAACCCTTTCGTTTTTCGGGATAATAATTTTTAGTAATGCTCTTCAGATCATAAGCTACCTGCATGCCAAATTTCATTTAAATATGTTGAGTAGTTTGGCTGAAATACCTTCAAATAGGTAGCTACAATTTTTTGAAGATCCCACGGGAACTCTTTCGTTTTTCCGGATAATAATTTCCAATAATGCTCTTCAGGTCATAAGCTACCTGCCTGCCAAATTGCATTTAAATACGTTGAGTAGTTTGGCTGAAATACCGTCAAATAGGTAGCTACAATTTTTTGAAGATCCCATGGGAACCCTTTCGTTTTTCGGGATAACAATTTCCAATAATGCTCTTCAGATTATAAGCTACCTGCCTGCCAAATTGTATTTAAATACGTTGAGTAGTATGGCTGAAATACCGTCAAGTAGGTAGCTACAATTTATTTAAGATCCTACGGGAACCCTTTCATTTTTCGGGATAATAATTGCCAATAATGCTCTTCAGATCATAAGCTACCTGCCAGCCAAATTTCATTTAAATACGTTGAGTAGTTTGGCTGAAATACCGTCAAATAGGTAGCTACAATTTTTTGAAGATCCCACGGGAACCCTTTCGTTTTTCGGGATAATAATTTCCAATAATGCTCTTCAGGTCGTAAGCTACCTGCCTGCCAAATTTCATTTCATTCCATACAGTGGTTTTAGCGTGATGCGACGACAAACATTCCCATATGGACAGACAGACAGACAGACAGACAGACAGACAGACAGACAGACAGACAGACAGACAGACATTTTTTTCAAAAATGTTATTTTTATGTTCTGCGGCTTATATAGTCCCCCTTTTTTTAATTTTCACTTAAATATTCTTAATGTACAGACATGACCCCTCTACAGATTTATTATATGTATATCTATACATATAATAAATCTGTAAATTAAATACTCATCCATGACCCTGAAACATTGAAAACTTTTTTGATCCCTCCGTTCGAATCCCTCGACGGGATTCGAGCCCGGGACTTCTCGCTCGAGCACCAACGCGCTTACTGCACTACTGAGGTCGTCTACTTACTAAAATTATGTATAAATAGATACGATCAATATAATAAATACAGGATACGCGTATCTACAAATCGCTACACAGGGCAGGCATGCGAGATTATTTCCAAGAAAGACTTCCAAGAGCCACAATAATCCCCCAAATCCCGGGAAATCCACACAAATCTCCGTCGTAGTCCGCTTACGTGAAAAAATCGTTCGCTTCGTGCAGTTTGATTTGTTGTTATTGAATTGGGATAACAATGTACAAAGTGTCAGACAAGTAAATGAATTTGTGATGTTCCATATAGTTTAGTTTTCCTTAAGTATGTGAAAGGAAAATGGATGTTTAGTAGCATAATACTTCTTAACGCCTCCGGACTATTAAATACAGAATGTCTCTCAAATCGAAGATCGTGGGTTCGATTCCTGCGTTGCAACAGTTAAAATTGTTTTCAAGTTTGGTTAGGATAACGCAGGCTCATTAATTGTATGATAAGGAAGTATGCCTATGGAACTTCGTTATCAGACAATTAATAGGCATGTAAAAAGTCAGTACTCCACCTGATCTCTCTCCAGTCGTGGCGGTTATGAGAGTTAAGCAAGAGAATACTTATGTATTGAGCACATATCTGGGCACAGTAAATATGAGATAATTCAATGAAACCGGCCACTGATTTGTGATCTATGTGGTAGCTATTCTACTTCTGAAATGAGTCATGCTATATCACGACGGTTATCACACCTTTTTTTCAGGTCGCAAGGCAAACAAGTTACGTATCTCCCAGGGAGGGTCCTCCAGGGATATGTGGGACTCCCGGATCGCTACGGACGGACCCACTAACACGGTTACAACACCTCGTCCTGTTTAATGCGATTAACTAAAGTGGGCGATTAAGCAGCTAAAATTTGTTTCGAGTATTGTTTCCAGTTTGCACTATCACCGTCAATGCTATTCACATTTTGGGAGTCAGTACAAAATGCTTTGAAAGTTGAAGCAGAATAAAAAATGTGAAAATAGAAGACCCGCCCCGTCTAGTTCGGTCTGAAATCCTGTTATATTTGCTCGAGCTAGCGTTTACCGACTACTGGGGTGTCCATGTATGGTAAGCTCTGATTTGTGAGGATAAATGAGGCCAATACCATGTATGTTTATCACAATAATCCGTATTTGAAAGTTTAGAGGCTAGTTCTCGACACGGAGGTCATGGGTTCGATTCTCGCGTTGGAACAACAAATATATTGTTGATTAGGACAATGCAGGCTGATCACCTGATTGTCTGACAAGAAATATGATCCATTCAACGAATAGGCATGTATAAAGTCAGTCCTGCGCCTGTCGTGTCGATATCCGTCTCACTGGGATACGAGAGTGAAGGAAGAGAGAGTGCTTCTGTGTATTGCGCACACACTTGGGTACTATAAAAAACACATTCACCGAAATCGGTGTGGGAGGCATTATTATTGTTATTGTAGGTATAATTATTAGGCATAAAAGTTATTTTGCTTCTTCGATAGAAAAAAAGGTGTAAATGATGTGAGTTTTATGATGCGCTAAGAAATGTCAACGTAACTATAATGAAATTGTCACAAACACAAAAGAGTGTGATTTGGTGCATTAAACTAAAATATGCTTTTTTTGATAATTTATTAAGGGTCGCTCAAACATCAATGGTCATTAGCGACCACTTTAGGTTTACATTTTATTTGAAATCATAATCATTAATTAATTTTAGATATTGTACAGTTTTTTCTGTGTTTTCTAAACATAAGAATGTTTTGTTAAACCTTTGTATCTAAGTTTTGATGAGTTTCCTTTCCTTTAAACGGTGGCCGCTTCCAATATATCAATTGACAGGTTACAACTTCCTAACCTGTCAAAACAAATGTCCCCTAACACCCCCAAAGCCGTGGTCACCCCGCGCTGTGTCAATGTGTGCCCAACTCGCTACGATTCTCGCATCTCCAAACAATTACTGTACACACAATTATCAAAACTATAGGCGTTTTTAAGGGCTCAAGGAACTCTTATAGCTCAAGGAACCTGCTTTTCTTGTCAGACTATTAGACTGTTATAACTAAAAAGTGTCTCGATTGCAAAAAATATGGAAAGACCGCAACATCTTTTCCATATTCACCTACGGAGCGGAAACTTGGACTTTAAAAAAAGCAGACCGCGACCGAATAGATGGTTACAGGCAAGATTGATGGTCGCTGCCCGAGAGGTCGATAGCCAATGCGATGGTTGGACCAAGTACGCACTGCGCTAGACACCAAAATTCATGACGCTCTCCATACTGCCAAAGATCGCTATATGTGGCGCAAGATAGTCACAGATAAATTAATTCCGTGCGGGTATCACGACCCTCAGCAATGAGGAGTGCGACGTGAGGAGGAGGAACTATAAAGTACTTCCTTGCTATTACATAGGTAAAGTGCTAGAGCAAATGATTGATTAATTGATTGACAATTTGGTGATTTAAGCCTGCATTATCCTGATTCAAGATGCCAACGCTATTTATCGCTTACGAAGTTCGAAAATGAAATGTTCGGGATTTGACATAAGCTTCGCTATATGAAGAGCGAATTCGTATGTCATTTAGCGAGCGAGCTAATGTCAAATTTCATACATTTTGTCTTCGAACTTCGTTTGCGATAAATAGCTACGGCATCTTGAATCAGGGTCCAGAGTTGAAAATAACATTTTTGTTCCAAAGCGGGGATCGCACCCACGACCTCTGGAGTTGAGAACCAAGCTCCAAGCCGGACCATGGGGGTGTCTGGTGTTTTTTTTTAATGGACCCATGTAAAGTGTGGGTCCGACTTGTTCCCCTTATTATTCTACAAGGACAATTCTTTTCATTTATTTAATTATGACAATTTCCAGTTTTTCATTTTACACTATTTTCCTTATTACAATTTGTTCTATAAACTGACATATTTTACAATTTCACTTTTAATACTTTCGCTATTGGTGTCTAGTGGTAGGGGTAGTTTGGTAGGTAATAAAAGTTTGATTACCCCCTGAAATTTTATGTCAGACATCAAATTACAACCATCTTCAGGAGACTATTGACAATAAAAGAAAGAAGATGGAATGAAATCTAGATGGCTACACATAAAAGTCAATTGTTCAGTGCACTTGTAATAACTGTTACGGTTTTAAACTCTCGTTCGTTTAACTTCGTCGTAAACCGGTTTACAGCGCCGTAAACGTGAGATCAGATCGCGGATGCTGGATCGGAACGACATTTTTCATGTTTCGTATTTATCATTAAGTATAAGTTTATGTTTTGTACGTTTTCGTAATTCAGTGGATTAGAGCATTACTCTCGACTTTGAAAGTTGTGGGTTAGATTTTATCGGTCCCCAAAGCAACCAAAAAGGGTGTTTTCAAGTTTGGATAGTACAAAGCATTCTGATCACCAGATTGTCTAACAAGAAACATGATCCGTAAGTCGGATGGGCATGAAAAGAATCGGTTCTTCGCCAGATATCTCGCCAGTCTCATCGATCATCCATACCATTGGGTTACGACGGTAAAAGAAGAGAGAGTTATTTGTATTGTGCATACATCATCAGGAAAACGGTCAAACTCTAGAACGCTTATTTTCACCCGAAGTAATGATAATAATGCCTCCCACGCCGATTTAGGTGACGGTGGCTGGTATCATTGAAACCAGGACAGCTTATTTTACAGTGCCTAAGTGTGTGCACAATACACAGAAGCACTCTGTCTTCCTTCACTCTCGTAGCCAAGTAGGACGGATATCAGACACGACTGGCGGGAGATCAGGCGCAGGAATTACTTTTTACATGCCCATCCCAACACATGGATCATCTTTCTCTCAAACAATCAGGTGATCAGCCTGCATTGTCCTAACCAAATGTGAAAACAACATTTTTTGTTGTTCCAACGCGGGAATCAACCCACGACCTCTGGGTCGAGAGCTCTGAACCACTAGACCACGGAGGCGATTCGCCCAAAGTTCATAAAGTACCAAGCCGTTTTAAGGTAGTTTCTCATCTTAAGCAACAGCTATCCTGTAACGAGAATTCGGAGGTATCCCACTTTGTGGCTCTTCACTTTGGGCTTATATATCTCAAAGTTAAGGCTAAATAATATTTGAAGGGCGAGAGAGCGGAGGTAATCTACGATGGATTACCCTCTATCCCTCTTAAATTAAAATATAATTCGGCAATACGCCCCCGAGCAAGACTAATGCGAAGCGTTTAGGGAAATTATTAAATAAATATTCACCATAGTAGGTACATAGTATAGTTGAATTCTGAATGTTACTTTAGTAGTCAAAGTCAAATATTTTTATTCAGAATAAATTTTACGAAGAATGTTTTCTGAACGTCGTTTCTATATGATGCCTACTACCGGTTCCGGAACTAGCCCAGCAAGAAGAACCAGGGAAATAGGCTACGGCAGACTTCAGAAGAAGAAGGAAAATGTGTAATCATTTTAATGTTATATCAAGAAATATTATGGAAGCTATCCCGGACCCCAGAACTAGGAACTACCTAGCAAAACGGATAACCATAGCTATCCAACGCGCAATGCTGTCAGTTCTAGGTACCAGAATGGGGCGACCTGGGAACCTTTTTCTATTTAGGTCTAGTGGTTGGTTGTATTGATACTTATTTTTATTTAAGTGTTTTTAATTTATGTAGATAAGCCCTTCGTTTTTTATTTTACTATTAATCCATAATCCATATGCATTATGTTTATATTAATTAATTATTGAATAAATGACTGGATAAAGGTGATATGTAGCAAAATTATGATTTTGATCAAAATTGAGATCAAACTGCCGCTTAAACATTTTAGAGTACGTCGTAACATATTAAGTACATTAATCTTAAGATCCGTCTGTAGATACTTAATACTACATATCATAAAATGTTTAAGTGAAGTTGAAACTCAATATTCTGGGTGAAATTTTTTGCGACATAATATCACCTTCATCGATTTATGCCTTCAAGTGTATTTGAAAAATATGTTTACATACAAACTGACGTTTCACCGCTATACTGTGGCTGCAATACGACAGCGCCTTCCAATAACAACAGCTTAAGGCGAGGAATAACCGCTACTAGCGCCACTCTTTTTAAAATAAATTTTACAACGACACAAAGATCTTATTAAAAAAAGTTATCGGTACAAACTTTAAGTAAATAGTTAAACTAATTTATTGGCATTTAATTACAGCTCTAAATCCTGTCATCTATAAGTAATAACTAAATCGGCCACTTTTGGCGGTTTTATGAGAGTAAATACACTATAGGATTTAGAGCTGTAATTAAATGCCAATAAATTAGTTTAACTGTTTACTTAAAATTAAAAAAAATAATTATATCTAGCAATATCCCGCGAAACAATTATAACCACAACCTGCAAGCAGATGAGTGAGTGTACGCATAAGCATGCGTTTAATGCACCTCCCTCCTCCCACACTGCCTATGCGTACACTCGCAAGCAAAAAACGTGAAAACACCACCACCACACAAGCAATAATGTTAACACGATCGTGCAAAGTCCCACCACCATGCAGGTTGCAAAACTCGACGCGCGTTTCGCTCCGACCCCGGAGCATCCTCAGGATGTTGACTCTGCGAACAATGTTCGTTAAGTAATTATATAATTTTTTTTTTTAATTTTATGCTATGGATTTCCGCAAAGTAACGCCTGATTCCATTAACTGTTTACTTAAAGTTTTAACCAATTACTATTTTTAATAAGATCTTTGTGTCGATGTAAAATTTATTTTAAAAAAAGTGGCGCTAGTTGCGGTTATTCCTTGCCTGGACACCTATTCACTATTCAGTAACATTTTTAATACACTAAAAATTAAGATTGTAATCCCTCCAGCCAATCTGAAAACACAAATAAAAGACAACAGCCAACAATTGGACGAGCCATTAAAGTATTTGCAAACTTTAAAATTTCGATAGCTCGGGCAGGATTTGACGAAACTTCGAGAATCGCCGGGGGCTTGAGTCAACAAACTCGTTTACTTTGTTTTCAATACAACCATAATCCGGATATCCGACCATACGAAATCTTCTTTTACAAAACAAATATCGGATAAATTGGATGTTTGGTATACGTTTGTAGTGTTGTACCAAACGGTTAAGTATCTTAAACTAACGAAGGGAAGGGAAGGGTCTTTCGAACAATTTTACATCATATTCTATAGGACAGGTACTTCTGACTCAAAATAATTGGTTGCTTCATTTCAGGTTTGTACTTTAAGCACGCTTATACATGCTGTAATATTTAGGGTGTGTTTGGAGTTTATTGTGAAAGTACCAGCGCTAAAACAGTTACTTTTTTTAAATTATTGTATGTGTTGCGATGTTGGGGCATTTCTCATAGAAACATGAAAGTCAAAAGTAAGACTTTCAGCGTTGTTTTTTCACAGTATACTCTACATAGGAGGCACATACACACCCCAAAGTATTATCACTGGATTATTTTACACCTTATAGGTATGGCAACTATTGAACAAGGCATATTTGTCTATTGAACAATAATTTTATATAATTTTCTTTAGGATTGATACTTTTGACTGGAAGTATTGTTTAAATATGATGTATTCATAGGATACTAGGAACGTAATACTTTTAAAACATATCAGGGGGGTAGGGGCTAAATTAAAAAAAATCGTTTATTAACGTTCGTTTATTACGGAACAGACGACACGGGAGGTGCTAAAGAATAGCACCTCCCGCCATCTTTTCCGTGGGTTTAGTAAAAGGCTTCGAAAGAGACGCGGATTTTTTTTAGTCTCTGGTACTCCGTCCACGGCAGTGGAGTTGGAGTACCGCCGAGTTGTAGTGGGTAGGGCTGCGTCCATCTACCATCTTCCGTCGCAGCGAGTCCTATATATCCGTGGAGGGATCCCCGACCACACGAAATGCTTAAAAGCATTTCTCATGGTTAAAAAAAGGGTGTATGTATAAGGTTGTGGTGTAAAAAGAATGCCCAGCGTGGCCCTCGTGAAACACTTTGGGGAGGCCTATGTCCAATAGTGGAGGTCGTAGCTGAAACGATAACCATCTTATATATAAAAATGAATTGCTGTTCGTTACTCTCGCTAAAACTCGAGAACGGCTGAACCGATTTGGCTATTTTTGGTCTTGAACATTCGTGGAAGTCCAGGAAATGTTTAAACGGTTTTTAAAATTTTTTTATGCTCAACGAAGTGAGCACGGTTCAACTAGTCTTATATATAAAAATCGATTGCTGTTCGTTAGTCTCGCTGAAACTCGAGAACGGCTGAACCGATTTGGCTATTTTTGGTCATGAAATATTCGTGGAAGTCCAGGGAATGTTTAAACGGTTTTTTTATGCTCAACGAAGTGGGCACTGGTCAGCTAGTATTTAAATATAATTAAATAGGAACAAGGACGATGTAAATGTTCCTGTTGCTAATCCGGTGTAAAAGTAATTGTCCGTGGCTCGCCCAGAAATGGAAGAATTAACCCCAAAAAGAGGTCATAAACAAATCTTTACTCAAGGGCAATTTAGTTTCGCTGTAATTGGTCCCTCGGCCTGCCCTTACGGCCATTGAACTCTTATAGGACCCGAAACGCGATTTGGCTTAGTATATAATCGGGATTAGAAAAAAAATCTCAATATATTCTTGTAAAATGCTGCCAATTCGATTTAAAGATTGCACACTGAGAAATTCTCTTATATTAGCTATCTTGGCTTCATGCCGTTAACAAAAACTTTGTCAAAATGTATAAAAGTGTTGTGTATGTCACACTATTTTTAAAACACTTAGGCATTGTGCAAATATCTTGTACAACACCTCACATTTTAAAACAATAGGTAAATAGAGCTCACTAACATCTCAGTGAAACATGAGTAAAACTGAAAACTGTAAAAACGACGATTGCCAAAAGTCACTGGTCCGTATTAATAAACAAGTCTCTAACTCGGTCTCAAGACTTGCAATCCAAACCTCTACTTGAGAACCTATTTGACAGATAAAACAACCTCATTTCACTTTCAAAAATGAACAACTTTACATATGATACATACCTTTATATATTTATTATACTTATATTTTTCATATTTTCCTATAATGTACTTATATATTATGAAAATTACGTTTCAAAAAAAAATAAATCAAGTAAGTATGTAAAGTAAGTAAAGCTGTTCATTTATAAACGTATCTGTCAAATAGGTTCTCAAAAGGCTGTGATCACAATTCTTGTGACCGAGTTTTGAAATATTTTATTGATAAGGGCCTCATAACATTTAAAACAGAGATATAATACAGTTACTTCTTAATGTATTTCGGGAATAGTTTTTAATTGTGAGATCGTATTCGTTTTTGATTTTATATTTGCTTTAGCAGTTTCACTCAGTTCACACCGAACTATCTGGCTACGTGTAATCTGATCATTCAATCTTTTATTTTCGCCAAGCCACGTACGAAACTGAAATGAATAAACCGCAGTTAAACTGCAGCTTACAAAAATGCGGCAGTAAATACCGAAAGTTTAATAATAACATTACCCCAACTCCCAACGTATTTAAAGTAAAATGCGGATTGAAATAAAGCATCGCTACATTTTAATTTATGGCTGAATTGTTGAAAGTTTCGCAATTCGGGTGCACTCGAGGTATAGGTGCACTATTGTAAAAGTTTCCGAAGCTTTTCACGTAAATTCGGCGAAGTTGTTGTTATCTAACTTGTGATATACAAGCTTAAAGTTCACAATCATGATACATGAGGCTTTTAAGTTTAAAAAGTTTTGTAAAGGCTACGCACTCGTTGTCGCAACCTTTCTGTTACGAGTTACAGTAAACGTCCAAAATTAATGATGCTTTTGCCCCTTTCATAAAAAAACACGGCTGAACTCTAAAACCCTAGATAAATTAAGTAACTCTCAAGACTAATGCTGTCTATGTCATTGTGATTGTGATTTGTGATTCACAGCTCTTACCAAATGGGATGAGCTTTGCTACAGGTGTGTACAGTAAAGAACTAAACACAATGATAGAGAAGCTCGCACATCTCCAACCAGCATTAGTCAATCGCTGGTCTCCGCTGCTCCTGCACGACAACGCGCGACCTCATACTGCACAGCAGACGGCCTCCGAGCTGCAAGAACTGGGGCTGGAAGCTCTCCGTTATCCGCCCGACTTACCAGACCTTGCGCCTACACTACTACTTTTTCTAGAATTTGGATAACTTTTGGCGGGAAAAAAATTCAATACCCGTACAAAATGCCTTTAAAGAATTTGTTGCCTCCCGTCCAGCTGTTTTCTTTAAGAATCAAAAAATAAAATAAATAAACTGCCACTGCGTTGGCAAAGATGCATTGATTGCATGATGATTACTTCGATTAATACAAATTTCAATTTCAATTTTTTTGTACACAACGGCAATTTCATAGGTAAAGACAAACTCTTCCGCTTTATAATATTAGTATAGATTTAATCTTTAGTAGTTCATTTATAGAGAAAGGCTTTAGGCTATATATCATTACGCTGCGACCAATAGGAGCGAAGCGTCAGTGAGAAATGTGGCAAAAACGGGGAAAATTATTGGGGACTTTCGTTGCGTGCGCTGCATAAACGGTTTAAGTCACCCAAAAACCACGCGAACGAAGTCGCGGGCACAGCTAGTACCTAATAACAAGAGACTTATAAGAGAGGAACAATCTGTTGCCACAGGCGGTTAATACCGTGGCCCGTGGCCTGTGGGCGATCTCGCGTTATTGTTAAACTCTACAATACAGACTATAGAGCGGGGATTCTTCAAAAGCAATTTGCGGTACGTCTGCCATAAGCGATGGAAGTTTGAAGCTCAGGCTATTATCATTATTCGACGACCTCCGTAGCGCAGTAGTTGAGCGTTTTGGCGCTGGTGATGATGTTGGTCGTGGATTCGAATCCGGATTGGATCAAAAAAAAATCTGTGCTCCTGTGTCATAGATGTGTAATAAAATAATAAAGATATTTCCGTTGTCTGGTGCCTGTAACTCAAGACCTTCTGATACTTAGCACGGGGCCAGATTAACGGGGTGTAAAGCGTCCATAATAATAATTATTATTATTATTTTAGCTATGATGTCCACTCATAAGCCTTCGCCAATATTTCATGGTCATAGCTCATAGCTTCCAAACATCAGATCAGCACCATGTCATCTAAATATTGTATTGTTATGCAACGCACAAATGCATGATATTAGACGATTTTTTTTAATTCTCTAATTAAGTTAAATAAGTGATATATAAATTGTTCACAATAATAACACACAACTCTCATTTACACTTTTCCACTCGTTATTACGTTTTAATAAGGTTTTACAAAAACACGACCGATTTCGATTAAATCATCATCGGGTGTGAACATGAATTTCCATCAAGAACCAACAGTACATTCAATCAGTTATATATTGTTATCATTATAGCTCGTTATTGAACCTTCGTTTCATTTTAATTGAAATTGGACCTGAAAAAACAGTTTGTATATTACTAAGAAATTTGATAAACATGACGAGAAATTCGTTTTCGAAGTTCCAAAGAAATAGGCAAAAGAGTATACTAAAAATCTTAACGGACTTAGATATAATGATATGGAGGAAATGCCTGGTAAAGTCCGAAAATCGCCAAATCTTGTGCCTTGTACCCTTTTCCTTTGCGCTTGAACTGAGTAGAAATTTTCAATCGGTATCAAAATTCACCGTCTAGCCGTTCAATTTTGATGGTGCCAGAAAATATGCTCGTCTGAAGACTTCTTTCTAGGCTATTGAGTATGGCCATGGCATGGATGTACATCTATATCTATACTCATCTATACTAATATTATAAAGAGAAAAGATTTGTATTTTGTATGTAACGACTTAACTCAAAAAGTACTGGACCGATTATCATTAGAAAGCTACATTATCACTGAGTAACTAAAAATCAATTGCTGATCGTAAGTCTCGCTAAAACTCGAAATCAGCTGAACTGATTCGGCTATTTTTGGTCTTGAAATATTCGTGGAAGTCCCGGGAAGGTTTACACGGTTTCCATGCTCAACGAAGTGGGCACGGATCAGCTAGTATTTTATATAACTTATAGAAGAGTTAGGTTTTAACACAGATACTGTAGGGGCAACCCTTATTAGCACAGATTGGAAGCGTCATATTTTTTACCTATATCTTTTTTTTTTTATCGGGCATTGGCCCACCTCACATTCCCACCACTGCAACTCCTGTGAGCCAGGATCGACAGCGGTAACCAACCACGACAAACCCTCAAACATATGATCTCAGGGAGCCCGAGGGACAAGCTAAATCTGTCTTGGGACCCACAACGAAATTAATCAGAAGAAAAAAAGGAGTAGGAAGTATTCCAGTTTCCCTCCCCAAGAAAAGTGGGAGACAGTACAAAATTGTAATGACACAAAAGGCCAAAAATTAAGGGAAAGCACCACGGGAATATATATTATATTATTATGTCATTGTAATCTATATATGAGTTTATGCCATTATTGGGGATTTATTATGATGTTGATAAATGTTTCCAATAATAATTATGGCAGAAACGCTTGAAAGCACGCTTGAAATTCCTAGCGCTGTCCACGAGGTCACCGTAATATACGACTCCAGATTTACAAATTAGGCTGTTTTTACCTATATCATTATATTTTTTACCTATATCTCTTGTTTTAACCACCGACAAGAAAAATTTGAACTGGCTATGTGTGCTCGTGGCATCGTAGATCCCAAAAAACAGATTTTGGTGTAGTTTTTTTTGTTCGAAAACCGACGTTTACAGACCGTTCTTAACCTAATAATTCGTCATCAAAAGATTGCTGACTGCTTGATAATTATTGGTACTGGTTGCTTATTTTTTTTAATGATGTTTATAGTTATTAAATTTTAAGATTGTATTATGTTTAAATAAACGAAATAAACAATACTTCTACATATATAGCAGCCACAGCTAAGTTCCAGATTTATATCAATTATGGAAATAATTAAAATGCAAAAAGGTTTATTAAAATTAGCTCGTTGTCGTTTAAGAGTTCGAAGTTTATAAATTAGAATAAGTTTTTTAATAAGAGCATGTTGATAAAAACCAAGTTTATTGTTGGCAAAATGTTTATATTCAATAATAATAATATACAGGCAAATAAAATATATTAGGCTATATTCTTGAATGTTACTTAATGTCAGAAGCGTCCTTAATCACAGGTTGTCACTGTCTCTGCTTGGCAGAATGACAACAGCATGTCCTACGGTCGGTGTCGAATACTGAAACGATAATTAAAGTTAAGAGCTTTCCAGTTCTCAGGCTGTCAATGTCACTTTTTGGCGAAATGATAAGAACAGCAGGTATGCTTGTAATTTTATTGATCCTGAGCGCGAGTCGCGACACTGATAGAGTCTTAATTTAAGTAGGGTTTGAGTTGGTATACCTATAGCTGATAAAATAAAACTATTAATAATAGCTACCATCTTATTTACAGGCAATTCATTTATTTTCACTGACAAACATAAATTAAAATGTATAAATCGATACGAAAATGGAGAAAAAATTCAAGTCCCGTGAGAATAAACATCAATATCTTGTCCAAAGGTGTTAGGCTGATTTATTATATTGCCCAGAATCTCTTTGTCCAGAAAAAAATCCAGAGTGCCGAAAATATAATTCAAATTTGGCATTTACAGTTGTCGTAAGTCACAAAACATATGAGTTTCAATCCTAATCAGGACAACGACCAGTGCGTTCGTGTGTATAGTCTAGGAACCAGTGAGCCCCACCATAGTAAGATTCACTCCTTGTGGCCAATATAATATACCTGTGAATTTTTTTTTGAGTTATGTTATATGAGGTACGAAAACAAAAAATGCTGCACGCGTCTTTCTCTTCACATTATATTCGTCTTGGTATATGGACAGTGAATCAGCTTGGGGCCTTACTCTCCAAACAGATTTGATTTTGATTCAGATACGATCATGCCGCGTACTTCTATTCCTAATAAAATGAAATTTGTTTATTTTGATTCTCAGTCGATTGATATGGTCGGGAGTATAAAAAGTTACGATCCAACAATTTTCTTTATCCTGATTAGTTTCAAAGTAATTCACCAAATAAAATACGAAAAACCACTGATATCGAACGGATTCGGTTCTCGATTGTGTCGGGAGTAGGACCGCTGTATAATATCTGTCCCTCTCCGTAGCGTCCATTATGGGTTGAATGCAATGTAACTTGATCACACAGCGTCTTTCAGAAACCGGCGCATAGACTCCCCAGATCCTTTCAACTTTGTCGTAGTCGTAATCCATAGCATTAAATTTAAATGTATTATATCTAGCAATATCCCGCGAAAAATCATAACAACCTGCAAGCGATTAATGAGTGAGTGTACGCATAGGCATGCGTTTGATGCACCTCCCTCCTTCCCACACTGCTTATGCGTACACTCGCAAGCAAAAACGTGAAAACATCACCACCACACAAGCACTAATGTTAACACAATCGTGCAAAGCCCCACACACCCATGCAGGTTGCAAAACTCGACGCGCGTTTCGCTCCGAACTTGAACTATAAGTTAACGATATATAACATTTAAATTTTATGTACCTAGTAGTACTAAATAATTGTGCCATGTAGGTACCCATTTTCCTTAAACGTGTATGACTTTTGTCCCGTATATGTGGACGTGGAGTGATTTACTGCGGAATCGAACCCTCTACCCTCGTGTTATGTAAATTGGAACACGACTTCATCGAGAGCTCCCGAATTGAGCTCGCTCTTCGAGCGGGGGCTTTATCGCGGGAAATTAAAACATGATGATAGACTTCGTTTAAAGATAGATAAAGCTGTGTTGAATTTTTATGTATATCTTTAATTCATTTTCATTGTCTCCGCAATAAAACAAAATATGTACATTGGCACATTGGCCCTGGCAGAATATCAGTGCAGTGGGCTTGCTCGCTGTTGTTATAATTAATATTGATATTTAGATATATAGATAATTAATAATAATTCTGAGCTGGCGTAAATTTTTGACATCATACAACATAATAATATTATTATAGACATCTTTTTTAACTATTTTAAGTTTTATTGAAGTATTTTATTTATTTTACAAACTTGAATTATTTTACAAATTAAAAATAATAACATTAACATAATTCTTTTTATGCTCATTAGTTTTGATATATTCTATTGTTCTCTATAATGTTACATTGTATGATGATCAGAATATATTTTTTTCTTTCTTTCTATATTTACAATTTAAGCAAAATTGAAAAAATCTATAGTAACTATATACTTATATACACCGTACAGTCGCCGACAGATTTACTACATTTAAACCTTATTTCTTTTTTAAGGTTGACTTGAAACATGAATTCTATTTTGTCATATTAGCATGATTTGTCGAGTTATGGTAATATAATATTATATAAGTAATGTATATGAGGTGCCAAAACAAAAAATGCTCTACGTGTCATTCTCTTCACACTATATTCGGCTTAATATATAAACCATGAATCATCTGTATTATAGTTTTGTACAAACCTCGCGCGTGAATCGAACTCGTAATAGGCCGGTGCACGACGCCACGTTTGATTAAATCTTATCTTATTTGATATTTGATTAAATCTTATATATAAAAATTAATTGCTGTTCGTTAGTCTCGCTAAAACTCGAGAACGGCTGAACTGTTTCGGCTATTTTTAGTCTTGAAATATTCGTGGAAGTCCAGGGAAGGTTTAAACGTTTTGTATGCTCAACGAAGTGGGCACGGGTAAGCTAGTAATTTTCTAAAAATCGCTTTATTCTAACTTATCTTTTACAAGAAAATAGGAGTGCTCCTTAGATAGCTCGGAAAAGGGTTAAGGATTATGATGTTCAAATAATAAGCGATTTCCCATTATCATAAATCTTCTGTGTTTTGAAGGAACGGCATAATACCGCAGTTAGAAAATACTCTTTATGCATTGCCACAATAGTAGACAAACTGATTTTTGTGGCCAGGATGAGATAAGAAACACTGAAGGCGTGTTTCACCAAGCAATGTTAAAGTTAACGCCATGTTTGATGTCAAATATTATGTTATCCCTCTCTTAATTACTGTCAATGAATGAGATGGCATGGAATTTTAACATGGCGTTAACTTTAACATTGCTTGGTGAAACACGGCTGAGTCTGTCGTACGTCCTACGCTTTGGGGCCACGGTAGACCAGGTACCGCGGCGCTGAGCTGTGATACATACCTGAGTGGTTGCCATTTCGGTTTCGAGATTTTAGTCATTACACGATCAACTTGCAAAATATGTGTTTTTTAACTTTGTTTTTTTTCCGTTTTTTCTTGTTATTTTAGTGACAAATAATCTTGCTATCAGGTGCTCCAGCTCGTTTGCACCATACAAGGTGGCAAGTGTAATTACAAGTGCTCACACAGTGCTCACTGTAAGTGCGGCGTTCATTACGCGCAGGTTTTTGCCGACTACCCGCCGCACCGCGTCGCGCCAGACAAAAACAAAACCTCACACTTCGACGGGCACTTTGTTTGAGCAGACGTCAGTAGGGCGTTCTGTCTGCGAGGGTTCTGTGTTTAACCCCGAGGTTTTCGACCCTCGTCCTTATTATACCTATAGGGGTTGAACACAAAACGTTGGCAGGTAGCATTTTTAAAAATTTTTTTAGATGCGTGACTGTGCGTCGTCGGATCAAACCTGATGGGGCTTTGAAGCCTTTGAGCAGGCTTTAAATCGATATCGTCGTGAGTTCGGCGAAGCATCACCACAGCGTTTTTACGTTATTTTAGAAAGAAAACCGATGATATGTGGTGATAAATCACGGTATTTGATGAATATGTAGCGGTATCTAAGGATATTTTTAATAAAACCTTTCTAAATGACAAGTCACTTATAGAAGTATTCAAAGACCTTTGTGGCTAAGCCGTTAATGAATCGTCGCGTCTGGAGCTCGCGGGTTCGAATCACGCCACAGCTGGGACAAAAAGTTTTTCTGTGTTCCTGGGATGTATACCTATGTAAGGTATAATATACTTTAAACTAAGTTTGAGAATGGCTGAAATCTCAAATATAATATGTAATTGTGTAGAATCAAAAATATATTTCTGCTGTCCTGGTACCAGTGATACAAGTTCTACGGATACTTTTCAGATAATTTACTTTCAATTAGTGCACGATCAGATTGACGTCGTGTGGAAGCGTCAATAGATATTATTGATACTCCATAAAGCGCCGTACAATTTATTATTTTCCAACAGAAATACGGATTAAAGGTTTTGATACAAGGATTTATTAAAAATGAAACATATTTCTCTCACGTTTTCAACTAAGCCCTTTGGACCTAGGTCGACCTATATCAGTGTTCACACTGATGTAGGTCGACCTAGGTCCGAATCGTTGTATCAAAACCAGTAGCTTTAACCCATATTTCTGTTGGAAAATAATAAGTTGTACGGCGTATTGTGGAGTATTATAATAATATCTATAGACGCTTCTACACCACGTAAATCTGGTCCTGCACTAATTGAAAGCAAATTATCTGAAAAGTATCCGCAGAACTTGTATCACACAGTGCCGGATTAACCAAGCGCGGGGCCCGTAGCAAATTCTCTGACCTGCAATATACGGCAGACATTTTGTAGAGCTGATTATCAGCCCGACTGAAATTCTACGCGTTTATATATTGTTAAACCTTACTTGAGTAACTGTACCTTTTTATTATTCTGTGTGAAACAATTAGGTAACAAATTTTTATTTTATTTACACAAGCAACTTTTTGTAGAACTTATGTGTTTACGGTATAAAATTATTTACGCCAAGGAACCGAGTGTCTAACGTGGATTGTCTTAAAATGTAAAGTAGCAACGTTTCACGTTTTTGTGACATAATATATTAATAAGATTCACGTAAAAAAATACGCTCAGGCAAAGATAATAGGTTTAAAAAAGAATAGGTTTAAATATGCGGGGCCCCTTTCGCGCGGGGCCCGTAGCAATTGCTACTCTTGCTACGTGGTTAATCCGGCACTGGTACCAGGACAGCAGAAATATATTTTGACTCTACACAATTATATATTATATTTAAGATTGTAGATATTCTTAAACTTAGTTTAAAGTATATTATTCCTTACAAGCCTGTCCTAGTCCTAGTCCTAGGATGTGTTTTAGCCTATGGCTTATATATGAAGAAAAACTTAAATCAGAACAGTTGAAACTGTAACCTAGATTGCTTGTGATATAAATCATAGACCACAATACAATTTATTCTGTCGCAATTGACAAAGTTATTTGCTGGAACGACCTACCGATTAATAACAGCGGGGGTCTTAAAATGAAATGTCTTGTAGGGCTGCCTACCTTATGACTTGTATATTTTCAGATGGTAAGATTGATTATGTGTTTATATGGCCACAACTAGTTTTTCTCTTGAACAAGATAAAAACAATAATTCCGTTTTCCACAAAAAACCTTTCTCTACCTTTTAACTTTTTTGAAATAAAATAGTATGATAAAATTATGTAAAAAATTTTGGTTATTTCAACGAGCGATATTTTTGATTTACTCGCTGGCGGGGACATCAAGTGACTATTTATGTTCTCTATTGATTATTTGTTGTTTTGGAAAAAATATAACACTCAGGTTAAGATGCAAATACTTAGATGAAAACGAGACGAGGAAATAGTATAGAGTATATTGTATTGAGCTCGCACTTATTAAGACCGTTTTCAGATATTGCGATAATAATATGATATCGCTTTCAAAATCAATACATTTTGTTCAGAATATTTTTTACAAAATGTTTTCTGGACGTCGTGTCTATGTGATGTCACCAGTTCGGGAACTAGCCTTTATCGCTTTAGTCCCACCAACGCATGCTAGTGTTAACGGCTTGTTAAAATACCATGCCTTGTCATTCATTGATAGGAATTACGAGAGGAACAACATGATATTTAACGAAGGATTAACTTTAACATTGCTTGGTGAAACACGCTCTTAATGCGAGAGATAGTTATGACATGTTGTTAACCCTCGACAAGCTAAAGGGTTCACACACCTCGACAAAACAAAAAAAAAAAGTTTGACGTGTCTGTGTGTGTGTGTGTGTGTGTGTGTGTGTGTGTGTGTGTGTGTGGTGTGTGTGGCATCGTACTCCCACAGGGATGAACTGATTAATATATTATATACAGTGAGATTTTAAGTAACATGTATTAGCATTCTGTACTCTTTTTCTGTATTATAAGTTTTTGCGGAAGTTCTTAGCTATAATTCATTACCATCGTTCACTCACTGCTAATATTTCATGGGTAATATTAATCCCATCAAAAACATAACTTGTAAAAAGTGCCTCGCAACTAAGATCTTTTGTCGTAAAAAGTTGCGAGATGATACATATTAAATCAATCTGATTGCTTAGTGCGATTGCCAAGTCTTTCTACTATATATTTAAAACATATAAGATTTTCAATATTATTGATATGATCACTATAAGATGTTGTTAGACCAACCGACTTACCCTAGCTTGGCATCACATGGATCTCATAACTTTTTACGGCAAAAGATCTTAGTTGCGAGACTTGGCACTTTTTACAAGTTTTGTTTTTGATGGCATCTCAGTGCTTTTTGTAGAAGATTAATGTAAACTAGTGTTTATGTCGAAAAGTGCAAAATTAACTTTGTAATCATAGGCTTAGTTTTGTCTCCGCCATTACATGACATATATAGGCGCGTTATCGGGATAAATCAACGTGAAATGGAAAATAACGCCTCTCATGTCGACGTCAAAAGCTTGCACATTCACCCGATAAGCGATATCGTATCGGGTCGTGTTACATGTGAAAAAGCTGTTGTTAGGGCTCCGTACTCAAATGGTAAAACCGGGACCCTCTTACTAAGACCTCGCTGTCAGTCTGTAATTAGGCTGTATCTGAAAAATGTCGATAGCGAGACTGTTGAGATTTTCGCAGAATTCTATTGCGACTATAACAACGAATACTAAAAATAAAATAAATATTTAAGGCGGGCTACCATACAGTAAAATGTTTTTTTGTATTTTGTAAGGAACTCTTAATGGCGAGTCCACCTTTTACCACCACTTTTTATCTATAGGACCTACCTAGTAGTAACTTTTTTAGATTTTAACAGCTAGTTTACTAGCATAGGGGTCATAGTATTTTGTATATCTGCAATAGTAATTAATGTCTAATATTAAGAGGAAACACAACGACTGTTTTTCCATGCAAAAATAGTGATTTGTGTGACTCCTGTTTCCTCCCTGGATAATGAATAACATTTTTTTATCTTAATATATATGTATATTATTTATGCGTTCCTTTTTTTTTCCTTTTTTTTTTAATAAATTTATTATTTAAAAATCTTAAAAATAATACCAGATTTTTCCCTAACATCCAGGAAACAAATTTGGCGTTATACAATAAAATTTAAACATAGGAATGTAGCTCAGGCCTTTTTTTTAGTTTGTAATGAAAATATCTAAATCGGTAAAGTTTTGGAGGAGAATACACGGGGTCCCCCAAACGCCGATTTCTTGTGCTTTTAACAGGTAATTTCAGATCGTGCTGCAGTTGTCTCTATCGCGCTAGTGCTGGCTAGATAAGGGACTGCGAGACAGCAATAGATTTTATAAATACCTCTTTTGTATCTCTCTCAACCGTGAGGTTTCCTCTTTATGGGAGTTGACAACCCTCGCGAGCTTACCAAGAGGTCTTGCAGCAGTATTACTTCAACATTACATTTATGTTTATTTTTAAATGGACATTTATGTTTATTTTTAAATGGACCCATATACAGTGACCGACTTGTTCCCCCATCGTAAATAGGGACAATTTTTTGCTTGCTCCATTTTATTTTTTTATTTTATTTTATGATTACAATTCTAAAAGTCTTACTTGTCAATTTTTATTACTATAGCTTATTTTCAACATTAATATTAGGTTAGTTTTTTTTGCCTTTTTGATAATATACAGTGTGTAAAAAGTGCAACTATAACTTGTCTCAAAGTTATAGTTGCACTTTTTACACACTTTTACGATTATACTACCTTTCCTCATTTTGGAAATGTATTTTTTTATATTTTTTTTGTCAAAAACTAAAAATTTTTTTTTAACTTGTCACCATTTCTTATTTTTCGTCGCAAAAATTACAATAAAACAAAAATTTTTTTTTTGAAATTTTTGTAAAAAAAAACATTTCTAGAATGAGAAAAGGTAGTATAATCATATCCCAAAGTTATGGTGACTGCTAAAGAGCAGTTTTTACACCCTTTATAATAATAAGTTTGATTTGAATCTTGGCGCGGTGAACGAGATCGGAAATATTCAGGCGCATTCGGGTCGCACGTAACCGGAGATTTGCCACAGTTTGTTAATAAAACAAACATTTTTGATGTGCGATTATAAAAATAAACGGTGTCCACAACCTATTGGAGTATGATTTGCCTTTATAAAATAATAAGATTTTTTTTAATTTTACTATCCGGTATCCGGCCGGATACTGTATTACTATCCGGTATCCGGCCGGATAGTGAAAAAAAGGCCGGATAGGCCGGATACCGGATAGTTACCGGATATCCGTTACATCTCTAATAAAAATACCTAAATTAATAAAAATTTTTAAAAAAGTAATACTTCGTGGTAAGGCCCCCGGTCAGAAAGAGAGTTATATCGCTCTTATTTAAACAACTTTGTTCTTTCCCACAAATCATATTTTGTTTGCACGTCGTATCAAAATGGCAAACTTACTAAACAGAATTGTATACACAATATGGAAAGTTAGCAAACTTTTTAAATTAACACGAAAATTCACGGAGCTTTTTAGATAACACGAAGTAAATTGTGGGACAAAACGGACCCTGAATTTACAGTGAAACATGTTTTATTGTAAATTATCTACTTTTTAGAACAACAGTTAAGTTGTGTATTTTGCCTGTATGACAGTTATGTTTTTTTTTTTTTTTTTAATCTTTATTTAAAGGCATTACATCTTATAGATTAAGTCTGCCTAACTTTAGAATTATGTACAATTAATTTTCAAAATCTAGTTCCCTTAAGTACAAAGAGTGTATTACATAACTTATAAATATTGGACTAAAATCGGTTTTAAAATTTGAATACAGAATGATTTGAATGATGAATAAAAAAGTACAAATCGGTACACTTAGTAAACTGCACAAATTCACGACGTAAGTGCTCGTTCCTCTCACATTCCATGAGAACGTGGTAAAGGTCTTCGTATCGTCCACAAACGGTGCAATTAGGATTGTCTATTTTACCCATCAAAAACAAAAAATTATTCAATGGAATGTGGTTGGATCGCATACGAAAACAGAGCGTTAGATCTCTCTTACTTAAATTAATATCTGCAAACCAAGGACGTTTTGGTGGTTTATTGACTAATGTTCTGTACCAAATACCCAAAACCATAGATTTCTGTTGGAAATAGTTATCCCACTCAACATAACATTTTTGTTTAATCAAACACAAATAATCAGTATAATGAGATGTTACACTTAGATTTGTACCTACGGAATGTGCTGAGCCTGCCAAAGCATCAACGGTCTCATTGCCGGCAATACCTACGTGAGAAGGCACCCACTGTAGGCGGACGTTTACCCCATTACGTATTAAACTATAAATACATTTAATAACGAGGAAAGCCTCAGCCCTGCCCGTGTTACCTTTACTGCAAGATAACAGATGTAGAAGACCACTTTTAGAGTCTGTTACAATTACAACGTTTTGGTAATCGGAGGTTTCTACATATTTCAGTGCTTGTTGTATACCCACGATCTCTATACTCATTATAGGTATGCGACAGTTAGATATTGAAAATTGAGACTTCATTTTAGATCGGGAATCATAAAATGCGCATCCCCCGTGAGCAGCCGACTTAGACCCGTCTGTGTGAATGTGTACATAGTTCTTATATTTAGTAGACAATAATTCAGTAGCTGCTATTTTAAGTTCTAAGTGTGACAATAATTTTTTGGATTGATGAACTGTTGGAATGCTGGTGTAGCATAAATTTTCAAAGGGTATATCAAAGGAGTCCGCACGAAGCTCATAAGTTGGCCAAATGTCATACTTTGTAATTTCACAATGATTAAGATTGATGTAACTTTTAACCATTAATGGAATGCCGTATTTGTTCCAATAGCGTAATTATGACTTCATTAAATTATCGAAATCGACAATAATTTTCGATAGATAGTCATTACGTCGCGAAAAAGTTTTCATAAAAAATTTGTCTGTTAAATATTGTCTTCTAATTTTTAGGGGGGGTATACAAAGCTCATTTTCTAAAATATGTATCGGGGTGGACTTAATAAAACCGCCACATAGCCTTAAAGACTGGTTTTGAATTAGATCTAAATTTTTAAGAACGTTTTGACTAGCATTACCAAACACAGCACATCCGTATTCCTATCTACTCCTAACCAAACTGATGTATAACTTCCTCAAATGTATAGGATGTACTCCCCACTTATAACTGCTAACACAACTTAAAATATTAATGTACTTTGAACATTTTTGCTGCGTTTCATTGACATGTTTCTTCCAAGTTAACCGATAGTCAAACCATACACCTAAAAATTTAGCAAATTTTACAATCTGTAACTGAATATTATTTAAGCTAATGTCAAAAAAAGGGACACGGTATTTACGAGTAAAAGCACACATTTTTGTTTTATCAAGAGATAGTTGTAAACCGATTTCATTTAAAAGCTTATCAAAATTGTTCAGAGTATCCTGCATAATAAGAGCACATTCACTAATTGTTCGATTGCTACAGTAAAATATAAAATCATCAGCATATTGAATTATTTTTAAATTAGGAGTATATAAACGCTTAATTTTCAGGGTAACAATATTAAATAAAATAGGGGACATAGGGTCCCCTTGAGCCAAGCCATCGCGACATACTCTGCATATTTTTTTTCCATCCATCAATTCGAAAATAATAGATCTATGTTTTAAAAATTCTCTAATATATTCGCATATGTGCATATCTACGCCGTATTCAATGAGGCGCTCAGTAAGCACTTCAATTGATACATTATTATATGCATCCATAATGTCCGTGAAACCACATAAAAGATATTCTTTTTTTGTAAAACTTAATTCCACATCCATACAAAGACGAGAAATACCATCTGCACAGGAACGGCCACGACGAAAACCTATCATATAGTCTGGCAAAAATGAGTTCTTTTCGAAAAAAAATTCTAATCTTTTGGTTATAATTTTATTGAAAACTTTGCAAAAACAGTTAATTAGTGATATTGGGCGATACTTAAGTTCAGAACCGTTACGCTTAGGTATAGCAATAACCTTTATGTGTTTCCATTGATAAGGTATAGTTGCAGTAGTATATATCAAATTATAAATGTACAACAATATTTTTTTAGCACTATCCGATAAATTGTAAATCATCGAATAAACAATACCATCAAGTCCTGCAGATGTATCCTTACACTTCATTACAGAAAGCAACTCAGCCATTGTTAAAGGAGTACTCACACTCTCAGTGTCATTTGAGTATTGTGAAAATGGTGGAAATGCAACACTATCCGGAGTTAAATCAGCAACGAACTTATGGGCTTCGTCATCTGTCAACGTGCATGTTCTACTTGGATATCCTTTTATCCACCGAAGTTTTCGCCACATATCTGCACTAGTAGTTTTGTAGTTAATAGTGTCACAAAATTTTTCCCATGACTGTAATTTAGCCTGACGTATTAATTTACGAGCTGCAATGACCTTCTCTTTAAAAGTTATATAATTTTCGACAGTGCGATTTTTGCGAAGTGTCTTGAGAGCGAGCCTTCGTTCTGCTATGACTCTCGACAATTCTTGATTCCACCAGGGCTTTGCTTTGAATCTTGACAAAGGATTTTTATTAACTTTAGTAAGTGGAATAAAATTGTCTGCTGAAGTATTAATAATATTTAAAAATGTATCATAATTCTCCTGCACATTGTAATTCGTCATTAAAAATGTGTTACATTTATGTTAAATTTCTAAATGATATTTGGCCCAATCTGCTTTTTTAACATTTCTTTTTATAATATTTTTGCAAAATGAATTACTTTTAATTTTAATTTGAATAAGTAGATGGTCACTGCCAAAATTTTCATTAGTAACGGACCATGCACATGAAAGGATAAGATCAGGACTAGCAAATGTAATATCAGGAGAAGAACAAATTATCCTATCATGTAATTTTGATATACGGGTTGGGCTACCGTCATTCAAATAAACAAAGCTATAGTCTGAGCAACTCTCTGACAGTTATGTTGAAAGTTTTAAAAAATCGCTGTAAAAGTCGTTTAAATAAAGTTTTTTTTTGTTGTTTTTTCACCAAAAAGATTATTTTTCTTTCAAATAACAATAGCACTTACATATAAAAAAAACAAAACGAACAATAAGATGCAAAAAAACACACTACATTAAATGAAATGCTATTAAAATACAATATATAAGTCTATGCAATATGCATACCTCTTACAAAATTATGCAATGCCCAACATAAAAAGAAAAGGTTAATCCTTAGATTATGACAGCATTCGCCGTTGTCCCTCCCATGAAATTAATGTCCCTGGTCTTTCATAATAACCTATTCCTCATTTTTTTCTCACATTTTCAATTTCCATCGGACTGAAGACGTCGGATATGTGAGACTGGTGCGAGTGTGAGGTAAGGAATGCACTTTACCGCAAACCGAAGGTGCCAACTCCTCTGCTTGACGAAAGACCCGCCTGAGGCGTTTAGGCAGTCCAGTCAGTGGCATCTGCTTCAGATGCACAAACCCATGCCATCTCCTCTGCTTGGTGCTGGGCCGCCGGACCCGCCTCAGGCGTTTAGGTGGTCCAGTGGCATTTGCTTCAGCTGCACGTCTTCTGGGAGAGTCCGAGGCATCGGACGCTCTACTGCCGGGTGGGACTCGTGCAATAGATTTAGCCATACACCTTTTTTTTACATTGGGAAATTTTTCATGGATACCTGGTAGACTGGGGAGGGCTTACACTTGGACTCATCCTGGGTGAGGGATGCACCCGGGATTACCCACCAAAACCCAGTGGTCCCTTCTCCTTGCGCTTGGTGCCCCTGAATAAGGATATCCACACTAAGATTAATGATGGAACTAGCTTCACTAACTAGTCTATGGTTGTGTCATAGACGGGTTTGTTTATGTTTGTGTTAAAATTACTATACAATTACAAAACGTGAAACAGATAATGAAGTGCAAATACTAATGAGTGAAGGGTTCCTACCGAGTTTTAACGAGATATCTCGTTCGGCTGAATTCGAATACCTTCATTTACCGCTGCAGAGGCGATATTAAAATAATTGCCGGATAAAACTGTAGCCTGATGCATTCGCGAGTGGTCGCGTAATTAAAATAAAGCGGGTGTAGTTATTACGCTATTCTAGGGTTATGTAAGAGCTTGAATAGTTTACATGTTCAAGCGCCATTAATAATAGTCAGGTATTTTAGAGGCTTGCCAGGTTGCTATCGCTTGCCTAGCGTACCAAAAATAGGCAAATACCCACCCACACACGCATACGCTCACACACGTACATACATACATACAAATAATATAATACTATGTTCTTCGAATCCGCGGGTGAAATCTGGGCCCATTTGACAGATAAAAAAAAGTTTCGTATTACTTTTAAAAGTGAACAACTTTATAAATTTTACATATTACTCTAATTTCTTTTCTTTTTATACTGTAATATTCATATTATCGATTACACAAAACATTTGTTTTTTAAACGCATTAAAAAAGAAAAAAATTAAAGTATGTAACATAAAATTCTTCATTTTTAAAAGTGAAACGATACGTTGTTTTATCTGTCAAATAGGTTCTCAAGTGAGGTTGGATTTGAGACTTCTTTATTAATGGCCCTGGAAGCCTGAAATACAGGGTACCCTAGCAAATATGTTTATAGTACATAAGTATTAAATAATAAATATATTTCCGTTGTCTGGTACCTGTAACACAAGTTCTTCGGATACTTACCATGAGGCTAGTTTGATATGGTGTGAAGCGTCCAGAGATATTATTATATTATTATTATAGCTGAAATTATGATTATAAATGAACCTGTGGACAAGTTGCTCGGCATCGACGAAGTCCGAAAACAAAAATGTATAGAACTTGACAGTGACATAGGGATGTTAGATATAATAGGTTGGGGAAAAAGTATTTTCGAATGAGGGGTTCTCGAAGTGTCACTTTTAGGTACAGAGACTACCGTAAGATGGCGCTTGCATAATGTAATATGTCAAAAAAATCTCAGCTTTTCTTTTAAGTATTTTTAGGCGATGAGCTGCAAACAAAAGTTTGGTTTTTTAGGTATGAACTCCTAAGGTAGGTTAGGTTAGCCTAACCTACTGTAGTATGTTTCCATTAACTTATGATACCCAAGATAGGTAACAAACATAAAGATATACTTATATTTAGGTTAAGAACTTAAAAAATGTAACTAATTTAAGTCTAATGTCAATAAACTTTATTATTTTTTCTTATTGCACGCTAAGATAAATATTTTAGCTCTTGGGGCTCTTGCCATATGTGATGACGGAGAGATGAAATCTGCTGGCGTAAAGTGAGTTGAACATATGAAGGAATTTTTTCTTATAGTTAATCCTTTTTTTATATGTTTGAAAGCCTCTATCCATCTTGATCTCCGAGTTTCATCTTGGGGAAAGCGGTGGTTACCATTTATTTTTACAAAATTGTACTACGCATGGACTAGCCATTTTTAGTTTAGTTCTCAGGGCACAATTAATAAATAATAAACTATTGCAAGTGAAAGAAAGAAAGTTGAAAGGTAAACAAACAAAAAACAAAGCGGAAATTGACATTTTACACAGGACTTGACATATTACTTAGGTTTAATGCCATCTATCAGCATTTTTCTTAAACTAGTAGAACTGTCAAAATAAAAACCGCTCAATAAAGTAACTATGTATGAACTTGTCATAAAATCTCTTGGGCTATATCAATTATACCTGGCTGGTTTTGCTGCTACTACAAATTAGGTGTTCAAATTTAAAATGTCAGATTTTGGGGATTCGATATTTGGGTGCCTCGTGAGCTTACTGAATGAAACCTAATGAACCGTGTACTCATTTGTGATTCTTTATTACGACGTAATAAAACCGAACCATTTTTGAAGAAGCTGATAACTGGTGATGAAAAGTGGATCACGTACGACAAGAACGTGCAAAAAGATCGTGGTCAAAGGCCGGTCAGGCTTGACAGACTGTGGCGAAACTCGGGTTCACTTGCAACAAGGTGATGCTGTGTGTGTGGAATGATTTCATCCAGGGGATAGATGGTTGATGGGGTGCTATTCTTACACCGGCAACCCCCGAACGGTCATTACTCCATTAGAACTAGCAAGTGCAAAATTACAGCTGTACATTGCTGTAGGCTGTAGCTGAATATTTTGCCAATTTAATGAACTATATCAAAGCGAACTAAAAGTATAACCCTCATCAGCGATAAGCACTCACATTAACATACTTTGATGGCACTAACAGAGTTCGCACGTCCAATATACGAATTAAGTTTACAAAACGATTTTTCCCCAAAGTTCGGGAAAGTCTATTAAAAGTTTTCGGGCTACTTTTTAATTATCTCGTATTCGGAGGGAAATTACCAAACTTATTCTCAGTATTCCGAATTTGTATTTGAAGTTATTTTTAACTATGTTTTTGTCTTCTGTGTGATGTAAAAAAATCAGGAAATATGAACGCCTTGAAGCATAAAGCCATAGTGCTAAATATTGTGTGAAACATACATTGAGTAATAAGAACTATAACTTTGAATTACGATTATACTACCTTTTCTCATTTTGTTTTTTTTTTTATTTTATTTGTTAAAAAAAATATATTTATATATATATTTTTAACTACTTTTTATTTTTCTGTCGCAAGAATAACGAAAAAGGGGAAAAAACCTTTATTTATTCTAGTAAAAATTAGAAAAAAAACACATTTCTAGAATGAGAAAAGGTAGTATAATCCTATCCCACAGTTATTGTTCTTTTTGCACCCGTTATGGTCAATATAAACGAACTTCTTTTGAGAAGGACTCACTCGAAACCTAAGTAAGTTTCTAGTATTATATAGGTATACATTCTTTAGTTAACATCATTGCAAAACTCTCAAACAGTATAATTTGGGCGCACCTTTCAGGTCAATTTCCCCGTCGAGGTAACGACGCCAACAAATCGACCGGCAAACATAACTCGATTAGCAACCGTACCGGCCAATGGGGCGCGCGGGACCCCCAGACTCCACGTCCCCTTGTGTGTAATAAGGCGAAATTGTCGCCGGCCGATATTCTTTCTATGTTAGTGTTAGTATAACAATAATGGCTTCTAAAGGTTTTACACGACGTCTACAGATAGTGACTATATTATAGTCCCGTTTTACGGGTACCGACGATTATATTTATGATACTTAAATATACAGGATGTAAAAGAAGCAGTCACTATAACTTTGAGATATGATTATACAGGGTGTAAAAAGAGCAGTCACTATAACTCTGGGATATGATTAAAGGACCTTTTCTCATTCTAGAAATATTTTTTTTTCATTATTTATTTTTTAGAGAAAAATTTTTTTTTTTACATTTTATTATTTTTAGTCGCAAGGCTGAACTGTTTGGAACAACGTTCTGCATTAGATTCTTAAATTTTATAATTTTTGCCTTAGTACGTAATGAACGTCTTACGCGTGCTATTGACCTCTCAGCGTAATCAGCTGATCGCTGTGTTGTGCACGTTGTACATTGCCTATTGAAAATTTTTAATTTTTTAAAACAGTGGATTAAAAGCAAATGGCTAGTACCAATGGATATAACTCTTGCCTGGTAATTACCCCACGAAGTTATAGTGACTGCTCTTTTTACACCCTGTATATACAATTACCTTTCCTCATTTTGGAAATGTATTTTTTTTGTCAAAAACTAAAAAAAAAAATTTTTACTTTCCACCATTTATTTTTCTGTCGCAAAAATAACAATAAAGCAAAAAAAAAATTTTTTATTAATTAAAATAAATGGAAAAAAAATACATTTCTAGAATGAGAAAAATACATTTCTAGAATGAGAAAAGGTAGTATAATCATATCCCAAATTTATAGTGACTGCTCTTTTTACACCGTTTATATTTTCGAGTTTATTTTTTAATTGAGTAGGATTTGCATTCGTTATTTGATGATTTATACAGTATCCTCCGAGTGAAAAACCCACTTTAAATACTGTAGTGCCTGCGGCACAAGCGGTTTTAAATGTCACATACTCACAATATAGTTGGCCTAATCCAGAGGAATGACTGGTCAAAACATCTGGAGCCAATCATGTGCGGGTTTCCTCACGATGTTTTCCTTAGCTGTTAGAGCGTCGGTACTTGGAATCTGAAAAATCGGACCTGCACCATGACTTATCCATGACATATGAACGTCGAAAACTTTTCGTTTCCTCGGGGCGCGTTAGCGCACTGAGTCCCGACGCACTATCCACTGCGCCACAGCGGCTGTCCAAACACGGTTTTCAATGTTAAAATGCTGTAAGTAATGCAATTTTAACATACAAATAGATCTAAAGAAAATATAGATTTTTATCATTCCTTTGGTTCGTGTAGACCTTAGTGATGATGAACATAATATAGAACATGAAAGATGGCCGATTAATTTCACACTTAAGCGATATACAATAATTGCCCGTAATTGGTAATCACGTACTTATATCTGTAATTAATTCTGAACAGATTAATAAACGATTTCTTATCGATGATGACTAGTTATTTCATTGATTATCCCCTATGCTTACTATTTTTTTATAAATAAAAATGAATTGCTGTTCGTTAGCCTCGCTAAAACTCGAGAACGGCTGAACCGATTCGGCTATTTTTAGTCTTGAAATATTCGTAGAAGTCCAGGGAAGGTTTAAACAGTATGTATGCTCAATGAAGTAGGCACGGGTCAGCTAGTACTATATAAAAATAATAATGCCCTGGCCATATTAGGAGTATTGACAGTTGTAAAACGTAATATTTGGTAGCCATAGGTATACCTATGATACTAGCAAATCACAACCCACATCCTACAATTTACTCTATAGAAGACGACGGAATCAAACTGTATGCTTCTTTTTATTCTGGGAAATGTACGGTTTCCGCGGGATTATATTTTGCGTGGTCGAAGTCACAGGAAACATATACTTGGCGTAAAGTGACAGATCAGCACATCTTTGATATTGACGGCAACAAAAATCATTAACGATTTAAGACATGAATCGATAAAGGTGATATGTCGCAAAAAATACCCAGAAAATTGAGTTTAAACAGTCACTTAAACATTTTAGGATATGTAGGAACGTATCCCTAAAGTGGCTAGACGTCCCGTTTTGAACGGGACTGTCCCTTTTTACAATTACGAGTCCCAGTATCCCCGAAATGAACTGTGGGACGCAAAATGGTCCCGTTTTTAGAAACCGCGAAAAATTAATAGACGGCCGGCCAAATTAATTGTACACTGTAGCCAAAACACTAAGGTGTACATAATTGCTTCACTAATAATTATAGTAAAGATAAAACAAATATTTAGGGGGGGGCTGCCATACAGCAAACGTGATTTTTGTCATTCTCTTCCACCTCCTCCCTCCTACTCTGGAACTCTTTGAGTCCGACTCGCACTTTACCGGTTTTTTCACTGACTTATTATTGAAATAAACCAATGTCCCGTTTTGAGTCCAAAAATAAATGGTCACGTTACGTATAACGTAGTACATTGATTCTACAGACGGATCTTTAGATTAATGTACTTATTACTGTACGACGTATTCTAAAATGTTTAAATGACAGATAGAAAAATTATGATTTTGAGAAAATTGATTTTCTCAAAATCATAATTTTTCTACATATCACCTCCATCCATTCATTTATTCGATTCATCAGCAAAAATGAGTCTCCGCCGTGACAGCTTTCAGGCTGCCGTGACCAGGATTCGAACCTGGGTTACTACGGCCACAACGTAGGGTCCTAACCACTAGACGATCACGGCTGTCGGAGACATGGAAGCTGTGGTCAATATCTGAAACGCAATGCTCTTGTTACTCAAATTACTTTCACTTGTCGCAACCGCTTGCGCAATGATCACAAAAAGTGTAACAATATTCTATGGTCAAGGTATTTGTAACAATCGCCTCCATGGTCCAGTGGCTTAGAGCTTCGCTCGCGACTTGAAGGTCGGTAGTAGATTCTCGCATTGGAACAACTAAAAAGACAGATCGATCACCTGATTGTCTCACAAGAAGGATGATCCATGCGTCGAATAGGTATTTTAAAGTCAGTCCAGCGCATATTCTCTCGCCCGTCGTGTCAGGTAACCGTCCCACCAGGCTATACTAAAAGGAAGAGATATTTTCTTTGTGTATTGCGCACACATTTGGGCACTATAAAACGATCCCTGTGTAGATGATCTGCGTTCAATTTAACTGGCTACCGACACCGAAGTCGGGGTGGGAGTTTATTAGTAACAATGTCAACACTAAAGTAGATACATTATATTACCCTAGGGCCACATTACGTTTTACGTTAGTGTAGCCCACTGCAATAGCCCAAAATATGTCGGTATAAATAGCGATCATGGCGCTAATTTAAAGTTTAGTTTCAGACTGCAAAGTCCCGTAACCTATAATGCCCACTATCTGAGTATATGGAATATATATAACTAACTCTTTCACGCAGAAAAAATATTGGTATGCGAGTAGTTTAGGCTCTACATTATTATGATAGGCAACTCATGTCCCGACACAATAGAGGCCGTGTTCCAGGAGACGCTCTAAACGTTCAGATCATTCATAACGCTGACATTGACAGCTGTCAGTGCCTATGAAAACAGTTCAAAACGACCCTAAACAGTGCTAAAGAAACGCAAAACTGAATGAAAAAAACGTTTTTTTCGTTTACTATCAGGTCCTGGAACACAGGGAGAGATAAAATGTAAAGAAATATATCTAGCAACTAGCTGTTCCCGCGACTTCGTTCGCGTGGTTGTCGGAAACACTATCGCGATTATCTTTTGATTGGTTGGTTTTTTTATTATGATTATTAAAAAGGAATAATTCTTTCATATATATTTTAGGAGTAACATAAGCCGCACACCGCCTTCAGCGCACGCAACGAAAGTCCTCAAATGTGAATAATTTTCCCCGTCTTGAAACATTTCTCAATTCCATACAGTGGTTTCCGCGTGATGCGTTGACAAACATTCCCATACGGATAGACAGACAGATTTTTTTTCAAAAATGTTATTTTTAGGTTCTGTGGCCCTTCAAAATAACATTTTTTTGATTTTCCTTAATGTACAGACATGACCCCTCTACAGATTTATTATATGTATAGATATCCCGCAAAAAATGATAATCACAACCTGCAAGCAAATGAGTGTGGCATGCGTTTGATGCACCTCCCTCCTCCCACACTGCTTATACGTACACTCGCAAGCAAAAACCTGAAAACACGAACACACAAGCAATAATGCTAACACGGTCGTGCAAAGCCCCACACCACCATGCAGGTTTCAACACTAATATAATATTGCTAGATATAATATACTCGTAATTAAATTGTATGCTATGGATTTCCGGAAAGTAACGCCTGATTCCATTAACAATAGAGATATACAGAGAGCAGCCAGTTATACTTATCGCACGGGGTCTCATACAAAAAGAGTTACATGTGGATTCTTACTCTTTTAAACCCTAAACTCGCATCCTGTAAGATTTCACAGCGGTTCTCTTTGAGGCCGCGGTGGTTTATCCTAGCTCTCCTACGTCAAATGGAGTAACACATTAATGCCGAAGTGATTTGTGTCTACAATAAGCAGGCACCTGGTGTTTAATAGCTTCCATTATGAGACCATCTGTAATTTTGGAGGTTATAGATCGTCCAGTAAATCATACCTGTTAAGCCTGCAGCTACGGTCTAATGGCAGCTTGTAATATTATGAGACAGTAACATTGCTTTGGTTTTTATTTTATTTTATTAAATTGTATTTAAGTAAAAATTTGCATTCCACTCAAAGGCAAAATAAGAAAGCGATTTACCAAACCTGTAACACCATATTGTACCTTATTGAAGAAAATAAATGATTTCTATTCTATTCTATTTATTTGTTAACAGTATTCACCTTTATTTCAAATTTTAATTTCTAGGTGCAAAATAAATAAGTGAATAATACTTTAGGCTGTGCCTCCTATGTAGAGCATACTGTAAAAGTCCTAGCGCTGTAAGACTTACTTTGATTTTAATGTTTGTATGAGAAATGCCGCAATAATAACATACAACTTTTATTTACACTTTTCCACATTTTATTACGTTTTAATAAGTTTTTCAAAAACACGACCGGTTTCGATTCAATCATCATCAGTATCATCTGGTGTATGCGGTTGTTGTAAAAACTTTATTGTAAACATGAATTTCCATTAAGAACCAACAGAACATTCAATCAGTTATATAGAAATGCCCAACATCATAAATTTTCCCATGCAATAATTTTTAGAAAAGTACCTCTTTCAGCGCTGGTACTTTCACAGTAAACTACTCGTATATACGGGACCCATACACACCCTTAACTGTATGAATAGCGTAATAATGAAACTTAGTAATTATATCTAAAGCTTCACAAAACTTCAAAATTAACACGAGATCGTGGAAAAACTAAGAACACTGAAGTTTCCAAGAGCACTGGATAATATTTTTATAACAAGATCGAATGAGAAAAGTTTATGATGGAGTATCTCTACTAATTACAGTATTGATGCCAGCGCATGATACGGTTTCCTTTAGCTTTTGTTTGTTGATAACACTATAGAGAAATAGCCTCCTAATGCCTCCGTGGTCTAATGGTTTAGTGCCTAGCTTTCGACTCGGAGGTCGTGAATTCGATTCCCGCGTTGGAACAACAAAAAATTACGATTTCAAGTTTGGTTTGGACAATGCAGGTTGATCACCTGATTGACAAGGAAGATGATCCGTGCGTCTGATGTGCATGTAAAAAGTCGGTCCTGCGCCTGATCTCCCGCCAGTCGTGTCGGTTATCCGTCCCACTGGGCTACGGAGAGAGGAAAGAGAATGCTTCTGTGTATTGCGCGCACACTTGGGCACTATAAAATAATTCCTGTGTAGATCACCGAAATCGGTGTGAAAGGCATTATCATTATTATTATCCAAATATATAAAAGAAATTCGTGTTAGTTACACTATTTATAACTCATGAACGGCTTTACCGATATGGCTGTAAATTCGTGAAGAGGTACCTTAGAGCCAGAAGACGGACATAGGATACTTTATAACCCGTTCCGTGTTAAAATAAACAAGCAGCAAATTAGAATAAATATTATACAAAAAAAAATGTTATAGGTTTTCATAATATTGTCAGTCTATGACACGGTTGTCATGGTAACATCAATGTTTATAAATGAACATGAGAAAGTTATTGAATGCTCTAAGTAGCGTATTTTGATAAGTAGAAAATTATAAAAAATAAGAAAATACGTAGTGGGGGTTTGAACCTGGAATCGATCTTTTCTGTTGTTGCCAGTCTATATGAAACGGTTGTCATGGTAACAATATTATTTACAAATGGAAAATAAAAATTATGAAATGAATATAGATACCGTATTTTTATAAGCTTAAACTATTTGGATTAATACTTTGTATTCCAAATCGAGAATAAAATAAGAAATTTATTCGAAAGAAAATCTGTCATATCCAGAAAAGCCTACAATACATACTGAAGACTTACAAAAACTTCGTTCCGCGGACAGCTATGTAATAGACGTATGAATGACAATTAGATTTTTGTAAGAAATCAATATTAAAACTATTTCTCTATATGTACTAATATTAAAAAGAGGGAACACGGGTTAAGCGTTGCGAGTTGCGGGTTTAGGGTTACCGGGTTGCGGGTTCCGCGTTGCGGGTTCCGCGTTGCGGGTTCCGCGTTGCGGGTTCCACGTTGCAAGTTCCGCGTTGCGGGTTCCGCGTTGCAAGTTTCGCGTTGCGGGTTCCGCGTTATGGGTTCCCGGGTTGTGGGTTACCGCGTTACGGGTTACCGGGTTGTGGATTACCGGGTTGCGGGTTCCCGGATTGCCGGTTTTTTTAACTTGAATTACGTCATAAACTGTTTTTATGCTAAACGAAGTGGGCAAGGGTCAGCTAGTTATTAGATAAATAGCAACAATTTGTTTCTATTTATATGTGTAAGGTTGTTAAAAATCAATTATGGATATTTTTTAACTATTAGATAATACTTATACAGGCTATAATATAATAGAGTTATAATACTTTTGGGCCCTTAGGGTGTGTGAGGGTCCGGTATTTAACATAGAGTTTCCTTTTAAAGTACCGGCGCTTAAAGAGGAACTTTTTTTTCTTATTGTATGTGCAAATTTAAGATGTTGAGGCATTTCTCACAGAAATATGAAAATCAAAAAACTTCAGAGTTCTGTAAACTTGTTAATAAAATTAAAGACGGCTCAACATGGCTGGGAAAGCCTCAATTTGAAGTCAAAAAGTTCTAAAAGATTATATTATTATTTAAGCAAAAATAAATGTAACACGTTTCTCATTACTTTCATCATTTTTATAGCTTTAAATAAATTCGCAATCACTTTCATTGCGCTTGCGTAACTTTCGCGAGAATGCTTGTAGAGCGGTCGGCAATTTCGACCGGGCAGTCATATCTCCGACAGCCGTGATCGTCTAGTGGTTAGGACCCTACGTTGTGGCCGTAGTAACCCAGGTTCGAATCCTGGTCACGGCAGCCTAAAAGCTGTCACGGCGGAGATTACTTTTTTTGTGTCTTCATTGTTTATATTTGGTATTGCCCCTTTGTAATTTGATAAGATTTTTAGTTAATTAATAAAAAATGCTTATTAATTGACAAAAAAAAATTTATGATTTGCAGAATATAGACAATACAGGCTCGGTCTCTTTTTACGGCATAGCATAATAATATGGAAAGGTAATGATTTTGGCTCTTCGGTGTATGTGTGTGTGTGTGTACCATCGTAGCGCCTAAATCACTGAGCCGATTTTAATAAATGAGGTGTCAATAGATTTGTAATAAAGGCCCGGTAAGCATAGTCTATGCTATTTGCGTGGTGAGTTTATTGTTTTTAACTTTAGGTTATAATTAAAACAAGTCGGTTTCAGCAGTTACGTTTTAGGCTTTTTATCTCTAAATTCGTCATATTCGTATCACTTGAGCTTATTACGACATGAAATGCCATTTGGCAGAGAAATATCTTTTATGTCCAACTAGAATATCAACTCTACGCCCATGTCATAAAATGTAAAATGCTTCGCCCGATCGGCTCCCTTAAGAATGATCGTTTGACTCCATAAAGAGATGAGATAAAATATTTCTAAGCATTACGCGATCGTAACATTTTATAGTTTTTATGACGTTTATTGGAGATAAACACGTAATATACTATCGGTTTGAAACGTCCTAATTTCTGCGACGTTCGACTTGTTTTTGTTTTTCTTCTTTTTTGTGGACTGTACTCCGTGACGTCACTCGGCTGGATGTTTACCAAGTTGACGGTGACGAAATGAGCTGGGGTGGCGAAATTTCAGCAAATAGAACAATGATAAATTACAAAGGGCGGGAAAAAATACAAGATTGTGTACTGGCTCTATGATAGAGTTTGCACGTACCAAGAATTTGTATAACTTTTTTATAAAGCCTTTTGTTTTATTCATGGCTAGCTTTTGCCCGCTCCTTCGCTCCCGGATAACTCTGGATTCAACTGATGACGATGTTGATGATGACGATGAAAAGTAGCATAAAATACTCCTTATAACTTAAGCTATCTACCAGTGAAAAATTTCGTCAAAATCGGTCCAGCCGTTCCAGAGATTAGCCGGAACAAACAGACATGCCGACAAACCGACAGACAGACAGACAAAAATTTTTTAAATTGCGTTTTCGTTTTCAGTAGCGTTTAAAATGTAAATTATGCATTTAGAAACACGTTGCTAATTAAAAGTTACAAACAAACGCTTCAATTTTATTTATTTTTAAAATTTATAAAGGATTATGAAACAAACTGACAGATTTGCTGATGATAAGCCGCCTAGAGGCAATTTATTCATTACGTACTAGTAGATTTGCCGCTACTTCGTACGCGCAAATAATATCCTGCGGGAACGGTACATTTTACATCGATAAAAAGTAGCCTATTTTTCCTGGTAGTCTCCTCTATATCTGGGGCCGTACTCTCCAAACTGATTTGATTTTGATTTAGATACGATCATGCCGCGTACTTCCTAATAAATTGACATTTGTTTATTTTGATTCTCAGTCAATTGATATGGTCGGGAGTACAAAAAGTTACGATCTAACAATTTTCTTTATACTGATTAGTTTCAAAGTAATTCACCAAACAAAGTACGAAAAACCACTGATATCGAACGGATTCGGTTTTCGATTGTGTCGGTAGTAAGCCCGCTGAATCGAATATAACACAAATCGTTTCAGTCGTTTCGGAGCTGTTGTGTTTGGAGTGGATGTTTATTTGAATTGAATAGTCAATTAGAATAAAAAAACAAATCAGTCCTCTTTATAATATTAGAAGACGAGAGGTCATAATATATTATTATATATTTGTCTTATATAGACAAAAATTTTGAGTGTTTTTGATAGAGTATTTTTTTGTTTAGGCCTGGAGTCGGTCAAAGAGTAGGATAGTAAAAATCGTCTTCGCAAAACTGGGGCCTTGCTCTCCAAACTGATTCGGGTTTGATTCAGATTCGATCGTGCCGCGTACTCCCGAATTAATGACGTTTGTTTATTTTGATTCTCAGTCGATTGATATGGTCGGGAGTACAAAAAGTTACGATTTAACTATTTTCTTCATCCTGGTTAGTTTCAAAGCAATCCACCAAAAAAATACTGAACTGATTCGATTCTCGATTGTGTCTGACTCATGGACACTCGTTACACGTGAGTGGTTGCAAGTGCGTTCCCAGTCCTTTAAATCACTTTAGATTGTAAATATTGCATTTTCTTTAATTTTTACAACAAATAATTATAATACATATTAAATTTATTAATTAGCAGGCGACTCTATTAATTATACATTTTACATTTTGTTCCAAAAATTGCACTGAATCTTACTTACGTAACTTTAAGATATCTCTGTAAAAGGACTTGTATTTAAGAACACAAGAACAATCTCTTCGCTGTTAACATTATTATCTGTCACAAACATATACCCTGTTCTATTGCACATACTCCCTGCATTATCCCCTTAAGGCCATCCATAAATTACGTCACATTAATTTTATCATTTTCAATCCTTCCATGTTCCTGTCACAACAGGGCCTTGTCACTTCTTCTTCTCTCTAGATATGACAGACTTATCTATACTCATATTATAAAGCGGAAGAGTTTGTTTGTTTAAACGCGCTAATCTCAGGAACTACTGGTCCGATTTGAAAAATTCTTTATTTGTTGGATAGTCCATCTATAGAGAGGATGGCTTTAGGCTATATAACATTACGCTGCGACCAAAAGAAGCGAAGCGTCAGTGAGAAATGTTGCAAAAACGGGGAAAATTATTCACATTTGGGGACTTTCGTTGCGTGCGCTGCATAAACGGTTTAAGTCACTCACAATCCACGCGATTCGTTCGCGTGGATTGTGAGTGACTTAAACCGTTGTCGCGGGCACAGCTAATAAAATTATAAACGGCCAATCAGGAACAAATTCCTAATATTCTTATAATTTACAATGACATGAAGATATAACAGATAAATGGGGACAAAAATGGCCGTTTCTCCACATAAGTTACTTCGCCACTGAAGCTACTCTCTGTGCTGCAATCATCCTTTTGTGTACGCTGAGTTGTGACGTCGCTGCTCAGGTGAGCCACGGGAATGGCTTCCGACAGTTCAGAGAACAATAGCCTATCTCCATTATTTTACGGCTTTTGCAAAGCTTTTGCGTGGCTGTGGTGGTAACTTGGTAACTTTCAATGGGATTAAATATGGCAGTGCGGAAACATAATAACTCAGATTTTGCACTATAATAACGTAGTCGCAATAATTGAGACCAACTTAAATTAATATCTACTTAAATGTGGCGTGGTCTAGCTATGTTAAGACCTCTGTGGCGCAATGGTTAGCTCGTCGATGTTAAAAGCGACCTACGTTCTCGGCGACATGCGGTTCGAATCCCGCGCGAAAAGAACTCAACGTTTTCTGTGTTCCTGGGTAATGTACTCAATATTTTAACTAAAATAATATTTTTACTATATCAAAAAAGGTCTTGGATGTGTGTTATTACATGTTTAATCTATACTAATATTATAAAGAGGAAAGATTTGTATTTTTGTATGTAACTACATAACTCAAAAAGCACTGGACCGATTTTAAAAATTCTTTTTTCATTAGAAAGCTACATTATCACTGAGTAACATAGGCTATATAAAAATCGATTGCTGTTCATTTTTCTTTATTTACTATATAAATAATATGATCAACTTTCTTTAAAAATCTCGATTCGTTATGTGCGACGACTTGTACTCAGCGAGGCGCGGGCGCTGCAGGTGCTGGGATGCTTTGAATCGCCGCCACGCTGCGGCCGCTTTAGACATTCCAGCGCACAATGTTTATTAAATAATGTTATATATTTTTTTGGAACGAGAATTAAATGCTCATCACGCTCGTTCAATAAGTCCCCTGTGTAAGATTACATAGGGAAACGTGTCAAATATATTTCCGTTGTCTAGTACCCGAAGAACTTGACTTGAGACTCCGTGGGAATTTGGTAAAACAGTTTGATCAATCCATTACAGTTGTTGGACCTAATATTATTAAATTACTTGCTCTGAGGCACAAAAGTATGACTGTCAAAATTTGCTAACAATCTATCCCTTATCTTACCAACAGTCAGTTAACTCGCAACTTCAATATCGCCCGACGCAATCCGACGCTGACACGCTCACCGGTGCTATCCGACACGTCAACCGACGCAATCTGACGTCGACAAGCTATCTACGCCTCCCATCTGACAGGACGCTCCCCGACGTGACAACACGTCATCCGACGTGACGACGCTGACTCGGCTTAATTACTACACGCCTGTTACGCGGCGGGTTGGCGAACTTTTCAGTTGTTAGTTGTTACAACTCTCGTCGTGTTGAAAACGTTTATACAATATTTGTCGATACAGGTATATACAGGGTTACGCCTTCGTGGTCTAGTGGTTCAGAGCTTCGCTCTTCGCTCTCGACCCGGAGGTCGTGGATTCGATTCCCGCGTTGGAACAACTAAAATGTTTTTTTCAAGTTCACCCGATTGTCTGACAATAAAGGTGATCCATGCGTCGGATGGGCATGTAAAAAGTCGGTCCTGCGCCTGATCTCCCGCCAGTTGTGTCGGTTAGCCGTCCCACTGGGCTACGAGAGTGAAGGAAGAGAGACTGCCGACGCCCTACGCCGCGACGCCGACGCCCTACGCCGCAACGCCGACACCCGACGTCGCGACGCTGCGCCCTACGCCGCGACGCCGACGCCCTACGCCGCGACGACGACGCCCGACACCGCGACGCCAACGCCCGACGTCGCGACGCCGACTTTCTGCTGGAGCAGAAAGGTGAAGAATGTCTCACTGGGGAGGCTTTTGTCATCAGTGTGGGAGGAGTCTGTGTTTGCCAGATCCAGATCACTCCCCCCAACATAACGGCTGATGGCAATCCGCAAGTGGTTTTAGTGGGTAAACCGGCGAAGGGAGCCGGGAGCGGGATGCGTAATGCATATTTTCCCTTGCGACATCAAAAAAAAAGGTTATGTCAGCAGTGGTCCTAGTGGTCCTAGCTAACGACGACGAAAATTCAATGCCATTGATAGCAGGAGAGCTTGAAAAAAATATCTGCCAACAGTAGTTTTTGCAAGCCGCTTGGTTGTGATTCTGCCATCTTCCATCAAAAGCAACGATATTCTGAAAACAAAAAGTTCACAATTTATTACGGCGCCCAGGTATTCCGTAATTAATTTAAAACGTAATATCGGCATCACTCTGTATAATGAACAACCGCTGGGGATGTACATTACACAGGGTGTACAAGGAAGTATTTTATTTAATTCAAAATGGCGGCCGTTTCGTCATCGGGGACCTCTGAACGTGTTTGGTTAAATTAAACTTGGGCTGTTGTGAATTTTATGACATAAACTTTTACAACTACAGACCATAAAATAAAAGGTATATTGTCTGTGGGGTACAATGGTATGGGTAAATTAACGCACTGTACAAAATTTGTGGTTTCTCTTACTTACCACAGTTAGGCTTATTATAGAATTTTAATGTGCTTTTTAACTGACTTCCAAAAAATTAGCATCTCGATTCAGCCTGTTTTTTATGTATGTACACCGATTACTCTGAGGTTAATGACCCGATTTGCGTGATTCTTTTTTTATTCGACGCAAAATAGCTGCTATTTGGTCCCATAAAAATTTTACATAGTTTGGCCTCGTACTTTTTATTTTATGAACATATTCCTCCAATTTCCAGAGGTGATACATATTTGACGATATTTTTGTTACATACCTAGATGATTTAGTTTCAGTACGACTAATTTAGGAGTTTTTCATTTTCGAATTTACAATTGACTCTCAACACAAATAGGAGGTGAATATTATAAATATGGTGTCTGTCAGTATGTCTGTAGCATAGTAGCTACCAAACGGATTTATCTTTTACTTTGACTTAGAGACTCTAAAAGGTAACAAATAAAATATATACCACTATGGGACTCAGGGCGTTTAATCGACACATATAGAATTGGGTTATTGTCTGTTGAATGAATATTTTATTTACTTTTGGACTCCTTACGCACAAAATCAAGATAAGCAAAATCTAAAATAAAAATTCGGACAAGTTTTAAAACATTTAAGTTTTAAGCAATTAAAATCTATCACATTTTCGCAAAATGATATTTACGTACGCAGGTTGGTGTAATATTGATGTAATGAAGATATTAAATCTTCATTATTATAATGGTAGGATACTAGTTAAAAAATTTTAGTTTCACGTTATTTGTTTACTAGGGGTTTTAATAACATCAATAAAAAAAATAAAGCTACGAAAAATATTTTTTTTTTGACGGATAATTTCACAACAATATATAAGTATATTTTCTGCAGCGACCTGACGTAAAGTGAGCGTACCTTTAAGGCAAAGCCTCGAAGAAAGTGGATATTATAAGCATTTTCTTTACAAACTCTTGTAGATGAAAATATAGCTGAGGTATTGTGATAATAAACATAATAAGTATATACATATTTAACAAATAAATATGAGCAATTCGCCCTTTTTAGAGACGACAGCAAACTACCAAAAAATAGAGCTTTAACATTTGAACAATTTTAGCCGTAGCCTCCTTAACCCCGTTACTTTGTCAAGAATTCTCGTTTTAGATAAATACCGCAATCAACACTAAGTAGAACATAATTACAGCTGGAGACGCGGATCAAAAGCTCAGGTCTTGTGGGGGGAGGTTACTAATGGACGTGGTGGTATGTTAGATAAAGACAGGATTGTAAATAAAATTTTCTTTGAAGAAAAGTTTAACAATGTAGAAAACTAATCTACTAATCATTTATTGAGTTACTTTTTACTACGCTTTTATTAGCTTGGGTTGTATCTATGTATGTAATGGAATCTTTAAGCATAAATTTGACCGATTTCCAGAAGTTTGGTTAATTTGAAACTTTGCACATGTATCAAGGACCGATGACAATGCAATAATTTAATGTTTTTTTTTTTTACCACGCTTTTATATTAGGTTGGGTTGTATCTATCTATGTAATGGAATCTTTAAGCATAAATTTGACCGATTTCCAGAAGTTTGATTAATTTGAAACTTTGCACATGTATCAAGGACCGATGACAATGCAATAATTTAATGTTTTTTTTTTTACCACGCTTTTATATTAGCTTGGGTTGTATTTATCTATGTAATGGAATCTTTAAGCATAAATTTGACCGATTTCCAGAAGTTTGATTAATTTGAAACTTTGCACATGTATCAAGGACCGATGACAATGCAATAATTTAATGTTTTTTTTTACCACGCTTTTATATTTGCTTGGGTTGTATCTATGTATGTAATGGAATCTTTAAGCATAAATTTGACCAATTTCCAGAAGTTTGATTAATTTGAAACTTTGCACATGGATCAAGGACCGATGACAATGCAATAATTTAATGTTTTTTTTTACCACGCTTTTATATTATCTTGGGTTGTATCTATGTATGTAATGGAATCTTTAAGCATAAATTTGACCGATTTCCAGAAGTTTGATTAATTTGAAACTTTGCACATGTATCAAGGACCGATGACAATGCAATAATTTAATGTTTTTTTTTTACCACGCTTTTATATTAGGTTGGGTTGTATCTATCTATGTAATGGAATCTTTAAGCATAAATTTAACCGATTTTCAGAAGTTTGATTAATTTGAAACTTTGCACATGTATCAAGGACCGATGACAATGCAATAATTTAATGTTTTTTTTTTACCACGCTTTTATATTAGGTTGGGTTGTATCTATCTATGTAATGGAATCTTTAAGCATAAATTTAACCGATTTTCAGAAGTTTGATTAATTTGAAACTTTGCACATGTATCAAGGACCGATGACAATGCAATAATTTAATGTTTTTTTTTTACCACGCTTTTATATTAGCTTGGGTTGTATCTATCTATGTAATGGAATCTTTAAGCATAAATTTGACCAATTTCCAGAAGTTTGATTAATTTGAAACTTTGCACATGGATCAAGGACCGATGACAATGCAATAATTTAATGTTTTTTTTTACCACGCTTTTATATTATCTTGGGTTGTATCTATGTATGTAATGGAATCTTTAAGCATAAATTTGACCGATTTCCAGAAGTTTGATTAATTTGAAACTTTGCACATGTATCAAGGACCGATGACAATGCAATAATTTAATGTTTTTTTTTTACCACGCTTTTATATTAGGTTGGGTTGTATCTATCTATGTAATGGAATCTTTAAGCATAAATTTAACCGATTTTCAGAAGTTTGATTAATTTGAAACTTTGCACATGTATCAAGGAATCATCAAAATTCTTAGGTTACTTCCGAAAATCTTAGAAATCTGAAGTTATGTATGTAAGCTGTTATTGGTACAAAACCAACAAAAAAATTATTAAAATGTAAATGCCGCCATTTTGAATCCAATATGGTGGACCACCATGGTATTGGATTCAAATGGATGTTTATTTATTATAAGGATCCGATGATCTTTAATTCATAAAAGGAGTATAATATACAAGTACATAAAAAACCTACGACCCACTTTTTGTAGGACCAATAATCGGTCAGAGTTTTGCTCCATATAATTTATGTCCGACTTTATGTATGTTGAGTGCGTTGCACTACTGCAATCAGTATATTCTATTATTCATCTACAAAAGTCGGTCACCGATTAATAATCGGTGACCGACTTTTGTAGACTGACTGACTTTTACCGAAGATGAAAAATATATATTTATGAGAGGAAATTTGATTTTTATTCACTTATTTAAAAATATCGCGAATATATATAATAGTAAAAAGGTGTATGAAACCGGTCCGGCACAAGCTCCCTCTGTTTTTAAATAAAACAACAATCTGATGTAAGAATAAAAATTAAGCAAATGTTGATATCATATCCATATAATCTTATATAAAAATTGTTCGACACTTTAATAGCGCGATGCAGTAGTCTAACAGTGACATCTATGTTTAGAACTCTGAAACATCTAAACACAAACATTTAACAGTCAGTAACGTTATAACTTATTAATACAATGATAACTATAAACGAAAAACAAACGATACATAAAACTCCAAGAGCGTAGATTTGTAAGTCTAAAATTGTACAAACTTCGATACTTAAAAAATTTGTGACCATTAATTAATCAAATTTTAATTGAATTGCGCATGACAAAGTTTTAAGTTTCAATATTACACGATCAATTTATTTATACAATTTTAGTTATTACGCCTCCGTGGTCTAGTGGTTTAGAGCCTGGCTCTCGACTGTGGTCGTCGTGGGTTCGATTCCCACGTTGGAAACACGTTTTAAGTTTGGTTAAGACTAGGCAGGCTGGTCACCTAATATTGTCTGACAAGAAAGATGATCCATGCGTCGGATGGGCATGTAAAAAGTCGGCCCTACGCCTGATCTCTCGCCAGTCGTGTCGGTTATCACTTATCCGTCCCACTCCCACTTCCCACGGGTTACGAGAGTGAAGAAAGAGCGCGTGCTTCTATGCATTGCGCACACACTTGGGCACTATAAAATAGCTCCTGCGTAGTTGGCCTAGTTTCAATGAAACCGGCCACCGTTACCGAAATCGGTGTGGGAGGGATTATTATTATATTAGTAAACACTAAAATGATTAAACAAGCTTATGACTAAACAACTAGCCAGCCGGATAGTAATATAGCACTTTCGAAATAAAACAAGAATATAGAGAGTTCAACAGTAGTGAGGTGTTTAATTGAAGTTCAGTGTTACACAGCGACAACGGAGACTTATCGTTTTCATATCAACCCCTACAATACAATTTATACAAGATTTCATGAATGCCGCCATTTTTAATCCAAAATAGCGATTTATCGTTTTCACATGTACTTCCACAATATGGGTATCAAATGAAAGAGAAATACAATAAATTATCTTAATTCCAGACGAAGGATAAGGCGAAAGTAATTGCCCGGGGTCAAAATAGGTTATGTTTGAACTCAAAAAAGTATATTAAGCAACTTGCAAAAATAAATGAAATCCCACCAAAAACATTTTCATGTAAAAATGTTGTCAAGACGAGTAAACATAGCTTACCCTGTGAAAAAGTTATCAGATATCGTATAAAGCCAAGCTCTAAAGACTACACGCCCTAAATCTACAAGCACCTTAATCAAAATCTATCAAAAAGTGTTCAGATCTCATGGAGAACCAAAGTTCTTGATCTATGCGCCCTTACTTTACTAGGCTTGGCTTCACTTACTCTACATTTCAGTTAAAATGTGATTCTTGACCGTTTTGCTACCGTTACGAAGATTTCGTAGGCATTCATTTATCGTGTGTGAAATAAAACGGCCAAGCATTACGTTTTAACTGAAATGTAGAGTAAGTGAAGCTAAGCCTAGTAAAGTAAGGGCGCATAGATCAAGAACTTTGGTTCTCCATGAGATCTGAACACTTTTTGATAGATTTTGATTAAGGTGCTTGTAGATTTAGGGCGTGTAGTCTTTAGAGCTTGGCTTTATACGATATCTGATAACTTTTTCACAGGGTAAGCTATGTTTACTCGTCTTGACAACATTTTTACATGAAAATGTTTTTGGTGGGATTAATTTGAAACTTTGCACATGTATCAAGGACCGATGACAATGCAATAATTTAATGTTTTTTTTTACCACGCTTTTATATTAGCTTGGGTTGTATCTATCTATGTAATGGAATCTTTAAGCATAAATTTGACCGATTTCCAGAAGTTTGATTAATTTGAAACTTTGCACATGGATCAAGGACCGATGACAATGCAATAATTTAATGTTATTTTTTTACCACGCTTTTATATTAGCTTGGGTTGTATCTATCTATGTAATGGAATCTTTAAGCATAAATTTGACCGATTTCCAGAAGTTTGATTAATTTGAAACTTTGCACATGGATCAAGGACCGATGACAATGCAATAATTTAATGTTATTTTTTTACCACGCTTTTATATTAGCTTGGGTTGTATCTATCTATGTAATGGAATCTTTAAGCATAAATTTGACCGATTTCCAGAAGTTTGATTAATTTGAAACTTTGCACATGTATCAAGGACCGATGACAATGCAATAATTTAATATTTTTTTTTTACCACGCTTTTATATTAGCTTGGGTTGTATCTATCTATGTAATGGAATCTTTAAGCATAAATTTGACCGATTTCCAGAAGTTTGATTAATTTGAAACTTTGCACACGTATCAAGGAGGCATATTTTGTATGACTAGATTACGAAATAGTTCATAAGGCATTTCAATACTATCACATGTCCGCAAATAATTAACATCGAACTAAAAAGAAAAAAATAAATTATAGTTTAAAAAAAAACAAAAAAACCACGCTTTTATAGCTAATCGAACTATGAAGTAGAAAATAATGTTTAATTACAAAGAGTTTATATTACCGTAGTAGAAGGTCGAACAATCAATCATAACTAATTACTTCAAAATAAAATTATAATAAAATTTAAGTTATTAGGAGAATAATTCAATTCAGAGTAAAAAGCGTGGGGTGCTTGATATATTAAATGTAACAATTATTCTATATGCAACTATGTATAAGCGGAGAAATGTGTGAAAACATAGTAAAAAGTTATGAAAATATAGTAAAATGCAGGAGATCAACGGTCGAAAAGGTCGTACCCGCGACCACCGGGTCGAGAGCTATGCTCTGAACCACTAGACCACAGGCGTTAAAAACACTGATAATATAGACTATTGGTAGTAGGCATGATAAAAAGTCGTTCAGAATACATTTTTTGTCGTACATGTAGCTTATAGCTTATAGTAACGGAAAAAATGTTTAATTACTTATTTATTTAATTTAATATTTTTTATCCGACGAAGTTACGGCTCAAAGCTTTCAATTTTTGTTTTTATACAAGTAATAATTTTTAACACGACTTTAATTCTAGAACAAAACAAAACTATAAATGGGCAATCTCCTTTGTTCTGAATAAAAATATTTGACTTTGACTTCCCATTCATAGAACAGTTGCAATGTTCGCACGTTCGTCGACGGAAAATTGAAAATCAGACGCATATTGTGAATACTAGTAGCTGCCATACTTAGTTTTGAAGGAGTCTTAGTGTTAATTGTTTTAAACAAGTTAAGGTGAGCGTACACTATGGATAAATACTTTTTAAAATAAATTCGTAATTTTTACTTTTAAAATTGACAGTTCAGCGATTACTGAACTTTTTTTCTTTTTAACCGACATCCAAAAAGAAGGAGGTCCTCAATTCAGCCTAGTTTTTTTCATAAAAAATTTACATACTTTGGCCCTGTAGTTTTTATTTTATGAACATACCTATTTCTACAATTTCTGAAGGTGATTCATATTTGACGGTACGTTTTTTATATGGATGATTAATGTATATTATTTATGTATGTAGTTTCAGCACGGGTAATTTAGGAGTTTTTTACTTTCGCATTCATAATTGACTCTCGACACAAAAAGGAGCTGGAAATTATAAATATTATGGTGTCTGTCAGTCTGTCTGTAGCCCAGTAGCTACCAAACGGATTTATCTGAAACTACGTTAAAAAAAACTATGCTTTTAAGTAAAGTCAGTTTTTTTAAACGTAGTTACTTTTTGTTAATACCTTTACTGATATTGTTTAGTAACCCGTGACGCAAAAACGACGGAGTGTTAATAGTTTTACGTGTCGGTGTAAATGTGTATATGTTAAAATACCATGCCTTCCCATTGATATGAATTACGAGAGGAACAACATGATATTTAACGAAGTATTATTAACTTTAACATTGCTTATGTGTTTGCTATGTCGGGTTTTTTTTAATTTATTTCTAATTTAGATTTTATTAGTTATTTTAGTCTGTTTTAATTATGATAACAATACTGTATATTGTGCTAGTTCCTTTATTCCTGTGAAGTCTGAGACAGAGTTATGGAATGAAGTTACGCTTAATTCCATCTAGGTGCTGGGATTTCGTTGTGCGAGACGGGAGTCAGGACAAGTGTCTGCGTCCGACGTTTTGCATATGAATCCCCTGGATACTGTTCAAGACATATTCTGAATTGTCTAACTACATAGTTCACAGTGTGTGGAACTGAACGCGTCTTAAATAAACTCGAGTAGCTGAAAATGGAAACACTTTGAGCGTCGAGTTGTGGGTTTTTTTGGGCCAAACCCATGACTTTTATTTCTTATTTTTAATATCTATGGACGTTACACACCACATCAATCTAGCCCCTTGCAAAGTATATTAAGAACTTGTAACAGGTACCAGACATGAGACAATATAAAATATACTATCGCATGTCTTTATACGATATCTGACATCTTGTTGACAGTGTAAGCCATGTTGACTCGTCTTGGCAACATTTTCATGTAAACGAGTCAACATGGCTTACACTGTCAAAAAGATGACAGAGAGTTAATAACGTTATTTTTTTGCAACTGGAAAGCATCTGCTTTCCAGTTGCAAAAAAATAACGTTATTAACTTTTCAATCAAATTAATTAAAATTGCGAAATGACAAGCGAATTCGTATGTCACTTGGCGAAGCTTATGTCAAATCCCAAACATTTTGTTCGAACTTCGTAAGTGATAATAGCATCTTGAATCAGGGCCATGCTCCGTCATATTAATTTTGCCGAAATCGTATCGGTGTCCGATACCCATAACAGATCGAAGCATCAAACAAAACAATTTACCGTATTTTCCGATTGTCCGGGAACGTGACGTTTATTGAACAACGTCAAAACAAAGTGGAAAAATTGCAAAAGTAAGTCCGGGATTTACGAGCGCGGGAATAACAGATTCGAGAGCGGCGACTGATTCACAATTGTACATAATTAATCATGAGTATTCGCAGTATTATGGCCCATGACGAGGGTCGTGACGCAGGCCAGGCCTAGCCCGAAAGCCTGAAGACCTCTTGGCCTTTCATTTTTAATGCGATCCGACGTTTGCGCGGATAATATGATATGAAAGGTCTCATTTAAATTTCATCGCGTCTACGAAAATAGTATTTATGCTGACATTAAGTGTCCATAACTTCGACCATCTTTCCCGCGGGTGTTGTAAGACTAAGAGGCGACAGAGGGAAAATATATCTGGCAAACTGCGCTCGGCAACCCATCTGCCAAATCATGAAGAGTATAGACATATACACCCCTCCCGCTCCCCCCAACTTTGGAAGAGATTTATGTCCAGTCAACAGTGGACGTCACAGCTGAAACGACGGAGTGTATTAAAGTACGTGACGCAGCGACATATATTGAGCCCTAGTCTCCCACACAAGAGTACATCTTGTCTGATCATCATGCCAGGATCTGATTTTTGTACAAATATAGCTACCTATATACCAAAGCTTTGGTTCTCTGAACTCTACTCTAAGCGGGACAGACTGATAATCGAACCGTACCTTTTTCTCGAAAAAAAGAGAACAGTAATCAGCTTCTTCTCCACCTCATCCAATCAGAAGCTTGCAAACGGTCTTCTACCTGTCGCTCGTCCCAAATGCTCTTTTCCCCGCTCGGTCATCTTTCAGGCTCTGAAGTAACCAGGACATAAAGTTCAGTAGATTTTGAATCACAATTGAATAAAAAAAGTATCTTATCCTATAATCTTCAATTTCAGCCTAAAACAGTATCTTCAGTAAAAATGACTAAGTCTGTTAAACGACCCTCAAAAAATTTATTAACAATTTGATCGCCCACTTTAACCGCCTGTTTGCGAATTGATTGCCAGCTATTGTACAACTAAGAAAAAGCGAAAAATCACTTAATCTTTGTGGTGCTACAAGAAAATGAAAGATGTGTTCGGGCACGAAATTACTTTTTTACTTGTCACTCGGTTTTAATTTGTTTTATTAATGAGCGTTCCGCAAGAAGTGATGGCGCGAACGGACATTTGAAGCATCTGAACACTCCCCGTAAAAGATTGCCGCAATAACATTAAAAAATTACGCCCCATAAAAAGATTAGCAGCGCTTTTCGGTGTTATAATAAAAATTTATCGCGTCGAATATTTTATGACTTGGTCTAATTGTTTGTGGTCGCATATTAATACTGATGAATATGAATTTGGGGAATGAAAGATGTTGGAAAAACGGTTTCGTTGATCTCTGACATTTTGTTATACTGGGATTCAACGTTGCCTTGATGATTCATTGGAGAGCCATGCTTCGGCATGAACAGGCCATTTCGACCGAATAAATACCACGGCCTTACAGACAATTGGCGTGTATTTCGCCCGATTACATTAAAGGGTTTATTCTCCACGCACAAACTGCTGGACAATTTTTGATAAAATTTGGTATGCAGGAAACTGACACCTTGGATTAACACATGATACTTTTCATCCCGAAAAAGTAATGTTCCCGGGGGATAGGTACAGTTTTTAGGCGTTCAGATCAGCAGGTAAAGGTTTACCTAGGTAAACTACTTTAATCCACAAAGTAGGCTTCCTAGGTTGTTATATTGAAACGTTTAATTTCCTCATCCTCGATGTATTCCCCTCCAACATACTTGTAGGTAGGGGTTATACCCATATAGAACTCTAATTAGAGATGAGTCGTAGCTTTTTCGTAAACTTAGTGTTAAAATTAAAGTATTACACGTCAACAAAGTTAATCCATTCTTACAAATTTACATATTAATAACTAGCTGTTCCCGCGACTTCGTTCGCGTGGTTCTTGAGCGACTTAAACCATATAATATGCAGCGCACGCAACGAAATTCTCCCCGTTTTCGCAACATTTCTCTCTGAGGCTTCGCTCCTATTGGCAGCAGCGTAATGTTATATAGCCTAAAGCCTTCCTCTATATTATTATGGACTATCCAACAAAAAATAATTATTCAAATTGGACCTGTAGTTCCTTAGATTAGCGCGTTTAAACATACAAACAAACTCTTCCGCTTTGTAATATTAGTATAGATAATAGTCGTTGTTACAATACCTCAGGAACCGTACATTTATGTAGCCACATATTATTATTTGTATAAATGTTAAAGAATACGAGTAGTTAATATATATCGGTTAAGGTTTAAATGTTTTAACGGTAGATTCAACTAGTTCGTGAATTCAACTCTCTAACCCAAACCGTACCCAAAGCGCTTTGTCCATTATCCTTTCATAAATATAACCAAGAATTTTTTCATTGTGAAGAACTTTAGCAATGAATATTTTATTTCGTTAGCAATTTTTTAGAACTCGCAAAAGGTTGTTATTAAATATTTATCTTTAACCGACATCCGAAGAGGAAGTTGGGTAAATACCCGTTCAGGGGCCTTACTCTCCACTGATTCGATTTTGATTCCGTTTCGATCGTGCCGCGTACTCCCGAATAAATTCACGTTTGGTTATTCGATACTCAGTCGATTGATATGGTCGGTAGTACAAAAAGTTACGATCTAACGATTTTCTTTATCCTGGTTAGTTTTAAAGCAATCCAATAATTAAATACCTAATATTGTTGAGATCGAACTGATTTGATTCTCGATTGTGTCGGGAGTAAGCCTGCTGTTCTTTACGGGATGTGTTTTATGATGATATAAGTATTTTAAGCCTTTGATCGTTTAAGCTTTGATGTCCAGTTGTGGACTGTTGTCTATAGACTATATAGCGCCTCCGTGGTCTAGTGGTTCTGAGCTTCGCTCTCGACCCGAAGGTCGTGGGTTCGATTCCCGCGTTGGAACAACAAAAAATGATTGATTTCAAGTTTGGTTAGGACAATGCAGACCGATCACCTGATTGTCTGACAAGAAAGATGATCCATGCGTCGCATGTAAAAAGGCCGGTCCTGCGCCTGTTCTCTCGCCAGTCGTGTCGGTTTACCGTCCCACTGGGTTATGAGAGTAAAAGGAAGAGGGAGTGTCTTTGTGTATTGCGCACACACTTGGGCACTTTAAAATTACTCCTGCGTAGCTGGTCTGGTTTCAATGAAATCGGCTACCGACACCGAAATCGGTGAGGGGAGCTATTATTATTTATTTTATATACTCACCACGCTTGGCAGTTTGGCGTGTAATAGTAGCAATGTCTGCGGTAACGCTGCTGCCAATTTCCGGATATATATATTCCCTCTGTCGACACTGACAGATTAAAAACGTAAGAAGGTGCTAGAGTTACTGCAGTACCTCTCGGACAAACCTCTGAATATCTACTGCAATGTTTTAATCAGTGGCAAGGAATTCCTATACCGCCAATCCTGCTTTACTTAGCCGTCGCCTTTTGAATACCCTTATTCCTAAATATAGGCTAGGTCTTCCTTCTGAAGGAGAACTAAGTTACGGATATATTTTTAATATCGGATATCCGATAGTTTCGGTTACGGTTACGGAGCACCCTAACATCCCTGGTTCAAAATCAGTTTATGATATCAAGACGATGCATTTTTATATATAAAACGATACAATCTAAATTTGCAAAGTCCGTTGCTTGTTAGACACATAAGTTCATCACAAGTTCCTGTGGGGACAACGCAATGCACTGTGGTGAGTTTTTAGACACAAGCATAACATGCAAGAGTACTTCTATTAAATTAAACCACTGGTACTTCTAGTAAATTAAAATATTTTATTCTTGCATCCCGCTGCTGGTGTTTTTTTATAACATAACACATTTCTTACATACACTTTGTACTGTGACTGTTCATTTCTCATATTGCAAATATAGAATAGAATAGAATTTATTTATTGCAAGAATGTAGCATTTTGACGACCTCCGTAGCGCAGTTGGTTGAGCGCGTTGGCGCTCGAACGAAAGGTCGCGGGTTCGAATCCCGCCGAGGGAACAAAAAAAAAAGTTTTCAATGTTCCTGGGTCATGGATGTGTATTAAATTTGTGTATAATATAATAAAAAACTTAAATATGTGTATAGTATAAAAGTATTAAATATATTTTCGTTGTCTGGTACCTGTAACACAAGTTCTTCGGATACTTAGCACAGGGCCAGATTGACGTGGTGTGAAGCGTCCATAGATATTATTATTATTATTATTGCGATCTTAACAATTATAAAATATGTTCTTATTCATATACAGGCATATACATTAATACTTTAGGGTGTATATGTGCATCCTATGTAGAGTATACTGTGCGCTGTAAGACGTACTTTTTTATTATTTTATGGGAATATGTATGATGTTGTGGCATTTCTCATACAAACATACAAGTCAAAAGTAAGTCTTTCAGCGCGGGTACTTTCATAGTATACTTACTTTTTACTTTTATGTCTATACAAACCCTAAAGTATTATCACTCACTTATTTTACACCTTATATGTTTGATTTAGCTGATTCCCGCTGCTCCTGCAATAGCTATAATATACTTATGAACAAACAAACCCGCTGGCAACAGCCAGTTAAACACGGTTAGCTCTGTTAATCACATAAAGTGTTCGCTCAGTTCCTCCCCTCCCCCCGTGCTCCCGTGGTGGTAAATATATCGATCAGATCTATATCATATGTTTGCGCACCACTCACCGTAATAAACTTTTATTAACTTGTATTTATTACTCTTTTTTCTGATCATAATAATATTAAACTACGCCACTTTCATTGAAGCCAGGGCAGCTATGCCGGAGTCATTTTATAGTGCCCGCATGTGTGCTTAATAAAGACTCTCTCCTTTTACTCTCCTTAACCATCAAAACGGTTACCCGTCACGGTTGGCTAGAGAAGCACAAGATCGACATTTTACATGCCATCTTTCTTTCAGAAATCAGCTACGATCCCCAATACATAAGATAATGTGTCTCATACAAAACCAAGACTATGGGCGTGTTTCACCAAGCAAATATTAAAGTTAACGCCATCATGTTATTCCTCTCGTATTTCCTGTCAATCAATAAGATGGCATGATATTTTAACATGGCGTTAACTTTAACATTGCTTGGTGAAACACGGCCTTTATCGTTTCCGCCCATGCCAATATATATTTGTTTTATAACGAAATGAGACAAAAGTTTTAAAACATTTTAAAGTTTATTTGGTGATTTGAAATCGCTACTTTTGTTAGTTACATTTTTTTAAACCAATGTTCGAAGCAAATGCGCAGAAGGATTTCTATTGACGTTAAATTTATAAAAACAAATTGGAATAAAAACTCACTGCTAAAACGCACAGCAATCACCAATCGGTAGCATGAATTATACCCACCAAAAACATAACAAAGGAAAGTCAAGATGACGCAAAAAGAATGGAGATCTTAAAGTAGATCCGACTTGACTTGGCCAGTTTTTATCAGAATTTAATCACAGGGCTAAAATACCAGAGATAAGCTTAATTCAAATCGTATGTCTAATATCACTAATTCCATTTGGTGAATATAATTTAAAAATTTCAAATATCGAACCAAAGTTTTTTTTTAAATGGTGGTTGTTGTCAATCAATAAACCAACTTAAATATTATACCTATGAGTAACTCCTGTTCACTCGATACGCACTCGAGCGACCTACATATCCCATTCATGTATCATTAATTATTTACAAACGGTAATGGCGTCTGAAAAGATGTCTCCAGCATTCACCTGCTGTAACTCGGCCAGATGAGAAAGGACCCTTTTGATACACGATTCTATGTGTTTTATGTCATGTTATCTCGCACTATTAACAATAATTATTACTCAATACACTCTATGATTAAGGCCCTTTTTAATAAAAAAAAAACTTCCGACTTAGCGTGTAACATTCCTATCACATCTAACAAACGACCTGATGACTTTGAAGATCTGAACCGATTTCCACCAAACATAGTTAAGAACACTTTCGACTGATATACCTTTAAATAATACTGTATTAAAAACGGGTCATCCTTTTGGAAGCTGAGATACACATTAAAAAATTTTAAAAACATGGCCATATTTTTGGTTGTGTTTAAATATCCAGTAAACAAATTGGAGTAAATTTTATGATAAAATCTAAACAATTTAACATGGCTCAAGCCTTTTTTAGTTCATAATAAAAAAAAATACCTAAATTGGTTAAGTTTTTGAGGAAAAAACAGGGGTCTCCTAATCGTCGATATCTCGTGCTTTTGCGAGTATAATATTATACAACCTGCAGTTGTATCTATCGGTTTGATCGGGCAGTTGCGAGACAGCAACAGAATTTACAAATACCTATTTTGCATTCCTCTGAACCACATTTCCTCTTAAGTAACAACAATTTGCATCAGTGGCGTGGGGTTCCTATGACTCGTCATATAGGCTTCACTTGCTCCTAACATATTCTTTTATGAATTCTTAAAAAGACATAAACAATCCCTTAATTCATTAATGGTAATGAGTATGGACTACATAATATCATATTTCATTTACAATTAACATGACACTTTTCACGTTATAAATCTAGTAAGTCACGTTATTTTATTTCAAAATATGCACAAAGTTTCCTCAATTAGCGCGTGAAGTCAGGTGTGTTCTTCGTTTGAACGTGCACTGTGAAGTGAGCTGCGACTTGCGAGCCCTTCGTCTTGTGCAAACTTCATTATACAACCGCTTTTCCGCTCACTAAAGCAAAATGTGGAGACATTGTGTACACAGTTTTGAAGTGATCAGTTCATTCGGATAGACAACGCAAAAAGTGAACTACGTATGTAATAAAAATACTGAAAAGAAGAAAAAAAACCCTGATATGAAGATAATAAATTATAATCTAATCACCAATCCTTTGCGTCGCAGACACGTAAAAATGTGCCGTTGCTGCAAAAAAATACATAATATTTGTTTAATGTGGGTAGTGGATACTTTTACTAGCTATTACTTATAAAATCAATACCAAAACAAAAGTCCAGATTTTCAAACATTCTTTATTGGTGTTCGGCTCCTATTGCTCTTATCGTGACGATTATAGCCTATAACCAATCTCAATAAATTCTCAATCTAACACTGAAAGATTTGTTCAAATCGGACCAGTAGTTCCTAAGATTAACGCGTTTCAACAAACAAATTCTTCAGCGTCATAATATTTGTAATAATCCTGATTTTACCCGATTTGTCCAACATTTTTTTATTAATCAGCCAAGCTGGTGCAGGGCAAGCCCTTAGCTTATGAGAGTTCCTGCGCGTAACGTTAATATCTTAGCTATTTAATATCTAGTATCCACGCTAGAATATTTCGTATCCAATTAGTTTACAAATCGTTTACAGTCTAGAAGTTTCGATTCGAACACAATAAATATTTTGTACTAATTACTAGCGTTAATTGAAATCGTTGGGAGTTTTCGGCGGAAAAATAATTAATTGTTGTCAGTCCAACACGTTCGAGTTTCCAAATTTTTACCTGGGGGTTGGTTGAATTGAAAATATATTGTAGATAATTAATCGTAGTAAATAGGAGGGCATGGCAGTCTTTGACACAAACATAATAGTTTCTTGAATACGTAAAAAAAATACTTATAGGTACATAATTAAAAAAATTAAGAAACCCCCGAATTGTCTAGCAGTGAGTGAACTGATGATAATGAACTTTAGATAAGACACTCGCAGGCATTCAAACATAAAAAGCTAGATCAAACTTGAGAACTTTGAAATGCCTGTCTGACGCATGGATCAACTTTATTGTCAGAAAATCAACTTATCAGCCTGCATATTAATTGTTGTTTCAACGCGGGAAAAGAAGCCACGACCAACGGAGTCGAGAGGTAACCTAATCCATTGGACCACGGGGCCTAAGCAATATCAAACAAAAGTTAAGCATTTATCCGCAAAAGCCTGAAAATATTAGGGTTAGCAAAGAAATGGCTAATTCACATTGGCTGTAGTAGTTCATTATTTGCTCTGCATACTGACTGCTGTTATTCACACAGTAAACAGTTATTTCCACGGATTTTCCATTATGTCTCTACCTGCACTTTCGCCATTAAAATATTATACAAATATTATTACAACCGTTTCCTTAGTAACTCTTGCTAGTTTATGCTTTGCAAAAATATTCGCGTAGTTTTTTTATAAGGCGTAAACGCGCAGATGACGCATGTTTAAACTAGATTCGAATGTGTTTGTTATTACTATACACCGTGTTTTTGATTACATATAGATCATATTAAATCAGAACAGACTAGGTACAATAATCAGGCAAGATCAGACATCTAAAGCGCCGTAAACGCGGGTCCCACAAACGTGCATCAATTATTGCGTCTTAAAATTACGTCGCATGCTATTACTCCTGTTAGATAAAATTACATGTAAAATAATAAAACGAAATAAAATAACTGTTATTTCAATTAATTTTGTGGAGGCTTTAAATAAAAACTGTATCATCTCATTTTCAGAACTGTGCCACATTTTATGTAATAAACTGAAAATTCTAAATACTAGTTATTTCTTCTTTACAATAAATAACATAAAACTGACCGAACTGAATGGAACGGGTAAGGTTTATTTTGCCCGTAAACATTCTGTGAAAGATTACATCGTCAGAACTACGGTACCACACAAAGACCACCGGAATTCCAATTTGGGACCTATTTTGTCGCGGGACCACGCTGCAGGTTGTGGAACCAAGTTGTACATCGTTCGCGGGAATTTATCGGAACTTATATTTTAAAGGAAAGATGGGAGCAATTTTTCTTCGAGTGTTTATTTTTATCTGTATTGTGGAGATAGATTGAAACGTTTACAGATGTAGTGTCGAATTTCTTATTCTTTTCTTACTACATTTCAGATGGAAAATCCAAAAAAGTATTTTAAAAACACTTATTTTGTCACCCTTACCCAAAAACAACGGGGTGATATAAGTTTGACGTGTCTGTGTAAATGTGTATGTGTCTGTCTGTGACATCGTTGCTCCCAAACAGATGATCCAATTTTATTGTTTTTTTTGTTTGAAAGGTATATCAGTCGAGAGTGTTCTTAGCTATGTTTGGTGGAAATCGGTTCAGGTCTTCAAGGTCATCAGGTCGTTTGTTAGGTGTGATAGGAATGTTACATGCTAAGTCGGAGTTTTTATTATTTTTTATTTAGTTTATTGACAACCTTTGCGGTTGAGCTGAGATAGCGGGCTCGAATTCCGTCTAAGGGATAAAAAGTTTTCTGTTGTGTTTATGTGTACTTATTTATTTAAAACCTACAAGATTTTTAATCATTATTTGATTGCTATAGTACGTCCGAGATAAATTTAATCCAAACGTAAACAAATCCGTCTTTGACACAACCATAGACTAGGCAGTGATGCCAATTGGCCAATAATACAATAATTATTGTTTGCTAGGAATCCATAGACTATAGGCTTATATTCTACAATCGGCAGTGTCAGAATGGCGTATTTTCTCTGTGAAAGATTTTAATTTGATGATTAAACCTATTAATTATTGTTTAATTGTTATAAATTGTTTTAGATAATAAAGTGTAATCCTTAAATACACCTGTGAAAGTGAATAAGTGAAAATTTCGATGTTTTCGGTTTGTTTACCTTTAGGTTAAATCTATCAGGAACGAACTATATAATATGATATATACCGCCGACTAAACCCGATTAGTTATTACATAGATCTCACAGTCTTATAGCGTAGAATTCAGTAACAAGACTTGGCATTTACTACAAGTTATGATTTTAATGGAATTAAATTTAGAAGCTGTGAAGTCAAATGCTGTTCGTTCTGTTAAGCAGGGACAGTGGCACTTTGAGAAAGGATGCCGTGGAGTAGAGTCGTTGTTATTTGATACATTTTGATTGAGGAGGAGGGAATTATGAAAGATTACCTCCGCTGAGGACCTCTTAAGCCGTAATGCCACTTCAGATAATACTTTAAGCTTTATTATGTACTTAACCTTCACGAAAAGACTGAATAAAATGGATTGTCTTTAATAGTTTACGAAATTTTTTAATCTCTTCTAGAAATTAATGAACGGATTGGAACAAAACTTGACACTGTAGTTTTATTCCAATCTGTAATAGTAACTGTAGTGTGACATATTAATTTAAAACCAATTACTATAAATAATATGTCATTTTTATGACTAAAAAGTAGCAGGTAATAAGATCTATCAGTCAGAAAAAAGTTGAGGGCAATAAAATGTATCCTCACAATCTAGGACAGAGGGATGTTCGTGACTCTATCACGCATAAAGTACTAAACGGATTTTAACATTGGTATGGTAGAAGTTTAGGCTGTGCATTATAACATAGTTACATTATATCCCAAAAAGTTGTTTTTCCGGGATAATGTATAATTACGTGCACACATCGCCGAGTGCAAATGCTAGTTAAAAACATTTTAAAGTTTTCACACTAATAATAAAATGCCGAAAATTTGTGAGTTTGTTAGTATGCTATATGTATAATGTATATATACAGGTGATTCATTCATATAGCCGAATATTAAGCAGAATATTTATTTTTTGTTTTGGCACCTCATACAAATTAATGATATAACTCAAAAAAATTCAAAGCTTTAAAATGACCACAAGGAGTGAATCTTACTATGCTGGTGCTCGCGGGCTCCTAGTCTATACACACGAATGCCTTGGTCGTTGACCTAAGACAGTGGTTCCTAACCTAGGGGTAATTACCCCCGCAGGGGTAAAACGGAGATTCTAGGGGGTAACGGGATGGCACGAAATAGTATTAAAATAGCAATAAACAAAATAGTAGTACGGTAAACGATAGTACGGCGCTCTCATATTATCATATTTTCGTTTCGAATTTGTGTGGTTTTAATTATTTTAAATAAGCTAGGGGTAAACTCAATTCTCATACTTGTTCACAGGGGTAGTGACATTGAAAAGGTTAGGAACCACTGACCTAAGACCTGACCTGGATTGAAACTCATCTGTTGTGTGACTTTTATGGAGATCTTTAATCGTGATTTGTCGCGTTATGATAAGTATTTCTTCTTCTTCACGCGCATTTTTCGGTCGTTGACGACCTCCGTAACGCAGTGAAAGAGCGCGTTGGTGCTCAAGCGAAAGGTCGCGGGTTCGAATCCCGCCGAGGGAACAAAAAGTTTTCAATGTTCCTGGGTCATGGATGTGTAATAAATGTGTGTATAATACCTATAATAAAAATCTTAAATATATGTATAGTATAAAAGTATTAAATATATTTCCGTTGTCTGGCATCTGTAACACAAGTTCTTCGGATACTTAGCACGGGGCCAGATTGACGTGGTGTGAAGCGTCCATAGATATTATATTATATTATATTATATTATATTATATTATATTATATTATATTATATTATATTATATTATATTATATTATATTATATTATATTATATTATATTATATTATATTATATTATATTATATTATATTATATTATATTATTATATTATATTTAATTCTGCTGGATTTTTATGTGTTGTAGTTTAGGCTTTGTTTGTTATCTATGATTAAATCATAGGCAACTTCTTGTACAACAAAAGGTTGCCTAAACATCCTGTATTTACGCGCGTGGAGTAAAGCTACCAAGTGAAACACAGAACACTCTCTTCCTCCACTCTCGTAGCCCAGTGGGACGGATAACCGACACGACTGGCGGGAGATCTGGCGCAGGACCGACTTTTTACATGCCCATCCGTAGCATGGATCATCTTGTCAGACAATCAGGTGATCGGCCTGCATTATCCTAACCAATCTTGAAAACAACATTTTTTGTTGTTCCAACGAGGGAATCTATGTCTAGGCTCACACTAGACCACGGAGGCGTTAATCTATACTAATATTATAAAGCGGAAGAGTTTGTTTGATGGTTTGTTTAAACGCGCTAATCTCAGAAACTACCTATCCGGTTTGAAAAAATCTTTTTTCGTTAGATAGTCCATTTATAGAGGAATGCTTTAGGCTATATAACATTACGCTGCGACAAATAGGAGTGAAGTGTCAGTGAGAAATGTTGCAAAAACGGGGAAAATTATTCACATTTGGGGGCTTTCGTTGCGTGCCTGCCTAAACGGTTTAAGTCACTCAAAAACCACGCGAACGAATTCGCGGGCATAGTCTAAACATATTTCAAGATTGTCACTAGTGCATTAGACAAATGATGTTTGAACAAGTAGTACGGAGTTAGTTGGCACTTGGTAGCCCGCGGTTATTGATGTCAACAGTTCGGAACTTCGGGGTCGCCATAAATCACTGGCCAGGGTGTCAATATGCATCTTGATTACCATCTTGGGTTAACTTAAGCACCCTGTGACTATGGATGTTAAGTTAGACAACGTGTAGGCTATTTAATTATTACAATTTATTATACTTCTAAACAGCTTGACCACGCACAGTTTCAGCGTTGCGAGTTGCACGTTTTGGGGTATGGTTGCGCGTTGCGTGTTGCCCGTTTTTGGGTATGGTTGCGCGTTTTGGAGTATGGTTACGTGTTGCAAGTTGCGCGTTTTGGAGTATGGTTGCGTGTTGCATGTTGCGCGTTTTGGGGTATGGTTGCGCGTTGCGAGTTGCGCGTTTTGGGGTATGGTTGCGCGTTGCGACTTGCGCGTTTTAGGATATGGGTTGCACGTTGTAGGTTGTAGGTGTATTTGAACTAGCTCACACGTAAAACTGTTTATTAAATTTGCTAAACAAAGTGGGTCAGCTAGTATTATATTACTTTCTAGACGAACTAGTTTTCCCTAAAAGTGCAAAAAACATACATAGATACATCCTAAGTCACAAACTTTATCCTTTACAATATTAGTAAGGGCCGTTATTTATTTAATTTTAATAAAAACTTGCTTTGTGTTTTTTGTATAAAAGCAAAAGAGGAAATGAAGGGATCTTCCTATTGCGATGTAACTAGATGAGATGGACCAATGATGAGATTAAGAACAGGATAACACGGCATCTATGAAAACCAGCGTGTTATGTCAAACGAAAATCACTGGATATTCGTTTACCATCAGCCATCTACTCGTTTAATTACATTATACGTACCGAGTATCGGTATTTGGTACACGTCTAAATCCACATATATTAGTAATTAGTAGGGCAATGTGCGGGCTTTCTTACTAAGACTAGTAATCTTATAATGAGGGCATGTGATGCGGGCAGGGCCACTAGGCCTCACCATGTAGCCGCGAGATAAGATTTTTGTGTCAGAAGCAGGCTCCTACGGTCGGCGCGCTGATTAATTACTCAATCCTCCTTAACTAAAGGGTTTTCGGAAAAGAAATTCGCAACATTTATTAATGATTCCGTTTAGTAGTATTCATTCTGTTAAGAGGAAATACCATGAGCTAGAGAAATGAAAAATGGATTGTAAAGTCTATTCCTGTCCGACGAAACATGAAACTGATGAAAATTATCGGCAACTGAAGCTTGAACTGAACTTACCTTTTAAGAGAAATTGTCGATTATGACACCCCGGTTTTCACTTCTAAAACTTAACCAATGTAGAAACTTTTTCACTGTAAACTAAAAAATGGTATTACGACAAAAGAACTAATTAGCGAGACTTGCCATTTTTACAAGATTTGTTTTTGATGGGATATATTAGACGCGAGTGTGAAAATTACTTCTGTTTTTACTAAGGCAAGACTCAAGGGACTATCAATATGTTTTAAACAAAATTTGCAAAATGTAAAACAGCCAATTTAGTTTAAAACATTTTTAAAACGAATTTTTATACAATTTCAACACGGTCCGGTCGACGCGATACAAATAGTCGTTGAAGGTTATTGGCGATATACAAAGCCTTAACATGAAGAAAAATGTGCATACTATAATATTATAATACACTAGCTGTGCCCGCGACTTGGTTCGCGTGGTGTTTGATTGATTTAAACCGTTTATGCTGCGCAGGCAATGAAAGTCCCCAAATGTAAATTGTTTGTTTGTTACATATAATAGTGACATATCTTTGGGACATCATCATACTACCTTTTTAACCGACTTCAAAAAAAGGAGGAGGTTCTCAATTCGTCTGTATGTATAATTTTTTTTTTTTTTATGTATGTTCACCGATATTTTCGTCAATTATAGACGGATTTCAAAAAATTTTTTTTTTTGGATTGAGTTCACTTCTGGGGTGGTCCCATTTTGACCAGGTCAGGATCTGATGATGGGATCCATGAGAAATCGAGGGCAACCACCAAAAATTGTATGCTCGTATGGTGTTTTTGTTACGTAATTATGTCTTACTCAGGTATATACTTCAGGGTGTCAACATCTGATGCTGCTGTGCTGATGATGAAGCTACAGTACTCCTTAACGGTTAGGAGTTGGAAGGCAGTACTGGAATTGGTCGATGGAAACTATTTAGTAGTATGTAGGGCTAACATGTTGCTTGTAAGGTATGCTTGAATTAACATCTGATGCTGCTGCGCTGATGATGACAGTACTCCTTAACGGTTAAGAGTTGGGAGCAGTACTGTAATTGGTCGATCGAATGTATTAGGTTACATATGAAATTGGCGTTTTGTCGTTCTGGCCACTTTGATCTTAAATATATCCTGTTTAGTTAGGAATTCCAAATTAAAATTTAAACAGCTATTTACTCATGCATTTGTGTTTTGAACACCGTAATTCATTTGTTTTATTCTCTTTTGCTTTTTTTTCTACGTCACTCATTTCACAAAATGGATAACTTAAAATATCGCATTACCACCACCACCAGTGCTGCAGAAACGGCTCGAAGAATTAATTATGTGTATAGGGGTGGTGTCGCAAAAGAAAACACGGTGCGTTTTTTGGTTTCAACGCTTTTGTTCTCGAAATTTCGACCTGCAGAACAAGCCCCGTGGACGGACGGAGACCAAGGTCGATAATGATGAATTGAAGGCTATTGTGGAAGCAGATCCATCGCAAACCACATCAGAGTTAGCTACAGGCTGCGGTGTTAGTGACAAAACCGTTTTAATCCACTTCAAGCAAATTGGGAAGGTGAAAAAGCTTGAAAGGTGGGTACCTCATGAATTAAGCGAAGCAAACCGACAAACGAGCGTCGACTGCTGCGTTACATTGCTCAACCGGCACAATAACGAAGGAATTTTAAATCGGATCATTACATGTGATGAAAAGTGGATACTGTACGATAATCGTAAACGCTCAATGGCTGAACCCTGGTGAACCAGCAAAGTCTTGCCCCAAGCGAGAATAGACTCAAAAAAAGTTACTTGTAAGCGTTTGATGGACTAGTGCCGGTGTCGTACACTATAGCTTTCTTAAATCTGGTCAGACGAATATGGCTGATGTCTATTGTCAGCAACTGCAAACCATGATGGAAAAGCTCGTCGTTAAACAACCGAGACTTGTCAATCGCTCTACGCCACTGCTGCTTCAAGACAACGCTAGACCACACACGGCCCAACAGACGGCTACCAAATTAGAGGAGCTTCAATTGCAATGTCTAAGACATCCACCGTACTCTCCGGACCTTGATCCAACATATTACCATTTTATTAGAAATTTGGATATCTTCTTGCAAGGAAAAAAATTCAATTCCGATGAGGCAGTCCAAACCGCTTTCAAAGATTTCATTGGTTCCCGTCCGAATGGTTTTTTTAGTAAAGGGATCAATGAACTACCTATAAGATGGCAAAAGTGTATAGATAGCAATAGTTTTGATTCATAAAATATATTTTAATATGAAAAAATCGCCTTTATGTTCATCCAATACAAAACGCCAATTTCATATGTAAGGACTTTTGACATTGACGAAATTGAAACTGCAGCAGGTTTGGCTCTGTGTGCCATTGCATATTATAACTTTGTCAATGTCGCGTTGGGTCTACCTATGATAATAAAAAATATAAATACCTAAAATGTGATATCAAACTCTTTCAAGTACCTATTAATAATAATTATAGCTTCCTAAAAATATGAACAATTCGTCAAACGGACGTTGTAATTAGTGACTATAGGTATATAATATTAAATAAACTGAAACCCTTGAGTAAATGAACTAGCATCTATTATTTAAGTTCACAACGCAATAGCACAACTAAAAATCGAGAAATAAACTGACTTTTAAAAAAAAAAAAAACCGACTTCAAAAAAAAAACACAAACGACAAAAACTTTAACCAAACAAAAACAGTACCTACATAACTAAAAAGCGATAAATAACCTGATTTATCTACTTAATGCATATTATATATCTACAACTATTTAAATATTTACAACTATATACCTAATACTATAACAAAGTCATCTTTAACTATTTAAATATTTACAGTTATCACTTATTTTTGAAGTCGGTGCCAGCCTGCAGCCTAGGTAACGTAGTCTGTTGTGTTGTTTGAGAAGCCACACACACGGCAAAATACAATCTATACTAATAAATTATAATGCGGAAGGGTTTGTTTGTTAATTTAAACGCGCTAATCTCAAGAACCACTGGTCCAATTTTAAAAATTCTTTTTGGAAAATTTGAAAAATTTTAGTGTTTTCTTAATTAAATTTATTTGTTTGGCTGGCACCGACTTCAAAAATAAGTGATAACTGTAAATATTTAAATGGTTAAAGATGACTTTGTTATAGAATTAGGTATTTAGTTGTAAATATTTAAATAGTTGTAGATATATAATATGCATTAAGTAGATAAATTAGGTTATTTATCGCTTTTTAGTTATGTAGGTACTGTTTTTGTTTGGTTAAAGTTTTTGTCGTTTGTGTTTTTTTTTTGAAGTCGGTTTAATTTTTTTTTTAATTTCATTCTAGAAATGCATTTTTTTATTAAAAATTTTTTCAGACATAATTTTTTTTTTTGCTTTTTCGTTATTCTTGCGACAAAAAAATAGGAAATGGTAAAAAAATTAAAAAAAAGTTTAAATTTTTTTTTAATTTGTGACAATAAATATACCTATAGGTATTTAAAAAAATACATTTCCAAAATGAGGAAAGGTAGTATAATCGTATCTCAAAGTTATAGTGACTGTTATTTTTACACACTGTACAACGTTCTTTAATCAAAATATGATATGCAAAATAAAGTTTTCATAATCAAATTCGCGCCCCGTGCATATTTACATTGTGTTACTTCGTTTTCCGCTCGGTGCGTGATTGTGTTCATTGTTCGCAAAAGTCTGATAAACGCAATCCGTCAGTTATTTTATCGTTAAAAAGTTTCAAAATTTTCTGAAATCATTAGCATCATTTCAGCTATAACGTCCACTTCTGGACGCCTCCCCAAAGTATTCTTACTCGCCACGCTTGGCAGGCGGGTTGGCGAGCGCTGTTATAATACCAATGTCCGAGGAAACGCTGCTGCCAATTTCCGGATTTATTCCCTCTATCGCCTTTTACAACACCCACAGGAATGATGGTTGATAGGGAGATGATATTCCGACATCCCCCGGATAATTATACAGGTTGATTCATGGTCCATGTATTAAGTCGAATATAGTGTGAAGCGAATGACGAGTAGAGCATTTTTTGTTTTGGTAACTCATATAAATTATTTCATATAACCATGGCCTACCATCATCACACACAATCTATATTTAATACAAAAAAAATGCAATAGACGTCACTACTATTAACGTTTGTAAATTATAAAATGTAAGTATGCCGAATTAAGTACAAATATTGACATTAAAATAAAGATAAGAACATTTTTAAGCATAACATCACATTAAGCTAAATTCAACTCCTTAATTGAGAAGAAGATACGAAACGAAATTAGTGATTAGTATTTTCTAATAGTGGGGCTAGGTGGCGGTTTCCGGAATGTGCCTGGAAATCGAAGAAAACAAAAATAGCCAGTCGAATTGCCAGTATTAGGGTGATTTTCTAGTACTAGGTCGTGTCTCTGTTATCTATCTACTTTGTGATGTAACTAAAAAATATTAAAAGGTATTAAATGACCACAAGGAGTGATAATTACTATGCTGGGGCTCGCGGGCTTCTAATCTATACACACGAACGCAGTTCGCAGTGAACTGGTCGTTGACGTAAGACCTGGCCAGGATTGAAACTCATCTGTTTTGTGACTTTTACGGAGATTTTTAATCGTGATTTTGTAAGTAATTTATATGAGGTGCCAAAACAAAAAATGATCTACGCGTCATTCTCTACGCACTATATTCGGCTTAATATATGAACCATGAATCATCCTGTATAGTGTATACTATAATGCTTTGGGGTTATAATATTTTAGTATATTATGTATGTTACGAACGATGTGTGTCGTTTTGGAATTATGCCAGTGGTTAAGATTAGTTTGGGTATGGTTTTGACTGTGTTAACATCAAAGAACAGATCAAAGAGCCGATATATTAATATCTGGTCTGTGATTAACTACCTGTTATTAAATCACTAGCGAATATCATAGGCTATCATCAAGGCGGTGTATCTTATGACTTATTTATGACGTGTGTGGTTTGCGGTAATATTATGGTTGTGTGTATAGGCGGTAAGGTGAACTGTTCTAGTTTTATTGATATTTACACTGGTATTTAAGTATCTTTAGAAGGCATACGAGGGGCCGAAGAACGTAGAGGCAACGCTGTACATATAACTAGCTGTCCCCGCGACTTCGTTCGCGTGGTTTTTGAGCGAATTAAACCGTTTATGCAGCGCACGCAACGAAAGTCTCCCCGTTTTTGCAACATTTCTCACTGACCCTTCGCTCCTATTGGTCGCAGCGTAATATTATAATATAGCCTAAAGCCTTCCTCTATAAATGGACTATCAACCAAAAAAATAATTTTTCAAATCGGACCAGTAGTTCCTGAGATTAGCGCGTTTAAACAAACAAACTCTTCCGCTTTATAATATTAGTATAGATGACATCTTATAATCTACTAGTTATATAAGTGAAGTTAAAACTTTAGGTACAAATTTTGAGAGTTGTATGAGTTTTGTGATATTTGGCACTTTAGTACACTTACCCCGGGTTCTAAAAGGCTGGTCAAATCGTCGATCAACTAACGATTGAGTTAACAAGCCATTCTGAACGCTCATTGGTGAACACCCTCGCAACAACTTCGCTCACTCGCTACGTTCACCAATGAGCGTTCAGAATGGCTGGCTAACTCAAATGTTAGCTGATCGACGTTTTAATCAGTTTTTTAAAAACCAGGGGTTAGTGTTTCTATCTGAAAATTTGCCGAATGCTTATATTTATATTAATAAACTGCTTAGAAATTAAAAATTAATGAAAATAAGAACGCCCTCTATCATAATACATACATTTATATCACATACTTATTGCAATAAAGATTGTATCTATAATTCGGTTCCATCTGTTATCGCGGTCGGGACTTTTTTGCTGTGCGGAATAATTTTATTATGTAAGTGTAATAAGTGCAATGTAGTATATTTTTAACCGACTTCCAAAAAAGGAGGAGGATATATGTTTTTTTTTATGTTTCTTCGCGGATAACTTCGTCGTTTATGAACCGATTTTAAATATTTTTTCTGTGTTGTGTAGGGTATAATTCCAATTTGGTCCTATTGTTACCAAAAAGGTGACCTGATGATGGGATCCGTGAGCAATCGACGGAACTCCTCAAAATTTATATGGAAACACATATCAATTTTGGTTTTTTCTGAAGTAGCCCAAGCATATGTTACCAAATAGTAAGGTTTTTTGCTTTTTAGTGTACCTTTTGAAGTCGGTTTTTTTTGTTTAAAATTATATTGCAATGAGCGTTTCTCGCAAACGTCATAGTGTGTCGAGGTCGAGCACCACTGTAAAATTGTACTTTTTTTATTAAATAAAAAAATCCGTTATATAATAACAGCAGGTTTGACTGAATTGTCAATCTTTCTTTTAGGTTCCATAAACAACATTTATATATTTTTGATCATGTTAGAATCGGGGCTCTAGGGTAGGGTTGCCATCTGTACGGTTTTTCCCGGATTGGTCCTACTTTGGAGAGCGTCCGGGGAGCGTCCGGACGGCTGATATCCGAATTTAGATTTTTTTAGTATTGAGATTGTGTGGAATTTGGTGAGGCGTACTTTTGTAGGTTTTGGGCTCCCAGAGTACAGGTTATGTCCTAGTTTATGAATTTTGAAGATAGCAACCCTACTCTAGGGTGACGTTTACCAAAGACTATTACAACTAAATAATATAGTTTGTCAATGCCTTTACGTATGAACAGTCGATAATGTAAGTATTTATTCCTTATTAGTATAAGTTAGTGACCCATGTCATGATCAAGAAATTTGTAAGTATAAAATATACGATTAGTGGACCCACCAGTTTGCTATAAATAGGTAGTTCAGGACTGAGGGGGGGGAGTCGTTATGAAGGTTGACGTCTGCAATAAACCGTTCGCGCCCAGATTATATTGTCATTTGTCACCTACATAGCTGTCCCGGCGAACTACGTACTGTTAGGCGGCCGTCCCTGTTTGTCTTTTTAAAAAAAAACTACACTTTACACTTAACTACTTTATTAACTTTAACACACACAAACTACACTACGACTTCCCACAGATTATACCGGGTGCTAATAAATGCACTGTTCGCGGCGGCTTCCAGAATCTAACTAACTAATAAAATGAATAATTAAAAGAACATAAGGCAAAAATGCTACATAAACGGAAAATAGTAAGCGCGTGGTAAAAGTGCTGTATTAGCTTATGCTACATACTAGCTAGGGTTGTAACAGCTCCCCCCTTTTGACGGAGCTTTATCTTTTTAAGATGAAGCGAAGTAGAAAAAGAATCGACTGATAATGTGTGAGAAGTCTACAAGAAATAGAAAATAATAAAATTACAAATAAAACATTTCAAAGACAAAACATAGAAAAAGACAGAACATAAAAAGAGACAAAACATAGAAAGTAATAAGCTTAGATCTAGAATTATAAATGTGTATATAGAAAAAGTATAAAATTTAAACATTTTTAAAAATTCAAATTTCTATTTGATGAAAACTGTTGCTTATTAACGTCTTTGAAATTTAATTGTCGAATTGGCAAAGAGTGGACAGACTTTTTATCGTCTTCAGATGACGACATTTCTGTCATTTCCATTGAATTAGAAATTTTAGATTTGTTTCTTATAGACTTTTTATTATTACATTGATTAAAAATTTGAATACAACATCTAGAATAAGAAGATTTCCTATTTGAAAAACATCTGTAAATTTTGTACACAAAATATAAAAATAAACACACAATTAAAACATAAGTAAATGTAGAATAATATTGGCCATATTTAATAAAATGGGATTCCTTTTCTAAATTATTCAATTCATTTTCCAAATTATCCATTTGATGTGAAGCATACTTTAAAGAGTCTAAATTAATTTTACTTAAAGAGATAGGAAATAAATGTGGCAAACTTTTATTAAATATGTCCTTCTTGCAGCAATCATCAGCTGTAATATCAAAACTTATGTCTAAAGGAGACTTAATTAGAAAAGAATAAGAATTAGTCGGCAATAATTGAACAGTTTTGGAATAACCGACACAATCAGGAGTTAATTTTACAATTCCTGTACCATGAATAGAATAATCATTAATATCATCATCACAACGAATAGTTAATTTATTTATTTTGGATTGAACAAAAATCCATCTATTATTTTGTAGCTTCTGCCAAATATCAATATTACCAAATAAAATCTTCGAATTACATTTGGAGGGCAACGAAAGTGTGACCTCGGTTAAAATCTTAGATTCACAATTTGGACTACTAATACAAGAGTAGATATTAAACAATTCACATATAGAATAATTGCTACTAATTAACTTACAATTATTTAGTGAGCTCAGCATAACATAATGTAGTCTGTTGTCGCTTAAGGCGATGTACGAGTCAGAAGGTTGAATTAAGGCGAAGGTGTTATGTGACTCATCATGAGGAGTCGGTAAAGGAATATTTTTATATACCATGAACTTGTCCGGCGTAATAAGAGGAATTTGTAAAACAAATACGATTTTATTGTTTACGTAATAAGAGCTAAGTTTGGAAACATCAATTAAAGAATGAATATTTTGTATATTAAGAGCTACAGGAAAATCTAATTTTTTACTTATTTGATTACTATGCTTAACTAGCTCATTATAGAGACTTATAGGACTAATTACGCTAGGATGTAGAATATTTACCTTAGAAAATAAGATAGAATTTAAGGTAGTATCTAGTAAATTTGAAATAGTAAGTAAAGAACTTTCAATAATATTTAGTAAACTATTTAATTTAGAGGTATATAATTATCTGTATCCGTAATTTTAGAAAGGATATTATTCATATTATTAATTTGGGTATTTAATTTCATTTCATTTTGATTTAATTTGTAAATAGTAGTATTAAAATTATTAATAGTAGATTTTATAACGTGTATATTATCACGCATTAAATGAAACATTTCAGATTCACTCTTTTTGCAAGACTCAATTGCAGCGTCATATTTTCTAGCATCGTCAGCGTCTAACGTGCCGAAGAAAAACTTTAAAATTTCACCACCAAATTCTAATGACCGTTTGACTTTACTTGTCTTATGATCAACAATAATATGAGATAAAGATTGCAATTTAATAAAATTAGATTGAATTAAAATTTCAATAGGACTGGAAATGTCTTTACAAGAATTTAAATCTTGCGATTGAATCTTGTTACAAAGATCGAGAGTATCGTGCAAAAGATTTTGTATTTTATTTAAATAAGGTTCTAGAGTGAATAAATCAATATGTGTAACAACTTTCCAATAGTCATTATAAAAATTAACATAAGTAATAGGTTCAAAATAAATTCCTGGGCTATGCGATATAGGAAGGATATTTGATTCCGCGTCGCTGAGGCAAATGCCATGACAGCATAAAAGTCTGAAAAGAAAGAGACGAAATAGTTTAGGAATTAGCTGGTTTTATTTCGTTAACATGATGTTTAACGTTTTTGCGACCTATCTGTAGAGTCACGTTATGCTTATTATGTACTTTTAGAATTTTATAAGGGCCTTTCCATATAGGCGATAAGGCTTTACGTAATCTGTGATGGTGTTTTGAATACACCATATCACCTGCTTTATAAGTAACTTCACGAGAATTAGAGTCATAATATTGTTTAGATCTTTCTTTACTGTTTATAAGATTTTGAATAGCTTTTTCGCGACTAAATCGCATTCTATATTGTAAAGCACGTATATATTCATTATAAGTAGTATTATTGCTACTTTCATATAAAGAACTAGGAATAGAAGGTTTATAACCGAATAATAATTCGTGCGGCGTAAAATTAGTAGAAGAATGAGGCGTAGTATTATAAGCTAAAATTGCGGTAAATAAATAACAATGCCAATCATTCTGATTTTCATTCACGAATGATTTTAAATATTCTTTTAAAGTGGCATGTGAGCGTTCTAGCGCGCCATTTGTTTGAGGATGGTAAGGAGTAGTAAATAAAGCTTTGACCTTCAAGATTTCTGTTAATTGTTTGAATAAATCAGACGTAAAGGGTGTACCTAAGTCTGTTAAAATCATTTTAGGAAAACCAAAAAGAGACATAAAATGAATTAGATTTCGAGCAATTTCGTCGCTAGTCGACGTGACCATAGGATATGCACTAGTGAATTTACTTAGATCATCTTCAATCAATCAATCAAATATACTTTATTGTGTACAAAATCTTTACAGAGTAACATATAAATATACTAAGAAAAACATAAAATCAGACATGCACACAAGGGCGGCCTTATTACTTTAAAGCAATTTCTTCCAGGCAACCCTTTTGTTTTTGACATAGGAAAGAATCATAGACTGAAAGATAGGTTGTGTGTAAAAGTATATAATATACTTAATATAATATAATATATAATCATAATATATATAATAATAAATATAAGAGGTATATACCGATATATAATTAATAAATTTATACATAGATACATAATATAATACATATATATATACTCATATATAAGTATATATATAAATATGTGTTATAAATAAATATATATTAAACAACAATAAAAAATAATAAAATATGTAATTTTTATTAGTTCTATAATAATAGTACATACTTACTGTAATATTGTATGATATGGTATACTGTAAAATATAGGTATCAATAATTATTTTAAGCAATTAATTAACACGGATTGACACATAAATCGAGATAATGGTTTTTTAGCAGCGTCTTAAAGTGTTTTAGGTTTTCAGCCTGCCTAATTTGGGCAGGTAAAGAATTCCAAAGCAGGATGGATTTTACAGTGAAGGAGGAATTAAAATATTTAGTGTGATGGTTTGGGATATTGAGGAGAAGATTAGAGAAGGATCGGAGCTCTTGTCGATCAGACTGGCGAAGTTCAAAGTTGTTTTTTAAGTATGTAGGGCAATGCGAATCAAATATAATATTAATCTTGTAATGTTAAGATGAATTTAAAATTTTGGAAACCCGCTTCGGGTAAAGGGCCTACAATATCGAGAGCTAGTCTCTCAAACGGCTTTGTAGATGTAGAAGTAATCTCCATAGGAGCTTTGTTAGATTTTCGTAAAGGTTTGTTAATTTGGCAAAGTTTACATTTTTTAACATAATATTCTATGTCAGAGCGCATTCCTTTCCAGTAATAACTGGCTTTAATACGTTTATACATCCGTTGTGAACCTGGATGACCCGCAATAGGCGAATCATGATTTTCCTTTAAAATTTTAGGAACTTCTACCGGAGTAGGATATATTAATTGATTTTTGTATATATGTATTTTAATATTAGTATTATGAAAAATATAAGAAATCATATTATAAATTTTAGTATAAGCTAGTTTAGAAAATGGATCCGAGAAATCTGATATAGCAAGATCCGTAATATTTTCACAATCAATTAAAATATTTCTTAATTTTATTAATAAATTGAAAACGTCTTTAAAATGCGTTTCTTCATAATGATGAACTTTAGAAAATAGAAAATAGTAATTTTTATCCTTAACATTAACATGCTTAGTTGTAAATGGTTCGCGTTCGGAATTTAGCAACTCGTCAGCATTTTCAAGCTGAGATATTATTTCTTCGCAATGTGGAATAGAAAAATCAAAATCTAAAGATACTGGACATGCGATATTATTTAGTTTAGATAAATGTAATCCTTGAGTACATTCTTCGATAATAGTATTAGAAATAGGAAGTTGATTTGTAAATTGACTTTTAAAATACTTTTCATAAGTTAAATTATTTAAACTTTTAATATTAATAGCGTTAACTGGGCATCGAGATAGCGCGTCGGCATTAGAATTAAGACGACCTTGTTTATAAACAATCTCGTAATCGTACTCCTCGAGTTTCAAGCGCCAGCGAATGAGTCTGCTACCGGGATCTTTTACATTAAATAGCCACACAAGTGGTCTATGATCCGTAATAATCTTAAATTTATTACCATATAAGTATGGTCTAAAAGTTTTGACAGCAAATAAAATGGCTAATAGCTCTTTCTCCGTTGTAGAATAATTTCCTTCAGGTTTATTTAAAGTTCGCGATGCGTATGCTATCGGCTTGTCCTTTCCTATAGGACCTTGAGACAAAATCGCACCTACGGCATAATTACTAGCATCCGTAGTGACATTGAAAATTTGAGAAAAATCTGGATATTGGAGAAGAGGAGCTGAAATTAATTTTCCTTTTAAAAATTCGAATGCGTGCTGCTGTTCCGCGTTCCACTGGAAAACAGCATCTTTCTTTAAGAGACACGTAAGAGGCTTAGTTAGCTTAGCAAAATTTTCAATAAATCGGCGATAATAGCCTATCAAACCTAGAAAGGATTTAATATCTTTAGGATTTTTAGGAACGGGAAAATGGGAAACGGCCTTGACTTTTTCGGGATTCGGAGAAACACCTTTATCGGTGATGATATGGCCAAGATAAGTGACTTCGTGTCTTAAAAATTCGCATTTGTCCGGCTGAAGTTTTAATTTATATTGCCGAAACTTATCGAAAACGCGTTGTAATTTTAACATATGATCTTGCAAATTTTGACTGTAAATTATACAGTCATCAAGATATATAAAACAATCTAGACCTTGTAAACCTGACAATACGGTATTCATTAACCGTTGAAACGTGGCTGGGGCGTTTTTTAACCCGAAAGGCATTCTGGTAAATTCATAATGTCCAGACATGCTTGAATTTGTACTAATTGTGAACCCTGTTTTAGGGGCGTCCATGGGACAAGTTTTAATTTGATGAAAGCCACTTGTAAGATCTAGTGTACTAAAATATTTGGAATGACCTAGTTGATCTAGGATGTCTGTGATAAGAGGCAGCGGATAGGATTCGGAAACAGAGACGTCATTAAGGCGACGATAGTCTATGACTATCCTCCACTTTTGTTTGCCAGAGGCATCAATTTTTTTCGGGACTACCCAAACTGGGGCGCTCCAAGGCGAAGTAGAAGGGCGAATGATATTTTGATCTAGCATTTTGCGAATTTGGGAATCGACCTCTTCTTTGTGACACTCAGGGAAACGATAGGATTTGACATGGATAGGTGGAGCGTCTCCTGTGTTAATAGTGTGCTCGATGGCACTCGTAAAACTTAAAGGTTCGCCGTCTAAATGAAAAATATCTGTATAAGATGAAACACAGTCGAGAAGAGTTTTTTTCTCCTCGTTATTAAGATGAGAACAGCGAATTAAATTTAAAACTTTGTTTACGCGATCAGATTTAGAACTTGAAATAGAATTAATATTAATACAATTTCCGGAATTATTTAAACAATTACGCTCTAGTGGCGTTAATTTGACATAATAGTCCTTGATTTCGATACTATTCTCAGTAGTATTTAAAATAGAAAGATTCACTTTATTATTAGGTTTAATTTTCACTATGCAATTAGCGACGTAAACACCTTCACATAAGGTATGATCTAGAACGAGAGCTTCATTGTTATGATACAGCTCGGGCGAGAAATTTGATACAGTGCATTCAATAACCGCTTCGGCACGAGCCGGTATGATATAAGTTGGCTGAGTGTAAACAATAGGAATATAATGATTATTTATTGTCATAGATTTAGAAGAATAATCAATATTAGACTTGAAAAAATTGCAAAAATCGCTACCGATAATTCCGTCGTAATTATTTAAATTAATATCATCACTTGTCACATGAAACTTATAATTCAATGTTTCGTTGGATATATTGAATTCCAACTGAAAAGTACCTAATGTCTCAACAGGATTTTCTGAACTGTTAATGCCTTTTAATTTAACAATTTCACGTGAAAGAATTGGAATTTGAAACAAACAGGACCCCTTTATAATACTGATAGCTGATCCCGTGTCAACTAGAAAACATAGCATTTCCGGTGCATGCTTAGAATATAAGTAAGTATGAGGTAATGACACCTTTTTACTATAATTAATTTCGTATATAGATTTAGAAATAGAATTAGGATTTAAGTTAGAATTAGCGCGACTCAGATTATGCGACTGAGATGTAGATTTAGGATAATTTACGCTAGATTTAGAATTAGTATAAGATTTTTGTATATTATTTTGACAATTTATTTTGCCATTAAAATTAGTATAATTTAATTCATTTGATTGAGACAATTGAGACGATTGAGATGATTGAGACATAGAATTAGAGTAATTTGAGTTAGTATTAAAAGTAACCTTTTTACATTTTTGGCATTTATTTTTACCATTAAAAATTATAGGACTCAGTTCTTTTGACTGAGATGTAGAATTAGTATGACTCAGCAGCTTTGGCTGAGATGTAGTATTTAAATGACTCAACTCTCTTGGTTGAGATGAAAATTTAGTAGAATTAGAATGACTCAGCATGTTTGACTGAGATGGACTCAACATCTTAGGTTGAGATGGACTCAATCTCGTGGATTGAGATGTAATTTGACTCAACATCTTAGGTTGAGATGTAGAATTAGAATGACTCAGCATCTTTGACTGAGATGGACTCAACATCTTAGGTTGAGATGGACTCAATCTCGTGGATTGAGATGTAAAATTAGAGTTAGAATGACTCAGCAACTTTGACTGAGATGGACTCAACATCTTAGGTTGAGATGGACTCAATCTCATGGATTGAGGTGTAATTTGACTCAACATTTTTCGTTGAGGTGTATAGTTAAAATGACTCAGCATCTTTGGCTGAGATGAACTCAACATCTTTGGTTGAGATGGACTCAATCTCGTGGATTGAGGTGTAGATTTAGAAAAATTAGTATAAGAGTTAGAATATATCGTGTCCTTATGATTTTTATTGGATTTTGGCAGACACGGCACCAAAATCCTTTTTAATTTAAATCATCTTGAATAGATTGAGACTGATGATCATGAATAAAATTATAATTATTAGAGTCTTCACAAAGGTGTGTTGCAACAGTGGCGTGACGACGTCGTGCGTCGTTAGCATTTTCGCGGCGTTTCATATTAAATTGACGCTTGCGACATTCCATAAGCGTGTGACCCACGCTTTTACAATAATTACATGATTTAGCATAAGAATTACTATTCGACTTAGGAATAAAATTATTTTTAGCATAAGAATTATTATAAGAGTTAGCATTAAAATTAGTATTAGGATTTGAATTTGAATTAGAATGAAATTGAGGATTTACGTGATAAGATTTTTGAAAATTAGGCTTTTTATTTTTAAAACATTCGAATGAAATGTGTCCGAGTTTATTACAAATAGAGCACTGTCTTTGAGACCTACTGCTATTTTTAGATAAATTAAATAATTTCTCCTCGTCAGTGGCATATTGAATTGCATCACTGAGAGTTGTAGGATTTTTACACCTTACAATAGTAGAAATAGAAGAATTTAATCCCAATAAAAATGTATTTAATGCGAGGTCTTCCATAGCGGCTATTCGGCCAGGAAGTTCTACCTCATTTTTAGTGCTATAATGAATATCTGACTGAATTCTTGTTAAAATTTGTTCGACTCTGAGGGAGTATTTAATTACATCTTCGTTAGGTAATTGCTTAGAATTTTGTAAGTCCGATAATAAATGTGTTGCATGTTTCTTTTCGCCGAAAGTTAAACGTAAAAAGCTTTTTAATTCTTGCCAACTAGAAAAAGTTTTTAAACTACAAGCAACCTGTGCTTTTCCCTCTAATTGAGAAATAATAAATTTAGATAAAATTAATTGTTGATCGGGGCTAGCTAAAAGCATTGCATTTTCACAATTTGTGAGAAATGCGGGGAGTGATTCCCTGTCCCCATTATATGGTTTAATAAATTTAGTTAAAAATGTTAAAGTAATTTTTTCGGACATTTTGTTTTCCTCAGATGACTCTCCTTTGACTGACATTAAAATTTACGTTATGCTGAACTTTCTATTAAAAGTATAAAAATATATTTTAGGATACAGTGAAAATTTAGTAATTAAAAATAGAAATTAGAATTAATTTTAGAATTAGAGTCTATAATTTTATTTTGATTTAAAAGTTCACGATTTAGGATTTCACGATTTTTATCACTTTAGGATTTAGCACTTTAAGATTTTGGGACTTTTTAAATTTAGCACTTTAAGATTTAGAAATTAGGATTTAGAATAACTTCGATTTAGGATTTAGAAACACAAGACACTCACAGTAACACGCTGATAACCTGCATGCCGTGGTGTAGGAACTGGAGTCTGCAACGAGACGCCTGGAACTGGGGCGGATCTGTTCTGCCCGGTGTGGTGAGTTAGACCTGGAGCTGGAGTGGAGCGGGCTCAGACAGCGCTGCTGCTGAGGCTGCTGATGTTGACCTTCGTCCTGGTGGGGTGTAGCTGGAGCGGGCTCAAGGCTAAGGCCTGAGGCTGACCGTCGTCCTGGTGTGGAGTAGTCGGAGCGGGCTCAAGGCTAAGGCCTGAGGCTGACCGTCGTCCGGTTCTGGAACAGGCTCACGCACAGAGCGGAGGCTTACTGGTGTCCAGGTGTAAACTGGCTGGAGCAGGCTCACACAAAAAGCTGAGGCTTATTGTCGTCCAGATGTAGCGGAGCGGGCTCGCGCTTTCAATAGCGGAGTCTTACCGTCGTCCAAAATTATGAGACAGTGACAGGGGTGCCTGGTTCGGATTCCTGGTCTTTTTTGACTCTCGTCGTAAGACTTTCTACGGAATCCCACTTCTGACACCAATTTGTTAGGCGGCCGTCCCTGTTTGTCTTTTTAAAAAAAAACTACACTTTACACTTAACTACTTTATTAACTTTAACACACACAAACTACACTACGACTTCCCACAGATTATACCGGGTGCTAATAAATGCACTGTTCGCGGCGGCTTCCAGAATCTAACTAACTAATAAAATGAATAATTAAAAGAACATAAGGCAAAAATGCTACATAAACGGAAAATAGTAAGCGCGTGGTAAAAGTGCTGTATTAGCTTATGCTACATACTAGCTAGGGTTGTAACAGTACGTTGAGGCACCGTCAGCAGCGCCACCTACCGGGTCAAATTAATACATTGAAACATTCCTCGAGAACCACTCTATCTATTGGTGAAAACAGCATGATGATCGGTGCACTATTAATAATAATAACACACAGACAAATAGATACGCGGCGGCGTATGTTTTATAATGTTTTGCAGTCCCCGTGGTATCCAAAAAGTATCCAAAACTTGTGTTACAGGTACCAGACAACTAAAATATACCTATTTAATGGAGCGCAAGGGCACTACCTACTCTTTCTTGAAACGTTTCGTCGTTTTTTTGAACTCTCATAATATACTTTTATTCTATACATATATTTAAGACTAGCTGTGCCCGCGACTTCGTACGCGTGGAACAGTGATTTAGGGCACTTTAGTATTTTTAAATATATTTTTAGTTTATTGGCGCAACCGCTGAGAACTTTCGCTAATAGGTACTTCTCAGTGCATCCCAGTGTTGATCCCGATCCAGCAAGTCACGTACCCGGCAAGCCTCTTGGTATGCAGGGTATAATAATAATATATTACTATCCTTTAGGAGCTCGGCAAAAGAAGTAGGCCTTCGAACAATATGTAGAAGTCAGCAAAGGTATTCGAAGTTAGGATAATATTATTCGAATGCACCGTATAGACCACGTATAGACCCAGATAATTTTTCACGTTAATTTAGTTAAGTATTTAACTTCGATGTCCGTCTGTCTGTCTGGGTGTCAAAACTTTAACACGTGTAGGTATCAAGCTAAAAATCATATTAAAAACTCAGCTCAGCTACTGTCCCTTCTGGCTGTGAAAAGAAACAGGCATCTTGGCCACATCTACCCAAAGATTCAGCCGTTTATATCGCTAATTTTCGCAATTTTCGACACGCCAAAGGGAACCAAAACCTAAAGGGTACTTCCCGGGAATAGAAATTTGATATTAAGCAACATATTAATGCACTATTAAAATGTTGCTTCATATCAAATTTAAACGACATAGGATAAATTGCGAAACAAAAAAAAATATTTTCAATTTTTTCAACTTATTACCGTTTTTGTCATTAATGTTTTGAAGTATTATTAAATTTAAACTTATATTGCAATTAGTAAGGTCTTTAAAACGGAACTCTCGGTTAGACATGGGCGCAGCGGCACGCCCCGCCGAGGATCCAGCAGGCTTACTCTCGACACAACTGAGAATCGAATCAGTTCGATCTTAACGGTTTTTGGTGTTTTATTTGGTAGATTACTTTGAAATTAATTAGGATAAAGAAAACCGTTAGAACGTAACTTTTTGTACACCAGACCATATCAATCGACAGAGAATAAAAATAAACAAACGTCAATTTCTTCGGGAGTATGCGGCACGATCGAATCTGAATTAAAATCGAATCAGTTTGGAGAGTTAAGCCCCAGCTCGGCGCGCCGCCCCGATCGGCTTTAGTAGCGTTTTTTATAACCTACCCTAAGTATCTTATCTTAATATATATATTTCTTGTGTGCGTGTGTATGTGACTGAACTCCTCCTAAACGACTGGACCAATTTTGATGAAATTTTTTGTGTGTTCGTGGAGATTCGAGAATGGTTTAGATTTACAATTGGAACCGATAGGTGGCGCTGCAGTCTGTATGTCAAGCAATTAATTAATAAGGCAATACGAAGTTTGGCGGGACAGCTAGTAATAATATAAATAAATGAAATTTTGTTTTAAACAAAATATAAAATAAAAAAAGAATAAATTTGAATGTTTGAAGCAGCGCGGTTCCCGCCGCGCTTCATACAAACGTCCAGTATTTTTTTATTGTCATATATCTTCAAATCAAAGCGACATCTATACGCCATACGCCGTACTTTTAACACGATCATTACCGGGGGCACAGTTAGCGGCTGTGCGTGGTTAAATTCATACTACCGGTACTGCCTGTTAGCACATTTTAATAGTATTTTTTACCCAGCAGTGGGGTGGAGTTCCTTTGGTTGACCTTCGCCAAAATTCCTACCTAACAGCATCTGATACCTACACTACACCCCGACTCGGATGTAAGACATCACGCATCAGCCTGTATCGCGCGGCGCCGCGATGCGGCGGTCGAATCACGGCGAAACGATTTTAATTTTGCTATATTATCTCCTAAACCATTAATTATACTTGCTAGGTATAAAGGGCAAATATAGTCTTCATGAAATGCTTAAGCCAACTAACGTATTAAAAATGATAAGGATTAATACCGTGATGGTATAAATAGTTTACCAAAAACCGCTTAATTGCCCGTTTTTTTAGATTATCGCGAAAGGCTTTCTTTTAATAATACAGTTAATTTTAAGTTGATTTATACAATAAATGATAATTTATTTCAATTTGTGAAGCAAGTTCAAAAATACAATTTTTATATTATTATGACACTGTGGAAACACTCTTTTCAGAAAAAAAATATCTGTTAGTTAGGTACTTATTTCAAGTTCTAATCTACTTTAGTGCCACATTCTATTGCTTCGCGTCACTGTGTAAGCGATCCCCCCGCGCCCCCCGCATGAACCGTTCGTCCGCAGCCCGCGCGCGCGAAATTCCTCCGACTTGCTTCCAATTTATCGTCACTGCTCGGCTCCTATATATCGTAGCGTTATGTTATATAGCCTATAACCTGCCCAGGAATATGGGCTACAATCGTACCAAGTTTGGTTAAAATCCCTTCAGTAGTTTTTGTTCCTATCGCGCACATACAGACAGACAGACAGACAGACAGACAGACAGACAGACAAAAATTTTACTAATTGCATTTTTGGCATCAGTATCGATCGCCAATCATCCTCCAATATGTATTTTGAAAAAATATTCAATGTACAGAATTGACCTCTCTACAGTTTTATTATAAGTATAGATTATATTACATTATTTACATATATTCATGACCCAGGAACACTGAAAATGTTTTGTTCTCTTCGCGAGATGCTTGAGCGAGATGTCGCGGGTTCGAATCAACGCGCTGAACCACTGTGCTACGGTGGTCGTCAAAAACATTTCTAAGAAAAAGGTATGTACTATCACGTACTATGTAAGGAGTTTTATTAACTTACGTCCAAATTATCATAATGACAGACTGTCTCTCTTTCGGTTTAGCGAATGATAAGGAAAGCATATCAGTTGAAAGTCTCATTTTTAGGTCTAGGTCTATGAAATGTTCATCATCTCATTAATGAGTTATTATAATGAAATCGTCTGGTGTTATTTTGAGTTATGTTCGTCGGAAAATTTAATAATTGACCTCAGCGAGCTGAAACGGGGGTATTATGTGTGATGCATTGCGGTGCTCGGTTTTAAATGTCTGCGTAAATATCATTTTCAGTATAAAACGGTGATTATGTGTGGGAGACGGGTAGAGCCTTTCTGTTTGTTAAGTCTGCTTACTTCTATCGGAAACTGACGTAAGATTAAGCCCCAATTTCACCAACGCTTGTTAGTGTTAACGTCTTGTTAAATTACCATGCCTTCTCGTTGATAGTAATTACGTGAGGAACAACATATTAAACGAAGGATTAACTTTTATATTGCTTGGTGAAACACGCCCTTAGTCATAAGTCGGTAGCTATTGTTAAAGTAGTGTAAAGAAGTATCTGGGTAAAGTAATGGTCGGAGCCAAATTAAAACAATGTTCCTCGTATTCTGCTCAAACTTAGTACTGGCTTGTTTACGTTTGTGTTAAAATTAAACGCGATTACTGTAAACCCTGTTACATATTATTTTGTTTCCATAGAAAATGTTCATTCAATATCGTATTATTGTCGCTATACGTTGGCATAGCTTTTTTTTTGGAAAACAGTTTTAACCGTCAGTTCACACCTAGAATTTTAAGACAGTGATACAAAAAGGAGATTTACTTACAACGCAAGAAGACACATAATTATATCATTGTCAAAGCGGCACCTCGCTGCAGTGCATTTTAAATTTGGAACTGCTTAGCTAATTCCAAATTCAAAATGGTCCCGCCCAGTGTCTCGGTGTGACGTTTGCCCCTCAATTTTAATTGTTGTGTGTGAAAAACCCATATAGCCAACAATTAAGGAACAACAACTTAGTTTAAGCGTATCTCAAGTTTATCAATATCGAAGTTGGAATCCTTTGGAGTTTCACGAAGAAAAAGAATGTTAAGAAGCAGAAACATGGAGACAGAACTTCTCATTGTGAATTATAAAGTCGAAACTTCATCAGAAGAATTTCATTATTGAGGAAAGTTCACAATCAAACTTCATCTTTTATCTTTGCTACAATTGTTTTTCATTTGTGATCTTTAATGGCGATTCGGAGAAAATTGCATTTATTTTATGTTTTTGGACTTTGGTAGAAAAGTAAAAGAAAAAATTTTCTGAATCATAATTTTATTTCTTTGAGTTACAGGCCAAATAAAAAAGTGAAGTGAGAGTAAAAGGAAGTGAGAGTGTCTTTGTGTATTGCGCACACACTTGGGCACAATAAAACGACACCTGCTTAGTTGGCCTGGTTTCTATGAAATCGGCTACCGACGCCGAAATCGGTGAGGGGAGCAATTATTATAGTGACTGTTCTTTTTACACCCTATATTACCTACTTATTACGTACCTACTAGCTGTGCCCGCGACTTCATTCGCGTGGTGTTTGATTGACTTAAGAGGAAACCACACGGACGAGAGAAATGAATAATAGGTATTTGAAAAAATTGTTGCTCTCTCCAATCTCCATGCGCCTTGATCACGTGGTTCACGACCTCTATCGATATGTGAGTGTGATCGTCTATGTGTGCGTGACACACACACAGATGTATAGGGAGTGAAACTGTACATTTTCAGTAAAGTAACAAAGTAGTAAATATTCTCTAGGAGCACAGAAAAAATATTTATAAGCATTTTTCGGCGAGCTTATGACGGTGGTAAATTGTTTAGCGCCAACGCAAAATTACTTTTACATATGTATATATTACATTTGTAAGTTTTTGAACTTAGGGTACATTTGTTTATAATTTTAGTTATTAGCTTAATAAAAGTTTATTCTTTGCTTTCCAGCTTTTTTAACGGTTTATTTTTTTAATAAAAAGATATTATCTCAGATTTGCCGTAACAAACTTATGACCGTATTAATAAAGAAGTGTAAAACTAGGACCTTCATTTGATTAATAGTTTGATTTTAAGGACTTATCAGCTAAATCGGGTTTAGGAATGCTGTCTTAACTAAGATCTAACCTTTCAAAACTGCATTTTTAAATGACTAGTAAAATAACGTTTCGTTATACTTTTAAAAGTAGCAGATTTATTAGTCATATATTTTTTCAACATTTCTGTACATAAATGTAACAAAATTTTGTAGTATAAATATAAAAAAGAAACTTTAATTTAATTATTATATTAAAAACCTGTTTTTCATTAATATTTTGATAGAAATAAAATATTCCATCAAATAAAGTTCGTATTCGGGTCTAGAAATAGGTAAAACGGAATGACATAGTGACACAATCCTCAAAACAACTCTCAAATCACTGTTTGCATTCACTTACGAAAGTTCATCTACTCAAGTAGCACTTTGACAGCTATTGATAACGCTCGTACTTAGTTGAGACACCGTCCTTAAGTTAACACTAGTAGTATGTACTACTACTAACTAGTATGCACGAACTAGCATACACGAAACTGGACAGTAAACTGCAGTCTGCGGGAACAAAAGAAAATTCCATACACAATAGACTCGAGCCGCGGCTGCCCGCGACGTGAGGTTCACTGTCTGTACTTTAGGCGCGTTTCAGGGCCCTTATTCAAGTTAGTATGAGTCAGGAATTCAAAACAGTGTTTAATGAAGAAGAAGAAGAAGAAAGAAAATTTATTTGGTAAACATAAAAACAAAACAAAAAGTACATATAAACATTAAAGAAAAAAAAAGAAAATTTACCAAATTGGTGTTCACTCAGCATAATGTTGCGAACATAACAATTCGCAACGCTGATTTTCAGTGAACACCGTAGACAAGTAAAAATTATGATAAACTAAATAGAAGATATAAAATAGTGTCATAAATAGTGTGATAAATACATTAATTTCAATTACAATAACTGTTTGACTTAAACATCAATCTAAAACTATTTTAAACAATAATAGGTTACAATTTAACAAAATTAACAATTACAACTTAATGGACATACTAATGCTAAAATTATGTGTTATGAATCATGTCTAGATAAATGCAGTGGCGGATTAACCAGAAGGCGGAATAGGCTTGAGCCTTGGGCGGCACATTTATGGGCGGCAAATTTGGGGACCGACTTTTTTTTCAACTTACAGAAAAAAAATGCATGATTTTTTTCTGATGTCTTTTCAGAGTCATCAGTCAACAGTAATTTTACCACTGAGTTTTCCCTCACTTGTCATTGCACATTCCGAAAACGTAGCAAACTTCCATATTGTAGAGTAAAACAGCTAATTCGCCGCCGCCAGCAATCGTCCTTTGCGCCCTTTGCCCACAAAAAAATAATGTAGGATATGAAAATTGTAAAGGCAAGGGCGGCAAAAACTGTACAGCCTATGCCTTGAAAATGTGTAAATGCGCCACTGGGTAAATGTACAAAAACAATGTATTAGTACATTGAAAATTTCAAAAGTTATAAATGATCCCTAACACATAATTTTAGCATTAGCATGTCCATTAAACACGGTTCTGAATTCCTGACTCAGACTAAGATGCCATCGTTATTTATCGCTTACGGAGTTCGAAAACAAAATGTATGGGATTTGACATAAGCTTCGCTAAATGACAAACGAATTCGTATGAAGCTTATGTGAAATTCCATACATTTTGTTTTCGAATTTCGTAAGCGTTAAAAATCGATGGCATCTTGAATCAGGGCCTTGCAAGGAAATAACGTTATTAACGAAATTTTTAACCACATTGAAATAAAAATGTACTTTATTGGGCACAATCGGAAGTTACACATATACACAAAGATAAACACAAAAACACGGTAGTACACAAAGGCGGCCTTATTACTACAATAGCAATTTCTTCCAGGCAACCTTAAAAGGAACAATTAAAATTAAAACATCAAATTACTGAATAATAGTATGCATTGTGCTAAAAGTATATCTAGATATTAAAATAAATAAATTTTAATAATATAACTTTTTCATTCACACACCATTGTTTTCAACTTAGCCCAAAAGAAACAGGAATGTGATAAAAAATATAAAAGCATATTAAGGCTTGAATATGGCTGCAGTGACCAAAAACAAGAAAAGGATGAGAATATGACAACGACAGCCATTGTTCCTTCCCTGGTCTTCCGTTTAAGTCTGGTATTTGTATGCCAAATTTAAGTAAAGAGACTTGTGAATGCGAAGTGTATCTGTTTGAATTTAGAACATAATATATCATTATATAATAAATTAATGCGAAGAGTATCTGTACTCTTCGCATTAATTTATTATATGATATTTCTATATATATTTCAAACGCGGTTATCCCCAAAATGGTTCTTAAATGTTGGCTATTTTTCATATAAAACATAACGCTAGCACAAAGTAGATAAAAAAACGTTAAATTTTTATCATTCAATTCTACACGTTGTACAATATGATGCATCATTTCCATGTTAGACAGAAGCATGATAGCTTTCACATCAGAAACCCTCTATTCTTCATCATATTGTGCATTCTTCGTGCTGAATGTTTGCGATCCTGGGCCATTTCATCACTTGTATTCCATTAATTTCATCATTAATATAATTACCATCTGCATCACAAACTCCTATTTAAGAACAATCATCGTTCGTACTCGAACTGTAAACTTCGTATGTGCTTGAACTCCGCGAACACAATTTTGTCAACTTCGTCAAATGATTTGAATAAGCATGAGTTTTCCAAGGACTGTTCTCCTGCTTCGTTGCCATTAAAGTCCACAGCTATATAATGCGTTTTGTCGGTCTCATTAGATATTGATTGTAGTCTGAACTGAAATGGGATGATATCTGAAAAGATATGTATTACTTTAGTCGTCGTTTCAACAATGACGATTATTGCTAAGCTTACCCTTTTTTTATTTCGCAAGGGAAATGCATTACGCATCCCCCAGCCAGGGTCCCCTAGGGGTATGTATGACTCCCGGCTACGGCCGGTTTACCCACTAAAACCACTTGCATATTGCCATAAGCCGTTATGTTGGGTGGAGTGCCCTGGATCTGTCAAAACACAGGTCACTCCTCCCCCGACCGGCTGGTTCACCTCTATAGGGACCGGACTTCCATCAAATTAAGAGAGCGCTCCGGTAAACTGAAGCGCTCTCTTAATTTGAAAGGCTAACCTAGCCTCCCCAACCTATACTCTACGCTAGGGATGGCGTGCTCAGGAAACATAATATATTCGCTTTGTCGTCTTTTAACGATGACCAGGGGAAAGATGGTTTATTGGGCACTTACTCCAGCATCCCACGGAATAATTTTAGCAAAAAGTTTTACGTAACACACTTGTTTTTGAACACTTTTATAAAGGTCGGTAGGTGTCCAAAAATTTCGCTTAACATTTGATAGTCATTTACAAATCACACGATTGTGAATGCGTTTGTGTTACCTCCACTCAGGCATGGTAACACTGACATTAAACTTCTTTCAGAAGAAGAGAGTTAAGGGTATTATATTTTGTCATCGCAAGACTAATATGCCAATAAGCGTAATTTACGTTGACCAACCAACAAAACCGTGCAGGAAGTTTGTAGGCTAAGTTCCAATTTCACCAACGCATGTTAGTGATAACGGCTTTTTAAATTACCATGCCTTCCCATTCATTGATAGCAATTACTAGAGTAACAGCATGATATTTAACGAAGGATTAGCTTTAACATTACTTCGTAAAACACGCCCTAAATATGTATCTCGGAACAGCAATTCGACAGGCGTAAATTGTACAACTGTGTACAACGCTGTCAAACAATTTTATAGGCGTAAACGTTACGCATGTGGAATTGCTTTTGCGATATACATATTCACAATACTTACTTAATTTTGAAATGTAGCTTTACCTTTCTTTATATTTTGAAATGAATATGAAATTGCTGCCTCTCCAATGCTAACAATATTGTCCTTAGGTCGTATAGTAATAACGCACTCTTCTTTCTCTTTTTCTCCTCCTGGTATCGTCATTTGAAACCTGAAAAATGTTAATAATTGGCTAATACATGATACATAAAATTTCATCTCAGGCTCCTTGATTGTGTGCAAAAAAGTGTCTCAGGCAGTATACCTACTTTCTCATTCATTCATTCGTTTACGCCGAGTTTTAATTTATTTTAGTGAGCCTAGTTTTTGTCACTGCTCACGGTGACGAAGTTAATTACAATTTGTTTGGCATCGCATTAGATTCCATAGTTTGGCACTAGCTGTTTCGATGAGCAGTAGCAAAAACTCGCATTAGGCTCACTGAAATAGATTAAAACTTGGACATAGCGACTTTATTGCCTCTTGAGGTTGTTGATTGAAATTTCCTCTGCAGTAGAGTATTCATGCATGCTTGCCAAAATGCTGAGCAGTCAAGTCCAGGGAGGTGTCTTCCTTTCCTTGAATTTACTGCGGAGATATTCCCTGACTACCCAGCATTTTGAGTAGCATGAAAACTATACTGTGGCAGAACTCTAACTGAGATTTATTTTCGTCTGTGAAATAAACCAACGTGAATAACGCTTAGAAGACTATTACTTAACTGTAACTAACATGTTGTGAAATACCTTTTAACGCGCTCTACCGTCATTATTTTATGAGCGGTACATGCGATACCTACTATTACGACTAACAGAGAGGTATTTCGAATTATTAATGTACGTCTTTTTATATACAGGGTGTTTTGCACATGGACCGACATGATTTTTTGGGGGGTGGGGGGGGGTCATGTGCTATTTTCCCCCGTGAGACCCAATATCCTAAGTCTCACGGTAGTCTAGATATGTTTTTTTTTTATTTTTTTGAAATCTACCCGAAATCTTGCCTTTAAATCGTCCTAACTTTTTTGTTTGTGGTTATAATACCACAAAACAAAGTATGCTTGTATTCTACAATGTTTTCTAATTCTAAATAAATCATTACATGTTACAATTGATATCCACAAAAAAACTTCTGAGCTTTCAAAGTGGTAAATCGGTGTAAATGTTATGAAAAGTGACAACTTATCAATTCATTTAAAAAAAAACTAAAGTTCATTTTGAATTTAGCTTTTTATTAAAAAGTTCTTTACTTTTCTAACGATATGCTACATGACAGAAATAATACATCAGGGGTCGACCTAAGAGATACTTTGTTGCTAGGGTCAAGATAATGAAAATACATTTTTTATGTTAAGTTGTTTTTATTAAATTAAAATTACAAAGTTTGCTCGAATTGGCCGCCTCCACACCTTATGCATGCACGACACCTTTTTCTTATTTCCGAGGTTGTAGTTAAAAGCCGCATTTCCTCTTGCATTTTTACGAATGCTGTGTTTATTCGTTCCACTAAAATTTCTTTTGTGGGCACCTCTGTTGCATACACTAACTCTAATGCACGTCCCCATACGTAGAAATCCAGGGGTGTTAAATCTGGGGACCGTGCTGGCCATGGAATGGGGCCAGCTCTACCAATCCACGAGTTTGGAAATGCATTATTTAAATGCTCTCGTACCGTTCGTTGGTAATGTGCCGGACAGCCATCATTTTGAAAAACAATTGGCACATCTTCTAAAACTGGTAGTACCAGTTCAGGTAAATCATTTTGAAGAAACTCTAAATAATTGTTTCCATTGAGTCGTTCTGGCAAAAAATATGGGCCGACAAGATTTCGCCCAATAACACCAGCCCAAACATTTACGCTGAATTTTCGCTGAAAGGAAGTCTGCCTTTTTTTGTGCGGATTTTGGCCCCTTTTCTCCCAGTGATGCAAATTGTGCAGATTTGCTATGCCTTCATGGCTAAAATTTGACTCGTCAGTCCATAAAATTCTTTTCAAAAAGTCGCTATCTTCAACATCTGTGTGCAATAAAAATCGGCAGAACTCTAACCGTCTTGCATTGTCACCCTCTTCGAGACCTGGAACAATGAATGAAATCCGTGAGTTTGTGGTAATAACTGCATAAACGCGATATTTCTTTCTTTTAATTGAGCTCACGCAAAGAACTTCTTCAGTTGTCCGAGAAACATAGCAAGAAAGGAATTCAACGAAACAATTACAACAATAAAAAATAAAAAATAATAAGAGTAAAAGTGAACACATTAAGATTTGAAATCAAGTAAAATGTTTTAATGTCACATTTTAAATAAGTAGTAAGTACTGTAAGTTGTTACCTTGAACAGGAGTGTAATGAAATGCGTGCCTTCCATCTGCCCGAAGAACGGACCAGACTTTCCAAACTGATACGTTAAGTCCGTCAGCAACAACTCGTATGCTTGTTGTAGGATCGTCATCAAAAGCTTGAAGGATTCTCTCATCAACTTCAACATTATGTTGCCTCACATTCACTCGGGGCTCCCGAAAGTTTAAGTTTCCGGTCTCCCTCAGACGTCGATAGGTAGTTGAGAAGGTCTCGTGGAGAGGTAACCGTCGATCAGTGTAGCGTTCTTGATAAATTCTTCGCGCTTCATGCGAATTGCAATCAGCTTTACCATACGCCAACATCATGTCAGCATACTCCTCGTTACTGAAGTTCGCCATTGTAACGAATACGCAAAGATAAACACAACAAAAACGTAACAGTTCAACAACAGATTTAACAAAAAAACAATAACAAGACTTTAATTTGATTACGATAGAACAACGGGAAAAGTACGGGCACTTCGAATCGCAGAGTAATCTCGACTGATTCCCGGCAAGTGACCTTCACTCACTTTCAACTCGATAGACAAAGACAACAATAACTGTACTACTAGTAAGAAAGGGACTAACTTTTTACCTGCTGCTTGATAATCCGCGTTGACTGGTTACATTGTTCAAACCAGTTACATTGTTAGAGTGCGTGTTCAGGCAAACGAAGCTTAATTTGACCACTTTAAGAATGGTTTCTTATATCATGTAGCATATCGTTAGAAAGGGTAATAAGTAAAGAACTTTTTTAAAAAAAGCTAAATTCAAAATGAACTTTAGTTTTTTTTTAAATGAATTGATAAGTTGTCACTTTTCATAACATTTACACCGATTTACCACTTTGAAAGCTCAGAAGTTTTTTTGTGGATATCAATTGTAACATGTAATGATTTATTTAGAATTAGAAAACATTGTAACATACAAGCATACTTTGTTTTGTGGTATTATAACCACAAACAAAAAAGTTAGGACGATTTAAAGGCAAGATTTCGGGTAGATTTCAAAAAAATTAAAAAAAAACATATCTAGACTACCGTGAGACTTAGGATATTGGGTCTCACGGGGGAAAATAGCACATGACCCCCCCCCCCCACCCCCCAAAAAATCATGTCGGTCCATGTGCAAAACACCCTGTATAGATAATTAAAAATAAATGTCGAAAGACCTAGTGTCGTGTGTTCCGGACAAATTTACAATTCAACGGTAATTTTAGATGCAACATAGAGCCTTTATTACTGAACGTCATTTGTGTAATTCTTTTTGTATATACAGATACTTTACCCAGGAATGCCGTACATCTTTTCAGGGTAGGGGTCGAAAGCCAAGGGTACATATATTGCTTCTACTCTACTACTCATCTGTACCGCTCAGAAATGCCGGCATAGACTCAGAGCAATTTTATGATAAAGTAACAGCCTTCTAAGCGTTGTTCAAGTTGGTTCATTTCCCAGATTAATTTTGTTCATTGCCTTGTAGTTTATTATGACTCACTTGCTGGCTTTTCCACTGAAGGTTCCTTTAATCACAACAATGGACTGATGTGGAAACTTTACTTCCAATACATCCTTTATAGGCACATGGTCACTATTTAACACCCTACATAATATTACAAGCAATACAAAAATCATTTTTCACACAACACCTCACCAATTGTCCGTCTGTTTTGATTCGTATATTTTCTAAATCTGATTATGATAATACCTGATATTTGAATATAATAATCATCAATGTGTGAATTCAAAATGGGACAAGAGTGAATCGGAATCGCTCACCAAGGGTTCCGTACAAATAATAATAGCTCCCCTCACCGATTTCGGTGTCGGTAGCCGATTTCATTAAAACCAGGTCAGCTTCGCAGGAGTTATTTTATAGTGCCCAAGTGTGTGGGCAATACACAAAGACACTCTCTCTTCCTTTTACTCTCATAACCCAGTGGGACGGGTATGATGGGATGGTAAACCGACACGACTGGCGAGAGAACAGGCGCAGGACCGACTTTTTAGGTGCCCATCCGACGCATGGAACATCTTTCTTGTCAGACAATCTGATGATCTGCCTGCATTGTTGTAACCAAATTTGAAATAGAAATTTTTGTTGTTCCAACGCGGGATTCATACCCATGACCTCCGAGTCGAGAGCTAGGCTCTGAACCTCAAGACCACCTCCATAATATGATTATAATAAAGCGCAAACTAAACGAAGATATTCTGAAGGCTATCTACTATATAAGTACACTAGCTGTTCCCGCGACTTCGTTCGCGTGGTTTTTGAGTGACTTAAGCCGTTTATGCAGCGCACGCAGTGAAAGTCCCCAATAATTTTCCCCGGTTTTGCATAATTTCTCACTGACGCTTCGCTTCTATTGGTCGCAGCGTAGTGTTATATAGCCTAAAGCCTTACTCTATAAATGGACTATCCAACAAAAAAAGATTTTTTCAACACCAGTAGTTCCTGAGATTAGCGCGTTTAAACAAACAAACAAACTCTTCCGCTTTATAATATTAGTATAGAATAAGTGAAACTTTTTCTGGGCGAGGTCCTAATAGAATCCCGTTTTCACCCTTCGATTGCGTAACCCTAAAACCTCGTATCCAAATGTTTCCAAAGTTCATCGAGGTGCTACACTATGGAGGAAACTTGTTTTTTCTAGACATCCTCTATTATTCATACTTAATGCTTATATGCATATTTAACTCGAGCTATCAGTGTTGGTTTACTTTATTTTTAGGTGACCAGCTAGCAACAATTTATACGGTTTCAAATGCCAAAAAGGCGACTTTTCACCTATATCATATTCGTTTCTATTATTCTATTATTTAGGTACACATTTGTACAAATGTAAAAGCGCGTCATAAACCAACACGCGCCGCTCGCTGTCATATTTCGATACTAAAAATGTATTCCTTTATTATTGTAAAATGCTACTAACTTGAAGCATCGACAAAGTTAAAGTTTAAGCCTGCACACATATAAAATAACTGAAGTCCATTTTTATCGGAGCAAGGTAAGGAAGGTAAAAAAAGTAAGGAAAATATAAATGGAAAATCAAAACGTAATAAAAGTGGAAAAGTGTAAATAATAAAATAATTTTAAACAAAAAAAAACCGACTTCAAAAGGTAAACTAAAAAGCAAAAAATAAATTTACTTCGCACAAAGTAATACTTATTTTCACTTAGGTAAATAAATTTATTCTATAATTTTGAAGTCTGAACCCTAATAAAAAGTTGTGTATTGTCAACTCATCAGGCTGTATAGTTATTAAATGTGCCGTGCCAGACAGTTGAAATTTTCGCAGATGATGTATTTCTCAGAAATAGAAAAAAAAGAGCTTAAAAATCATAATATTCGACTGCTGTTGCAATATTCAATCCCAATAGCGTATGCGATCACCGCTCTAGCTAGGCCATTTTTGCATCTACGCATTTCATTATTTCAAATTGATTTTTTTTCTTGTTTCAGCCTTTTTAGATACCTTTTTTTTGCGAAGTCCGGTTATAGTTTTTATTTAAACAAAAACAACTTTGAACAACGGAGGGTTTTCCACGAATTCTCACAAGTTATTCTGGTAATCGAGGTCTCAAAAACCCCAAAGCAGATTTTTTCCTCAGTTTCCTTACTTTCAATTTTATTCTAATTAAAGATACTGGAGCTCAGTAAAAAAGGTCTGATTGTCTATTGAAAGTTTTTGTAAACTTATTAACAAGCGTTCGTCGACGTGACGGAGTTACGACGAAGTTTAACTCGTCGTACAAATTAATCGCAACTAATTACTGTTTCGTCCAATTGTCCTTTACTGTTGAAGTTAGAGCTTAGGCTTAACTCAGACGGAACTCAATAAAATAAAAATAAATAAAAAATAAAAAACGTTTTATTTCCAAATGAAACTTAACAAGCTATTTTCGGTAAGTCAACAAGAAAAACAAGCTACCACTGGTTCAACCCTAACCCGCCGAGAAGAACCGGCGCGTAAGAAACTCGCAACCCACACGTCGAAGAATCACTTTTTTTTTCTTATTTATTATTATATAGAATCAATTTTTTTCTTATTTTATTCCCATGCTACATTTCCTAATTATTAAGGCACAAATAGGTAGAGCATAGAAATAATAACACCTAGAACAATTGAGAAATTGATGCATTTAGAACGAAGACATTTTGTCTCCGTTTCTTTTTTAACCCCCGACGCAAAAACGACGGGGTGCAATTGTTGTGTATGTGCATGGTAGCCCCCAAACAGATGATCCGATTTAATGCTGTTTTTTTTTGTTTAAAAGGTATTTGGAATCGGTTATGAAAAAGATGAAGGTATATGGAATGTTTGGTGGAAATCGGTACAGGTCTTCAAGGTCATCAGGTCGTTTGTTAGGTGTGATAGGAATGTTACACGCTAAGTCGGAAGTATTTGAAATTTTTAATTTAGTTTAATAATGTTCTTTCGAACTAGGTATGTGATGCGTTTTTAATTTTTATGAAGACTACAAATATTGTTATTAATTTATGGGTACAAGTTATTACTGTGCGTATATTATGCGACAGCTCGCGATTTTTTTTTTCTAGTGAATATATTATATATAAAATTGACGCGACCGACGTTTCGACTCGTGTGAGTTGAGCCTTACTGTCGAATGTTTAGCTTTACTGCTAAAAGTAAAACTGTTACATCTTATTGTTACTTGTTATAAACACTGCCTGATCAAAGGATCTAATTCGTAATTAACGACTCGGCTAAAGAGCCGAGTCGTTAATTACGACGACGAAATTCGATAAAAAATGTATGTAATTATGTTTTTTATTGGTAGGTATTAAAATGTGTATAGCATAAAAGTATTAAATATATTAATTCCGTTGTCTGGTACCTGTAACACAAGTTCTTCGGATACTTAGCACGGGACCAGATTGACGTGGTGTGAAGCGTCTATAGATATTAATATTTTTTATTTAATACGAAAGATTATAAATAATATTAATTATGATCACTATCTTGTCAGACCGAGCGACTAACCCCTACTTGGCATAACATGTAGTAAGTAGCGAGACTTGGCACTTTTTACAAGTTATGTTTTTGATGGGATTAAATATATTTCCGTTGTCTGGTACCTGTAACACAAGTTCTTCTGGTACCTGTAACTCATGATACTTAGCATGGGGCCAGATTGACGTGGTGTGAAACGTCCATAGTATAGATATTATTATTGAAAATATATTTTTTTGCTGTAGTAAAAGTTGTCTACATTATATAAGCCCTTATCCTTGTCCATTTTTTAAGAAGATTTTTGTATATTTTGCTTACATACACTTAAAAAACTTAACAGTATTAAGTTTCACATTACCATAATTTACCCCGAATTTGAAAAGTAAACCTTTCACAGTGAACGCTCAAACAGTGGCTTCAACTTACTCTCGTGAAATCTCTCACTAAATACTGCCTTTCCTTTTGAAGTTCGTTTGTCGCCGAGACTCTAGGGCGCCATACAGTTTGTGAAGTGACACGGTTTCACTGGAAACCCTGCGAGGCGAGCTTTAGCTGAAAAAGGTGCTATTAAATAAATGTTGTTTGACTGTAGTTGCTGCTTACTGCCTCGGTAGTTACAGGACGTCGTTAGTATGAGTATCCGGTCTGAGGGATCTGTTTTTGTATTTTTCTTCATTGAGCTATAGGTATACGCGGTTCCGACTCAGTGTGATAATGATGTGATGATGATGTGATGAAAGCTACCAGCTATAATGCATCCAATTTAAATGTTATACTATAACTGGCCTATAAAGAAAAGCAACGACACCGATTTTGTTGAATTTATTTATTTGTTTTATTATTTTATATATTTTTATGCACATACAAGGTAATGTATCGTATATATGTTTGAAAATAAAAAATAAAGCTACTTAATAACTTTCAGATTATAAAATTTTGTTAAAAATTTATTGGTATGTTAGGATATTCCCAAATATTATAGAAATGAAATATATTTATGAAAACTTGAAATTTCCTCAAAACTGTTTCGAATATCATTATGATGAGTTCATAATTTCTGATTACCTTATTGTTGATTGTGTGAGTTTCTTCAGTTGTAAGTTTAACTTTTGATTGCTCTTTACTTGTAAAACAATAAAACTCTTTCGTAGATGCGATGCTAGAAATATCCCGCGCTACAAAGCTATAGCTTAAGATTAAAGCATATACTTAGTTATCTATAAGTCTACGCTTTAAAATGGGCTCAAGTACATAATATCGCCGTTAATCAATGATTATCAAAAAATAAGATGGCGTCGCGTGAAGTGACAACTGGCACATAGACGAAAAGTCCTGATTTTTCGAGTTTCGTCCCATCTCATACTATTTTCTAATTAAAGACGCGAATGGATGAAGGTGATATGAAGCAAAATTATAAATTCGACAAAATTGAGTTAAACTGTCACTTAAGCATTATAGAATACGTCGTAAAGTATTAAGTATATTAATCTAAAGATCCGCCTCTAGACTCAATGTATAATACCTTACTACACGTCCTTTTAAGTGACTGTTTAAACTCAATTTTCTAAGTAAAAATTTTAGCGACATATCACCTTCTTCAATTATAAAGGTACAAGCATAGAATTATAACATCTAGATGCGCATACTCGTGAAATTGATGCAAATCAAACTATGGCATTTTGTCTTAGTTTGTTCGAACGGTCCGTCAGTCGCGCAATTCGCAACGGCGATATCCCGCGCTGTCGACAAAGCTATCTTGATGTCGCGAGATAGGTTTTGCGTCGCGTCTTCGCTTTAAAATGGGCTCAAGTACATAATATCGCCGTAAATCGCTGCGTCACGCGAAATAAGATGGCGTCGAGTGACAAATAGCTGATCTAGACCGAGAGCGCGGGAGGCCCGGATAAATCACAGGTGAGTACTGTCTACTCCTTATATTTTATTAATGTGCTATTGAAAAGAGACGAAAAATGTGGGGGTTTTGTGAAATAATATTCAAGACTAGGGTTGCCATCTGTCCTGGTTTCCCCGGATTTGTCCTACTTTTGAGGGCGTCCGGGGAGCGTCCGGACCGGACGGCTGATATCCGATTTTCTCTTTGTATTTACATTTTTTGGAATTTGGGGAGGCGTGCATTTGGACTCTGGAGCCCAAAACCAATTTTGGGCTCCAGAGTCCGGGTTTTAATCAGTTATGTCATGATTTTATTTTATTTATCTGGCAACACCACTCCTGCGCTCCCACCTTCATCTCTTGGTGGGGGTGGAGGGAGAGGAGCGGTGAGGTAGTGGTGGGCGGTCGGGCGCCGTCATTCTGGTGGAGGCGCTAAAGACGAAAGTACTGGTCTTGTAAATTTGGTTACTCGACAGGATATTACTGCTCTAATTACTCAAGTATAAAAATTAATAAATTATTGATTATTATATACTGCAGATTGAAGTTTTATTAAAGTTATGTCCTAGTTTTTTTTATTTTAATCTCTGAATTATTATCGATGTCGATTCATTTGATTTGTAAGAATTTTCGCATTATTAGTCGTCGGTTCTATGAGGCCGTGGTAACTACCAAACTTTGTATCAAAGAGATTAACGACGAAGATTGCATATATCTTACACAAGCTAAGGAGCGACACAGAAAACAATTGTACAGCGATTCAGTGTTTTTCTCTACACCGCCATTAAAGCTGATTGCTCCTCGTTTCAGTTCTTATCCCATGATGAAGCTGTGAGCTAAAAGCTGGAAGTGACTGCAACAAAGCATTTAGTATCACTTCAAATATCTACATTTTATGCCACAGTAATAGACTACTTTCTGTTTCCTGTATTTGGTGTGGCTTTAACTTTTTACTTTAAGTCCCGATTTTATCAACGCATGCTAGTGTTGTTAAAATACCATGCCTTCTCATTCATTCATAGGAATTACGAGAGGAACAACATAATATTTAACGAAGGATTAACTTTAACATTGCTTGGTGAAACACGCCCTAAAGATAGTGTTTTTGTCTGTATGTAGGTATGTTACGAAGTTCGAAAACAACATAAATGGATTTGCCATAAGCTTCCCTAAGTGACATACGAATACGCTTGTCACTTAGCGAACTTATATCAAATCCCTTATCAATACTTTTTATTTTCGAACTTCGTATGTGATAATTTTAAACAAAAAAAAACCGACTTCAAAAGGATTATTTGGTAACATATGCTTGGGCTACTTCAGAAAAAATCAAAATCGATATGTGTTTCCATATAAATTTTGAGGAGTTCCTTCGATTCCTCACGGATCCCATCATTAGGTCACCATTTTGGTGACAATGGGACCAAATTGGCATTATACCCTACACAACACAGATTTTTTTTTAAATCGGTTCATAAACCACGAAGTTATCCGCGAACAAACATAAAAAAAAACATATATACGGTCGAAATACGGTGATTCAAGATGCCATTTGCTATTTATCGCTTACGAAGTTCGAAAACAATATGTATGGGATTTGACATAAGCAATGCTAAATGACATACGAATTCGCTTGTTTGCATTTTGGATTTGGGCCAGGTTGTTTAAGTTTAAAACGACCGAATGCTAAAACGATACTTAAAATAAGTCACGCATAAGTCATATTCTGTTGTCCATCCGCCAAGCAGTCACAGAGACTATTGGAGAAGAACTATATTTGGCGCTCTCGGCCATAACACAGGTAATTTAGTAAGTGATTATCCAGTAGTTGAAGCCAGGTTTCTAATCTAGTATTTAGTATTCACGCAGTAATCCTCTCCTAACAATAGTGCCAGATTCATTGCTAATGCACGAAGGCATTAAGGTTAACTGTAACTAATATACTTAACTACTTTTAATGTCGTTTAATACAATTTTTAATATAATTAGGCCGTGGTTGACCAAGCAATGTTAAAGTGAACGCCATGTTAAAATACCATGCCATCTCATTCATTGACAGGAAATACGAGAGGGATAACATGATATTTAACATGGCGTTAACTTTAACATTGCTTGGTGAAACACGCCCTTAACCTTAAAGAACTTACCTCCTACTATTACGCGAAAGTTTGTAAGTTTGCTGCACCCCGGCTGATCGCGCCCGCCTCTTAGCGTCCGCTGAGCCAGAATCGGGATACTGGCTCCAAGCACTCCCGTCATCCAATATCGGAACTTTGTTGGATAACCACACTTTTTCATTATCAGTTAGCCTTCGATTAGGTACCGCCATCAACGAACCCCATCTCTGCCATTGTGGTGCCACGGTGGACCACCAGGGACATCATGGACTGTCTTGCCGTCGCAGTGCCGGCCGTCAGTCTCGCCATGCCTCCATAAACGACATAATCCGCAGGGCTCTTGCCACCGTCAACGTACCGGCCACTCTCGAGCCGAACGGTATAGTGCGTGACGACGACAGGAGCCCTGACGGTATGTCTTTGGTACCATGGAGCCACGGGAAGAAGCTGGTGTGGGACGGTACCTGCGTGGATACGCTGGCAGCGTCACACGTGACGGCCACTGCAAAGACGGCGGGGGCCCCGGCTGCACACGCCGAGATCCACAAAAGGCGGAAATATGAATCCATCGGCGATGGATACATTTTTCTGCCTTTTGGTGTGGAAACTTTGGGTCCATGGGGTCCCAGTGCTAAACGCCTTTTGAAAGACCTTTCTAAAAGACTCACGGAAAAGACAAACGACCCAAGGGCTGGCGCTTACCAGGCCAACGTATCAGTTTAGCGATACAGCGAGGTAATACTGCCAGTCTTTTGGGTACATTACCAGCGGCCGCCGATTTAGATATAGTTTTTTTACATATAGGTAGCCTTTTTTATTACTTGTTTAGTTTATAGTTTAGATAATAATAATATACCTAAAATAGTTTTAATTTAATATGTTATTTTTAAGGAGTATTTTGTGTTATTGATAATAAATAAATTGAGTATAATATCTATGGAATGAAGTGTCCATAGTATGGACACTTCATTCCACGTCAATCTGGCCTTGTGCTAAGTATCCGAACTTGTGAACTTGTGTTACAGGTACCAGACAACGGAAATATATTTAATACTTTTATACTATACACATATTTAAGATTTTTATTGTATTATACACAAATTTAATACACATCCATGACCCAGGAACGTTGAAAACTTTTTGTTCCCTCGGCGGGATTTGAACCCGCGACCTCCCGTTCGAGCACCAACCCGCTCAACCACGGCGCCACGTAGGTCGTCCAATGTATGTATGTTTTTTGGTCTTTATAACACGGAACGGATATTGATGAAATTTTGGTATGATATTTTACATGCTGGTCACATGCTACTTTTTACTGCGGCAAAATGTATGGCTCCCGTGAGATTTAATTATTCAAGAAGCAGGAATTATCCAATGGCGCATAAGAAATAGGTAAAAAGGATACTCCTTTAACCCTAAGGAACGTCCCCTTCTTCGACTATCCGTAGCATGATCTGAAGACCCTTCCTTTTTAGACAGTACTTCATATAATCATAGATATTGATTTAAACTCCGATTGATGATGATGATTGATGATAATGATGAGATGATGTAAATCAGGGGTGTTACGGAGCTCGGTAACCGTAACCGAAACTATCGGATATCCGGTGTAAAAAAATATTCGTAACCGTAACCGAATCCGAAATGAAAGTATTAGGAAAAGGAAACTACAATTTCATATCCGTATCCGAAATTATCCGAATCAAACGGATAATCCGAAATAATTTAATTTCCTCATCCGTATCCGAAAGGACAATGCCGATTTTTCTATGAGAGTTGGGCTATTGTTGCGTCTTAACCAAATTAACTGTAAAACATTGAAAATGTACTCAGGATTCATATTTAAAAAAATCACTTAGATATTCGATGGGAGTTTTGAGAAATCTGAATTTAAAATGTTCCGAATTTTGAGGTTAAGTTATGCATTCAAAAGTGTAAAATATAGTATCAAAAGTAATTTGCAATATCTAACGACATACACTTATAGTAAATTAATCAACGGAGGATTGCACGACTCAACGTTGAATAAGACTTTTAATACACTTTGTTGGAACACTTTGAATAATAATTAAAGAAAACACTTCTTTCACACACACTATCAAAAAGTCAAATTCATTATTCACGTCCATAGAGATATATAGTTCACGTCACACAAATGTCAATAGTACCATATGGTTAGGGCTGCCAGTAAAAAAAAAATATGTAGCCTAAAATAGTTTTAGAAAAAGAAAAAATAACTTTATTATATTTCTTATTACTTTCAATTAAAAAGAAAAACTTCATTAGCATTATTTTATAAAGTAATCTTAGACTAATGTTCATTATGTTAAATAGAGTTGGTGTGGGTTTCTTTCATTTATTTCATATCACTATTCTTACTATTTCACTTAAAAACTGGTATTGGCAATAAACTGGCATCATTTGGCGGTTGACATACAAAATGGCGGTTCCCCTAATTTCTAATTCAATATGGTAACTTTTTTTTTATAACTTTTAAACCCCCATTCGCTTACAACTAAAATTAATATACATAACATAATATTTCAAAAGACGAATATTTATATATAAATGGTAAAGACGCAAGAGTGACGCAAAATAGCCCAGTTTTCGGCATTCTCCTTTCATATCCATTTCATCCCTGATGTAAATGTAGAAAAAAATCGACCATTGTTTTCCTCTATTACGCGATTAAGTGACATTTGAATTGGAAGCAATATAACCGCCCATAACTGAGTTATTTACCCGACTCTGTAGTCGGGTAAATAACTAAAAGGCTGTCCTTTTTAGACTCATTTTGAACCCCCTACGCAAAAACCCGGGGGTTATTTGACGTGTCTGTATGTTTATGTCTGTGGCATCGTAGCTCCCAAACGGATGATCCGATTTCAATGCGGTTTTTTGTTTAAAAGGTATATCAGTCGAGAGTGTTCTTAGCTATGTTTGGTGGAAATCGGTTCAGGTATTCAAGGTCATCAGGTTGTTTGTTATGTTACACGCTAAGTCAGGGGTTTTTTTGTAATTTTTAATTTAGTTTATATTCTTGCGAAGTAGCTCCCCTCACCGATTTCGGTGTCGGTAGCCGATTTCATTGAAACCAGGCCAGCTACGCAGGAGTTATTTTATAGTGCCCAAGTGTGTGCGCAATACACAGAAGCACTCTCTCTTCCTTTTACTCTCATAACCCAGTGGGACGGTAAACCGACACGACTAGCGAGAGATCAGGCGCAGGACCGACTTTTTACATGCCCATCCGACGCATTTATCATCTTTTTTGTTAGACAATCAGGTGATCAGCCTGCATTGTCCTAACCAATCTTGAAAACAACATTTTTTGTTGTTCCAACGCGGGAATTGAACCCACGACCTCCGGGTCGAGAGCGAAGCCCTGAACCACTAGACCACGGAGGCGATTGCGAAGTAGGGTTAATTTGTCATAGGAATAAGCCAGGGGTTTTTTTATTTTTTTATTTAGTTTATATTCTTGTGAAGTGGGGTTATAGGTTATAGGTTATTTTTTACACTACGTTCACATTGGGTCGTAACGTATACGCAAGAAAAACCTAAACCCCTCTCCCCACCCGGTGACCAAGCCAAGCTCAAATTAATAGACTTTGAGGACCCTCCCTTCCGTAAAAATGTAACGTGGTTAATTTTCCTTACTTATACATATTATTTAGCTTAAGGAGCCGAAGTGGTTTCTAACATTTTTAACATAATAGTTTTATGTTTGAAATCAGGTTGCCTCCAGGTTATCTTATTAATAGGAGGGTAAAGGTGTACCTAAACTTACTTTCATAATCCTTAGACGACCTCCGTAGCGCAGTGGTTCATCGCGTAGGTACTCGATCGAGCGGGTTCGAATCCCGCCGAGGGAACAAAAAGTTTTCAATGTTCCTGGGTCACGGATGTGTATTAAATTTGTGTATTGATATATTTAAAATCTTAAATATGTGTATAGTATAAAAGTATTAAATATATATTTCCGTTGTCTGGTGTCTGTAACACAAGTTCTTCGGATACTTAGCACAGGGCCAGATTGAGGTGGTGTGAAGCGTCGATAGATATTTTATTAGACCACTTAAACTCCATTTAGATTTTAGACATATTGAGGGGAACGATTACTCAAACAGATCGAGTAGTCGAAGAGCCAAAGACTCAATTTGTATACCTAATTCTCAAACTTCCAACTATAGCTCAACTCTCAAGTTCAAATCCCTAGGTATTCCTGAGCTCAACAAATCCACGGTTGATTTAAACTGAGTTACCTTGTTTATTCAACGTTTCTTCCAGACGGTAAATTTTTCAAGAGCCTAATTTAGCACAGAGAAATGGCAGATATTTTTGGTAAGGACAATATTTATATAATGGATAAGTACTTTTGTGTAAGAACTAAACTTTTAAATTAATACCTTAATGCGATTGCCAGGTCAATGTACTGTTTATATTAATATTTTCACTTTAAGATGTTGTTAGACCGACTAACTCCGACTTGGCATAACATGTATCTCACTACTTTTTAACCGACTTCTAAAAAAGGAGGTTTTTCAATTCGACCGTATGCCTATATGTTTTTTTTACGTAAGAGAAACAGAGTAGCGAGTTTTTTTTAGTTGGAATCTCATTTATTTATGTAGTTAAACTAGTGTTTTGATCTATTGGAATTTTAGAAGTGACTTTTCATTTATATAGGACTTGCTGTGCCCGCGACTTCGTTCGCGTGGTTTTTGAGTGACTTAAGCCGTATATGCAGCACTCGCAACGAAAGTCCCCAAATGAGAATATTTTTTCTCGTTTTTGCAACATTTGTCACTCTCGTTTCCCTCCTATTGGTCGCAGCGTAATGTTGTATAGCCTAAAGCCTTCCTCTATAAATGGACTATCTAACAAAAAAATATTTTTTCAAAACGAACCAGTAGTTCCTAAGATTAGCGCGTTTAAACAAACAAACAAACTCTTCCGCTTTATAATATAGTTAAAATTAAAATGACTGAACTGCTTCGAGAAAAGGATAATATAGTACATCCCTGCACAACTGGCGGGGCACTGCCGTGCAATTCTTATTTAGACTCGCTCGTCTTTTAGATTTCCCTTTAATAAGTCCAAAAGTAAATAAATGTAATATTCATTCAATAACCCAATTATTATTGTACGTCGATGGGAGGTTACGAATAAAACAGCGTATAGAGATGGTGCTTTTAATACATTTCTATACAGTTCGGCGAAACATTAACAGGTGAATGTTACATCTATGAAGCTATGTCAGTGTGACGATACATTTATTGCAAGTAAGGGAGCCTACCCGCGGCGTCCTTTATGTGACCGAAATTTTGTAAGTGAAAATTTAAACATACCTATTGCAATAGTACAACGCATACGTCATACAAAAATCGAATCAGTAATAATTTATCAGTCCAACAAAAACTAGACCGCGGGGGACACACGAAACTAAAGAAAATCAAAATATACATTACTTTAAAACATCTTACAAATAATGGTTTTACAATATTAATTTCCATTGTACTACAAATCGAATTACAAGTATTTACATTAAACGTACAATACAACACAAATTGAAATAAATACAAAAATAAATATAATCTTAATTACTTAATGACTTAGAAGATAATTCGTCAAATCGTATCGTCACACACTTAAAACTGCAAAGACAGTAGAGTCGAGGAAAATGAATATTTAGCATACATACTATAGAAATTGGTCATGGTATACCGACACTTGACGGTAAGCTGATAATGACCATACCATGTTACAATACGAACAGATTATCATGGTGATCAAGTTGCTAAACACTCATTTTCCTGGACTGCACAATTTTGTGAGACCTGTCCAAATTATCTTTGGCCTTCTATTAAAGAAATTCGAAAAAAGGCTTCGTAAGGAAATCTGAAGCTAATTACCTAAAGATTGAAACAATAAAAATTGGTCTTAGGCGTTTCAAAAGAAAAGTAAAACTGTTTTATACAAAGCGTACATAACAAAGATAACTCTACCATACAATAGTATTATTAACCAGGAAAAAATTTAGAACAACCACAGTCTGAGCTATGACACGTGGCACGGAAGTTCATAGAACTAGTTACGTCTATGCCACGTCTCACAGCTCACACTACAGATGACCCATATTTTAACATTGTCTCCTACTATTGAAATGACAGGCCTCAAAAAAGACGAATGTGCAAAAACATAGAGCAACACAGAGTACTCATACCTATCAGTCAGTACTTAACTCCTAGAGGACCTACGGGGAGTCTGCAACACTAGTTAAGCCAAAATAATAGTCTAGTTGTGTTATCGAGACGGCAGTTGTACATTAATACATCTTTGACACTTTAGCTATCCAGAGATACAATTGGAATTGATATATACAGGTTGATTCATGGTTCATAAAGTGTGGAGAGCATAACACGACAAATCACGATTAAGGATGTTTATAAAAGTCATAAAACAGATGACTTTCAATCCTGATCAGGTCTTAGGTCAACAACCAGTGCGTTCGCGTGTATATACTAGGAGCCCGCGAGCCCCAGCATAGTAAGAGTCACTCCTTGTGGTCATTTTAGACCTTTTTTGAGTTATGTTAAGTAATTTATACGAGGTGCCAAAACAAAAAATGCTCTACGTGTCATTCTTTCCACACTATATTCGGCTTAATATATGAACCATGAATCATCCTGTAGAAATGATTCGTAGCGGCAAGTGGCAACACTACCTTAACCCAAATTCACAATAATTTTAACTTTGCAGTATTGTACAAGTATGTCCGACTCACTCGCACGCATATCAAACAGTGCTAGTGCGAATGGGACTGAGAAAGCCATACTGCAAAGCAAAAATAAATTAACTCCTGGGTAACATATACTACCAAATGTTCTTGCTATAAACTTTCGGTTCATTTTGGCGGGAATGGTTAATTTTAAAGTAAAAGTTGAAATAACATCACTAACTTTGAGGAAATGTATGCTTCAAAGCAAAAGTAAGTCACAGATTAGAAATTGTTATTCATTATTTATAATGAAGGACTCGAGGCAAACAATAGTTTTTCCTGTTCATTTTTTCTTCACAATTCTAGGTATAAGGCTTGACTACATTATCCGGAATCTCTCAAGCCAAAACAAAAACAGCGCCGAAAAAAGAACTCTGCGGATCTGATATTCAATAAGCGAGTTTTTAAGTAGCTGCCGTTAACGTTATTTATTCAGTATAATGTAGTCCGAGTTTAACTGAATTTCCAAAGATATCATAAATAACACTAAAGCTATACCTGAAAATGTATATATATTGACATAAGCTTCGCTAAGTGACACACGAATTCGTCCTGATTCAAAATTCCATCGCTATTATAACTTACGAAGTTCAAAAACAAAATGGGGTTGACATAAACTTCGCTAAGTGACATACTAATTCGCTTGTAATTTAGTCTTTGTCATATTTATTTTTATAGAACACGATGTCAAATCTAATACATTTTGCTTTCGAACTTCCTAAGTAATGATAGCGATGGTGTCTTGAATCGAGGCCCAGGGGCCAGGGGACAGGGGGCAAGTCCCTGATTACGTAACTTCTGTGGCTTTCCCTACCGTCGACATCAACTGTCATTGTGACGTTAAATCTTTTTAAAACACGATTTAAAAAGTTAATATGTCATAATTTTGACGTTTTAACTTTTTACGATGTTTTAAAAAAAATTAACGTCACAACGACACTTGATGTCGACGGTCGTGAAAGCCACAGAATCGGAATAGAAAACCACCCTGCGCGTTAAACTAACAAACGCCGGTTAAACCTACCGCGGGTTACTAGTTGACACTTTACTTAACCGCACCGTAAGTTTCGGAAGTCGGAAACTGAATTGTAGGTGTAACTTACGGTATAGCTTTAGTTTATAAAATGGTGACAAACAATACATTTCCTCAAGAACATTAAATTATCAACAAAAACACATAATGTCTACAACCTTTAGAATCGATTGGAATATCAAAGAACATTTTAGAGCGTAAAATTAACTATTAATACAGGGTCAATTAAGGCTTTGTAGGCTGAACGTGAATAATTAACGTGAAGTTAATTAGTGCCGCAGACGTTATCTACGAGTCGGCCTTTGAATTAGAAAATAACAAAAAATACTTAACGTCTAAAGATGCGAAGCATCCCCTTGCGACTTTGGTTTTACTTGGTCGCTGTCTCGAACGAAACGGCGAGCGGCAGCGGCGCAAATCGCCAGTGGATGCCAGTTACCGTTTATCAGGAGTGCACTTCAAGCGGTGAATATGGCGCCTGACTATGCCACGCTACCGTTCGCGAACCGCGCCGCTCGCCGCTTGCTCGAGGCAGCGGCCTTAAGGGCATATACTTACAACTATCTTTTTTCCTTGTGGACATCGTGTAAAATACGTCATTTTTTTATTTCAATTACATTGTCCGCAATTATCTTACGCTGGAACCACACAAGTCAAACATGACACGATCAAAGGGCCAGAATCCTTGTTGACTCGCTTTTTCTTCTCAATTCTATCGCTTGCTAGGTAGTTGATAGTAGTTCTAGTAGTAGTAAGTATACCCCTCGCTGTTAGCTCGCATTAGACAGCATTACCAGCGCTGTGCAGGCCGTTGGCGCTGAGCGGGATCGTGTTGAACTCGTCTTCCAGGTCGTCTGGTTTCCTGGAGAAAAAAAAAGAATTTTATTCGCAAAGGACATGGATCACGCCCCATACAAGTCTGGGTCACAAGTTCAAGTAACCGGCCAACAAAAAATTTTGATAGCGTTGTAAGGAAAGTCAACGGCAATAATTCTTTAGGGCCACTGGTAAAAGTTTTTAAGTGGACAAATTGATGTTTGTCCTTTACAAACGTCATGTTCAACTCTATACAAATCATTTTTTAATGTTAGGAAGAGTTTGTTGTTTTATTATTATTATTATTATTATTTGTCTCCTCGATCGCACTAATGTTAGGAAGTACTGGTACGATTGAAAGATTATTTGAGTGTTCGACAGCACATCTATCGAGGAAAGCTCTTTGTATAGGCTATACAAGATGATTCGTGGTTCATATATTATGCCGAATATAGTGTGAAGAGAATGACACGTAGAGCATTTTTTGTTCTGGCACCTCATATAAATTACTTAATATTACTTGAAAAAGAAGTGAAAGGTTTAAAATGACTACAAGGAGTGAATCTTACTATGCTGGGGCTCGCCGGCTCCTAGTCTATACATACGAACGCACTAGTCGTTGACCTATGACCTACCCGTTTAAAACTCATATGTTTTGTGACTTTTATGGAGATATTTAATCGTAATTGAAGCGTAATATGGTAGTAATTTATATGAGGTGTATATCGTCACACCTGAGACCTATAAAAGCAGAACACCAATGAAGAATGTACAAGCCTGTCCTAGAATATCCTGTATTTCATGCAAAAATAACATTTTATAAAGTTTTCCCGTAAACTCTACTTAATATCCTGTGCATAATGAAATCCTCAGGTTTTTCAATTTGTTTCGCATTTGAAATAACTCAGTTGCGTTTTCTTACGGCGGATTTATTTCAACTCGTGCAGCTTTATTATTGCACTTCCACTTAAGAAAAATGTTAATTTTCAACGTATGCAATAAATTGCAGTCTTTGAATTCGTTATTATAATCAACTCTCGCGGTCGCACTTCGAACATTTAATACATAGGTAGACATTTTGAAATAAACTTTACATATTTTCTGTTCGGAGTGTAGAAAACCCTGTGGTGAAAAGTGGCGCAACCGTTTGAGAGCTACGGTGTCACGGACAGACAAACACGTTAAACTTATAACACCCTTGGTTTCGTCTAGGGTCAAAATACAGTGTGATTACATTATTCAATCGCTGATAAGGACGAAATTGCTCAAAACTGACCAAATAAATCGATTTCAGAGTACGTGGAACAAACACAAAATGGCGAAATGAAGCGTGGGTTATAGTCAATCTAATTAATAATAAGCCTTGACAAATGGCCATTACGGCTGAACAGACATCTTTACAGTTTACTTCACCGGGCTGTGATTTACGGGGAATTACTAATGGCAATTTGATATACGTGTTTGGTGATACAAACACAAATAGATGGCCTGTTTGCACTACCAAAGGGTTAATAGCTGTAGGGCGTGTTTCACCAAGCAATGTTAAAGTTAATCCTTCATTAAATATCATGTAGTCCCACTAGTATTTCCTATCGACGAATGAGAAGGCATGGTATTTTAACAAGCCGATAACATTAACATGAGTTGGTGAAATCGGGACTTAGTATTCATTCATATCTATATATTTTTCCAAGAACATTTAAGTCAGGTCATACTGAAATGTGACGCTGCAGTATTACCCGACTTTGGCGAAGCAAAAAGTATGTATGTATGTGCGTATTTATGTATGTGGCATTAGATGTTAATGTGTTCCCTCATAACTTTTAAACATTAAGATATCTAGACAAATGAGGTGTCTTTTTTCGTTTAAATAGCTCCCTCCAGGTAAATAAGTAAAAAATATTTCTTAACGGTGTAATTGTATTAAATAAAAGAGCATTGTTAACTTTGTTACCCAACCCTCAAACATTTTTTCATATCAACCCTGTAGTTCCTGAGATTAGCGAGCTCAAACAAACAAATTCTTCAGCTTTATAATATTACTAGCTGTGTCCGCGACTTTGTTCCCGTTTTTGAGTGACTTAAACCGTTTATGCAGCGCACGCAACGAAAGTCTCCAAATGTGAATAATTTTCCCCGTTTTTGCAACATTTCTCACTGACGTTTCGCTTGTATTAGTCGCAGCGTAATGTTATATAGCCTAAAGCCTTCCTCTATAAATGGACTATCCTACAAAAAAATAATTATCAAATCGGAGCAGTAGTTTCTAAGATTATCGCGTTTAAACAAACAAACAAACTCTTCCGCTTTATAATATTAGTATAGATAATATAGATATACATGCCCTCAACGAGGAAACATCAGCAGCTGATGATGAATACTGGAGAGGTTATAAACAGAGCTTTTCACCGTAAAAACTTGTTACTTTCCCTGCCCGAGGCGAAAAGAAAAACAAGCTCTAAATTAGGTCAGCCGTAGGAAAATTATATGAAAAATCTATTACAAGAGTAATCTTGACGACTACGCGCCCACAACTCAATCGATACGATCTCGAGACCCGAATGTCGCTGTAATGGAGTTAGGACTCCATCAAATGATGCGGGGAATTTAATAAGGTCGTTAATGAACCAAAAAATACCTTCGAGACAAAAACCGAGGTATTTTGATGAATATGAGATATTTCAATATTTTGCCCCGATCTAAACTCTAGAACCCTTATTACTTAATGATGAAAAAAGTTGTGGGTATTTAAGTATATTATAAAAGCACACAAATCACTAATAATATAAAGGGCTAAATTTGAGTGTATGTGTAATGGGTATGTTTGTTTTTACCTGACTTCAGCAAAGCAAAATGGAAGTTTATGATTATGTACATACATTGTTAAGTAATAAGGATTCTATAGTTTAGAACCGGGCAAAATATTTAAATATCTCGTATTTCTCAAAATACCTCGGTTTTTGTCTCGAAGGTATTTTTGGTTATGTATGTAGGTATGTGGCTATGGATGTTCACCTGTTCCCTCATAACTTCTTAACTAGTTAGATAATTAAACAAATGAGGTGTCGTTAGAAGTCCCTTAATCGTCCGCTGGTTATAGTCTGATGACATCACATTCATCATCATGACAGCGCCCTCTAGGGGACTTTATAGTAAGGATTTTTTTATGGGTAAGAGCGTGGGTAAGAGCTTTGTTAGCACATTTCAAATATGTAAAAAATAAAAGTTTAAAAACTGTAACCCGACTTCGCAAAAAAACTGGTCTAATAAAATAATAGTTTAAAAAAATATATAACCCGACTTCGCAAAAAAGGGGTCTAAAAAGGCTGAAACAAGAAAATAATTCAATTTGAAATCCAGAAATGCATAGGTACAAAAATGGTCAAGGTAGAGCCGTGGTCGGACCCGCTATTGGGATTGGATATTCCAACAGCAGATGAAAATTCTGATTTTTGATTTGTTGAACGGGTCCGACCTCGGCTCTACCTTGACCATTTTTGTACCTATGCATTTCTGGATTTCAAATTGAATTATTTTCTTGTTTCAGCCTTTTTACCCGACTTCGGCGAAGCCAAAAGGAAGGGTAATGATTTTGGCAGTCTATGTATGTATGTATGTCGTAGCGGCTAAACTACTGGTTCGATTTTGATGAATGAGGTGTCAATCGATTTTAATTAATGCCGCGAGTAACATAGGCTATATAATTGTTTGAAAAATTTTGTACTTTGAAAATTATACCTCAAAAACTATCTCTCCTCGCAGGACTATTACGAATAGATTGACAACTCATTTGTTAAAATCGGAACAGTAGTTTAACCGCTATGCGGGAACATACATACATACACTACCAAAATCATTACCCTTCCTTTTGGCTTCGTCGAAGTCGGGTAATTAGCTGTTGCTCACAGCTTTGCCTGCAATAACATGATAATTGCAAGAATTTATTAGAGCGCATTTTTAGAAGTTGGCTTCTAGTTTTTTAAACTTTATCTTGGTTCTTCACGCGCAAACGAATGTGTAAGAAAGATCGCCATTTTGTTTCTTTTATTGATGCCCCCCGACAAGAACAGATGGTGTTGTAATAAGTTTGACGTGTCTGTACTTTTATACCGAAAAAATCTGAAAATAATTCACGATTTCATAATGTTTTCCCAATTGCGCCTCAATCCTCATTATTGTGAAAACACAACCCTTATCGTTTAAAATTTAAATGTTATACAAACTACAGGTTTAAATGACTGTTTGTATAACAGAGATTAACAGTCACAACAGGACAATTAATATACAAACAATCACTTATTATTGATAATAATTAGCACGTAATTAAGAGATTTGTTATTGATTACATATTTTTGTTGATTCACGAACAGTAACGCAAACTGTTAATTAGTAAATCGCAAAGAAAAATAAACGCAGGTACAAATCAAGTTCATTATGAACCTACAATTCATTTATTCATCAAAATATGTATGAAAACTCAAAAAAGGCAAATCCTAACATAAATTATTTTGGAGATCAGTGATTCCCAATCTTTTTCTTTAGTTTTTAGTTATTTAATTTAGTATTTAGTCACAGCGCGCCTTTAACTAGCTATTATTTGAATTGGGTTTCAGAAAGGCTGGTCAATTCGTCGATAACATTTAAGTCAACAATTTGACTTGGTAGTTACTCGTATATAGATAGAGAGATTATGAGAATACCATGTTGCTGTTTTAACATATCGCGACTGCATTGTGACTTCATTATTATAATGTAATAAGCGGAATCGATACAGGGTGCCGCGGAACGGCGCACACTTTGGGAACCGCTGATTGTACAAGCTAGAATTTAGCTAATTAATATCTAATAAGGTTTAAATTCATACTATAAGTATGATATTAGCTTAGTTTAATTTTCTATTTTCGGCTCTATAATTAAGCAAAAGAAGATCTACTGAACATAGATCATCACGTGGCTTACACGTGTCTTTAGCAATGGCCGTTTTGCGAAATGCTATCATTTTGTCAATATGATGCACGAATATCGACGACGTCTAAAATACAATACCAATTACCAATGTGGTTGAAATTCCTTCCTCCAGGTTCCAATAATATTATCCCGAACGATCAACTAGTTTTGAATCGACCAATGAAATAGCACATCCCATTTATGTTCGCCAATCACGTAATATATTGGGCTGTAAAACTTTAAAGATGCGTTATCAGCCATCACGTACCGCGTAACAGCTTCAGCAGACGCTGCCAGCTCAAATTTGAAAATAACGAGAACATGGATTACTGGAACCAAATGCATAATGATCTACCGGTAGAGCTATTATTATTACAGTGTATAGACAGAACATAGCTGTAAATAGTTTAAAAACACTAGAGAATCAACTGGACTATAGAATAGTGTACGTACTACATATACGCCACTGAAAATACGAGTACTCGCACTAAGCTCACAGAAGTATGATGTATCAAGCATGGCTACTGGGCTACACAACAGCAGGCCAATCGCGCTATTGTACAACGTTGCATTTGAGGTTCAACTTAGTTTCGTTTGTGTTTCAGCTGCGTTTCGTTTCCAATCCAGCTGAACAAACTTTAGTATCGCGCTAACCTTCCAATTGCTACTTAACCTCAGACAAAACGAAACGCAACCTTTTGTTAGACATTAGGGATGCGACCCTAAGATTTTCGAAATTGTCTATTATTTTACCATAATCGTCAATAAATTTACTTGTGCGTACGCACTAGTTGCTTTAACATCTATTTTAAGAAGAAGAAATTTTGACTTTTTGTTTTGTGCTCTTATGAAAGGATATAATACGTATATTATGTTTATTGTTTTGATTTTCAAGTAAATCTAAATAAGAATTCATTTTTGGTCCTTTACACAATTTAGATTCAAAAACTAAACTTATATAATATCACTTTGTTCCAAACGTTCGAGCTGCGTGCGAGTTAAACTAGCTCCGTATGAACTTTTTGTTTGACAGCGTTTGAGTTACAACTACGGTCCAGCTTCGTCTCACCTAGCTGTCAAAAGGATAGCGCGATACCGAATACGTCTTAAAGTCGAGTAACGAAGTTTTTTAGCGCTGCCCTGCTGGATTGTCTACAAACACGCCTGTTTGAGGATTCACCTTTAGAATCCATGGAGAGGGCTAACTTCAATTGCCATTACTGTACCAAGTACTGTAATAAACTAATTCAACAAGTCGGACTGAGCAGCGCTAAGTCACTTCGCCAACTCTACAACTTCCTGCACTCGACAGTGACAATTAGTACCTAACTTTGTGTGCTGAAAACACTCAATAAATTGAGCTCATTTGAAGTTTAGTGGTCTTCACACGTGAGATAGTTTCTCTAGCTCATCTGTTTTGTGACTTTATGAAGATCTTTAATCGCGTTTTGTCGCGTTACGGTAAGTAATTTATATGAGGTGTCAAAACAAAAAATGCTCTATGCGTCTCTTCACACTGTATTCGGCTTGGTATATGAACAGTGGGACACACTGTATAGCGAAGTATTTTAAAATAACTGAGGCCTTTACTCTCCAAACTGATTCGATTTTGATTCAGTGGGCTTACTCCCGACACAAACGAGAACCGAATCCGTTCGATATCAGTGGGTTTTCGTACTTTATTTGCTGAATTACTTTGAAACTAATCAGGATAAACAAAATTATTAGATCGTAACTTTTTGTACTCCCGACCATATCAATCGATTGAGAATCAAAATAAACAAATGTCAATTTATTAGGAAGTACGCGGCATGATCGTATATGAATCAAAATCAAATCAGTTTGGAGAGTAAGGCCCCAGATTCGGATTCATGATCGAGAATACAATAAGTTACGATTTAACGATTTTTTTATCCTGGTTACTTTCAAAGCAATCCACCAAATAAAATACCGAAGACCGTTAAGATCGAAGTGATTCGATTCTCGATTGTGTGGGGAGTAACCCTGCTGCATTCTGTTTTAATGTGATGAAAATGATCACAAAGCCCGGTGTAGCTGTAGTGATACCAAATTAAATGTCACTTATTAGTCGCGCAATAGAGAAACAATGACAAATTAATTTGGTCAAATTGCATATTTTATACGTTAAGATCACATAGGAATTGAGTCGGAAAATGATAAATCAATAGACAGATTGAGCGCAGCGAACATCTAGGTCAGTCATTAAAGCAAATACAAATCAAAACGAATAAAATATGACAATCTACACAAATACCATAATAAGATTTGCATTTTTGTATGTAACGACGTAACTCAAAAAGCACTGGACCGATTTTAATAATTATTTTTCATTAGAAAGCTACATTGTCACTTAGTAACATAGGCTATATAAAAATCAATTGCTGTTCGTTAGTCTCGCAAAAACTCGAGATAAGCTAAACTGATTCGGTTATTTTTGGTCTTGAAGTATTCGTGGAAGTCCCGGGAAGGTTTACACGTTTTCCATGCTCAATGAAGTGGGCACGGGTCAGCTTTAAACAAAATTAGAAACAAAATTTAAAAAATTAAGAACCTATCTCCGAATTTGCAAGCAGTGACCTAACTGATAATGATGTTATTATTACGACTACAAGCCCATGAACAAACTTAACCTGTGAAATGAACCAACGTCAATAACGCTTGGAAGGCTGTTACTATATAAAATTACTCTGAGCGCTATGCCGTCTAGTCTAGTCAATATCATAGCTAACAATAAAATAGCTTACATACAGGAAAAAATTTGATCAAAATCAATTTTTGTCTGTTGTGTTCGGGGTTTGAAAACTTCTCAAAAGTTTTTACAATCCGAGGTGACAAACAATTGGAATAAGCTTGGCTGTCAAGAATGAAATAACAAGTTGTATAGTGACACTATAATACGAGGTCACGCCTACCCAAATAATGGGTGAATCTGGGTGTCTGGGTGATCACGAGTTTGGGTGAATGCGTGAGTGGGAGTGAGTCAGAAGTCAGCAACGCTAATGGACTGTTATCGCTGACTCAGACTTACGAGGGTTACATTAGGCCCCGCACACACAATAGATAAAGCTTTTATGAGTTGTGACACAAACACTTGCGTAGACTAAGCTGTTTTACCGTCCGGTTACAAGTAGATTTTAAGAAGAGTAAACAATGGGGGTATCGCGTATGAAACCGCTAGGGGCGCTAATGTAGAGTCAGGTCTCCAAAATGTCAAATTCACTGGAAGCAGTTTTACGATCCATGTTTTTTTTTTCTATTTAGATGAATGTTGCGAATAGTTAGCAACGCGTTTCATTAAATATACAATATAATAATTTACGGATCTTTGAGAGAGTTTTATCTTTCGGAAACTTTTTTCCAAGTAAACCGGGACTTCATTTACGATATCGAGTGTGAACTGGCAAATTATCCTATCTTATTTTTGAAGATTTTTCAGGATAAAATAAAAAAGTTGACTTTAATATTATTGTTTATTTATTAAAAAAATAACCCGATATTCTTCTGTCTGAATAATTTTAATTAGATAATGACTGATTGAGATAAGACATTATAATTCAGCTACATCTAAATTTAAGATAGGTCTTATTGCCGGTTCACAGTCGATATGGTTCTATTGTTCTAAATATAATTATTTAAATGTAATTTATTTTCCTAGCGCCCGTAACAACAAATATTAATATACTTTTGGATCTCACTCTACAGTGCGCCATCTGGTGAAACAAAAAACGAACTTATATTGGGCAGATTACCACCTCACATGACTATGATGGGCCTTGTAAAGAATTATATATTTTATAAAATTTCATAAACTGTACAAATGTGGTTAGCATTGTCATAATCTCTGGCAAGTTTATAATAAATGAAAAAAACAGCACACGTAAAAACACAAAGATATCAGATCGAATCTGTAGAATAAAATTACCTTAACTCAAAAGTATGGGTATTATTATCCTAATAGGCTATAACTATTATAAATCTAAATGTTTGTGAGGATGGATGGATGTTTGTTACTCATTTACGCAATACTGCTAAAGATAAACATTGGTAATTGGTATGGTAGTAGTGTAGGCTCGGAATTAAACCAAACAGCAATGGTAGATACTTAAGGCGAGGAGTAACCGCAACTAGCGCCACTCTTTTTAAAATAAATTTTACAATGACACAAAGATCTTATTAAAAAAGTAATCGGTTCAAACTTTAAGTAAATAGTTAAACTAAATTATTATAGTAATATATAATAGTTAAACTAATATTATATATTATATCTCGTAAGTAATAACTAAAACGGCCGTTTTAGTTATTACTTACGAGAGTAAATACAGTATAGGATTTAGAGCTGTATTTAAATGCAAATAAATTAGTTTAACTATTTATTTAAAGTTTGAACCGATTACTTTTTTAATAAGATCTTTGTGTCATTGTAAAATTTATTTTAAAAAGAGTGGCGCTAGTTGCGGTTACTCCTCGCCTTAAAGTAAAAGCTTAGCCAGTCTTTGCAAAGGTTTTAGTTGATCGATGATGTCGACGTAGAGCCCTCCTAATTTTCTTCTTTAATCCAAACTAGCTGTATTTATGTATGTATATTGTATATCATGTTTATACCTGTGCACGCCCTATCTGCTAACTTTTATCCCACATCTCTCCGTAGGGCTGCTGGAAGAAATTTATTTTAAGAAATAATCAGTACCTTTGTGTCGACTTTCTTTGTACATTGTACTATTATAAATGTATTTCTTGTGTGCAATAAATTGTTAAATAAAAATAAAAATAAATAAATAGCTTTTGTCCCTGGCTAGCTGTACTTAATCCTGGAATAGTGTTCGTTTTGGAAAACATTTTCGCCAACAGATGGCGGTATTAGTATATCGTTTCCACCTACAATAATATCGATATCCCTCATTGTATCGGTATGTAAAGGGCCTAATGAATCAAATGGAGCAGTAATCTGTCACTTAACCCTGCGGCGCCCGGGGCTTCGGTCAGCGAACCCCGTTAATTGAATATCACAATGTACCGCGGTACAGCGTGGTACGTGACTCAGATTATATAATTACTTGGTTCCCATACATAATATTCTCTATGGTGAAGACACACACATTTTATAATCAGATTCAAAATATAACAAGCTTTTTTTAGAAACAACAACAACCAGATCAACCCTGTTATTATTAATACATAAATTATAATATTCTTATAATGACTTGGTCCACCTGAAATTTTGAGATTTTTAACATTCTTCATTGGTGTTCTGTTATTGGTCTTAGACGGTAGGTTTCCCGAACGCTATTCAAATGAATGATCAACTAACATGGCATTAAAATCAACAACCCATATTGAACGCCGATTGGTGGAATATTATATATAAAGAAACGTACAGATATCTTATAATTACATCATGCTCGCTCGCTGTTTCAAATCGTATGTCAACTAATCGGTGTCTTTGATGAATTAACTTTATCTGTGGAATTTTAACCAATTTGCCAAGTGCGAGCGTGATGTAATTATATAAAATAAAAGTTAAAAAAACTATAACCCGACTTTTTTCTTGTTTCAGCCTTTTTAGACCCCTTTATTGCGGGGTCTAAAAAGGCTGAAACAAGAATATAATTCAATTTGAAATCCATATATGCATAAGTACAGATATGGTCAAGGTAGAGCCGTGGTCGTACCCGTTCAACAAATCTATAATATTCGTCTGCTGTTGAAATATACAATACCAATAGCGGGTACGACCACGGCTCTACCTTGACCATATCTGTACTTATGCATATATGGATTTCAAATTGAATTATTTTCTTGTTTCAGCCTTTTTAGACCCCTTTATTGCGAAGTCGGGTTATAGTTTTTTTAACTTTTATTTTATTTTTAATTTTTCTGTTTACACATAAACTATAACATTATATTTTTACTAAACTAACGTTAAATTAACACATAGAAAGTAACTAAACAACTCCTAGATACTATTTGTACGACCGCATTTTAAACGTTTATTTTGAATTTAACAATAAAATATAATAATTAATTAAAAATTTAAATACATATTCGTGGTGTGCTTGTCAAGACCTATCTTTTGATACTAAACACGAGACATTTATCTCAATTTAATTTTTTTTTGAGATAGTTTTTGAGGTTTAATTTTCAAAATCCAAAAGTTTTCGAAAAAATATATAGCCTATGTCACTCGCGGTATCATTACCAATCGATTGGTATGTCATTTATTAAAATCGGTCCAGTAGTTTAGCCGCTACAAGGGAACATACATACATACATACATACATACATACATACATACATACATACATACATAGACTGCCAAAATCATTACCCTTCCTTTTGGCTTCGCCGAAGTCGGGTATGGAAATCGTGTAAACCTTCCCGGGACTTCCACGAATATTTCAAGACCAAAAATAGCCGAATCAGTTCAGCTGATCTCGAGTTTTAGCGAGCCTAACGAACAGCAATAGATTTTTATATAGCCTATGTTACTCAGTGTTAATGTAGCTTTCTAATGAAAAAAGAATTATTGAAATCAGTCCAGTACTTTTTAAGTTAAGTCGTTACATACTAAAAAAAACAAATCTTTCCTCTTTATAATATTAGTGAAGATGTAGATCCGTTTCTTTCTGTCAGATAATATTCCACCAATCAGCGTTCAATAAGGGTTGTTGATTTTAATGTCATGTTAGTTTATCATTCATTTGAATAGCTTTCGGGAACATTTGAATAGCTTTCGGGAAACCGGGGGTTAGCCTATAAGCTCGATAAATAGACTATCCCACACTAAAATATTTTTAACCCAGTCAAATCGTATGCTAAAAAAACAAACAACAGCTTTATAATATTGGTACAGATATAAATACTCGCAAAATTATCAAAAAAAGATAGTTTAACAAAAAGCCCTTCACATTGCCATGAACATGAAAGTAATAACATCAAAGTCTTACCGTTTCCTATATTTGTATATGACGAGGACGATGAAGGCGTTCCCTATGAACAGCGCCGCTATGAGGAGGGACGGGATCACGATATCTGCGGAGGAAGTCACGCGTGAAATAACCAAATAATGGCCTGATAAGAAATGCGTATGTGAGTAGGCTCGATATAATAAAAGTATTGACAAGTAACAGGGTTGGGTTTGCAATATAATAATAATATCTATGGACGCTTCACACCACGTCAATCTGGCCCCGCGCTAAGTCCGAAGAAGTTGTGTTACAGGTGCCAGACAACGGAAATATATTTAATACTTTTATACTATACACATATTTAAGATTTTTATTATATTACACATCCTTGACCCAAGAACATTGAAAATTTTTTTTGTGCCTACGGTGGGATTCGAACCCGCGACCTCTGGCACGAGCACCAACGCACTCAACCACTGCGACAGGAGGTCGTCAATATAAGGACATGGCCTAAGTTTCGTAGGCAGATTTTTTTAACTTAGTCGCAGATTATCCATGCAAATATGACTTTGTGAGTTATTAGGACGTGTGTGTTTGTATTGAAATCAGTATGTTTCATATTTCACCCACAAAAGTCGATCACCTGAAGATATGAAGTAACATATTTAGTAAAAACGAAAAATTACAGAGCAATTTTAGGAATATATGTCTTAAAACATTTCTACAAGATGAAAAATAAATGAGTGATAATACTTTAGGGTGTGTATGTGCCTCATATGTAGCACTGTGAAAGTAACAGTCCTGAAAGAGGTACTTTTTTTATTATTGTATCAGAAAATTTATGATGTTGGGGCATTTCTAATACAAACATAAATCTCAAAATTAAGTCTTTGAGCGGTGGTACGTTAACAGTATACTGTAAACAGGAGGCACATACACACCGTAAAGTAATATCACTCATTTATTTTACATCTTGTGTTTAACTTAGTTGCGCGACTGATATGAAAAATTAAAATAGTTTTCATGAATAGATACCGTAAAGTCTTCAAAACTATGCATTTTAAGTGCAAACTTTAAACATTCACTAGGAAGTTTGGAAAACAAATCTTGAACGTTCCAACAAAACCTATAATGAAAACGTTACTAGTGAAGGTGGGATATACACAGCAATTTAACGGGCCATTAAATGCAAGGCGATGTTTACTGAAAACAACGGGAAATGAAGGCGCGAGCGTACTTAGAGAACTTGCACTTCGTCGGAGTACGTCTCGTCTCGTCGGGGTGTGTCTCGTCGGAGTGTGTCTCGTCGGAGTATTTTTAGTTTCGTCAAACCAACTATGTCGCGCGCATTTGAGGGTTTGTGGCGATGTATTTATTAATATATTAAATTATGTATTTCTTTAATATTAGTCTGCTAATCAGCTGTTCTATGTTGTGCGGCGCGTATAGATATATATGTATCTATTATGGAACGCGCGGGCGCAGGCTTCTAGCGACCCGTCAAGTAGTCTGAAACGAACCTCGGTCCTGAAGGCTGCGCGCGCGCGAACATATTCTTATGTTAAAAGTTTTCGGTTTAAAGTGTACCTAATTATAAACTGTGTGGTGAAAAGAACAATATATACATAAACTTAAATAGGTGTTGATTATTAACCCCTCACGCCTATAGGTTAATTATAAAGTATTTTGAATTTTGGACGCTTCCGTTATGTAGTGGTTCAGAGCTTCGCTCTTGACCCGGAGGTCGTGAGTTCGATTCCCGCGTTGGAACAACAAAAAATGTTGTTTTCAAGTTTGGTTAGGATAATGCAGGCCGATCACCTGATTGTTTGACAAGAAAGATGATCCATGCGTCGGATATGCATCTAAAAAGTCGGTCCTGCGCCTGATCTCCCGCCCACGCCAGTCGCATCGGTTATCCGTCCCACTGAGCTACGAGAGTGAAGGAAGAGAGTGTGCTTCTGTGTAATGCGCACACACTTGGGCACTATAAAATAACCGTCACCGAAATCGGTAAGGGAGGCATTGTTATTATTTCGAATTTTAATAAAGAATGATAGAAGTTATGGGATTTTGGGCATATTCTTGGGCATCTCTCTACATAATCACACCTTGTCAATCTCTCTTTGTTAGTCTATATACTTTGTTTAATCTCTGGTGACACGTATAAGCTATAATAAAAAACAAGGTTAAAAAAAACCGACTTCAACAACTGAAAAGTTAACATTTTTTTATAATTACAATTAATGTTCTTTTTGAAGTCGGTGTCAGCAAAGGTGAGTAATTAAAAAGCTCACTTATACCAACTTAAATCTCGGAGTAATTGGTGTAAAAAAACTTACATACGAATATACGAATGGTAATTTACGTACACGATGCTCTAAGATAACAGCAACGTAATAATACCTCGACCCTGTATCATATTATTACAGTTTACAAGCTCATCCCTAATATATTTACACAAACAAAGGATTTGTTGTCTGTATTCAATTGGTTAAATTCGATCATCTTTATAATGTTGTAGCCATTCTTTTGAGGGATCTACATTCTGATTTTGATGCATTTCATAAAAATGTTTCAATCTTTCGTATGTTAAAATATAATACACAAAACTAAATGTTTCGTATATAATATAGCCGATATCTACATGTGCTATGGTAGCATAATTATAATCCTAATGAGTTTATTAATTGTATGGGCTCTTTATTTTTATTACCACCACTTAAAGTCATTATTATTCTATGAGGGTCAATTATACCAGCGGTCAATTGTACCTCCATCCCTGTAATATCCCAGTAACCCCCGCCTCGTCTGTCTGTCTGTTCGTGATAAACTCAAATATGAAGTAAACTACAGCTTCGATTTTCGTGATGGTTTTCGAGGAAAGTTTAAGAGTACTACCTAATATGTAGATCTCGCCAAAAAAATTTATTCGACAGTGAAGTTCGAAACAGCGTAGTATGTATACCAACTTTCGAAAGTATATCCGATAGTTGGTGACCAATTTTTTATAGGAAAGATTAGAACATACTGATTGCAATAATTTAATAGCTCCCCTTACCGATTTCGGTGTCGGTAGCCGATTTCATTGAAACCAGGCCAGCTACGCAGAAATCATTTTATAGTGCCCAAGTGTGTGCGCAATACTTAAAGACACACTCTCTTCCTTTTACTCTCATAACCCAGTGGAACGGTTATCCGACATGACTGGCGAGAGAACAGGGGCAAAACCGACTTTTTACATGCCCATCTGACGCATGGATCATTTTTCTTATCAGACAATCAGGTGATCAGCCTGTATTGCCTAAACAAACTTGAAAATATTTTTTTTTTGTTGTTCCAACGCGGGAATCGAACCCACGACCTCCGGGTAGAGAGCGAAGCTCTGAACCACTAGACATGGAGGTGTTTTAAAATAGCAATAGTGCAACGCACACGTCATACAATAAGTCAGTCAGAATGTCGGTCCTAAAAAGTACCCTTAGAGAAATAATGTTGAAAGTATCTCATGTCGGTTGTTCCGAGCCTGGCACTCACCGACTATCATGTTTCCGTCGTTGTGAGGCAGCTTGTCGGCGTCCGATGTCGAGTTCCCGGCGACCTCCGCAGCCGCCTCTTCTGCAAAGAACAACGGTTTTAATGTCGTCTTCTCTTTTGGCATATCCCCCCCCCCCCCTCAATAGGAGTAGCCAACGTCAGAGTCTAAAAAGGTTAGCAATACAGTGGGATGTTAAGATATAAGTTAAATATTACAGAATTTTAAGCTGGTATTATACATAGAAGATGTTTCTTAGCCTTTTATGAATTCTAATATGATTCGAAATTTAATAAATATTATATATTTTTAATAAATAATATACCTACGCAAATTAAAGAATAAATATATAGAAGAATGATCAAAGTTTAATGCGATTTAAAGCTACATATGAACATAAAGTTTCTACAAAAGGAGGAAATACATACGATAAAATAAACTTGAGATTAATGGGTATGTCGAATAATCAGAAATATTTATTGAAATATAAGTGACTTTGACAGTACAATTTCCTTCTTCTTCTTTCGGTATATGCCTCCCCTCAATATTTGCCAATGTCAGAGTGCAGAAAGGTCAGCAGTAGAGTGGTTAAAGATCTTTGCGAGAGTCTCGTGTAGATACAAGTTAAAAATAAATTACAGGAATTTTAAGCAGAATTATTTTTTAGAAGATTTCTTAATGCCCATTTTGTCGATTGCACGGGAAAATATAGAGTCAGATGATAATATTTTTTTAATTTCCCTGACGTTCAAGGCCTGCCGACTTAATGTAAGAGTTCTAGGACATATTTTCTTTCAGACTACCTATTAAATAAGTTGGACTGTAAAATATTAACACTTTTTATTCATTTGTGTTCTAATGGGTTAAAAACTACCCGATTCGATTACCCGAATCAACAGGACACATGATTAAAATCAGATAGGAAGTTTAGGCGCTACTATGGAACAAAATGGGAACAAATACAAAATCATTACCCTTCCTTTTGGCCTAGTAATCGGGTAATAATCTACATCTAATGATTTCATTTGATAAGCTAAGTATTTTCCGATTGCTTTTCTTGTTTTGTAAACAGAACAGCGCTGAGCGTGGATGTCAAATGGGAAATCAATATTGTAATAATCTTTTACGGTCCTCCTTGGAGAGTTGACCCTTCAAATTGGTATGATTATACCTTACAGCCGACTAACTTTTATTTTATTTTCTCTATTGTATTCCCTGTTACCTCTGAAGCACAGTGGTTGAGTGTTCTCAAGCCGTCGCCGGTTCGAATCCCGCATAGGCCCAAATATATAACTGGTGTATAAAGAACTCTATAACTTTGGTATATGATTATACTGCCTTTTCTCATTCTAGAAATGTATTTTTTTTATAAAATATTTAAAAAAAAAAAATTTTTTTGTTATACTTGCGACAAAAAATAAGAAATGGTAAAAAGTTTAAAATATTTTTTTGTTTTTGACAAAATAAAATACATATCCAAAATGAGGAAAGTAGTATAATCGTATCTCAAAGTTATAGTGACTGTTCTTTTCACACACTGTATATTAAAAGCGTAAATATTGTTTCATAATCGGAGCCAACAATTGTTGTTCTGTATTTAGCTACATTGTACAAAATATTTGAGCACGCTTTAATTTAAAGTATTTGTTCTGAATTCATTATTAAATGTCACAGAAATGTTCAACGGAATTTGAATTCAGTTCTGTAGAATTATATAATATCTATGGACGCTTGACAGTAAATGACACCGCGTGAACCTGACCCCGTGCTAGGCATCCGCAGAACTTTTCTTACGGGTACATATTATTACTATATCTAATAAAAACTAATTTCCCAGCAGCTTTTTTTGGCGGGATTCGAACCCGCAAATTCTGGCTTGAGCGATGAAGCGCTACGGAGCTACAAAGGTAATATAAAATATAAATAATTAATTATATATCATCCACATGAGGAATGTGGATGAAACCAGTTCATCATGAGTAATTCCGGGACCGTAACACGAAAAGATAGACACAAAAGACAGCAATAAAAAGTTTATTTAACCGTTTTATTTATAAGGGTTGATATCCTAAAAAAATATGCTTTGATTTTTTACTATAAACAGGGTGGAAAGGCAATTCATGGTATTTCCGAAAATAAACATTCCTAAATAAAATTATTGGTTGTAGTGACTGGAAAATGTGTACAAAGAGTTTACTCTTTGATATTCGACCTAACTGGCGAAAAGATTTTTCCACGGACCACGATATTGTAGCGTTCAAAAATTCACAAACTTTTCCAACTATAAGTATATTATATTTTCAAATTATATACAATAATAAATTTTTCTATTATTTCATAGTATTATATTATTACTTCTGTATTTTCTAAATGTTATAATTATATAGTACCTAATCTATACTATAATATTATAAAGCGGAAGAGTTTGTTTGTTTGTTTGTTTAAACGCGCTAATTTGAAAAATTCTTTTTTTGTTGGATAGTCCATTTATAGAGGCTTTAGGCTATATATCATTACGCTGCGACCAATAGGAGCGAAGCGTCAGTGAGAAATGTTGCAAAAACGGGAAAATTTATTCACATTTTGGGACTTTCCTTGCGTGCGCTGGATAAACGTATTAAGTCACTCAAAAACGAACGAAATCGCGGGCTCAGCTAGTAAAGATATAAAGATGTATACGTTTGTGTAAAAATTAAAACCAATCAAGCCATGTTCGCTAAATGTAATGTGTAATGGGGACCTGGTGATCAGTAACTCAGGCTACTGCCTAATACACATATAAACCACATAACACATTGACGACCTCCGTACCGCAGTGGTTCAGCGCGTGGTGCTCGACCGAGAGGTCGCGGGTTCGAATCCCGCCAAGGGAACAAAAAGTTTGCAATGTTCCTGGGTCATGGATGTATATTAAATTTGTGTAATAATATAATAAAAATCTTAAATATATGTATAGTATATATTAAATATATATTTCCGTTATCTGGTACCTGTAACACAAGTTCTTCGGATACTTAGCACAGGGCCAGATTGACGTGGTGTGAAGCGTCTATAGATATTAGATATATTATATATTATAAAACATGTCAAATATTTTGTACATTAGCTTTTAAGTAAACATTGTGAGGAGAAACAATAATATACGAGAGAACGGCTGAACCGATTCGGCTATTTTTAGTCTGGAATTATTCGTGGAAGTCCCGGGAAGGTTTAAACGATGAGAAAATATTCCGTGGGTTCCGCGATGTAATTGACTTTCATCACAAAATGTAATCATTGGATTGTATTGGCCATCACTGATTAGTCTATAATAATATAATAATAATATCTATGGACGCTTCACACCACGTCAATCTGGCCCTGTGCTAAGTATCCGAAGAACTTGTGTTACAGGTACCAGACAACGGAAATATATTTAATACTTTTATACTATACACATATTTAAGATTTTTATTATATTATACACAAATTTAATACACATCCATGACCCAGGAACATTGAAAACTTTTTGTTCCCTCGGCGGGATTCGAACCCGCGACCTTTCGTTCGAGCACCAACGCGCTCAACCAACTGCGCTACGGAGGTCGTCAACTATGGTTGTGTCATAGACGGTGTTGTCTACGTTTGGGATAAAAGTAACGGGATTAATATAAAAATTGTGTATGCTATGAGCGACCGCCATAAATTCCAATGAAGGGGTGAATTCTCTCAGGGCATTATTATTCAGGTAAGCACTGGACCTGGATACAAGAAGGGTCTAAATTGCTCTATAATGTCGGCGGGATATTAATCAAATATATTAAGCAAATTTTTCGTTTATTAATGTTTATTTTGGAGTATTGTGTGACTCATGGCCTGTTCCATTCTATTTTTTAGAAACTAGTATAAGAAACATTAAAATTTTTTGCCTTCATAATTAACAGTCTATAAAAAAAAGATGGCAAAAATAATAAATATTATTGCAATCGTAATTGTAAGTAACTACGACAAATAATACAAAACATAACCGTCTCATAATCGCGCTGAAAGAGGTACTTTTTTTTTAAATTATTGTATTGAAAAAATTGTGACATTTTATCATACAAACATGAAAGTCAAAAGTAAGCTCAGCGTTGGTACTTTCACAGTACACTCTATATGTGAGGCACATATACACCCTAAAGTATTATCACTCATTTATTTTACACCTTGTATAGGGTAAAAACGTTACGACTTTTGCCCTGTAGCCTTAAAATCACAGTATAGCATACATATTTCTTTTGCTAGTGTAAGTGACATGCTGATCGCATACTCGATGTCAGATGCAGGTAAGTATGTCACGCTCACGTCTATAGTCGGAATTTTAATTCGATTCCAGATTTGACACATTCAGTGTTGCAACGTTATGACAAGTACTAAATAGTGACGTGCGAAATTATTCGATACGGAAATGGAATATTTAGGGATCGATTAGAGTTTATAGCAGTAGTATATCTAAAAAAGAGAAATAAAACAAATATTTGTATTTTGGTAATATTTTATTTTATAAATTGTCGCCGTCATTGCTATCGCTGTCAATTTCTGTAACATGTTCTGTCTGTTATAAACTAGCTGAACCGTGCCCACTTCGTTGAGCATAAAAATAGTTTATGACTAAAATAAACTAACGTTCGCGTTCTTTAGTTATATATAGTGTAGGTACCTAACACGACTTTCTTTTATATATATTATAGTCTAGCTGACCCGTGCCCACTTCGTTGAGCATGGAAACCGTGTAAACCTTCGCGGGACGAACGAATATTTGAAGACCAAAAATAGCCGAGTCAGCTGATCTCGAGTTTTAGCGAGACTAATGAACAGCAACATTGATTTTTATATAACCTAATTTACTCAGTGATAATGTAGCTTTCTAATGAAAAAAGAATTTATTAAAATCGGTCCAGTACTTTTTGAGTTAAGTCGTTACATACAAAAATACAAATCATTCCTCTTTATAATATTATTAATGTAGATGTATAGATTACACCTACTAACATAAGCTAAGCCGGTGAATGCTCCGGTCAAAAACAGTCGGTCCAGTCGATTCGGAGATCATTAGTTTGATGACGATGATGATGATGAAAAGTAGCCTATGTTAATCCTCATAACTTTAGCTATCTACCAGTAAAAGTCTCGTCAATATCCCTCCAGCCGTTTCAGAGATTAGCCGGAACAAACAGACATGCGGACAGACAGACACAATTTTTTTTTAAATTGCATTGTCGTGTTCAGTATCCTTCATATGCATTTAGTAAAACATTGCTAATTGAAAGTTACAAACAGACACTTCAATATAATTAAGGGCTGATTTTTCAATCGTCAGATAACTTTTATATGTTGAATAAACATGTGACTTTGACATTTGTTCCATACAAAATCTGTCAAAGTCACATATTTATTCCTTACATAAAAGTTATCTGATGATTGAAAAATCGGCCCTTATTTGTATAGATGTGTCTGATGTTGTCAATTAACATATTATCTAACCTACTCATTTTTTCCTCTTCTTTGACAACATGGGATACGCATATAGACCATTACAATAAAGCAGTGATTACCAATTAATAAATAATTATTATTTTGATTTAAATAAAATTCAATAATTTAGTCTTTAATTGGCACACCATTATTATGATTATTAACATAAATCGCGATTGTTTATCGATTTTTGTGTTCACCACTACAGTAATAAATGTGGTATCATTATTTTACAAAATGACAGTAGCTAATGTCAAATGTGGAATCTAATTAAAATTCCGAGTATAGGGGCGTTTTTATGTAATTCATCATGACATACTGACAGGCAGGGTCACTGGACAAAATGTATGATGAATACATTAACACAATACTTTGGCCACGCTGAAGTAACATTGCCTCAAATAAGCCTTAATTTTGATGTGGTAGAGTTTTGGTGAAGAAAATGGAGTAATCATTTATATCTTTAGGGCGTGTTTTACCAAGCAATGTTAAAGTTAAATGTTAATCCTTTGATAAATATAATGTTGTTCCTCTCGTAATATCAATGAATGAGAAGGCATGATATTTTAACACACCGTTAACACTAACATGCGTTGGTGAATTCGGGACTTAAAATGTTAAATTTTAATATTCTACCTGAACTAATTTGTATAACATCTACCTTTTATATTCTACCTAAACTAATTTGTATAACAAGTCCAAAACAAAGAAGGTTCTGACATCCAGCCTGCAAATCCAGATCCAGTACCTACAGCCGTCATTTTCCGTTAGTGTCAGTCCTGTTCATCATTAGGGAGCCTAATAATACAAGGAACCCTTAGTTTTAGATCGACTGTCTGTCCGTATGTCTGTCTTTTCTCTATAACTGAATTTTTAGCTTTGTTCGCCCTTAAGCGATATAAAATAAATAAAATACAACACCTCGCAGTTTGCGAAAGTTAGCTAAATAAATAAAACATATTTGAAATTCACTAACGTTGACATCTTGGGAGCACATCAAATTTTATGTCTCCGAGTTGACTGTACTAAGATTACATTCCGATTTTTATCGATTGTGCTTGGACTAACGCCAAGAAGTTGAACATTTTGTCACACGCTTGCCTAGACTATTTTATTCTATTTAAATACTTTTCAGTTTACAAACTTAAAAGAATTTAAAGGCTATTTTTAATTATACAGTTACGAAAAATTTTTGTTTAGCTTTTAAAACTTATTTATACTAATATACCTACCCAGTTTCGTAGTTTCATACGCCGGTTCTTCTCGGCGGGCTAGGGTTGAACCGGTGTCCTTTTTATTGACATTCCGATAAAGTCTCTCTTGTTAAGTTTAATTTGGAAACAAAATATTTTGATTTTTGTAGCTACCTTACCAGCTGTCACTGTACATTTTACCGCAGTTATATTGTAATATTAAGCGTCCAATCTCCGTGCCCAAAGGAGGCAGATTTAATTAATCTTCGGCGGCAAGAGGTCCCGGTGTAAATATGTCGCGGCCGTCATTTCGGGCCCCGAACTTATTGGGCCCCAGAGTGCCCCAGTGCCCAAAGTATCCAAGTTTGCCCCAAGAAATTATCCGTCTGGCAATTCATAATACTGTGAAACTTGGTTCGTAATTCGTATATCGGAAGTTACTGTGATGTTGAGTGTCTTAAACTATCCTCACAATTGTCATATGCTGAATTAATTTGGGGTAAATAATGAGGATTTAATCGTGACATTCTACGAGTATGTTATGCCGGCTATCTGCCAGTGTGAGGCACTTCAAGCAGACATAGCTGATTCTAGTCCGAACAGGCGTAAGCACCAGTGTTGCCAAAACGTACCACTTTTTTTTGTCATACAACCATACCACTACCGTAATTTAGTGTGCAGCGTACCTTTTTCGTACCTTATAAATTATACTAGTAATTCATGTTATAATATACATACTATAAAAGGGTTACTATGGGTAGACTATAGCATTTTAATGTTTTGGCAAACCGTACTTTTGAGTTAAAATCCGTAACGTTTTAGAGAGCCAGTCGTACTTTTTTGGGAAATCGTACTGGCAACATGCGTCATTTACACGGCCGCTAATTCAAGTTATTTAAAGTTATTTTATTATCGAGATGTGTGACTCTTCACTGTTTAGTTTACTTTGTACTTCGATAGCGTTGGACATCATATACTATAATATGCACTGGTGTCATTCTGCATGAAGCGATTTCTTTGTTATTTTGTTTATATTTAATAATAATAATATCAATGGACTATGGAATATGGACACTTCCATACATCATCAGAATTCAGATCATGTGCGTTCTCAAAGAACTTGTATTACGGGTACCAGATAACAGAAATATTTTATCTAATACCTTTTATACTATACATTATAATATATTTAAGCTTTTCATCACATTACATATTTATTAAACATCCTCCAGGAATACAGATATATTTAGATACTTGTTTCTTTGGCGGAATTAAACTTGACGTAGGGTATTAAAAGTTTATCTGCCCGTGTATGTGTGTCCGTGACTTGGTAGCTTCTAAGCGGATAACCTGATTTTGTTTTTGTTTTAAAGCTGACATGATCTTATCGTCATCATCAGCTCGCGCGCCGCTTGACAATTGGGTTATTGAATGAATATTAAATTCATTTACTTTTGGACTCGTTACGCAGAAAATCCAAAAAATAAGCAAAATCTGAAATAATAATTAGAATAAGTGTGTAAAATTTGAGTTTTAAGCAATTAATTAAAATTATCTATCTCTTTCTCGCAAAACGATATTTGTACGCAGATTAGTGTAATGTCTACAAGGTGTAAAATAGATGAGTGATAATACGTAAGGGATGTTGAGTGTGAATGTCTGTATGACTGTGAAAGTGCCAGCACTGAAAGACTTACTATTTACTTTCATATTGGTATAAGAAATACCCCAAAATCATAAATTTGCCCATACAATATTTTTTTTATAAATGACTGTTACAGCGCTGGTACATTCACATTAAACTCTACATACGGGACCCATACACACCCTAAAGTATTATCTCTCATTAATATTACAGCGTGTATAGGTCTAATAAAGTGACGTCACAATCGGTTGATTCTTTCTCGTTGGCACATTATATTTAAAAGTTTAATATCTTCATTATTTTAATGGTACTTAATAAAATTTAGTTTTACATTATTTATTAACCGTGGGGCTTTAACATAAATTTAAAAAAAAACATTCTAAAGACTAATCGGTAGTTCGATTTTTTAAATTTTGTTTTTGTTATAAGTAATGCAGTATTCATATTGTGGTCCGGACTTTGATAGCCGTTTAGCAAGTCATATTCGATTGGACACGTACGGCCGGGCCATTGTGTTCTGTACCGGGTAATCTGGTAACTGGTACTGCTAACTGGTAACATTGTATTGTTAGTTGTGAGATAAGAATTGCGCAGTAGCTAAAATAACTGATACTGCTCTACTTATTTAATATTAAGTAGTTTGGTTTTCTCATAATATTGTTCGCACTTAACGAACATTGTTCGCAGAGTCTACATCCTGAGGATGCTCCGGGGTCGGAGCGAAACGCGCGTCGAGTTTTGCAACCTGCATGGTGGTGGGACTTTGCACGATCGTGTTAACATTATTGCTTGTGTGGTGGTGGTGTTTTCATGTTTTTTGCTTGCGAGTGTACGCATAAGTAGTGTGGGAGGAGGGAGGTGCATCAAACGCATGCCTATTCGTACACTCACTCATCTGCTTGCAGGTTGTGGTTATAATTGTTTCGCGGGATATTGCTAGATATAATATATTTAAATTTTATGCTATGGATTTCCGCAAAGTAACGCCTGATTCCATTAACTATTCATAATATGGTCTCATTAATTCTCTTCCGGAGTTCGCAAAAAGGGGGTCTTAAAAGGCTGAAACAAGAAAATAATTCAATTTGAAATCCAGATATGCATAGGTACAAAAAATGGTCAAGGTAGAGCCGTGGTCGTACACGTAAAATACGGTAGAAAAAAGAGAACTTGAAAAATAATAAAATATTTGCCTGCTGTTGCAATATTCAATCTCAATAGCGGGTACGACCACGGCTCTACCTTGACCATGTTTGTACCTATGCACATCTATTCAAATTGAATTATTTTCTTGTTTCAGCCTTTTAAGATCCCTTTTTTGCGAAGTCCGGTTATAGTTTTTAAACTTTTTTTTATTTTGCGGATTATTTTGAAACTAACCAGAATAAAGAAAATCGTTATATCGTAACTTTTTGTACTCCCGACCATATCAATCGACTGAGAATCAAAATAAACAAACGTCAATTTATCCGGGCTCGTACGCAGCACGATCGAATCTGAATCAAAATCGAATCAGTTTGGAGAGTAAGGCCCCTGCTTGTGATTTAAATCAGAAATTAAAACGTATTGATATAAAAAAAAATTGTTTTGGTTCAATAGATACTAGTTAATATAGAAATTAACATAAATTCTATATCTAAGATGAATTTTATATGCTTATCAGCTGTAGCCTTCTACTGAATTGATGAAGGCTTAATATTAACTCTCATCGACCTCGTAGTATCGAGCGGTTATGACCTAACTCACTCAAGGGTGGAGCTCATATCTGAAGATACACATGTGTTCAATTCGCCCTTGACCTTACAATGTCGAGGTTAAAATATACGCTTTAGTTATTAAAAGTATGACAGATATTATTATTATTATTATATATTAATATTGCTATAGTACGTCCAAAATAAATTTACCCTAAACGTTAACAAACCAAAAATACCGAAATTTTCACATATTTACTTATTGTGCACACTTACGATATCAACAATTTCACCGGAATATATACTTCATCATCAAATACATTTTAAAACAATTAAACAATACTTTATATGTTTAAACATCAAATGGAAATCTTTCACAGAAAAAAATACGCCATTTTCACACTGCCGACTGTAGACTATGGATTATATTCATCCATAGTCTATGGACTCATAGCAAACAATAATTAATCATTGTATTAATATTGGCCAATTGGCATCGGCATCACTGACTAGTATATGGTTGTGTCATAGACGGGAATGTTTGTCATGCCATACAGAATTAATCAATATTGAAATTTCAAATATACTTAAAATAACATTTGCATAAAGATAATGAACCAAACCAACATAATAACTGTCGATAACAACGTTCATGATAAGACTGTTTACGCGCAGATATGAGTACAGAAGCTGTGTCATAATTAAGCACAGGGCCGGTTTTTGAACAGCTAATCAAATATATGATCAACTAACATAGCATTAAAATTAACAATCCATATTGAATAATGAGTGGTGAAACATTTATGAGACAGGGAGGGACATATTATTAAATTACATCACGCTCGCACTAGCAAGGCTGGTTACAATACCACAGATGATAGTTAATAGAATCAGGCGTTACTTTGCGGAAATCCATAGCATAAAATTTAAATATATTACATCTAGCAATATCCCGCGAAACAATTATAACCACAACCTGCAAGCAGATGAGTGAGTGTTCGCATAGGCATGCGTTTGTTGCACCTCCCTCCTCCCACACTGCTTATGCGTACACTCGCAAGCAAAAACGTGAAAACACCAACACACAAGCAATAATGCTAACACGATCGTGCGAACACTAAAGCTCGACGAATATGCGAAGTGCTGTAAAATAATTATAAAATTAAAAACTATAACCCGACTTCGTAAAAAACTGGTCTAAAAAGGCTGAAACAAGAAAAAATTCAATTTGAAATCCAGAAATGCATAGGTACAAAAATGGTCAAGCTTGTTTCAGCCTTTTTAGACCAGTTTTTTACGAAGTCGGGTTATAGTTTTTAAACTTTTATTTTATTTTATATTTTTCTGTTTCCACATCAAATATAACATTATATTTTTATTAAACTAACGTTCAATTAACGCATAGAAAGTAACTAAACAACTTCTAGATACTACTTGTACGACCGCATTTTAAACGTTATTTTGAATTTAACAATGAAATATAACAATTAATAAAATATTCAAATACATATTCGTAATGTGCTTGCCAAGACCTATCTTTTGATACCAAACACGAGACAATTATCTTAATTTAATTTTTTTTGGAGATAGTTTTTGAGGTATAATTTTAAAAATCCAAAATTTTTCAAAAAATTTTATAGCCTATGTTACTCGCAGCATCATTATCAATCGATTGATACCTCATTTATTAAAATCGGACCAATAGTTTAGCCGCTACGAGGGAACATACATACATACATACAAACATACATACATACATACATAATATATACATACATAGACTGCCAAAATCATTACCCTTCCTTTTGGCTTCGCCGAAGTCGGGTAATTATTGATCAAATGATATATGTGATTCATGGTTCATATATTAAACCGAATATAATGTAAAGAGTTTGACGCGTAGAGATTTTTTTGTTTTGGCACCTCATATAAATAACTTTATATAACTCAAAAAAAAATCTAAAGTCTAAAATGACCACAAAGTGTGAAGTTACTATGCTGGGGCTCGCTGGCTCCTAGTCTATACACACGAATGCACTGGTCGTTGACCTAAGACTCTGTTTTGTGACTTTTATGGAGATCTTTAATCGTGATTTGTCGCGTTATGGTAAGTAATTTATATGAGGTGCCGAAACAAACTCTACGCGTCATTCTCTTCACACTGTATTCGGCTTAATATATAAACCATGAATCACCCTGTATGTCTTTATTAAAGTCTGTTGCAAGATAAATGCAATTTCCATCATATGTGTGTGCTTATTTTGTTTTTTACTTGTTTTTAAATGTAACGTAGTGTAATTACTATTTATTACCATCACCAATATCAGAAATCACTCGCAAAGTCGAGGTATAAATGCCTAAGGAATTAAATAGTTTAGCCCAGATTTTAAAACAATAGGCAGAATATCTGAATAAAGGCACTAAAGATACAAAAAGTGCATGAAAACTGATTCCCAAAAGACTTTAAGAACATTTGAAATTTTCGAATGTACTAAAGATGCGTTATGTCTTTCGGGAATTTGTGTTTCATTGTGGAATACATTTGAATGTATATTCGTTATTTATTTGTTTTGTTTATCTATTTTAAACCTTTTTTTTACAAAAAAATAGTAATAGACGTTTAATTTAAATATTAATAAAAACATTTTTGCACACTATAAAATTATAACAAAATTGTGTTATATAAAAAAAAAACATTTTATTTAAAATTTTAATTATTGATCATTTCATGTTTTTTTATTATTCGATTAATTACCTACTTATAGATATTTGATTTTATATTGTTGTTTACATAATATAACAATACATTATTATTTTGTAAGTACTTAATTTTAATTATTAAGGACCTATATATATTTTTTAGCCTTTTCTAGTGCGGGTTTTATCTTCTTATATATAAAAATCAATTGTTGTTCATTAGTCTCGCTAAAACTCGAGAACGGCTGAACCGATTTGGCTATTTTTAGTCTTGAAATATTCGTGGAAGTCCAGGGACGGTTTATACGGTTTGTATGTCCAATGAAGTGGGCACGGGTCAGCTAGTTTCCTATAGATTTTCAGCGCGCTCTATGGATTTATAAACTCAAAGTTAACCAAAATATTATATATAATTTCATTGGAGTACCTACCCCAGGAGTAACTCTCGACTGGGTGGGTTCCACAACCCTTACGTACGTGCAGAGTGCAGGTAATTAGAACAAGCATACTTACATTTACTCGAAACATTTAAAACGTTTGTATAAATTAATGTCCAGACTAATTTAAAAAATCTGAGAGACAGAGTACATGGGCCAGATTCACAAAGCGTGCTTCGAAAATAATATATTTTAACGCTTTTATTTAGTCGACCTATATGTAACTATGTATGTGGAATCTTAGGTAGCTAATGTCAATTTTCCAAGGATTAGAGTAATGTAAATAGGCTGCTGTATGTAGTTCTGATGACAATACAATGATATGGTATTGCCGAACTGATCTGAAGATGGCGGAAGATATGACAGGAACTTCATGATGGAACAAAGCTGTTATTACATTTTTTAGAAAAGCCTTGTAATGAACCTTGTCTACGATTAGGTTTGAAGGTCTGATGATGAAGCCGGAAGATAAGCATTCCATGATGGAATATCGTATCATAGTCATGTTTGCACTTATTAGAAAGGCCACGTAATGAACTGGGAGGCGCGTTTATACACTATATAATGTTTTAACCGACTTTAAATCTTCGGTGGTTCTGAATTCGACCTGTTTTTTATGTACGTACACCGATTATTCCGAGATCTGCTAAGTATCCGATTTTCGTGATTGTTTTTGTTCCGTGAAGAATGGCTGCCATTTCGTCACATATATTTTTTTTTATTATTAATTTATTTAACTAAGAGGTTATGTTCTGAAGCCAAAACTTTCCAAAGGCGTAAACCAAATATTTTTACTCGAACACCAAAATGTCGCTCTACCTAAGAACACCGTAGTATAAAGCAGAGCAATCTTGCGTCCACGTCAAATTTTCCTCTACAATAAATCGAAAATAAAATATGGCGGCGACATCTCCGCGACCCGCCGGGCGCTGACGAATTGCGGAATTCCGCAAATGGATTCATTTACATTCGCACCCATTAATTACATTAATGAAAGTTCAAGTCATTACAGGTTAATTGGAAGATTAGTTAGAAGGGTTTAAAACATTTTTGTTTGGTTTTACATGGCGAAGGAGATCCCGCAGTAAACGTACATTTTGCCGTAAAGTAGCCTATATATTTCTCCGCAGTCTACTCTGTGTGTGCCAAATTTCATAAAATCGTTTATGTATTTTGGGAGCATATTACATGGTTACAAACAATTAAATATTTTCTACAGGTAAAGCCTAACCTACTTGTGCCTCTGGCTTAAAGTTTTAAATATTTAACTACAATTAAACTCTATGGGCTAACTCTGGGTTACTCATTTAACCCAGACTGGCGCAGTTAGTTAACGCTAACGGCAATCCGCAGCTATCGTGGCATGTAAACCAACAAGTATTATACTTTTTACATATAAAAATATACCAGGAGTATTATTGGAGCGTAGCTGGTGAGGTTTCGATGAAATCTGCAACTCTCAAGGAAAATCAGTGTGGCGAGCTAGTATATGAACAACCAAAAATGTCAGCCAGCTACAGGGTAACCGTAATTGAGTTGAAAAGCGAACCCCATTAGTCAGTCATGACATATGAATACTTGAAATAAAGTATGAACACAAAAGTTAAACTAATCATGAAACACGAAAAAATTTTATTTTCCACTCGACTTCAACAAACATATTTCGTATTCATAGGTGCGTCAGGAGTTCCGGTGTGATTGTGAAGGCGCCCTCCGGAAGCGGGGGGTAACTGACCCCCCATGGAGAGGGTAACTGACCCCCCACGGGGAGGTGACCCGGGAACATGAATCGGTAATACATGTATAATATATTAACCGTCTGGCTTCATGATTGTTTGGACAGAAATATTGTGACTTTGATTTTTTGTTCAAAAATGATCGCTTTCAAATGATTGAGGAAGTCTCGAGGGAAACTTGGACCTTATACTTGATTGGTTTACGGTGAAGGGTTGCAACCTTGAACCTTCAGAAATAAACAGTGGATGCGTAATATATTTCTTAATAATGTATGTGAAAGAACGCTAACACTTTTATTCTTAATCACAAATAAAAGTTTTAAAAACTCTAAACCGACTTGGCAAATAACCCGACTTCGTAAAAAACTGGTCTAAAAAGGCTGAAACAAGAAACGAAGTCGGGTTATAGTTTTTAAACTTTTATTTTATTTTATATTTTTCTGTTTCCACATCAAATATAACATTATATTTTTATTAAACTAACGTTCAATTAACGCATAGAAAGTAACTAAACAACTTCTAGATACTACTTGTACGACCGCATTTTAAACGTTATTTTGAATTTAACAATGAAATATAACAATTAATAAAATATTCAAATACATATTCGTAATGTGCTTGCCAAGACCTATCTTTTGATACCAAACACGAGACAATTATCTTAATTTAATTTTTTTTGGAGATAGTTTTTGAGGTATAATTTTCAAAATCCAAAATTTTTCGAAAATTTTTATAGCCTTTGTTACTCGCAGCATCATTAGCAATCGATTGATACCTCATTTATTAAAATCGGACCAGTAGTTTAGCCGCTACGAGGGAACATACATACATACATACAAACATACATACATACATACATACATACATACATAGACTGCCAAAATCATTAACCTTCCTTTTGGCTTCGCCGAATTCGGGTAAAAAGGGACATTAAAAGGTTGAAAATAATTCAATTTGAAATCCAAATATAACTTTTTATATTAATATGGGCGAAGAGTCTGTTTCTGCAATACAATTGACACTAGTCCCGGGGTCAGGGAGTTCATAACATGAATTTTGGTATCAATAAAGAATTGTTATTATTATATTAATACTTTAAAGGTCTTAAATGTGTGCTGACGACATACAGTTTGTTTCGTAGCTTTCACGTTCCAACTGACACGAATCACACGATTTGAATATAGAAGACGTTTTAAAGGAAAATACAAATATTTTTGTAATGTCAGACAGGATGTATCGGTGTTACCAACTAAGGAGTTTCCTACATGTAGGCGTAAACACACACTGGCAAATCACCAAGGCATTCAAACACTGGCAATCATTTGCTAAAAAGAAGAAGAAGCGGAAAAAAATACAGGTGTTCAGCGGAAATAAAATTTTAGTGTTAATTACTTGTTTTTCTATTTGATTACCCTTTGATTTACTATATCGACATCGAATTTAACAACCCTGAAAAAAACATTTCAAGGACCTTTTCAATTAGCTTATTTAGGGGATTTTCAAGAGAGAAACATTTTAAGGATTAGTAACACTGGGGTGTGAGTTGGTAAATATGGCCAGTGCCAGGTATATAGAGAATGCCCTTCTTTAGTATTAATTAAAAATAAAATAGAGGTATATATCTAAACCATGTTATACCAGTGACGCTATACCAGTGACACGCCGATATAGTTATCGATATAGTTTTTCCTTAAGGTTTAAGTGTGTCTACTCCTAAACGTAAAGTTACTTCTATTCTAACATTTCACGTTTCCATACATCTCGTACGAACGTACACATCATACATTTCCCCGGTACAGTATTGTCAAGGTACTTCAAGTTGTCGTTCGAAGCCAAATCCTGATCCTAAATACATCGATCTAATGCCAGACTTAGCTGCACTGCGAAAACTAAATTATTCCACATTTTGTCGACTAATCGTAGTGTTTGCTTCAAGAATATTCTAGAATCAAGATTATAGCCAAGAACATTTCAAACGCTATATGCACTAAGGCCCGTATTAATAAACAAGTCTCAAGAATTGCAATAGCAACCTCTACTTGAGAACCTATTTGACAGATCTCAAATAAGACATGGCTGGCTGATAAAACGACGTTTCGTTTCACTTTTAAAAATGACCAAAACGTTAATGTATGTACGGGTGCTGTGGTAATTTTCATACAATTCTCTTTCGATAACGTTACGAATACGTAGTAGTACCTATATGTAAGAAATTTTTCTCCCGTCACAAACGAGAATCGAATCAGTTCGATCTCAACGACTTTTGGTGTTTTATTTGATGGATTACTTCGAACCTAACCAGGACAAATAAAATCGTTATATCTTAACTTTCTACTCCCGACCATATCAATCGACTGGAAATCAAAATAAACAAACATTAATTTATTCTGGAGTATACGGCACAATCGAATCTGAATCAAAATCGAATCAGTTTGGAGAGTAAGGCCCCTGACGCTAGCACTAACCGAGGAAACCAAAGCTTTAAATACCACGCCTTTACGCATTGAATAAAATGAGAGGCAATTGATGACGAAGAAAATCAAATCGACTTCGAATGACTGGAGTTTGGTAAATGTCATTTCAGGTCAGCAGTCATCGATTCACATCTGTAAATCCGGAGATTGAGTATACAGCTTTGAATAATTTTGGGCGTTTGTAATAATTGATTTTTGACTCTAAAGCTATTACATAAAAATATTTAAACTTAACGGAAAATAAACATGGCGATTGCAATTTGCAGTGAAGTTGTTGACGATGCATTCGAATGACATACGGAATGAAGTTTGCCGCAGATTTAGTAAGAAGTCTAGTGGGAGCGTCTACAAATATTTGAATTTGAAAGTTGTAGGTACTACGAGTACTATGTTGTTGTAATAAATAGTTGAGGAAAGTTTTGCGCTGAAATATTTTTGCTTGAAAATAACGAGCCAAGGTAATTAGCAAGAAAGTTTCACATTCAAAAGTACAAAATTGTAGTAAAACTCCAGATCTCTCATATTGTATTTATTATAAATAATCTATTCATCATAACTCAAATATTTTTAAACATACCTACATACAATATGTTCTATTATAACATTAATTTCCATATTAATAAATTATAACTGGTTACATTAACATTATATAATTATTAATTATAATCACATATAATCACATAAATCTTTAAAATAACACATTTAATACTGAACAGCAAATCTACTTAACAATATTAACATTAACAATTTTATAAAAGAGACTATGACTTACCAATGAGCTGATGAGGCCACCGCTGATACCAGAATTGAGCTCACAGGGCTCAAACTCCCTATTTTATACTAAAACCCCTGCCTGTTCCCTCCAACTGGTATCAGCGTTAACTCTCTGAAGGAAGTCAAATATAAGTCAAATATGAGAATATCAAATGTACTTTTAAGTTTACAATAGTATAAAAATCCTCACACAGTCTTAATAAATATTGCACAATTACATAATTTTAATAATGATATTTCCTAATTTTTATACAGTTGATCTGATTAATTATATTTTACACTATTTAACAACTTAATATTTGTCACTTCCGCTAACAAACAAATTATCAATCAAATACATTTAAAGACTTATAAAACATTCTAAAAATCATAATCCACACCAAATAATTATGCAATAATTACCGTGTAATAACTTTTCTTAAAAATAATAGTTTACAATTTTACCATAGTTAAGTTATACAATTAAACCACGCTTTTAGTATTGCCAATTACAAAAATCCTAAAATTATAAATGTTACTAAATAAATAGTTAATACAGTTATTTGCTATAATAATAATTTATAATACATACATTTCTAAAATTTGACCTAACACTCGGCCATTCTGATTTGGTGTATGCCCTCATACACAGTTAAATTTGACCTAACACTCGGCATATATTATAAATAAAGCGTCATTAATTTTGAACTTTTAATATGCAGACTACTAACTTTTAACTAAAACTAACTTTTAAACTGACTTTGTTGCAAGATCTTCTCGAGTTACTATGACCGTCTTTCAATCTGCAACACATACTCCTATAATGCATGATCTTCTCGAGTTACTATGACCGTCCTTCGATCTTAGCATTGTACTCTTTAAACTTTTCTTTATTAAACTTAACTTTTATACTCTGATTTTGTTGCAAGATCTTCTCGAGTTACTATGACCGTCTTTCAATCTGCAACACTTACTCCTATAATGCAAGATCTTCTCGAGTTACTATGACCGTCTTTCAATCTTAGCATTGTACTACTTAAACTTTTCTTTATCAAACTAGCTTTTATACTCTGACTTTGTTGCAAGATCTTCTCGAGTTACTATGACCGTCTTTCAATCTGCAACACTTTTACTTAAAAGAAAACAACTGACTCTTATAATGCAAGATCTTCTCGAGTTACTATGACCGTCCTTCGATCTTAGCATTTTACTCTTAATATATATATTTTTAAATCAAATTAAGAATATAATTTTTAATAATAATTAATTATTAAAATACAATTTAGAAGCTATTTAGAACTATTTAATTATCTTCATAATTACTATCTACAACACTTGTACATCATGAGAAGCAGTATTAACCCAAGGTAACATACGGTTTGCGGCTATGACTGATTTGTGTTTGTTTTTATTCCCAGTTAAACCTGGAATTGCAGTTACTTCATACCGATCATTCCCTAGCACTGAAACTACTACCAGCTTTTAAAAGAAGTCTGTTATTTTTACTAAATCACCTTTATTATAAATTCGTGCTGGGTAGCGTTTCTATCAAAATAACGTTATTGTTTAGCTTGTTCACTATAATATATCCTTCGAGGACTTGCCACAGCATTTTAATACGTATTTGAAAAACTCTTTAAACATTCTCGAGGTGAAACAAGTTCCCATATCACTTTTAGAATTGGTATTTTGTACTGGTTTAATAAAAACAAATTTAGTAAAAGCATCTATGATTAATAAGAGATAATAATTTTGTCTTTTTGATTTCACAAAGGGGCCGAGATGGTCAATGTGCAAGGTATGAAATGGATCCTTAATTTTAGTAATATAATGTAACTATCCCCTCGGAATTAGTAGACACAGGCGCCTACGTATTTTTTTTTCTTATACATTTTGAAATTTATTTTGGAAACCAAAATGTACCCTTGATTAATTCTTAAGTGTTTTTTTTTCTATTATGCCAAAACATCCAATATAATGGTCGGGTATCCATCTCGATCTCTTTGGTACAGCCTAGCTTAAATAATTTTTATTGCCATCTATAATTTTATGAATTCCATTATATTTAATTATGTAACTATCATTATATATCCATAACCCTCTGTAATTCCGAATCTTCCAATTGTAATTTAAGTAGCCAATCTTCATTAGTAATTAACATAATCGTAGGATATTGTTCTAGTTCGTCACTTATAAGTGATTCCGTGGGATTCCGTGATATTGCATCTAAGTGTGTTATGAGTATCAGGACGGTATTCTACTAAGTAAATCCTCTATTGCGTATAATTGCAGCCACCAACGCGCTATTCTTCGAATGAGATCCCTTTTTGAAAAGGTAGTAGGTACGCACAGTACAGTCGGTAATTATTTTAAAGCGTTCTAAGGCAAAATATGAAAGCTAATGTTTCTAATTCGTATGAGTGAAAATTTCTCCTCTGTAGAAGTCTGGCGACTGTTAAAAGCTACAGGTGTAAAAGAGTATTTTCTTTAATCCGTTGCATTAGAATACCGCCTATTCCGATTTTACTAGCATCGGTATGAAGAAGACGGGTCTAGTAATAAGTCTTCGTTTCAATTCTATAAAATAGTTTTGTTCGTCAGCCCAGGTAAAAGGAATATCCTTTTTAAGAAGTTTGCTAAAAGGATAAGATAAATGTGCAAAATTTTGAATATACTTACAGAAGTAACTAACCAAGCCTAAATATTGTCGAATGCCATGTTGATTTACTGGCCGTGAAAAATTTTGTATGCCATCTATTTTATGATTACCGGGTCGAACCCCGTCGGAGCTAATCTTATACCCCAAGTAGTCTGTTCTGTCACATAAAAATTTCACATCGCATTTCTTTAAATTAAGGGGTAAATTAGCGTTTAGTAACAATTCAAGAACGTGTTGTAATCTATCTAAACAGTCATCAATATTTACAGCGTAAATACCCTTATTTCGTCAATGTAAGCAGTGGGTTTTTTTTTTTAAATTTAGAAGTGCCTAATACCTTATTCATCCGTTGGAATACGGTTGGTGCGTTAGCCGGACCAAATGGAATACGGTTAAATTCATACTGGCCATCGCGTGTGACAAATATCCCGATGCCAAATCAAGTGTTATAAAAGCAAGGAATGTACTGATAATCGTGCAATTTCATCCTCTATTATAGGTATCAGAGGGCTTGCGTACTCAGACGTCGAGTCTCTAATAATGCCAACTTCTAACATTTCAATCATTTCTCGTAACTTTTCTAGTTTTGTATGAGACAGTCTATATGTTATATATACCACGGGTATTTTACTATTTAGTTCTATATTCATTTCAGTTAGGTTTGGGCATCCTAACTCCTGAAGGGAGTCCCCTAAACAATTTTTATATTAAAGCTTTAATTTTCCGTTTCACATACAGATTACCCTATAGATAAATCTTGGAGGGCAATCATATTAGTGTTTTTGATACTTAATTTATTAGGTAATGTGGAAGCAATACGACTAATAATCTGGACTGGAAAAGCTCGACCTATGAGGGTATTTTTAGCTATTTGACATGACGATTACTCTGGCGTTATAACAACGTTTACTTATTTTTAATACAGCTGTACAGACCACAGTTGATAAAATATTGATCAATTGGTTTTCCTATAATTTTACTATAAATCAAAACATAACCATCGTAATCAGATTGAGAAACAGCCCTAACAGACGAGCTTCCATGAAGTGTAATAGTTTAGCTAATTACTACTCTTATAATATTTTTTCCACAATTATCTAACAAGTGCATTTCCTTATCAACACTAAATAAATCAAGCCTGTTACTACATTTTGTCACTAAAATATGAGACTGTTCTGTAAATGTTTGACCTATTAACAATGGAACATCTTAATAATTTATCTGAGACTACCTTGCTATGTACGTTGGCAGAAACGCCATCTATTACGAGATCTACATTTACATTTCCAAATCAAGTAAAAAGAAATAAGTAAGGACAAGACGCATATCTTGTCCTATAAAAGGATCATGTTCCAATCCCAAATGAGTTGAATGAATGAATCAAATGAATATAATCAAACATAATTAAAATAAACCAAACTAACTTCACTGACGAAATCTGTAAATCCATTAACTTATTTTGTTATTTTGCATTGGGAGAGGAAGATGAAATGCGCATAGTTTTATGAATAGGGTTAATGCTTTCCTTGTTATTTAAAGTTTAAAAACACGCTTCAGAATTGTGGTCAATTCTTGAACATCATGAACACCTAATAAAAGGCTTCGTGCATCTAGTATAACAGTGGTCCTGGTCTTTACAATTATAACAAGTGAGTGTTTGAAATTGATTAGAACCTGTACGCATAAATGATTTTTCATTTCTTATTCTCCTTTTTGTTATTGATTTATCTAACTGATCGGGATGAGAACAACGCAACGCTAATGCACTAGATTTCATAGTTCTATCACTTATTCGATGGATTCTACAGTCAACTGCTCGCTTTCCGTAATGTCACATTGGTTTACAAGTGCTAATTTCTCATTGAAATATTTTTGTATAGATTCATTAAACCTACTTTTACGTCTAAACATTTTTTTTAAAGGATTGGCCATAATAGTGTTCGTGTGGAACTGCGCTAGTCAAATTGACTTGCCACTCGTCCCAAGTGTATAGTACCACCGTTTGACCAATCCTTATAATTTTTGCACAAAGAAATGGATAGTCTTACCATCCCAGCCATAGACAGCAGCGCATTCGTTGACCTTTTTAAACCATACGTCTATACGTTGGTTATTAGAGGATGGATCGAATATCGGTAAAACGTTTTTGTAATCATTTCTATTGTTTACAACTGGTGTCTGTGGCTGCGATGTCAATGTTTGAATATGCTTTAAATAAATATAAAAATAAAAAAATATGCATAGTTGGTTGCGGGCTCACTGACCTTTGGTCCATAATTTCGGCACGATGCTAAGACATCGGGTCACCGGGCCGTGAAGTCTCGCAAATTTCAGGCTGCCCGCGGCGCACCCGGCCGCCGCGACGCGGAGACTCGCGAACGTCGCGCCCTCTGCGCGTGCGGCTGCTGCGTCGCGGAGACACGCGAAAGTCGCGCCCTCTGCGCGTGCGGCTGCTGCGTCGCGGAGACTCGCGAAAGTCGCGCCCTCTGCGCGTGCGGCTGCTGCGTCGCGGAGACTCGCGAAAGTCGCGCCCTCTGCGCGTGCGGCTGCTGCGTCGCGGAGACACGCGAAAGTCGCGCCCTCTGCGCGTGCGGCTGCTGTGTCGCGGAGACTCGCGAACGTCGCGCTCACGGCGCTCGAAGTGGATTGCCTTCTCTCGTGGCCGTCATCAAGTCTTCTCGTACGTGTCTCGTTTTCCATTGTACTCAAACACACAAAAAGTGGGTACTTTTAATATTATATGTCACTAAAACAATTTAAAAATTCAGTTATTGTTGAAGATTTAAATTAATATCATTTCTAAATTGTAGGCGTGTACGTGTCACTTCTGATCTGTAGTAAAACTCCAGATCTCTCATATTGTATTTATTATAAATAATCTATTCATCATAACTCAAATATTTTTAAACATACCTACATACAATATGTTCTATTATAACATTAATTTCCATATTAATAAATTATAACTGGTTACATTAACATTATATAATTATTAATTATAATCACATATAATCACATAAATCTTTAAAATAACACATTTAATACTGAACAGCAAATCTACTTAACAATATTAACATTAACAATTTTATAAAAGAGACTATGACTTACCAATGAGCTGATGAGGCCACCGCTGATACCAGAATTGAGCTCACAGGGCTCAAACTCCCTATTTTATACTAAAACCCCTGCCTGTTCCCTCCAACTGGTATCAGCGTTAACTCTCTGAAGGAAGTCAAATATAAGTCAAATATGAGAATATCAAATGTACTTTTAAGTTTACAATAGTATAAAAATCCTCACACAGTCTTAATAAATATTGCACAATTACATAATTTTAATAATGATATTTCCTAATTTTTATACAGTTGATCTGATTAATTATATTTTACACTATTTAACAACTTAATATTTGTCACTTCCGCTAACAAACAAATTATCAATCAAATACATTTAAAGACTTATAAAACATTCTAAAAATCATAATCCACACCAAATAATTATGCAATAATTACCGTGTAATAACTTTTCTTAAAAATAATAGTTTACAATTTTACCATAGTTAAGTTATACAATTAAACCACGCTTTTAGTATTGCCAATTACAAAAATCCTAAAATTATAAATGTTACTAAATAAATAGTTAATACAGTTATTTGCTATAATAATAATTTATAATACATACATTTCTAAAATTTGACCTAACAAAATGATACTCTAGAGTTCTTTCTATGAAAGAAGTCCTCTAGACGCGACGCTAAGATTATACTACTAAATGCTAAATCTCCAAACTGATACGATTTTGATTCAGATTCGATCGTGCCGCGTACTCCAGAATAAATTGACGTTTACTTATTTTGATTCTCAGTCGATTGATATCGTCAGGAGTAAAAAAGTTACGATCTAACGATTTTCTTTATCCTGTTTAGTTAGGGGTTGTCCATTAATCACGTGACCTATTTTTAGCATTTTTTAACCCCCCCTCCCCCATTGGTGATATGTAGTGAGGTTTAAGACCACCCCCCCTCCCCCTTCTCAACATCACGCGTATTTTTAGTACCTACAAAGAATCTTAAAATTTTCTGAATATTATCTTAATTTAAATACAGGTAGGTCACTACACGCCGCGCCTGTCCGCTTAATATTTGTTTAAAAATCGCGCGTTTGACGAAAAAATAAATACACGAGATATCTTACTATACCCCCCCTCCCCCCTTGTGTTATTTTCGTGATTTTTATCAAACCCCTCCCCCCCTTTCAAGCCTCACGTGATTAATGGACAACCCCTTATAAAGTAATCCACCAAATAAAATACCAAAAAACGTTGAGATCGAACAGATTCGATTCTGGATTGTGTCGGGAGTAAGCTTGCAGTACAAGTAATAGCATTTACTGAGCTCGGGTGTTGAATCAACAGCATTGTTTTGAGAATCACCATTACAGGGAGAATCATCATCTTAGTTTTGAGAATCACCAGGAGACTCATCATCTTAGTTTTAAAAGCAAAAAAGTAAGTGATAAAAGCGAAGGCAATTTGACTGGTCCAGAAATATTAGCATTACAGCATCGCTAACGATCAGTCTCTCAATAGTTTATGAGACGGATTCTGCGAATCTCAACACGATAATCTGAGGATATCTGACGGATCGGCGGATTATAATTGGTGACGGTACCCGGTTTCATTGCAACAACCAGCTACGAAGGAGTTAGGCCCAAGTGTGTGCGCAATACACATTATTTTACACCTAATAGGTATAATATTATATTATTATATTTTATTCTATGATACATTTTATTATATTGCTACTTATTTTGGCTCTGCTCTACTTATCCCTATTTTAAGCTTGAATCAAACTATATATAATTATTTGGACAGTCAAAATTTATAAAATACCAAAACGCACTTATATTTTATATTAAAATTATTTAACAAATCCACGAATATAACATAATAACATATTCCATCGAAAACCGTGGGTAGATTGAATCATAACCGAAATAGATAAAGGGCTGGCCGTCGTTAACACGTCGTAGGGCGAAGGGATACTCCCAAGGGCTACAATAAAGACTTTCGGGCCCGAGTTAAGGGTTTATTGTATCGATTATACACAGAGCCCTAATTATATTTTATTGCAGTTTGTTTATATTGATCCGTCATGTAAGACGCTTAATATTGTCAAGAATTGAGCGTAATAATTATAACTAAGAACACTCTAAGGCCGTGTTTCACCAAGCAATGTTAAAGTTAACGCCATGTTAAAATACCATGCCATCTCATTCATTGACAGGAAATACGAGAGGGATAACATGATATTTAACATGGCGTTAACTTTAACATTGCTTGGTGAAACACGGCCTTAAGGTGTGTTTACCATGTTCTCTCATTCATTGATAGGAATTACTACAGGAACAGCATGATATTTAACGAAGGATTAACTTTAATATTGCTTGGTGAAACACACCATTAATGAGCTAAGATTTACCCCCGGTTTATGTTAGTAACATAGCATTCAAATATACAACCCATATTAAGCGCTTCATTCCACCATACGACTATTATCAGACAGAAAGAAACGGACAGATATTTTATAATTGCATCACGCTCGCTCGCTGATTCAAATCGTATGTCAACTAATCGGTGTCTTTGGTGAATTAACCTTATCTGTGGAATTTTAACAAATCTTGCAAGTGCGAGCAAGATGTACTTATAAAATATCTGTCCGTTCCTTTCTGTCTGATAATGTTCTGGTGGAATTCGTTTAGCGTTCAATATAAGTTGATGATTTGAATGCCATGTTAGTTGATCATTCATTTTGATAGCGTTCGAGAAACGGATGGTGGGAATTAAAAAAACTAGAAGTAAGGTGGTTGAACAGTTCGGAAGCTACGATGCCACACACACACGCACGCAAGCTCGCAGGCACGTAAGCACGCACGCACGACGTCAAACGTACAACATCCTTAAGTTTTTATCGGTTTAAAAAAGTGTATGGTCACAGAATCGTATTTCCGTAGAAAAACGATGATTGCCTATGGTCATTATCAAATTAAGTTCGTGTGTTAAGCCTAAAATGGACAACATTAAACTTACGTAAGTTCCATTATCAGGTGATTATATTTCTTATTACAGCTTTTAGACTAAGCTAACTAACCTGAGCTTTTAGATATAATGAAGCTAATGAGGGTTTTGGGTATATAATTAGAGCGTGCTCCTATAACGTTTTAATTTAAATGCCCACAGTAGTTACTACACTCAGTAGTGTAGAATTTATTCCAGGTAAAAATAAATGAGTGATAATACTTAAGGGTGTGTGCTAGTACTGTCACATACTCCATACTGTGAAAGTACTAGCGCTAAACGACTTACTTTTGACTTTCATGTTTGTACGAAAATGCTCCAACATCATAAATTTGCACACAGAATAATTTAAGAAAAGGAAATCTTTCAACGCTGGTACTTTTACAGTAAACTTACCCATACACACCCTAAAGTATTATCTCTCTTTAATATTATAGCCTGTATAGTGTAGAAAACAAGAGGTAAAAATTATATTTTTTAAAAACTAAGATTAAACACACTATACAATTTCAAATTAATCAGTTTTATGGAAAAGGATTGTAATCCAAGCTAGTGAAAGCGTGTTAAAAACGAGGTCCTGTTCAGTAACAGGCCCCTCAGTAGACTTTGCTGACTGTTTGTCCTTCTGTCTGTCCATTGCCCTATCTATGGTAGTACTTAATGGACTGTAAGCGGCAGGTGTCTCCTCATGGAGACTTCTCGTGAAGATTAGCTATCATTAGCTATCATTAGCTAATCATTTGATATTTGCACATGTGTATTTCTATTGCCGCTATAACAACAAATTATCAACAGAATAAAGTGAAACAGGATGATTCATGGTTCATATATCCCCTTGGGTGTTGTAAAACATTAAAAAAAAATCCGAATAAAGTTCACACATTATTCGGATATTTTTTTTAAAAGTTTTTGTGAAAAGAAAGACGCGTAGAGCACTTATTGTTTTGGCACCTCATACTTAATATAACTCAAAAATAAATCAAAGGTTTAAAATTATCATATTATGGGGGGACCTCCCATTTAACAAGCATGTTTTACATTTTTCTACGGTAACTGTTGGTGAGCTGGTCACAATTGGCTGGAATGTCACAATTGAATTTTTTATTATTAAACTTTTAACTTTTATTGCTCACTCATGCGGCATTGCGTTCTCTTTTAACTGTGCATATAATATGATAATAAAAAGTTCTGCAAACTTTATAAATGAGGCTGAGTCGCAAAGGTTATAATATTTTTAGTAAAACTCCGTCGTAATTGAATTTGTATCCAGTGAAGCGGCAGGGCTCGGATAGGGTTGCCAACTATACTATAATATTATATGGCACGTCCCGTTTAATTTTAACCCAAACCTAAACACAATGATTATTGTTTGCGACTATGAATCCATAGACTACCTACAGTCGGCAGTGTCAAAATGGCGTAATTTTACTGTGTACTTTGATGTTTAAATATATTATTTATTATTGTTTAATTGCTATAAAATGTATTGGATAGCGAAGTATGATCATTTAACATTCCGACGAAAGTTAAATGATCTTCGCTATCCAATACACACTTATCAAGTGTTCACAATAAACTTTCATTGTATTTGATTTGTTTACGTTTAGGTTAAATTTAATAGGGACGTACTATAATACTATATATTGTATATTGGAATTGTATATCAATAATCATCCTGTAGAAACACAACGCAGTATATATCCTTTTTTATATTTACTTTCTTCTCATTCTTCAATAAAAAGCCAAGTTGACAACCCTGGGCTTGCAGTCTACTCTAGAGATAGTAGTTTACGCACGAAATTTAAATGACATCCAATAGTATGTCAGGGCTACCAATGTTTTAAGGAACCCGTACGCCTTAGCACGTCTTAGGCCGCGTTTCCACTGACGCGGAGCGGGGCGGAGAGGAGCTTAGCGGTGCCCGAATTGACCAATCACTATGCTCGTGCTGTTTCCGTGGAAACGGAGCGGAGAATTCGAGCGAAGTCATATCCTCTCCGCTCCGCTCCGCGTCAGTGGAAACGCAGCCCGTACTAATAATCAAACTTGATCTCAATAATTGTGACCGCAACCTCTACTTGACAGATAAAACAACGTTCGTTTCACTTGTAAAAATGAACAGCCATACTTATGTTACATATTATGTACTTTCATATTTTTTTCTTTTCGATACATAAAATAATTACAAAAATATAGATTATACATAAGTATGTCGGAGTTGAAACGTAAGGCTTGCAAAGAAAAAAAAAAAAAGAAAGCCTAGCAAGTTTAGTCATATTTCCCAAGAGGCCTGTTGCCGCTTACAAAAGAGGAAGGAGAAGACGTGTGTCACCGATGACAGAGAGGACTGTTCAGGGTCGCGCGCGATGGATGGCGGGGCTTGAGAAAAATGGAGTTGACTAAATTCGCTTACGTTCAATGTCTGCTTTGCATTAAGTACTTGTAGCAATAGGTTTGATTGTTCATAATATAAACACGTTCAGCTTGGTGTTATTATTTCGATCCTATAAAGTGACGCCCACAAAATACCGCACTCCGTTATCAGAAATTGGGATATACCCGCAAAATCAAGATAGATGGTTACAGGGTACCTACAAATTGTTGGATTGGATATTATGGCCTTGCGGATATTCAGATCACGTTGAGACGGAACAGATTATATTACGGAGCCTCCACTACCAAAGGCAGCATGGTATATAATGCATAGCAGAAAGACGATTGATGGGATGACAGCGCTGCTGACGATGGTAACGTGCTGACAATGGGAATGTGACGATTTACAATGAGAATGTGACGATTGACAATGGGAACGTGACGATTTACAATAGAACCACGATAATATGACAAGATTGACGTGGCTAGTCAACGACAGGTCTTGGTTATAAGCTTGATGGCTTTGGTAACAGGTGGTAGCAATCTTTTTATTCCTCGTTATAATTTGGAAGCCTTCAAAGTAAATACAATTTCAAAGTTTCCATGAAATTGCTTGCCCAAAAATCTAAATAAACTTTAAAGTTTAGTGTTCGTTTGTATTGCTGTTTTGTTTTATTTGTAGATGGACAATACATTGGGATAATGCTGGACTGGACGATGCATAGCCTTGCATAGCTTGCATGCTTGCCCGATGCATAGAATGAGCTTTGCTGGGTAACCAACCAACGCAGATGAGCATTGTGTATCTTATGGACTATTCTACTTGCTTCGCAAAGATGTAAACTGGTAGTATGAGTATCATTACTTATTTCATTGTAAAGTTCAGAATTAGTCTGGTTTTATAATCACAGTATTAGTAACAGAAAAGAGATTCAAAGTAAAATATCTTACAGTATCTTCTTAAATTATGTGAGTTTTAAAACTTGTTATTATACTAGCTATATTCTTATTAATAGAGTGAAATCAACACAGTTAATAAAGAAGAAATCAAAGTTTGATTTTAATGATAATAATTATTATTACACAACAAGTAAAGGTCTTATGCAGGTGAGCACAGGTTGTAAACAAACAGGCTTATACAATAACATTGACATGTTCTTTGTAAATATTGTTTACATGATAGTAAGTAGGTAGACAAGTTTGTAGGAGCGAGAAAGACGATTCAAAAAGAATTAAAAATTTATTTAAAGTTACAACTTATTAAAGTTTAAAACTTAATTAGGATTAACAGGCAGAGCTTTTACAAGTTATCTTCTGTCGGGACACAACCAAGCAGAAATTCATGCCACGATCGAATGTCCCCATCGGGAGCCTTTACAATAGTTGAAACAAAATACAACAAGACATGTGTGTTAAATAAACAAAGCTTTGGTCATAATTAATCTTGGGATGCAATTAATGTGTTATCCCTTAGTTTTTTTTATGTGAAGTCCGTTTTAAAGTCAAGTGCTGAGGGCTTGACAAATCTCTAGTTACAACAAATCTTAAGAGTAGTCAATAAATCAATAAATTGATCATAGGGTTAACATAAGTAGGTAGTGTGAAACTACATACTTAAATGTAATTTTCATTGGTGAGTTTAAAACAAAGAAAAAAAAAGAGTATCTTTAAATAATGTCTTGTACATTGTTATTTATTCCTAAGCTGGCCATAAAAATATCTGTTAAAGTAAATTTGGAATACATATTACCTACAGATTTAACAGACTTTTACTTTTTAGAACATTATGCGATATGGAATAGTTTAAAATTCGTCCAACAGGATAATATTGTTTGTGATATGAGTTTTATGGAATTAACACATTTTAATTTCATGTTTCAGAAGTTACTGTATGTAAGCTGGAACTAATGGTGAACAAGGCATCACACACTCAACGGTCCAAGAGTCTCAGAGGCCGTGGCAGTCCACTGATGCGGTGGAAGATTAGAAAGTTCATTGAGTGACTTCAGTTAGCTTCGACCAACTTGGTGATTTTGTAAAAGGTTGTAAACGCACTAGCGAGTCTTCAGGTATTATGAATGACGAATGAATCGCCTCCGTGGTCTAGTGGTTCAGAGCTTAGCTCTCGACCCGGATTCGTGGGTTCGATTCCCACGTTGAAACAAAAAAGGTTGTTTTTAGGATTGGTTAGGACAATGCAGACTGATCACCTGACTGTCTGACAAGAAAGATGATCCATGCGTCAGATGGGCATGTAAAAGGTCGGTCCTGTGCCTATTCTCTAGCCAGACGTGTCGACTTACCGTTCCGCTGGGTTGTGAGAGTGAAGGGAAGAGAGTCCTTCTGTGTATTGCGCACACACTTGGGCACTATAGAATAACTCCTGCGTAGCTGGCCTGGTTTCAATGAAATTGGCTACCGACAACTTACCGTTCCGCTGGGTTATGAAAGTAAAAGGAAGAGAGAGTGCTTCTGTGTATTGCTCACACACTTGGACACTATAAAATAACTCTTGCGTAGCTGGCCTGGTTTGAATGAAATTTACTACCGACACCGAAATCGGTGAAGGGAGCTATTATTATTATTATGAATTACTCTGGGGTCCAGTGGTTTAGAACCTAGTACTCGAATTTGTGGGTTCGATTCCCGCGACAGTACAACTAAAAATGTTTATTTTTGTCAAGTTTAGTGAGGACAGTGCAATCTGATCACTTGTTATTGTGTGACACTAAAGTAATAGCTTATTTTCATTCAATCAGTTAGATCATTGAAAGGAAATTAAATTAATTTCACTGCATAGTGAAATCTAACATTTTAATCTCATTGTTGTTGCTGATATTTAAACCGCGATAGTTTTGTTCTTGAGATACAGCCTGATTAAAGACAGACAGGCACAGCGAAGTCTTAGTAAATAAATCCCTAAAAGAACTTAATTTTAGATAGTCTGAACATTTTTTTGTGCTGTTTCATTTTGTGATCGAGCTTCGAGCAACGCTAGCGACGCGACACGACGCGACGGAGCGCGGCGAGCGATGCAGCGCAGCGCGGTGGCGCGGCGGCTAGACGACTGTCGTCTGTACTTCGTTGAAGTATCACATTCGAAACCAAAATTATTTGGTGAGCGTAATTGTTTATCTACTGACTGTAGTGTGATACTGGCGGAGTCGGGGTCTTCACAGACCATACGCTGTGCATGTGCACACGGGTAGCCAGCCGCGGTTAACACAAATGTGTTAAGCGGTTGACGTATGTCGGCGATGGAGCCGTGTCATAGAAGTCAAATTCTGATGACAGTATTTGACCTACCAAGCATCATTTCGCAGCAGCAACCATTCCCAAATTCAAAAACTAATCTGCTTATTATCCACTCGCCATATCTGCGTCCCACTGAGTCACCACCCTTCATGTATGCACATAGTTTTTCATGCCTACATAATGATTTCGTTTGTTGCAATTGCCCGCCCATTAAAGAAGTAGATTGTGTTACTTACCTCGGTGTTAAAGTTGACAATAATTTTTCATGGTCACATCACATAGACTACATTTGTAATAAGTTGAGATTACTCCTAGGTAAATTTTACCACTTAAGATTTAAAGTTCCTACTACTACATTAAAATTATTATACCATACATTAGTTGAATCAGTTTTGGGTTACGCTCTTGACAGTTACGGATTAACATTTAAAACATACATTGATAAGCTTGAAATACTACAAATTAGATTTCTTAAACTACTAGTAAATAACAAAACGACAGCTAATTGCAAAGGTAATTATCATAAACTATTTAAAATTTGTAGAATTCTTCCGGTCAGTTTAAAACATAAATACCTATTAATAACAAATAACCATGGCAGTCGGGAGAATAGCCCAACATTGGTCAACCATAATCATTGTACCCGGTCGGTGTCTGCGGGTAAATTTGAAGTACCTAAAGTAAATAACTACTTTGGTGATAGAACATTGAAGAAACGGTTACCATATCTATTAAATAGTTTGCCCGGGGATATACGACGGGAACAAGATACAAATGTTTTTAAAAGAAAACTTAAAAAGTATTTTTTAGCTAACCTAATTTAGTATTTAAGTTTTAATTTGGAATGTTGAGACTCGTGATCCCACAGACAAACTATGTAAATAGTTTTGTGGGACTACTGTAAATTTATCTGTAAAACGCTGTTTGTTTAATAAATAAATAAATAATAAATAATAATTAAAAGTCGGTACCTCTTGGGGCAACTCAAGTAGGACGTGGAGCGCAGCGGGCGTGTGATGCTGGAAGGTTGGGGTCTACACAGACCACATGATGTGTATTCAATGAGTGATGCACACGTGTTAGCCGTGGGGAGAACACGTCGTGTTACGCGGCTAACGTATTTCGACTAAAGAGCCCTGGTCATATAGGCATTACCTGAGACTTTGCGTAGTTTATTGTTGTGCATTAAAGAAGTTAAAGTATCTGTTGAGATTACTATTAGAGATTAAACTAGCAAATTGGCCTAAAATTGTAGAGTCAGGTTAGGCCGAGCAAAAGGCTTGTGATATGGCAGCTGGTTTTTTTTCTTTTACAGGAGCAACACACGAGGACGTGTGACTAGTCAGAATGGCCGTGTCGGAGTTGAAACGTAAGGCTTGCAAAGAAAAAAAAAAAAGAAAGCCTAGCAAGTTTAGTCATATTTCCCAAGAGGCCTGTTGCCGCTTACAAAAGAGGAAGGAGAAGACGTGTGTCACCGATGACAGAGAGGACTGTTCAGGGTCGCGCGCGATGGATGGCGGGGCTTGAGAAAAATGGAGTTGACTAAATTCGCTTACGTTCAATGTCTGCTTTGCATTAAGTACTTGTAGCAATAGGTTTGATTGTTCATAATATAAACACGTTCAGCTTGGTGTTATTATTTCGATCCTATAAAGTGACGCCCACAAAATACCGCACTCCGTTAAGTATAAATATAATATAAAATAAAAATAAAATAAAAATAATTTTATTTTTATTTTATTAGGGATAACAACAGCCATAATATTTTTTCAATAAAAGGAAATGCTTATAACTATTAACATACATTAGGCCAATAACAGCTATCCACAACACAATATAACACTAATAAAATTTAAATTACAATTTTATAGTAAAACCAAAAGTGAGTAAAATAGAAGAAATATACAATATTATAAGATCATCATGTAGGTAAGTAACAAATATAAATCGTAAGTATATAATTATACTGTTATATTATATTATATGTATACTTATTTTAATATTTTCATACATTGTATATCTTTCTCTCTCGCCAGTCGTGTCGGTTTACCGTCTGGGTTACGAGAGTAAAAGGAAGAGAGAGTGTCTTTGTGTATTGCGCACACACTTGGGCACTATAAAATAACTCTTGTGTAGCTGGCCTGGTTTCATTGAAATCGGCTACCGACACCGAAATCGGTGAGGGGAGCTATTATATTGTATATTATGAATATTTATATATAATTATAAATATTTCAATAAAAATTAAGTATAAAACGTAAGTAAAGTTGTTCATTTTGAAAAGTGAAACGAAACGTTGCCGCTTTGTTTCATCTGTCAAACAGGTTCTCGAGTAGAGGTTGCCATCTCAATTATTGAGATCGAGCTTCAGATTGTTTTATTAATACGGACCTTAGTGTTCTGCCAATCTCGCTCATTACCCATATCAGTCACGTGACACGTCCCTCTCATTAGCGGCGGACGTCGGGACACGTGGGGTCACGTCAATCAACACCCGACGTGTCAATCCCGCGGGAAAGCGGTCATGGATGTAGGGGGTCCCGAAGGTTGCTGCATACGACGTGTCAGGAATTCAGGTGTCAGGATAGGAATAGGACTTGCAGGCTGTAATATTAATGAGTGATAATACTTTATGTATTGGTCCCGTTTATATAATTTACTGTGAAAGTACCAGCGCTGAAAGAGTTTTTTTTTTAATTATTGTATGAGTAAATTTATGATGTCGCGACATTTCACATCAAAGCCCAAGGTAAGTATTTCAGAGCTGAAACTTTTACAGTTCACTTCACACCTATTACCCTTTTACCCGACATCGTCGAAGCCAAAAGAAAGGAATTATTTTGACAGTCGTCTAACAAAATAAAAGAAAAAAAAAGAACTTGAAAAAGCGTATTCGTCTGCCATTGCAATATTCGATGCCAATAGCGGGTGCGACCACGGCTCCACCTTGACCATTTCTGGATTTCAAATTGAATTTTTTACTCATTTCATACTTTTTGCGAAGTCGGGTAATATAGTCAGGGGTACATTGTTTTCACTTGATTAGTATCAAGCTAATTATTGGTGAGTACCTTCATTTCGATGAGTCGTCCAAGAATTTCTTGGACGGAACTCTTGTTTGTGGTAGCTAACAGAGTTAGCAAGAATAAAGTTTGTGGATTTGAAGATTACAATTTTTTTTTTGATAAATCTTAAGATAATCCAAAAAAATATTTGTCCTACAAAATTTATGGTTTGATCAATGAGTTCCCTCTTGCCAACTTGTATGGATAACGAGGTCATCTTAAATTATTAGTAACCAGCTGATTTTTTATTACTTAGTTAATATTAAAGTAATTCAACAGACATATTTGTCCTACAAATTCCGTGGGACTTTATCCCGGTCCTACGCTCGAAAGTTGAGATTTTTTTTATCCTTGCTAACTCTGTTAGCTACCACAAACAAGAGTTCCGTCCAAGAAATTCTTGGGTGACTCATCAAAATGAAGGTACTCACTATTAGCTTGATACTAATCAAGTGAAAACCATGTATGAAGGAACCCTGACTAATAGTTTTAGTGCCTTTTTTAATTTGAAGTGACATAATTAGCGATTTCAAATTACCAAATCGGCTTTGAAATGTCTTAAAACTTTTTTCTCAGTTCGTTAAGTTCTCCTTTGTTTTATTTTAATTACACTCTTTGTACTTTATTTGACGACGCCGTATTAAAATTGATTACCGATGTTTATTGGATTTCGGAAAGTCTGCGATCAAAAGTTGAAACGAACAAAGAATAAATGACAAAATTAGCAAAGATGAAAGGAGAATCACCATTGAGTTTGAGCGCGGAGTGCGAAGTAAGCCACCATTTTCCCTCACGGTACTTTGATTATTGAGGCTTTGTTCACGTTTGTTGGTTCAAAAACGATCTAAAAGGAAAAATGGGAAGGATTTTTTTCGCCATTATGAAACAATACATCATAAACACACATCGCGATTCATGTCAGTGTAATAATAATATCCCACAACGATTTCGGTGACGATGGCCGGTTTCATTGAAACCAGGTGCGCAGGAGTTATTTTATAGTGTCAGAGTGTGTGTGCAATACACAGAATCACTCTCTCTTCCTTCACTCTCGTAGCCCAGTGGGACGGATAACCGATACGACTAGCGGGAGATGAGGGGCAGGACCGGCTTTTTACATGCCCATCTGACGCATGGATCATCTTGTCAGACAATCAGGTGTTCAGCCTGCATTGCAACTTGAAAACAAAATTTTTTGTTGTTTCGAAGCGGGAATCGAACCCACGTTAGTGTATCCAAGTGTTGTCTCGTGAAAGCAAATAGTATTCCCGCCGGAACCGTACAATAATCACAGTTTTTTTTATGAAAAGCTTACTATCGCCCGGTTTCTGAAAGGCTGATCAAATTGATCAATTGATCAAATCAGCTAATCTGAACGCTCATTGGTGAAAACAGTGACTGCGAAGTGATGTCCAATCAGCGTTCAGAATAGCTAGGTAGCCGGGCGTTTTGCGAACTTAATGACACCTCATTAATTAACTGATCCGATACTAGTAGTTTAGGCTCTAAGGTACAATAAACATACACACATAGATTACCAAAATCATTACCCTTTTTTTTCGTTTCGTCTCTATGTCTTTGTTTCTCTATGTCTGAGCCAACTTTCCTACGCGAAAGTTTTTATGTATGGATGTTGAATGATTGTTAATCTTTCATGCAATAACTACAGAACGGATTGTTATGAAATTTCGTATCGTTTACATACTGCATTACATAGGCTACTTTTTGTCGCAGAAAAATGTACGGTTTCCATATGTATTATAATATATATTTTATAATGATCGGTTCTGTAGTTTCGGAGCTTCTTTTGTCCTCCTCCTCAATCCCTCTTTATAATATAAGTGTAAAATACAGGCTATAATATTAATAAATGACAATTACTTTACGGTTTGTATGAGTCCCGTATATAGAGTTTACTGTGAAAGTACGAGTATACGCTGAAAGAGGTACTTTTTTTAAATTATTGTCTGTCAAAAGTTAGTATTTCAGCGCTGGTGCTTTCACAGTATACTCTAATAGGAGGCACATAACCCTAAAGTATTATCACTAATTTATTTTACACCTTGTATACAAGGTAAATTACATCAAATATTGATAACTTTTTTTTTTAATATAACATAGTTACTTGTGTTATCACGTTACAACATAATACAACATTTGTGGGTTTTAACGTTTGAAAGGATTCATTTGAAATTTTAACACAACATTACGAGTACCTATATTCACCACGAGTGTTTTCATATATTTGACCCAAAAGTTTAAAAGTTTGGTGTATAATAAATCAAATCATAACCCCCGGGTAAGCAAAATCTAGGTAAATCAAAAACCCTCATTAGACTCATTTGGGATTCAATTAAAACTATACTTATATTATAACGATAAGATTTTATTGATTGTTTGCATTAAATAAGCTCTGCTAAATCGATATTGTTGAAATTTGTCTCAAATGTAGAGTAGACAACGGGAAGGGCTGTTTTTCGTGGTAAAATGTACGGTTCGTGGTAAAAGTCGCGGGCAACTAGCGTATGTATCCAGTTAAAATTTTCGACTTAATTCCTTTTCTTTATAATGTGATCAAAATATAAAATAAAACTCGTATAATTACGAGTTTTATTTTATATTTACGACCCCTATTAATGTGTCATTGTTTCATTGTAAATATTATATTTTTTATCGTTGTAACCTTTTCTCTTTATTATACAAGTTGTTATAATAAATGAGTGATAATACTTAAGAGTGTGTATGTGCGTCCTATGTAGATATCTCCTCCTATATTGATAGATTAAACTCTTGTCTCATTCAATATGTTAAACATAAGTCATATAAACAGTAAAGTTGATGCAATTAATTTAAATGTGTAACTTCAGCCTTGTATTTTCATTACCGGGCTCCGTCGTCACATACAAGGCCCTCCGGAAAACACCTCTTACGTTGATGGGCGGTAATAAAGAACGCTCTCGAAGTACTTTGTTGTGTTAAGGCTTTGTATAACGACAATGACCTTTAACGATTATTTGTAGGGCGATAAACGAAAGGTGTATTGAAATCGTAATAATTTTAAGCAAAAAAAAACCGACTTCAAACTGACTAAAAAGCAAAAAATTCGACTGTAATTGACGTAGTGGCATATGCTTGCATTCCTTTAAACAACGCTGAAATATTGAAACATGTATCTCTAAGGACTTAAAAGTTCTGATCAGTACTTTTAGTTCCAAGATATGGTGCAAAACCTTACTATTTGGTAACATATGCTCGGGCTTCTTCAGATAAAATTAAAATTGATATGTGTTTCCATATAAATTTTGAGGAGTTCCCTCGATTCCTCACGGATCCCATCATCAGGTGACAATGGGACCAAATTGAAATTATACCCTACACAATACAGAAAAAATATTTAAAATCGGTTCATAAACGACGAAGTTATCCGCGAACAAACATAAAAAAAACATATATACGGTCGAATTGAGAAACCTCCTTTTTGGAAGTTGGTTAAAAAACTAGTTTTAATATTTTTTAATAAAATTTGCTAAATCTAAAACGATAGACCCCTGACTCGCGTCATTAATATGTATTATAATATTAACAAGTGATAATACTTTAGAGTGTTTATGGGTATAATATAGAATTTACTGTACAAGTACCAGCGGTGAAAGAGGTACTTTTTTTATTATTGTATGGAAAAATTTATGAATAGCATTTCTCATACAAATATGATAGTAAAAAAAAAGTATTTCAGCGCTGGGACTTTCACAGTAAACTCTACAATAAGAGGCACATACACACTCTAAAGTATTATCACTCATTTATTTTACACCATATATATTAAATTAAATGTAACACGAACAGGACTGAATTTTATGTCACATTAGAACGATTTTGGTCAGCACTTTTCAACCCAATGTGGTAAACGGCACCAGACGGCCATTTTGATCGAAGCACCAAACGTCTGTATGACGCACTAAGATTCTATAATTAGCTGTTTCAGACTAGAACCCGTTAGATATGGAGGAAAATAACGTTCGTCACTAACTATAGTACGACCGAGATAAATTTAACCTAAACGCAAACAAACCAAAAACACTTAAATTTTCACATATTTACATATTGTGCACACTTATCAACACTTTCATTGGAATATTAAAGGATTATACTTCAATTTATAACAATTAAACAATAATTAATATAGTTTAAACATGAAATGAAAATCTTTCGCAGAAAAAAAACGCCATTTTGACACTGCCGATTGTAGAATATAAGCCTTATAGTCTATGGATTCATAGCAAACAATAATCATTGTATTGTATTGGCCAATTGGCATCACTGATTAGTCTATGGTTGTGTCATCTAGACGGGATTGTTTACGTTTGAGTTAAATTTATCTCGAACGTTAGTACGTTTCTTCCTCTTTATAATATTGGTATAGACTTTAGTCCATACCAATATTATAAAGAGGAAGGCTTTATATTTTTGTTTGTTACGAATAAACTTGAAAACCACTTGACGGATTTCAATAATTCTTTCACCATTCGAACACTGCATTATCTCTGAGTAACAGGCTATAATTAATTAACGTGTTAACTCCATGGGTTCTCCAATGTCGACAAAGCCAGTAAGGGATTTAAATGTCACTTATACACCGCGAAATGAAAAATATTTTGACTAATTAATTTGGATTAAATTATTTGTTCAGATTATTCAATCGAAACAGAGTGATTATCTATCTACAAACGAATATTTCTGTCATTATTTGATTCTTGGAAGGCCTTATAATAAAAACGACCTCAAAATAATTTGCCGCCAAAACTTCCTCTCTTCATTATATATAATAACCCGCCTGACAACGAGGACGAATAGTAAAAAGTAATTGTTGTTCACAAAGAAAAACAAATTACCTTTTTGTCGGACATTTTGTGGTTATTATTGTGATTTTATTACGAAAGAATGCCAACGGAAAATACAGAGCCTACCTTTACAAGCAATATTAATGAATGATAATACTTTAGGGTGTATGGGTCCCGTATGTAGAGTTTATTGTGAAAGTCCCAGCGCTGAAAATGTTTTTTTTTAATTATTATATAGGCAATTTGTTGGGGCATTTCTCATACAAACATGAAAGTGAAAAGTAAGTCTTTCAGCGGTATTTTCACAGTACCTATACTCTACATAGGAGGCTCATACACACCCTAAAGTACATATTATCGGGATAAGGATTACAATTTATAAATTTGCTAGGTTTTAGGTTGATATAGAAAATCTAAAAGTAACGTCAAATAACAATAATTGTATGAAAAGCATTACAGCGTCAATACAATTGACAATCGATTACGGAACTTTCAGATGTTGCTTGCTTGCTCTACCGTGCATTTTACCGATTTGGCCTACAGGGTTTGTATTCAAAATTATTTCATTTCATTTTTCTTATAATCTACACTATTATATGTATATGTATTAACTGGCCTGATTTTGATAGAGTTTACAATATACAAAGTGTAAAATAAGTAAGTGATAATACTTCAGGGTGTGTTTGGTTTGTGTACATAGAGTTCACTAAGAAAGAGGTACTTTTTTTTATTATTGTAAGGGAAACTCGTGATGTTGGGGCATTTCTCATACAAACATGAAAGTCAAAAGTAAGTCTTTCAGCGCTGGTACTTTCACAGTAAACTCTACATAAGAGGCACACACCCTAAAGTATTATCACTAATTTATTTTGTAGCTGGTATAGTGTATGACTTTCTGAGAACATCCAGAATATTTTATCGTGAAATAATTCTCCACTATCCCTCTAATAGAACAGAGACAAGAAAAGATTTAAGAAGCAAAAAAAGGTTCATGAAAATATTTCAGCTTATACAGAGTAATAAGTCCGATACAAAAATGATGTTACATGAAAAAACAGACTATTACAGTTTATTGCTTGGGGCCAAGGGATCTGTCGATCCTCGGTACATTATCAATATATTCCTGTACATTCATTTGAAATACCAGTATATTATCTCGATATTGGAATAGACATGAAAGTGATATTATAAATCAGATTTTGCATTTCAGAATACAGTATTGTACAAATAATATATCTACAATTTTTGTGAAAAAATTATACAAATTTTTTGCCTATTGTACATGATTTTACGTACTGGGGCCGTACTCTCGAAACTGATTTGATTTTGATTCAGATACGATCATGCCGCGAACTTTATAATCAATTGACATTTGTTTATTTTGATTCTCAATCGATTGATATGGGTCGGGAGTACAAAAACTTACGATCTAACAATAATTTTCTTTATCCTGATAAGTTTCAAAGTAAATTCACCAAATAAAATACGAAAAACCACTGATATCGAACGGATTCGATTCTCGATTGTGTCGGGAGTAGGCCCGCTGGCATTGGATATACCTATTAAATTCCGACCAGTGGTTAACACAGTGCTACGGTGAAACAAACACATATATTGCAAAAATCATCCTTTCGGCCGCGCCGTAGTCGGACAAAAAGAGGTCCCTGTTCTTGGTACAGGCGTTTTGTTAGTTTAGGAAGGTCCAAATCGGTCAATTAAAAAGGGTGACCAGCGTCCTCTGTCCACAATGTAATACTTGTTCAATGAGATCTTGTTAGTATTGTAAGACGAAAACGTGTTTTTTTATCCTTTCCCAAAAACGAGACCCAAAAATTGTTAAAACAATATGGAATTCTTTGCGTTGTTATAATTTATGTCCAAAGGTATATTATAATATATGTATAAAGGTAAATATGTAGATATATAATATTATGTATTATGATCCTTTGGTATCCGTGCTATATACAGGCTATAATATTAATGAGTGATAATACTTTAGGGTGTGTATGGGACCCGTATATAGAGTTTACTGTGTAAGTACCAGCGCTGAGAGAGGTTTTTTTTAATGATTGTATGGGAAAATTTATGATGTTGGGGCATTTCTGATACAAACGTGAAAGGCAAAAGTAAGTATTTTAGTGATCGTAATTTCACAGTATACTCTACATAGGAGGCACATACACACCCTAAAGTATTATCACTCATTTATTTTACACCTTGTAAACCGAATGTAGAGCTTAATTTATTTGTCTCTTTTATATACAAAATATTATGTTGACAAAAATGTAACTTGTGGTGTAAGCACTAAGCCAATATGGATGATACTACGTGTTCGTAATCGTTCGAATGATAATTTAAAATTTTATAAAAATCATGACGATACAATGGACACCCGAGAATGTTCCGAGCACGCAGTTATCAATTGTTCCTGCTTGGCATACAGATTTACGATAAACATTAATTATTTTACTTGTTAGTCCCCAATTTAACACGCAAAGTTTAATATTATTACTAAGGTTTAAGTAGGACATGTTGTACTTTATATCATTTATTTTTATGATAAAAGCTACGACTAAATCACAATTAAACTGTAAATTAATGTTATTTTTAGCTTGCCTACTGTTTTAAACAAATACATTATCAAAGCGATAAGTTTTGTTATTGATAACAAATTACTGATAAATCGTAGAGGGTCATGAGCATTATGTAATTTTATTGTTTTTAAACGTAAACCACTGTTTTCGTTGCGTTCCCCATTTTTTTAACTACATATTGTAATATTATATGGGGAACGTAACAATAGATCCTTTCTCTTCACGTATATAATAATTACAAAGACAAACATTTTTGAAAATATTTATAAATCGTTCACATCCACACTTAAGATTACTCTAATTATTAAATTAAACAAAATATATATTTGTAATAAACTCACTGAATTATTGTAGCACGTGCTTTCTACACACGCGAGAGAACCGCCACAGTTCGAGCGTCTAGCGCCGCGCACGACTCAGTTCGAATAACTTTACGCCGTACTCGAAGCGTGGTGTCCAGAGTAAAAATAATACGATGCACAATCAACCGAAATTGAACTTTAGCTTAATATGATAAGGAACAAAATGGACCAGTAGCTCACTGCTGATAAATCACCATTGAAAATGAAATATCAGCTTTTGCTACTTTCCTTCTCGCGGCAAAGTAGTATTGTAGGAGCGGGATGCTAGATATAAACATGCACATGGGCCCTTTGTTTATAAGTTTAACTAAGTTTTCGCATTATTTTACATTACATTTTACCTATGTAGTAGGTAGGTATGTTCCCTTGATTTGTTCATTACATATTTTTTGATAAACGTAAAAACATAACGGTCAACGTAGGTAAGTAGGTACTGTGAACTGTCACGCAGTTAAATTTCTTTTCACATGAGGTCACAATCACTGCTTGGGGGAACCACAAGGACAGCATGTGACTTGTACGCCTGATTATTTAGGATTTAGGAAACGTTTTGTAAATTTTGATAACAATATAATATCTACATACCTATTATGTCTTGTTAAAACATTAAAGTTCGCTATGATTTTTGGAAGACTGTGGTTCTTATAATTTTTATATTATAGGTTAATATAAAAATTACGTTTAAAATGTTAAATAACTTACCAATACAAGGGGATATCGTATCATTCCACTTATTGTCATCATAGCACCATACGACTCGCGCCCTCTGTCGCGTGTCGACGTAAACATGGTTCACGTTGCACATGTAGTGCGCTACGTGTCTATTGCGGTACACCAGATACCCGTTAGATGGCGCTGGCAAAGTCACGCAACCCACACCTGTTGACACAAAATTAAACTAGATGGCGCTTTCCAAATTACTACCGCTGTTTAAAAGTTCCGATAGATGGCGTAGTTCACATTGAAATTAATTATGATAAACTTTTTTTTTTTAATAATTTAAAATCTTAAAATCTACTATAACTACCAAGTAAAACTTACTTTTATAGTGCATCAGCAGGCCGCGTTTGGGGTAAGCGCCCTTAGATTTGGCCTCGACCGCTATCTCCACGCTGTCTGTGAGCGAGGTCAGTCGGAGCGGCAGGTCAACCTGGTCGCACGAGGACAGCAGGGTCTCGCCGTTGCCGTCGGTGACTGTAATGTAGTCTGTGCACTTCTCCTCGAAAGGACCTATGCCTGGAATTGAAGAGCAATCCTTAAAACTTGTCGCAGTAGAGACTTAGAACCCTTGATTCAAGATACCATAGCTATATCACTTACGATGTTCTTATAGTAATAATATCTATGGACGCTTCACACCACGTCAATCTGGACAACTGGCAAACCCCGTGATAAGTATCCGAAGAACTTGTCTTATTATATTATACACAAATTTAATACCCATCCACGACCCAGAAACATTGAAAACTTTTTGTTCCCTGGGCGGGATTCGAACCCTCTCGCTCAGCACCAACGCGCTCAACCACTGCGCTACGGAGGTCGTCAACGAAATGTATGGGATTTGACATACGCTACGCTAAGTGACAAACGAATTCGATTGTCATTTAGCGAACGTTGCGTTGTGTGAAAGTTGTGTCAAATGCCATTTTTGTTCTCGAACTTAGCAAACTAAGTGATAATAGCGAGTTAGCAACTTCACCTTGAATAAGAGCCTTGATACTGTTTTATAAATTACTTACCATAACGCGACAAATCGCGATTAGATCTGCATAAAAGTCACAAAACAGAACCCTTGTTCGGTTTTAGGTCAACGACCAGTGCGTTCGTGTGTATAGACTATAGACTAGGAGCCCGCTAGGCTCAGCTTAGTAAGATTCACTTCTTGTGGTCATTTTAGACCCTTTTTTTATGGCGTTATGGTAAGTAATTTATATGAGGTGCCAAAACAAAAAACGCGTCATTATTTTTACACTATATTCGGCTTTATATGAACCATGACACACGCTGTATAACGAGAATAAAAATAACACAGTAATAATACACAAATTACTTGTACAGTTACATCAGGTCCTGATGATGACTTAGTCGAAACCGGTCGTGTATTTCAATAAATATTATTATGTTTAACTAATAAAGTGGAAAATTTGCAAGTAATTTGTGTATTATTACTGTGTAACAGGTATTTCCATCAAGAACCTACAGTACATTCAATAACATAATATGTAGAAAGAACAATCACTATAACTTTGGGATATGATTATAAGGGCGTGTTTCACCAAGCAATGTTGTTAGCAAACATGATATTTAACATGGCGTTAACTTACGCCATGTTAAATATCATGTTATCCTTCTCGTATTTCCTGTCAATGAATGAGATGGCATGGTATTTTAACAGTGCTTGGTGTAATACGGCCTTAATGTACTACGTTCATCGCTAGACTTAAAAACTGTTTGACTATTTCCTCAACAATACTTACTTCTCAGACTAACATCGAGGAACGTCAGGCGTATCCGCTGCTCGGTCGCGGTCGCCTGTAGCCGCCACCGGCAGCGGTCGCCGACGTAGTAGTGCGGGTAGCCGGGCGTGCGGACGTAGCCCTCGCTGTCAGGGCCAGTCGCCGCCAGCGCCACCTCGCGGTTGCAGTAGTGGATAGATACTAGATCTGCAAAGATAGGAATTGGTTAATGCCTTCTCATTCATTGATAGGAATTACGCGTGGCACAACGTGCTATTTAACGAAGGATTAACATTGCTTTTTGAAGCACGCTCTAATAAGTCTGTTAGTTTTTAATCTGGGTTAATCATCTGACGCACCATGATGATGATGAATATTGGCAATAACCCGGTCCAGTAATCTTTACTATGTATCCCCTTATCACGCCGATATCTCGATCCCGAGCCGATAGCCCGCCATGCCATTCCGCGTCACATCATTTGTCAAACTTCCCATTAAAACTTATCTGACACCACATCGGATAATGGGGCAGATCTAATTTGGATCAAATGCCAAAAAAAAATACGAGGGAAAATAAATACAACGCAAATAATATCTACGTACAAAGAATATTAGTTAAGCTTAAATACAAAAGCAGTGTTTCGTGATTCACGCAATCAGAGGCTTTTGAAAAATCACAAAGATTCCGATGCCAACTTGTATTCTCCCAAGCATCATACTGCCGTCCTTATCATAATTCATTAACAACGCACTTGCTTGAAGGTTACTTTCGAGCAAATCGCGATGAAAGTTTTTCTATATTTTATTGTATCTATGAAACTACGAGTAATAGGAATATTCCAAATATTTTTGTTTCGTTTAGTGCCTATCAATGTGGACTTTGCATGTGCGATGTTATATGTACATTTTGAGTTAATTTATGATATTTTTACGATGGTTGTGACTACTTATTAGTTTGGAATTAATCCACATACAAACAAAAAAAACGAAAAGTATGTGATTCCGAAAATACGATTAACTAATTACCACCAAAAATGTCGATCGCGTTGTTTATGTATATTGTACTTCAAGAGTGCAAGACCAGAGTCAGCAGGCTTACTCCCGACACAATCGAGGATCGAATCGGTTTTTGATATTTTATTTGGTGGATTACTTTGAAAGTAATCAGGATGAAGAAATCGTTACATCGTAACTTTTTGTACAATACCTACCATATAAATCGACTGAGAATCAAAATAAACGTCAATTTATTGTGAAGTATGCGGCACGATCGAATCTGAATCAATATCGAATCAGTTTGGATAGTAAGGCCTCAGTTGTGCTGTGTGCAACGTCCTTTGATGAAGCCATACTGATGATCGCGTGAAATTTTTTGGATTTTGAAATGATGTAGCATCTAACTTAGCATTATCTCTTCAAATATTTTGCTTAGAAGTGGTAAGATGGAAAGAGCTCTAAAGTTGTAAGGGTCTTTACAGTTACCAGAAATTTTAATTCTGGATGTTCGAACACAACCGAAAATCTGGTATTTTCATGTTTTTAAAAGTCTACGACGATATCTGTTTTAATAATTTATTTTTTAAAATAGGAAAACAGGGACGTACTAACAGTATACATTTGAGCTCTCGACCCGGAGGTCGTGGGTTCGATTCCCGCGTTGGAAAAACAAAAAATGTTGTTTTCATGTTTGGTTAGGACAATGCAGGCTGATCACCTGATTGTCTGACAAGAAAGATGATCCATGGGTCGGATGGGCATGTACAAAGTCGGTCCTGCGTCTGTTCTCTCGCCAGTCATGTCGGATAACCGTCCCACTGGGTTATGAGAGTAAAAGGAAGAGAGAGTGTCTTTGTGTATTGCGCACACACTTGGGCACTATAAAATAACTTCTGCGTAGCTGGCCTGGTTTCAATAAAATCGGCTACCGACACTGAAATCGGTGAGGAGAGCTTTTATTATTTATTATACATAGATGTTCAGAAAAGAATATGTTACTTTAGCATCATTATCCAGGGAGGAACCTGATTCCTCCCTGGATAATGCCGCTACAGTAAGGTAGCGTAGACCCCTACTTCTTTATATAAAAACGGCTGTTATGTTTCCCCTAAGTCACTGAAATAGCACATTTAACGAAGAACATTAAAAGCACAAGTTTCTAAAATTACCAGATACTTTTAAAAAATTCGTCAGTGTTTACGAGTGTGATACTTAAAAATAACATTCTGCTAGCGTCATCATACTCAATTGCTTTTTGTTCCAAAAATGTACAAAATTTGATAACAATGACGAGAGACATGTGAAATATAGCTTCATTCCTATTTCCGCCAAAGTGAACCATATCTCTCAGACATAAAGTATGTTTTCGTGTACGTGTGTGAATCGATCCCCATTCCCCACTTAACACAATTATTAAAACGTGTCATCACAGTCGCTTACAATTAAATCTTTTTTGGGGTCCCGTACACAAGGGGAAAACGGGACGCTACAACTGACACTTCTTTCTACAATAGTAGAAGAGATTGTTATAATAATAGCTCGACTCACCGATTTCGGTGTCGGTAGCCGATTTCAATGAAACCAGGCCAGATACGCAGGAGTTATTTTATAGTGCCCAAGTGTGTGCGTAATACACAAAGACACTCTCTCTTTCTTTTACTCTCGTAACCCAGTGGGACGGTAAACCGACACGACTGGCGAGAGAACAGGCGCAGGACCGACTTTTTACATGCCCATCAGATAATCAGGTGATCAGCCTGCATTGTCCTAACCAAAACTTGAAAACTACTTTTTGTTGTTCCAACGCGGGAATCGAACCCACGACCTCCGGGTCGAGAGCGAAGCTCTGAACCACAAGACCACGGAGACGATAGGTATAAGCGATTGTTAGGAGACATCCTAATAACTGTAAAAGCTAGAAAAAAAAACTGCTAAAGTAGCCTTAGAAATTTTCACTGATGTACTTCTGGTTGCCGCTCTACAATGAACTAAAACAGAACAAAATAAATAAGTATTTTACAAAGCCTACTAAATAACTTTCTCTACAGAACCCGCGGATTCCGACACGCCCTTGGCCAGTTTTTTTACTGACAGAGGATGTTAAATTGCCCGAAAAAGAAGAAAGACAAGTTTAATTAGTAGGATCAAGGAATATAATGAACCTAGAGACAAGCGCTGTTAATTGTTTATTATAGATATAGATGTTACATGCCATTTAAAAGAAAGCCAGAGAAAATTTGAGCACAAAAGTTTATGTTACTAATACCATAGAGTATATAATAAACTAGCTGACCCGTGCCCACTTTGTAGAGCATGAAAACCGTGTAAACCTTACCGGGACTTCCACGAATATTTCAAGACCAAAAATAGCCGAATCAGTTCAGCCGATCTCGAGTTTTAGCGAGACAGCAATAGATTTTTATATAGCCTATGTTACTCAGTGATAATGTAGCTTTCTAATAAAAAAAGAATTATTAAAATCGGTCCAGTACTTTTTGAGTTAAGTCGTTACATACAAAAATACAAATCTTTCCTCTTTATAATATTAGTGTAGATGTATATAATAAACTAATACGAAAGTAACAAAACTAATTTTCTTTCGTTGCGATGATTCTTTGCTACGTTTGGTTAGCAATATTGGAGACCGAAACCTGTCCCCTGTTGAAAGGCAAATCAAATTTAAATCAACTAATCAATGATCAATTCTTTTGTTTAGTACTGAGTTTGACAACTGTCTAGATATTTGAAGACAGATTAGTTGATTTTAATCGTTGATCTGCCTTTCATAAACCGAGGTGTCTCATAAACGAGTACTTAAAATAATAATTATAAAGCTAATGAGTTTCTTGAATTGATCGCCCTAATCTCATTAAGTAGTAGTAGTAGAAGTCGAATTAAAATAAAAATCAGTGTGATAGTCCCTATCGCAAAAGGCTAACCCCAAAGAATATTTGAAAATCGAAGGTTTTATTTAAATAAAAATAAATGAAACCTTTATGCGCACGATTTTAGACAGTAAATAAAAGAAAGAAAAACAAACATGGAGAAATTTTTCCACACGTACGAGTCGCGGACACAACTATAATTTATACTTGCATTACTGAATAATTGTTTTAATCCTTATAATAATTCTCCCTTGCCAGTACATTCCTGTAGAGCTGTAGCAAACCGTATGTATTCGTTACTGAGTAACGGGTACGACATCTCATACCGAGTAACGAACTGTCACACACGAATATTTTTCGTTACTCGCATCATAGCTTACTTCGTATCATAGCCATTACCCTGTTTCAACCACGCAATGAACCGTTTTCTTGCTGATTGTATGTTTCAAGGATCCGCGCTATTCTGCGAAATTAAAAACTTTACAAGTTAAAAACCTAGTACATACAATATATTCTTATGTCATATACGCCGCGCCGGAACGTATATATCGCTTATCATACATAGCTCTAGCATGTTATGAGGTATCAGAAGTAACGAGTAACGATACGAAAGTAAGGAGTTCTGATGGTAACAAACGAGTACATTCGGGTATGTGTTTTTCGTTACTTTTACACCTCTACATTCAAGTACCAGATGTGATGTAACAACGCGCATACTGTAGTCCGTACGCGCTAAGTTCTGTAATTAATAGTCTACCTCCAGTTGATTTATACGAGCAAGGAGTTCGCTCTGTTCATTAACAAAAACGAAACTTAATTAAAATTGTTGTGCTGGCTTACAGATAAGTCTTCTTGTTATATTTTTCTTGAAGTAACAAAGGATAAATATAAAAAATGCAATAACAGCTTCTACACTTGTTTGTAATGAATAAACTAAAAAAATATTGTGCCGATTTCAAAAATTATTTCACGATTGGAAAGCTACATTCACCCTGAGTAGCATAGGCTTTATTTATTGCTAGAAAAGATTAGGAATCCTTACTAGACTTAACTCACGTAATCCAAGGTGTAATAAAGTGCAAAAAATTAAAACGTCTTTCGTCGCATGCGCTTCGGAAACTATTGATGATAGAGCAAAAGTATGTCCACCCTTGCGAAGCCGGGACTAGCAGCCTAGTCTGAGATATAGTAAATCTCAGATTAAGTGTCAATTTCAGCAACGCATGTTTACGTTAATCCTTCGTTAAATATCATGTTGTTCCTCTCGTAATTCCTATCAATGAATGAGAAGGCATGGTATTTTAACAAGCCGTTGACTTGACACTAACATGAGTTGGTGAAATCGGGTCTTAAAATTTCAACCAAGTACCAATATTTTTCTTATCCAGTACTCTCCCACGGCTACTCGTATGTTGCCAAGTCTCAAAAATCCTTCCCGGTCTAAAGTGTAACATTATCATCGTAATATTTTTATAGCTTGCTTTTTAATCACTCGTCGATAATAATATATGGTTTCATTGGTTAAAAAAAAATGAAAAGAGAAAATGAAAGTATCTAAAAAGCCTTTAGAATTATTTTCTCCTAAATTGAGGAGGGAAACGCCTAAGTTGGCACTCGCCCCAAGGTCTTCCATTTATCAGCCTGCATCATCGGTAAGTATCCAGCTCAATATTAATATTAATCTAGCAATTGCAGACATTTTGCGCAGTCATATCAGTATAATGTCTAAGTTACAATAATATTTTATAACTTTTTGTCAGTACCTACGTAACACACTGCATAATATAGCAACATACACACATGTGAATATTATAGGTGTGATTTATCGCATAAAGTTTAACCCCATTAACTGCCAATAAAGCTAATGCAAATGTTTTGATTATTATTATTCCCGAAAGACATAAGGGGTTTACTGTGTACCTACAGTAAAACCCCTTGTGTCTTTTTCTTCTTTTTTTATAATTTAAATCTTTATGGTTTTTGGTAATCATTGATTTTGGTTTTGTATAATATTAATATGTTATAACATAATATTAATATTATACAGGTAGGTTACAAATTATAACATAGTTGATTTCTGCTCAACATCCATGACTTGATATTATATTAAGTTTTATAAGTCTAGCTTGCGCCAGACATTTCAAAAATCGCAAAGACTCATTTGAGTGTTCCCCTCCACGGAAATCTTTAGTAAAAGGCGAAAGATTTATACGTTTTGAAGGGAAACCAGAGTTAACGGAACAGAGGTCTCGCGGGGTAGTCATGATACGCTGTCGTAATACCGATAGCGCGATGTAGACCACGTACAGCGACATCTAGCGACGAAATTATGTATGTTGCGTGGAGACATTGATCAATGGTAGAGCTTTTATCGTGGCGTTGTTGGTTCTTAGTAGAGTAGGCACCTTGTTAAAATCTTTTGAAAATATTATTTATTATGAACGTCATAACTTATTAAACAAACATGTACATAAACTACCAAAAAATCATTATTGCTTTGGCTCTACAAAAGAACAAGTAATAGACCAACTTGTGAACAAATGTTTTGGACTTTCCTAAGTAATGACCAATTAAATGGCGGTCTAATTGTTCCCATGCAATTATTGCCTGTAAAAGAATCTCAGTAAAACAATTTCCTTAACTCTAGCTATTTGAACAAAGCTAACTTTGTGTAAATGATTGTATAATGAGGCGTCAGACGGGAGTGAACTAAATGAACTCTGACTGAAACTGGCTTACAATTTATATACAGAGCCACGGGGTTCCATAATTGGTCATTACCTCCGAAATTCCAAAACTTTTTAGTACTCGTTCTTTTGAAAGCTATGATATAATAATTTTGTTAGTTTATGTTATGTAATACGTGTTTCATCAGACTTTAACAAGGTACCCACTCTACTAAGAACCAACAAGGCCGCGATAAAAGCTCTACCATTGATCCATGTCTCTACGCAACACGATATACCTAATTTCGTCGCTAGATGCCGCTGTACGTGGTCTACATCGCGCTATCGGTATTACGACAGCGTATCATGACTACCCCGCGAGACCTCTGTTCCGTTAACTCTGGTTTCCCTTCAAAACGTATAAGGGCGTGATTCACCAAGCAATGTTAAAGTTAACGCCATGTTAAATATCATGTTATCCCTCTCGTATTTCCTGTCAATGAATGAGATGGCATGGTATTTTAACATGGCGTTAGCTTTAACATTGCTTGGTGAAACACGGCCTAAATCTTTCGCCTTTTACTAAAGATTTCCGTGGAGGGGAACACTCAAATGAGTCTTTCCGATTTTTGAAAAGTCTGGCACAAGCTAGACTTATAAAATTTAATATATTGTTATGATTTATTATCATGGATGTTGAGCAGAAATCAACTAAGTTATAACCTACCTGTATAATATTATAGTATAGGTATAAGCTACATTAGATGTATTGATATAAGGTACATTACTGTAAAATTTTAACAAATTCTTTCACTCAGTTCTCTTGAAAAAGTCACAGACACTCACAAACTTTCACATAATAGTAGTAAAATTTGAAATTTGATCGATGCGTTTGTATTAAATATTTAAGAGGAAACCACACGGACGAGAGAAATGAAAAATAGGTATTTGAAAAGTTTGTTGCCGTCTCCAATGCGCCTTGATCACGTGGGTCACGCCCGCTATCGATGTGTGAGTGTGATCGTCTATGTGTGCGTGACACCCGCGCCCCGCCCGCAAAGGGCCTCTCGCTACCTATAATGCTTAAAGTAAATCGGACTATATTTTATGATTATGACAAGAAATGGAATCTTCGTTAGACACTTTTTAGTTTTTACCTCGACTAGGTACCGCTTACCAGAAATGGTCGATGCTCGTATACTAGTGAAGTCCATAGTTTCATAATATTATGGTGTTAATTCTACATACTATGATTAAAGTATGTGGCTCATTCAATCCGAAATTGTCTAGATCATTGCGCTATTTCGGCACACAATTAAATTAGCCCATTAAAAAATCTAAAAGTTTTATATACTCAAACACCTTCAAAAAATAATGTTTGGTTTATAGGCTATTGTTCGATAACTATAAATATTTACGAAATTTGAAAAAAATATCCTGAAAGAGGACTAAATTTACCAAAAAAAGGTTACACTCCGGGAATTGTACCTCCATTATTTATATTTTTAAATTAACGCTGAAAATAGCCCTCCGCGCCATTGTTGCATGCAGACGGCCTCTTAGGCGTCAGTTAATATTTTTAAAGTAGGTACCTAAGTACTTAGAGTTAAATGAAAAATATAAAAATATGTAAAGTATAATCTAAATACTCACAAGAATTGATTTCTGTCGGATTTTTTCATATAAAAATTATATTTCAATAATTATGCTAGACAATAATTTTTTCAAACTTACTCGTTATCGTTCTAAACTAAAAAATATTTAAATAATGTCCGTTTATAGAATAAATAACTACAAACCAAACACTATTTTTGAAGATGTTAATTGTTTATAACTTTTGAATCTTTTTGGGCAAATTTTATTGTGATCATTACGATCATTATGATTATCAAATGGTCAATATGATCTAAATATCATCGGATCGAATAAGCTAACCACATATTATGTAATTTTAATCGCAGTATTTTAAACATTTTAAACTTATAGAAGTTTAAAATGTTTTTTATTCTACATACTAGGTAGTCTAGTCTATCACGAAAGGATATGGATCATGCTCCATATAAGTCTAGGCCATAAATTCAAGTAACCAGCCAATGAAAACAAATATGCTATGCTCACACACAGCTATGTCAAAGTCAAACTGAAAATTTTCAGTTAAGTAACTAAGTATTAAGTATTCTCTAGGAACACAGAAAAAAATATTTATAAGCATTATTCGGCGAGCGGTCATAGCTGTGCTAAATTGTTTAGCGCCAACGCAAAATTACTTTTGCATATTTATATATTGCATTTGTTAGTTTTTGAACTTAGGGTACATTTGTTTAAAATTTTAATTAAAAAAGCGTAAAAAAAGTTTTTCCCAGTTTTTTTTAACGATTTATTTTTTTATTAAAAATATATTAAGTATCTCAGACTTGCTGTAACACTTATGACCGTATTAATAAAGAAGTGTAAAACTAGGACTCTCTTGGTTGATACAAACTCATACTAAGATCATCTTCTTCATTTGATTAATAAATTTGATTTCAAGGACATATCAGGTGAACCGGGTTTAGGAACGCTGTCTCAACTAAGATCTAACCTTTCAAAACTGCTTTTTAATGTGTGACTAGTAAAACAACGTTTCGTTATACTTTTAAAAGTAGCAGATTTATTAGTTTTATAACAAATATAATATTTATCAAAATTTCTGTAAATGAATGTAACAAAATTTTGTAGTATAAATATCAAAAAGAGACTTTAATCTTAATTATTACATTAAAAACCAGTTTTTCATTAATATTTTGGTAGAAATAAAATATTCCATCACAAAGAAGGTTCATATTCGGAACTAGAAATAGGTAAAACGGAATGAGATAGTGACATAAGCCTCAAAACAATTCTCAAATCACTGTTTACTTTCCAAAGCTCATCTACTCATGTAGCAGTTTGACAGCTGTTGATAACGCTCATACTCAGTTGAGACACCGTCTTTAAGTTAAGTGCTTAAGTACTATTTATTAATTCGACTGTCATCTCAAATACTGACTTGAGGTTGAGGTTGAGATCGTTTTATTTATATGTAGTATGTATTACTTAATTCAAAATTCACAATATTTTATTTAGAAATGAAACTTTACAAGCTATTTTCGGAAAGTCAACAAAAAGGCTACAACACCAGAAATCAGCTTGTGCTTATTTATTATTAAAAGAAAGTTATATAGTAGCTAGTATATATTTTGTCTACAAGAAAGTTATGTAAATGAGAGTTGTCATAGACTCTCCTTGCCTGTCAATGAATTAAAAAAATATTATGTTGATATATAAATTTGTAGAGCAAATTATACTTAGCAGATTTGGAGCATCAATAATATTATGTATAATTTGAATAAGTATAATAAGTCAAAATATAAGAGTCTGTTTTCAATAGACTGAGTTTTATAGTATATAAGTCAATCGTAGTAATTTAAATTTGAACGGCCGGGGGAAATTAATAAGTAGACGATAATAAACAATTTTAAAGAATTTATTTCAGTATATATTCATAAACACAAAGAAAAACTAATATTGGTCCACAGACGCTGGAGTATGTTCAACGATATAGAAAAAAGTATTTAAAAAATATATTTACTTTAAAAGAACAATATTATAACTCACAAACCAGCGAAATCTTAATAATTATTTTAACAAAAAATTAAAATGTATAATGTAATCTAAATTATTCAAAACACTTACACCAACTGGGGTCCATTCATAAGATATTATTTCTCCAAAAATAAAATAGGATTTTAGTTAAGATTTATACAAATCGAGCTCAAAATTATTTTGGACACTTTTAACTAACATTTTTAGAGTATTCTTGCTGTAATTATTCAGCTCGTAAAGGCAACCTTTACAACATTATAATATAATACGTTTTGGCCGACCGGCTATTTGACGTTATGGCCCAATACGATCCTCGTTATTTGGCAGTAAGCATGAGAGAATGATGGACGCATAATAGTTTTTTATGTTTTTTGAATATAATTTAATTAGATTTATATAATTAAAGTTAGTGTAATATAATAATTTAATAATAAATATGAAAAAAGCTATAGACTTCACGAAAAAGATGTAAGAAACTAGAAATGTCGATATCGATAAACAACACTAGTTTATCGATATCATTATCGACTACGTGTCACATCACGCGTGTGTGTACGTATTTGTCGGCGTCCCCCTACCTCAAGCCTCGCCCCTCATAGTGCGATAGGGACAACTGCAGCTAGAACTGAAATTACCTATTAAAAGTACCAGAAATCGACGTTTAGGGGATTTCTGTTTCCTCCTCCAAAACTTAACCGATTTAGATAATTCTTTCTTTATTAGCTAAAAAAAGAAATTAACTAGGTTCCTATTTTTTGATTTTGTTGCATAATGTAGTCAAATCTGTTTCCTAGATGTTTAAACACGGCGGAGAGTCTGGCGGTTTTTTTTAGGTTTTTGAACGTCCATATCTCTTTAAGTAATTAGTTTATTAAAAAAAGGAAAAAATAGGGACGTACAAATATTATTCATAGATATTCATGAAAAAAATAGTTACTCTAGACTAATTATCCAGGGAGGAAATAGAAATCCCCTAGACCTCTATTTTTGTATGGAAAAAAATTCGTGGTGTTTCCTCTTAATAATGTCTATGATAATATAATAATATCTATGGACGCTTCACACCACGTCAATCTGGCCCCGTGCTAAGTATCCGAAGAACTTGTGTTACAGGTACCAGACAACGGAAATATATTTAATACTTTTATACTATACACATATTTAAGATTTTTATTAAATTATACACAAATTTAATACACTTTTTTTTTTTTTTTCTTTATTTATTAAAAGGATTTTCGTACTTAGACAGACGATGCCAATCCTATAGTACTCTTGAAGATTACTTACACAAAAAAAATTAAACTAAAAAAAAACAGAAATTACTTAATACTACTTATTACAGTCTATCCTATCAATTAAAATCAAACCTTACCAGCATTCTAGCCGCATCAGAGTCTGGTTCGGCTAGAATGCTATGTAGAGCGCCTACGTTAAACAAATTTAAATATAATGCAGTAATCAGTTGAGCTCTTTTGTCATTATTCCTGATACATTCCATCAAGCGATGATATAGGTCGTCCCTCTTATTACATCGATCGCAAGTAGGAGAATCAGCTATTCTCATTAAAAACAAAAACTTTTTACTAGGGATGTGTCCAGATCTTAGTCTACATAAGGTAACAACTTGTTGTCTATTTAAACGAGACCCGTAAAACCACGGGGTACGAAGTGGCTCACATTGGATACATTTATACCATATACCGCAAGTTTTCGACCGTTCATCAAAATATTCCTTAAAAATTTAATACACATCCATGACCCAGGAACATTGAAAACTTTTTGTTCCCTCGGCGGGATTCGAACCCGCGACCTTTCGTTCGAGCGCCAACGCGCTCAACCAACTGCGCTACGGAGGTCGTCATTTAAACATTAATATTTAATTAAAAGCTGCAGTTTAAGTGTTAAATACACTTGGAATCATTAGGCCGTGTTTCACCAAGCAATGTTGTTAACGCCATGTTGAAATACCATGCTATCTCATTCATGAAATACGAGAGGGATAACAATGATATTTAACATGGCGTTAACTTTAACATTGCTTGGTGAAACACGCCCTTAAACTCTAAATCTCAACTAGTTCATATAATTAACGCCCATCTCGAAAATAATGCAATTTGCATAATATGTACTTCCATACTTTTAAGTTAGCAGAAACTTCGTAACAAGAAGTTGTGTACAGCTAAAAGCTTACTGCAATAAGTATAAGTTCTACAAATAAGCGTCAAAACAAAACTTATACATTTAAAATTGTATATTTGTATAATTTATTTGTTGTATATTGTATTGTTATTCTAAAATAATATTGTGGTAATGTATTTTTGTACGAATAGCCCACATAACATGTTTTATAATCACATGTATTATGTTTTAAAATATACCCGCCCTATGATCGACCCCTCAGTTTGACACGTGTTGAATTCGCCACAAACGTAAAGTCACGTGACCGAATACTGTCGCTAATCGCCGACAAGCCGGTGTTACCACATTTCGATTTTATTACACCCGCTACACACGCATAAAACTAAATTTTTAGGTTAAAATGTTACTCTTTTGTATACAAAAATATCTTTATTTCTTTATGAGCTGTAAGAAAATATCGTTATTGACGAAATTTTCGATCCCATTCTGTTTTTACCCGACTTCGGCGAAGCCAAAAGGAAGGGATAGTAAAAAACAAGAAAATAATTCAATTTGAAATCCAGATATTATGCCACATTACAAAAATGGTCAAGGTAGAGCCGTGTACCCGCTAAACAAATCTAAGGGTGAGCTCACACCGAAATGTGCCAAAAAAAGAGCTTGAAAAATAATAATATGGCTGGGGGTTTTTCAGTATATGTCACATACTTCCATAAGGTTATCTGGTTATGGATTTACGCCCCTTTTATTCGAACTGGGGTCTTACTCTTCAAACTGATCGGTCGTGCCGGGTACACCCGAATAAATGACGTTTGTTTATTTTGATTCTCAGTCGATTGATCTTACTCCAGGGCTTTAAACTTAGCTTCGCTAATTGACACACGAATTCGCTTGTCATTTAGCGAACCTTATGTCAAATTCCATACATTTTGTTTTCGAACTTCGTAAGCGACAAACAGCGATGGCATGAATCAGGGCCCTGGTTAGTTTCGTAGTAATCCACCAAATAAAACATCAAAAGCCGTTGAGATCGAACCGATTCGATTCTCGATTGTGTCGGGAGTAAGCCTACTGTGCAGCTTAGGCTATATAACATTACGCTGCGACCAATAGGAGCGAAGCGTCAGTGAGAAATGTTGCAAAAATGGGAAAAATTATTCACATTTAGGGACTTTCGTTGCGTACGCTGCATAAACGGTATATTATGTCACTCAAAAACCACGCGAACGAAGTCGCGGGCACATCAAGTGTCAATATAAAGTGATACCGGGATAGTCGCCGTTTGTACCAAGTCCCACAGGGAGCCCAAACTTATTCGACAATGCCAACGAGTGTTTAGACGTGGCATGGCCTACCATCCCATACAATGTATGTTTAATACACAAAAATTGCAATAGATGTCACTACTATTAGCGTTTGTAAATTATAAAATGTAAATATAATATTAACATTAAAATAAAGATAAGGATATTTTTTAGAATAACATCACACTAAGCTAAATTCCACTTCTTAATTAAGAAGAAGATACGAAACGAAATTAGTAATTAGTATTTTCCAATAGTGGCGATAGATGGCGGTTTCCCGAATGTGCCTGGAAATCGAAGAAAACAAAAATAGCCATTCTAATTGCCAGTATTAAGTTGATACCATTTTCTAATACTAGGTCGTGTCTCTGTTATATATCTACTTTGTGGACGTGGGAAAGTCGCCCTTATTAACATAAGGTACAAAGGAATGGAAAATTGTTGATAAATCTAAATACAGAATTGAAAACAAATCTGCATTACAATAATCCTATAGGTGCCTACTCAGAAGTAAAATAAAAAAAAAGTTTAAAAAACTATAACCCGACTTCGCAAAAAAGGGGTCTAAAAAGGCTGAAACAAGGAAATAATTCAATTTGAAATCCAGATATGCATAGGTACAGATATGGTCAAGGTAGAGCCGTGGTCGTACCCGCTATTGGGATTGTATATTACAACAGCAGACGAATATTATAGATGTGTTTAGCGGGTACGACCACGGCTCTAGCTTGATCATATCTGTACCTATGCATTTCTGGATTTCAAATTGAATTATTTCCTTGTTTCAGCCTTTTTAGACCCCTTTTTTGCGAAGTCGGGTTATAGTTTTTTAAACTTTTTTTTTATTTTAAATTTTTCTGTTTCCACATGAACTATAACATTATATGTTCACTAAACTAACGTTAAATTAATACATAGAAAGTAACTAAACAACTCCTAGATACAATTTGTACGACCGCATTTTAAACCCTTATTTTGAATTTAACAACAAAATATAATAACTAATTAAAATTTTAAATACATATTTGTAATGTGCTTGCCAAGACCTATCTTTGGATACCAAACACGATACAATTATCTTAATTAAATTTTTTTTGGAGATAGTTTATGAGCTATAATTTTCAAAATCCAAAATTTTTCGAAAAGTTATATAGCCTATGTTACTCGCGGGACCACTACGAATCGATTGACACCTTATTTATTAAAATCGGACCAGTAGTTTAACCGCTACGAGGGAACATACATACATACATACAAACATACATACATACATACATACATAGACTGCCAAAATCATTACCCTTCCTTTTGGCTTCGCCGAAGTCGGGTAAAAAAAAGTTACTCAACAATAATGTTCAAACACACAAGTAGCACTTTTTTAAAACAATGTTCAAACAATGTTAGAATACAGACTGTAATATTAATGATTGATAATACTTTAGTAACCTAAAGTAAATTGACCGTAAAAGTACCAAGCGCTGAAAGAAGTGCTTTTTTTTACTTATTGTATGGGCAAATGGGCAGTGCCGGATTAACCACGTAGGAAGAGTAGCAATTGCTACGGGCCCCGCGCGAAAGGGGCCCCGCATATTTAACACACATCGTTGCCTGAGCGTATTTTTTTACGTGAAACTTATTAATATAGGTTACAAAAAAGCGAATCGTTACTTCTTTTCATTGAGACAATCCACGCCAGACGCTAGGTACCTGACTATTTCCTTGGCGTAAATAATTTCATACCGTAAACGCATAAGCTCTACAAAATATCTGCCGTATATGCAGGTCAGAGAATTTGCTACAGGGGAAATTGTTTGCGAAATTTTTTCCATACAGAAATAGGGGTCTACGGGATTCCTGTTTCTTCCCTGGATAATGCTAATAGAGTAACAATTTTTTTCCTGAATATTTATGGATATTGTTTGTAAGTCCCTATTTTTTACTTTTTTTAATAAATTCATTATTTAAAGAGATACAGAGTATAGACGTTCAAAAACCCAAAAAAAATGGCCAGACTCTCCGCTATGTTTAAACATCTAGGAAACAGATTTGACTACAATAAACAACAAAATCAAAAAATAGGAACCTAGTTCAATTCTTTTTTTAGCTAATAAAGAAAAGAATTTTTAAATCGGTTAAGTTTTGGAGGAGGAAACAGGAATCCCCTAAACGTCGATTTCTGGTACTTTCAATAGGTAATTTCAGACCAAGTTGCAGTTGTCTCTATCGCGCTAGTGCTGGCTAGCTAAGGCACTGCGAGACAGCAATAGTTTTTATAAATACCTATTTTGTATTTCTCTCAACCGTGTTGTTTCCTCTTAATCCGGCACTGCAAATGGGCATTTCTCATTGAAACATGAAACTCAAAAGTAATTCTTCCAGCGCTGGTCCTTTCAAAGTATACTCTACATAGGAGGCACATACACATTACACACCCTAAAGTATTTATTTATTGTACACCTTGAATAACTGTGTGTGTTTCACTTGCACTATAACAATACAGTAAATATCCATACCTCTTCTTACCCGACTACGGTGAAGGAAAAGGAAGGGCGATGACCTCTTCCTTCCAAGCCACGCCATAGTCGGGTAAACGTATGTTTGCTTCACAGTAGCGCCTAAACTACTGATCCGTTTTTAATTAAAGATGCGATCAATAGAGTCCTAATAACAGATTAGGTAACATAAGCTAATAAATTACGTAAATGGGTTAATATAGCTTTATATCAACAATTTGGTAATTGTAATATGGAAGTATTTAAAAAGGAAATCGTTAGAGCGATCATCTACGAAAATATTTGTTTCTGTGTAAAGCTGTCCACAGTTATTATATTTTCTCAACCTAAATCACGATGATAAACGGTAGGCTAAGCCCATTATGATGGAACTTAATAGCGCTATTCACACCACATTAATGGGTGTCCAATTAAAATTCGGTAACATTCGAGTCATGTGCCAGCCAAACATTGTAATAAACATCCGAAATAACCTACTTTATTGTCCAATATTCGGGGTTTTGGCGACAATAGCGTCCATTACATAGTATTTCACGCATTAACCGAGTAAGGAAATAACAATGTCGTTATAAGCGAAATGGGGCACGTTTACCCCAAACGGGGTACAATTACCCCAAAGTCTTTTGATCGGCGTGACGGCGAACTGTCACGCATCTGCCCAATATTGACGGGAATCGATTACGCGCCTACGTTTTATGGATACAATCACAAAAATAAATATTTGTGACGTGACTGAGGCGTTTTCTAGAGTATTGTTCGCGAAATTGGATAAAAAACCTTTTAGTTGATGTATCGGTCGACTAGTCGTATTGTCATTTGTGGGGGTAAACGTCATGTGTTTACCCGTTTTGATTCTGACTACTATAAGTTGATGTCCTTTATTCATGCTTAATGTACTTAACTTAAAAAATTAAAGCATGTTCGTATCAAAATAAAATGTCGTATCTACATAAAATAATAGTTTTGAAAATACTTTTTCAATCCTGTAGAAAATTGGCGCGAGCTTCGGGGGAGGTTGTAGGACGAGGTCGGCAGACGACCTCCAGGGTTTCCGCAAAACTTCCACTAATTGATTGGTGTGACCTTTTAAAGTGACAACCTTCGTTTTTCACTTCATTTAGATTTTATTTCGGTTCAATTTATTGGCAGGAGTTCTGCCCGTCCTACATTGCGTATTTATTGTGATGTCGTTGTTGAATAAATGTTTTTTAGTCATTTATTTCATATCGATATAACACATATTATTATCCTTGGGAGAACTTTCTATACCCCGTACCTATTCAATGTAAACAAAGCTAAATAGGGCGGCTACAGAAGTTGTTGTGAATGTCACTTATTCATCGCACAATAAATTAAAACAATAAGGTTTAGTTTCCTGGTTTATTTAGGTTCCTTGTCCCAAAACACAAAGTAGATAATAGACCTTAAAACGGAAAACGGTACCTACCCTTACAGGATCACACTGTTTGTCTTTCTATCTGTCAAGATAGAAAGACAAACAGTGTGATCAAACCCTTTTTCTCAAAACGCGTGGAGTTATGAAGCTGAAAATGTCTATTACTCAGGTCTACTGTCCTTAGAAACTGTGTAAAAATCAGACTTCTTAGCCAACCTCATAAAAATATACATCCGTTTATGTCTACCGCAAATTTTTTCGTCATTTTCGACACTCGCAGGGGAATCAAAACCCTAAGGAGCTCACACTCAAACTCCCGTGAACTCAGAATATTGAAATTTGGTACAAAGCAATGTATTATAAAACAGATGAAGGAAAGCCGTAACTTTTTGTGACATCGAAACTTACTACCGTTTTTCTCATGAATGCTTAGAGGTATTAAATAGAAAAGAAAAGAAAAGTAGGAACTTATTTCAAATGCCTTGAGACTTGAGTATTTAATATTTATAATACCTGTAACAAAATCAAATTTTCTTGTCAAAAGGTTTGTACGGAACCCTCGGTGTGCGAGACCGACCGCACATAGCTGGTTTTTTTTTGTTTACATTCAGATTCCCTGCGACTTACCATCAAAACAGGCGTACTTGATGTACACCACCCCCGGCGCCCAGAGCCGCGACGGCGGGTAGTCCTGCCCCAGCAGGAAGCTGCAGTGGTTCACACCAGTACACCTGGAACAAACATGTAGTGATCTTAAAATTTCACTCTCATCATTTTTTCATAACGCGCCTAAAGAAGTATAACTTCAAAAATGTCGCTTCATCACTGTCTTCCTTTGTACAGTGAACTGTTATATATGTTAGTGTAAAAGCCCGAATCACGGTATATCCTAAGATTTACTATTAAAACCTAAGATTTACCAACTCTGAATGGTAAAAACCCGAACGATATTACGATTCGCATTTTATTTTTTACCACCATTCAATTTTGCACGCAACGGAGCGGCAGCGGCGGCCGTGCCGCTGATTTTGAGAACCGGTCAATTTGATTTTACGCAAAAAATCCTGCCGCTCCCGCGCCGCCGCCGCTCCCGCCCCGCTCCCAGCAAAATTCGAGGGTGAGGCCTTAAAGATTGAAAAAATACAAAGAAAATAATATGCCGAATCAACTATGTATAAGGAATAAAGTGATATATGGCTGGCAGGTAACTTAGGACTTAAAGGATAACATAGAATATATTAGAATACATTTTATTCATACATAAAATATCAAAATAACGACGAAATTATATATTTATATTACAAATCAATACAATACAATACAAATCATTTATTTCCAAAAAAGTACATTAGCCAAATGTTACAGTAACATTCCCCCAAACTAGGCGACGCCTGTCCTATGGGGGACTCAAAAGAGTACAAATTTATAAGTGGCGGCTTAGAACACAACATAATTTCTTTAAAATTTAAAACAAAGTGAAACAACAAGATACAATAATACTTTAAAATTTAAAACAAAGTGACACAACAAAATACAATAATAACGACATACTTTAAGAGAAAAAGAAAAAAGAGAAAAATAATATTTACATTTAAATTTTGAACAACATTTTGAATATCATTTGTAAGTGAGAGTGCTTGGAGACTGTGGGTGGGTGGGTGAGTTTACTACTAAAAGGATGTGTGTGTGTGTGTGTGTGTGTGTGTGTGTGTGTATGTGTGTGTGTGTATTATTTGAGATGAGTGTGGAATGTACGTTTGTGTTATTTATACACTTTTATCAGGTTTTCAGATTCGTCGTAAGACCATGACAATAGTGCTTTGGCAAGTGCCTTTTTTCCTTGTTGGACAGAGCAAAGTTTCAGGTGAAATAGATTTACCAGTTTGTTATAAATATGCGGAAAAAGGAAAGCTGCAAAACGATAGGCAAAAGAGGTGACTACAGGTACATTGGGGATTTTAAAGACCCTTCTACATAACATTTGTTCGTAGGTGACAATAGATTGTACGACTGATTTATGTACTATTTCAAATACTCTTATATAGTAAAGTTTTCTCACACTAAGCACCTCAGTGTCATTATAGAGGCTTCTAGTGGAATACCTTATGGGTTTCATAAATGCTACTTTCAGTACACCTCTTTGAGCTCTCTCTAGTGGAATGAGAGTAGATGAAGAAGAGCCACCCCAAGCCAGAATGCAGTAATTAATTACTGATTGGCATAGAGCATAATAAATAGTTCTTAGTGTTTGACCATCGACCGCGCTTCGTAAGTTCCTCATGACGCTCATTAATTTCCTTACGCGCTTGGACATCTCCATTATATGAAATTTGAAGGACATTCGCTCGTCTAGAACAACACCTAAGTAACGGATGGATTGACAGCGTTCGATGACTGAGGGACAATTGCAGGGATTGTTTTGGTCGGGAATAGAACAGTTTGTTGAGTGGATTTTTAGTTCGTTGACAGAAAAGGGGTTGGAAGCTGCAGTTTTATGGAAACATAGAAATTTAGTTTTGGATGTATTTAAGGATAGGAGATTAAAATTTAGCCAATCGAATACGGAAGTCATACCTTCCTCGGCCCTTTTACGAACTTGTTCCCAAGTTGTATCATGGAAGATGATAGCTGTATCATCTGCATAGCATACAACTTCTGCTTTTTTCAGTTTAAGATTTGCGATGTCAGAAAGGTACAAAAGAAAAAGCGAGGGGCCAAGAATACTCCCCTGAGGAATACCATATCTAACAGGATTCATCCTACTCGTAACACCACATATTTTAATACACTGAGTTCTGCCGGATAAATAACTATTGAACCAATTGAGCTGATTTCCTCTTATACCGTAAGTTTCAAGTTTTTTTTAAAGTATGGGGATTGAAAGAGAATCAAAAGCTTTGGCCAAATCGAGGAAGACACCAATACTTTTTAGGCCTTTATCAAGATGATTAGCAACAGAGTTAGTAAGAAGAGAGACCGCATCCTCGGTGGACTTACCTTGTCTAAAACCAAATTGGTTTTCAGAGATGATATTATTCGATTCTAGAAAAGAGACAAACCTTTTATTCACTACACGCTCAAGGAGCTTAGAGATACTAGACAAGAGAGAGATGGGGCGGTAATTGCTGGGATCGTTCTTTGTGCCACCTTTATGTATCGGAACTATACCTACCTGTTTCCAAATTCTCGGGAATATTCCTGTTTCCATACTGAGGTTGAACAAAGTAGACAGAGGATCCGCAATATACTTACCTAGAAATTTTAAGATTTTATTATTTATTTCATCAAGACCTGGTGACTTATTAGGATGAAGATTATTAATACTGTCCAGAATTTCGTATGGGTCAGTAGGAGATAAATAGAAAGAATAAGGGAAATATTTATTTGACGACCATCGGGATGTGATTGAATGATGAGTTTCATTGAGACTATTAAGTATATTGCTCGCTAAAGATTGGCCCACAGATGAGAAATAAGAGTTGAGTGACTCCAACGATTTATCCACTGTACCATCGATACCTGCAATATCCGTTAAAGCGTTGTTAGTGTTATTTTGCTTTCGGTGAGAGACACGATTAATTGCTTTCCATAGTTGTTTTGGATTATTCTTATTTCCAAGTATTAGGTCTTTATCATGTTCGTTTTTTCGTCTTCGTAAAATCTTTATGTAAAAATTTCGATACCTTGTGTATATTAGTTTTTTAGTTTCGTCATTAGGGTTCATTCTACTATCTCGATGTAATTTATCTCTGTGTTTTCCACATCTTATTAATCCAGGAGTCATCCAGGGCTGAATAGCAAAATTTTTATGACTAAGAAGCTGTAATTTTGAACATTTAGATATAACAGATTTGAGAGTGTTTGAAAAATTTTCTGCCATTTCATCAACAGAATCTTTATTTAGTATGTCAGCCCAGGATATCTCTTTAATTGATTTTTCCAATCTTTCATAGTCGATTAGGAGCTTGGTTCTATTAACAGTGGTCTTAGGGTTTGTGATATTAGCTCCGATTATAATAAGGTTATGATCTGTGAGGTCCGTAGGACATACAACAGATTCCGCGTTTATGGTTGATGATATAAAAATATGGTCAATGCAAGATCTGTCATGTGTCGGAACATTGATACATGAGACGAGGCCATGTTCTGAGAGGAGTGTAAGATAAGAAGAGGAGTTTTCAGAGCTAACATCTGGGCCAATTATATTTATGTTTAAATCACCCACAAAAATCAGACATGGAGATCTATGAAGAGAGTCCAATACATTCGCAAGCGAAGATATAAATTTCTGAGCGTTAGGGAAGGAGGGAGATCTGTATAATGCAATGAGGGTGTATGACTTTTGAACAGTAATAACAAGACCATTAGCTTCTTCAATATTTGGCTCTTCAGCATACGCCGACCATTTTGAGCTGATGTACACTACGACTCCGCCTGATTTATTGATATGTTTAGTAGTATTGAAGCTCTGATATCCGTCTATTTGTTTAATGACTGTCGACTCAGATATCCAGCACTCACTAAGGACTATAGCATCAATATTAGTTCTTAATCTAGCCAGTATTATCAAAAGGCCTTCAAAATTACGTTGTATGCTACGAATATTTAAATGCAAAACTTTTAATGGGTACTTACCTACTTTAGTAGTACATTCCTCCAGAATAGGAACTACTCGGCATTCTATATTTAGAGACTGATCAATATCATCCAAAAGGTCTAAAATCATAATTTCTAACAAAAATAATTTCTATTATTAATAAATAAATCATAATCATAGGACTGTTCAGGAATGCCAAATTAGTTCCACATGTGAAATACACGGCAAAACAAACCAATGTATTTTGAGTAGATAATGAGTGTGTGGGTGTATACAGTGTATATATGGGTATTACTATAACTAAAAGAGAGTGCGAACAAAAATTTAAATATTTATAATTATTTTCGATGTACCGTCGACAAATTATGCAGGTCATCCTGAGATCGGATTTGAATAGGAGGACTGCCTTCCCGGCCTTCACGCTTTCTGACATAAACACATCCATCTCGAACCCAACAATAACGATAGCTATTTTCTTTAGTCCATTTTCTTGCCTCACGAAAAAGATGACGGCAGCCTGGTAGGAGACGTTCATTCACGTAAACTTTCGTAGAGGGACCTGATCCAACTATGTCTTTGCTGTCTAGTGAACGTCTTTTCTTACTCTCCGTCAGAAATTCATCTCGTTTTATTCTCCTTGTAAAAGAAACAACTATAGGCCGGGGGAGGTTTTTAGGATTTTGGTTTTTATCTGGATGCAAAGGTCCGGTGCGTAAGACAAAATTTATATCTCTTTCTTCAACTTCAATCCCAATTTTATTTGCGGTGGTTAAAACCAGGTGGAAAGGGTTTTCTCCTGCGACTTCCTTTAGACCTAGAATTTCCACCTCAGAGCGCAGAGAGTTTTGTGCCTGTTTATGGAGCTTATTCTGAAGGTAAAGAATTTGTACTTTGAGTGCATCATTTTCCTTTTCTTTGTCTTCTAATATTTTTATCCGATTTTCATAGAGAGAAAATTTTTCCGACAAGTCATCCAATCGTTTATAAAACTCGGTCTGCATTTTTACCATATCTTGCCGGAAGGAACGTATTTCAATAGCAATAGTGTCTAAACTTGTAGAGGTGGGGGATTCGGTCTCTTGGTTGTTGCTAACTGTCAAATTCATTTTATTTGAATTTTTGCGAATAGTAACATTTGCATTCGAGCGAATGGGAGTATTTGTATTATCTCCACAATTTTTTACTGATACTCGACAGTCAGGACAAGTCCAAGATTCTTTTTGCTGTTTAGACAGTTTTCCAACATTAGCACAGCCCGTATGTAACCTTTTCGAACATGTATTAGAAGAGCAACAGATATAAGTTTCATTTGAGAAAACAGTTTTAAGGCAGCCAGAGCATTGCATTTTTAATTTTTAGTATAGGTACGTAGGGATGTGATGAGAAGCGATTTTGTAATTATTTATGTGTAATACTTCAAAGAATCAACATTGAGTATTCTGTGTAATTTATAGCGCCATCTATCGAGTTAAGGGCTTATACGTTGACTAGACTTGTCTGGAACTTGTAATTTGTTTCTTCGTGGTTTATAATCATTTACAATTTGAAAAAATGCTATTTCTAATAAAATCAGTTTTTTTTTTCGTGGATGTGGCTGGAATCGATCCCCGGTCAAATTGGTTACTATGAACGATCAGTATGGTCGTAACGTACAAAAAACTACGACTTCGACCAGTTTGATTGTGCTACTGAGGCTCTTACGTAGACTGCGAATTAAAGAGTTGGTTTCTGCTTATAACTGCAGTTGGCGGTTAATGAACTGTTTGAATTATTTTACAACCACCACCAATTTGTTGCAAATAAATTTATGTTGATATTTATTTTTGTTTTAATAGTTATTTATTTTACACCATAGTTACTTGATTATAATGTTATTTTATTGTTTTCAGAATACTTTACTTGTCCACATTGACCAATTTATTCACTTTAATAACTAGTTGCACTTAATCACTATTGTATATATTTTTTGTAATTTTACTAGCAAATTCGGTCACACAGTCACTGGATAACACTATCACTTAGTATTTATGAGTTTCTTTATAGATTTATTCACTTTTAACTACACAGTATGAGAATTTCGATTTTTAAATACAGAAAATACATAGAGCCGATGTTGACACGTTCAAGAGCGCCCTCTGAATTCAAACAGATGAATTATAATAATTATTAAAAACTAGTTTAAGTATAGGTAACAGATACGACGAAACACTTCAATATTAAGTACTGTATACTGTAGCTAATAATATCCCTTTTTCAATTTTTATAAAACGTTACTTATCAATCATTAAATCAAATCAACAAACTAAACTATCATCCATCCAAAAATACGCAAATCATTAATTTGGTCACGTTTTAATAAAATTATCAAGATCCAAATCCCTTAGTCCCTGATGTAATTGATTTTAACCATTTATTCCTGTCTGAATTACCACCTGCGGTTTGAAAAATACAAGGAATTTGAAATTATCCTTAAGCTAATCTATTTTAGGAATAGAAAAAACAAGGATCTTTGTATCATGACATTTTTACATTACTTAATAAATATGTACTATTTAATTCTAGTACGAGTACTAACTCGTAACTATTTTACTTATCTAACGGTAAATCTTTACACTAGAGGCAATTTGATTTCCTAATAGACAATAATTAATATTTATATTTTTTACAGCCAAACTATCCCTCTACTATAACTGTGTAGCCAGGATCAGTAGTGGAAACCAACCTCAAAATCCCTTTGATGTGACTTAAGCAGAATCTAGCTGGTCTTGGCCACGTAAAGAAATCAATCAGAAAAATGTAGAAGGAATAGAAAGTCTATATATTGTTAATACGAGTATTTCTTAATGGAAAATAGTGCAAAATGTACTAAAGGAAGAATTGGAAATAGTGAAAAACTGTATCTATTCATGCATTTTTTTTTTAAAGATTTTATGGCCTGGTAACAAAACCTTTAAGCCACCAATGAGCGGTTTTTATTTTGACAGTTCTACTAGTTTAAGAAAAATGCTGATAGATGGCATTAAACCTAAGTAATATGTCAAGTCCTGTGTAAAATGTCAATTTCCGCTTTGTTTTTTTGTTTGTTTACCTTTCAACTTTCTTTCTTTCACTTGCAATTGTTTATTTATTAATTGTGCCCTGAGAACTAAACTAAACATGGCTAGTCCATGCGTAGTACAATTTTGTAAAAATATAGGTAACCACCGCTTTCTTCAAGAAGAAACTCGGAGATCAAGATGGATAGAGGCTATCAAACATATAAAAACAGGATTAACTATAAGAAAAAATCCTTCATATTATGTTCAACTCACTTTACGCCAGCAGATTTCATCTCTCCGTCATCACATTTGGCAAGAGCCCCAAGAGGTAAAATATTTATCTTAGCGTGCAATAAGAAATAATAATAAAGTTTATTGACATTAGACTTAAATTAGTTACATTTTTTTAATTTCTTTTTTCAAACAAATAATTATTTTTGAAAAATCAAAGATATTGAAGCCAGCGAGCTATAATTAATGTATGTAGGTTTCCTCGGAAGTGTAGGAGATGACTAAGAAAGGAATTTGAAAGGATTATTTTTGTGTATGAAACAGCATACCTACAGCGACTTAACCACTTAATGAATAATTTCACTACCTGAAAATGGATAATAGCTATAATGTGGCAACCCTAATGACATCCCAACAAAGATTTCTCAAAATGTATACGGCTGAAGGACTTGTATCCATATGTCATGAATAAATTAATTAAAAAAAAACCCAACAAAGATCTCAGATTTTTTGACATATTACATTATGCAAGCGCCATCTTACGGTAGTCTTTGTACCTAAAAGTGACACTTCGAAAACCCCTCATTCATGCAATAAGTATGCCATAGATAAATAATTCCATCGCTCACCCACAATCTACCCCAAATGGCATAGACAATACATATTATAGCAAACAGCTGGCGCGCTACATTTCACGCGCCATCGGCTTCCAAATCCAAATTATAAATAATTGTTTTATAACTTATTGATTATAGCCAATAAAAAGACCAAAACCAATAACCATCTCATTAAAATTAAACGGTTTGCCTTTTAAATTTAGGCATTCGAATTTAAACGTTTTATTTGTGTTCACTGTCAAAGTACCTATATAACGTTTATTTCAGTTATGCGCAAGCAACGAAAATAGTGAATAAATTAGAATTTATTTTTACTACAAAATGTAATTATGTTCACGCAAATAATTAAAGTTTTAATCTTTACTTTAAAACCCTTTAATATTTACGCCCTTAAAGGGCTTTAATGTGTGCTAATATTTTCCATAATAAATTCGAATAGGCTACTTAAAATACGCCAAGTTTACGACGCTTTACATAATAACATGCAAAATAATTATTTATCATGCAAACGTTCCGTATAACATGGTATAACGGAGCGGCCAACGGAAGTGACGTCACGCGCGGCGCTGACTTCCGGCCGTACCCCACCTGTGACTTCCAAATTCAAATCATCACCTTTCGAAAGGGGAATACCCCATATTTGCCACTTCGCTTTAATGTTTATTGTTTTGATATTTTTGAGGGTGATCTGTTTGTAGAAGTAATTGTGACAAATGGTTTTAATATTCGATAGATTAGATTATATTTAGATAATTTTATTCAAATGAAAACAAAGCTTAGTATGATCGACTATAATGATACCAATTTAAATGTCACTTATTTACCGCTTAACGATCTATTGTACTTCGTTGAGAGTAAGTAAATGACATTATTATTATTACACACAATTAACTTAATAGATTTTTTTCCATTTAGATCAATTGAACGGAGTTTACTTATGCATGACAAAAGAAAGGTTTACTTGGCAAGCTAAAATTTATAACTTTTACATAACTGTTTATTTAATTCCTTCAGATAGTCACCAACCAAGCTATTCATATATCACATTGTACAAAAATATTTGAAACGTGATATTAGTGCATAGTAACATGTATTTATAACCACAAATGGGCTTCCAGTGTTTCTGCTACTCATAACAATAACAGACGGAATTAGAATACTGGTGTGAACAATAAATTTGATACTGTGGCTATTTTGGATGTACCCATTTATCACAGCTATAGAGTGAAGACTAACTCCCGGTTTCTAAAAAAGCTGCAAATCGTCGATCACCTAACATTTGAGTTAACAAGCCGTTACGAATTCTGAACGCTCATTGGCGAACGTAACGTACTAAAGACGTACTTTTGACTTTGCGATTCTTTCAGCGCTTGTACTTTAAGAGTCAACTATAATACGGGACCCATACACATCCTAAAGTATTGTCACTCATTAATATACCTGTAACAAGTAGCAGTAATGTGATAGGAAGTGGCACTTGACGTGTGGGACAACCGAGACGAAACCGCAGCTCGGCAGACCGCGCGCGCCGGCGAGAGCGTCGGCCGATACCAACCAAAAGTAATATTTGAGGGGTATTGTATCAAAACCCACGTTTCTTACGCCGGTTCTTCTCGCCGTGTTAGTCCCCGAACCGTTGGTAGGTCATTATGTAGGACAATTCTAAAAGTGTAAGTATCTAACTGTGAAAGAGTTACTTTTTTAATTATTGTACGGACTAATTTATGATGTTGGGGCATTTCTCATAGAAACATGAAAGTCAAAAGTAAGTCTTTCAGCGCTGGTACTTTCACACTCTACATAGGAGACACAAACATACCCTATAGCCTATATACCCTATATACAGGGTGTAAAAAGAGCAGTCACTATAACTTCGTGGGGTAATAACCAGCCAAGAGATATATCCATTGGTATTAGTCATTTGCTTTTAATCCACTGTTTAAAAAATTTCAAAATTTTCAATAGGCAATGTATAACGTGCACAACACAGCGATCAGCTGATTACGCTGAGAGGTCTATAGCACGCGTAAGACGTTCATTACGTACCAGGGCAAAAATTATAAAATTTAAGAATTTAATGCAGAATATTGTTCCAAACAGTTTATCCTTGCGACTAAAAAAATTGCAAAAAAAATTTTTTTTCAATAAATTAATAATGAAAAAAATTCATTTCTAGAATATTTCAGTCAAGGTCCTATAAGCCTATCCCAAAGATATAGTGACTGCTCTTTTTACATCCTGTATATAGTATATATACATATCACTCATTTATTTTACATCTCGTATATTAGAATTTTTACTAATTATTTTGCATACAGCATCAGTGGTATCATTAATAAAATTGACATTGGAATTGCATTAGAAATTGACAGTTCGTGACTATCACCAAATTGGTTTAAAATTGATTGTAAACGCTTCTAACTCGTACTAAAGACGTACATTTGATTTTTACCTTTCTACAAGAGGCTACAATTTTATAAGGAATCGTAAACAATGCATATGCAATACATACAATCACTATTCACCATGCCATACAAACTTTAACGTCTTCACGGCGAGTACTGACAAGAATTCGCACTCACTTGTCAATTTGATAAAAATGCAAAATGGCCGCAAAAAGTTTTACAAGCCAGGGACCGACAAAAATAAGTAATAAAATATTCAAACCCTGTTCCCGGGTGGATTAATTCTACAGTTGTGTGAAGCATGTTACCCCTGCAGTAATCCGCTGGAAGTAAGCCAGGGCATAAAAAGTCAGGGCCTAAAGAGGGGAATTAAATACACGTAGTTTAGTAAAACGGGGTCAGTCAAGGCTATAGTTTTGGCTTATTTCTTTTAATAACAAGCCAAAACAGCCTTTACTGACCTTGGCTAAGCAATTTATCAATAAACGTTTGCCAACTGCGCAACAAAATGTATCTAATTAATAGTGCGTTTTGATCAATTCCTTTTAAACAAATAAACATCAACATTTCAATGAAACTAAATATATTTATTTCTGTGCTATGATATATGGATACCATCTTTATATAGATTTTGTTTCAACTCGTGCTATAATGTATGGATGGTTTCTGAGATATTTGTTGCAATTAGCATTGCATTACAACTACAGACTTATTACGTACTTATATCTTGCTAATAAAGCAAAGCAATCGCAAAAATTGCCTGTTACCTTTTATCGTCGACGGTTATAACCGCCAAAAACCAAATTAAACAGGAGAGTAGTTTTAAAATTTAGAAAAACGAATTAACGTCAAGTTTGACGTAAAATTTAATTAATAATTCCTTGGATTGCCACCAAATTATTTTTGGCTAGAGTTGTGCGATCGATTAGCACATTTTTTTTGAGCACTCGATTGCGCCACTATCGCGGGATTTTCGCTAATCGGTATTTTTACGTAACCAGCCGGCGGGCTACATTATATCGCGTCTAATTGTTGTAGCGTGCTACAGCGTATTCTGAGATCGTACCCCGTATCCGTAGCAAATCGCGAAAAGTGCTCAAGGGTTTTAAGAAAACGGAACTTTAAAGGTGTTCCTTTTATGAATTTACTAGGTGACCCGTGCCCACTTCGTTGATCATACAAACCGTTTAAACCTTCCCTGGACTTCCACGAATATTTCAAGACTAAAAATAGCCGAATCGGTTCAGTGCGAACAGGCGCAGGACAGACTTTTACATGCCCATCCGACGCATGGATCATCTTACTTGTCAGACAATCAGGTGATCACCCTGCGTTGTCCTAACCAAACTTGAAAACAACATTTTTTGTTGTTCCAACGCGGGAATCGAACCCATGACTTCCGGGTTGAGAGCGAAGTTTCGAACCACTAGACCAGTTTATAATAAAGGTAAACGAATATAAAAAAAAATGCTGTATGTAAAACTACGACTCTATAATAATTATAGCCTAACTGTAGAAGATTGTTATTTAGTTTTCCACGTGTATATGTCGCAGTCATCAAATTGAAATCGCCATTTCATTGAGTGACTAGCGTTTTTATCGAATGACGACATTCATGTCTTCAATTACGAGTATGTTACCAGTGATTCCACAAATAACCTAAAAATACCACTGGAATTTTCTTGTTTAAATTATGTTTCAGAAGTCTGTGTACCCTGCGGGCTTTCACATTATCATACGTAATGTCCCCGTATGCGAAACGTTAATAAGTCCTCAACGTTTGTACGAGACAGAATTATTAACGGGACGCGGGAGTCACGACTCGCAAAATGAGTTCTCGTAAAATTTTAAAGTATATGTGTATCATTATTATAATAACTGGAAAAAATTTATAAAAACCTGTGTACTAATTCTAATCTGTAATGTAAAAAATCTAATTCATTAGGAAGTTGCGTATTCGGTATTTTGTATTAAATTTATAATATTGTCCCACACATATTCCTTTAAATAAATTCAATGACACGTCAGTTTGTATTATATACTCGTATGTTATGGACCAGGTGATTAATGCGGGTAATATGAAGAATATCTTTCTCTATCGGGCTAATTTAGAGTAAAATGAGAATTGTTATAAAAAATTATTTATCACTCTGCCAAGAGGTGAAATATTATGTATAAAGTCTGATATAAATTAAGTCTTTGTATATTATTAAATTGCATCTCCAGTTGGAAATATTTCATAATGACCGGACATTATGTATAATGCTCAATTCATTACTTGGTCCATAACATAATACAAATGACTATCGTAATAAGTAATAACCCAAATATGACAATAACCTGCTTATCAATTTCCTGATACGTTAAGCCACGTACGCAATGTCTTTCGGCAATCGGTTGATTTCGTTACAGCCTCAAGGCAGACCTAGCATGTCCTACGAGCAAGCCTGAGTTCATCAAAGGATTTTTGTGGTTGTTTACCACTGTCGATCCTGACTACACATAAGTTGTAGAGTGGGTTGGTGTGCGATTTAAAAAAAAGGGCATAAACTGCTGGAAAAATTACGGTTCCACTGGCAACATCTAGTTAATAAATATGAATCAACACTTAATTTATCCTTTCGTCAATTAGTGTCCCCAAGCATGTTTGATGTCATGTCCCCGCGGACAAGGCAAGGATGTGCTGAAGTACTTACTTCCCAGAACCCTTATGTAGGGCATGGTAGGGCACGTGTTTGACCCACGTGGCTTTCTACGCAGTTCGCCCTTTGAAAAGAGACAATGAATGCACATTTGTGCCCTTGTTTACAAACTTTCTTGTACAGTTGTGTTGAGATTTGAGGGGTGCACTAAAACGTTGTCTACACGGGCTATTGGTTAAGAGCTTGGCTGTCGACGCCGGAGTGGGTTCAATCCCCGTTATTCTAATTTTTAGAAGTCGAGTAAAAAAGATCTAAAAGTATAATAATATAATATAATAATATCTATGGACGCTTCACACCACGTCAATCTTGCCCCATGCTAAGTATCCGAAGAACTTGTGTTACAGGTACCAGACAACGGATATATATTTAATACTATACACATATTTAAGATTTTTATTATATTAATACACAAATTTAATACACATCCATGACTCAGGAACATTTAAAGCTTTTTGTTCCAACGGCGGGATTCGAACCCGCGACCTACGAGTCAAGAGCCAAGCTCAGAACCACTAGACCACGGAGGCGTCAAGTATTAGTAGTGAAATATTTTTAGGATTAAAAATATAATTTTGAATGTTGCAAATTCAAATAAAATTGTAAATATTTTCTATTTACTAGTCTTAAAAGCTTAAAATAAATGTTTAAGACAGTGACACAAAAATATTAATTTCCTCAAAATTTACATACTTTGCCATCAAACACTTTAGGATCTGTCAATCTTTTGCACCTGAATACCTTGACCCCAATTACTGTCTATTTAAAATTTATATTATTTCAATCAACTAAGTGGGCCAGCATCAACTGAAATATTCGCATAAATAAAAATATGAAACATATTTTAAAGCTGGGACAGATTTGAACACTCGATAATTCGATTTTCATTTCAACTTGGATTGTGCATATCTACTTTCTGCAATACTCGTAGCCTAGATGTTAGTGATTTTCTAGCCTTCTGGACAAAAAGAACAATTTTAAATCTTTTTGCTGAAAAGTGGGCCCGTGTGAGTTTCTTTACGGCGGTTCTTTTCACCGGGTCAGGGTTGAACCTTGCTTTTTGTGTTGATGTTCCGAATAACTTGTTACGTTTTATTTGGAAATATATTTTAAATTTCGTTATAATAGCCTTAGGCTTTTTCATTCTAGTTATTCTATCGTAATATACCTTGCAAAAATTTAAATTTAAATTATTCGAATTAATAAGTTATTTATTAACCAAAACTTTGATGTAGATATAGCATGTTCTGCGTGGTTTATCTTGATCATAATAATTCCATGACGGCGAGTAATTTTAAAGATGAATCGAAAATGTATCTAACTATTGATAACAGTCAGGTATTATACTCTACGCGCTTGAATCATAATTCTTAATTTTGCCATGTTTCCGACTGTGAGGACAGGAGGGTCATTGAGTCAAAGATGGATCGAAAATGTAATCTAACTAATGATAATTGTCAGGTGTAACTCTACGCACTTGAAACTAACGCAATACCAATCCTTGTAATTAATAGCGTAGGTCGTCACGGTACGCCTGGTAGATGTTAAACATTACAATACTCATTTTGACGACCTGTCACGTCAGTTCGAAAACAAATATGCATGAGATTTGACATCAGCAGGTATTTCCCGACACAATCGAGAATTGAATCAGTTCGAACTTTGAAACTAACCAGGATAATCGTTAGATCTTAACTTTTTGTACGCCCGACCATATAAATTGACTGAGAATCAAAATAAATAAACGTCAATTTATTCGCGAGTACGTTGGACGATTGAATCTGAATTAAAATCGAATCAGCTTGGAAAGTAAGGCCCAAGGTTCGCTAATGACAAGAGAAATGGTATGTCAATCAGCGAAGCTTATGTCAAACCCCATACATTTTGTTTTCGAACTTCGTAACTTCGGATCTTGGTCTGTTTTCACAAGATAGATTTGCCGTCATATTGCGTGTAATCGCTATAAATGATATACAGTAATAAATTATCGTTAGCTATGTAAACAACGCTGACACCGCTTAAGTCCTAGGACATCGTACTATTTGGTTTACATAGAAAATGGTCATTGGCCCACCTCACATTCCCACCACTGCAACTCCTGTAAGCCAGGATCAACAGCGGTAACCAACCACGACAAACCCTTTGATATGATCTCAGGGGAGCCCGAGGGACAAGCTAAATCTGTCTTGGGACCCACAACGAAATTAATTGGAAGAAAAAAGGAGGAGTAGGAAGTAAATAGAAAATGGTCAGTTATCGTACAGCCGATATAAGACGGCAGCGCTACTTTTTTTTTCTTTTCGCAAGGGAAATGCGTTACGCATTGCCCAGGTACCTCCTAGGGGTATGTGAGACTGCCGGCTCGCTACGGCCGGTTTACCCACTAAACCACTTGCAGATTGCCATCAGCCGTTTTGTTGGAAGGAGTGCCCTGGATCTGTCAAAACACAGGCCACTTCTCTCCCTAACAGCAGCGCTACCTACCTACGCTACGCTACAGGAAAACTGAGCTTTACCACCAAGCCTTGGGAGCAAAACTCAGCTGTTTGCCTGGAGCCCAAGGCACGATCAAACTGAGTTTTACCACCAAGCCTTGGGAGCAAAACTCAGCTGTTTGCCTGGGGCCCAAGGCACGATCAAAATGAGTTTTACCACCAAGCCTTGGGAGCAAAACTCAGCTGTTTGCCTGGGGCCCAAGGCACGATCAAAATGAGTTTTACCACCAAGCCTTGGGAGTAAAACACAGCTGTTTGCCTGCTGTTGCCTCGGGGCCCAAGGCACGATGCATACGCTATAGATTCAACATTAACATTAAGAAATTGATCCCAGATTATGTATCGTGTAGAAAATTCAAAAGGTATCTAAAATATAGTATTATGACTGCAACTGAAGTTTGTTTGATTCAACGCAATTATCTTAGAAAATACAGGCCACTATTTCAAGATTCCATCGCTATTCATCCCTTACGATATTCGAAAACAAAATGTATGGAATTTGACATAAGCTTCGCTAAATGACAAGCGAATTCGTTTGTCGTTAAAGCGATGCCATCTTAAATTAGGGCCCGGGTCCGATTTGGAAATTTTCTTCGATGTCGGATAGTCCATTAATCGAGGAAGGCTTTAGGCTATATATCGTCACTCTAAGTAACTAATGCGTATTTATCAAGAAAGAAAGATATAATATCATGACGCTGAAATAATACGAACAGTAGACCAATGAAGAACGTTCCTCAATCGTGGTTCTATATCTCTAATTCACGTGGACGAAGTCACAGGCACAGCATGTATAAAATAGCTTAGCAGAAGAAGTGTAAAATAGCTTTATCGGCGAAACTGCGTCGTCACTTTTATTAAAAGCTGTTTTTGTGTACACGGGATCTGTCGCAGAGCAGTTTCTATTGAGACCCGAACCTAATATCCAACGTATACTTCAACACGTATTATCGGCCTATCGAAAAAAAACTAGGTATTTCCTAAATGGAGAATGTTCACTAATTGTTATTTTTAGCTCTAAAATATATTACGATACATCACGATATAGTTAATTTCCGAGATATAGTTATTTCAAATTCTCGTCGCGACGTCATTTTCCAACACATTAATTTTATAAGAATTTGAAATTTTGAACACTTGGTATTTCAATGACACAAAACTAGTATATTTGTACAAGCTCTACTGGGACAATTACAGTTTAAAGCAATTTTGTATACCTAGTAACATTGTCCAATGTCCAGCAAACTTATGATGATGAATCAGAACACGGTATAATTACTTCGCTTTCATATAAGAAAGACGTGGATAAGTTTGTCAAATTTAACGTTCAGAATTCCATTACAGGGAGAGATGAAAAAATACGGAGAAATTTATCTCTAGTCTCTATCCCTAGTTAAATACATTGGAACACTAATGGCAAGTTTTGTACGTTGTATATGTATGATATCTTTAGAAAATAATTTTAAGGGAACAAAAATAAATGAAATAACTATTGTCGACTATACCTACTAAAAGATCGATGAGATATTGGATGGCTGAAGCGAGCTGTCGCCAAAGATCCCTTTGTAAGTTTAAACTTAATATAAAATGCTTTGCCCTGATTTATTCCTGAACGGCTGAAAGATGAACGCACAGCCTAAACCACTGATTGTAGAGGCCTGAAACTTTTATTTCTTTGTATAACGTAGGTAACCAATTAGGACTATTCTGCTCCTAAGGGGGTGAAAAACTGACAAATTTGTATGGATTGTGAAAGCTTGGCCTAATCTACTTCTAATTTTAAATAAACATTTTTCGACAAAGCTTATGGAAAACCTTTTTATTGAGTTTCAAGAGCTGTAACATTTCGGACTACCGTATATTACAAGACTATAGAACTTATAGTTTATCTATACTAATATTATAAAGCGGTAGAGTTTGTTTGTTTGCTTAAACGCGCCAATCTCAGGAACTACTGGTCCTATTTGAAAAAATATTTTTGTGTTGGATAGTCCGTTTATAGTGGAAGGCTTTAAGCTATATAAAATTACGCTGCGACCAATAGGAGAGAAGCGTCACTGAGAAATGTTATAAAAGCGGGGAAAATTTCATTGCTTGCGCTGCATAAACGGCTTAGTCACTCAAAAACCACGCGGACGAAGTCGCAAGAACAACTAGTTTATAATTATATAGGCTTATGGTTATAAGTAGACTGATCGCCTTATGTAAAGCGACTACCGCGACACTAGAGGAGTCACAAGTGTGTTGTCCTAATGTTTTAGAATTATAATATTATTATCTGTGGACGCTTCACACCACGTCAATCTTGCCCCGTGCTACGTATCCGAAGAACTTGTGTTACAGGTATCAGACAACGGAAATATATATAATACTTTTATACTACACACATAGGTATTTAATATTTTTATTATATTAATATTCAAACTTAATACACATCCATGAACATGGAAAACGTTTTGTTCCTCGATGGGATTCGAACCCGCGACCTCTCACTCGAGCACCAACTCGCTCAACCACTGCGCTACGAAGCTCGTTAAAATTAATGTAATTTAGTTAAATAGTAGTGCTTTTGCACGCGATTTTAATAAACCTAGAACGAAATGCCAAATGCCTGGACACATGAAAATCGATTCGAATCCAGGCTCATCTCCATATGCCGTAATAATCGTCCAATGAAATGAAATGAAATGAAATGAAATGAAATGAAATGAAATGAAATGATGTTTATTTGGTAAAAATATGGTTTACAAGGTGTTACAATTTTTTTAGGCTCACACATTTTGTCGCAGCTAACGACGTCCAATTATATTATTATTTTTAACTTGTCTCAGTACTTAAATTACTAGATTTTTTCTACAAACATTTTATAAATAATTATGTTATAAATAATTGTTTATAATAATATGTTTTAAAATAATGAAATAAAATCACACAACAATTTGATTAGATACATAATTAATAAGTCAAAAGGTTTACAAATTATGGTATGTCAAAAATACAATTTTATAATAATCATTTAAATAATTGTTTATAATAATATGTTTTAAAATAATGAAATAAAATCACACAACAATTCGATTAGATACATAAATAATAAGTCAATAGGTTTACAAATTAAGGTATGTCAAAAATACAATTTTATAATAATCATTTAATAATGTCAGGAATTAAAAATACATAATACTATCATCATACAAATATAAAATTTAATTAATTAATCATTTAAAATTCTTTAACACTATAGTATGATTTTTCCATTAATTTCTTTTTCAATTCTCTTATGGAATGGTTTTTGGACAGTTATTTTATTTTTATAGGCACTTTGTTATAAATTTTTACACACATTGCATATGCATTATTTAGGAATAAACTAGTTTTAGGTTTTCTGTCTATTATTAGTCTATTCGAGTTTCGCAAGTATTTAGTGGGTATCATATCTACTAATTGTGTGAAAATGTGATTATTGTTAATTACAAATTTAAATATTTCTAAAATGTACATACTTGGCAGAGTCATTATATTGTATTGTTTAAATATAGGCTTACATGATTCGTACGGTGGTACTTTAGCTATGGCACGTATGCATTTTTTTTGTACAAGAAATGCTTTGTCAATAAGTGTGGAATTTCCCCAAATTATGAGTCCATAGTGGAGGACTGACGAAACATAGCCGTGATAGGCCATAATTGCAGTACGAATGCTTACTGTCCAACTTAACCTGCGTAAAACAAATACAAATCTGTTTAATTTAGAACACACTTTTTCTATGTGTGCGTGCCAGTTACAATATTTATCAATTTGTATGCCTAAGAACAGGTTTTCATCTACTTCATTTATAATTTCATCTTTATATTGTATGTTGAGTTGCTAAGGTTTTTTATTGTAGGTTCTAAATTGTATGTATCTAGTTTTATTAAGATTAATTTTAAGATTATTAGATGTAAGCCATTGAATTATTTGCTCGAGTATTAAATTAATGTCACTTTCGATTTTTTTCACGTCTGATTTATTATTGTAAGAAAATAGGATTGATATGTCATCTGCAAATAGAGTCAATTTATAATTATTAGTAATTGGAATGTCATTAATATAAAATAAGAATAATAAAGGACCTAAAACTGAGCCTTGTGGGACCCCAAATTCATTTAATAGGCTTTTCGATTTACTGTTAACTAATTCTTTATTCATGTTTATGTGTTCTATAACTGTGTATTGTGTTCTATTTTCTAGAAATGACTTTATCCAGTCGAGCGCCAGACCCCTTATGCCCATTCTGCTTAATTTTTCTAATAATATTTTATGGCAGACAAAATCAAACGCCTTAGTCATGTCTATAAATGTAACTATACAAAGATCTTTATCGTCAATACTGTTAACAATTTGGTTAGTTATGTTAAAGCAAGCCTGTTGTGTAGATTTGTTTTTCTGAAATCCATACTGTTCTTTTCTTAATAATTTGAATTTATTGACAAAAGAAGTTAATCTATTGTGCATTGTTTTTTCAAATATTTTAGACAAAATGGGGACTAAAGTAATAGGTCTGTAATTTGTTAACTGTCTCCGATCACCTTTTTTATGTAAGGGTTTAATGATGGATTTTTTTAAGTTATCTGGAAAAGCTCCATAAGTAAAATGAGAGAATGTATTTGGACATCCCGTATCGCCCGACTGTCTGGAGGTCGAGGGTCAAACGTGAAGCTTTTTTGTACCCTTTCACCCCTTATCTTGTTTTATGTTCGAATGACTTTAATCTGTATAAGGGATGTTAGGGAGCTCCGTATCCGAATCCGAAATGAAAGTATTGCTACTGTAAAAAGGGAACCAAAATATAATATCCGTAACCGTAATTATCCGAAACAAACGGATAACCCGAAATAATTGAATATCCATATTCGTATCCGAAATTTTATATCCATTTCATCCCTGATCTGTATTATCTAATATTATTGTTATTGTTATTATTATGCATTTTCTATGTTTTTTCAGTGTAGGTACTATATTTTATAACGGTACAGGCACAGTATGTTTATCGGTGGCCTGTCGTATTGACTATTAAATATTGATTTACCCTGATTATATTCTAACTTTAAACTAAATTGAGATCTTAACTAGTTTAAATGCCACATTGCACAGTACAATATACCATGCCATGATACATGGTTCATATATCAAATATAAAGAGACGTGGAGCATTTTTTGTTTTATCGCCTCATATAAATTTCTTACCATAAACCGATAATTCACGATTAAAGATCTCCATAAAAGTCACAAAACAGATGAGTTTCCATTCTGATCAGGGCGGCGATTCTCGGGCCACGAACTTAGTTCCGAATATTAGTATACCCCGCTCGCACGCGCGGTAAATCTCATTTGCATGAGCGGGACAGACCGATAGTAAAAACTGAGTTCGAGCCCTGAGAATTAGGGCCCTGGTCTTAGGACAACGAACAGTGCGTTCGTGTGTAAAGACTAGGAGCCCGCGAGCACCAGCATAGTAAGATTCACGCGGTCATTTTAGACCTTTAAGTTTTATTTCACACGTACACATACTAGGTATTATATGAATATTATACTATTTATATTATCTGTTGAGTGGCTACTGCCTTTGGTTAAGGTTGTATGTACACTATATTTACCAAGTACCAATGATGATGTACTTAATAGCTATATTAAGCTCTTATAACTAGTTACATAGGTCCTACTCTTACATACTCTCTTGACAGACTGATTACATTACATTCGTCTTAGGCATCAAAGTCACAGTGACATAATATGTCAATCTGACTATGACATTATATTCTTTTAATACTTACGTAACAATATGCAACAGTATCTAATAATTTTACGAGCTTCCGGTGTTGGTATACTGTACGTGCTAAGTGCAAATTTTTTTGAACTCCTCATCACTGCCACTGGCATCTTGCCAACTGGTGAATGTGAGATGTGATAAAACTTTTCGCCGAGTTTAGCTATAAATTCTGCATTACACGGTTACTGCCCAAAGTTTTCCGGACACTGTGTTACACAACAGAAAGCTGTGAAACTGAGAAATGTCCTAGTTTATACAAAATTCTTAAATTTCAGCATTGCCACAGAATAAATAACTATGCTAAGGCAGTAGGTAGACTACAGAGAGGAAAAGTTTAGTGTTTAGGAGACTAGCAATCTTGTGATACATTTATGTCACTGTTTTAGTATCTTTTGATTGTAAGTGTCGACCAAGTAACAATAATAATAAGGCCTCCCACACCAATTTCGGTGACGGTGGCCGGTTTCACCGAAACAAGGCCAGCTACGCAGGATTTTTTTATAGTGCCCAAGTGTGTGCACAATACACTGAAGCACTCTCTTCGTTCACTCTCGTAGTCCAGTGGGACGGATGACCGACACGACTAGCGGGAGATCAGGAGCAGGACCGACTTTTTACATGCCCATCCTACACATGGATCATGTTTCTTGTCAGACAGACCTGGTTGTCTGACAAGAAAGATGATGGTTGAACAGCCTGCATCTTAAATAATAGTACAGGTATACGAACAAAATGAATAAAATAGATTATAATAGATTTTTCCTAGCTGTACCTGGTATTTTTTTTATTAGGTAACCAATATAACTTGTGAAAAATATTCCAACTTCTTTTTTTAAAAGATTTCAATATTATTGCTAATGGGACAAATATTGAAGGCCCAGTAAAATGCTTACGAGGTCTAAGTGACCTCTCGAGACCCTCCGAGGGAGGGGAATGGTTCCACTCCACTTTCCGACCAGACAACAATTGAGTGCATTCGGTACTTGCACCTTACTTACAAATACTACACTTTATGCATAACAATAAGGATTTTATTACTTATTAGCTGTGCCCGCGACTTCGTTCGCGTGGTTGTCGGAAACACTATCGCGATTATCTTTTGATTACTCACGTTGGTTTTTGTTATTATGATTATTAAAAAGGAATAATCCTTTCATACATATTTTTTGAGTAACTTAAACCGTTAATGCAGCGCACGCAACGAAAGTCCTCAAATGTGAATAATTTTCCCTGTTTTTGCAACATTTCTCACTGACGCTTCGCTCCTATTGGTCGCAGCGTAATGTTACATAGCCTATAGCCTTCCTCTCTAAACGGACTATCCAACAATCAAAGAATTTTTCAAATCGGACTAGTAGTTCCTGAGGCGCTAATTCGTCTAAACAAACAAACTCTTCCGCTTTATAATATTAGTAAAGATTATCATAGACTAATAACATCTAGAAGCTGGGTACGTAATAGTACGTATGTCAGATTGATGAAAATCAAACTAATATTTTGTCATAGTTTGTTCGAACAGCCTTTCAGTTGGCGAATGTAATTGCAGGCAAATATATATGCTTTATGAAAACTCGACATCTAGGTGTTTAATATTATCTGTATATTATTAATTAATTATATACAGGCTGTAGTATTAATATTAGTGATAATTCTTTAGGGTGTATATGAGTCTCGTGTATAGAGCTTACTGTGAAAGTACCAGCACTGAAAGAGATACTTTTTTTTAAATTATTGTATGGGAAAATGTATGATGTTTTTTTTTGGTTATGAATTAGAGGAATTTATTTTACCCCTTGAAGTATATAGTTTTTGTTCGTTTCAAAGGTAATTAAATATACAGAATACTTTTAAACGGTCAATAATACAGCTAAATAGTCCCTAAATAATAATTAAATCTGTTTGTTTGCTACACTTTTCAGATACGTCATTAGAAGTAACATAGGATACTTTTTATTCCACGCGGGCGAAGACGCGGATAAAAGCTAGCATAATATATTTTATGCGACACAATAGTGATATCTCAATTGTAAACCAAACGATATGAGCAAAGTGCCGTGACCACTTAACTGTGATTTAGGAGTTTTATACGATCTCTAAAACTGCATTTGCTTTACTATCCACTAGACTGAAATATCTCTGAGTTAGTGAGTTATAACACTTTTAAATGTGAATAATAAAAAATAAATAAATAAAATACTTTTATTTCACACCAATACTGTCCATAACAATATTAGTAGATATTGTGTTAGTAACAATATAAGCTTATAGTATGTTAGTATTGTTAGTATAATATTACATTTTATTTTCATATCAGACCAAGTGCTACCTCTACCTAGTGCCTTTGGATAGGGCAGTCCGGTCTACTGGCAATCATTTTCAGGCTGCTGTTCCGAGTGTTACGTAGACGTAGCAGCAGCAAGGCGGCTTTTTTACGCATGATGGCGTGAAAACCATCAGCTCGAGCTTCAGCAAACAAAAATATATATGTCGGAGTTGAAACGTAAGGCTTGCAAAAAAAAAAAAAAAGAAAGCCTAGCAAGTTTAGTCATATTTGCCAAGAGGCCTGTCGCCGCTTACAAAAGAGGAAGGAGAAGACGTGTGTCACCGATGACAGGGAGGACTGGTCAGGGTGACGCGCGATGGGATGGCGGGGCTTGAGAAAAAAGGAGTTGACTAAATTCGCTTACGTTCAATGTCTGCTTTGCATTAAGTACTTGTAGCAATAGGTTTGATTGTTCATAATATAAACACGTTCAGCTTGGTGTTATTATTTCCTGATCCTATAAAGTGACGCCCACAAAATACCTTCGCTCCGAAATCAGAAATTGGGATATACCCGCAAAATCAAGATAGATGGTTACAGGGTACCTACAAATTGTTGGATTGGATATTATGGCCTTGCGGATATTCAGATCACGTTGAGACGGAACAGATTATATTACGGAGCCTCCACTACCAAAGGCAGCATGGTATATAATGCATAGCAGAAAGACGATTGATGGGATGACAGCGCTGCTGACGATGGTAACGTGCTGACAATGGGAATGTGACGATTTACAATGAGAATGTGACGATTGACAATGGGAACGTGACGATTTACAATAGAACCACGATAATATGACAAGATTGACGTGGCTAGTCAACGACAGGTCTTGGTTATAAGCTTGATGGCTTTGGTAACAGGTGGTAGCAATCTTTTTATTCCTCGTTATAATTTGGAAGCCTTCAAAGTAAATACAATTTCAAAGTTTCCATGAAATTGCTTGCCCAAAAATCTAAATAAACTTTAAAGTTTAGTGTTCGTTTGTATTGCTGTTTTGTTTTATTTGTAGATGGACAATACATTGGGATAGTGCTGGACTGGACGATGCATCGGGCATGCATCGGGCAAGCATGCAAGCCTTGCATAGCTTGCATGCTTGCCCGATGCATAGAATGAGCTTTGCTGGGTAACCAACCAACGCAGATGAGCATTGTGTATCTTATGGACTATTCTACTTGCTTCGCAAAGATGTGAACTGGTAGTATGAGTATCATTACTTATTTCATTGTAAAGTTCAGAATTAGTCTGGTTTTATAATCACAGTATTAGTAACAGAAAAGAGATTCAAAGTAAAAGATCTTACAGTATTTTGATACTTAAATTATGTGAGTTTTAAACTTGTTATTATACTAGCTATATTCTTATTAATAGAGTGAAATCAACACAGTTAATAAAGAAGAAATCAAAGTTTGATTTTAATGATAATAATTATTATTACACAACAAGTAAAGGTCTTATGCAGGTGAGCACAAGTTGTAAACAAACAGGCTTATACAATAACATTGACATGTTCTTTGTAAATATTGTTTACATGATAGTAAGTAGGTAGACAAGTTTGTAGGAGCGAGAAAGACTTAAAAATTTATTTAAAGTTACAACTTATTAAAGTTTAAAACTTAATTAGGATTAACATGCAGAGCTTTTACAAGTTATCTTCTGTCGGGACACAACCAAGCAGAAATTCATGCCACGATCGAATGTCCCCATCGGGAGCCTTTACAATAGTTGAAACAAAATACAACAAGACATGTGTGTTAAATAAACAAAGCTTTGGTCATAATTAATCTTGGGATGCAATTAATGTGTTATCCCTTAGTTTTTACGTGAAGTCCGTTTTAAAGTCAAGTGCTGAGGGCTTGACAAATCTCTAGTTACAACAAATCTTAAGAGTAGTCAATAAATCAATAAATTGATTATGGGGTCTTGAGGGTTAACATAAGTAGGTAGTTTGAAACTACATACTTAAATGTAATTTTCATTGGTGAGTTTAAAACAAAGAAAAAAAAAAGAGTATCTTTAAATAATGTCTTGTACATTGTTATTTATTCCTAAGCTGGCTATAAAAATATCTGTTAAAGTAAATTTGGAATACATATTACCTACTGATTTAACAGACTTTTACTTTTTAGAACATTATGCGATATGGAATAGTTTAAAATTCGTCCAACAGGATAATATTGTTTGTGATATGAGTTTTATGGAATTAACACATTTTAATTTCATGTTTCAGAAGTTACTGTATGTAAGCTGGAACTAATGGTGAACAAGGCATCACACACTCAACGGTCCAAGAGTCTCAGAGGCCGTGGCAGTCCACTGATGCGGTGGAAGATTAGAAAGTTCATTGTGTGACTTCAGTTAGCTTCGACCAACTTGGTGATTTTGTAAAAGGTTGTAAACGCACTAGCGAGTCTTCAGGTATTATGAATGACGAATGAATCGCCTCCGTGGTCTAGTGGTTCAGAGCTTAGCTCTCGACCCGGATTCGTGGGTTCGATTCCCACGTTGAAACAACAAAAAAAAGGTTGTTTTTAGGATTGGTTAGGACAATGCAGACTGATCACCTGATTGTCTGACAGGAAAGATGATCCATGCGTCGGATGGGCATGTAAAGGGTCGGTTCTGTGCCTATTCTCTAGCCAGACGTGTCGACTTACCGTTCCGCTGGGTTGTGAGAGTGAAGGGAAGAGAGTCCTTCTGTGTATTGCGCACACACTTGGGCACTATAGAATAACTCCTGCGTAGCTGGCCTGGTTTCAATGAAATTGGCTACCGACAACTTACCGTTCCGCTGGGTTATGAAAGTAAAAGGAAGAGAGAGTGCTTCTGTGTATTGCGCACACACTTGGGCACTATAAAACAACTCTTGCGTAGCTGGCCTGGTTTGAATGAAATTTGCTACCGACACCGAAATCGGTGAAGGGAGCTATTATTATTATTATGAATTACTCTGGGGTCCAGTGGTTTAGAACCTAGTACTCGACTTTGTGGGTTCGATTCCCGCGACAGTACAACTAAAAATGTTTATTTTTGTCAAGTTTAGTGAGGACAGTGCAGTCTGATCACTTGTTATTGTGTGACTCTAAAGTAATAGCTTATTTTCATTCAATCAGTTAGATCATTGAAAGGAAATTAAATTAATTTTACTGCATAGTGAAATCTAACATTTTAATCTCATTGTTGTTGCTGATATTTAAACCGCGATAGTTTTGTTCTTGAGATACAGCCTGATTAAAGACAGACAGGCACAGCGAAGTCTTAGTAAATAAATCCCTAAAAGAACTTAATTTTAGATAGTCTGAACATTTTTTTGTGCTGTTTCATTTTGTGTACAGTGGATCGAGCTTCGAGCAACGCTAGCGACGCAACACGACGCGACGGAGCGCGGCGAGCGATGCAGCGCAGCGCGGTGGCGCGGCGGCTAGACGACTGTCGTCTGTACTTCGTTGAAGTATCACATTCGAAACCAAAATTATTTGGTGAGCGTAATTGTTTATCTACTGACTGTAGTGTGATACTGGCGGAGTCGGGGTCTTCACAGACCATACGCTGTGCATGTGAAGCACACGGGTAGCCGCGGTTAACACAAATGTTTTAAGCGGTTGACGTATGTCGGCGATGGAGCCGTGTCATAGAAGTCAAATTCTGATGACAATATTTGACCTACCAGGCATCATTTCGCAGCAGCAACCATTAAAAGTCGGTATCTCTTGGGGCAACTCAAGTAGGACGCGGAGCGCAGCGGGCGTGTGATGCTGGAAGGTTGGGGTCTACACAGACCACATGATGTGTATTCAATGAGTGATGCACACGTGTTAGCCGTGGGGAGAACACGTCGTGTTACGCGGCTAACGTATTTCGACTAAAGAGCCCTGGTCATATAGGCATTACCTGAGACTTTGCGTAGTTTATTGTTGTGCATTAAAGAAGTTAAAGTGTCTGTTGAGATTACTATTAGAGATTAAACTAGCAAATTGGCCTAAAATTGTAGAGTCAGGTTAGGCCGAGCAAAAGGCTTGTGATATTGCAGCTGGTTTTTTTTCTTTTACAGGAGCAGCACACGAGGACGTGTGACTAGTCAGAATGGCCGTGTCGGAGTTGAAACGTAAGTCTTGCAAAAAAAAAAAAAAGAAAGCCTAGCAAGTTTAGTCATATTTGCCAAGAGGCCTGTCGCCGCTTACAAAAGAGGAAGGAGAAGACGTGTGTCACCGATGACAGGGAGGACTGGTCAGGGTGGCGCGCGATGGGATGGCGGGGCTTGAGAAAAAAGGAGTTGACTAAATTCGCTTACGTTCAATGTCTGCTTTGCATTAAGTACTTGTAGCAATAGGTTTGATTGTTCATAATATAAACACGTTCAGCTTGGTGTTATTATTTCCTGATCCTATAAAGTGACGCCCACAAAATACCTCCGTTCCGAAATATATATATAATAAATAAATAAAATAATACATTATAATGCAAACGTTAGTTACGTTACGGTTTAGGTACTTTATTATAACGTAATGAAGCTTTGGCGAAACTAAAAGGGGTAATTTTTCTGGTGTATGTATACTATGTATGTAATAGCGCGTGCGACCACGGCTGTACCTTGACCATTTTTGTGCCTTTTCATGAATTTCTATCTGGTTTATTTTCTTCTTTTAGCCTTTATAGACTTTTTTGCGACGTCGGGTAATAGTTTTTTTTTACATAGTTTCAGGTCACGGTCTTTAGTATATCGCTCTGTTATTTTCTAACTGGGTGAGTGCTGAGCACGGTCATGTTTACTGACAATAGGAATTGGGTTACAGTGAGCATTACCTGCATTAGGGGAGGGGGGAAATGTCAGTCGTAATTACTGGAAGCCGTACGAGTGATAGCACTCGTTCCTAATGCTCACCATATAGGATTACTTTCATACATTGTACGTTCAATTTTGTTAGTTTGTGGCCTAATACTACCATGTACAGTCGATGGAAAATAAAAAAACGAGAGGATAAGGGGGTGAAGGTTCGGAGTTCTTGGTTTATACACCTTGTGTAATTAACTGTACGTTTATTTCATGATAAATCTAGGGCGGTGCATTTTCTTTAGAAGTCATAATTAAACGTTCAAATATTTTATCAAATTATTTTTATTACTAGTATTCAATACTAATATATTATGTGGTATTTAAAGGCCGGCTTGCGTGTCCGAGGGATGTAATTATATAGTATATGTCCCTGTTAATGTAAATAATTATAATAATATAGTGTATGTAGAGAAAGAGATTATCTCTGATAAATTCACCAATCAGCGTTGAATACAAGTTGCTAACTTGAGTGCCATGTTAATTAATCACAGATTTGATTAGCCTTTCAGGAACCGGCCATATCAAACCGAAAACCATAATCAAAAACCATAATTAAAAAAAATAGTATTTATTATTTATTTATTTATAATCAGATAATCAGATTTTTCAAATTTCAATCATTTCTATCACTTTCCGCTGTAGCAAAATGGGTACACCGATTTTCAACACTGAGGTTGTACCCAAACATATACACTCAATAGCCTTATGAATTTACATCACAATATTGAATTGCTTTCATTAAGAACGAACAATTTCACTAAACCGAGAGGCATCGGATCGCTTTGCGGTCAAAGGACCTTAACCGCCATATTACTTTAACACCTATCGCAGTTTCGGATATCTGCGAATGCGGTTAACAAATTGTCACTTGCGGACTATAGTCTTACAAGTGTGCTAACTGTGCTTAGTGCGAGTTTTTGTCTGTGCTCACTGTGAGAAAGTTAACTACAATTTGTATGGCATAGAATTAGTTACCATAGTTTTCCTACTTGCATAAACTTGATGTACCATTGACTAGACTTAATATGGTAAAGAATTAGTTTTAAGTTTAGGACAGTAGTCAAAGAACGTTAAAATTAATTCTAAATATAAAAAAAACTCATGCAGGATTACTCCCGACATAATCGAGAATCAAATCAGTTCGATCTCGACGGCTTTTGGTATTTTATTTGGTGGATTACTTTGAAACTAACCAGGATAAATAAAATCGTTCGATTTTTGTACTTCCGACCATATCTATCTACTGAGAATCAAAATAAATAAAAGTCAATTTACCTATTCGGGAGTACGCGGCACGATCGAATCTGAATCAAAGTCGAATCAGTTTGGCGGGCCCCTGGGGGCTGATTCAAGATGCCATCGCTAATTATCGCTTACAAAGTTCGATAACAAAATGTATGAGATTTGACATAAAGTACACTAAAATATGATCGCGATTTGGTATGTCATTTAGCGTACCTTATGTCAAATCCCATACATTTTGTTATCGAACTTTGTAAGCGATAATTAGCGATGGCATCTTGAATCAGCCCCCTGGTATATAAACCGAGTTGCCATTACGTCAAGTTCCCAAAGCGATCCGTACATCACCAGGGTGATGTAGGGAGAGTCGACTCCCCCCATCTTCTCCTTCTTTCTACCTAGCCACCCGGCTAGTTATAACTAACCGGACTATAGTCCGACTCAGCTAAATCAGCTTAAAAGCCAATAGTGAGTACTTTTCCGAAAAAAAAATACTTCAAGTAGTAATAGAACTCGCACTCAGCAAATCCTTGCGATTCCCTCAATCTCACGCCTCTGATCCAATGTCCTCAATACCAATATGTCATCCTATTGTGCTATTGTGAATCAATATCACAAACACACTCAGCTATGTAGACCGTATTATCTAGGCAGGAAGGTTCACAATCACTAGGTATTACAGCAAGAGTTCAAAAGATTAATTTCTAACAATTTTGTCGACCGTGTTATCTAGGCGGGAAGGTTCACATTAGCATTTGATATATAAATCGTTTGTTCTGCAGAAGATATTTTCCCTAGAATATTAATGATTGACTACATTAATCTTGAGAAAGGCTCCATGTACATAATGTATCAATTATAATTGATACAATTGATACATTACTACTCAATTATAATTGATACAATACTACTAATATACGCTGTTGATACGAGTGTTATTTATTTACCTAGCTGCCTTTAAAAATATTTCACCAACGCTGGTATTAATCGTTTTCAAACAATCGCGTCAGCTTTCAAACAAAAAAATATATTAAAATCGGTTTTTCGTTTCGTGTTGACGGTGCCACAAATACACACAAACTTATAACATCCCTTGTTTTGTTGTAGATTAGCTATCGAAGAAGGACTATAAGGACAACAAAAACATAAATTATTATACCTACAGCGTTGCTTGTGAGAAGACACTTGAGAAAATATGCCCATGTTTGAATTGTTAATAAACATTCTCTGTCGCATTTTCTCGTTTATCTGATGCTGGATTTATTGGTCATAATAAATCACAGTACCCTTGCCATTTCTTCTGGATGCTGCAGCTAAAGGCCAAATTTGTATGGTAAGAGTATTTTTTTAGCCAATGAATATGAAATACTTTTTTTCTATTTTTCTATACTAGCTGACCCACGCCCACTTCGTTGAGCACAGAAACCGTTTAAACCTTCCCTGGACTTCCACGAATATTTCAAGACTAAACATAGCCGAATCATTAAAACAAACTCTACAGAGAGTTTGTTTTAATGATCTCTATCTCTTTTTTTTAAATTTAAAACATTTTTCAGTGTTAAACTTAACACTCATGAATAATGTGATTTTGATGAAATTTGGTTTGGTAGTACTTTACATGCTGGATTAACACATAATTTGGTATGGTAGTACTTTACATGCTGGATTACACATAGGCTACTTTTTACCGCAGCAAACGGTACGGTTCCCGCGTGATTTCATTTTGCGCGTACGAAGCAGCGGGAAATACCCATTACACCCATTAGTGTAATTAACTTAGCACGTATCGTGTTACAAATATTTAAACGGTTCAATTAAAAGTTCAAGTATCAAGAGTGAACGAACGCGATATAATCAAGTCTTATTATTATAGACTAGCTGACCCGTGCCCACATAGTTGAGCATGGAAACCGTGTAAACCTTCCCGGGACTTCCACGAATATTTCAAGACCAAAAATAGCCGAATCAGTTAAACTGATTGAAGTTTTACCGAGACTAACGAACAGCAATTGATTTTTATATAGCCTATGTTACTCAGTAATGTAGCTTTCTAATGAAAAAAGAATTATTAAAATCGGTCCAGTACTTTTCGAGTTAAGTCGTTACATACAAAAATACAAATCTTTCCTGTTTACAATAATAATTATTATTAGTGTAGATTAAGGCTTACTTGCTCTAGTCCGGGTTAAATTAATAACCTAGAATTAGCCCTCTTCGGTAGTAAGATAAAAGTTAAATATCTGACACTATAACCCTGAGTTATTTTGGCAAGTAGGCTTTAGGTATTATGAAATTATGTTTTAAAGTCGCAAATCCCAATAAAAAGCTACATTTATATTCACGTAAGTAAGTAATCAATATACCTATAGTAAATGTTAAAATAATTTGATGCCTACGGCTGGATAGATCGCCCACGATTTGATTCATGGATCAATTTAACAATATTTATCAGATCAAGACAATATACCTCAAAAATCACACCCGACATTATAATCAAGTACAGAATTAACCTATGAAGGGGCCATCCATAAGTTACGTCTTTATCAATGGAGTTGCAAAATTATCATTTCTAGCAAAACATGTGACGTCACAATAAGGAGTCTTACAAAATATGTGACCAACTGTGACCAGAACGGGGGAGGAGGCGTCAAAAAAAACAATAAATTAGTGTGACGTAATTTATGAATGGTCCCAAGCGTCAAAAGCAACACCAATTAAATTTCAACATGGCTGCCGCTACATGTCAGATATTGGATTGTTTTGAAATAAAACCAAACAGATGCTATAGTTTATTTAACTGTCGGATTAATAACAGCGAGGTGTCAATCATACAAGTACAGTAACTAACCCCGATGAACCACTTTGAACTTTATTGCCAAGTAATAAGGTCCAAATGTGATACACCGGTCGACCGTACATACACATGGCGCCGATCTTACAAACTTATTAGGCTTTTGCATGTTCATATTAAGCCACTTTGATGTCTGACATTTGTCTAAGTAGTTTGATTGTAAAAGTAATTAGTTTATTTTGATAGCTGTTCTTGATGCTTGTGGCATCGTGTTCTAAATTCCAAGTATCTAATCTTGAGATCGAAATCACACTAAATTAGAAGGAAACGATAAAAATCGGTTAACCACTAAAATCGGTGCGGGGAGCTACTATTATAACATTTGCACTCAAGTTTTGTTATTATAAAGCGGAAGAGTTTGTTTGTTTGTTTAAACGCGCTAATCTTAGGAATTACAGGGGGCCTACTCAAGATGCCTTCGCTAATTATCGCTAAGAAAGTTCGATAACAAAATGTATGGGATTTGACATAAGGTACCCTAAATGTCATACCAAATCGCGATCATTTAGCGTAGCTTATGTCAAATCCCATACATTTTGTTATCGAACTTTGTAAGCGATAATTAGCGATGGCATCTTGAGTAGGCCCCCTGGTCCGATTTAAAAAAATATTTTTTTGTTGGATAGACCATTTATAGAGGCTTTAGGTATATAACATTACGCTGCGACCAATACGAGCGAAGCGTCAGTGAGAAATGTTGCAAAAACAGGGAAATTTATTCACATTTGGGGACTTTCGATGCGTGCGCTGCATAAACGGTTTAAGTTACTCAAAAAATATGTATGAAAGAATTATTCCAATAATCATTGTAACAAAAATCAACGTGAGCAATCAAAAGATAATCGCGATAGTATTGCCGAAAACCATGCAAACGAAGTTGCGGGCACAGCTACTAACTATCTAAATATAACAAATTCCATATTGAAATGAGCAATTAAACTTTTTTATTATTTGGTCCCGAATTAGAGTACAGTTATAAATACATTTGATTGTGAGTGCGCTGGATACTCGGTAGAAATAAAACAGGTGAGGTTAGAACACGTGTTGATGTGTAGAGCTAGCACGGTTTATATCAGTTAGATTCGATTGCGTTTTGTAAAGGCAATAGCAAAATTTAGCCGATATCTCGTTTGGAATGCATCTACTTTACCATTATCTCTAAATCACCTACAGGTTGACTGGTAGAAAATGCCTTGATGCATTAAGTCCGCATAAGTACAAAGTGCATGATGTATAAATAAATAAATTTAGGTGTTTTGTGTCAAAATTTGTAGAGTGGAGCATGTGCTCCACAGATTTTAAGATACAATTTTCTTTTTATTCAGCTCCCACAGACAGCTACATTTTGCCAGCACTTCTGCGCCCATCACTACGCAGGAATGATTTTGACGCACTCTATCTTCTTGTAACCCGGTGAAATAAGTGTTTGACACGACTGGCGAGAGAGCAGCAGGCCAATCGCGCTATTGTACAACGTTTTATTTGAGGTACAACTTAGTTTCGTTTGTGTTTCAGCTGCGTTTCGTTTCCAATCCAGCTGAACAAACTTTAGTATCGCGCTAACCTTCCAATTGCTACTTAACCTCAGACGAAACGAAACGCAACCTTTTGTCAGACATTGGGATGCGACCCTAAGATTTTCGAAATTGTCTATTATTTTACCATAATCGTCAATAAATTTACTAGTATTTATTTCCTTTACACAATTTAGATTGAAAAACTTAACTTATATACGATCACTTTGTTCCAAACGTACGAGCTGCGTGCGAGTTACACTAGCTCCGTATGAACTTTTTGTTTGACAGCGTTTGAGTTTCAACTACGGTCCAGCTTCGTCTCACCTAGCTGTCAAAAGGATAGCGCGATACCGAATACGTCATAAAGTCGAGTAACGTTCACGTTTCGGTTGCGTTTCAGCTAAAGTTTTTTAACGCGATTGCCCTGCAGGACCTAAGTGTCTGACGCATGAAGTTGCATCTTCTTGTCAGAAAATCAAGGTCTTTACGAATTCGCCCGTCATTTAGCGAAGCTTAAGTCAAATTCCTTATATTTTGTTATCGAACTTCGTAAGCGATAAATAGCGATAGCATCTTGAATCAGGGGCCTGGTGATTGAGATTGTTTTCAAGTCTTAAGTCGACTTGTAAAAAGTGTGTAGCTGTTCCACGCATAACCTTCGGAGTTGAGAGCCAAACGCTGCTGTACCACGGTGACATCAATATTTACATGCATTTTGTATGCACTGCCCACTTGTGTTGTCCATAAACGAGGTTTTTTTGTTTGTTTGTCCTCACCTCCTCAACCTCCTCACGTCGTACTCCGGATTGCTGAGGGTCGTGATGCCCGCACGGAATTATTTTCTCTGCGACTATCTTGCGCCACATATAGCAATCTTTGGCAGTATGGAGAGCGTCATGAATTTTGGCGTCTAGCGCCACCTAAGAATATACAAATTAAATATAGCTCAACAATTTACGGTATTTCTTAAAGAAAACTGATTATAAACTGGTATCCTTTCATTCTGCCGCCTTCGAAAAATTGTAAGCATTGTTATTTAAAGTATTTTTACAATATCCTAATAACAGCCGAGCAGCGATAATAAGGAATCCAGGAACATAAAAATATTTTTACTAAAATATTTTCAAAAAGAATGTGACCACCCAATAAACAGTCGATTGTAGAATCAAACTTCTATAAGGCGTCTATGAGAGAATGTCAAAAACTTTAAAAAAAAAATTTTTAGGTTTTGACAAAAAAATACATTTTCTAATATGAGGAAGGTCGCATAGACGTATCTCAAAGTTATAGTGATCGTACTTTTTACACCCTGTACCTTGTAATCCAATAAATAAATAGATTGTAGTTCCACTGGTTACCACGGGACTTCTTTCGGTAAAGACTTATACATCTTGACAAGCTTACAAGATTAGTGGACAGGGCCGATAAGTCACAGTAAAGCACCACAAGGAACGAGGCGGTAACAGTACACTAATGCAAAGACAATCGATCCTCAGCAAAGCCTCTTAGATCGAGGAAGTGTTGGCATGTAAGTCTTCTACACACTTGATTTTAGCCGCGGAACATATAGCTCGACCAGAGATGATAAACTATGGGAGTAAAGAAACCCATTTAAGCCACGTAAGCCCATTTGACTAGATGTAAGCCGATTTGTGAAAAAGTGAACCAGTCGAATACTGAAACCAAAGTTAGTGGATTTGGCTAAGGAAGATATAAGCCCATTTGACTATGGAAAATGTAACCATATCTAAGATCATGGTAAGATATATGATTATTTGACTAAGGAAGATGTAAGACCATTTAACTAAAGAAGATATGAGCCCATGAAGATAGAATATTTTAAACTTTTTTTTTGTAAAATTAAAATACTGTAAAGCACTCTTATTCACATCCTGTCACTAACACTAGACAGGTACATTGTGTTGTGTGTGTGTCACTCAATTTAACTATCGTTTCGTGTAAGCCTATTTTAGTAAGGCGAATAATAATAATGGTAAGCCCATGTGACTGAATTTACATCTTCCTTAGTCAAACGGGCTTACATCTTACTAGATGTAAGCCCGTTTGACTAAGGCTAAAAGCCAGGTTTATTAAGAAAGATCTAGCTTAAAAGTTATATGCCCATGCGATTAAGGTAAAACTTGTTAAAATCCCATTTGGGATTCGACTAAATATGAACATACTAAGGTTTATTCGATCAAAGAAAATATGTTCTTGTCAAGTGCTAACTTTTAATACAGAGTTTTAAGGAATGTATGTATTTCAATACAAGACGCTCCTGGTTTTCTATTAATCTATTTAAGTGATCCAACAATAAAGTTATGTACATTTTCAAAACGAATGACCTGTGCACTCGTAAGCTATGAAATTTAATTGAAAATTCCAACAGACGGGTAGAAAACAGAAATAGTCTCGGCGCAATACTGTCGGCTGTGAAGACAATGGAAAAACAATTGTTTAAAGTTCGATTAATCCAGGAATAGTCAGGGCCGACTTTTATTTGTTTTCCCGACGGAATGTAGTGACGTCATCGTTACGTCATAAACGATATTCAATCGCCCGGTTTCTAAAAGGCTGATCAAATCGTCGATGAGCTAATCTGAAAACTCATTGCTCAGCTAACACGATTGATCAGCTAATGTGAACATAGCATAGTGCGAATGTTATAGCGAGGACGTTCACCAATCAGCGTATAGATAAAAATGGTTGGCCCCAGACGTATTGACCAGTCATTCCTTTTAGCTAAGCCGACTATATCAGAATGCCGTATGTGCTGGACAACCAAGTGACATTTAAAACCGCTTGTCCAAGGCACTATAGTATTTAACGTGTGGTTACATCACTGGGAGAATACTGTGTATGCCATCCAATAACGGATGCAAACAGGACGACTCTATATTTATGCCTGTTATAATTTTATAAAAATAATTGAAACATGAATGGATGAAGGTGATAAGTAGAAAAATGAGGATTTTGAAAAAAATTGTTCAAACTGTCACTTAAACATTTTAGAATACGTCGTAAAGTATTATGTACATTAATCTAAAGATCCGTCTCTAGAATCAATGTACTTATAATTAATACATTACTTTAGTTCGTTCCTGCTAAATTTAACCTAAAGGTAAACAAACCGAAAACATCGAAATTTTCCCTTACCTGTTCACTTATTGTGCAGACTTATCAACACTTTCACATATATGTTAAAGGATTACACTTCATTATCCAATACATTTTATAACAATTAAACAATAATTAATATGTTTAAACATCAAATGAAAATCTTTCACAGAAAAAAAAAACGCCATTTTGACACTGCCGATTGTAGAATATAACCCTATAGTCTATGAATTCATAGCAAACACAGACTAGTCTTTGGTTGTGTCATAGACGGGTTTGTTTACGTTTAGGTTAAATTTATCTCGGACGGAATATCCTGAAATGTTTAAGTGACAGTTTGAACTCAATTTTCTGAGTATTTGTTTTTTGCGACATATCACCTTCATCTATGCATGTCTTTTATTGTCTGTCAAAAGAGTAAGAATACAATGTATTATGTTAGTTGTTCCTGCTAAGGGCTAACCCACTTCTACTTACTATATCGATATTAAATGGACCGAGGATCCTGGTCCAACCCTTAAGGTCTTCACCCGTACACAAAGGGAAACGTGTCCTTTTCAATATCCTTTGTGAGATTTGAGCTGAAAATTTACAATGCGCAATTTTGCCGGAATTCAATAGGTACAGCCACGCAATCTCCAAACTAGAGCCAATGTAATCTCAACATATTTTCAGGTCTCGTGGTCCTGAAAATATGTTGAGATTACATTAAGATTAGATAGAATAATATAAGGAATCGTAATAAAAATCTAAATCTTATAAAGTTTTGTTAAAGCTGGTAAAAAGCTTTGAAGTGATTTTGTCAAAGTTTCTATTCAACTAATTTTAAATTAAAATATATTCAAAAGTACAAAACATTTTCTGTCCTGCTTGCTGTGGGTCCGGGTTCCTCGTTAGTTTTAAGTTTAACAATGGAAGATATACAAGGTGTAAAATAAATGAGTGTTAATACTTTAGGGTGTGTATGTGCCTCCTATGTAGAGTTTACTGTGAAAGTACTAGCGATGAAAGACTTACTATTCCCATACAATAATTTAAAAAAAGTAATTCTTTCAGTGCTGGTACTTTCACAGTAAACTCTACATACTGGACCCATATACACCCTAAAGTATTATCACTCATTAATATTACAGCTCGTAGAGCTTTCTACCTCACTAATATGCTGTTACTATGTCTATACCCTTCACAACCTTAACCAAATTAAAGAGTCACTGTTATTTCTTAAGTACAGCGTTGTAAATAAGCTTTGTTTACATTTATGTCACATTGATAACACAATCGAAACGAAGTACGTATGCTGAAGAATTTGATGAAAACAGGAAATCAATAAATCGTTTACCAATAACTATTTAAATTTGCTCCAGTGATCAAACAAATTTTAGAGCGTGTTGACTGTTGACAGACCACTCTTTCAAAATGGCGCCAAGATTAGAGCCAGACAACTATGAACCTTACACCCTACGCAATAAATTAAGTATTGTCTTTTGAAAGTACGGACAGTTAGAAAATCTATTTCTATTTTTAGGTTATAAATATTAGAACAAAAGAAAATGTAAAAATACTTTTTGAGATTACGAGGACAAGTTTATTTCGGTAAGTAATTCCTAAGATTATTTTTACTTACTTATTTTTTATAATTCTTGGTAGTCCACTAAGATAGCTTTGAACGCATACAAATATATTTTATGATTAATAGGTACCAAATACTTGCTATGCTTTCTATATCCTACATACTACGCAGCTACAGTCAACAGACTTTTTTGCCAAAAACATTATTGTTATAAAATATTTTAAAAACTGATCATTGGTCCTTTCCTACCTCATGGTCCTGTCTGTCAGGTATGTTCTAAAAGTTGCCAGTAAAGGAAAGGGAAACTGAATAACTAATTAATGCTCTAAATAATTTTTATAAGAACAGGGGTTTGAACTTTCTGAACAGTTGATCGTCATTGTAATTTGTAGTAGACATGGGCGCCGCGCCGGGTTCGCCGCGCCGCGCCGAGTTAGGAGGCGCCGCCGCCGAGAATCCAACTCGCGCGGCGCGCCGAACATGTGGCGTATTTACTATTTTCCCTATGAAAATGCTAACAATTCCTACTACCAGCAGTGCTAAATAAACATATATTGTGTCTATTACGCGAACGGGACTACTAGATAGTTTCCTACTAGAACGTTTACATTAGCGCGCAAGATCTCGTGATGCCGTTGCACTAAGATTTGTATGAATTTAGCGCCGCAGCGTCTGCAAACAACGGTTACTTCCATGCCGGCGTGGCGACGCCGCACCGACCACGACCTGTCATGTCGGCGCGCCGCCGCCGGCTAATTTTGCTCGGCGCCCATGTCTACATTGTAGGTACATACTTTGATTACGTCGAGTCGACAAGTCAACCATATCCCAGTACTGGTTGGTTCTAATCAAGTAACTACTGAATTTATTAGAGAGTAGAATTACTTCCTCATGAGACATAAACATCCCTCGCGCCTCGATCATCATCATTGGCTTTTATGACCGGTTCAGTAAAAATATGGCAAACAGTGTTAATTAATGATACAAGGTGAATATAATCCATTGTATACGTGAGCTATGGCATCTATTATCATGGCCCATTGGCCTTATGATCCTAATGTGGCGATAACCCCATGGCTCATGGCGATACTTCACGTCTGTCGGTCTATAAACGTCACTCTATCAAACACCAGATATTTTGGATAAGAACGAGGAAAGTTTAAACTGCTATTAAGGCGATAGCGAGCGAGAGGCACCATTAGTTATGTCTCTTTCTCTCGTTTTGAAAAAAAATCTAAATACATAATAATATGTACAATTATTATTGTTTAAATGAAATCAAAAAAGGAGTAACGAACAATTAGAAATAGAGTCTCTTTCTATCTCATTGGCATATATATAGCATAATAATTAACGATATTATTTTAATACTATCATCATTGATCGGGCTTAACTTTGTTAATTTCATTAGAACGTCTTGTTTCTCTGTCGTTCTCTGTCTCTCTTTCTAACGGTAATTAATATTTGAATACATGGCAATACCTTAAATTACTTCGGGTCATTAGCCCATATTCCACCGCACGAGCACTCCTATTCGGGATTTCCGGGCCAGTGTCTAATGCCAGTCTCTTATCCGTTATGAAATCCCGAGGGAGGAAATACTTATAAGTTACACGGATTTACAATTACCCATGCATATTAACTACCGAAGACAATTCCTGCTACAAAACAACTCATAAAATACAAAAAAAATTAGGCGTCGGATTGAGAACCCGTTTTTTTTTGTTAGTTAAAAATTCAGAATAAAACTAAATTCTACGATGATAAAGTTACGATATCGGTTGTACCTCAATTAACCACGTTTATAAAACTTTAACCCATGTAAATTAAATAATGGTCTGCGTAACATAGGCCATATATGCAGGCCTATGTTACCCATAATAGTTTGTAATAATTAAAACTATTGACATCGCTTTCGTTAAAATCAGAGCAGTAGTTAGGCTCTACCATACTAAATCATTACCTTTTCCTTGGAAAATTTTTGCATAAAAAATTAAAAATATAAAAATGGTATTTTTAATTCTCTTAAACGTCAACGGTCAAACAAACTTCAAGGCGTTTTGATTGGTCAAACTAAAAATCGGTAACGATTAATTGAAAATTAACTTAGAAAAATTAAGAGTAAAATTGAAATATAATTAAATACTTACTTTGGTATTCTGATTTCTATAGGCTGTTTAATACTATGAGAGTCCTTATTCAGAAAAAAAATATGTCTGTACAACTGCTAAACCAGCAGATTTTTGCTGACTACGTAACTACTACGCACGTATCTGAGCTTGCTTGCAATATGCAGTATTTTTTTACTGTTATAATATGTTTCGATTTCACCAGCTTGTTAGTGATATCGGATTGTTAAAATACCATGTACACTGTACACAGTAATAATACACAAATTACTTGCACTTTTTCCACTTTATTAGTTGTTAAACATAAGATTTATTGAAATACACGACCGGTTTCGACTAAGTCATCGTCAAGAACCTACAGTAAATTCAATAACATATGTAAAATACCATGCTTTGTCATCCATTGACAGAAAATACCCTCTTGATAATGAAGGATTTACTCTGAATATTGGTGAAATCCACTTAACGTTCTAAATAGCATACCTTAAACTACATAAATGCATACCTAAGTTTCAGACAACAATAACGTTGATTGATAAGTACAGATGAGCGACGATGTCCCCGAAGACCGTTACGTGCATTCCACGCACAAGAACGTGGTCTCCGGGGCACACAGGAAGACATACCGTATACATAATAACAGCACAAGGTTGAATACTAGAGGAGACGTTATAAAATAACATTTTAATCTAACTGATATAACATTGAATGTACTGTTGATTCTTGATGGAAATTCATGTCCACAATAATACCTAAACATAATAAAAAGTAGAAAAGTGTAAAAAAGTTGTGTGGTACGATTGTGAACATTTTAATCTTTCATACTATTATTATTATTATACGAGTACTTGTAAGAACTGGCTGTACATTGTTAAGGTCCGAGATTTATTAAGGAAATGAGAAGGTCTTTTTCCAGCAGTCGCAGATGGGAAAAATATTATAATGGAAAGAGTGTATGTATGTATGTTTGTTACTCCTTCACAGGCTGTGTTTACGGGGGAAAAACGCGATTATGATAGACTAGCTGTACCCGCAACTTCGTTCGCGTGGTTTTTGAGTGACTTAAACCGTTTATGCAGCGCACGCAACGAAAGTCCTCAAATGTCAATAATTTTCCCCGTTTTTGCAACATTTCTCATTGACGTTTCGCTCCCATTGGTCGCAGCGTAATGTTACATAGCCTAAAACCTTCCTCTATAAATGGACTAACCAACAAAAAAAGATTTTTTCAAATCGGAGCAGTAGTTTCTGAGATTAGCGCGTTTAAACAAACAAACTCTTCCGCTTTATAATATTAGTATAGATAAGTTTCACAAGAAAAAAATTACTTTAAAAAAATTACTTATCCGAGGATGAGCCGTAATTTTTTTTATACGAGTATTTTACACGTTTTTTTAAAATACATAATGACATAGTACTGGGCCCTAATTCAAAATGCCATCACTTTATCTCTTACGAAGCTCGAATATAAAATTATTTGACATAAGCTTAGCTAAATGACAAGCGAATTCGTATGTCACTTAGCGAAGCTTATGTCAAATAACATACATTTTGTTTTCGAACTTTGTAAGTGATAATAGCAATAACATCTTGAATCAGAGCCCGCTACTCTTTTTTACCTAAATACACATACTCGTATATTATGTACCCATCAAGAATTTATAAATAAACTACAGGAATTAATTTATTATAACAGAAATACTATTATCTAGTGTTGTATATTATACGAAATAGGAAATTAATTAACGAACATAGCAATTTAACATTCCTACAGTAAGTTAATATTGACAAAAACATGGAATCTTCTTTTGTTGAATTAGTAAAGAATGTTTTGATAGAATATTGATGTACGATAATGGCGGTTAAAAGTTAAAACAAACGTATTCGTGACCGGTTCCGTTAGTCTCGTTTAAACCCGAAGTTAGTAATCTGCGATTAAACTTTCACTGATTAGTTATTACTATTGGCTATCTAACGGTCGGTTTACCGGCACCCGCTCAGCGCGAGATTAAACAGCCATTTGTATGAATCGAGCGTGTTAAGTTTAAAAGGTTGCATAATGATTTAACTTTATCTTCAAAAAATAGGAGTTATTTAACGTCGTAGACTCAGCTATCTATCAAAATTATCTATAGATGAATATGCAGAACGACTGTCGAGATAATACTATCTATATACTTACGAGTATTAATATCTGAGAGGTATAATACACGGTTAAAATATACTTATTAAGCGACAATTTAGTTGAAAATAAGTTTATTAAAATTGACTTCCATGTGTCTTCGACGAGCTATCTACTAAGTTTGTATCCAAGCATAATACTGCTATATTTGTTTGTTATGGTTCAGTGGTTTGGAGCCTGGCTCTCGACTCCTGAGGTCGTGGATGAGGCCGTGTTCTCTCGCAAGTCGTGTTCTCGGCGAGAACTTCTCGCTCACCCGACTGGTTAGCGACAGTTAAGTAACAGAAAGTACAATTGTGCATTGCACATACACTTGGGTACTGTAAAATAACTCGCTGTCGCCGAAATCGGTGAGGGAGCTGTTACTGTAGTCTGGGTATGCCAATACAATGTACGGTCGACGACAGGTTCAGTTTACAACTTTTCGATCCTATCACGTAGCAATAAGGTTTAAATATGGTTAATCTGTCGGCGTCAGTAAACGTAACCGCGGCTAGACACGGCTGGCGTGCTAACCGACAGTTGAACTCTAACACGAAATTAAGGTCTTAATAATATAATAGCCACGGCGATTTAGTTAGATAATTTATTTTGTAAATAAAAACAGTGGCTTTAAAAATGGCCATAATTGTGAAATCAAATGTCTGTGATAATAATTTACCTGATGAGTTATTGTTGGTGGCTAATTGACCGTAAGTACTGGTTAAATAATACAAATCGTCGCTTCGTTTTCAGTAGAGTCAAAAAAATTTAATAATTTTAGATTTTATTATGACACGGACCTTGTTTTAAATTAGGTTCAGTTATGTACAGTATAGTTACATCCAGTTATTAAATATATGTCATTATATAAGTGAAGCTCACGTCACATGCTGTATCCGCCAAGCAGTGATAGACTATGAATCGTGTTTAACGTACATTAGGGTTCCAGTATTCAGCCCTCATATTGGCTAACCTAAAACCTAAGATATATTTGGCAGACTAACATAAAACACACTTGTGTGTCAGAAGTAAGAACAATGCTATTGCTAATGCCGTTAGCTTCGTCAAACTTATACAACTACGACATGTGTCCCTATCCGACTCCCAGTCGTGAGATTCAGCACAAATTCTTGACAGTACGCTGTATATTGTGTATAGAGAACTTAGTAACAACGTTGTTACAAATTGCCTTCAAGGCAGATGTGAAAAATAAAACGGCGAAACATATATTTTTCTCTATTTAAAAACAAACTTACTTATGAAAAACATTATGGATTGTGAAAAAATTTACTAGTAACAAAATAGATTTTTCAGTGATAGATTTTTTAATGGGAAAGAGAAAATATCGATTATTAATTAATGTATTTTTAAGTCAATGTAACATCCCTACAAGGCGATGAAAATAAGAATCAGTTCTTAAATTGCTAGTGACTTTCTCGGTACAAGAATTCAAGAATTAAATATTGAAAAACAATATCTGTTACCTACTACATAACTATATTAGAGCTGTACGTTTGATTCGCGAATCCAGTGAATTATTAGTAGAAGTGTCACAATGGATTACGGCAGTTGGTAAATATAATGGGCCAATTTTAACATTATTTATGTACTGTAGATGATGCATTCTCAAAGCGACTACTCTATAATTGAACTATTATATCTGTGAGTAGAGGGGCATTAACTCCACCTGAGATTCTAGAGCACACGTATTCATTACCATCATTAAAATAACACGTTTTAATCGTAACTTAAGTTGATATTGAGCAGTTACTCTCGATTAGATTACTAAATTATCACTTACTAAGACCCCGCTTACTAACCCTGTGTTCCTCTACCTAATAGAAAACGAAAATAACGTTTTTTTCGTTCAGATTCGCGTTTCTTCAGCACTGTTGCACTAGAACCATTAGGATCGTTTTGAACTGTTTTCACTCGTGTTCCACACGCAGCTGTCAGCTATCAAAAAGTGTTCAAAACCCTCAGAATGATCACGCCATTTTGCTTATTTTTCCCAGCTACTTGAGGCAAAATGTACATTTTTTGACGTTTACTTGGATTTGACAGATTTTACAGATCTCGATGTCATTTTTAGGTTATCGTGGAGGATATATACTAGGGATTATTTTATAATGTTCTTGAAATTGATAATTGTAAATGTAAAATTGTACATTTTGATAATTGTACATTTTGTAATGTATTCAAAATTCTCAGTAAAGAGTCCCTTCGCTTACTAGGTGCTCCCATACTCAGTGAAGGTTATAATTCCTTCATCTCGGAACAAAATCATAAATTCTCAGAATCTTCCGGCAAACTTACTACAATAAATTCCCACATGGCATATCAAATCATTCGGTTCTGTCTGTTTGTGCCCAAATTAATGTACGTTCTTAGATGCTGTCCACTATGGAGTTTTCCTAACTTTCTCTCACAATTAGACCTCACCTTGAAAAACACCTTAGTAAATGTTCTTAACTGCAATATCTCCGACACTTCCTGGATCCAAGCCGTTCTCCCCATTAGGTTTGGCGGATTAGGCATCAGGAAGGTGTCCAGTGTCTCCCTTCCTGCTTTTCTGTCATCAGCTCATAGTATCCATAAACTTTTCACCAAAATTATTTCCAATTCTTTAGGCTGCGTGGGTATTGACTCATTACCGGAAGCCATTATTACTTGGCGTGGTCTTTGCTCAGACGAAATTCCAGTCCAACCCCACATCCAAAAGAATTGGGATGAACCACTACTTAATTTGGCACATTCAGACCTGTTAAATTGCTGCACCCCGGCTGATCGCGCCCGCCTCTTAGCGTCCGCTGAGCCAGAATCGGGATACTGGCTCCAAGCACTCCCGTCATCCAATATCGGAACTTTGTTAGATAACCACACTTTTTCATTATCAGTTAGCCTTCGATTAGGTACCGCCATCAACGAACCCCATCTCTGCCATTGTGGTGCCACGGTGGACCGCCAGGGACATCATGGACTGTCTTGCCGTCGCAGTGCCGGCCGTCAGTCTCGCCATGCCTCCATAAACGACATAATCCGCAGGGCTCTTGCCACCGTCAACGTACCGGCCACTCTCGAGCCGAACGGTATAGTGCGTGACGACGGCAGGAGACCTGACGGGATGTCTTTGGTACCATGGAGCCACGGGAAGCCGCTGGTGTGGGACGCTACCTGCGTGGATACGCTGGCAGCGTCACACGTGACGGCCACTGCAAAGACGGCGGGGGGGGCGGCGGCGGCACACGCCGAGACCCACAAAAGGCGGAAATATGAATCCATCGGCGATGGATACATTTTTCTGCCTTTTGGTGTCGAGACTTTGGGTCCATGGGGTCCCAGTGCTAAACGCCTTTTGAAAGACCTATCTAAAAGACTCACGGAAAAGACAAATGACCCAAGGGCTGGCGATTACCTCGGCCAACGTATCAGTTTAGCGATACAGCGAGGTAATACTGCCAGTCTTTTGGGTACATTACCAGCGGCCGCCGATTTAGATATAGTTTTTTACATATAGCCTTTTTTATTACTTGTTTAGTTTATAGTTTAGATAATAATAATTTACCTAAAATAGTTTCAATTTATATATGTTATGTTTGAAAGAAATAAAGTTACAGTTTTATTAGTTGTAAAAAAAAAAGTTATTGTAAATGTTATTAATATGAATTTATATAGTAAACGAGAAATGTCAAAATTTAACATCTGTCAGTCGTTCCACTAGCAGTAAAGCGATCAGATCGAAAATTTCAAAATTGTCAATATTGTGCTAAAGGAACGACAGTGTGCGATATTAATGATCTGAGCGTTCAGAGTAAAAGAAGCGTTTAAAGGAACACACATTAAACATACCTGTAGCTGACGGGAGCTCTCAAGTTAATTGACGTATTCCTGGTGACGGGTCGGCTCCCCCTCTCGCCCTCGTTCAAGCTCGCGTAACTTCTAGAATAACTAGCACAGTCACTGGCGTTCACTTCCACTGTATCGTTCCAGTCACTATACTCCATGGAGTTCCAGGTTATGTTTTCGAAGAAGGACCGATTGGTCGGCTCGTAGATGCCGTTGTGTTTGGGACTGGAGTAGGTGTAGACTCGGTCGAGCTCCGCGTCTCTCTCTGTGAGGACGGGGTCGCGGGTTCGAGTCCCGTTGGGGGCCCGGTAGTCGTCTGAGGACGTGTACCAGGCCTCCAGCACCGCGATGTGGGTGTCCAGGTCGCGGCAGGTGAGACGGAACTCCGCGTCGTGACATCGCTGCTCCTCCACGATTTCTGGAAGAAGCACCTAGTTTTAATTTGTTAATTGTTACACATTGATTCCATTAGGTTATACAATTTTAAGTAAATTCTAGGTACATTTACACTGTAACAGAAAAAAATACTAACTAGGTACTATAAGTCAGGGTTCCCCCATACATTGTTTTCACTAGATTAGTATCAAGTAATTTTTCGTTAGTACGAGTAACTTCATTTTGATGAGTAGCCCAAGAATTTCTTGGACGGAACTTATGTTTGTGGTAGCTAACAGAGATAGCAAGAATAAAGTTTGTGGAGTTGGTGATTCCAAAATTCTTTTTCTTTTTATAAATCTCAAGATAATGATATAATGATAAACGAAAAAATATTTGTCCTACAAAATCTATGGTTTGATCAAAGAGTTAACTCTTGCCAACTTGTATCGATAACGAGGTCATCTTAAATTAGTAACCAGCTGATTTTGTTTTTATTACTTAGTTAATATTAATGTAATTTAACATACATAATTGTCCTACAATTTGCGTGGTACGTTATTCCGGTCCTACGCTCGAAAGTTGAGATTTTTTTTATCCTTGCTAACTCTGTTACCTACCACAATCGAGAGTTCCATCCAAGAAATTATTGGACGTCTCATCAAAATGAAGCTACTCAAGAAAAATTTGCTTGATACTAATCATGTGGAAACAATTTGTATGGGGGAACCCTGACTATTACTATATAAATAAATGAAATGAATTAAAGAAATAGTAATCAGTGCTACCCAAATTTCCTGATTAGGATACCTGTACCAAAACGAGACGCGACGCTGCATTTTAACTCACTTCATGTCTTTGAAATGCAGGAACAACAAGAAGATTCACATTTTGAGCTACACCTAACACCGGTCCGCATCGCTCTTGCAATAAAAGTACGTATATCTTCTTAAATAAAAAATAAAGTTCAATATTCAGCAGTTCACCGGTATTTAAAAAATATAGCGACTCGTTTCGGTGTTACATTAAAGTTCAATTAAATACGCCCTTTGTCTACTATTAATTAACGTCTGCCTAAAACAGATAAGTATTTTTAAGTAAAATTCCGCACCAAAGCCTACAAATATTTTCACAGAATATTTAAAAATCCTTTACCACGTCCGGCGGCTGATTAAGCCGTTTATAGCGGCGCATTTGTTCCCAGTTTAATATTCCGCCGGAGTTTTGTATGTAAATGAACGGATTCAATCACACAAACCCAATAATGTGAACGGAACATTGTATTGTTAATTGTGTCGATAGCTAGTGACACCGATGAGAACCGCAGAACGGTTTTCTTTATTTACCATCTGAGGTAATTATGAAAAGAGAATATCTAGTAGATAAAAGTCTCCTGTCACAGTGTTAGTTACCATACTCCTCCAAAAAGGCTTGACCGATTTTTATGAAACTTTATATGCATATTCAGTGGGTCAGAGAATCGGCTACTATCTATTTTTCATACCCCTAAGTGATAAGGGTTATCCACCCCTAACATTTTTTTGTATTTTTTTTATGTGGCATTAAAATACACAACCCTAAAATTTCACTCTTCTATTACCAACCCCTTTTCCCATTTTCTAATAGTTGCGTATTCTAGGTTCTGTGTTGCGGGTTCCGCGATATAATTGGATTTCAGCACAAACTGTTTGTATGCTCAACGAAGTGGGCACGGGTCAGCTAGTAATATTATATTATGTTAATTTTTATATGGGTTATTACTTATTACTGCAAAAATGGGTACCTACATAACTTGTTAAGCTGACTAAAGGGTCCCCTATTACTAAAACTAAGCTGTATGTCTTTCACAAGGTTCTATCTCAAGAACCGCGATAGCAAGACAGTTGAAACAGTCACAAATGATGTAGGTACCTATTTCTGCAGTTGCTGTTCAACAACTTACTCTCTTGGTTATAGTTCGCCCCTGATAAATTTAACCTAAAGGTCTAAAGGTAAACAAACCGAAAACACCGAAATTTTCACTTATTCACTTATTGTGCACACCAATCAACACTTTCATTATCCAATACATTTTATTATAATATTATGTTTAAACATCAAATGAAAATATTTCACAGAAAAAATACGCCATTTTGACACTGCCGATTGTAGAATATAAGCCCATAGTCTATGGATTCATAACAAACAAAGATCGTTGCATTAATATTGGCCAATTGGCATCACTGACTAGTCTTTGGTTGTGTCATAGATGGGTTTGTTTACGTATAGGTTAAATTTATCTCGGACGTACTATAGTAGATTTGGTATAAGCAAAGGTACGGAACCCTTGGCCTTGGAAGTGACATACGAATTCGCTAGTCATTTAGCGAACCTTATGTCAAATCCCATACATTTTGTTTTCGAACTTCGTAAGCGATAGATTGCTATGGCATACTGAATGGGCCAGTATCTACATTGTATGTATGATGTAAGTAAGCGCGCAGTTAATTCGTGTATCGATTTCGTTTCGCCCGATTGCGTAACTGCATCCGCGCGTGTGGAGCCCAATATGCAGGGATAGGGTTACAGTTACTGTATTTGATTTGAGTCAAGTATTCTAGTTGACAAGTGTAAGTTATAATTTGCAAGTGAAGCGAGTAGTAACATCTATTTAATCTATCAGTTAGTTTTTATTCACACGCTCTACAAACTGTCACATTTAGGATAGGCAATTTTTTGAATAAATGATTTATGATGATAGTTTATTGTATTTTTCATTCTCTCATTCGCCCTAACTTCATTTGAAGTTTTTCTGATCTAGATTTAGAACTAAAATACATAACTTAATTGTATATTTAATAATACATATCTTTTTCTTTATTAGTTTTGCTAGGTTTTTTTTTCCCCAATTGTTGAAAACGCTGTTATATTCCAAAAAACAATGAAATTTTCAAATGTCGTATCTCAAAATATATGAAATGACCTTTGATTTGTTATTGTTCTTTTATTTAATTATGGTATACTTCTTTTTAAATAAGATTTAAATAAATGTCCGACTAAACAGATTAATCGACTCGATTTTGTTTATTATCTACTGTGACAATCCATATTTAATATTTATACACCCATCCAATTACACACCTTAAAATTAGATGTTATTTAGTTTAGGTATTAGGTTCATATTATAAAAGATATTCTAACTTCTTACGTCTTTTTAAAATGAACGTAAATAGTGCAAGTTATGTTTGTGTGCAAAAAATAAGCTTCTGTTGTAAGTGTGCGTCTGTAATGACTAATGACACAACCCTCCCCGCACCAAAATTAGCAGAATGTTTTGTTAGAAAATTTTCATGCGTCACTTAACCATGAATATAATTTATAGTCTAAGGTCGTAATGTAAAAAAATTATATAATCGATTCTAGCTTTCTCAAAGCAAAAGAACATAACTGAGGTATTCTGTCACTTCTGCTTCAGATGAACTGCAATAGTGTTATACTTGCCAGTACTGTATTTTCTGACGTAAAGAATAAAGTATTTATTGAATCTGTTTTAAACCACCATACTGCAAATGTTGATGAAAAGGGGTTGTAAAATGTATGCACGGTATCACATAACTCGGTTACTTCAAATGCCGACAAAATACGCCGACATGAATTCTTGCACGCCTCATACTTTATTCACAATGGCTACACGGGCTTTTTCGGGATTTCGACGTTCATTGTAGCGTAGCCTTTTGAATCTACCGGATTAAAGAAATAATTAAACATACCCTTAAGGTTTAATCTGGGTTTTGTGGCGTCGATGTTGAAATATAGATGAAACTTGTTTTGCATACGGAGGCTTATAGAAGATCCTTGTCTATCAAGTATCAAGTGACTTTTCTATATTATCAGACAAGGAGAAAACATCTTATAAGTGTGTAAATATTTTAATAACAAGGGGGTCAAATCTGCATGCTGTAGCATTTCTTTGAAATTAAATATTGTAGAGAAAAGGCAGAGCATTGCTTATCGTCCGAACGATCGATCTTTGAGGTTAAGAACTATAACCAAAATGAAATTATTTAAATAACTTCTGAATTGTCAACCAGTGAACAGGTGATGATGAATTATAGCTTTCACTCTGAACACCCTCGATCACGTCAGCCTTAAAAAAACGACATCAAAATCGATTCATCCGTTTGGAAACTTCGATAATAGACATAGACACATCAAACTTATAACACCTCTGATTGGTCGCGGTGTGGAAAAAAGTAGCTATTTAATTTTATATACCCCAAAAAAGTAAATCATAAACAACGTCTAGGTTTTATAACACATCTACTCCTTGTCTTCAGGGCTGAATCTTGTCGGCTTTCATACGGAGCCGAGCTTATGGAGTCTTCATTAAAATTTATGACCGGCGCAGCAGTCGGCCCACACCGCGCACGAGCCAGGATTCTGCTCAGTAATTGTTACATATTAAGGCTTTCCGGACCAGGGAGAGGAGACTTAAAACTGAAATAAATATAAAATGCAGGTTCTTCCCAGTTTAACCTGTATTAATTTAAGACAAGTATCTCTATTTCCCATAAAAATTACTATTCACTTACATGACAAATATAAAAACTAAATACATAAACAAAACATTATTTACTTAATGGTTATTGCAAAAACGGAGGTTCTCAGTTTGAAATGTATATTTGTATGTAGTATCTTCATGTCACGCAAACATTTCCGACGCAATCCGCCCCGTACAAACATAAAAATTCTGTCAAGTTGGATATTTTAGGTAATAATCTATCTCCATATGACAGGGTAATGCAGTAAGGCTCATCTCACATTTGGGACAAGGCATTGTCTTTTTTTTTCTTGTAGTTTTATTGTACTTTTGTATTGTACTTTTTTTTTCTTGTTTTATAGCCTATTTATATCTACTGTATTACATGTTATCTCTATTTTACAATTATTAAGGCACAAATTATAGTTATACGTGGAGTATTAAGCGACCACCGATGCCTCCGTGGTCTAGTGAATTAGAGCCTAGCCTTTGACTCGGAGGTCGTGGGTTCGATTCCCGCGTTGGAACAACAAAAAATGTTGATTTCAAGTTTGGTTAGGACAATCCAGGCTGATTATCTGATTGTCTGACAAGAAAGATAATCCATGCGTCGGATGGGCATGTGAACAATCGATCCAGCGCCTGTTCTCCCGCCAGTCGTGTCGGTTATCAGTCCCTGCACTTTCTCTCATAGCCATTGGGCTACGAGAGTGAAGGAAGAGAAAGTGCTTAATAAAAAAAAATAAAATAAAAATAAAAACCATTTATTTCAGGCTACATGGCCCATATTATAAATACCTTACAGACTAACATACATACAAAATTTCGGGCGGCATAGGCCCATATTATAAATACCTTACAGACTAACATACATATTATAATTATAACTAAGATTTATCACGTATTATAATCGGCGACGTGATGTGCGCCTCGCTCCGGAGTCTCCCCCGGAATCTTCGGTAGACTACACCCATCGGCCAGAACTCCTCCACCTCGAAGGTCGATAAGCGTTGTGTCGGTACTCTCACCACAAAAGAACTAAAGTTAACTTTATGGCGAGACTCCAGACGCTCGACCCTCAAGTTGAAGGACGTCTTCTTCAAGATGTAGCCCACGACATCCTCGACCTTCGTGGACCAGTGCAGGCGGGACACGTACAGCGGTGTGGTGGGTATTTCACACCGCAGCCGCTGCTCGGGTCCGCAGGGTGCGGTGCCGCGGTGGTTGCGGACGGCGGGCTTCCTCTTCTTTCTTCTCTCCACCAATGTGAAGCCCTCCTCATCACACCTCCTGCTCTCACCCTCGTTAGATCGAGGAGGTTCTGCCTTACGGCTATCCTTAGCCTTGCGGCTCTCTTTCACCCCTTTTATCTTCACCCCCGGAGGTGCGGGGGAGCGGGCAGTGACACCCGCAAAACTTTTCTTCTGCTGAGTCGCTGGTTGACTCAGCTTCGGCTCGACCTCGAGGGGAAGGCGGGCGGGAGCGGCGGCGGTCGCTGACACGTCGAATTCTGCTGACGCGCAAAAGGTGTCAGCTTGCGCGCCGCGGCGACGCGTATTTACGAAGGTCAAATGCTCGGGTGACATACATAATGAATTATTATTTTTCATTTGCAATAATTCACTACGCAAATCACGGATGGTGGATTCCGATGCATTCAACCTACCTCGCATCTCGTCCATGCGTATTGTCCAATAAATGTGTATTGCGCACACACTTGGGCACTATAAAATAACTCCTATGTAGCTGGCTTGGTTTCAATGAAACCGGCCACTGTTACCGAAATCGGTGTGGGAGGAGGAGATTATTATTATGTAGCGACCGTCTCGTCTCGTCGACGCGCGTTATGTTCTTCTAGTGAACTCTGGGGCCTTACTCTCCAAACTGATTTGATTCTGATTCAAATTCGACCGTGCCGCGTACTTCCGAATAAATTGACGTTTGTTTATTTTGATTCTCAGTCGTTTGATATGGTCAAGAGTACAAAAAGTTACTATCTAACAATTTTATTTTCCTGATTAGTTTCAAAGTAATCCACCAAATAAAATACCAAAAGCCGCTGAGATTGACTGATTCGATTCTCGATTGTGTTGGGAGTAAGTCTGCTGGACAATGTGTATTGAGGCTAACGGCCGAATACTAAACACTACTCGTAATAGGTTGTCAGTTGTGACTGTTGTAGCTTGGAGGAATGACAAGGACAGTAAGTGATTCCGCTCAACGCAATTTAGCCTTTAATTGTGTAATACGTAACTATCTTACTACGCTAGCTAACATAAAATATGATTTACGTACGACAACTTGGAAGATGGCCACATTTAGATTACATAATAACTAGCGGAGCAGAAGCCATGATTCATTGCGACCTCAAACCTTCGATCTATAACACGGCAGGAGTTTTAAGCTTTACTTACATTGGCGCAGAGACTAAGCGTCAAGCTTTTCACCTATAGCACAATATTCATCTCTATTTTTACATTATTCAGGATGTTTCATGGTTTATATATAAAGCCGATTAATGTGTGAAGAGAAGGACGCGTAGAGCATTTTTTGTTTTGGCACCTCATATAAATTACTCACCATAAGCGACATATCACGATTAAAGTTGTCCGTAAAAGTCACAAAACAGATGAGTTTCACTCTGGTCAGGTATTAGGTCAACGACCAATGCGTTCGTGTGCATAGACTAGGAGCCAGCGAGCCCCAGCCCCCAGCATAGTAAGATTCACTCCTGTGGTCATTTTAGACCCTTGAACAATTTTTTGTGTTATTTTCAGTAATTTATATGAGATGCCAAAACAAAAAATGCTCTACGCGTCATTCTCTTCACCCTACATTCGGCTTAATATATGAACCAGGAAATACCATGTTTAGGTACAAATTAGCATGATAGCGAACGTGGAGTCTACGTTTACCATATTTCGATAATACCTTAGGTACCTTAATCCAACAATAGAGATTAATAAGATGATATAGGTGAATAACTTGACTCTACAGCCGTGTGTGTGAATTAAACCTAAATGACTATGTGATCCTCTATGTGGTCAGTCTTAAACATTTAAACAGAATTCCAAAAGAAAATATTCGCGGTCCCATCGATTCTCACATCCTCTCACTTCTTCACAGCATCTCTTACTGTCTCTATAATATATTAAAAGAGAGAGATATTACACTTTGTAAAAGTACGAAAGCGCACGTGTCCAATGTCAATAAGGGCGGGCGCTTTGCCTCAAGTTAGTGTATCTTGTAAACTACTTGTAACATGGCTCTTAATACAGAGAGTGGTGTGTGACTTTAGCTAATTCGAAGGCTTGTTAAGTTTGGACATATTTTCTTTATTCGATTTTGATTTGAAACAGATTTCCAGAGTATATTAGATTTTTTTGTGTAATTTATTTGTACGATAGAAATTAATGTAATAAATAAGGACAGAATCTTACTCCTTATATGTGAAATAGGGAGCTCAAAGAGTACAAACATAACAGTAAAATTTAAGCTTTACTAACCAACACAGGGTTTATCTATACATATAATAAATCTGTAGAGGAGTCGTGTCTGTACATTGAAGATATTTGAAAAAAAATATGATAGGGGACCTTTATTTACGCAATAGTACCCAAAACTATGATTTTTAAAATTTTTGTCTGTTTGTCTGTTTGTCTGTGGGTTTGTGCACGCTAATCTCAGAAACGGCTTATCCGAGTAAGATGTACTTTTCACTAATATATTGCGGCAAGCTTCACTTAACATTTAGTGTTTGTTTTATGTAAATCGGTTCATAAATAAAAAAGTTATGACAATATTAAAAGATCATGTCGTTTTTGCTGGACGTGTGTAGGAAGCGCGCGCCGGGCCCGGGAGCCGTCGCGCCGTCGCGCCGCCGCGCGCGCGCGCCGCTTCAAATTGTATTAGCAGCAAACGCACCGGGGCCGCGGGGGTGACTTTTATTTGTTAGTTTTAGGCTTGCTAGGTATGAACAATCTAAGATTTTTTTTCTTGAGTTTATTACGAAAGTTATTTGTATAAAAATAGTTAGTACTTTTACTGTACAGTCCTTTGTGATAAGTAGGTACTGTATTATACATATTTGTTAGCGTAGGTTAGTAATAAGTAAATAAATAAAAACCGGCCAAGTGCGAGTTGGGCTTGCACACCGAGAGTTCCATACAAACCTGATTGACATAGAATTTTGATTTGGTTACAGCTTGAATATATTAGAGACCTAAGTATTTGTTATAAGTTTCAATTAAACACATTCATGACAAACGGTACTAAGTTTAAAAAAATCAAATTTTTTTTACTATCTATATAATGTTACTAAAAACGTATGGTTTTAGACGTTGCTTGGTTACAAATTTTATGATTTTGAGTTCACGGGAAGTACCCTTTAGGTTTTGATTCCCTTACGAGTGTCGAAAATGACGAAATTACGGACATAAGCGACTGCTTTTGATTGCATTGGCTAAGAAGTCTGATTTTTTCACTGCTTCAAGGAACAGTAGTTCCTGAGTATTTTATATAATTTTCATCACAACACGCGTTTCTGAGTAAAAGGGTCTTGACAGACAGACGGACATGGAAATGATCTTATAATATGTGTTTCGTTTTTTCCTATTGAGGTACGGAATCTTAAAAACAGTTTTAAGATTTTCATAAATATATTGCTCTTTTTTTTGTTTTTTCTATTTAATAAGATAGACGTTAAAAACATCTCGATAGTTACTAAACTGTGTTACAGGGGAAAACTGTTGATACAACTCGATTCCAATCGAGATACCTTTTGAAATTCTAGCCTTTTGCGGCCTGCCCTGGATATGTGTTAACAGTGTGATTATTATGGGTTTTTTTGTCAAATATCATAATATTGATAGAGTATTCTCTTATACAAATCTCTATATCTATACGCCAAATGCCGTACTTTTAATACAATTATAGCAAAGTTGAGTAGGTACCTACATTTATACAATACGTTATCCGAGAGTTATACTCAGCGTGCATCATTAACAATGTATAATATTATTTTGCATTCTATATTATAGTTCTCATTCCGTCCGTTTAAATTCATTCTACAGCCTACTATTACTGTACATTTTTATAGTTTTCTTTGTCCAAATTATGTATTCGATAACTGCATAATATACCTATAGAATTTTGATTTCTTTTGGGACTTTCTATATTTTGCTACTTTTCTGTATAAAATCAGTTAGTACTTTAACAGTGAAGTGATTTATAATCAGTACCTACTATGTTTGGTTATTAATAAATAAAAAAACCGGGCAAGTGCGAGTCGGACTTACGCACCGAAAAGACCGCAAAATTTTGCGGCGCGCTGTCTTAATATCATTGTCGCCACACCAGCAGCGTCGGCGTGGAAACGATCATCGTCTGCAGTCGCTGCGGCGCAAAATCCATACAAATCTTAGTACTAGATGTTCGTCGTGTATGTGAGCGTACTATCAAGTAGTCCCGTTCGCATTATAGTAATTGTAAACGGTCGTTTGTCAAGCTGGTAGTAGGAATTGTCAACATAAAGTAGTTTTTTAAATACCTCAACGACAGTTTTTATAACTAAAAATATTTTTAAAACAGATTTATTATAACACTGCCCTAAATCACTTTTCCACGCGTACGAAGTCGCGGGCACAGCTAGTAGAGAAATAAAAACAATTTTCCCACAGCAAAGCTCACACAAATGGCGCAAAATCCGGGAACCTCACATAATCTTACAGTATCCCTCATTCATTATAACTAGCAAATCCCAAACGACCTATTACTCTCCAAGATAAGTCAATTACCGGCCTACCGACACTTGCAAGATAAAATAAATGGCCGAGCCCTGCAATAAGCATGCAGCTACAGTTTCGCTCTATTATTTACCCCTTATCGTCCGTCCCTCTCGCACGGACACAAAATATACACCTGTCACGCTCACAATCACACCCTAATTTGGATTTTGGATGACGTCGCCATGGCAACCGATCAAACAATCCACGACCACCTAACCTTGGCCTGGCATTTTGCAGTGTGTTTGCGAAAGTCTCAACAATTGGCACGCCGATAGAGATCAAATAATACTGGCAGTATTGACGCACGGATTAACAGGGTTTATGGTATCGAAAATCAACCCTTAAGTAGTGGGATTAAAATACTATTTTCCTCAGGGACTCCGGATTGGGGACCGAAAATTAGTAGGTCGCAGTCCGCGCAATTTGTGTTATGCGTCTGTAAAAGAGGTCTATGATCTGCGAATTGCGATATTCAAATTTCAAACATTATTAATTATCTTTAGTCAAAATTACTAAGATATGAAGAATATGCAGCATCTATATATATAGGTATGTAAGCTGCAAACACCTAGACAATACATCAAGTAGCAGGAAAGGGTTACAAAATCAAAATAAAACCCGGCAATTTCAAACAAAACATTCCTTGACTGCGCTCATAAAGCTGTCATACCAATTGTTCGTGTCATCAAGTAAATTGCTAGCCCCGTTTTGATAGTGCTTGCGGAAGTTGTCTGCTCCACTGCACAGAAGCTGGCATTGAAATTTGGGGAGGAAAAATCAATTCACAAGATGAGGGGTGGTCCCCTACACGTGCTTGTCTTCGTATTGTTTGAGCTCTCTATTAAACGTGGATTTTTACTTCTTTTAGCTGTTTTTACTCGTAGGGTAGTTCGTTATCATCATCACTTTTGAAGGAAATAGTAATTGTTATTGAGATTTTCCAACTAGCACTAAATATTAACCAGAAAAATCTGATAAGAAATTCTTTCTTGTCTGATATCGCTAGAAATATTCTTTTAGGTTAGGGCTGGGCTGCGTGCGCGTGATATTTGAATTTTGGAAGTACGAAACCTTTTTTTCTCAATACAGGAAAATAAAAAAAATCGTTTTATAAATTGATATGTAAGCTTTTTTCTCATTATTATAGTGAAAGTTACTTCAGTATTTTAAGGAAAAGCAAAACTCAGGGGACTGACAATTTACAAATAGCCGTTCAAAGTCATTGACGTTATAAAAACCCTTCTTTGCCATTACAAGTTTATCTTACGTGTGAATCATGTTGAATTCAAAATGATCTTGTGATCACCTATTCTACATCCTACACGATAGGATAGAATAAGTTAAGAAAACATACAGTATTTCGGCTACTTGTGACTATTAACTATTGGCGCAGGTCGGGTAGACAAACAAATGAAACTGTGAAAGTCCTACCCCGTGGAACCCAAAAAATTATTTTATGTTGGATTTAAAAAACCGATCTGATAAAACTATACTACAGGTGTAATTTGACCTTTAGACTAACATTATAATATACAGGGTGTAAAAAGAGCAGTCACTATAACTTCGTGGGGTAATAACCAGGCGAGAGATGTATCCATTGGTACTAGTCATTTGCTTTTAATCCACTGTGTTAAAAATTAAAAAAAAATCAATAGGCAATGTACAACGTGCACAACACATCGATCAGCTGATTACGCTGAGAGGTCAATAGCACGCGTAAGACGTTCATTACGCACTAGGGCAAAAATTATAAAACTTAAGAATTTAATGCAGAACGTTGTTCCAAACAGTTCAGCCTTGCGACTAAAATCATAAATTGCAAAAAAAAATTTTTTTTTTTTTAATCAATAATGAAAAATGTTCATTTCTAGAATCAGTCAAGGTCCTATAATCCTATATCCCAAAGATAATAGACACAGTATAATGTAAAGTCATAACGAAGGTACCTATAGTATTTAATTTGGTGCAATCTTGGCACTAGTCCTGCTGTTCTATACTCAATACCTAGAAGCCTCTATGTTCTACACCCTGTGTAGCAGCTGCGCAATTAAATGGAAGTTCAAAGCACTGTAAGTATTATGCTTGTAAAAATATAAACATGTGTACTTAATCTGTAATCTGCGTCTTGTACCAGTGTAAGTTAACTTAATACTTAAGATTGTTTTGTTCTCAAGTAAGTGAATTATGTAATTCTTATTGAGAAAATAAATGTCTAAAACCGTATATGAGGTGTAAAATAAATTAGTGATAATACTTTTAAGTGTACATGTGCCTCCTATGTAGAGTTTACTGTCAAAGTACTCAAAGAAACATAAAAGTCACAGGACTCACTTTTGACTTTCATGTTTCTTTGAGAAATGCCTCAACATTATCAATTTTTCCATAAAATAATTTTAAAAAATGTACCTCTATCAGCACTGGTACTTTCACAGTAACATCTATATACAGGACCCATACACACCCTAAAGTATTATCACTCATTAATATTATAGCCTGTGTACAGAATGTATACTGTAGTCATATTGCATAAAAGCTAGACTCCAAACACACATACCTAGAGTTTACTTTATGCCGCATATCATCTGGGAACTATATATAGGTGTTAGTACTAAAACAGATTAAACTTTAGTTCCTGTATATGCACCCTGTATTTACGGCGGCGATGTGTATATAGCCTGTAGGCTGTAGTGGGTATTCGTGCTTATCGGAGGCTGCAGCGCGCAGCGGGAAATGGGTCACGTCCTGAGCGCCGCGCCGTGCCGCTCCATTCTCGCCGCCAGGGTATATTCATGCTAGCGCAGAATCGAGGCGAATTGATCGCAAGGGTCAGTTCACACCAGACGCGTCATCACGCGTATTTTTTTAATTCTAATTACGAACTGCAAAACAGCTGCCGTGCATTTTTTTGTTGTTTCACAGAATAGATACTAGTAGGTAGTGTATAAATTATCTTAAAATATATATTAAAGAGGGCGTGTTGCATCGCGTCTTGGTGAACGGATGCAGCTCTCGTTTCCAAGGACAGCGTTGTCATCATGCGGCCGTAATACAGCGGTGAATGACGGTTACTATATTAAAACGGTGACCAATTACAGCTGTGCCGTACCCGTAAACCATAGAAAAAAAAACCGGACTATTGCATAGAGGATGTTCATTCACCGCTGTAAACGGCAGTGTTTTTCTGTCGAAAACAGACAGACATTTGACGAGAAATTGAACGGATAACCTAAATCCTTCTCTCTAGCACAATTGACCGCCAGTTGACACAATGCATTTTACAATTGAAGACATAAATTGATAAATATGATATATTGCAAAAAATATACTCAGAAAATTGTGTTTTAACTGTCAGAATATGTAGTTACGTATTCAGTACATTGATTCTAGAGACGGATCTTTAGATTAATGTACTTAATACGTTACGACGTATGTTATGTAATGTTTAAGTGACAGTTTGAACTAAATTTTCTTAAAATCAGATTTTGCTATATATCACCTTCATCCATTAATGTTTTAAATTACATGTATTTATCGAATATTATTTAAAACTCTAAATAAAACTAACTCTCTAGCAGTCTCAAGTTAATAAAAGTAATGTGTGTAGCATTCTCAACACTATCTAGGCTATCCAAACAAAAAGTTTCTAAATTCATAGCTGTATTACGCCTAGGGACTTGTTACAAAAACTACATTTTATACTAGCTGACCCGAGCCACTTCGTTGAGCATGGAAACCGTGTAAACCTTCCCGGGGCGAATATTTCAAGACCAAAAATAGCCGAATCAGTTCAGCTGATCTCGAGTTTTAGTGAGATTAACGAACAGCAATTGATTTTTATATAGGCTATGTTACTCAGTGATAATGTAGCTTTCTAATGAAAAAAGAATTATTAAAATCGGTTCAGTACTTTTTGAGTTAAGTCGTTACATACAAAAATACAAATCTTTCCTCTTTATAATACTAGCTGACCCTTGCCCACTTCGTTGAGCATAAAAAGAGTTTATGATAAAATTCAACTAAAAAAAAACAACGTGGGAACCCGAAACCCGAAACGCGGGAACCCGGAACCCGCAACGCGGGAACCCGGAACCCGCAACGCGGGAACCCGGAACCCGCAACGCGGGAACCCGGAACCCGCAACGCGGGAACCCGGAACCCGCAACGCGGGAACCCGGAACCCGCAACGCGGGAACCCGGAACCCGCAACGCGAGAACCCGGAACCCGCAACGCGGGAACCCGGAACCCGCAACGCGGGAACCCGGAACCCGCAACGCGGGAACCCGGAACCCGCAACGCGGGAACCCGGAACCCGCAACGCGGGAACCCGGAACCCGCAACGCGGGAACCCGGAACCCGCAACGCGGGAACCCGGAACCCGCAACGCGGGAACCCGGAACCCGCAACGCGGGAACCCGGAACCCGCAACGCGGGAACCCGGAACCCGCAACGCGGGAACCCGGAACCCGCAACGCGGGAACCCGGAACCCGCAACGCGGGAACCCGGAACCCGCAACGCGGGAACCCGGAACCCGCAACGCGGGAACCCGGAACCCGCAACGCGGGAACCCGTAACCCGCAACGCGAGAACCCGGAACCCGCAACGCGGGAACCCGGAACCCGCAACGCGGGAACCCGGAACCCGCAACGCGAGAACCCGGAACCCGCAACGCGGGAACCCGGAACCCGCAACGCGGGATCCCGGGACCCGCAACACGGAACCCGCAACAGGGAACCCGAAACCCGCAACGCGGAACCCGGAACGCGGAACCCGCAACGATGGAACCCGGAACCCGCAACGCGGGAACCCGGAACCCGCAACGCGGGAACCCGGAACCCGCAACGCGGGAACCCGGAACCCGCAACGCGGAACCCACAACGCGGGAACCCGGAACCCGCAACGCGGGAACCCGGAACCCGCAGCATGGGAACCCGAAACCCGCAACGCGGGAACCCGGAACCCCCAACGCGGGAACCCGGAACCCGCAACGCGGGAACCCGGAACCCGCAACGCGGAACCCGGAACCCGCAACGCGGAACCCGGAACATGGGAACCCGGAACGCAGAACCCGGAACGCGCAACACGGGAACCCGGAACCCGCAACGCGGAACCAGCAGCATGGGAACCCGAAACCCGCAACGCGGAACCCACAACGCGAAACCCTAACGCAGAACCCGCAACGTTTACGGAAACGCTGTCAAATGGAATAAATAGTATCCTATGTCCGTCTACTTGCTCTAAGCTACTTCCTCACCAATTTTCAGCCATATCGATAAAGCCGTTCTTGAGTTATCAATAATTTAACAAACACGACTTACTTTTATACATATAGATGTATAGATTACTCCTACTAACATAAGCTAACGCCCGGTGAATGCTCCCGTCACAGTCGGTTCAGCAGATTCGGTGATCATTAGTTAGATGACGATGATGATGATGATGATGATGATGAAAAGTAGCCTAAATTAATCCTTGTAACTTTAGCTATCTACCAGCGAAAGTCTCATTAAAATAGGTCCAGCCGTTCCAGAGATTAGCCGGAGCAAAGAGACACGCTGACAGACAGACATTTTTTTAAATTGCATTTTCGTTTTCAGTACCTAGATATCGATGCCAATGCCAAAAAAAAGAAAAAAATATCATTTAAAATGTCATATGCATTTAGAAAAACGTTGCTAATTGAAAGTTACAAACTGACACTTCAATACGCATAGATTTCTGAACGCATAGTTGTTACATCATTTGACAACAAATGTTTGACATTTGATGAACAAAATATGAGCATTTATTTATATGATTAATTATTCATTACACATCAAGTTTTCACTATTTTTAATATGTATTCTGCTATTCGGGGAGGAGACAAATCCAACGAATCAAAAACCATGAAAATTGGTTCAGCCGTTCTCGAGTTATAAATGTTGTAACAAACACGACTTTCTTTTATATATATAGATTAGTGTAGATTTACAAGCGAAGACGAAAATATAACGAAGATTTCAGATGAGAAATGAAGTTCGGGAGTTTTTAAACAAAGATTATTTTCCTAGTGAACAAAACTCCTTTTCATAAATTGGTCTTATCATTACGATTATGGTCCCGAGTGTCGTCAAGATAACGGTCTGAATTCATAATGGGAAGTGAGATTCTTTAATAGGAAGATGTTTGTGAGAAATTCGGAAAAAATTAAAAAATGATGGTACATGGGGATAAATATAAGCTAACATGGGTATTGGATTAACAAATCCATACTAATGCATGGAGACACAATTTTGATTATACAGCGCGACTCATGGTTCATAATATGTATATCTAGCCGAATATAGTGTGAAGAGAATGACGCGTAGAGCACTTTTTGTTTTGGCACCTCATATACATTACTGACCATAACGCGACAAATCGCGATTAAAGATCTCCATTATCATAAAACAGATGAGTTTCAACCCTGGTCAGTTGTTAGGTCAACGACCAGTTCGTTCGTGTGCATAGACTAACAACCCGCGAGCTCAGCATAGTAATATTAGCTCCTTGTTATCATTTTAGACCTTTGTTTTTTTATTGCGTTATGGTAAGTAATTTATATGAGGTGCCAAAACAATAAACTCCCACACCGATTTTGTTGTTGGTGGTTGGTTTCATTGAAACCAAACCAGCTGTGTACGAGTTTTATACTTATACATAGCTGGTTTATATCAGTCCCAAGTGCGGAAAACACAAAAGCACTGTCTCTTCCATCGCTCTCGCAGCACAGTGGGACGGATAACGGATACGGCAAGCGGGAGATCAGGCGCAGGACCGACTTGTCACACGCCCATCCGACGCATAGATTGTCAGACAATCAGGTGATCAGCCTGCAATGTCCTAATCAAACTTGAAACAACTTTTTTTGTTCTAACGCAGATATCGAGCCCACATCTCCGAGTCAAGAGCTAGGCTCTAAGCCACTAGACCACGGAGGCGTTAACAAACATACAAACATGTAAAAGAGTCTAGATCAGCTATACTCAACTCGCAGCCCGCGGGTCGCATGTGGCTCACCGTCCTTTATTATGGGCCCATTTAAAGTAAAAAAAAAGAAAACTATTTAAATGTTTACCAAATACGATTGTAGCCCTTAGCAAATCATCAAAAAGTTTTAAAATCATTACAAGTATCAATATATAATAATCAATACCTAGTTAATGGTTTTAGCTTGCGGCCCTCGACACCAAGGCTGACACATGTTTGCGGCCCCTATAAAAATAAGGTTGAGTATGGCTGGTCTAGATCATTACCCTTCCTATGAAATGTACATTGAACCTTAAAAGGTTTCGATAGCAGCTGTAGGTAGTGGGTAGTGGGTACTCCAGGAATGGAGCAAGCCTGGAAAGTTCTGACACGGTTCCTACATTCTTGATACAACATCCTTCAACTTTTATTTTAAGCCCTCACATTGAAATACAGTTCGCGCACTGTACATTTTTATTTTTATTGCTATTTTAAAAAGAAGCCTCTATAGACACAAGTTCATTACATTATATTTAAAAGTTCTAAAACAAGACTATTAAAACTACCATGTACGTATGACTATTAAAACACGTATGTAAATACTGGTAGTAAAAATCCAATAAATTAACAATAATTATATTTTACATACGGTCGAATAAAACGATAGATAAAATAAGAAGCTCAATTCACATGCTGTCATCGAAATTTCGCCAAACAGCGACAGTGACATCCTGGGTTTGGGGGGCAAGCGTGAAATAGCCGCGAACGAATTTTTGCCAAAGTTGTCATAGTTTAACTTCAATATTCGACGGATAGTGACGGATAATATCTATGGACGCTTTACACCACGTCAATCTGGTCCTGTGCTAAGTATCCGAAGAACTTGTGTTACAGGTACCGGACAACGGAAATATATTTAATACTTTTATATTATACACATATTTAAGATTTTTATTATATTATACACAAATTTAATACACATCCATGACCCAGGAACATTTTGAAAAACTTTTTGTTCCCTCGGCGGGATTCGAACCCGCGACTTTTCGTTCGAGCACCAACGCGCACAACCACTGCGCTACGGAGGTCGTCCAGTTAATGAAATAAAGAAATATTCGCCTCAATTATTAATATCTGGAAAGCAGCACTCAGAATAAACCTGCTGGTCGTATATGGTATATTTATATATTACGTCTATTGCTAAACTACTCGGCTTGCACAGCTTGCCACCATTAGTGCTTTAACTGGGTTTTCTAGTAAGATTAATGATGCTTTTATTAATAATACTCTAACGACTAGTAACAGGACACTTTTTGTGGCGCCGCCGCTTAAGGAAGTAAAATAGTATAAGAATGTTTTAATTAATAACTTTTTAATAAAAGCCAGCTTTAATGGTGCTTGTGAGAATTTAATAAAAAAGTATTTTAGTGTGCTTAAAAATACATTTTTTTTAACTATGCACATAACGACTATACAGGCTGTAATAATAATGAGTGATAATACTTTAAGGTGTATATGGGTCCCGTTCATTGTAGAGTTGTAGAGTTTACTGTGAAAGTACCAGCGCTGTAATGGTTACTTTTCTTTAATTATTGTATGAGCAAATTTATGATGTTGGGGCATTTCTCATAGAAACATGAAAGTTAAAAGTAAGTATTTCAGCGCTTGTACTTTCACAGTAAACTCTACATAGACATATACACACCCTAAAGTGTATAAACAGCCAGGCTAAAAAGTATGTAATAATGGAATAGTCAATTCTGGTTTCTAACAAAAATGTAGCAGACAAAAGAGAATTTCCTGGTGGTACAATATATATTATAGGTGTACAATATTATCATATTATATATATTATAAGGTGAGCATACAGCGTCGCTCATGAACATTATCTATATTAGAGGCATGTACTCTCTAGTGCATCACCAGCTTGAATGGATAAAGCTTTGAGTTTCCCTCAACATTATCTGAGACCAGACATTCCCAAATACTTTTGTTTCATAGACCACGTCCAATATTTTGCTGGATCCGGTGGACCCCCTGCAGTTACATAACACCAAATTCTAAATCTCGAAAAAGATATGACATATACAGGGTGTAAAAAGAGCAGTCACTATAACTTTGAGATACGATTATACTACCTTTCCTCGTTTTGGAAATGTATTTTTTTTATTTTTCTTTTGTCAAAAACTAAAAAAAACTTTTTTTTACTTTTGACCATTTCTAATTTTTTTGTCGCAATAGTAACAATACAGCAAAAAAAAATTTTTTATTGAAAATTTTGGAAAAAAAAATTAAAAAAAAAACATTTCTAGAATGAGACAAGGTAGTATAATCATATCCCAAAGTTATAGTGACTGCTCTTTTTACACCCTGTACGTATAGAATTTGCGTTGCGACTAAGTTCCAAACTCGAATTAACAGTTTCACAGGATTTTTTTTAAGTTTATACAAGTAAATTCAAGTAATAGTCGCTGAGCTACTTAAAATATAAATTATTTGCATCTATTGATAGGACTTCGTAAAGCCAACATTTTGGTTCTTCAATATCGAAACCAAATAAATTCTCATAGACCACCGGTTACGTTTGTGGACTCCCATTTTTTGACACAATCAACGTAGACCCCATTGCGTTTTTCGTGAACCCCTGAGCCCTGGACCACTTTGGTCTAAACTTTGATAGCAAGTATCTGTTAATATCACCATAACATTATAAACTTAATTTTCATATCTCTCTTTCTCAGAAGCAACGATTAATCTATGTTGCTGAAGGCATTCATTATGCCATGTTGTAGCTTGATACGAGCAATATACCACTGATATATATTACTTAAGGAAGACGGATCGACAACATCTGGCCATTTATAGAGATTGTAGTGTATGGATTAGATCGTTTCTTTTCGGACTACGATTACAGATGTTTTATCATTAGAAAACGCTGAATGTATATTTCTTAATATAACTTTTGATCATGTATTATATTTTTATGATAGACTAGCTGACCCGTGCCCAATTCGTTGAGCATGAAAACCGTCTAAACCTTCCCGGGACTTCCACGAATATTTCAAGACCAAAAATAGCCGAATCAGTTCAGCTGATCTCGAGTTTTAGCGAGACTGACGATTAGCAATTGTTTTTTATATAGCCTATGTTACTCAGTAATAATGTAGCTTTCTAATGAAAAAAGAATTATTAAAATCGGTCCAGTACTTTTTGAGTTAAGTCATTATATACCAAAATATAAATCTTTTCTCTTTATAATATGAGTGTAGAAGTGTAGATAACATAATCCCCACTTCTGGAGCTTGGCTCTATTTTAAATAAACGTTGCTGGTTAGATAGTACCTAGAACCTATTATTAGATACTATGACATATCATGTATGAATTCATAATTAAGTGCAAAATAAAAATTAAAAAAAAAGATTTTTTTCTAATAGCACAAAGTAGATAATATAAAATAGGTATATTTTACCTAATTAATTATCTAATAATTTATATCGTCTTCTATCATGTATGGTTCCAGAATCCGTAGTAAAGAGTTTCGCTTACAGTTATTATTCTCTAATACTTTCGGTATTTCAGTTATTATTTAATCTCTTTGAACTTTACTTTTGGGAGCATAAAATAGTAACATAATATACAGTTTAGGGGTTCCTCGGTCTCTTCAGATACGCTTGCTAAATATTTGATAAGAAAATTTCTAAATCTGAAAACTGCGCTCCACAACCCGCCTGCCAAGCCCGGCGAGTATAGGCAACTCTACGCCCGGAAATAGTTTGGGAAAGGCTTTGTCCTGTAGGCTTAGTCAGTCTTGGCGCCGAATGGAGCGCTTCTGTTTGCCGGAGTCTCATTGTGATGGATGTCCAGTAACGAGGTAGACCGGCCAGTCGTGGGGGACGTGGTCAGTGCTTGCCAGGTCCCGGGCCCCCCCAACTTAACGCAAGTGGTGGGTAAACCGGCCGGGACCGGTCCCAAATACCCCCAGTGTATCCCACAACGCTTGCGACATCAAAAAGGCTTTGTCCTGTAGTAGACATCATAGCAAAAATCATGATGATAGTAACAATTTTCAAAGAATAGTATTATTTTGGGGTTAAATATATTTAAATTCATGATGGATGACTATGGACATCAACTGGTTTCACAGAGGCAACTTGGCTCCCCTGCCAAATGGAAGTTACATGTTGGTTAGAACCCATCGTCATTTATTAACATATGAGCCACATGTACAATATATTATACATGTAACTCATATGCAGTTATATTAATGTATTATAGATAGTAAGAAACCTTTTAAATACATCAGTGTTTGATGTGGTACGTCGCACGATTCATATTAACATTGGTTAATAAAATGTTTTTTTACGTAGCAATGGCTGCCGTATTCTCTTTGTGTTCCCCTCTTAATTTTATTACCGAAAACAATTATTTTTATGATGTTTTATGAGGCTGTTATGTTTTTTCACCCCAAGTTGTCAAGACAGATTTCTCTAGACCGCGCACTTCGGCGAGTGTCGCCGTGCAATTACAGAGTCACTCACACATCTAATAAAACTACGCCTTGGCTTGTCTATCAATTATGTGGATTTTTGACGACCTCCTACTAGACCTTACTAGTCCTGTGGCTTGGCTGTAGGCTCGATTTTTGACACTAAAAGGAAGAGTGTTATTGTATTTACGCACATATTTGGACCATATAAAAAATGACGCGCAGAATTATTAGGTTAATATCTTCTGCATAAGCAAAGCAATCGCAAAATTTTGCAATTTTTGCTCTTGAACATTATCGACGGTCAAAAAAAAAATCAAATAAAACAGGATACCAGTTTAAAGTTTTAAAATTCAGAGAAATGAATTTGCCGTTAATGTTTGATTGACGTAACATTTAATTAATCGTTCCCATGATTGCTAATAAATTGTTTTGGGCGCTAGTTTCGTAGCAAAATTGAATCAAATCAATTAAAAATTTCAAACACAACATGAGCGAGCACTAATTTTTGACATTCAGCAATCGATTGCGCGTCTATCGCGCAAAGTTTCCTAATTGCTTATTTTACGTAATCGTCTGCTTTTTCAAATTCAGCAGCCCGTTTAGTTGAAACCGGCTGCTAAATTTGAAAATAGCAGATGAGATAAGAGAATGATTCAAACGCACCGTTAGAGTGATCTCAGAGATACAAATAATGGATTATATTTATCAGGGGAATTTTGTTTTCAATCATTGGATGTAGAGCAGAACGTGCGAATCGGAATAATGTTATAATGCTAAATTATTATCGCCCCTGTCCCCTCTGCTATTTGTAGACCACGTGCCTTTATGGCGCACTATTAATCCTCGACAGTGATTATATTTTTTATGCAAGTAAGCGCATACGCTTCTCAGCTGTAGCTCTTATGCCTATGATTATAAAGATTAAAGTTGTGAGAGGTTTTATTGATGATTTCGTTAAATTTCTATGAAGCTAGAGTCTTTTGTGGTTCACACAAAAGACAGATGCGCTCAGCGGCGATGTTTGTTGGGAAATCAATGAGAATCCAATTAGGTGTCGATTTCATAGATTTATGTTTTCTATAAAATATTTTTAGATAAAAAGATCAGAAGAATAACGTCTATTATTTAATAAATATACATAGCTTTTGGCTGCTGCTTCTCTTGTGATAAATTGGGTATCATTCAATTTACATGGCCTAATACTAAAACGTTAAATAATGTAACGAGGAGACTTTTTGACTAAATAGGAGGGAAATGAAGACTTTCAATGCTTGGCGGAATTACAAGAACAGCACGTGACTTCAGGGCTACTTAATTTAAGTATCGTTTAAGTATTCGGCCGTACGACAGTAAAAATAAGGATTAGTACTGCACCATCTAAATACCTAGTATTTCTGAAAGTACCGCGACTTGTAATACCTATGTGATCACTTTATTGCCTTACATGACACTTATTGTTATTTATAAGATAAAATGCCTGTGATGTATGAGCTATATTATTGTAACGTTTTATTACAATCCGTTTAGTAGATTTGCTTAAAAGAACAACTATCATCCATTATATAGTATTTGCGTGTATAATATTAGCAAGAATAAAATTACGCCCATTATATTTCTTGCCAAGACATTTATTGACAAGGGAGGCTTAGTGGGGAGGTAAATTCCTCATTACACTCGGAAAAGGGGTAAGGCCGGAAACTATGAAATGGAAGTTTGCGTGACGGGTATTTACGAGGAGACGGCTATTTACATTCTGCTTAATAGCAATCGTCACGATTTCAATCAGTTTACCATCTATCAGCTGAAATGTCTGCAGAAAAATATTTTGAAAATTATTCCAATTTTAAAACCAACGTAGAAATTTTAAAAGGTAATAAGGAAGTTTAGCTCAAAATTGATTTAATCTTACGTTGAATGCTTAATGTTTTTATAGAGTAAAAAACGTGCAAAAATCGAGAATAAATTTAGTCTTTGTATACTGTAAGAACAGGTAATAAATAAATCCATGATCTATGAATCCATAAAATATAATTTGATAATGTTTTAAAACAGTGTTAGTTAGTAGGTAAAATATAAAGGTACTTACCTATTTCTGTACCAAAAAAACGAATATAAATTAATATTCGATTAAATACTAGCCTATGTGATAATTATATTTATTCATAGTCAGTAGATACGGAAATCACGGAACTACTATCATTTCACCGAAATTACTCAAAGCCTGTTACATTAGGAGTGCTGGGTGCGGTGACATACGTGAATAGCCCAAATTACCGAGGCCAGTGGGACAGGGCCTTCAAATACAATAACTACTATAGCTGATATGCCATTGAACCGAATAATATTGAGGCATGCCCAATAAAAGTGGACGTAAACTTTTTAACAATAACCGCAATTTTATTAAAAACTTTAACCCAAATACGTAATTCATAGCTTATGTTATATGTTGTATGGGAGAATTCGCATGTTACTTAGCGAAGCTTATGTCAAATCCTATTTTGTTTTCGAAATTCGTAAGTTATCATAGCGATGCAACTTGAAATGTGCTCCGGTAGGCTGATTATGTATCTCGCAACAGCAATTCAACAGGCGTAAATTGTACAATTGTTTACAATATCGCTGTCAAACGTATACACTTGAGAGCGATATTGTACACAATTGTACAATTTACGCCTGTCGAAGTGCTGTTGCGAGATACATAATCAGCCTGCCGGCTATTATTAGGAATCTACTGACATCTCATTCATTATAATTGGATCAATAGTTTAAGCACTACGGTAAAACAAATAAATATACGTAGACTGACAAAATTATTACCTTTACTTATGGCGTTGCTCTAGTCGAGTTGAAAAGGTTTAAATAAAGCATTAAAAAAACTGTTTGTATCAGTCAAAAATCATTAAACCAATTCTATAAATTATGTCGAAAGAGCCAATAAATCGTTTCAATAAATTTTGTAGAAAGACTCTATATTTGTTTAATCGCACGTTTGTGCGTAAAAAAGGGTTGTGTAGGCCAAATATGAATATTTAAAAACTCCGTAATGTAACGTAACGAATAATAATTGTATGAAAAGGATGACAGCTATTGACAATTGATTACTTTACTTTACGGAAATTTCAAATGTTCCTGGTTCAGCTACAGTATAAAACGGAAAAAAGCCCCGTTTGTTTTACGAAGTTTATTAAGTAAACAAATTTTAGAAGATGAACCTCTATACTTTATAAATTAAGAATGTTATCAAATTCCATAGTTTTGCTTAAAAATTCGATATGGACAATCAGCATGAATACTTTTAGATTTACATCTTAGATCGCACAAAGAAAAAAACCTCGCAATCCGATACCCAACAAAAAAACGCATTAGAAATTCTCAATGATTTTAAATTCATTCGGAATTGAAATAAAATCGACATGATTAACCAATACTTTTGTCGGAATAGTTCTCAAAATTTTATATTTCCTACTTATTAAGTTTTATATTTTCAGGACATGTTTTCAGTATTTTATGTGCGAACAAATGCCACATTTGTTCAATAGCTGTGAAACGAAGACAGATTTAATACAGTAATAAACGGCTGTTTCCTCTGGCTAGCCGCGAAGTTAAACTTTATGTTATCGGTCATAAAGCAAATTTTATATTAATTAAAGATGTGACTTATTTTACTAAGAGATAATACGACTTGTTTTGGCTAATACTCAAATAACATATCACACTAATATTATGATGGCGAAAGTTTGTAACTTCTTCATGCAAAAAGTACTGAACGGATTTTGATGAAATGTGGTATTGTAGTAGTGTACATGCTGGATTAACACATAAGCTACTTTTTATCCCCAAAAAATACAGTGTTTCCGTGGGATACTGTATTTACGCGGGCGAAACCGTGGGCAAAAACTGGTAACTACATAATATATGAAAACAACTCTTTTTACATCGACATAAACCGATTCAGTCTTTTGATAAATATTTGTAAGTATTTATGCAAACTTTAGGTATCATTGCAAAAAGACCAGTACGAAGTGGTTACATTTGCTAAATGCACGGTTACCGTGTCACAATTTTTTTTGAAAAGTAACTTGCGGAATAATATACGCTACAATTTTGCAAAACGTCTACTCGTTTCGGTACTAAAAGCATTATAAAAATAATAAACGGATTTCACCCCGGCACGTCATAAGCCCTTAGCCCTCCCGAGTAAAATCTGTCCGAAAATGTGCCCAAGACACGAGAGTCGTTGACCTCTAACCTCCAACCTGCCTGCCTTTTATATGAACCTGTACGTTTTGTATGTAGTTTACTATGCAAAAGTAAACATAATCTTTAGACGCTTTCACATCAATCTGGCAACGTGCTAAGATCTTGAAGAATTTACGTTACGGGTTACTAGATAACGGAAATATATTTAATTATTTTAAACTGTACTGTTTAAGATTGTCATGATATTATTAACATTACATTATCCGTGTCCCGTGGACACTTGAAACTATTTTGTTTTCATTGTGGGAATCGAACCCGCTTCCAGCTTGAACCCCGTGCTCAACATCTGAACTACAAAGGTCATGAGTATAAAAAGTTTACAAATATATCACTAAAGTGATTGCCGGAAATTCGCCATACACTACGGCGTAGACATCCGCTACGAAAGTAATCGTATATCAAAACTTACGCTATGGGACCATATTACAATAATAATTTACCTAGGTCCACTTGCCCCAGCCTCAGTTAAATTATACCTAGTGTTAGCCCTTATTCTCAAGTTAAATAAGATTTAAAAATCAAAAACCTTAAGCCAGAGTTATTTGGCACACGTGAGTCTCTCGCAACTCTACGCAAACCAATTGACTAGCAAAAGCTGCTCGTCTATAATATTAATGATTGATAATAATTTAAGATGTGTATGGGTCCCGTATACAGAGTTTACTGTGAAAGTACCGGCGCTGAAAGGGGTACCATTAAAAAAATATTTTTTCGGAACATTAATGATGCTGGGGCATTTCTCATACAAACATGAAAGTCACACATACTCTACATAGGAGGCATATACCTTAACGTATTATCGCTCATTAATATTATAGCCTGTATATAGAATATAATAATAAAAAAATATAGTGAAGGAAGAAAAATATTTTAATTTATCATGTAGACATCCCAATTTCTCATGATGCGTTCACATTGCACACACAATGAAAGCATCTTGGCAAACCGGGATCCACTGGGAATTCAGGTGCTCAGGGCATCGATAGGCACTAACGCTTGCCGTACTGCTTGACTAGCGTGTAAATCTAGCATTATGGTAACAACTTACCTATCAAACCTTCGGTCCCGCGCCATCCAGCCAGCCACAACAATCCGACGAGCGTTCGAAACGCTCTCAACATTTTACCAAACTCACATCTTTCCGACACATCCTTCCAAACGGTAACAAAAAACCAACCACATACCACTAAGTAGACTTACGATTATCGCATTATAAAACGGTCACCGATCTTTCGTAATTGGATTTACGTAAATGCGCGCGTAAACGGAACACGGCGACGCGCGCTCCCTCCCCGGCGTTCGGTTCGCGACTGAGTTTAGATTTTCGTAACTTCGTAGCCCGTAGCGGAAAAGCCCGCCCACATTGATCGAATTTTCATTTCGAATCGCTGATTGGGATTTTAATGGCGTTATTATGAATTATTCATAATTTCTACTAATATTGTTGACGTCTGTTTTTAGTTGAGATTTTAATTTTTTATATATATTTTTTCATTCCACGTATATTGGAATTTATATTTCACCCCAGTAACCAACTAGGAAGGCTTATGACTGTCAGTCTATGTAATATGCATAGATTAATAACACTTAAGTATATGTTTATTCTACCGTAGCCAAATCTAATAAGTCGATTTTAATCACTATGATGAAATGGTCCGGGTTACACAGGCCTTAGTTGGGTTATAGACTTCAATTATAGATTGTTTTACTAATGATCTACTAAAACACATAATATGTTATTGTTTACTTATTTAACTAAGGGCCGATTTTTCTATGGAACAAATGTCAAAGTCACATGTTTATTCAACAGATAAAAGTTATCTGACGATTGAAAAATCGGCCCTAAGTGTGTCATTGTGTCGTAACTAGTAAGAGACACGTATCGGAATCAGCTCCACTAATGACACTATCAGGGGCCTTAGTTTACCACGATAACTTATTAGGAGCGTGCAATAAATGTGCGATGAAGTTTCAGTTTTTCGGTGTTTTTAACTACGCCTGTCACGCATAAAATAACAAAATTAAATAAAACTATTAGACATAATATATGAAGACAAAGTCTTTGCTTCTGGAATAACATTAATAAATTAAAGTTTTAACTAGTTAATTTTAGTAACTTTAACGTTTCTGGGGGCACGGTCGTGCCCCGCCAAGACGAGCCAAGCGAAGCGTAAGGGCACTACCTACCTTTTCTCTACCTTATTATTATTTTATAAATGTCGAAAAACCCCCGATTTCGTCACTGACTCACTTATAGCTCATCAAAATTCTTAAGGTACTTCCTGAAATCCTAGTAAGCTGAAATTTTGCATGTAGGCTGTTATTACTACAAAAAGATTAAAAAATATATAAAAGCCGCCATTTTGGATCCAATATGGTGGACGGTACAAAATGGAGACTTATCGTTATTATAACAACCCCTACAATATGGCTATCAAAAAATGAGAGAGCTTGAGAAGAGAAATACATATTCACACAAGATACTACGCAAATGTTCGGGGATATAATTTCTTATCTTATACAGTAGTTTTAGTCTGTAAGCATTTACCTACCGTCTTTGGCACATGTTTTTCAAACTTTAGGCCTTCGTCCATGAGTACTCCTAAGTTACGCGCTTCCGAAACTCGCTCTAATTTTTTGTACTTGATGCTTAGTACCCAATATCATGAACTTGGTTTTGGTTGGATTAAGAACTAGAGCATTGTTCTCAGACCACACACATATCCGCGCTTAGGTCATCATTCAGCTTGTTTTACAGGCTCTATGACATTACGGCTTGAATGTGATGTAAATCTGGATGTCATCCGCGTAAACATGAAATTTACAAAATCGTATGCACTGAATGATCTCGGCGCAGTATACCGAGTACAGCTCCGGACCGATCACTGTACCCTGAGGCACGCCTCTGACTACGCTGCTAGGATCCGAACGCAATGTCTATCCGTTATTATGCTTTACTTCTACTATTTATTTGAGTTCGGTAATTAAGATATTCAGAGAACCACGCTATGACTCCTTTTTTTGAAACCATATACCAAATAGTTGGTTAGGACCGAAAAGTGACCGACAAAAGTCGGTCAGGACTAAGCTGACCGATTATTTGTCCAAAAAATTAGTTTGGGGGAGACTTATGTGAGTGGTAGACGTGTGGTATAGCTGAAATGATGATGACAAAGGTATCTAATACTGCTATGGGATATCGTGGTAGGCCCCTGACCTCAGTTTGACAATAGCTTTCTTATTGATAACGAATTGTAATTAGGAAGTGTAAATTAGACAATTAAGATAATATTTTAATATATATGGCAAGTAGTTGCGTATTGTGTGTTTGTAAATACCATACAATAATATATTAGTAGTAGTAGTAGAGCTCACCATAAATATTTATTTTGTTGTTTTAGCGGCAACAGATATGCATACGGTCTAGCTATCGCAGTTGTTGAGGTATATATAATATATAGCCTGTTGACAAACAAACAGCAAAGGCTTTATAGTAGGTAGTAATTCTTTATAATAGAGTCAAAGTCAAAAGTCTAAAAAATTTTGTCAGAACTAGCTGACCCGTACCCACTTCTATTCGTTGAGAATACAAACCGTTTAAGCCTTCCCTGGACTTCCACGAATATTTCAAGACAAAAAATAGCCGAATCGGTTCAGCCGTTCTCTAGTTTTAGCGAGACTAACGAACTACAACATTTTTATATATAAGGACTAACGAACAACAACATTTTTATATTAATTTCACAAAAATGTTTTCTTAAAGTCGCTTCTATCTATATGCGTACCCACCGGTTCGGGAACTAGTCTAGGGACAATGTCCAGTTTTAACCCGATGAAATTAAATGAAATAGCACTCTACGAGAGTGACATAGTCTACTTTGTTAGTACATGCTGTATAAAAAATAAAGAATTAAAAAGAAATTATGATACAACAGAGGTAGGTACTTATAGGTATAAGTTAATAATATGGTATTTTCTCATTATGATTAACGTACCTGTTACCTAGTCAATAGAAAACCTTTAACGAACTGAGAAAATTAGGAACAGAAGCGTTGCCTTCGTTAACCTTTCGTTTCGGCGCTGAATTTTTCCGATAACGTAACTTTTAGCGACACAAGTTTGTTTGAACTGCCATTCGGCTTTTCTGAACTATATCACGTGTATGACGTACTCGTATGTCAATGTATTGATCGCGATTCGGGACACTTGTGCGTCCTTTGAAATATAGGCTACATTTAATCCCCAAAATGTACAAGTGCTCCCGCGCGATACTGTGATTGCGCATTTTTCCGTTTTATAACTTTTACAAAAAAATGCTATTTCGTTGCCGTAACTCGCAGAAAAGCCTTGTCCATCAAAGTATAATAACACAGTAATAATAATGAATGAATTATTTATTGTGCACACAACATACACATAATATATGAGAAATATAACAATATACACAGGTAACACAATGGCGGCCTTATTACTAGGTAGGAATCTCTTCCAGGCACTCTTCCAATACACAAAATACTTGCAATTATTATTTTATTACTAGCTGTGCCCGCGACTTCGTACGCGTGGAAAAATGATTTAGGGCAGCAGTTCAAATACATTTTTAGTTTATGAACACTGTCGTTTGGATATTTAAAATCACTAATTTATAGTAATGCTTCTTTATGCACGGTATTAGACGTGCATAGACAAAAGAAGTAGGCCGATGGAGTAATAATAATAGTTTACTGTCAAATAATGGCCGTTTTTGTCGTAAATGTTTTGAGGTATTTTTTCTATGAAAATGCTAACAATTCCTGCTACCAGCTCGAAAAATGACCGTGTATTATTAACCGACTTCAAAAAGAGGAGGGGGTTCTCAATTCGTCTGTATGTATAATATTTTTTTTCTTTTATGCGAACGGGACTACTTGATATTACGCTCATATACGCGACGAAGATCTCTGTACTGAGATTTGTATGGACTTTATGCCGCAGCGACTGCAGACGATGATCATTTTCACACCGACCCTGCGCTGCTGGCGCCGAGCGCCAAATTTTTTAAAAGTCTACTCTCGGTGCGCAATTCTAACTCGGACTTGCCCGGTTTTTCATTTATTAATTACCTACGCTAACAAAAATGTAGCGTACTTAGGGACTTTACGGTTCAAAATTCAAAATTCAAAAAATTTTATTTCCAAATAAAACTTAAAAAGCTATTTTCGGAAAGTCAACAAAAAGGCTACCACCGGTTCAACCCTAGCCCGCCGAGAAGAACCGGCGTAAGAAACTCGGACGGGGCCATCTTTTAGCAAAAAGATGGAAAATTGTTCTTTTTTTTAAAAAAAGTGTATACATAATATGTTTACAATGTAAAAACTTAATTTAACAAAAGTCAGAGTACATAAAGTACATTGAGGTAGCCTTGCATGTGGCCATCTTATTCCCAAGGTGTGCAATCGTCAATAAAATCATTGACCTTATAATAAGCTTTAGCACACAGACGTTCTTTAACTACAATTTTAAATTTATTGATAGGGAGGCTCTGAACTTTATTTGGGATTATATTGTACAGGCGAATACATTGACCTTTAAATGATTTACTAACTTTACTCAGTCTGATCACCGGTAAATCTAGCTTGTGCTTATTTCTAGTGTTCCTATTGTGATTGTCGCTTTTCATTTTAAAATTACTTAAATTCTTTTTAACGTACAACACATTGTCTAAAATGTATTGAGAAGCAACGGTCAGAATACCAATTTGTTTAAACTTCTCTCTTAGAGATTCAAAAGAGGACATTTTGTAAATTGAACGTATTGCCCGCTTCTGCAGCACAAATATTGTGTTAATGTCGGCGGCATTTCCCCATAAGAGGATGCCGTAAGACATCCTACTATGAAAATAACTAAAATATACTAATCGCGCCGTGTCTTCGTCAGAAATTTCTCTAATTTTTCTAACCGCATATGCTGCAGAACTGAGCCTACTTGCAAGATTGGCAATGTGAGGACCCCACTGTAATTTGCTATCAAGTGTTATACCCAGGAACACAGTGGAATCCTCTAGTTTCATTTTCTCATCATTTAATAGTATATTGGTTTGTAATTGCTTAACATTGGGCAAAGTAAATTTTAAACATTTAGTTTTTTTAGAATTTAATAATAAGTTATTAACATTAAACCAATGTACTATTTTTGAGAGAGCACTATTTACCTCGTCATAATTTGACTGTTGTCGCTTCACATTAAAAATTAGTGAAGTGTCATCGGCAAATAATACTATCTCATGTTTATCTTTAACTAGATAAGGTAAGTCATTAATATAGATGAGAAAAAGAAATGGGCCTAAAATGGATCCCTGTGGGACACCTAATTCTATTTTAGTCCCAGTGGACCGTTTACTATTTACCTCCACCCTTTGAATCCTATTTGTAAGATAAGAACTCAAAAGGCTGAGGGCTGAGTCCCTTATGCCATAGTGCTTTAATTTCCTGATCAATGTAGCATGCTCAACACAATCAAAGGCCTTGGAAAGGTCGCAAAACACACCTAACGCATCCTGCGACCTCTCCCAAGCTTCAAAAATATTACAAAGCAGACCTATACCAGCGTCCGTTGTGGATCGACCCTTAGTAAAACCATATTGATTACTATGTAATATATTGTTTATATTAAAATGTACTAATAACTGATTTAAAATTAATTTTTCAAATATTTTACTAAAAGTCGGCAAAATCGATATAGGTCTGTAATTTGTCGGATCAGATTTATTCCCAGCTTTAAATAAGGGTATAACCTTGCTATGCTTCATTAAGTCAGGAAAAACACCACTCTTTGTACAATCATTAAAAATCATTGCTAAATGAGGAGCTACGATGTCAATTATTGATTTCATAATTTTTGTAGACATGCCCCAGAGATCAGCAGTATTAACGTTAAAGTACTAACTTCCTTTAGACGACAAAATAACAAAAGTCCAAAAGAAAGAAAAAACCCAAGCCGTACCTAGCATGAAAACGAATAAATAAAAATATAATGAAAAACATAAATCTTACTTATATTGACATAACGTTTCTAATTTAAATGTACATATGACATCTCATTCATATCTTGAAAACAAACTATCCTACGCCTATACTTTATTAATCGTATTTGCAAAACCTAAGTATTATAATAAATTACTTCGCACAAAGTAATAATTATTTTCACTTGTACTGGAAAATAAGTATTACTTTGTGCGAAGTAAATTTAATTGTTCCTTTTAGTTTACCTTTTTTTTTTGTTTAAAATTATTTAATTTTCAGATTTTTAGTGATGGGTATAGACTGAGTAGGGATAATTCTCGAATGATCAGACGACGATTATTTGAGGACGGAAAATGAAAAACAAAAACGATTAGATAAAAAAAATAGTAGAAAGAGAAAAAGCTTACCGCTGCTCTGGCGTAAGCCAGAGCAGCGCGAAATTTTTCAACATATACATACATATATATATATAGCTTACTGCTGCTCTGGCGTAAGCCAGTTTGGTAATATATGCTTAGACTACTTCAGAGAAAATCAAAATCAATATATTATTCCACATAAATTTTGAGGATTTCCTTCGATTCCTCACGGATCCCATCATCAGGTCACTATTTTGGTGGCAATGGGACCAAATTAAAATTATACCCTACACAACATAAAAAAAAATTAAAATCGTTTCAGAAACGATGAAGATATCCGCGAAGAAACATAAAAACCAAACATATATTTACGAACTGAGAAACCTCCTCCTTTTTTGTAAGTCAGTTAAAAATATTATGTTGGTTATTTCATGTTACAATCTACCTTTGTGCCAAGTATCATTTAAATACGTTGAGTAGTTTGGCTAAAATACCGTCAAATGGGTAGCTACAATTTTTTGAAGATCCCAAGGGAACCCTTACGTTTTTCGGGATAACAATTTCCAATAATGCTCTTCAGGTCATAAGCTACCTGCCTGCCAAATTTCATTTAAATACGTTGAGTAGTTTGGCTGAAATATCGTCAAATAGGTAGCTACAATTTTTTGATTATCTCACAGGAACCCTTTCGTTTTTCGGGATAATAATTTCCAGTAATCCTTTTCAGATCATAAGCTACCTGCTTGCCAAATTTCATTTAAATACGTTGAGTAGTTTGGCTGAAATACCTTCAAATAGGTAGCTAAAATTTTTTGAAGATCCCACGGGTACCCTTTCGTTTTTCGGGATAATAATTTTCAATAATGCTCTTCAAGTCATAAGCTACCTGCCTGCCAAATTTCATTTAAATACGTTGAGTAGTTTGGCTGAAATACCTTCAAAAAGGTAGCTAAAATTTTTTGAAGATCCCACGGGAAGCCTTTCGTTTTTCGGGATAATAATTTTCTAGTAATGCTTTTCAGATCATAAGCTACCAGCCTGCCAAATTTCATTTAAATACGTTGAGTAGTTTGGCTGAAATACCGTCAAATAGGTAGCTACAATTTTTTGAAGATCCTACGGGAACCCTTTCGGTTTTCGGGATAACAATTTCCAATAATGCTCTCTAGGTCATAAGCTACCTGCCTGCCGAATTTCATTTAAATACGTTGAGTAGTTTGGCTGAAATACCGTCAAATAGGTAGCTACAATTTTTTGAAGATCCCACGGGAACCCTTACGTTTTTCGGGATAACAATTTTCAATAATGCTCTTCAAGTCATAAGCTACCTGCCTGCCGAATTTCATTTAAATACGTTGAGTAGTTTGGCTGAAATATCGTCAAATAGGTAGCTACAATTTTTTGATTATCTCACAGGAACCCTTTCGTTTTTCGGGATAATAATTTCCAGTAATCCTTTTCAGATCATAAGCTACCTGCTTGCCAAATTTCATTTAAATACGTTGAGTAGTTTGGCTGAAATACCTTCAAATAGGTAGCTAAAATTTTTTGAAGATCCCACGGGTACCCTTTCGTTTTTCGGGATAATAATTTTCAATAATGCTCTTCAAGTCATAAGCTACCTGCCTGCCAAATTTCATTTAAATACGTTGAGTAGTTTGGCTGAAATACCGTCAAATAGGTAGCTACAATTTTTTGAAGATCCCACGGGAACCCTTACGTTTTTCGGGATAACAATTTCCAATAATGCTCTTTAGGTCATAAGCTACCTGCCTGCCGAATTTCATTTAAATACGTTGAGTAGTTTGGCTGAAATACCGTCAAATAGGTAGCTACAATTTTTTGAAGATCCCACGGGAACCCTTACGTTTTTCGGGATAACAATTTTCAATAATGCTCTTCAGGTCATAAGCTACCTGCCTGCCAAATTTCATTTAAATACGTTGAGTAGTTTGGCTGAAATACCGTCAAATAGGTAGCTACAATTTTTTGAAGATCCCACGGGAACCCTTACGTTTTTCGGGATAACAATTTCCAATAATGCTCTTTAGGTCATAAGCTACCTGCCTGCCGAATTTCATTTAAATACGTTGAGTAGTTTGGCTGAAATACCGTCAAATAGGTAGCTACAATTTTTTGAAGATCCCACGGGAACCCTTACGTTTTTCGGGATAACAATTTTCAATAATGCTCTTCAAGTCATAAGCTACCTGCCTGCCGAATTTCATTTAAATACGTTGAGTAGTTTGGCTGAAATATCGTCAAATAGGTAGCTACAATTTTTTGATTATCTCACAGGAACCCTTTCGTTTTTCGGGATAATAATTTCCAGTAATCCTTTTCAGATCATAAGCTACCTGCTTGCCAAATTTCATTTAAATACGTTGAGTAGTTTGGCTGAAATACCTTCAAATAGGTAGCTAAAATTTTTTGAAGATCCCACGGGTACCCTTTCGTTTTTCGGGATAATAATTTTCAATAATGCTCTTCAAGTCATAAGCTACCTGCCTGCCGAATTTCATTTAAATACGTTGAGTAGTTTGGCTGAAATATCGTCAAATAGGTAGCTACAATTTTTTGATTATCTCACAGGAACCCTTTCGTTTTTCGGGATAATAATTTCCAGTAATCCTTTTCAGATCATAAGCTACCTGCTTGCCAAATTTCATTTAAATACGTTGAGTAGTTTGGCTGAAATACCTTCAAATAGGTAGCTAAAATTTTTTGAAGATCCCACGGGTACCCTTTCGTTTTTCGGGATAATAATTTTCAATAATGCTCTTCAAGTCATAAGCTACCTGCCTGCCAAATTTCATTTAAATACGTTGAGTAGTTTGGCTGAAATACCTTCAAAAAGGTAGCTAAAATTTTTTGAAGATCCCACGGGAAGCCTTTCGTTTTTCGGGATAATAATTTTCTAGTAATGCTTTTCAGATCATAAGCTACCAGCCTGCCAAATTTCATTTAAATACGTTGAGTAGTTTGGCTGAAATACCGTCAAATAGGTAGCTACAATTTTTTGAAGATCCTACGGGAACCCTTTCGGTTTTCGGGATAACAATTTCCAATAATGCTCTCTAGGTCATAAGCTACCTGCCTGCCGAATTTCATTTAAATACGTTGAGTAGTTTGGCTGAAATACCGTCAAATAGGTAGCTAAAATTTTTTGAAGATCCCACGGGTACCCTTTCGTTTTTCGGGATAATAATTTTCAATAATGCTCTTCAAGTCATAAGCTACCTGCCTGCCAAATTTCATTTAAATACGTTGAGTAGTTTGGCTGAAATACCGTCAAATAGGTAGCTACAATTTTTTGAAGATCCCACGGGAACTCTTACGTTTTTCGGGATAACAATTTCCAATAATGCTCTTTAGGTCATAAGCTACCTGCCTGCCGAATTTCATTTAAATACGTTGAGTAGTTTGGCTGAAATACCGTCAAATAGGTAGCTACAATTTTTTGAAGATCCCACGGGAACCCTTACGTTTTTCGGGATAACAATTTTCAATAATGCTCTTCAGGTCATAAGCTACCTGCCTGCCAAATTTCATTTAAATACGTTGAGTAGTTTGGCTGAAATACCGTCAAATAGGTAGCTACAATTTTTTGAAGATCCCACGGGAACCCTTACGTTTTTCGGGATAACAATTTCCAATAATGCTCTTTAGGTCATAAGCTACCTGCCTGCCGAATTTCATTTAAATACGTTGAGTAGTTTGGCTGAAATACCGTCAAATAGGTAGCTACAATTTTTTGAAGATCCCACGGGAACCCTTACGTTTTTCGGGATAACAATTTTCAATAATGCTCTTCAAGTCATAAGCTACCTGCCTGCCGAATTTCATTTAAATACGTTGAGTAGTTTGGCTGAAATATCGTCAAATAGGTAGCTACAATTTTTTGATTATCTCACAGGAACCCTTTCGTTTTTCGGGATAATAATTTCCAGTAATCCTTTTCAGATCATAAGCTACCTGCTTGCCAAATTTCATTTAAATACGTTGAGTAGTTTGGCTGAAATACCTTCAAATAGGTAGCTAAAATTTTTTGAAGATCCCACGGGTACCCTTTCGTTTTTCGGGATAATAATTTTCAATAATGCTCTTCAAGTCATAAGCTACCTGCCTGCCAAATTTCATTTAAATACGTTGAGTAGTTTGGCTGAAATACCTTCAAAAAGGTAGCTAAAATTTTTTGAAGATCCCACGGGAAGCCTTTCGTTTTTCGGGATAATAATTTTCTAGTAATGCTTTTCAGATCATAAGCTACCAGCCTGCCAAATTTCATTTAAATACGTTGAGTAGTTTGGCTGAAATACCGTCAAATAGGTAGCTACAATTTTTTGAAGATCCTACGGGAACCCTTTCGGTTTTCGGGATAACAATTTCCAATAATGCTCTCTAGGTCATAAGCTACCTGCCTGCCGAATTTCATTTAAATACGTTGAGTAGTTTGGCTGAAATACCGTCAAATAGGTAGCTACAATTTTTTGAAGATCCCACGGGAACCCTTACGTTTTTCGGGATAACAATTTTCAATAATGCTCTTCAAGTCATAAGCTACCTGCCTGCCGAATTTCATTTAAATACGTTGAGTAGTTTGGCTGAAATATCGTCAAATAGGTAGCTACAATTTTTTGATTATCTCACAGGAACCCTTTCGTTTTTCGGGATAATAATTTCCAGTAATCCTTTTCAGATCATAAGCTACCTGCTTGCCAAATTTCATTTAAATACGTTGAGTAGTTTGGCTGAAATACCTTCAAATAGGTAGCTAAAATTTTTTGAAGATCCCACGGGTACCCTTTCGTTTTTCGGGATAATAATTTTCAATAATGCTCTTCAAGTCATAAGCTACCTGCCTGCCGAATTTCATTTAAATACGTTGAGTAGTTTGGCTGAAATATCGTCAAATAGGTAGCTACAATTTTTTGATTATCTCACAGGAACCCTTTCGTTTTTCGGGATAATAATTTCCAGTAATCCTTTTCAGATCATAAGCTACCTGCTTGCCAAATTTCATTTAAATACGTTGAGTAGTTTGGCTGAAATACCTTCAAATAGGTAGCTAAAATTTTTTGAAGATCCCACGGGTACCCTTTCGTTTTTCGGGATAATAATTTTCAATAATGCTCTTCAAGTCATAAGCTACCTGCCTGCCAAATTTCATTTAAATACGTTGAGTAGTTTGGCTGAAATACCTTCAAAAAGGTAGCTAAAATTTTTTGAAGATCCCACGGGAAGCCTTTCGTTTTTCGGGATAATAATTTTCTAGTAATGCTTTTCAGATCATAAGCTACCAGCCTGCCAAATTTCATTTAAATACGTTGAGTAGTTTGGCTGAAATACCGTCAAATAGGTAGCTACAATTTTTTGAAGATCCTACGGGAACCCTTTCGGTTTTCGGGATAACAATTTCCAATAATGCTCTCTAGGTCATAAGCTACCTGCCTGCCGAATTTCATTTAAATACGTTGAGTAGTTTGGCTGAAATACCGTCAAATAGGTAGCTACAATTTTTTGAAGATCCCACGGGAACCCTTACGTTTTTCGGGATAACAATTTTCAATAATGCTCTTCAAGTCATAAGCTACCTGCCTGCCGAATTTCATTTAAATACGTTGAGTAGTTTGGCTGAAATATCGTCAAATAGGTAGCTACAATTTTTTGATTATCTCACAGGAACCCTTTCGTTTTTCGGGATAATAATTTCCAGTAATCCTTTTCAGATCATAAGCTACCTGCTTGCCAAATTTCATTTAAATACGTTGAGTAGTTTGGCTGAAATACCTTCAAATAGGTAGCTAAAATTTTTTGAAGATCCCACGGGTACCCTTTCGTTTTTCGGGATAATAATTTTCAATAATGCTCTTCAAGTCATAAGCTACCTGCCTGCCAAATTTCATTTAAATACGTTGAGTAGTTTGGCTGAAATACCGTCAAATAGGTAGCTACAATTTTTTGAAGATCCCACGGGAACCCTTACGTTTTTCGGGATAACAATTTCCAATAATGCTCTTTAGGTCATAAGCTACCTGCCTGCCGAATTTCATTTAAATACGTTGAGTAGTTTGGCTGAAATACCGTCAAATAGGTAGCTACAATTTTTTGAAGATCCCACGGGAACCCTTACGTTTTTCGGGATAACAATTTTCAATAATGCTCTTCAGGTCATAAGCTACCTGCCTGCCGAATTTCATTTAAATACGTTGAGTAGTTTGGCTGAAATATCGTCAAATAGGTAGCTACAATTTTTTGATTATCTCACAGGAACCCTTTCGTTTTTCGGGATAATAATTTCCAGTAATCCTTTTCAGATCATAAGCTACCTGCTTGCCAAATTTCATTTAAATACGTTGAGTAGTTTGGCTGAAATACCTTCAAATAGGTAGCTAAAATTTTTTGAAGATCCCACGGGTATCCTTTCGTTTTTCGGGATAATAATTTTCAATAATGCTCTTCAAGTCATAAGCTACCTGCCTGCCAAATTTCATTTAAATACGTTGAGTAGTTTGGCTGAAATACCTTCAAAAAGGTAGCTAAAATTTTTTGAAGATCCCACGGGAAGCCTTTCGTTTTTCGGGATAATAATTTTCTAGTAATGCTTTTCAGATCATAAGCTACCAGCCTGCCAAATTTCATTTAAATACGTTGAGTAGTTTGGCTGAAATACCGTCAAATAGGTAGCTACAATTTTTTAAAGATCCCACGGGAACCCTTTCGTTTTCGGGATAACAATTTCCAATAATGCTCTTCAGATTATAAGCTACCTGCCTGCCAAATTTCATTTAAATACGTTGAGTAGTATGGCTGAAATACCGTCAAATAGGTAGCTACAATTTTTTGAAGATCCCACGGGAACCCTTTCGTTTTTCGGGATAATAATTTCCAATAATGCTCTTCAGGTCGTAAGCTACCTGCCTGCCAAATTTCATTTCATTCCATTTAGTGGTTTTAGCGTGATGCGACGACAAACATTCCCATATGGACAGACAGACAGACAGACAGACAGACAGACAGACAGACAGACATTTTTTTCAAAAATGTTATTTTTTGGTTCTGTGGCTTATATAGACCCCCTTTTTTTAATTTTCACTTAAATATTATGAATGTACAGACATGACCCCTCTACAGATTTATTATATGTATAGACTAGCTGTGCCCGCGACTCCGTACGCGTGGAAAAGTAATTTAGGGGCAATGTTGTAATAAATCTGTTTTAAAAATATTTTTAGTTATAAAAACTGTCGTCGAGGTATTCAAAAAACTACTTTATGTTGACAATTCCTACTACCAGCTTGACAAACGACCGTGTATAATTACTATAATGCGAACGGGACTACTTGATAGTACGCTCACATACACGACGAACATCTAGTAGGTACTAAGATTTGTATGGATTTTGCGCCGCAGCGACTGCAGACGATGATCGTTTCCACGCCGACGCTGCTGGTATGGCGACAATGATATTAAGACAGCGCGCCGCAAAATTTTGCAGTCTTTTAGCCTTTAGGTGCGTAAGTCCGACTCGCACTTGCCCGGTTTTTTATTTATTAATAACCAAACATGTAGGCACTGATTTTAAATCACTTCACTGTTAAAGTACTGATTTTATACAGAAAAGTAGCAAAATATAGAAAGTACCAAAAGAAAGAAAACAAACCTAAGTTGTACCTAACATAAAAACCATTCGGTGAAAAACTAAGAAATAAAAATATCAAGAAAAACATAAATCTAACTTATATTGACATAACTTTTTTAGTTTAACTGTAAACACAATACTTATGTTAATCAAAATTCTATGTATTATGCAGTTATCGAATACATAATTTGGACAAAGAACACAGCTGTGCTGTAGTATGAATTTTAACGGACGGAATGAGAACTATAATATACAATGCAAAATAATATTATACATTGCTAATGATGCACGCTGAGTATAACTCTCGGATAACGTACTGTATAAATGTAGGTACCTACTCAACTTTGCTATAATTATATTAAAAGTACGGCATTTGGCGTATAGATGTCGCTATTATGGTCTGCTCTGCATCGCGCTATCGCTTGTAAGATAGATTTGTATATGAGAAAACTCTATCAATATTATGATATTTGGCAAGAAAACCCATAATAATCTGTTAACACATATCCAGGACAGGCCGCAAAAGGCTAGAATTTCAAAAGGTATCTCGATTGGAATCGAGTTGTATCAACAGTTTTCCCCTGTAACACAGTTACAGGGGAACTTAACAACTATCACGATGTTTTTTAACGCATATATTATAAAATAGAAAAAACAAAAAAAAATGAGCAATATATTTATGAAAATCTTAAAACTGTTTTTAAAATTCCGTACCTCAAAAGGAAAAAACGAACCCTTTTACTGAGAAACGCGTGTAGGTATCAAGATGAAAATTATATAAAATACTCAGGATACCTACTGTTCCTTGAAGCATTGAAAAAATCAGACTTCTTAGCCAATGCAACCAAAAGCAGTCGCTTAGGTATGTCGCTAAATTTCGTCATTTTCGACACTCGTATGGGAATCAAAACCTAAACCTAAAGGTCCCGTGAACTCAAAATCATAAAATTTGAAACCAAGCAACCTCTAAAACCATACGTTTTTAGTAACATTATATAGATAGTAAAAATATTTTGATTTTTTTAAACTTACCATTACCATTTGTCATGAATGTGTATAATTGAAACTTATAACAAATACTTAGGTCTCTAATATATTCAAGCTGTAACCAAATCAAAATTCTATGTCAATCAGGTTTGTATGGAGCTCTGGGTGCGCAAGTCCAACTCGCACTTGGCCGGTTTTTATTTATTTACTTATTTAAGTACTTATTACTAACCTACGCTAACAAATATGTATACAGTACCTACTTATCACAAAGGACTTTACAGTAAAAGTAGGTACTAACTGATTTTATACAAATAACTTTCGTAATAAACTCGAGAAAAAAAATCTTAGATTGTCCCTACCTAGCAAGCCTAAAACTAACAAATAAAAGTCACCCCCGCGGCCCCGGTGCGTTTGCTGCGAATACAATTTGAAGCGACGCGGCGCGGGCGGCGCGCGGCTCCCGGACCCGGCGCGCGCTTCCTACAAACTTCCAGCAAAAACGACATGATCTTTTAATATTGTCATAACTTTTTTATTTATGAACCGATTGACATAAAACAAACACTAAATGTTAAGTGAAGCTTGCCGCAATATATTAGTGAAAAGTACATCTTAATCGGATAAGCCGTTTCTGAGATTAGCGTGCACAAACCCACAGACAAACAGACAAACAGACAAACAGACAAACAGACAAACAGACAAAAATTTCAAAAATCATAGTTTTGGGTACTGTTGCATAAATAAAGGTCCCCTATCATATTTTTTTTCAAATATCTTCAATGTACAGACACGACGCCTCTACAGATTTATTATATGTATAGATAACATCAATTTCAAATACTCTACCGTTTTCGACTCGACATGTGTAAAAGATATAAAAATATAACAATATTGCTTCCACACTGATTTCGATCATGGTGGCTAGTTTTACTGTAACCAGGCCAGTTACGCAGGAGTTATTATAAGGTGCCCAAGTGTGTGCGCAATACACCTGGGTTGCGAGAGCGTGCAATGTAAGAGTGGGATGAATGAGAGCTGATGCAGAACTAACAACTATACATCCATCGATTCGTCTATCCGTTTGTCCTAATCATACTTGAAAACATTTTTTCCAACTCATGATGAAGGATTCGAAGGCACGGCCTTCGAATTCAAAAGCCAAGACACAGTAATAATACACAAATTACTTGCACTTTTTCCACTTTATTAGTTGTTAAACATAAGATTTATTGAAATACACGACCGGTTTCGACTAAGTCATCATCTGGGGGCCTACCACGACCTTTCCTAAAACTATCATGTTTCCAGTCCACTTTGATACAAGCCTTCAATAATATTACTTTAATTCGTACCATGAGCCCATAATTATCTATCAAAACAAAATTGTTTTAATCCTGCTTAGGGATGTGTAAGAACGAACAATATCAGGTTGATTGTCTATGCCTTGCTATGGGTGAAAACGAGATAGCAACATTTTTTCAAGCTCTTTGTCCTTCTCGCACGAATATTGCGAATTGCGTTTCGTATTACGGATTTGATATATACAAATATATTAATTTCTCGTTAGAGAATAAGGCAAAGGAGAAAGCCCATTTCAGGCCCAGAGTGGACAGCCGTCTTAAGAAGACTTAATTTCTCCAGAAATGTAACATAAAGAGACATGATTTTTGATTACATTCAAATAACCGCCACTATAATCAGTAATGTTCCAATAAAAAAAGGAATTTTATTGGATTATTTGGAACCTAAGTAGAACGTTGAGGTAAAATGTTACCCGATGATAAAACTGTAATCAATCAATCCGAATATCGATTTGTAAACAAATAAAATAAACTCATATAAAATACAAATAACGGGTCACTGTTGATAATTTGGTAAAGAATTAATCAAAAGAAAACACTTATCTTAAAACCAATGTTTACGTTTGTTACTATAAACGATAAAGATTAATAAAAGCCATATTATATCGATTATTTTTTACGTAATCGATTTATAGATTTCATTTTTTTGCGACAAGCGGCAACACTGATGACTGAAATGTCATTTTTCAAACGAATGATCTCGACCGTTCGCTTGTTGCTCAAAGATGCGTTTTGTTTTGTTTTCGATTTTTTTCACCGCAATCTGGCTTTCTCGCCTGAACTTGTTTCGGCTTTTCACGTACGACGTTGGCATTGTTTTACTAGTTTTGTTTTCTCCTTCTACGATTACTTAGCCATGGATTAAAGGATTACGCTATTTGATTGTGCATACCAAAATGTCTGAAGAACATTGTATAATATGTTGTGGTAATAATGTTATCGAGAACCATATTTTAGAGCCCGAAGAATTAAGTGCCATACACCAGTGGGTTGCACGGCAGCAGGTAATCATAATATTATAATAAAATGTTTCTATTATTTCTTTCATCAAGGTTTAATCGTTAAATATTTTACGGTTGAAAATATTTATCATTAATGTTAATATGTTTTAGGTGTCAGGCGATAATCTTGTTTGCCATAATTGCTGGGTAGCAATAACTGAAAGTCTTGCACTACAACAAGGGCTATTTTATTATATCTTACTATTATAAATTATTGAAAAGTCGGAAAGGGCCTTGAAAATAAAATAGAAAAAAGTAAAAAAAAAATATTTCTACAATAATGGCGGCATTTTAAGTTTTTTTCTCAGATATCTAATACTATTAACATTTTAGAACACTCATTTTTAATGCGATTTTTTGATGTCCACGTTGGGCCTGGGACACTATGGAGAGTGGGCTTTCTCCTTTAAAATGTTGTGTCTTAAACTCAATTATATTTATTTGATTAGACATAATATATCACAAGACTCTTTAAAAAATTGAGTGAATATACAGAAAAATTGTTTATAAACTTCAAATGTTTTTAAAACGGATCGTACTTTATCATTAACTGAAGTGCTTCTGTAACGCGCTTTATCTTAAAAAGTGTGTGTGGTGTGTTTTGCATTTTAAAATCAGAATTCATGTACAAAAGTTTTTCTCGTTTGTTTATTGGAGCTTTCGTTTCAATAGCGGAACCCTAAACTTCTGTTTGACAAAGGGACAAGCGTTTGAAATATTATGATTTCTGTTAACATGGTTCTAATAAAATACAACAAAAAAATTGTAAAAACAAAAGGTCTACTTGGGTTGTGTAATAAATCTGCTATTTTATTGCAACCAGATGTGGACACGGTATGGGAATACGATTGTTTACGCTATTGCTATTACTCTGAGCCCTGCTGTAGAATAAGGACGACATAGACCGTGCCTTTCGAGTGCTTAACGAATTTTTAAAATTGTACACAATTCCTAATAATGACAAATAGAAAGTGAGTATATACCAACAAAAAATAGTTTTAAAAACCTAAAGTCACTATACCAAGGCAGAGGCTACCGACGTTAAAGGAATTTCAAGTGGCTTGTGTTTTTACTTACAGTGTTGGATCTCGCCGGGTTTCTGTGCATCAACTAGATATTTTATGGGAACACCTACATGCTCATAGGGATATTGCTGTTTCCTATAATAGATCGCTCCAAGCGAAAGAGTACTCCAAAAGAAAGTGGAAAGAGATTGCTGAAACCTTAAATGCACAAGGCGAAGGCGCTCATAAAGATTGGAAGAGCTGGTCCAAAGTAAGTAAACTATAATAACATATTATTAATCTTTATTTCAACATTACTTAGTCCATAAATTTAATATAATGTATTTTTTCAGTATTGGATTGATTATAAAGCCAAATTAAAAAAAAGAGTAGCCGCCTTGCGATTGTCCCAGCGTAGGACTGGTGGAGGTCCATCAACAGAGCAACCTCTGTCTGACATTGAAAATAAATTCCTTCAGATACTGGGCAATGACTATGGACAAGGGCTGAGTGGTGTACAGGTGGAACCATTTCCGGTGAGACACAAATAATATTTGTTTATTAGATTAAATATGTAATATATTAAATAGTAAAACACCTACACCAGGGTGAAGGAAGAGAGAGAGTGCTTTTGTGTATCGCGCACACACTTGGGCACTACAAAATAACTCCTGTGTAGCTGGCCTGGTTTCAATGGAACTGGAAATATTTATAAAACATAACATATTATGTAAAAATTTCCTTAAATTCAAAATTAAAGCACATATTATCTTTTATCAGTCATATTAGTATTATTAGTTGGTATATAGAAAAGTTAAAACAAATTATATTATATTTTTTATGTTTACAGCCCTCCGGGAGCACACAAGCTATAGAGGTTGAGTCACCAATCATTGACTTTCCTTTCCCTGAGTCCTTGAACCTGAATCAAGAACATTCTCCAGATTCCGAATCAATATTAATTGCTCCAACAGTACCCCTTCACAACCTTATAGTCCAAGAGCCACAACTCCTTCGACCATCCCCTATCCGGACCCCTCTCCCTGATCCACCTCCACCTCCACCAGCTGAAGCTGTGCTCTCGCCTCGACGACGACGTCCCCGGCGACAATTGCCAATCTCCCATGAGGCTGCCAGACGTTCTCTTGTACAGTCGGCAGAAAGTAGATCACAGGCTACTTTAAGTACTTACCAATGTCTAGCGGAGATAAAGGACACTTTAAAAGAGTTGTGCAGTATCCATCTGAGAATTGAGAGGCAAGTATGACATTTTTATATTTTACACAGCAAAACTCAAAAAGTTTGTATTTTTGTTACTTTCATACATAGGTATGTAACTGATAACATACATTAACTTATAGAAATATAAGGACACAAAAACTAATAAAACAAAGACTAGAAAATCATCTCTTATTTGTTGTAATGACAACTTATAAATTTAGCACATAAATACAATCAAATACAATATTTTAATAAAACATATTTTTTAGTTTTTAAGTATAAAAATGTTTGGTTTCAGGGTCATAAATGCCGCCTTTCCCAGAGCCGCTGAATAAGAGCATTACGTGTGGCATGACCTCGTTGCAGCTCTATGTTTACACTGCCTGGAAGCACTTCCGCCCTCCTGAGGCTAAATTGTAATTGGGCTTCTAGTGTCACCTCTTCATGGTTTAAGTGTGGTACTGGAGTGTTAGCCCTATTGCAAATGTTATGTAATATTACACAAGCATTTACAATAGAGCCTGCTACCCTCGGTGTGTAGTGTAACACTCTGTGCACAAGTAAGCAACGGAAACGTGCTTTAAGAAGCCCAATCGCTCGCTCCACAGTGTTCCTAGTGCGAACATGCAAATTAGTGTAGTATGCTTCGGGTGTGTCTGAGGCCGCATCTAATATTGGGGTCATCATATTTTTCCTCAGTGGATAACCGGAGTCACCTTAAAGTAATACATATAATAATGTTAAACTGTATATTTACTCATCTAGTTTTAAGTTAATTTTTAATACAATTATGTAAAAAATTGGGCAATGAATAAAGGCTTTTAATATGTTATTATTATTACCTAGGAACCAAATATTTTCTGTCTCTCCAAGGTTTTCAAGATGGTCCTTCAATGGATGATTGGCCCATATGAATGAGTCATGTGTCGCACCACCATAACTTGCATCCACACTAGTAATGTTCATTTTTGCATCACAAACCTGAAACTTGTAATTCATTAAACATATAAATAATAATAAAAAAATTATAATGGTAATTTCTAACTTTAATTCTTAAATATGTAAGTAAAATTATAATTTAACTTACATATTTAAAACTTGTACTAGGTATAATAAGAACATATTATTTTTAATAAAAACAATATTTTGTTTCACTAGATATTTTTCTTTCATTTTTTTTTATTTAGAAAATAGTTATTTTCAATTAAACTTATTCTTTGTTTTTTAATATAACTATGATATAACCAACTCAGAAATGATCACTCATTTTTTATAACTTACTACTTGAACATTCAGTGAATGGTAATTTTTGCGACAGTAATAGCGGTCTTCATTTTGTGCTGGGCGAACTATTGCTATGTGGGTACAGTCTATGCAACCCAAAACCCCAGGAATTTTGAATTTATTGTAGAACCTATAACAAATTATTGCAATAAATAAAAAATGTGTAGATGTGGAAAGTAAAGTGTAAAAATTTTAAAATATATTCCACAGTTTCTTACTCTGTTTTTATTCTATTTCGTTCTTGGTCAGTTGATGGAAAACATATGTATTTCTGCCTCATTTCGGTGGAGTTCAGGCAAGAAGTAACTTGCGATATCACAGAGGAAACTGTTTGTTGCGCCATTGAATGCCCTTCAATATTGCCTGTAGGACGTTGATATGACCCAGTTGCATAAAATGACAATGCAGTCAGCACCTAAAACAATGTTTATCTTAGTGTTTTTCCTATGATGGCTCATTTTGTATTTAAGGATAAACGTGAAATAAAGACATACTTTGGTATCTACAGATAAATCGGTAGATTTTTTGGGGTTCTTCAGCATAGGCGCGATCTCATCGCACAAATTACGCGCAAGGTCTTTGGTTAGCCGGTAGCGTTTTACAAATTCGGCATCCTCTAAATCGAAGGGGTTATAATGCATACGTAATTGCCTTCTCCGCCTCATCGTTGATGAGGTAGCATACGCATAATCCTCTTCCAAGAAGTCGAAGATCTCTAATTCATTAGCCATCTAGAAACGGACGTTGTATATAGTTTATCTTCATCAATTCACAAAAACAACACTTTTTAAACAAAAACAATGTATAATTTTAGTGGCGTACTTACTTTTTAAGTCAATTATTACTTTGTATGATAATTGAAAGATTAAAACAATGATAATTCCAATACGAAAAACCAACTTTTTTATGATCGCTAGTTTGACATAAGTTTGACGTAAAAGTAATATTACTGCCCTGTCAAACAGTGTAAATTGTACCTCATGGTACGCTTAGAACGAATGATATTACGCTGACGTCACAAAACGTCTCGATGAAACTATGTTATAACAGTATTGCTTTTAAGACTTCATGGTACGAAATTTCGAAGTAACATTAAAATAATATTATATTTAGAGCTGATGGTAGGCCCCCAGGTGTCTGATGTGTAACATGTATTTCCATCAAGTACATTCAATAATATATATTATATATCAAAAGCCAAGCTCTAAATATCAAAAATCGGACCACGAAGGCGTTAAATCCATCAAAGTAATCCTGCATAGTACATAGTACGACATACAGCTTCCATGAACAAAAAATCATTTAACCAACCCTCGAATAGCTTAGTTAGGTTAGCGGTGAGCTATTTATATTTATCATTAGATAATGTATAATAGCTAAAATCACGCGTGATCACGTCAGTTTTCAACCAAAAAAACTACATCAAAATCGGTTCATCCGCTGTACAGCTACGTTGCCACACACCAAACTTATAACACTCCGTTTTTTTCGGGTGTTAAAAGTAAATATTTGATCAATTCTTTTCAATCCCTACAGTATCTAGTTTTATCCTGCCTTCACGAACTTTACATACTCTTCTCGGGCAATAAAGCTGGCGAAAGGGCGCGGGGCGTGATGAAACTCACAATTGATCGCTTGACGGTTCCCATCGATACACTTTATTGTGTGTAGTAAAATGTCAACAAGCTTTATGTTCTGGTGACCATGTTAGATGCGTTCATAGGACTTTTGTTTTAGTCGATAAATCAGTTAATATTCGAGAAGTGTTGTTACTTATACATAATTGGCTTCAAAAATTCCCAATTTCCATTCAAACTTTCATCCCCTTTTTTATTTTACCCTCTTAATGGTATTTTATTACAAACTTTGAATGTCTTATTTATTAAAATCTAATCAATACAAAAATACGTTTTAAGCTTCTAGCTTAAAAATGACGATACTTTACAACGTTTCATCCCTATTTATCCCCTAACAACCGTTTTTCGTAATTAAAAGTTATGTAGGTACTTTGTTAGGCTGTAGACTATCTATGTACCAAATTTCATTTAAATCGGTTAAGTAGTTTTGCGTGAAAGCGAGACAGACAGAAAGAGCTATTTTCGCATTTACAATATTAGAATTTCATGAAATTCCTAATTCAAATCAAACCACCGCGCTGTCAAATTGTATGGCTTTCAAACTTTTGTTATAGATACCGTAGCGAGAAGTTCCTATCTATAACTCCATTCCTACCTGCTTCACTTCGCTCTTACCTTTAGAGTCCTCACCTCATTCACATTCCTACAGATTATTATACATGCGAACCCTTTCCTTTGATGGAGAACCATCCATCGCCACAGATGTGGTAGTTCAAGTTTCAGAATATTACCCTGTAGCATTGTATGGTTTTGTAACGGAACGGAAAGGTAACTAACATAACTTTGGCTGGCTGGGCAATGTACATTATACACTCTAGAATCTAGATGAATAATTACTTACTTAAATACCTTAAGTAATCGTGTGATAAGAAAATCATCAGTTTAACAACATTTTACCAAAACAAACTCAATAAACTTATCCGCAATATATCGTGCAGCATGGCCTCCACAAAGCCTGCATTCGTCAAATCTGTCACGTCACTCACGTCGCGCGGGAGCCTGATCGATGTCGGCTGATGTCGGCACATCATGAGTCACGACGCGACTCAGATGGACTGGAGAGTATTTGTGATTTGTCCGGAATTCTCGTGACATATTATATATATCATGAGTTACAACTTACAACAGTAGTATAGCTTTGCCCTGCAACTCTTGTGTGGCCAGGATCTACCGTGGTAACCAACCTCAAAGCCCCTTTGATATGATCTCAGGGAGGACATGCTAAATCTGTACTAACCGCGATGAAATCAATCAGCTGAAGAATGAAGGGTGAATAGGAAGTGTCCACCAACCAACAGCATAAAGTACAGACTATAATAGTCTATACAGTATGTAATATTAATGAGTGATAATACTTTAGGGAGTTTATGGGTCCCGTATACTTGTCCCGTTTACTGTGAAAGTAGCAGCGTTGAAAGAGTAGCTTTTAAATTATTGTATGGGCAAATTTATGATGTTAGGGTGTGATTATTTCTCATAGAAACATGAAAGTCAAAAGCGAGTCTTTTAGCGCTGGTACTTTCACAGTAAACTCTACATAGCAGGCACATACACACCCTAAAGTATTGTCACTCATTTATTTAACACATTGCATATTGGATAGAAATTATAGCAATCTTAACATAATATTTACCTTGAGCTTGCTATAATATCTTCCCCAAGCTTTAGCTAAAAACAGATCAAAGCTATTTTACAGTAGATAGGTACCACCTACTTACTGTTACGTGGTGGTTAAGATCTGGGTTTAAAAAAAAATTAACACCCAATACATACATATTATACTTAAGTATTTTAAAATCAAACTTTAAAAAGACCTTCAATAAAACTACATCCTACGGAAGCCCAACTCAATCTGACTTGAAATAACAATAATTAATTATATGGAAAATGAAAATGAAAAAAAAATCGTAATAAAACTTAACAAGTTATTCTCGGAATGTCAACACATGAAGTTACCGGTACAATTCTAACCCGTCGATAAGAACCGCCGTAAAAAAACTCGCACGGGGCCCAACTTTTAGTAAACAGATGAAATATTGTTATTAAAAAAACAATAGATGTTTCTTATTGCATTCGCAATGATGCAATGGGAAACTCAGCAGCTTTGCTATACATAATATCAACCCATGCGAATATCAATATAACAGTACCCAAGTGTGTGCAATCAACATACAATACAGGGGCCTTGCTCTCCAAACTGATTCGATTTTGATTAATATACGATCGTGCCGCGTACTCCCGAATAAATTGACGTTTGTTTATTTTGATTCTCAGTCGTTTGATATGGTCGGGAGTACAAAAAGTAATAGTAATAATCCAAGAAATAAAATACCAAACACCGTTGAGATCGAACTGATTCTATTCTCGATTGTGTCGGGATTAAGCCTGCTGCTTACTCTCGTAACCACGGTACCGAATTCTTACACGCCCATCCGACGCATGTAATAATTTGGGCAGAACTTTCTTGTTAATCAGGTGATTAGCCTGCATTGTTCTGAGAACATTTTTTGTTGTTTCATTGACGAAATCCAACCCACGACCTCTGCAGTCGGCCTCTAAACCAATGGACCACTGTGACACCCTTTAATTGTTGAGGAGAAAGATATTTATGAATAAATAATATCTTAGAAGGTTAAGTCAATAAAACAAAATTTACCTAAAATTAGATTATATTAATCTTACAATATAAAGCTTTAAACAAAAGCAAAAATACTTACAACGAATTTATCTATTGGTCATATTAATAAGGTAGATTTTCTAACATACAGTTAAGTTAAAGGATACATATGAATATAGAAATCTACTTCTAAAATAGGCACAAAATATGTATCTCTGGTTAGCAGTTGAGCGAAATCTGTGAAAATACTATCTAGGTGTCAGTTTAAACCGAAACGAGACACGGGGCTGCTTGAGAGACCTCTCGTTCCAGTGTGAACTAACCCCAAAGTCTTTATAGAAAGCCCCAAATCCTTACTAAATATCAAATATTAAACTTTGGGTTATTCAAATGTAAACGATAACACAAAAAAAGTACAGCAAGTTAAATTACAATACGGTTATTTATCACATACAATTAAAGAAAAAATATATATCCTATAAAATAATTTTACAAAATTAACCTCTTGGTAATGTAATATTTTAAGTTGTGTTGTATATATGTAATCAAAGTACTTAATTTACAAAAAAAGACAGCGAAATATCTATCACAAAAAATAATGTCTTTCGGGAAACGTCGCTTTTAATTTACTTACAAAAATAATGAGCGCCGAGAGACATTAGCAACATGGTATTACTGCACTACTACTTATCTATGTAATATGTGCTAACATTTATATTTTTTTACTTTTTCATACTTATCAAATGTTATAATTATTACCTATAAATAATTATTATAATCTAGTCTAATCTTTCTAGCAGTCATTCCAGTCATATCAATATATTATTTATAGTACCACAAAATATAAAGATATTGTTTCCAATAGAATATATAAGTAAGGAACAAAAACATTCTTGTAAACATATCTGTTACCTACATAATATTTAAATTTTGTTGTTTGACATACATACAGATTCGGTTATAAATAAGACGTGTTCTAGTGCCCACTCACAAGATGGCGCTGTTATTTCGGCAATTTCGAACCTAAATTCAAAAGGTACCTATATAGTCAGGGTTCCCCCATACATGGTTTTCACTTGATTAGTATCAAGCTAATTTTTCGTGAGTACCTTCATTTTGATGAGTCGCCCAAGAATTTCTTCGACGGAACTCTTGTCTGTGGTACCTAACAGAGATAGCAAGAATAAAGTTTGTGGATTTGATGATTCCAAAATATCTTTTTTTTTTTTGATAAATGTCAAGATAATGATCTAAATTATCTGAAAAAATATTTGTCCTAGAAAATTTATGGTTTGATCAAAGAGTTCCCTCTTGCTAGCTTGTATTGATAACGAGGTCATCTTAAATTATGAGTAACCAGCTGATTTTCTTTTCATTACTTAGCTAATATTAATGTAATTCACCAGACATAATTTTATTGTCCTACAAATTGCGTGGTACGTTATCCCGGTCCTACGCTCGAAAGTTGAGCATTTTTTTAAATCCTTGATAACTCTGTTAGCTACCACCATCGAGAGTTCCGTCCAAGAAATTCTTGGGCGACTCATCAAAATGAAGGTACTCACCAAAAATTAGCTTGATACTAATCAAGTGAAAACAATGTATGGGGGAACCCTGACTAATAACAATTCGTCAGAATATTTTTAGTAACAAAAAAAGTCCGTCAAAAAGATTCAATAAGTATGGCAACATCGTATCATCGACAATTGTTAATAATAAATGATAATATACCATTAGCGCTGCTTAGATTGTGTCCTTTTGACAGTGCGCTTCTTTTTTAATACACTGATGCTTTTATACACTTTTACTTTTTGTTCACTTCAATAGACACATTTCCATTATGTATTCAAGTAAGTTACTCTCCAGGGCCCTGATTTTAAATGCCATCACTATTTCGAAAACTAAATATATGGTATTTGGCATAAGCATCAATCACTAAATGACGAGCGAATTCGCATTTCATTTAGAGAAGCTTATGTCAAGTGCTATACATTTTGTTTTCGAACTTTGTAAGCGATAAATAGCAATGGCATTTTGAATCAAGGCCCAGTTGTCATAACAATTCACTACACACTTTAATCAGTCGTGAATAGACAAAAATAAGTCTTCATTCATAGATAATCAGCACACACAGGCCATATGAAAATCCAAAGAGACATCTTTGATAAAATGGATATACTAATGCTATATTCTATACTCTATGGTTTATCGAATATAATTTATTTGTTTTGCTATATGGCTATCATAAACATCTACAAAAACTATCTGAAATGCGAAAATTAAATATTTTTATATGAAAAATTCCTACTTTTATAATCTCATTCTTATTGTGAGAAGTTGTTCTAATTAAAAATTATCAAACAATCACACATACAATACAACCAATCAATCACATTTTTTTGTTATAAGTCTTCTTATATAATATTGGATAATATAAACTTGTATAATATACAAGTTATGATATTATTAGCACATGTTTGTGTATACCTGTTAAGGATTTCAGTATGAAAATGTAAAAGTTACAAAGTTATTAAAACAAGACTTGAAAGTATTCAAGTAGGCAATCAAACATTAAGTACTTCTAAAACTTAATTTTCTCAATGAAAGATTATAGTTTTGTAAGTGAAATGAATACTTATGAGGTACCACGGGCCACCTACTTCGTATCTACATCTGAGGTAAGAACTCAATTGGTGTGGCAAACTTGAAGTCTTCGGGGAACAATTTAGCAGCAAACGGATACATCAACTTGTACGCCTGGCGAATGGTAACGTCAGCGACACCGGCAATATCACCGATCTCCTTCTGACTGCGCTTGTCCTCGGACGCCTGAAGTCAAAAACATTAAATGTCAAACAAATTGGGGAGACAAGTAATAGATTTAAAAATACAGTAACTTAAATAAATTGGTAATTTGAATGGCTTTATTTTAATTGATGTTATTATATAATTCGATTAATAAAGAAATAATGTAAAACTAAAATTATTTAAGATATTAAACTATTAAATATAATGTGTCTGTGTACCTTTGTGTCGTCTTTCTTTGTAAATCGTTCTATTGTAAATGTATTTCTTGTGTGCAATAAATGGTTAAATAAAAAAAATAAATAAAATAAAATGTGCAAACGAGAAGAGAACAACCAACAATCGAAATATATCTTGCCTGAGATGCCATGTAAATGGCAGCAGCTGCAACGGAAATGGGACTTCTTCCAGACACAATATCCAACTCTCCAGCTTTTCGAGCAATCTGTGTAGCAGCTCTTTGTACAGAATTCGGAAGACCTAGGTTTGAGCAGAATCGTGACATAAAGTCTGCTGTTGTGATCAATTCTACTGATGTCTCCAGTGCCTTCAGTATGAGCTTGAAACATCTTCCGATTTCCTTCTTACTGATCTTACTGACAGCACATATTTCTTTAAATGTACGAGGCACACCCTCTTGACGACATGCTATGTACAAACATGCTGATGCAATGGCATCATTTGCTCTTCCCTTCAAATTCTTTCCGTCATGAACCTGGAAACCACAAAACCAAACTGTAAGTAACTTGAATATTAAAGATTTTGTTGAAAAAAAAAATTAAACAGCTTTTGCCCACAATATAAAGTTAATCTGGGACAATTATTGTGAAAATGTGCATTCTTGTGGTTAAAGAGTTAACAAAATCCATCCACTAGTATGAGTTCTCTCTTTATAATATTAGTATCATGTATTTGTATTATTCATTATTATTTACACAATTAGTAAGAACTTTTTTTTATAATTAAAATAATAACTTACCTGCTTAAAAAGTATATTGGCTCTGTCAACAATTGTTTTAGGTAAGTTGATACGATCAGCCATAGTGTTGATCTCTCTAAATGCATTGATGAGTGCTCTGTCAGTACTGCTAATGTTACGTCTGTTCTGATACTTTGATACACCAAAGCTGTCGAAGGAAGCATCTCCTCTTCCAGGTCCAATAATAGTTGTTAAGTCTCCACCAGACAACAGTGGGTTTTCTGGACCACCAACACGAGAAGGATCTACACCAGATTTCTCATTACTGAATGTACGCCACTCAGATCCTACATCTATTACTCTGAAAAATTATATTTCGAATAAATATCTCAAAATTAAATCATGGCTAAGTGTTTCGTAAAGTATTTATTTTAGTTTAAAATATTAAAACGTTAAAGTTGTTAAAGCCAAGTTACAGTATATTATTTAGGTACAGTGCAAGAATGTTTCTAATAGGGCCTGATAATCATGGTTTGGTATGAAAACAGCGATGATTCCTGAAAAATATGGACTACTAGTACTGTACGTAGTTAGAACTGAAATAATAATTTTTAACACTTACCTGTCCCCGACCACAAGGCCGCATTCAGAGCATATCATGTCACCCGCTCTGTAATCCTCGATAAGCGGTGCATCGGGATGGGCATAGCAGACCACCTTGTTAGCTTCAATTCTGAAACCCGAAAAGGAGAAACTTGTACACTGGACACGAATGTAATCAAGATTCAAGATGTCAACAATAATCTAAAGTACCATACTTTTTGCAAACGATTAACATAAGCAACAGTTTTGAAATTATGACAATAAAATATATTATCTATACATTAATTTGCATTCTAAAAGCTGCAAAATGTCTTTAAAATAAATTAAAATATTTGGAAAATAACAGACCTCGATGTGCTCGCCATGATTGTTTGTCAAAATGCTAACTGTCAAATGTCAATGTCAAAAATATGTCATTACTGAAATGACATCAAATTGTTTTAATTTTTCGATTTATTTATCTTCCCTGTGTTCCAGTAGCTGATAGTAAACGAAAATAACGTTTTTTTCGTTCAGATTCGCGTTTCTTTAGCACTTTAAAGAATCATTATGATCGTTTTGAACTGTTCTTACTCGTGTTCCACAAGTAGCTGTCAGCTGTCAAAAACTGTTCAAAACGCTCAGAATGATCCCATCTTGTTTTTGACGTTTACTTAGATTTCACTGATCTCGTTGTTATTTTTAAGTTGTGGATCAAGCTAATTTATTATAGATTCTTTTATAATGTAGTTATTATTGTTAATTTAAAATAGAAATAGAATTTATGAGATAAAAAGGAAATGTTAAATTTTGACATCTGTCAGTCGTTCCACTAGCAGTAAAGTTTGTTAGAAACGTTCAGATCGAAAATTTCAATATTGTGCTAAAGAAACGACTGTGTGCGTTATGAATGATCTGAGCGTTCAGTGTAAAAAGAGCGCCTAAAGGAACACGCCCCTTGTATCTGCACGAGACTCGCGTGAAGTTGTTCATAACATCCCACTGTACCTACTGCTAACTTTTTATACTCTGACGTTGGCAACTCCTATTGAGGGGGAGGCATATGCCAAAAAAAGAAGAAGAAGAAGAATTTTTCGACCATCAATTCATGGCAAAAAAGTAAAGTCGAAGATAAAACTTAAGCTTCGCTGTCAGCTTTTACGCACCAACTACAGAGTTCCGTTTAGGTGTACAAGCATGATATGCTAATAGCTATATAAATTAAATTAGCCGTTAATTAAATTAATGTTTAGAATTATTGTTTAAGGCAATAAATCATACTATAAAATTCCTACTGAATACTTACTTAAAAAGCAAAGTGAGTATTATTACTTATATTCTCTTTGGAGTGAGCGCATTATGTAAGATTAATATACATAGTAACGTAATAGCTACCTAATGACCGAATAGTATTCGGTCTTCAACTAAGTGGCTCTCATATCACATGTCCTTGTCGTTTCACAAAGAAGTGACAGTGAGAGTCTGTGAATTTGAGAGCTCCTAACTTTAATTAGCTTTTCAGTGTTCGACTGTATGATAATAAAATAAAGCAAGACTTAATAATTAGGTACAATCGCTATATTTCAGTAATGAACTCTTAATACATAATATCTGTTACATAATTATGTAGACAAGAATACTATTCATAATTTAAGTAACGCACGCAACTACTTATGTACCTAATTAAGTATCTAGCGACCATCTTTAACTTACGATTTACGAACCAGGAAGCGGAATCTTATTCTTTAAGGTCAAACACTAAAATTTTAACTTGTATTTCGTGTAAAATTACTGTTTAAGTAGATAATAATTACTATGTAAATTTATTATTGTAGCATAAAAAATTCGTACATAAATCAAGTAGGTAGGTTGGTACTAAAGTGAGAAACATTTATTTTTAACTTCGGCTGAAGTTCCGTCTAGAAAAATGTTAGTTAGTGGTGGTTAAGTAACTTCTTTAACCGTATGGTACCACATGCGTGGTCGAAGAACGATCTAATTCAAAATGCCACACAAATAACTGATGTGGATTTTGGAGTTCCCTTTATGTGTGAATTTTCAAAAGCTCATTATACTATAAAATAGCAAAATAAGACATAAGCGTGGAAATCCTCTGGGTGTCATCATCCGTTGCGCATCGTCTTATTTATATTCTGTAAAAAACTCAAGTTAACCGTGTTTCAGACAGTTGCAGATTTTCGACACTGTTACTACCTATATTGCGAACAGTTACATTGTCCGTTGCACCATATTGTTCAATACAGCAGTAAATGCTAAGAACTATGTCGAGTCACGACTAACGAGCACCAACATAGATATAGCTCAATAATCAGAGAATGTACACATTGGAAAGATCCATTACTAATGCTAGTGAAGGGCATCATCGCTTGGAACAAATATGGAGATAACGTCCTTTTATCAAGTAGATCACTGTCAACTGTCAAGTTATACAGAAGTTCCTACTTCCTTGTAGAGGCCTTTCCATAAATGTTGTGTTCTATGATCGTGCCTAGGTATCCTGTGCGATCGCCAAAGCAAAAAATTTAAGGCAATTTTTTACTAGGATTAGGCGTTTTCATTTATCGGTTATTACTACAACTACTTTAAATACTGACCTCCGATATATCTAGATAATATTTAAGGTAAACAAACCGAAAACATCGAAATTCTCCCTTATTCATTTATTGTACACACCCATCAACACTTTCACAGGTATAATATAGGATTACACTTCATTATCCAATACATTTTATAACAATTAGGGCCGATTTTTCAATCGTCAGATAACTTTTATTTAAGGAATAAAAATGTGACTTTGGCATAATTTGTATGGAACAAATGTCAAAGTCACATGTTTATTCAACAGATAACTGTTATCTGTTGAATAAACATGTGACTTATCTGACAATTGAAAAATCGGCCCTTAAAGTAAAAGAAAATCTTTCACAGAAAAAATACGCCATTTTGACACTGCCGATTGTAGAATATAAGCCTATGGATTCATGTACTCAACAATAATTAATTGCATTAATTTATTATTACTGTATTATACCTACTTGTACTATGGGTTTTTTTTTTGCCTGAAATAAATGTGATTTGATTAATATTGGCATTACTGACTAGTCTTTGGTTGTGTCATAAACGGGTTTGTTTACGTTTAGGTTAAATTTATCTGGGACATAATATAGTTACTCTAATTGCCGCGGGATTTCTTTCATGGAAAGGACCTTTGGCCTTGACTGCGTCAGAAAAAAAATCAGGTCTAAATACAGACACTGTGACTAGTACAGTGATTAGTGGTTAGTGAGAGCAGTCACGTAGGCTAAGTCATTTTTAATTTCACAATATTTTAAGTTGTTGTACCTTCTAGTAATACTTATATTGAGTTACAACATTTTAACAATACTGTGCAATTATAACTTTGAAAACTATTTAATAGCAAGTATGTTAGTATTAAAATATCCAAGTAGTAGGTATGTAGATACTTACTAGTTACTTAATTTTCGTACCTTAATCAGTATGTCAGGTTAATTCCACACCAAACCTAAACGTAACTTAACGAAATAAATTCTTCTCGTTGCTAAGATATGTAAAGAAAATATTGTAATTTGTGTTAGTAGAATTCAAGAATGTTGATTTCAACTTCACGTTCTTACCCTATAGTCCTTGAATAGAATTCAGTGAATATTTTTCGTTTCTTACCTTGTTTAAAGGAACCTTACCTTGTTGGACTTTTATTATTCACCGTCGATGAGTGTGATCATGATGAGCTCACAGCATTTATCTCAGAACTACTGAGTAACAGGCTAACAGATACAGGTAGTACATATGCTCAAATTGTGTATGATGTGTGACGTCATAAATTATCGTATCGCTGCTAAATGTGATTCATTATTTATCAGTCTATCTCGTCACATAACTGAGCTATACAAGATAGTGTTTCCTAGGTTTAAATAAGGAAAAACTTTACAATACTTACATGGTTAATGCGTAGCAACAATGGAAATAGGGAAATATTAAACATCTTAATTCATAGGTCATTCATCAATCCAGTACGATTTTTTTTTAATTCGTTCACGACGAACAGGCTATGGTCGTATACCATACTGCCTAGTCATTAGTTATAGTCCAGTACGACCTCGCAATGTTTTTCGGTAATGGTCGTACATCGTCTGTCCTTTTAATTTTTAACTAAAATTGCCAAAAGCCTATAATGGCACCGTGATTTTACTGTACAACTAGTAGGTTAAAAGAGGATACTAATACCAATCATTCACGGAAGTCATAGATTAAAAAAAAATCTTGATTCGTAGGCTGAATCGACATAAGACAAATATTGTGAAAAAATCTGTTAATCCTGAAAACCGTCTTCATCGTCTGGTGAATGGTACCATGGATCAATAATACTAAGGTCAACGTTGATGATAAAGATATCCAAAACTGCAACAAAAAAAAGAATCACGGATGCCGATCTCCCTAGAAAGCCGACCGAATTGATAACCTTAGGAAGTCGGTTAAATATTGGAAGGGGAGCCGAAGAGGGGATTTTGTAGTAACTCAAGCGCGTCAGATTAAGATAGTATAATATGTATCCCACATGCTTCTGGTAATCTAGACGTGATTTTTTTTTAATTTGATTGGTGGAGTTAAGCAAACTTTTAAAAAGTATCAAAAATTTAATTCGATACGCCAGATTAAGCTTGGAGATGTTAAGTAGGTACCAAAGAAGCTCCAACCGAAAGCACTGATGATTTAAAAGTCAGGTAACCTCATACGGACTTATGTAAAATTTAAAAAGTAACTCAATATTTTTAAATAATTAAGTTTCTCAAATATTTTATATTGGTCTCAGCGTAATACTCTCGATTTCAGTATTGTCGATTCTAATGATAAATAAACTATACTTATTTAAATACTATTTCATCACAATTTTTTTATTTCAAAGTTTAAATAGGGTTTCCGCTCATTCCACTACTAAAATAAAAAACTATTATATGTTTTTTTCCTCCTAACATCTCATCACCAAAACCTACTAGATCTCCGCAACGCTCGAGTTTAGCATTATGGGCTCCCCTACTACAGGTCTATCTCGTATCCCAGTGGGACATATAACGGCACGACTAGCGAGAAATCGGGCCGACTCTTGCACGCACTTCGAACGCAGGGATTAATCATTCATTATTTTTCTCATTAGAAAATCATTCATTAATTCTTTCTGGCAAGTGGCTTTTCCAACGTATCAGACAAGGACAGGAACATTAATGAATAGCTAATGAGATGTGTAAATATTTTCGTTAGTACAGTTCGATTTGTGCAATGTGCACTTAAAATGCAATAAACAATATTTAATGCAAAAGGTCACTATTCACAAGCAAGTGTTGCCGGTTTTCCTGATAAGTGTTAAGGACGTTAAGGACATTAGCTATACACAAAGCAACTTAATAAAGACATTGATAGCAAGCGTCTACTCCGCTTACAGCACGTAGTCATATTTACTGATTAAATAAAGACAAAAGCGTAATAAGTTATTTATTATGTAAACGCAATCAGGGCTTACATCATTATTATGTTGCAGAGTTATAACACTGTGGTTTTGTTGTTTAGAGCTTGGCTCTTAGCACCGAAGGTCGTGGGTTCGATTCTCGACATTACTGTGGTACATGGGCGCCGAGCAAACGTTTCGAAAAAACTGTTCTGTGTCGAAATGACGTGGAAATGATCATCGTTTGCAGTCGCTGCGGCGAAAAAAAATACAAATCTTAGTACAGCGACGCCATGCTCGTCTGCGTATGTGAGCGTACCATCAGTAGTAATAGAAATTCCATCAAAAACATAAAAGATTTTTAATAATATTGATATGATCACTATAATATTCTACATCATATTATTATGATGTCGTTATACCAACCGACTTACCCCAGCTTGGCATCACATAGATCTCATAACTTTTTACGGCAAAAGATCTTAATTGCGAGACTTGGCACTTTTTACAAATTTTGTAGAAGATTAACTTAAACTAGTGTTTTTGTCGAAAAGTGCAAATTTAACTTTGTAATCTTATACATTTATATGGGATTACAAAGTTATTTATGCAGTTACTGTATCTAGATAGCTATAGAAAAATTCCAAAATGTAAGTATAGGTTTTCCCTTTATATAAACAATAATACTACTTGTGTTCCAAGTTTGAAGCTTTTATGTCTGCTAGAAGTGTCTAATACTTTTGATGATCGGTCAGTGAGTGAGTAAGTGAGTGACAAAATGAAGTAACTTTGAGAAGTTATAATTCTTAAAGTACTGGTTCAAATTTAATGAAATTTGGAGTATACCGTGTTTATACAATGCCTACTTAGTAACTAAAAATGTAGGCTTCTAGTTTAATGCACAACGAAGTTATAAGGGGTCGAAAATGGCATGAACTGCTTCTAATAAGAAGATGGCCGTACGGCCGTGCTTCCAGATAATACACGGTCATTTTGCGAGTAGTAGAAATTGTCAGCATTTTCATAGGGAAAAACACCACTAGAACTGTTCGGCGCGCCGGAATGGATTCTCGGCGGCGTCGCCCGGCGTCGGCGCGGCGCCCATGTCTAATTGTCTACTGTGGTACAATGGTATTTAAGTTTGATTATGATAATGTAGGCTAATCACCTGATTGTCAGACAAAAAGGTCCATGCGTTAGGTGGACATGCAGGAGCCTACGCTTGCAAGTTGCAGGCTGAAGTGTTTCTCGTGAAGCTCGTCGTGAAGAGGTTAACTACTATTCGTATGGTATCTAAACAACGCTCCTAGTCCTATACTATGGTAGGTACTAATATTAAGGTCCTTTGACCTTCGCTAGTAATTGTGTGGACATATCGCACTGAGTAAATAGCGTGCTCCTTTGTACTGCTCACATACTTGGGCGCTATACGAATAAATCCTTTATTGCCATGGAAATCGGCGTGGCAGGTGTTGTATTTTCTTTTAATTCAAAACATCCTTTTAGAATTCTGGATTTTTTTTTCATTGGTCACAAAAATGGTGGTACGACCATGTATGACGTAGGACGCGGAAATCCGTTGATTCTTGTATGGGTGACTCACAAGGAAGACGCCGGTTTGTATGAATAATTTATGATTTTTGCGTATTACTGATAAACATTACCGCTATCTGATATTTTTACAACTTTCAATTTGTATATGTATGAATCGCCAGTTTCATCATCACTAAAAACGGTCCCGCTGATGAAAACTGCTAAGCGTACATTTTACATTGAGTGAATGCGTTGATTTATTTAAAGAAACGCATTGTTTTATTTGTCTTAACCTAAATTGATGCAAAACGTTGCAAATGACTCCACGTCTTGTTTGTGGAGCGCGGACCTTTTATGTAAAAGTTGTAAAACTAGCTGTGCCCGCGACTTCGTTCGCGTGGTTGTCGGAAACACTATCGCGACTATCTTTTGATTGCTCACGTTGGTTTTTATTATTATGATTATTAAAAAGGAACAATTCTTTCATACATATTTTTTGAGTAACTTAATCTTAAACCGTATATGCAGCCCACGCAACGAAAGTCCTCAAATGTGAATACCTAATTTTTCCCGTTCTTGCAACATTTCTGACTGACGCTTCGCTCTTATTAGTCGCAGCGTAATGTTATATTATAACCTAAACCCTTCCTCTATAAATGGACTATCAAACAAAAAAAGAATTTTCGACGAAACAAACAAACTCTTCCGCTTTATAATATTATAGTATATATACAGGGTGTAAAAGAGCAGTCACTATAACTTCGTGGGGTACAACCAGGTAAGAGATATATCCATTGGTACTAGTCATTTGCTTTTAATCCACTGTTTTAAAAATTTAAAAATTTTCAATAGGCAATGTACAACGTGCACAACACAGCGATCAGCTGATTACGCTGAGAGGTCAATAGCACGCGTTCATTACGTACTAGGGCAAAAATTATAAAATTTAATAATTTAATGCAGAACGTTGTTCCAAACAGTTCAGCCTTGCGACTAAAATAATAAATTGCAAAAAAAAAATAATATAATGAAAAAAAATCATTTCTAGAATCAGTCAAGGTCCTTTAATCCTGTCCCAAAGTTATAGTGACTGGTCTTTTTACACTCTGTATATAGTATAATATAGTATTATAATATTAGTATAGATCTTACGAGTATTGCCAGTTGCCACAATTCTACAACATCAACAACATCTACATGTTGCGGGAATGGTATAGGCATAGACCATGGTATAGGTATTTAGCTGCGGTAAAAAGTAATGTGTTAATCCAGCCCGCAAACTACCCATGCCAAATTTTATCAAAATCCGTTTAAAAGTTATTGCGTGAAAGAGCAACAATAACATACCAACATAACCAACTTTATTTGTATAGTATTAGTAGTATGTATTATGAAAAGGTCTAGGAAATAGAGATTTCCCCAAGTCAATTTCGCATAGAAAAAAAATAGGGAATCGATTTTCCTTTACCGTATTCATGTGAGTAACATAATATTAGAAAATGATCTAATATAATTCAATTGAAACTGTTTCATCATATCTATTAATCATCTGGAGCATTCCATAGTAACCATGACTGGTTCTTTTTATACAGTAGTAAATTAAAATATTCAATTAATAAGTGTTTCACAATAATTACGCTCCTTAGGTTTGTAGGTGTCTTAAGTAAAATAATTGGATCGATAAACTAAATAATGGACTTTATAAAAAAATTGTCAAGTCGAGATAAGTAATAGTTAAATGTGTAATGTGCTGAGTAGTCTAGATATCTACCTACTATTGTATTTATGTAGGTTTATTCACTCGATTCCCTTAATACCATCCTTCAAAATTAGTTTGTTTTTATATAATTAAAAAACTATAACCCGACTTTGCAAAAAAGGGGCCTACAGATAAAAAATCAGAAATACGTAGGTTTAAAAATGGTCAGGATAGAGCCGTGGTCTAACCCGCTATTGGCATTAGATAAATATTTGGCCGTTTTTTGCAAAGCCGGGTTATAGTTTTTTTTTTTTTTATAGAATAATTGAGTTTGAAGAAAGAAATTTGAAGTCGTACCTTTATGAAATAAATAAATGAAAACAAAGTTAGGCCTTAGGTACTCTCTTTGGTAGGTACTAAGACTAACTAGTTAACCTTATTTAAATAATAATTGTAAACTCTACTAGAGATCCATAGAGATCAAATAACGTCAATTCATCTAAATACAGATGAGCTCTTTTTGTCCCTTTTGTGTTTAAAGCAATTTTTTTTTTAACTAAGAAGTTCCTACTATATTATATTATTTTAGGTATAAAATATATCAAACACGCTTTAGGTAAAATTAAGTATCCATTGCTTTAATGCTAAATAATTTTATTGCTCTCATAATCTTTTAACTCTAATTTAAAAGTTGCTCCGAATGATCATCATCATTTCAGCTGTGACACCATACATCGGACATAAGCCTCCCCCATAGCATTTCATTTGGGATGTAAGTAGTGGCCTATACTCGCCATGCTTGGCAGGCGTTTCAGATTTACATATTTTATTCAAAATAACAGCCCATTTTCGGAGTTCGGATATATTATATCCCCTCTGTCGCCTTTCACGACACCAGCGGGAACGGTGGTTGATAGGTAGCTGTTATTCTTTTTCACCCCATGGAAAGGAATATAAAGATTCCTGATTCAGGAATATGCTTAATTATGTTGAGGATAAAAGTTAAGATAAGAATGAATTGCCAAGTGTTACGTTTTCGGAATTCCGATTCCATTCTGCGCTAGTATGAATTGAAGACATGAATGGATGAAGGTGATATATAGCCAAATTCTGATTTCGAGAAAATTGACTTCAAACTGTCACTTAGACATTTTAGAATACCTACATTATAAAGTATTAAATTCATTAATCTTAAGATCCGTCTCTATAATCAATGTACCTACTTATAAGTTACCTACTACATATCCTAAAATGTTTGAGTGACAGCTTAAACTCAATTTTCTGGGATTCTTTTTTTTGCGACATATCACCTTCATCCATGGAGGATGACTTCAATAAAATTGTCCTCTTATTTTTTTATTGTCATTTAAAACGGTTTGGCCTACACTCATTTTGAAATTTAAATGTGTAGGATAAACGGTGTTTGTATTTGAAATTTATTGATTGCTGATAACAGTATCAAAGGTTTTTATTTACATATTTAAGTACGAGTATATTGGTAAATACTTATTAAGCAAAAATAAATCATTTTGTATCGCCTTGAGTTCTTAATGCCAGATATTTTAATTTGACCTTAGATGAGCAAAAAACTAATTATGACGTCTCTGATTCAGATTTAATGTAAGGTCTTCAAGAGAAAAAAATAGTGTGGATGTATGTACTTTAATACGATCACCTATATCAATGTCATTTTGAAGGCTTTATTTCCGACATGAATAAAAAAATATAAATAAAAAAAGAGCAGAAACATTTCTGGGCGATTTGGTTTTTCGTTTGGAGGTGAGTTCGCCATTGGGGCATACGACGTTTAAATTTTTCACCTTATTAAGTAAAAATACTAATTAGATATTCTAATCTCAGGCTCTAATTACATTTTTTTTAAATACTCCTAGATCTGCCAAACAACTAATCCTTTTTCACTTAAAACGTGATGACCATTTTAGATAAGCATTAAAGTTACCAGTTAAATACAAGCCATACTTAAATAATAAAATATTAATAACTTTATAAAACAGGGATTTCCGGAATTCATGAGATTCAAATGAGTGTTAAAAGTGCAGTATAATTAAAAGGAAACGGGTAAATATTTAAATGGGTTTAAGGAAAATCCGAAATAATAACCCTAAATCAAAATTACCTACTCCTTGATAGTGAGGGAAAACACTAGAGGACATCTGAATAGCGTTTGTGACGACAGAGATATGTAGATACCCTTATTACACAATATTTCATATTGATTGCGCAAACCGCAATAATTATTATACCTATGGTTTAAAATAAAAACGCACTAAAATAGGAACCGGTTGAGTGAATTACTCAAGGATATCATTTATGATGACTATATTGTAATGAATAGGTACCTAATTCAGATGGTAAATATTAATTAGGACAAGTCCCTAATTCCATAATTTCTCTAATTCTTTCGCCATTGGTTTCAGATAAGTGATGTCTTGCTTGAGTAAGTAAATACCTAAGTAAGGGTAAGAGAAAAATACTAACTTGAAATTTCCTATATTGAATTCGAACTGGATTCATAATATTTTCTTACCTTATTTTTTGTTACGCTGCTGTTCGACGATTGTAAGTAAATTATAACTTTTTAGTACATACGAGAAAGTAAATGATTATAATTATTATAGATATTCATTTCTCCTCGGGACTTCTATAATTGAAGACATGAATGGATGAAGGTGATATGTAGCAAAATTCTGATTTCGAGATAATTTACTTCAAATTGTCACGTAAACATTTAAAATAACTTCGTAAGTCGTAACGTTATAAACACATTAATCTAAAGATCCGTCTCTTGAATCAATGTACTGAATACGTTACTATATAACCTAAAATGTGACAGTTTAAACCCAATTATCGGGGTAAACATTTTTTGCGACATATCACTTTCATCCATTCATGATAGACATGTCTTAAATTATTATAATACAACTAAATAAAAAATATACAATTAGTTAAATACGAAGCTTGGTCCTTTGAGCTGGTTATAACTATGTTGTTATCAATATTATGTTGTTAATTGTTACACCATTATATTGTATTATGTGAAATCATAATATTAGGACAATAGACGACCTCCGTAGCGCAGTTGGTTGAGCGCGTTGGTGCTCGAACGAAAGGTCGCGGGTTCGAATCCCGCCGAGGGAACAAAAAGTTATCAAAGTTCCTGGGTCATGGATGTGTATTAAATTTGTGTATAATATAATAAAAATCTTAAATACGTGTATAGTATAAAAGTATTAAATATATTTCCGTTGTCTGGTACCTGTAACACAAGTTCTTCTGATACTTAGCACAGGGCCAGATTGACGTGGTGTGAAGCGTCCATAGATATTATTATTATTAATTATATTGTGAGGAGCAGCGATTCCCCACCACAACATTTTGTCGTGCTAGCTATATAAGGCGTGACTCAAGCGGCGGCGCGCCTCTTTTTCCTTGGCGCCAACATCGGCTAGACGTTTACACGAATCTCTGTCGGTTGGTTTAAGGGTCACGTGATCTATTTTTCTTTGTTTAAATTGTTAAAAGTGTGCAATCGTAATTTCATTTATTTCTTGTTAGTTTATTAAAGTTTACGAAAGTAAATTAATAATTGTTTCGTATGAATAAAACGGTGTTCTTGTTCAGTGTTGTTTTCTTTAAATAAATTCTACTTCCGATCCTAAAATCCGAATTGGGATAAAAAACTCAGTACGCTCACTTTATCTATTTCAAGAATAAGAAAACCATTATTCAGATTGTGTTTTTTTTTTAATGTTACGATTGCTAGCTTTTATTAATAGTTCTGTGCTTTATAATGCGTGGTTAAGTGGTAGAAGTAATGCGTGAAAGATCACGAGACCGTGAACGTCGACGTTTTCGAGCTAGGCTACGCGTTCAGAAACGGCACAAGTGAGCCTCGCGAAGTAGGTCACGGTCCAGTGACAATAATTCGCAGCACTCGAGCGACGAACGGCGTGATCGGTAGACTGGCTCGCGTGTCCTAGACCGACGGGATTCACGTAATACTGTAAGGTGATGTTCGCGTAGTAGAAGTAGGCATCGGTCGTGCGATTCCGACACCTATCCACCGTCGGGATAGGTCGCGCAGTAGGTCCCGTGATGAGTCACATTCTCGTTTGCGTAAACAAAGACGCCGCGCCCGCGTCGATCGAGAATTTACTCCTGAAATACGGCTTATAGCCATAATCTAATGTGTTATTTTGACGTAGGCCCCTGGTGGCTCCAAGGGTTTTTCAACTTGACGAATTTATAGAAAAATATCGGACAGCCGGCATGTATGAATACGGTCTACAATCTACATGTCGATTTGGCTTACATGTATGAATACGGTCTGCATGTTGAGCGACCTCTCACGTATGGATACGGCCTGCGTGTTGAGTAGGATTTCATGTATGAATACGGTCTACATGTCGATTTGGCTTACATGTATGAATACGGTCTGCATGTTGAGCGACCTCTCACGTATGGATACGGCCTGCGTGTTGAGTAGGATTTCATGTATGAATACGGTCTACATGTCGATTTGGCTTACATGTATGAATACGGTCTGCATGTTGAGCGACCTCTCACGTATGGATACGGCCTGCGTGTTGAGTAGGATTTCATGTATGAATACGGTCTACATGTCGATTTGGCTTACATGTATGAATACGGTCTGCATGTTGAGCGACCTCTCACGTATGGATACGGCCTGCGTGTTGAGTAGGATTTCATGTATGAATACGGTCTACATGTCGATTTGGCTTACATGTATGAATACGGTCTGCATGTTGAGCGACCTCTCACGTATGGATACGGCCTGCGTGTTGAGTAAGGTTGCATGTGTGAATACGGTCCACATGTATATTTGGCTTACAGGTATGAATACGGTCCGCACATTGAGCGACCTCTCACGTATGGATACGGCCTGCGTGTTGAGTAAGGTTGCATGTGTGAATACGGTCCACATGTTTATTTGGCTTACAGGTATGAATACGGTCCGCACATTGAGCGACCTCTCACGTATGGATACGGCCTGCGTGTTGAGTAAGGTTGCATGTGTGAATACGGTCCACATGTCTATTTGGCTTACAGGTATGAATACGGTCCGCACATTGAGCGACCTCTCACGTATGGATACGGCCTGCGTGTTGAGTAAGGTTGCATGTGTGAATACGGTCCACATGTCTATTTGGCTTACAGGTATGAATACGGTCCGCACATTGAGCGACTTCTCACGTATGGATACGGCCTGCGTGTTAAGTAAGGTTGCATGTGTGAATACGGTCCACATGTCGATTTGGCTTACATGTATGAATACGGTCTGCATGTTGAGCGACCTCTCACGTATGGATACGGCCTGCGTGTTGAGTACTCAGGCATGCATGTGTGAATACGGTCCACATGTCGATTTGGCTTACATGTATGAATACGGTCTGCATGTTAAGCGACCTCTCACGTATGGATACGGCCTGCGTGTTGAGTAGGCTTGAACGTATGAATACGGTCTGCGTTCAAGCCTCAGGTATTAGTATTACGAACAGAGACGTCTGTTTTATTTAAGAACGATGGATATTTGTGCTGTGTAAAAGTTGAACAAAAGTCGATGTTTGAATTAATTGAGTGATGACCGAACGAATCGTGTACAAGACAAATGCTTCACTGTATATGCTTGCAAATAAAATTTCCTAACAGTCTGTTATTTTCTTTTAGTTATACGGTCTGTAATGCAGACAAAGATACGGTACTGACAGAGTCAGTTACTACTGCCAATCGATTAATGCTTTCATTGGATGATGACGTGGAGGCCGGACCATCAATGGCACGCACATCAGGACAGAGTGGCAATCCCAGAAGAGCCAGTGTCGAGGACGACACATCATCAGGAGAGGCCGTGTGAGGAGCAGCGATTCCCCACCACAACATTTTGTCGTGCTAGCTATATAAGGCGTGACTCAAGCGGCGGCGCGCCTCTTTTTCCTTGGCGCCAACATCGGCTAGACGTTTACACGAATCTCTGTCGGTTGGTTTAAGGGTCACGTGAGCTATTTTTCTTTGTTTAAATTGTTAAAAGTGTGCAATCGTAATTTCATTTATTTCTTGTTAGTTTATTAAAGTTTACGAAAGTAAATTAATAATTGTTTCGTATGAATAAAACGGTGTTCTTGTTCAGTGTTGTTTTCTTTAAATAAATTCTACTTCCGATCCTAAAAATATTATACATGGTGTAAAAAGAACTATCACTACAACTCTAGGATATGATTAGGTATACCTACCTACCTTTTCAAATTTATTTTCTCATTCATGTTTTTAATTTTTCCACTACTAGAAATTCTTTGAAATTTAAATTTAATTGCCTTTTTGTTATAGTTGCTACAAAAAATTGGAGTATGAGAAAAGGTAGTATCTAATCATATACCAAAGTTATAGTGACCGTCCTGTAAACACTCTGTATACCTACTGCGACCTGATTTAGTGTGATCCAAATGATCCAAAAGCACAGTGGCTATAATGCTACTAATTTTAATGTCACTTATTCACTCCTCTATGAAGAATTACAATGGCACTAAATTTATCGGACAAACGTTATAATTACGTATTAAGCAGCCATTTTTGATAGGTAATAATATCTATAAGTGTGAAGTTAACAGAAATAAAAATACGAAAATTTTCAAATTTTCATATAAGTAAACTTAAAGACTAGAGTAATTGAAAAAAAAGAAAGGAGTCGATATTTAATAAATTAAAATAAGTGTGATGCAAAAAAGTAGTCTCAAGTTTATATGACAATTTGAAAATTTTCGTATTTTATTTCTGATCACTTCACACTCATTAATATCCGATACATTTAAATAATAACATTCAATTTTTTTAGACCAGCGCGTGTGCTGAGTCAGATATTTGTCACTAGTCATGAAAAAATTCCTACAATTTGCATCGAATTAGTTATCCATTTTAACACTAGGAGCGTTGTTTCCATACATTGCAGATTACTTTTTGACAAATGCTGGCATTCAGCACACTGCTAACAGGAAGGTGAGTGGTGACTGACCTAGGATCCGAAGGTTAGTCACAGTTCGAGTATGCACGGTAAATGTGGAACAAAGGATGAGACGTCTTCACTCTTTAGTGAGCGTGAGTAATCACATACCAAAATTGACAAATAGGATGTGTCAGCATCAGATTAGCTATTAGTAATGTATTATTGGTCCATGCTAAAAAAAAATGGTTTAGAGCCTGACTCTCTAGTCGGAGGGTGTGGGTTTGAATCATTGCATTGAATTACTCTTATCTATGGTTCGAATCCCGCCCTGAAAGAACTGACGCTCTGTACAACTAAATAATATGTTATTTTCAAGTTTGGTAAGGACAATGCAGCCATAACCTGATTATTTCCCTTGAGACATCAAAACTAGGCATACCTAACCTGACTGTCGGACAAGATGATCCATGCTTCGGATGGGCATACAAAAAGTCGACCCTGTGCCTGTTCTCTCGCCAGTGTCGGTTAACCATCCCACTGGGTTATGACTTATGAGAATAAAAAGGAAGATAGAGTGTCTTCGTCTATTGCGTAATGCGCACACCCGACTACCGCACACTATAAAACGACGACGCGTAGCTTTCAACGAAATCGGCCACCGACACTGAAATTGGTGGGGGAGCATAAAATTACTTCCATGGTGCCTGTCGCCGCAATTTGCAAACCATTATGGAGGTCGATTACTAGAAAATTCTAAGTGGACAGTAGTCCACACGATAAGCTAGAATGTTAAAAAGACACTTCTCCGAGAGCGACCCCTAAAATATCAAATGTAAGTATATTTTTATGACACCAAGAATTAAATAAGTATACAATCTACGTCTGTGATTGAACATAATAAGACAGACGGATAAAGCGACATTCTATAAGTTTCTTGTAACACTGAGAAACCCTAAAATATATTTTTAGGATTTTTGTACCTAAAAAGGAAAAAGCAGAACCCTTATAGGATTAATTTGTTGTTGATATCACAAATTTTCGACAGCCATTATGTGAATCAAAATTTCTTCTTCCTGTGAACTCGGAATCTTGAAATTTGATACAAGTCAGATAAAAGAAAAAAAAAATCTTCAAATTGTATCAAAAAAATTTAAAGCCAAATTTTTTTATTACCTACATCATATTGTTACTTATTTAAATAAATATTTTTATTTCTTTTAAAGATATTACCGTTTTCCTCCTTTAAGATGTAGAAAAAATCAAAACCGACGTCGGTGCGTGAGTCCGAAGCTTGGCCGGTCTTTTCTTTTTAATTAATTAATTTATTTATTTATGAATTTCTTCAGTCGTAAATTTTTCATTTTTAATATTAGATTATATAGATACTCAGTATGATCAGATTTTATAATGAGTATATAATCTAAGGTTTTAATACGAAATTTCTGTAAAGTGAAAAACATTGCGCAAGTAAACTTAAGTATGACGGCAATGAATTGCAAAATGTTATACATAAGTATTTTCTAAAATATTGTAAATAGTTTTTTTAAGTATTAGGTATTTTACTAATAAATTATAAAAATTATAAATACTTAGATATATTTTGCTTTTCATAATAATAATAATAATATGTTCTTATGCTAAAACGGTACCTAGCTTACACTTCATTGAAATTGTTTTCAGATAAATATGACGCAATTTATTTACCAATAACAACATTACGTAATGGTGTATTTAAGTTGAAAAAAAATATTTCATCTTAAACAATTATTTTTCTTATCTTCTCGTGGTAAAATAGTACGATGGTTTGTACTAAACTGTAGGATATGATGAAATAAGGACGGATATTATAAAATACTGCGCTTCTAGTATATGTGGCCCACTAGCTCATATTATTGACATGACTTTTGAACAAGGAATGTTTCCAAGTAAACTAAAAATATCTATTATTAAGCCAGTTTTTAAGAAAAATGACAGAAGTGACATGAACAATTATCGCCCTATAACTCTAGTACCAGTACTCGCTAAAATATTTGAAAAGGCTATGCTCAAACGGCTAAAAAACTTCTTTGAATCCAAAAAAATACTATTAAAAGAGCAATTTGGGTTTCGTAATAATACCTCCACAACTGAAGCGTGTTTTTATCTCAGTAAAATAATTAATGACAGTCTAAATGACAAAGTGCCTATAACTGCAGTTTTCTTAGATATGACCAAAGCATTTGACTTGGTAAACCATAAGATATTGTTAGAAAAATTGGATAAATATGGAGTAAGAGGTAAAGCTCATAAATGGATTAAATCCTACTTAGAAGACAGAAAAATATGTACTGCAGTCTCAAGGACAGAAAATAGTGTAAGACAAAATTATAAGTCACAATATAAACCTAATCAAAGAGGTGTACCACAGGGAAGCATACTGGGTCCATTACTTTTCTTATTATATATTAATGACATAACTATGGCTACTTCTCATCCATGTGTCTTATTTGCTGATGACACTACAATACTAGTAAAATGTAAAAATTATAATACGTATGAAACAGAAATAAATGAAGCCTTAAATGACATTATTAATTGGTTGAGTTATAATGATCTTAAAATTAATTTAAATAAAACAAAACTTGTACAGTTCCGATATCAAAATGCAAAAAATATACCAAAAACAATAAAATACCAAAACTCAAGTATTGAAGAAGTCGAAACCTTTAAATTCTTAGGTGTTATATATGACACACATGGGAATTGGAAAGCACACATAGATTATATAGTTACAAAATTAGACAGGTTCATTTATGCACTAAGACGTTTATCCAAGACAGTATCAACAAATGCTGCTCTTGATGCATATCATGGATATGTATCATCCGTGCTATCATATGGCCTAGTTGTCTGGGGTAATTCCGTTGATGCTATTAGAGCATTTAGAATCCAAAAAAAATGTATAAGAGCAATATGTCAGGTAGGGCCTTTTGAAAGTTGTAGACCGCTTTTTCGGAAATTGGGCATTTTACCGCTCACTAGCATGTACATAAGAGACATTTGTATCTTTGTTAAAAATTATCCCAGTTATTTTAAAAGAAATGGTGATATACATACAGACAGATCCCTTCGATATCCAAATAACATATGTATACCAAAATGTAATAGCAGTACATATATGAAGAGCCCTTACTATATGGCTGTTAAACTTTATAATAAACTACCTGCCGAATTTAAAAATAATTTAACTATATTATATTTTAAAAGAAATATTAATAAGTGGCTATTAGAGAAAAGTTTCTATGACATTAAGGATTATTTGCAAGACTAAAACATATCATTATTTTGTTATTTAACATATTTTATTGACTAGCTTAGTTAACTTCAATAAAAAGTACCCATACATTTGCATACTATTAAATTAGTTGAATGTTTTTTGGCCATTAAAATATAATTTCCATCTTACATGTAAAACATTCTGGCAAATAAATGATTATGATTATGATTATGATTATGATTATAAAATTACTGGTCAGTGCCTCACTCAGTACACTAGTTCCCCACTGAATACTGATATCGTCTAAACTTTATTCGTGCCTTTTAAAATGTTTCCACTTTTGTCTGACTAAAAATGCTACTAACTGCAGAGTCTACAGACAACTAAGTACCTACAAAGGTAACCTAAAACCTTATGGCTGCCGCTCCGCCCGCATAAATACTGAATACAGTATCCACTTGGAACACAGATGTATTTTTCGGGATGAAATGTTTTCAGTTTTAAACCTTGTCTAGTGTCTAGGGAAACAACTTGCACATTATAATTAGGAGCTGTGAGTGTGACTGTGGACTTGGAAACTAGCTACTAGCCAGTAAGGATAAGATAAAAAAAATAAGAGTGATAGCTCTTAAATCGTATGTACACTATATGAAATTGAATTGAAGAATGGATGAAGGTGGCATGTCGCAAAATTCCGATTTCGAAAATTTGTGACACCTTCATCCATAATTCAAAAATGGAGTTCAAACTGTCTGGAGTTCAAAGTGACTGGTGTAGCATAAATTAATTATGTCGTAACGTATTTAGTACATCTAAAGAACCTTCTTTAGAATCAAATCAATGTAATTAATACGTTACGACATAATTTATGTAAGTACTAAAATGTTTAAGTGACAGTTTAAACTGAATTTTATCGATTAACAATTTACCGACACATCACCTTCTTCCACTCATGTCTTCAATATTTTTTTGAATGTTTTGTGGTTAATGGCTAAATGTAAAAAAAGCAAACAAAAATTTTTCAGAGAAAAAATTGGTTTCGATTTTAACCCGAATAAAATTATCATACTTATTTCTTAGCAGTCGAATAAGGAATTACATTTACATAATAAATAAAATCTATTGTGCAACTATTGTAAATGCGTCTTATTTCAAATCCAGCCCTAGATGCCGACAGTGTTTGCGAAATATTGTAACTTTAACCACGCGATTATAGTAAGTTAAACAATACCCATTTTAAAATTTATAAATATAACATAGGTACCTACTTAAATATATTATATTGTAATACAATATTACCTGATGTTATGTGTCAAAAAAACAAAATCATAGAAGCTAAGGTGGTCCTCTTTGCGTTCCTTATTTTCAGGTTAACTTTTTTCATCCACTTAAAAAAATATGGCGACTTTAGCCGACGACGCGACGAAGGCTGTAAATCAGACAAGTAGTAAAATGTTTACTATCTTTTAATTTAATTACTTGTCTTTATGTTTTAATGATAAAAAAGCGATGTACCAGACAGTTTCTGTTCTTTATCTTTATAACTTGAGACGTATCGAATCTGGCATGTTTTGTTAATTATTTATTAAGTATGTATCATAAACCTTTTCTTGTTAGTTGTTACCTGTTACTGCATAATAGGTAATTATTTCTTTTATTTTTATTCCGTCTCCGAGTCGTTGACATGTTCCGAAAAAAACTTAAGTACCTACCTACCTACTTTGTTTTAAATTTTAAAACAAAGGACGTTTTTCTCTCTCAAAAATATAATATCATGTAGGTAGATACTAGATACATAGAATACTTATGTAACTAACTTTTTTGACTGAGAAACAGTTTATCAAATTGTGGCAATAATTTGTCTGCTGCTCTTAACTATGAACCCTTTACACCAGGTCAGACTGGTCCCGTGCTAAATAGCCGAAGAACTGATATTAATATTTTTCATAACAAATTAAAACTTAAACATAAAATAACTAAAAATATTTTTACTAATGCAGTGATACTGACTGCTAAGTGGCAAGTTCTACTTAGTAACTGGTACATGACCTCTTTTGTATTTATTCTGTGGTGAGTGGTGACTGGTGAGTGTGACTGGTTAGTATATTATTAAATAACTTTCCTTTTGGAACTTTACCAGGTAGGTATCATAGGGATTCAGAAAACGTTTTGTAACTATTTACCTATTGGGTAACTATTTTAAAGGTTCAATGTTCATTAATATTGAATAGGTACCTACCAATTCTACAGCTACAGAGCTTAGCTACTTATATTTAAGGTACCTATTACCTACAACAGTCAACTGTAGTTAAACTCCTTGTACCCAGCACTCCCCAGTTAGGTAACCTGTACTAGTAGGTACCTATACTGCCCAGGTATAAAATAATATGTTACACATACCAACCTAGTTAAGTACCTATTATACGTACTTAATTACGTAGGCACTAAGATTTAAGTTACTAAGTTAATCTCACGAAACATTAAGATTTTCGCAATTCATACCGTTTTTGTAAACACCTACTTAACGAACTTTGTTATTTAAGTACTTATTTCTGATGTTTCATTTGTTGTGAAAAATATTGAAACATAAACATTTGACATCATCGTATTGCCAAACGTAAATGAATGGTCTAATTCTTTCCTTGTTCAATGGACTATAAATCAGTAAGCGAGAGAGGGACAACATGCCGATAGTTGTTGTGGCGCCGAACCGCATGGCGTACACTAGTACTACGCAAGCTGACGGTGTGTCGACATTGGACGTTGGATCGGTTGCCGGCCCGAGGCTTCGTCCGAACGCGACGCGTCAGCCTTGTTCGTCACGAAATTTGTTAGTCTCGCAATGGCGTTAATAGGAGGTGGTTGTGTGTCCGTTTAGTGTATCAACAACCCGAGCGGACACCGGCCCAAAATATTGGCCTGTCTAGACTTGCTCGAATTACTTGAAAACATTCTTGTAATTCCCAGCTCAAAATCACTTTTTGCCACCACGGACAGTCAAGTTTTGGTACGATATCCACTCAGGGCAAATCATTTCAAGGTTCGTACTATATTCGCAGGTACTTTACAATTTCCCCTTACTAAACCGCGTTACTAAATCGCCGATTGTCTCAGTTTCATTAAATATTTTGCAATACTTTTAGTATGCTGTGATTTTATAGTGACTTGTGCCTGCAAAGTAACTAACGGGAGTTTTTGTTCCAGATCATGCTCATCTCATCATAGTTCCTTCTTCGTTTTAAGTGTTAGTGTTTTGTGAACGTGTATTGTGACCGTGCTAGTGTTGTGAAATGGATCCCGGATCACCTTCGTTGCTGTGGCCGCTGCGCCTGACCAAGCCGGCGGTGACGGTGGCGGTCCCCGAAGACACCAAGGAGGAGGAGAGGGCGCAGTCCCCGGCGCTAGCCGATCGCCTGTCCGCGGCGCCCTCGCCGGCCAGCCCCGCGCCCGCTAGCCCTGCGCCCCCCCAGCACCAGTTCCAAGCGGCCCTGGTGGCCGAGAAATATCTGCTGCTGGAACAAGTGGAAGGATCATCGCTCTGCCGATGTGTGGACGTGCGCACGCAAGAGGAGTATGTCTGCAAAGTGAGTACCCACTACCCGTACCCAGGTCCCAGGCTATAGCAATAACTAAAACTATAAACGAAAACCCGTCCGACCGCGTCTCGGTCGCGTACAATACGAAATTGGTAGCACAAACAACTTGACTTTACCTGATTTTTTATTCTTTGTTCCTTTTAATAACTCCTCGCTATTTCAATTCAGCATGTTCAGAAGTGGATTCATTATCGAGTATTACCTATTATTTAAATTATTATCAATATTATTTTTTTATCAAAAAAACACTTTGTTTCTGATATTGATACACGAGATAGCTTATCTTTTACCGAGATAACTTTTTCTGAGTGATGACTAGTGACAAACACGAAAAAACTGCCCATATCATTTGCATAGATAAAAAATATATTCTAGATATAATAAAATATACCTACAGCTCTAAAGTTAATGATAATAGGAGACAACTTGTGGGGTAGATTTTTAAGAAGTATGATAAAAACTGTTTTGTAAAGTTTAAATTCTGACAATTCTATACCATGTTTACTCAAAGTTAATGAACAGAAAGTTAACAAACTCTTTATATGAACAAAAGATCGCTAATCTTAAGCTTAGATATTGTAAAAGGGTTCCCGTGTCCCACGGGTAGGAACCCCGCAGTGATGGACCTTTTAAATGAGCCCACATAGTTTCCCTCCGCTTGCCAATTATTGATCATTATTTATTACACATTTAACTGATCATAATTAAACGCCGAATTCTCGTCAAAGCTGCACGCAGTCCAAATTAATTTTAGCCTGTATCCCTTTGTGTCGAACAATTGAATTTTGCGGTACAAATGTATCGAGAACTTTACAAACATAATATAACAATGTCATGTGTCGAATTTTGCAATCGAGATAATAACGTTAACAATTATAAGATAAAATTAACAAAATCGATCCTTAAATGTTGAGAAACCCTGAATTTAGTCGGCGTTTTTGCGTTGGTTGAATTTACTCGCGACATGCAGCGAAACCCGTTTAGAAACTTGTTATTTTGCACATCCTTCGTGTAGGCTCCGATTTAGGCTGCAGGATACAAACTAGCGCCAAACAAAGGCCTATACAAGTATTGTCAAGGCACAAAATATACACTTCCCTCGTGAGAACCCGACAAGGTTACGTGTGGCAACTGGCAACTGGCAACATTAACGTTGCTAAACGTTGAATGTATTTACAACATAGCTAGTTGCTGTCACTGCAGCCTTATATATTTTATTCTGTACAAACGCCGATGTGAACCTTTGGATTTGTTTGCTAAGGGATTAGGTTTAGATAAATACTCGTAGACACAACAAGAGTCGATTTGACCTTCTCATTGACATTGTGAAATAGACGAGTGATAACGGTGATCGTCGAGCGAGGTTGGCGGGCCCCCACCATTCCCCTCTGTAGTATTAAGTAAGCCATACACGTCGATCTACCGGTGACGCTGAAAACTGTAGGTACAGGTCTATTCTCAGACAAATTGCGGTCTACCTGCATAGGTACACCTCTCCAGTAAACCGTATGCCCAAGTTAAATCCCTTACTTGTATTTAGTCAACTATTAGCAGAAACTACTACTTAATTGATAAACATTTTGACGTAGCAAAAAACATTGATTTACATTTGGTTAAAATTCAGTCCCTTAATAAAATTGACAATTAGGTAATATGTTTTTAAAAGCAGTAGTACTGTGGCAAATGTTTTAAAACTATCTTAATATATTGCAATTGGATATCATATTTATACCCAAACTCTAATAGTATGCGTAACAAATAGTTTGGCTACACCTTGATTGAATAAATATTGATATCGTAAACTAGGTTACCAACCATAAGCAACACTGAGAGCCAAATATTATCGATCAATTGCCACAGCTATTGCGAATTCTTATCGTTTTTTCGTACAGACAAAAAGAGGTCACATAAGTACTTACGCATATTATATCTACGCAGCGGAAAAGTAATCAGTCTGGCACGTCTGTTTTAAGAAAGGTTTCCTTTATAGCGTTCTATTTTTACAAAATGAGTAAAGAGCTTTTTTTGACGCACGCAATGATTCATTTACTGAGTCTGCTCCTGAATTAGTTTTATAGTTGACATTTCGTAAACACAAATAACACTGGTGCAATTTAAAAAATAGCACCTCCTAAAATTGTTTTACTTATTCAGCTTCAAGTATGCCTCATAGGCCAGCACATTCGCGCTCATTCTATTTCCTAACCCTCTGTCGTCACCTAAAGTTTCCGTTTGATATTGCTGCTGATAGCTGTTTATTCGCGAAGGGTTTCTATTCACCTAACGTTTTGACCTCGTTATATCAATGCTTTGGAACCCTTTCAAAAGGTCTTCGAATCCCTTTAAAGCTGAACTAGACGTGCTAGCAAATGCTCGGCCGATTTTAAATAGGATCGTGTTTATGCAAGAAGGAGTGTTTTTTACAACAGTAATTACGCCTATCGAATGAATTACATTGAAATATTCAGTGCCTTATTGAGATTGAAATATATTTATTATGAATTAATTACAATATTTCACCGAGAAGGTTAATATTACCTCCAAAGGCTAAGATCTGATGAAATAACTACATTTATTTCATAAGATTCTTCACGTAGTAATGCTCGCTTGTTTCTTGCAGGTAGTATCGAGAGACTGTAGTAGTCTTCTCCAGGCTCACTACCGGCTAGACGGCCATCCGCACGTCAATCCGATCCACGAGGTGCTGGTCGGGGACAAGAGGGTGTACCTAATATTCCCCCGATCGCATTCGGACCTTCACTCGTACGTGCGGGCGAGGAAACGGCTAAGAGAGCACGAGGCCCGCAGGCTGTTCAGGCAAATGGCAGAAACCGTTGCCGCGTGCCACGAACAAGGCATCGTATTAAGGGACCTCAAGTTGAGGAAGTTCGTCTTCGCAGATCCACAGAGGTGAGTTTCGCATGTCTCCTATCTAGAAATAGCATTTAGAGAATTATTAGTATTGAATTACTGACTTGGTATTTCATGACGTTATTCGCTATGATCTCATCTCAATTCTATGATAAAATAATTCCTTTTGGCACGTGTAAGTAGATATTGCATGAACGTTAAAAACCCGAGATTGTATAGTTAACTCACCGCGATCAAGATAGAGGAATCTGCGTAATCGCTATTGTAGTGAGTTAGAGACGGTTTCCTAACGATTTTCGCAAGGACTATGATTTAATATTATAGAGAAATCAATGTACCTAGTAAATTGCAATCAATTGAAATTATCGCACACAGTTGGCCGTGCGGCGCTCGGCGGCGTGTACTAAATTTTGCCAATGAACTGACGCAATGCAACACCGTTGTTGATATCTCTCTAGTTGCTATCGAAAATCTTACTTGTGTAATCCAATGACATTATTACTATTTTGTACATTTGGGTCAATATCGGTCCTAACGATAGTTTAGACATTGTTCGACGACCATTCTGACTCAGAAAAAAATCTTACACTACCTTTTCAAAGAAACTAAAAACTTTATATCTATCATATAAAAATATGTATATAAACGATGAATGGATGACAAGGAGATCTGAGCTCGTATCAATTCTACATCGAAGATACGATTTTGTCATAGTTCAATGGGTTACTTTCTCTTTTTTATCAGTCCACCCACGGGTGCCCGTGAGAAGTTCTAGGCTCACAAAAACGCCAGAAGCCGAACGGAAACGCACGTCTCGAGTGGCACGTCATTTCCTTTTGTTCGATAACGCCACGAATGATAACACTATCTTTTATTTATTACATCTACTATCAGCCAATAGAAGCTTTAATAGGAGCATCGTTCACAAGCGCCACAATTAATACCCGCAACTCGACGTTACAAACTATTAGCAATCGTAATTACTGGCAGCCGGTATGAGCCGTTTTCGAACTTTTGAAACGTTATCTGGCCTCCATTGTTGCGAATATCTCCGGCAATGCTAGCGACTCAAGGCGAGCGGTGTCACCGCCGCGTACAATACAATCGGGTCAAGGGTCTGCGCCCGCGCACGCCGCGCCGCGACCCCTATCCTATACCTGCATCCCTTAATCCGACCTGACTCGGGAGAAATCCAATTAAAATACAAGTGAAAAAACCCCTCATGCGGGGTCCACGCAACGGATACTGTAATGAAATTCTATTATTCACCTGTCCCGCATAACAACCCTTATTGATTTTCTTTATTTCGATAACGAACCACGTCTTTAAGATTTTATTATTAAAGCTATTGTGACGTTCGCCGTAACGTATTTTGTTTACTGTGGCTATTTTTATCTCGGCATTCGGTTGTTGTAATGGTTCGTCCCACGGGCTGGCTTCAGTAATCGAGTTCGTGAAGACACAATGGCTCATCCTCCACAAATCTAAAACTAATCGTTCCGTTAACCCCCGAAAGAACGTCCCCGATTACTTTCCCGGCCAAAAATAATTTTGCGCACGAATTTTGTCTTAATACTCATCTACTTTGAGTACATGCATTACCGCCGTACGGTATGCGAGCGGCGAGTGCTAGTGGGTGTAAATTTAACGTGGACGGACGCGACGGCTTAATTTATAAAATTTAATACTCTCCAACGAGTGCAGCATCAAAGCGAACGTTGTCAAAAGCGCAGATTTGCGAGGCGGAACACGAAGCACCGCGGCTACATCAAAAGTAAAAACTTTAGCTCCAGCCTCGACCCCAAATGTAATAACAGAGCGAATGTTTTAGTGGTTTCCTGCTGCGCCTGGGAAACTAGACTCGCCGAGTGTCTAATATAAAACTTTAAAACTATCTTCCTGAGATTTTAATGTCTAGCATTAATGGGAACACGTTCTAGCGGAAACGAATACTTAATACTTCCCAAGTCCGAACTTTCCCATAGATTCGCTTATTAAATTATTCAGAACATTTGCATAGGCAGCTGACCTTGTGCGTCCCTAATAAATTCTAATGATTATGCACACGCCGCGGTCAAGATACCCATTCGCGTTTCGTGAGAATGGTCACATGTCGCGCGGAAGGTGCAACACGATCAAGTGTCCCGCCCTTCGACCTCCGTTCACACGTTCGCAGAACCACCCCAGATTATACACTCCTAGTCATCCGTTGCTACATGCTGCGATCCGACCGGTAACATTAATATTGATTCAGCGCTCTTTGAAGTGTTTCTGTACCCTCAAGCTTTTCTCATCCTTTGAGATGGAAAGAAATTATTTTCCGTCCGGACGACACCTCAACTTTTGCAACACTTTGACATGTTAATCAGTTTCGAGATATAAGAAACTTGAAATGTATCGCTCCTTCATAGATTGCTTACATAATAAATTCTGTGTTCCATTAAAAAACTGAGGAACCCTATTTTTAAGAATTTTTCGCATCGCAACCGTACTTACTCTACATTTAAAAATATTTGTAGACAGCAATATATTTTTGAGACGTTCCACTTTCAAAATTCAGGTTACGAATATTGAATACAGTTAAGAAACGCCAAGCAGGTTAAGTTTCATTATCTAGCAACTATGTAACTATTTCATTGTGTTGTTCGAACGTAATTCTTCCTTTCTTATCTACTTAATTCAATAAAACCGGATGTTTCCTGTGTCTGTGTGTTGTGTGAATCTTTATTCTTTACTGTCATCGGATAATTCTTCGGCGGATGTAGACGACGGAAGTGTCTCCGAAAGTATTCCTTTCCTTTGTGTTACTATTTCGCTACGCAATATTTTTTCTGTGGAACTACAGGAACTAAATATATTGTAATCACTTGTAAATCTTCCTGTAAACAAACGCAGGTACAAAATATTGTCAGCATTGTGCCCCATCCCGCCTACTCTGTCACTAAATACACCGTCTCAGGTAGGCGACAGAGTGGATTTCGGTAGCCGGATTGCTTTATAAAACGTCCGAGCAAAATATAATTTTAAAATAATTTTAAATCATTGTTATAACCTGTCCTTTCTAAACTTCGCAGTAAACACACGTTTTGTTTACTAAATCAAAGGGTCCGGCCCTATTCGGAAAAGTACAAGCTGCTCTACATAAAGAGTTGCTGCTTATTACCCCGGATTAAAATTTTGGATTGTATTCCAACATAACCATTTCTATTATTTCGCGAACGTTTACAATAACTTAAAGAAATTAAATATTAGACGCCCCTTTAGGGTTTTCCTTGCTCCACATTTTTAAACGTCTGGTTCGAGACATTGTTTGCAAAATAAGCATTCCTATTTTGCACGTGCTATATTTAGTTAGCCGTCGCAAAAGTCATCGTGTCTGCGGCGCTAGCGGGATGGGATATTTGTGGCTCGACGCTCTGGCAGCGGCTAGCGGATGTGCCAAATCGGTTCGCAAATCGTGACAGACCCGGCAGACGCCGCCGCGCATTCCGGCCCGGCCACCGCCGCACCACCACGCACCCGAATGGAATCTAGTCAAATAAACCATTTGTCCGCGAACAGTGATTGCTCACATGTCGGGAACTATTTTACAACCTGAGCGTATGGCGACTTTACCAACTATTCCAAAATCTTTTGAAACGCCGTTGCCAAACTCATGGTGCAAGAAATGTTCGCTACGTTACATCTAAGTAGGCATTTGCATAATAGCCGCGCGGCTCGTAACATAATATACGCCTCCCCGTTTCGACAATTGTATAACTTTGGTCACTCGTAGCACCGAGCATCGTGAGAAGAACGACTCCACGACTATAGGTCCAGTTATATAATAATCCTCGTGTGGTTTCATCGGCGATGCTGCGCAATACGATCGGGGGCGGGGAAACTCGGTAACTGCATCAAAATTGATACAGTGCACTATTTTAGTCCACATATGAGTCGGCGATCGGCAACGTTTGTGTTCATTTTGGGCGTTTAGTCGCGGCCTCGGTCGACTTGTGGCATGAGGTCGTGCGCAACTGTGCCAATGTCGCCGACGCCGCGCCGGCGCAGCACGCCTCCTCGCTCGTGCGGAACCTAAAGATCGTTAAAAAACAATGATGCGTGCTTAACGTCATCGCAATTAAAAACTTATGTTGCTACCGAGTTTATTCCGATGAACATGTTCTAAGGTGTACGACATTCTTGACATTACACCTACGATCCTCCTCGTTCTGTAAATAAACGGGCCGGTCGCACGACACGGCATTCGTCATGACTATAAATAATGGGCGTTCTCACCTTTTTTGGTGATACGATAACACCGGATGCGGCTACCGGACGCGAGCGAGCGTTGCTCTTGCGAATATCACCTTTGCTGGCCAATAGTGTTGTTCTAGGAAGTGAAAAGCCGGACGTAGTGTATTTGTCACCTCTACAAAAAATTGCGCTTCCTAATTCTCTGGGCTTGCAGCTTCATTTACGACGCCGTATCGCGTTTGTTTGTATACAATTAGAGCGTGTGGCGCTCATTAAATATTATTTAGTTTCTCAATTCTTCGTGAATTTAGCCGGGTGCCAGCTGAGAAAACGCACGACTAGCTATTAAATCGATCGGGTTGCGTAAAACAAAGGTCTGCGAAACCTTGTGCAAGCGCTCGGCGCGCCCGCGCCCGCTCGACATATCTGCGGATTTGCGTAACCGCGCACTTATCCGCCGCGCTGATACGTCGTCCGTGTGTTGTGACACGCGCCGTTTATTTCAATATACCACACCGCCCGTTAATTGAAATCCGTAACTTAGGCGTTTATGTACACAACACATTCCTAAACACTGACAGCACCTGGATGAGCAGATTTGCATGATTATGTCATTAAATGATCAGCCTCATCCGGGTTCAGTGGTACTGACGCCTATCTAACATCTGCATCTTCGACATAACCGGAGAAAGCGCCAGGTGGCCCGACGCCAGATAAACAACAACCCAGGCAATAGATATCCTCTATTTTACAAGATTTTGTAGACCTCAACTGGAAGAGACTCGCACCGGCATCGAGTAGCAAGTACCAACGCCCTATTAAAAAAATGAGTCAGCGGAGTCGTGACTATTGAATCCACTCGGTAACAGTAAAACACCCCACTTCCTTTGTAATAAAATTGAATTCATGAATATAAAGAATACAATTAACATTCGCCCGTAAGGCACCTACGACGCCCGTATAAGGTTTCCTGCACGTGGCACTAATTACTTAGGACCAGTCCGTAGTGGAGTCTAGCATATCTTAGTCGCACAAGAGCGGTCATCTGGAACGGGCAGAAGGTCGGAGGCGGTATCGACGCTCGCCAAACACGCGACTAAGCTTTTTCGAAAAGATTTTACATTTATCGGCGTTCCATGTCGTTCCATCCGAGTTACTTCATCACTGCTCATACCGTGTACCGACCCAACCTCGTCGTAATTAGTAATTTTACTGATTTTTTCTGAATAATATTAACATTAATGTATATTATGATCTCATCGTCTAAAGGTTAGGCACAACGAGTGCGCAATAAAAACAGTGGCGGCGTATCCTGATCAAAGCATTAAACTGCTGGCAAACAAATAAATTTTCATATTTGGCGGTCGAAGATGAGCAAAGGCCAATGTGCAATGACCTTTATTTTTATTCGAACATCGTGGCTGCATATCCGCGTCGCGAAGGTCGCTGACCGCAGCTGAGACTCATCCAGCGTAACCAAAACATTAACTCATGGTCTTCCGACGCGGAGCCGCCTCTGCCATTGTATTCCGACCTCTATTCGTCTCCTCGCACAGCCGAGTTTGTTGTGCTGACGTCCATGGGAACATTTAAAGGACATGGACTGTATAAAATTACTTATTCTAGCGCGCATGCTCCGTTTTTTGTGCTAGCATTAGATGATAGCGTTCACCTGTATCGAATTTGTTATGCGCCTATAGTATTAGCTCATGTATCATTTTCCATGCTCTCCATTTGTTCCGTATATAGAAGTTTGTGAGGTTATTTATTTTATAATTGTGGGAAAACAAGATTCCAAAAAATTTCAAACAATAAGGAATTTTTAGAATTCTAAATCACAAAAACATATTTGAATAACAATGTTAAAATGAATCAGACGTGATGCATTCCGCCCCGAATGCGTCAGTTTATTCGATGACGTCATTATAGAGGGAAGGGCCCAATATAGAGGGTTCGGGATGAATCATAGATGTAATAGGTCACTACCCCCGGCTATATATATCTACCCTCGACTAACTAAATATATCCTACATTAGGGCACGACAGACGAGAATATCTCAAAAATGTAAATATATTATCACAACAGATGTTAAAAGCTATCCAAAAATATATTCAGGAAGATATTGCTTCCGACTTATCGACGTGTTTGTTTGGGGATGGAGAACTATAAAATACCAAAATAACTCCATAAAAATCCACCCATCAACTATATTTAAAGCTAAAGTAAATATGATGTAATTTATGTCTATATATAAATAAGACCTTTGACAGCAGGACTAATTGTTGTCAACAGGTTTAAACTTACTTGCATAATAACTACTACAAAAAACAAAAAAAATGTCGAATCAACGTTAGACCATGATTTTGCTTAAAATCTTCTCTTTTGGCCGTTGCATTGTTCGTCCAGATTTACAAACGCCCGTCTCGAGCCAAAATAATCCAAAACTAAAACCGGTGTTAAAATTTATTTACCTGTTACCTTTTATCCAGCAGCGATCGTTGACGCAAAATAAAAGACTAGCTACCGGGTGCTACCGGTTTGCAAAATTACATACTACGCTACGATAAAACCTGACCAGTGCTTTTATGTGCGTTTTATTGTTCATACTGTAGAAGTTATAATTTGCGGTCATAAAGAACGGTTTTGACAGAAGTAACATCTAAAGAACTCTTCTGCATACAGCCGATGCATTTTGTAGGAATATTTTTTTAAGGAAATGTAACTTACGCTATCTACCTTTAACAAAAGTATCAAAACGTAATAAGTAATGCTTCAATAGGGCTGAAGAAAATGGCCGCTCCGATGACATTGTTTTCAAGTTCAGTGGAGATAGCATTGTGCTAATGAGCCTCTTCAGTCGGACAATAAGACACATCGGTGATCAGCAACCGAGTCACGGACGTGTGTCCTATAGCCGTTTCCTGCTCTTGCACAATCGACAAAACTAACCTCGATATTGAACTCGGTTTTCTCGATTTCTTTGTCCGATTAAAATACGTGTTAATATGGACTAGCGCTCGAGATACGAGTTTCATTGTTTTGAAACAACTCGATTCCTATTGAATAATAACCTCATAATTAAATATTACGTTATTTATGTAATTTAAGTCGTTTATTTCCTAAAAGTCTAGTTGGAAAACATTCGTTTCTTTGAGTTACAAACTCGAATGGAATCCATTTAGTTTCGGCGGTTATCTATGTGTCCGTGTTATTTCCAGCGATAAGGGCTCACTAATTAGTTTGATGTCATCCTCGGCCCGATATCCTGATGATTAAGAGCATTAACTTTGCGCAACGTCGTCCGTCAAATGGTGTTACACATTTGACAGTACATTAGGGCATGTACTCACAGATAATTGAGCAACACGTGCGTCACTTGCCAAATACAGTGTTACTGATAGTTCGGTATTTAATTTCTAAAATAATTCTTAATGTCTAAGCAATAAGGTGTAAAACGAATCGTCACTAATCTGTAACCACACTATGCGGCAACGGAGAGACGGTCTTGACAGATGTCATTGATATTATTTTTATTAGTGGTAGAGGTCTGGCCGCGTAGGCGCATCCTAATATCATTCTGACGTAACGTGGTTCACGGTCAGCTAGAGGAAATGACGCAAGCGCAGTGTTAACATTGCAACACCGGCCGCGTCGGCTCGCCAAAACTATTCCGACCAAAATAAATTTATTTGGAAATTCAAATTCCTTCATTCCCGGTGGTTCTGGTTAAGTCGCTTCTCAGTTCGTATACGGTTTTTATCTTATTTTGCAACGTAATTGCTAATAATTTCGTTCGTATATATAGTTACTATCAATAATTCTGAAACCGGCTTCTTTAATTGCACACGGCTACCTCGTGTTCCGCGGACCGGTTTGTATCAGCTCTAGCTGTTTCATGGCCTAGCAATATTTTCATCTGTCAAACTTGCAGCTCCGACGAGCAACATTCGACTTTCAGTGGTCGGAATAAGATTCTTAACGTGATCCACGGCTTTATCCTAGAAATAAAACCAGTCTGCATAAAACTGAATACATACTTTAAATCGGATTTTCTACAGTCGGAGCTCAACGTGAGTTAAGTTTAAACTTCAATAGGTTACACAAAGAAAAAGTAACACGTGCTCGGATCCAGGTATTTTTACATCACCTTTACGGATGAGCGACTAACGAAGGGTAAAAAAGAACTGACACGGTATATTCAAATTAAAATCTAATGGTGCATCGATCTTCGTCGATAGTCGATGGAGCTTATCTAATAGTATGAGTCACGAGAAGTTATGGTCGGTAACGTTAAACCGCAAACAGCCATCGTGAGCGTTCACAATGACATTGAAATGTGCCGTTGCGAAATCGTATTCTTTTCGTGGTTTCGGCCTCGCGCGCGAGATCGAAGAATACGTATAATAAATATGAGAACGTACCGCGTACCGTGCACGCGACCTCCCCTCACGGTCACTCCTTGCGTAACCGCCAGCCCGCGACAACACAACAATACTCACAAACGCACACTTGTACCATTATTTCTGACATTTCTTGCTCATTACGATAATGTTGCCAGTGATTTAACTTTAAAATAGAAATCTTAATATTGTTAATAATCCAGATATTATAGTGCTGTAACATTTTATAATTTAGATAGTCTCAATAGGCGTCGTTACTTATTTTAACCAATACTATCCTTGTGTCACCATTAATAAGCTTCAGTTTATTATTATAATATCTATAAGAGAGGGTTTTTTCAAGTTGAATATTGTTATCTGCTTCTTGGATTTCAATACGTCAAGATTTTGATACGTGGCGTGACTATATCATCTGCCCTAGCCCGTACAGATAATATTATAATATAATTTTCAAGTAAACAATATTCTAAAACGCTTACATATTAGATCAGTTCAATATTGCGCACTTGTGTTATCAATAATATAAATTAGCGATGATGCAATACCGCAAGAATCTGACGAACTATATAATTTTATTTTAACGTAATTGGCTCTGTTCAACCTTTGCAGGTCAATCGTTTATTATGATTCTATTTTCGTTTACAGGGCATTACGATGTCGCCTACCCGAATCGGTTTCTTGACGCAAACCTCCCACGCGGGGTGAAGTCGGGCGAAGGTAATACGTGACTATGACGTCACGGGGAGATTCACCCCGCGCGTGACGCAGTTCAGCCTAATATCGACCAACTAACTCAAATTCGCCCTCAGCCCACGTCTAAATTAATGCCCCATTTCTATGGCATCGTTTTGTAACGCAACAATATTATTTGAAGATGAATGAGTTAAAATTACAACATTTAATATAGCGCAATCCATTTTGTAACTTTGCTTTAGATCCTAAATGCGTAGGAACAAATGAAACATTACAACATTTCAATATCAAATATAACAAGATTTTCATAAGAACGCTTCCTACTTAAAAAGCGGAGCAGATTTAAATGAAATACGTGATTTAAAATGTAGACGACGCGGACGCAAATGATCTGGAAGCGGTCTCGGTCGGCGAGCCGCGCGCAGTATCGACAGTCGACACTCGATAGGTAACCGTGGCCCGCGGACCGTAGTCAAGGACGGACGGGCGAACCGCACGATAGCGATATTATCGATTCACTTATCACTCATTACAATTACAAATGTATTCGAATCGACCATTGTTCCACAAAAATACGAAGTCTTCTGGAATTTACATAAAATTTGGATCCGTCATGCTAGATAGAGATTTTATTGGCACTCCACTTGTCACTGATGAAACAGCTGACGAGAATTTCTTTTCCCCGTACACGTCACAGATATTGTCAACATCCTGTTACTGAGAAGTGGTGTGTGATGTTTACGTAAAACTGTTTTCCTCGTTCGGATTGGTCTGCGTAGAAAGAAAATGGCTTTTCGATTGATAAGCGCCAGTAATTGCGACGCAGATAAAACATGAATACAACCATCTGTTCTTAGAATTCCAAAAGCCGAGATCTTTTAAACAGTCCATTGTGTTTCCCCAAATGTCCAAAAATTTTCCTCGTTCATTTCCTGGCATTGTTGTTAACTAATTATAATTCCTTTAGTCACCTTTATGATCTTTTTCGTATAAGTGTGGTCATTTTATGTGTTTATTACATTAGTAGTTATTCGATTGCTTAGCTACATTATGTGACGCGAAGACATTAAATAATGATTATATACATAAGAATCCGGCATGCGGCTTCCGCTTATGGAGCGCTGGTTCAATGTCAGTTGCGCAAGCGCACCTCTTCCGTATTACTGCCCCGGCTCGGGCGCCCATTTCAACCAGGAACTATACCGGTTCGAATATAAATACAATGCCTTATTCCTGGTAGTCATTCATTGTATTAATATTATCGACAACTACATCACACTCTTCCGCTTTGACTGTCTTTAGAATTCTATCCACTTTCGTTGTACCACTAACACACTTTGTTTCTAATATTAGTTTGTTATGTATTACTATTGGACTTTGTAGTGAGTGCAATGTGCATCAACACAACCTCTAGTCTAGTTATAGGTCTTCATATTATCAAACATAGTTAAATTATCATATTATGATATTACGTCTTGCTCGTCTTATGTAATAAGCTCATCAACAACATACATAATATTTTCGTTGACTTCATCAACACCTTGAATATTATGTTACAGCTGAACATACGTCTATTATTATTTATTACGCAACTTGGAATTTTTATTTGAACAAGATTAAAGTGAACATAAGGTCATCTTATCCTTTACTTACTAGTTACTAAACATAAATGTCAATAAAAATGTATTATTGTGTTAGAAATTATCCATTTCAGTTTAAATTTTTGGTTGAAATGATTATAATTTTTAACTTTTCGTCCACACAAAATTTAGGAAAAAAAAACAAATTTGGCTAATGATTCGTGATTAAAATCAATTATCAGCGTTTTCGTGGTCGATATACGTGCCGGTCGTGTGTCTGGACAGACTCTGGACCGTACCAACTACGTGAGTTAGCGCGATAATTGGTTTTGCGATGTTAGCACGACATTGCATAGTGAACAGCACGCATTTTACACGATTGTTAAAGATGCTTGTCGGCGAAATTTTATAATTTTACTGATGTAAATAGAAGTTACATATCTTATAAAAAAAAAGACAGACAGAAAGACATGACTCTCAGAAAGCAGCATTCTTAATTTAAGTAATTGTTTTCTGTATATATTTAAATTATGACATAGTGATGCAATATTTCATATTCAATAATGTCTTTTGATTTGACCAGATCATCATCATTAGTTGGGGTGAGGTTTCGTCATTTAAAAACAATAATAACGGTCCACCTATAATTTGTCATAAACCGCAGATGGATTATTCTGTTTTTACCGAGTCGTGTTCAGGAAACTGGACACTCATTAGGAAAGTAGAGACAAATGTTACTTTTTGTAGATGATCTCTATATATACTCGTATTTATCTTATATTTAAAACGGAAACAAAATAAGGCCTCTTAATTTCAACACTTTAAAAACATCTGTAGATTCAGTCCGTCCACAATCAGCTGTCTGTGTGCCGGTTTCTCTCGATTTCCGGCTCCTCGCATCCGGCTAGTGATCACACCTCATGCACTGCCCATATGTTCGAAAAATTACCTGTGATCTCGTGTTTGAAGTTATTTATATCGAACGAAACCTCGAGATTTACCTTGTTTCAAATTTAAGTTTTTATGAGCAAGATCGTAAAGACAATGAAGAAACATGACGCTAATGTTTAATGGTTATTTCATCTGAAAACAAATGAGATCATCAGAAGGATGTTTTTAACTGCGCAATGTAATGTCATCAGTAGAAGTAATTGAAAGTAGATACCAGCTACAATTATGATAGGATTGGACGTCAACCATAAGGGTACATTGATAGCTTTATATCTGTACACGGTCAATGGTCTTGAGCATTATCACGGAGACACCTAGTCACATAAAGGTCGTACAATCTCCCCTTATCACACAGATAAGGACACTAAGGTCGCTATGCCGCAACACGCTTTATATGACCGTAAGTTTTCTTCTATTAATGAATTCATTGAATCCAAATAACTTTTTTGAAGAGAAAGACAAAGTTCTACAGTGAAATTTCAAGAGCCGCGTAATTAATTTGTATAAATAATATAATAATCGTCGTTAGAGCAAAAAGCTAATTAAATAATTTACACTCTAATTAATTCACACGATAATGGAATAATAGCTCTAAAGTCCAATTATGATCTAACCTTTGAAACGTTGCGTAAATTCAATATTATTATAAGTTTTCGGTAACCCTGTCTCATAAGATTGAATAAAAAATGTCAAGGTGCATACAGTATTGTTGTAGTGTATCGTGTTAATCTTTTAACAATAACCTTAGGCGGACAATGCATACGTTTTTTGGCCTAACTTGCCAATTCTGTCCGTTCGGAATTCGGGACAGATGTTCCCGTAAACAAATATGCCATTATATTAGACTCCTACGCGTGATTTATCTTACGTCTTAGCCGAATCGGCGAGGTGCTTTGGATATAGCCGGTTATTGTGCAAGATATTCCTATTCACCATGAAAGACACCTTTACTTGACGAGACAATGAACTGCACATGCGAGCTCTACCTGCCCAGCGCACGTGCAAGATTCGCATTCTGAGCAGACTAAATGAGTTACTATTGTTACGCGCTGTGGCCTGTTTAGAACCTTGTATGTAGCACACAGGGTACATTCTACTTTGATGGAATCCTTCAAAACATGCCGTAAATCTGGCCTAACAAAGAACTTTACAGTCGACATAATATACACAAAGATATCTACTTAATATTTGATGTGTGGATGTTCTTGTGAACCTGATACCCCGAGTACATAATATTCTACTTATTAACGTTATTTCTCTTTTAACAATTTCTTAGGACTTAAGGTCAATATGTGTTTCGTTTTTATCTTGCATCGAATGTTTATTTGAATGCACGCACAACCAGTTTCAAATATTGCTTTCGACATATGCTCCGGCTCATGCGAGGTCAATATTTGCTGAACATTTTTTGAACCTACTTGTTGAGTATCGATCGACGGCTGATGAAATTTGAGACACACAAAAATATTCAGTCCACAAAAAATGTACATTTCACCGAAAATGAATCTACTTCAAAAATGGGAATTTCCAATGAAACCAACCAATCGCAAGTCTATGTAAAAAATAGCTTACTAAAAATATAAAACCTCAATAAATCGGTTTTCGTGTGTGCTTTAAAGAGAAATACGTGTTCAAACGAATCAGACACTAATTATTATTTGCCGCATTCGCACGGAAAACAATTGAAAACTCAGCTCAATAAATGCATCGACAGGATATTACGCGATCAAAGTAAATTGCTTTTGCCGTTATTAATTTTGATAACTGGGATTCGATTCGTTTCTCTCTTTTGTAACAAAGGGAAACCATCAAATTTAATTTACCTCACTCGAACAAAACATTTCGGTTCGGAATAAAATTTGTCCATCGGATGCACCACGCGAGCACGTTCTGTGGCACTCGAAGTTTTTTTGGCGTGGACATGTGCTCGGCCATCTGCCGGGTCAGATTAGAATATTTTTTTGATTTACCTAAAACACGTTATCGCATGAAAAAGTGACACGCACATGGCGACGGAGCACCTCCTACGATTTTACCTGCTTTTGTTCCCTTTACAATTCCCTCGCAAACATCTGCCGGGTGCTACGAATGATTCCGCGCTTCTGTTCACTATTCCGAGTACCTACATGATCCATTCTCATCTATCAAACCATCTGTCATTACGCATTCACATCTCCAATACGTACCTGGTTATTTTCAATTTTTTATTCAAATGTTGTTTCAACTCCAATGTAACATTTTATTTTAGTATCGTATATTTATTACATAATCTTTGCGAGGTCAGATTTCATTGCAAAAATTATAAACTCGTTCACCCATTACAATATATTTTAATAATACTTAAATAATGGTTATTAAATACAACAAATCTTAAGCAACACAAGGTTCCCGTTATAATAGGGCACTCGTATGGAGCGGCCGTTGTGACAATACGAGCAACAGAAACAAAAGAATCGAAGTTGATGTTTTACGATAGAAACAATTAATCGAGTGGTCCGGACGCTGCGGTGCGAGTTGCGAAACAATCGGTCGTGTAGTTGCCAAACGATTGTATGCTACCGCTTTTGTAATGTGGATCGTTTTGAAACTTATTACCTTTATACCTAGTATATTTTGAGCACAATTAAAGGTACTCCCAGCTAAGGCCGCAAAGGACATTTCTATTGTTCGCGTCTAGTGTTTCCATTACAAAAGCGACCTTAATGATCAAGTTACTTTTGTCTCCACAATAATTTAACAAAAGTCTCTTATTTGTTTTGTGCTCTATTGTAGCCTTCAGGTGAATGAATTTCTGATGTATGAGCTCGCAATATACCTGGTCGATTGATTGTTTCAAGGCAGACAGTTTGTCGCCCCGATTTCAGGTAAAGACAAAGATGTAAAACTACACTTTCTTTTAACGTGACGGCAAACAATTGCATCGGAACAAGTGTACGGTTAATTCATAGTAACGAATGCTCAGTTTTTGAGCGGAGTTTTGCTGCAATAAATCCTTGATGAAACCTTAACCCACTTGGATCATTACATGCCGAGTGCCGACACCGGACGCCGGCGGTACTGCAATGTTTAAATTTTATTATTTTGTCATTTTCGTATTTTGTAAATAAGGAGGGAATATTAATTTATTCACGGTGTAGGTATGGTCCGAGACTTTACAACGGCAGGTGTAAAGGGGACTATGTGGACACTCTCCCTATGGCATTGGACGGACTTTAATAAATGTGTGGGAGCAAAAACGGTCGTTTGAACGTAGTCTTACGAACAGGTGCAATTGTGACATTGCTTAGTGACATATTAACGGGTGCTGTATATGGTTAAAGAGACCGTTTACTCGTTGCTGCAGCTCTGTGACATATTTGTTGTCGACTGTATTTTTAGAACGCCGTATTTAGAGTCGAGCCAACTGGTTGTGAAAATAAGAACATTATCAGTGAGATCATCATTAATCAGTGTGAAAAACGTGCGCTCCACGATCGAGCATTTCTAGATCGACGTAAACGATTCGACGCCGCCTGTGCCAAAGACGTTTTTTACCGTGGCCTAGTAAGCGAATATGCCAATGTCAAAGCTGACATTGCAGCCTTTATATTGCATTATCTTTTAATTAGGTCCATTGTTGTAAACTGTTACATAATTCACTTGCAATAACTTTAATGTTGCCAACGCTACTATTGTGCAGCACACGACCGAGAGTAAAACAAATGATTAAGTTAACAATTGTGAACCTAGCAATTACACGTCGGACGCTACTTGCGGCGGCGTGACGGCCCGAATACTGGGTCAAGTACAACGGTGCTTTGCCATTCATTGTCAACATCGCCCGCCCGCCCGCGCCCGCGCCGAATCTCGCGCGCGGCCTCGCATACGATTGAACTTGACATATCCACACCCGAACGAGTTTTCGCCTAAATCAAAGGTCGCTCCAATTTAAAAATGTCGATTTTAACCGATTCACACCCCTCCGATTACATCAGTACTGTAATTGCAACGAGTATGACAACACTAGTTACCTAACTGCGCACTGTGATTCCAGGCGAAAATTGATGTATTGCAGGCGATGATAGCACAACCCATTTACCGCCGTCGATTACGCGTCGTAATTCTTTGCGGAGTGCATTATATCATCCGAGAGAGATTGCGAATTACACGAACTCCCTACAGTGCGAGGTCGTCGTCCGGCGCGCCGTTAGAGCTTCGCCGAGCCAAACGATACACAACTAATGGCCGAGTACATTCACCGCGTTAGAAAACCTACTTCGGTTCCGCACTTTCTTTATTGCATCACAGTAATGTGCCGTTTCGCCCGCACTCTCTTCCGTCGTCTTGTGCAAGCCGTCGTCGTCTATTCGGGGCTCGTCGCCAATTTCGAAACTAAATATTTGTTCCTATGTGTTTTCTGAAACTGCTCTGTAATCACCTGCGAGTTGATTGATTTTGCATTTTAAATAGAGTTTGCTATCAAGTGTATCTCTATTGTCCCGCGTCTCGACGCGCTCACTCCCCTCGAACAACAGGTGAGTTTTGCGAGTTCACCGACCTTTCCCCGCCATTCTTTCTTTAGATGTGATATAATAACTCGACTCGAATGTCTTCGGAGAGTTGCTCTCACTTAGAACTACCATTTCCGCACTTTCCAAGTTACGTCATTCGATGCAGAAAAAATTATCGCGAGGTGAACGACCGTTTCTGTGGACCGCCTCTTCAATTGATCATTGCTTCGAACGTAAGTTGGAGATCGTTGATCCTATATGATCTCATCTTAGCACTACACGGATAAAAAAGTAACTGCGTCACAGACTGCGTAGTTCGACACAAATACATACTTCAGTAATTCCCATCAAACAAAAAATTGCCGTGTAAACGAAATTCTCTGACACCAAATCGTGTCTCAGCACAAAACGGTATCCGACGAGAAAGTACTGTTCGGCGTGCTACATCGGATTGAATAATTTCGAGGTGTAATTGATTAAATACATATTCAGTTCCGTATAATCAATAATTGTAAAAACATCAATATACACATGGGGAAAAAAGCATTAAAGAAATACATGATACTTCTACTTGTATTCCGTTATATCCAAGTCCGTTCGGTTATTTCGGAATCGCAATTAGATTCGATCCACGTCCACAATTCACACAACGATACCGTTTCACATTCTTTTCCGTGGGCCTACGAACTCACATGTTGTGGAAACTAAACAAACTCGATGACCCCACTCTCTTATCCGAGATAAACAAATTCGCGTGAAATTGAGGAGGCATAAGAAAATTCGTAAACATGTTTTTAACTGGTTCCGTCACTGTTTCTGTTTACATATCCTTTCGCGTAACTGTACAAACGGGTTATTTATTTAGATTTCTGTGTATTTATAAACAATCTCTGTGCATCTGTCTAAATTTTCTAGATCTAGTGGAACCGAGTTGTCTTTTACGTCCAGTTTAACTCGAATTCTTTTACTTAACTTTCTAACTTCTCTTGCGCCAGGAATTAATAATAACATCCCTATTATCGGCGATGTAAGAGTATTTGCGTACTATTTGATGTTATCGTCGGTTTGAGCGTGTGTTATCGCGGCGAACTCGGCGCTACGTCATTGGGGTCGTACGAGGTTGTTTTCCGGTGTTTATGCATTGTGCCACATCGTCGACGTGCGATAAACATCGCATACGACTTTATGGCCCTTGTAAGATGCGGAGGGTTGCGGTGCAATCATTTAATTTGAGAAGTTTGATAATATACCTACTACAATTTTGAGAAGTTTATATTCGTATTAACTTAACTAGCTAAAACACAAAGTCAAAAGCGACATCACACTATTTATGTTAATGTGAAACTTGTCTCAACGGGGCTCCAATCCACCGACTATAAATAATTTATGCGATCAAGGGCCTGGAGCCCTGGACCCTAAGTGCATATTATCATTTCAATACAAAATGTAGTTCCAACTAACAGGCGAACTGGTTTACAAAACAAAACACCTGCACATCGCAAAACTGAATATAAATAGAATATGCAAAAACTTACAGATAACATACAAGATAATTCCGAAGGAGATACACATAGCAACGTAACGAACGTACTGACTTTAAGCATGACCTCATTAAGCTTGACTCTAAAATAGTATCGAATGATATTTGGAAATGAACGTGTACTCGGTCTAATGTTACGTTTTCGCAAGAGCCAAACAAACCTCCAGTATACATGTAGCTAACAAGAGCAACGTTACAAAATATTTGGTTATCGTGTCACGGTATAAATAAACAACTGGTGAAATTCTAAGCTAACAGATAAGATTACGGTGAAATGTCGATAGTGATCGATGATCCGATTTACCTACGCGCGACGAATTCACTCCTCTACGTGCCACGAGCACTTTTATGATGTGCTATACTATGCAGTAGGTTCGAGCCATGTTACCAACCGACGCAGATTAAACCTATTTGTCGTCCCACGCATTTGCAACCGCCGAGTTAAATGTATTTCGTAAGGCGAAATCGCATCGCTTATTTTGCGTTTTCGAAACATCTGCGTCATCAGTTTCAAAAGCTTTTTGTACTTGCATCTGTGTAAACGATACTTTACGTTTCAATATAAAATATTGCGTGTACTAATCGACCGGGGGCCAAATAATTGTTGTCTCTTGCCTCTCACAAAATTTGCATATTTGTGGGATAACTAGATCGCCTATGATCGAGGCTGCGAGCGGCCACTGACGTGAACAGATCCGACTCAAACTATGTCACGCTCCCAAAGTTTTGAAAATAAAACATTGATCAATCGTTGTAAAATATCGGTTACAAAAACAATTCGTAATAGATATATCAGAAGCTAGGATTGCGCGTGTTTTGAGGCCAGTCCACGCTCTACACCCACCTACCGGAGACAAACGCACGATTGTTTCGCTTTGTGCAAACATTTTGAAATGGAGCGCAAGAAGCCACGTTTAATGCGGCGCGAACTATTGTACGCGTGTCGCTTTGCAAATATTCTCAATGGTAACAAAACGAGGGTCGCTCAAAGGCTTCGTGACATGAGGTGCCTCGGCCCGGCCGCATATTAATCGACTTCGTAAAGCCATTGACGCCTTATTTTATTAACAATCGTCAGGTAAAGTGAAATACGTCTCGTTAACTATTTCGAGATATTGCTCGGCCGCTCAGTCTAAATTCACTACACATTGCGAGAGGTTGCGACGCCGCTTGCTCTAATGATTTATAAGCGTTCTAATTCTAGATCCGAGATCTTACCAAATACTCGTGTCTTATGTGTGCGGTTGTGAGAAGCGACATTTAAAATTACATTTCCGATTTATAATAATGAGGAGGAAACGATTGCAGGGTGGAACAATCGTATTCCGGCTGCGCCTGGTCGGAGCGGAAACGGCTCTGGCTTTAAGGGATACGGATTTACTCTTTTATTTATCGGCCGATCTAGACCGCATCTGTCGCGACAAATATAAACAGCTGCCCATTATGGTATTCTCGCTATGGCGTCCTCGGCGGACGAGAGTGCAGCGCTCACGCACCTGTCGCCAGGTGTGGAGGTATGATTACCGTAGATGCATCGGTATTCGGTTGTGTGTGCAGCGTGCACAACAATGGGATTCCATCCCACCCGACCTAAAGCGATCGCGTGATCGCAGCCAGCGTGAAACTTTCAGCGAATGAAATTATGTTGTCACACGAATCACGATTAATCACATGTTTCTACAAACTGCATTGTTTTATAACACCCGATTACTCATCTGCTATGTAACGAAGTTACTCTAGCTTTTTACCTGTACGTTTCACAACATTTAGAAAAGACGACTTAAACGTAACGAGTTATGAAAGTGCATACGTAAACTAGTGCACCGGTTATCTGTGTAACGATTACGTACTTGCAATCCTGCAAATTACAAATAGATGGGACTACGCGACTGTCGTTCGGGGCTAGCCTAGATTATTACTGCTTTTATTTAAACGTGGGGCAAGACTTTTTTCAATTTTTTACACGTGTGCTGGCTCGACAGAGTATGTGTTTCGAAACAGACATCGCAAGTAAAGTTATATCGGGAGAGAGTCAATGAACGGAAGTATTTCACGCGCGGTGACATACGCCCAGTCGTTTATCGGGCCTTGCGTAAGTGTCTACTTGCCCAATTGCTAGAAATATTGTTTAGGTACATTAAATATTCAAATTGGGACCACACGACGCTCGGGCCGGGCCGGATCTGGTCCAACCGACCCGGAGTACTATCACGGGGAACACTTTCTACGACACCTCTTTCTCCGTCGCGCGCTGCGGCCGGAGCGCGGCGGCGCGCGATTGCAAAACGTGGAGGTCGCGCTTTCTTCGCTCGCGAGCCGGAGAAATTGTTGCGACACCGAGCCGCGTACACCGACCCCGCGATAGAAAGTCGACCGTTCACCGGATTTAACACTCGCGACAACGTAACGGTGTAATTGCAGTGATTCGAGACGGGGCCGAGATCGACGAGAATTTTGTTTCTGCACGCGGCGGTGCGAGCGCTTTCTTCGGTTGCGTAATTTTTGCGTAATAGAAGAGTCCGGGGTCGTTGTCCACTCATGTTTCGTGAACACGGCGCGCATAGAAACGAAATGCGCCGTGCAATTGGCCAATTACGCGGTTGCGAAGGTTTGCGCAACGGGCTCCGGAGTGGCGCCCGTTCCGCAGTCCGCAGTTGCAACACGGGATCGTTTCGGCGCGGGCGGCGCCTTGGACGCTCGCCCGGGCTTGCAACATGCCATATCGCAACGCCTCATAATCCATTGAGTTGTGACATTTGTCTCGCACGCGGACGCCGCCCGCCTGCCGAATACCGAATTATTTACGCAAAAGTTCGCTACATCTATAAAACGTCAAATTGGGCTCGACGTTTGCAATAGTTTTTGGTATTTGAGATTTGAAACTAAAACAATTTTGCAACCGATGCTCACATTAGTGTTTTCGCAAGCGGCCCAGCGCTCTGTTTCAAAATGTTCGCCTTGCGTTATCGCAGCTCCGATAAAGCAACCCATGCCACAGCAGTGCGGTTTTCAGACCTAAATTCTAATCACATTACGTACACCTAGCGCATGACCGACGACGGCCGTCCGTAAATAATGTGGGAATTATTTTTTATGCCCCAATACGATAAAATATTGTCATTGCATCGTGCAAGTTTTAATTTTGGACTTATAGTTCTCGAAATGTAACCTATACTAGCTGTCGAAACTCGCGTGAGGTATGTAATGGATAAATACATAAAGAAGACACGTATATAGGCTGCAATTCGTTTGACTCAATTGAGTTATTAATTTCGTTTAAAACGCGGCGAGCGATGGCGCAACGTAACAGCTGTATATGAGCATTGTCGGGATAGTTTCCCAATGTATCCCGGCTCCTCGCCGCGGCGGTGAGGCAACGCTTGCGACACTCGTCTACAATGCGGGTTACGAAAACTTATGACTAACGCAGGGCACAGATCCATCTGTAACTAACGCAAACGAACAATTATGCGTAGCTTACGTAGGTTATTAAATCAAAAATTTCGCAACATCCAATGCATCGAGAGCGTTTAGTGTGTCGACTGTCGACGCGTACGCAGCGCTAGGTTGCGCAAGTCCGTCAAAGCAATATAAAGTCGAGCAGGAAGTGCATGCATGTGTGCTGCATCTGACTGCTATTGTTTGTTTCGAAACTGTCAGGGTTGAGTTGAGCAACAGCGACAATTGCGAAACTGCGCCGGCGCATCCCGCTAATTGTGGGCGATCTCCTACACTATCTGTAACACACGACCTAATAACTAGCAAGTAATACTTGCGTCTATCGCTTTCGACTTCTTCGTATGTAAGTTAATTGATTACATATATATCTGACGTTACCAAATTAATTGCTACTAATTACTCAAACGTAATAGAAGTATTGAGGAAAATGTTGTGGTGAACATGAAAAGAAAGGCAAATAGACATATTTCACGTTCGCTGGGGCTCGTGAGTGGCGTGCGGCGTGCTCGTACTAACAAATATTGTATTAGTTAATAATATTGCAACGTGGACGTTACACAAACGCAGCGCTTGACAACACTCTTCATGGAAGACGAGATATAGGTATTTATGGACACTAACACAAACTAGTTAAATTGTTGGAGATGGTAAAAGCAACTGGTAGTTCTTAAGGTGATTGCAACTTTAATTGAAATGGGCAAACTATGAAGATTAAATGTCAAAAGCGTGGCATATGACCTCGGCGGCGTGGACGGGTGGGGGGCCGGTCACGCAGGCAGGGACTAGATCACTAGAGGCTCGAGCACGCGGGCACGCAGCGCGCAGGTAGAGCACGTCAATTGGACCGTAGCGCTGCGCTGTCCTTTCGCGGTCCCGCCGCGTAACCGAGAATCCTTCGAGGCCACCGCTCGGAACACGCTCGGAAATCCGGCCAACCTTCCGACCGCGTTACGACACCGACTAACTTATTTACGTTGCGAAATACGAATCGATTGCAACTGCAGACATCGCACTTTAGCCTTGCCGGCGTAAGGGATTTAATTAGGATAAGTCCTCGTATCCGTTTTAGGAGTTGTCTTGCGCAGTCGCGCCTAAACTAATACGAGGCCTCCCGCTCCGCTCACTGCTTAGTTATTAAAAAAGGGCTAGCGTTGCTTCTTAATACATGCAATGTTACTGCAAGTCTCGCATTACCATTCAGTCCGTTTACCTTACACTTAGTAATAATTATATCACAGCCAGTTAATATATTTCAATGGCTCCTTTTTTCTAAAATGGCTATTCTCTAATCCTCTTTGAAATCTAATTACTAATCTTGAAGATAAACATTGAACAACTGCGGTTTATGTTGCAACAAATAACGAGGGTAACCTTTAGCTGAAGCCGAGCGCTCCATATTGTCACGATCGGCTCATAAATATGTTAATAACAAATGACTCCTTATCTCTCTTCTCAAATTATCGCCGCTGCAGCATTGCGTTATGTTAATCATGCTAGGCCTTCGCTTAGCGTTGCAACTTGCTACGTCTGCACTCCGCAGTCGGGCGGTAGAGCGCATGCCCCCAACACCACACAACGTAACAGCTATCCTGGTGTCACATGACAATTGGATCTCGTTTAATTAATACACCTCATTAGAATATATCAGAGCGATATGGATATTTAGTGATGAAACGAGAACATACTCAGGGATGTTTAATATTTGGAAATCTCCTTTTTGAAAATTAATAATAGCACCGTTTTGGAACTTCGCTGAGTGCTCTACTTCGGCACACACCTCCGGCCAATGGCAACGGCCCGTGCATTTCTTAAGCCGGCAGACTATTTGTCAAGCTGTACGGACCGCAACTTGGGTTTTGCAACTTCGCTTTGAGCATACCTGATATTTATTGCCTTCGGATTTCGGAACACTGGCAATCGAATCTTACGTGTCGCTTTGGTACATGTTCATTAGGTACTTCGTGAAATATTAGGTCCTAGTATCATTATGAGAAATAGATGTATCATTATCTATAAAATATTTATGAAGTGTTTTCACTGTAGCGCTTGCGTTTATCACGGTAATGACTATAAATAGCTGAGGTACTCGTCGTTTTAATACTCCTCTCGGCAGCTTGCCTCCCCTTAGCACCTGCCTCCTAGGTACAACTAGTTTTTTTTTAAATAAAATCGTGAGCCTACTCGTTCTGTGTACTCAAATGAAATGTTTTTTTCATATTTAAGGGAAGTAGCGTGCCTATGTAAATTGGAACAGATGCCTTTTTATACGAACGGGTAAATATTGGCACTCGAGTAGCTCTCCCTAGGGAACTCAAAACTCGTACAGGGTTGCTCACAACTTGGGCTCTATGCCTCGCTGATAGGGTTCACATACGCACTCCCGTGCCTCGGTCCGCTAGCGCGGTATTCCTAATATCTGGGTAACGATGTTTCATCTGTATAATAAGTAATCATACAAAACGGTGTACTGTTTCGAACTGTGCACTTAATGCGTTTCGAAATGATGCGGCGCCTGTGAAACACGAGGTCACAATGCGCCCAAAGCCCGTGGATGTGATGAAACAAAACCTATTACGTCACCGAACAACTTTATGGTTCACCGTATAATTATTTACATGACATTATTCTTGCATACGTCGCGAAAAGCGTGAACAAAAACTGTTTTGAAATTATGCCAAGACAACAAAACTTTTCGAGTGACTTATGATAGTTGCGAAATCGAGATGATGTATAGTGTATACTCGAAGCCTCCGTCGAATCACCCTTGTGGATGGACGTAGAGCTAATTGATATCCCATTACGATACTGACATAACATTGCGATTTATTTAGGTCATCGTTGATGCACGAGCGCAGTTGACCTGGCAATGCTGCGGGTTAAACGAACACCGAACAGTTAAATTATACCGATCGCGATATTTTAATGACATACATTTGCGACATATTACTAAACGTTATTTCTTTTTGTTACAGGACTACGTTGAAACTGGAGACGTTAGAGGACGCAGTTGTGCTGGACGATCCCGAGGAGGACCTTCTTCAAGACAAGAGAGGGTGCCCCGCGTACGTCTCTCCCGAGATCCTGCGAGCGCACCGGACCTACTCGGGCCGAGCAGCAGACATGTGGTCGCTCGGGGTCATTCTATACACCATGCTCGTCGGAAGGTAAGCATCGTCACACGCTAATCAGTATCGCTCGTACGTTTCGAAATGGGTTGGCCATTAAGTGCGCATAATAATTACGAATGGGGTGGGCGTCTTCACCTGCTATCGTGGGACTTACTGGTTTTAGAGATCGCAATGCAAGGGTCGCGGCGACCGTTGGCGACGGGGATGATCACCTGTCGGCCGTTACGCGCCAACGGCCAACAATTATATCACCCACATATAAATGGGTCTCGTGAAATCTTCGCCGCACCTGCCGCGGTCATGTGGCGAAGACGTTGATCCCGCCCCAAACGCGCTCCCTCGCCTCCACCTGCCGTTCGCGATGCTTTGTTTTACGTTTTTTTCGTGCCCGTGCACCCGTAATTTATATTCCGAATTCGGGATTTCGCCGCAATCGTCGACTTCACCTGTCGCCGGAAGGGTTCTATCTTTTTTACCTGAGTTTTTGTTTCGCGCATCTGCTCTCCCAAATGACAATCAATTTTGACTTAGCTTCACTTAAATTTAACGATCGGATTTTGAATTGTTTTTTGTGCTCGGATTTTTTAAGTCCCCCAAATTAACCTATCTCTCCTTTGGTTTCAGGTATCCCTTCAACGATTCGGAGCACGCGTCGTTGTTCGCGAAAATCTCCCGGGGCTACTTCGTGGTTCCCGAGTGCCTGTCGTCGCGGGGCAAGTGCCTCATCAGGTCGCTGCTGCGGCGGGAGGCGTGCGAGCGGCTCAGCGCGCGGGACGTGCTCCGGCACCCCTGGCTGGCGCGTGACCCGCGCAACGAGCTGCCGCCGCGCGCCGCTGCCGGCCACGACCGCCTCGTGCCCGATATGCCCATGGACGAGGACCACTGACCGGCCCCGGCGACCCGAAGTGCCGTCGCTCCATAACACAAGGATCGTATCATGATCCGTGCATAGTGTCAGCAGCGTCGCCGATTGGTGCCGGTCGTCAGTCGGAAGCGCAGTGCACTCGCATGCGCGACGCACGCCGAAGTCTGCAGCGTGCCGGACTGCCTCGAAGTCGTACGCGACTTTTGACGCGAACGTTACGTTTGGCATTTCGATTTCCGTTTAATTCTAGTTGTACTCCTGTTATTTATTATTAAGAAGCATCGATGTAATGGCGGCCGTCAAAAGTCGCTTAGGGCTACGCGGTATCCGTTCAGTTAATTTATTCCGGCCTAATTTCGTGCACGCTTGTGGTCGCTCACTGAAATCCCGGTCCGAGTATCGCGCCACATGAGTGTATAATTTCAGTAAGTAGTATCCCAAGCCAAATAAAAAGGTCTCATTCGAGATTTTAATTTAGTGATCGTAGGACGTAGGAGCCACGGACGGGGGCGGCTGGTCCGCTCGTCCATTATTTATGAAGTCGAGGCGAGTCATATCTCAATAGGAATCGCATAATTCCAACAAGAAACTACTAGACTAACGTTGTGCGGCTTCTATTGGTTATCCTCTCGCCCGAATTGTGTATGGCGCGTTCGATACGAGCGATGTGAGACTGATAATGCTGTTGTGAAATGACTTCCCATATCCTAAGGGCATGGCTTTGTACCACTTCGACGGTCCAGTTCAGGGTGATTTACCGTTTACCAGTGTCTTACTTTTGAAATAGGGTAGACTGGGTACGGTTGAAACATTTTAGCATTTATCATGCATAGCATCGGGATTTGTTAAGCGAGCGATGTCGAAAATATACTAAATAAAAGACCTTATATCTGTCTACTATAGGGCAATGTTATTTAAGATCACTCTATAGTATTTTTTGTGTAAAATCAAATTTAAAAAAATCTGTCTTTTGTTTCAACCGTCCCCATGCCAGGGTCGGTTGAAACAGTGTCTGGGGTCAATTGAAACACATGCAAATAATACAAAATATAATCAATTATAATGTTTTATTAATCATCTAATAACATCAGTCATTGGTTATATTTATAATCTAACATTATTTTTAATCAGCCTTCAAAGTTTTATATTAAGTACCTACAACTTAAATAATAATCAGATGTTGGTGGCGATAATATTTTTAAAATAAAGTTACCACGCAAACATGCTATTATATTTCTCAACTGTCAACACTTAATTATAGACTATAAAAACGAAAGACATTAACTTTATCAATTAAAATTTTAAACAAAAATACTTCAATGGTTACGAGATCATTCGGAGTCACAATTGTGGCAAACATAAGTAAGGCTACCTTTTGTGCACTCTTCATGCGCCCACATCTTACATACTGTCTTTGGCGTACCCTTGGCATCTGAGAAACAAGAAATTTTAATTAATAAACTGTTTCAACCGTACCCACATATAATGTTTCAACTGTCCCCACCCCCCGTATTGGTATAAAACGGTTCATAGTAAGAATGATAGTAAATTAAAGTAAAAACTAATCATACTACAATATTGTACAAACTTAAATTCAACTGTAACAAAACTCTCAATCATCTCACTATAAACGAAATCTTAATAATTGCAAAAATGTAGGTAGAAAAATACTTACTTTTCCGTCAAAAAACACAATGGGGCCTCCTACAAACGACCCCAGCGCCCGAAGAGTGACGCAATACTAAAATTCAAGTTTCGACTTGTCGTCCGCTTCGTACTCCCCTTGTACCCCTCACCTCATCAAGCACTATTCACGAGATATGTCATTTGTTTCAACCGTCCACCGTTTCAACCGTACCCAGTCTACCCTACGTTTTGAAATAGATGTTTAATTTCGATTCGAATTAGTTCAGTCCCGTTCAGACCAATGACGGGCGTTGCGCGTGACGTCACAGTCGCGTAATGCGCCCGGATTGGTCGAAAGGAGTCGACGAGAATTCGAATTTCAAAAGTAACTCACCAGGGCCCTAATTCTCAGACCTTGAACTTAGTTTTTACTATCGGTCTGTCCCGCTCATGCAAGTGACATTTGCCGCGCGTGCGAGCGGGATATACTAATATTCGGAAGTAAGTTCGGGGCCTGAGAATCACCGCCCTGAGCCGCAATAATTTCACAACATTATAGACGGATATATTGCATTGAAGTTGCTAGTTTAAAGTTTGTATATTTATATAAAGTTAAATGTATATCGTGTACTTGTGATCTCCACCGATGTTATTTAGCGATTACTCGATTGCCATTTTGTTGTTACGCAAAAGTTGTTTCTTTTGTCGACCAACGATCAGTTGCTTCCATCATAGAGTTATATTGTTTTCGATTTGGTTTTATTGAATTGTGATCATTTGGCGCTTAAATTTATCATTTTGTTAAATCGATTTATTGTTTTGTGAGTTCACTGCGTACCGAATAATATATTTGGTCTGTGCCATTTATTTAATTTGAAACTAATTTATTGTTGTATGCGGGCGTAACTCCGGCACTCCTTCCTATTAGATGTATTGGGTACGTAGTGGCGACTGTGAAATCGACGACTTGAATCGTTCCAAAATCAAAAATGTTACCATAAGTATCGAAATTTTGTTATCGATTTTTATCAATCAATTTTTTTGTTGCACTGACTTTCGAGATTCGTTTAGGATCTCCATGAAAGTGTCGAGTCAAGTCTTTCAGCGATGAAAGCGTTTTGTACAATAGTAGAACTCTGTAAAATACTATTAATATTTTTATTTATATAAAACTGTAAATAGAGCTAAGATATTTTAAGGTTATCAAAAAAGGAAGAATGATAGAGGGAATAAACGATTTAAAAAATTTAAACTGCCTCTATTTTTATTACGACTATCCCACCTTTTTCTGCCAAGAAGGGTATTTGTTTTAGTTATATACCTATTATACTATAAAATAAACATTATAAAACAGAATAGCTTTAAATGGACTACACAAATTCACTTTCATATTTAAAATAAGCTACACGAATTATAATTTATCAAGTAGATTTTCCTTGAAATCACCTTGGCGACAAACATATTGTTATGTAATGTTGAAGGTACTTGCGACTGATAAGAAATTATGTTAATTGCAATATAACGTGTAAAGTTATTTGCAGCGTTATCTCGCAGGAAATGAGTATTCAAAATACTTAAGACATACTATGTCCTTATGCTTTGACCTGAAGATAACAACAATGGTTGTACCAGAATACAGATAGCTTTTGTAACAATTAAAGGCAAAACAAATTCCCAGTATTTACACAAAAAATATGTACCTTTTTTGTGTAAATACTGGGAATTGAATGCTAGAATAAGTAACCTTGAGTTTCAGGTACTACATCTGACAGTGTAAATAAACTGGCAACTTACAAAAATAAAAGACTCCTAGCACAAAATAAAATATATTTTATGAAATAAAATCAATTTGTCTATGACTCGATGTGACTTGCCTACAACATTCGATTTGTGAAACTCATTGGGAGAAACGAAAAAAAAGAAAAAAAGAAAAAGGGATGAAACACATAGTTAGTCATAGACCTACAACAATCTAAACTATTACTACGCCATAAACTTCGATTAATAAATTACTAAATTAGAAAAAGTCAAAACAATTTAATTACATATGTATTTTATTTAAAAAAAACAAGATGGAGGAATGTCAAATCTGACATTACACAAAACAAATGATGGTGTTTTCAATATTGTATTTACACAATTGACGTACAATTTACAACTTATATTGTACGTTATTCTGCCGATGTAATGTAAACTTGTCTGGCGATTCTAAAGTGTATTAATATTTCCTATCCTGGGAACGGCAAATTCAATTCACTCAAATAAAAATATTTATCGCAGTACTCATATTAGCGCATGCTGCCAAAATCGCTATTTGATACAGCGAAACAAACATTTTTAATTATGTAAATTGCTTTGTGTGAAACTTGAATCTAATTGCAATGGATCTACTTTGGGGTTGAAATTTGACAGTTATCTTAAACACGACGCTAGCGCCAAATTTCTACAACTGTCAAATCCCAAACACAATGCCGATTCAACGAAATTAAATTCAAGGTTAGTTCCTACTGGTCGAGTCTGTTGCGACTAGTATAGACGCTCGGCTTTGCTCGGTCCGTTCTGGCGGCTGTACTCCTCAATGCGTCTCTCTAGCTCCGGTCGGAAATGACGGATCAGACCCTGTACAGGCCACGCCGCGCCGTCACCTAGAGCGCAGATTGTGTGTCCTGGAAACGAACGAAGTTAATTAAATAATAGTATAGTACGTCCGAGATAAATTTAACCCAAACGTAAACAAAGTCTTCTATGACACAACCATGGACTAGTCAGTGATGCCAATTGCCCAATATTAACGCAATGATTATTGTAGGCTACATGAATCCACAGACTATAGACTATATTCTACAGACGGCAGTGCCAAAAATAGTGTATATTATTGTGAAGGATTTTATGTTTAAAAATATTAATAATAATAGTTTAATTGTTATAAAATGTATTGGATAATGAAGTATGATCGTTTAATATACCTGTGCAAGTGAGTGTGCTCAGTAAGTGAATAAGTGAAAATTTGGATGTTTTCGGTTTGTTTACCTTTAGGTTAAATCTATCAGGGACGAACTATAGTTAGGTGCCGGGTAAGAATAGCACCTCCCTGCCATCTAACCCAAAGGGGATAGAGGGAATATATATCCATTTCCACATTGTTCATCCTAACCCTGCGCTCAGCGACCCGCCTGCCAATCGTGGCGAGTGTTACACGAGTACACTGTTACACATACCGAGGGGTATGTGTAATTGGGGTTATGTTGACTAGTGACGTCATAGCTGAAACAACGACCGTATATTTTAATGATAATTACCTTCAATCTGCTTGGAGATTTCCCACAACATGTCGATTTCCTTTGAAGACGCGTTGCCCTCTACGAATCTGAAAATAAATTATCTTAAATACAGTCTATTTCAACTCGTAACAAACACACATACATAGAAGCATACATAAATTATAAAGATTAGCAGATATAAACAAACATCAATCTACATGATAGCTATAGACTTGTGAAGTCTCATCAATAAGATTGAGCTAGCTTGTGTTGGTGTTTTTGGATATAATTTTTATGGTTTTACTACAATATGGGTCGGCTTCGAGTATTATTAACGTTATTGAAGAAATATAATAGACAGTCGAGAAATGCATAATTACTAAAGCCGACACAAGCTCCACCTATTACGTAAAAAATATTTACGTAAAATAATAACGTAAAAAATGGCGGACTGACTGTCGAAAAAGTTCCTTGAAAATCTCGCTAGAAGTAGATATACGCTACAGCAGTCGTTGCATCCTGAATGTCAACATTAAACACGAATTCTTTAATATAAGAAAAGTACCCACTGCTTTAATATAATAATATCTATGGACGCTTCACACCACATAAATCTAGCCCCAAGCTTGGTATCCGAAGAACTTGTGTTACAGGTAAAACGGAATTATATTTAATACTTTTATACTATACACATATTTAAGAGATTTTTATTATATTATACACAAATTTAATACATATCCAAGACCCAGGAACACAGAATACTTATTGTTACTTCAACAGGTTTCGACCCCCGACCTCCCGCTCGAGCGCCAACGCTCACAACCACTGCGCTGCCAGGGCCCTGATTCAAGATGCCATCGCTATTCATCGCTTACGAAGTTCGAAAACAAAATCTACAGGATTTGACATAAGATACGGTAAATGACATATCAAATCGCGATAATTTAGTGAACTTTATGTCAAATCCCATACATTTTGATATCAAACTTTGTAAGCGAAAATTAGCGATGGCATCTTGAATCAGCCTACAAGACCCTGATCGGTCGTCGATTACAATACTTTGAGGTTTTTTTTTTGTTATTTTAATCTGCGATCTACTTAGCCATATGCAGTTTTACCTGTAAATGATCTTGTTCATCCACGACACGCCCTCCCTGCACGGCGTGCACTGTCCGCAGGACTCGTGCTTGTAGAACATGATGAGACGGGCGATGGCCTTCACTATGTCAGTGGACTTGTCCATGACGATGATGGCCGCTGTGCCCAGGGACGTCTGCGCCGCCACCAGCCCGTCAAAGTCCATGGGAACCGTCTCGCATACGCTGAAAAGTAAATCAGATTATTTATGTACAATTAATTGAAGACTTGAATGGATCGGATCAGTAGTCCCTGAGATTAGCGCGTTTAAACAAACAAACAAACAAACTCTTCCGCTTTATAATACTAGTATAGATGACCCGCAACGAAATTAATCAGATGAATGTAGTAGTTGGGAGTGTTCCAGTATCCCTCCCCAAGCAAAGCAAAGCAGGAAAGAATTTTACTTACATTACACACTTTAAATTTTTTTCTTTCTTGAAACGTAATAATAAAGATTATAAAAATGTACATTATAGGTACTTATTTTATTGTTTCCTGTAATCTATAGATAATATGAATATACTAAACGGAATAAAAAGAAAATAAATTAAAGTACTATGTAACATTAATAAAGTTGTTCACTTTTAAAAGTGAAACGAAACGTTTTTTTATCTATCAAATAGGTTCTCAAGGTGAGGTAGGGTTTGAGATTGGTTCATTTATATAGGCCTTACTCTTTAGGTATGAGCGGAGTGGATGATCCTCCGGGTATGATGGCCAGCAGGTTGTCCCAGCCCCCGGTGACCCCGCCCGCGTGGCGCTCGATCAGCTCCTTGAGCGGTATGCTCATCTCCTCCTCGACGGTGCACGGGGTGTTCACGTGACCGGAGATGTTGAACAGCTTGGTGCCGCTGTTGCGCGGGCGGCCGAAAGTCGCGAACCAGGAGCCACCGCGGCGGCAGATTGTCTGGAAATTAAAAAATAAATCCGGTTGAGCATAATTGAAGAAATGAGTGGATGAAGGTATATATGTAGCAAAAATTTTCTATGAAGAAAATTGACATTTAACTGTCATTTAAAGATTTTATGGTATGTTGTAACGTATTAAATACATTTATTCTAAAGACGGACCTTTAGATTAATGTATTGGATACGTTACGAAATTTTTTTTAATGTTTAAGTGACAGTTTGACTTAAATTTTCTCGAAATCAGTATTTTGGTTACATCACCTACATCCATTCATGTCTTCAATTATGATCAAATAATTCAATTATTACTACTGAAACGATGATAGTTAAATTGTTGGCGCCCATATCCGTAAGGTTAAGTTGATTCTTAAAATAATTAACTTATAATATATATATTTTTTAAAGTTAAAAAACTATAACGCTTCTTCGCAAAAAAGCGGTCTAAAAAGGCTAAAACAATAAAATAATTCAATTTGAAATCCAGATATGCATAGGTACAGAAGTGGTAAATGCGCCCACTATTGGTACTGAATATTGCAACAGTAGTTGAATATTATTCTTTATCAAGGTCTTTTTTTTACCGTATTTCGGTGTGAGCTGACACTTTTATTTTAACACTAGCTGTGCCCGCGACTCCGTACGCGTGGAAAAGTAATTTAGGGCAGTGTTATAATAAATCTGTTTTAAAAATATTTTTAGTTATAAAAACTGTCGTCGAGGTATTTAAAAAACTACTTTATGTTGACAATTCCTACTACCAGCTTGACAAACGACCGTGTATAATTACTATAATGCGAACGGGACTACTTGATAGTACGCTCACATACACGACGAACATCTAGTACTAAGATTTGTATGGATTTTGCGCCGCAGCGACTGCAGACGATGATCGTTTCCACGCCGACGCTGCTGGTGTGGCGACAATGATATTAAGACAGCGCGCCGCAAAATTTTGCGGTATTTTAGCCTTTAGGTGCGTAAGTCCGACTCGCACTTGCCCGGTTTTTTATTTATTAATAACCAAACATGTAGGTACTGATTATAAATCACTTCACTGTTAAAGTACTGATTTTATACAGAAAAGTAGCAAAATATAGAAAGTCCCAAAAGAAAGAAAACAAACCTAAGTTGTACCTAACATAAAAACCATTCGGTCCATAATAAAAACTAAGAAATAAAAATATCAAGAAAAACATAAATCTAACTTATATTGACATAACTTTTTTAGTTTAACTGTAAACACAATACTTATGTTAATCAAAATTCTATGTAGGTATTATGCAGTTATCGAATACATAATTTGGACAAAGAAGACTATAAAATGTACAGTAATAGTAGGCTGTAGTATGAATTTTAACGGACGGAATGAGAACTATAATATACAATGCATAATAATATTATACATTGCTAATGATGCACGCTGAGTTTAACTCTCGGATAACGTATTGTATAAATGAAGGTACCTACTCAACTTTGCTATAATTGTATTAAAAGTACGGCATTTGGCGTATAGATGTCGCTATTATGGTCTGCTCTGCATCGCGCTATCGCTTGTAAGATAGATTTGTATATGAGAATACTCTATCAATATTATGATATTTGGCAAAAAAACCCATAATAATCACATATCCAGGACAGGCCGCAAAAGGCTAGAATTTCAAAAGGTATCTCGATTGGAATCGAGTTGTATCAACAGTTTTCCCCTGTAACACAGTTTAGTAACTATCAAGATGTTTTTTAACGTATGTATATATTATAAAATAGAAAAAACAAAATAAAGAGCAATATATTTATGAAAATCTTAAAACTGTTTTTAAAATTCCGTACCTCAAAAGGAAAAAACGAAACACATATTATAAGATCATTTCCATGTCCGTCTGTCTGTCAAGACCCTTTTACTCAGAAACGCGTGTAGGTATCAAGATGAAAATTATATAAAATACTCAGGATACCTACTGTTCCTCGAAGCAGTGAAAAAATCAGACCTCTTAGCCAATGCAACCAAAAGCAGTTGCTTAGGTATGTCGCTAAATTTCGTCATTTTCGACACTCGTAAGGGAATCAAAACCTAAAGGGTACTTCTCGTGAACTCAAAATCATAAAATTTGAAACCAAGCAACGTCTAAAACCATACGTTTTTAGTAACATTATAAAGATAGTAAAAATATTTTGATTTTTTAAAACTTAGTACCGTTTGTCATGAATGTGTATAATTGAAACTTATAACAAATACTTAGGTCTCTAATATATTCAAGCTGTAACCAAATCAAAATTCTATGTCAATCAGGTTTGTATGGAGCTCTCGGTGCGCAAGTCCAACTCGCACTTGGCCGGTTTTTAATTACATATTTACTTATTACTAACCTACGCTAACAAATATGTATACAGTACCTACTTATCACAAAGGACTTTACAGTAAAAGTACTAACTGATTTTATACAAATAACTTTCGTAATAAACTCAAGAAAAAAAATCTTAGATTGTCCCTACCTAGCAAGCCTAAAACTAACAAATAAAAGTCACCCCCGCGGCCCCGGTGCGTTTGCTGCTAATACAATTTGAAGCGGCGCGCGCGCGCGGCAGCGCACGGCTCCCGGGCCCGGCGCGCGCTTCCTACAAACGTCCAGCAAAAACGACATGATCTTTTAAAATTGTCATAACTTTTTTATTTATGAACCGATTTACATAAAACAAACACTAAATGTTAAGTGAAGCTTGCCGCAATATATTAGTTAAAAGTACATCTTAATCGGATAAGCCGTTTCTAAGATTAGCGTGCACAAACCCACAGACAAACAGACAAAAATTTCAAAAATCATAGTTTTGGGTACTATTGCGTAAATAAAGGTCCCCTATCATATTTTTTTTCAAATATCTTCAATGTACAGACACGACTCCTCTACAGATTTATTATATGTATAGATTAGTTTAGCGGGACCATTACGAATCGATTGACACCTAATTTATTAAAATCGGACAAGCAGTTTGGCTGCTGCGAGGGAACAACCATACCTACATACAAACAAACGTACATTGACTGCCAAAAACATTACCCTTCCTTATGGTTTCGCCGAAGTCGAGTCAGAATTACAATTCCACAAAATAGTATAAGGGCGTGATTCACCAAGCAATGTTACAGTTAACGCCATGTTAAATATCATGTTATCCCTCTCTTATTTCCTGTCAATAAATGAGATGACTTGGTATTTTAACATGGCGTTAACTTTAACATTGCTTGGTGAAACACGGCCTTAGTGTTATTTAAACATAATTTTATAAACTCACCGGAGCCACAGCAATAGTTTCGACATTGTTCACAGTGGTAGGGCATCCGAAGAGACCCACATCGGCGGGGAAGGGCGGCTTCAGGCGGGGCTTGCCCTGCTTGCCCTCGATGGACTCGATGAGGGCCGTCTCCTCGCCGCATATGTATGCGCCGGCGCCGCGGTGCACGAACACGTCGAAGTCGTACCCGGAACCGCAGGCGTTCTTGCCAATGAGACCAGCTTGGTATGACTGGAATAGACAAAAATATTTTTTATTTGTATGGTCAACTATAATATTGATAAAGAGTAGCAGAAGTAGCGAAGGATGTAGTGGAAAGAGAGTTGGCATTAGCCAGCAGCCAGGGCTAGGGTAAGGGCTGTGAATAATAAAAAAATGTGTCTTAGACTAATCAGTAGGCTGAAATTAATTGGCATTTTACAGCGATGGTGTAATGTCGAATTACTGTTGCGAGATACATAATTAGCCTGCCAAACTCGAAATTCATTATTAATGAATTTCAATGTGATTAACGGATCATTAATCACATGAACCTATACAACAAATAAATGAAATTCTCTGACAGTAAATAAAAATTACCATAAGGTATGCCTTAATATTATAACTTGATACTATTATCAGTTATTGTAAGTTGGATGATAAAGCAATGCTGTAGGCGCAACCAATAAGCGCTAACATGACGTGATAGCCGAGCGTCCTCATTGGCTGAATACATCGTGTGACGTCGGAATCACTCGGCTAGTACGATAGAACTTGATGGCTGTGCTTCCATGTGCTTTTACATTACCGCCGCGACTAATCGGTTTTTTGTCTATCCCATATTGTCATTTTGTTAATACGCGATTATACTTGTAAACGTTCGCAATAAAGTTAGTTCCAATCATAAACTCTTATTTTTTGGAAAAACCTACACACAACAACAACTCAAGCAGCCAACTCATATGCGCGCAAACATATTTTGGACCCTCGACCACGGATACCAAACCAGCACCAGGATACAAGAGGAAGCTGTTTGAGGAGATCACGAGTAGTTGAGTTGTCGGCAAAGGTATTCGGCAGTGGCACAGTGTATTTAGTGAAGCGAACTGGCCAAGTTGTTGTGTACGCGGAATTAAATTCGTTAATAAGTTACGGTACGTTACTTATACAATAAAGTCAATAGTGCAGTGCCTGGGACAACTGTAAGTACTTATCTTGCTTTCTACATTACACAGAAATGACTACACAAACGCTAGAATCGAAACCTAATGATATTATGTTACGAGATTATACTAAGAAGAGGGCTTCCGTAAAGGGTAGGTTAACTAAATTTAAAAAATACATTGATTCCTTTGATGAACAAGTGTTATCTTTTAACCAACGGGCCGAAATTAAACTCCGCATGCATGCGATAATTAGTCTATACAGTGAGTACAATAAAATTCAAATTAAAATAGAAGAACTTCTATCGGAATCCGAGTTAGATAATCAGCTTGAAATTCGTAACGAGTTTGAAACTGACTACTACACTGTGTTGGCTCAGACTCAGGGTATGATTAAGGATGTTGAGGACACTGACGAGCAACCAGTAAACAGTACGTCACAGTCAGTAAAATTACCTACCATTTCCTTGCCAACTTTTGACGGATCGTATGAGCACTGGCTGGAGTTTCGTGATACCTTTTTGTCCCTTGTTCATAATTCTAGGGATATCACCAGTATTCAAAAGTTCCACTATCTCAAATCTTCGTTGAAAGGTAGTGCCGAATTAGTAATTGATTCTTTGGAATTTTCTACACAGAATTACGATATTGCATGGGAATTGTTGCTCAATAGATACAATAATAATAGATTACTTATTCATAATCATGTGAAAGCCTTATTCTCGATTCAATCATTGTCTAAGGAATCGCCTATTTATATTAGAAAACTTATAGATACGGTACTAAAAAACCTACGTGCCTTAAAAATGCTCGGTGAGCCCACAGAGTCATGGGACACATTAATTATATACATAATTGTTTCTAAGCTTGATACGACGACCGAACGAGAATGGGAGCAACGAAAAGGATCGCTAGTCCCCAGGTCTACAGACACAAAAATAAAACTTGACGATTTGTTATCATTTTTACGGGATAGGGCAGACGTATTGGAAACATTAACTGTTACTCACAGGGTAAGTACCTACGACAGTAGAAAATATAACAATTCGGTTAGTACTAAAAATACGTTTAATAATTCGAAAGTGCATTGTCATGTAGCTACTGAAAAGTCGTATGACAAACCCCCGTTTAAAAAACAGTACAAATTGTGTCCTATGTGTTCTGCTAATCACTATTTATACTCATGTCAATCTTTCTTAGATATAAACATAATAGATAAATTAAAATTTATACGCGAAAAGAATTTGTGTGAAAATTGTTTACGTGTAGGACATTCAGCTAACGTTTGTAGGTACGGGCCGTGTCGTAGATGCGACAAAAAACATAATTCAATCATTCATCGCGACGAAAGTGAGCTTAATGTTGACTTCTGCACCGGTCCATCTAAGCTAAGCAATAATGCACCTACAGAACAACGCGCATACGGTTCAAGTTCGACTACACACGTGCATGTTGTAGGCAATCCGGTCAGTGATGCACACGTAGACGTCACGTACGCGCGGTCGTCCGATATGCAGCCGGTGTTGTTATCGACGGCGCTCGTAAGAATACCCGATCATTTAGGCATATATCATAAAGTACGCGCACTTCTCGATTGTGGTAGCGAACGCTGCATCATTACGCAATCGTTATGTGATAAACTACATATAAAAACTATACAGTCCATTCAGCAAATAAAAGGCGTCGGAGGCTCGATATCACAGTGTACGAAAACATGTGATATTGACTTTAAATCTATAACGAGTACTTATAATACGCGCGCGAAGTGTCTCGTATTACCGCATATTACCTCCTCGCTGCCTGCTATTGCTATACGAAGCGAATTATTATGCATACCGGACGGGATTGTTTTAGCGGATCCTGAGTTTTATCAAAGTCAATCCATAGACGTTTTAATCGGCGCAGATATATTTTGGGATTTAATAACCGATGGCAGGATACGTTTAAGTAACGGTCCTATTTTACAAAATACGCAATTCGGGTGGATTATATCCGGGCCTATTTATTTACAAAATAATAAAAATACTAAACATGTTCTCTGTAATTTTATGCAAAGTATGGACATGGACACTTCGTTAAATGAACAGTTACGCAAATTTTGGGAATTAGAGGATATATCGAGTAGCAATAGGACTAATGAGTCACGCAGTGAGGACGAACGTATTTGTGAAGAGTTGTTCGTTCAAACGACCACGCGATCCAGTGATGGTAGATTTTGCGTGCGTATTCCTCTAAAAAATTCGCCTGATATTTTAGGAGAAACGCGTAAACAAGCAGAGCAACGTTTTTTTGCACTAGAAAAACGATTACAACGGTATTCGAATTTAAAAAAGTTATATATTGATTTCATTAAAGAATATTGCGAATTAGGTCACATGGAACGTATAGATAAATATATAACTCCACACTACTTTATGCCGCACCACGGGGTGTACCGTGAGAACGCTGCTACCACTCGCTTGCGCGTTGTGTTCGACGCCAGCGCGCCGTCGTCATCGGGATACTCACTCAACGACTTGCAATTGGTAGGGCCACCTATTCAGGGAGATTTATTATCAATATTATTACGTTTTCGTGAAAATAGGTATGTCGCGTGCGCTGACATCGAAAAGATGTACCGGCAAGTACTTTTAAATGAGCAGCAACGCGATTTACAATTAATTGTTTGGCGCGACGATCCCAATGATGCGTTGCAAGTTTTTAAGTTAAAAACTGTAACGTACGGTATGGCTTCTGCGCCATATTTAAGTTGTAGATGCATTAAACAACTTGCTCAAAAGTGCAGTGATCCTGAGGTTGCCAGTATAATAAAACAAGATATCTATGTCGATGATCTTATCTGTGGTCACTCTAATAAAGAGAGGCTAAAACACATTTGTTTAGATATTAGTAAAATATTGCAATCAGGTTGTTTTCCTTTGCGAAAGTGGGTCTTTAATTTCGATTTTGCAGAATTTAAAGAATTTAATGATACTGCAAAGGAATTATCACTTGGCGATAATATTCAGCATAAAACTTTAGGGTTAGGATGGCATAACGGAACTGATGAGTTATTTTATCATACAAAATTTGATAATTCATTCACTGAAACAATAACAAAACGTGTTATACTGTCGTATTCATCTCAAATTTTTGATCCACTTGGATTACTAAGTCCAACTGTCATCATTGCAAAAGTTTTATTACAAAGATTATGGCTTTTAAAATTAGATTGGGACGAGCCAGTTCCACGTGATATTGAACAAATTTGGATTCGATTTGTTAACAATTTAATACATTTACAAAATATTCGCATTCATCGGTTTGTTGCGGGTGATAACCCTAATCGTTTAGAACTACATATTTTTACCGACAGTTCTCTTACCGCTTACGGCGCGTGCGCATATGTACGTACTATTAATTCTGATAACGATGTTTTTGTTAGATTATTGTGTGCGAAAGGGAAGGTCGCGCCAACTAAGCCCGTCAGCATTCCTAGACTAGAGTTGTGTGGTGCCTTAGTCGGGGCACGGCTGTACGCAAAAATAGTTAATTCGTTACGCACTAGTTTCAACAGAGTTGTATTTTGGACAGATTCAACTATTGTGTTAGGTTGGCTTCATATGTCACCTAATTTGCTAAAAACTTTTGTTCAAAATAGAACTACTGAAATACATCAGTTGACTAGTGCTGCTACGTGGCGTCACGTGAAAGGTGAACATAATCCAGCCGACCTGATCTCGCGAGGTCGCAGTTTAGATGACCTATGGGCCACTACGCTATGGTGGGAAGGGCCCCAATTCCTTCAGGATGTTAACATGAATTTCAATTTAGAATCTTATAATCATGTTGATTTGCCGGAAGTAAAATCAACTAGTAAAACGGTCACCCTGACTGTCAGTCAGGATAGTGGAAGGTGGTTTCCATTTCAGAGGTTCTCACAGTTCAATCGAATGAAGCGCACCATGGCGTACTTATTACGGTTTGTTTATAACGCGCGCAATAAGCCGAGTGAGCGACGCACGGGCGCCATCTATGTATCTGAAATGAATGAAGCTGAATTATTTCTCGCTAGACTGTCGCAGTATGATTCATATCGGGACGTATACGATTGTTTAACAAAGAAACAATTATTAAAAAATAAACATTCTAGTTTAACTAAATTAAATTTATTTGTTGATGAATCTAATATGTTAAGAGTAGGGGGGCGTTTAGAGAATTATTCTAATTTTGCTTTTGATAAAAAACACCCGATCTTAATATCGAGTCAACATCATTTCGCGTTATTATTATTTCGCTATGAGCACCGTCGGCTTCTACACGCGCCGCCTCAAGCGTTAGTGTTCGCGTTGAGGGAAACTTGGTGGCCGGTAAGAGCGCGTGACTTAGCCAGGAAAGTTGTCCATGAATGTGTGACATGCAAGCGAATGCGAGGTCAGACCTTAACACCTATCATGGGTAACCTTCCACGGGAACGTCTTCAACCAGGTTATCCATTTTTGTATTGTGGTGTCGACTACGCTGGTCCAGTGCTCATACTAAACCGTAAAGGCAGAGGCGCTAAATCTATTAAATCATATATATGTTTGTTCGTTTGTTTTGTGACGCGCGCGATACATTTGGAGCTGGTGAGTGATCTCACGTCTGATGCCTACCTGTTGTCTTTGAAACGTTTTATTTCGCGCCGAGGAAAACCGGCCGAAATATTTAGCGATAACGGTAAAAATTTTGTTGGCCTTATGAATGATTTTTCAAAATTCCTTGCAAATTTATCTGGAGAGATTAAAGATTACGCATTATCTCAAAATATTTCATTTCGAATGAACCCTCCGTACGCTAGTCATTTCGGTGGTTTGTGGGAAGCGGGTGTTAAAAGTTGTAAATATCATCTGCGACGGGTGGTAGGCAACGCACGCTTGACTTTTGAAGAGCTCAGCACAGTTTTGACTCAAATCGAGGCTGTCCTGAACTCCAGGCCCTTGTCTCCAATGTCGAGTGACCCACGCGATTATTTACCGCTAAGCCCGGCACACTTCTTGGTCGGCCGCCCATTAACTGCACCTGTGTGTGCTGACCTGTACGATGTGCCTGACCATCGACTGACTCGCTACCAGAGGATAGAAAAAATCCGTCAACATTTCTGGACTCGATGGTCACGGGAATATGTGTCGGAACTACAGGCGCGTTCTAAGTGGAGACACCAGACAGAAGACCTTAAAGAAAATACTCTTGTCATCATAAAAGAAGACAACCTGCCTCCATTGAAATGGTGCCTTGGGCGCATAATCAAAACCTACCCGGGGAAGGACGGTATCTCCAGAGTCGCCGATATCAAGACCGCAACGACTACAATCCGACGGGCGTTTTCAAAGATCTGCCCACTTCTCGAGATTGAATCGTCTTCGTGAATCAATTGAAAACCTGGAGTTTCCAAGGCCGGGAGTATGTAGGCGCAACCAATAAGCGCTAACATGACGTGATAGCCGAGCGTCCTCATTGGCTGAATACATCGTGTGACGTCGGAATCACTCGGCTAGTACGATAGAACTTGATGGCTGTGCTTCCATGTGCTTTTACATTACCGCCGCGACTAATCGGTTTTTTGTCTATCCCATATTGTCATTTTGTTAATACGCGATTATACTTGTAAACGTTCGCAATAAAGTTAGTTCCAATCATAAACTCTTATTTTTTGGAAAAACCTACACACAACAACAACTCAAGCAGCCAACTCATATGCGCGCAAACAAATGCAAAGTTAAGGCCAATCTCTAAAGTTTATAGCATTCATTTGCAAATGATTTGTATGTCAGCCAATCAAGGTCTAAGACTAAATGAACTTTAAATTACATCACCCAATATTTCATTATATTTTTTATTATAAGTTTGTCTGTCAACATTAAGTAGGTTATAGTAAATACCACTTACTTTTCAAATAGCAATGATTAATTGCACAATAATAATGAATATTATGAAATAGAAAAAAAACTAGTATAAAGTGACCAATTATGTCATTACATACATTAACATAATAAATTGTTAATTCATAGCAATTATCTCACAACTATTAAATCATTTTATCTCTCTTATTCTTTGTATTAATGAAAGAGAAGGCATGACATTTAGACAAATGATTTACACTATCAATAATTGCTGGTGAAATTGGAACTAAATAAAGTATTTTTTTTGTAATGTACTGTACTGTATTTGCCCAAGGTTAGTTCTCTTTCCGAAGGAGGCCCTAGCGTGTACATTAGGTAAAGGTTTGAATGAGGGCCTTCAAAAGGTAAGGAACAAGTGAAGCCAGTAGATTATAGGCACTCCAAATGTTTTTTTTTTATGACAAATGTGTAAGTTACATTAAATGTTCTGTTTTATTATCTGAAATCTCACCTCAGCAATGGCCACTTGCAAGTTGCTGGCTTCATTGTAGAACTCTCCTCTGATGTAGATGTACGCAGCCTGAGCTCCCATAGCACGGCCAGCGACGAGGCATCCCTCGATCAGCTTGTGTGGGTCGTGACGCATGATCTCCCTGTCCTTGCAGGTACCTGGTTCTCCCTCATCAGCATTCACTACCAAGTATTTTGGTCTGCCATCTGATGGTTTGTTCATGAAGGACCACTTCATACCAGTGGGAAAACCAGCCCCACCTCGACCTCGAAGACCGGATGTCTTGAGTTCATCTATAAATTTAATGTGTTAAATTAGATAAACCACACAGATAAAACTTGTAAATAGTTTATCCACTTTTAATCCTAGGACCCATTACTATGACTGAAAGTGGCTAACCATTTACATGTTGAGAGTGGTGAAATAAAATATTTTAGTTTAGGTACTTAAGTGTGTCAGATTTTCAGTGTGTTCACACTTATGGCGTTTGGTGAATCCTACACACAAAATGTATATTTTCACTACAATACTGCATGAGCAGATGGTATTACACAGATAATATACTTACTGACAATCCAATCTGTTCCCTTCAGAAGAATCTCTTTAGTCTTGTGCCAGTCGCCGCGACTCAGTGCCCCTTTCAATCGCCAATCGTGTCGCCCATACAAGTTTGTGAAAATTCTATCGGCATCAGCCAATGGTCCAAACTTAGTCTTAGTGCTTTGAGTTTGTTGGAATCGTACAGATCCATTGTTGACACTAACCAAAGGCCCAACAAGACCTGCAAAAGATGTCAAAATTATATAAGCTGATTAGTGCGCATAAACTTTTCTGGAAAACAATAATCCCTACTACGGTAAGGTCATGTAAGAAAGTAAGTTTAATATTATTCAATGTATACCTATCTGGCCTTTGGTCCCTTGGATAAATCTGGTCAATGCGCCAGACATTTTCCACGATTGACTATTTATTGCAACAAAACCCAAATTCCCTTGCTTTTCATTAATGTCAACTACTTTTTGTGCTGTCAAAATAATGACAATTTGACAATACATGTCATGTTAATAAGTTTTTTTAAATATTAGTAGTTTAGTATAGTAATATCTAGCTAGTGTCAAACGCCTTTGTAGGGCGTAAATTATTTTACATGTTACTTCACGAATTCTAAACTGTCTCATCAAGTCAAATCATAGAGATATATAGTATTTAGTACGTCCATGGTAAATTAGTGTCAATCAAAATATCGTTTTTTACTAAGGTGAAAAATTCTGAGTTTGAGTGATTGTATTAAGCTGAAAGTACTAAAGAGATGCTGTAGCCTGTAGTTACTACAGTTTTTACTTTAGTTGTACTACAGTGTAGTACAACTAAAGACGTATCCAGCGTAAATCTTAATGTATACAAACGAAGAAAAGGAGCGTTGGCTATGCACAAAGTGCATGTCATTAAAAAAAAGAAAAGCAGCGAATGTCAATTATTGTCAACAGTCAAAAACAAAAGAAGGAAAAGAATTATTTTTAATTTTTATTTTGAAATTTAATATAAAGTAAAAAAATCATTATTTAAAATATATAACATTAATTTTAGCCTTTACTCATGTTATTACAGTAGTGTTCAGTGTGATAAATTCACTATCAAATTTATAATAATATAAATTAAAATTATATTATATTAATTATATATTTATTTCGCATTCGATTGAAAAGTTAAAAGTGACACCTTATCATACCAATTTCTGATAACAAACCTTTTTTTTGTATAGTAACCTTCGTACTCCTTATTTTTGTAATTACTAATAAAAATATAATGGCAGCGGTTATTCCATCTGTCTCAAAGCTTTCTAGTCGTATTATTAGAATATTGGGATGCAATCCTGGTCCTATGACCCTACAAGGCACTAACACATATTTGATAGGCACAGGGAAAAAGTAAATATACATTTTTTAATAAATTCAAGATCAAATGTTTAAATATTTATAATAATTTTAAAATATTTTCAGTCGTATCTTACTAGACACTGGGGACAAAAATGTCAGTGAATATAAAAAAAATCTATCAGAAGTAGTTAAATCCGAACAAGTCAATATTGAGCATATAGTTGTAACTCACTGGCACCATGATCACATTGGTGGAGTGGAAAATATTTATGGAAGTATTGCAAGTGTGTATTCACAAGATCCTTAAATCATGCCATAAACAAATATTAAATATATAATATTATAATAAAAATTTAATAAAATGTATCATGTTCATTTGTATCACCATTATTCTTTACTCATATGGTGGTGGATATGTTGCAGTCCAAACAAAAACCAATCACTTTTAACCGTTAAACCTACTTTTGACTGTTTTGTTTTGCCTGCAACAGATAAATTAGAGAAAAACTAATCGTTTTTCAGAACAGTTGCACTTTGGGGAACAACAAAGTGGATAGTAGAAGATAACCTTGAGTTTTCTACTTTCAGAGCAACCAAAAGTTTGGAAACACAGGAGAGATGTTCTTGACAGTCAAGATGATGACCATCCAAAGTCAATACCATTAAATTGGTTGAATGATGGCCAAGAAATAAAAGTGGAAGGAGCAACAGTCAAGGTACATCATACTCCCGGACATACAACTGACCATGTAGTTCTATCTCTACTGGAAGATAATATCCTGTTCAGTGGTGATTGTATATTGGGAGAGGGTACAGCAGTTTTTGAGGACTTATACACTTATATGAAAAGTCTACAGAAGATTTTGGATTTAAAACCGAATGTCATATATCCTGGACATGGCAATATTGTTGAGGTTTGTTCTTTATTGTAAATTATGTTTAGTTACAAGAGAATGAGCATACTGGTCTACTTACTTAATACCTATTCATTACCTACCAAGAAATATTCACCAAACTAATGTTAGGTCCATCTAGGTCTTAAAAATTACTACTCTATATATTTCTCACTTCCAGGATCCCATAACAAAAATAGAATATTATATAGCACATCGTAATCAAAGAGAGAGCCAAATACTTGGGACTCTCAAGGAAAATAGAGACAAACAGTTGAACGAAATGGATTTAGTTAAGATAATTTACACAGAAACCCCCGAACACCTGTGGCCAGCGGCCGCCTATAATGTCAATCATCATTTAACTAAATTAACCAAAGAAAACAAAATCAAATGTATCAGTACAGATGGCGAGAATAAATGGCAGTATGTCAGCTCAAGAAGCAGTTTATAAAACACAAGTTGTGGGGAACAACCAAAAATGTATTTCTTACATTAATAGGTAAAGGTATATTATGTAAAGCTTGTTTAAAATAAAAGGTATATTTTCATTGTTACTTTGATGTTTTCTTTTGTTATCCTAATGCTCATGTTTTAGTTTTATAATGGTTTTAAAATTATGTTGATTTGGGACATACAGTGTAAACTCTATATAACGAAACTGTAGGGACTCTGAATTTTATGGCGTTATAGAGAGTTGTCGTTAAATGGAGAGCAGAAGAATCAGAAGTAGAAAACGAAAAAGTTTATTTCAGACAAGTGTTAGTACATATTATGTACATAAAAAAGAATTTTATTTGAAAGCTATTGCGTATTCTGTTATTATTGTCTGACGTCTTATTGATTGCGACGCTTTAGGGAGTTTGTCGTTAAATCGAGAGATTAATATTATAGAAAATTATATTATGCATTAATGTATAAAGTATTAATGTATATTCATGTGTTTTTGTTTACCATCAGGAAGTAATCAAAAGACAATTATTCTTCTGCTGTATATTCATATATTCTTAATTCATTAATTTAAAATTAAATTATGCAATTCATTAAAACTTGTAACATCACCCTCCTAGTGATGGTAGTTGCTGGCTTGGTACGTGTATTGGTCTATGAAAGAGAGGAGATAATCCTTTGTCACTGGATTTCTTATGCTCTCCCATACAGCTGAAAACAGAAACCATATTAATACTTGAAGTGAAACCCTTAGGTACAGCTTAACAATAATTGAAGACATGAATGGATGAAAGTGTTATGTCGCCAAAATTATGAATATTGAGTTTAAACAGTCACTTAAACATTTTAGGATATGTAGTAACAGTATTAAGTACATTGATTCTACAGACGGATCTTTACATTAATGTACTTACTTAATACTTTACGACGTATTCTAAAATGTTTAAGTTTGAACAGTTTGACCTCGATTTTCCCGAAATCAGAATTTCGCTGCATATCACCTTCATCCATTCATGTCTTTAATTGTTAAATATGAGGCATGGTTGATCTTAATTAACTTTAATATTCCGAAAACATGTAACTACTACCTACCATACTCATAACAAATTAAATATACCAAAAGAATCTTTTGAACTAAAATTTATTTCAAACGAGAGGTCATCTTATAGGCGGACTCTAGATAATTTGTGTAAACTCCATCTATCGAATTTGTAAAATGCCTTCAATAAACTTAATAAACTAGCTGACCCGTGCCCACTTCGTTGAGCATAGAAACAGTTTGTTATGAACCGTTTAAACTTTCCCAGAACGAATATTTCAAGACAGAAAATAGCCGAATCAGTTCAGCCGTTCTCGTCTATAAGCGTGACTAACGAACAGCAACTTATTATGTAAGCAGTGTTGCCAGTATGACTTCCCAAAAATGTATGACTGGTTACAGTTATAGTTTTGCCAAAACATTTGAAATGGTATAGTCTTGCCATAGTAACCATTTTATAGTTTGTATAAAAAATTAATTATCAGTATAATTTATAAGGTACGAAAAAGGTACGGTCGATACTGAGGTATGGTAGTGGTACGGTTGTGTGACAAAAAGTACGGAAATACTACTTTTTGGTGCGTTATATTCATATTATAGATTACAGGAAACAATAAAATAAGTATAATGTATATTTTTATAATCTTTATTTTGACGTATTAAGAAATAAATTGAAAGAAAAAAATTAAAGTATGTAACATAAGTAAAATTCTTCATTTTTAAAAGTGAAACGAAACGTTTTTTATATGTCAAATAGGTTCTCAAGGTGAGGTTGGGTTTGAGATTGTTTTATTTATATATACAACAAAGACTTCCAATATCGGTGTTTCACGCGGAGTCGCGGGTACAACTAGTACAATCATCTAAAGTTAGACACGAAGAAGCTTACCTATGGCAGTTTCATACTTGTTGGGATAAGACTTGTCCGTCCGTTCCCTCATGAACTTCCACTGTCCGTTGTCGTACTTGCACTCCACGATCTTGTTGTCGTACGGTCTCAGCGCCTTCGTGCTCTTCATCGCAGCGAACGGTTTGTCCAACCCATTCACGTATAGACATCCTAATTTCTCTGGTAACATTCTGTAATATGAATAATTCGTGTTAATAAAATACGGTAATTCAAAAAGCTAAAAAGCCTGACTTTTATTTTGATATAACAGTGTCACTCTTACAGTGTACACGAACCTAACACTTCTCAAGCTAAAATCCATAAAACCTGAAGCTTGCAGAGCATGTCAAACTATTATATTATATAAATGTCGCAGTCATCTGGTTCAGTCTGCTTATTTGATTGAATGACTAGCGCGGTTATTTGATAGCGTCAAACAGCTCGTATAGATAGTAATGTGTATATTTGGCTTTTTCACGGCGAGCAGATAAAAAACATTCTCGAATAACTATTGTTCCAGACAATGAAAATATTTGAATGCTTTCATACTATACTCATGCCTCATGCTTAAGATTTTTATTATTTAATGCACATAATATTTACATCCAGGACAGGAACAGAGAAAACTTTATTTATTTATGTATTCCAATACCAACCCGCAAGCTGTTTATTGTGTGTTGCCGCCGCAACCACTAATCCACAGAAATCGTCAGTAATGTGAAATATATGCAATAAAAGTAACCCGCGACAAAAAAGTTATGTTTGACGTGTGTAACTGTGGCATCGTAGCTTCCAAACGGATTAACCGATTTTGATGGAGTTATTTTTAGTTAATAGAATCAGGCGTTACTTTGAGGAAATCCATAGCATACAATTTAAATGTATTATATCTAGCAATATTATCGGGATTTTAGTTTTTTTGTTTGCTGACGGGTACAGTTAATCAGTTCGTTCACTGCTTGATAATTCCAGAGTTACATAAATTATATACTTGAGAGTTACTTAAGACTTGTACATACCCTTCCTTTTTTATTTCAACTATCTTCAATAGGAAGTCTATACTGTTCATTTCGGGCGGTTTCCATTTGAGCACTTTATCACAGGCACCGGCGGAGTACGGCTGAAAAACGTTAACACAAATATAAAATCACATAAACCAAGAGAATTTACTTTGGAGTGTTTGGTATATTTGTTATGAACCAGGTGATCAATGCGGGCAATATGAATAATATCTATCTCTATCGGGCTAATTTTATGTTAAATATGCCCGATAGAGATAGATATTAAATAAAATTGTACCGGGCTAATTTTATATAAAAATTTTATAACAATTTTATTTTTCATCTACTTATAAAAAATAAAATTGTAAAAAAATATTACCAGGCTAGTGTAGGAGTTATTTTTATAGTGTCCAAGTGTGTGCGCAATACACAAGGACCCTCTCTCTTCCCTTTACTCTCATAACCCAGAGAGACGCGGTTAACTGACACGACTAGTTAGAGAACAGGCGCAATTAAATAAATGTCCATGTCATAATACAATCTTAAATTATTAGTTTTTTTTTCACTCTACCACAAAGTAGATGTATAATAGAAACACGACCTAGTACTAGAAAATGGTATCATCCTAATACTGGCAATGCGACTGGCAAAGGGCAGGGCAGGCACATTCCAGAAACTGCCATCTAGCGTCACTATAGGAAAATACTAATTACTAATTTCGTTTCGTATCTTCTTCTTAATTAAGGAGTCGAATCTAGCTTAATGTGATGTTATTTATTTATTGACTCACCAACAGAACAACATTTGGTACATAAATATAATATAAAAACAAAAAGGGCTTAAAGATAAAATGAGTTCTAATGACAGGTGAAGTACAACATGCGTTTGCGACAATGAATATGAGATATGGGATATAATATGATGAACTGAAGATGAAGTAAGTTGGATGATAATAATTAGGATGATAACAAAATAATAGGTTTTCTTCTAACAAACCAAAAAATATAAAATTAAATTAAAGTTACTGTGCTTACAAAACATTACCAACAAATTATACAGTGGAATCATAGACATAATATATATAAATAAATGATAAACAGTTTTATCTAACTTAGCTGAAAACAACAGAACTATAATTTATTTGCTGTTACTGTTAGGATAACTATTACTATTATAAATGTTTTGTTTTAATTTCTTTTTAAATGTGCTTAATCTATCTGAGAATATACAAATGTCGGGACAGCCGCTTATAGCGTTATATGTTCTGCACAATCTTCTAAGTGGTGCAAAATGACCGAGGTTAGTTCTGGCAATCTTAATGTAAAATGGTTTATATTTGTTTTTTCTTGGTAGTCTCATGGGAACATTTATAGAAATTTTACTTAGTAGTTCTGTACTATCCGTGACACCACTCAAAAGCTTGTGCAGAAAAATTAACTCCAGATACTTACGGCGATCAAAGAGTGAGGCAAGATGAAAATATTTGATTCTGTCGACATAATGAGGAAGTTTGCTGACCAAACCATGCTTGTAAGTGAGATGCCATAAGAATCTTTTTTGGACTGCCTCAATGCAATTTGAATATATGGCATAGTGTGGATTCCAAGCCGGGCTGCAGTATTCGAGCTTACTACGTACTAAAGCATTGTAAAGAACTATGGAAGTGTGTGGATTCTTAAAGGAAGTACAATTACGTTTAATGAAACTCAGCATTTTGAAACTATGTGAAACAATGTGTTTGTTGAATTGTAATTTGGTGTCTAATATGATTCCAAGATCTCTAATCTCTTGAACTTGCTTCAAATTATTGCTATTAATATAATATGAGGCTACAGAATTATTGTGCTTGCGTGAGAAATGCATGTGAAAACACTTCTTAACATTTAAAATCATTTGGTTGTCTTCGCACCAGACCACTAATTTTAGATCATTCTGAAGTTCAAGGGAATCTTGTTCATTATTTATTAACTTTACTACTTTGAGGTCATCTGCGTATAAATAGAAATTAGAGTGCAAGAAACATGCGGCTATATCATTAATAAATATGTTAAAGAGCAAGGGACCTAACCTAGAACCTTGTGGTACCCCCGATAGTGCAGGAAATGTTGAAGATGAGAAACCATTAACAACTACAAGCGATGATCTACCGGTTAAATAGGACTTAATCCAGGATTGCATCATACCAGCTAAACCTGACGCTTCTAGTTTATTCAAAAGAATAGAGTGGGAAACTTTGTCAAAAGCCTTACTAAAATCAGTATAAATGACATCCACACAGTTTTGAACATCCACAGAATCCATAAGTTCGTCAATAAATGCAATCATATTCGTGGTTGTGGATCTAGTGCTTACGAAGCCATGCTGATTTACAGAAATTAAGGGCTTTACATGACAGAGGAGAACAGGGTAAATTAGTTTTTCTAATATCATTCCAAATGAGGGTAAAATAGAAATTGGTCTATAATTTTTGATATTATGCCGGTCACCTGATTTGTGTAAAGGTATTATGAGAGCTTGTTTCCACATTTTAGGGAAATAACCACAAGACAAAGAAGCGTTAAAAATATGAAACAGAGGTACAGAAATAGATTTTGCACAAGATTTAATGAAAATCGGTGGGATGCCATCACTACCAGCACCTTTACTTGCATCTAAGTGTTTTAATTCTTTATAAATTTTAGAATAGGATATACTAAATGATGTTAAAAAGTTATAAGATATACTAAGGAAATGATTATTATTGGAAGAATCTGTAGTAAGCGTGGTAGTGTCACAATAAGCATCGGAAAAACTTTTTGCGAAGAGATTACATAATATATCAGATCCGTTTATGGCAGTACTGTTATTGAGACTCATAGATGAAGGGATTCCTAATGTTGATTGCTTTTTTGATTTGACATACGACCATAACTGTTTTGGGTTCGAATGTATAGCAGTTTCCATTCGATTTATGTATTGACTATATTGGGTTGTTTGCAATTTCTTACAGCGATCTTTTAGTATGCGAAAAGAAATCTGATCTAACGGGTTGCAATATTTTTATGCTTAAAAATATGCTTATCTTTATTTTAATGTCAATATTTGTACTTAATTCGGCATATTTACATTTTATAATTTACAAACGTTAATAGTAGTGACATCTATTGCAATTTTTTTGTATTAAGGATAGATTGTATGGGGTGGTAGGCCATGACTGTACTGAAAAGTTGTTTCATAGGTTATATGAGGTATTATACGAGGTTGTGAAGATATAGTTTCCGGTAGCACGGTTGCCGTGCCGTGTAAAATTGTAATGTATGAGCAACAATAAGAGCTTTTACATGGCACGGCGACCGTGCCGCGACCGCGTCGAAATCGATGTTGAAAATTGATCCTCATGTTCTCTAAGATCCATAAATTTTGTGTAAAAATCTCCCTTTTCCTTTCTCAAAGTATTGTACGGATGTATCCAATATATTCTCTGACGTAACATACATGAAGTGGACGTTGACGACGTCGATACAATAGGAGTAAGGCTATCTTTTTTGTTCCACGTGTTACGTCGTTGTTCCCCAAAATTGGCGATAATACTACAACATCCCGCCGGCGACCGTGTGTAAGCCGTATACATGTGAAAGAGGTAGCACGGTTGGACGGCACGGCGACCGCGCCGTGACCGTGAGACATGTGAAAAGGCACTTAGGGTTGAAACGATGGTAGCTTGTTTTTCTTGTTGACTTTCCGAAAATAGCTTGTTAAGTTTCATTTGGAAATAAAACGTTTTTTATTTATTTATTTACTAGCTGTTTCCGCGACTTCGTTCGCGTAGTTTTTGAGTGACTTAAACCGTTTATGCAGCGCACGCAACGAAAGTCCCCAAATGTGAATAATTTTCCCCGTTTTTGTAACATTTCTCACTGACGCTTCGCTCCTATTGGTCGCAGCGTAATGTTATATAGCCTAAAGCCTTCCTCTATAAATGGAGTAACTAATAAAAAAAAATTTCAAATCGGACCTACTGGTTCCAAAGATTAGCGCGTTTAAACAAACAAACAAACAAACTCTTCTGCTTTATAATATTAGTATAGATTTAAAAAGCGACGATATGCTCTACTCACGTCCAGGGAGGGCTGGAAGATGAGTCCGTCGGGCTCGTGCGCCAGCGTGCGCGTGAACTTGTCCGACAGCAGCTGGTGCGCCAGGCTCACGTCCCAGAACTGCTTCAGCGCAACGCGAAAAGGCTCCTCTTCCTTCCGTATTGTCCCGTTGATTATGGCGTTGTCCCTGGAATACGTTATTCATTGTTATTATACAGGACAGTAATGGGAGTAAGCCTGCTGAGGACCTCCTCTGATGCTGAGCAGCCCCTGCCAGCTTAACTGGGTTAAGAACTTAGTTCTGTGACATCTTACCTTGGCCTAATAATTTCGTTTTGTATACAGCTCAATCTAACGGGGTAAAATGGTTCTCTACCAACATTCATGTCTTCGAAACGCACGATATCGTAGCACAGATACCGCGCCTTATCGACTCCATATGATTTATCAATTACCATTTCCTGAAAAATATATTCAATGTTATTATAAAAGTTTATAGTTCATATGTTCATGATATCTTTCTGTATCATCATCATTTCAGCTATGTTAACCACTACTGGCCCCCATCAAATATTTCATGGGCTAGTTGCACATATTTTAACTGATTGAATGTATGTTGGTTCTTGATGGAAATTCATGTTCACAATAATAACACACAACTTTTATTTACACTTTTCCACTTTTCATCATCATCAGGTGTAAGTAAAATATTTTTAAACTTACACCTGATAATGAGATAATCGAAAAAAAAAAGTTATTAAAACATAATAAAAAGTGGAAAAGTGGAAAAAAAAATTATTGTGCCTATATTTTACACGCTTGGCAGGCGGGTTGGCAAGCACAGTTTTCAAATATGTTTCGCTGCTGCCCATTTCCGTATATATATTTCCTGTCACCTTTTACAACACCTACAACCGACACTATTCTTTCTTCGACACCACACGGATATTGTATATCTTTGTGTATACAGTAGAGATGTAACGGATATCCGGTAACTATCCGGTATCCGGCCTATCCGGCCTTGTTTTCACTATCCGGCCGGATACCGGATAGTAATACAGTATCCGGCCGGATACCGGATAGTAAAATTTTAAAAAATCTTATTATTTTAGAAGGCAAATCATACTCCAATAGGTTGTGGACACCGTTTATTTTTATAACCGCACATCAAAAATGTTTGTTTTATAAACAAGTGGCAAATTGTGATGAATAAATACCAAATTTTACGCGATAACACTCGAACGCCCCCGAGTCGACCGTTACTTGCGACCCTGCGAATGCTCCTGAATATTTCCGATCTCGTTCACCGCGCCAATATTCAAATCAAACTTATTATTATAAAGGGTGTAAAAAGAGCAGTCACCATAACTTTGGGATATGATTATACTACATTTTCTCATTCTAGATGTTTTTTTTACAAAAATTAAAAAAAAAAATTTTTACTTTATTGTAATTTTTGCGACAAAAAAAATAAGAAATGGTGAAAAGTTAAAAAAAAAAATACATTTCCAAAATGAGGAAAGGTAGTATAATCGTGTCTCAAAGTTATAGTTGCTCTTTTTACACACTGTATATTATCAAAAAGGCCGGATATCCGGCAGCCGGATATCCGGCGCTCCGGCCTAGTAGCCTGCCGAATATCCGGTATCCGGTATCCGGCCAAACTACTATCCGTTTCATCTCTAGTATATAGTATCCTTTCTGTCCTGTAATAAATATTTCTTAGTGGACATGCTCAGTAATTATACTAACACCATCCAATAATGTATTAGTGAGACTTCTGCACTCCTTGTTGTGAAGAAAAGTGAGGTTGTGTATCCGAAAAACACAGTTGTCTCTGTCTATCATAAACACTCTGTCGTCTCCGTCTATTAACATCATGTACCTGTAAAAGAAAGCATTTGTTTTTTAAGCCTGTTGCTGACAAACCCAGTATTAGACCTCAGTGTCATAGTTTTCAAATCACAAAGGTATCAAAAAATAAACATATTATACTAAAATTAACTAATAAGTAATATGTTCATTACAAACCTGGCACCGTCAGCTTTCCATGACACTTGATAAGGTTTCTTTTGTAACAACTTAACATTCTCCATATCCATGGAAACTGGTTGAGATCCGGGAAAGTTTCTGCCCTCCCATTTGCAGAACCTTCGGACTTTCTCTTGCACTTCCGACATCAACGGCTCCGTGGTTATGTACTCTGTACCTCCAACCCCGGCCATAAAAGTTTTGTTTTTGTAAATTTTCTGACGCCGTCTGTTTTAAAAAGGTTAAGTGTTAATAAATAAGAACATGATAAAATACTGTGATTGTACACAGTAGAAGAGACTGAGTTCAGTTATATTTTGGGTAGCCATTTTACAAATTCAAGTTACATGACACCAAAATAAGTAAATCACAAAAGAGTCCAACAGCTCAGGGCCTTGATTTACATTTACTGATTCCAAACAAAATGTACAAGGGTGAACCCTTTGACAGGACAAATCTCTCAAGGTTTTTTGTTACTGTATCTTTTTAAAATGTATTCTTTTTTATATATAAATAAAAATAATAAACGGAAAAAAAACGGAGGCAACATCTCTGTCGGAAAGCAAATAAACATGCATATCCAATTGGATGGAATATGGATTGACAACACCATTGTATGGGATGCATCATATTTTTTCACATAGTTCAAATTTTATTTGATAGATATCTTACTGAAAATTTGTGAATTGAGCTACAGATGTGGGCCACTTACTTGGGAGGTCTACTTGAGCTGGTTGGTTTACTGGAGCTGGGCTCTTCATCCTCATCATCAAATTCATCTTCCTCTGAAATATTTTTAGAACTACTAATTAAATACCAACATTTTTGTATTAATTTATCATTTTGCAAAGGTTGAATTCTGCAAGTGTTGAGTATATATAGATTTTTTTATTCTAAATTTTATCATTTTTATTATAAAAAAGTCTATTACAAATTCTACCAGAACTTCTCAATTCGTAATTCATTTATAACCCACCGTAACACCAATCTGGCTTTTCAGGGGCAATTGGTACTTTGACTTCTATGTCATCATCATCTTCAGTATCTTTGTAACGTTTAAATAATTCATCTAGATAATCCTGTTTGTAGATCCCTGGTTCTCTGAAAAATTATCATTTAAAATAAAATTATTCAGATCATTTATCCCAAATCCTTAGCAGCTTATAAATTGACTGCTTTTTATTAAATTTAAACACAAATTTGTCAACCACTAAACTAGAGTATTGCCAAAAACATTAATAGCACCCACACAAGAGATCTGACACAGGTCCAAATTTTTTACATGGCCCAAATTTTATTTTTGGTTATCTATGAACAAATAATGAGTATTGCACCGCTGGGTGCACATCTCTGCTAAAGCCATCTGCAGATGAAAATCAGCCAAAAGAGTAGAGACAGTTGCAGGTTTAAAAAAAAACTATGTATATGATGGTCACTAGGTTGTCTGTCAGCCAGCATGGATTATACTAATCAGACTTGAAAATAAAATTATTTTTACACTCAATTCAAGAAATCAGGACTTGAGCTGGCTATCCGGACTAAGCTGAAAAGTATTGTGGTGTCACAAATAACTACTTTTAATATTATCAATAATTTAAATGTATTTAATACCTTACTTTCGCTATTTTGAATAGCAGGTAATAAATCAGGGTGCTGATTCAAGGTACCATTGCTAATAATCGCTTACAAAGTTCAATAACAAAATGTATGGGATTTGACATAAGGTACGATAAATGATTGCTATTTGGTATGTCTTAATAGATAATTAACGATGGCATCTTGAATAAGCCCCCAGTTTGTCTGGCAACTGATGAAAACAGATATAATTTGTCAGGATACTATCACTTACCTCACATTTGCAAACTCCTTAAGAGCAGGAAATAAAGTAAAGCACAATTGATCAATCATATACGCAACAAGCAGGAATCCGGTTCTGTTAAAACCGTGTGTGCAGTGAATTCCAACCAGCAGATTTGGGTTCTCTTCCGTAAACGCAGAAACAGTGTCAATAAACTTCCTACAAACAGTACTCTTATCAAACACTTTTTAACTCTTTGTAGGTTAATTGCATAATTCTTGTTAAAAGTTACAGTCCACCAAGGACAGTCTTATGTAAAATATGATATAATTATATAGATGGAATTGATAAACTTTACTTAGTCTGTTCAAGTGATGGTGTCTCGCCGTGCCCGCGACATTTTAACTTAAGATATTTACAGTTCATGCGTTCTATATCAGCTTTGTCGTAGAAACGACTCGTGTTCGTCAAATCAATCCACAGGCCGAGTTTCATCTGCGGAAAAGTTACACATCAACAAAGTATCATATTATGGATAAACAAAGATAGATAACGTAACAGCTGATCATTCTTGCCTTCATGTTTTGAACATGTTTAAACACTTCTAACGGCGTAAATCGCTTAGACTGCGGTATTTTCTCGTTAAACTGTTTACCGAGTGGCGTTTTAAAAGCGAGTAATTGTTCTGCTATAAGTCGTATGGCTAATGGAGGACAATTCAGCCAGCGACTTGGAAGTGCGCCTGGATCTTTCGACGACATTGTTACTTAAATTGATACAGAGATTAAAAATTAAAAGAGATTAACTAGCGAATCTACATGATTTAAAATCTTCTTGATTAAATTGATATCACATAATCACTTTCTATTTTCTATTAATAAAATAATTTTTGTAAAGCTCTGGGACATTCCTTTTCCTTTTGACACAGAAAAATCCAAATCAGAGACAAATCAAATATTCCAGAGAGTATAGAACAGTATAGAAAATAATACAGCGTGTTCCTGCGCTTCTTTTACTCTGAACGCTCCTCAGAACAAAGATCTTAGGGAACTGTACTAATAGTTCAATTTCACACGGCAATAATAGTAGACTACCTGTCTCTTTCTTACAACAAGAGTTTTAAGTAAGAAATAAGTATCTACACTCTTTTTATCAACGCCCCCTTCATTGGCTTTGATATACTTCTGCTGTCACGGACGCCATTTTACATGTCAAACGTTGATAATGTTTTTAGGGTTTTTGAGTGATTTTCGATTTAATTACTCTGCGCAAAACTGTAAAATAATTCTGAATTCATTATATTAGGTAACACGAAGTCCTCTGTAGTAAGTTGTGGCCTATGCAAAATCACCGGTAAGTAGCTAACATTTATTTAAATTGTTGTATATTGTTTAGTTTATTTGATATAAAGTGTTTAAAAATCAATTTCTTTGAGTTAGCTCAGTTGTGGGGTATAAAATCCAGTGCTAATGGGACGCTAATCTGAACGAAAAAAACGTTATTTTCGTTTACTATCAGGTACTGGAACACAGGGATAATCACAACTTACTCTAGCCTTCAACAATAGCCCTTGAGACGGCCAAAAGATTTGACCAAGCTCGTTAAACTACGTAGAAGGACCTAAAATGGACCAAAACGCGTAGATATTATTTTGAATTAAAATATTTTGAAATACACGAATGCGAATTGTGGAGACAAAATGTATAACTTAGATTGTAATACTCAATAAATAACCCTGTGTTGCAGTACCTGATAGTAAACGAAAATAACGTTTTTTTCGTTCAGATTAGCGTTCCATTAGCATTTTATAGCAACATTATGATCGTTTTGAACTGTTTTGACTAGTGTTCCACACGCAGCTGTCAGCTGTCAAAAACTATTCAAAACGCTCAGAATGATCCCATCTTGTTTTTGACGTTTACTTAGATTTCACAGAATTCACTGATCTTGATGTTATTTTTAAGTTATGGATCGAGCAAATTTATTCTAGATTCTTTTATAATGTAGTTATTATTATTATTATTGTTAATTTAGAATATAAATAGAATTTATGAGTAAAAAGGAAATGTTAAATTTTGACATCTGTCAGTCGTTCCACTATAAAGTTTGTTAGAAACGATCAGATCGATAATTTCATAATTTTCAATATTGTGCTAAAGAAACGACTGTGTGCGTCTATGAATGATCTGAGCGTTCAGAGTAAAAGAAGCGCTTAAAGGAACACACTGTAAACATAAAACTTTTCTCAATCAATGACAACCTAGGGAAAAAACACTTGTTATTGTTTTTGTTGCTGAGTTGGGATCGCTTGCACGCATTACGTGAAAACATTCTTTTTGAGAATGCTCGATTGTGGGAAGCGTTCCAGTAGTTGAAACATTCAACATTAAGCATTTTGCCGCATAATGCGCTCTAGTGCTGTGGCAATACTCTGATTTTATTATCTGTAATTATCTTGTATTATTTTGACTGTTGACAGTTCAACAACCTAACAAAAACGCTTGAGATAATATGCTGTCTCTTTCAGAGACATGTAGAGTTTGTAAAGTAAAGAAAGGGAAAGTATGATTTGTTTCATTGAAATGTTGGCTACACTGATTTTTGGTATTTGCCCAGAAACTTGCCTGCCATTTTGTAATCGTAAAGAGAGATAAAAAAAGTTTTATGGTGTTAAAATCATACATAAACTTTGTCGCCGTTTATGTTAAGGCCAAAAACAAATGTTTAAATGGACGCATCGTCCATAATAACTCAGGTGTCACGGGATGACGAACAGTTAAACAACTATGGATCCGACAGAGGTAAATCTAAACCGAGTTACACCTGTTACCTACTGCCACCAAATTAGAGCGTATTGTGTTACCTTCGTATACCAAACTTTCGTACCAGCGGGTCAAGATTAAGAACGTATACCCTGGAACCCGTACATGGTAACGCGAAGACAGCAGAAAGAGTGTTTTTGTGAGAGGAGAACTACTGTAAATATTTAGAAAGGGTGCAGCCACAAAGTTACTAGTAACCTTGAGTTTGCTAGCGCTGTGTTTGTGGTCATCGTGGTGATAAATCGTGTGACGTTGTTTTAGGGTCGTCTCCGGTCGCTCAAAACAATGAAGGTGACGGAACACCGGTTTCGGGGTCCACTCCCTTGGGGACGAAAAAATCAAGTGGAAGTGGAGGGTTCCTACGGTCACTGTTATGTTGCTGGCGAGGTGGACGAGGCAAGGGTCCGCCAGGCGGAAATGGCGCGAACAGCGTCGATGGCAGGGCCTCGCCCCCGCTCCTTGTTATGTCTGACCATGCTCCACGACCTCTGTTGCCGCCAGTGAGACACCAGGACATGCACAAAAAATGTATGGTTATTGACTTGGATGAAACATTAGTACACAGTTCATTTAAGGTAAGTCTTAATGTTTAATATGTACATGAATGTAATTTAAGAATGTGTATTTACAAATTTTTTAAACAGAATATGTTTACATAATTATATAGAGAAAACTGATTATCTCATTATTCTTAGTTTAATGACAGTTTTGTTTGCACCTAAACTTTAATTTTGTTGTCAAACTTATAGAATGTTATATGCCTACAGGGTTCTGTTGACAAATTCTATATTAGATCGATAGAAAAATACAAATTCTTTAAATAAAATTTGATCATCGTATATTAGATGGGCAAATACTGGCTAAGTACAAAACAAATATTATTAATGTAAATATCTCGTTTTGATATCAGTGATAAATAATAATTTGGTAAATATTTAATAATATAGATGTTTGTTTACATACACAATCTTTCCTTGTTAGTGCATTATAAAATAAATTTTGCATACTAATTTAGTTCTGATAGGAGTATTAGATATGATCAGGAATCTAAACAATAATATGGGTTTTACATAATATAAAACTTATTTATATTAATTATGCAGAAAAAAAATCTGCATAAGTTTTATTATATTATTTGTTATTTAAAGTGGTTTTCCCACATTTCATACAAAGATATAAAATTATTCTCATTCACATAATATAACTCATGTTTATTGGCTTTCTGTAAAATGTAACAATGTTGACATTCACACCAAACATGGTTATTACTCATACAATTTTATCTGCACACTTTTTTAAAAATAATCTTTTTATTTGTGTAATCAAATGTAATAATAATAATATGTATGGATGCTTCACACCATGTCAATCTGACCCCGTGCTAAGTATCCGAAAAACTTGTGTTACGGGGACCAGACATTTGTATCAAGGATTACATATTTTTCTGCTATCTTGGAATATAATGTTGTATAGCACAACTTTGCAAACTGTTTTTAACAATATTATAATGAATTTAATATAAAATTTAGACTAATTTTCCTTGTTCTATCACAAAATACTTTAAATTTTCGCTACATTGTTATTTCATCCAACAAAATCATTTAAATCTGCATACACTCATCACTGATACTGGCTATTCCTTAAGGGAGAACATTTTAAAGATGAAGAAAAAAACTATACATACTGAGTATGGTATTAATAGATACGATATCCATATTACTTAGTTCATTCCGTCTTATATAAATTATATTATAGGACATGGACCAGATAACAATGGGATAATGGGATGGTAGATGAATTAGGGTAAAATTAAAATAGTGTCTTATAAATTAGCCAGGTATTAAACTAGGACATAATATTTTACTCTGAATTAAAAAAATTAACCTCCTGTACAGTGTAAATATTTTATTTATTGGATTCTCAAGATCCAAAGATTTATGGCCAATAATTTTTTTTTTTTTTATCTAAAGCCTAGCCTTTGCATGGTGTGCAAGAACACAAGAGGTCAATCTGAATCAGATTGACCTCTTGTGTTCTTATCATATCAAAAGCAGGCGCTAAGTATCCAAAGAACTTGTATTACGAGTACCAGAACCCCAAAACATATTTAAATTTTTAATAACATTAAACACATCCATGACCTAGAGCAAAGAAAAGTCTTCTTTTCGTTTTGCGCGATTTTAACCTGGCGACCTCCTGCTCGAGCGCTCAGCCACTGAGCTACAGAGGTAGACTTTAAGAAAATGCGGATTCTCGTGTTCTTGCGTGGCATGTAAAGGGATGCACAATACGTGCTCAGAGTATAACATCGAATAGCATTGTTTACTGCATAATAATCGCGCGATCTTGATGTTAATGCTCACCGCTGCACCTATTTATAAGTGATTTATCTAATCAACGACAATCAGATGTGCTGATACCTGATAGGGGAGATATTCATACTACGAGAGTAGGAGCCGTTTTTAAGTCGTATCGATTTTAATGGTGATGACGAAACGATGAAGATGGTTAATTGGGACTGTTTGTCAAACGCCTTCGTGGTCCAGTGATAAGCTTGGCTGTCTCAACTCGACGGAGGTGGAGGGATTCGATTCCCTCGTTGATACAACTAAAATCTGGTATTCAAGATTGTTGATTGCTTGATTTAAAAAATATCAATTTTCCATCTTTTTTTGCTAAAAGCTTGTAGACTTTCCGAAAATAGCTTGTTAAGTTTCATTTGGAAATAAAACGTTTTTTATTTAATTTTATTATTGTTGTAAAAAGTGGTTCAGACTGCAGGCTGATTAATGTAAAAAGTCGGTTCTGGGGCCTTACTCTCCAAACTTATTCGATTTTGATTCAGATCGACCGTGCCGCGTAAACTGACGGTTGTTTATCTTGATTCTCAGTCGATTGATATGGTCGGGAGTACAAATACTAGCGATTTTCCGATATCCTGGTTAGTTTCAAAGTAATCCACCAAATAAAATACCAAAAGCAGTTGAGATTGAACTGATTCGATTCTCGATTGTGTCGGGAGCCTGCTGTTCTATCGCTAGTCCTGTCGGTTATCCTTCCAACTGGGCTACGAGAGTAAAGGAAGATAGTGTGTCGTTGGGAAAGTAGAAGGGAAGTTGGGTAGGAAGATGTATTGCGCATTTACCGGTTTCTCAAAGGGAAATCAATTGCAAATCAACTAATCAGTGTCTCTTGTCTTGTTTGATTTAGTATTGAATTCGACAACTGATAAGAGACTTGAACACTGTAGAGTTGATTTAATCGTTGATTTGTCTTTCAGAAACAGGGGTTTAGATACTAGGAAAATTACTCTAACATTTAAAAGTTACAATAGAACTGTGTGGGAGATATTATTCGTAAATCGATAGTTCCGCTTCCGGCTTCCGATAGAAAGATGCGAAGTTCTCTTCAGAATCTCCAAAATATGGAAGAACTTAGGTCACGAGCTAAGGCTCAGGGCTAGAGGTTCAGACCTCTAGGACCTAGGTTCACCAACCTTATTTCCGATGTAATAGATAAAGTGTCAGGAAATAGCTCTTGAAATGCAGACAAAGATATAAATGCCTGGGTACTGTTTACTGTTTTGCAAAATGTTATAATTTTCACCGATCCTACTAATGATTGTGTCTAAACTCAAAGATGTATTGAGAGATTCGTTAGTCTCGATCAGGCAGATTTGATTTACTACTTTTCGAACTTATTACGTATCGGCAATAAAGTTGAAAACGGAACGGGTAAACTAGATCTGTCCACGAATATATACACTAGATGTACCGTCTACATCAGTGGAAGGCTGATTCTCAGAGGGAAGCCTTATAGCTAATCTGAACGCTGATTGGTGAACGTCACTCGTAACAACGTTCGCACTTTCTATGTTCACCAATGAGCGTACAGATAAGCTGATCGACAATTTGATCAGTTTTTCAGAAACCGGGCGTTAGTCTATAATAGTTAGAAATTTGTATCAGGGTCTTGAAAATGTAAGCGGTAAGTTATAGAAACCCCACGCCACTGGTGTACACAAACCCTTACCTTATAATATTATTTACTCAACTGATAAGCTATATTCCTGCCTTTGTATGATACGTTACAAATGTCACTTCACTTAAAAAGACATTGCGCTAATCAATAGTTTAAATACTATTATTGTAAGAGAAGTCTAATTGGGTCGCAGTGACGTCAGGGCCTGATTATGACTAGGTTTCGATAAGAAGAGCGTTGGTGTACACTGTACAGAGTATCGTATAGTAGTCTAAACACACCCTTAGGAGAAACTAGACGCGACGTCGCTGTATTGTGTAGTAAATAAAGTTAAATTTTAAATCAATAAATATGTGCACGCCGCGTTTCGACGACGCTTAGAATTTCCGCAAAAACTGTTAGTAAAATTCGTCTTTCACTACTAATTTAAATATCCTTCGCTGTTTGTTTACACACCATATTTCATACATTTCTTTGAGAGTTCGGCGCGTATAGTAGAATTAACATCATTAACTTCTTCCTCTTCGTTACAACGCACAGTGAAACTACACTGCTAATGATATTCGGCAACTATAGTGTTTATATAAAAGTCATTGAGATCGTGGTCGTACTGTAGCACACTCAACTGATTGTGTTCTCCATAATAATACCAAGGTTTCGACCTTGTCTAACTTTGGGTACGCAATCGGTAATAATCAATCGTAGACAATATTAACTACGCCTACCATAACCTGTTAATTGCTAAAACACTTATCAAAATTAAGTATAACGATATTTTAATGATTATAATATAAATTTTTTGTTGAGTGTACGAGCTAGCACGTACATTGCTGATTCTGCAGAATTATTTGCATTGTGTGGTAAAGTGCAGGCTGCCGCGGCCGGGCCCCAGTCCGCATCAAGCATTCAAACTGCGCGTTCATAATCATTTAGTAATTAGCATTCGTGGGAATAAACGTAAATATCATATCAAGGACTTTTACTTATCAATATCACCAAAAGGTGTAGTTGAGTAGCAGCTCCTACATTGAGGATTTTTTTTAATTATACCTAAATTGTATGTTCAGGAAAGAAGCTTGGCGCTAGATTTGGATTATTATTTTTTTTATACATTTTTTATGGTTCAAGGTAAAAGTCTAGTATGTTTCCTACCTCGAAAGGAAGTTTAAATGTTAGTGTTTTAGTGGAAACACATAACATCTTTATTCTTTGTACATTGTAGCAGCCTCAGTTCGCCTAACCAGGTAATGGATGCGGGACACTAATAACACGGCGAAGCGTAGTTTAGACCTAGATTGGGTTCCGTACCTCAAAGGGTAAAACGGAAACCCTAATAAGATAATTTTTGTTTCCCGCCTATCATTCAGAAGACATACCTGTCTGTCAAGACCCCCTTTCTCAGGAGTGCGTGGAGTTATCAAGCCTAAAAATCATATAAATTATCAGGTCCATTGTCCCTTTAAGCCGTGAAAATATCTGACTTCTTGGCCAACGCAATCAAAAGATACAGCCGTCTATGCCGCAAATTATCTTCATCGAAATTTGATATGAAGCTACGTCTTATAGGTCTAACAAAAAATATTTTTTAAACTTTTAAACTTACTACCGTTTTCCCAATGAATGGTTTACTTGGCCGGTTTCTACATTTGTTTTTAATCGAACTACATATAATCTATTTGCAATCGTTTTTTGAAACCGCTGTACGCGCTGCTTCAATTTAGGCTTGAAATGATGCCATTAACCAACATTAATCTATCCTTACCAACTTTCCCATTTATTAGTAGGATAATCTCGCTAAACTATTGCATACTCCTCTCCAAATCAATGTGATTATATGTAAACACGCTCAATATGGGCTTCCAATTTGAATGTCACTTATTCAATGCTCAGTAAAGGAAAACAATGGCACATTCATTTGGTCGCTTTAATTTTTTTGTTTACACATAGTTCACAATGATACGAAACGGATTATACAATTTGTTGGAGCTCACGGCATTTGGGCTTGTCAATAGTACTCAATAGCCTCCGCGGCCAACCTTTGCCCTTTAAATGGGTTTATATTTATCATGACCTGAACACAAATATATTTCTAAAGGACGTTTATAGTGAACTAAAAATATCAAGTGGCTGATCAAATCCTAGCTTACTCTAGAAATAGCTATTGGCGTGACATTTCAAGTAAGGGTTTGCAAGCCACAAAGTATATATATAATGGGCGAGCTATTATATAGAATACTGTACCTGTGACATGTGACAATACAACGGTAATGTAAATAAAAATCAATTATTAAAAAACAAGCTTTTATTTAAATGATCTGAGTGCTCGCCAAGACTATCCAAACGAGTCCAAACTCGACTGTTTTATCTTGTTTAGTTTAGGAGTTCCTATGGTCACCTTCCGTCGGCATCTTGACCTATCTTGTCGTGTAGCATAAGTGCTTGTCAAGACGATTCAAACGAGTCGATATTCTATGGTAAATCCATCGAATTTCGAATAGTTTTTTGTTTAGTTAAGGATATGGACTATGGCCTTCCGACTACGTCATGAGACCAGCTTCATGGTACCATATGATTGCATTGTCACAGAAGTTACGCTATTAAACTAAATTTCAACCTAATCTTACAACAGGAAGTGGTCCTAATTTAACTCGCAAGATTTGTCCCACACTAACATGGCAAGTAGAATAAAAGCTTTTAAAAACTAAAAAACTCGATTGTGTTTTTATTGTGAAATACCCAGTGACACACTCGTAGTAAACACGAGTCTAAGGACACCTCACAAGCTAAGATCCGTCGAGCCATTCAACAGCCTTACTCTTAAAACTGATTCGATTTTGATTCAGATTCGAGCGTGCCGCGTGCCCAATAAATTGACGTTTGTTTATTTTGATTCTCGATTGTGTCGGGAGTAAGCCTGCTGGTTGCAAAACGTGTCAAACGTGACATAAACCTACGTAATTTCGAAAAACAACCCTCCTGGCGCAGTCGAGTAAAGAGTGCGTTTGTGTTGTGATATTAGAATAAGAGTGTTTATATTATGCATCAAATAATAAATGAGGCATAATGCCCGCGCATTATTAATAATGACCGAATTAATCACCGTTTCCATAACATATATATTTAATAGGCAGTTTCTCATATCTTGCATTTTGGCATCTAACAGTAGTTTGGGCTTAGGAAGCTCAATTTCTGTCGGCTTCACTTTCCTCCCTTTTGAAAGCCCTCATCCAAATTACCATCTTATACATGCTAGGCTTTCCCACTGAAGGAGTACCAGCGTTCGCCATTGGGACCTAGTGGTTAATTTTTTCTCACCACTTTTTAGCTACAACTACTTTTTTTTGTTTTCTCTCTCTTTTCTTGTTGACTATGTTTTCACAAAAATATCTCATTAGTACACCACTGGTACCTTCAACTAAAGCAGTCCACCACTAGACCAAGGACGCTTCACGCTCCTACTATCTTCTTATTTTATAAACCCGTGCTCCTAATAGTAGAGTTTTCTATTACATTTATTCCTGCCTTTATTTGATTACGAAAAGCACTTTCAAGGAAATCTATGACGTCAAGCTCTTGCCCTTGCTACGGTCCTTGTACAGAAAGAGGATTCACGTGTTCCGTTCAGCATGTTTTATATACATTCGTATAATTAGTCCTAATTAGCCAACAAAATTAAATGCACAGAATTCAATTATTGTGGAATTTTCCTCGCATATTTAAAGATTTTTTTTTAGATTTTACAATTTGCAATTGTTATACTTCTTACATAATAGCGACAATATTTTAATAGTCTACTACTTAATTAATAGTAAAACTGCCGATTTTGAAATATTCTTCATTGGTGTTCTGCCTTTAACGGTCAGTGTAACGATGTATAATATAGCCTATTGTATTTGTCGATAAGGGCCGATTTTTCAATCATCAGGGGGCCTACTCAAGATGCCATCGCTAATTACCGCTTACAAAGTTCGATAACAAAATGTATGGGATCTGACACCTACCTTAGTACGCTAAATGACAAACCAAATCGCGATCATTTAGCGTAGCTTATGTCAAATCCCATACCTTTTGTTGTCGAACTTTGTAAGCGATAATTAGCGATGGCATCTTGAGTAGGCCCCGATAACTTTTATCTGTCGAATAAACATGTGACTATGACATTTGTTCCATGCAAAATCTGTCAAAGTTCTTTTTTATTTCTTAGATAAAAGTTATCTGACGATTGAAAAAAAAATATAAAACACTGTTTTTTTAAAATCGTACCATTACTTTCTGTGCGTTCAAACAAATTAACTCTTCAGTTTCGTAATATTATATAGGACCGTTTTGTAGATTTAGGGCATAGTTGTTTCGTAAGAAATCTCTTTTGCAATGAGGCCGATCAAACAAAGATTTTCATTGCTAAGCTCAACAATCTGATTTAAATGCAATTTCCACGTGTTTATAAATATGTACATATTTTATAAACGACTAGCTGATATGTTTTGATTCAGTGAGCGAACTGCTAAAGATGAATATAGGACACTGTAGATCACATCATCTTTTAAACTCCATTTCAACTATCCCATCATAAATATAACTTGTAAAAAATGCCAAGTCTCGCTTATTAGTTCTTTTGCAGTAAAAAGTTCTGATATCCATGTGATGCCAAGCCCCCGGATTGTCGGGATAAGTCGGTCGGTATCTTATAGTGATCATATCAATGTTATTAAAAATCTTCATGTTTTAAACAAATAAGTAGATTGACTTGGCTATCGCATGAAATCACAATGTATTATCTCACAAGATATATATGTTAAATCAGATTGTTTAGTTTAATTCATCTATTTGGGAGTTACGATACCACAGTCAGACACGTCATACATATAACATCACTCTGTTTGTGTCAGGGATTAAAAATGAAGTTGTTGTAACGGAATTGAGGGAATAACGAAGCCGGCAGCTCAAAACGATTCTATGAAGCAGGCACGTTGGACAGACACGTGCTGTATTACGAGTATGTATATAATTAGGGTTATGTAATGTTTATTGTGTATTTTAATGCCACATCAAAATAAATATATCCCATCAAAAACATTAACTTATTCTGAACATGACGTAGTTTCGCTACTCACTACTCAGTTCTTCTACCGTTAAAAGTCTCACCATTGTGATGCCAAGTCGGTCGGTCTATCAACATGTACATTTTTTAAATATTTTTTATTATTCAGTAATACAGTACAATTTTACAAAACATGAGTGCAGATTTCTACTCAGTGGATGTAAATTATAGTGTCCATATCTATAGTAAAAATCATTTATGTTTCAATTATATAACTAGATTGACTTGGCAATCGCATGTGACAAGTGACTCATATTAAATTAGATAAGTTTAGTGCGATGCATATGAAAATAATACAAACTTTTCTCAGATCTTGGTTATAAACTTGGTTGTAAACTGTCACTATGAAATTTCTGATACGAATCCGTACGGATAAGGATATTAAATTATTTCGATGTATCCGTTTGTTTCGGATAATTTCGGTTACGGATATTAATTATATTTTTACAGTTAGTTTAGATCCGGTTATGGTTATGGATATTTTTTAATATCGGATATCCGATAGTTTCGGTTACGGTTACGGAGCACCCTAACATCTCTGATATGTACTAACGTATTCGGTACGTTGATTCTAGAGAATCTCAGATTAATGTACTTAATACGTTACGTACGACGTCTTCTAAAATGTTTAACATACTGTTTGAACTCAATTTTCTCGCGATCAGAATTTTTCTACATTATTATCTTCATCCATTCATGTCTATATATATATGTCGTAGTCATCTGATTGAATCCGCTATTTAATTGAATGACTAGCGCTTTCATTGAATACTGTTTTTACCAACAAATTTTAGAATCCGAGACTAGGACAGCCATTTAATATTTTAGTTTTACACTTCGAAATTTCCGAATGAGTACTAATAAAACGAACATTAAAGTAAATTAATCAAAAAATATATCAACATATCGACGTAACATAACATATGTACGAGCTATTTGACGCCATTATATAACCGCCTAGTGATTAAATTAAATAACCAGATTCAATAAGATGACTGCGACATATATATCAAAACCGTTTCAACCGTAAGACGAGTATTTTGTTTATAATGTCATGAATAATTAACACTAGAATGATTCATGCGACTGCGTTGTTAATCGTTTATTGACGCAGTTAATGGATTATGACCGCAGAACTACGTGAAACCACGTTTTGTTGAGGTTTAAAGACTTCCTTATACATATTTATAGCAATAATTCTATTCGTGGGGTGTCTAGTGAGAATAGCACACGGGTGTCGAAAAAGGCGACAGGAAATATAACGGATGTTAAAATAACAATCACTATATTAAAATAATAATAATGTCGGCTATCTACAATCGTTGATACTTGATTTTACTTCTTATCAGTCTTCCAGTACATAACTTTAACAGGTCGCTCTGTGGTCGAAATTCAACACTTCTACACTCCTACCATTGCACAATTCTCGTAAAACTGTACCTAAAGTTTTGGGAACAATAAGCTCTAGGACAATTTGATATATATCTCTCGAACAATGTTAGAACGGAAAAGAAAGTCGCGGAACCCTACGTCGCTCCATTCGACGCCCTGTGGTCGAAATTCAAACATTTTTACACTCCTCCTTTTGGAAAATTCTCGTAAAACTGTACCTAAAATTTTTGTAACAATAAGTTCTAGGGCGATCAGATATTTCTCTCGAACAATGTTAGAACGTACAAAAAGACGCGGAACGTCGCTGAATTCGACTTTTCCATGGGATTCTCAAATTCCATTCCGTCCACGTAAACATTTTGGTATTTTTGTCAGCCGTAAACACAAGCGCATGTAAACAACATAATATATCGTGGGCAGATCAATATCGGCGGTCGACCCATTGTGTTAGAATTCAGGCCATTCTATTTCTTAGCGCCAGATTAAGTTCTTTGAAGTTGCATCGAGCTTTTGTGGCTAGACGAATGAAACGGAAAAAAGTGTGACGGTCCTTACTGTTTGTGTTGATTCTATAGAGTACTAGCTGACCCGTGCCCACTTCGTTGAGCATACAAACCTTTTAAACATTCCCTGGACTTCCACGAATATTTCAAGACCAAAAATAGCCGAATCGGTTCAGCTGTTCTCGAGTTTTAGCGAGACTAACGAACATCAATTAATTTTTATATATATAAGAAAGAGAAAGATAAGAAGAAGAAGAGAAGATATAGGATTAAAATGAATTTTTAGTCTACTGTCTCAATACGCTAAAATTTGTATTCTGGGACTCATTATTATTAACCCCCGACGCAAAAAGAGGGGTGTTATAAGTAACGTGTCTTTATGTCTATCTGTATTTGGTATCAGCTCCCGAACGGATGAAGCGATTTAAATTAAATTTTTTTTAAGACGACTTATGTGCGAATGTTCTGAGACTTACTATTTGATTAAAATCGGTAAAAAAAGTTAAGTGAAGAACAACGGAATGTCTGCAAATTTACTAGAGTGGGATCTCAAATAAAAATGCATCACGTCAGGCCATTGCAAATATGTTCAAACTTCAAGTTCTTAGATATATATAATGAAAAAAAACTTACAAAGAAAAAGGGGTTAAGTAATTCTTTTTTTTTTTTGTTATTTTTTGTGATTCATATACTTAGTGTGTAAAAATAACAGACACTATAACTTTGAGATACGATTATACTACCTTTCCTCATTTTTGGAAATGTATTTTTTAATATATTTTTTTCAAAAACAATTTTTTTTTTTTTTTTACCATTTTTTTGTCGCAAGAATGACCAAAAAGGAAAATTGTCTTTATGGAAAAAAAAATGGGTGCGTGTACTTATGTACGTGAGAAGTTATACTTCTTTAGCATCATTAAAAAATAGTTTTATATATATATATATATAATTATATATAGATATATATAATATATATCTATATATAATTTTTTCGAGCGGTTAAGCAGACGACTTCATACTGTTAATTTTGTGTCACAGGTGCGCGCGCATCTTAAAATTTCACTCTCATCATTTTTTCATAACGCGCCTAAAGAAGTATAACTTCAATAACATTTCTAGAACGAGAAAAGGTAGGTTTGTATAATCATATCCCAAAATTATAGTGACTGTTCTTTTTACACCCGTTATTATAATGTTATTGATTAATACCAAAGGTAAGTTGGAGTATATAGTTAAAGTTACCAAATAAAAGGATTGTAAGACGTGTTCATATTAAGCTGTCTAGCTGCAAGTGAAGACGTTCTTATACGTTCATTCCCGTCTCGCGCTAATTAGCATTGTCTGAGACCTGAATTAATGTCCATCTAGAATTCTAGACTACCTGTGAGATGAATTGACTACAGCGAAGAGTTTTATTTTTCGCAATTACTGGTTCATTTTGACTCATTACTTTTAACACATTTTTACTGTATATAATGCGGAAAAACTTTAGTTATTACGATTTCTAAACGCTAAACAGGAATGTCGAAATATTTACAATAACGTTTTAGCTGATACATCGTTTAAAAGTAACGCAGGAAATCCTATAATATTTATCATCAAGTTTATAATGTTTATACTTGTCAATGATTACCGGCCTGGAGAAAGAATAATTACTCCGTCATCCATCTCCCCCGAACGAATATATTATACAAGGTGCAAAATAACTGAGTGATAACACTTTAGGGTGTGTACTGTGCATGTGCCCCTATGTAGAGTATACTGTGAAAGTACCAGCGCCGAAAGACTCACTTTTCACTTTCATGTTTGTGTGAGAAATGCCCCAACATCATAAATTAGCCCATACAATTATTAGAAAAAAGTACCTCTTTTAGCGCTGGTACTTTCACAGTACACTATATACGGGACCCATACACCAGTGTTGCCAGTCGGTCGTGTCAGAAAATCACCTAAAACATATAAAAAAGTAACCTTTTTGTAAAAAAAGTTACCATTATTTTTTTTTTAGTGAAAAGGTATTATAAGCAGCCCCGGATCTTCATTTTTTCTTAGGTGGGGCAAAAACATGTCAGATGACGAAAAAAAAAGGTCATTCAGTCCTTGGAGGGGTCCAAGGACTGAATGACCCTTTTTTTTTTCGTCGTCTGGCGTATTTTTGCCGCCCCTACTATTACTTGCTCGCTTTTATTGATCATAAATAAAATTCATAGGTACATAAAGACGATGACAGCAGCGAAACTAGCGCCACCTCTCATTTTGTTAGTTTACTCCTCTACCAAATCAAATTGAAAAAATCTATTAAATAAGTATAAGTACATACTCGTAAGTGTAAAATTAGCGATTTCCATATTCAAATTTGTAAATTGATACAATAAATATTTTTTTACCTGTATTACCTGTATGTCTGACTGCACCATAAAATATATATTAAGTAATTAAAAACGGGCTGTAGTACGAAGTTGTATAATATGTATTATTTAAGTAAGTCAATTGTAATTATGAGACTAAAATAATTATATGAAATTAAAATGATGACCGAAGAATACATGAACACAGACAGCACATCAGCATCTGAAATTTTAAAATCAAATGTTTGTTCTGCGTTTTCAAATAAAGATTTCGAAAATATTCTCTTGAAAAAAAAATTGCTGATGTGTTAAATAATAAGAAAAAGCAATAAGTACCAGCCTTCACCATCATCATCATCACCATCCTTGCTGTATTTTACTCTAGCATGCATTAATGCTTTTGATGGCTCAAATGTTGAAGCATTTTTTACAGCCGCTTTGGTAGCCATCAAAACTGCAATTGTGTTCGTATTTAGTCTGTTCCTGTGGTCCGATTTTATCAGTTTTAATTGGCTGAAAACTCGTTCCACACATGCATTGGAAAATGGCAAAACGAGCAAAACCATTATTACTTCTTTTAAATTTGGGAACATGGGTTCTACTTCATTCCCACCTGTCAGTTTCAAGATTTTACTCCAGTACTCTTCCACCGGCATCTCAGGCGAAATGTTTATTTCGCCGAAGTCGAGAAAAGCATGTTTTTTCCATTCCTTATGTAAATTTTCTGTATCAATAACAATATTTGGAAATCTTTTTATTACGCATGATAAGTCTTTGACTTCAAATTTTTGTGCTTTGATTGGGTTAAGAACATTTTCTAATAAATCAAAAAGAGGATCATCAAAATTAAAGCGTTTTCTTATTTGTGCTAAAGCTTCGATATAAAAAGATAAACATGTTTTTCGGAAATCAGCAATTTGAGCTGGAGGTATTTCTCTCGAAAATTCATCAATTGATGCCTGTGCTGCCACACCTAAATATATCTTCTCAAGTGGCAAATAGAATCTTGGATTGGCATACTCTATTGTGTAGGCATCAGTTGTCTTACAATAAGTGAAATCCATATAATTACTGGCTATTGTTTTAATTAATTTGTGTACTTCTGGTTTTAATTGATGTAGCAACGGTTTCTCAGATTGAAATAGTCTATTAAAGTCATTGAACAGATTTAGCACGTAAGACATAAATTCGAGATAAATTTTTGTAAATATATTATTAAAACTTGTAAGTATGTCTTCAGTTACTTTGCTTGGATCCTCGAATACTTCCAATTTGAAGTACTCACCGAGTACCTGATATTGTTCCAAGGTTCTATTGACACATGCCTCTAATGATAGCCACCTTGTTGTTGCCGGGCTTAATATTTTATGAATGTCGACTTTAAAAAAATCCTGAAACTCTTTTAATTTGTTTTGCCTCTTAGTGCTTCGGGTAAAATGAGCTCCTATACTCCTTAAAAAATCTTCTATAGATCTTGGCAGCTTAAGACACGCTTGGGATGCCACAAGATTAATCATATGGCAGCTACATTTGATGCATGCAATGTGCGGTACTTTTTGTTTCAAGTGACTAAATACAGAGTTGCGTTCGCCTACCATGCTATTAGTCGTGTCCGATGCAAAGCCTACAAATTTTTCTACAGGAATTTGCCGGTCTTGTAGCCAAGTTAGTAAACCATCACAAAGATCTTCAGCCTTTCCAGATTGGACTTCATATATATCAAGAAACTGTGTGCGAACACCATCTACTTCGTCATAATATATAACTGTTAGTGCACATTGTTTTTTTACACTTATGTCAGTTGTCTCGTCCATTATAATACTGAAAGGAGATTTTTTTAACTTATCTACGAGTTCTTGAGTTAAAATGGGGCCAAGGACAGTTTTTATAGTATTTGTTGCTTTCGTCCTTCCTAAATTGATGGTTTTGATTGTGTTAGAATCGGTAAAAGTATTTTTTAAAAATGGGATTAAGTCATCTACTAAAGAAAAAGATAAATTGTGCTGTGCAAGAAAAGCGCATATTTTAATCTCTGCTCTTTTTTTTAATTCCTCCTCCGGTTTGGATTTCAGTATTTGTGTAATAGGCGTAGTTTGGGTTATTGCGCTAATATTTTGAATATGTTTAGTTGTATTCATGTGCTTGACCAGTGCTGGCTTATGATTAAGAACAGTACAATTGCACACTTTGCAAAAAGCGGCAACCATGCCACATTCTTGATCTCTCTTCGAAATCCAATTTTTAAATTTAACATCCGTCAGCCACTTTTCATTAAAGTCGCGGTGTCGTTTTTGTTTTTTTGGCAAAGGTTCTTCAGGTATCGTAATATTAATATCGTTTTCATCTCTCCTCTCCTCTTGCCTTGAAGTCGATGACTTAGATATCAAAAATTTGTCCATTTGCTTAGCGTAGACTGATTGTATATTGTTAGTAGATTAAGTAAAACCATGCCAAGACCAACACCAAAGCCATGAAAAGAAATCAAACAAATAAAATGAATAAATCATCTACGTTATTGTTATGAAAGTAAAATACCTAATGCAATACGTGTAATTACAAAAAAAATTAAGGCGTTACATTAAACGCATAACACTATTATACATCATCATCATCATCATCAGCCTGTTTTTACCCACTGCTGGGCATAGGCCTCTCCCATAGCACGCCACTGGGCACGGTCCTCGGCTACTCGCATCCACATCCTGCCAGCCACCTTGCGAATATCGTCACTCCACCTAGTCTGAGGGCGTCCTACACTACGTTTGCCGATACGCGGTCTCCACTATAGGACTCGTTTACTCCATCGGTTGTCAAGTCTGCGGCTTATATGGCCGGCCCATTTCCCTATATACTATACTATATACTATTATACTTTTAATGAAATGCCTTAATTTTTACTCAGTACATTACATACACACACACATTTTGTTAAGTAACGGGGTTGGTGGGAGTTTATGACAAAATTCATACACATTTTGTGGAAAAAACTTTAGTGAGGTAACACTACTTTATTACCTAATGTCATATCCAGTTGTCAATTATGTCAATAAAATTTGAACGAATGTCATAATTTTAAAATTTTGGCGGGATTAAATCGGGCGGAATAAACATGTATCGTAGCGTATTATATATTATGATTATGAATCATATGTGAAAACAAGAAGCCTTTTGGTTTAATTCACTGACCGCTATTAAACCCCGCTCAGTGGTTTAATCTCAGTAACTTATTTTACGTAAGTATATTAATAACTGACTTGTACGTACTTACTATTTTATTATCTAATTAAAACCAAGTTTAAATAATTAAGCATTTATGGTTTGTTATACATAGGTATGTACATCCCTACTTTATTGGTCTGATTAAAACGCATCGTAAATTTTATTATTAGTCCCTAACCATAAAAAACCAAAGTGTAACACAGAGTAGGAACACAAAACAAACATGCACTGCAATCGTAAATAGACTTACCAAGCTCCCAGTAAATGTCCAGTAGGGAATTTGTCTTATTGTAATTATTAATATTTCGATTACAACAAATTGAAGAAGTGGTGGCGGCGGCGCGCAAACAAAATACAATCAACAACGAAGTACGAACGAATGAATGAAATTAATCCGACCGACCGATCCGACTGAGACTGAGACTGCCGTCGGCGAAAGCGAGTGAGCGAGATACAAGTGGTGTAAGTGTGAAAGACAACAACGTGTTCATGTTGGTTGTTCCAATGTTAACGAAGCTTACCAACATGAAAAATTCTAATCTAAAACGAGCGCAAAAATTAAAAGTTTATTCTACAAATCTGGAAAAATCACCTAAAAGTAACCTTTTCATTAGTGTAACCTAAAAGTAACCCATGCAGTTCAAAAATCACCTTAAAGGTTACAAAAGTAACCTTCTGGCAACACTGCCATACACACCCTAAATTGGGCTGCATCATTTCTGCGGTCATTGTTATCAGTGGCCTTACTCTCTTAACTGATTCGATTTAGATTCAGATTCGATCGTGCCGCGTACTTCCTATTAAATTTACATCAGTTTATTTTGATTCTCAGTCGATTAATATGGTCGGGAGTACAAAAAGTTACGATTTAACGTTTTTTTTTATTCTGGTTAGTTTTAAAGCAATCCTCCAAATAAAACACCAAAAGCCGTTGAGATCGAATTGATTTGATTCTCGATTGTGTCGGGAGTAAGCCTGCTGTATAACTGCGCTCGCTTACCCGCCTGCAGAGCATGGCGAGTATAGCCAATTATCCCCCATAAAATACTTGGGCTCATGTCCAGCATTGGACGTCAGCTGAATCGACGACGACCACACTGGCCAATCAGCATCGCGTTAACACGTTACATTTAATTTCAGCCAATCAACAACGCAGATTTCGTGGTGCCAGTGGAGATAGACGGCGCCGTGCACCAGGTGTACGTGCTGAAGCGGCCCCACGTGGACGAGTTCCTGCGGCGCTGCGGCGAGCTGTACGAGTGCGTGCTGTTCACCGCCTCGCTGGCCAAGTACGCTGACCCCGTCGCCGACCTGCTGGACAGGTGAGTGGGGGTTGAAGTACACTGGTCGCAGCAGCTTGCTGACAAAGTTAAACCCTGGGGTTGATATTATGGGATAGGGGGAATCGACTATACTCGGTTCCGATTGAATGTGATCTAAATATTTAATCAAAGCTCAATATGGGATAAATATTTATAATTTAAATTCAGTGTATTCACCGAGCAATCGAAATAAACAATGATACAGTAATTTGGTTGGATTTGAATAGGAACGAAGTAGGATAATTAATATACCAGCAAATGGTTGTACATCTATCCCAATTCTTAATTCCTCAGATTATGTAGCCCATAGAATCAATATAATATGGTCCGTACAGCATATTCTTTATTATTGGGCTCAGCTAAGTTCACTTGGACTATAAGTTAAGGTCAAGCGATCACTCTAAACTGCAGGTTTTTCATGCAGATTTTACGAAAATTCGTCCATCAGACAGGCTAACTAATAAGTATTTACAAAATGTAATAATGATGCTGTCTTCATAAAATAATAATCGCCTCATATCCTCCTTATTTCGCTTGTGAAAATCTTGACATAGCCGTTAGAAAAACAAGAAAGTTGACTCAGTGTCGCGTTCAGCTATATTTATAGCAGTGAAATTGACACTAGAGCGAAGGGTCAGATTGGGAAAGTGCTTTTGTTCACACCATTTGGCGTCTAGTGTGCCACTTGTAACCTATTATGGCGTAACATGTGAAAGTCGCGCCTAAAATGTTTTGTATATCTATAATTATAGTATATAAAACAATACTGGGAAATTGGTTAACTAGGTTGGCGCTGACTTGGTTGGCTAAATTGGGCCATTCAATATTATATACTTATGTTATGCCATAATAGGTTATACATACACTATAATCACTTAGGTACTTGATATATTACGATACAAACAAAATAAAAATGTTATTAAGTGACCAAAATTTCAAGCAGTGAGCGAGCTGATGATGGTGAATTATGGCTAAGAAAACTCTAAATCACATCAGCTTTCATACAAAAAAGCTGGGTCAATATAGGTCCATCCGTTTGGAAACGATGCCACCCACAGGCACGTACACACAGCGAAAGACACGTCAAACGTCAAACAAAATATGTTCTAAACAAAATAGTCATAAATTAAAAATAAACTTAAAAATTTATTGATACAAAAGTTGTTGTTAAATTTGAAACCTAAAAAACATCTTGTATGTTAATTGTTAGTATTAATAATATTATGTATGACATTATAGTTTTGTCAACAGAGTGCCTAAACCCACAGACAAATTTCTACGCATTTTGTAACTCTAAAAAAAGATATATTTTTATTATTTATTATTATTAAACTTATAACACACTCTGTTTTCGTTGGAGGATAAAATTACAAATGTTACCCTGATCGTTTATACAAAAAAAATGTTCTTATAACGATATTTATTTATATTATAATATTATGTAGATGCATATATTGTGCAAAATAGCAATTAATAATGTTTGAAATAGCTAAAAAAAAACAGTGTAAATAAATCCACACAATTATACAGCTTATAAACTTGCAAATTATGTATCAATTGTACAACAACATTGTAGCAGATTTTCAATTCATTATTATTCGTTTTTGTATTGTATTAATAATTCTAGCACAATGTGATAGGATTTGATGGATAATATAAAATATCTAATTAAGGGCTGATTTTTCAATGGTCAGATAACTTTTATTTGCCGAATAAACATGTGACTTTGACATTTGTTTCATACAAAATCTGTCAAAGTCACATATATTTATTCCTCAGGTACAAGATAACTGACGATTGAAAAATCGGCCCTTAGTGTCATGTTGATTGGACTAGCTCATATTAAGTTCTCCTCTTTTATTATTATTTATAAAAAGTTGTCGTGGCTGGCCTCCATTGTGTTTTAATAAAGGACAATTAGTTATTGTTAGCCCATTATTATAATAACGCCGCTGCTATTAGGTACGTATTAGTTAAGTAAATGTTTCTGTGAATGTAGTTATGTATATGAAATAGTCGTACGTGTTATTTTACATCACGATCATTATCATCTTCCACTAATGATTTTAATCTACACTGTTGTTATAGTACGTCCCTTTTAAATTTAACATAAACGTAGACAAACCAAAAACACCGAAATTTTCACATATTTACTTATTGTGCCCACCTATCAACACATTTACCGGAATATTAAGGGGTCATAGTTCATTATCCAATACATTTTATAACAATTAAGCAGTTATTAACATAATTAAACATCAAATGTAAAAAGAAAACGCTATTTTGACACTGCCGACTGTATAATATAGTCTATAGTTTATGGGTTCATAGTAGCAAACGATAATCATTGGTCAATTGGCATCACTGACTATGGCATGGGTTTGTTTACGTTAAATTAAAACGGAAAGTACTATACTTAAAACGGGGAGTCATTGTATTAGATTAAATAAACGTAATACAATATGTTTCCATTTTAAGTTGACTGCAATGGTAATTTTATTTAAAGATGCAAACATTATAACACCCGAAAACAGACAGGTGTTGTAAGTTTGATTGTCTGTCCGTGGTTCGGCATTGTTTTATTGCGATTTCAACAAACGCTTGTTTGTGTTAACGGCTTGTTAAAATAAATATCATGCCTTCACATTGATTGTCAGGAAATACGAGAGGGATAACATAATATTTAATAAAGGATTAACTTTAACATATTATTGTGTTTGTAAAATTGGTAGTAACTTAGTGTATAATTCGACCCGGTAGGTGGCGCGTCAAGTGCGTCAAGCAACGAGGTTCGTGCCAGCTAGTTTGATAATATATCTAGTAATTCAATAAGCTGATGTCTGCCGAATGAAATGAACACCACGTTATTATCGCACCTACTGTGTGCGGTAGTATAGCCACTACCTACCTTTAGAGTCTCAAGTTTATCGGCTCTTGTGTATTAACATTGACTTCTGTTGTTATCACTTGACACAGTTTTCTATTCGAGTGAGAAATTCGCACTAGTAACTTGTAGATTTAGGGTATTTACTTCAAGATACTATGTTATACATATACTACTATATAAATTAATGCTTGCTAAAAAATCTGACTGGTTTTAACGAAACCAACAACATCATTCATACTGTGTTTTGTTGAAACCAGTTACCAGTGGAAAAAGACATTCAGGTGCCATGACTATTGACTATTTAAATATGTACCACATTGTAAGCTGTCCACTATAGATATATATCTATAGTGGACAGCTTACAATGTGGTACATATTTAAATAGTCAATAGTCATGGCACCTGAATGTCTTTTTCCACTGGTAACTGGTTTCAACAAAACACAGTATGAATGATGTTGTTGGTTTCGTTAAAACCAGTCAGATTTTTTAGCAAGCATTAATTTATATAGTAAAAATACTTCTTACTCATTGGAACCAAAATATAATTTGAAATTAAGCCTGCTTATCCATTTGAACCACGATGAATTTGCACATATAATCAATGCATGTCCTGATAAGAAACGAATAGATGACATATTCATTTGGTCAATATAACATTTTATGATTGCATTATATCACATTGAATCGGAATGGAGTATACCTGTTTCACAATCGAAGACATGAATGGATGAAGGCGATATGTAGCAAAATGATGAATTCGAGAAAATTTTGTTAATACTGTCACTTAAACAGTTTAGAATACGTCGTAAAGTATTACATTAATCTAAAGATCCGTCTGTAGAATCAATGTACTTAATACGTTACTACATATCCTCAAATTTTCAGGTTTAAACTCAATTTTGTGGGTAATTTTTTTTGCGACATATCACATTCATCGATTCATGTCTTCAATTATAAAGTACTAGCTGTGCCCGCGACTTCGTTTGCTTGGTTTTTGAGTGACCGTTTATGCAGCGCACACAGCGAAAGTCCTCAAATGTGAATAATTTTCCCCGCTTTTGTAACATTACTCACTGACGCTTCGCTCCTATTGGTCGCAGCGTAATGTTATATAGCCTAAAGCTTTCCAACAAAAAAATATTATTCAAATCTGACCAGTAGTTCCTGAGATTAGCGCGTTTAAACAAACTCTTCCGCTCTATACTACCGATGCCACGATTGTAACCTGTTCCATACTCACGGTGGATGGTTCCAGATGGGGCGTGTTCCGCGCGCGGCTGTTCCGCGACAGCTGCGTGTTCCACCGCGGCAACTACGTGAAGGACCTCAACAGCCTCGGCCGCGACCTGCGCCGCGTCGTCATCGTCGACAATTCGCCCGCCTCCTACATCTTCCACCCGGACAACGCGGTAAGTACACGAGGAATGGGTCGAGCCGACTAAACAGATACCAAAGGAAACTCTCCTAAAATGCAGTATTTTCCGTGAACCCGTTTCCACTGACGTGGAGCAGGGGGAGAGGAGCTTAGCGGTGACTAAATTGACCAATCACTATGCTCGTGCAGTTTCCGGCGGAACGAAACGGAGCGGAAATTTCGAGCATAATGATTGGTCATTTCGGGCGACACAATCTCCTTCCTCTCCGCCCCGCTCTGCGTCAGTGGAAACGCTACGAATACGAAAGTGATCCATGCGTCGGAGGAGATCAGGCGCAGTACCGACTTTTTTACATGCCTATATGTAAAAAAGTCGGTACTGCGTCTGATCTCCTGCCAGTCGTTTCGGTTATCCGTCCCACTGCTACGAGAGTGAAGGAAAAGAGAGTGTTTCTGTGTATTGTGCACAGACTTGGGCACTATAAAAATAACTCCTGCGTAGCTGATCTGGATTTAATGAAACCGGCCCCGTCACCGAAATCTGTATAGGAGGTATTATATTATTACTTGCCAGATTATCCTGCATACTTATCCAAGCTATTCACGAACTGACTAGAAAGGTAAATAACGATGTTTCCAAACATTTAAAAGTTTGATCGAATGAGGCGTTACTTTGCGGAAATCCATAGCTTTTAATTAATTACATTTAAACGCCTTTGCGTGCATTCACTCTTTTGCATTTTATTTTCTCGTAGGTTGTAGTTTTTTTTGCGGGAAAATACGAGATATAATATTATATTAATTTGTACATGAATAACAGTTGGCGCTGTCAATTTCCAGGTGCCTGTCGCGTCCTGGTTCGACGACATGACAGACTCCGAGCTGCTGGACCTGATACCGTTCTTCGAGAAGCTGAGCAAGGTGGACAGCGTGTACACCGTGCTGCGCAACTCCAACCACCCCTACAACCCCACACAGAGCGCCCCGTACACATAGCCTCACGCACGCAACCCCCCCACTCGTGTGTTCGAGCGCGTCCGCTATCATCGAGTTCCCGTGGTACGTAGTGGTTGCCATGGTGACGGGCGTGAAAAGCGTGCGCGTGTAGCGTACGATATGCGTGCGTATCGTATGCGTGCTCGCACGGACGCCGCGTACACGCGTGTGGCGTGCGACCCGTACGCCGACGCGTACTACTTGCGTGACACGCGTGTAGCGTGCGACCCGCACGCCAACGCGCGCGCACTGTGCGTACGCGACGCGCCGCGCCGCACGAGTCCGATAGTGAACTTCCTCGAGACGTTAATAAAGAAGGGAGCGAACTTCGTCTTAAGTGCCAATTTTGCCTTCTGGATAGTAAGGACGTTATTTGTACCTATTTTACAATTTAGGTATTTCCTAGTACGTAAGTGGTCCGTATGATGTATTTGTGATTTTGTTTTTATTTAACCGCCCGACGCTAGCGAGTCTTCGCAAGTGCATATATTACTTCAGCTCGTTCGATTCGACGTCTCATTGTATACTTTAGAGTTTTTATATCGTGCTTGGGATCAAGTAATACTTAGGCCCTCGGTATTTTACCTGAATATTCATATTGTTCCCCTTTTTTAAATCGATGTAATAATGATAATTACGAATTTTCTATTTGACTATTTAAAGTAATCTGTAATCGGCAGAAATGTACATAAACTATCATCATGACTGAATGTGAGTAATGTTTAATCACTTTATTATACAAGGTACATAAGTTTAATTCGATGCATAAATATGTACAGATATGTATCGACGTTACTATTTCTAGACTTGTCCCAATGTGCTACAGCTACTTTAAATTTTTACTCCTAAAATGATAATTGTATTCTACAACATTTCCGTACATGTATGTATTTATGCTCGATTGCAAATGTATATATAACGGTGGCGGTGAAGCACTAGTGGTGTGCTAATGTTACACTCTCAGCTTACAATGTGGTACATATTTAAATAGTCAATGGAAGTCTATGCCCAGCTTTTATCTATGGTATATTTTGTCTACAGTCTTAATTATCTATGGTCAGTGTAGCATTAGCTTCATATCAAGGTTAGTGTATATTGTGAACAATAGTTAGCGATGTGTATTTAATCGTATCCGAACGCATCTGGGACAATAAGGTGTCATTATTCAGTGTCATATTATGTAGAAATTGGTGGTAGTAGTTTTAAGTCTTTATTGGCTTGATTACTATAAGATAATTATTATCATAATATTGTCCAGTAGAGTAAATGTAACTATTGGTATGGGCAATATGAAAACGTCAAATATTTAAACAAACCAATTGATGCATTTCTAATCGATGATCAAACAGTTGCAGTTAAAATACTTTATAGAAATAAAAAAATCGAACGTCATCCACCGTAACGATTTTCCATCTCGCTCTAATTTAGGTAAAACGACGGAGTCAGGTATATACAGGATGTAAATTAATGTGAAGTAACTACTTAAATTTCTATAATAACGTATTTTAATATTAAGCTAATATGAATATACAAGAGTATATATTTTTTGTATCAACCTCATGTGAAGTCAGTATTCGCAGCACAACGCATGAAGTTCTCAGTATTAACTAGATATAAAATGCACACAAATATTGACTAGATAATTTTAACTGACTGTGCTTAAGGCTGACTGTAAAAATGACGGACGAATGTGGTTTTAATACTCAAAAAAGTTAAAAACACAATAATATATATACAAAAAACGATTATGATGATAACTAAACAAGAAAAGGAAACTTCAAAAAGAAATTATATTTAGGACGCAAATTGCGTACATAAACGCAAATTGCGTGCATACTTGTACGCAATTTTGCGTTTTAAGTCTCATATATTTGTGTTTTAAATAATATGAATACCATACTGAAAGTAACAATTTACAAGCCACATTCGATTCCAACTATAGCACACGTGTGTGTTCATTTTAGTATAGCCATGATTCGTATAAAACTATGATAAGCACGTGTAAAAAAATCTCTTTCCCTTTTTAACGAAAATAATATAAACGTTTAAATCAGTATGTAACTTTGACACTAGATACTTAATACTTACAAAAATACAAGTATATTTTAACATTATTTCAGATAACGTAATTTTTAGGCTTCGGCCTATGACTAACAAATTATTTTTATATTATGTTCAAAAATTATTTTTATATTAAGTTCAGTTACAAAGATACACGTGGTCGTGTCAAAGTTACATGCAACAAACATAATTGAATGTCTTTACTTCGAGTAGGCAGAAAAATCTTCATAATGAACTAAATAAGTAAATGTATGGTGCTTGCAGTATTATTTAAGTGTGGAGAGAGAAACTAAAATATGTCGTCTGATTTATTTAAATGACAATACTGGTTTCTGTATTTTATTCTTTTCAAAATTCACCAAATTTAATGGAATATTTTAACGCACATTTTATTCTGGTACGGCGTAAGGCTAATTGTAGGGATCATATCATACGGCTTATTGACGGCTAACCACCAAAACCTTATTTTATAATAACCTTAAATCTTTAAATTTGCCTTATTCATAATACTATTTAAGCCTGTACAAAGACCAACTAATATAGGTTTATGATTGTATCGAGTCTAATTGAATTTTGGACGTTTTTTCCCTAACATCGCTTAAATCTACGTCGATTTTTACGTTTCTCCTAACTTGGGATTTTATTCCCAAACTATATAGATATAAAATGACACCTTTCTAATCGAGGCTTCGGTGTTTAACCTCCTATATGCCAGCTATTTATTGTTTTCTACTTTTGATTGCTTAGCAAAAATATTTTATTGTTTATTTCTTTCTACGACTTTGTTTCGGAGTAGTGGGCGTGTAAATAAGATTTTTATTAACTTAAAAATGTGATTGTAAGCTGGAATTAATGTTTTGATTTGTAGACGGAAACATTGTGTACATGTTTGTTATTTAGTGATTACAAATATGTATTATTTATACACAATACACGTACAATACATGAGCAATGAATTTTTCGCTAGATCATCATGTAGTCTGTTGCCTGTAACCCACGACAATGTCAGCCATATAACTTAGTTCGGACAGTGATTAGTGTGAAGTTGGCAGCAATTCGGTATAATTGCGAGCTTAAGTTAACAACTTCACACTTTCGTAGTGGAAGAGCTAATATTAGCGACATTATTTTGATTATGGCCGATATTCTGACATTTTTTTATTATTCCGATTCCATATTTTAAATTGCAGGTTTTTAAATACGAATAATTGTAATCATGAGATTACTTTAATATTTCAATTGATTCATCAGCCGTCCCATACGTATGTAATGATATATTTATATTTTTTTATGTTTATCGCGATATACAATTTTATATTTGGCGGATAGTACAATTATTTAAATTTTATCATTGGATAAGTGTATTTACAATTTACACGCTTTTTATATTTGACCCTATGCATTGTGGTCTTTAAAATAATGTAAATGTAAGTATGACAAGATCTTAGTTTTCATTGAAATGTGTAATTCGTACAAAAAAATATTATTTACTTTGGGATTTGATTTATAAACTTTTCGAGCTGTCTTCTAACCTTTTATTTTGGCTTGGAATTGTGTACAAGTATATCGTGATAAATAATGTAACATTATCTCCGCAAGTAGAGCACAGTAGAGCATTTATTTTGTAAGCATTATTAACATAGATGTAGGATGTTAAAGTAATATAATATGTTGATTTCTAGTTGTGTAAGCTTTCTGTTGTTCAAATAACGGTAATTTAACATTACATTTTAACGAAACGTGGTCACAGTATTTCGCAAATGCCGCCTTTATTTTATATTCTATTTTAGTACTTAATGACATAAATAAGTGGTTAGCGAGCGAGGAGTACCCAGTAGCAATTTCTTACCATGTATTATTATTAGTTGTTAAATTCTTATCCACCTTTTTATTTTATTCTATCAACAAATCTTTTGCGAATTACTGTGACCGAATATACTTAAATAAACTGTAATTTTTCGACAATGGAAAGCGTCCATTTTGTTTAAAAATGTAATCGTTTATTTGATATAAAATTAATGCATGCAATATAATTAATAATGATATTTTGATAATGTCCTATTGTATAATAAACGTTTATTTTTAAATCATAACACCTTGGTAATTTGTTGTGAAGATTAATTTTAAATTTTTATATAAAAATAATTAAATATTAATGTAAGTTTTATTAAAATATTTTTAAACTTACCCTTGATTTTTTACGAGTTTTAAAATTTTGTTGCGGTGCTTTACACGAGGACGCCATACAATATATTAAATGTACTATTTTATTTGTAAGCTTTTTCACCATAAAAGTATAAGCTCATAGTTTTTTATAAACCGAGGCGCGGGTGTTCGAAACGGGAATCAATATCATTGACTACCGGCGCTAGACTTATTAATCGGGTTATACTTACACTACATTTATTATTGTGTCGATGATGCTTAGAATATTATTGCCAATGTCAAAGGAACTACATTTAGCACCGATTGTACCAAACTTCTTGAAATTTGTTAAACACTGAATCCGGAATAGATTTATCTCTTTTTCAGTGTTAGAACGAGACAGACATACCGAACTGTAGCTCACACTTGAACGTCGTTTTTATAAGTTGATGAAATGGACGTTGTTACCAAACTAGGATAATAATATGTCAGGTTCATTTTGATAGTGGCAACAATAGTAAAGCGTTCCTAAATCGTAGGTTTCACATAAAATTATACGAGCCATATTAAATGTGAGTGTTGAAATGCGATGCGCCATTTTGTTTTAGTTAAAATAAGAATATTGTTTATCTATCTCATTGTTTTGTGCATATATTTGGGCCCCGGATTGTATTGAAAAAGTACTGGTATCGAGATGTGAGAAATATTTATACAGATCATTATTTGTTTAATCGTCTAATTATAAATTATACTATGCAAATAAATATTACTTATTGTTTTATAGCGTGTAAATTTATGTATTTGTATATGTCAATTCGGGCTTAAATATATTGTTTTATAATTTTCATATTCTTTTATTTTGATTTTACAGCAGAGACCTTGTGTAACGGTAGTTTGGGTTCGCTTGTAATCGAAGTACAAATCAATAGAGTCAGTCATGGAGGTTTAGTTTATGCTTAGTTAAGGAGATCATGCTGTACCACATATCTTATGTTACTCTAAAAATCTTATGACTATTAAAATTATATCATCTTATGACTTAAAATTATATCACTGCCTACATTTAGGTTTGACACAATTAGGTTTTTTATTTTATTTACTCTGAAATAGGAGCGTATTTTGTTAGAGACAAAAATATACTATCGACGAAATATAGCTTTTTTAATACCTACAGTTAGGCATATTATAAGATTTTATACAGTTTTATCAATAGTTTTGGTTGTTATTTAATGACATTTATTTTACTACACTTTGATGTAGTTTTTTTTTTTATTCAAACAGTGCAAAATGTATTCTCAAATGCATCATATGAATATTAAATTATTCATTTGTATTTTCTCTAATATACAATACTGTTATAGTGCAATATAAATTAAAGGTTTTATTTGGCTCGTCGTCAAAAAATATATTTTGTTCTGCAGTGACATGGCATGATGTAGATATATTGTACAGCATTTTAGAAGCCTTATCATGTAATTTTTAATGTATCATGTGTAATAATGGAAATGTATTCAATTATATAACTTATTGTCGTGGCGAAAGATTGAAAATTACATGGTAAGTGATACTCAGGTATTACGTTTTGTACCTAACAGAGATTAAGTATAAAGGTGATAACGATATATGTATTTATGGTGTGCGGAGCCGCGGGCGAGAGCTAGGTAACATTTACCTGAGACGAAATTTATATAATGGTGTACATTTTTGATATGTTGTACAAAAGAGACATTTGGTATGTTATTTTATAGGAATGAAAATAAATAGCCTTAATAAACTATTTGTGTATTTTTTTTATTATTGTACACAGACCTGACATATTTGGCATATAAAACTACCCCCGGTGTAAGCCGGAAATGGAATGGAAAAAGCCGTACGAAACTAGAAAATTACTATATAGGTACTATTTTCTTTTTGTTTTTGTCTATTTGACATTAAAATTTGTTATTTCCTTATTCGGCAGCTTAGATGCCGAAAACGATATAATACCATTAACCTATCTTGATACTTCCATATGAATTAAAAAAATAGTCACCACTTAGGAAATCCTCATCATACATTAACAATTTTCACACAAAAACTACACGGACTCGAAACCGATTTTGATAAAATTTATTAAGTTGCATGTTCTGGAGCTGTTCAGGATTAACACAGACTAGTTAATGATTCAATGAGGGCGAACCGCTGGCAGAAGCTTGCCCTCTTATATCCTGTTTTGGCCTGTAAACCCATATTTTTTCAATCTAGCCCCGTGCTAAGATTTGAAGAACATGTTACAGGTAGCAAACAACATAATTATATTTAATACTTTTATACCTACTATACACATATTTGAGAATTTAAATAGATTAATACACAAATTACACATGATACACTGATCCACATGATCCAGGAACGCAGAAAACTTTTTGTTCCTTCGGCGGGATTCGAACCTGCGACAGGGAGGCCGCACCAGCTCGAGCACCAACGCGCTCAACCGTTGCGATACAGAAGTCATTTAAAAAAACTAAAATAAGTAAAACAAGACAAAAAGTTAAATAGACTTTATTATAATTTTCAATTAAATGAATTTTTCCTAATATTAATTACAATATGAGATAAGTAATGACTTATTTAATGATATGATGACTCGTTTGTATAACAACTTGTATAAACAATTTACAAATTAGTAATTACACCATTGCAACCTAAGCTACGGGTATCGACTAATAGCTTGTACAGTAAAATAGGTACTATTTTAATGATAAATAGAAGCCAGTATTTTTGTAAACCTCTAAATTTATTTGGTATATTGATTATCTATTATACATTAGCATTGTACCTGGATCATTAAAATATTATGCATTTTTATAATTTGTCGATATCTAAAAAGTCTTTTATTCTCCACTTTTTTTTAATCTTATTTATTAACGAGGGTTTGTTCGCCTTGCGAGCATGTCACCCTATTCTTCACTTTGTAAATAACTGATGAATATAGGCTGAGGAACCTTTAATATTAGCTGTGCATGTTTAAAATGTTGGCAAGGATTTAATAGAAATAAAATTTGTTTTTTTTTCGACGATTTGATTAGTCTCTCAGAAACCGGCTGACAGCATTTTTGTTATTATTGTAAAACCGTTAGATTGTCGGTCCGATATCGGATTGGATAGTGTGTTTTTATAGCTACAGCGATGGAACAAAACATAACGCTTAATAATAATCCAACGTATCGTAATAATAATTATTATATTCACCGTACAAGCTACTCGCCGATCACGAACACTATTTTACATTAAAATAAATAATTTGTTCTCAACATCACACATTTGTACTCACAAACTTTGGAATCATTTATATCGCTTCACTCATTTAGTGGGTGAAAAGTTACATACAGCCTCACCACTTTAGTGGATGAAAGACGTGAAAATTAGAACAACTAATAAAATTAGGTTAAACACTACAGTTAGGCCTTTTTCCAGCTTTGAAAAAAATTATAAGAGTTTAACTTAAATTAAAAGTGTACTTTTGTATAATACGTCACTTCAAATTAATCTATAAAGCGTGTCATATTGGAATGTTTAATTTATTTACTTATATATTCAAAACAGTCTATTGCTATTATTAGTATAACATTATAAATAAAATATTTAGCAGCAACGAGTTATAAGACAATAGAAAAAATTAAAACATGGCAGCGAATTAAACATTTTAAAACAGCGTAATTTGTAACAACTAAAACCATTATCCAATTTTCCCAAAAAACAAAAGGGGAAGTCAAGATCTTTTCCCGTACTTAAAATAATGTAACGTCTTATCTAGTAGCAGATTCCATAAATAATTTTTATAATAATCCCAATATTCTAAAGGAAGTAAATTGTATATATTCTAATTCTACTAATAGAATATTATAAAGCTTTTTGGAATAAATAGTTTTTGCTAACGACAGTAACATTAAGCGTTCCTTAGAATACATCGACAATGACATAATATTTCTATATACTGGAATAATAATTATAATAAATGTTAGTGCAATTTGTCTGTTGTCTGAGCCATGACACGTGGCTATGAGCTAGCCATGTCATGTCTCACAGTTCAGACTATAATTTTAATAAAACTCAGTCAGAACTCTTACTTATTTCTTTTTATCATTGTTAACATTAGGGCAATTTTCAATGAATCTACTCGTACGTTAAGAACACTTCTATTTTTTATATTTGTAAATTACTCAACACTTAAAAGTAACTTCTACGAATGAGTTTTTGATAAATTGTGGTTATATAAAAATACTCTTTTACAAACATGGGTTTGATAATAAAACTTTGGTATACTATAATATATTGCATTTCAATGACCGATGATGAGTACAGTCACGATTATAACAAGTATACAGGATACATGCGAATCTTCACAGAATGTATAATTTTAACTGCCAATTTCACCAGCTCATGTTAGTGTTAACGGCTTGTTAAAATACCATGCCCATTGCCCACTCATTCAATTATAGAAATTACGAGAGGAACAACATGATATTAAACGAACGATTAACTTTAACGTGCGTTAGTGAAATTGACACTTAAGCTCAACTCACACTGGCACAAAGTCGGGGACGCGACGCGTAATTATTCATATATTTGCGTCGCGACGTGCCGCTCGCTACATACTATATGCATAATCAGAATTTGTACCTTAACAATTGAAGACATGAATGGATGCAGGTGTTAAGTAACAAAATTCGGATTTCGAGAAAATTGAGTTCAAATTGTTTCTTAAACATTTTAGAATACGTCGTAAAGTATTAAGTACAATAATCTAAAGATCCTTCTCTAGAAACAATGTACTAAATACGTAACTACATATCCTAAAATGTTTAAGTGTCAGTTAAAACTCAATTTTCTGTGTAATTTTTTTTGCGACATATCAACTTCTGTTGTAAAATAAGTGGAGACGAAAATGCTACGGATAAACACGAAGGCGACTTCGTGGCAATGTCAGATATTTTGCCCAAATATTTTGTCAAAAGTTCGACATGGCAGCACACAAGTTCACACAACACACTATTGTTCAACATGAGGTATACCTATTTACTAATAATACTTACATCTATATATCAATAAATTGTTTATTGCTGATGAATTTTTAACAATCGTTATCAATCGGTTAAACTAGCCCCCGTACTAATAAAAATATTTAAACCATTGATGAGTTATTCTGTGTCTTCGTCATTTTCTGTAAGTGACTTCCAGCGTATTAGACAAAGAGAGCAAACGTTGAATAGCTAATCAGCTTTGTAAATATGTACGGGGATATAAAGACATACATTGTCATTTAGAATACAAAAATTGTCAAAATTTTTGGTTGAATGAACACCATACGTTTTAATATTAAGTAGGTAGATTTGTTTATTTGTTACTAATCAAATAGTTACAATGCGCAAAATATTGGATGGCAAAATCTTTTAAAGATATTAAACCGTACTTATAGGTGGGTAGGTTACAATTCGTATATCGCTGTTAGTTAAAGAGAGACTAAGTGGCAATTTCACCAACGCATGTTAAAGTTGATCCTTTATTAAATATCATGTTATCCCTCTCGTTTTTCCTGTCAATGAATGAGAAGGGATGGTAATTTAACAAGCCGTTAACACTAAAAAGCGGTGGTAAAATTGGGCCTAAATAGAAGCTATATAAAAACGCACGTACATTTCGTGCTCGTGTTAAAAACACACGAAGACATGAATGGATGAAGGTGATATGTAGCAAAATTCTAATTTCGAGAAAATCGAGTTCAAACGGTCACTTAAACATTTTAGAATACGTCGTAACGTATTTTTTAATCTAAAGATCCGTCTCTATTATCAATTTACTTAACACGTTACTACATATCCTAAATGATTAAGTGACAGTTTAAACTTAACTTTCTGGGTAAAAATTTTGCATATCACCTTCATCCATTCATGTCTTCACATGTTAGCGTCAGTTCATACCGAAACGAGACGCGACGCTGCATTTCGAGATGCATCGCTGCAGCTCTTGCAATAAGACTCGCCTGAGAGCATAACGTAAAGAGCATGGCTTCCGACTCAGAGGTCGTAGGTTCGATTCCCGAACAACTAAAAATGCTGTTTTAAATTTGGTTAGGACAATGCAGGCTGATCACCTCATTGTCTGGCAAGAAAAGTTAAATTCTGAAAATGCAGTGCCGCGTTTCTTTTCGGTGATAACAGACTTAATAATATATTCTAATCTAAAAGTACAAAACATGACGATTACATTGGGGCACTACATCTTCGATATTTTCGATTCGTGATAATCTTTCGTTATTTTAACACTTTAAAAATATTTATCATAATTTTGGCAAAACTTTCTAATAATTCTAATGATATATATTTGGTATTCAATTTCTCTTTCATCAAGACTGGAACCACTAAGTAGGTGATATAAAATACCTTCAAAGTAATTTTATTTGAAGAAGATCCATCGTTTAGTCGTCACCGTTTACATGTTATAAGACATTTTTTCTTGTAATATTTGGAAGTAGCAAGCCTGAAAAAAAAAATTCATTCATTAAATGTATTTAGAACCAGGTATATGGGTTAAAATTTAGGAACATATTATCTAAAATGGTAGGTTATATTGCTGCTAATAGTTTTATTGCAAAGTAATGTATAAAATAATTTTAGGTACAATGTCAATGAGCAATATAATTATTATCATATCTGGCGAACGGTAAAAGTATGTTAATAACATGAAAGTCGAAAGTATGTCTTTCATCGCTGGTACTTTCACAGTAAACTCTACATAGGATGCACATCTACTAATCACACACCCTAAAATATTATCACTCATTAAATTTACGTCTTGCATATTTGGTCAGTTTAAAGCTATCGCTAGATTAGAGTCGCGAACTCAGATTGAAAAACAATAGTCATATAGAGCGCATTTAAAATAGAAATAGTATAATTTTAAACTACGTTTGACATGTCCTCCGGGAAGCGTCGTATTCATTGCGAAATTCGTTTTTGATTTTGTATTTGCCTTAGTGGTTTCACCCAGATTCCTTTCTCATCACCCTTATGTTCTACAATTTAACTTCGCGACAATAAAAAAACAATTCTTATCCCCGCGAAAACACAATACTGTTATACGTTTAACGTGTATCTCTGTACACGTCTGTCAGTGGCATCGTGATTCCAATCGGATGAACCAATTTTGATCTAGTTTTTTAATTTGTAAGCCGACGTGATCGAGAGTGTATACGTAATCATCAGCTCGACCATTGCTTAAAAATTCGTGGGTTAAATGATGAAAATGGTGAAATTCGTACACTTTTACTAAAAGCATTTTAATGTCACACTTTTGTGCTAACCACATTTCTACAACATTTGTGTACTTGTCGAAAAGCCAATAAAAAACAATGCATATTTCCTATGTAGCTAGTTTTTCTTCTTGACTTTCCGAAAATAGTTTATTAAGTTTTATTTGAATATAAAACGTTTTTTTTAACTACCTTGAGCGTGGTGAACATGAGACCCAGCTCGCCGTGCTGCAGCGTCGGCTCCAGGAAGTCCTCGATGAAGTGGATCTCGGAGCCGAGCTGCAGCACCGCCGCGCGCACCACCACGTAGTGGAACACCGGGAACAGCTCGTCCATGCTCCACAGGTACTGCTGGCCTGGAGGAGAGAGGGGTCAAGGGTCAAATTTAACCCAAACGTAAAAAAACAAAAACATCGAAATTTTTACATATTTACTTATTGTGCTCACTTTTCAACACATTTTATAACAATTAAATAATAAGTATGTTTAAACATCAAATGAAAAACTTTTACTCTAAAAATACCGCCATTTTGACACAGCCGTCTGTAGAATAAAGTCTATAGTCTATGGATTCATAGTCGCAAACAATAATCATTGTATTAATATTGGCCAATTGGCATCACTGACTAGTCTATGGTTGTGTCATAGACGGGTTTCGCTCTGACCCCGGAGCATCCTCAGGATGTAGACTCTGCGAACAATGTTCGTTAAGTTTTCCATTGAATTCAGGTATCCCTTACCGAGTTCCTGCTGCACAGCCACCGTCATCTTTTGGAAGGTGTTTCGGATAACGAGCAGTTTCTCGATGGGGGAGAAGGTGGTCTTCAGCTGCTGCAGCGTCTCCACTGACTCCTGGAACAGGCGCACCGTCTTTGGCGACCCCGATGGGGATTGCACGCAGTCGGTAGTCCAGAACTTCCTGTGGAATACGAGACATATTGCTCAACTTTCTATTACCCAAGGCCAATTCGCGTGTTACAGTCGACTTCTTATAGACACCCTCTTGATCGAGCCTTAAGTTCTTTTTAAAATATGCCGAAACGACGGGGTGTTATAAATTTGACGTATCTGTATTTAAAAAAAATAAAAAAAAACCGATTAAGGCTGCGTTTCCACTGACGCGAAGCGGCGCGGAGATGAGCTTAGCGGTGCCCAAATTGACCAATCACTATGCTCGTGCTGTTTCCGTGGAACAGAGCGGAGATTTCGAGCATAGAGATTGGTCAATTTGGGCACCGCTAAGCTCCTCTCCGCCCCGCTTCACGCAGCCTTAATCGGTTTTTTTTTAATTTTTTAAATGTTAGTCTCCTGCTTCTGACTTGCAATTTTAAAGGAAGCTGTACAATACTCACTGGTCTATCCCCAGCATGGGCATGAGCGCTGCGTCCGGCTGCTTGTTCCACTTGAGCAGCCGCCGCCAGTAGTGGTCGTCCTCGCACTTGTTGTGCAGCGCGTACAGCACGAACAGCGCCGCCTGCACGCGCGGCAGCAGCGACGCGCCCGCCACCGCGCCCGCAGACACGCCCTCCCTAAACACGACCAAAAATATGGTCATTCTGTCCCGTGGGTTGGTAAATATGGAATTCTACGGAAAAGAGTTTATACACTTATGTATAGACTATAGATCCCCTCACCGATTTCGGTGTCGGTAGCCGATTTCACTGAAACCAGGCCAGCTACGCAGGAGTTATTTTATAGTGCCCAAGTGTGTGCGCAATACACAGAAGCACTGCCTCTTCCTTTTACTCTCATAACCCAGTGGGACGGTAAACCGACACGACTGGCGAGAGAACAGGCGCAGGTCCGACCGTTTACATGCCCATCCGACGCATGGATCATCTTTCTTGTCAGACAATCAGGTGATCAGCCTGCATTGTCCTAACCAAACTTGAAAACAATATTTTTGTTGCTCCAACGCGGGAATCGAACCCACGACCTCCGGGTCGGGAGCGAAGCTCTGAACCACTAGACCACGGAGGCGACAAATAGACTATGGATTTTGATCAAACAGCAACTTTACAACCATTCAGGACATGAGTGGACTACCCAGAAAATTTACTTTAAATTGTCATTGTTTTTTTTTTAATTTACTTTAAATTTCACGTTACAGCATATCATTAAAATCTTTTTATGATATGTTGTAACGTATTAAATACATTTATTCTAAAGACAGATCTTTAGATTAATGTTCTCGATACGTTTAATGTTTAAGTGACAGTTCGACCTCAATTTTCTAGAAGTCAGTATTTTGCGTATATCACTTTCATCCACTCATGTCTTCATTCACGCAACTGGTCGTAATAGTTATCAATAGAGACCGGATTATATGCAACATTAAAAGCTTGTTATATGCATGAAAAATACTTGAAATATGCACGAAAATTGACAGAATATGCAAAATAATTAATAAATTTGGCACGGTATGCACCAAATTTTACACAATTAAATAAAAAATGAAACTGCAGATCAATGGGCAGGCAAGACAAATATGAACAAGTAACAATTTATATGAGCTGGAACAACTTTGTAGTAGGCGAGTCGCCTTTCAGAACGCGGGACAAGTGAAAAATTTTATAAAGTATCGATAGTATGCATCATAAAAATCTTAGGTAAAATATGCTATTAGCACTGAGAAAGGCTAAAATATGCAAATGTATATAGTCCGGTCTTTAGTTATCAAACTTGCGCACGTATGCATCCCTAATATGTCCCTAAATACTTCGGGAAGTAAAGTAAGCGCCAAGCAAAGAAAGTGACACAGACCGCGTTATTTCTACCAAACGAGTTATATTATTGGTTCTTCTATTTACTTTGCGAATCATACTTTTAGCACGCTGCACTGCAGTTATTAAACCGGATGTCCGAAACTTTCTAATGGCGAAATTTTGCAGAATATTACATCATATTTTATTTCGAGGTTAAAAGATTTTAACAGCAGAAAATAGGTTAAGATTTACCATTTGGGTTGAGGGTTACGGGTTCCTAGTTACGACCCCAATAGGTTTTGTCCATAAAATGAATCTCCGAGATATCTGCCGGTAAAATCTCTCTCAAGAGTAGTACACTGCATAAATTACTTACCCTTCCAAAGAACTATCATCCTGGCCAATTTCCTCTTTTATCTTCATAGGTAACACCATATCTTCCCCCTCCGGTGGCAACGTAGGGAACAGGAGCCTGACCACCTGGTACACTCTAGACGTGATACTCTTCAGTTCTGCGACCGCGTGGTTGAGTAGTAACGGGTGGACTCTCACTCCACCGTACGTGGTGTTGAAAGCGTTAGTCAGACCGAGTATCAGCTGCCCTAAAGGATGGTGGGTAGATTCGCAGGCCTAAAAATCATGAAATAAAAAAAAACTGTTACCTGTTTCCTGATGATTTCCATTTATATGTATTAAGTATTACATGTTGGTATTGCGATGCGTCGAATTGCCACATAACTATTATAGTACGTCCCAGATAAATTTAACCCAAACGTAAACAAAACCGTCTATGACACAACCATAGCCTAGTCGGTGATGCTAATTGGCCAATATTACAACGATTAATTATTGTTATCCATAGACTATAGACTTTATTCTACAGTCGGCAATGTCAAAATGGCGTATTTTTTACTGTAAAAATACGCCATTTTGACATTGCCGACAATCATCAATGTTTAAACATAAAAAGTATTGTTTAATTGTTTAAAATATATGGATAATAAAGTATTATCTTATAATATTTCGATGACAGTGTTGATAAGTGTGCACAATATGTACTTATGTGAAATTTTCGGTGTTTTTGGGTTTGTTTACTTTAGGGTTAAATTTATCTGGGACATACTATAGCAGACTGACTCATCTCAATTTCGAGTCAGTCAGTATCTATAAATTATACGAATTATATACTCACATTATGTAAATACTGCTTTACCTCCATAAAGTCGCTCAAAGTCAGAGATTTTTGGCCAAACTTTGGTATAACTTCTAAACAATCGACGGACTTTTCCAAATCAGATCCATTAGCGTTTTTAAAACTTTTAGTTTGCTTGTCTTTGTAGGAGCAAGATATTGCAACGGCGACGTTCTGCCATATCTTTACATTATCTATGGTCGCGTTTAGTCCGTTCGTAAAATGACTAGCGGTGGGAGTGAGGACCGTTTCTGGCACTCCCATACTGTGGAGACACTGACGAAATAGAGCGTTCCATTTTTGATTTGGAGCCACACTGAGTTTTCCGAAGGAGCTAAAAATCAATGCACATTCGTTTTTGATACCAAACACACGTCACAAGTTACGAATTAAATGCAAGCTTGGCCTACTTCGTGAGGAGTATGGAACTACTGCGAATTAGGCCAAGTAAGTGCTCCGCGAAGTAACCCAAGTTTTGACATGAAACACAGGGCACCCCACAAGTTACGAAGGCCTACTTCGTAAAAAGTATGGAATTTCTTCCGAAGTCAAGGAAGTGCTCCGCGAAGTAACCCAAGTTTTGTCATCAAACATATGGGTTGTTGCACAAGTTACGAATTAAATGCAAGCGTGGCCTACTTGGTGAGGAGTATGGAACTTCTCGCGAAGTAGGTCAAAGAAGTGCTCCGCGAAGTAACCCAAGTTTTGTCATCAAACACAGGGCACCTCACAAATTACGAATTAAATGCAAGCTTAGCCTTGGAAGTGCTCCGAGAAGTAACCCAAAGTTTGCGGAAATAAGTAAAATACGTGTTCATCACCGTCGTATTTGGCTAACCTCGGCCTACTTCGCGAGAGGCTTCTTAATTATTAGTTACGAAACTAATAAAACACTTGAAATTACTTTACAATTTAATCGGGTATCAAGATGCTAATTACACATCGCAATTATGCCAAGGTCATTGCAGTTCGTAATTTAAACGAAATTTCCTACATACTTTGTGTAATCATTGGCTATCTTGTTTTTGTCTAAAAATAACGACCTTAAATTATGTATTTATAATATTGACTTACTTTGGGTTAGAGTTTGTTTGTAGCGATGGGTCCGAGAACTTGAGATGCATGACTCCATTTGATATTTTCACCCCTTCAGTCCAAGGTCCACTCAAACTACCCTCAAGTTTATCTCCACTAGAAAATGTAAGGACACCCTTGCCGCAAAACACTCCCGCCGATCTGAATTCGCCCTCATAATTAGTGCCATCTTCAAAAATCATCACACCATGACCCTTGATCATAAAAACAAACAGTTTTTATTTGTAATGCACCCTCAAAATAATTAATGATTATCTGGTGCCTTGCCTACATGTTTGGCGGCGTTATATCAATGATTAAAAATGCTTACCGTCAATATATCTTGTGTAAACACTCCTTCATAATAAATTCCATCCAATGTCACAATAAGACCACAACCATTCTTCTTATTGTCGTTCCAATTGCCCAAATACTTTTCACCTTTACCAATATCGTCCATAACTCCATACCCATGTTTTACCCCACCCATCCATTCTCCTGTGTATATTGTGGCTGATGATGAAGTAAAGTCACCCTGTCTTTTGACACCGTGTCCATGGGGTAGACCGTCTTTGAAGTATCCCTCATAAATATCGCCATTACTGTATTTCATAACCCCATAACCATTTTGAAGGTTATCCTTCCATTGTCCCTCATAAGTGCCTGAGACAAAATGTTCTTTGATTAAAGAGAGTTTATGTAGAGAAACTGGTTATTTAAAAAATAGTTAAATGTCTTACCAACATTTGGAATTTCCATTTTCCCATGCCCGCAAAGTGCATTCAGTTGAAATTCTCCTACATAAAATTTACCATCTGGCCATTCTACTTTACCATTACCATGAATTTTACCATCTAACCATCTACCATTGAATTTGGCATCTTTATAAAACAAGTTTTTACTAGAAAATGTATAACTTGCAGTTCTGACTGCTGGTGGTTTGAAAGCAGATTCTTTATTCAGAACCATTCTAATTGATGTATTTAAACAATGGATCCAATCAGTTTTCTCTGACTCTGAATTTGTTGATAAACATAACACTTCTTCAGGAGTTGTCATTTGTAAAACAGTTTGTACAGAATCAGTATTAGGAATTCCTTCTACCCATAATGTTTTCAATGGGTGTACATTAGTTGCACTACCAGTCACATGAACAAATAGATCATTGAATAATATAAACCAATGGCTGCTAAATCTTCCTGGATTTACTAAACTCAATGGCTTGGATTTTGACTCTCTTATTAGTCTTCTTTCTGGTGTTCTATGATGATCTAGCCCCTTACCAACTGTTTCCCAGAATAGTTTTGTTACATCTGCTTCTTTTCTACATTTTTCTTGCTCTTCTATGAGTGTCTCTAAAGCTGATACAACACTATTTATTCTTTCTTCTATATTTTTGCCATCCTTCTTTGGTTTACTTTTGCACCTCAATAGTGATTGAGCAATACATTTATATGAGCTTAATCTTGTTAAAGGCTGAATAAAAGCTAATGCAATTACTGCCTCTGAAGTTTTTTTATTATTTTTTTGTTTGTTTGAGGGTAGTTGATCACTAAATAGATTATAAATACGAAATTGAACATCAATAACATTATTTATCTGTGAGAATCCACCAATAACAATTAAATTACTTATTGCTAAATAATACTTTCTATATAAATAAATAATCTCTTCTAAATTTTGTATTAAAGTAATATCACATTCATGTATATGCTTCTCTGCATACTGCCACGTTGATAGGACATTTAAAGCAGTAATATTAAGTATATCTCCAAACAAATCACACACAGTCTCATACACATTGGAGTGTGAGGTTATTGCTTTACTCTTCCTTAAAAATGGCTTAACTAAATAATGATATATCAACAACATTTCCTCTAAATATCTTTGAGCAACTGATAAATTCTGAAACAGATGTGATGTAGTATTCTCCTCTATTGCACAGTAGCTGATATTTCCAGAAGATAACACTCTCCAATGATAACATTTATTGTGCAACTTTGTAGAATTTTGTGGCTCACTTTCTACATCTTTGCAGTTGTTGATGGAATCATTACTGTCTTTATCATTGAGATTCACTATGGACTCTGTGAAGCCATCTGTATGTTTACCCATGTAATAAATATTTTCATTATGTGTATAAGTAATTGTATGATTATCTATAGCTATCATGTCTCTGATGCGGTCACTGTCAGAATTCCCAGTGAATTGTCTGGGACCACTTTTGTCATCTCTGGAATCAAAACTAACTTGATGATAATGATTATAGCCCCACAAGAACAATCGTCCATCTAACGTTAGCGCCCCACAATGCCATTTTCCACACGAGACTTTTTGCAAGCCAAACCCAGACAGACTCATAACAACCATAGGTTTAACTCTTTTCACTGTATCACCAATACCCAACTGTCCATAGTAAATGTCGCCCCAAGTCCATAGTTCAGTGCCCAGAATATTTTTGCCAAGTTTTGACATTTTTTTCAGATTATCATTTTTCCTTGCCATCTCAAATTCTTTTTCACTGCTGAGTGTGCTAGTTGAAAATTGAAGATCATCAAATTTGTTTGTGTTAAGGTTATATAAAAGTGGTGTTGTTTCATCATTGATATGACAACTTTGTAATTCCACTGCCTCATTGTTGTCACTACTGCCACTGACATGTCTAGAGAGTGTAGCTACTTTATCACCTACAGTTTTAACACCTTCATAAACAAAATTTGTGAGGTTAGAAACATTCTCTTTTATGATTCTTGTTGGTTTTTCTGTGTATTCAACTAAGTAATCTTCTCCTGCTGACACCCACGATAGTTGCCTACTCAGGAACTGTCTAGCGGCATCTGTATTGATAAATATATTATTTACTTTTTCAGAATCACTTATATTTTCATCATTTTCTAGATTACCCTCTTGGCTGTTTGTTTCATCAGTTACTTTATCATCAACTACATCACCATTTTTGGCCAGATCACACATTGCAACCTTGGATTCTTCTGATGAAGGGCTGGAATCCTCACTTAAACTGTGAGCATCCACATGCAGATCAGTCTGTGGAGCTGTTGTACTGCTGGATTCTTCACTAGACTTACTGATGTGCACTCCAAGTGGACAAGTCTCTGACAGTGAGGGCATAGAAGCTGGTGAGGCCAACCCTATAATAGTTTGACACTGGGAACAATTAGAAGCAAAGACCTCTTCATCATCATTGTCACTATCAGTATCACAATTTGATTGCTTAACATTTTTCCTTGCTATCACGGCAGCAAAGTTCTGGCCAACAGATGCACTGTACACTGTCCTTCCTTCAAAAAATGGCACTTTCTTAATATTGATAGATTCTAAACCTATATGGGGCATGGTACCAGATCCCCACAGGTGGCCATCACTACTTATAAAGAGTTGGCCAAAATCGTTAGTCACTACGTTTCTAAATTTGACTTTATAACTAGAACTTTTGAAGCCATGTGGACAACATTTGGAGTCTTCTTTAAGTACTAATTCTTCTTTATTTTTAAATGTCGAATTTGTCTTGTATAATCTGCCGTGAACATCAATTACGTAAAGAATATCATTATGAAAGGATATATCTATAGCGGATATTCCGCTAACTTTTTTAAATGTTAATTCATCCGCAATTATTTCACAGTAATATAGACCATGGTCACTGCCCAGAACAATAAAATCTTTGTCCAAGGAACATATCTTAACTATCTTTTCGGGAACCAACTGAGATGCTTGAATTTTTAATAATGTTATTCCTTTCCAAAACTTATGTTGACTCATTTTATGGTCACTTCCTTAGTTTTAAATAAAATGAGATTAAGTGGATCATTGACTTGGAAGTTCAATTTACCAATAAAGCATAATACAGGGAATCTTCCGCTCTTCGGTGGTTTAAAAACTTATTTATAAATTGTGTACACATCAATAAATTGTTTATCACTTTTGAAAATCATTTTGTTCTAATTGTTTGTAAAATTGATAAAATGTAATTTTGACGTTTGATAACGATACATTTCTGACGTTGACAATTTCTTCTTCTTCTTTTTTTTTGGCATAGCGGTTGCAAAAATTTTGCACCATTCTGCCTGTGTCGAGTATTTATAGAGTACGAATAAATCGATTTTCAGGACATAGCCAAATTTTGTGTAATATAATTAATATTGTTGCAAACGAATTATTTGATTTCTATTGAAATACCTAGTAGATAATTTAGTTTTTATATAATTATTACAGTAAGACATAAAACCAAGCCAATGTCAAGTTAAAAGATACGGCAAATTTGAATTTTCGTGAAAGTTTAGGAGTCAGTAGTCTAACATTTGAAAGTCCATAGATAGTCAATTATATTGGCGCTGCCATACTTTTTAAACAACTTTTATTCGTGAACGTTACTTTACTGTTTGGCCTACTTTTTCTCACTAAGACACAACGTGGCCCAACGTATTTAAAGGTTTTATTTTATCTTAGTGATATAGTTCACAAAAATAAATACAAAAACATATATACGGTCGAATTGAGAAACCTCCTCCTTTTTTGGAAGTCGGTGAAAAATAGGCATCAATTTTTAATCACTATTTCAAAAATGTTCTTAAGCTCACAACTCCATTTTAAAAAAAAATTCGGACTGTCAAACTGACAAGTTGGTGGCAAAGTGTCAATTGTCATGTGCTTGCCTCGGTCTTGCTAAATAATTTGTGAAGCGCTTGGGTTTTTATTTTAATAAAAAATGGCGAGCCGTAGTGGGCCATCGAGGCGCGTCCCAGAAGCTGAAGCTGCAATCACTTACGTACAATGTGATGGATTGGTACAGTACAAATCTAACGTCTTTTAAACTAAATACTTATGTAGCTGTGGTCAAAACCCCTCTGACACGTCATTTACTTGCTAACTTCCAGCCATTTCGGCTACATTCTTTCTGTTTCATGTGAAACGTTGTTATAATGTATTTTACACATGTTCTACATAACTTGTTTTAAGTTTTCATTACACAGAACATTATGATATGGGTAGTTTTATAGGTTATAAACAATGAGAAATAGTATGTATACTCCATTCTGATTCAATGTGGTATACATATAAATAAAGCCCAGTATGCACGGCTATAATACTTCCAATTTAATAATCATTTATTTACCAGACAATAAAATAAAACTATGACACATTAATATGGTCGAGTTTCATTTCTTTGTTTACATTTATATTACATTGAAACGGAACGGAGTATAATATTTTTTGACTAAGTGTTATAGGTAATTTAAATCAGGCCATTAATGCCGAATTTGAACTATATGTGTATGTTAATACACAAAAAGTTATAAGAGTAGTTGTATATTTAACTTAGACATAAAATATAATCTCATGCAATAACATTGTGAAATTTTTTAAGGCGGTGATGAAAATTGTGAAACACTGTCATGAGGAATCATGCAGCAATATGGAAGTAGCCCAGGGGGCTCTCCTGGGACTGGTTGTAGAAAACCGTCTGGAGATTACCAACTGTTTCCCATTCCCAAAGCATGATGATACCATGGATGAGGAGGAATACCAGCTTGACATGATGCGTCGCTTGAGAAGAGTGAATGTAGATCACTTTCATGTAGGATGGTATGTTACTTGTTTTTCTGTATGTTGCTGTCATTAAAAAAACCTGTTAAAGTGTTATTCACGTAAATTGTTGATTTTTTACAAATTGTGATCAATCAAATCTGTTAAATGTTGTAGTAGGTACATATCTTTGAACTGCAAGTCTGAAGAAATAGTGTGACACAATTAAAATTAGTCTACTTAGAGACAACAATTTGCTTCTATTGCTCAATATATTGTAACTATACCTTCAGCAGAATCCATCCAAAAGTTATAGTGTGAAACTGTCATCTATTCATCTAATATATAAATAAATTTGTAGACCAAGATCTTGAACATTTTTGTTAATCCATTTTCAGGTATCAAAGTGCAGATGTTGGCAACTTTTTGAGCCAGTCGCTCCTGGAGTCACAGTATCATTACCAGACCTCTATCGAGGAGAGTGTTGTTGTCATTTATGACACCAAGAAGTCTGCTAGAGGGTTCCTCACCCTGAAAGCCTACCGTTTGACTCCTCAGGTACTGTTTTTTTTTTACAGTTTTGGTACTAAATTATTATAGCAGATTTAGCTCTAAGGCTAAAAAAATGTTTTTTGTAATGTTTAACATTGAAGGCTAAAGAAAATATTGGCAGTTGGATACAATTTTATATATTTTTAAATATTTGCAACAAAGTATTGTGTTTTGTAGAGCTGATTTATTACATTTTCAATTTATTATATTGTATGTTTTATGGAAAACCCTATGTTGTAAGTAAAACCAATGTTGTTTTAATAAATTTCAGGCTATTGCCATGTACAAAGATGGTGATTACACTCCGGAGGCCCTGCGCAACCTCAAGATTGGATATGAGAGCTTGTTTGTTGAGGTTCCAATTGTCATTCGTAACTCACCGCTAACTAATATCATGATGTCAGAGCTCTCCGAGATGATTCCTGATGAAGATGGCTACAAGTTCTTGGACCTTGGTACTGCATCTGTGTTGGAAGGTGAGTAAAATGGTTTATTTACAGCTTTTTTTTAAATGTTTAACTGTTAGTTAGCTGTAAGTTTGTATGAAACAAAGTAAATTTAAAAAATTATTATTATGTACTTATAACAACTTTTCGTCAGTGATTAATGTTAAATAACTTAAAAATGTGAAAACTTGTAAATGGCTTATAGTTAGTATGTAGTTGATTAATTTGTAAAAGTAGCTGTAAGTTTTCCGAATAAATAAAATAAAATAAAATAAATTAAAATCACAGACAAATTCCTATTCCCTAGCCGTTTTTTCTATGCAGTCTATTATTTAAGATATTATTTGGCAAAAAGAACCCTTCTTTTTACGGACAACTATTTTATCTCTGAAATGTCTGTTTAAAAATTATTTTTCATGAACAGAAATGTCTGTTTATAAATATTATTCATGGATTAAGTGGAGCCAAACAAATGATATTGTAGCTATTAGCTACACACATATAGCCATGATCTCTTTGTCAAAAGGATTTATAGGAAATAATAAAAAAATATAATATATATTTTTTTATTTTTAAAAAAATATAATATATATTTTTTTATTTCTTCAGAATACATGCGGTCTCAATGAATATATTATTATTACAATACATTATCTTAAAAAAACCATCTAGAAGAGCTAGGTACTTAATTAAGTAATTACATAGTATAAGGTTTGTGTATGTGTGTAGTGTAGTATGAAAATTACAGAAGCATTGGTTACTTTACAGGTCAATTGCGCGGTCTGATGGAGCGTGTGGATGAATTGAACCAGGAGGCTATCAAGTTCAACCGCTATCAGCAGCTAGTGGTTAGACAGCAGCAGGAGAAGCACAGATTCCTGTTGAAGAGGGCTCAGGAGAATGCTGCCAGAGCAGCCAAAGACGAGCCAGCGCTACCCGAAGAAGATGTCAACAAACTCTTCAAGCCCCACCCTGTTCCGCCTAGACTTAACCCCATGATTGTTGCGGGGCAAATCAACACATACAGCCAACATATTAGCCAGTTCTGCTCGCAGAGTCTGGCTAAGCTATATGTTACCCAAGCGCTTCAAAGTGCCAAGGACACTAAGCAGAATAATTAAGCTACTACTTTTTATTGGCAATAAAATTGGTACTATGTATATTTTGTTTTACTTGGCTATATGTACTGGCAATTCTTTTTATTTTATACAAATACATACATGTGCAATGTTTGAGTTAGTACAAAAATAATTTTAAACAAAAAAAAAAACCGACTTCAAAAAGTAAACTAAAAAGCAAAAAATAAATTTACTTTGCACAAAGTAATACTTATTTTCACTTAAGTAAATAAATTTATTCTATAATTTTGAAGTCGGTGCCAAGTTTAACGTTCTTTTATAATTTGTTTTCATTTAATATTAGTTTGTAAGCCAGTACTTTGGTAGGTACATAATATATAGTAATAGTTACATTGATAGTTGTATATTTTTTTCTGATTCTTATTTTCTGTGATTGCCTACATATATTTAGTAATTTGATATTGTAGTAAGGTTGTTGAAGTACTTACTTGGCACCGACTTCAAAATTATAGAATAAATTTATTTACTTAAGTGAAAATAAGTATTACTTTGTGCAAAGTAAATTTATTTTTTGCTTTTTAGTTTACTTTTTGAAGTCGGTTTTTTTTTTGTTTAAAATTATTTTATTTTAAGATTTTTAGTTATGGGTAGACTGAGTAAGGATAGGTACTTACCGCCAGAGCAGCGCAAAAATTATACATATCAAGTTGACTATAAAATGATATACAAATTTTAATAATATCAAAGTCGATACCAGCCAAACTGAATATGATTTCTATATAACTCTTTTATTATTTTTAGTTTTAGTCGATTCACATTTCTTTATTTGGCTTAAAACAATTTTTTACCTTTTTAATATTTACCTATTTCGTCATATTGTTATGATAGTACCTATATATAGATACCTACTATCTGGCGAAGACAGAGGTGGTGTTGAGTACTGTAATTGATATAGTGGCATATGCTTGCAGTACTTTAAGCGATGTCGTAATTTCCAAACTTATAACTTCAAAGACTAAGCAGTCCTGTATGCCTGTTTCTGATCTATGTGGTATACCTTAACAATTGATTCAAAATTATGTTTGTTTATTTGTAGTCGGATATGCTTATGGTACTCGAAAAAAATAATAAAATTACTATGAGTGTTCCTATAAACTTCGAGGAGTTCCCTCGATTCCTCACGACACCATCATCAGGCATGCACTTTCATAACTATGAGACCAAGTTCGACTGTAATTGACGTAGTGGCGTATGCTTGCATTTCTTTAAACAACGCTGAAATCTTCAAACGTGTATCTCTAAGGAGTCAGAAGTTCTGTTCACTACTTTAGGTCCAGGATATGGTGCAAAATCTTACTATTTGGTAACATATGCTTGGGCTTCTTCAGAAAAAATCAAAATCGATATATGTTTTCATATAAATTTTGAGGAGTTCCCTCGATTCCTCACGGATCCCATCATCAGGTCACCACTTTGGTAAGCACTGGTACAACACTGTAATTAACGTAGTGGCGTATGCTTGCATTTCTTTAAACAACCCTGCAATCTTCAAACGTGTATCTCTAAGGACTCAGAAGTTCTGTTCACTACTTTAGGTCCAGGATATGGTGCAAAATCTTACTATTTGGTAACATATGCTTGGGCTACTTCAGAAAAAATCAAAATCAATATATGTTTCCATATAAATTTTGAGAAGTTCCCTCGATTCCTCACGGATCCCATCATCAGGTCACCGCTTTGGTGACAATGGGACCAAACGGGAAGCACCACCTTTCAAATAAAAAAAAAATCATCCAAATCGGTTCACCCAGTCGAAAGTTCTGAGGTAACAAACATAAAAAAAAAAAAAAAAAAAAAAAAAAAACATACAGACGAATTGAGAACCTCCTCCTTTTTTTGGAAGTCGGTTAAAAAGAAATCTAAATGAAATAACTTTTGTTTTCATAAATAGCCATTGTGTTACATATTATTACATTAAACGAATTACACGTTAAGAACCGAAACAACTTAAATTTATAGAGAAATAATACAACAACGTAATAATTTCATATTAAATAGTATTAAAAACCTCTGGAAAACATAATATTCAAAATATACCTACATTTTGTGTACGTGTGTGTTTTATAAGGACATGTATAAAAATTCAGGACCGTTAAATAAAAATAATTAAAAATATCTACTATCTATACTATCGCCGCCCATTTGAAAATGGAAAACGAGTCTCGAGTTGTTATTGTTGTTAAATAAACATTGAAGTTTGAATTCAACGATCGTGTGTTCGATTTTTAACGTACCTATCTAGTTTTCCGTACTTTTTGTCACGCAACCGTACCACTGCCGTACCTCACGCACCGTACCTTTTTCGCACCTTATAAATTATACTATTAATTCATGTTTTAAGAGGAAACACTACGAATTTTTTTCCATACAGAAATAGCGGTCTACGGGATTCCTGTTTCCTCCCTGGATAATACTGCTAGAGTAACAATTTTTTCCCTGAATGTCTATGTATATTATTTGTACGTCCCTATTATTTCCTTTTTTTAATAAATTAATTATTTAAAGTGATATAGACGTTCAAAAACCTAAAAAAATGGCCAGACTCTAAATACAACAATATCAAAATAGAGGAACCTAGCTCAATTCTTTTTTATCTAATAAAGAAAAAAATATTTAAATCGGTTAAGTTTTGGAGGAGGAAACAGGAACCACCTAAACGTCGATTTCTGGTACTTTTAATAGGTAATTTCAGTCCAAGTTGCAGTTGTCTCTATCGCGCTAGTGCTGGCTAGCTAAGACACTGCGAGACAGCAATAGATTTTATAAATACCTATTTTGTATTTCTCTCAACTGTGCTGTTTCCTCTTAATACATACTATAAAAGGGTTAATTTGGGTAAACTATAGCATTTTAATGTTTTGGCAAAACCGTACTTTTGAGTTAAAATCCGTACCTTTTCAGAGAGCCAGTCGTACTTTTTTGGGAAATCCTACTAGCAACACTGTCTCAGCCCTCTGAATTTTCCGGATATCCGGATTTCCGATCATTGTCAGATCAGATCATAATATACAGTCCCAGCCGTAAGGCTTGCTAGCTAAGATTAAACAGAATGTATAACCCACACAATAGGTAATTAGGAGGAAGTAAATAAGTATAGGTACCTATTAAAAAAACAGTTTTTAGAAAGTAGAAATTTGTATGTGTTTATGAGTTCCAGCCAGCGTGATTTTTAACGTATTATCGACAAAGTGTAAAAGATTCTAGCATAAAATGATTCTAAACATATGTTAATTCGACCTCAAAATGATTCAAAAATATAAAAAAAACCTACCCAGGTTCTATATAATATATTTAATTACTCTTTTATTGCCTTTATTACGTGTACAGATTTGACCTATTTATATCTATAAGGTAAAAAACGTATAGCGTTTTTGACATCTAATGCTACACCAGAGCAAGTCTGAAATTTGACTTAAGTTAATAGCGAAACACAAAAAAGGGCCGAATTGAGAACCATGACTATTTTTTTTGGAAGTCGGTTAAAAATGCAATAACTGTAGGTACGTAAGTTAATTGTAGGCACTAGGCACACACTCACGTGTTAATACGGATGGACCTTTATAAACTACATCTATAGCCGATGCGGTCACTCTATTTAAATATAATGAGCGCCAAGTGCAAAGAAAAATAGGACTGACGAATATTTTATAAATACAAAACTCAAAAATTTTGTTTCTCTTCCAAAACATTTAAAAACATTATAAATAACACTATTATAACTGTAAAAATATAAATGCTTGCTCCAGCTTGTAATGGACGCTATTACTTTCATAACACATGTCTTGCACAAGGAAGCTGTGTGCTACAAAACAGGAAATATTAACATTTTCTCGTTCGCAGCTGTCCGTTGGCGTAATAACTTAATTAGTATAATTCTACATTATAATTTCACCTAATAGCCTATAATAGAGTCTCCTAGAGTTTTTCTGCTACTGGGTAAGGCCGACAAAGCTAATAGTGATAAGCAGTTGTTCCTCGATTGCCACAAATTGCTTTATCCTGGGCAGGCTACGCCTATAATTGACCTCGCTCTAATGCTACCTGCGTTATGTGCAGTAATTGGAAATTGAGGTTCCATGTGCTGGATATTGGAATAAAGATACGAATTGTTCTAATTAATTAGCAATTTAAAAAAAACTACATTATTTCAGTTAAACCATGCCATAAATATTTCAGAGTAGACCTACAATAGCATAACGAGGCATCAGTTGAAACCTTTTTTTCCAGTTGAAATAGATAAGTTTTTAGCCTGTTTTATTTCATGCTGAAAAAGATAAGCCTATTTATGTACCCTACTTACCTATCCTATATGTAACATTAAAGTTTAATTAACGTTTAGGCCGTGTTTCACCAAGAAATGTTAAAGTTAACGCCATGTTAAAATAACATGCCATCTCATTCATTGACAGGAAATACGAGAGGGATAACATAATATTTAATATGGGGCTAACTTTAACATTGCTTGGTGAAACACGCCCTAAAATTGCTAAGAATATTTGTAACAAGCTAATTGAGGTCTTAAATCTCAGTACATAATTGAAGACATGAAGGTAGTATGTAGTATGAAACATAATATGTAGCACAATTCTGATTTCGAGAAAATTGAGTTCAAACTGTCACTCAAACATTTTGAAATACGTTGTAAAGTATTAAGTACATTAATCTAAAGATCCGTCTCTAGAATCAATGTACGTTACTACAAATACAAAAATATAAAATAGATACGTGAATGACCTCGTTATCCATGCATATTGGAAGGAGGGGAACTCTTCGATCAAACCATTGATTTTGTAGGACAAATAATTTTTTGGTTAATTTAGATGATTATCTTGAGACTTAACTAAAAAATATTCGGTTACTAATAAATATTTTGGAATCACGAAATCGACATACTCTATCCTTGACATCTCTGTTAGCTACCACAAACAAGAGTTCCGTCCAAGAAATTGTTGGGCGACTCATGGAAACGAAGCTATTCACAAAAAATCAGCTTGATACTAATTATTTTTACCCTTGGGTTTTTACTACAGCTTTCGAGTGTAGGACCGGGATAACGTACCACACAATTTGTAGGACAATATGTCTGTTAAATTACATTAGTATTAATTAATTAGTAATAAAAAAAAGATTAAAAAACTATAACCCGACTTCGCAAAAAATGGGTCTAAAAAGTCTGAAACAAGAAAATAACTCAATTTGAAATCCAGAAATGCATATATGTACAAAAATGGTCAAGGTAGAGCAGTGGTCGCACCCGCTATTGGCATCGAGTCTTAAATTTTTTTTACCGTATTTCGGTGTGAACTAATGCTTAGATTTTATTAGCGGGTGCCACCACGGCTCTACCTTGGCCATTTTTGTACCTATGCATTTCTGGATTTCAAATTGAATAAATGTATTTTCTTGTTTCAGACTTTTTAGACCCATTTTTTGCGAAGTCGGGTTATAGTTTTTTAATCTTTTTTTTATTTAATATTTTTCTGTTTCCACATCAAATATAATAATTATTATATTTTTATTTAATAGAAACATATAAATAACATAGAAAGTATTAACTCCTAGATACTACTTGTTATTATTATTATTATTATTGTATTTTAAAGAAATAGAAGTCTCGGCATTATGCCGGGTAAATGATCCAGGTACGGGCGTGTGCCAAGTAACCTGATTCAAAATGTATGAAAAAGTTATGATTGTGATGAATTAGTGAACGATGACGAAGGGTTCAGAAAACGACGAACTATGGAACAAGTATCAATGACAATGGACTTTTGCATTTGTATGTAAGTATTTTTATGAAGGTCTATTGTTTTCAGTGCTGCGGTAAGGGTTTTGGGGATGACGCCGGTAGAAGAGATGATGATAGGTATGATTTTTACAGATTCCTGGCGCCACATTTGTTTTATTTCATCAGCTAGCGGTATGTATTTTTGAATCTTCTCATTATGTTTTTGTTTTAGGTTGTTTGTGTTCGGGACGGCTATGTCTATAAGGTAAGTGATTTTTTCGGGTTTAATTGTTAAGGTTATGTCTGGTCTGTTACTTAAGATGGTGCGATCTGTTACTATGTCTCGGTCCCAGTAAAGTTTTGCGGTACTGTTTTCCAGAACATTGGATGGTTTGTATTTGTAGTAGGGTGTGTGTGTATCTATTAGTTTGTACTTAGTGGCAAGAAGCTGGTGAATATGTTTGGCTACATTGTCGTGACGGTGCGTGTATTCTTTGTTGGCAAGAGAACTACATCCGCCAGTGATGTGGTCTATTGTTTCAGTGGTTTGGTGGCACAATCGACATTTATCGGTATCTATATTTTCTTTAAGTATATATTTTGAGTAGTTACGGGTTTTAATTATTTGATCTTGAATTGCGATTAGGAATCCTTCTGTCTCACTATAAATATTACCTCGTGTTAACCAACTGAAGGATGCTATGGGGTCTACATGGTCTTGCTCGAGCTGATTGGGGAATATTATTATTTTATTATCTATGGACGCTTCACACCACGTCAATCTGGCCCTGTGTTGTACGTCCGCATTTAAACCTTTATTTTGAATTTAACAATAAAATTTATTTATTTATTTATTTTCACACTTTATGCACAATGTACAATGGCGGACTTAATGCCAAAGGGCATTTTCTTCCAGTCAACCATAGGGTGATGCAGAGACAAAACAAAAGAAAAGGTGCTCAATCGTATTATGGGAGATAAATGTTAAAACAACAAGTGAAATAATTTGGAAGAGTAGAAGGAAATATAACTAATATATGTATATAACAAATATTACCAATACTAAAAATATATTTTATAAATACTATTATACATAATATAAATAATACATACATACTAAAAATAAAAGATATATAATATATATATATATATTAAATATATAATATGTAAAAATGATTAAGATTCTGCCAAGAGATTAAAGTACAATTGTCGGACCTTTCGCTTAAATGTATCTCTGGTTGTTGCCAATCTGATTTCAAGAGGGAGAGCATTCCAGAGAAGGATTGCTTGAATGTGGAAAGATGAGTGAACGAGACTAGAAGTATGAGGAGGACACAGAAGTAGGGCATTGTTTGAAGATCGAAGGGTTTTGTCATGGCTACTACAAAGATATTGGAAGTGAGGAGTTAGGTAAGTAGGGGAATTGGGAGAACGAAGGAGAGAGAAAAGCGTACACAAGGCCCGAAGTGAGCGACGTTGGCGTATAGGTAGCCAGTGCAACTTGGAGCGAAAGGGGGTTACATGGTCATATTTCCGAAGATTATAAATGAATCTGATGCAGTTATTTAGGAGTCGATCATATTTGTCGAGCTTGTCTGCATTGAGATCAAAATAGCACATGTCAACATAGTCGATGATAGGCAGAATAAGGGACTGAACTAGCAAAACTTTAACAGATACTGGAAGAAAATTTTTCAGTCGATAAAGGGAGCGCAATGCACCAGTAACTTTCTGGCTCACATGAGCCGTTTGCGATTGCCAATCAAGAGTGGAGTCGATGTGCAAACCAAGGTCTCGAACACAAGAGCTGAAGTTTATAACAGACCCATCAAAAATCACAGGTGGAATGGAGCCAACGTCAACCCTTGATAAAAATCGTGGACTCCCCAATAGTATTGCCTGGCACTTACTTGGGTTCACTGATAACCCAAAGTTGTTACACCAGTCTCTGATAGTATTGAGGTCTCTGTTAACCTCCTCGATCGCACTGGACAAATTCTCCACTCTTGATTGGCCATAAATCTGAAAATCGTCTGCATACAAATGATACGTACAGCAAAGCCTTGACGTAACGAGATTTATAAATACTGAGAAGAGTAGAGGAGACAGAATACCGCCTTGAGGCACGCCAGAGTCCAGATGACGCCACATTGAGGAAGACAGTTCCGTGCGTACTGACTGCTGTCGCCCACGAAGATACGATGAAATCCAATTAAGCGCTTCAGACGAGATCGAAAGACTTGAGAGTATTGCCAATAGGATTTCATGATTTACATTGTTGAACGCGTTTGAGAAATCTATCAAAACTAGAACAGTTATTTTAGAATTCTCAATGCCTGCTCTTACATCATTAGTCACCTTTAGTAATGCAGAGGTGGTGCTATGCCCAGGTCTGAAACCAGATTGTAGTGGTGACAATATATTATGTTCATGGATAAACCTGGACAGTTGCTTATAAGCACAAGCCTCGAGCACCTTGGATAGGTAAGGAAGAATGGAAATAGGACGAAAATGTGATGGATTAGAGGGATTGGTAATTTTAGGGAGAGGACAAACGTAGGCCTTACGCCACTGCTCGGGGAATTCGGATTTGAGGGAGAAATTTACAATGTGGGTTATAATGGGTAAAAGCTGCTCTTTAATCATAATGATCATCTGTCGACTGATTTCATCACTACCAACGGCATTAGATGTTATGGAAATTATCGTCTTATTGATCTCGTCTGATGCAACCGGTAAAAATTGAAAGGGAGGTATACCATTCGGGCGAGGTAAGTTATTTAAAAGACGAATAGTTTGAAATTTCGTTACAACATCAAGTGTGGAAGATGCGGAAAAGTGAAAGTTGAGATCTTCCAAGCTAATGGTGCTCGGAATTTCCGCTTGATGTGATTTACCTACGCCGAAGGATTTTAGAAATTTCCAAGTATGAAAGGCCTTACAAGTTGATAATTTGTCGTGAAAATGGCGGCGTTTTGCCTTCCGTATCATCTGGTTGCAGCGATTTCTGGCAGATTTATAGTTCGACCAATTGGTTTCATTGCGGTCCCTTTTAAACCTCCGAAATAAGCGATCCCTACACCTCATCGCTGTAAGGATATCGTCAGTCAACCAAGGTGCAGGCGGATGCTTTAATTTTATTTTCTTGCTGGGCGCATGCACGTTATATAGTAGCGTGATATTTGCATTAAAAAGTCTAACCTTTTCAGCAATAGAGGTGGCATCAAGCAAAGGTTTCCAATCTATGTTTTCAGCATCGGTACGTAATTTATCCTTATCAGCACTGCCAAAACAGCGTCTATGTATAATCCTAGGTGAAATTTTGGGAGGCTTTAAAATGTATGACAGGTAGATAAGGTCATGATGGGAAAAACCAGGGGCAGGTAGCTGACCGTGTGCATGGACAAAGGAAGGATCAGCAATGAGCATTAGATCTAGCCAGGTGTCATCATCATTGACGTTGTGATGAGTGGGTTGAAGGGGTAGCAGGTGAAGGCCAGCAGATCTAATGAGATTATTGAGCTTAATCGGACGGTGAGCGGTGTGGTTTTTAAGGTCGGTATTGAAATCACCCATGATGACATGGTGTGCGTATTCTGAACTCAATGAATCGAGAACTGAATCAAATTCAGAAAAGTAGTCGACAGTAGGAGGGCAATAAACTACTCCTAGAACCATTTTAGTTCCTCTGACGCTAATCTCCAGAAAAATATATTCAGCCGTAGCGGATTGTTGAGCAGGAGAGGAGGCTAATATTTTATAGGGAAAATCGCGACGGAGATATATTGCAACCCCACCTCCACGTCTATCAATTCGGTCGTTACGGATAAGGAGGAAACCAGGTAAGGAGAAAGAGGTGGACAGGAGGTTTGGTTTAAGCCAACTCTCGGAAATCAGAATGGCGTGAACGTTATTTCCAGAGAAAGATTCTAATAAGTCCGCATAGTGACTTGGTATGCTTTGCGCGTTTAAGTGACAAACATTTAATAAGTTGTTGTTTTGTTCATTAAAGCATTGAGCTAAAGTTTCACCCAACGTATTACCTACAGAATCAAAACTATCGTCAGCGTGTATCCCAGTAGAATCATTGGCAGAATAAAACGAATCATTATCAGAAATAGACATACTTAAATTAATTAAATATATATATATATATTTATAATACTATATTAATAAATAATAAAAATTATATTATATTGTAAACAATTTTGTTCCAAAAGAAAACTAATCTAAGTTGTTACTCTGCACCACCCACCAACTGACCTTACAAATTTATACAAGAACTACAAGAAAACATAGTTATCAACAATCCCAAAAATATTATAACCTAACAGTAATTATGACGAAAAAAATATTCTTTAGAATGGAATCAACTTTGAATACAATTGTAATAGAAAAAAGAAACAACAGCACTGTAACCTTGTGTTCCTATAAGCACTTCTTTTACTCTGAACGCTCAGATCACTCGTATGCTAGTGGAACGACTGACAGATGTCAAAATTCAACATCTCCTTTTCATTCCATAAATTCTATTTATATTTTAAATTAACAATAATAACTACATTACAAAAGAATCTAGAATAAATTTGCTCGATCCATAACTTAAAAATAACATCGAGATCAGTGAAATCTGTGAAATCTAAGTAAACGTCAAAAACAAGATGGTAAAAATATGCAAAATGACGTGATCATTCTGAGCGTTTGAACAATTTTTGACAGCTGACAGCTGCATTGGAACACGGTTTATGTGTTCTAGTTTCATAGAGATATATAGTTAATATGGAGTAGCCGCAGTCGACATATACAATTTTTAATTATACAAATATGATGCATTTCAGCGACAGAGCCGAAAAACTATATCGATCTCTTTTTTTCTTGTAAGCATTTGCACTTGACGAAAAAGAACGAAAGAGACAAACATATTTCAATTTTGGCATCAAATGTCACTGCGCTTCGACAATTTGTGGTTCGTGCAACAATCCGCCATCTTTAGCGCTGAGTTTCATGGTAGTTCAGCTGTCAAAAGGTTGTTTACGTTTTTGAAAATTGCAATTTACCAAGATAAAACAAGAAATTAAATTCTCAAATTACTAGGAGTGTGAAGTATTTACATTACAAGATGCCTGTCTGTTGCATTTTGCAGTGTGGTTCGCGGAAAAACAAAATCACAGGTTTGTATTACGTTTTCAAGAATAACTCATAAAATTCTTTATATGCTAACGTAAAACTTATCACAACGATCAATTTGTGTTTGAGGTATATATATTTATTGTTATTTTTGTAAAAAACATATTATTCATGTATATTTTAGTGTTATTTACAAATTTTATAAGTGACAACCCTAATCAAAGGCAGCCATGTTTAGTGACAGAATTGGCACGTTTTTTTTGTAGGTATTTCGCGTCCCTATATTTAGTACGTCCATGTCTAGTTTGTACAAAAAAAAAGTAAAGACATTTGACAGCTTGACAGATGTCACTTGACACATTGATAATTCAATTTTCGAATAAAATAACAAAGTTACCCTTACGATTATAATAAAATTTTGTTAACGTGAGTCACAAGAAAATAAACAACTTTACCTAACTGTGTACGCGAGATGAAACCTGCCAGGGGCAGGGGCAGCTTTTAATCATAATAGAAAGATTTGAATCACATTAACCTTACAAAAATAAAAAATAAAACCACACAAACCTAGGTCAAGTTTAAACACGTACTTAAGTTAAACTGAAGAAGATGCCTTGGGGTGATTTGATATAAGGGGCTGGAGCTCTTCCGCGGTCATCACCTTATGTCGCTTCCCTTCTGGGGTCTTTATGGAAACAACGCCGTCCTGGGTCCAACAAGACTTAACACCAAAGTGCATCCGTGCCATGTTGAACAGTGACTGCCGCGACTTGGTCAGAAACTCCTTCATTGAAATTGAAGTGCCTTTCAGTTTGGTTTTGGCTCTCCAAACAGCGGCCTTAGTGTCATAAGTGGCAAACTTAATCAAAATAGGTCGAGTCTTGCCTTGCTCAGCGACACCCAGCCTATGACAAGCTTTGATGGAGCTTCTAGTGACGTCCTGCAAACCCAGTTTGAGGTGTATGGTATTTAGGAGAATAGAAGTGGAGTTCTCACCACTCACTTCAGGCATTCCAGAAAATACCAAAGTCTTCCTGCGTGATCTTGTCTCAATAACGTCCATGGCCCTCGAGCATTCAGTTATCTGCTTACGGAGAAGACTGAGTATGGAGAATGTTATTTCTCTAAAAGCACGGAATTCTTCTGCAACCTTAGCAACCGTGTCTTTAGCTGTGCCACACTGTAATTGTGATTGAAGTTCATCCATTTTCTTCATCACCAATTCCTCAAGACTATTTTGTGCCTTCTGGATTTCCAACAATTGAGACATCTTCAAATTGGGGAGTGGGGCAGAGTGATTGTTTAAGTGATTCAAGGGATTGGTGGTGTTAAATGTCAAGTTAGAGTCAGCTGGTAGGTGGTTTCTCAAATGTGTATATTTGCTTCACATATATCTATGCAAATATTATACTTCTATAAAACTGTATGTATTGCACACAAATTTCATACAACTGTGTAAATATCTTTGGTAAAACTTAATATTTATTAAAATTAATTACAACTTATGTGTTTGCACTTTTTTAGCACCTACCCGAAAAAATATAATAATAAATAAAAAATATAAATACATATTCGAAATGTGCTTGCCAATACCTATCTTTTGATACCAAACACGAGACAAATATCTTAATTTAATTTTTTTTGGAGATAGTTTTTGAGGTATAATTTTCAAAGTCCAAAATATTTCAAAAAATTATGTAGCTTAATATGTTACTCGCGGCATTAATACAAATCGATTGATATCTCATTCATCAAAATCAGACCAGTAGTTAAGCCGCTACGAGGGAACATACATACATACATACATACATAGACTGCCAAAATCATTACCCTTCCTTTTGGCTTCGCCGAAGTCGGGTGAAAAGAAAATCAGCTGGTTGTATAATAATGTATGATGACCTCGTTATCCAACCATGTTGGACATGGGGGCACTCTTTGATCAAACCATGGATCATTTAGATGACAATCTTGAGATTTAACTAAAAAATATTCGGTTACTAATAAATATTTTGGAATCGCCAAATCGACATACTCTATCCTTGATATCTCTGTTAGCTACCACAAACAAGAGTTCCGTCCAAGAAATTCTTGGGCGACTCATCAAAATGAAGCTACTCACCGAAAATTAGCTTGATACTAATCAAGTCAAACCCATGTATGGGGGAACCCTGACTATTATTGATTAAAACCTACAAATAAGTAAATATAGGTGCACTACAGTCATTACACATAATCTGGTTTAGCTGGAAGTCACAAACGGACTGGGTGGCAATTTGCCTACCTCATTCCGACTCGACTAGATAATACCAGGGGCTGTCTAGATAGGCTTTTAAAACGGCACAAAATTACACCTTCACACTTTGATGTAACTTATATTACGATTTATATCTTATTAGAGTAATACGTCTAATCTTACGACTGCTAATTTAATATACCTACTTTCTAATGACAACGAAACGCTGTAGTTAAAATAATAACTCGAAATAGCTCTTGGTAGAGTAGATAGTGTGTAGAAATGTCTCTTTATTTACTTACAAATAAAAGTTTTTCCTTTAATTTATCGAAATAACATTAACTTCATTTATGATCATTGGCTAGCCTTGTGGGGGTTAAGGATTAGTGCGAGAGAGAGAAAAATATTTTAACATTCCTAGGTAATAGTTTATTACTTATCTACTGTGTGTGTAATAAGTAGGTATTTTGGTTTTTTTTATATCTTACAAAATATCCTGTGGGGTGCCGGAAAAAGAATAGGTACACACACCCATTGGTCATCTTTCCCGTAGGTATCGTAAAAGGGAATATATTATCCGGAAATTGGGAGCAGTGCTTCCGCGGATATTGTTGTTATTTGAACACTGCGCTCGACAACCCGCTTGCTAAGGTTGGCAAGTACCTCTATAGGTACTTCATTTAGGTAGGGCTGCCATCCGTTCGGGTTTTCCCGGATTTGTCCTAGTTTGAAAGCCGTCCGGGGAGCGTCGGGGTGGGGTGTAAGTTGTAGTCCGGGTGAAACCCGGACTGATAATAACTTAAATACAATATTTAAGTTTACTAGGATAGAACTTAAGAATTTTGATGATCTATAAGTGAGTCAGTGACGAAATCGGGGGTTTTTCGACATTGATAAAATCTAAAGTATAATATTTCCGACATTCAAACTTTGTATGTTTCATGTCTTGACTAGTGTCATTATATCCTGAAATTTTCAAGTATTGAGCATCATTCGAAGCAAAGTTATGAGAGTTCAGAAAAACGACGAAACGTTTCGAGTAAAAGGTACATGTATAGATAGATAGTGCCCTTGCGCTCCGCTTGGCTCGTCGGGCGATTTTAATCAAGATGTAAGTTAATTGAAAAAAGTATTGAAATGTCCGCGGTAAAAGCCCCAAAATCCGGGGAAATTACGTTTCCGGTCCTAGGAGGCAGGTTTTAGATATGGCGGGCCTAAGTATAGGCAACTACCCCCTTGAAATACTTTTGGGGAGGCTTTTGGACCCGTAGACGTCATATCTGTAACGACGACGATAAACGATGACATGTCTCAGTCTGTCAATCCTAAAGAAAAACCATGTATACAAAATTGAGTAGGTAAGTGTATAATGCAATCAGCGTTGCCAGACGTCCCGATTTTTTGACGTTCAAATTTTAATATCCCGCGCGGGACAGGTTCATTCCCGCTTTTCGATTTTGATTGTGACTCAACTATTTAACGATAGGGTAAATTAGATAAAAAAAAATATTTTTATAAAAATACATTTTCTATGGATATTTTTATTATCTATTGTCACATTTACAAACGTAATTTGAATTCAAATAAAAAGATAAATATTCAAAAACTTTTGATTAAAGACGTTTATTTTACTATCTCCCGCTTTCGATGAAAGAATCCCGCTTTTTCACTCAAAAAGTTCCAAAATCCCGACTTGGCAAAAAATATATCTGGCAACGCTGATTGCAATGTAGTTATTTTACAACAGCAACTAGCGAGCACATGTCAAGCAATTTACTTAAGTCCTATAATAAACTATTATAAATCTAGCTCCATAAACATAAACCAATTAAATTAATAATATTAATTATTTTAATGAACGAAACATCTGTCCAATACGTGAGATGGTTACATCATATATACTGCCCTCGTAAACTTTACAGCCAAATTCCTAAAAGGGTTGTTCCCAAATTGATTGATTTAGATGGCTATTGTAAACGTGCTGCAATAAATGAACAGAATACAAAATTAACGGAACATCATTGATATGTAGTTATTGGTTACCTGGTTGTTCGTATCATACTTAAAATTTATCTACATCTACACTAATATTATAAAGAGGAAAGATTTGTATGTAACTCTTAAGTTAACTCAAAAAGTACCGGACCGATTTTAATAATTCTTTTTTCATTAGAAAGCTACATTATCACTGAGTAACATAGGCTATAAAAAAATCAATCGCTGTTCGTAAGTCTCGCTAAAACTCGAGATCAGCTGAACCGATTCTGCTATTTTTGGTCTTGAAATATTCGTGGAAGACGTTTTCCATGCTCAACGAAGTGGGCACGGGTCAGCTAGTGTCAAATATTTATGTATGTATTGAAAACAGGAAGCGTAAATTTTGCCAGAAAATAAATAGCTTTAGCATGCATATATATTTTACTAACCAAATAAATTTTAAGTAAATTAAATTTGGTTAAAATTAATTTTCCACTACAAACTTTGCGATGTAAAATTAATTTATACGAGTATGTCTCGAGAGTACTAGACACATGAGTAGGTGCTCATGTGTATGGTAGGTACTCATGTGTCTGAGACAAAACACTATACAGCTGACTGCAGTGAGAGTAGAAAATGTATCGAATATGGACCCAGATTCGACCGCAATGAAAGGGCCATATCAATAATATGTATTTCATTATTTTCTGCATTTCAATTCATACACAAAAAAATAATCTGGGTACACCAGACCAGTTGTCACGTTGGTGACATCAAATACATATTACGATAAAGTAAGCATACTTTCTGTCAGACTCTGAGATATTTTCTATGAACTTTTTACCAACTCCTTTTCAACCAATGTTAATCAAAATTTAAAAACTTTTGTCTTATTACCAGTAGTAAATATTCAAAAGATTATAATCTTCTAAAACAAATTACTGCCGCTTATGTTCAGTCTGCATGTGTTACTATTGAATTATATTCATTAAACAGATATTATGATCTTCTGATTAAAAAACATTAGCTTTGTTAATTGTTGTGAAGCTAATTTTAGCATAACAAAAACTCAGACCGGTATTGCAATTAACAAATTGAGGCTTCCATGTGTTTGTATATTTCTATGTCTGTTATTTTTAGATATTCATATAATATTATGTTAGATAAAACCTACACCTAGGTTTGTAGTAGATAATTAAACTTACTAGTCTAGTCAGGAAAGTAAATAGGCATGTTACAGAATTGTAATATTAATTTCGACCTAATTAATGTGACTCAGTATTTTTTTATTGCACACGTAAAATAGTGGTGTTTAAATTACATATAGTCCTATTAGTCAAAAGTATTTTATCATTAGTTCAAAAGTATTTTTTTTACTATAGGTTTAGGTCAAATTTGAGTAGACGTATATTATATTAACTATATTTCTTTTCGAAAGAAAACGAACCTGCGACTGACTGATGATTATTGAAATTTTTAAATCAAGAGCTACTCTTCCAATCTTAAAATAAAGGTTAATGTTGAGGCCTGGAGTTAAAACGGATTATATATTTAATCCGCACATAAAAATAAAAATTTGAATTGGCAAATTATCGTAAAACTACCGAATTTTAACGAAGTTTATTAGGTGGACATCAAAAAGGTGGATCAGTGACTTTAAAACGTCCACCAAAATGGGAATTATAATATTGAAAAGTTATAAATATTGGTTTTCGGTAGATCGAAAGCGCATTGCACGTAATTACTGGTTCGCGAAATTAGCGCTGCCGACAATGCAATTTCGAAGATTGCGAACGGTCGTTTTCTTTGAATTTTTTAATTAAATTACGAAGCAGATGCGGCGTAGTTTACGGCGGGAATTTTTATTAAATTATCCTTTAAAAGAGCTCAGCATCAACGGGATGAACAATTACACAATTTGCTAAATTGGTACATTGTACGAGTATGAAATACACGGTTTTAATAATGCACTTACACATTTATGTTGGTATGTAATGAGATTGTCTATTAAATAATGTTTGTAATGGATTTTCATTATGATAATAATGATTACTCCTTGCTTCTTGTAATGTCTTTTAGTTTTTTATTTTAAACTACCTATGTAGTACTAAAACAATTACCTATATATATGGTAGTTTTATTTTTTAATCCTAGTACTAGGTACCTAAAAAGATTTAAGCTGCAAATAACCAGAGGACGACTTTTTAAACTATACAGGTATATACCAATTTAGCATTTTTCTAAATCGTGGTGGTTTCCTCTTAAGACATTCTTTTAAAAAACTTTAATCTGCAGGCTTACTCCCGACACAATCGACAATCGAATCAGTTGGATCTCAACGGCTTTTGGTGGATTACTTTGAAACTAATCAGGATAAAGAAAATCGTTAGAACTTTTTGTACTCCCGACCATATAAATCGTCTGAAAATCAAAATGAACTTAAAATCAAAACGTCAATTTATTCGGGAGTACGCGGCACGATCGAATCTGAATCAAAATCGAATCAGTTTGAAGAGTAAGGTCCATGATATTAGAAGTGGAATGTAACTCATACCACGGCGTAAATATTTACTTCATGACTACGCGGCTTAAAACTAAAAATTAAAAAAAAAGTAAATAAACATACTATAATACTAGCAAACTTCGTATTGCCTTATTAATTAATTGCTTGACATACTGACTGCAGCGCCACCTATCGGTTCCAATTGTAAATCTAAACCATTCTCGAATCTCCACGAACACACACAAAAAATTTCATCAAAATTGGTCCAGTCGTTTAGAAGGAGTTCAGTCACATACACACGCACACAAGAAATATATATATTAAGATTAAGATTAAGATAAGACTGATTGTCCAGCCTGCAGGTCCAACACGGCAAAAACCTACTAAACCGCCCGCCGCCCCCTACCCGGAAACCGAGCGTAGTATGTACCTACTTGGAAGGCACTAAGGCTGTGTTCCCTAAATAGATTTTCATAGCCCCGACGCAGCGGAATGACAAGTTCAACAAAGGTTAGTGATAACGGTGATAAATTTATTCAGTATATTATGACGGAGCTGATAAGGCGTGAGGCTGGAGGTTGGCTGGACATAACTCACACAAAGTGCACATTCATCGAGCCCCACCCTGTCGCGTATTATCAAGTGTGCATATTAACCTAGTAGATATTTTTATCAACATTTAAGATGCTTTATTACAAATTATGGTAATTTGTTAAGTAAAAAAACGCCTTCAAGTGCAGTGTGCCTTTTGTGCCATGGACTATCTTTGAGATGTATTATTGATGTGTTAATGTTGTCAAGTCTGAATTGGACATTGCTGATTATCTGATTGTCTATCAAGAAATCAATGCGTCATGGCCATGTAGTAAAAAAAACAACCGATTTGCCACGAACAATGTTACACAAAATATGGTATGTGGTAGAAACATCCCCTGCTGATGTCGAAGCCCTCGTGTATTTGAATTAAATGTATACTAACTAATAAAGTGCAAGTAGTTTGTGTATTATTACTGCAGAAACATTGCTATCAAAACATACTAAGATATATTTTCTTGTCACTACATGATCCAAAAGATGAATCTTTTGACTTTCTAGAGGTACAATCTTCCAGGCTCTTTAATAATAGACTCGACACAGATTTGCGTGTTTGTCTCGCCACAGCCACAAACACGATTCAATTTACAAAAAAACCGGCCCGTCATTACACACGGGCCTCTATTAAACAATTTAATAATTAACTACCGGACTTGTTCGTTATTACCTTTCATAACATGTTACCACCATCATTATGGACCCCGCTAATGTCGGACCTTGTAATTGGAGAATTTGTTTAAGATAATCACCTGGTTTATCATTTGGTTCAGTAGATGCTGCAGCTGGATCTGCTCTACTCCCTTATACTGTACAGGATAAAAGATATTAGGGATACACGAGGAAAAATTATCGCGAGGTTCTTGGTCAACGCTTAGCCCGGTGTTTATTGTTTAACACATGTTGCCGTTGGTAGTGTTCCAAGCAAACTAAATGAAATAACAGCACAATTATCGAGTGAGCTGATATTCGCCGAGACGAATTTATTGTGCTGACGAAGGCTGTTACGCATGGAAGTCTCGAATCTGTGTCGAATAACTCATTGAGAATCATACTCTGGAAGCCTTCCGGTAAAAATTTTAAGAAACTACGTGAAATCCTATTACAATGTTTGTGAGGATGGATTGACACTTGTTGCTCTTTTGCGGACTAATCTTATTGCTATGGTATAGTTTAGGCTCGTAATTAAAATAGATACATTTTATCTAGAAAGAGTACTGTGTTCCAATAGGATACACGATCGCGGACAACATTTAGTATAAAATATGAATGCTATGGATACAATTTTACTTCGTGGGCGTGGTGATTGGTGTTCTGCGAGGGTCGCGACGATATCAAAATGCTTGTATACAAGATAATTTGAAACTAAACTACGTCCCCAAGCCTCTGATTCACTTGTCTACACCGTGACCAAAAGGTACCAATGGTCAAGCAGGAAATAACAGAGAGGCTGAAATCATGTGCTAAATACCTAGAAAGTCACCCGAACACGCTAGTGATTTAATGCATAAGAATATCAACACTTTCAATAGAAAAAAGGGGGCTCCTGTCACAAGACCAGATAGATAAATATACACACTATATTCGGCTTGACATACTCGTATGAACCATGAGACACGGTGTATATAGAACTAGCTATTGAGATAGATTCATCCAAGTCACCATCTATCATCACTAAATGCCAGGGCATTTTGCAGGGCAAAGGGCAGATTGCAAGAAAAAAAAGGTTGATAAAATCTTTAATTATGGCCCAGGTGTCCCTCGAAGACTCGATGCTTTGACTTTAAAAATCTTTAAGTTTTAGGCAACGTGGCAATAAAAAAATAATAGGAATACCTCAAACACCCGTTTTTTTCGAATGGTGTGAATGATTTTGGTAGAGGTGTTTGTGGCAATAAAAAAATAATAGGAATACCTCAAACACCCGTTTTTTCGAATGGTGTGAATGATTTTGGTAGAGGTGTTTGTTCCACCGTAGCGCTTAAACTACTGATCCGATTTTAATGAATTATGTGTCAATAGATTTCTAATAATAGCGCAAGTACCATAGGTTATATAATTTATTAGACAAGTTATAGGTATAACAGGTTTCCACAGTGTTCTTAGTTATTCTTAAATGACAAACGTTTATTTCGACAAGACCCTAATATCGTGTTCTACTTACGATGGCGTGCAGGGAAGCTCAAATGCATGCGTCAGCTACGTAATTTAAATTAATAACTTTGTTCTTTTCATGAGTTTAATCTCAGTAAAGAGTCGGACAGTTAACTGGGCTTATTACTCCGCCATTACGGCTTCGCGACGGAATTATTTAAATGTCAGTGAAATTGCCTCAACAGTTGAGGAGTAATAAGGTGTTGGTATAGGCTGTAATTTTCCCTCTTCATTCAGCACTCGGTGTCCATCATATCACAAAAACGACTGCACTGATTGCATGAGATATTTAGTATACTTTTTACTTTTTCAATAATAAGCTAAACTGGTGTTGTGTTTAATTGATATACATAAATTGCCCATATTATTTTCTTTGCTGTTAATTATATAAAGTATGGCTACTGTTTTTTTCTTCCGAAATGCTAACTACCAAAAGCTTCTTCGGACTATGACTGCGGTCGCAAAAAAATTTACCCAGAAAATTGAGTTCAAACTGTCACTTTACACACATTTTAGGATATGTAGTTAACGTTTTAAGTACAATGATTCTAGAGACGGATCTTTAGTAATGTAATGTAAGTACTTAATACTTTACGACATTTTCTAAAATGTTTAACTGACAGTAACCTCACCAGAACCCTAACCGGGCACTGCAAGCTAAACAAACACCTTCACAGGATAGGCATAGGTGATCAAATTACTTGCAGATTCTGCAAGGAGAAAGACGAGACACCCCTCCACCTTCTTCTTGATTGTCCAGCTCTTCATATAAGCAGGAGCAAGTACCTCGGGCTGCATGAATACTCTACAGCAGAGGAAATTCGCACCGCAGACCCCCACCATATAGTTCGCTTCATGAGCAACATACGACTGGGGACGGTACTTTAAAGCGAAGAAATCACAATAGATCCAGAAGGGTCGCAGTGACGTCTGGGCCTGACAAGGCCAGCCTTCGATAAAAAAAAAAAAAAAAAAAACTGACAGTTTAAACTCAATTTTCTCGAAATCTGAATTTTACTACATAGGACCTTCATTCATTCATGTCTTCAATTATAAAATATATTTCGGTTACGCAAGTCTCAGCGTAACTGCACAAAAATACTCGTGCTACTGATCTAGTTACTACTAGGCTACTAGGTACGGCTGTTCCTAGAAGAGCCTGCACCATAGCAGGCACTCGCTGGCGGAGTCGCGGTGTGTGCTCCCGCGATCCCGTGGCCCGCAAGGCTGTTACATAGAGTACCGCCGAGTTTTTTGTGAGTAGGAGCAGCGCCCATTCATCATCTCTTAGGCCGCAGCAGAGACTCACATACCCACAGATAGGAGGAAAAAATAAAAAATTAAAAAAAAAATATATAAAAGCAACTAGATACGTCCTGAGTCCACCTACATGATTAGGATACAATTAAATTTTTGTAAATCTTAACTTTTACAGAGCTGTCATATTATGTTCCTGCGTGAGCTACTGGTTAGCTAGTTGTTTTAAAACCATGGAAAATGTGTGAGAAATAAATAGGTAGAGTTTTAACTCTATTTATTACTCTAGTGTATTCTACTTTTTTACTACTAGGCACTATTATAAATGTAAAAGTTTGTGAGAATAGATGGATTTTTGTTTTGGTTTCAATAGATTGTAATGAAATTAGGATAGTTTCAGGTCAATTTGGTAGGTTTCAAGCCATGGATTAAACATAGATCTAATAACTACCTACCGTAGATTCTCGTGTTAAATATAACTTAGTAATATTATGATAATTCTAAAAACATTTTAATTAAATTTTCAATTAAATTTAATGGCACCTAGCGACTGCCTTAATTATTTATAGTAAATTGAGTATGATAACAATCAGACGATTGTTGCTTAATACAGTTTTCACATGGCAATTAAATATTATAAAAAGTTGACTGATCTCCCAATCCTTACGAAATAGTAAATTAGTTTTTAATGTTTTGTTACAGAACTGTCAATTTTTGTGCCTTTTTAATTAGTTATATGACCTTTCTGCTTAAAATTAATACATATATATTATATACAAACGCTACTTATATTGAGAAGATCTCAAATCGCACATTGTCCGAGCGATCTACAACTCGAGCTGTCCTTATGATTTTGATTGTAAGAGAAATTGATAATTATTATTAACAGTAATCTATGGTCCCTATTCTCTAACATTCCCTAACTTTCAGTAGCGTTTTAAAATTAGATCGTTATATGAAAAAGTTTTAAATTTCTCACACAAACAATATATACCTATACATGCATATCAAGATCAAACGTTATTAACTTTTGGCTTTCTCACAAGAACTACCTAAAAGATTCAATTAAACATATAATAATTATATTGTAAAAAAATTGAAATTGTATGTCTGTATGTCACGAGGAGCGGCGTCATGCTCGCCCAATCTGCACCCGCTGCGCGCCACCGCTGATGTCTTATTCACGGGACATAGAGTAGTTTGTAGACGGGACACTTCGGCTCGGTACTGTAATAACCAGGCCAGCTACGCAGGAGTTATTGTATAGTGCCCAAGTGTGTGCGCAGTACGCAGAAGCACTCTCTCTTCCTTCATTCTCGTAGCCCAGTGAGACGGATAATCGACACGACTGGCGGAAGAAGAGGCTCAGGAGTCTCAGGACCGACTTTTTACAGGCCCACCCGACGCATGGATCTTTCTTGTTAGACAATTAGGTGATCAGCCTGCATTGTCCTAACCAAACTTGAAAATAACTTCTTTGTTTTTGTTGTTTCAACGCGGGTGTCGAACCCACGACCACCGGGTCAAGAGCAAAACTTTGAACCACTAGACCACAGCCGTTCAAAAAAGTATAGTAACATCCTAATTTTCAGTGCGAACTGATAATGATAAATTATAGCTAAGAACACCCGCGATCGCTTCAGCTTTCTAACAAAAATAACTAGATCAAATTAGGTCTGTTATGGAGCTACGGTGTCACGGAGACACAGACATGTCAATTTTATATCACCTCTCTGTTTGTGTAGGGTAGTTAATAATATATAGAACTTAGCAGTTAATTTTATAGTAGGTACACAGAATATAAGTGAGTTTTTCTTATATTCTTGGTTCTACTATTCCTTATGCGAATCAACGATAAGAATTGACGAAGACCACTAAGCATGACCATAAGCTGGAAAATTTGCATGTAAAATATATTAAGTACTTAATAAATATATATTAGACAGCCTTAGGTCTACATAATACTTACATTAATTGAAATAGGGTATAAATATGAAAATTTCGACTTCCCAGACGTTTAAATCATTCAAGGTCCAATAATTCTGTCACATTTTATTGCGTTTTCCATTTTATAGGTTATCGCGGGTGAATAAGTGGCAAATTCTGTAACAGACAAACACCTGCAATTTGATTATCAGGTGTTTGTGTATTCAGTTTAAAATCGATTATATTAAAAAACCACGAAAGAGAATAATTTGTAAACAATTTTCATTTTTTTATTGATATTATTTGGTTCTAAATAATATCAATAAAAAAATCTTAATTCAGTTAATCCAAAGGAAACACGTGTTATTCGAATCGGCGTTATTTTGAATAAATCCAAATTCGAAAGTTGCAATATTATGTATTACTAGCTGACCCTTGCCCACTTCGTTGAGCATAAAAAGAGTTTATGATGAAATTCAACTAAAAAAAAACAACGTGGAACCCGCAACGCGGGAACCCGAAACCCGAAACGCGGGAACCCGCAACGCGGGAACCCGGAACCCGCAACGCGGAACCCGGAACCCGCAACGCGGGAACCCGGAACCCGCAACGCGGGAACCCGGACCCGGAACCCGCAACGCGGAACCCGGAACCCGCAACGCGGGAACCCGGAACCCGCAACGCGGGAACCCGGAACCCGCAACGCGGGAACCCGGAACCCGCAACGCGGGAACCCGGAACCCGCAACGCGGGAACCCGGAACCCGCAACGCGGGAACCCGGAACCCGCAACGCGGGAACCCGGAACCCGAAACCCGAAACGCGGGAACCCGGAACCCGCAACGCGGGAACCCGGACCCGAAACCCGCAACGCGGCAACCCGGAACCCGCAACGCGGAACCCGGAACCCGCAACGCGGGAACCCGGAACCCGCAACGCTGGAACCCGGAACCCGCAACGCGGGAACCCGGAACCCGCAACGCGGAACCCGAACCCCGCAACGCGGGAACCCGGAACCCGCAACGCGGGAACCCGGAACCCGCAACGCGGGAACCCGGAACCCGCAACGCGGAACCCACAACGCGAAACCCTAACGCAGAACCCGCAACGTTCACGGAATAAATTCAATTTGACAGCTTTTTAGTATCCTATGTCCGTCTACTTGCTCTAAGTTACTTCCTCACCAATTTTCAGCCATATCGATAAAGCCGTTCTTGAGTTATAAATAATTTAACTAACACGACTTACTTTTATACATATAGATGTATAGATTACTCCTACTAACATAAGCTAAGCCCGGTGAATGCTCCCGTCACAGTCGGTCCAGGCGATTCGGTGATCATTAGTTAGATGACGATGATGATGATGATGAAAAGTAGCCTTAATTAATCCTTATAACTTTAGCTATCTACCAGTGAAAGTCTCGTTAAAATCGGTCCAGCCGTTCCAGAGATTAGCCGGAGCAAAGAGACACGCTGACAGACAGATAATTTTTTTTTAAATTACATTTTCGTTTTCAGTAAATATCGTTGCCAATGCAAAAAAAAGCAGAAGATATCGTTTAAAATGTCATATGCATTTAGAAAAACGTTGCTAATTGAAAGTTACAAACTGACACATCAATTTTATTTATTTGTATAGATGTATAGATTTAGAAAACCTCCCCAATCTTGGCGTTTCCACTGACGCGGAGCGGGGCGCATAGGAACTTAGTGGTTCCCAAGCGGAGTGGAGCAGAGATTTCGAGCATAGTGATTGGTCAATTCGGGTACCGCAAGCTTCTGTCCACCTCGCCCCGCGTCAATGGAAACGCAGCCAAACGTCTTCGTCGTCATGGTAACGACGTGTTTTACAAATGGAAAACAAAAATTATGAAATACTATACATACCGTATTTATATCAGCTTAAACTATTTGGATTCATGTTTTTGTTAATCCTAATAATTTTATTAATCCAAATAGTTTAAGCTGATATAAAAACGGTATTATAGCATTTCATCATTTTTATTTTCCATTTGTAAACAATGATGTTACCATGACACCCGTGTCATATAAACTGGCAACGACGTGAATCGATCGAGCCCAGGTTCAAACCCCGCGTGACCATCACGTATTTTCTTCTTTTTTCTAATTTTCTGCTTATTTTTTTCAACATTTTCTTTTATAATAACGTTTTCGTGACAATAACGAACATACCGTAAAAAAAATTTGCGAAATTGGTCAAGCCGTTGTCGAAGCGCACACGATGTAAGAAATTTTGGAGGTCGTTTTTTTACACTTTGGGCTACATTTTTGGGGTTTTAGTAAGGAACCCTACTTTTTTTAAACATATAATATAGCCTATGTTCAGCGCTAGGAATGTAGCTTTCCAACGGTGAAAGAATTTTTCATATTGGTTCAGTGGTTTCAGAGCCTATTCCATTCAAACAAACAAACAAACAAACAAACAAACAAACAAACAATCAAATGTTACCTCTTTATAATATTAGTATAGATTGTCTTTTTTTAATGTTTAATTTTTTTGTCTCATAATCTCAATTATTATATGAGTCGCAATTTTGCAACTCGCATTGTTTTGTCTCTTATAACTTTATTATCCTGTTGTTAGAAGTTTGACTAATTGTTGCATTTAAGTATATGAATGTTTTATTTTAAATGCTAGTATACCTAACACATATACAATATCTACACATTCAAAATACTATCTAGAATCAGTTGTTTTGACTTTTGAAGATCGTATAAAAGTAGGCGTGATCACCAGTAGACACTATTGCATCTATGCCAAGTCGGTGCGTATCCTTTGCTATTGTGATACATAATTGAAACACGATTCAAAAACGAATACACGAGATACAACTTCATTACACCGTTACCGCGGTAGATTGTTCACACCACGCCGTCTTTGTCCCCGCGAATTGGACAAATAGTCACGCGATACGAGAAAGCCGTGTCATGATCTAATTTAGTCCATCTAATATAGATGTCTGTGGTCGGATGTTTTTTTAAATTATTTACAGATAAAAAAGTCAGCTTCGTGACAGGTAGGTACCGTGAACGGAACGCGTCGTCCATTGTGTGTTCGATTTTCAAAAAAATCCTTTTTTTTCATTAGCTAAGATTGAAATGCGTAAGATTTTAATTTTCTTTTTTTTCAATCATTAGGTAATTTAATTACATAGTGACTCTTATTATAATGATAGTTACTGTTTTTATACTTAATGATTATATTTACCTACTTAAGTATTTCTTATTTTAGTGACTTTTTCGTATTGGCTGGAGTTTTGGAACGGAGTTAAGTGGTTCTTACAATGCTTCAACATACAAATGTCAGTTATTCAGTTCACAATAAAGAAAAAAAAATTGGTAGATTGAAATGTTTAGATCACTTGAATACAAGTACCTATTAAGTTAAATAAAAAACATTTTAAGTTAGACCATCTGCCATATTTACAAGTGTCGATATTGTCATACACGGAAGCGCCACGGTGGTCTTACATTTGCATTTTACTTCTAATTTATCGTTTGACCCATTTTATAAAATAACTATTTAGCACTTATACGTTATTGACAGTTTTATCGGCGTTAAATTAAATTTATTGTGTGATTCACCTGTCGTTAGATGAGGTTAGTCAGGGCCATTCATACATAGTAAGGAGTCTAACCATATTTAATCGGTTAATAATTATATATTATCTATAACCTAAGTGCTTGTCTACAACATATAAATAATGTAGTTCGAATGGCTTGACCGAATTTTATAAACTGAATGTCCCCTTAACTGTGTTTCGCCAGTTGTCTATTGATTTCTCCAATTGAGAGAAAGTTATACGAAGGTACAGTGTGTGTAGACACACAAACAAAATATTGTTTGTGTCTTTGTAAAAGGGACACATTATTGTCCTGCCTGGGGACAGTATGGTGAGGGATAGAAAGTCTGAAAGCAAATTTCGCCTAAATCGGGTTTCGGGACGCATGGGCGTCAAAGGTATAAATACACCTAAAACCGGCCAAGCCCTATTCGGGCTCGCGCACGAAGGGTTTAGTACTTAAAGACAGAAAAAAATCACGTATGTTGTATGGGAGCCCCCTTGTTGATGACTTATAGGACTGAGACGTGGTCCTTGACTGTTGGCCCTTAGATAGAGAGCCCTAGATGGAGAGATCTATGCTCGGAGTTTCTCTGCGGGACAGAATCCGAAACGAGGATATTCGCAGTAGAACTAAAGTGACCGACATAGCTCGTAGAATCAGTCAGTTGAAGTGGCAATGGACTGGCCACATCGCTCGGAGAACAGACACCAGATGGGGAAGGAAAGTTCTCGAGTGGCGACCACGGATTGGAAGACGCAGCGTAGGGCAGCCCCCCCCCAAGTTGGACCGACGATCTGGTCCGAGCAGCGGGCAGCCGTTGGATGCAGACAGCGCACGACCGGTCGTTGTGGAAGTCCTTGGGGGAGGCCTATGTTCAGCAGTGGACGACCTTAACTAGGTTTTTATTCTGTTTTAAAATATTTGTTGTTATAACGGCACAGACATACATATATTATTAACTTGTAAACATTTCAACTATCTAACTGTCACGGCTAATGAGATACAACCCTTACAGACTGATAGACAGACGGACGGACAGCGGAATCTTTGTAAAAGGGTTTTACTCTAAAGGTACGGAACCCTAAAAACGGTACTAAATACCTACTACTTTAAGAAGAGTTCGGAAATTTTCATTTCAATGCAAGATAACAACTTAGAGGTTTTATTTTTTTAGCAGTAGTTCCTTTAACATACTACGATTTTGATAAATAGGTTTACTCGATAGTAAAATTAATCAATTTTTCAATTAAGTCTGTCGTTCGTAATTCGAAAAGTAAATTTAACCCTACACTCAATCACAGGAAAGCAACGCTGAAAGGCTTATTAAACCAAAGGCACGCTAGCTGTAATTGCAGAAAACAACATTTAAGCCGCGAAACGCTTCGCCACTAGCAAACAACCAGTGTAAGTTGATCCCTCCAACTTTGTAGACCTTCGGGGACCGGCTACAGATTTTTACGACCGTAGACACGCGGGGGTCAAGTGAAATCGGTCGTTAACGGTTGAACCGAGTTGGGAGGTCCCCGGTCACCTCACTAATTGAATATGTCAATCATTTTAACAACGCAAATTGATAGCGTTTCAGAGTGACGGCCAGGGCGCTAGACCCCCGCGGGCAGACGGATATCTGGCAGTGTTTAGAGGAGCAGGGGTCAGGTTGCGCTGGTCCGAGCTGGCCCGAGGCGGCCATCGCTCAGCCTAATGTCCGCGATCCGGGCTACACTAATTGTATATTATTTTGTGGTAAACTCATTTGGGAGAGCTCGCGGCACGCGTAGCCTGCGACAGTGACGTGTAAACTTTTTAAATTTATCGTTCGTCTAAGAGTCTAAGGGCGTGTTTCACCAAGCAATGGTTAATCCTTCGTTAAATATCATGTTATCCCTCTCGTATTTCCTATCTTTTTAACTTTAACATTGCTCGGTGAAACACGCCCTCAGCCCCGATTTCACCAACGCGTGTTAGTGTTAACGGCTTGTTAAAATACCATGCCTTCTTGTTCATTGATATGGATTACGAGAGGAACAACATGATATTTAACGAAGGATTAACTTTAACATTGCTTGGCGAAACACGCCCTTAGCGCGTTAAGCCGTTAACACTAACATGCGTTGGTGAAATCGGAACTAAACATGTCGGGTGGCCGTTTTTGTACTGGAATTCGTGGCGATAGAATTTTTGCCAATGTTTTTTTTAATTATTGATCCCTCCACTAACCCATGACCTCAACAACCTATCGTAATTCCGAAATCTGAAATATGAAAAAAATCACAATACTGTCAGAGGTTTTTCATTTCAGGCCCCCGATTCAAGATACCATAGCTATTTATCGCTTACGAAGTTCGAAAACAAAATGAATGGGATTTGACATAAGCTTCGCTAAATGACAAGCGATTTCATATAAGTAGGTATGTTATTTAGTGAAGCTTATGTCAAATTCCATTCATTTTGTTTTCGAACTTCGTAAGCGACATAATATAGCGATCGCATCTTGTATCAGGGCCCTAATTCTCAGTCCTCGAACTTAGTTTTTACTATCGGTCTGTCCCGCTCATGCAAATGAGATTTACCGCGCGTGCGAGCGGGATATACTAATATTCGGAACAAACTTCAAGCCCTGAGAATTAGGGCCCTGGGCCCTAATTTTCAGCCCTCGAACTTAGTTTTTACTATCGGTCTGTCCCGCTCATGCAAATTAGATTTAGCGCGCGTGCGAGCGGGATATACTAAAATTCGAACTTTTTTCCACTGCCCGAGAATCGTGCTCCAGGGCCCTGGGCGGCGATTCTCAGGCCTCGAACTTAGTTTTTACTATCGGTCTGTCCCGCTCATGGAAACGAGATTTACCGCGCGTGCGAGCGGGATATACTAATATTCGGAACTATGTTCGAGGCCTGAGAATCGCCGCCCTGGTTCGCAATTTTTTTGTTTCTATTAGTCTCGAAGTTCCTCTTCCCTTTCTGGGGCCGACGACATAGTTACGATTTTGAAGTATTCAGATAGAGCGTACTGGGGCCTCTCCAAACTGATTCGATTTTGATTCAGATTCGATCGTGCCGCGTACTCCCGTATAAATTGACATTTATTTATTTTGATTCTCAGTCGTTTGATATGGTATGGATTATTTCGGTCTATTTTCGTTTAAGAAACTATCTCATAATATGTTATACTAAATTTAATATTTATTAGAGATAATGGATTTAAAAAAAAAAAATCTTTTGTGTTTAATTAGAAATTGTCACGCTCTTAACCAAGAATAAACTGTTTAAAAGTAGGTCTAAAACGGCACTTGCGTATTACGTAAGTCGACATATTAATTATATTATGCTAATCATATCAATCCCTAATCAAATAATATCGGACACGTTGAAATTATTTAATGGCGTGTAATAATTGTACAATTAATAAGTCTAAGCACCTGCTGAATCTATAACCTTTATTTGCACCTGCAAAATCGAATTCGACCATTTTCTATAATGCGTAGCGACAGGTCTCACGCTGCGAACCGCGCATTCGAAATTGAAACACAAAAAACAATCGAGAACCTTATTCGATTTATAATCGATTACCAATTTTTTGCGTGATGAAACATTAATAACTTAATCATTGCCAATAGGAAGCCCTCGATGCTGGTTTAGAAATAAAAATGGTTTAATCCTACTTCCTACTGCTGAAAAGTTGTGTATGTGAAAGTTTGTGAGGATGAATTGATGGAATATTAAACGCAAAACGGATTTTGCTATAATTTAGTAATTTAGTCTCTGAAATAAACATTAGGCTACTTTTTATGCTGTAACTGTACAATGTTCCCGTTGTATTCTGTTTTGGTGTAGTGAATGCCAACTATAATAAAATATTATTTAAGTAAATCGGCTTTACTTAAATAATATAAAATTTTTTGTTTTATTAATATGTGATACTTTGTTTTTCGGTTAGAGTTGACAAAAGTTCGCCGATACGGATTGAGCAACATTGAACGCCTGCAACCACCGTGGTATAATGGGTATGTAAAAAGTCGGTCCCACTTCTGACGTGGTCACGTGTCGGTCATACGTATCGGATCTGAACGGAGTGCATTAGAGTAGCTGGTATGCAAGAGGACCTTACTGCTGGTAGAGAAGTGCAGACTCTAGAGTGAAAAGGCAAAATACAAAAAAAATTGGTTGATGATACATAGATATTTTACTAAAATGGTTTCTCCAAAGACAAAAGACTAAAGACCGAATGCTGTAACGTTTGTTAAATTAAGTGGCGCTTAAGTCACATATATGCTATCAACAAGGACAGATATATAGCCTGAGTTCCTAACTTTCTAATTTCAGTGTCGTACCACGTAGTATGGGGGTACCATATCAAAAATATGTACCTACATAACTAATTAGTTATTCAATACAGTTGTCTGATACGCTGGAAAAGTCACTTGCCAGACAAAGACAGCGACATTGAATAGGTAATCAGTCGTGTTAATTTTTATTAGGAGGGACATAACTCCCTAAGGGGTGATTTCACCAATGCAATTAAGCTTGCTTAGTATATGTTAAACTCGCTGTACGCGTGTAATCTCGATTACAACGAATCAATAAATTCGGAATTGCATTTCACCAACAAAAAATAAACGCCGCTCTAGCTGAGCCGAGCTTAAAGTTCTGTACTTAGGATTTCGTCGGTTTAACTTCGTTGAGCGAGCTCAAGAGCTGTCAAATACCAAATGTCATGAAAAAACAGTTGATATGGTTGTATTTTTAATTTTGGTATTAATTTGTGTATGTCAAATTATTAGGTAACTCACTACACGTAAATAGTTGAAAACGCATAGGTGCAAAGGTATTTTACATCTTAAACTTACTTCTATTTAAATCGGCTTTCGTAAGCTTTGCTTAAAAACATGGTGAGATCCGTTTGACATAAAACGCGCTTAGTGGGAGCTGAGTTTAATAAAGCCGAGTTTTCGTTGTAAATGGTGAAATCACCCCTTAATAAAGTTTGAAAAACGCTTTATAAAGAGCAAATAAATTGCTTATACGAGAATGTATAGTGGCTTTTACAATTAAACAAGTAAGACCTTATGAAATAATATTCAAATAAAGTTATTAACACTGTCAAAACATTAATTAGCAAAGTATATAATCATACTTCATAATATAATTATTCATATTATTTTATATTACTGTTGACTTCATAATTACATAAGCGACCTTCCCAACATTTTATTAAGTAAATAATATGTTTGAGTATATTGTATCTGGAGAGTCGTAAAACAATTTTATTATTTCTTATATTTTTTAACTGACCAAGGTTTAAATATGGTTAGTATTGGTGGCTCTCGTGCGGGCGGTGCGGCGGTCTCCTTTTGCGAATAAGTATGTGTAGAAGGAGGCCTCGGAGCGGTACAGAGAGATGGACCCATCCTCTATCCCGTTTCGCCGGCGCAGGACGGGGGTATAACGACCCTCTTATCTCACGTTTAGTAGGTACGGGGCTCCGGGTAGAGGGATGGTTGATCTCCCCGGCTTTGTCAGTCTCGGCGCCGAGAGGAGCGCGTCAGTTTGCCGGAGTAGGTACTCTCTTAATTTGATAGAAGTCCGGTTCCTATAGAGGTGAACCGGCCGATCGGGGGAGTGGCCTGTGTTTTGAGATCCAGGGCACTCCACCCAACTTAACGGCTGATGGCAATCCGTCCGTAGCGAGTTCCACATACCCCTAGGGGACCCTCCCTGGGGGATGCTTAATGCATTTCCCTTGCGACATAAAAAAAAATGGTGGCTCTCGTAAGTCCTAACTCCTATGTTATGTTAGTAGTAGTCAACATTCTTACATGTAGAGGAGATATTGAAGAGTTGAAATTAGTGTCAATAGTCGATATTATTGTATTCCTAAATTAAAACGAGGACACAATATTAACACACATTTTTAATTTACACTTTTCGACTTTTTAATAAGTTTATTACAAAAACACGACCGGTTTTGAATAAATCATCATCAGGGCTGAAAATATAATACAAGTGGAAAAGTGTAAATAAAAGTTGTGAGTTATTATTGTGAACATGAATTTCTATAAAGAACCAACAGTACATATTCAATCTGTTATAAAACGAGGACATATTTATTATTTTTTCTATGATTTTACTTACCTTTAAATTTACGAACAATATAAAAACAATATCTTTCATATGACAAAAATTATTAAACTACTTAGCCAAATTGATTAGCATAGTAACTTAAAAGTTAGTGGCGGATTAACACAAAGGGCGCTAAATTGATAAAATTCAAAAATTCTAAACATTTTATTTCCATATAGGTTATTAAATAACACTTAAGTATAGAATTGTCCTACATGATGTGTACAACCGTACTAATTTGCTATACTAACCCCCGGTTTCGGAAAAGCTGTTCAAATCGTCGATCAGCTACAATTGAGTAAACAAGCCATTCTGAACGCTCATTGGTGAACACCACTTGCAACAACTTCGCTCACCCGCTACATTCGACAGCGTTCAGAATGACTTGTTAAGTCAAAATATGTTAGCTGATCGACTTCATAAGTGTCAGACCCGTATCCGGCCCGGCCCGGCCTACTTAGGCCTCACTTGAGAACCTATTTGACAGATAAAACTACGTTTCGTTTCACTTTTAAAAGTGAACAACTTTATTAATTTTACATATTAATTTAATTTCTTTTCTTTTTATACCATAATATTCGTAGTACAGAAAAACATTAAAATAAGTATAATCTATATTTTATAATTTTTATTTTTACTTATTGAAAAGGAAATAATTAAAGTACGTAACATAAGAAAATTACAAAACATTTATGTGGCAACTTAATAATAGGATTAAAATAATTAAAATAATAATATATACAATTATTAATAAAATAAACAAATAATAACTAAACACCCTATCGTAGCTCTAGACCTCCCTACTCTATAAATAAAAAAAGCCGCCAGGTCGTCCCCCTCTGGCAGAGTACCTAGCAAGCTGACAGCATTGCCGCGTTGGATAGCAATGGCTATCCGCTGTGCTAGGTCCCCGCTCTAGAGTCCTGGGTTAATTCCATAAGCTTTTTGGACAGTGGTTTCCACCCCAAACGGCTCAAATATGATGTCACCGCCAAGGGTCTCATACTTGCGCCGCTTGAGGTTCTCTGCTTGTGTAGCGGCCGCGCCCGCACATAAGTAAAGTTCTTCATTTTTAAAAGTGAAACGAAACGTCTTTTTATCTGTCAAATACGTTCTCAAATCAGTTTCGACGCCAAACCGTCGCTTTACCTTCACAACCTCGTATCTAAAAAACTACAACTTTTCAGTAGAGTCAAAAAACTTAATAATTTTAGATTTTACTATGACACGGATTTTGGATGTATACTGTGCACAATTGAACCTCATTTAAAACAAAATTCATGTCATATTAAAGTCTAAAATTATTAACTTTTTTGTCTCTACTGACACTGAACTTTAGTACACTGTTTGTTAAATCCTCCATAAAATTATTATTATTTTCTGTCAATGAAAGATAGATATGGAGGCATATCATCCACAGCACATCGTTTCATACCGTGACTATAATCGAAGCTGGTCTGGTAGCTCATCCATGATTAATGGCATTTATTATCTGATAGCTATTCTGTTTTATTGATTCCCCGCTGTGGAGCCGGGGAGAACAACGGGCTACTTGCTCCGCCTAATATATATGCTAATATAGAAAGTATAAATTCGATAATTTGTTGATATGTTACGTGGTTGGGATGTCACTTTACATTTAAATTGGTGAAGGCTGGTGCACCTTCGCCTGTTCAGGCAGGTCTTTATGTGCCTCCTATGTAGAGTATACTATGAAAGAACGTTTACTTACTTTGACTTTCATGTTTGTATGAGAAATGCCCCAACATCATAAAGTCATACAATAATTAAAAAAAGTACCTCTTTCAGCGCTGGTATTTTCACAGTAAACTCTATATACGGGACCGATACACATTACACACCCTAAAGTATTTAAAAAAAAAAAAATTAAGGACCAATTAACAGCTAATACATAATTTTAAAATGCAAAATTTGTACATTAGTCATTAATATTACAGCCTGTAGAAAGCTCGCTCCATTAGTGTATATTCAAATGACAGGAGATATTTAAGCGTTTTTTTAATCAATAGACGCCACGTCAATTTGGCCCCGTGCTAAGTATTCAAGATTATTATTATAATAATACACATCCATTACCCAGGAACACAGAAAGCTTTTGGTTCCTTCGGCGGGATTCGAACCCGACGTGATCACCGACACGGTCAACCACTGCGCTACAGAGTTTGTCAAATATGTTAACTGTATTTTGTTACTGTAACTGTCTGATTAAATTATATTATGTATGAGGTGGACAATCAAGAGAGGATTTTGAGGCACACATAATTAGGTAGGTGGGATAATTAAAAATATTTGTAAGCAAATTGGAGTAATAATTGGACTTTAATTCCAAATATACAGGGGATTGTGGTACTATATTTATTTACTTTGATGCAAAGTAAAAACCTAACCCGTTATGAATTCACGCACACTTCGTATTCATTAATAAATATAGCAATAAGCGCCGCATAATAAAAATTTATGTGTATCTCATTCAAGTATGTGTAAAAAATATGTTATGATAACAAAATATGTCTCAACCCGTAATAAACAGTTATTATGTATCAACTGTGTATGCCATTATAGGTTATTAAAAATATAAGTGCACTAAAACAAAAATTACGAGGGTTTAATTGAAAAACTATAAAACGATAAACATCCGGCTGAGGCAAACATGATGTAGATGTAGCCAATTGACACGTCGCGAAGGTCGGCGATAGTACCCCGTCATTACTGCCGATGCCTCTGCTATTTCAATTAAGTACTGGCCGTCCTGCACGCAGGGTCCAGCGGCCTGCGCGCAGGACACATCTGCTCTCACAGGGCGCCAGTTGATTGTATCTTTGATGTCACACCGATAAACAACATAAACTCCAAATTGAAAACGCCGCTTTATTAAAAATCCTATATTTTACCATTTTTAACTGGACAGGTGAATTACCTTACGGTGGCCATGAAGTAGAGAATTGTAGGACAGAATCTATAGTGTCTAAAACACAATCGTTAAAAAAAATTTGTAAAGTGTGCTGTTTTATACTTATTATTTTTTTAATTATTATAATTCTTAAATACACCGATATATATACTGTTTTTTCTTAATTTGTCCTATTAAATCAAAAGAAAAGTAAACATTTTTTTTATTTACTTCCTGAAAATTCATGCAGTACAGGGTTAAGAAAGGTATCATCTTGTGGTAAATTGAAATTGAAGAAGTTTGCTACATTCCTTTTTACTTTGTATATTCAATCTGCCCATTCAATCCTTCAAACTATTTTATTAATGTCCAATAAAATTAAAGTCCGAAAGTGTGGTCGCTCTATCAAAGTCGGCGTCGAAACGGTCGCACCCCGCAGCGTCGATCTAATGAAATAAACTGAAAATCAACAGTGTTCAACACCGCCGCGCGCCGCGCCGCCTCGCGTCCCCCCGCGTCCCCCCGCGCTCCTCCGCGCCGCGCCGCGCTCCGAAACCCTATCACGATATAATTAACGTTGTAATTTATTGGGACTTGTCTCGTAAACTTCGGTGCGCCTGGCCGCACTATTGTCTTAAGGATCATAATTGTAATCTATATTCATAAGGATTAGGAGAAATTGGTTGATATTTTATCGACGCGATTAACGTTAAACCCGTAAATTAATGAGCTTAATGATTGCTATTATTAACTGCATACTAACAATCTTACATGATTAGGTACATTGTTTATTTGATGATTACATAATTTCCGCTGCAGGAATATTCAATGCGAGTGCGGGTTTCGGAAAACCGCGCGGTAAAAACATGGGCGTTATTAATATAATAATTAAGACTAACAGAGACGTCGAGCGGTGAGCGGTGACAAAAACGTGGGACAGCGTAATGTCGTCATCAGCAGGCAGGAAAGAAAGTTATTATGCGCGCGCCGCAAAAAGGATGTTAGCAAATGTCATTAGTGTGCCACAATCATCATCGCTCTGATTATTATTTACAATATTTCCGTGTCCATCAAGATTCCTAGCAGTTTTCCGAGCATTAGCTGTAATTGCTGGATAGATTGCGGCTTTCCTCGAATTAGACAGGTCGCATTCTAATTAGTTTTTTTGTTGGGTTGTGAGCAAAGTATTGGGACAGAGACACATGATTTTTATGAGGACCATTGGCACCAACGGTTTACAACATAAATGAACATAGTTAATTCTAATCTTTAATTATTATACAATAGTTATTTTCGAAGGTCTTCAGCAAAACTGTTTGTGACGCCTGTAAGAATCGCCTATAACTTTAACTTAATAGTAGGTACTAGTAAACAGTCACTGCCTCGGTAAGTCAGTACGGCCATGGTATTTGGTAATGTTCTTTGTGTAAGTTGGTAGTTGGTACTGGTACAGAAATTTGTCAAATAAAAACTGAGGCCTTAATAACGTAGGCCCGTGTAAAGAAAACAATCTCAAACCTAACCTCAGTTGAGAACCTATTTGACAGATAAAAAACGTTTCGTTTCAGTTTTAAAAATGAAGAACTTTACTTGTGTATATACCTTAATTTTTTTCTTTTTTAAAACGTAAAAATAAAGATTATAAAAAATAACGGGTGTAAAAAGAGCAGTCACTATTACTATGGGATATGATTATACTACCTTTTCTCATTCTAGAAATGTATTTTTTTTAATGAGAAAATATTCAATGAGAAAAGGAAGAAAAACAAAAAAAAAAAAAAACATTTCCAAAAAGAGGAAAAGTTGTATTTATCGTATCTCAAAGTTATTATGCCTATAAGATTATGCCTTTTTTAATGTTTTTCTGTAATCTATAATATGAATATTGCGGTATTAAAAGAAAATAAATTAAAGTACTATAATAGATAAATTATACATTACATATAGTTTGTTCGTGATATTATGTAACATTGGCCGTGATCGTTGGCGTTTGTTTTGGCGAGGTTTTTAATTGGTGATTTACAAGCGCATACGTCAAAAAACAAGCCACCGAATACGACCACTAATAAAGTTATTCACTTTTAAAAGTGAAACGAAACGTTGTTTTATCTGTCAAATAGGTTCTGAAGAGAGATTGGGTTTGAGATTGTTTTATTTTTTCGGGCCTTAGTGCGCGTGTGGCTACACACACATACACACATCACGACGCGACAGCTGGCTAAGCTAAGGCGTAGTATCGTTTCGTGTGTGCGTTACACAATCACGGCCTCACTGCGTGGATCACAGAACTCTCTTCAAGTTGTTATTTCGTCTGACGACATATTATATATTTATAGACATTAAACACATCACAATACTTAACTTAAACATGATAGATATTTAGCGACGTACATAGTAATTATGGCAATACTAAGCAAAACTAATAAATATGTAATAACGTGTGCTTATGCGCTAATTGCTCGGATCATCAACGCTTCGCGGAATCTCGGTTTACGACAAACTAGCGTGTGTATGCGAACCGCTCTATCAGTACGCCGAGCGCCGCTACACATTGTATCGGGCATTGAGTAGATACAACAGAGGATCAACTCTACAAGGTGTAAAATAAATGAGTGATAATACTTAAGAGGAAACACTACGAAATTTTTTCCATACAGAAATAGGGGTCTACGGGATTCCTGTTTCCTCCCCGGATAATGCTGCTAGAGTAACAATTTTTTTCCTGAATATTCATGGATATTGTTTGAACGTCCCTATTTTTTTCTTTTTTTTAATAAATTATTTATTTAAAGAGATATAGACGTTCAAAAACCTAAAAATAAATTGCCAGACTCTCCGCTACGTTTAAACATCTAGGAAACCGATTTGACTACAATAAACAAAAAAATAAAAAAATAGGAACCTGGCTCAATTCTTTTTTTAGCTAACAAAAAAAAAAATTAAATCGGTTAAGTTTTGGAGGAGGAAACGGGAATTCCCTAAACGTCGATTTCTGGTACTTTTAATAGATAATTTCAGTACAAGTTGCAAGCAGTTGTCTCTATCGCGCTAGTGCTGGTTAGATATGGCACTGCGAGACAGCAATAGATTTTATAAATACCTATTATGTATTTCTCTCAACCGTGGTGTTTCCTCTTAAGGGTGTGTAAGTATGTGCGTACGTAGAGTATACTGTGAGAGTACCAGCGCTGAAAGATTTACTTTTGACTTGTCATGTTTCTATGACAAATGCCCAATATCATAAATTTAACCATGAAATAATAAAAAAAAAGTTACTCTTTGAGCGCTGGTACTTTCACAGTAAACTCGTTAACTCGTTAACTTGTTTTGTTAACCTCTGGCTGTGTTATGTCCCTTTATGTGATTAATAAAGATTTTTTTTAACTCTGTATACGGGACCTTAAAGTATTGTCACTCATTAATATCAACCTGTATTTCTAGGACATTGAAGAAAGTACAGTTGGAGTTTTAGTATCTTTCGTTATGTTTTATTATAATTCGTTTAAATAATCTATATCTAAGATATTGAAATCTCTTTCATTAAAATAGGAAATGAAGTGTAAGGTGGTGGAACATACCTACATTGACTGCCAAAAATATTTTCTTTTGGTTTCATCGTAGTGGGACAAAAATTCAACGCTAACACAATTTTCTTGTCAAATAAGAGTCAAAATGTAGTCAATCTTCTGAAGAACTATATTTCAGATTATGAAATACCAGCAACTTTATAATTAGTATTAGTTATTCGTGAGTTATGTTACAGATTTTAGTAGGTATCCCCGAGAGAGTAGTTAAATGTACCCAGAAACCCCATGTTTTAAGTGTCTATTGCTCGTACACTGAAAGGCTAATGACAGTAAAGAGCCCTTCTTAGTCACAGAATGTCATTGTCACTGCTTGGAGGACACAAGGACAACGTGTAACTAAGCGCTATTTAATTTTATAATCTTATATCAGTATTCGACTGTATAGCTCTACGGAGATTTTGAAAAGCTTCATCAAATCAATCATCTATCTAAGATGATAAAAATGGCGCTTTTGAGAGTAAGCTAATGGTGTCCCCTCTGTTTCAATATTTAGTCGAGTCTAAATCATTACTTAAAGATGATTTTATATTAGTATAGTAGTACCTACCCACCCACTTAGGCATAATTTTTGTTTTATCATTAAACACTATAATAACTATAATTTATGTGATAGTATGAAACAAGCTATCCCATAGCTTCAAGTTTAAATTATATATTTATTGATACTTAAATACCTGGATCCTTCTATTAAGAACAACATTTTAGTGCCCGTATTAACCGTAAGCTTACTTCATATTACATAATATGGACGGTTATGAGTACCCGCCAGTGAATACATTCTGCAATGTCTGATATTTTCTAACCAAAACATCTAACTGACGTTGAGTAATTGCGTTAATAACCTCGCTAATATACAGTTAAACGCTGAAATATTGTGTACTAATGTAATTAACCCAATCTGCCATCACGAATCAAGATTACAACTAAAACAATCAACAATAAAAATGGCCGCCAGTCAAAAGCAAGTTAAAAAACAATGTAGGGTAAATCATTTAAGGGCCGATTTCCCACTGCGAGGAAATCATTAATTAGCCGGACTTAACCCCGAGAACAGTCAAAATAACCCCGCCATAATTGGATATTATAATAAAAAATATCGCATTATTAAAACAAGAACGGCCCGAACGGTTCGCCTCATTTGTTTGTCGAGTTTTTGTTTTTTAGTAGTTCACCCGCGGGCTCGTCCCAGCGCACACTTATTACGAAAATATCAATGGCATGGGGCAGGTAAGCAGGAAGCATCAGGATAGATCAAGTTATATTTTAGGAACGCTATGTCCTGCGAGTGTATAGTGAAACGTGAATTTTATAGTTCGAAAGACAAATCTTTGTGAATGCATAAATAAACTTTTAAATGTCAGTTTTTGTTGTTCGAATAATGTGAAACCTACAGTTTAAATTAATAAATAACTATTTAACATATTTCAATACGCTAATGAGAAGAATAAAAAAAAAAACTAATTACTATGCTGTGCTACACAAATTATATTAAGTATCCAAAATTGATTGTAGTTGCTCAATACCGACAGGTGCGATTGTATTATTAATATTGTGTCGTGTCGAAAACCCAATGTGTAATGTTTTTAATATAATTGCGTGTATTAATTGATAACAAATGACTAATAAATTTAGTTACAAGGTTGTCGAATTATTTAATAAGTGGACAGTAGAAGGTAATGAAGATAATGACCAGCGGAACCATTACGCAATAGAAGTCAAAAAGTATTCTATAACGGTAATAATATTAAAATAGATCGGCAGGATTATTATAATATATATCTTGCAAAGCAATTGCAATAATTAATACTGAAATTTATTAACCGTTAAAAGGTAATAAAGCGCCAAAAAATCAGTTAAAAGTTTTATATTTATCATAAAACAATCATTGATGCAATTTTATAAAAAATTGCATCAATGATATAGATCTAGAATCAGTGTTTAATTGTTGTTTGCATAAACCAAACCATACCTTTTCCTATTATTCTTGTAGGAGAATATGTTTTTTTTTTAACATATTTTGGAAGATACAGTACCCCGATTCAAACATCTATAGTGTGCGGTGTTGCGCGTGTGAGAAATGATATCCAATTTATAATTCCCATTTACGGCTCAGGGCGTATTAATATTTGAATAGATAGCTTGATTTATAGTACACTCGCGAGCATTTTGTTCCGAGCCCTTTCGATACGGTTTTAATTGAACCAAATGTATGAATTAGGCTCTCGTAACCAATTCGAAGAAGAGTAAGGCTTTTTGGTAAGCACATGAAAATAAAGTAGTTATAATATTTTTATAACCTAAACTTATTGTATTTTAACTTCGCGTCTAGCCAGTAGATATTATTTTAACGAAAGTCTGAAATGAGGGTTAGTAGGCATTTTATTAGGCGCAAGTAGTAAAATAACCAGCCGGACTCGCTCTAAACAGTAGAAAGTGTTACGTACAAGACAGCAAAAATCATACTTGTTGTATTAGAAATTGGGAGCCCACTTAAATTTTTTATTATTTTGTCAAACTGTATAAACCACGAGTAAACCTTAGTGTTCCACATTAGTGTCTAAAAATTCATATATAATGTGTATAGATATATTTAAGTAAAAAAATATATCTTAATTAAATTCATTATCATTAATTATGCAAGTAAATATTTCAATTTATATTTTGTTTGTATATATTTTGTCATAAAACGGCGAAAATCATTATCTGTGAACATTTCAACTATCACGCTAGAGATACCGACTGGTGATTGGCGGGCAGTCTGACAGCGGAGTTTTAAGCCCTTAAGGTAGAGAACCCTTGAAACATACTGTGTTACGCAGTTATAAGATGGGCGCTGAGAGGAGGTTGAGCGGTAGGCTAGGAGGCGTACACTATCAATCATTAGAGATGTTCAAGCGCGTCTAGATTAATTGTACGGTCGTGAGAAAAATATATGCACCTAATAAACATAGCAAAGTAACACCAGAATATACTAAAATTAGGAATTAATTATTATAGCTAAGACCATAATCACGTTTGATAGCTGTCAAACAAACAAACTAGAACCAAATCAGTTTATTCACTTAGAAGCTACTATGCCGCACACACACACACGCAGAGACAAGTCAAATTTATAATAATAATAATATCTATGGACGCTTCACACCACGTCAATCTGGCCCCGTGCTAAGTAGGTATCCGAAGTACTTGTGTTACAGGTAGCAGACAACGGAAATATATTTAATATTTTTATACCATACATATTATATTCATTATTTTTATTATTTTAATACACAAATTTAATACACATCCATGACCCAGGAACGTTGAAAAATTTTTGTTCCCTCGGCGGGATTCGAACCCGCGCGATCAACCACTGCGCTACGGAGGTCGTCAAAACTTATAAACTATTAGTTTCTTATCGGGGGTTAAATATACTTACTTCCCCTTTTACGCCGCGCTGGCGGTTTATTCTCCTTCCATCTTACGAATTTTCGATCAGGCCACGTTTTTAACATATTTTACCCATCCAAAATGAGCACAACGTCGCTAAAGACGTTTTCTCTTTTATAACGAAAAGAACTCGTAATATTTTCATTGGACTATAACAGTGAAACGCGTCCACAGGTTCTAGGCAAAAAGCGGTAGGTACTCGCTCCGTTATTATTTAAATGTATATTATTTAAGTGAAATTATTATTAATTAATGTGGTAATAGGGTCGCCATACATAATAACAATGTAAATGTACTTTGTGGGCGTTCAGTGAGGTAATTGGCACTTAAACTTGAGGACGGTTGAACCGAGTTCATATGGCACTATAATATTACTTAAACTGGGTTCTATGTATTGTTTGTATATGGAAGAAAAACGGGGCTCACTATCGAAGAACTATACTACGATGGACTCGATCGCTGAGCTATCTCTTATCACCGATGTATTTGATGATACATTTACGCAACTATTAGATGGACGGTGAACGGCGGGGTCAGGATCAGGGAACAAGAACAATTATTAACATTAAGAATCAATGTAGGGAAAATAAACTTCTTAGTTCTTTTGCAATAAACACTTTACAAACATGGTATTTAGCTATTGGACACAATTTTTGACAAAATGTGGAGAAATAAATAAAAGTATGTACAACCTAAATAATGTCGCTCAGCGTGCTATGGAGAGGGCAATGCTCGGTATTTCTCTACGTGATCGAATCAGAAATGAGGAGATCCGTAGAAGAACTAAGGTTGCTGATATTGCCCGTAGGATCAGTCAGCTGAAGTGGCAATGGGCCGGCCACATAGCACGAAGATTGGACGGTCGATGGGGCAAAAAGATCCTAGAGTGGAGGCCACGTACTGGCAAGCGCAGTGTGGAACGGCCACCTACCAGATGGACCGACGACCTGGTGAAAACTGCCGGGTCACGTTGGATGCAGGTGGCAATGGACCGGTCGAACTGGAAATGTATTAGAGAGGCCTATGTCCAGCAGTGGACAGTAAAAGGCTGAAACGACGAAACGACGAACCTAAATAAAGTTGTTTACTTTTAAAAATGAAACCAAATAAGTTCTCAAGTAGAGGTTGCGATCGCAATTCTTAAGATCGATTTTGAGACTTTATTATAATATACGAGTTTATTATAATATACGGGCTTGTTTATTATCAGCTATTTTGTTATACGGCCTTACAAACATAGAAACTAAAACAACAAATACGAAGTTTTTACGACCAACCCACTGCGAGACCTTCTGTGTAACAGCCAGACACCTAAACTTGTAATTTATATCAAAATTTGTCGTAAAATGAAGCGTCCCCTTTACTCCATAATATATGACTCATATAACCTCCACATTTATTTATGTTTAATATAAGCACCTATAGTACGTCCCTGATAAATTTAACCTAAAGGTAAACAAACCGAAAACATCGAAATTTTCACTTATGCACTTATTGTGCACACTTATCAACACTTTGACAGGTATATTAAAGGATTACACTTTATTATCGAATACATTTTATAACAATTAAACAATAATGAATATGTTTAAATATCAAATGAAAATCTTTTGCAGAAAAAAATACGCCATTTTGACACTGCCGATTGTAGAATATAAGCCTATAGTCTATGGATTCATAGCAAACAATATTCATTGTATTAATAATGGCCAATTGGCATCACTGACTAGTCTTTGGTTGTGTCATAGACGGGTTTGTTTACGTTTAGGTTAGGTTAGACCGGACTCACCATACATAATCTTTACATTTAGCCGACTCTATCAGTATGGCGTCCCAAATAAAGGAAAGCCGAAGCGCAATCAAACAAACTATGATAAAAACGGCTGTAAACCTTTTCATCTAAATATTTAATATCAATCGATAAGAGAATCAAACGATTTCACAGTATTTAAATTACAATTAGCTTTGAAGTAATCGTTTTATTCGATACCGGAGTTACGATTATGACGGTCATTAATCGGATCGGATAATCGATATTTTGTCTTCACGATAATCGAGCAGGTATCGATTAATTATCCGAGTTGATTAGCGGTGGGCGGCGCGTCCTAACGAGCCTTTCGTTTGTTTATTTAATACGAAGTCCGCCTACAGTACATGCCCTAACTCCGCTCCCGGTCTTAAAGGGCTGGAGGTCCAAATATGATTAATATTAATCGTTTTCGTGTTCTCTTACTCGATTTATTCGCTCGCTTTCGATTATTTTATGTAACATTTTTATTATGTAAATACCTACGTTTTAACTGCTAGAGTTAATTAACTTTTATTGTGTATAATTTTAAGTAATATATACGCAGTTAAGGTAATAAATCGTCGCACAATTACAGTACAAGACCTTGGAACTATGTATCTTAACTTAACATAGTATACTGTATAATACCTGAGTGTTGTAGTTTGTAATATGTTAGCATTTGTTTTTACAATATACAGTTACAATTATTCAGAATAGCTACTCTCCTCGAGGCATGTGGCAATGATTACACACTTTTTTAGTCTGTTGTGACATTTTTAACCGATTTCCACAATAAGGAGGAGGTTCTCAATTCAGCCGGTTTTTTTATGTTCGTTAAGTCAACATTGTTCGCAGAGTCTACATTCTAAGGATGCTCCGGGGTCGGAGCGAAACGCGCGTCGAGTTTTGCAACCTGCTTGGTGTGGGGCTTTGCACGATCGTGTTAGCATTATAATATCTATGGACGCTTCACACCACGTCAATCTGGCCCCATGATAAGTATCCGAAGAACTTGTGTTACAGGTACCAGACAACGGAAATATATTTAATACTTTAATACTATACACAAATTACACATATTTAAGATTTTTATTATATTAATACACAAATTTAATACACATCCATGACTCAGGAACATTTAAAGCTTTTTGTTCCATCGGCGGGATTCGAACCTGCGACCTCCGAGTCAAGAGCCAAGCTCAGAACCACTAGCCCACGGAGGCGTCAATTTTTTTTTTAAAAGCATTATTGCTTGTGTGGTGGTGGTGTTTTCACGTTTTTGCTTGCGAGTGTACGCGTAAGCAGTGTGGGAAGGAGGGAGGTGCATCAAACGCATGCCTATGCGTACACTCACTCGTTTGCTTGGAGGTTGTGGTTATAATTTTTCGTGGGATATTGCTAGATATAATACATTCAAATTTTATGCTATAGATTTCCAAAAAGTAACGCCTGATTCTATTAACTTTATATTAGAATAATAGAGCAATAGAAATCAATAGAAATGTAGAACAGCTGTTGCAACTAGACGCCATTGTTGCCCTCTGAAAAGTCGAATTTTATCGAGACTTTTAACCTAAAAAACTCTACTAGATTAGTAGATTAGTTACTCGTATAAAATTAGATATATATCAGTGTCATACATCATATTACTACTATTACAAATCCGAAAGTGTATAAGTAGGATGAATATGGATGAATGTTTGTGACTCTTTCACACAAAAGTAAAAACTGCTAACTGCTTGTTGATTGGTATGGTTAATGAATTAGGCTCGAAATTAACACATAGGCTATTATTCAAAAAAGTACAGCGTCCCCGTGGGATGGTGTATATCACGACTATAATATAGCATCAGGATCCAAAATGTAAGGTTATTTCATCGTCTTTACTTAATTCATTTGTTTTACAGCCATTTTAATTGGTTTGCCATCAATTATAGTAAGTATTTTAACGAGTTCTGTGTTGATAAACGAGCGTGTCTGCCGGTCCCGGGGTAGCTCAGAAACTAAACGGTTAAAAAAGCAGAGTATTTTTTACGATTTATAATTAGATTTGGCGTTGACCCGCCCATATCAGAGAGCGTGTGTGGTGCAAATATAATAAATTATAAGCAATTCGGAGATATTAATCTCACACAACAGATGTAGCGTTTAATGTAGATATTACTTTTTCATCAGTCTTGGTATAAGTCTCGGCTGTTCTTCCATACAAAAACAGAGGTTTACGCGACTGTTTCCCCCTGGATAATGCCACTAGATTAAAAAAAAACATGAATATCTAATACCAATACCATCAAACGCTACCTCCTATGACTTGGTTGCAGCTATCCGCTAACTGCTAGGCGTTCCTGTGCGCTGTTGACCCGCCCTGCCCGGGATAAGAATTCCATCATAATTTATATTAATTTTTATTACTACCGTCCACATATTTGTGTTGTGTATAACCTACACAACACAAATATGTGTAAACGATAAACAATAGACACAGAGAGCAATAGAGATAAAGCCACTGAAGCAAATACAAAATTAAGAGGAAACAGCACGAAATTTTTTCCATACAAAAATAGGGGTCTAGGGGATTTCTATTTCCTCCCTGGATAACACCTCTAGAGTAACTATTTTTTCCTGAATATTTATGGATATTGTTTGTACGTCCCAATTTTTTCCTTTTTTACCCGACTTCGGCGAAGCCAAAAGGAAGGGTAATGATTTTGGCAGTCTATGTATGTATGTATGTATGTATGTTTGTATGTATGTATGTATGTTCCCTCGTAGCGGTTAAACTACTGATCCGATTTTAATAAATAAGGTGTCAATCGATTTGTAGTGGTCCCGCGAGTAACATAGGCTATATAATTTTTCGAAAAATTTTGTATTTTAAACATTATAGCTCATAAACTATCTCCAAAAAAACTTAAATTAAGATAATTGTATCGTGTTTGGTATCCAAAGATAGGTCTTGGCAAGCACATTACTAATATGTATTTAAAATTTTAATTAGTTATTATATTTTGTTGTTAAATTCAAAATAAGGGTTTAAAATGCGGTCGTACAAATAGTATCTAGGAGTTGTTTAGTTACTTTCTATGTGTTAATTTAACGTTAGTTTAGTGAACATATAATGTTATAGTTCATGTGGAAACAGAAAAATGTAAAATAAAATAAAAGTTTAAAAAACTATAACCCGACTTCGCAAAAAAGGGGTCTAAAAAGGCTGAAACAAGAAAATAATTCAATTTGAAATCCAGATATGCATAGGTACCCGCTAAACAAATCTATAATATTCGTTGCTGTTGTAATATATACCTAATCCCAATAGCGGGTACGACCACGGCTCTACCTTGACCATATCTGTACCTATGCATATCTGGATTTCAAATTGAATTATTTTCTTGTTTCAGCCTTTTTAGACCCCTTTTTTGCGAAGTCGGGTTATAGTTTTTTAAACTTTTATTTTATTTAATAAATTTATTATTAAAAGAGATATGGACGTTTAAAAACCTAAAAAAAATGGCCAGACTCTCCGCTGTGTTTAAATATCTAGGAAACAGATTTGACTACAATAAACAACGAAATCGAAAAATAGGAACCTAGCTCAATTCTTTTTTTAGCTAATACAGAAAAAAATATTTAAATCGGTTAAGTTTTGGAGGAGGAAACAGGAATCCCCTAAACGTCGATTTCTGGTACTTTTAATAGGTAATTTCAGTCCAAGTTGCAGTTGTCTCTATCGCGCTAGTGCTGGCTAGCTAAGGCACTGCGAGACAGCAATAGATTTTATAAAAACCTATATTGTATTTCTCTTAACCGTGGTGTTTCCCGTTAAAAGTGAATTTAATTTGACAATGAAAAACTTCGATCGTCGAAAAACATTAAGAACAATAGTAGTTGTATTCTATTTTAAATGTTTTCTTCCGGGAATTCACGGTTTTCAATGTGAAACTGGCCTTACTCTCCAAACTATTTCGATTTTGATACAGATAAGATCGTGCCGCGTACTCCCGAATAAACTTGTTTATTTTAATTCTCACTCGATTGATATGGTCGGGGATACAAAAAGTAAAGATCTAAGTTAGATTTTCTTTATCGTGATTAGTTTCAAAGATCGTACTGATTCCATTCTCGATTGTGTCGGGAGTAAGCCAGTTTTATATGTGTTTGATTTCGTATATTTGAATCTCGGTTCATTCTAACGGCAAAGGAAATACAATATAGCAGTGACTTCTTCCACGGTAGCCTTCTCCTAGGGTACTCTTCTTAGGCTTCGGTGCCTTTTACCTGCCTATTTTAACCGACTTCAACGAAGCCAAAACGAAGGGTAGTGATTTTGGCAGTCTATTTCTATATCCGAGTTAAAAAACGCAACGTAAAATATGTACACGGTCAGTACCGCAATTAATTAGAATAGTTATAATTGCATTTTAGATTAATAGTATGCGCCCACGCATCCTCCCATCATCGTAATCCCATAGTAATTAAATATATTAGATTACGATGTAATTATCCCGGATTATGTTATTAATGAGTGTCGTGGATCGGTATTGTTCGTCGTGAGTCGTGATCGATCGCCGATCGCCGTTCGCCGATCGCTCCTAAGGTAGTCCGCTACGATGTGGTTCAAGCTAGAATAAACTCATAAAATATTAGACTTAGGGCGTGTTTCACCAAGCAATGTTAAAGTTACATCGTTAAATATCACGTTGTTCCTCTCGTAATACCTATCAATGAATGAGAAGGTATGGTAATTTTTAAAACAATCCGTTAACACTAACATGCGTTGGTGAAATTCGGGACTAACCCCTGGTTTCTTAAAGGCTGGTCGACGATTAGCTAACATTTGAGTCAGCAAGCCATTCTGAACGCTCATCGGTGAACGTAGCGAGTGAGCGAAGTTGTTGCGATTGATGTTCACCAATGGTTTGTTAACTCAAAAGTAAGCTGATCGCCGATTCGATCGGCCTTTCAGAAATCGGGAGTAAGGCCCAATTGCGCCAGTCCGGGTTTAATTAATAACTCAGAGGTAGCTATTCTGGGATAGTATAACTTACCCCAGTTCAATATCATAAGAGTGTCACAAAAAACTAGGATAATATATGTCTATAGTAATAATAGGTAATATGAAGAGGAAAGATTTCTACTTTTGTATGAAAGAAACAGGAGCTAGCCATACATTTTAAAATAAATTATAAAAAAGAGTAAAACTCAATATGCGGGCGAAGTCAATGGTTCCTGTATCGAGTCTAGAGCATGGTGCATCGATGCCGCTGTCATATTTTTCAAAGTTTGACATGCAATCAGACGGTGATTGATGTTAAACGATTGTTGAAAGACGAAATTGAATTATGTTCCTTTGATTTTGTCTGCCGGATAATACTTCGCTCATTGAATACTAATTGCTTTTTTGATGAGAATTACGTGGAATATTAATGGTCGGAGCCAGCTAGAAACTTGTAGTTGGCTACTGCGACGATATTATATTAATTATGTAGTAGATGCGATGTAGAATGTCATCAATATCAATGGTTCATCTAACCCAATCTTCAAAATAGTGTTTTTTATTTTTTATAATCCATGAGGTGCGTGTTATTCCTGATTATTATTATATTTTTCTACTATATATTGCGTAGTGCACAGGTGCGATATTTTCATTTATTAACTATTAACTACATAATATAACACAACTGTAAATATAGTCAGTCTAGTCCAGAGGAACGACAATGCAATACGGTTTAGGCCAACTATGTGTTAGTTTCCTTCCATTGTTTTTTAAAATAAAATCGTCCAAATTATTGGTTGTATTTAATTCTTATTGCTGCACGACTTAACCTGGGAATCAAAGCTGGGCTTATTCAAGATGCCATCGCTATTTATTAGCTTACGAAGTTCGAAAACGTCATTTAGCGAAGCTTATGTCAAATACTATTAATTTTGTTTTCGATCTTCATAAGCGATAAATATCAATGGCATCTTGAATCAGGGCCCTGGATTATTATTCAAGATACCACGCTATCAATTACGAACTTCGAAAACAAAAATGTATAGGATTTGACATAAGTTTCGATATGACAAGCGAATTCGTATGTATCTTAGCTTATAATATAACACCAAACATTTTGCATTCGAACTTCGTAAGTGATAATAGCGATAGCTTAAATCAAGGCCCTGCACTCTCTCGTGTCGATCAAGATCTACCCACTACGGCCATGTACGCTTACGAAAAGGATTTTCAACCCATGATTTTTTAGCGGTAACATATCTGCGAATCAAAGTCTCATACGCAGATATTCTCCTTCTGAGTTTGTGTGACAGACAGAGACAGACCCCCGGTTTCCCGAACGCTTCAAATGAATGATCAACTAACATAGCATTCAAATCAACAACCCATATTGAACGCTGATTGGTGGAATATTATCAGACAGAAGGAAACGGACAGATATTTTATAATTACATCACGCTCGCTCGCTGATTCAAATCGTATGTCAATTAATCGGTGTCTTTGGTGAATTTACCTTATCTGTGGAATTTTAACAAATCTTGCGAGTGCGAGCGTGATGTAATTATAAAATATCTGTCCGTTCCTTTCTCTCTGATAATGTTCCACCTACCAGCGTTCAATATGGGTTGTTGATTTGAATGCCATGTTAGTTGATCATTCATTTGAATAGCGTTGGGGGAACTGGGAGAGAGAATCATTGCGTATCCGTTGCGTAAATGTTTCGATTAATAAGAGGTTGTAGGTAGGTAGTAGAGTTATTGTTAGTAGCGTCTACTCTTTACTTTTACTTCGACCTGTCTGTCTCAGTAAAACTCCACAGTACCCTGGTGTTACTGTAAGCGTGACTTATTAAAGATGTTATCAGTTTATTCTATTTTTTGTGAGTTATGTTAATTTTCTTATGAGAATTATATAGGGTGTAATGGAAACAAATATATATATATATATATATATATAAATTCAAGGAGCGTATTCAGTTTACGATACTCGTAGCAAAAATATGGGTCGCGCAGTCGCCGAGTCAACAAGCGACAGAAAAGTTTCGCGAGCATCGCCGCTCACTCCGCTCATCCCCAGCGGGCGAAGAAAAACGGGGATAAGGATAGCCGCAAGGCTACGGAAAGCCGCAAGGCTCAGCCTCCTCAATCTGGCAAGGACTAGAGCAGGAGGTGTGATGAGGAGGGCTTCATACTGGTGGAGAGAAGGAAGGAGAAGCCCGCCGTCCGCAACCACCGCGGCACCGCACCCTGCGGACCCGAGCAGCGCCTGCGGTGTGAAGTACGCTCCACGCCGCTGTACATGTCCCGCCTGCACTGGTCCATGGAGATTAAGGACGTCGTGGACTACATCCGTAAGAAGACATCCCTCCCCTTGAGGGTGGAGCGTCTGGAGTCTCGCCACAAGGTCAACTTTAGTTCCTTTGTGGTAGGAGTACCGACTCATCTAATTTCCACCTTCGAGGCGGAGGAGTTCTGGCCGACGGGTGTGGTCTACCGGAGGTTCCGGGGGAGACTCCGGAATGAAGCGCGCTACACGTCGCTGACAACACGTGTAGTTTAAGTACACGTGTAGTTTAAGTAGTTTAAGTGTAGTTTTAAGTATATTTTGTATGTATGTTAGTCTGTAAGGTATTTATAATATGGGCCATGTAGCCTGAAATAAATGGTTTTATTTTATTTATTTATTATTATTATAACAGCGCGGCCTTTAAAGCTGGCGCAGTGTACAGTGTATCTATCCGTAGTGCGACTAGTGGTTTGTTAATGTTACGCCCGGTTTCTGAAAGGCTGATCAAATATCGTCGATCAGCTAATCTGAACGCAGATTGGTAAAATACAGATTCGCACTCGCTATGTTTACCAATGAGCGTTCAGATTAGTTCATCGACGATTATTAAAATTTGATCAGCCTTTCAGTAGCAGGGCGGAAAAAAAGGCCAGCTCTCCTGCAGAAGCCTTAGAGCTGGTACACATTACGCGCTTATTGACACGCGCTTTGCTGATGCGCGTTTTTGGATAAAGAAAAAGCGCGTACTTGAGTATGTACAGAGTACACTGTCTGTACAGAACTCTAATTCTCAATAGCGCGTTGACAAAGCGCGCGTTTGAAAGCGCCTAATGAGTACGCGCTCTTAGCGTGTATATAATAATAGCACTTGATAGGCATCTTAGATAAACGTTTTCCACATGTAAGGAGTAAGTGAAGCCTATATGACGAGTCGTAGGAACCCCACGCCATTATACAAACTGTTGTTACTTAAGAGGAAACACCATGGTTCAGAGAAATGCAGAGAAAAAATAGGTATTCGTAAATGCGGACAGCAATAGATGCTGTCCTGCAACTGCCCAATCAAACCGAGAGATTGAACTAAAATTACCTATTAAAAGCCGTCGGTTTCTCTTATTCGACGATTAGGAGTTGTTTTGTCCCTGTTTCCTCCTCCAAAACTTAACTGATTTAGGTCCTTTTTTTTATTATAAACTAAAAAAAGGCTTGAGCTATGTTAATATAATATCGATTTTATCAAAAAATTTACTTCTGGATGTTTAAACATAGCCGTAAATCTGGGCATAATTTTTAAGTTTTTGAACGTTTATATCTCTTATAATAATTTATTTATGAACAAAGCAACGTACATATAATAGTATACATAGATTTCAGGAAAAAATTGTCACTCTAGTGGCATTATCCAGGGAGGAAACAGACACCTGTTTTTGTACAAAAAACAGCCGTTGTGTCTCTTAAGTGAAAATGTATACCTAAAGCGTTAGGTAAAATATGTCTTCGGATAAAATAACACCCTGTATAAGACACAGCAACACACGGACACAGAAATATATACAGCAATTAGCAGTACTAACATTTCGTTGTTTTGGCCCTATATCTATTTTATAATTTCATTACATTTGATCAAATTAAATACAATGTTTACATAGATATATAGAGATAGATAAGATCTAAATTGTAATTAATTTTTGAGTTGTTTTTTTTGTGTTACTAATATTGTCCAAAGATATAAAGTATATTTATACCCTTAGGAAGTTTGTAGTTTATGTATTAAAACCTAAACTATAAAATTATTTATAAACCTGATTAGCTAGTCAATGTACTTTGCGAAAATAACGTAAAAATCTGACAGAAAATAACGAGGACACTGAAACTAATCAAAAGTTATTTTATTAGTATTATTAAGGGCGTTAAAATACATCATAATAAACTACTAACTACAAACTACGCCCGCTATGTGAGAGTTACTCCAAGTAACTCTGTCTCTCTGTCTATTATCATATCCCACCAAAAACATTTTCATGTAAAAATGTTGCCAAGATGAGCCTATCTAGCTTACCCTGTGAAAAAGTTATCAGACATCGTATAAAGCCAAGCTATACACTCTTCCTTAATCAAAATCTATCAAAAAGTGGTCAGATAAGGAAGAGTGTATAGCTTGGCTTTATACGATGTCTGATAACTTATTCACAGAGTAAGCTAGGTAGGCTCATCTTGGCAACATTTTCACATGATGTTTTTGGTGGGATTGCATTTTTTTTGTAAGCTGGTAAATGTACTTTTTTTTAAATTTAAAAATAACCTATTATGACCCAGGGCCTTTACTTTCTGAAAATAGAAAAGAAATATTGGAATAATTTGGACCACTAAAGTAACAAAATATTATAATTCGAACGAAATAAGTATAGAATTATTACGACGAAACGATACGACTACGAAATTACGAATATGAAATGTAAATATTTCCAAACAATCGATTATTATCATTTGTAGTAGGTAATAAAATATTGTATACGACTGAAAAGTGCCAGTGACTACTACTTTATGCGGCCGAGCGCCGCGACGCTTACCGACGCCCAGCGCCACGACGCCGAGCGCCGCGACGCCTGCCGACGCCCAGCGTCGCGACGCTTACCGACGCCCAGCGCCGCGACGCCGAGCGCCGCAACGCCGGCCGACGCCCAGCGTCGCGACGCCTGCCGACGCCCAGCGCCGCGACGCCGGGCGCCACGACGCCGGGCGTCGCGACGCCTGCCAACGCCCAGCGTCGCGACGCCTGCCGACGCCCAGCACCGCGACGCCCAGCGTCGCGACGCCTACTGACGCCCAGCGCCGTGACGCCGAGCGCCGCAACGCCTACCGACGCCCAGCGTCGCGACGCCTGCCGACGCCCAGCGTCGCGACGCCTGCCGACGCCCAGCGTCGCGACGCCGAGCGCCACGACGCCTGCCGACGCCCAGCGCCGCGACGCCCAGCGCCGCGACGCCGAGCGCCGCGACGCCTGCCGACGCCCAGCTCCGCGACGCCTCCCGACGCCCAGCGCCGCAACGCCGAGCGCCGCGACGCCTGCCGACGCCCAGCGCCGCGACGCCGAGCGCCACGATGCCTACCGACGCCCAGCGCCACGACGCCTGCTGACGCCCAGCGTCGTGACGCCTGCCGACGCCTACCGACGCCCAGAGTCGCGACGCCTACTGACGCCCAGCGCCGTGACGCCGAGCGCCGCAACGCCTACCGACGCCCAGCGTCGCGACGCCTGCCGACGCCCAGCGTCGCGACGCCTGCCGACGCCCAGCGTCGCGACGCCTGCCGACGCCCAGCGTCGAGACGCCTGCCGACGCCTGCCGACGCCCAGCGTCGCGACGCCTGCCGACGCCTGCCGACGCCCAGCGTCGCGACGCCTGCCGACGCCTACCGACGCCCAGCGTCGCGACGCCTGCCGACGCCTACCGACGCCCAGCGTCGCGACGCCTGCCGACGCCCAGCGCCGCGACGCCGAGCGCCGCGACGCCTGCCGACGCCCAGCGCCGCGACGCCTCCCGACGCCCAGCGCCGCGACGCCTCCCGACGCCCAGCGCCGCGACGCCGAGCGCCGCGACGCCTCCCGACGCCCAGCGCCGCTACGCCGAGCGCCGCGACGCCTGCCGTCGCCCAGCGCCACGACGCCGAGCGCTGCGACGCCTACCGACGCCCCGCGCCACGACGCCTGCCGACGCCCAGCGTCGCGACGCCTGCCGACGCCCAGCGCCACGACGCCTGCCGACGCCCAGCGTCGCGACGCCTGCCGACGCCTACCGACGCCCAGCGTCGCGACGCCTGCTGACGCCTACCGACGCCTAGCGTCGCGACGCCGAGCGCCACGACGCCTGCCGACGCCCAGCGCCGCGACGCCGAGCGTCGCGACGCCTGCCGACGCCCAGCGCCGCGATGCCGAGCGCCGCGACGCCTACCGACGCCCAGCGCCACAACGCCAAGCGTCGCGACGCCTGCCGACGCCCAGCGCTGCGACGCCGGCGGCCGCGACGCCTACCGACGCCCAGCGCCGCGACGCCTACCGGCGCCCAGCATCGCGACGCCTGCCGACGCCCAGCGCCCCTACGCCGAGCGCCGCGACGCCTACCGACGTCCAGCGCCACGACGCCCAGCGTCACGACGCCGAGCGCCACGACGCCTGCCGACGCCCAGCGCCGTGACGCCGACGCCTGCCAACGCCCAGCGCCGCAACGCCTACCTACGCCCAGCGCCACGATGCCTGCCGACGCCCAGCGCCGCGACGACTGTCTTAAGTGCTAATATTAGCTAATACCAGCTAGTATTTTCAACAGTACCTTATACCTAATAGTTAGTAGTGATGATGGTAACTAGCACAAGGAATTCTATAGAATATTTTGAGTCACTGACAAGCTAGTTTCTTATAAATCACATTATAATAATGCTAACCATACAAATTACTTTACAGAAAAGAAATTTAACAACAGAGCTTGTGCCGGACTTGTTCCATACACCGACAGTTATATTATCTCCTTTGTGACCGACAGAAATTTACAACTATTAGCTGCCTGCATATTCACGCTAATTTTAAATAAGTGGATAAAAAACAAATTTTCCTCTCATAAATAATATAATAATATGTTTTTCATCTTCGGTAAAAGTCGGTCACCGATTAATAATTGGCGACCGACTTTTTGTAGATGAATAATAGAATATACTGATTGCAGTAGTGCAACGCACTCAACATATAAAGTCGCACATAAATTGTATGGAGCAAAACTCTGAACGATTATTGGTCTTACAAAAAGTAGGTCGTAGGTTTTATATTATGTACTTGTATATTATATTCCTTTTATAAATTAAAGATCATCAGATTCTTATAATAAACATCCATCCAATATGGCGGCATATTGGATTCAAAATGGCGGCATTTACATTTTAATAATTTTTTTGTTAGTTTTGTAGCAATAACAGCTTACATACATAACTTCAGCTTTCTAAGATTTCCGGAAGTAACCTAAAAATTTTGATGATCTGTAAATGAGTCAGTGACGAAATCAGGGGTTTTTAGACATTGATAAAATCTAAAGTAGAATAGCTACGACATTCAAACTTTGTATAATTCATGTATTTACTGGTGTCATTATATGTTGAAATTTTCAACTATTTAGCATCATCCAAAGCAAAGTTATGGGAGTTCAAAAAAACGACGAAACCTTTCGAGAAAAGGTAGGTAGTGCCCTTGCGCTTCACTTGGCTCGTCTTGACGGGGGCACGACCGTGCCCCCAGATAACTCATGAACCCCTTTACCGATTTCGATGAATTATGGTATGGAGATAAGTTTATAATAATTAGGAGTCAGTCAGTCAGGACTTTTCACTGGCTGACGCATCAACAAGCTTTTTGCCACGTCGAGGTCTATTTTGGGAAATTCACCCCTAAAAGGGTAAAAAAGGGATTGAAAGTTTGAAGGGGTTTTTTGTCAAATGAGTAAAGGTACATTTATCATAGGTGTGGCAAAACGAATGTAAATTTTACACAGAAATATAATACTAGACTCAACATTAGCGGATTCAAGTATTGATTGGGTAAACATAGAGTAGGCTGGAAGCTCATACAAAGTGCTAAATTTAGGGGCGATTTCACCATTCACAACGAGTTTATTAAACTCGGCTCCACGCGCGCTTATAAATATTCTTATTTTATTTCAATGTCTTTTATTAACTATTTATTTTTACCTATTGCTATAATATACAAAAATTAATGAAGAATTTTAAAATACAACCGTCACAACTGTTATCTCATGGCCTTTTGTTATGTGACAGCTCTTGAGCTCGCTCAACGAAGTTAAGCCGACGAAATGTCAGGTTCAGAACTTTAAGCTCGGCTCAGCTAGAGCCGCGTTTAGTTTTTGTTGGTGAAATGCAATTCCGAGTTTTAAGTGCGTTTAAACGCGTAAAGCGAGTTTTACGTATACTAAGCCAGCTTAATTGCATTGGTGACATTGCCCCTTAATCGCAAGCAAGCAAATCCTTCTATTCCTTTTTGCTCCGAGTCTCTTCAACCACGTAGATCGCTGCTTGTCTATCGTGTACAGGCGCCATTTATAGGGTTTGAAAATAAAAAGAAACATTCTTAATATGAAATACCAGTTTATTTTATAGGTTAATTTATAATTACAATGATACGAGATGTTAATTCATATCGATGTGGATATTTCTTTGGTCCTTTTTTATTTATTTTAATCTCGGTAGATCTGGTTAAATAGGAACCAATAAAAATTATAATCAGGCTAAACGCCATTTTAGGCTATAAATCATAATTACGAGTAGGATGGATATTGCAGCAAATTGAGCATGATAAAATGTCTATTTGCGAATTAATTTTACAAATAGTATTTTTTTAAAGTAAGTATTACTAATATTCCTTACGTTTACCATTAATGGCGTTTATGGCATCTAAAAGTACATCATGGAAGTAATAAGTACTACGTACAACACTTATTACTTCCATGAACTACGTTAACACCTTATGTTAAAAATCTGACACTTAAACTTCAACTGACAAGTGTTGGATCAATCAGCGAATCTATTTTTAAATCTGTAGCCCAAATATAAACATTTGAAAGTTTCGTAAAGTAGAGTAATCGATGGTCATTTGTACCAATACAAATGCTGGCATGCCTTACATACAATTATAATTCGTTAACGTTACTTTACGGAGCTTTCAAATGTTCCTGCTTGGCGATCCTACCCCGATATAGTTTAGATGTCGAAAACGCCATAAGGAACACATGTATTTAATTTGATATCCATAATTCAAAACACTACATACGTGTTGCGTTTTCAGATCCCAAATATGTCAGATCGATCTGACACTTTTATACAATTTTTTTTACTGAATTAAGTATATTCCCAGGTCCAAAGCCATAATATGATTCAATTTCCAATATAAAATCTACTTTCTTATGTCTATTTAGCAATTTTCCGCCAAATTTACTAAGATTTTTAAAGTAGAATTGAGCTATTAGTACTATAATATTATCACAATAGTCACCGGTATCCGTGGCTATGTAACCTATAACATTCTTATTTCGAATAGTACTTTACATATTTCTTACTCTATAATAAATAAGGCATTTTGGACGGACCATTTTTCTACCGTTTTTAAATAACTTTAAATTATATTATGTTATTTACAACATACAACCTCTCCATATTGTACATATTATTCCTTTTATCCATTTACAAAGCATACGGTAAAATAATTGGAAATATTCATTACAAAAGTTTTTAATAGTCAGAGACTTTTCTCTGCGTCATACAAAATATTGCTTCAATCAAGTTTATTACAATAGAAAAGAAAAGTACAATAATTATTATAAATATTTTGTTCTTTGTCAGAACGAGAAATGTTCTACAATTCATAATGCTTTCATAATAATAACGTGTTTGATTGCACACCCCAGAAATACTGTGAAAAATCTTCAAAGGCACAACAATTATAATAATTTCTGCTTTGGAACACTATTAATTCAGAAAGTACTTTAATATAATCCTTTTAAAATCTAATCTAAGAGCCAAGATCTGTGGAGGCTTTATAAAATTAATTCAGTGAAAAGTTTGACCATAGGAAGACTAGAAACATAATCTAATATAAAAATCTAAAAATCGAAGGTTAAATCATTCAAAAGTAAATATATAATCCATTTACTTTCCTCGTCGATAAGTATTCGATAAAGATAAATGTTTTAACTAACAGATGTACAGATTAGGTTGACCTTTTTATTATCCGATCCGATATATCATGCCAGTGATGTAAAACTAGTAAAAGGTACTATGCTTTCTACTTGCCATTGCCTTTTGGATATCGTATATCGGCGTCCGATACCGATATCTGGGGCCTTACTCTCCAAACTGATTCGATCGTGCCGCGTACTCCCGAATAAATTAACATATTTTGTTTATTTTGATTCTCAGTCGATTGATATATGGTCGGGAGTACCAAAAGTTACGATCTAACGATTTTCTTTATCCTGGTTAGTTTCAAAGTAATCCACAAAATAAAACACCAAAAGCCGTTCAGATCGAACTGATTCGATTCTCGATTGTGTCAGGAGTGAACCTTCTGATCGAATAATGAGAAAACATTACATGACTATTAAAGAAAGGAATACTTTTCACTAATGAATAAAGTGTATCAAGTTCCGTAAATAAAGTACTTTGTGCTTTTTTAATTTTTAAGATCGTCTTTCATATATCAAAATAATTCATCCGTCACCAAATACGTCTAGCTTATGGAAAATAGAGTTTATAATATAATTCACAACTTCAATACAATTATTACAGTCTTTTCGACTTTAAGTAACTTCATTATTGCTGTAGTTGTACAACTACTTACACTTATATCAACTTAAGTCCACACTGACATACATTCTAAATTCTACAAGTTTTTTTATAGATTCATAATTTGATTTGCCAATCTTTTTATTTCCCTGTGCAGTAACATTCTCACGTGAATCGGCAGATTTTGGAATATTTGTACTATCATCTGTACGACTGCCTTTGGATATTACAACTAGACGCGGGCGAGGGCTCAACTGATCAGGTCCGTGTGGTGCCGCTGTCTCAGCATTTCCAGTCTTAGCTCGTGCTCCCTCGCCGCCATTCGTAGGGCCGCTATACTGGAGCTTCGCCTCTCGACCTCAGGGCCGGATGTAGCCGGGGGGCTCTCGCTGCCGGGGGAGATAGGGGGCGACACGGAGGGCGCGTCGGGCGACTGCCGCGGGGGCGCCGCCAGCCCCGCCAGCAAAGAGTGGAAGGGCGGCGAGGAGGTGTACATAGGGGCACTGAACATGGGCGGCCGGGAGAGGGGCGCGCTGAGGTAGTGAGAGTTCAGCGGTGATGTGCCGTATCTGAAACAATACAATTGAGATGTTATTTTTACGTTCTTTTGTTTTTATCTGGAGTCTTAAAGCGCTTATTTCAACTAAATAAAATTACTAATCAAGTAAAAACAATATAATATATTAATAATACGTTTTAAGAGTGGTTTTCCATTGAGTGCAGCATAAAGTAACGTACATTACAGCTTTAAAGTGCTTTGAAAACTCATGGAAAGTAAATGCAAAAGTACATTACAAGTTTAACAGTATGATATTGATGGCCACGTAAAGTTAAAAATAATGAAATGTATCGAGTCATTAACTAAATAGAATCATTTACCTGAAGGAAGCTAAGGCGTTTGCATCGAAGGGCTTCCGGAACCCAAATCCTAGTTGCGAGAAGGGATTGGGCATGGAGGCGACGACGGAGGGCGGCGGCGCGGCGGAGCCCCCCAGGTAGGGGTTGTAGGGGTGCCCCTGGGGGCCCACCTTCTCTTGTTTCCGCCACTTGGCCCGACGGTTTTGGAACCATACCTGTAAAGAAATTAAACGGTTAGTTCTAGAAAGAATAGTTGAGAAAGAGGAATTATATTATCATATATTTTAGTGAAATATTCAAAAGATAACCAGAAAGAGTTCCAAGCCAACCAAGGCATATGTGGTTACAAGTAGGAAGATCTTAAAGTTTATTAGTTCATCAACATACATAAGTATTAGTACCAACAAATACTTCTAATTTATAATATGTTTATATGCGCACATGACATTGCAACATGCAACCCTATTTTTTACAACTATTCAATATTTTGAGCATAAATATTGATGAAGTACACAAGCTTTCATCGGCATAACGATAACCGATATTTTAAAGTAATTTAAATTAATTCAATTATGATAAATGAACTGGCATTAATGGCATTTCTTTAAATGTCAGTGTTTAAATGATGCTGGGAACTGGTAAAACATCTTGCGCAATAAATAAAAGAAAACACACTCTGTTGGCAATAAAGCTTACTTTGTATTGACAGTAATGATATTGTTTGGTTGGTAATTGTTTTATAGATATAACTTCATAAGGTTGGTACGGCGATTTCGTAATTGGGCATAAACACGCCACAGGAATGTTAAAGAAAAAGTCGGTCTCAGGTGTATACTTAATAGCCTGCCCCTAAGTCGATCACTGCTTACAATGTATGGGGCGTATGCATTGATATGTCGCAGTCATCTGATTGAATCAGCAGCTTAATTGAACGACTAGCGCGTTTATGAAATGACGATGACATTTAATTGAATGACTAAAGGACAACTCGTCAAGTTGTTGAATGTAACGTTCAACGTCTTGACTGAACGTCCTTTCGGAACGTTCTTTCGCATATTCGTTGAATGTTTGGTAGAGGTAGGTTTCGTGTTTCACCGAACAATGTTAGAGTTAATCCTTCGTTAAATATCATGTTGTTCTTTGTAATTTCCCATAAATGAATGAGAAGGCATGATATTTTAACGAGCCGTTAACATGCGTTGGTGAAATCGGGACTTAATGTCACGCGAAATTTAACTCTGCAATAAACGCAGGAAAAATACATTTGTACCCAACAGCGCTAGAAAGAGGGTTATTAAAACTTTACATCTGTCTTTCTCATATTAAAACATTTAAAATTGCTCATTAATTTATACCTAGATCACATAAATCTACGCTACACCTTGGATCTTTTATTACCGATAACTAAACTTATTTCTTACTTTGTGATTTACCTGTGACTTAATGTGACATAAAATTTATGTTTTTACCTCATGTTACGGATAATTTATGTTTATACAGTACTAATTTTAATGATATACAACACTAGAGTTTTACTACTTTTGTATTGTCAAAAACTCCTTTTATGACACTTTAAAGTGAAAGATTTTAGTCTTATGATCAACGATCGCGATTGGTTGAGTCCCGATATCACCTATCACCGTTAACGGCCTGTTAAAGTACCATGCCTTCTCATTCATAGATAAGAGTAACTCTTAATTCGTAACTTAGGCTCGTAACTGTTACGAGAGGAAAAACATATTTAATTAAGAATTAACTTTAACATTGCTTGGTGAAACACGCCCTAAAGCTGTTTCATAATACTAATCTACAGACATATCTATAGTCGCTTCACACCACGTCAATCTTGCCCTGTGCTATGTATCCGAAGAACTTGTGTTACAGGTACCAGACAACGGAAATATATTTAATACTTTTATACATACACATATTTTAAAAATTTTATTATATTATTACACAAATTAAATACACATCCATGACCCAGGAACATTGAAAACTTTTTTGTTCCATCGGCGGGATTCGAACCCGCAACCTGTCGGTCGAGCACCAACGCGCTGAACCGCTGCGGTACGGAGCTCGTCGAATAATTAATACCTGTTTGTTTTTAACAGTCTTTCGACTATACTTCGGTTAATTGTGTAAATTAAAGTGAATTTTGAAGTGAGATTATTACTTCAAGTTATAAAAAATCTTACATTGTCGCGTCAAAATATAAGAGGTATATTAATTTAATAAGGCTATAAGCAGCTAAATAGGGCCATTACACACATATGGGTACAACATACTTTAACTGAACATGTTAAATTAACTACTCTTTAATGCAGGGTAATTTGACCCAACCACCATTTAGTACAGTTAACTTTAAAAATGTCTGTATTACCGACGCAAATATTTCAGTTTAACAATCTTAACTGAAATGATAATCGCGTTGTGTCTTGTTAAACTTAATTGAAAATTATACGAGGAGAACGTGATGAAGCTAAATTTTAAAGTTATTATGCATCCATAAATTATGCTTGTTCGTTTAACGGCCGGTTTCGGGAAGGCTTATCAAATCGTTGATCAACACAGGTATACAAGTCAACAACACGTATTGAACGATAAATAGTACGATCGTATACTGAGTATCCATTTCTGCTACCATTTCAAAAGTCACTTAGTACGCCAATACAATAAAGGAATACAATAAGACATCAAATTAATTACAGGTTTGTGTATTAAGTTGCAACAAATACCGATTTTGTATGAATTTAATAGTAATAATAATTATAGTCACTACGTTTAAATTAAACTGCATCAAAATAAAGTATCTATACAAATAGGTTTGTTTTCTAATCAAGTTATTAATACAAATAATATTATAAACATGGTTTTAGGGTGATAATAAAACATAATTTATGGATTTTAATTTAAATTATTTACTATGGCAACATTTAATATTGTGCCATGGACCATGGGCCATTTTACGACCGTGTCTATAAAGTTATAAAGTCATAAATCGAAATATAAAATGTTGATACATATTACGGCAAACATAATATTAATTAAAATGTTTACGCATATGCCCTATACTTAAGCGCTACTTAAAGTTAAGAGCTCCCTAAATCACAGGCTGTCACTGTCTCTGCTTGGTGAATAACAAGTTCCCTTAAGCTTTTTAATTTTAAAAACATTGATATAGGAGTTAAAACTGTCAATGCATTTGTAATTAAAACTAAATCCCAAGTTTAGTATGGTAACTTTGCTTGTCCTTCTTGTATAGAGTAGAGAACCAAGTATAATTACGATTTCGCAAAGCTGACGAAAATGCCTAATTATATTATTTTACTCAGTTTTATATAAGGCTCCGATCGACTCATTAATTACAACATTATCAAGTCCAATTATCATCATCGTTTAGGAAAGATCTTTTTGAGGAAAGATCCTCAATATGAGGAAGGTTAGCTGGTCTGGGCCAGTGGTCGAGATGTGTGGCGCAGTAATGGTTAACGATGATGATAATTGGACTTGAGAACTATGTTCGGTAATGTTGTAATTAATGGAGCCGATCGGAGCCTTATACAAAACCGAGTAAAATAATTAGGCATTTTCGGAAGCTTTGCGAAATCGTAATTACACTTAATTATATCATAAACCCTGTCACCTTTAGTAAAATTGATCAATTCTAGTAATAATTATGTAAAAAAAATCTGCTATTTGCGAGTAAATATCAGGCCCATTACGCACAATCAATGTGGTGTAATCATTTTATATTATTAGTGTAAGGACAGGCCTTGTCTACCCGTAAAATGAAAAAGATCTCGAATGTTAATGCCCCAATGGGACAATGGCGACTTAATCTACAGGACAATAGACTGCGAGTCTGTGAATCCGTACAAGACCAAAATATAATGTTTGTTCTAAATATCTATTAAGAAGGTTTATGCAAAATGTGTATAATCATCGCTAATTTTTAAAATTATTACCTAATCAATAATTTAAAAAAAACAATGAACTTTTTAAACCACTAAACTAATTTTATTTATTTTTCTCAATCTCAGATTCTTGGACCTTGGATTTTACTTTGCTTTTTTTTAAATAATTTATTTATCATAAAAAATACAAGAGAACTAATACATTTCGGCGTAATATAAACTTACAAAAGTTTTGAACTGACTAGTGCTTTATGTCAAGTTCTGCGCCCATTGTGGCGTTGCGTCGCGATTCTTTTGCCTTACGGCAGCACATGCGTTGGATTGATTTATAAGGGCCAGTCCTTACGGCAGTAATATACGATTCAATGTTCTGTAATTAATGTAATTGCAGGTGATTCAACGTCAAAAGGGAAACATCTTAATTCGATTATAATACCTGTATGCGTGCCTCCGTCAGTCCGATCTTCATAGCGAGCTCCTCTCTGTAACAAATAAATTCAATTCACATAATGTTGTTTTAATATGCATGTAATTTGTATGTCCGGCTGTCACGTGTGATGTATGAAATACGTACAATTATTGCACTTTACTCTTATTTTAAGATCGCGTTGTGGAGGATCTTTCGAGTTATTACACTTGGGGGACGGAGCCGTGGCGAAGCCTAGTTGTCCTTCAGAGGATATCCCTAGATGAAATTCCTATCTATTATAGAGAAGGTAGAGACTTGAATGAGGATCTTCAATCGTGAGGTGACCCCTCATGTAACCGATAGGAATGGAGATATAGGAATCCCACGATACGATAGATGGCTAGAGCACTAATGACTCCTACTATTTCATACATAACATTTACGTTTACTATCCAGAATATCATCATGTTGCTAACAATTTTTGTAACGGCGATTTCCTTTTCGGAAAAATAATAATTGAAGACATGAATCGATGAAGGTGATATGTCGCAAAAAAAACACCCAGAAAATTGAGTTTAAACTGACACTTAAACAATTTAGGATATGTCGTAAAGTATTAAGTACATTGAGTCTAGAGACGGATTAATTCAATCAATTTTATAAAAATAATAATTGTGCTACACATATCACCTTCATCCATGTCTTCCATTATAACAAAATAAGATCGATTAACAGCCCGTTTCTAAAAATATTTAAAACCATACAATGTGATATCGGACTGTCACATTGGTTTTTACTTTTTAACTTTTAGTTACAGATGAATCTGACCGTTAGAGAGTTACGTGCCAACCGCACATCACGGAGCTGCGTAACTTCATTCGAGCAATACCGAGCAAGTCGTGAATTGCACGTTTGATTGATGGGACTGTCCGCAGTTTTTGTTCGTGGATTACTATTCATACATTGTGAATTCGATGTAAACACGAACGCGCTTAACCGACATTAATATTAATTAACAATATTAAAATACATCTCCGTGATGTATGTAAAAAGTTTTCGTATTCTCTATACATATGCGACGATACTCCATTTTTAAATTGGAAATATGTCTTGTCCGATCGGCTAGATCATCTTTGGATGAAGATAGCCATAAGCCAGCACCAAACAAAACGTAACATGATACCCTTGAATCAGAAATAAAGTAACTTATATTATATACATTAGTGTAATATTATGTTGTGGATACCGGTTATTGGCCTTATGTACTGTATTGTAATTATTATAAGTATTTTAAATATAAAAATTTAAGATATAAATGGATGAAGGTGCTATGTAGTAAAATTCAGATTTCGAACAAATTTAGTTCAAACTGTCACTTAAACATTTTAAAATGCGTCGTAGAGTATTAAGTACATTAATCTAAAAGAGCCGTCTCTAGAACCAATGTACTTAATACGTTACTACACATCCTAAAATGTATAAGTGACACTCAATTTTCTGGGATTTTTTTTGCGACATATCACGTTCATCGATTCATGTCTTCAATTATGGATGTTGTTATCCCTAGTAGATAAAAATATATCTATTCAGCAATTTCCCCGGAGAGATAAAAACAACTAGTTATTAATAAAAACAATCAATCAGCCGATTGTCAAGTCAATGGCTTCAGCAACGACGTTTGCGAGTTATATTAGGTATATTTAAATATCGACTATAATAATTGTAATCTGAATATAATCAGAATTATTCTGAATAATCGCCTTTAATGAGGCAGTAAATCGTGTACTATTTTTAATTGATTTTACCAAACCTTATACAGGGTGTTAAAAAATCAGTCACTAACACCTTTTGGTTATGATAATATTAGCTTTTCTTATGATAGGAATGTATATTTTTATGTTTTTTCGTCAAATACAAGAACAAAAGATTTAACTTTTTACCATGTACATACGTTTTTTTCGCAAGGATAATAAGAAAGAAGCAAAAAAAGAACAAAATATAGATTTCTTGAATGAGAAAAGGTAGTATAACCAAATATATATTGACTGCGATTTTTAAAAAGTTCATGGAATCAGACGTTACTTTACGGAAATCCATAGCATAAAATTTAAATATATTGTATCTAGCAATATCCCGCGAAAACTGATATCCACAACCTGCAAGCAAATGAGTGAGTGTACGCATAGGCATGCGTTTAAACGCGCACAAGTACTCATTCATTTGCTTGCAGATTGTGGTTATAATTTTTCGCGGGATGTTGCTAGACATAATATATTTAAATTTTATGCTCTTTTAACACCCTGAAGTATGTTTACTGTGCCTAAAACGATATCTAAGACGGAAACATAAGTTAGGCTATTACAAATTCAACTCCTTAATTAAGATGAAGGTACGAAACGAAATTAGTAGGTATTTAGTATTTTCCAATAGTGGCGCTAGATGGCGGTTTCCGGAAAGTGCCTGGACTTCATCCTTTATCTATTGGAAATCGAAGAAAACAAAAATAGCCAGTCGAATTGCCAGTATTAGGAAAATGGTATCACCTAATACTGGCAACTGGGTCGTGTCTCTGTTATATATCTACTTTGTGCTATTACTAAAAAACAACGTTTATATTTCGAATTTATATAATTATGTATTTCGATAACCCCATCCATATCTTGCGATAACAGATTCGGTAACAGTTAGGAACTATAAGTCAATTAGAAGACCAATACCGTGATACAGTATCATACAGGTGTACTTGATAAAAGCCTTCCCGCACTATGTCCACACTCGCTAATTAGTAGCTTAATTTTAATTAATATTAATGATTACAATGATAAGATATATAATGCACTTTGAGCAGATTCTATCTTTTGCATGAAAATATTATCGATTTCCCGCAACATGAGCGGGAAATCGCGATAAGAGGTTGCTGTGTCCGTTCTATCTCTTTCAATGTAGGGCGACAATGATCTATACAATGTCACAAAGTAGATATATAACAGAGACACGACCTAGTACTAGAAAATGGTATCACCCTAATACTGGCAATGCGACTGGCAAAGGGTGAAGTCTAGGCACATTCTGGAAACCGCCATCTAGCGCCAGTATTGCAAAATACTAATTACTAATTTCGTTTCATATTTTCTTCTTAATTAAGGAGTTGAATTTAGCTTAATGTGATGTTATGCTTAAAAAATATGCTTATCTTTATTTTAATGTCAATATTTGTAGTTAATTCGCCATATTTACATTTTATTATTTACAAACGTTAATAGTAGTGACATCTATTGCATTTTTTTTGTATTAAAGATATATTGTATGGGATGGTAGGGCATGATAATGTGAAATATATATACAATGTGTAACAGAAGTAAGTAATAAAAAATTATAATTCGCGAGAGTCTGAAAAATAGTAGCAAACATTTTTCAACTACAAGATTTTAGAGCTAAAATTTAAATATTGCACGCGGAATTCCTTTTAACTAGTTAGAAGCCATTAAGCTCTAATCTCAAAAATACATTAGATATTTATTTAGATAGAGATTGGTATTATTTATGCGTTATGCGTAAACAAATTGACACTTTCACTTTTGCTACTTTCAGAGTAAATATCATCGTTTATTTTACACGTTGTGTACAATTAATTGTGTCATCAGACGTGACAGCTATATCACAGTACCTTCGCCCACAGAACCTGTTATGACAGCATCAGATACATTAAGTAGATCGGCTAAATGATGTGATTATATGACACCGAAGACGTTTCCTGTTCCATAACCGGTCTGTTTCCAATTAGTGCAGCTCATCAAGATTGTCTCAGTTTTATTGTCCTAATCACAATAAACAAAGTTTGATAGAATATATTATTCAATAATTGAGTGGGAGACGCGAACTAAAATCCGTCTATTTTATCCGTCTTATAAAAGTAATATTAGGTTTAACTCACATTGGCACAAAGCCGAAGCGTCGCGTTTTTTCGTGATTATCCCTAAATTAAGATGAATATGAGGGTGGTGACCCCTCGTCATATTCATTTTAATTTTCCCTCTCTCTCACTCGCTTCATACTATATGCATATCCATAATTGATGAAGGTGATATGTAGCCTAATTTGTAATCAATTAAACATTTTAGGATGTGTCGTAACGTATTAAGTACACTGATTCTGAAGACGGTTCTTTAGATTAATGTACTTATATGTTACGACTTACGACATAATATTCTAAATTGTTTAAACTCAATTTTTTTGATTAAAAATTTTGCGACTTATCACCATTCATGTCTTGTCTTGAATATGCTTATAGTATGAAGCGAGTGGTTCGTGGCGTCGCGTCGCATCGACGCGCGTCGGATCCTGATACAGTTCTTTTATTGAAAAATGATGCGACGTGACGCTTCGAATTTGCGCTAGTTTGAGTTGAGCCTTAGAATAAATTTAGTTTACGATACCAATTTTATTCATGTGATTTTTCGATGTTCTTACAGATACAGATTCCCTAAATCAGTGTTTCCCAATCATTGTTTTGCCATGACCCGGTAAGTTTCACACTGAACTTTTGTGACTTCGCTCTTCGTTCTTTCGTTCACTTAGTATTTTGAAACTTATGTAGTACACAATTATTATTAATAGTAGAAATGTGCTATTTTATAATACATATTTAAAGCTAATTTAATTACTACTTTAGTGCGATCGATGGTACGTGATATTTTTAAATCAAGGCGGGAATATTGCGGTATTTTATTTTGATGGCCCAGTACCGGGTCGCGACTTGGCAAATGGGAAACGCTGCCCTAAATTATTAAAACTCTGCCTACCTTGTAAACACGTCCGGGTAATGTGTCCTGGAGAACGCTTTCTCCAACTCCTCAAGCTGAAAGCTGGTGAACGTCGTTCTGTATCGTCTCTGCTTCCGCTTTGGTGTGAAGTCATCAGCATCATCACTATCAGCGGAACCCATTGGCAGTCGCTCTGAAGCCGGGGACTGGTTGGCCAGCTCCGGCGTGGTCCGGGGAGAGTCGTGCTCCACGATCCCCATGTTATACTTCTGATACGCCTCGTGTGCGAACTCTGAAACAAATGATATTTTTTTAATTAATTACCTAAATTTATCGACTTATCGCATGATTAGGATAAGATTAACTAATTCATTCATAAAGTGATAAAGTCCTCAAAACGTATAAATTGTGGTTGCTACACTTTGGAATCGATTGGGATGTAAACATGACGGTTTTTGAATATTTTACAAGAATATCTTGTACTCCAAAAATAAATAAGTAAGTTTGGTTATAATGTAAACATATATATTTTTGGAGTAGATAATTAAAGATGGTTCTGAGATTCCGTATTAAATTTATTAAAGTTCATTATTTTTATCATATTTGAATTCTCATGACTATTAAAACGTTAGTAGCCTTGAGAGATACAGTCGTGATATTATTTATTGCAGTAGCCGTAATTGTAGTTAATTCAATTACAGTCGAAGGCAAAATGTTAATTTCGATATTATATCATAGTCTGATATAATCACTGTATTAATAACTTCGTTACGGGTCAGAATTATTGCGAATAACTATTCGAAAATAATTACATTATTAGTAATAATTGCACCGGTCTAGGTTGTTAAAAACAATAAAAACCCATAGTTAGCTCCTGAATATTAAGGAGAATTATAAGCTAACTCTAGGTTTATTATTAACCCAGGCTGAATCAGACAGATACAAGTTTATGTTTATAGCTATGCTGTAAGATAAATTGTTTCTTAATTTTTTATACAAAAATGAGTTGTACAGCAATGAGTTCTTTTTTTGATACTTCATAAAAATATTTTATGGAATAAACCAAATCTGTGCCTAGGTATAGGCTGAGGAAAAAAACAAAACATCAATTTTTAAAATGGCGCGGAAAATAATATAATCTGACCCTGGCAAATCACAAAGGAGCCATTTCCAAAAAAAGAAGAAGAAGAATATAATATAAATATTCTAAATATCGCTCCCGCTCCGTGGGTGCAAAGAAAATGTTAATTACTATGTAAATACAAATATCAAAATTGATATTTTCATAACACAATAATGTGATAGACACGCAATTAGCATTAGTTAAAATGGCATTAATATGTGCGTAATATAAACGCATTTACAAGGATAGATAAAGTTAATTGATAGTGGAATAATTCATTTTATAACGTATCTTAATGGTATAATTTGTTTTTAATGGCTCTGTACAAGATTGCTCGTTCTTTTTTGCAATCTATTGTTTATTTATTCGCAATAAATTGAACGCGACATTAAGGTAATTTTTTAACCGTAAATGGAAGAGTTATTTCGCTGGAGATGTTTATCAAATACTTGAGAGGGTTCATCGCCTGTAGACACCGACATTCCTTTGCTTTTGTCTATATTTTACAGGTTTTCTTTTTTAAGTATGGATTTTCCTTTGAATGGACTAAATGCCTACGATAATAACTCTATGCTATCTTAAGCAAAATCTACCATGCAAGAGTCAGGACCTTCCTAGAAATGTTTTATTTCTACGAAGGAATAGACACTAATTTCCAGAAGTCTGTTAGTTTGAATTCTTACATACATATCAAGGACCAATGCAATGAAGCGTGTTTTTTTAGTTTTTAAAACTATTACTTACTTAATTGTATTGTTTTAATGAACTATGTAACCAATTCAACATAAAAAAAATAAAAAATGTGCAATACACTCTCATTATGGACTTGTTGCACACCTGCAAATTTGCATGCCTATTGTAATTATGCACCGACATTCAACTTTTTGTTTTACAATGTAAATAATATTATTTAAGATGTATATTTAATTATCACATTGTTTGTATACATCCGATGTTCCTTCGCTTGAAAAAGAGTATCTTATAGTGGCCACGTTTCCTTTTCAGGTGGAAGCTTTAGCGGGTATAATATGGGGATTTAGATCTTTAGTCTTGAAAACATCGGTATAAGTAAAGCCGATAGCAATAAAAAACCAGGGCCCTGATTCAATATGCTATCGCTATTTATCGCTTAAGAAGTTCGAAAACAAAATGTATGGGATTTGACGTAAGCTTCGCTAAATGACAAGCGTATTCGTATGTCATTTACCGAAGCCTATGTCAAATTTTGCTTTCGTACTTCGTAAGCGATAAATAGCGATGGCATCTTGAATCAGGGGGCTTACTCCCGACACAATCGAGAACCGAATCCGTTCGATATCAGTGGTTTTTCGAACATTACTTGGTGAATTACTTTGAAACTAATCAGGATAAAGAAAATTGTTAGATCGTAACTTTTTGTACTCCCGACCATACCAATCGACTGAGAATCAAAATAAACAAATGTCAATTTATTAGGAAGTACGCGGCATGATCGTATCTGAATCAAAATAAAATCAGTTTGGAGAGTAAGGCCCCAGTCCCCAGACCTCACGCTACTTGTGTCGTATCCCAAACTATGTACAAATCCACCATGTTACCACAGTAAACGTACGACTCATGGTACTAAATTACTATAGTACATGGTAGATAAAGTGTGTAAAAACCTCCTAAGTCCTCATGACTGATGTACTTACTCTAAAGAGAGAAACACTTGAAATATATTTTTGGTTGCCCTATTTAACGTCGGGCTTGACCCGAACAAAATCACAATACTAACATGAACATCAACAATAAATACTGACCAATGACAATATTATCATAAAATATCGTAACTGTATCGTGTCGTGCGTGTACCGTCAGTACTCAGTACAGTGATCCGTGCGCGCGTTTCCAGTTCTCGTAATCAATCGACATTTAATAAGTTAATGTCATTAAGTTAATTACGCTCTTATTATGGTGTTGTACATAATGGCCGACGGTGGAAAATAAGACATAAGAATTACGGGGCCCGGTTCTGTATGTGCTAGAATGTGCGTTAAGCCGCGCGCACACTGTCGACGACCTACGAAACATTCCGGACTAGTTGGCTTGTGTCTTTACGTGTGAAACATTATTATATTTTTTATAATGAGTGATAAGATATCTTTCTACCCTGAGTTATAATTTAGTATTATATATATATATATATAAAATTATAATATATTAGATATATAAAACTTTCATAACAATCGAAAAATTCGGACGGCGTCGAAGCATTTCTGTAACTAACACTTTTTCACGAGACTTTTAATTTAATTTTTGAAATTTAATATTGCAGTATGGAGTATATATATACCTAATCTATTAAGATAATTAATTAATAAACACAAAGTCATATGTGTAAATAATTATTTCCGATAAGATAAATACTGGGCACGCTTGCAATTGCGGCGATCGATCGTCTTCTTCTGACAGATTCAAGTCATCGTGTTATATACAAATTATACTATCAAATTAAGTATCAAAAGTGCCAAAAGCGATTGTAATTGCTAAGTCACCATGTGTAAACACGTTCACAACTCATTACAATAATAAAATTACAATCCTTTCAATAACATCATTAACCGATAATTCTTGTCAAACTGTCCAATTTGCTATGGATTTTTTAAAACACATTTTTAATGAAAATTATAAGATTAATTATTTAAGGTTTTTAGTATTTATCTTAATTTATGTATAGATTAAACACCCGATAGACTAAAGCAATTATTAGATAGATTGTCTAGATTGTTTGACTATATACATTTGTCTTTGAATGTTTCTTATAATGTTATTCTTACGCAGAAATAAATTGAACAGTAAGTAAGGATTTTTATTTTTTTAACGAAAAAAAATATCTAATAGCACTCGAGTCCAAAACTCTGGAGTTCGAATGTATGTTCTCGCCTTTGAATGACCTTGGAAGTATTTTATACATTCCAACCTAAAGATTCTGTACTAATTTTGCAGAGTTGTTTCTCATGTTAGAACATGTGTGATGAAAACCACAATAACTTGTATATATTACGGTTTACTTGATGATGAACTTTTACTCTTGAAATTTTTTCCAATCAATTGGAATTGGAAATTAGTTGGCATCTTGAACTAACAACACTAGCGCCAAATTGGTTTAAATTTAGTGTCAATTATATGGAACTAAGTGAAAATAGATAGAAAAAATCCCGTTATCAATATTGTTTTTAAGAGTAACAAATTACTAATTGAATTTGATCAAGAGTTAGGGGGATGATCTCAGTTCTCAAATTTTTTTATGCAGCCTCTGACATCGGCTGGAAAGCAGCTTGGCTGAAGTGGAGTTGGGCAGGGTACGTACACCGCATGCACCCAGACAGATGGGCGCGTTTCGACGAAGGTCGCGCGACGAGCTAGACGCGTTTCATAAAGAGTGGCCTGTCATAGCAAAAGATCGTGACTTGTGGAAAGAGAGAGGGGAGGCCTATGCCCAGCAGTAGGACAGTAACGGCTATTAATAATAATAATAAATAAACCCTGACGAAGACACAAGTTGCTCATTTATTTTGACATGGCATCGTATCTCTCAAACGGATGCACCCATTTCGATCAGGTTTGAAAGCTGACGTGATCACGAGTGCTCTTAGCTATAATTCATCATCACCAGTTGGTTCACTACTTAACAACTGGCGGATTATATTTTAAGTTTTTTTTAAGAATTTTAAATAGCTGAATATATGTGCCACTGCATGAAATACATTGAAAAGTGGAACTTATTTACAATCTCTCTCTGTAATACAGTTTTCACTAGTGCAGGGGCTTTATAACGTTTAGGGCGTGATTCACCAAGCAATGTTAAAGTTAACGTCATGTTAAAATACCATGCCTTCTCATTCATTGACAGGAAATACGAGAGGGATAACATGATATTTAACGAAGGATTAACTTTAACATTGCTTGGTGAAACACGCCCTAATGTTTGTAATTTTCGGTGTCAATAAAGAATTATTATAATTATTATTATATATACCTAATCCACCAAATGCTGATAGCGATTCATGTAATTAGAAGGGGTTTAAATTTGAAGAGCGATAGTGTGCACATCATGAATTATTATTATTTTATCTGAGATAAGTTTTATTCGATTATGATTAACGATCGCGTGTAGCTATTGATTAGTGCAATTACAATTATTTAATCAATTTGAATTAGCTCATTTATTAATTGAGTTCTTGACACCAATGTATTTGAATAATCGCATTTATTTACCTATAGTATTATAAAAATATTATGAATATTTGTTAATCCCATCCCATATTTCCGAGAAAGTTGTGATACAGGAAATATATTAAATACTATAGGTACACATATTTAAGATTCATTGTATTATATTATTCATAAATTGAATACAGTCACTTGAAGTGGCAACGGGCAGGTTACATCGCTCGGAGAACAGACACCAGATGGGGAAGGAAAGTTCTCGAGTGGCGACCACGGATTGGAAGATGCAGCCTAGGGCGGCCCCCCACAAGATGGACCGACGATCTGGTCCGAGCAGCAGGCAGCCGTTGGATGCAGACAGTGCACGATCGGTCGTTGTAGAAGGTCTATGTTCAGCAGTGGACGTCTTAAGGCTGATGATGATGAAATTGAATATACACCTACGTAGGAAACATTTTTTGTTCCTTCTGCGGGTTCGAACTCGTGACCACCGATTTGAGCACTTGCGCGGTCAACCACTGCGCTACCTAGGACCTAGGAGCACCACGTTTCGGTACCAATATGCCGGTCTCCCGGAAAACGGGTTAAAATTTTCTATTCTTTGCGGAATGACAATGGAGAATTAATAGAAAACAAAATGACTTAAAAATACTTGCAGACTTTTGCAGTTCCTTGCAACTTGAGTATTCCTATACTTTTAATAGCTGACTGCACTAGAAGCAGTAGAAGAAATAATTTTTTGGTGTTTTGTCTGTGTGTCAGAATAATATTCTGCCGTGGTATCACTTAACTACTTAGAAAGTCTAAGTAACTACTACGGCAGTATTGGCAATGTGATCACCGCATGAAACTCATATAATGAATAAAAAAAATCCATCTTTGGAAATGGATGGAATCATGGATCAAGAAGATGGAAAATTGTTGTTTTTTTGTAAATATGTGTGTATTTTACAATGTAAAAGTACACTGAGTACATTAAATAAACTTAGCTGGTATCCATCTTATTCCCAAGGTGTGCAATAGTCAATAAAATCGTTGACACTATAATTTAATGCTAATTTTATTATAGGGTCAACGATTTTATTGATTTAATAGCACACAAATGTTCTTTGACTACTTTTTAAAATTTATTAATGGAATTTTAAATGTTTTCTGGGATTCTATGTAATAACTAAATACAGATTAACCAAGTTACAGATAAAATTTATTGCTACATGAATTTAAACAATAATTATGACTTCACGACACGGTGACAGGGGAGTATGTTATCAGATCATTCACGATTTCCTTATCTTTACGAATTAGTGCGAATCGATATGATTAACTTACTAACGCAATACGGTGACTTATTACATACGCGTAGGGTTGCCAAAAATTATTGTTCATAAAATAAACTTTTTTTTTAAGTAACTAATAATGAAAGCAAGGGTGCTCATGTCAGCTTTAAAATACAAAAAAAATTAAAATCGGTTCACACATACGTCAAACTTACAACACCTTTCAGTTTTCGCTAACAACCGTAATATAGAGACTGTAGCAATAATGAAAATTAATAGGTGCAAAAAGCTTTAGAACTATTATGTTACCCATACTTCCTAATTTATATTTTGTACAGTAATAATACACATAAAATTAGTTTTTTTATTCATGTTCCACTGATTTTGCTGCAGATTGTTCCACCATACAAATATGACTGATTTTGTGACCTACTATAGAAGGATGTTATAGACGGAATAGAAAATACAAGTTATCCTTTCTCAAATCGTATACTACGTCGACATATTATCTGAATTTTCTTCTATTTTATCCTTTAAATGTTCCCTCCACTCACGTTATTAAAAAAAAATTCAATAATATTTTTTCTAGAATACTGTTTTATTTTCTCTCAGACCTAAAAATACTTTTTAAAAATAAGTTGGCGACCCTACGGCACGTGTGAACCATTAATTAATGATCATCATGGACTATAAGTTAAGTCTATGTAGTTCATAAAAACGGTTTTATTTAAGGTCACACCGAGTCAGTAATATAAGGCGCTAGCCTGTAGGTGACTTAACCTTTAGTTCTAAAGCTGTTATCTAAAATGGATTTCCTAAATCGATTCCACACTTTTTATTAAGTAAGTTAGCATATTACTTTTTAAATAAATCAGAAACTTGAATAAAACCATAGGTCATGCTAAAACATTACAATAATATAAGGCATACGAGGGAATGTAGCTGTGCGCTAGCCTACTTCCTTATCTATAGGCTTAAGAATGTTATCTAAAAACGGTTTCCTAATCTGAGCATTTCTACACTTTCTACAAAAGTAACTTATCACGTAACTTAAATAAAATTTTTAAAACTTATTCTTTTGCAATCAAATTTTAAAAAGAAACAAACAAACAATTGAAGACATAATATATGGATGTAGGTGGTGGTGGTAATGGATTTCGCAATTTTTTTATTTCGAGAACATTGAGTTTAAACTGTCACTTAAACATTTTAGAATAATATGTTGAAACGTATTAAGAACATTAATCTAAAGATCCGTCTTTTTATATCATATTATAAAATGTTTAAGTGACAGTTTGAACTTAGTTCTCGAAATCAGAATTTAGCGACTATCACCTTCATCCATTCATGCATCCATAAATTATTGAAAAAATACTGCTATATAAATGCTAATAAATGAATCTATTGTTAAATGTAAAATTGACTTACAAAGTCTTCCAATCGGCACGTGTTTCCTCCGCAGCAAGCGTGTAGGTTGTAAACAAATGAATGAGGATAACATTTCAGTAGATGATTTTCTTATCATTTACGCAAAATGTCACAAATGACTAGTTTGTGAACTGTTATCGAATAGCAAACAACATTGCCTTTATGTTGTTTGCTATTCGCTTCATTTTCATTCATACATTTTTTTTAATCATGATTTTTTATTCGGATATTTACATCTACAACATACACCTTTTACAATTTACACATGCAACTTACATAAACAAAAATCAACACCTACTCCAATTTAATATTAAAATCGCTATCAGGAAATAGAGTTTGGTGGAAGAAAGGAGAAAATAGTCTTATAATTACAGTAAAAATTGCCGTCTATTCCAAAATATTTTTGTGGCAATTTTATTTTTGATTTATTACTTATGGCGAGGAATAACCGCAACTAGCGCCACTCTTTTTAAAATAAAGTCAACGTCACAAGGATCTTATTAAAAAAAGTAAAACGGCCACTTTAGTTATTACTTATGCCAATAAATTAGTTTAACTATTTACTTAAAGTTTGAACCGATTACTTTTTTTAATAAGATCTTTGTGTCGTTGTAAAATTTATTTTAAAAGAGTGGCGCTAGTTGCGGTTATTCCTCGCCTTAACAGTTAGGGACTTCAAAATAGTTTACAATTGAATCTGAACGCTAACAAAAATATTATATTCAACATAGCATTTATTCAGTGCGCTGAATTAATAAAATTACACCTTTAATTCGTACTCAAATTGGTAATATCCATTTTGGATTAGTTTGATCTGATTAGTCTGTTGTAGCTGATTATTTAGGAGCGGTTCCAATGTTTGAGGTGTCAACAGTGCGCAGGTTCCATAACTTGGGTGACGAACGTGTGGCAACAATTTTTTTTAAAATAATTGAAGACATGAATGGATGAAAGCGATATGTAACAAAATTATGATTTCGAGAAAATTGAGTTCAAACTGTCACTCAAACATTTTAGAGTACTTCGTAACGTATTGAGTACATTAATCTAAAGAACAGTCTCTAGAATCAATGTAGGTACTTAATACGTTACTACAAATCCTATAATTTTTAAGTGACGTTTTAAAGTCAATTTTCTGTTTTTTTTTGCAACATATCACCTTCATCCATTTAAGTCTTTAATTATAATTGAAAATTTTCACACACGCGGTTTAAAATATGTAGTCTAAGCTTATTGAAAAAATGTCGGTAGTCGCTTCTAGTAACTTTGAGTCTGGAGGACATCTATGGTATTTATTAATAATACAGATCTGTTTGTGTCGTGTGAATCATGTACTGATTAATATTACCATTAAGTTTTTGTCGAACATAATAACATAAATGAATTATCTATGTGTCATTAGCGAGGTGAGATCATACAGAACGCTAATTATTTACATGAATCAGAAGACTGGGGGGATTTTAGTAGAGTTATAGAGTATGTGATTAAACGTTATTAAATTAGTTTTATCCTTAGTGATTTTAAACAATCGTGAAGTATGCTCTAGTTGAGTTGAATTTTACTAACTCCGATTGGAAGTTTATGAATAATTATAAAAATGTATTTTACTATCATCTTCATCATCATTTCAGCCTTGTCGTCCACAGCTGGACATAAGCCTCCCCCAAAGTATTTCATGGGGGGGTTACTCGGGGTAGCCATGCTACGAAAGTCCCCAAATGTGAATATTTTTCTCCGTTTTTGCAACATTTCTCACTGACGTTTCGCTTGTATTAGTCGCAGCGTAATGTTATATAGCCTAAAGCCTTCCTCTATAAATGGACTATCCTACAAGAAATAATTTTTCAATTCGGGCCGGTAGTTTCTGAAAATATCGCATTTTAACAAATAAACAAACTCTTCCGCTTTATAAAATTTTGGAAATGCATTTTTTTTATATTTTTTGTGTCATAAACTAAAAAAAAAGGCTGATCACCTGATTGTCTGACAAGATACATGATCCATGCGTCGGATGGGCAATGGGCATATCAAGTTGGGCGCCGGTTCTCTCGCCAGTCGTGTCGGTTTACCGCCCACTGGGTTATGAGAGTAAAAGGAAGAGAGAGTGTCTTTGTGTATTGCGCACACACTTGGGCACTATACAATAACTCCTACGTAGCTGGCCTGGTTTCAATGAAATCGGCTACCGACACTGAAATCGGTGAGGGGAGCTACACTAAATCTATATTTTTACCAATTTGTTCGCTGGACACAAAATCTCCTCATACGCGAGGCCGACTCGCACTTGGTCGACTATTAATATGCCAAAGGATGAATGATTCCCGAAAGTGATACGAAACAAAGTATATACTCAGGCTGTGTTATCAGAATGATCTAATGTTTATTTAATTAATCAATATGTGCCAAGTGTGTCAAGAATCTGACTCAGCAGGAAAATGTATAATTAGCAAGTGCCTTAATGAGTTAATACAATAGTAACTGATAATAAATAGCTCCCCACTGATCTCACTAAAACTGGATCAGCAACTTAGTAGGTATTTCACAGTGCCCAAGTGTGGGCACACAGAACACTCAGAAGCACTCATCTTTTACCGTCGAAACCAGTGGGACTGATGAAGGATACGGCTGGTGGGAGATTGTGGCCTAGTTTTTAAATGTTCATTTCATTATATTCAGTTAATTTCATTATATTCAGAGAGTTTCATTATATTCCGAGAATTTCATTATATTCAGAGAATTTTATTATATTCAGAGAACTTAACTACATTCAGAGAATTTTATTACATTCAAAGAATTTCATTATATTTAGAAAATTTAATTATATTCAGAGAATTTAATTATATTCAGAGAATTTAATTATATTCAGAGAATTTAATTAAATTCAGAGGAGGAGGAGGTGATCAGGGTATCCCCCCACGGCCTACTTTTTGTAGGACCGTTGAATAATCGGCCAGATTTTTCCTCCATATTATTTCATAACTTTTTGTATGACGTGTGCTTTACACTGTAATAAGTATGCTCTTTGTTGTGATCGGGCATCCTTATCCATCCTGAAAAACAATATTTTTTTTGCGCAGGAATTGAACCCACGACCTCTGGGTAGAGCCAAGCTAATGGATGACGGCGGTGCTGTACGGCCTGTACCGTGATTCATACAGGGAAGGACGTTGTTTACTACGGGCTCTGTCAAAAACAATGTTTATCGTCAGTTGTATTGTGCGTCCTTTCGTCAATCACTCTGACATTGGCGAGTCACCACGGAGCCATAAATAAAAAAGAAGAAGAAGAAGAATTGTGCGTCCGATTTCCCGGGTCTCTTATTGGTTAACTCATGAAGTAATTTATTTATTTTTATTTTGTTGTGCACTTCACATAATCGGCAGATTGTTTTTCCGGGATAAATCGTGACATTTCCCGGAATGCTACGATAATAACTATAAACAACTAGCTGACGACTTCGTTCAGTATAGAAACCGTTTAAACCTTCCCTGGACTTCCACGAACATTTCAAGACCAAAAATAGCCGAATTGGTTAAGCCGTTCGCGAGTTTTAGCGAGACTAACGAACATCAATAAATTTTTGTATATAAGACTAGCTGACCCGTGCCCACTTCGTTGAGCATTAAAAAAACCGTTTAAACATTGCCTGGAGTTCCACGATTATTTCAAGACCGAAAATAGCCAAATCCGTTCAGCCGTTCTCGAGTTTTAGGCGAGACTAACGAACAGCAATTCATTTTTTGCTTATATAAGATAAGATAAGATTATGAAAGTTCAATAAAACGACGAAACCTTCGAAAAAAGTTAGGTAGTGCCCTGGCGCTTTGCTTGGCTCGTCTTGGCGGGGAATGACCGTTTCCCAAGATTTTTGATGAAAGTTGAATAAAACGACGAAACCTTCGAAAAAAGTTAGGTAGTGCCCTGGCGCTTTGCTTGGCTCGTCTTGGCGGGGCACGACCGTGCTCCAAGATTTTTGATGAAAGTTCAATAAAACGACGAAACCTTCGAAAAAAGTTAGGTAGTGCCCTGGCGCTTTGCTTGGCTCGTCTCGGCGGGGCACGACCGTGCCCCAAGATTTTTGATGAAAGTTCAATAAAACGACAAAACCTTCGAAAAAAGTTAGGTAGTGCCCTGGCGCTTTGCTTGGCTCGTCTTGGCGGGGCACGACAGTGTCCCAAGATTTTTGATGCAGCTCCCGTTATCCGTGCCGGAGAAAGCAATTCCCCATTAACCACCTTTTCCGTGGTAGTCGTTTCGACTTTCATATTTCTATGAGAAATGCCTCAACATCATAAATTTTCCCATACAGTAATTAAATAGCTCCCATACATCTTGTATGGGAGCTTGTATGACGCCAAGCCAAGCCGTCATACGCTGTATCAACGTCAAGCGTGTACAATAACAACTTTGAGTCAGTTTCGATAACAAAACAGTATATTATTTATAATTCATTGATAGTTGAGTTAAGTACGAGAATTCCTTGAATAATAACCAGGAAGATACGGTAGTTTCTATGCATACTCCGTTCCGAATAAATGTGATTTGAATGTAAATAAAAATAGTAATAAGACGAAATTAATGTGTCACTGTATTTGTATATCGCGCGTTGATCTACTACAGTCTACAAGACTACAAGCCTATGAACAAATTAATCTGTGAATTGAATCAACGTGATTAACGCTTAGAAGGCTGTTACTATATCATAATAAATTATTATAATATATTATATTGTTTAATAAATTATTGCATAAATTTTATATTGAAATAAATAAATAAATACCAAAAAAATAAATACTCTGAGTGATATGCCGTCAAGGTGTAAAATAAATGGGTGTGTTCTGTGTATGTGCCTCCTATGTAGAGTATACCATACCAAAAGTACCAGCGCCGAAACAACATCATAAATTTTCCCATACAATAATTTAAAAAAAAGTACCTCCTTCAGCGCTGGTACTTTCACAGTAAGCTCTATATACGGGACCTATACATGGTATATAAAAGTATTATCACTCATTAATATTATAGCCTGTATAAATTTCGTTTGTAATTCTAGGACACGATAAAGATTAACGAGGAGATGTTTTTCTTGCTTATTTCGTAATTGTTATGTTAAAATATAGAAAACCATAGTACAATGGTGAACAGTAAATAAATATTCAGATTACCTGTACGTGCTATCAGAAAATCTATGTAGATACTATTTTCCTCGTGTTGACACTCTGTTCCTAGAAAGTTATTTGTGTCAGTATTATTTGATACTAATCAATTAGCATTAATTTTATTAAATATTATTAATATTTGTTTTAAAACAGGATAAGTCGCATATTTTCCTCTAGAAAGCAGAAATATGGATCGAAAAGTGCAAAAGTAAACTTAGACTCAACGCACATTAGCACAAATTCGAAGCGTCGCGTTATTTCGTGTTTTTCCCCATTGCATAATATTAATCTTCATTTTTCAATTATTAAGGTAAAATTATGATTATTAATATAAGGGCTCCATTAGTGTACTGCACACACAATAGGAAAAAGCATATTAATATCATTACATATACCAAGACATAAAAATAGAATTTTTAACATTATTCTGCAAGACACAAGCACTTCACTAGAATAACATGGGGCCTCACTCTAAGAGCTGGTACACATTACGCGCTTGTTATGTTATTTTAGTGAAGTTCATGTTTCTTGCAGAATAATGTTAAAATTCTCTTTCATGTATTGGTATATATCATAACGATATTAATTTGCTTTTCCCCATTGTGTAGTGTACGTAAATTGGTGAATAAACGTTCATTTATTTATTTCAAAAAATGCGTCACCACTGACGACGTTTTAACTCTGCGTCAATGCGAGTCAAATCTTAATCATCTGCTAATTTACACGACTTAAAATAACGTATTGTAATCGAGAATTGGTTACTGCCAATGACAGAATTTCTCATTCGTTTGTCTTCCAATGAACTAACTTGTGTGATTACTATATTTCGTCGATAGTTCGTAGGTATGCCATTATAAGAACAATGTTCACAGCTTATTATGTATTTGAAAAGCCAATTAAAATGGATAATCACTATTTCGCAATCTCACATTTACCAACAAGCCTTTCTGAATTTTTACTCCTCTTTCCTGAAAAATCTTTTGTTGTAAAGCCACACACCGAATCCACCGACATAACCCTAATAGAGTGGTAGACTCTAGGTACTAGGTACTAGGATTTTTGTTATTGAATGTAGTGTTGGTTCTTGGTGGAAATTCATGTTATATAGTAAGACACAAACTACTTGCACTTTTTTCCACTTTATTTGATATTTTACATTAATAATTACTTAAAATACACGACTGGTTTCGACATAGTGATCATCAGGTGTGTATTTTAAGTAATTATTAATGTAAAATCTATTCTATATACATATAATAAATCTGTAGAGAGGTCATGTCTGTACATTAAAGATATTTAAGTGAAAATCAAAAAAAGGGGGTCTATAAAAGCCACAGAACCTAAAAATAACATATTTGAAAAAAATGTCTGTCTGTCTGTCTGTCTGTCCGTATGGGAATGTTTGTCATCGTATCACGCTAAAACTACTGTATGGAATGAAATGAAATTTGGCAGGCAGGTAGCTTACGACCTGAAGAGCATTATAGGAAATTATTATCCCGAAAAACGAAAGGGTTCCCGTGGGATCTTCAAAAAATTGTAGCTAACTATTTGACGGTATTTCAGCCAAACTACTCAACGTATTTAAATGAAATTTGGTAAGCAGGTAGCTTATGACCTGAAAACCATTATTGGAAATTATTGTCCCGAAAAACGAAAAGGTTCCCGTGGGATCTTCAAAAAATTGTAGCTACCTATTTGACGGTATTTCAGCCAAACTGCTCAACGTATTTAAATGAAGTTTGGCAGGCAGGTAGCTTATGATCTGAAGAGCATTACTGGAAATTATCATCCCAAAAAACGGAAGGGTTCCCGCGGGATCTTAAAAAAGTTGTAGCTACCTATTTGACGGTATTTCAGCCAAACTACTCAACGTATTGTAATAAAATTTGGCAGGCAGGTAGCTAATGACCTGAAGAGCATTATTGAAAATTGTTATCCCGAGAAACGAAAGGGTTCCCGTGGGATCTTCAAAAAATTGAAGCTACCTATTTGACGGTATTTCAGCCAAACTGCTCAACGTATTTAAATGAAATTTGGCAGGCAGGTAGCTTATTATCTGAAGAGCATTACTGGAAATTATTATCCCAAAAAACGAAAGGGTTCCCGCGGGATCTTCAAAAAATTGTAGCTACCTATTTGGCGGTATTTTAGCCAAACTACTCAATGTATTTAAATGAAACTTGGCACAAAGTAAAGGTAGATTGTAACACGAAATAACCAACACAATATTTTTAACCGACTTACAAAAAAGGAGGAGGTTTCTCAATTCGTAAATATATGTTTTTTTTTTTTCTGTTTCTTCGCGGGTATCTTCATCGTTTATGAAACGATTTTAATTATTTTCTTTGTGTTGTGTAGGGTATAATTTAAATTTGGTCCCATTGTCACCAAAATGGTGACCTGATGATGGGATCCGTGAGGAATATCTAGTAGTTAATACGACCTTAAAAAATAAAAAATAAAGGACACACTATATTTACTTGTAGGTGCTAATATTTTGCATGATAATATAAATGTCACAGATGTTTTTTTTTACTTTTTAGGTCTTCATTAATGAACATACAAACAAGTCAGAAATGATTACATGGGAGGCAGTTGTCACGACGATTTTTAAACAGTTCCCAGACCCACATTACCTGCATTACCGATTCACGGAATCGGTAACGAGAGAAGTGTTCTGTGAACTCGCTAAATTATTTTAATAGCAAATATGCAATTTCTATGATATTGAAATTCATAGAAACACAATTTTATATTATGAGCCCGCGCTGAGGTGCACAGTTATTATGTAACCTTTTTTTCGACGCAAAAACGACGGGGTGTTATAACTTTGACGTGTATGTATAAATGTGTGTGTCTGTCTGTGGCATCGTAGCTCCCAAACGGATGATCCAATTTTGATGCGGTCTTTTTTGTTTGAAAGGTATATCAGTCGATAGTGTTCTTGGCTATGTTTGGTGGAAATCGGTTCAGGTCTTCAAGGTCATCAGGTCGTTTGTTAGGTGTGATAGGTTACACGCTAAATGTGGGGTTTTTTTTTAAATTTAGTTTTTATAGCTGAAATAGCAACGTTGACCGAGTGACTTACTTCATAACAATCAATGTGTACATGTTTAGGGATGGCTTTTTTTACTTGGGGAAATCCTTAAGAAACTCCCGATCAGTGTTGCAGCGCGGCAGCAATGGGCGCCAAAACACCACCGGATGTCATACACCTTCTTGGTGGTGCCAACACATGTTCTTTGCATTACTGCAATCAGTAGGTTTTGCACCTACAAAATAGGTCACCAAAAAATACTTCGTGCTTGGGTCCGACAATTAATCGGTCCATTATGCATTTTCCTGATTGGAGCTATAAATCAATCGTAGTCGAATAAAAGTCCACACGTACAATCATCATACATTAAACGTACATGGACACAAATAAATTGAAACAATGTCATTAAGATATTATTTGACGACCTCCGTAGCGCAGTTGGTTGAGCGCGTTGGCGCTCGAACGAAAGGTCGCGGGTTCAAATCCCGCCGAGGGAACAAAAAAAAAAAAAAAAAAAGTTTTCAATGTTCCTGGGTCATGGATGTGTATTAAATTTGTTTATAATATAATAAAAATCTTAAATATGTGTATAGTATAAAAGTATTAAATATATTTCCGTTGTCTGGTACCTGTAACACAAGTTCTTCGGATACTTAGCACAGGGCCAGATTGACGTGGTGTGAAGCGTCCATAGATATTATTATTATTATTATTATTATTATTATTATTAATATATTTTCCTCCTTTTCAATTTAATTATATTTAAAAGCAATGAAACATTTTTAGCTATGTTGCGAGTACAAAACATAATTATATGCTGGAGTGGGTGCGGGGTTTACCCTGAGCCGACATATAATTACGTGTTGTTTGTTCAATTACATATAGAATTACATACACAATTATCCAGAATTAACTGTAATTTAATTTGCAGAAATGATTATGTTCTCGCTATTGTTTACTATGTTGAGATGAAACATCAACACCTTCACATTACGTTCATTTTAATTACCTGATTGGTTTTGAACCTTGATCCCAATTAGAATATGAAATAAGTTATTTATTATTAACCCCTTAAAATAACCCAGAAAATCTTAAGTAAATAACCCATTAGCCACTATTCCTGGAGTTGATTAGAAACAAATATACGATATTAAAAAACCAGAGTTATCGTATAGTTTAAACGTATAGTTAATAATTAATTATAGATTATACTTATTTTATATTTTCCTTATTGTGAGATCCATGTGATACCAAGCTGGGGTAAGTCGATCGGTCTAACAATAACTTATAGTGATCATATCTGTATTATTAAAAATCTCTCATGTTTTGAATAATTGTTTGTCGTAAAAGTTGTGAGATCCATGTGATGCCAAGCTGGGGTAAATCGGTCGATATAACAATATCTTATAGTGATCATATCTGTATTATTAAAAATCTCTCATGTTTTAAATAATTTTTTGCCGTAAAAGTTGTGATATCCATGTAATTCCAAGCAATTTTTTTAATCTAGTTATCTATCTAGATAACTTATTTTATTATTATATAACTAATACCTTAAAAATGTATAGGATTACAAAGTAATAATTGCACTTTCTGAAAAACACACACTTAAGTTAATCTTCTACAAAAATAAACTGAAAACCTATCAAAAATATAATTTGTAAAAAGTCTCGCAACTTAGTTATTTTGCCGTAAGTTGTGAGATGAATGTGATGCCAAGACTTTTAATAACATTGATAATATGATCACTATTATATTATATAAGATGTTAGACCGACCAACTTGGAGTAAGTTTTTTAATTTTTATGGTATTAGTTAGATAATAAAATAAGTTATCTAGATAGATAACTAGATAAAAAAAAATCATTTATACACTTAAGTGTTTAAATTAATAAAATTTTTATGTCTGCTAGGGACTTCTGCCTAATACTTTTGATAATCGGACAGTGAGCGAGTGAGTGAGTGAGTCAGTGACAAAATTAAGAAACTTTGACAAGTTATTATTCTAAAACTTCTTTTTCAAATTGAATGAAATTTGAAATAATATGGTGTGTTTATACAATGCCTAATTAGTATGTATAAATGTAGAGCTATAGTTATATCGATAACGAAGTTATAAGGAGTCGAAAATGGCCTGAATTGTTTCGAGAAAAGGATGGTCCGGCCGTGCTTAACTTGGCGGGGACACTCCCGTGCAGTATAATAATTTATTGATAATCATTGAAAATAACAAACATTTTACGGTTTTTGTTATTTTCCATGGAAAATGGTTAAAATGACTAATTCAAATTAAAAAGTATATTATGACCGTTTAAAGCGATATCCGATGTGTAACATGACGTCACAGACTCTTGAACCGTCTTCGTATATTTTAAGGTTGGCCACTTTTTGTCTTTCTTCATTAAGGGTATTTACTGCATTAATTTAAGATTGTTATCGCAATTAAAATCATAATATTTAAAGGTTCATAGCCGATTTATCACGATTTCCAAGTAAATTTTCACGTTTAAAGCGCACGGAGATTTGAACTTTATTTCAAGGGTGCTGAATTTAAAATTGAGCATGAGTATACGGGCATCAAGTTAAGGGACAGACAAATTTTTATATTATACAGAATGCAATTATAAAAGTAATTACGGTTTGTAATATTTTATCAAATTTCATTATCTTTCGTTTTTGCACGTCCTTGTAAGTTGTAATTGTGTGCAGTCTTTGTTTACATGACTCTAAAGCCATGATGCTTATTAAATTGTGTGTTTTACAGTAATTATGTTAAAAAGAATTGCAATTGTTTTTAACATAATTACTGTAAAATACTTATATGATTAGTACGAGTCTACGAGTATACTAATACATCACGTATATAAGATGGCCACCAGGAAAGTTTATTCAATGTGTTCTGACTATTGTTTTATGTTATAGATTAAGCTTTTACATTATTTAATACATATCTTTTTTAAAACAACAATTTTCCATATTTCTGCTAAAAGATGGGCCTATGCGAGTTTCTTAAACCGCGGTTCTTCTCGAAGGGCTAGGGTTGAACCGGTGGTAGCTTTTTGTTTTGACATTCCGAGAAAAACTTGTTATATTATATTTGGAATTAAAAAAAACATTTTCATCATTACAGCTAGGACGTCATGTGTAATGGTGGATATATTATTTATTAATTTTATGCATAAAATATCCTACCTATGCTTTTCACGCGCTCACCTGGCCCGAGTGGCCGGGAGCGGGGGAACCACGACCAGGGGCTAATGAGCCGTATTATACTTTATGTTTTTCTAGGGAAAACCCCCCGCGGCAGAACGCAGGGGAAAACCATGGCGCTAAGGGAAAAGAAGCCTTGAGAGGCTTATTCCTGAATGGCGAGACGACAAGTGGCGTGTGAGGCCCCGGTCCTGAGACCGAGGAACGTGTGTGGTTCCACTCCTCCCACGCCTCTCATCGTCCCGCGGACCAAAGCCCTAACAAGGTGGGGGCAAAATGAATGAACGACAAGACGTTTTTTTGAAGGCAAAACCCCCGCGTCAGGGCGCAGGGCGCAAAACCTTCTGTATACATTTTTTTTAATGTGCGACTGCCTGAAGGGCTAGACTTTGACGAGTCGGTCTTTAACCGACTCGCGGACCCAGCCGATCCAGGGAGTGGGGGGGGCTCCGGGAGCCATGAAGGGGGGAAGGGGGCATAAGGATGCCGAATGGTGAACTCCGTGAGGCGTTGCTGGGAGCGCCGGGTGCGCGCCCGCGGGCCGTACAGCCTTTCCCAGAGGCCAGGCGGCAGGCGGCAGGTGGCGCTCAACCGTGCGGTAGGTGCGACGTCGTCCGGGGCCGCCATAGGATTCCCGCCAGTCTTACAGGCTCCTTCCCTTCAAGGAGCCTTCGGATGGCAGGAATGTCCAGAGGCTGGCGCGGGGCTCCGTCGCAAGGCTCCTTCGCTGTAGCAAGGAGCGGTGTGTGGATAATTAGTCCGGGCGAGGCTGCTGGACCGTTGCGCGACGCGGCGAGGGGGCTTCGCGGGTCCACGGCGGCGTGACCGGGAGTCATCCCAGGCAGGGGAGTGTTGTCCACCAGCGTGGCGGGGCCGGGAACATCAGCCCCTCCCCAGGGGGGCGAGTTCGCAACGGCGCGGCGAGGCCGGCGGACGCGGCTCAACCCAGGCGAGGGCGAGTCACCAGACGTCAGGCGGGCACGTGGAGGGCTCGGCCGTCTCAAGCGGCGAAGCGGAGCCGGGCAGCAGCGGTGGTGCCGTGTTGGCACTGGTGGTGGTGAGGTGGTGGTGAGGCTGCGGTGTGCAGCAGTGCAGGCCGGGTGGACTGCGGTGTAGACGGCGGCGGGAGGGCGCTCGCCGGTGGCCGGGAAGTTGTTCCACGGCGGTAGGTGCGGCAGTGGAGTCTGCCGGACGTTGGGCGGGCTCAGGCGGGGTGCCTGAGGGCGGTGGTGGGTGGCTGCGGCAAAGGCGCAAGCCACGAGGCAGCGCTGTGTGCGCTGCGGCGAGTCCGTGCACTCCACGGCTGGATGAGCGGGATCCAGGACGCGTCGCAGGTCTCGGCCGGACATTGGGGTGGGGGGCTACCACAACCCCCCCACGAGAATGCCGACGGGGGCCCGGCGCGAACGGTGTCCACTCCATCTCAGCTAGGCACGGTACAGGCTCGGTGGTGTCTCAGGTGGCAGCAGGGCGGCCACAGGACACGGAGGCCATGGTCGAGGCGACGGCACGGCGGTGTGACACCCGGCGGAGAACGCTAGGTGGAGCTGGCCTCCCGTGACCACAACACTACGATGTGCAGCGGGGCGGGTGGGCAGTTCGTCTCCCCGGCAAGGCGGCAATCCGCACTCAGTTCGAATGAACCAAGCACGGATTGCCGAACGCCATCAGGAGGTACTGGAACTGCTCCAAAGGTGGTCGGCACGGACGCGTCACGATCGAGACGGACGAACGCGGGATCGACGTGCGCGCGCGACGGAAGCCAGGACGATCCGCATAAAATATTGACTAAGTTTACGCGTTTAAGTATGAACGCAACTGCACAAACTTAGGGGGTATTAGCCATTTTGTTCACATACATTACGTAGCAACTTCAGGCGTTTGACGTCAGCTGCAAAGACGAGTTTTGTATGCGTAAACTGTCCCTCTCGTTTATGTACTAAACAGTTACAGGTTACTGCTACTACTAGAATATTTCTCGTTTCATTACAGTATAGAAGATGTCTACGACAGTAGTATACAGAGTGAGTCATGGTTTATATATTAATTATTAAGTCAAATATAGTGTGAAGAGAATGACACGGTAGATAATTTTTTGTTTTGGCAACTCATATAAATTACTTAATATAACTCAAAAACAAATATGCAAAAGTCTAAAATGACAAGGAGTGAATTTTAGTATGCTGGGGCTCGCTGGCTCCTAGTCTATACACACGAACGCATTTGTCGTTGACCTAAGACATGACCATGATTGAAACCTTGTGGTTTTGTGACTTTTATTTAGATCTTTAATCGTGATTTGTCGCGTTATGGTAAGTAATTTATATGAGGTGCCAAAACAAAAAATACTCGACGCGTCATTCTCTTCACATTATATTCGGCTTAATATGTTACCCATATTACCCTGTATAGTTTATATAGTATACAGGCCACGTATATGTGTGTCTATCGCTTTAATGGCGGCGAATTGTACTTCTAGAAGCACAAAACTAAATACCAATACGAAAATACCGAATATTTGAGCCAGCCGTTACATTTCCTATGACATTTTCAGTACAGTTTAACCAATCGACACTCAGTGTAATTATACCCTGGATGTTTCGCCGAACTGGAGTACCCCGCAGATCGAGGTGATAACGGGGAACCCTCGGAATAGTTTTTTCCTGCAATTACACTTAATAAATTGTGAACTCAATGTGTTGGCTCTGACATAATAATTGCGAGAGTTATTGCATTATTTATTTGCTCGCGTCATAATTGGACTAATGACAGCACTTTCACATCGACAGCCGCTCCAGATGTTTATTCTGATCTAACATTACACCTGCCTCGGTGTCACAGTGGTTAGGTTAGCCGGAGGTCGCGGGTTCGTACCCCGAATTTGATGATGAAATATGAGTATTAGAAATATGTGTATAATATTATTTTATTAATGGTCGCGTTATGGAAAGTAATTTATACGGGTCGCCAAAATGCTCTACGCATCATTCTATTCGCACTATATTCGTCTTAATATATGAACCATGAATCATTCTGTATAAGTGTTTTTTTACAACTACATTTACAATTGGGCTACTTTACTTTTAACTTCTTACCAGCAACTATACTACGTCACTTGAAGAAATAATTAATAATAATATTATTGTGGAATATACATACACACTTTAAATATTAAATTAATAATGATATGATTATAGAAATATAACAGGCCGTGGCAGATATTAATAAAGGCAATTTACATAATTCTGTTCACCACATAGTGCGCTCTCAGTGGATGAATTATGTATGAGATAATTGAATTAACGATATCTGGCCCTGATTCGAGATGCCATTGCTATTAATCGCTTACGAAGTTCGAAAATAAAATGTATCTAGGATTTGACATAAGCTTCGCTAAATGACAAGCGAATTCGATGGTCATTCAGCTTGTCAGATGTAAAACAGACATTTCAAATTTCAGTGCTGTAAAATGACATCATCGCGTCGAGAATTTGAAACAAGTATATCTTTGAAACTACACGACGTTTATAATATTTTAAGGGCTAAGATATAGGCTTAATCGTTAAGATACCTTTTATCTGTTGAATAAACATTTCAACCTTTTATCTGTTGAATAAACAATCAAACAACAACAAGTGAACAAAAATTTAATGTATACATATAGTTTGACATTTGTTCCATACAAAATCTGCCAAAGTCACATATTTATTCCTTAGATAAAAGTTATCTGACGATTGAAAAATCAGCCCTAAGACATATAATTTATTTTCAACAAAGTTTACGGAGAGCGCAAAATAAAAATTATCATCAGACTGTTTGACGTTGACTTACTCGTGTTTCTACTGCCATAACCGTGATCGATAGTTTAAAACATACCTGTAATAAAAAAATATTACATTTAAAACGATTACTACACAAAAAGTGACAAAAAAACTTAAAAATTAAATTCAAATGTAGCCATGAAGTTGATATATATAATGTAGCTAATGAAGCTACATCGTACGGTACATTCTCGACATTAGGGCTACGTGAGCATTAATATAACCTACAATTTAACGTTAAAATAGGTTCTTAAGCGGGTTAACGCTGAACCGGAGGTAGCTTTTTTATTTTGTTGATTTTCCGAAAAAAGCTTGTTAAGTTTCATTTGGAAATGAAATGATTTTTATTTATTTTTATTAGTGGTCTAGTGGGTAGATCCATCTGTCTGTCAATATACTGTATCTTCTAAACAGTGCTAACTTTTGATTGATACTATTGTCGCAATAACATAACAACAATTACTACAAACAGAATAAAATAAATATTTATCTTTTCTTGTTGTAAAAACAATATATGAAATCCTACTCGCAGTTTGCCAATTTAACATTTTTTGCAGTTATGCAATAATTTGTCTTTTTTTATAAAGTACCAAAAACTAAAATAATTGATGAAAATTATCTAATAAAGATCAAATAAAGTTAAAATTAATGTTCAGTCTGAACCTAATTGTTCTTGATTTGGGACATAAAATCCCCCGCGCCGCTGGGCACGACTAATTAAGTTATCATTTTCCGTACAATTGTAGTTTTTATCGTAACTATTAATTAATGTAATTAACGAATGTTGTAGAATAATAATAATGCATCCCACACCGTTTTCGGTGAAGGTGGCCGGTTTCATTGAGACCAGGCTAGCTACGCAGGAGTTATTTTATAGTGCCCAAATGTGTGCCCAATACACAGAAGCAATATTTTTTCCTTCAGTCGTAGCCCAGTGGGACGGATAACCGATACGACTGGCGGGAGATCAGGCGCAAGACCTACTTTTTCCATGCCCATCCGACGCATCGATCATCTTTTTGATCAGGTGATCAGCCTTCATTGTCCTAACTAAACGTAAAGACAACATTTTTTTGTTCTTCCAACGTGGAAATCGAACCCACGACCTCCGGGTCGAGAGCGAAGCTCTGACTCCTTGTGGTCATTTTAGACCTTTGTATTTTTTATCGCGTTATGTTAAGTCATTTATACGAGGTGCCAAAACAAAAACTGTTCTACTCGTCGTTCTCTTCACACTATATCGGCTTTGTATATATACCATGGAACACACTGTATTTTGATAATTTAAAAAGTATATATTATTCATCTTTATGGCCACCCTACCCCGTACTGACATTCGTTTATCAGTTTCGCAACCGTACATTAGTGGCCCCATGCGGGCGGCGCGCGGCGGACAACGTCCGTGCACCTTTGTCCATCGCCAGTTATTATGTAAGCGCTTTGCACCTTGGTGTAGGGGCGCCATGGTGTGTCGAAAGTAACGGAAGAAAGGAATTGTAAGACTGGGGTCTGAGACTACATTATTCCGAATCACCCAGATAAAAATCTGGTCACTGATAATAAAACTCTTGGCTAATACAGTTGAAAATCGAATCTATGTCTACGTAATCGTCGAATCAAATGTCAATGTCAAATTTGACAACTCGACACTCGTGTGTTAGATTTTAAACTCTATTGTTTTGGGCCAGAGTTTTATATTCAGTGATATGATTTTTTTGCGGACGGGAAGATTCAGAAAATAGTTTCAGATTTATTTGAGCTTGTTGCTTGTGATGATGACAAGTTTTTGTCAAAGCACTAATAATACGAATTAAAATACTTTTTTGATCACCCACATAAAATTATTCATATTTTTGTTGATAATCGATGTTTTTTTTAAATTGGCTCTAGATTTTTGGCTCTAGCGGCTTATCTAACTTCATCAAGTTATACACAACAATAACAATTCACTTATTGTGCTTGTTATTTATATTTAAAAAGCAGTAACCATGTTTTGTGTGAACAGAGGCATTTAAATTAAATCAATAAACAATTTATGAAAGTCCGGTGTTCGCACAAATCATGGCCATCGACAATGTTTGCAAACGTTATGCAGCGACTCATTGACGCATTAAGTTTGTAATTAGCCTGTCTGGGGTCGACCGGAATCGATACGGGCACTTGTTAGCCTCGTGAATCACGCCACGGCAATATCGACCCTATAACACACTCATTAGGTCTCCATTTAATTAGTAATGTTTACACTATTACCATAATAATGATTGCTATCATGATACGGACATCACCTTTACAATGCTCTACTAATATAGGCCTATAGATGGTTACGTGGGCTTTTGTATAATTTAAAATAAATTTAAAAAGTTGAGAAAGTTAAATTGTTAATACTATATTTTTACTATGTAGAGAAATTGTAAATATATATTGTTGTGTAAAGAGTAATATAATACTGTGTATTATAATAATATTATTTTAAAGGTAGGTTGCAAGATGTAAGATGCCCACACAAACTGCCCTTTAAATAGCCCTTAGAAAATAATTAATAATAATTAATTAAATACAATTAGCCCTAGATTCCTTCGCTAGGTTTAATACTGATTATGATTATCAACTAGAATGAAGTGACTAATATACTGAACTTTAACTTCAACGTTTTTCTTTGTACGGGATTTAAATGTGGAAAATTTCAAAATTACTTCTCTAACAATCTTACTCACTCAAATATGAGCTGCCATGAATATAATACTCATTGGAAAACGTTGCAAATACTTTATTGTCAAGTGTTCGTGCTTAACTATTAAATGATCGCAAAAATATTACCATCTTTCTTAATAGTTATTTATTTTATAATATATTAGATCATTTAATAGTTAAGCACGAACTTAGGCTTTCGACGACCTCCGTAGCACAGTGGTTCAGCTTTGGTGCTCGACCGAGAGGCTGCGGTTTGAATCCCGCCGAGGGATTCAACAATTCAAAAAATTCTGCGTCACAAGCTACTACTCTAGTCTAAAGCACCGACTATTAAGCATTTAGGCCTTAGCCTCGAATTTGCGGGCAGCGGGGCGGCAGCGGCGGCGGCGCCGGTGCGGTACTCGTTACCCGCTCCCGCGCCGCTGCCGCGCCGCTGTTTTCGAGAACCGGTCCATTTGATTTTACACAAAACATCCTGCCGCTCCCGCGCCGCCGTCGCTCCCGCCCCGCTGCCCGCAAAATTCGAGGCTGAAGCCTTACTCGCGAGTTTTAAAGCAAGTTGGAGTTTTAGGGTGTGTTTCACCAAACAATGTTAAAGTTAATACTTCGTTAATTATCATGTTGTTCCTCTCGTAATTCCTATCAATGAATGAGAAGGCATGGTATTTATCAAGCCGTTAACACTAACACGCGTTGGTGAAATCGGGACGTATAAAAGACTTAAACGCGTGACTGTTCTCAAGTGCCAATAATAATTTAGTAAAATATTTTCTTGAAGCCAGGAACAGCCGGTAATTTCTAATTCTACCGATAATCGTATGATTTATGCATTACAGGACTTAATTAATCTTATAAGTAGAGTGGTTCCACCTGTCCGTATCTCATAACTTATCTTATTCCGCATACAACTTTTAGGATTAGCTATTAGTTTACATACATGTGTGACAGCTGCACTAACTATCATAATGTTAAGCTAGGACTAGATATGCACGTGTCCGATTTTCAACTCTATTGTATTAACGCAGAGTTCTATTTTCAACGCTCAAAATTCTCCGGACGGGAAAATTGAGAACAATATGCAATATTGTTAAGGTTGTATTGTTGAAATTCCAAATCCGTAAGTCCGGAACAACTTCAGAGCACTGGCCCCTAATTCTCAGGCCTCGAACTTAGTTTTTACTATCGGTCTGTCCCGCTCATGCAAATGAGATTTAGCGTGCGTGCGAGCGGGATATACTAATATTCGGAACTAAGTTCGAGGCCTGAGAATTAGGGCCCTGAAGTCTACTAGCTACTGTATTATTTGTAGAATTGAAAATCAAACACACGAGTGTCGAGTTGTAATATTGACATTGACATTTGACCCGACTACGTTCGATTTTCAACTCTATTGTAATAACGCAGAGTTCTATTTTCATAAAGTTAAGTGATATAATATATTTTATGTATATACAAGTATTTTTATTAGAAATGCAAATGATTTGTTGGCTTTTAGTTTAGTCAATACGTTTGGACTTTACGTGTCATCAAAATTTGACAGGCTCTTAGGAATCTTTACTTGTTCTTAGAAAGCGAATCGAAACTGTATCACATTCAATAAAAAAGTTTTTATTTAAATAAAAACATAAAGCTTCTTTTCAAAGGTCAATTTTCAACATAAATTACAATTATCATGTACCACTTATCACCGGTGTTCTAGTTCAGTGTGAAGAACCGGCGTAAAAAATTATCTAAATCAGTCGTTAGTGACTGATTTAGATATTTTTTTCGGTTTCTGAAAGGCTGATCAAATTGATCAATTGATCAAATCAGCTATTCTAAACGCTCATTGGTGAAAACAGTGACTGCGATGTGATGTTCACTCACATGTGATCAATTGATCAATCTGATCAGCCTTTCAGAAACCGGGCGTGAGCCTCTTTCACTACTTACAAGCAAACTAAGCTTATTGCTAAACTTAGTTTGAAGCTTTCATTGGAAATAGATAGTAATTAGAGATAAACGTGTTATGGCGACTCCGTTCAATGCGATACAGGGCTGGACTCAATGGTATAGATAAAACCCGTAAGTAAAAACGGACATGGATTACACTCCATACAATTCTGGGCCACAAATTTAAGTAGCTGGTTAAAGTAACATATGTAATAGCTATTAAGAGGAAGTTAAACCGAATATTTTTTACTATGATATCAATTATATAATACCATTAGTCAAAAAATATACACAGCTTTTGATAGATAGAAATAGGGTAAAATAGTCTATTTTATTTCTTTGACCTGGTATTATATATAAATTATGTCCTCAACAATGAAGAATAACATAATTATTTTGGCACCAAAATACATGATATTGTGCTCTTGCGAACTCATGTAAATTACATATTTTACGAAGTTTTGGTTTACTACATAAGATATCTTAAAACATATTATATCAATTCTTTCAGACCATAATCTAAACGTAAAAGAATATCCAAAATTTCACTTTCACCGCGAACTTGAAATACATTTTATACTTTGTAAGTTTATATTAAATTGCACCTGGGCAGAATGTAAAATAAAATTAGACTAATATTTTAATTTAGAATACGTGCCGGCGTGTAATAGGCATTAGGTTGGTAATGTATTCTGGACTTCCATATTCATTAGCCGCAATAACGCGAGTATTAATGTATTGCACAGTATTAGTCGCTACATAATTAATGGTGTCGTTTGTACTGTTCTATGTACTAACACTGTACTATGAGTACTAATGACGGTAAAGAGTTTTTATGGCAACTTTTTTTACAGAAGGACTAACCGCGAGAGGTTTCTTTAGTCACGGCAGTCTTAAGAAAGAAATAGCTGTTTTAAAAAAACTTTTTAGACCGTGTTTCACCAACCAATGTTAAAGTAAACGCCATGTTAAATATCATGTTATTCCTGTCAATGAATGAGATGGCATGGTATTTTAACATGGCGTTAACTTTAACATTGCTTGGTGAAACACGGCCTTAGTCTGTAAGACGTTTAGTTTCAAATGCGCATCTTCATATTTTTTAAGCTATAGTCTGTCTTAAGACTGTCACACTCACTCACTCACTCACACAATCTCTCTATGTTAAGACAGATTTTAGGCAGTTGTGTTGCTCCAAGACATAATTGTCTGAAATTCGTTTTGCTTCAAGTGTGCATTTCATATAATTTGTAGAGCAGGGCCCTGATTACCTAACTCCGGTTGCTTTCTCGTCTCTCGAGATCAACTGCCATTGTGACGTTACATCTTTTTAAAACACGATTTAAAAAGTTAAAACGTCAAAATTATGACATATTAACTTTTTAAATCGTGATTTAAAAAGATGTAACGTCACAATGGCAGTTGATCTCGAGGGACGGGAAAGCGACCGGAGTTAGGTAATTAGGGCCCAGGACTCGTCAGGATCTTGATAAGAGTTTGTAAAGCAATCTGTCTTAAGACCTATCAAGCCCTAAGAGATTTAAAGCTTGGGCTCTAGCTAATTGCGTCCTATTGAATTACATTTGCGGTGGTCATTTCTCAATCCCATTAAGTCCCGATTTGACCAACGCATGTTAGTGTTAACGGCGGGTTAAATTACCATGTATTGATTGAGAGGAATTACGAGAGGAACAACACGATATTTAACGAAGGATTACATTTAACATTGCTTGGTGAAACACGCCCTAAACCTTTTAGTTTAAAAATAGAAAAGGAAAACTTGAACTAACTACGTAACACTAACTCATAATTAAAACCAAGCTTGTAAGTTATAAATATAGGTTACGAGCTAAGTATAGGTAGCCGCTATTGCCATGCTAATTGACACAAAAAGGTGTGACATGTCTTGGGGTAAATCACTCATTGAAGTTCGGCCCTCACAAGTGGCAGTTATTATACAAGGTGTAAAAAGAACAGTCATAGACTATAACTTTGAAGTTGAGATATGATTATACTACCTTTCGTCATAATGGAAATGTATTTTTTTATTGGTTATATTGGTTTTTGGCAAACCAATTTTTTTTTTAACTTTTTACCATTTCTTATTTTTTTGTCGCAATATTAACGTAAAACTAAATACAATTTTTTATTCTTTCTAGAATGAGAAAAGATAATATAATTATATCCCAAAGTTAAAGTGACTGTTCTTATTACACCCGTTATAGTCGGCGCTTTAACAAAGTATGATACAGAATTAGCGAATACAGAAATATAAAAATGTCTAGGAGTAACTACGTGATATTATATCTTTTTCTATCTATCGACGCTCCCATACCAATAATTCTAGTTCTGTACAAAATCATCGAAGGACACGTCATATATTTAACTTATTTAACTAGCTGTGCCCGCGACTTCGTTCGCGTGGTTTTTGAGTGACTTAAACGGCTTATGCAGCGCACGCAACGAAAGTCCCCAAATGTGAATAATTTTCCCCGTTTTTGCAACATTTCTCAAGGACGCTTCGCTGATATTGATCGCAGCGTAATGTTATATATCTTGAAGCCTTCCTCTATAAATGCAATATCCAACGAAATAAAGAATTTTTCAAATCGGACCAGTAATTCCAGAGATTAGCGCGTTTAAACAAATAAACTCTCCCGCTTTATAATATTAGTATAGATACGCGACCATGACCGTGGACAAACCAGAATAACATATAGGCTACTTTTTATAACTGCAAAATGTGCGGTTCATACGGGATATATAATTTTGCGTACGATGTAGCGGGAAACATCTAGGACTTTATAAAGGTGCAAAAGGTGTTATTTGTTATTTGTTTAAATCATATTGCTATTGTTTTATAGGTTAAAATGTTTTCTTTTTGGTAATTTCATCATGACTTTCGATGCTCTTATTTATATCAGTTTTTGTTGAAAGTTGAGACTAATGTTGTTGGCTATACAAAAAATTGAAATAATTTAACATATTTTGTATTTTCTATAATATAAATAAAAAAAGTGACTTGAGCATGTCCCTTGACCACTTAGCACGTTTTTGCGAGGAGCAACGGGGTTAGTGATATTAATGCTTTTATCAGCAAATCTTACATTTTGGTGGTCCTTAAGCCTGTTTTGACGCGGACAGCCTAACGTCAGTGGTACGTCGGATAAGTGGGGGCTAGAGCCCTAATGCCTGTGTTTCGTATGCGGTACTGACAGGCGCGATAAGGTACTAATTGCGGTACAGTTGGCATAAAAAGTTTATCGCGAATTTAATTCAGTTTAACCGGACGTTTTCACGATCCGTTTGAATTTGAAATACAATTAGTTGTATTGTATTACAAAATATTCTTCTTTTTATAGACTTCTAATATTTTTTGCTCACTTTCATCGATCAACAATAGATATTGTTTCAGCACAAGAAATCCGTCTCGACGAATTTCAGCTAAGTTGAAAAGTGAGATGTTATTTTATTTAGTTTGCTTGGAACACTGCCAACGTGTCACTGCTTGATTTGAAATCGAAAGTCACATAATTAGCGATTTCAGATCACCAAAGCAACTTTAATAATGTATGGACGCTTAATCTATATTATTACTTTGAAACGCTTTAAAACTTTTGTCACAGTTCGTTATTAAAAAAATGTAGCTCTATAGCACGCTGATAGTTTTAAGTCTTGTTTAAAAGTATGGTACACGGTATCAAGTGTATTGTTGACTCTACATAGGTACAAACATTATATTTAATTCTACCTTAATAGTGGATCTTGTGGAATTCTGACACATTGATAAACCCTTATATGTTAATCACAATCATATATCTACCATAACCTATACTAATTAATTCGACATCATAGACGTCTAACGGAGATAAAAGGCTGCAATAACTTGTGAGATACTGTAAAATATGTTATACTGTGGTCGCCGAACTACTATTACAAAATCAACCTTATACAAAAGTGATAGGGTTCACTATCCGGTGTGTTACAACTAAGTTACTGCTGACAGGAGCTGTCAGTTACGGAGGTGTTGTTTTGATAATGTTCGTCTTAAGCCTTATTACATGGGATAAGCTGATTCAAGATTGATCGATAGTTTTGTTTTGTTTGTGTTGAATTCTTGAGGGTTATAATTTTATACCTTTTTACCTGTTTCATTGGCATACCGTGTTATGTATGGGATATGCCCGTAGCTTGCGCACTAGCATACCAGCTGCTTGCACGTGCCAGCTACGTGACAATATATCATGTCATTAATATAATATGTTTAATAATGCCTCCCACGCCGATTTCAGTGACGGTGGCCGGTTTCATCGAAACCAGGCCAGCTACGCAGGAGTTATTTTATAGTGCTCAAGTGTGTGCGCAATACACAAAGGCACTCTCTCTTCCTTCACTCTCGTAGCCCAGTGGGACGGATAACCGACACGACTGGCGGGAGATCTGGCACAGGACCGACTTTTACATGCCCATCCGACGCATGGATCATATTTCTTGTCAGACAATCGGGTGATCAGCCTGCATTGACCTAACCAAATTTGAAAACAACAACAGCGCGGGAATCGAACCCACAACCTCCGGGTCGAATCACTAGACCACGGAGGCGTTAATATGTATAATTATAGTATGTCAGTATTCCTGTTAACAGAAATAAAATTAAATTTAACATAGTATATATTAATACTGCGGTATACCGCATATCCTATTTTGGTATATAAATTTAGTATAACCTTATTTGTTAATTATCACCTAAAATTTTAACACAATTTAACACAATACATTTTACCTTCCCGGTAAGATGGTAATTATGGTAAAGGAAATTTCATGGATTTTCCCTTAATATGTTGGTAAACATTTACAATTTTCAATATTATGACAATACCTGTTATTGTCAGTACTTGTATTAGACCCACTCCGATTCAATGTGGACGATATGTAAACAAGCTGCCTAGAATGGCTACAGCATTTTAAGAATATATTAATTATAGGAATAAGTGTAAAAAAGGAAGCATTTCTAATTGAAAAAAGAAAAACAATTACATAATATTAATTTAGTCTTCATTTATTATTCGCAGTTTATCCCTGGATTTTGGAACGCTATTCAAATGCTATCCAAAACAATTAATATGGCATTAAAATTAATAATCCATGTTGAACGTTGATTGGTTGAAAGATTATAAGAGAGAAAGGAAGGGACATATCTACTTTATAATTACATCGCGCTCGCACTCGCAAGGCTGGTAAAATTATACAAATAAAGTTAATTCACGAAAGACACCGATTAGTTGACTTATAGACTGATGTCTATCCCTGTGTTCCAGGACCTAATAGTAAACGAAAAAAACGTTTTTTTCATTCAGATTTGCGTTTCTTTAGCACTGTTTAGGGTCGTTTTGAACTGTTTTCATAGGCACTGTCAGCTGTCAATGTCAGCGTTATGAATGATCTAAACGTTTAGAGCGTCTCCTGGAACAGGCCCTAAAAGGGCCGATTTTTCAATCGTCAGATAACTTTTACCTGAGGAATAAATAAGTGACTTTGACAGATCTTGTATGAAACAAATGTCAAAGTCACATGTTTATTCGGCAGATAAAAGTTATCTGACGATTGAAAAATCAGCCCTAAGTCAACTAATCGGTATATAGACTTATGTCTGGTATTTTAACCAGTCTACTTCTAGTTGATCATACATTTGAATAGCGTTTTAGAAACCGGAAGTATGGGTATGTTGCTTATAATGCTGTACAAGAAAGTAGCTTTCATCTCGACCCAGCCTGCCAGATTAATTCCATACAATGCTGTATTCAAAAGCCAAAATGCAAAGAGAGTAATTACAAAATTCACTTAAACATTTTACATTGTAATTGCGTGCAAATTGTAAGTGCAACCTTCGAATTCCAGTAATTTCAACTCAAAACCCGCGGCGTAATGATGGCGAATTGTATTAATTAATAATGATTGTATTATACACAATAATTGTTGTCAACATCTGCCGAATGTGTGGGGGTTTTTGTGGCGTTCGTGCGAAAGGGGAATTAGCGGTTGATATAATCTTAAAATTATAATTTAGCGATGAATACATACAGTTGCGAGTGTCACAAATACGGGGAACTTTAACTGACATGTTGGAAATGTCACACATACTCCTGTCCGCAGCGGCATTGAATAGCTAATCAGTTATGAAAGTATATCTGCAAGTGAGGAGGTATAAAGTTTGGTTCGCATCGAGTGGGATCAAATACTTAGTCGATTTTGATAATATTTGGCACAGGTCCACGAGAGAAGATAATAGGCTACACTTATTTACATAGCTAGTCCAAATTAATTAGCGTTTAACTTTATTTCACGTGGGCAGCTTCTGCGAGGCGTATTTTCAGAGTATGCATACTATTGGCAAAGGCGGATTCTCCTTCACAAGGAACCCCTAATCTGTATAATAGCTGTTAGGAATTTGTATAAGGGTTTTCAACAGGCAAGGGGTAAGCGAAGCTGATATAAATTGAGTTATCGGAACCGAGTTATCGGATCGGAACCCTTTTCTTTTTTTAATTAATATTATGTGAAATTGAAACTGCAGCAGCAGTTGTCTTAGCAATTATAGCTACGAATTTATATAACAGCTATTACAGATGTACCTTACCTAAAGTTATATAGTATTTCAACTACACCTGAGCTAACAATACTTCAAGCTAGTTCTCAAAAGAATCGCAATTACGTCAATCAAATATAATGGCGCGGAAATTGCGCGTTTCCGCGGCAACTTCAGGCCAGTTCGAGAGGCTGGCCCAAGGCAGAGGCATATTCATTCAATAAGAATATATTTTGTTTTGTTGCGTTTTAACCCCCGACACAAAGATGAGTGTGATAAGTTTAGGGTTACCAGGCCTAAAAATGCAAAATCCTGTCCGACATGTCTAAAAATCCTTATTTTGAAAAAAAAGTACGGTCAGGTATGTTTTTATTTACTTATTTTAGACCCATATTTTTGGTTTTTAGTTATTTTATGTTTATTATATTTATATTTTGTTTTATGTTCAGATATGTTTCTGAACACTGTCTAACACGTAAAAATCCGGTCTAGACCGGCTTTATCCGGTCAGATGGTAACCCTAGATAAGTTTGACGTATCAGAGTGTGCGTCTCTTTGTGGCATCGTAACTCCTTTACCGGATGAACGTATTTTAATCATATTTTTTTGTTTGAAAGTTGACGTCAATGGGTTGTTCTAAGGTATTACTCACTATACCAACCAGTTTCTTTAAAATCTATCGGTCTAATATTGGAAAACATGTGTAACAGCAAGGTTAGATGGGGCAAGATAAACATATTTTATAATCAATCGGAGAGAATCTTTGGCACAGTCCAACTTCCCGATTGGTCAGACTGAAAAACATATATTAGATTTTGAATAGGCATAATTTTCTCGACTATAAATTGTAACTTGCAGTACCTATTGATTCAATTACTTATAAGGATGATTAATTAATTATTTACATTGTGTATAAGTAATACCTACTATGAATTCCTTCTATAATATATGCCCTTATAAATCGAATACTATAATATATATTATAATTACAGATAAACGATTGTACAGTCGGCTAAAAAATGCATAAACGAAAGACTAGGTATAGTTTGTTCCGATTATATGTGATCTCTATATCAACAGAGCCCAATATTAGGGTTTAATGCTACATTTAAATTTCACTTATTTACTTTACATTTTTTGGAGACTGTCGTGATCGCCAATATTCCTAGCTGTAAATTATTTGTTCATCAGTTTGTTCACTTTGAGGTTTACTATTTTTAAAATTTGCTTAGAAATTTAATATTTCTCGTGTGAATATACAGGGTGTAAAAAGAGCAGTCACTATAACTTCGTGGGGTAATAACCAGGCAAGAGATAATATATCCATTGGTACTAGTCATTTGCTTTTAATCCACTGTTTTAAAAATTTAAATATTTTCAATAGGCAATGTACAACGTGCACAACACAGCGATCAGCTGATTACGCTGAGAGATCAATAGCACGCGTAAGACGTTCATTACGTACCAGGGCAAAAATTATAAAATTTAAGAATTTAATGCAGAACGTTGTTGGAAACAGTTCAGCCTTGCGCTTAAAATAATAAATTGCAAAATATATATTTTTTTAATAAATAATGAAAAAAATCATTTCTAGAATCAGTCAAGGTCCTATAATCCTATCCCAAAGTTATAGTGACTGCTCTTTTTACACCCTGTATACTCTATTATCTACACAAGAAGAACAGCATCATTGTGTTAACTTTCTCCATAGTTATTTGGGCGTATAATAAAATGCACAAGTTAGCAGCCTGATATTTATATTTCTCCTTCAAATTACAGCACACTATTTTGTTTTTATACCAGCTGTTTTCACCTTGCTGCTACAATATCGAATGAATCCCTCAAGAAGGACCCTGTTCTCCCTCTAGTTTTTCCCACTACTTCTACCCGCCAAAATAGCGGTCTCTACTGATTGGATAAAAGTATTAAACCAATAGGAGAACAGTTTCCTGTCTAGGAGTATTAATATTATAATCAATTCATTTAAATATAATAAATCACTTGTAATATAATATAAAATATTAACATAAAATATAGAAAATATCACACATTTTATAAATACATTCTAATATAAATCGCATCCTTAGCGGAAACGTCAACATAAATTAATTTTATAATAACTACTCTTATAATATTGGGAACTAATTTTCCCTTAGTCTTACAATTCGTCCATCCTGTCACGCCCTCGTGACTGAGTATAACAAACCAACACATGAATTGTACAAGAGCATTTTAAATTATGTACATTTCATTACACAAGTTCAGAGTATATTATACTAAATCCAATACTAGACCATACAAAGATATTATTTGATACCAATAATAACTTATTTCCAATACTAGACCATACTAAGCTATTAGAATAAAATATTAAATAACAGTAATAATTTCATTTTCCTTACTAGATCATACTAAGCTATCAGAATTTAATATTAAATAACAGTTATCATTTCATTTTCCATACTAGACCATACTAAGCTATAAGAATTAAATATAAAATAACAGTAATCATTTCATTTTCCATACTAGACCATACTAAGCTATAAGAATTAAATATAAAATAACAGTAATCATTTCATTTTCCATACTAGACCATACTAAGCTATAAGAATTAAATATTAAATAACAGTAATCATTTCATTTTCCATACTAGACCATACTAAGCTATAAGAATTAAATATTAAATAACAGTAATCGTTTCATTTTCCATACTAGACCATACTAATCTATCAGAATTAAATATTAAATAACAGTAATCATTTCATTTTCCATACTAGACCATACTAAGCTATCAGAATTAAATATTAAAGAACAGTAATCATTTCATTTTCCATACTAGACCATACTAAGCTATCAGAATTAAATATTAAAGAACAGTAAGTAATCATTTCATTTTCCATAATATAACATTAGGCAATCCATCAAATTCAAAATAACCATCCAATCATTTAATAAAAGGGTATCCTTCCAATCATTTATTAACCAAATCATTAACAATTTTTGAATAAGTATATTCAATGAAACATACCAATTTAATTTCATAATCACATATTCAATATACCACTAATCACAATATTCAATAAACCTTAATTAAATACATTTTTTATATAATCACAATAATAAATTACTATTACTTACTTAATACTAATTCGTTAATAAATAACACAGTACAATTTCAACAAACACAATGAAAATTGCAAGTTGCTATAATTGCCATAAACATTTATTACTCTAATTCACACTATAACTTCTTTATCTTCATCGGATTTACTCTCACCACTTGTATCGCTAAAATTATCATCACTATCATCAAACCCTTTAAAATTTAACCATGGATGTATACGCTCTACTGGGTATATTCCTTTATAAATGGCTTTTCCTTTCCTTTTAGTTATAGGAGTATCCTCCACTAAAAACCGATCATTTTCAAATTCTTTGACAATACGATACGGACCAAAACATTTCGGGATCAATTTTTTACTCTTTCCTGGACAAATAACAGATCTCTCAACTCTTACAAGATCACCTATATTAAATTTTCTAGGTTTACAGCGACTTTTATCAAATCGTTCTCTCTGTCGTTGTTGATCCTTTCGAATATGTTCACTTACTTCATTTCTAATTGCTTTTAAATTATTTGCATCATATTCTTTTGGATCATCAACCACAGATTTTACGAAACCATCCGACATTCCAGTTAATTTTTTTCCAAACAGCACCTCAGTTGGCGTACGTCCTAACCCTTTATTCACAGTATTATTTAACCCCCATTGTACGTCTAACACCTTTTCATCCCATAAAGATTCATCTCGTCCGTGGTTCATGGAAGTTAAAGCATCTAAAATTGTACGATTGTACCTTTCCACTTGGCCATTTGCGCGTGGAGTAGCAATAGCATTCATAACATGTTTAATACCTAAATTTGTTAAAAAGTTTTTTATCTTTTTCCCAGTAAAAGTCGAATATCTATCAGTTATGAGTATTGTTGGTAGTCCGAAAGTTGAAAAATATTCTCTAAAAACTTTAATGGTGGTCGAAGCTTTAGTGCTTTTAACGGCTTTAAGAGTTATAAATTTACTAAAACCATCTATAATTACCAAAAGATATTTATTTTTGTTTTTACTTTGATTAAATGGACCCAAATGGTCAGCGTGGAGGGTATGAAAAGGTAAAGATACTTTTTCTATTGAATGTAAATAACCAGATTTCTTGCCAGAAGGGATCTTACTATGTGCACACTCTAAACACGATTGTACATATTTTTTAATAAATTTGCGCATTTTGGGAAACCAATAATCAGTTGAAACCTTATCATAGGTCTTATCAAAGGAAAAATGTCCTATATTATCATGACAGTTCTTTAAGATTTGCCAACGTACCCCTTTGGGTACCAGCCATTTCGGACCATTTTCAGTATTTCTAAATACATTACCGTTTTTTAAAATGTAATTTTTCTTTACTTCAACAACATTATTAGCGCCGGAATCTAATAAAATTTCTTTTATACGCTTAACTTCATTATCACCTGACTGAACTGTTTTTAACCAATCACTGGTAATATTTAAAACAGAAGGAAATTCTATTTCATCGGAAACAGAGGAAATAGGATTTCTACTTAACGCGTCTACATGGTTCATACTCTTGCCGGATTTATAAACTATATCAAAATCGTATTCCTGTATTATGCTCCACCAACGGGCCACTCGTGGAATCATGTCGCGCTTTAAAAAAGTTGCACGCAAAGAATTGCAATCGGTCATTATTACAAATGACATACCCTTTAAATATGATTTAAATTTTTCAAGTGAAGCTACTACCGCTAAAGTCTCTAATTCATAGGCTGAAAAATGTTGTTCTTCTGGTGACGTTTGCCTACTGTAATAAGCTACGGGTTTAAGGTCACCATTAGTTTGTTTTTGTAATAGGATTCCACCGACCCCCCATTTACTTGCATCAGTATGCAATTCCATTTTAAAATTTGGATCATATAAAGCCAAAACTGGGCGAGATACTAATTTAGATTTTAATTCATTAAAAGCTTGTTGCTGCTCACTACCCCAAATCCAAGGCTGATTGTTTTTTGTTAATATTGTCAGTGGTCGGGCAATAACAGCAAAGTTTTTTATAAATTTTCGAAAAAAACTAGCCAAACCTACAAATTGTTTTATATTATGAACATTTTTCGGTACTGGGAAATTTTCAACAGCTTCTATTTTCTTTTTGCCGGGTCTAATACCTTCAGAAGTAACTTCTAAACCTAAAAAATCTACAGAGGTTTTAAAGAAATAACATTTAGATAACTTTAAAGTTAATTTAGCTAGGCGGAATTTTTTAAATATTTGTTCTAATTTCATTAAACCATCGCCAATTGTCGCTGAAGGCACCAGAATATCATCCATATAGGCTACGGCTGTATTGAATCTTAAAGTACCTAACGCCTTATTAACGGTCCTTTGAAATATGGCTGGTGCGTTGGCTAAGCCAAAAGGCATTCTATTAAACTCCCACTGACCATCGGGAGTTACAAATGCTGTTTTTGGTTTAGACTCTTCAGTTATGGGAATTTGGTAATACCCACTAGCCAAATCTAATGTTGTATAATAACTATTACCGGCCAATCTATTCATTTGATCTTCCATGTGCGGTAAAGGGTAATGCTGTTTTATCGTTTTCTTATTTAATAACCTATAATCAACGCACAATCTTTTGTCACCTGTCTTTTTCTTTATAACAATAATGGGGCTAGCATAAGGAGAATTTGACTCTCTTATCACTCCACTTTCACAAAGATCATCTACCATTTCCTGTACTTCTTGTCTTTCCTTATGTGATAGCCTATATGGTCTATATACGACGGGTTCTTCGTTATTTAAATTAATTGTCATATGTTCTATTTCGGTACACCCTAATTCATTTAAATTTGCAGCAAAACAGTCCCGATAGCTATTCACTAAATTTAAAAGCATTAATTTATCCTTATCCGGTATATCTCCTATAGCCAATTGTTCAAGTTTAAAAGGTTCGTATTTACAACATTCAACTCTGTTAATTTTGTATAAGGCAAAAGAATCTAAAACAATTTCTGCTCTGGCAATAAATTCATTTTTATTAAATCGTATTGGCACACTTGAAAGAGGAGTAACAAGAATAGACCCTTTACCCTTTTTTAACGTATAAACACCTTCCTCAATGAGATACTCACGATTTGGTTGATCTCTGTAACTACTACGTACGTATATAGAGCCATCGAAATCAGATCCACAATAAACTTGGCAAATATTAGTTTGTGATAATGTAATATCATCAATTACTTTTAGTTCCAAACGCTTAACATTAATTATCTGACAATCGTGAACATCCAAAACTAAAAGCTCCTTATCAGTTTTTAACATTCTAATGTGATTTTGTTCGCTAAATGTTTGACCAATTAATAATGAATACTTCAAAAAATTATCAGGCACGACTATACATAGAACTAGAGCTTCTACATTTTGAATTTTTAAGGTTGCTAAACATGACCCTAGAGAATTTACAACAGCGCCTCCAAACCCAACCATTGGCCTATTATCAAGTTCATTCCATTCTTTAAGAATCTCTTTGGCATCACTCTCTTTAATAAGTGTTAATTCACTTCCTAAATCGATAAGTCCTATGCGTTGTACTCCGTTAACAGAAACATTTTGTACGTATTTATCAAATGCATTTTCAGTACTTTCATTAATAGTCATTACAGATTTTTCTTGGATTTTATTACGAAAGCATTCTGCATCCTCATGTCCTATAACAGAACATTTGGAACATCTTTTAATAGGTTTTGGGCATTTGGATACAGGATGTCCTTCTTCCTTGCAATTATAGCAACGCAATGTAGTTTTAGTATTACTTACCGATTTTTTTATAAAGTATTGATTAGAATTTACACTATTAGTCTTTCTATTAGATAATCTATCAACTTTATACATTTTAATATTTCTTAAATAAGCTAATAATTTATCCGGATTGTCATACTGGGCTGCCTCAGCACCTGCGCGTACAGATCTATCATCGATGCCATGAAGTATACACTCCACTGCTCTTTTACCACTAATATCGCAGCGATTTATCAAAGCAACTTTTTCATAAAAATAGTCCTCTAACGACTCTCCAAACTTAGCTCTCTTACTAAGCATGTCAAACAGCATTTGCCCGTAATTTTCTGTGGCAGGAAAAGCAGAACGCAACTTATCCTGCCATTCAGACCACGTAAATAAGACAGACTGTAAACCTTCATACCATTTCTTTGCTACTCCCGCCAATTTAGGTAGCGCATAATGTATAATTTGTCTGTCGGTCCAGCCGTACAGTATAGAGCATTCATTGACCTTTGTTAACCAAGTGTTAACAGTCTGATTTTTCATAGAAGGGTTGAATTCAGGAATCACATTAATATTAGTAAAGTTTTCTTTAGAATTCAAATTATTACTATGTAAATCCTTCATTAAGTCTGTAAATTGTGTAAAAAACTCACGAGTTCTATCGGTGTTCGCGTCACGATTATCACGATGAGATCGGTGTCGATCACCACGACGAGACCGACTGCGGCTTCGTTCACGAACATGACTTGAATGTGACGCCTTGCTTCGTGTTCGTGATGATCTGTAGTGAACTGCATGATCGCGTCTTGAAAATTCTCCGCTACGTCCGCGATGCCTTGAATCTCGCAGCCCTGGTGAAACGCTCCTCGCACATGGTAGTACCGGGCTTCGACTGCGTCTAGAAGAACGACTGCGTCTCGAGGTGCAACAGCGCCTCGAAGTGGATCGTCCAGCTCGGACGTCACCATCATCACGATGTGGAGTGCGTAGCTCTCGTCCAACAACAGCATGGCGCACATTCAACGAACGCTCTGGACTTTGATTTGGATCCATGTATCGTGACCTGGAATACAATAACACGCCGACGTAAATAGTTCCAAGTAATAGTATTTAAAATATTATTGTATAATTAATAATGAGTCTAAATGTGAAATTATAAAATCAATTTATTATTAATAATAAAATAATTCATTATACATTATCGATGTATACAAGTATAAATGTTATTATAATATAATTATATTTGTTTAAATGTAAAATAATGTTACACTTATAATAATAATTCCAAGTCTCTTTTTGTAATAATTTTAGTCAAAAATTATGTAATTATAACCACATGTCATGATAGAATTAAACTATATTTCAAATTAAACGGAATCAACATTTTAACTCAGTTTAGCCTTATAATAATAGTATTCATTAATACTTATCTAATGTATTAAAAATAATATGGTCCGGATCCTTCTAAAAGAATCTTAAAATACTTTATCATATTGTTCAAAATCCCAGATTTTATTTATAAAACTTAAAACAACAAAGTGGTTTTAAAATATAACGTTAAATCTTAATAGAGTTTTCCTTATCTAATTTATTAAACATGTGGTCAAAATCTTTTTAAAAATTATCTAAATTTTGTGTTATGATATCGTTTAAAGACCATAATTGAAGTTATGAAACTTTAAAATATCAAATGTAATTTTTAAATATCATACAAAAGTTTAATTAAATATAACTTACGTGTTTTCGTCCCGCTTCTGAAAATTGTTAACTTTCTCCATAGTTATTTGGGCGTATAATAAAATGCACAAGTTAGCAGCCTGATATTTATATTTCTCCTTCAAATTACAGCACACTATTTTGTTTTTATACCAGCTGTTTTCACCTTGCTGCTACAATATCGAATGAATCCCTCAAGAAGGACCCTGTTCTCCCTCTAGTTTTTCCCACTACTTCTACCCGCCAAAATAGCGGTCTCTACTGATTGGATAAAAGTATTAAACCAATAGGAGAACAGTTTCCTGTCTAGGAGTATTAATATTATAATCAATTCATTTAAATATAATAAATCACTTGTAATATAATATAAAATATTAACATAAAATATAGAAAATATCACACATTTTATAAATACATTCTAATATAAATCGCATCCTTAGCGGAAACGTCAACATAAATTAATTTTATAATAACTACTCTTATAATATTGGGAACTAATTTTCCCTTAGTCTTACAATTGCAAGAGTTCGAGCTGCCCGTAAAGTTCAATTTAGAATCACTATTTCAAAGCCGCGTCGCGCTCGGTGTGAGCTAACCCTGATAAGCATAGACAATGCAAACTACATTCGGAGCACATAAAACACGATGTCGACGGAGCATCATATTAATATATCACGTTTATTGACAGGAAATGTATACACAATATCGCAAGTATACATCGCGTGACAAAGCGTCGTTAGACCATGCAATACGCAAAAACGATTGCAGTACACAGTATTTTGTTCCAAACTAAGTTTTATACGATAGAAAATGCCCGATTGGTATAAAATGATTTGTAAAGATATTGTTGATGGCATCAACTGTTCCATTTGACGTCCATTTTGGTTATGTATTAATCCCTTCGTGTGTATCTAATTACTTTTAGAAGTAGAAGAGGTTGGGTAGAAAGTAGAACCGCTTTCGGTGTGTGTATATAAGGTGTAAAATAAATAAAATACTTCTGGTTGTGTATGTGTTTCCTATGTAGTGTGTATCCTCCTGTGTATCCATCCTATGTACTGTGAAAGTACCAGCGCTGAAAGACTTACTTTTGACTTTCATGTTTGTATGAGAAATGCCTCAACATCATAAATTTGCCCATACAATAAGTAAAAAAGGTATACAATACACACCCTAAAGTATTATCACTCATTAATACTACAGCATGTATAAAATGAATAATATTATAATACTAGACTGAAAAAAATATAAGAATAACAACAGAACACATTACCCCAATTACAATATTACCATGTGTTTGTAGAATAACAGACAACAATTGGTTGATAAATTACATTCATATAATATTTTTATTGTTGATCAAAAAGGCAAACAAGCAAACTTATCATATAAAATGTAATATGAGTACATCGAATACCGACCAGACTGTTACATCTAATTGAAATAAATATGCTATTTAACATAAATAACATAAAACATAAAAACCTAATGGAGTTTATTACGAAGCCACTCAACGTACACTTATTAAAACAACAGTTTATTATGAATAATAATGCGGTTACGCGTGATTAAAAAATAGTTCAGTTAATTATATAAATCAATGCTATTGACATACCTCTGTACATTGTATGCAGCAGGCTTACTCCCGACACAATCGAGAATCGAACCAGTTCGATCTCAACGGGTTTCGGTTTTTTATTTTATGGATTACTTTTAACCAGGATAAAGAAAATCGTTAGATCGTAAGTTTTTGTACAACAGACTATATCAATCGACTGAAAATCAAAATAGACAAACGTCAATTTATTCCGGAGTATGCGGCACGATCGAATCAGAATCAAAATCGAATGAGTTTGGAGAGTAAGGCCCCAGGATAAAGAAAATCGTTAGATCGTCACTTTTTGTACACCCGACTATATCAATTGACTGAGATTATGTTTACCTAAGATATATCTTATGTATAAAAATAAAATACTGTTCGTTAGTCTCGCTAAAACTCGAGGACGACTGAATCGATTCGGCTATTTTTAGTCTTGAAATATTCGTATAAGTCCAGGGAAGGTTTAAACGGTTTGTATGCTCAACGAAGTGGGCACGGGCCAGCTAGTTATTATATAAGATATGACAATAAATTTATTCAGGAGTATGCGGCACGATCGAATCTGAATCAAAATCGAATCAGTGTGGTGAGTAAGGCCGCAGGTCACACACACATTACTAAGTAGTATTAATATTAGCAACGATCATCTCGAGTATTTTTCTTCATTGTGTTGTCTACAGATACTAGATTGGAATGTATACCTTAACAATTAATACTAATTATGTTTCGCAAAAGGAATCAAGTGTTAGATATTATGTATGAAGAGGAAAATCTTTTATTTCCAAATAGAAACTAACACTCGTAGAATTGTCCTTCATAATGCCTTACCACCAAAATTCAAAAATTCAAAATTCAAAATATTTTATTTCCAAATGAAAGTTAACAAGCTATTTCACCGATTCAATCCTAGCCCGCCGAGAAGAACCGGCGTAAGAAACTCGAACGGGGCCATCTTTAAGCAAAAATATGGAAAATTGTTATTTTTAACCGGTTTGGGGACTAGGCGATCTGGTGATGATGAAAAATAGCTAAGAACTCCCGATCACGTCACCTTTGAAACAAAAAAGTAGATCAAAATCTGTTCGTCCGTTTGAAAGATAGAGATATATAATATACTTTTGAATATTTAAACATTGTGTTCCATACTATTTCTGCTGCATATCGAAAACCGATAGCGATTGTATATAAGTGGGGAACAAAATGTTAGTAGTCGAATTGGAAAGCAGTATTATATAATATTACAAGTCTACAAGTAAGGAAGTCGTTTTATTGAGTAGAAGAAGATATTTTTGGGGATTCTGTTCACATAGTCACACACAAACACATCAAACTTTTATAACACCGTTTTTTTAGGTATCTAACTAACTATGATATTAGATAACATAATATGATAAAGAATTTGGTGAATTTGCATACTGTATTAAACTCATATAATAATCATTACTTCTTTAGTCACAGAAGTTATCTGCATTATAATGTGTTCAATGTTGGTGATGATGATGATGGAATTGTAACACATAGCAATAAAATTGCCCCAGGATTCCCCATTGTTGGCTGCGAAATTTCCAAAGAATTATGTTTTTAGGTACAGTTTAAACCATTTCAAGTATTGTATGCTAATGTATCTAATTGACGTGGTTGGAGGAATTCAGAAATTAAAAAAAACTCGCTTTTAGCAATTACACGAGTGAAGTGGTATAAATTATACGGTCTACCATATGAGAAGCCTTTTTTCGTTTGATGGGTTCGACGTAATAGGAAAACAAGCTGAAGTTTGGTGCATAAAAGATGCCTTCATTTTTCGTGTATTAAATGAAGAAATTCTTGCAAAATTCTGATTACGAGAAAATTATTGCGACATAACACCTTCATCCATTCACGTCTTCACAATTCAGGCATGATAATTAACAATCTAGAAACTAAACTAAACTTTTAAAAATCGAAAAAATACGACCCTGCATTTTAAATTTGTAATATCTTCGGTAATATTGGCTTAAATTACATGCTGTAAGAAGCATATTGATCTATAATAAATGCACAATTTATTTAAGGTACTTAATTGGATAAGGATTAATGCTGTATTGTTTAAAATCACTTTGTAAATAACCATTTTTTAGTAAAGCATAAAAATGGTTATGGTGGGTTATCCCTAAGAGATAGACATATAACATCGCGGACTTTTTTGTTGAACTTTTTAAGGTGAACAAAACTGTAGTACATTATTTTGGTCTATCTCGTAGGGTTCGCGCAAAAAAACGTGCTTATTTACGACATCACATTAGAAACCTTTAAATTTATCAGTGTTTCTCTACTATATTATGCATTTATTATACATACAAACCTTCTTTAAGAATCACTCTATCTATTAAAAAAAATCGCATCAAAATCCGTTGCGCAGTTTTAAAGATCTAAGCATACATACGGACAGACATACAGCGAAAGCGACTTTGTTTTATACTATGTATTGATGATGTATTGCAATAGCTTTATCGCGGCAGTACCCGAGTGTCATACGTTGTTTTTACTATTTATTCTAGATTTATGTAGATCTATAACTGTATAATGTGTTTTACATTATACAGTTATATAAAAAACAGTTATATAAAAATTACAACATCATTAGACCACTCTTATGAATCGTCAAGTAATGTACATATATGCTACCAACCTAACCAAGTAATTAGTTAAGCATTAAACATAATGTCCGGTCATTATCAAATATTACCAACATGAGATGCATTTAATAATATACAAAGACTTAATTTATATCATACATTATACTTAATATTACATTTTTTTGGCAGAGCAATAAAACATATAATTTTTTATAACAATTCTCATTTTACCTAAAATTAGCCCGATACAGATATATATTATTCATATTGCCCGTATTAATCAACTGGTCACTTATACAGTAATAGTACAACATAGGCACAAAAAACTGTTAATCAGACTAGTGTCGGAACCACTCGATCTAATCACATTAACATACTAATTAGTAATGCTAGCGAAGTCGCGTGCGACTCGGGCGGTGCGACAAAAATGCAACTTATTATGCCACACTAAAAACTCGGACTGTGCGACAAAAACGTCCATCGGATCGGTTATTGTATAATTTGGTATAATTAGTCACATGCTGCGATCGAAGGGGTTTTTTCCGAGTCTCAATCCGATGTCATTCATAGAGATATCTCGATTTGCCGTAGGAATATCATTTTGTTCTTATGCACGATCATTAGAGATGTGATCATTATCACTTTATATCAATTGTCTTTTTGCGCGAATTGTGTTCTTTTATAACACACGGTGTATTGTTATTCGCATGAAATATTTAACTCTACATTAGTTAGTTTAATCGCCTCCGTGGTCTAGTGGTTCAGAGCTTCGCTCTCGACCCGGAGGTCGTGGGTTCGATTCCCGCGTTGGATCAACAAAAAATGTTGTTTTCAAGTTTGGTTAGGACAATGCAGGCTGATCACCTGATTGTCTGACAATAAAGAAGATCCATGCGTCGGATGGGCATGTAAAAAGTCGGTCCTGCGCCTGATCTCTCGCTAGTCGTGTCGGTTTACCGTCCCACTGGGTTATGAGAGTAAAAGGAAGAGAGAGTGCTTCTGTGTATTGCGCACACACTTGGGCACTATAAAATAACTCCTGCGTAGCTGGCCTGGTTTCAATGAAATAGGCTACCGACGCCGAAATCGGTGAGGGGAGCTATTATTATTTATTATCTACATTAGGTTACAATACCTACATGTGCGTAATTTACAGAAAAAATACGTTATTACGAGGAAACACTACGGCCGTTTTTCCATACAAAACCTCTATGCGATCCCTGTTTCCTCTCTGGATAATTCCGCTAGAGTAACATTTTTTTCCTGAATGTACGTCCCAATATTTTTTAAATAGTTATTAAAAGAAATATGGACGTTTAAAAACCTAAAAAATATGGTCAGATTTTCGGCTGTGTTTAAACATCCAGGAAACAAATTAGAGTACATTTTATGATAAAATCAAAACATAGGAGCTCAAGTCTTTTTTTTTATAATGAAAAAAAGTACCTTACAGCTCCCTTGATTGTCACGCGCCTGCCACGCAGTACTGGCCGCGCGGATATTATAAATTAATATTATAAGCTGGCTATAACTTTTTTAACCGAGAATTGAATGCTGATTTTTATCAGTCTGTATATTTATTGATATTTTTTTGAAGAATTGGAATAATTCTTTTAACATGATGATAGGTACATACTCGATACCATTTGGAACCACTACTATTTGCTAAATACTTTAGCAATGGAGTAGAATTGAGGAGTCAGCTAGCATTATAACGATCTGCAAGGCAGTTTCTAGCATAATATTACTCTGTGGTTTAAGCTGCATTCAATGATAAAATACTATCAGTTGTTTTCATTTAGACTTAAGGTAACCATATACGTTTGAGCATAATTCCATAAGCCTGTCTCAGTTAGAACATTAATTTCTGATTGTTCCAAATGAAGTGATTTGATTATCTGCAGATCGTTAAATTCGATCCTACGAGTGGAAGAAAATACAATACGAGTATTAAATTCTTCGTGGAATCGGTAACTTCATTTCGGCTGGTTTTTGCTCTCAGTCCGCCGCGAGCTCCGGGCTTGTACTCCAGCCTCGCATCCGAAACGTCCTAACCGCGGGATGATTATTGATTTCTTTTTGAAATTTCATCGGAGGATTGGCTCCTCAATATTAAACAGCGGCCGAGCAGGGTGGCAAATTGATCCTTTTTCCCTCCTCCGACCGTTCCAGCGACGCAGGAATTTATATCAGCCGAAATGTGCGCGACGGGAAAAAGTGAATTCCATTTAATTATGGACGATTTAAGAATCTGTGAACAATGCCAAGGATCCTTTGTAGACGCGAGCCGGTTTTTATTAATCATATAACTAATTTGATAATTTCTTACAGACGTCCCGGCGGATTCTTGAGACAATAATGGATTACACGTTTTTGGAATTATTAATCTTGGGACTCGCTAACAAAAATTTATGTCCGTTAACCTACTTAATACATTATTGGTCATCAAATAATTAATAATTTAATAACGTATCTTAGTGTATAATAAGTTGAAAAGTTTTTGCAATAATACCTAAAATAAATATTAAATTATTAAGGAACATAATATAATATATTCCTTACTCAGTAAGTTGTAAAATACGCTTGGAAAAGCAAGGACTACCCCAAGGATTTATTTTTAGGCCAGTTAATCAATAATTGCCAGTGATAATAACATAATCAATTTAAAATGTTACATGCTCTATAAAGCATACCCAAAATTATCAAAATAGAATCTGCCAAAGATACACTAAATATAAAATACAAACTTTTCAGTTTAATAAATATTCTATTAGGAACTAAAAACAAAACAACAAATAAATTAACATGCACACTTTATACACAAAAGTTCAACGTCAATAATGTAATAATGTATATATTTACGACTTTATTAATGTCCCAAGCGAAAAGAAAGTAACAGATAGCTCCTTTTTGCAAAGTACAAAAGTCTAAAAGCGTCATTAATAGTGATTGCTGTAATACGTCTATGCCAGGAGCACGATTCTCGGGCAGTGAAAAAAAGTTCGAATATTAGTATATCCGCTCGCACGCGCGCTAAATCTCATTTGCATGAGCGAGACAGACCGATAGTAAAAACTAAGTTAGAGGCCTGAGAATTAGGGCCCAGGACCTGAGGCCGTATTCGCAATTAATACGAGACGGTCGCCGGCCGGCGTCAGACATAGATATTTGAAGATTTATGTCCGAGACACACTAAAAGGTTTGAGAGAGTCACCGCACGATAAGTAGTTACTATAATTAGTAGCCACGCGACCACCGGACGTGCCTTGGATCATTTTAATACTGTTTTGGGAGAACTCTCCTCAGATTTCAACATTCGTTTTGACTGGGACCTAAACATAATAATATAAGTTTAGGGGTTTGACGTAAATTTTAATATTATTAATATAAGTTATGCAACAATAAAATTGTTGCTATCTATTGTAGCAGTATACGCACATTTATAGTTTTTTTTAATAACTTAAGATTATATTTATTTATTAGATATATTTATTCTTCAATATATAGTAATAGCTCCCCTCACCGATATCGGTGTCGGTAGCCGATTTCATTGAAACCAGGCCAGCTAGCCTACCGATTCGGCGACCGCAGGAGTTATTTTGTAGTGCCCAAGTGTGTGCGCAATACACAAAGTCACTCTCTCTCTTCCTTTTACTCTCATCAGTGGGACGGAAAACCGACACGACTGGCGAGAGAACAGGCGCAGGACCGACTTTTACATGCCCATCCGACGCATGGATCATCTTTCTAGTCAGACAATCAAGTGATCAGCCTGCATAATCCTAACCAAACTTGAAAACAAATTTTTTTATTGGTCCAACGCGGGAATCGAACTCACGACCTCCGGGACGAAAGCGAAGCTAAGAACCACTAGAATTTTAATAAACTATAACAAATAATGTGATAGAGACATTCTGTATGTTAACTAATATATTTTAGGTAATTAAAAGGATTGCTTGCACTAATGACAGAGGAGGATCATATTATTATCAAATCAGAAGAAAAAATGTTAGACATCAATTTAAAAGAGTTCTACCAATAAAACAAATTGATCGTAAAACATAAATTTTTGGAATACGTGTCGGCTGACGTCACGTGTCCCGAACATTCTTTCTTTTATCTGAGGCGCCTCGGACAAATTACGCGTTATCACAGGTTAGGCTGTTTGTTCGTTGTTGCTTTTAATTTCGCCCGTAAAGTTTTTGTTATGTCCTCATTTTAGGGTTATCTTGTCCGGTAAGGCTGCATGCCCCTGTCACATATTTCTCTGCTCGTTTTTGTTAAGTGTTTGTTTGTTTATGTTTTATGTTGTTACGTCATGCGTCACTGCTGTTGGAATCTCGAGTTTCATTTCTGGATTTATGGATTCAGAGTTCTTTAATGCTTGTAAATAAGGTGGTTTTTGCTAAGGAAAGAAGAAAGAAAAATATTTTAATGTGAATGTTAATAGATGGATTACTGTAGTGCTACATTAATATGCAAGTAACAATATTGGTAAGCTTGTCTAGTTTTATTGTGTATCCGAAAAAGAAACGGAGTTTAATTAATTAAATGTTAACTATAAAGACATTGAAAGTAATGAGGAAGCAAAGATGTAGGAAGAGACTCCATATTGAGTAACTGGCAGACAAACTGTAGGGGGTAATTAACTCCTAGTGTGGCTTACTGGGTTTATTTAAGCACTTATTAGTAGGTACAATGCTATTGAAATATTTATGTTTCGTGTCAACACGATAGATATACTGACACAGTTTTTAGTTCGGATAACTCAAGTTGAATTGAAGAATGATTTTGTTGAAAAATAAGTTTTTTATCAAATTACTGTTATTGCGATTAAATGAGATTCTTAACCTGAGGCATGAGTAATCTTGTAAAGTAACAGGGCTATTTTACATCAAACCTCAGATGAAATTAAGTAAGCAAATTCTCATCCAGAAATGACTTAAACGGCGACGGTCAACCACAAATTACTACAGGAACCACAAAACCGAGATTTAATAAACCTGTTACATATGCAAGTAGCTGGTTACCGAACGGGATTCGTGTCTTATCTTAAAAAGGCTTAATTAATAAAAATGGCGGATATGCCAATCAAGTGTTGCCTTAAATGTGTGGTTTTCTTTGGAAATGTTTAAAAAAGATAACTTAAGGACAAGTGAATTGTAAACAGCATCAAAAAGGCAGTTGAGACATCAAACATTTAGAATGTGACGAAATACGAGAATGAAGCAGGCGGATCTTCCATGCTTGAATCATATGCTGATAATTGAGACAGGTGTGTTGACTGTGATTTTTGTTAAGAGGTAGTAGCTACACGTATCTACATATAGAGTAGTTTATTAACAGATACAAGCTAATACGATTTATTTCGTGCATTCGTTTCAATATAATATTATTTTTCAATAAGATATTAAGTTGTCTAACTCAGACACAGATGCTCGCTTAATTTGAAGAGTAGTTAAGATGTTATTGTATAGCTTATAGTTTATATTGTTGTGCCTTAGAAGGTAAGAAATGTATGTTTTATATTGTAAGATAAATAATTGTAGTAACAATAAATAAATTTAAAAAAAATCTCTGGTTTGTACACAAAACGCAACGTGGAGTAATTGTGAGCCTAAAAAATTAAGGAGGCATTCCAATGAAATGGCTATAGTTTTTATGAAGTAGTAAATTTTAATTACTAGCCAAAGATATTATCGACATAGCAGAGCGTACATTGTAGGTACACATTTATATGTAATTAAGATCTAAAAAAATAATAGTAATTGGCAATAATTACTGACTAACCTTCGTAATAATTCACTCTTATTAAAGAGTAGTTATAACTAACCATAAATATAATTCAGGCTGGCAGGAATTCGTTGAATTGATAATAGAGCGATAAAACTTTAATATAAGTACAGTTAATGCGATTTTATTACTCAATTATCAGTCCAAAGAATTCTTCGCTATTAATATAATTATCTGTTTTTATTATGTTCAGTTTTGTTTCTTTCACTTTCTTGGCAGTTTCTTTATCTTTATATGTAGAGCCGCTTACCTTATCCTCTATAGTCTATGTCATGCCATTAGTCTATGTTAAATTTATGGCAATGGATACTTATAATTTTAGTTATTCGCTGGGTAGCAACTAGCAAGTGTTCAAACCTGTCGTCGACAAGTGTCCCATGTGATCACAAAATAAAAAACATGGTAAACTTACTATTGACAAGGACAATCTCTTTTGATTATCTTCTACATAAAAGCTTTGCCGCCTCATATCAAATATCGATTAAAACATAGTTAATATAAATATTAATGAAGACGCGAGCGAGATGCATCTCGGACTGGTTTGGATCATCCATAACTATAGCGGCGGTCCACGCCCCTGCGGCACGCCGGCCAATAGCCTCCAAAGAGCTCCGCCTCTCCCCTCCATTACTAGTGAAAATTGGCCCTGCACTTTTATCCGACTATCCGATTTTAATTACCGCACGATTGATTTTTCAATTCAATTATCGGAGTCACGATCCAATAGGCACGAAACTAATAACGCGATGAATAATTTAATTAAATGTTTAATTGTTTTTCACATCTTCATTTGTGGGATCGTTTCTGGAAAGGTCATTGGAATCTTCAGTAGGCAGGTGGGAGGAAAGTTAAACATCAGTTTCTTTAAACCTTTGCCATGGCACGAGCATGTTGTGCTATCAGTTATCACACATCAACCCACGCCCCAGTGACCTTGCATAAAAAATGTAAACATGCAAATGTATATTTAGAATTCCGCAAAATCCATTACGTATCCTTTTTCGAGCCGTTCGAAGCTTATCACAACAATTAATAACACGTTCATACCTTTTGGCCAGGAATAGTCAATTTGATCGGAATGCCGGACAGGAAATGGCTGGTGTATCTACGTCGATATTTCGTTGGTGACAGGCAGATAACGCGAGTTCAACGTCGCGACAGAAACGACCTTGCTCTTTGCTAATTTATCCTCTAAGGTTCTTTGTTGTGATTTGTGTATAATAATAATAAGAGGACCGTAGGCCGATTTCGGTTGTGCAGAAGATTCGATAAAAAAAGTAAAAAAAAACAACAAGTGATATTACAATTATAGAGCAACGGTAGCAAATTCTTTTACAACTATTGATCTGCTTACTCCCGACACAACCGAGAATCGAATAAGTTCGATCTCAACGGTTTTTGCTACTTTATTTGGCGGATTACCTTGAAACTAATCAGGATAAAGATAATCGTTAGATCGTAACTTCTTGTACCCCCAACCTACGACGACTACAATTGACTGACAATCAAAATAAACAATCGTCAATTTATTCGGGAGTATGCGGCACCCTCGAAACTGAATCAAAATCTAATAAGTTTGGAGAGTAAGGCCCCTGATCTAAATTTGATATAGTTAGATAGTTTGTTAATATTGCTAGCTAAATTATCTTTTTCTGTGACAAATTGCATTGCCGAACAAGACATATTATTCCACAAATTTGAGACATAGACATTTGAACTGTGCCAAATTTTATACTCAATTAGCAAGTAAAATTGTACTTTAAATTTTTCCTTCCCCAATTAATAGGTGTTATTAATAAATATTATGCTATTATGCTTCTTTGTCTGTTTGCATGCTTTCTACGATTATTATTTTAAGCTTTCCTAATGTTCGTTTAGTATCTTTCATATTTGAAACGATCACTTGAAAGTCTATCTCATATAATAAAGGAATTAAATCGTTGTCGTCGTTTGCATTAGTGCTAAATATCGATTCGGAGTTTACGGCAGTGATACGGAGGCGCCGGCCTGCGACAGGCTGGCGACGGCTGTACAGACAGACATTTTACTAATTGATATTATATATTATCAATTTTATATAATCTTGTTGCAGATACCTAAATAAATATTAAAAATGTCAATGTATGCCAAGAATATCGGTGATAAGTTAAGTGCAAGCGTCGCGTACGTGATTAACAATTGAATAACGTAAATATGAAAAAATATTTTTACTAGTGTGGATTAACTATTGTCAGGCTTACTAATAGGTAGGTATATATTAGAAAATCAACTAAGAGAAAATGACATAAATTATCTCTAATTCACACATACTAAAATACGCAATAGGTACAAAAACTCCATGAGACTAATAAAAAAAGGCACCAGTGACACCGACATAATATAATTATTACATTAGCGACAAAACTCACATTATTACCTGCGACGGAACAGTGTTGAACTATCCCACTAGAGGGCGCCCTAGGGCCGAAATTCAATTTTTTAATTATTGTGATTATATATTTTAATAAATCCTTAAAATACATTAATAGCACAATACATCAATATGAGTTTGTTTAATAACAGTAGGTTTTAAACACTTGTCAATCTTTCTTTTACATTTGTTAATACAACATTTGCTTATTTTAATGTGTATCAAAGAGTTAAAAGTCCCAAAAAGATGATTTTTAATATAGATTTATTATTGTCGAAATTCGACCTCAGCTGATCTCTTTTAAGTTAAATATTACTTATACATTACATTAGCATGTAATAATTAATATAAGTAAAAGATTAGATAGTATAAGTAAAAAGAAAAGCTTTTTTAAATAATGCTAAGCTATTCTCGGTTTGTGTAATTGCGAAAAATTCGGTAAACACAATACTGACGCGTGTCTACAATGAGCTTTTTATTACCGTCTAACCCAATAACAATCAAAATATAAATTACGCCCAACCACAACCAACATTTCTCGGAACATTAGTTTTTTGTGAAACTTCTCGGTAATCTACAATAGATTCGGTAGGCAATTTTGTGTCCTAAACCCCTTTCGTCGCTAATTCCTTTCTTTGTTGGCATAATTTGTCAGTTTGTTGCTTTGAGGTTTCCGATAGACGGCAAAAAACGGACGGTTTTCGGAAGTTTAATAACAAGGCGCCATCGGTAGTCTCTGGACCTTTTGTGTACCACACCGGCGCTAGTTTGCTTTGGCATCGTAAAAGATAATCGCCCCTAAGTCCACGCGATAGAGTCCTAATTCCAAATGCTGAATCGATTGTGATTTCGATTAACACATGATTTTCGCAGACACTCGATCATTCTGTAATATTAGCGGCTCCGGAAGTGACAGTCATCGTCAAACACTTACCACCATTTTTTGCTTCTTTTTTAGCCAATATAATGTTATATTGGTTTCGGAAACTAATTTGGCAAGAAAAAAGAAGGCAAGAAATCGGCGGGGTGACAAAAGAGATCGTGTAGGAAAAGGTGACAGGCTACATGAGGTACGACAAGTTTTTGTAAAATCAAACATAATTGAACAAGTTGGCAAAGTGATTACAAAATAAAAGTGGTAAAATAAATGAGCTCGACGGAGATTTTGCGGCAAAGTAGCTGTAAATAATATAGAGCATACCTAAGTTAGGAACATAAATACCTAACACGCTGACAGAAGAAACTGCTGGAGAACATAGTCTTCTTTTGAATAATGTAGACACAAACTATTCTATACTAATCTACACTAATGTTATAAAGAGGAAAGATTTGTATTTTTGTATGTAACGACTTAACTCAAAAAGTACTGGACCGATTTTAATAATTCTTTTTTCATTAGAAAGCTACATTAACACTAAGTAACATAGGCTATATAAGAATGAATTGCTGTTCGTTAGTCTCGCTAAAACTCGAAATCAGCTGAACTGATTCGGCTATTTTTGGTCTTGAAATATTCGTGGAAGTCCCGGGAAGTTGTACATGGTTTCCATGCTCAACGAAGTGGGCACGGGTCAGCTAGTATAAAGAGGAAGTTTGTTAAATTGTATATTTCGGATAAGCTCAAAAACAACATTTCGACATTTGCGGGTGAATTCATGAACTTATTGAATTTCATGAATTGCAAGACAATTAATATTTTTGTTATTTTTATTTTAATGCAAAAAACTTAAAAGTCAATGATCTTAGTGTTGGCGTGAAGATTATTAAAAGTTTTCCAGAATACCAAAACTTCAAACAAAAACGACTTAATAGACCCAGTAGGTTGCTAAAACCTCCCCAGAAAAATCAATTTGCCCCATTCACGCATTTTGATACATTTTAAATTATATATTGTGTCGAAATTGACTATTAAATTAGATCATTTGGTACCCAGATTCATCCTTACGTCCTCGATTGGGCGCGCTCTGTTCGTATTCAACATCTTTGTCTTCTAAATTAGTTATCTCATAACGGTAAAACGTAAATGATTGGGTGAATTTTAAAATTTGGAACAAATTGATTTTTTCTATGGTGTGAACGTTTTTTGCGAGTGTGATATTTTCCTGTAAAGACAGGTAGCATGTGAACGTAGAACGGCACAATAGATTTGGGAATTGCTTATGACGATATATTAACAGACAATAAATACTTTGTTTCACTTTACTGTAACTTTTACATTACAAAAATATGCTTTGAAAAATGAAAAGGTTTACAAAGTAAATTTTGTAAATACTGTAGATTGTTTAATAATAAAAATATAATAATAGTAATAAAATCTTTATTTTGCTAATTTTGGTACACTGCATTAGTACTGTTTGAAGCATTTTTGAGAGAGAGTGAAAACGCCACAGTGATTCACGAAATGTCTTGTAAAGTCTTATGTTAAATACCTAATATCATCACACGAGCCATATACAGGGTGTAAAAAGAGCAGTCACTATTACTTTGAGATACGATTATACTACCTTTCCTTATTTTGGAAATGTATTTTTTATGTATTTTGTTTGTCAAAAAAAATATTTTTTTTTTTACTTTTTACCATTTCTTATTTTTTTGTCGTAAAAATAACAATAAAGCAAACTAACAAGCAGTACCTACGTACCATTCTGTGGTATGGTACAGTTTAACCCATCGAAACCCTTACAAACACCCATGCATAATCAGCCTTATTGCAGTTCATTGTCCTAGGGCCGGAAATTGAGAGGATAAAAACAATTGTGGCTAATTCGATGGTGGATGGTTATCCATTGACGGGGGGAATCAGGTGGAACGAGCGACACGCGCTGCGGTGAACGCAATCATCGTTTTTTCACGCTAACCACACTGTTTTAGCGAAACAAATAGGGCAATACTGAGAACGTCTCAGTTATTACTCTTCTTTTCTTATGGGCAAAGTACTTTTAGATAGCTAGTGTGTTTTAAATTATCTTGAGTCTTGACAATGGATTTAGTGTGTCGAGTGTGCGTTAACTTAGGTAATATTTATTACAACCGAGTAATAAGTATCGTAGCTGATTGTGGTTGTTAATGACCTTTGTTGTTAAATACCTTAAATAAAAAAAATAAAAAAAAGTAACGTACCGTACCCAAAAGGTAAAAACGGGACACTATTACTGAGACTTGGCTGTTCGTCTGTCGAAAGGTGAAGAACAGTGATAGGTATAGTACGTCCGAGATAAATTTAACGTAAAACGTAAACAAACCCGTCTATGACACAACCAAAGACTAGTCATTGATGCCAATTGGCCAATAGTAATAAAATGATTTTTATTTGCTATGAATCCATAGACTATAGGCTTTTATTCTACAATCGGCAGTGTCAAAATGGCGTATTTTTTCTGTGAAAGATTTTCATTTGATGTTTAAACATATTATTGTTTAATTGTTAAAAATGTATTGGATAATGAAGTGTAATCCTTTAATATACCTGTGAAAGTGTTGATATGTTCACATTAAGTTAATATGGGAAAATTTCGATGCTTTCGGTTTGTTTACCTTTAGGTTAAATTTATAAGGGACGAACTATAGATAGTAGAAATTTTCACAGATGATGTATTCCTATTGTCGCTATAACAACAAATACAATAGAACAAAATATATGCAATAAACGTAATTTCTTAGCTCGTTTTGTACGAAACCCTTTGGCCGCGAGCGAGACTCCGTTCTTGGCCGGTTTTTATTAGATAATCCGGTCTTGGATAGTTCATTGAAATAATTAATACATTTGACAGGTGTAACCTACTTCAATTACTTGTAATACTAATTGCGACGCAATTTCTTGAGTATTTATCAAATTATTTTTTTTACATTTTTATAATTTTATTTTACATGGTAAATAATTAGTCTATTTGTAGATAATGCTTAATGGCATCCACTTAAATATCGGCTATGAGCCTTAACTTAAAGAAGAAGGACTATCAGCTGTTAATGACAGATCGAAATTTAAATATCAATGTGTACCTATGTTTCAGCAGCCATCTTGCAGTATAAACATAATATCAACACTGTAAATGTATCATAACTGTATTAATAATTTAATTAGCAGAATCGACCTTCCGAATTAAAAAAACTGGTTTCACGAAATGCACACCGCACAGTGTATGAAGATGTAAAAAGTTTTTTGCCACAATTGGTAATTTGCGAGGAGAAAAGGGAAACTACATATTTGTACTGTACTTATGTTAAGCGACTTTTTGTTAAGCCCTCGATCGGGGTCGATAGGGACATAAATTAAAACGTACGACTCACGACTGAACTCGCTTATAAATAACGATTTATGATTAGTCTGTAGGTGTTTTCTTTGCGTAATTGAAATGATCAATAAATTAATATTATTTTATGGCTGTGTAAAAAATATGAGCATTGAATGTTGGTAAACTGTAGATGTCACTTGCCTTGTGTTCCAGGACCTAATAGTAAACGAAAAAAACGTTTTTTTCATTCAGATTTGCGTTTCTTTAGCACTGTTTAGGGTCGTTTTGAACTGTTTTCATAGGCACTGTCAGCTGTCAATGTCAGCGTTATGAATGATCTAAACGTTTAGAGCGTCTCCTGGAACACGGCCTTGATGAAAATATCGTAGTATTTTTGTGTTGCCATTATTTTTATTCAGCTGTTGCTTGATTCTAAATCCTAGAGGATTGAGGATGGCCCACTTGCGCTAGTATGAGTTAATCCAGAGTTATCTTATAATTTTCTTTGACATTAAGAGGCTAACTCTACATTTTATTGTAAAACTGACACTGGCGCAAATTCTATATTTGTTTTTAGAGAAAAGTTAAAACGACATTTTTACAAAAGGCTCAGACTTTTGTTTATTGGTTTATAACATTCTTTTACGATACAATAAGGTTTACCAGTATTTAACTTTATTTATTTTTATAATTCAATTTTATTTATTTACTAGTTGACGCGTGCCCATTTCGTTGAGCATACAAACCGTTTAAACCTTCCCTGGACTTCCACGAATATTTGAAGACTAAAAATAGCCTAATCAGTTTATCCGTTCTCGAGTTTTACTCACTAAAACTCGAGAACGGATAAACTGATTCGGACGTGGAAGTCCAGGGAAGGCTTAAGCGGTGTGTATGCTCAACGAAGTGGGCACGGGTCAACTAGTAAATAAATAAAATTAACGAACAGCAATTCATTTTTATATATAAGAGAAGAAGATTTAACGTGTGTTCAGGACTTCAAGTTGACTTGCTCATAGTACTTATTGCGAGTGTCCCATTAGGGAAATGGTTGCATCTGATAGTCATAATGATGGTGGTTAAACAAATAAGCTATACGTCCAAATAGCCGGCTACAGCCATCGCCGATGGACTCACGTTTTAGTTTTTGTGCGCGTGCGCCGGATGCGGCGGACGCCGGCGAGGGGCGGCCATTAATAAAATCATTTTAATGCGATTGGCTTGCATAAAAACCATTTTAATATTTAAAGTCATAGTATTGTAGTACATTTTGGTAATAGTTACTTAGGAAAAACATGTTGATGACCTATAAAAGCTCTCTTGTCACAAACGTATAAAACGAAACGAAAAACAAAATCTATATATTTTTAATCAGTTACATTTTTACAGTATTTTACAGCCCCTTTACAGAATATAATATACGTATAATATTTTTTTTCTTATCACTTCAAGATTTCATTACTTATGTGTCCCTCCAAACATCTCTATGTCTCCCTATCTCCAGCGAGTCCTGTTCATGTTTGACTAACTTCATCAATCGTCCTCTCATCTTTTTGATGGTTTCCCTCTTCCCTTTATTTAAAGTATTTGATTAGTAATAGTATATTGTAAGCAATTTCATTGCTATGTTATCAAACCCATTTGATTTTTTTGGCAAAATCCGCAGTAGCGACACATACCGGTAGGTTTTTAATTATTCATGGCACTTGGTACCCATTGGCAGGAATTAAGCTATTGAGCAATTTACAACGTTGAGGCAGAACATCTTTATTTTCATTCGTTTAATTAAAAACCGGCTCGAACGCTGACAAGTCGTTAGATTATCATATTTTACAAGGGTTATGAGGCTTGAACATAGACCCATTATTTAAAATTATTTCACTAATTTTATTCATGTAGTGGTTGTGTCATAAATGGTTTAATATTAAAAAGGGTTAAATGGCCTCATTATTACCGCGCCTTCGTTTTAAAATGGATCAGTCCATCACATAACCCTTCTTCACCAACTTCTCTCTTTTCCCCGTCACGTCAAGATGAAAAGAGGTGGAGATAGAAATCTGAGGTATATAATTCTTTTTTCTTTCTATATTTATAATTATTTTTTGGTTTCGTACCCAAAGGGTAAAAAATGGGACCCTATTACTTTGACTCCGCTGTCCATCAGTCCGTCCGTCTGTCACCAGACTGTGTCTCCTGAACCGTGATAGATACCTAGTTAAAAGTTTTCACAGATAATGTATAACTGTTGCCGCTATTACAAAATACCAAAAACAGAATAAAAAAATGTAGAAGTAATATTATATCCTATAAATACAATTTCTTTCATTTTTATTTATTAATTATACCTAAATAAATGTAACATGTAAATGTGTAATGTTTCAAATGATATTTTATGTTTGTAGTAGTAACTACATACCTAAATACATACCTAATATAGTATTTATTGTAACTAGATTATAATGACTGTACATGGATACATGCTAAGTCAAACAAGTGGCGAAACTCTCATTCATATAGAAGCTCTAGGCTGTAGGTATTTTTTTAACGGGAATATGGCCCATCACACATTCCCGGCGAGAGGAACAACATGATGTTTAGCGAAGGATTAACTTTAAAGGTACGATTCCACCAAAATAGTGTTCAGAACATTTGTTCGCCAAAATTTTTTTCAGAATTCCAGCTGTGCTGTGTTCCAATTTGTTAATGTTGCGTTAGCGAGTCCACCGGAACAAACATCTGTTACGCACAATGTTCGCAACATTTCAGAACACCGGTGGAATCGCACCTTTACATTGCTTGGTGAAACACGCCCTAAAGGTGCTTTACTTACCCCGGCACACACAACACGAGCGATCAAAGGTCTACTTTATGTAATTGCCAATAAATATTATAAAAGTTGATTATATTATTTATAGCAATCACGACTAACTGCCTCAACCTAACGACCACTGTCAACATTCGATGCCTTAATCCAATAAGTCAGGCAATCCGAATATTATTTGGTAAGTCATTAGGTCGCAGCTCTATTTGGTTCGGAATTGGATTGCTTTATTTGGACCGAATTATATAACGGTTAACCATTTATGTGGTAACGTTTGTAAATCATAAGTCCATTCGTAGATTACTAGGTTTCCACGACTTATGAAGTCATTTGTAGACCTATTGTAGAGTTTTGAGGTTACGCACACTTTAAAAGCCTAGGTACTTCTCTATCTTAAATTCGTTGCAAAAGTATTTTAAAAGTATGATTGTTCATATTATAATAGAACGACAAAAAAATATTGCAGATCTACAGGCTATAATATTAATGAGTGATACTTTAGGGTGTGTATGGGTCCAGTATATAGAGTTTACTAACAAAGTACTAGCGCTGAAAGAGGTACTTTTGTATTATTGTATGGGAAAATTTATGATGTTGGGGCATTTCTCATACAAACATGAAAGTCAACAAGAAAGTCTTTCAGCGCTGGTACTTTCACAGTATACTCTGCATAGGATGCACTGAGGAGGTTTGCTTAGGATTATTTTTCTGCTTATAGGAAGCATATTTTAGTACTCACGTGTTCTGATATAACGCATGTGTAAATATGAAACTTCATGATGACATTAGGGTTCATTTTATTTGGTCCCCGTCTGGATTTGCACAAAATATTATTTTACAACTTGGTTGAAATTTCGCCAGTTCATACAACACAAAATATTCGAAATACTTTAGTTTTCCTTACAATATTTGTAAAAATTATTATCACTTAATGTAATATTATTATACATAATTCTACGTATTTCTACAAAATAAAACCACAAATTCTACTGTGGTAACAATTGATAAGTCTTGGTAACCACAATACAAATATACATCACATAAACCTTTCCCAGGGACAATTATTTTTTCGCTCTCGACCCGGTCGTGGGTTCGATTCCTGCGTAATGTTGTTTTAAAAATTTGGTTAGGACAATTCAGGCCGTTCACCTGATTGTCTGACAAGAAAGATGATCCATGCGTCGGATGGGCATGTAAAAAGTCGGTCCTACGCCTGTTCTCTCGCCAGTCCTGTCGGTTTACCATCCCACTGGGTTATGAGAATAAAAGGAAGATGGAGTGTCTTAGTGTATTGCGCACACACTTGGGCACTATAAAATCCTCCTAAAAACTCCTGCGTAGCTGGCCTGGTTTCAATGAAATCGGCCACCGACACCGAAATTGATGAGGTAAGCTATTAATATTTTCTCCTTGTCTGATACGTTACAAAATTCACTTGATAGGCAAGGACAAAATATCAAATATAGATTTTTCTTATATATAGTCTTGGCGCAGCACAACGCTGATATTAAAGGATTTGTGGGTTTCTTTTGTCGCAGCGCCGCTCGCCGGCGGAAAACTAATGGCACTATAGATTTAGTATGCGTATTTCCTACATACTCCATCCTTTCAAATTTTAATATTATGTAATTTGATAAATATATCCATTAATTTTAATATTAGAAAAAATAGCCAGTACCTACTTAGTAAATTGTAATGATTCGTCAAATAACTCAAAGGGTTAGTTTTATGAAAATATTTCGATAGGCACATATGTGCCTATCGAAATATAGTGACCGATTTTAATAACACGCTGACAGAAGAAACTGCTGGAGAACATAGTCTTCTTTTGAATAATGTAGACACAAACTATTCTATACTAATCTACACTAATGTTATAAAGAGGAAAGATTTGTATTTTTGTATGTAACGACTTAACTCAAAAAGTACTGGACCGATTTTAATAATTCTTTTTTCATTAGAAAGCTACATTAACACTAAGTAACATAGGCTATATAAGAATGAATTGCTGTTCGTTAGTCTCGCTAAAACTCGAAATCAGCTGAACTGATTCGGCTATTTTTGGTCTTGAAATATTCGTGGAAGTCCCGGGAAGTTGTACATGGTTTCCATGCTCAACGAAGTCGGCACGGGTCAGCTAGTATAAAGAGGAAGTTTGTTAAATTGTATATTTCGGATAAGCTCAAAAACAACATTTCGACATTTGCGGGTGAATTCATGAACTTATTGAATTTCATGAATTGCAAGACAATTAATATTTTTGTTATTTTTATTTTAATGCAAAAAACTTAAAAGTCAATGATCTTAGTGTTGGCGTGAAGATTATTAAAAGTTTTCCAGAATACCAAAACTTCAAACAAAAACGACTTAATAGACCCAGTAGGTTGCTAAAACCTCCCCAGAAAAATCAATTTGCCCCATTCACGCATTTTGATACATTTTAAATTATATATTGTGTCGAAATTGACTATTAAATTAGATCATTTGGTACCCAGATTCATCCTTACGTCCTCGATTGGGCGCGCTCTGTTCGTATTCAACATCTTTGTCTTCTAAATTAGTTATCTCATAACGGTAAAACGTAAATGATTGGGTGAATTTTAAAATTTGGAACAAATTGATTTTTTCTATGGTGTGAACGTTTTTTGCGAGTGTGATATTTTCCTGTAAAGACAGGTAGCATGTGAACGTAGAACGGCACAATAGATTTGGGAATTGCTTATGACGATATATTAACAGACAATAAATACTTTGTTTCACTTTACTGTAACTTTTACATTACAAAAATATGCTTTGAAAAATGAAAAGGTTTACAAAGTAAATTTTGTAAATACTGTAGATTGTTTAATAATAAAAATATAATAATAGTAATAAAATCTTTATTTTGCTAATTTTGGTACACTGCATTAGTACTGTTTGAAGCATTTTTGAGAGAGAGTGAAAACGCCACAGTGATTCACGAAATGTCTTGTAAAGTCTTATGTTAAATACCTAATATCATCACACGAGCCATATACAGGGTGTAAAAAGAGCAGTCACTATTACTTTGAGATACGATTATACTACCTTTCCTTATTTTGGAAATGTATTTTTTATGTATTTTGTTTGTCAAAAAAAATATTTTTTTTTTTACTTTTTACCATTTCTTATTTTTTTGTCGTAAAAATAACAATAAAGCAAACTAACAAGCAGTACCTACGTACCATTCTGTGGTATGGTACAGTTTAACCCATCGAAACCCTTACAAACACCCATGCATAATCAGCCTTATTGCAGTTCATTGTCCTAGGGCCGGAAATTGAGAGGATAAAAACAATTGTGGCTAATTCGATGGTGGATGGTTATCCATTGACGGGGGGAATCAGGTGGAACGAGCGACACGCGCTGCGGTGAACGCAATCATCGTTTTTTCACGCTAACCACACTGTTTTAGCGAAACAAATAGGGCAATACTGAGAACGTCTCAGTTATTACTCTTCTTTTCTTATGGGCAAAGTACTTTTAGATAGCTAGTGTGTTTTAAATTATCTTGAGTCTTGACAATGGATTTAGTGTGTCGAGTGTGCGTTAACTTAGGTAATATTTATTACAACCGAGTAATAAGTATCGTAGCTGATTGTGGTTGTTAATGACCTTTGTTGTTAAATACCTTAAATAAAAAAAATAAAAAAAAGTAACGTACCGTACCCAAAAGGTAAAAACGGGACACTATTACTGAGACTTGGCTGTTCGTCTGTCGAAAGGTGAAGAACAGTGATAGGTATAGTACGTCCGAGATAAATTTAACGTAAAACGTAAACAAACCCGTCTATGACACAACCAAAGACTAGTCATTGATGCCAATTGGCCAATAGTAATAAAATGATTTTTATTTGCTATGAATCCATAGACTATAGGCTTTTATTCTACAATCGGCAGTGTCAAAATGGCGTATTTTTTCTGTGAAAGATTTTCATTTGATGTTTAAACATATTATTGTTTAATTGTTAAAAATGTATTGGATAATGAAGTGTAATCCTTTAATATACCTGTGAAAGTGTTGATATGTTCACATTAAGTTAATATGGGAAAATTTCGATGCTTTCGGTTTGTTTACCTTTAGGTTAAATTTATAAGGGACGAACTATAGATAGTAGAAATTTTCACAGATGATGTATTCCTATTGTCGCTATAACAACAAATACAATAGAACAAAATATATGCAATAAACGTAATTTCTTAGCTCGTTTTGTACGAAACCCTTTGGCCGCGAGCGAGACTCCGTTCTTGGCCGGTTTTTTTTACTGTTTTTTTAGTCGCAGCATCTTTAGGGATAGTTCATTGAAATAATTAATACATTTGACAGGTGTAACCTACTTCAATTACTTGTAATACTAATTGCGACGCAATTTCTTGAGTATTTATCAAATTATTTTTTTTACATTTTTATAATTTTATTTTACATGGTAAATAATTAGTCTATTTGTAGATAATGCTTAATGGCATCCACTTAAATATCGGCTATGAGCCTTAACTTAAAGAAGAAGGACTATCAGCTGTTAATGACAGATCGAAATTTAAATATCAATGTGTACCTATGTTTCAGCAGCCATCTTGCAGTATAAACATAATATCAACACTGTAAATGTATCATAACTGTATTAATAATTTAATTAGCAGAATCGACCTTCCGAATTAAAAAAACTGGTTTCACGAAATGCACACCGCACAGTGTATGAAGATGTAAAAAGTTTTTTGCCACAATTGGTAATTTGCGAGGAGAAAAGGGAAACTACATATTTGTACTGTACTTATGTTAAGCGACTTTTTGTTAAGCCCTCGATCGGGGTCGATAGGGACATAAATTAAAACGTACGACTCACGACTGAACTCGCTTATAAATAACGATTTATGATTAGTCTGTAGGTGTTTTCTTTGCGTAATTGAAATGATCAATAAATTAATATTATTTTATGGCTGTGTAAAAAATATGAGCATTGAATGTTGGTAAACTGTAGATGTCACTTGCCTTGTGTTCCAGGACCTAATAGTAAACGAAAAAAACGTTTTTTTCATTCAGATTTGCGTTTCTTTAGCACTGTTTAGGGTCGTTTTGAACTGTTTTCATAGGCACTGTCAGCTGTCAATGTCAGCGTTATGAATGATCTAAACGTTTAGAGCGTCTCCTGGAACACGGCCTTGATGAAAATATCGTAGTATTTTTGTGTTGCCATTATTTTTATTCAGCTGTTGCTTGATTCTAAATCCTAGAGGATTGAGGATGGCCCACTTGCGCTAGTATGAGTTAATCCAGAGTTATCTTATAATTTTCTTTGACATTAAGAGGCTAACTCTACATTTTATTGTAAAACTGACACTGGCGCAAATTCTATATTTGTTTTTAGAGAAAAGTTAAAACGACATTTTTACAAAAGGCTCAGACTTTTGTTTATTGGTTTATAACATTCTTTTACGATACAATAAGGTTTACCAGTATTTAACTTTATTTATTTTTATAATTCAATTTTATTTATTTACTAGTTGACGCGTGCCCATTTCGTTGAGCATACAAACCGTTTAAACCTTCCCTGGACTTCCACGAATATTTGAAGACTAAAAATAGCCTAATCAGTTTATCCGTTCTCGAGTTTTACTCACTAAAACTCGAGAACGGATAAACTGATTCGGACGTGGAAGTCCAGGGAAGGCTTAAGCGGTGTGTATGCTCAACGAAGTGGGCACGGGTCAACTAGTAAATAAATAAAATTAACGAACAGCAATTCATTTTTATATATAAGAGAAGAAGATTTAACGTGTGTTCAGGACTTCAAGTTGACTTGCTCATAGTACTTATTGCGAGTGTCCCATTAGGGAAATGGTTGCATCTGATAGTCATAATGATGGTGGTTAAACAAATAAGCTATACGTCCAAATAGCCGGCTACAGCCATCGCCGATGGACTCACGTTTTAGTTTTTGTGCGCGTGCGCCGGATGCGGCGGACGCCGGCGAGGGGCGGCCATTAATAAAATCATTTTAATGCGATTGGCTTGCATAAAAACCATTTTAATATTTAAAGTCATAGTATTGTAGTACATTTTGGTAATAGTTACTTAGGAAAAACATGTTGATGACCTATAAAAGCTCTCTTGTCACAAACGTATAAAACGAAACGAAAAACAAAATCTATATATTTTTAATCAGTTACATTTTTACAGTATTTTACAGCCCCTTTACAGAATATAATATACGTATAATATTTTTTTTCTTATCACTTCAAGATTTCATTACTTATGTGTCCCTCCAAACATCTCTATGTCTCCCTATCTCCAGCGAGTCCTGTTCATGTTTGACTAACTTCATCAATCGTCCTCTCATCTTTTTGATGGTTTCCCTCTTCCCTTTATTTAAAGTATTTGATTAGTAATAGTATATTGTAAGCAATTTCATTGCTATGTTATCAAACCCATTTGATTTTTTTGGCAAAATCCGCAGTAGCGACACATACCGGTAGGTTTTTAATTATTCATGGCACTTGGTACCCATTGGCAGGAATTAAGCTATTGAGCAATTTACAACGTTGAGGCAGAACATCTTTATTTTCATTCGTTTAATTAAAAACCGGCTCGAACGCTGACAAGTCGTTAGATTATCATATTTTACAAGGGTTATGAGGCTTGAACATAGACCCATTATTTAAAATTATTTCACTAATTTTATTCATGTAGTGGTTGTGTCATAAATGGTTTAATATTAAAAAGGGTTAAATGGCCTCATTATTACCGCGCCTTCGTTTTAAAATGGATCAGTCCATCACATAACCCTTCTTCACCAACTTCTCTCTTTTCCCCGTCACGTCAAGATGAAAAGAGGTGGAGATAGAAATCTGAGGTATATAATTCTTTTTTCTTTCTATATTTATAATTATTTTTTGGTTTCGTACCCAAAGGGTAAAAAATGGGACCCTATTACTTTGACTCCGCTGTCCATCAGTCCGTCCGTCTGTCACCAGACTGTGTCTCCTGAACCGTGATAGATACCTAGTTAAAAGTTTTCACAGATAATGTATAACTGTTGCCGCTATTACAAAATACCAAAAACAGAATAAAAAAATGTAGAAGTAATATTATATCCTATAAATACAATTTCTTTCATTTTTATTTATTAATTATACCTAAATAAATGTAACATGTAAATGTGTAATGTTTCAAATGATATTTTATGTTTGTAGTAGTAACTACATACCTAAATACATACCTAATATAGTATTTATTGTAACTAGATTATAATGACTGTACATGGATACATGCTAAGTCAAACAAGTGGCGAAACTCTCATTCATATAGAAGCTCTAGGCTGTAGGTATTTTTTTAACGGGAATATGGCCCATCACACATTCCCGGCGAGAGGAACAACATGATGTTTAGCGAAGGATTAACTTTAAAGGTACGATTCCACCAAAATAGTGTTCAGAACATTTGTTCGCCAAAATTTTTTTCAGAATTCCAGCTGTGCTGTGTTCCAATTTGTTAATGTTGCGTTAGCGAGTCCACCGGAACAAACATCTGTTACGCACAATGTTCGCAACATTTCAGAACACCGGTGGAATCGCACCTTTACATTGCTTGGTGAAACACGCCCTAAAGGTGCTTTACTTACCCCGGCACACACAACACGAGCGATCAAAGGTCTACTTTATGTAATTGCCAATAAATATTATAAAAGTTGATTATATTATTTATAGCAATCACGACTAACTGCCTCAACCTAACGACCACTGTCAACATTCGATGCCTTAATCCAATAAGTCAGGCAATCCGAATATTATTTGGTAAGTCATTAGGTCGCAGCTCTATTTGGTTCGGAATTGGATTGCTTTATTTGGACCGAATTATATAACGGTTAACCATTTATGTGGTAACGTTTGTAAATCATAAGTCCATTCGTAGATTACTAGGTTTCCACGACTTATGAAGTCATTTGTAGACCTATTGTAGAGTTTTGAGGTTACGCACACTTTAAAAGCCTAGGTACTTCTCTATCTTAAATTCGTTGCAAAAGTATTTTAAAAGTATGATTGTTCATATTATAATAGAACGACAAAAAAATATTGCAGATCTACAGGCTATAATATTAATGAGTGATACTTTAGGGTGTGTATGGGTCCAGTATATAGAGTTTACTAACAAAGTACTAGCGCTGAAAGAGGTACTTTTGTATTATTGTATGGGAAAATTTATGATGTTGGGGCATTTCTCATACAAACATGAAAGTCAACAAGAAAGTCTTTCAGCGCTGGTACTTTCACAGTATACTCTGCATAGGATGCACTGAGGAGGTTTGCTTAGGATTATTTTTCTGCTTATAGGAAGCATATTTTAGTACTCACGTGTTCTGATATAACGCATGTGTAAATATGAAACTTCATGATGACATTAGGGTTCATTTTATTTGGTCCCCGTCTGGATTTGCACAAAATATTATTTTACAACTTGGTTGAAATTTCGCCAGTTCATACAACACAAAATATTCGAAATACTTTAGTTTTCCTTACAATATTTGTAAAAATTATTATCACTTAATGTAATATTATTATACATAATTCTACGTATTTCTACAAAATAAAACCACAAATTCTACTGTGGTAACAATTGATAAGTCTTGGTAACCACAATACAAATATACATCACATAAACCTTTCCCAGGGACAATTATTTTTTCGCTCTCGACCCGGTCGTGGGTTCGATTCCTGCGTAATGTTGTTTTAAAAATTTGGTTAGGACAATTCAGGCCGTTCACCTGATTGTCTGACAAGAAAGATGATCCATGCGTCGGATGGGCATGTAAAAAGTCGGTCCTACGCCTGTTCTCTCGCCAGTCCTGTCGGTTTACCATCCCACTGGGTTATGAGAATAAAAGGAAGATGGAGTGTCTTAGTGTATTGCGCACACACTTGGGCACTATAAAATCCTCCTAAAAACTCCTGCGTAGCTGGCCTGGTTTCAATGAAATCGGCCACCGACACCGAAATTGATGAGGTAAGCTATTAATATTTTCTCCTTGTCTGATACGTTACAAAATTCACTTGATAGGCAAGGACAAAATATCAAATATAGATTTTTCTTATATATAGTCTTGGCGCAGCACAACGCTGATATTAAAGGATTTGTGGGTTTCTTTTGTCGCAGCGCCGCTCGCCGGCGGAAAACTAATGGCACTATAGATTTAGTATGCGTATTTCCTACATACTCCATCCTTTCAAATTTTAATATTATGTAATTTGATAAATATATCCATTAATTTTAATATTAGAAAAAATAGCCAGTACCTACTTAGTAAATTGTAATGATTCGTCAAATAACTCAAAGGGTTAGTTTTATGAAAATATTTCGATAGGCACATATGTGCCTATCGAAATATTTTAAACTAAACTAACCGTCACAACAACTAAAGTGTCGTTTCAATAGGTAATAGGTATGGTCATATGACCATACCTATTACCTATTGAAACGACACTGGTTGTCGAGTATTTAAATTCGAGGCGTACCTACGAATTTATAAGCGACATATCATTACATTCCATATTAATTAATAACTTGTTTCGATGATAGAACATCAAAAGTATAATTTAAATCAGATGTCGATAAAAAAATGAATATCAACAGGTTGGCCTAGTTTTGACGGATCATAATTTGGGTATTTGTATCTATAAATTAATACAATTAATTATGATTAACAATAAATTATGTGTTATTATATATGGCATTTATTAGCGTGCGATCTTCAAATTAGATACTGGTTTATGAAAAAAGAACCTTAAATTATAAATGAGTCTTAAGAGGAAACACCACGGTTGAGAGAAATACAAAATAGGTATTTGTAAAATCTAATGCTGTCTCGCAGTGCCTTAGCTAGCCAGCACTAGCGCGATAGAGACAACTGCAACTTGGATTGAAATTACCTATTAAAAGTACCAGAAATCGACGTTTAGGGGATTCCTGTTTCCTCCTCCAAAACTTAACCGATTTAAATATTTTTTTCTGTATTAGCTAAAAAAAGAATTGAGCTAGGTTCCTATTTTTTGATTTTTTTGTTTACTATAATCAAATCTGTTTCCTAGATATTTAAACATAGTGGAGAGTCTGGCCATTTTTTTTAGGTTTATAAACGTCCATATCTCTTTAAATAATTAATTTATTAAAAAAAGGAAAAAATAGGGACGTACAAACAATATCCATAAATATTCAGGAAAAAAATTGTTACTCTAGAGGTGTTATCCAGGGAGGAAATAGAAATCCCCTAGACCCCTATTTTTGTATGGAAGAAATTTCGTGGTGTTTCCTCTTAACATGCTGAGTTACGTGGCAAAATAATAAAGGCTGGTGTAGGATATTAGGTTCATTTAGAGTTGCCAACCGCAAGACGTATATAACAAAAAAATAACAAAAAAGCAATACAATTTTTATCAAAAAAAAAAAATAAAGGTAGATTTTTTGAATGGTGAAAGGTATCCCAAAGTGGTCTTTTTTATCCTATATACTACATTTTTAGTGCTATTAAAACTGTCAACATTTTTTTATTTGTGTGAATTGATTAAACGTACATACCTGACCTAGGTATGCCAATGTTTTCCTTAAAAAAAAAAATAATACTAGCTATATTATGCTCCGAATTTTCTGAAAGTACTTTTTTTTGTGAAAATACCAATACTCTACATTTACTACTACAGTGTTTTACATGTTAAACGTCCTTTCTCCGTACATACAGATGTCCCGATCATCTCGCTCATAGATCACTGACATAACTTTATCCTGAGCTATTGAAAAACTATTTCAACCCATTTATTTCTCAAGGATTCTCAAACTTTATTACCTCAAAAAATTATCACAAATTCAGTAGCCATTATGCAAATGTAAATCGATTTGGACTTTTAAAATAGATTTCCTAATTCCTAGTAAAACGCAGAAGCTTAGACGATAATCGTCAGCCGTTACATACTAATGTTGTTTTAATACTGGATGGGCAATTTGGTGGGTAGGAGCGAAAAAAAAGCCAATTTGCCCACTCACCGTGTGTGGCTGATGGCAAACTAATTATTGTCGCGTTTCGGCCGAAGGGTTCGAAAAAACAGGAGGTTGACTGTTACCGAATGATTCTACGTTTGTTTCTTTAAGTTGTTTGTCGGTTTAAAGTTGTTAAGCCCCTAAACTTATGGAATTTGCTAGAATTGGCTCAGATCGTTAAACAATAGGCAGAGAGAGCCATTTAAGGGTAAAACCACAAAAGTAAATAGAAAATTAAAAACGAATACAATTTCACAATGAATTAAACCGATCAAGTGTTAGTCGGCTTACGTACGCACTTAGGGTTCCGTACAAATTATTACTAGCTGACCCGTGTCCACTTCGTTGAGCATGGAAACCGTGTAAACCTTCCCGGGACTCCCACGAATATTTCAAGATCAAAAATAGGCGAATCAGTTCAGTTAGCGAGACTAACAAACAGCAATTGATATTTATATAGCCTATGTTACTCAGTGATAATGTAGCTTTCTAATGAAAACAGAATTATTAAAATCGGTCCTGTACTTTTTGAGTTAAGTCGTTACATACAAAAATATAAATCTTTCCTCTTTATAATATTAGTGTAGATATTTTGTTTTTAGTATTTATTGTAATAAAGTCGGCCTTTTCATCCGTTATTGGATGATTTGCAAAGTATTAACCGAACGAAGTAACCACTCTTTAATACTGTAGTGCCTGGGACTGCGGTTTTCAATGTAGCATGGTTGCCCAACACATAGTCGACCATTTGCGGGTTTCCTCGCGATGTTTTCCTTCATCGTTTTTGTTGTTATATCGGCAAAAGAAAGAAAGAAATAATTTCAACTGTTTGCAGCTAGACAGCGTAGTCAGAGTAACAGGGTTCTGTTATTACCGTTCATGTATGGAACCCTAATCAACGATTCCAGAAACACATTATTTTCGAAGACATTGGCGGCAATATAAAAGCTTCATTTCGGCTAGATTAAGATCAGGCCGTGACCTCAGCTGATAGTCCGCTGTCAGGCCGCTTTGTGCCATAATACAAGGCCACAAATGTTTGCGAAGGCTCGTCGTAAAATTGATTTGGTTAAGTGCAGGTGACACTGAGAATGGTAGACAGTAAAATAAAGCATTCCGCCAATATTTCATGTCTTTAAAACGTCCTAATAAATTAGAATAAGGAGTGAAAAAGACCTTATATTATATTATAGGCAAAAATAGAATTAACATATTAATTGTTGTTTTTAAGGTAAATTATTATGCCTTATATATTTGTCAAACGCTACCAAAGCTTTTGTAAGTCTAAGTTCGATCGCTTACATCGTAGTCCAATCGGTTCAACAGATGCCGTCTCTTTTTCTTGTAAAAGCAAAATTTTTGGGCTAATGGCATGGCTGCCTCACAAAAATACATATTATAAAATACAAGATGGTACTACATAAGGACATTGAGCATTTCAATAACTACTATTAGTTATTGAAATGCTCATTGTCCTTATGTATAAATCTATGCATAGCTGCGTCATACTACATACATAGGATGATTGTACAGGATACAAAGAAGTATGAAATATATCAACGGATGGTTTTTCAAATCTATAATCAACTAACATGACATTCAAGTTCACAACTCATATTGAACGCTGATTAATGAAACATTTATCATAGAGAAAGGTAGGGACATTTATTTTATAATTACATCACGCTCGCACTCGCAAAGCCTTAAAATACCAGAGATAAGGTTGATTCAAATCGTATGTCAACTAATTGTTGGTGAATTAAGCTTATCTTATATACTTCGCAGTACTATTCCAGTAGACAATTATTAATAAACAAAAAAAATACTGTCATGTAGACAAATTGTAAACAGCAAATAAACGTAAAAACTTAGCTAAAGTACGTGAACCGTTAAACGCGATAATGATGAGGGTCCCGATATTACGGCATTATCATACAATTAATATTTGCATTTTATTATAGACCGGCATTAATTTACTCCACTGAAGCTTTATTTACTCGAATAACACGTCTATAAATATACATAACTCCTCTGAAAGATTGTAAAACACATGTCAGTAGCTTGCACACTAGTACCATACCAGTTTGCACGTGCCAGCTACTGTCATGTGTTTACTTTAACTAGCATACAATGGCATGTATGTAACTAGCATACAAGTAGCTAATACAACATTTGATTTAGGGGGGTTGACAGATGACACGTGTAAATAGATTCAACAGCCACGGTCATACCAGTACGGGCAGTAAGGACACAACTTGCATACCAGTATTACCTACAAATCTCCTGTAGGCTAAATAAATAAATAAAAAAATGTTTATTGCAGACCATAGTCCATAGCGTTAGTACTTACATTAAAGCCTTACACCCTTGTTAGTAACAATTTATTCATTTCCACCAAAGGTTTAGTAATACTGGCTAGTTTTATGCCAGTAACTTTCATAGCAGCTACTTTACCGATTTATTGGCATATCTCCGCTATCTAGCTTAAGTCCTATAAGTTCCGATGAAAAAAGGGGATAAAAAGTGTGACGTAGATTACAATGTAGTCTGCATGTCAAAAAAGTGCAGGGTAAGAAGACAAGTAGGTTCACCCGTCATGGATCAAATAATTAGCAGGGAAAATGCTTAGATACGGTTGTCTGTTTGTCTCGGGATGATAGATTGAGAGAGGTCTAATCCAGGATTAGCGTTAAGCTCTTGTTGGTTAGATTCTATATCTAATAGAAAGAAATATCTTTGTAAATTCCAAATAACTAGTAGGCAAGTATGAAACTTTAAATATCTTACGATAGTAAAATAGATTTTGAAGTGTGAGAAATATTTACGCAAAATTTAATAGTTGTAACCAAACATTATACAACTAAACCCATACACCCAACCACAGTCATCTTTCAAATACCATGCCATCTCATTCATTGACAGGAAATACGAGAGGGATAACGTGATATTTAACATGCCGTTAACTTTAACATTGATTGGTGAAACACGGCCTAAATCCATCGAGCCCTTCAGGCTGTAGAACGAGCCAAACAACACAACCTATTTTATCGCAGTCGGGTCATCAGCCGGAGGAAAATATAACACCTATAACTGTAATATTGAGGACTTTATGCACATTAAAATGAAATCAGACACTTTCAATACGAACGGATGTAGGTATTTCATATCGCATTTAACAGTGGTTGGTCACCCGCATGTCGTCAATTCCCATCACGGTTTGTCACCCAATAATTAGTGAGCAATTTTCGTAAAGGGGTGAATACATTAGATGGGCCGTAAATTGATTTTTATTATACCTCTGCCACTGAAGGGTTAGCTCATTATTATTTATTATGTATCGTAATTTACATTGTATAATTCACCCAAAGTGTCATGATTATTATCTTTCTTTTCTATTACCCGGTATTTCTGTTATGCGTTTATAATTGTAATGGCGGGTTCTTTGGTTGTGCAATGGCCGAGGTGGTAATGACACGGCGCAGGCCGTGCAGGAGTGACTCTGTAACAGCCTGTGAAATTAAATCAATTTACATCGATTTGACGTTAACATTTGATGCTTAATGCATAACTAAGGCCGTGTTTCACCAAGCAATGTTAAAGTGAACTTTACTTCTTTAACTTACCGCCATGTTAAAATACCATGCCTTCTCATTCAACGCAGAGGGATAAAATGATATTTAACGAAGGATTAACTTTAACATTGCTTGGTGAAGCAGTCCCTTAGTCTTCAATTGCACATAATATCTGTTTACTTTGCCGCGTACGGCTTTCTACTAGTATACAATATGCAAGGTGTAAAATAAATAACTGATAACACTTTAGGGTGTGAACGTGCCTCCTATGTAGATTATATGACTTTCATGTTTGTATGAGAGATGCCCAACATCATAATTTTCCCATACAATAATTGAAAAAAAGTTTCTCTTTCAGCGCTGGTACTTTCACAGTAAACTCTATATACCGGACGCATACACACCCTTAAGTATTATCACTCATTAACATGACATCTTAACGCACTAACGTTCACAGTGGCAAAATAACTAGTCCCTTCATGTTCAAATTGGTTTTCGACTCGGTGGTCGTAGGTGAATTCCCACATTGGAACAACAAAATTGTTGTGTTCATATTTGGTCAGGACATTGCAGGCTGATCACCTGATTATCTGACAAGATCATCACTGCGCCGGAAAGACATGTAATAACTCCATGTGTATTGTATGCTTAAGCACACTATCTTTTTTAAGGACATTAAAAATAACTTTTTATGCTTTATTTCAACTGACAGCTGACACTGAAGAGAGCAATCATCAATGTGGGAGCTATTATTGAAACTAGTGCACATTATACAGAACATAAGTGTAATTTAATGAGAATCGTAGAAATGTTTAATTTGGTTCTACGCTTTTTCTCTCGCTCTATGTTCCGTTATCCATCTCACTACTATGCGAATGAAGTTAGAGAGTGTCCTCATGTATTGCACACATTATTTCGCACATCTAAAATGACTTCTTAACTTAACATACAGCATACTAAACAGACACTTCTTCATCTTAACTGCCTGCGCCGACACTGAAGTCAATGTGGGAGCTATTATTGAAACTAGTGCACATTGCGGAGAACATAAGTGTGATTTAATGACAATCGTAGAAATGTTTAATTGACTTCAAAGAAACACAATCATCTGATACGGATCTGGGCAAAACGACTAACGAGTTGTGCCAAATCGGACTTTAATTAGGCAGATAAGGCGGTCGTTAGTTACCACTTACCTGCGATGCCTATCGCCATCTTGTCTAGCTAATGGACTTCATCATCAGCTCATGATGAGGAGCCATCAGATCGCTGCGATAGGCGGGTAATTAGAAAGAGATTACTTCTCCTGATGTCTGAGATGAACTCCGATGTAATCTGATTAGGTGTTGCCAAGTTATTTTTAATAGTTAATGGAATCAGGCGTTACTTTGCGGAAATCCATAGCATACAATTTAAATATATTATATATCTAGCAATATCCCGCGAAACAATTATAACCACAACCTGCAAGCAGATGAGTGAGTGTACGCATAGGCATGCGTTTAATGCACCTCCCTCCTCCCACACTGCTTATGCGTACACTCGCAAGCAAAAAACATGAAAACACCACCACCACACAAGCAATAATGTTAACACGATCGTGCAAAGTCCCACCACCATGCAGGTTGCAAAACTCGACGCGCGTTTCGCTCCGACCCCGGAGCATCCTCAGGATGTTGACTCTGCGAACAATGGTCGTCACTTAACGAACATTGTTCGCAGAGTCAACATCCTGAGGATGCTCCGGGGTCGGAGCGAAACGCGCGTCGAGTTTTGCAACCTGCATGGTGGTGGGACTTTGCACGATCGTGTTAACATTATTGCTTGTGTGGTGGTGGTGTTTTCATGTTTTTTGCTTGCGAGTGTACGCATAAGCAGTGTGGGAGGAGGGAGGTGCATTAAACGCATGCCTATGCGTACACTCACTCATCTGCTTGCAGGTTGTGGTTATAATTGTTTCGCGGGATATTGCTAGATATATAATATATTTAAATTGTATGTTATTTTTAATAATTTAGTCCACCACATTTTTAAAAAAACTTAATGCCTCCCACACCGATTTCGGTGACGGTGGGCGGTTTCATTGAAGGCTGCTACATAAGAAGGAAAGCTACGTAGGAGTTATTTTATATTGCCCAAGTGTTTGCGCTATACACAGAAGCACTCCAATTTCTTTCACTCTCGTAGCCCAGTGGGACTCAGGACCGACTTTTTACATGCTCATCCGACGCATGGATTATCTTTCTTGTGAGGCAATCTTCATGAGTGACAGTCCGGTCGCTATACCCTGGACAACATATACAGCATACTATACACACTACTTTTAAACCGGACAAAACGCAGCGTTCCCATTGGACACTGTTATAACGCGGGCGAAACAAAAGCTGGTTACAGACAGTGAGCCTAGTGCGAATTTTTGTCACTGCTCACGGTGATTATGTTAACTACAATTTGTATGGCATCGAAACAACGCCCCTAGTGCCAATCTATGATAACTAATTCGATGCCAAACAAACAAAAAAAACAAGTAGTTAACCAACAAATACTCGCAGGCTCACTAAATCTTACTTAGTGGGAGTCCACCCACAGTCCCAAAATACTAATGTACTTTACCCGACTCCGAAAAAGCCAAAAGTAAGGGATGATTTTATCAAAATATCGTCGCTTTACTTTCACAACCTTGTATCTATAAAACTACAACTTTTCAGTACAGTAAAAAAAAAAACATAATTTGAGATTTTATTATAATTTGGTTTTTTTAATTAGGTTCAGTTATGTATTATTATATCTAGCTTGTACAGACTTAAATTATCTGGATAAAATATACATATAACAATTATAGACAATTTAGTATGATAGCAGATGAATAATGAAAAATAGATACTCATTTTATGTATGTAAATGTTAGTAGTTAAATAACTTTTCTTTTGTAATTTAATGTTTGACTCACCTATAAAATTTATAAGGATTATTAATATTATTAGTGACTTATTATTATAATAACATTGACAAATCAATAATTGTATTTTTTTTATAACATATTGATATAATATAATTAATAAATAATCATGTAAACTAAACAATAAACACAAAAAATAACACCTAATGCATGACCGAAATTTTAATAAATTGTATTTTAATAAAAATTTGCACGCTACTCAAAGGCAAAATAAGAGAGCGATTTACCAAACCTGTAACACCATATTGTACCTTATTTAAGCAAATAAAATTTTGATTTTGATTTTGATTGATTTTTCAGATCCGAGATTCAGTTTTTTTTTTGATACAAGGTTGAGAAGGTAAAGCGGCGATATAATATTAACTTCTATTACAACAAGAGTCAGCGCTAGAAGCTCTACAAGTTAAATGTGCTCTGATTTTGAACATTCCAGACTTATCACAGTGATGGACAGACGGACAGATGGACAGAAGTCACTAAACGGAGCCGACACGTCGTTTTACGATCATTAGGTTACAACTATCAGCTTCACTTAGGGTTCAGTGGGATAATATTAAAACACTTCAGTTTGACTGTAATTAGTAATTTAACTAAAGTTATGTTTCCATAATACAAAGTTTTTCATTTAATCTATTATGGAAAGTAATAAAAATAATGATTAGTTTTTATATTATAATTTAACTAAAATTATTACATTTCAAACATTGAATTTGTAAACCTTATCTACATTATTACTATTTATATTAAAATAGCTTCAATCAATTGCATGCTTAAAAAAATTTCACACACCATTAAGTTATGGTAGAATGTACAGATTCTATATAATGTTTAAATGTTAACCTTTGTACTGCATTCTTTCTTGTCAATATATGAATTATGAAAGTAAGCAGAAAATGTATTAAAACAGTCTCGTTTACTATTGAAATATTTTACCTATGTAGATTGTAGGTCTATGAAGATAAATCACATAAAAATTGAAACGTGCAATTTTAACTTAATTAAAAATAAATTTCGTCACCTGTGTTTATTACAGAAATAATTGTGCATTAAATTTTAGTGTAATTAATTAAAGATAAGTAAATTACTTAGAGGAATGGCATTCATTGCTTTTTTATGTACAATAAATAAGTAGAGATAATGGAGGCTATAAAAAATTATTAGACAACCGGCAAAATATAAAACAAATTTTGATTTACTGTACGAGAGTGTCCTTATTGATACAATCAAATCATTCAACATAGTTAACTTGTTCCTGTGTAACACTGTTTAATTATGACTTTTCATAGGGAATTATTATACAGGATGTAGAACAGTCACTATAACTTTGAGATACGATTATACTACGTTTCCTCATATTGGAAATATATATTTTTTATAAAAACAAAAAACATTTTTTTTTACTTTTTACCATTTCTTATTTTTCAGTCGCAAGAATATCGAAAAAGCAAAAAAAAAATACATTTCTCAAAGTCATCTCAAGTTTTAGTGACTGTTCTTTTTACACCTGTTATATACTATTATATATGAAATTTATTGAATTAAAAAGGTGACGGAGAATAAACGTCACATCCTGAAAATGACAGAATCACAATCCGACGTTGTTTTTTCGCCGAGAAAATGCTTCACTACCCCCTGGTATAGGTTTGAATGATGAAACTCAGTAGGTCAAAAAGTCTAAGTCCCGATTTCACCAATGCATGTTAGTGTTAACGGCGTGTTAAAATACCATGCATTCATTGATACGAATTACGAGAGGAACAACATGATATTTAACGAAGGATTAACTTTAACATTGCTTGGTGAAACTCGCCCTTAGCTTTCAAAATATGTCATGCAGTAAATTATTTTGAAAGCTCCGTAAAAGTAACGTTATCGAATGTAAATATATTGGCGCTGTCATGCCATTTAGGCAAGTTTTTTCGATAAGATTACTGAAGATATACTTGAAGTTGTAGCAAGTTACGTATTACAAGTATGAAATTATAACAAAAAAAAAATTAAGGTACGATATTGTCACACGATCAATTTGTAAGTTTTAAGAAAGCTTACGTGCAACTGGCGCTTAAGGCCATGTGTAAAATCGATGCGGTTTGATAAAGACTGAGTAATAAACGTGTTGCTTTACTTTATGACGCTATAAAGGTACTTAAGTTATTTAATATAGTATCTATATAATAAATTTTTCGCTTACGATCGCACGGGCTTTAGATTTTAAATATTTTAATATTTTGCAATCTTTACGCGGCTCTATTAGACTTATAGATAGTGGGTCACTTTACTAGTTTCTTGTTGAATTCGATTTACTCTTATCCTACCCACTTTGTTATTTGCAAAGTACAAGACTATTACTATTTATAACCCCCGACGCAAAAACGAAGGGGTGTTATAAGTTTGACGTTGTCTGAGTAAATGTGTATGTGTATGTCTGTGCGTCGTAGCGGGTGTTCTTAGCTATGTTTAGTGGAAATCAGTTCAAGGTCATCAGGTCGTTTGTTATGTTACACGCTAAGTCCCGATTTCACCAGCTCATGTTAGTGTTAACGGCTTGTTAAAATACCATGCCTTCTCATTCATTGATACAGGAAAAACAACATAATATTTTTAACGAAGGATTAACTTTAACATTGCTTGGTGAAACACGCCCTTAGTCGGGGGTTTTTATTTTTAAATTTTATTTAGTTTTTGCTTTTTGCATGTGCCTTTGCGGGATACATCAATTGTCAATAATGATAATTGAAAAACAAACATGTTATACAGGTACGTCTTCATATTTGTATATTTCTTTAACTAACTCAAAGTTTTTAAATTATTCCAGGTTTATGAGCTCAAAAAACTTATTTCAATGAGCATTATAAATTGCAACCAGTATGTGTAAAACGTCTCACTAATTTTTATTGTTTTACAAATTGCACCATTTTTATAGATATTGTTTTACAGTTTGTGAAACTAAAATAAACTCTTGTTTATAACTTCATACGGAACTCTGTCCAAGAAAATCGTTCGAAATTCGATTTGTTGTCCTTTTTTGAGTCTGTGGGGCCGCGCGTGCGCCCTAATGGTCCCCCGTGATAACTCTCACTTTTCAATATGTCACCCCATAACTTGTCCCCCACAAGCCATCGCGTTCTCAACCTTAAAACACGGCAATAAGACCCAATTTACAAAGCCAGATCGCAGGACCAAAACGACAAAGGTAATAAGTCATTTGTGTGGTTATCTGCACTTTATTTAGAAGCAAGATTTGTTTACATGTACTTTTTTATTTTTTAATCTGACAAAATACTTGGGATGTTTCAAATTTTATGCCCCTTTAATTACTTTTGAGTACTTAAAGTTATCCTTCGTAGTACCTTATATCGTTGGTAAAAAATATCTTTACATTAGTGATTAATGATTAGTGTCACTTAACGGTACCTATAAAGTTAATTGGGATATTTTGGAGTAGATATTAGAAAATATTGAAGGTTTTTGAAATTAATTTGTAAACATTAAATTAATATTTGTGAATCTCAACTATTAGAGAGATACTGAATCTCAACTTAGTAATTAGTGAACTTTGAAAATCTCTAGTGAGATTCTATTGCATTCATCGCAAAAAATGTTATAAAAGGCATAGCCTTGCATAGTAATTCAAATTGTAATGAAGAAAGTAGAAAAAACTCAATTAAACGCAGGTATCAGATGTAAAGGCCTGAGCAATTTCCTCGACATTATGCAGATGGGTTCATGTGTACTGCGCATTATTCACTTAAATGTATATTATGAGGTACACAGTACATTAACACGCACTAGCTGTAACGATTTTGCGGGCATGTGTCAAAACCACCATTACAGACACGGGTTTATTATCGTACACAATATGTTTAATTTACGTTATATCTAAGGCGGTTTTCATACTAAATCGCGTTCCCGCGGGGAATTCGCAAGCCGGACGCGCGCAGGCAAGCCTACGTACTATATTCGACAGGCTTCGCTACTATGACACCTGTGTATTGCCGTCGCGAGCCATCCGTTGAGATCGAACTGATTCGATTCTCGATTGTGCCTTTAGTCTTGCCTGCGGGAATGTTCGTCTAATGTCCTGCTTTAGCGTATTCTGCCTTGCTTGTATGGCGTGTTTTTCGCTTTACACTCAGGTAGGTAAATAGAAAACTCTTCATTAGCACACAAATAATTAAATACACAACAGTAACAAACTAGAGGAATACACAAATGTTCGTACACGGCTATACTTTGGTATTTAATACTGTTTAGTAGTTTATTATGACAAAGTTTTTTCTGTCAAAATCTATACCAATGTTGCGTTCCAGTTGTAAAGAAATAACGTTATTAACGAACTTTTCAATCCCATTCCTGTTACTTTCAATATGTTTGAAGCTCATTAAATCAACAGTTAGAACAGTTTCTTCCAGACGTATACAAATATTCATGAAATCTAAATACTTTAGCTTAAATATCCCGCGGGAAATCTTTAATGTTTTTACAGGATTACCTTACGTTGCTAAGCTATAGCGAATTTCTTAAAAATACGTTTTTTTTTGTTTTTGCGTGAAATAAACATAAGCCATTTATATAGCCAATTTATATTGTAGGGACAGCTTGTCTATGTAGCGGCCATTTTTGTTTGCAGTCGTTGGACCATGACTCAAATTTTAATTAGTGAATACTAGTCATTATTGTGGTTACCCCTAAAATATATAATAGGTTTAGTGCTTGAGTGAATTATTATTTAACATTATATGACTAAGCTAGTAGTGGCGTGAGGTTCCTAACTGCATTTATAGAATGGCAGTTAGGAATCTCTAGTTGTAGGTAAGCCCATAAAGAAATATAAAAACTGCAGGGCTAAAATTTATAAATTTTTAGGGGACCTAATAGCAGCTATTCTGCGTCGAATAAATCGGTGTAAATACATAAAAAAAAACAGGAAGAATTAAGAACCTCCTCCTTTTTTGGAAGTCGGTTAAAAAACAGGTAAGTACTTGGTGTTTACTAAAACCAAAATGTTGTACCGTTGTCTTATATAGCGGGCATTAATTTTGATACTCGACAAAAAGTTTTGTATGAAGAAGGCGAAAAATATAGTAAATATAAATAGTATAACATAACCACTAGTAAAACATCTAAAACGCTGCTCAACGAAAACCCCATTATAATATAATTTAAATAAATTCGTCCAAATTTATTGTATCAACTCTAATTAGTTGTGTAATAAGTTTATAATTTATCTAAAGATCAGATTTAGTAAAAAAGATTATTAAACTAATAAATGTACTCCAGTGACCCCATACTGGGCCAACTAATTCAGAGCCGTGGAACGTGTACCAATAGCCGACCGTATTGCCATAGAAATAAGGTCCAAATGTGGTAAAGAAAAGTTGTCCGCGACTATACAGTCGGGCTGTAAAGTGAAGACTCCGTAACTGTTAATGACTGTACTCATAATTGCGGTTTGATATAAAACTATTACCGTTACAAGTAAGAACCTTATCTATTTTGTGGGTGCAAGGGTTTTGATCCCTTTGACCCAAATATTCGGTGGACCTAAAACAAGATAAAGATTGGAAATGTTTAGCATATTATTCACAAATTTATTTAATTATGGATATTTTATTGAATGCAGTGTAGGTTTTTGGTGGAAATTCATATTATACTATAATAAGACACTTCTTTCCATTTTCCTAAAAGTTATTTGTGTATTTATTAATATTATTAATTATAGATGTTGCCTTCTACTTCGTGATGTTTGTCCACAATGAAAAGAAGCCTCCGTGATCTATTCTGTCTGTGCCTTTTTAATAGACCCAGTAGTTAGGACTAAGGGACTATAAGTTGACTAAGAAAAATCAGAACACTCAAAATATAACTTAGGGCTAAAGGTCTAAAACCATAGAGCTCAAAATCGGACACACGTGGTATTTTGCTTGATACTTAAAAATATGTAACATGATGATTGTGATTTTGATGTTGGCAGCATTGTATAATTCCTCGCCGTTCTCATGTCCTCGATTCCAACATGGCGGCCGGTATAAGTTATAACCAATTAATTCCTATATTATATTATACTGTTTATACAAAATTTTAATTAACACCGACGGTGCTTTGATGTGTTAAGAGTTATAAAACACACTTCATTTTATAATACATAAATATGCTATTTTAAGCTTCTTTTTAACGAACAAACTTAATCTATACATATAATAAATCTGTAGAGGGGTCATGTCTGTACATTAAGAATATTTAAGTGAAAATAAAAAAAATGGGGTCTATATAAGCCACAGAACCTAAAAATAACATTTTTGAAAAAAATGTCTGTCTGTCTGTCTGTCTGTCTGTCTGTCTGTCTGTCTGTCTGTCTGTCTGTCTGTCTGTCCATATGGGAATGTTTGTCGTCGCATCACGCTAAAACCACTGTATGGAATGAAATGAAATTTGGCAGGCAGGTAGCTTACGACCCGAAGAGCATTATTGGAAATTATTATCCCGAAAAACGAAAGGGTTCCCGTGGGATCTTCAAAAAATTGTAGCTACCTATTTGACGGTATTTCAGCTAAACTACTCAACGTATTTAAATGAAATTTGACAGGCAGGTGGCTTATGATCTGAAGAGCATTATTGGAAATTGTTATCCCGAAAAACGAAAGGGTTCCCGTGGGATCTTCAAAAAATTGTAGCTACCTATTTGACGGTATTTCAGCCAAACTACTCAACGTATTTAAATGCAATTTGGCAGGCAGGTAGCTTATGACCTGAAGAGCATTATTGGAAATTATTATCCGGAAAAACGAAAGATTTCCCGTGGGATCTTCAAAAAATTGTAGCTACTTATTTGAAGGTATTTCAGCCAAACTACTCAACATATTTAAATGAAATTTGGCAGGCAGGTAGCTTATGACCTGAAGAGCATTATCGGAAATTATTACTCCGAAAAACGAAAGGGTTCCCGTGGGATCTTCAAAAAATTGTAGCTACCTATTTGACGGTATTTCAGCCAAACTACTCAACGTATTTAAATGAAATTTGGCAGGCAGGTAGCTTATGACCTGAAGAGCATTATTGGAAATTATTATCCCGAAAAACGAAAGGGTTCCCGTGGGATCCTCAAAAAATTGTAGCTGCCTATTTGACGGTATTTCAGCCAAACTACTCAACATATTTAAATGAAATTTGGCAGGCAGATAGCTTATGATCTGAAGAGCATTACTGGAAATTATTATCCCGAAAAACGAAAAGGTTCCCGTGGGATCTTCAAAAAATTGTAGCTACCTGTTTGACGGTATTTTAGCCAAACTACTCAACGTACTTAAATGAAACTTGGCACAAAGGTAGATTGTAACATGAAATGATCAACATAATATTTTTAACCGACTTCCAAAATAGGAGGTGGTTTCTCAATTCGTAAATATATGTTTTTTTATGTTTATTCGTGGATATCTTCGTCGTTTATGAACCGATTTTAAATATTAATGTAATATCACTACTACTTAGTCTTTGAAGATATACGTTTGGAAATTTCGACATCGTTTATACTGCAAGCATATGGTAATTAATAAATAAAAAACCGGGCAATTGCGAGTTGGAATTGCGCACCGAGAGTAGACCGCCGACGCCGAAAAATTTGGCGGTCGGCGCAAGCAGCGCAGCGTCGGATTGAAAGTCGGCGTCGGGCGTCGGCGTCGCAACGTTAGGCGTCGCGCCGTAGGGCGTCGGGCGTCGCGGCGTCGGGCGTCGGGCGTCGCGACGTTGGGCGTCGCGGCGTCGGGCGTCGCGACGTTGGGCGTTGCGGCGTCGGGCATCGGGCGTCGGCGTCGCGACGTTGGGCGTCGCGGCGTCGGGCGTCACGACGTTGGGCGTCGCGGCGTGGGGCGTCGGCGTCGCGGCGTCGGGCATTGGGCGTCGGCGTCGCGACGTTGGGTGTCGCGGCGTCAGGCGTTGGGTGTCGCGGCGTCAGGCGTTGGCGTCGCGACGTTGGACGTCGCTGCGTCGGGCATAGCGCCGTCGGGCGTCGCAGCGTCGGGCGTCGCGGCGTCGGGGGTCGCGGCGGCGGGCGCCGCGGCGTCGGGCGTCGCGGCAGCGGGCACCGCAACGTCGGGCGTCGCGGCGGCGGGCACCGCGGCGTCGGGCGCCGTGGCGTCGGGCGTCGCGGCGTCGGGCGTCGCGGCGTCGGGCGTCGCGGCGTCGGCGTCGCGACGTCGGGCGTCGGCTCCACGACGTTGGGTGTTGTGGCGTCGGGCGTCGCGGCGTTGTTCGTCGCGGCGTTGGGCGTCATATACGGAACATGAGCGCGTTTAAACAAACAAACAATTTACATTTGGGGACTTTCGTTGCATGCGCTGCATAAACGGTTTAAGTCAAACAAACACCACGCGAACGAAGTCGCGGGCACAGCTAGTTAATAATATAAATAATAAATAATAATTTATATAAATTATTTATCCTTATTAGTGGTTATATAATTTTGGAGGCTCTGAAGTGTTTCAAAATCAAACGGGTTTGTGGAGTTAATTTTGCTATTTATCTAAATTTCATCCAACCAGACTAATGTATCATTTGTTTATAATAATTATTAAAAACTTAAGACGAATTTAGTATTTTATTATTATTATTTATGATCCATTTTAAATTACATTAAAATGTAATGTAAGTATTTGAAAGCTTTCCTTGTAGAGTTTTAATATTTTCCTTATGGGTAATATTTTGTTTGTATATTCTCTACAGTTGAGCGGCTGCACACTGAGAGACCTTCGTGTGATCTTTACACAACTTCCCTATCTTGGGTTGTTGGTATTCGGTTTCGGGGCTACGCCCTCTCACCAAGGGATACTCCTCGCCTCACAGCTGTGAGGCCGTAATTGGGGTGAGCATAAAGCTCCTGGGTAGGCGCGTTGTCCTCTGGGGCAAGCTGCTCTCAATCCTGCTCTGCTTTCCCTGTACCACTCCGGCGGTCCACCCCGCCAGGTGAGATCCCCGGTAACCTCGGGGAAGGCCCAGCGGAGGCTGCCAGCGACAGGAGCGGTGAGCGCAGGTAGGCAGGCAGGAGAGTCCGGCTTGCAGGTGGGGTGGCTGGTCGAAGGCTGCATGTTCTTCGAGGCTGTGTCGTGATAATTAGGAATTCAGATATTCATAAAAAAATTGATTTGGTATTAATTAATTGATTAATAGATTAGAATAGGCACTGAGAGACCTTAGACAAAGACGCATAAATATATTAGGTATCCTTTCTGATAAAAATATTGACACACTGTGTAATCTACACAATGTTTTGTCCTTATCTGATTAGTCACTTTCCTAACTTATCAGACAGGGAGAGAACATGTATAGCTTATGCAGTAAGTAGAGGGGGAAACTAACTGTCAACTTTTGCGGCGAAAATATCTGACCCAATTTTTTTATGCAAAACCTTTCGACAATTTTTTTGTATTTCGAAAACCACGTTTCAAACTTTCGATCCGGTAATATTTAGTATTTGGAACGTTCGATAATTTGTAATTGGAATAATTTGTAGTTGGAACGTCTCACCTGCCAGCGCGAGCCGGCTCCGGTCCAATTTAGCTCCGGAAGCGAGCTGTTAGGGGTAAGCGGCACGACAAAGTGTGGTCTAAGTTAAGGGAGGAGCGGTCAATTAAGTGAGTATATTTAAAATCTTAAAAATAATCATTTAGCCACAATCACACACAACGGTGAAATGTATACTTAAATGTTTAAATGCGTTTTTTTATTTAGTATAATTAAAAAGTATATTATAAAGGTACTAATATTTTTATTTCTAATAGAGGTAAGCGACGCGACGGTAGATGGTCCAAGTTACGGGAGGGACGTTAGTTTAACCCAAATAAAATAAGAAATAAATGATAACTAAAAAAATAAAGACTGCGATGTTTTGTTAAATATACTTAAAGTTCATTAGTAATTTGGTATTACATCTCAGAAATGTAACAGATGTTCCTTTTCTCGAAACCAAAGCAGCCGTGTAATGTATAGGTATATGTCGCAGTCATCTGATTGAATCCGCTATTTAATTGAATGACTAGTGCTTTCCTTGAATCCTGTTTTTACCAACAAATTTTAGAATCCGACATTAGGACAGCCATTTAATATTTTATTTTAAAAACTTTGAAATTTCCGAATGAGTACTAATAAAACGAACATTAAAGTAAATTAATCAAAAAATATATCAACACATTGCTATCTGTACGAGCTGTTTGACGCCATTATATAACCGCCTAGTGATTCAATTAAATAACTAGATTCAATAAGATGACTGCGACGTATACACAACTGATTAACTTTAGCTAAGTGATACGAAAATTAGCAGTCAATTTATATTCTGATCAATTTTAAAATAGGCATTAAAATTTTCACTCGAAAGTAATATAAAAAAAAGTTGAAAAAATTTCAAGATATCCAACCTATTACTTTAATAATATTTTGCAAACTTTCGAAACAGCGCGTCATAGAGAAATTATTTAGTATAAGACTATAGAGTGTATCTAATGGTTAATTAAACAAGCAAATGGCCCGGAACTAGCGGCAACACACAAGCGTGTAAACTCGATTATACTGGCTATAATACCGATGAACATTGTACTAACTAGCACACAATTATACTAATTTGATTTGGCAAAAAAAAGCATAAGTCCCGATTTCACCAACGCATGTTAGTGTTAACGGCTTGTTAAAATACCATGCCTTCTCATTCATTGATTGGAATTACAAGAGGAACGACATGATATTTAACGAAGGATTAACTTTAACATTGCTTGGTGAAACACGCCCTAAATCTGTCTACCAAAACACTCAAAATAACATAAATATATCAAGTAACTAATTCAAAATGTTGTTACCAGAAAATTATAAAAAATAACCAAATTTAATGTTTGTATAACTATTTGTAATAAGTATATTTTTATAAAATCATATTTTTCTTAAGTTTTCTTAAATTATCCTAATGAATTTGAATAATTTTAGTGTGATATTGGCTAAACTCAACAGCAGGAAAATTATTACACATTTTTGTAATTATTATTGAATAGTTTACACATTTATCTGGTATGATGGGATTGGCATAGCCGGAATGTGTGCTAAAGTCCCTAAATTAAATAAGAAAAAAAACCAGCAACAAATTTTTGTAGCAAGTGTACTTAACAATAATCGTAGGTTTTGGTAAACTTAGGTTTTCATAGGTATATTTGTAATGATGTATTGATAAATTGATAGCTTCCAGAAAAGTATGTCTCGGACCAGGAGATCCAAGAAGAAAATTAATGTATGCCGCTGTCTAACGAATCTTACTTATTATTAGTAAAAGTTAACATTTCATCAATGTTGTTAATACATTTCACAGGAGCTAAACCTAACCAATAATACGGTCTATCTAATTAATGTTATAACGATTTAGTTAGCGGTAAAGCAGGTGAAAATATGGCTAACCGTTAATGCAAAAGCCTTACAGTGATGTTATAAATCATTTAAGTAGTAACAAAATTAAAAATGTATATTTCATACTAATTTTACTCGTTAATTGAGTACTAGGCTATATTTTTATATTTACGGCTAGTGCAAATTAAAATTTTCAAAAGGAATAGTACCTAGACTAACAATTAATAGTTTTCATAGTACTTTTGAGATTCAGGGCACAAAAGTCACAATAATGATTTAAATAACTATTATTATCTATTATTATCAGTAAATATACTGTACCTTTATAAACTTTCTTATTTTTCAGAGAACAGTAAATAAATGTGCAAAAACGGCAAAACGATATTTATAATGGAACAGATAAGATTTATAACAATTCATCAATGCTTGGATTTTTTTACATTTACCTAATGTAGAAATTTATTAGTTTTTGTAATAAACATTTAAATAAAGTGTAGTATTCCAATAAAATTACCCTGTTATCGTTGAGCTCTACATTACAAAGCGAAAGGCAAAAAAAGTCAAAACAAAACATATTTTGGTCTACCGTTTAGTCGGTAATCATTTTTTGCCTTAGAAAGAGAAAACAATACACTAGCTCTCACTCACCCTCATTCGTATTGGAGTGTCCGTCGGCCGGCTGATCCGAGTCAGCGCCGACCAAATTCCTGATGGTGAAGGCGCTGGTCTTCCGCGGCACCTCCGCCACGGCGCTCCTGGTCTCCTGCCCGTTGCACTGACCGTTCACCATCTCTCCCTCCTCATTCCGTCTCGTGGTCAAGTCCATTGTCAAAACTTACACTTCCCGACGTACGAGGGTTCATCGTTAACTGGCCGAATCGAATTTTTGCATTTTCAAAATTGACACTGGCAAAAATGATGTGATCGCAAAAAAAATGTTGTCCGTGTAAACAAGGCACTTGATGGCGGGACGCGCGCTGTGCTCGCCGCTGCGGAGGCGACTGGTCCTCTTTCCTCCTCCGAGCGCGGCGCTCGGCCCTCCCTACGCCCTCCGGGGCGGAGCGCCCGCCCCCTGCGACTTGCGCCGTGTGTACGTGCGACTTTTTCACACGAGCGACAGTAATGAGCGGTAATTGCGTTTATCGATACCGGATTGCGACGATCAGGTTTTTCCGTTAATTTGCCCTAAGTGATTTTCTTTTTTGCCCGAACGAGGTGTCGCTCTGTTCGAGTAGAAAATTAATATGGCCTTACGAGGCAAAAAAACATTTCGTCGTTTGTGTCACCATGTTCTTTATTTATAATAATTGTATCGTTTGTGGTTTTTGGTTATTTACGACATAATGCAGGCTCGTCACTACAAGTAATAGATATAATAATTGAACAATGTAATCAATAACAATAACAGAAATCCCGCAAAATAATTCAGGGACAAAGGAAAACTGCATAGGAAAACGGTTAATGTTAAAATTATGCGCAAACATATTATCGTATGTCCAGATTTAGAATATTAGTTACATGGCTGAAATTTTAATCTTATTTAAAGTACTTATTGGAAATGTTGAACAGTAATAGTGTTACAAAATATAGTATAGCACTCATACGGCGCACGAAGGCCTTGTAGTAAACGTAGTAAATGTTCTTTTTCTTTTTTAAATTATAAATATTGTTTTTCTGTCTACGTACCTATATTGTGTAATTTTGCTGTAATGTCATTGTAATGTATTGTATTATCTAAGTTTCTTGTGTAGTGCGATAGTACACTTAGGCGTAATGTGTCAAATAAATGTTCTTATTATAATTATGTTTGTGTATAGCTTCCTTGCTCACGGGCAATTAAATCCCGGACCTTTGGAAGGCATGCGTGGAGCCGAAGCCAACACGCAGAGGCCCCGTTACACAATTTTAATTTAAATGTAATGTGACACATGTATCATTAACACATTTTAAGGGTTCGGTAAAATCTGTTTGGCCTATCACTCACCATGCTGTAAGTATATCTCATGAACCATGAACCAAAAGCTAGATAATTGAAATTTTCACAGGCGATTTATTTCTTGGCGCTACAACAAACACTAATACAAACGGCCATGTTTATTTGATGATTCAGTACGCACGACTCGAACTTGGCCGATTTTTTATATAAGGAGGGAACTTGAGAATCAATTTTATTATATAGAAAGCGTATAAAAAGATTTTTAAAAGTAGGGGAATAACCAATAATAATTTGTAACCAATATTTTTTCTATTATAGATGGCGGTAAGCGTTTCATAATTTTCAGCACGAGATATTTATTCATACACCTATATGTAATAGGTCAAACCTAAGATATACTTAACAAATTTGATCATAGAGATATACTCCTTTCTTCTATTTATTAGACTCCTTTTCTTCTTTTTTATTAAAATATTATAGACACGAGTTCAACTAACTATTCGAATTAGATGTAGATCAAGAACTAGAACATCCTGGATAGTACACTTAGGCGATATTTATGAATAGGTGACGTCAATTATTACATTTCTGTAGGCATTCCTATGCTGAATTACATCTGTAGTAATTCCAATAGTGAAGCACTGAGCTCGTAATAATTACAGTTAATCTGTGAATCACAATTTAGACACATAAATTGAGATCGCTCGCAGCACTGTATTAGCCCTGACTATCGCAAATAGGGTTGCACATAAGAGAAAATGACATAAAGGAAAATTTCCTTTACATTATTTAATTTCCGTGACCTCCTAAATTAATCGACTTCAAAAATAGGAGGTTTTCTAATTAAACGGTATACTTTTTAATTTTAATTAAGGTAGATTTCGAAAGTTGCGCATCATATATATTCAATTATTGCTGTGGTAAACATAAAGTTCTTTTGAATAATAAAATAAAAGTTTAAAAAACTATAACCCGACTTCGCAAAAAAGGGGTCTAAAAAGGCTGAAACAAGAAAATAATTCAATTTGAAATCCAGATATGCATAGGTACAGATATGGTCAAGCTAGAGCCGTGGTCGTACCCGCTGTTGGGATTGTATATTACAACAGCAGACGAATATAATTATACATTTTTTGTCGGGTTTTTTTTTTGGAGATAGTTTATGAGGTATAATTTTCAAAATACAAAATTTTCCAAAAAATTATATAGCCTATGTTACTCGCGGGATCACTACGAATCGATTGACACCTTATTTATTAAAATCGGATCAGTAGTTTTACCGCTACGAGGGAACATACATACATACATACAAACATACATACATACATACATACATACATACATACATACATAGACTGCCAAAATCATTACCCTTCCTTTTGGCTTCGCCGAAGTCGGGTAAAAAATAGAGCAATTTAAAACCAAACTGACTAAAGAAGTGGAGCGTTTGCATATTATGGAAAACCTTTATTTTACACAGTAATAATACACAATTAATTACTTGCACTTACACACTTTATTAGTTGTTAAACATAAGATTTATTGAAATTCACGACCGGTTTCGACGAAGTCATCATCAGGTTTGAATCGTATGCAATCATCACGCCCGAAGGAAACCCTCGATAATTCTCAGGTTTTCACCTTTCTTTATTATATACAAATCCTTAGTATTTCTCCCTCTCGTTTTAATCTACTGTGCTACCTACGGCATTATTTTTATGGCATATATTTGTATTTACTTGGATAAAGGAGAGCTAAATGTATTTTAGCGGAGGGGGTTGTTCGATTGAATGATGGATCATGATGACTAACGACGTCCACTGCTGAACTTAGACCTCCTTTCTCCTGGCAGATTAAACAGTCTTATAACTGACTGAATATGGTAGCGTTATTTTATAAAAACGTAGTAATAGTGGAAAAGTGTAAATAAAAAAACTTGAGAGGTGTCAAGAGACACCCGAATGGAACGAAGTTCTGTATCTGGCTTGCTTTCTATAAGAGAGAGAGAGACAGACAGAGAAACATGCGACGCCGCACAGCTTACATTAGCTTACTATAGCAAAAAGTGTCGTGACAACTTTTCGTAAGAATTTTCTCCGTCTAGCCCCCTTTCACAACGCGCGATAAGGAACTTCGTTCCAAAAGTTGTGTCTTATTATTATAAACAGTCTTAGACATCAAAGTCACAGTGACATAATACGTCAATCTGAATTTGACATTACATACTTTTAATACTTATATAATGTAATATGCAACAGTTGTTTAGGTTTGAGTGCTATTTTTGCCTCGTGTATAGGATTGACAGTGGTAACCAACCTCAAAAACCCTTTGATATGATCCCAGGAGCGGCCGAGGGATTCAGTCAAAATTGTAATAACAAAAGGTCACAATTGAAAAGATTTGAGAGCTAAGTAATTATGGTCCACCTGCCAACCCTACACAAAACGATCTGCAAGAGTCATCTGTTCAAGGGCCTATACATTCTAGTTAGTGTCCGGCCCGCGGCGCCGCCCGGGGCTCGCCATTTGTTACGTCTGTTTGTTTGTCCAGCAGATTTAGAGTTATAATTACAATTTGGATAAGCCCATTATAAATGTGAATTAGAAAAATAAGGCAGTAGGTAATACGTAGAATCCACAAAATTAGCTGTCACTGCTTTAGGAGTTTTAGTGAGCCTTTCATTTATCTCGCGCAGGTGGTTTTAAGGTATGAACATTAACTTGCTTTAATACTCCACCAGAAAATCGACTAGTAGTATCTGGGGCTTTAATCTCCAAACTGTTTCGATTTTGATTCAGATTCGATCGTGCTGCGTACTCCCAAATAAATTGACGTTTGTTTATTCTGATTCTCAGTCGATTGATATGGTCGGGAGTAAAAAAAGTTACGATCTATATAAGCTTGGGGTTAGTTTATTAAATTCTTTGGTTGTTTTCAAGAAATGTCTGTAATCTGTTCTTAATTTTAAGTATCTCTATAAACCTTGTTTATGCCTTTATTTAATAATGTAAACTATACTGTTGACCTCTGCGAGTGTCGTAAAGATTGCAGATTAATCAGCGTTGTCGCGATGACTTTTGCGCTGCATTCCAAAATGTGTAGATGTCAAGTTCATAATAAACACCATAATTTAATACACCGCCATTTTAATGCACATTTTTCATATTTTACTGTCACATTTTACTATGACACTTCATATTTTGATATAACCTGTGCACGCTTGAATAAATGCCGGAATTTGCTTGCTAAAAGACACTAAAACACAAAACTCATATTCATATTTATGTTCAACACTGTCTACAAGGTGTAAAAAAATGTGATAATACTTTAGTGTGTGTGTGTAATGTGTATGTGCCTCATATGCAGAGTATACTGTGAAAGTCCCAGCGCTGAAATACTTACTTTTGACTTTCATGTCTGTATGAGAAATGTCCTGACATCAAAGTTTTTTCGTACAATAATTTTAAAAAAAAGTACCTCTACAGCGCTGGTACTTTCACAGTAAACTGTATAATATCATACACACCCTAAAGTATTATCACTCATTAATATTATATAACTAAATCTAGTCAGTGCTCCAGAAAGAATAATAAGTCAGCACTTAAGGCATTGTCCATTCTAGGCCATTAACAGGGTTTTTACAGAACAAAACTGTCCTATACCATGGCCTACCACCACATACAATCTATTTTTAATACAAAAAAATTGCAAAAGGTGTCAATCTTTGCTAGATGGCGATTTCCGGAATGTGCCTGGACTTTTGGAAATAAAACTAGCCAGTCGAATTGCCATTATTATGGTGATACCATTTTCTAGTCCCTTAGTTATATATCTACTTTGTGCCTTTACCCAAAAAACATAAGCACCAATCAACCATCTGGTCAACGGCATCGATGAGGGCAACCTAATTGTAGTATTTAAGTATCTTCGGCGCAGCAAAGGGCAGTGCCCAGCGTGATGGCCGGTTAAACCGAACTTTATTAATCCAGGATGACTTTTTATTTAACAAACCATAAATCCTTTCTATCGGCCTCCCCTTTTTGTCTCCTGTAATGAGAGTATTACCATACAAATAGATTCAGTTTCGGATATAAATGAGAGGGGCGCCCTGCTGTGACGCCTTTGAAGGCGCCGGCGCTAGGGATCACCCTTAGAATGTTGAGCAGAAGTTTATTTATTTTTAGATTTTTTTATTATGTTTAATTTTATGTTGCTACTAGCCGAATACTGCTATAGTATTGAGTTTATTATTAAAACTAGCTTTTGTCACCCATGTCAAATAACTATATTTTATAAGTAAATGCTTTTATCGTGTGAAGGATCAGAAATACGAGATCTAAAATAATTTTGTTAGCCATAAGGGCTTGGCCTGTGCGTATCAACACGAATCATCCACTAAATAATAGTAATGAATTTTTTTATTGTTGAAAACAAATATATTTTCGCTTTTCTTGTGACAAAAAAATTATATATGGTATTTTTTTTCGAGAGTAAAACATTTCCAAAATGAGCAAAGGTAGTATACTCAATACTCATATTATGTCTAAGTTATAGTGACTTTTCTCTTCACACCCTGTAAAGGTAGATGATTTCAAAGTACGATGAGAAAACTTATGAACTCCAACACTCAGAGGTCTCATTGTTGTGTCGGCCATTACGATTTAGCATGAACTATTTACAACAAAAAATTCGTAATATTATCCATTTAATGTTATACAGACTATAATATTAATTGTGGGGTATATTATCAAAACCCACTAAAACGTACTTTTCAAAAATATCACAGGATACAAAAAATCGTTTAAGCTTAATCGGATTTTGATACTGGTATGCACTGTTATAGGGGCTTTTGATTTTTCCGTCTTACACAGGTACTCACCGGACACGGATGTTTCGGTGCGTACTGCGTACCTGTGTAAGATTGCCAGGAGAGAGCCTACGCCAGCTTGCCACGCATGCGGCGCTGCGGAGGACACGGCCCAGCACACCTTAGAGGTGTGCGATCGATGGGCCGTGCAGCGCCACGATGTCGTGGCCACTGCCACGCTTGGGCGGGACCTCACGCTCTCGAGTGTGGTTCGGTGCATGCTCGAGAGCGATGAGGCATGGCAGGCGGCGGCCTCCTTTTGCGAATACGTCATTTCGCAGAAGGCCTCGCAGCGGGACAGAGAGATGGACCCATCCTCTGTTCCGCTTCGCCGGCGCAGGACGGGGGTGCGGAGGCGTCGCTTTGCGGCTACCCCTCGGGGACCATCCCGGGGGGATGCGTAATGCATTTCCCTTGCGATATCAAAAAAAGGGGGCTTTTGATTTTGAATCTATTTTTGGTGGGCAGATATCTGTATGTTTTAGCGGGTTTTGGTACGTAACTAGCCAAGCATTTTAAAGCAATTTTTACGAGGTTTCCAACTAACTCAAATTTGGTCCAGAAGCATTATAGCGGATTTTGGTTTTATACCCCTCAATTAGTGATAAAACTTTATGTGTTTGGGTCCCGTATATAGAGTTTACTATGAAAGTACCAGCGCTGAAACAGATACATTTTTTTTAATTATTGCATGAGATTATTTATAATGTTGAGCATACAAACATGAAACAAAAGTAAGTCTTCCAGCGCAGGTATTTTCACAATATACATATACATAGAAGGTACATACACACCCTAAAGTATTATCACTCATTTATTTTACATCTTATATAGCACATATACAATTTTTTAAGGTTTTATTACGATATTCATTCAATAACTTTGCTAAGACCTTAGGTTTGAATTATATTTAATGTTTTGTAAGTGGCACGTAATGTTTAATATGCAAGTACTTAACATAACCTAAACTATAATATTAATTGTTCATAAAATATGCATTACTTACTTATTTGCATTTAATTTCATAATTATATCGTACACAAAAGGTTTAGGTTTCAGGGATTTAATTTTAACTCTTTATTACTTTGTTTTTTGCATAACATATTTTATAAATGTTATTACTGTCTTGTCCTTTGCTGTATATATTATTTAAATATCCTTATCAGTTTACTTTTAATTTTTACCCGACTTCGGCGAAGCCAAAAGGAAGGGTAATGATTTTGGCAGTCTATGTATGTATGTATGTATGTTTGTATGTATGTATGTTCCCTCGTAGCGGCTAAACTACTGGTCCGATTTTAATAAATGAGGTATCAATCGATTGCTAATGATGCTGCGAGTAACATAGGCTATAAAAATTTTCGAAAAATTTTGGATTTTGAAAATTATACCTCAAAAACTATCTCCAAAAAAAATTAAATTAAGATAATTGTCTCGTGTTTGGTATCAAAAGATAGGTCTTGGCAAGCACATTACGAATATATATTTGAATATTTTATTACTTGTTATATTTCATTGTTAAATTCAAAATAACGTTTAAAATGCGGTCGTACAAGTAGTATCTAGAAGTTGTTTAGTTACTTTCTATGCGTTAATTGAACGTTAGTTTAATAAAAATATAATATTATATTTGACGTGGAAACAGAAAAATATAAAATAAAATAAAAGTTTAAAAACTATAACCCGACATCGTAAAAAACTGGTCTAAAAAGGCTGAAACAAGAAAAAATTGAATTTGAAATCCAGAAATGCATAGGTACAAAAATGGTCAAGCTAGAGCCGAGGTCGGACCCGCTAACTCTTAATATTCGTCTGCTGTTGCAATATTCAATCCCAAAAGCGGGTGCGACCACGGCTCTAGCTTGACCATTTTTGTACCTATGCATTTCTGGATTTCAAATTAAATTTTTTCTTGTTTCAGCCTTTTTAGACCAGTTTTTTACGAAGTCGGGTTATAGTTTTTAAACTTTAATTTTTTATTATTAACGAAATTAAATATCATAAAGTGCAATATGCGGTCATTTGAGACGTAACAGGTTTGAATTGAAAAATTATTTTGGAATGAATTTTTAATAAGGACATCTGGAAAAGGATATCTGAAAATATAGGAGATAGTGAATAATTATAAAAGGAGTTGAGAGTTCGATTTCGATAAAAACTAAAAAAAAAAGGTCTATTATATGTAACTAAAAAAAAAAAAAATGGTCTATGAATATCGTAGCGACGGATTTCGAAAAAAAAACCATACTATTATTTTATTGCGTGATTCGATAGTGTTGCTGAATGCTGAAGTATCAAATGCTGGAAAGCAATGACATACCGCAAAATAGAGGAAACATTAGGAAACATTAACTATACTGTCCAGAATATTTCTGGCCAGAGAGGAAAGAGGACTCTATTGTTTAAACACTTGGCGTTTATTCCCTCAGCGTGCTTTGAACCCACGAGCTCCGTCCATTCGACGTTTAGGACGCACCAACCACTAAGCGAAGGGTCGTCTAAAATATAATTACGGAGCTGTTAAGTGACTATAATATAAACAAAATGTAAATTAACGAGCTGTTATGTAAACTAATGCCTTAATATGACATCATTAAGGCGCCACGGTTTTAATAGACTTTAGGGTTAGCTCGCATCGGGACGCGAAGGCTCACGTTAATTGGAAATACAAAATTTAACCACATTTACTACATAAAAAGATACAAATTTTATATATACTAATTTTATAAAGCCAAAGATTCTGTTTGTTTGTTTAAGCGCGCTAATCTCATTAAGTATTGGTCCGATTTGAAAAATTCTTTTTTTGTTAGATAGTTCATTTATATAGGAAGGCTTTAGACTCTATAACATTACGCTGCGACCAATAGGAGCGAAGTGTCAGTGAGAAATGTTGCAAAAACGGAGAAAATTATTCGTATTTGGGGACTTTCGTTGCGTTCCGCTGCTTACACGGTTTAAGTCACTCAAAAACCACGTGAACGAAGTCGCGGGCACAGCTAGTTGAAAGAATAATTATAAACATGTATTCCCGACGGAGACAGAGGGTCGTTATAGTCTCGACGTGTCAATCTGTGTGCATGTGGCATAATAGCTTCCAAACGGATGAACTCATTTTGATTTAGTTTTTCTGTTTGAAAGTAGACGTGATCGTTCTTAGCTATAACTCTTAACTAAGGGTTACTAAAAATAATCTTGTTTATGTGTAGTAAAGGCCAGTAGAGGCCACCCGAGACCCTAGAAGGGACCTACCTGGCTCAAAGAGTAAGCATCGCCATCCAGCGAGGAAACTCTTTGAGCCTTCTGGGTACTCTAATTGATGGGATCGGGATGGGATGGGATGGGGCTATTTTTTATTTGTAGTTTTTAAAGTTATTTTATTATAGAGTTTTTTTTGTTTAATTTAGTTTATAGTTCGTAGCTAGTCATATTATTTTAATTACTGTTTTATTTGTTGTAGTAAATATAGTTCAATGTTGAATTGCCATCTTCAAAAGTGCGCATTACGTCGTGTCTTGATGTGAGGTAACCCTCAACGCAATGCTCACTTGGTATGTAGGTCACCGGGTCCTTGAGTCCTCACCCCTAATCTTACAAAGTTACGACCTAATAAACTAAATGTTTGCTTTATGTTGAATGTTTTAGCGTAAAAATGTCAGATATTTGTAACACAATTTGATAACCAGATGCTAGATAGTCTAACGTTTAAAACTTATGTAGGAAGTGGAAAATAAAATGATAATAGGGTGTTTAATACTGAAATATAAATACTTCTTTAGTTTGAATTGTTTACTTTTATTCCAAAGTATATTCAGAAAATGTTGAACCTGATTGTCTTAAAAGTATTCATGTATCACACACCGATTTTAGTGAAGGTTGGTTTTAATGAAACCAGACCAGCGACGCAGACTTATTTTGTAGAGCCCAAGAATAAACGCTTGATGTGAGTATATAATATCTATCCCTCTCGTTCTCTCAAATAAATGTTTTACCAATCAGCGTAATGTCAATTTAATGCCATGTTAGTTGATCATACATTTGAATAGCCTTTCAGAAACCGGCCCTCTAACACACAAAAATATTGTTAGGGCCAACATGCTCACTTCATTAACGAGTAATTTATTTAAATGAAACTGTTCGCGTATAGTCGATAGCGTAGTTGGGGGCATTTAATAAGTATACTTAATTTACTAATTGTTTTAATATTCGCTGATACCGCTCGTTTCTATGAACCAAATGTGATATGAACATTTCACAATTATTCATGTTTATTTATGTTGAATAAATAAGGCCTATGATAATTTTATGGCCTAAGCTGGTTATTGTTAGAAATAAATTGGCTACAACGGTAATCTATTTTCACTAAACATGTGTTTTAAACTAATTTATGGATAATAATAAAGAAAAAATATATTTTGGATAAGTTGCTATTATAATTAATTTTTCATGGGTTATTTATTATTAGAATAGATAATGAAAAAAAAAAATAGAATTAGAATAATGTTTACTAGAATTGTGAACTTTTTGAGTACCAAATACGATATTTGTAATTTAATTAGTTAATATAGATCCTATAAAATTTAATATCATTATATTATCAATAAATAACTACATCGTCTATATCTTTACATACCTGGGACTGGCTGATAAAAAAACTCAACGCGCCTATAAACATTTGACTATGAAGTGATAATGAACAGCTATGACGTAAGGGAAAATTAAGGTAATGTTTTGGTTCCATACCCAAACAGAGCGCCTCCGTGGTTCTTAGCTACGCTCTCGACCCGGAGGTCGTTTGTTCGATTCCCGCGTTTGAACAACAAAAAATCTTGTTTTCAAGTTTCGTTAGGACAATGCAGGCTGATCACCGGATTATCTGACAAGAAAGATGCGTCGGATGGGCATGTAAAAAGTCGATCCTGTGCCTATTCTTTCGCTAGTTGCGTCGGTTTAACGTCCCACTGGGTTATAAGAGTAAAAGGAAGAGAGAGTGTACTTGTGTATTGTGCACACAAAATAACTCCTGCGTAGCTGGCCTGGTTTTAATGAATTCGGCTACCGACACCGAATACTGAAATCGGTGAGGGGAGCTATTATTATACCCAAAGAGTAAACACCCTATTATTGAGACTTTGCTGTCTGTCTGTACGTTTTGTACTAAATCCTTCGTGTCCTCGAGTCGAGGACACGAAGTCCTCGAAGAAAGTTCGAGTCCGACTCGAAATTGGCCGTTTTTTTACTATCTTCGGCGCAATTATTCCATACCTATTTTCTGACCGTCTACGCCTTCCGTGGACGACAAACATAAAATTTAGATAACTTCCCTCAGCCATTCTCGAGTTGTAGCGAGATATGATTTCATTCCTTCAATAACTTTAATATAAAATAAATATTAATTTATTTAATACATGACATTAGGGTAGGGGTACATAGGTCACCTGTCCATATGCAGATGGCTTAAATTATTAACATGTTATGTGGTTACCTTTTAATAGCATTATCGGTTATGGTTAATGTTATTATAGTAACTATTATCAGACTGTTAACCTTCTGTAGAACCTTGCATGTGATGTTTGTCATCACCCTTTATTTTGGCCTCTGGATAATCTCTACAATGAAAGAACCGTCATCGTTCTTCTCGAAATTTAAATCAGAATAACAAAGAGCTAGAAGTCTTGATAAATTATCTTGCATCCTTTCTTGATCTGTTTATTTTATATATATTATTAGAAACAGTAACAATAGAACAGCAAAAGAATGCTCTTGGTCTGTTTACACAAAAAAAATATTTGGTAGAGTTTGGTTAAAAAAAACTTCCGCTTTAGGTTAGTCAAAAGCGGGCTTTAAGGGCACTGTCATATTTTTATATAATTTTCTTTTGATAACGTTACTAATAAGTAGCTGTCGCTAATCCTCCTGGAATCGACTAACGTTTATATAAACACGAACACTATCGCAGTTCAAAGTTAGTTAAGAATGATTATGTACGTAATATTTAAATAATAAGCTAATTATTGTATTATTTAAACAAATTTAAGAGATCATAATAATTCTAAAAGGTCACACAATTAAAACAATGGAATATCCTTAATAATTAGCAATAAATACAATTCGACATTTATAACTTGTGTTGAATATTTGAATATAATAACAATTAGTTATTACAATTTTAAATCTAGACTAACAAAAAATAAAATGGCGAATGTTATTACATTCAAAATACGGAAGATTATGCATTTTGAGTTTATATTAGATGATTAGTATTATAACATTTATAATATTTACAACCGTTTTCAATTCAATCTTTTTTGCTTGCTAACTGCCGCTAATAAGGTGTTTTTACGTTCGATTCTCCACGCTTGGCTACCGAGTTGTCGAGCGCAATTTTAAGATCCTGAAGATTCTGGTGATACCTAGCTATATATTTGTTTATATAATTTCTTTTGTAAGTCCTTGCGGTTTTATTTAATTGTTTAATCAATAAAAAGGGAAATAAAATCGCATTATACAAATAAATTAGACATTGAAATATAATTTTAACAAAATGGACCAAGGTAGCTATAAATTGTAACGTTGAGGAGTTCTCTTTTGTTATTACCCGACTTCGGCGAAGCTAAAAGAAAGGAGAATGATTTTGTCAGTAACACGTATGTTTTAATTGACAAAAAAAACAGATGAAATTATGAATGATTCGCACTTTAATTACTTGTTTGCTCAATAGACGGCACTATTCGCTTCTTAAATTTTTCTGAATCCCCCTATCGTTTAGTTTAGTTGTTTATATACAATTCGAATTATCCATGAAAACATAATAAAAAAATGTTATTTAACCCGACTTCCCATAAAAGGGGTCTAAAAAGGCTGAAACAAGAAAATAATTCAGATAGAAATCCAGAAATGCATAGGCACAAAAATAATATCAATTCAAAACTGGTACAAACCTTTTTAAATTACCAAGAAAAGAAAAAGCAAATTAACATATTTTGCAAACCGACTGACCACATCGAGGACAGTAGCAGATTGTTAGATATAATAATTATTTTAAGTGCCCTTCGCAGGCAAAATTAAATTATTAAAACATTTTAAGTATTTAAAAGGAACATAAAAATAAAAGGTGGCAAAATGTTATTAATATTGTTACGTTTATCTGCAAGGTCTATCTGTAGTCACTACCTATTTGAGTATTTTATAGCCTAGACAGCATTGATAAAATGCATACGATGCTAAAATGGCAAAAATACCTAAGTATTAGCTTTTCCTCGCCGCTTCGCACAAGTACCTAGATTTCATCGCTTGGGGGGGTGAATTTTAGAAAACGCTAAAATTCACAACTGTTTTATTTCTGTCGTACACAATTAAAAAAAACATGCAAATATAAAAAGGGAAATAAAAAGTTTTATTCAAACGTTTATATTTAATTCCTTGGGGGTAGAATTAAAAAAAAATCCTTAGACTTAGCCTACGACGTAAGAAAAATACGTGTGCATAATTTCGAGTTTCCAACTCTAAGGGTTTGGCCGGCATCTTCTGACTCCCTGTGACCTTCTTCAGGTCGACGAGGTACCGCAGAAACATATCGACATAGCCCAGCGCAATAGCAAGTTGCAGTGGCAGTGGACATTTTATATGCCACGAGCTTAATAGCTCACCGAGCCCACTAGTGCAGAAAGGTCCTCGAGTGGAAACCACGGAGGGGATGTCAAAATGAGGGTTTTACCTCATGTGTACGGAATCCTAGAGAGTAGATTTCACGCAAGTAACAAGCTCCATCAACAGCTACGGCCAAAATTAATAACTTTTAAACACACGGCCGCCATTTTCAAAGACAATTACACAAGAAATCAAAATAACTGGGCGTACATAATGAAAGCACGAGTCATGCTCAGAGGCGTATTAGTGGGGGCGCCGGTGCCTTCCGTTGTTTGTTCTTGATTGGGCCCTGCGTTGTATCAATAGCATTAACTTTGTAAACGATACGCCGACTCGGAGATACGTAACAGATGATTAAATGGAGTGAAAGTATTTATACCTGACTAGCTGACCCGTGCCCACTTCGTTGATGCCATACAAACCGTTTAAACATCCCCGGGACTTCCACGAACATTTCAAGACTATATAGCCGAATTGGTTTAACGGTTCTCGAATTTTAGCGAGACTAACGAACAGCAATCCATTTTTATATTTAAGATAAGCCTAGTTGACCCGTGCCCACTTCGCTGAGCACAAACCGCTAACACCTTCCCTAGACTTCCACGAATATTTCAAGACTAAAAATAGCCGAATAGGTTCAGCCGGGAATTCTAGTTCTAGAGTTTTAGCGAGACTAACGAACGAATTTTCATATATTAGAAGATTACATTTAAAAATGGTATATAGAAGACATTAAATTAATATAATATGATTTACACTAAAAAAACATCAAGCATCTGTCATACAGATTACACCATATTTGTACGGAACCTCGTCATTATCCGGGTTTCACGGCAAAGTGGCGAGTCACGGGTGCTCAATCAGCACCTGGCTGTGCCGCGCCGCCCAGCGGTAGCGTGGAGCCCTTGTGTAACTCACATAATAAGATCATGTGAGAGTATCGTCGTATCAGCTATGTCCACCGCTGGGCATAACAATAATAATAATAGCCCCCCCTCACCGATTTCGGTGTCGGTAGCCGATTTCATTGAAACCAGGCCAGCTACGCGGGAGTTATTTTATAGTGCCCAAGTGTGTGCGCAATACACAAAGACACTCTCTCTTCCTTTTGCTATCATAACCCAGTGGGACGGTAAACCGACACGACTGGCGAGAGAACAGGCGCAGGACCGACTTTTTACATGCCCTTCCAAAGCATTGATCATCTTTCTTGTGAAACAGGTGATCAGCCTGCATTGTATTTGTCCTAAGCAAACTTGAAAACAACATTTTTTGTTGTTCCAACGCGAGAATCGAACCCACGACCTCCGGGTCGAGATCGAAGCTCAGAACCACTAGACCACAAAGACGTTTTACATAAGCATAGGTCATAGTATATCATGGGGATAGATGCCTATACTTCTCATGCTTTGCGGGTTGGCGAGCGCAGTTTTAAGAATAAGAGAGAATGACAATGTCCGTAGAGTTCTTACCATTAACGGATATTGAAGACATGAATGGATGAAGGTGGTATATAGCAAAATCATGATTTTGAAAATATTGAGTTCAAACTGTCACCTAAACATTTTAGGATATGTAGTAACGTATTAAATACATTGATTCTAGATACGGATCTTTAGATTAATTTACTTAATACTCGTCTCGACACTGGCCCGTGTGCGCCAGACTTTCTTCATTTTATAAAAGCGGAAAATTTCTCAGTTCGTGGTCCCGACACAGGTAAGAATGATGGTCAATTATGAAGTTTGGGTTGCGGTGGCTTTGGGAGATAAATTGTACTAAAGGTGTGATAAAAAAATCTACTTTCGTCAAATTATAAACTGTGATTTTTCGGTATTACCTTGACAATGTTATTAAAAATCATAAAATTTATATACTACTACAATTTTATTATTATTTCTCTCAGAAAAAATCCCTAAATTCTATAATTCTATAAGTCCATATATCATACGGTCTACTAGTAGGTAGTAAGTACCTACTTACAATTCCGTAACAAAAATATTTTATGCTTTTGATTTAGAAATGAGGAGGCCAAATGTATCTAGATGTACAAAATATAGTTTCCGAATGTTCACAAACGGAATCCAGAAGCAACAATGCGTCGCAATAACTGCTAACAAGATGATTTTATTTTTATAATAATTAAAATTCATTTGCTTGCAAAATGCGGGCAATTAAAACATTATTATGTGTAGTTTAAACTTCAGCGAATGTTAAATAACATTATATTCTCTTGAACTAATTTTGTTAACGTACAAGCGGTGATATCATGATAATGATCTTTTTAATTCGGAAAAGAATATGTAAAGCATTGCTTGAAGACTTCATACGTGAAAACGTCTATTTAAATTTGTAACTAAGTATGTTAGTAGCAAGTGGGGTTTTCGATTCTGCGTCAACATGAGTTGAGCATATTCCAAACATTATCTTAATGCATTGCAATACCATGACTGATTATCTTTCTCGCTCGGGTACACTCGGCCGTCCCGAGTTCACCCGATCGAGTACTTAGATTTTACTATCGGTCTGTCCCGCTTATGCAAATGAGATTTAGCGCGCGTGCGAGCGGGATATACTAATATTCGGAACTAAGTTCGAGGCCTGAGAATCGCCGCCCTGATCATGACGGATCAGCCTAACTACACAAAAAATCCCTGTGCGCCTTAAAAAGTAATCACTTCAAAAGATAGTTTTTAAAAAGGAACTGTAAGACAATTTACTATACCTATATAAACCTTAGTCTCGTATATTCAGTGATTTAAGCTAAGCTAAGTTTAATTTAATATTAATATATAAATAATTTAAGCTAACTGGGAGATCATAGTCGGATTTAGATAAAGTATAAGGTAGAGAGTGTCATTGTGTATTCAGCACATACTTGGGCGTTATAAAATAGCTCTGCGTCTCCGCGTAGCTGGGGCCTTACTCTAAAAATTAATTCGATTTTGATTCAGATTAGATCGAGCCGCGCACTCTCGAATAAATTGACGTTTGTTTATTTTGATTCTCAGTCGATTGATATGGTCGGGAGTACAAAAAGATACGATCTAATGATATTCCTGGTTAGTTTCAAAGTATTCCACCAAATAAAATATCAAAAGCCGTTGAGATCGAACTGATTCGATTCTCGATTGTGTCGGGAGTAAGCCTGCTGGGCAGCTATTGTTACTACTCTCATACATTGCGTGTGTTGTTCTATTTTCGTTTTACCGACTTAATAAATTAGTTATGCGTAAATCTGCTGCGTCAGGTTATTGTTTAACTAATATGTCTGCCGTGAGCGCGCGGCGTTTCGCCAAGACCGCAGTACACGCCCCCTAATTCAATTTACATCGTACTTGCTGACGGTGAAGGCGCGACGAAAAGTGCTATCGTTTCGTTAATTAATAACGATTTTTATTATTTAGAAATTATAAATAACTGAATTGGAGCATTATAATACAGTAGAAATTATATAGATAAGACTTAGCTAAGCCCCCATCTACGAGGTGTAAAATAAATGAGTGATAATACTTTAGTGTGTGTATGTGCCTCCTATGTAGAGTATACTACATAGGAGGCACATACATACCCATAGTATAAATGACCCAACATCATAAATTTGCCCATACAATAATTAAAAAAAGTACCTCTCTCAGCGCTGGTACTTTCACATTAAACTCTATATACGGGACCCATACACACTCTAAATTTATTATCACTCATTAATATTACAGCCTGTATATTCTATATCAATCAACCTTGTAAATAATGGTTTCATATGTCCATGAAATTCTAGACTTGGAAAATTTGTGTAATTGTAATATTTTCGTTGATGTAACACTGTTAATAAATATACTATATACGGTCCAGCTGTCTTGTTGCCATCGAGAATAAAATATACACTGTTATAACGACAACCTAAATGGGAAATATAATATATTTTAATAAGGAAATAATCATATTAACTTTAAGATAATATAGAGATAAAGACAATAAAATTATGATACGGTTTTCAGTATCGCTCATAAAATCTTATCTTTATTTTATTTCCAACAACTAGATCTTAAAACTTTAAAAGAGCCGTCATGGAAAACTTATTGACATACGAGGTTTCTTAATAACATTTTGTGCACATTAAGTATGTATTAAACATCCGATAATAATATTTAAGTAGTCTAAGCATAATTTTTAATTTGTTTTGCTTGTTAGTCAATTCAAGACCAGTATCAGATTTAGGCCCGTATTAATAATGAAGTCTTAAAGCTATCCTCACTTGAGAACCTATTTGACAGATAAAACAACGTTTTGTTTCGCTTTTAAAAATGAAGAACTTTACTTATGTTACATACTTTATTTTTTTATATAGTAGATGCTCGATATCTGAAAAAGTCTCATTGGTATAATATGCCACAAACTGGAAATCGAATCTTGACCTTTTGAGTTCGAATCACGGGTATGGGTTAGATAATTTTTAATATAATTTTAAACACTTCTCATCCCCAGTGTACCCCAGCAGCAAACGAGGCACCATGATATGCGAAACAAGGAGCCGTATTAGGCATTTTATTTAATTTTGTAATTACTCGAAATGGGCGGTTTCTGGCCCTATTTATTCTCTGATTAATACACGGCGCATGGAATTTTGACGTAATATAACAGGTAGATTAATTCCCTTTGATTACGAACACTGAATAAGCTGAAAAGCATTGCATTAATATTAGTGAAACATAACTTTAATTTCTATGTTTTGTGCACATTTAAACACAGTCATTGTCATAATGCCGAAGTATGTAGCGAATATAATCGTGTGTTTAAAAAAAGTTATTTAATTAAAAGGAGAAAAAAATTAAAACTTGGCACGTAACCTATAGGTTACATTATTTAAGTGCATATTTTAAACATCTGCATAATATGTATATAATATATAGGTACTGGCTGTAATATTAAGGAGTCTTATTACTTTAGGGGGGGTATGGGACCCGTATAGTTTCGTAGAGTTTAGTCCCGTAGAGTTTACTGTGCAAGTACCACCGCTGAAACAGATAGAAACATGAAAGTCGAAAGTAAGTCTTTCAGAGCTGGTACTTTCACATTAAAATCTACACACACATAGGTATATTGATATATTAAGTATATAAGGAAATATAGATAGGTTATTGAAACGCGCTATAGTTAATTACTTTAATATCTAGATATGAATTAAGTTGAATATTCTCAACAAAACGCATTCACAACAAAATTACACTGTGCATTTTATTAATGAATTATTCTATTGTACATATTATGCAGATGTCTAATTAACTTAAATAATGATATAATTATATAAAATAATCTTTGTTTTCATGCTAATTACTTGCCGAGGTTCGGTTGATAATTATTTTTAATGAATAAAGCAATAAAAACTTAGAGGTGAAACGTAGTAGCGTGACCGCTCTTATATTAATATAAATAAAACATATTTGGGGAAGGGGGGTTTAGAGAGGGGATACGAGAAGCCATTTTGGGGGTTTTGTAATTTGTAGGTATTATTCAATTGTTAATGTTATCGTAATTTTATTCGGTAAAATATAATATTAAATACTTAGGTACTAATGTATCTAGAAATAATTTCAACTTTTTTACGATTTAAATTTTATTTTGTATTTATTTCGATAATTATTTAGACTTTGCTACAGGGAAGAATAACAATTTTCTAACATTTAGCTTTGAAGCAAATAATAGCTTTTGATGATTATACCGAGTGTTATACAGGGTGTAAAAAGACCAGTCACGCAAAACTATTACATATATTTCCGTTGTCTGGTACCTGTAACACAAGTTCTTCAGACACTCAGCACGAGTCTAGATTGACGTGATGTGAAGCGTCCATAGATATTATATTATAAAATAATATTAATATAAGCAATTATCCGTAAGGTTGCTGGAGAAAGCATAGCACCTTAACGATTTTTCCCATTGGCAGTCGTAAAAAGCGACAGAGGAAATATCCGGAAGTTGCAGCAGCGTTCCCGCGGACATTGTTATTACCTGAAATCTGCGCTCGCCGACCCGCCTGCCAAGCATGACGAGTATAGGCAACAAATGAAATACATGAAATGAAATATGAATTACTATGAAATCTATACTAATATTATAAAGCGGAAGAGTTTGTTTGTTTAAACGCGCTAATCTTAGAAACTATTGGTCCGATTTGAAAAATTCTTTTTTGTTGAGTAGTCCATTTATCGAGGAAGGCTTTAAGCTATATGACATTACGCTGCGACTAATAGAAGGGAAGCGTCAGTGAGAAATGTTGCAAAAACGGGGAAAATTATTCACATTTGGGGACTTTCGTTGCGTGCGCTGCATATACGGTTTAAGTTACTCAAAAAATATACATATTTTCATACATGAAAGAATTATTCCTTTTTAATAAATAACACACTAACAAAAATCAGCGTGAGCAATCAAAAGATAATCGCGATAGTGTTTCCGACAACCGCGAGAATAATGGACGTCACAGGGCTGCCTATGCCAAAAATATTTCCGTTATACGGTCCGATAACCGTTGAGAAAAAAACTTCTCATCAAAACACGTGCAATGACAATACGTTATATTTTGTCATGTTGGTAATAATTTCATTCCATACTAAAAATTCCGCTTCATACTTTCCGCGCCCCGTGTATTTTTACCTGACTTCGGCGAAGCCAAAAGGAAGGGTAATGATTTTGGCAGTCTATGTATGTATGTTTGTATGTATGTATGTATGTATCGTAGCGGTTAAACTACTAGTTAGTCCGATTTTAATAAATAAGGTGTCAATCGATAGTGGTCCTGCGAGTTACATAGGCTATATATATATTTTTTTACTTTTGGATTTTGAAAATTATAGAAAATCCAAGTCCATCATCTCACTCTCAAAAAAAATTTTAAGATAATTGTATCTTGTTTGGTATCAAAAGATGGCAAGCACATTACAAAAATGTATAAAAATATATACAATAACAATAAAATGTAATAATTTACATTTTATTGTTAAATTCAAAATTAACTTTATATTCTTTAGATAGCTCTTCTTTAGATAGCTATTCGCTAGATAGCTATTCGCCGGATAGCTATTCGCCAGATAGCTATTCGTCTGATAGCTATTCGCCAGATAGCTATTCGCCAGATAGCTATTCGCCAGATAGCTATTCACTAGATAGCTATTCGCCAGATAGCTATTCGCCAGATAGCTATTCGCCAGATAGCTATTCTCTAGATAGCTATTCGCCAGATAGCTATTCGCCAGATAGCAATTCCCCAGATAGCTATTCGTCAGATAGCTATTCCCCAGATAGCTATCCGCCAGATAGCTATTCCCCAGATAGCTATTCGCCAGATAGCTATTCTCTAGATATGCACATAGATATACATCTAGGATACTATTCTAGATTCTCTAGATAGCTATTCGTCAGATAGCTATTCGCATGATAGCTATTCGCCAGATAGCTATTCTCTAGATAGCAATTCTCTAGATAGCTATTCCCTAGATAGCTATTCCCCAGATAGCTATTCGCCAGATAGCTATTCGCCAGATAGCTATTCGCCAGATAGCTATTCTCTAGATAGCTATTCGCCAGATAGCTATTCGCCAGATAGCTATTCGCCAGATAGCTATTCGCCAGTTAGCTATTCTCTAGATAGCTATTCGCCAGATAGCTATTCGTCAGATAGCTATTCCCCAGATAGCTATTCGCCAGATAGTTATTCTCTAGATAGCTATTCCCTAGATAGCTATTCGCCAGATAGCTATTCCCCAGATAGCTATTCTCTAGATAGCTATTCGCCAGATAGCTATTCGTCAGATAGCTATTCCCCAGATAGCTATTCGCCAGATAGTTATTCTCTAGATAGCTATTCTCTAGATATCTATTTGCCAGATAGCTATTCGCCAGATAGCTATTCGCCAGTTAGCTATTCTCTAGATAGCTATTCGCCAGATAGCTATTCGCCAGATAGCTATTCGCCAGATAGCTATTCGCCAGATAGCTATTCGCCAGATAGCTATTCCCCAGATAGCTATTCTCTAGATAGCTATTCGCCAGATAGCTATTCGTCAGATAGCTATTCCCCAGATAGCTATTCGCCAGATAGTTATTCTCTAGATAGCTATTCTCTAGATATCTATTTGCCAGATAGCTATTCGCCAGATAGCTATTCGCCAGTTAGCTATTCTCTAGATAGCTATTCGCCAGATAGCTATTCGCCAGATAGCTATTCGCCAGATAGCTATTCGCCAGATAGCTATTCTCTGGATAGCTATTCTCCAGATAGCTATTCGCCAGATAGCTATTCGCCAGATAGCTATTCGCCAGATAGCTATTCTCTAGATAGCTATTCGCCAGATAGCTATTCGCCAGATAGCTATTCGCCAGATAGCTATTCGCCAGTTAGCTATTCTCTAGATAGCTATTCGCCAGATAGCTATTCGTCAGATAGCTATTCCCCAGATAGCTATTCGCCAGATAGTTATTCTCTAGATAGCTATTCCCTAGATAGCTATTCGCCAGATAGCTATTCGCCAGATAGCTATTCCCCAGATAGCTATTCTCTAGATAGCTATTCGCCAGATAGCTATTCGTCAGATAGCTATTCCCCAGATAGCTATTCGCCAGATAGTTATTCTCTAGATAGCTATTCTCTAGATATCTATTTGCCAGATAGCTATTCGCCAGATAGCTATTCGCCAGTTAGCTATTCTCTAGATAGCTATTCGCCAGATAGCTATTCGCCAGATAGCTATTCGCCAGATAGCTATTCGCCAGATAGCTATTCTCTGGATAGCTATTCTCCAGATAGCTATTTGCCAGATAGCTATTCGCCAGATAGCTATTCGCCAGATAGCTATTCGCCAGATAGCTATTCGCCAGATAGCTATTCTCTAGATATACATCTAGGATACAATTTACCATCACATTACTGCACGTCACAGCTGAAATGATGATGATGATTATATAGCAATTGTAACCAAATCTTAATCACCTTTAAACCAACTCAACCTAAGACAAAACCCGTTGTTAGGTCAATATCTGTTATCGAGAGTCTATTAAAAGATTTAATTAAGATTATAATCGAGGAGGCGGCGGCTAAAAGTAAAGTTTTCAATACAATGGTATGTTCTGCTACCTCGGCCTAAATTGAGTTATACTATCTGATGTTCATTAGTTCGTTTTTTACCGTCAAAGGGCTCCATCGCCACGTCATTAACTTTTGACAATAACTCCTTATTTGCTTGGATCCGGTTAAGTCCCGATTTCACCATCGCATGTTAGTGTTAACGGCTTGTTAAAATACTATACCTTCTCATTCATTGATAGGAATTACGCGAGGAACAGCATGATATTTAATGAAGGATTAACATTAACATTGCTTGGTGAAACACGCCCTTAGTCTTTTTAATCAAAGTTTGGTTAGGCGTCCACGTTTAAAGACTTGCCAGTTATGTAATAGAAGTTAACTGTTATTAGGGAAACATTTCTAACAGGGGTGAAATGGATATGAAATGTTGGATATGGATATTTAATTATGTCAGATTATCCGTTTGTTTCGAATAATTTCGGTTACGAATATTTCATTTTTACAGTAGCAAAACTTTAATTTTGTATTCGATTACGGTTATGGACATTTTAGGTATCGGATATCCGATGGTTTTGGTTTCGATTACGGAGCTCCCTTACATCCCTGAATTTTCTAAAACTATGACAAATTGATACAAAAAACAAGTAATTTGCGTTACAAATGTGTTCTGAATTGTATATCAATAAAACAATTTAAAATATGTAATGATAAATTTTCTTTCAATTAAAAACCTAAGTATTGTACTATGTACCTGGATACTTGTAAATTTTTCCACAGAATAATAAAATAAATAAATAAAATAAAATAATTTTTGCGTACGATAATTGTACAAACGCCATTTTGAAAAAAAATTAAAATAAATACCTAATTACTCCACTTTTATATTTTACACAACATTAATTCGAGTTAACATGTTATTAGTTATATAAAGTAGGAAATTAACACTAGTTACTTGTAAATGAAACGTTATATTCGAGTTATAAATATTAACCACATTTAAGAAAAAAATTATTAACAATCATCTAATTGACGTTCGAAAAAAAACTCTGTATGTTCGTAATGAATTTTTATCGACTAAATTGGGCCAACAATATAATATATTGTATTATGATTCGAAACAAAGCCATTTTAATATTATTTATTTAAACCTTTAATATAATGATTTATAAGTATTTAAAATATTTAAATGTAAAAGTTGTGATAGATTTACAAACGTGTAGATAATTAAAACTACCCAAACATTTGTGAATATTTCAATTTTTTAGCTATCGCGATTTTTGATACATTCATCCTGGAGACATACAGGCAGCGAAGACTTAGGCCGAGCTTCACCAAGCAATGTTAAAGTTAACGCCATGTTAAAATACCATGCCATCTCATTCATAGACAGGAAATACGAGAGGGATAACATGATATGCGGAACCCCAAAATAAAAACTATTTCTTACTTCTCCAATCGCACAATTCGCGTAGCAAACAAAGGTTTTTTAATTTACGTGTGAATATAATGATTATTTATTGATGAATTTATGGCAGATTTAATGATTTAAAGTGTCAGTAAAATCTGTATTTGTCACGCTTCGTCGGTTAGTAGATATAGAGTTCACGACAGAGTCATTGATCTGCTAACTCGCAGAGAGCCGATGAACAGTTTACCACGTTAACCTTGGCCGGAGGTCGGCTAATGCCCGTTATTACACGACCGCACAATCCCGACGCAACCGCAGCTGGTAATTAGTGTTGACTCATGACTGTTCTAATCATTATATCATTGAAACTCCTAAAGCCTACATTTTGATGAATATAATCAGAGACGACCTAAATGTCGACGTGTTTTATGTTCAACTACAGCGAGTCCCAGATAAATTTAACCCAAACGTAAACAAATCCGTCTATGACACAACCATGGACTAGTCAGTGATGCCAATCGGCCAATATTAATACATTTATTGTTGTTTGCTACTATGAATCCATAGAACGAGTACTCCGTAGAGTTTTTACGACCGCTGACAGAACAACGAAATAATGCTTTATGTCAGCATACACCAATTTGATAGAGTGGGAATAGAATGAGCATTCACTCGTATGATATAAACCAACCTTAACGCTGTTCCAGAAAATATACAGGTATGAAACTGGCGAGGACTAGTTTTCCTTCAAAGGCAGGGGCGTAGCTACCGCCGTATCAGCCGTATCAATTATACGGGGCCCCCGTTGGCAAGGGGGCCCGGTATGTATGTTTAATTTTAATTATTTGTAAAATTTTTGGAAAAATCTGCAGATAATTTATGACAAATATTTATTGTAATTTTATGAAAACATTTCTTTGTTCATTTGAGAGAAACATTTAACCTTCATATGGGGTCCCAAACAAATTTTTATACAGGGCCCCACCAAGACACGCTACGCCACTGTAATCAAAGGGCAACGCTAGAGACTATTGTAGCATGTTAAATAGGTAGGAATTTTATGAGGGTCCAAAAAATGTAAAGTGCTAAGTGAGATATAAGAACATCATACCACGTATCAATGGAAGACATGAATTACATAACATATCACCTTCATGTCTTTGTTCATGTCATTTATATCTTCAATTATTCCTACTTAAAAATGTTTAAATGTACCTACTTGTATTAATACTTTATAACATATTCTAAACTGTAAGTGACAGTTTGAACTCAATTTTCTCGAAATCATAATTTTGCTACATAGCTTAAAATGTTTAAACATTTTAAGTTATGTAGTGACGTATTAAGTACATTATTTCTAGAGACGCATCTTTAGATAAATGTACTTGTATTAATTCTTTATGACATATTCTAAACTGTAAGTGACAGTTTGAACTCAATTTTCTCGAAATCATAATTTTGCTACATAACTTAAAATGTTTAAACATTTTAAGTTATGTAGTGCCGTATTAAGTACATTATTTCTAGAGACGCACCTTTAGATAAATGTACCCATATACAATTGTAAACCCAATTCTCTGGGTAATTTTTTTTTGCGTCATATCACCATTCATGCCTTCAATTATTATGAAGTTATTCTACTATGATCTTCTTTGTAACAATTATGTTACTAAGAAGATAACGATCGTCCGGCGTGCGGCGTGCGTGCCAAATCGGACGAGCACCGCGCAGCAATCGGAAGTTGACTCGGGGACAACCGCTTGTAGAGTAGGAAATTACGTATAAGCTGGCGGCTTAAGTTAATAATGGCCCGTTATATATAAAGTAACTGATAACAATTACTGGCTGATCGGGGCCCAGGGGCCTTACTCTCCAAACGGATCGATTTTGATTCAGATTCGATCGTGTCGATTTGATATCGAACGGATTCGATTCTCGATTGTGTCAACCTGCTAATTCAAGATGCCATCGCTATTTATCGCTTTCGAAGTTCGAAAACAAAATGTATGGGATTTGACATAAGCTTCGCTATATAACGACAGAATTAGTATGTCATTTAGCGAAGCTTATGTCAAATACTAAACATTTTGTTTTCGAAATTCGTAAGCTATAAATTTATATCTGAGCCCCAGAACTAGTTACCAGTGTTAAAGGCTAGAACTTATTACGAGAGAAACCCTAGCCTGTATTATAGGTAGGAATTTGGATGAGGGTCTTCATAATTATTATTTACGTAATTATGAAAATGAACAATCTTTTATTTCTAAATACCTAGGTTAGAAACGAACACTTTTAGAATTGTCCTACATGATGACCTACCACCGGTTCTAACCCGGCGATAAGAACCGGCATAAAAAACTCGCGCGGGGCCGCCTTTTAGCAAAAAGACGGCATAATGTTTCTTTAAAAAAATTCATTCGATAAAAACACTAGTCACTCAATGAAATGGCGATTTCAATTAGATGACTGCAACATATCCATCATTAGATGTTTTGAAAATGAAAATGAAAAATCTTTTATTTCCAAATAGGTTAGTAACTAACACTTTCAGAATTATCCTACATGATGACCTACCACCAGTTCGGGGACTAACCCGGCGATAAGAACCGGCGTAAGAAACTCGCTCGGGGCCACCTTTTAGCAAAAAGATGGGAAAATTGTTCTTTTAAAAATATATATATATAACAATGTTATAACTGAACATAAATTACAATTTACAAAAGTATGCTTTATAAAATAGAAGTAGCCTCGAAAGTGGCCACCTTATTCCCAGGGTGTGCTATCATTAACAAAATCATTAATCTTATAATAAGTTTTAGCACACAAACGTTCTTTAACTACTTTTTTAAATTTATTGATGGAAAAATTTTGTACGTTTTATGTTTGTTTTTCACAGCCTATTTGAAGTATTATATAAACACGATTATCTAAATGTGTATTGGTAACTTTCTCTGTAATGGCCGATCGATCCGCGGGTAATTGTCTCGGATGGATACACAAATCTTCGATTGCGGTTTTCGCACTGCCCTATTGGGATCATAGATTTTTCAACGCTAGAATAGATATGATTACTACTTTTTGTAATTCAACTACCTTAATTATATATTACTCGCTGTGCCCGCGACTTCGTTCGCGTGGTTTTTGAGTAACTTAAACCGTTTATGCAGCGCATGCAACGAAAGTCCCCAAATGTTAATAATTGTCCCTGTTTTTGCAGCATTTCTCAGTGACGCTTCGCTCCTATTGATCGCAGCGTAATGTTATAATAAAGCATAAAGCCTTCCTCTATAAATTTGTGTCCTAGCTCAATCATTGTGATTTATGTAAACAATGGCAATGTACATTTTATTAATCGCTACGCAAAGTAAGCTAGCGAAATAAGGATAAGGATTTTAGCAATCTATATGTGTATGTCTGTTCCACCGTAGCGCGTAAACCATTGATCCGATTTTAATGAAAGACATCTCAGGAACTACTTGAAAAAAACTTTTTTTGTTTGATAGTCCATTTATAGGATAATATTAGTCTATATTATCATTACGCTGCGATCGATAGGAGCGAAGCCTCAGTGAGAAATATTGCAAAAATAGGGAAAATTATTGACATTTGGGGACTTTCGTTACTTAATAAACGGTTTAAGTCACTTAAAAACCACGCGAACGAAGTCGCGGGCACAGCTATCAATAATATTGACCGAAGAAATATGTAAGTAGCTTATCTATGTATTATAAGGTCTGTGTATCATTACACGCACGCGACGCTGGTCGCGGCTACCAGCCACCGGCCACCGCAACCTCAATTGTCTGTCCGTCTGTTTGTTTTGTTACTCGAAGACTGTGGTTGCCTGACCACTGGTCTATTGTCTATTGGTTTCTGATAATTACATACTAGTCGTAGATTAGTCAAACTCGTATATCGTATTATATACAAAGCTGAACGTTTTTTCTTGCTACAAGTTTCTAAACCATAAAATTGAGAACATCCTCCTTTTTATGTAAGTCAGTTGAAAATAAACAGTACCTCAATCAAATACATATAAGTACTATATTTTTAGAACCCGATTACAATAAACACTAGGTAACTAGAAGACTATTTTTTATAAAAGGGTTTAAAATATTACATAAAATAAATAGAGTATTATCACTCATTAGTGACAATACTCTAGGGTGTGGTATGTGCCCCTTATGTAGAGTTTACTGTGAACGTAGCAGCACTGAAAGGATTACTTTTGACTTTTATGTTTCTACTATGAGAAATGCCCCAACATCATGAATATGCCTGTACAAGAAGTAAAAAAAGTGCCTCTTTCAGCGTTGGTACTTTCAAAGTATACCCTTTAAAGGGGACCAATACACACCCTAAAGTATTATCTCTCATTAATATTACAGCCTGTATATTAAAGTAATAAAATATATTTTTGACCTATTCTAAAACAATATTTATAATCCGGTTATTTATAGTAAGTTTAGCTAACTTTTCAATATTAACTTCGAATATCATAACTACATTCAAAACTTATAGTTGAAAATTTAAAGTTTGGTCGAATTTCGACCTCACTGCGTCTTAACTTCATCACCAGTCCCACGTTAGACGTCGACAGGTTGCTAACGATTACAAAACCATGTCTGTTGTCGGATTATTATTAATAACATTATTACTAGCTGCCGTAATTACCGAGCCGTCGTGTGGGTAGGCACTGGGCAGACCCACTGAATAATGAAAATTAATAAATTGAATGAAACCTCTGTTAGTTTTCTTGATTTTAATTAATGTAAACTGCATACATTATACGATTGTACATCTACACAGCGCTAATTAAAGTAGAACAAACGGTGGCCACTTTGCATAATCTGCTAATACGCGTTATAAAATTCAATTTAAACAAGGCATTTGGAGGGAAATTGTAATTTTAGTTCGGCGCAGACGGGCTGCGGCGGCCCCGTAATGTTTTTTATGATACTTTTATTATAAAAGCTTTAAAAGGAATATACTAGATTTTAATAATTTATAATATTATATACCTACAGCACATGTTCCTGGCGGATAGTGCACTATTCGTATGGTGAAAGATTCTTATCAAAGTCCTTCCAGTAGGTACTTTTGCATTTTATTAGGAACAACCATACAAAATTAGAAATATTTCCTATTTATAGTATTGTTCCTGACGAATAGTGTAGCGTTCTTATGGTGAAAGATTCTTATCCTGCCAGTACTTTTGCATTTTATTAGGAACAACCATACAAAATTAGAAATATTTCCTATTTATAGTATTGTTCCTGACGGATAGTGTAGCGTTCTTATGGTGAAAGATTCTTATCCTGCCAGTACTTTTGCGTTTTATTAGGAACAACCATACAAAATAAGAAATCTTTCCTTTTTATTATATTATTATTACTTAATAATAGGTATGTACATTTTATATTTTCTGCTACCAGAAATATTGCTTGATGCTATTACGCTTATAAACACCAGACCAAAGAACAGGTGCGTTTATCTAGGGGCACGGCAGTGCCCCCGCCAAGTTGAGCACGGCCGTACAATCCTTTTCTCGAAACAATTCAGGCCATTTTCGACCCTTATACCTAACTTCGTTGTCGATAAAACTATAACCCTGCATTTTACATACTAATTAGGCATTGTATAAACACAGAATATTTCAAATTTCATTCAATTTGAAACAGAAGTTTAAGAATTATATCTAATTGTCAAACTTCTTAATTTTGTCACTGACTCACTCACTCATTGACCAATTATCAAAATTATTAGGCACTTCTAGCAGACATAGAAGATTCAAATTTGGAATACAAATAGCGTTTACTGTATAAATAAAGGACAAATCTAAAAATTTTGGAATTTCTGTCTAGTTATCTAGATACGCCAACTGCATAATTAACTTTGTAATCCCATATAAATGTATAGGCTTACAAAGTAATATTTGTACTATGCGTCAAAAACATGCGTTTTAGTTAATTGTCTACAAAAAGAAATGTGAAAACATAACTTGTAAAAATGCCAAGTCTCGCTATTGTATTGATTATGATCAGTATAAGATGTTGTTAGACCTACCGACTAACTGGCCGAACATGACGTATCTCACAACTTTTTACGGTAGAAGAATTAATTAGCGAGGCTTGGCATTTTTTTACAAGTTATGTTTTTGATGGAATAGTACCGAAGCAGCAGGCCAATCGCGCTATTGTACAACGTTTCATTTGAGGTTCAACTTAGTTTCGTTTGTGTTTCAGCTGCGTTTCGTTTCCAATCCAGCTGAACATTTTTGGTCCTTTACACAATTTAGATTCAAAAACTTAACTTATACGATCACTTTGTTCCAAACGTTCGAGCTGCGTGCGAGTTAAACTAGCTCCGTATGAACTTTTTGTTTGACAGCGTTTGAGTTACAACTACGGTCCAGCTTCGTCTCACCTAGCTGTCAAAAGGATAGCGCGATACCGAATACGTCATAAAGTCGAGTAACGTTCACGTTTCGGTTGCGTTTCAGCTAAAGTTTTTTAGCGCGATTGCCCTGCTGGGCTCTCCCGCGCATTTAAAAATGTACTTACTTTGGCGTGTGGTCCGTCTGCGCCGGCCTAGGAAATGATAATTTTATGTTCATTTCTTTTGTTGTACTCGGTACAGACGGCCCTCGCTGTTGGCGCGCATGTCGACTATATAACGCTACGAAGCTAATTACAATTTATTTAATTTGATATTTTCAAATTACTAATGGAGTTAACTGTTTTTTTGCGAAAGTTTCGCGTCGGTTGCCGTGACAGCTGTAATTTGAAATTGTGTTTGAGTTATGGAGTTAGATTAGTACAATATATAATAATAATCATTTACTCGACATAATGCCTAGACTTCTTCTTGTTTAAAATATAATAATAATAACACTTAGTAACTCATTTGGACATTACACTTCGTTACATTTAAAACAAGTAAAAATAAAGAGATATGTACACATTTGAAACACAAGATAGTTTATACGTTTTGTCTTTGTCGCATACAGACAAGTATAACGTAGCTGCTACGGTAAACATAAAAATATAAAATTCATTCTAAATAGCTAAGTGATAGATATATAGTGTAATGCTCAAATCGTTGAATAGGAGTCCACTCAGGTTAGTGACTGATAATTTGCTGATAATACATATTATATACATATATTGTAAATTCGAAAGTATGTCTGTTGTCTCTTCACGGGTTAACCACTGACTAAAGTCTGGCTTGGAGATAATTTTGTTCCTGAAAAGTACAGTTTTCCCGTGAGATCAAGGATGTATGTATGTTTATGCGATTCCTATATCAAGCCCAGCGAGACGCGAGTGCACCCGCGAGCATAACTAGTTAAATAAAAATAAAGCAATCACTTTTGAAAAAGTTATTACTTATATATAACATAGTCGACCACTTGCGCCAAATAACTCTGGGTTAAAGTACTACGTATTTAACCCAAAGTTAAAACTGGAGAATAGGGGATAACTCTATTCACCGCAGAGTTTCTACCGTAGAGAAGACTTTCCCGTAGCGTCTCTACGAAAGAGTTCAACGAGTTCCGTTTTCGACAGATTCTCTTTACGACAGATCGACCATTCGATCGACATTAAATTATTCGAATTTGTCGATAATTTAATTCTAGGGCTCTATATCGCAAAACTATTATTAAACGCAGGTTGGTGTAATGTCTATGTAACAACTTAACGTCACAACCGGTTGTTCTTGTTCGCACATTATATTTAATAGTTTATTAATATTTTCATTCTTTTCAATGGTACTTAAATAATTTTTATTTTATATTACTTGTTTACAAGCGGCTATAATAGGTCATATCAATTTAAAAAATATTTAGATGACTAATTATTAAGTAAGTATATAATTTTAAACATTTACTAAACAATTTTCAAATATTTATTATAATATTATCTACTTAGATATAATATTATATATATCGAGGAAAAATCATAACAAAGTTTAGGAACCGCTACAAGTAATACCGTAAACAAGAGCTTAATATGAAAATAAAATTCACTTTGGAACAAATCTTATCTCGCACAGGACCAGACGCCATCTTTGTCTGCATACGTTCCAGATTCGAACAAATTCAAATCATGTTCTTTTTAAACGTCATTTGTTCCCGGCGCGTGCGCGCTAATGCAAAGCTTTACCCTATCGTTTCTCAAAATAAAAAACACCCGCGCACGACATTATCGTGATTTACAATACTAAACTTTATATTTAAACAAATAAGGTTGGATACACCTTATAATTCTCGAGCTGCAAGATAAATCGATTTATGATAACGTTATCAATACTTTTTGCTGGTTATAAACTTTTATCGAGTGTTCAGATTTATGGAATTGAAACATTAAGACACAGTCTAGTTCTAAATCTATTAGATATTCAAGTTGTAAACAAATATAACATAAATTGATTTTAATTATGCTTAATTACGAGTTGACGATCGATTTTTATGTAAATGACTAGTAATATTTAAGTTATGCTTTTATCGGTTCAATATTTTTATCGCTAAGTACTAGTTTGCCTATACATTAATTTTAGTGCAGACATTGCTTAAAATTATCAAAATATTATGTACTTATTTAATGTCGATCCTACGACGACAAAAATAGGATTTTATATCCACGTAATTTGCTAATTCTTTAATATCTATTAATTATTATATTATTATCAAACAAAACGTGTTTTATTCTAATATTTACATTTGTGACTGACGATTGTAAAAAAGACTTTCTCAAAGAAAGATAACAAGATCACAAGGAAAGCAAAAGTAGCCCAAGTGTAGTACAGCTGGGCGATCTTTAGCGACATAATATGTGTGGCATACTAATGGATTTTAATAGGTCTATCGCATACGTATTTCTCCCATTTCTGATATTATGCGATCGACATTTATATTGAATATAATATTTTTTATATAACACGTTTTTATATAACGTTATAAATAACAAACTTAGAAAAAGAATTCAAATTAGGTTTTTGGGACAAAATCGTCTATGCGAATTGTATCGTCACGTTGTCCGATTTTTAAGGTTCCTTAAAAATCGGACAACCTGACGATACAATTTGTTAGTCCCTACACAAAGGGGGAAAAAACGTAACTTGTTACTGAGGCTCCGCTGTCTGTCCAGCGGTCTTCCAGAATAAACCGTGATTGTTGAATTTTTTATATAACTTTTAGTTGCTGCTGTAACATATTATACTCAAAACTATGTTTAATGTAATGAGGTGCATTTTATTTCAGATTATGGCTAAAAATAAATACATAATAATAATATTTTATTTGATCAAATAAGGTACACAATAATAAGGTGTTACAATCCATTTGCAGTACATTCTTATTTTGCCTTTGATGGCGTGCAATTTTTAATCAAATACAAAACAATGATTACATTAATTTGGAAGACTTAACTAATAATTTCATTTTTACAATACTTAGATTGGAAGTTCTTAAGGACACTCGGTGTAGGCAAAAGATCCAACATAAATGACAACTGCAATTTAGACATTGATTTAATTAACAATCATTTCACTTCTTCATCCAAAATTGACCCTTCTACTAAAGTGCAAACTTTAAATAAACTTTCCTTCCTTCCTATTTCCAACACTGAGCCTTTCACATTCGTCCCATGTACGGATAGTGAAGTTAAAAAAAATGTCCTGGCAATATCATCAAATGCCGTTGGTAATGATGATATCAGCCGCAGAATGATTCTCCCGATCCTAGATATAATTGCACCAGTCCTTTCACATATTTTTAATTCCTGTATTTCAACTTCTTCCTTTCCCGATGCTTGGAAGGCTGCTCACATAATCCCTCTACCTAAATCTTCTAATCCTAAAACTGTTTCTGATTTCCGCCCTATATCAATCCTACCCTTCCTATCTAAAGTGCTGGAGCGACTTCTGCATCAGCAACTGACTAATTATATTTCGCGGAACAATCTTCTCAGCTCTTTTCAATCTGGTTTCCGAACGGGTCATAGTACTACTACGGCCTTAGTCAAGGTAACAGACGATATCAGGTTAGGTATGGACTATAAAAAACTTACCATCTTGACTTTGCTCGATTTCAGTAACGCATTTAATTCTATTGATCACGACATCCTGATCAGCCTGCTAGCGTCCTTTAATCTAACGACATCCGTAACTTGCTTATTTAAGAGTTACCTAGTAGGTCGACGTCAAAGAGTCAAGATCTCTGAATCGTTTTCTAATTGGTCAGTTGCTGTTGCCGGCGTCCCCCAGGGCGGTGTCCTATCTCCTCTTTTGTTCGCTCTTTTCATAAACTTCTTAACTCTATGTATCTCTTCCTCTTTTCATTTATATGCAGATGATCTTCAAATTTACACTCAGTCAAGTCTGGATACGCTACCTGTGGCTGTTGGTGTTATGAATAGAGACTTATCGGCCATCAGTAACTGGAGTAGGGAACATGGGCTGCTCATTAATCCTATCAAATCTCAGTTAATAATACTTGGAAGCCCGGGGTTGGTCTCCAGAATTCACTGGGATTCCTTGCCTGGCGTATTCATCAACGGAATAGCAATCCCATATAGTAAAGTGTAAAGAATCTTGGTGTATACATTGATGATCATCTTTCTTGGTCTCGGCAACTGAAAGAAATCAGCAGAAAGGTATACTCAACGTGGCATTCCTTAAAACGACTACGCTATGTTTTGCCGATACCTACTAAAGTTGCTTTAGCCGAGTCTTTGTTTCTTTCGATTATGGATTATGCAGATGTTTGCTTCGTTAACTTGACCGAAGAGCAACTTAACAAACTTGAGCGCCTTCAAAATCTGTCAATAAGGTTCATCTTTGGCTTGCGTAAATATGACCATGTTTCCGAATTTCGCCGCAAGCTCAAGTGGCCAATCCGCTTTCCCCGAGATGCTCGCATACTTACGCTCCTTTTTACAATTTTGTCTGACCCTAACAGCCCTCTTTACTTACAAGAAATTTTTAATTTTCGCAGTTCCGACAGGCAAGAGTTGTGATCTTGTAATAATCTCCTTCTAGATATACCCATCAATCACACTAAGTACTATAACTCTTCTTTTTCTGTTAAATCTGTCCTCCTCTGGAACTCCCTTCCCACTTGTATAAAACAAGCTAAAACTGTAAATTCTTTTAAATCTATGTTAAAAAATCACTACCTTAGTATGTGTCCAGTATAAATTTGTGTTATGTATTTTAAGATTAATTGTAATTTTATTTAAAGTATTATGTATAAAGTCATATTATTAATTTTTTTTTATTATTTTATTGTATAATATATACTTTTAGCACAATCCTCACCACACTCCAGTAATTTGATCCTTTCTTTCAAAGGTTGTCTGGAAGAAATTGCTATTGTAGTAATAAGGCCGCCTTTGTGTACTATCGTGTTTTATTTTGTGTTGTTTATCTTACTGTATATGTGTAACGTCTGATTGTGCACAATAAAGTATATTTTCATTTCATTTTCATTTCATTTCATAGATATTGTATAACATACACCTAATACAATATTATTTATTTTTAATACACAGATCAAATTACATTTTTATAAAATCTTGAATGCTGTAAAAATGTTGGTCTGCTATCCATTTAAACAACTTAATCTTGAACATTCGTGTGCTTTGTAATTGAATATATTAAAAAAAATAGAGAAAAACATTAATTGTACACCTGACACAAATATTTTAGAATGTTCGTACTCAATTGTATCTAAAGGCTATTTATTCTTTTAACAATTTTATGTCTCACATTACAGTAAATATAATTTGATAGAAGTAGACTGTATGAAGTGGCGGATGGCATTAATAAATTTAGATTTTGTCTAAGGTATTAATAATGTATAATTAAAACACGAGAATATAAATTATTTATATACCTATATAATTGTATATATGCCTATGCCTATAGCATAAGCCATAAGGAGTCACTCAAATATTTGCCGCGTAAATGACTCGCGAAATCAAAAAGATTGAATAACACTGGCATATGGATACATTTATTAATAGAATATACTCATTAGTAATTATCCAACTAATTCTTATATTCTTGCAATCATAACACAATCATTTTATTGCATTTAATTGCCTCGTATTAACATAATAAAGTCGTTAACTAAAATATTCAATATTAAGGTTAGTACCTACAAAGTAATTAGCGTTTAATCTATATACTTACCTAATTGTTGGTATATTATATAAGATGACTTATTATTTTAACAGGTTACGGATACGGATATTTGAACAAGGTAATTGAGAAATCTCAATACTGATCCAGGGCAATTTTACCTGTTCGTTTTCTAATAATTCTAGATAAATAGAGATATACTAGATAAAGCAAGTAAGACTTCTGTTAAATACAATTTATTCTCGTCTATCAAAATATTTCTCGTTTGATTAATCTATCAACAAACCTTTTTAATATTATAATGTGCCAGTATCAAAGGAGTAGGTTATATAATTACAATTATAATATTTACATCTCAACATTACCTTGATCCTTGGGCACCCTGTAAATATTATTTATATGTATAGGCAATGATTTCAACTGTTTAGGGTCTGAGACCTACTTTTGTGGGACTGATTCGCCAGTGACCTGGGACAACTGTTTGTATGGCAAGAAAGGGGTTTCGCGCCAACTGGAGCGCATTAAAATCGTGCAAAAACAAGCTTTAAAAATTTTATTTCCAAATTTGCAAAAACTAAAGTCTAGTAAAATTTTGTAAAATTAATATACTCAAATAAAAAGGGTTACAAGTTACAACAGACAGATAACAAAGTGATCCTATAAGGGTACTATTTTTTCATTTTGACGTACCCTAAATATAACTTGAAAGAGCGCTACAATGCTATGTCGCGTTTTGACATCTTCTCGTCTCGCGCTTAACTATTCCACCATAGGTAGACACGATTAGATCAGTTGGATCTGGCTCTGTTTGGGCTTGTATATGACAGATATAATATGTTTGTGATATTGTATATTGGCGTACTGCAGATTGAATCTTGCAGAATCATGCCGAACGGACGATATGCATAATGGTGTATGGCTCCCCTGATTTAATCTTGATATTAATAGAGCTTAATATTGTAAATTAACACCATTTGACTCGGTTTTCCATAACAAAAAATTAAAATAAGGAAAAAACTAATCATTTTTTCATACAAATATCTTATACTTAATATAGTTTGATGTAATTTTTATGTTAAGTAAATTTTTGTGTTTACTTTATATACATATTTAATGGCAAATATTTTACAACTTAATATGAGCCTTGTTAAAATTTAAGTTAAATTTTATGTACCTACCTGTAGATTACCATAGTTTATGACATGAAACATAACGGTAGAATTTGCAAAAAAGAATAATATAAATAGTATAATGCAAAATGAAATTCAGTAGAAGCCTACTTTAATGATTATAATATTTATAACTTGTAGTAACATTGCTAATAGGCACATCGAGCACCGTTTTAGTTATATTTTCAGTATTCATAGTAGCCCACAAATAATAATTATTATTTATAATAAATTAATATTATACTTCTTTTTAACTGCGATCAATTTAAATATATATTAAAAAATATGTTTCATAAGTCGTTAACAAAATAACAATTGAATTTAAAATAAGGAAGCCAAAGTAGCTTTTTAATTGATATTTTAATCGGCATATTATGTATAGCGGCTAGCCGCAATTAAAACACATTTTATTAAACCCACCTACTCGTATTTGCGTTGTTTTTGAAATTTTATTTTAGGCTCAACTCACATTAGCGCAAAGTCGAAGCGTCATGTGTGTGACAACGTGTGTACAACTAGAGTATTCATTCATCTCTATTTTTAATTAATTCCAAAAAAGGATGAAGTTCTCAATTCGGCCTGTTTTTTTATTTTTTTTATGTATGTATGTACATCGATTACTCTAAAGTTGATGATCCGATTTGCGTGACTATTGTTTTATTAGTCAATTGGTCCCCTGAAAATTTTATAAAGTTTGGCCCTGTAGTTTTAATTTTTTATGCACACATTTCACCAATTTCCAGAGATACATATTTGACAGAACATTTTTTTATATGGATGATGTATGTATATGTAGTTACAGCTGATTTAGGATGATGAGAGCGTCGTCGAGCCAGGTACATAAAATAAATATCTTGACAGAACCCTGATGACTGTTCTTCATACTATGGCTAAAAGATGTCGTGGCGCGGTGGTACCCTTTTTTATTTTTATTTTATTTATATTTATTTTTTTTTGACTTAACGAAAAAAAACTTGTTAAGTTTCATTGTTTCATTTGAAAATACAATGTTGTGAATTTTGTTCAACTGATTCCACTTTCGGAGTCCCTCAACTAATGTTCTAAGGTTGGAAATTTATTCCAGTAGCCCTTTGTTTTTTGTATAAACAGCGCAAAAAGTATGGACAGACAAACACCTAATTAGTCAGGTAAATGCTTATGTTATATCATTTAACGTTTCTTGTAAATTCAGTTTAATGTTCATAAAAGTTCCAAAATTGGAATTAACAACTACAAAGTATGTTAATTTACAATATAACAACCAGCGTTACAAATAAAATATCTAACAATTTTTTTAAGTTATTGCTTTTAAGTTATTATTATATTTTAGTTATTAAATGCATTATTTATTTGGGACCTGAATTGAAATAATGAATTGTTAATAAGTATATTAGTCAAAAAGATTGGACAAATTATTGTCACTAAATCGACCGACTTTGTGACCGACTCGCACTTGGACGATCCAAGTGCAGTCGGTATCCCGCAAGGTAATCATATATAACGCTAAAATATCACGGTAATTGAATTTAATATTTATTTTGATTCTACTATTCGCTGTTACAGAAGAAACAGAGCTACATCATTTGTGAAAATGCAGCCTGACCGATTTTACCCCTTAGGGCGCAGAAACCTGAAAAGCGGAGATATAAGCATTATGGATCTTTTCCGTGCTGTAAAATATAGACCTAATATACAGGCTGTAATAATAATGAGTGATAATACTTTGGGGTGTTTATGAGTCCCGTATATACAGGCTCTAATATTAATGAGTGATAATACTTTGGGGTGTGTCCCGTATGTAAAGTTTAATGTAAAGGTTCCAGCGTTGAAAGAGGTACTTTTTATACTTATTGTATGGGCAAATTTCGGTTTGTTTACCTTTAAGTGAAATTTATCAGGGACGAACTATACATAGTACAAACTTATGTTTAGTAAAAAAGTTTTCTGTAACCTCAATTTTTTGTTGGTATATTTTATTTTTGTCCAAGAATTGCGATTTAACAAAATCAATTTACGAAATAGATAATGTTCTTGGCTGAAGAAAAATATAGGCACACGTCCGTAGAAGCTGTAAACGATGATGTTACTTAGTTACACCGTATACGCCATACATACAGCTAGATAGCAATATGTTTGTCCATGTTTAGTTTAACATAAAATAAAGACAAGAACGTCGATTTTAAAGTAAAACTTGTACTAATAATAAATTTAGATATAAGATATTGATGATTATAAACGTATTCTGTATACATTTTTAAAGGAACATTTTCCAATCATTTACTAAAAGATGGCCCCGTATGAGTTTCTTTTGTTGACTTTCCGAAAATAGCTTGTTAAGTTTCATTTGGAAATAAAATATTTTGATTTTGATTTTAGTAAATTCAAATACTTGCCCTTATTGTTCATAATAATAACATCTATTAACACTTTCATACCACGTAAATCTGGCCAGACTGGTAGCGATTCGCTTAATATCCGAAGTATTCCGATATTCAACACTTTTATAGTATGTATGTACACATAATGTTATGTGTTTAAGATTAAATTATATTATTTAATATTATATACTTAATATTGAACCCAGAAATATTGTACCCCTGGCAGGGTTCGAAACCCGAAAGTATTTTCGAGTAAAACCACTAGTCGAGCTTGTATGCAGCACAGCAGGTAACGGTTTGTGAAATCGATTAGCGAGTTAATTGAGACATCAAACGCGTCAGTTTCACCGAACATTCGTTATCGGATAGAATATTAATCGAATCATAATTTTTTTAATAAACTGCCTAAATAATGCAAACCCAAATGAGAAAACATAAAAAATAATGGCTCTCCGATTTTGATAATAGATTTGTTAAATAGACAAATGCGTTGTTTGAGTGGACAGACTAACATTTTTTTCTATGCTAATATTATAAACAAGAATTTGAATTTTTGTTTGCTAATGGCTGGATAGGTTCTAAAACTACAGTGCCGATTTTGATGACATTTGGTACAGTTATAGAGTGAAACACGGGGAATAACATATATTTTTATTGCGGCAAAATATACAACTACTCCATGTTTTTTTTTTAATATATTATAGTATATTATACGTCTAGTGTTTACACATTCTCGCTTTTCGTCCATCGCTCACTTGCCGCCCTCACAACAAATAAGATTCAAGATTCATGTGCTCATTAAATCGTGATCAAGTAATATTTTCAATGTTTATATTGTATTTGATCACACTAAAATTTAAAATCCACGTATTATCAACCAAAAACTAGATAGGTTTGGCATTCTGAATCATTATAATGATTTTTTTACTCAATATCCTCTCGTGTCCATCAAAATCATTAAGGTGTTGATTTGAAAATTAATAAAAGTTATAATGTAATATGATGAACGTCGCAATTAATTCAGTAAGGTCAGCGCAGACGGGCCACTAGTGACCACTGATCTCGACTTTTTTTCACTAGCCAAAGTGAAAAGTTGACTACAATTTGTATAGCATCAAATTGGACATTTTTGCTACAAGCGGATTTGTTTTCATACAAATAATAATAGTAGTTAGTTTCTTTACGTTGAAAAGTGTTAAAAACTCTACATCAGCTGCACATTGTTTCGCAAAATCATAAGAAAAAGAAAGAGAATTGCCACATAAATGTATGTCAGTTTGCAAAATTTGCTAGAAGACCATTTACAACCATTTAAAATAGTAATGGTGGTATTTTAAATTTTTCATTACCATTTAAAATAGCATTTGCTCGCTTCTACAACTAATGATGAAGTTTAATTCTTAGCTGCTGTTGCAACGCAAAATGCATGACAGTTGATAAGCGGACGCGACCAGTCGCGGGCTCTAAGTAATCGTAGCCCGTCTGCGCCGAGTCTAAAATATGAACGTCCCAATTATTTGAATATTAATATTTGATTGATGAAATTGATATTGCTTTTTGAGCAGCTGTAGCCAAAAATAGACAAAACGATCTATGTAGGTACACTGTAACATTTATTTTTAGGCTATTAGGGCGCAAAATTATTTTGATATTTGCCTGAAAGTAGGTAACTTAAGTAAGCCAAAGTAGATTGGCTTTTGAATTTTAGTGTTTTTTTTATTTTTTACCTCAAATAAATAACCTTACCTTGGTAATTTGGTACTAATATTGTAATATTAACTTACATATTGCTAGAACTCATATATTTTTGATGTGGAATTAAACATTAGAATATACAATAATAGAAACTGATATATTAAAAAACAAAACAACAATAAATTCAAATTACATTAAAAATTACACTAAATATTAGTACATTGTTTAGTATTGGACATTGAAAACTTATGATAGCTTTAACAATGAACGGGTTAGTAATTTGTTAGTAAACTTATTCTAAACCCTACTTCTCTTTACAATTAACTCGTATCATATGATTGTGTTTACTATACCTCATAAGTAATAACCTCAGAGAAGAAATAACATCCCGACGATACAAAATACCAATACAATTCTCATCACAGTTTGATGGGGACTATTATTTATAGGGTCTTTAATTAAGTCAGGTGATTAGAGTCATCTTGTACGGCCATCATTATCATCACAAAGGGACCGTGTAATTGTTTGTCAAATAAATAAAATAATTTGATGATAAATAAAATAGTAAAATGTTTATTAAAATTATTTGAAAAGTATTCGATTACGTCGCTCGACCGTGCCATGTGCTTTAGTTTTTTCCATGTTTTTAGTTTTTATTATGCTTTTATTGAGTGTTTATGTTAATGCTTTGTCATTTGAAATTCACTTTCACCTAAGTACTAATTGAATACCTAATTACTGTTTCAATGTTTGGTAATGGATGTATTAAGCATTTTTATATGCGTATAATATAAAATATGTAGGACAAGAATTCGAGAACTTAGCACAGAACCGGATTGTCTTTGATTAGACAATGTGTTGTATTTTAAATAGAATTTAAGTAATTTTAAAATGAAAAGCGATAATCACAGTAGGAACACAAGAAATACGCACAAGCATACCGGTGAACAGACTGAGTAAAGTAAGTTATTTTTTTTATCGTTTAAAAATGTATTATACGCCTAAACAATAGAATACCAAATGACGTTTAGAGCCTTTCAGCCCCTATCAATAAATTTAAAAATATACCTAGTCAAAAAACGTTTGTGTGCTATGCTATAGCTTATTATAAGGTCAATGATTTTATTGACGATTGCTCTCCTTTAGAATAAGTTGGCCTCATGCTATGCTACTCTGACTTTTACAATATATAGATTAAGTTATTACATTGTAAACATATTCTGTATACATTAAAAAAGAAATCATCAACGGATCAAATGATTTCGGAAATTGGTGAAAATTATGCTTAAAGATTACGTTACATACATACATACAGCCCAAGCTTATAAAAACGTGTTAAAGTATTGCACATGCTTTTATAAGCTCGGGTTGTATTTTTAATATAGAAAAAATATACGCAATCCTAAAAAAGAGATCCAATTATAGAAGATTATGTTTACATAGAATAATTTCGATGTCTTATAATGATCATTGGTAATAACTGCGGTCGCGCCGGGTCAGACAAGATCGCACGTAGGCCCTTCACCGACCTCGCGCTGACTCAGGGCCCAGTTGCCATCGCTTATTACGACGACGAAGTTCGATAGCAAAATTGTATAATGTATATGAGAAATAAGCATCGCTGAGTGCAATACAAAATCGTGTGTAACTGACTTACACGCTAATTTTAAAAAACCTATGCCGTAGTCACGTAGGCTTTTTACCGACTTCTCAGGCCCTTAGCTAAGCATTCGCTTATTTTTTATAGCGTTATTAAACGACGACGAAGTTCGTTAGCAACAGTATATTTATAACATATTGTTGCTAACGAATATGACGATATAAGCATCGCTAAATGACATACAAATTCGTGTGTAAGTTAGTGAAGTATATGACGTGATCACGTAGGCTTTTTACCTCTTTTGGCAGCAATGGGATCTTAGCTATGTAGCTAAGGTGCCATTGCTAACAACGACAGCGAAGTTCGAAAGTGAAAATATATAGGATTTGACATTAGCATCGCTAGCGACCGAAATGATTGCTACACAAAGTGTCGCTATAGACACCCTTCTCATTCGGCCAGACAGTGAATGTCTGTAAATAGAAGAGCTCCTAACTTTAATACTTGTTTCAGTATTCGGCTGAGTAACACATGCGTATATCACATCCATCAATCCATACAATATTGCTATAGAGCTTAGTAGTCGTAATAAACGAAGCCCCTTGACTTAAAACCCAGGTATATAACGTCCGCGATACTGCGCTAATAGATCTCTTAGCAAGTTGTTCAACCTTGGACGTCTCATCTCATACACATGGCTCTGTTTCTTTTTTTATGTCGCAAAGGAAATGCGTTACGCATCTCCCAGGCACCCCAGGACTCCCGGCTCAATGGGAGGAGTGCCCTGGATCTTCCAACACGCAGGCCACGCCTCTCTCTCTCAAATGTCAAATGAAATGGTCGGGAGTACAAAAGGTTACGATCTAACGATTTTCTTTCTCCTTGTTAGTTTCAAAGTAATCCGTCAAATAAAATACCACAAACCGTTGAGATCGAACTGATTCGATTGTGTCGGGGGTAAGCCTGCTGATCGTCTGTCAAAATCAACATTTACATAGCAACTGAAGGTTTGGCAGGAAAAATATGTTCCGTTAATCAGTTTGCTTACTAACTAACAACATTCATTCAATTCAGTTAAAAAAGGGACAAGCTATCATAATAGCTTTTAAATATATTTTGAGGAACATTATTTTTTACGTAGTATCATTATAATTATTACAACTGATAAAATAATAGTAGTCAGCCATAATAAATGCTTTGAAGAACTCATAAGTCAGTTATGAGTTACCTATGCTTTAATAACTACGCTTAATTAAACTAAAATTCGATTAAATATTTAATAGCAAGTTAGTAGTTACCGTGACATAAGAAAGTTATTCCAAAGCGTAAACTGCTTGTTGTCACGGAAGTAGATGTAAGCTATTATAGCGTATTGTATACTATGTTCCGATTAAATGTGATCTTTATTGGCCTGTTCCAGTAGACGCTCTGAACGTTCAGATCATTCATAACGTTGACATTGACAGCTGACAGTGCCTGTGAAAACAGTTCAAAACGATCCTAAACAGTGCTAGGCCCTGTTCCACTTCCTAACTCTAATCGATCTGAACGTTTTCGTTCAGATTTGCGTTTCTTTAGCACTGTTTAGGATCGTTTTGAACTGTTCCACACGCACTGACAGCTGTCAATGTCAGCGTTATGAATGATCTAAACGTTCAGAGCGCCTCCAGGAACACAAGGAAAGTACACAATAAAATCGTCCAAATGAAAATAAGCTTTTTAGTATACCTATAGTTTGAGGAACCTAGGAGGATTTACCTATAGTGTAACTTTTTATCATCGATATACCTTGATAAATAAATGGTGTAGGCACCAATCCTATATTTGGTAATCATGTATATGTCGCAGTCATCTGATTGAATCCGCTATTTAATTGAATGACTAGCGCTTTCATTGAATCCTATTTTTACTAACAAATTTTAGAATCCAAGACTAGGACAGCCATTTAATATTTTAGTTTAAAACTTCGAAATTTCCGAATGAGTACTAATAAAACGAACATTAAAGTAAATTAATCAAAAAATATATCAACACATTGCTATCTGTACGAGCTGTTTGACGCCATTATATAACCGCCTAGTGATTCAATTAAAAAACCTGGTTCAGTAAGATGACTGCGACATAAACATGTTGCGTTGTTTGCTGTTTGTAAATGATTCTTCATTAGTTACTAGGTATATCGTCTTCGCGTTGAGAATTTAAAATAATTATATCTCGGAAACAACACGTCGTTACGTAATATTTTTTCATCCATATTTTTATTTACACCTAAGAATTTTAAAAGTAAAAATTTCTGAAAATTCTCCAATAAATAGTAAAATAATAAACATTTATAATCAAGCATGTGTTATAGACACCAATTCTTATCGAACGTCCTAAATATCGGCATCAGGACTCTTTTTGATATAAAAAAAAAACAAAATAGATGAAATATGTTTATTGTTAAATAATATTCGCAATATTAATATTAATTGGACGGTACAACCATTAGTCCCTAGTGTATAAATAATTAACAAAATATAACAACTTCCTTACAAAGTAATTATTGTAAACTATCAAGGAACTCATGTCACATACAATCTAACTTTTTGTGCATAGTTTTAGGTCGACAAAATTTAAACACAATAATTATAATATTATAATGTTATTCGCACATAACATAGGAAGGTACTAGGTAGTTATAATCTTCATATTTTAAAGGTAGTGAAATTCAATGTCTATTTATAATTTACTAAACAATAAGTCTAATGTATATCTAACTATTTACAATATTCTTATTTACAATGAAAAGTAATATTAAGTCCTATAAAGGTAAGCGCACACCAATGTTAAACTCAAAACTAATTTACTATTTCTGATGAGATCCAGAAAACTTTAATGTATGTCCAGACTCACTCCAGTCCATGTTTAAGTACTAAACCGCCAATACTAAGGTCTAAAAGGCCACTTTGGGTATATTATTTTATGTTCATAATGTATGGTCATTTCAGATCATAAAGTGGCCAAAATGGCATAAATTTTGACTATTTTCTAAAGAAATGATGAAAAACATAGCTTAGCATAATATCAATAACGGAATTGTTAGATGTCACTTTGCCATTATATTACGTTGATTAGATGGTGGAGCTCACTTTATTTTTCTCTCTTTACCTAAAAAGGACATTTTGTTAATCCACTGGCTTGTTTCACATAGACCATCTGCTCCCTTCTGCCAATGTTGAAAACCATTAACAAAACTATCAACAAATCAAATCCGCTCTCTGTCTTAATATTTCGAGTTTCATTTCGTGCTCTCGCGCCGCCATCCTCAGGGCCGCGATGCTGGAACTCCTCATGTCCTCCGGTTGGGGGGGCAACGACTCGCTTCCGGGTGAAATGGGGGGAGAAATCGATGGCGCGGGCGATCGGGTACCCTCGGGTGAGACTCGGGTGGACTCGGGCGAGATTCGGGGCAGCTCGGGGACGCCTAGGTTGGCGAATAGCGAGTGGAAGTGCGCATGCGACGCGGGGTACAGTGGCGCGCCGAAAAGTGGAGGGCGGGAGAGAGAGGGAAGATACTGCGCGCCAAATAGGGGTGTGCTCGCGTACCTGTTGACAAAATATACTATTATTAGTTTTGGTAAATAATATAATATCTATGGACGCTTCACACCACGTCAATCTGGCCCTGTGCTAAGTATCCGAATAACTTGTGTTACAGGTACCAGGCAACGGAAATATATTTAATACTTTTATTCTACAAACTTAAAGATTTTTATTATATTCTACCTACACATATTTAAAATGACCCAGGAACATTGAAAACTTATTAGTTCCCTCGGCTTGATTCGAACCCGCGACCTCCCGCTCAAGCACCTACCACTGCGCTACCGAGGCCGTCAAACTAATTTATATTTATGAAATAATACAGGCTGTAATATTAATGAGTGATAAAACTTCCGAGTGTATATGGGTCCCGTACTGTGACAGTACCAGGCATATTTGTGATGTTCGGGCATTTCAAGATTTTTGGTGGGACGCTATACATTTGAATAATTACTGAGCAAGCGACTGATAACAATTAAAAAATAAAATGAATTACCTGAACGACGCCAGAGCGTTGTCAAAGGGTTTCCTAAGCCCGAACCCGAGCTGTGACAGCGGGGTGGGCAGCGACGGCGCCGGTAGGGGCTGGCTGAGGTAGCCGCTGTACGGGTGCGCGTGAGGACCCACCTTCTCCTGTTTGCGCCACTTCGCACGACGGTTTTGGAACCAGACCTGTGGGAGAAAGGATTGGTTAGAACCTTTGAATCTTTAATTCTGAAAGTTTCCGTGAAAGTCTACGCCATAGTGGAGAGTTAAGTAAAGAAGTTTAGAAGCCTTTATTATTTAACAACACTAGACAAAGAAAAGATGGTAGAAATTACTATTTGCCATAATTTTGATTGTACATGAATGTTACAACCACTTTTACTGTTATTATAAAGAATTTATAATTGACTAGCTGACCCGTGCCCGCTTCGTTGATCATACAAACAGTTTGTGATGAAGCGTTTAAACCTTCCCGGGATTTCCACGAATATTTCAAGAATAAAAATAGCCAAATCGGTTCAGCCGTTCTCGAGTTTTAGCGAGACTAACGAACAGCAATTCATTTTTAAACGACTCCCAAAAGAGGAGGAGGTTTCTCAATTCGACCGTATATATGTTTTTTTTATATATATAAGATTTACTATTTGTCAAGTTTATGTCTTTTTTGAATTGAATATTTAGTTCTACACCTATTTCAGCTAGATTGTATAAAAAGCAAGGATTAGTTTTAATTTTTTGAATTGGAAATTGGATACACGCGAGTACACGGCTACTAGTGAGACGGTAGTTTTATTAGTATATATTATTGTCAATGATTATATCTTTTAGGGCGTGTTTCACCAAGCCATGTTAAAGTTAATCCTTCGTTAAATATCATGTTATCCCTCTCGTACTTCCTGTCAATGAATGAGATGGCATGGTATTTTAACATGGCGTTAAACACGCCCTTAAACCCCTTGAAACTTGCTTGCAGTATTCGTTCTTGTTTATGAAATGAAGTCATGAATCTAATTATTGTTGTTAATACAAAAACAGCCCCAGCTAACAAAACGGTCGTATAATGTAATTCGCGACAGCAGCAGCAAATGGCACAATTTACAACCTGCCGCTTACAACATTCGTATAAATTGACACACTTTTTGTACTTTCCAATGTTAATTTATAGATGCGACTCTATTTGTTATTTACATAAATTTGTATTTAAAACCCCATATTCACTTACACCTTTTACTATAAAAACTTTATAAATAATGCGGGCCGTTTAGGTGGCGAGACAGATATTTATAACTCGAGATATGAAAACAAAATTCGCAAAATGTTATGTTAATTTATAGTGCATGAACTTAAAAGCTTTCGATAAAATGACACGTAACAAATTGGATTTAGTTTGCAAAACTTTGATTCATTGGTTGTTTTAGTAGACGGCGCCTAATGTCGCTCAATAATGCAGATTAAAGACCGACGACCAATCATGGACGAGCTGGCGGAAAATCTTGTTTACTTTTATTTATTTACTAGCTGTTCCCGCGACTTCGTTCGCGTGGTTTTTGAGTGACTTAAACCGTATATGCAACGCACGTAACGAAAGTCCCCAAACGAATAATTTTCCCCGTTTTTGCAACATTTCTCACTGACGCTTCGCTCCTGTTAGTTGCAGCGTAATGTTATATAGCCTAAAGCCTTCCTCTATAAATGGACTATCCAACAAAAAAATATTTTCTCAAATCGGGCCAGTAGTTCCTGAGATTAGCGCGTTTAAATAAACAAACAAACTCTTCCGCTTTATAATATTAGTATAGATTTATTTTATTTTATTAGAAAAATTTACAGCATATGGAACATTGCAATAAAATTACATATTAAAAAACTTAATGCCAATAACAAGTTTCACTAGTAGGATAACAAACATTTCTGTGTAATATACAGGCTGTAATAATAATGAGTGATAATACTTTAGTGTGTGTATGGGTCCCGTATATAGAGTTTACTGTAAAAGTACCAGCGCTGAAAGAATTACTTTTTTTTTATTATTGTATGGGCAAATTTATGATGTTGGGGCATTTTTCATAGAAACATGGAAGTCAAAAGTAAGTCAGCGCTGGGACTTTCACAGTATGCTCTATATAGGAGGCACATAAACACCCTAAAGTATTGTCACTCATTTATATTACACATTTACTGTAAAAGTACCAGCGCTGAAAGAATTACTTTTTTTTTAAATTATTGTTATAATGTTGGGGCATTTCTCATAGAAACATTAAGTCAAAAGTAAGTCTTTCAGCGCGGGACTTTTAAAATATACTCTACATAGGAGGCACATACAAAACACACCCTAAAGTATTATCACTCATTTATTTTACACCTTGTATATTCTACCAGCATTTTCTCGTGAAAATTGCAATTCAAAAAGGTTTTGACCAAAGACAGTATTTCTTTACGCGTAATTTAGGCAACTTGTATCAGCAATTTTTCTAACACTTTACCTCAAGTTAATAAATAAATATTAAATTATTAATTAACATCCCCGTTACACTCAACACAGCGGTAACCGCCAATCAAAACTAGCGTAGCCATAATCTAATGTAAATAGATTGAGCCCTAATCACTGAGATCAAGTAAACATTTTTCTTAAGGAATTTAATTTATTAATTTACATCGGCGCTGACAAGAAAATAACTAAAAAGGGCTGATTGACTGACGTAATTGTGCTACACGATCGAGGGGAACTTTAAAAACTGACTTATATGGACTAAGCTGTCGTATGATGCTTATTAACCAGCATTTTACGTGTATTTACAGTTTTTGTAAGACCACGGCAGCAAGCCCACCCGGTGACTGCGAGGCTGTATGACTGTGGTAGGTATTTGCCATATTTACTAACTCATTTAAGGGATTTGTTTCAAATTAATATTGCTCTTTTCTGGTTGAGCATTTTAATGAACATAACATACATGTAAGTTGTACTAATATTCAATGTTAAACAATTCTTATTCATTAAACGAATGTATGATTAAAATATAATCGCCATTCGCTGTACTTATCGCTGTATATTAAATTAGGAATTTAAAAAATATACATTGTGAAATAACTCGGTATGTAAATATAGGTCATAAAAGGAACGGCGTTTAGCATTATTAAACTAACGACAGCGAAACTAACGAGCTTTAAAGTTTAAACTTTAAAACCAATTATCCAAAAAAGCCCTTTATTAGGTCAGTCAAAATATTTATTATTTCATTATTCAAATTCCCTTAAACGATAAGGGTTACCCTTTCGTAGGGTCAGTGTACCTTTTAATTACTGAATCAAAAATAAAGTTCACGCATATTAATATAGTAATATTATCTGTGCACTTCTATCTTAACGAGGCGACGTAAATGTTCTGTGAAACTTAATAATGTTTATTAATAATGTTTATTAATTTGGGCTACTGTAAATAAAATTATATGGCGTGGAACCTTAAACAGTTTAGAGAACAACAGAAAAAGGTGCGGTGTAGACTAGCGACAAGCGGACACGCTTTTTCATATTCTTTTATATATAAAAATGAATTGCTGTTCGTTAGTCTCGCTAAGACTAGAGAACCTGAACCGATTGGGATATTTTTAGTCTTGAATTATTCGTGGAAGTCCCGGGAAGGTTTAAAGGGTTCATCACAAGTTTGTATGCTTAGCGAAGTGGGCACGGGTCAGTTAGTATATATATATTTATAGTTTTACAAAAAGAAAATGACCTTTACTGTGTGAAAGTGCCTGTCCTGCGAGGGCCTAAGTAAGTTATAAACTTGTAGTCACATAGTTTATGTGTAGTATATTTTGTCGCGGCAATTTGTGGCCGGGCATCGTCGGCAATACAAATTAAAAATTACACAAATCAGTGAATAATTGTCTTTAAAACTTGTCTGTTAACAATTAAATCTTTAAAATGTTTAAATAACGAACGGTTTTTATATTCATAAGATTATTATTAAGATAAATTATTTTTTATAGTACATTATTAATATTTTAATTGCTATAATCTAAACAATAAAAATGTTTAATCTCAAAAGTGCTTAAAACTCCGAGAAGCTAGTTGTAACTTGTAGGTATTAGAAATTGTTAATTTATACAAGTTTTTGTTTTAATAATTCGTAATAGTAGAGGTAGTTAAAAATTGTTTTTGTTATAAATCATTATTAATACAGGCTAATTATTTAACTGAATATATTATTACAACAATCAACGACTAAAGGTGATGAATTTTTTAATGTAATTTACATTAAATCGTTAGGCCGTTTAAATTATATTTCCTCGAATATTATTCAAATTTTATTGTTTATGATACAGTCTTGATGGTTTTATGTGTAAAATAATATATCTGTTGCGTTATTCTACGTATTATTATTCAAGTATTTCGATAATATCGTGACGACGTGGACATAGGCTACTAAAGTAATCAGCTATTAATTGATAAAATCGCACATTCCGCGGCACATGTCCTTATATTTAAGTATTCGCATTAAATTAATTATTAAATGTGTCCAAGTTTTGTAATCGTTACAAAAATTAAAAATAATTGCGACATTGTGTTAAATACCAAATTATATTAACGGCCTACTACTTTAAATGGGCTTTTTAACTTAATTAGGTTCAGCGCAGACGGGCCACAAGCGACCGCTGTCGGGTGCCAAAGAAAACATAGATTCTAGTTCTGGCAACTGGCATCATCTTTGCTATTGTCTGTGACCGGCTATTAGTTTATACGTATATCTTGCAATAGCAGAGCAATCGCAAAAATGTTTACTCTTCAACTTAATTGACGCGACGGTTTAAATTTAATAAATACGGCATATGGGCCAAAAAAGCAGCTTAAGATTTTAAAATTTAGAAAAATTAATTTGGCGTCAATGTTTGACGTAACATTTAATTTATAGTTCCTATGATTGCTACTAAATTGTTTTTGGCGCTGTTGTCATAGCAAAAATAAAGCATCAAGCTATTTTTGCCAATCGCTCTTTTTACGTAATCAGCCGGCCGTTTGTGTCTAGCCTTAACTAGTTATTATAACATCAATAGCCTTCAATGCTCATGTTCAGGTTATGACAGTGCTTCTAAAAATGGGATCTACGTTTAAAATGGCACATATAATTGTTGGTATACAAGTTAGATAAGGAAAAGTTTACAGCACATTTTCATGAGTTTCCTATTTTCTTATGCACCTACAGTAGGTACTTTGAGGAAGAACTGACTGAGTTCAAAATGTAAATGTGCACATTACGAACTTACGCGCGGCGAATCAAAGGAGCCGGTAATGTCTTTCTCCACCTTCAGTTATAATTGCGTCAATGAAGTTTTATAACATATCCGCACGTATACTCCACTTGTGAACCTTATTGCTTGGTAATAAGGTCGAAAAGGCAAGCTGAATCCGACGGCGAACGTACTTATCACAAAGCCCGCTGAATATCTTCGCATCTTGTAAATAAGTCGTTAACTTTTTGCCACTTGACCTTTCGCGATAATAACGCCATATTTATTAATTAAAGCGTGTTTTTAATAAAAAAATGATGGTAATTAGTCAATTAGCGTTTGAGAGTACCAAGGTGAAAGAAAGTGTAATTGATGGGTTGAACATTCGGCGAAAAAAGTCATTGAACGAGAGCGACGAGTGTTGTTGTCCCTTTCTTAGTTACTATTAACTGGGACAACTGATTTCGTTACAAAAATTTTGTTCTATTGTTGAAGATTCACGGCCGCAGTATTTTAAATAACCATTTCGACAAAATAAAAAAATAAGAGGATGCTTAAATTTGCTTTCAAATTGAGTAAAAATTACCTGAATTCTTGCTTCAGTAAGTCCTATTTTCAAAGCCAACTCCTCTCTGAAACAAATAAAAAATATATAAAATACATATACTTATTATTCCCAATTAAACCATAAGTCATCATTTTAGCTGTGACGTCTACTGGACATAAGTCTACCCCAAAAAATTCAAGTAGTTGCCGATTCTAGCCACGTTTAGCAAGCGGGTTGGCGAGCGCAATTTCCGTATATACAGGCTATAATATTAATAAGTGATAATACTTTACGGTGTGTATCAGTTACTGTTATGTTACTGTTGTATATTTACTGTTAAAATACTAGCGCTGTAACTTTTTTTTTAATTATTGTAAAGGCAATTATGATGTTCTCATACAAACATGAATGTCAAAAGTAAGTCTTTCAGCTTTTTTTAGGAGGCACGCCCTAAAGTATTATGACTCATTTATTTTACACATTCTATATTCTCTCTGTCGCGTTTTTCGACGGCCAAGGAAAAGATTGGGTGGTATTATACTCAAGCACGCCACGAAGTAAACAGGTCATCTAGTAAATAAATTACCTGGTGAAGACGTCTGGGTAGTGGGTCCTGCCGAACGCCTTCTCCAGCTCGTCCAGCTGGTAGCTGGTGAAGGTGGTGCGGTAGCGGCGCTGCTTGCGCCGGGGCAGCTCCTCGTCCTCGTGCAGCGAGGGGGTGGACGAACCTTCCGACACACCCATGATATTCTGTGGAAAAGAAAGAGACATTTAGAATAGAAAGCGATGACCTCCGTAGCGCAGTGGTTGAGGCGTTGGTGAGAGGTCGCGGGTTCGAATCCCGTCGAGGGAACAAAAAGTTTTCAATGTTCCTGGGCCATGGATGTGTATTAAATTTGTGTATTCATATAATAAAAATCTTAAATATGTGCAGTAAAAAGTATTAAATATATGTATTTCCGTTGTCTAGTACCTGTAACACAAGTTCTTCGGATACTTAGAACGGAGCCAGATTGACGTGGTGTAAAAAAAATCTTTGTACATTTATAAACCCATACATATAAACAACGAATCAGTGCATTAGCGCGTAATAACGCACTGTCGACCTTTCGCCGGCGCGCGGCGACTCGGTCGCACGGCGACCAAAACATAGACAACTAGGCCTAGCCGGCTTACTCCCGACACTATTGCGAACCGAATCAGTTCGATATCAGCGACTTTTGGTATTTTATTTGGTGGATTGCTTCGAACTAACCCTGGTTAGTTTCGAAGCAATCCACCAAATAAGATCGTTAGATCGACTTTTTGTACTCCCGACCATATCAATCGACTGAGAATCAAATTAAAGAAACGTCAATTGGGAAGTACGCTGCCCGATCGAATCTGAATCAAAAACGAATCAGTTTGGAGAGTACGACCCCAGGATACCAAACCGAGCGACAGTATTCCAAGTTCAATCGTGGAGAATTGACGTCGAAGAAGCTGCTATAGTAGCGCTACTAATCAAGAGAAGTTGTTACGTCAGTTGCTCGAAGTGTGAAGGCTCCCATTTAAAGCCGTGCTTCTATTGGTCGCCAGCGACCGGCAGTCGCCTGTGCGTCGCCACAACGCGGCGAGTCGCCGGGTCGCCCGGGCTGTCGACTATAAGTCGCCGGCAACTGTTACTTAGTGTAGTTATACTATAAGTCACAGTTGCTGGCGACTAGTCGACAGTGCGTAATAGCTCTCAATTAAGGAACAAAAATAAAAAAACCTAGCCATAAAATAACATACAAAATTCGATCTTAGTAAAATCTAATATTTTTGCACTGTTTCAAAATATCTGTGATACCTGTTATTAATATGATAAAGCCTTTTAAAATCATACCTAATATTTATAAATGCCAGGATGAGGATAATTGTAATCGCAAAAGTTGGTTCAAGTTTGAAGTTAAAATTAGGAATTGTCCGGCGCAAACAGACCGTGACGACACCGAGTTAACAGTATATAAAATAGTTAAAGCCAGAAATTGTAATTGTATGCATAACATGACGGTGTAACAGTAACATTTAGTGAAATTAACTAACACGGTAATGTTGTAATTTTTTCTTAATTAACAAAAATCACATCAGATTATTTGCCTGCCTTAGGCTCAGCGCAGACGGACCACAAAAAGCCGCGACCGGTAATTGAGTTACAATTGGAAATTTGACAACATGTAACAAGTGTTTTTTTTAATATATTGACAAATAAAGAAGATTTACAACTTCATAGAATATATTATATATTAGTAATGTACCTAACATCACAACTAGTATTTTATTTTACATCACTATAAAAATCTTCATACTTAATTATAGGTACTTGTCTTATATATCAAATACGTAAATTATATAAAGGAATTATTAATAGTTTTAAATAATAGTTTTATTTGGCCAATTACATCTTAGTTATTTTTGAATATAACTTTTAGCGCTACAAAAATTTAAATCTGCACTACCGTTACTTATCAAATAGATTAGTAGATAAAATAGACAGGTAATATTACAAACCAAACAATCAATCCTTTACTTAGCTGATAAGATCTGTTATTATTAATAATTGGGGCAGCTGAACAATCGTCAGGCACAATTAACCGCGTATCGACTTCCTCATCTTAATTACTTTGGACAGTGGACACTCACCCTAACCCTTCAGTTGAAAACGAGACATGTTCGTTAATGTGATACTTAACCATTAACTATTTAAACTGTTTGTGTCATAAAAATATAATCAAACAAGTAAACATTTAACACATGTATACCATAAAGCATTCACAAAAATATTACTTTAAAAATATATGGTTTCTGGACTTTTCGTTCTAAATTGTATCTACCATTTCTACCTATTAATGCAGTAAGTCATTTTAGGTTATAATTTTATGTTTAAAAGAATTTTATATTAAAAGAAGGGCAAATTAATTATGTTTCAAACGGAATAAAATAATTAAATATAATAAACAATGGAGGTATTTTATAGCAATAAATACGCAGTAACATAATTACTTGCAGTTCACCAATGGCGGGCGTTCCACCACTTGGAGCCATTTTGAAATCATAATAACATTATACAGTCATAAAATTTAATAAGCTTATAAAATTAAAGAGAAATCCAAACCATTATAGTGTGTGTCTTACTTCATTATATTCAAATTACTCGGAATTAGAATTACGTATGATAGGTGTTAGTAAGGAGATAATTGCAAATTGTGCAGTGAACTGCGCATTAAAGTAATTGTAAATTTAGGACTCGGCGCAGACGAGCTACATGCGTTTTACTCCCGCGACTTTTGTAACTTTTCACTAGCAACTGCTGCTGGTCGTCTGTGGTTGGCCCTGTTTTAGGTAACAGCGCAGGTGTAGTATGATAAAAAGTTAGTTATCATCTAGAATCGCTTGGGAACAAAGTGGCAATAATAACGTGCGACAATTTATTCGCTGGGTGTGAACTAGGAATCGATCACATCGATCAACCGTGGCCATAATAGGAACTTTCGGCAGACCAACTGGTACTTTTTACTTGTTAAATATACGTATCCAACAACAATATAGTCATAAATAATTATTTGCCATATGCATGATGTACATACCTCGGTGACTTGATAAAATTTGTTTATTTTGCAACTTACTTTTTGTGAAAACACACTTGAATAGATCCGTATGTACTAACTACTAGAGATGTAACGGATATCCGGTAACTATCCGGTATCCGGCCTATCCGGCCTTGTTTTCACTATCCGGCCGGATACCGGATAGTAAAATTTTAAAAATCTTATTATTTTATATAGGCAAATCATACTCCAATAGGTTGTGGACACCGTTTATTTTTATAACCGCACATCAAAAATTTTTGTTTTATAAAAAAGTGGCAAATTGTAATGAATAAATACCAAATTTTACGCGATAACACTCGAACGCCCCCGAGTCGACCCGCAGGCTGATTATGTATCTTGCAACAGCAATTCGACAGGCGTAATTTGTACAATTGTTTACAATATCGCTGTCAAACGTATACACTTGAGAGCGATATTGTATACAATTGTACAATTCACGCCTGTCGAATTGCTGTTGCGAGATACATAATCAGCCTGCCGATCTCCGGTTACGTGCGACCCGAATGCGCCTGAATATTTCCGATCTCGTTCACCGCGCCAACATTCAAATCAAACTTATTATTACAACGGGTGTAAAAAGAGCAGTCACTATAACTTTGGGATATGATTAAACTACCTTTTCTCATTCTAAAAATTTTTTGCCTTATTGTTATTTTTGCGACAAAAAAATAAGAAGTAAAATTTTTTTTGTAGTTTTTGACAAAAAAAATATTTTCCAAAATTAGGAAAGGTAGTATAGGTAGTATATACAATCTCTCAAAGTTATAGTTGCTCTTTTTACACACTGTAAATTATCAAAAGGCCGGATATCCGGCAGCCGGATATTCGGCAAGCTACTGGGCCGGAGCGCCGGATATCCGGCTGCCGGATATCCGGTATCCGGCCAAACTACTATCCGTTTCATCTCTACTAACTACTATCTTCGAGAATAAGGAACATAATAGGGAAAAAGGTCAACGATTTTACCGACACTATAGATTTGTATAATCAAACTAGCTGGCCCGTGCCCACTTCGTTGAGCAAAAAAAAACCGTTTAAACATTCCCTGGACTGCCACGAATATTTGAAGACCGAAAATAGCCGAATCGCTTCATCCGTTCTCGAGTTTTAGTGAGACTAACGAACAACAATTCATTTTTATATATAAGATAAAACAAACTAATAATTATTTTAAAGAAATGTTGTAAATATATTTTAATTAAAATTATTGCTTTGTTTACTTACACTTCGTATTGGCAGCCAGCCATTTGATATTTCGAAGTCTAGTACGAGCTTTTCGCTAAATGACAAGCGAATTCGTGAAAAAAAGTTGTCATTTAACGAAGCTTGTGTCAAATTCTGGTCTGATTTTAATGAAATTCGACACAGAAATTCGGTTTTCCGAGCACGAGTCGGGACGTGTGTTCACTATAATTTTGCAATAAAAGAGCCATTTGTGAGGAATAAAAGGCAATTATCAATCAAAAACCTCTAAAACGTTTAACAGTTAATAAGTTTAATTAAACTCAGCTAATATCTTTATCGGATCGTCGATTAGTTAAGTTCTAATCAAAGACTAATTACATTTGAGTCAATTTGCCGGTACAGTGGTTCTAGTTACAGTTAATTTTTAACTTATTGTTAGCTCCATTTCTACCGGGTTGAGCTCATCTGATTATTATTTCTAAAAAAACCATCATGTTCATATTTAGTCTGTCAAATTATACATCTACCCCTCATATTAAAATAAGTTTTTCACGGGCACTCCATCCATGTTGCTGTTCTGTATCTAACAAAGAAAGCTACTTGGATTACTGTACCTTCCCCTGGTGTACCTAAATCTATACTAATATTATAAAGCGAAAGAGTTTGTTTGTTTAAACACACTAATTTCAGGAACTTCTAGTCCGATTTCAAAAATTCTTTTTTTTTGTTAGATAGTCCATTTATAGAGGAAGGCTTTAGGCTATATAACATTACCTGCGACCAATAGTAGCGAATCGTCAGTGAGAAATGTTGCAAAAACGGGGAAAATTGTTTAGATTTTTTTTTTCAATTGGGACTTTCGGTTGCGTGCACTGCATAAACGGTTTAAGACACTCAAAAACCACGCGAACGAAGGCGCGGGAACATGTAGTATTTTAATTATTCTGTACCTTATATACCTACCGGTATCATTTGATTCTGTTTAACCTCTATTGGCCAAAAATTCGAACTTAAAAATGTATTCAAAGCGCATGCTGCCATTCTGGCAAGCAGATACAGCGACTGATCTAGAGGGTCTAGATCGCAGGCGGTCGCTGTAAGATTAATCGGGATTTCTGCTGTAAAGACATGCTATTAGAGTTCAATTCAGATTGAAGCATCCCCGTCGGTGTACACATCAAAGCTGGTATCGGACGCCGTGGAGCGCGACACACCTGCAGTTCCACGCCGCTACCCCTATGTGCCGATACTTTCTACCGACTGGACTGTTTACGACCCAATAAATACCAATTATCATCTAAATTAACTAATAACTGGTGTCGATAATGAGATTCCTCAGATTCCTTCAAGGCTTTACGTCTGTAAAGTATTTAATTAGGTATCTACGTAATTGACTGTAATGTAATAACTAGACTAGCTGAGGCGTGCCCACATCGTTGAGCATTGAAACAGTTTGTGATGAACCGTTCAAAGTTCAAACCTTCCCGGGACTTCCATAAATATTTCATGACCATAAATAGCCGAATCGGTTTAGCCGTTCTAGAGTTTTAGCGAGACTAACGAGCAGCCATTCATTTTTTTATATAAAAGACAAGAAGAGGAAAATAGTGCTCTGCTAAGAGTGTTTACAAACCAAATGTAGATTATTTTAAGCATCATAGGATTTACTGTATATTTTAAGATAAATAGATGAATGAATTGTTAGTACTATTTTATGAAGGAACTAGCTGTGCCCGCGACTTCGTTCGCGTGGTTTTAATTAAGTGACTTAAACCATTTATTTATGCAGCGCACGCAACGAAAGTCCCCAAATGTGAATAATTTTCCTCGTTTTTACAACATTTCTCACTGACGCTTCGCTCCTGTTGGTCGCGCCGTAATGTTATAAATAGCCTAAAGCCTTTCTCTATAAATGGACTATCCAACAAAATAAGAAATTTTAAAATCGGACCAGTAAGTAGCCTGCGATTAGCGCGTTTAAACAAAATAACAAACAAATTCTTCCGTTTAATACATCAATGAAGCAAATAAATAAAAAGATTGCCCAGAGAGAAATTCAAGTATCTTTATTATAAAAGTATTTTAATTAAACCTTAACAAAGATTCTGCAGAAAGCATTATATGCTTAGTCGGCGCTTAACAGAATGTTCAGATACCGTCATAAGCCAGAGCTGATTATGATGTGGACGCTCATTATCCATCATTTAATTACACGATTAACATAATAATAGTGTATAATAACTTTAATTTAATATTCTGAAAACTTATCCCAAGGTTAATAGTGGAACAGAGAATAATTATTATTAATCGCCAGTCGTAAACTCAGCAAAGTATTCAAATAAACTTCGTGTACAGCAAAATAGCATTTTTAAATCAAGCCAAGGAACAATTAAAGTAAATCGTTTGTGACCTTAACATCGTCGGTAATGAAATTATTATATTTTGCGGCTATTTGTTAGTTATAAGGATATTGTTATAGATTTTAATGTACATTTAAATACATTTATAACAACTTATTTGTTTTATTAATCCTTTAAAGCCCACTGGCGTCTGTTTGGGTTCATTACAAACTTGTTGTAAACGGGCTTAGGAATCTAGGTTCAATAAAAAAACATTAACCTGATGACCAGTACCTTACAATTACCATCATTTTATAAAAATTTCTAGCTGACCCGTGTCCACTTTGCTGAGCATAGAAAAAGTTTGTCATGAACCGTTTTCGCCTTCCCGGGACTTCCACAAATATTTTAAGACTAAAAATAGCCGAATCGGTTCAGCCGTTCTCGAGTTTTAGCTAGACTAACGACTAATAGCAATTCATTTTTGTATATGAGAAAAGAAGGAAGAAGATGCTATAGGTGAAAAGCATAACGTTTCGACTATGTGCCTGTGTGAACTGTACTTAATAAAATAAAAGTAATATGACGAGTGCCACACAAATATTACCCTTATATCCATACCCTGGATCCGGAAAGAGCAAAGTACCTAATATATTATCCACTCATCTCTTACGCCATGTAGACTTATTATTTTCATTAATGATAAGGCATTTTCCAGATTATTACCCCAAAAGTAAATTCAAATTTAAAATCTTAATTGGATTTGCGATCATAAACATGTGCACACGTATAAATTCACTTAAAGTTCAACAACACACTACGCTCTGTTAAGTCAAATATTCCGAGTGTTATTCAAATACTTTTTTTTAATTTAGAGATAATTACGAAATTAACATGATACAAAAGGCAGTAGAAATAATATTTATTCACACCAATTAGTATAAGTATTACATGTTAATTTTATATTTATACTCCATTATGTAGATTTCTCTACGAGAAGGAGCTGTTTAGTTGCAAATGTTCTATCATTGTAAATGTATTGTAATTAATATGAATATAATGCAAAAAAGGTCTTACATATACCCAATGTTAAACATGTAAAACACATTAAAAATAATATACTTCGAATAGAAATCAACATTCATGTCATGTACATAACAAATCACACTAATGTTATAAATGCGAAAGTTTGTGAGTGTGTGTATCATTTACTTCTACAAGCGCAAAGGCTGAACCGATTTTGAAAAGAATTGGTATGTCGAAAGCCGAGGTCCTGGATTAACAAATAGGCAACTTTTTTCCCATTATACATTAATGAAAACAATAGCAGTAGGGAAGAGTAATACTCCATTCGAAGGAGGCCCTAGCCTAGCCTAGCTACATAATAGGTAGGATGGGACGAGTCCAGCAAACCAGATGACTCTCACCAGGTAGACTTCTATAGTAACACAGCGCCATTGATACTTGTTTTGAATGTTCCATGGAACTTGGTTAATGGTTATTTTTATGTTAGTTATCCCTGTTTGATCCCTGGATAATGCCACTAGTGTAACAATTTTTCCTGATGTATAGGTACTATTAGTACATCCTTATTTTTTTTCTTTTTTTCATGTATAAATTAATTAATAATTATTAAAAGAGACACGTTCAAAAACCTAAAAAATATAGCCAGATTTTCGGCTGTGTTTAAACATCCAGGAAACAAATTTTTAATGATAAAAACGAAACGTAGAAACATAGCTCAAGCCGTTTTAGTTTAAAATTAAAAAGTACCTAAATCGGTTAATTTTTGGAGGAGGCAATAGGGATCCCCTAATCGTCGATTTCTCATGCTTATATTACGTAATTTCGGTTTAAGCTGCAGTTGTCTGTATCGGTTTTATCGGGCAGTTGCGATACAGCAATATAAATTACAAATATCTATTTTGTATTTTTCCAGCCCGTGGTGTTTCCTCTTAAATAAACAACGTAATTATTATTAGCTGACTTCACACCGTACCTACTTTCTTCAAAATTAGATTACAAAAAGAGTATTCAATTTAAATAGAAAAAGGTAGTGTTCGGTTGGGTAGTTAGATATTAGAATATTTGCCAGTGATTGAGTTTGTAGATGAAAAGGCGCCATTACACTCAATCGATTTAATTTGTTGTTGACGGTGACATGTTAATTGTAGACGCTTTCTTAAAAAATACAATTATGATGAATTTACGCTATTCTCTTCTTATATATAAAAATAAATTGCTGTTCGTTAGTCCCGCTAAAACTCGATTTTAGTCTAGCCGAATCGGTTCAGTCGAACGACTATCGTATACACGAACTAAAATCTTGAAATATTCATGGAAGTCCAGGAAAGGTTTAAACGGTGAGAAAATACTGTATGCTCACCGAATGGGCACGAATCAGCAAGTTAATAATAATAATATTTTTTCTGACACCTTCTGAGTTCTGTATACCAACTGTATTCTGTGTATGTGCAATTTATAATCCAACGCCATTGCAAGAATGAAAAAAATAATGATTTTATCATAGTAGTAAATACGTAATTTAATAATTTCCCATCTTAGGATACCTTAGTCCAACTGAAAGAACATTATAATAATCTAATATAGTGTTTGGGTGCACATAACACACTACAGTAAATTTAAATTACTAAGAATACTTTTTAGTCAATTGCAAGTTGGATGAGTGTAATTGTGTCTTAAGATGCGTTGACAGTTTTTGCCGTGTCCAGCGGTGCTGGTCCAGTTGGCCATCACTTACCGCGTCATTAGTTCGCGGCAACAGCTTTCCAACACAAAAAACTATTACAACGAAATTTAAATTGAAGAAATTTTAACTTAACATTAATTTTTGGTTGGTCTTAGTAGCGCTATGCAATGCAGCCTGATCATCTTGTCAAAACAATTACAATGAATTAAAAAATTCAGCCTGATCATCTTGTTAAAACAATTACAATGAATTAAAAAATTCAGCCTGATCATCTTGTTAAAACAATTACAACGAATTGAAAATTGAAGAAATTTTAACTTTCAAATATTCATTTTTGGTCGGTCCTGGTAGCGTTATGCATCGTAGGCTGATCACCTGATTGTCAGACAAGATGATCCATGCGTGAGATGGGCATGTAAAAAGTTGGTCCTGCGTCGGTCTTGTTTGTTAACCGTCTCACCGGCTTACAAGAATCAGAAGAGACACAAGACACACCCTCTAGTGTATTGCGCACACACTTGGGCAATATAAAATATCTCCTACGTTGCTGGCCTGGTTATTACTACTAAACTTTAAATATATATGTGATAATCGTTTTAATATGCACTTCAACATATTTTTCTTCACCTGAGTCCTTAAGGTCAGTTGTATAAACATGCAATCATAAAGTGTTGATATTTATTGTATTTCTTTCGATAGTTTTAAATTGTAATGTCTAAATATTGCCTGTAAGTATTTAATTACTGTCGTGTGTTGTCGGTTATTAGCAATTTATATTTACCTTTAGCGCTATTTTATAACTCTATCGAGTTTTTGCAGTGTTGTTGTGTTTGTAATAGATATTTGTTATTGAATTTTAATTTGTCTCATGGTCGTTAAAGTTTAATTGAATTGAATGTAATACTTAAACTAGTTATGACTACATAGTATTACACATTTAGGAAATATGATGATTTAAATATATTATATCTAGCAATATCCCGCCAAAAATGATAACCACAACCGACAAGCAAATGAGTGAGTGTATGTATAGGCATGCGTTCAAAGCACCAGGATCAGGTTTCCGGATGTAGACCCTACATCTACATCCTGAGGATGCTCCGGGGTCGGAGAGAAACGCGTCGAGTTTTGCAACCTGCATGGTGATGTGGGGCTTTGCACGATCGTGTTAACGTTATTGCTTGTGTGGTGGTAGTGTTTCCACGTTTTTGCTTGCGCATAAGCAGTGTGGGAAGGAGTGAGATGCATCAAACCCATGCCTATTTGTACACTCACTCATTTGGTTGAAGTTTGTGGTTAACATTTTTCGCGGGATTTTGCTAGATAAAATTTTGTGCTATGGATTTCCGCAAAGTAACGCCTGATTCCATTAAATATGATGATATTTATATTAATTGAACACACGCTTAATGAACTATAGATAACTAGCGAGAGAGGGGAGTGAACTTAATGCAACTAACCCCCGAATTGTTCAGCAGCCGGCGAACTGATGATTACGAATAAGAACTGGCGGTATTGGTTTGAACCGGTTGTAGCCTATTGGGGAGTTTGACCTGGATATTAAGACCCAAGGTGCTCATTTATTATTAGTAAATACTCGATGATAACTAGGAATGTTTATGGAATTAGTACTACTATTAGGTAGTAATATGTATGAAGCCCTAGGAGGCCCACCTGAAGCCCGCCCGCTGGCCGCAGGTGCTAACTCGCGGTTACCCTAATTATACTGTACTCGTTAGGGTAAACTACCCGAAAGTGGCCCGTAATAAGGTATTTATTTTTCATAAGAAATAACAATTCACTTAACATAAGAAAACATTTACAACGAGGTACAAAATACAAGAATTCGCCTGTAATAGCCGAGCTTTTATTATCTATAACCAGTTATGTAAAATCGTGAAATAAATGCGATTTTGAAACAATATTCACTAGTGTTCTGCGTGATACAGCATACTCGTATTATAGCCTTTTTTGATAAGTGAATGAATTTTCCAAATAGGACCATAAGTTCCTTAGATAAGCACATATACACATAGCCAACAAAGAAACTCTTTAAAAAGCTAACTTAATTGTTGCGTGTTCCGGGTTACCCATTGTGGGTTCCGGGTTGCCCGTTGCGGGTTCCGGGTTCTATGTTGCAGGTTCCGGGTTCTACGTTGCGGGTTTGCTGGTTCCACGATGTAATTAAATTTCATCACAAACTGTCTGTATGCTCAACGAAGTGGGCACGGGTCAGCTACTTGTTCTACATAGAACACTTAATTCTTACTAATATTAGTATAGTATTATAATGTTTAATTATTAAAATTATATTGGGAAATAAAATCAACCTAACGAGGAAAGTAATACAGTAACTAAGGAAAGACATCAACGCGCGTGCCCCTTGTACATTTTATATATTGTATTTCTCTTTGTTTAGTTATTTGCAACGTATTTTTATCAACACAGAAGTGCTGGATTAGAGGTTTTTGTCCATTAGGCTTAAGTGTTAATGGTGGCCCGGATTACTCTAAACCTGCCGATAAGCTGAAAGTGTGTGACTCACCCTTTATACCTGGAAAATTAAAGCATCTATTCTGATGGAGTAAGGTCGAAAATACTGTGTTCCTAGGTATGGAATGTTCTACTTATCCAAAGAGAAATTAGAGAACAAATGAACGTATTTAAATTAAACATACATAAACAGAATTAGGTTTACTACCAGGGACTTAGGCGAAAGAAATTACACCTAAATCAATGTTTTTAAATGCTCATGGTAGGAAAACACATTATTTCTCAGAGAACGGTTCTATAATTCCTGTTTATTGCACTCGCAACACTAGATAATTTAAAAATACTATCCAATTTATCAATATTCAAAGATAATATTCTATATTGCGAACCTTGACTTTGCTTTAGCAAGGTTTACCTTAGCATTGAAAAACAGTGAGCAACAATCTGGTACCATATAATCCTTACAAAAAGATTGGTTTATATTACGTAATAAATAAAATATATTGTAATTAGTTTAATAATATATAGTAATAGCTGTAAAGAGTGGCAATTAAAAATAATTTAGTGCCCACAATAAGTTTAGTAATACAAATGGTAAGAACTATTACGTTATTAGTACAATTATAGGTAAAATCATATTACGTGACGGCAGAGAAGAAAAGAAGAAGAAAGAAGGGCGATACGACACAGCAGAAAACTTACATTTCACTACTGGAAAGTTAAAAGATGGTATAAGCAACGCGAGACGTCATAAAGCCAGCGCTAGCGACGGTAGACGCAAAAAGTGGCACAATACAGCAGAAAAATGATGGCAGAAATATGATGTGTGGTGGCAGAAAGGTAATGTGATATGACCGAAAGATAATGAGTTACTGCAGTAAAGCAAAAATGTAAACTAATGCAAAAATACAACGCGACACAAGACGATGCAGCAAAACTGCACTTGGTTGCCTACTGTGTACGCACCTTTAATGTGTAACCATAAGGTCATTGTTTTAAATAATATGTTAATGTGTAACTCGTTAATTAGTCGATACCTCACCAGGGGGTAAATACACCTTTTGGCAGTTGTGTAAAGTATGAAGCGTTAATTCCAACATCGTCGACCGCCTGTTATGGTTATTATGTACATTATTATAATATCTATAATTACAAGTTTATCATTCCTAAAAACAACTGGTATTTTTTATCACTGACCAAAAATATTAAAAGACGATTATCATATTAGCAGAAAACCAGCAAAACCAAACTTGGGACTTATGCCCAAAGATTATCTTTTGTGTAGTTCAAATAGTTCTAATTAGGATGAGTCCTTGCAAACATAAAAGATGGATTAAGTTTAGAGCAGATCAAGCCATAATCTTTGCTCGCTTGATCTATCTTAATTCTTTTATCTTACTCTATAAGAGTTTTAAGAACATTCAATGAAGTACCTACTTGACTTTCTTCTTATTTTTACATTTTACAGAAAACCATAACTTATCTCCAAAACTTAAAAGATTTGTACGTTAACTGAATTAATTTGGAAGGTAATCTTAATCTTCTTATCATCAGATAGTTCTGAATCTATTCGGTACGCAGCTGGTAGCGTATAACCACTGTTAATTAATTATAACCGAGGCAGTGATTGGATGAACAAAGGTCCAGTCACTGTAATAGCGATGAGGGGAGTTTAGCACGTCGCTTTTAAAATTTTATTTGTAGATTTATATCTATGTAGATTTGTATGTATGTTATTTTAATATTATTGATTTACTCAGAAAATATTTATTTTTACATGTCGATCAAGTTTATTTAACTTGCTATTTATTTAAATAACATTTAAAAATTTAAAGTAAATTTCCAGACTATAGGTATAAGACAAAATGTCCGAAAGGCTCCTGTATCGGGAAAAGAAACTATAAGGGCGTTGAACAGAAATGTAGAATGATTAGGCAGAAGCTACTTAAATCATTTGTTGTTAATCGAATTGAGATTGAACGCCGAACCCTTTCTGTAAAAAACTTGTGGCTGCCTTTGTAATGTGAAGACTCAATCTAACTCACAATGCTTGGTTTCCTTTTCATTTTTGTAAGTCTCTTAAGAATTTCATAAGGTGTTTTAGGAACTCTTAATTAAGTTTAAATTAACTTCTCGATGTAGAGTCTACTCTACATCGGTAAGTATATTAGTCTCCATACAAATTAATTAATGTTTCAAAAGCAGATATATTTACTTTAAATACTACAATATATTATTGCAGTACCTCAAGACCCACTGACTTAATTTAAATATGAATCGACTTAGGTTTTCCTTTTAACTATTTTAAACATTTTGTACTAGATGACTATTGCACAATTCAAGTTCCTTTGGTCCAATAAAAGTTTAAATTGTTATAAAACTGTCAACCAATGACAGAGAAAAAAATATTTATTATTTAAAATATTATTATTATTTTTATAAACCTCTAAAGAAATTGTTAAAAAGCTTATTCGAGTTAAAGTTACTTTGTTGTTCTTGAATTCAGGATGGCTTACTATAAAATAGCTAGATATAAAATTATGTATTTAATAAGTTAAGATAGTGATAGATGTTATAATATATATAAGCAGTGGCCTAAAAGTTTATAAATTGATTGCTGACGTTTTTAATTAAAAATTTTATATTTTTAATAAAAAAAATATTATCATATACAATTTTTAATACCTTTACTATACTTTATACGGTTTAAATTTATTTTAAAGTCCATAAATAATTTTTAACACCTCCGGTTAACGACATTAAAGAAAAAACGATTAATATGAAATTGTCCATAATTTCAAGTGTAAAATTATAAAACCCACAAAATTCATGATTTACATCTTAAACTATTCCTTAGCCGCGAGCACTTTTAGGGCCGTATAAAACGTATTAAAATCACCTTAAAAGTGATCGGGTGTATAAAAAAGTCAATAAAATGTTTTCAATAAAAAGTCTATTGTTATCATCTGCAGCATGAGATATGGGGATAACCTTTAAGGCCGACTATAATACAGGCGATAAACAATATTAACAAGAGGGACCCCGCTGCGTTCAATTTTGGACCTGACATCGGCTTTAATTCAATAAAGCTATAAAATTCACCTAATTATGCAAATGCATTTGAAATATCAGGTATTTTAAGCGAAAATTATTTGTTGATCAATTTAAGCGCTGCAGTTTTATTATGCCAAAGGTTATTTTATTTATTAAGTATATGAACTGTTATAAATTATACCAATAACTCCTTTTCTTAAACACATGTCTAGATATTAATGCGATTTATATAATAAGAAAATTAAAGCATCTAATTAAATAAATTAATTTATATAGGTAAATCATAATTAATTAAAAGTATTTGTGTATATTCTTAAATATGATTAAATGCAAGTTTTTACGGGTTATGCCAATTTTTCTAAGCATCAAAGGTTAATTATTTTTTTATTAATATACAAATAATTATAGTTAATAAATATTTCTAGCCTAAAATATAAAATAATGTAATATGTATATATATATGTAAAAAAGACTTACCACAGCACAATATTTATTTTCTGAATAAAAATAAACTCCAAACAAACTCGATGTTTATAATCACAAAACTTGGCGAGATCACAGACGATTTAAAGTCACAGATTAATCGCGACCACGGTAATAAACTACGACACACCAACGCCTTCGATCGACTGATGGTGAATAAAGTTGACTTCGCGACGCGTGGCTCAAAAAAGTACGACAAAAAATGTGGCGGGCTCAAGCCACTCCCCTGTGGCACGACTGACCAATCGCGCGCCAGGGCTCCGCGACAGGCGCGAGGGTGGGCCCGCGTCACCGATACGGGGCCCCGCTTCGATACTGCTAATTGACTTTATCAACAAACTGACTTTACTGGCCAAAGTCACGATATATGCGTTTGTCTGTCGTGTCAAAAACCTAACTGCGGTCCACGGTATAATGAACGCTAACTAATGGACGATTTGATCTCTGGTACCGGCCATCTCATTGAATAATATTCTCTTTGATTTCACGTTAGCTGTTATGGATTAAGAAGCTATTTAATTAAAAAAAATATTAATACAGAGTCAATTAAAAAGCTATATTGAGGAAAATCATACAGTTTGTGATTTCATACTTTATTGTACGTAGGGACGTGGAATATTTTACTGACTAGATAGGTAGATAATGATTAAATATGTCTCTAAGAAATTAATTACTTAAACTAATTTATTTCTTGTAGATTTGTACAAAAATTTGCAACCTATAAGTATACCTACTAAGAAAATTAATAGTTTTTTTTCACTTTCATTGTAATGTTTCGTAATTTCCTATTACATACATTTTAATAGATGACATCAGAGTAACATTACATTACTAAACCAAGTAATGAGCAAAATAAAAGCGATTAAACAACAAAGTTGCGAGATGTAATCAGTAATAATTAGAAGAACGGAGGTGCAATTTAAGCAATTACTGCGACATTTGACATCAACACAACCCCCATAAAATGAATTGTCTCATGTGCGATATATGTTGAATACAATGTTGCTGCCATAGAATTAATGGCTGTAGATATGGCTATATGTTGCTTAATTTTTTTATAAACAAAAATAGGTATTCCAGCTTTCGGTTTATCTACTGCATGTCCATTGACCTCCAGCTCTGCTCAACAAATAATTTAAGCCTTTCATAAAGATTTTGGGACATCTGTATTCGAAACTCTATACTAATATTAATTATAGGAATACTTGATAGATTTGATTGTTTGTATGAATGTTTGCGTTGAGTTTCTGAACAGGCACGGGAATAGAGTGGACAGTGGCAAGAGCTACTTTTATCGCAGGAAATTATTCCCGTGGGAGCTCTCTTTTCTGCACGAAGTTGCAGACAACGTCTTATAATGTAGAATCGGATGACAAATTAAAATATTGTAAACGTGTTGCTCTGTCTAGATTTACTCTGGCATCTCTTTAGGATTGTTGTTCTGTATTCTGTAACCAACACCACAACACACCACAAGTCATAATTTGAAACATGAGCTGTCATTACTTTCTGATTCTTTAATAAATAACCGTAGGTGTTTTCCACTTACCTGCCGGCGTTGGCCCGGTGACGCCGCGATGGCCGGGACCGTCGCTGGCACCGAGAACTGATCGGCTAGTACTACCAGGGGACTGAATGAATGATAGTGACATATTTTTTCACTATCTGGCCCAGCAACGGTTCGACAATGTTCGACAATGTCAGGACATGTAAAGTTATTTAAAAGTGAAACGAACCGTTTTTTTATGTGTCAAATAGTTCTCAAGTAAGGTTGGGTTTGAGACTTCTTTATTAATACGTGCCAAAGCCCGAAAAAAAACCAACATCGTATGCACTATGAGAGATATTAAGATATCTCTTAGCAGTGCATATGATTTTGGTTTAGTGTTAACATTATGTAAGCAGTAAGCACTGCGGTTTTAAATTTATTAAAACACATCTTACATTTACTTAGCGATAATTAGCAAATCATATACCTAAGATAGATCTGTATCACCCACTGTTCTGCGACTCGTGTTCCATTTTGTTACAATTAAATGTAATTATAACGCAACCAAGAATCAGCAAGAAAGTAACCATCTTGAAATTACGTCACAAGAATTATTATTATGGGTCACTTGTCACATTTTAAAACTCTGGCACTCCGTGACATTATACATTCAAATTGCATTATGTAACTATATGCATGATAGAAAACAATAAGTAAATATGTAATTACATTTATATTTTAATTTTCTAAATTGTCACAAAAAGTTTTACTCACCGTACCCGTTGTCACATAAGGTCACATTATGTTGCTTATTTAACATGTAACGTAATTCATGAATACCCTCTATTGACGTGAACAATAATAATTATGCACCTATATTATAATATAAAAAACACCTAATGCTTGTAATACAAGTATTTATGTAGGTACCTATATCTACAATATTTAATTTTGTTAAAATTAAAACCTATGATTGCAAATCTATTGACTCCACATCAATTAAAATTAGATTAGTAGTTTAGGCGTTACGATAAAACATACGTCATCTTCACCCTTCCTTTTAGATTCGATGTAATGGGGTAAAATTACATTTGAGTTAAAGGTTAAACTTTTCTAAAAGACATAACTTTTCAGATAGTCACTTGCAGTAGGTATAATAAACTGAAACTTATGAATAAAAGGATAATAGATAACCCGGTTACTCCAATCCATGTTTTTTTCAAGTAACCTTATGTATCAAACAAAGACAGCAACATATATGAGAATATCCTTGGTGTAAATCCGTGGCGTAAATATTATGTTTATCTATGAAAATAAAAAATGTTATTTCCAAATAAAACTGAAAAAGTATTTTTTTTAATGTCAACACAGACCTACTTAGGTAGGTCTGTGTTGACATTAAATCCGGCGTTAAGAACTTAAAAAAATGAAGTAACTGCGTTTGCAATAAGTAACAAAATAGCGAATCAAGAAGTTTACACTAATACTCACTTTATGACGCAATATACAATTAACATTAAAGTCTCGTACTTGGGTTCCTCTAAAGTACTCTAAACCCTATCAGGTGCGCGTGACCACTTCCCACAGAGTTGTTTAGCCCACATTAACCCTAACAGCCTCAATTACAAACACAAATAAGGCAGGAATAGGCTGAGAATAAACGACTAATTTAAAATAATCACAACAATTATAAAAAACGACACAAAACGAAATTATGGCTATTAAAAATAACTTAATTCTTGATTATACAATAATTGCGCTGTGAACAAGCTAGTGTTAAAATATTGTCCTCGTTTTTAATGTATTGCCAACGATCTATAATATTGTATTTATATAGATGTGTTATACACATCCAAATGTGCCAACGGTGTATGTAGAATAGAATGCTAATGTGGATGATCACCGCCCTACATTCGACCGAAAAGAAATGAAAAGTTGAAGAAATGAATAAAAAACCACCTACTAACTTGTTGTGTCTTATTTATTATTAATGTAGAGATTGTAAAGATTTTCTGTGATTGATTTTACCATAAATGACTTACACTTTTATTTACGTATTTTTGACGACCTCTGTAGTTTTCAATATTCCTAGGTGCTGAATAGTTTATTTTGAAAATGGATTCTCACAAAATAATAAACAGGTGCGTCTAATGTAGCTTTATTTGACTGCTTCTACCAGATAGAGGAATACTCTATACTTACGACTGTCAAGTAGTTTAAACATTAGAGTTTAGAACATGGCTTTTGACTCGTGAGTAAAATTCTCTTGTTGGAACCGCAAAAAAAGTTGTTTTCAAGCCATGTTTAGGACAATGCAGGTCGATCTCTTGATATATCTCCTCGTATGCCTGGAAAGATCATACTGGATGTAGTGCGAACACACTTAGGCACTATAAAATTACTGATGCGTTAATATGCGCGTTATGGTTAGTTTAGGCCGGTGCCAGAGTAAGTCCCCACCATACCTTCTCATTCATTGATAGGAATTACGAGAGGAACAACATGATATTTAACGAAGGATTAACTTTAACATTGCTTGGTGAAACACGCCCTAAGAATAGCGCCCTCTCCATCAACAACGTTAAAATCGACAGAGGAATTAAATATATCCGGAAATAGGCAGCTGCCTTTTCGCGGACATTGTTACTATCTAAACACTGCGCTAGCCAACCCGCCTGCTAAGCGTGGCGATCATACCCCCATGAAATACTTTTATATATAAGAAAGAGAAAGAAGAAGAATATATACTGATAAATATAAATAGTAAAATATTAGTCACATCTACACAATAATAGTCTTTGTTGAACAATGATGGTAACGCGGCTGGTAAACGTGAGCTCTAACAAATTACGTACAGACTACAGAGTAACAAGGACTTCCCCGCAATTACTCAAATTGTACTCGACACAATATTGAACAGATATTACGCATAACAACATATTTCAACACATATTTTTGATGAATACGTGTTGAAATTGTGTTATAGAAACGAATTTAAAATCTTATGAAAATTAAATTTGGGGATACAGATTAGTGTCGCTACGTACGTCCCGTTTAATTTTCACGTTAAAAAAACCGTATGACACAATCAATAACCATAGACTAGTTTGAGATGCATATAGGTATATACAATACATCTATACTAATATTATAAAGAGGTAACGTTTGATTGTTTGTTTGTTTGTTTGTTTGTTTGTTTGTTTGAATGGAATAGGCTCTGAAACCACTGAACCAATATGAAAAATTCTTTCACCGTTGGAAAGCTACATTCCTAGCGCTGAACATAGGCTATATTATATGTTTAAAAAAAGTAGGGTTCCTTACTAAAACCCCAAAAATGTAGCCCAAAGTGTAAAAAAACGACCTCCAAAATTTCTAACATCGTGTGCGCTTCGACAACGGCTTGACCAATTTCGCAAATTTTTTTACGGTATATTCGTTATTGTTACGAAAAGGTTATTATGAAAGAAAATGTTGAAAAAAATAAGCAGAAAATTAGAAAAAAGAAGAAAATACGTGATGGTCACGCGGGGTTTGAACCTGGGCTCGATCGATTCACGTCGTTGGCAGTTTATATGACACGGCTGTCATGGCAACGTCATTATTTACAAATGGAAAATAAAAATTATGAAATGCTATAAATACCGTTTTTATATCAGCTTAAACTATTTGGATTAAAAAAATTATTAGGATTAACAAAAACATGAATCCAAATAGTTTCAGCTGATATAAATACGGTATGTATAGCATTTCCTAATTTTTGTTTTCCATTTGTAAACAACGCTGTTACCATGGCGACCGGTAGACGTTATAGACGTTTGGCTGCGTTTCCATTGATGCGGGGCGAGGCGGACAGGAGCTTGCGGTACCGGAATTGACCAATCACTATGCTCGAAATCTCTGCTCCACTCCGCTTGGGAACCACTAAGTTCCTATGCGCCCCGCTCCGCGTCAGTGAAAACGCCAAGATTGGAGAAGTTTTCCAAATCTATACATCTATACAAACAAATAAAATTGAAGTGTCAGTAAGTATGTAACTTTCAATTAGCAACGTTTTTCTAAATACATATGACATTTTAAACTATATCTTCTGCTTTTTTTTGCATTGGCAACGATATTTACTGAAAACGAAAATGTAATTTAAAAAAAAATGTCTGTCAGCGTCTCTCTTTGCTCCGGCTAATCTCTGGAACGGCTGGACCGATTTTAACGAGACTTTCACTGGTAGATAGCTAAAGTTATAAGGATTAATTTAGGCTACTTTTCATCATCATCATCGTCGTCATCAAACTCATGATCACCGAATTGGCTGGACCGACTGTGACATTCACCGGGCTTAGCTTATGTTAGTAGGAGTAATCTATACATCTATATGTATAAAAGTAAGTCGTGTTAGTTAAATTATTTATAACTCAAGAACGGCTTTATCGATATGGCTGAAAATTGGTGAGGAAGTAGCTTAGAGCAAGTAGACGGACATAGGATACTATTTATTCCATATTATGTCAGCGTTGCGGGTTCTGTGTTTGGGTTTCGCGTTGTGGGTTCCGCGTTGCGGGTTCCGGGTTTCCGTGTTGCGGGTTCCGGGTTCCGCGTTGCGGGTTCCGCGTTGCGGGTTTTGGGTTCCCATGCTGCTGGTTCCGCGTTGCGGGTTTCGGGTTCCCATGCTGCGGGTTCCGCGTTGCGGGTTCCGGGTTCCCGCGTTGCGGGTTCCGGGTTCCCGCGTTGCGGGTTCCGGGTTCCCGCGTTGCGGGTTCCGGGTTCCCGCGTTGCGGGTTCCGGGTTCCCGCGTTGCGGGTTCCGGGTTCCCGCGTTGCGGGTTCCGGGTTCCCGCGTTGCGGGTTCCGGGTTCCCGCGTTGCGGGTTCCGGGTTCCCGCGTTGCGGGTTCCGGGTTCCCGCGTTGCGGGTTCCGGGTTCCCGCGTTGCGGGTTCCGGGTTCCCGCGTTGCGGGTTCCGGGTTCCCGCGTTGCGGGTTCAGGGTTCCCGCGTTGCGGGTTCAGGGTTCTCACGTTGCGGGTTCCGCGTTGCGGGTTCCACGTTGCGGGTTCCGCGTTGCGGGTTCCACGTTGCGGGTTTCGGGTTCCCGCGTTGCGGGTTCAGGGTTCCCGCGTTGCGGCTTCCGGGTTCAAGCGTTGCGGGTTCCGGGTTCCCGCGTTGCGGGTTCCGGGTTCCCGCGTTTGGGGTTCCGAGTTCCGCGTTGCGGGTTCCGGGTTCCCGCGTTGCGAGTTCCGGGTTCCCGCGTTGCGGGTTCAGGGTTCCCGCGTTGCGGGTTCAGGGTTCCCGCGTTGCGGGTTCAGGGTTCTCACGTTGCGGGTTCCGCGTTGCGGGTTCCGGGTTCCCGCGTTGCGGGTTCCGGGTTCCCGCGTTGCGGGTTCAGGGTTCCCGCGTTGCGGGTTCCGGGTTCCCGCGTTGCGGGTTTCGGGTTCCCGCGTTGCGGGTTCTACGTTGTTTTTTTTTTAGTTGAATTTCATCATAACCTCTTTTTATGCTCAACGAAGTGGGCAAGGGTCAGCTAGTTTATTATATAATGCTTGCAACTATGAATTTATAGACTATATTCTACAGACCGCAGTGTCAAAATGGCATATTTTTAATGTGAAAGTATTTCATTTGAAGTCTCTGACAACAGACATACTAAACAGACATACCTACTTAATTATAGTGATACTTTTAGCGCTAATAGTTTTATATTATCACAGCGTTCTACGCGTTTTGCCTACTTTATATCTTGTGCGATGTCCTCTCTATCTATTAACTGTGTATAATCTGCAGGCAAAAATTTATACTGTGGGTGTTTCATACACTACTATATGTCAGGTGAATCGTAATATATAGAATGTCAGAATTCAGAAATTCGTCACTAGGGAATATTCCCTACTGATGCATACTATTTTTTAATATTATTACTTATCGAAAAGTACACAATAAGCTGTGAAAAGTTGTATTTGCAATGGCATATCTACGATGAACCGATTTACAAATATAGTCATCACTAAAGTGACATTGTTGAAGAACATTCAAACACTTAAACTGCATGAAAAGTTATGTCATTAGTTACGAACACTGTTCAAATATAATATTATTAGTAAGTATTTGATTTTATTGAAATAAATACTGCGTTAACGCCTAATATAATAAGTTTTAAGAAAAAGTTTCACAAATAACTTAAGAAACGGTAACTTTTTTTAATGTGGCAAAAAAATATTTCGCTAGACAGTTCGATTTTCTGTGTATTTTTAATTCATATAATATCTGTAATCCTTGGGAAAATATAAGTACGTCTTTTGCTGATAAAACCTCCGGTGGTTTTAACTGCTTGTTCATAGAAAATATAATTTCATACAGATAATAGAAAATAATTTATTCCCACAACGTCATCATGTGAAATTCAAAATTGTTAACCACTTTTAAATATTTTTTTATATTCCACATTAATATTAATTTTTCCCAATTAATTTTTATTATTGTGCAAAATTTTAAATACGGTATTTATTATAAAATATTTCAATATATTACAACTCTAAACTATGTACCTACTAAAATACAAATATTATGTTAAATTTATATATTGTATCTACCTAATAGTAAGTTAGACATATATATTATAATAATTATTTGCTAAAAGCTTTGAGCTAGTACCTTTTATTTAATGTTTAAGTTTAAATAGTGTACTTAACTATTAAATTATTTAAATTTTAAACAATTAATACAAGTACATTGTACAAAATAACATTAGGTATAGCATTTTTGTCAAACAAAAGTATATTTTGTTACATGGTAATAAAACAATTTACAACATACTATGGCATACTTGACAAATATAATGTCATAGATAGGAGTTATGTTTACTAGCAGATAGTAAAGTATGGATGCCTACTACCGAAAATGTAATAATTATGTATTTAATTATGCCAAAAAAAAGAAACTTATTAAGTATTTTAAACGAATTACGTATGTTCCTGTCTATAATTCTAATATTATTAATATCTATCTGATACTACAAAAATAATAATTACTAAAAATAAAATATGAAGTTTAACTCTCAAACGATGCTAGAACGGGATAGATAGATTGAAAACCAAAAAACAACGACGTGTTAATCAGTAATTTTGCTTTTTGAAACTATTCAAAATTTTACACAGGTATAATATTATATTATTGTAGATAGTAATTACGTATAAGATATAGAATAAGTTTGGTAAAATTGGGCGCTAAGGGGCGATTTTACCATTCACAACAAAAACTCGGCTTTATTAAACTCAAGCGCGCTTATAATTCTCGTATTATTTCAAACGGATTTCATCATGTTTTTAGCAAAGCTTGGCTTATGAAAGCCGAGCTCAAATAGTATAGATGTCAAATATCTTTGCACATAAGTTTTTTTTAAACTATTTACGTGTCAGTTACCTATTGCAATAATATACACAAATTAATACAAAAATTTAAAATACAACCATCACAACTGGTATCTAATGACATTTGGTATTTGACAGCTCTTGAGCTCGCTCAACGAAGTTAAGCCGACGAAATCCTAAGTTCAGAACTTTAAGATCGACTCAGATAGACAGAAATTCAATTCCGAGTTTTATGAGGAAACACCACTGTTGAGAAAAATACAAAATAGGTATTTATAAAATCTATTGCTGTCTCGCAGTGCCTTAGCTAGCCAGCACTAGCGCGATAGAGACAACTGCAACTTGGACTGAAATTACCTATTAAAAGTACCCTGAAATCGACGTTTAGGGGATTCCTATTTCCTCCTCCAAAACTTAACCGATTTAAATATTTTTTTCTGTATTAGCTAAAAAAATAATTGAGCTAGGTTCCTTTTTTTTGCTTTTGTTGTTTATTGTAGTCAAAACTGTTTCCTAGATATTTAAACATAGCGGAGAGTCTGGCCATTTTTTTTAGGTTTTTAAAAGTCCATATCTCTTTAAATAATTATTTTATTAAGAAAAGAAATAAATAGGGACGTACAAACAATATCCATAAATATTCAAGAAAAAAATTGTTACTCTAGAGGTGTTATCCAGGGAGGAAATAGAAATCCCATAGACCCCTATTTTTGTATGGAAAAAAATTCGTAGTGTTTCCTCTTAAGTGCGTAAAGCGTAACGCGTAAAGCGAGTATAACGTACGTACTAAGTCCCCATTTCACCAACGCATGTTAGTGTTAACGGCTTGTTAAAGTACATGCCTTCTCATTCTTTAATAGGAATTACGAGAGAAACAACATGATATTTAACGAAGGATTAACTTTAACATTCCTTGGTGAAACACGGCCTAAGTCCCGATTTCACCAACGCATGTTAGTGTTAACGGCTTGTTAAAGTACATGCCTTCTCATTCATTGATAGGAATTACTAGAGGTATAACATGATATTTAACGAAGGATTAACATTAACATTGCTTGGTGAAATACGCCCTAAGCCGGCTTCATTGCATTGGTGAAATCGCCCCTAAGTCTTCCTAGGTCTGAGGAGACACCAGCTCCAGCGGAGCGGTCGCTGATGATGATAGTAATGAAGTAACTGCGTTTGCAATAAGTAACAAAATAGCGAATCAAGAAGTTTACACTAATACTCACTTTATGACGCAATATACAATTAACATTAAAGTCTCGTACTTGGGTTCCTCTAAAGTACTCTAAACCCTATCAGGTGCGCGTGACCACTTCCCACAGAGTTGTTTAGCCCACATTAACCCTAACAGCCTCAATTACAAACACAAATAAGGCAGGAATAGGCTGAGAATAAACGACTAATTTAAAATAATCACAACAATTATAAAAAACGACACAAAACGAAATTATGGCTATTAAAAATAACTTAATTCTTGATTATACAATAATTGCGCTGTGAACAAGCTAGTGTTAAAATATTGTCCTCGTTTTTAATGTATTGCCAACGATCTATAATATTGTATTTATATAGATGTGTTATACACATCCAAATGTGCCAACGGTGTATGTAGAATAGAATGCTAATGTGGATGATCACCGCCCTACATTCGACCGAAAAGAAATGAAAAGTTGAAGAAATGAATAAAAAACCACCTACTAACTTGTTGTGTCTTATTTATTATTAATGTAGAGATTGTAAAGATTTTCTGTGATTGATTTTACCATAAATGACTTACACTTTTATTTACGTATTTTTGACGACCTCTGTAGTTTTCAATATTCCTAGGTGCTGAATAGTTTATTTTGAAAATGGATTCTCACAAAATAATAAACAGGTGCGTCTAATGTAGCTTTATTTGACTGCTTCTACCAGATAGAGGAATACTCTATACTTACGACTGTCAAGTAGTTTAAACATTAGAGTTTAGAACATGGCTTTTGACTCGTGAGTAAAATTCTCTTGTTGGAACCGCAAAAAAAGTTGTTTTCAAGCCATGTTTAGGACAATGCAGGTCGATCTCTTGATATATCTCCTCGTATGCCTGGAAAGATCATACTGGATGTAGTGCGAACACACTTAGGCACTATAAAATTACTGATGCGTTAATATGCGCGTTATGGTTAGTTTAGGCCGGTGCCAGAGTAAGTCCCCACCATACCTTCTCATTCATTGATAGGAATTACGAGAGGAACAACATGATATTTAACGAAGGATTAACTTTAACATTGCTTGGTGAAACACGCCCTAAGAATAGCGCCCTCTCCATCAACAACGTTAAAATCGACAGAGGAATTAAATATATCCGGAAATAGGCAGCTGCCTTTTCGCGGACATTGTTACTATCTAAACACTGCGCTAGCCAACCCGCCTGCTAAGCGTGGCGATCATACCCCCATGAAATACTTTTATATATAAGAAAGAGAAAGAAGAAGAATATATACTGATAAATATAAATAGTAAAATATTAGTCACATCTACACAATAATAGTCTTTGTTGAACAATGATGGTAACGCGGCTGGTAAACGTGAGCTCTAACAAATTACGTACAGACTACAGAGTAACAAGGACTTCCCCGCAATTACTCAAATTGTACTCGACACAATATTGAACAGATATTACGCATAACAACATATTTCAACACATATTTTTGATGAATACGTGTTGAAATTGTGTTATAGAAACGAATTTAAAATCTTATGAAAATTAAATTTGGGGATACAGATTAGTGTCGCTACGTACGTCCCGTTTAATTTTCACGTTAAAAAAACCGTATGACACAATCAATAACCATAGACTAGTTTGAGATGCATATAGGTATATACAATACATCTATACTAATATTATAAAGAGGTAACGTTTGATTGTTTGTTTGTTTGTTTGTTTGTTTGTTTGTTTGAATGGAATAGGCTCTGAAACCACTGAACCAATATGAAAAATTCTTTCACCGTTGGAAAGCTACATTCCTAGCGCTGAACATAGGCTATATTATATGTTTAAAAAAAGTAGGGTTCCTTACTAAAACCCCAAAAATGTAGCCCAAAGTGTAAAAAAACGACCTCCAAAATTTCTAACATCGTGTGCGCTTCGACAACGGCTTGACCAATTTCGCAAATTTTTTTACGGTATATTCGTTATTGTTACGAAAAGGTTATTATGAAAGAAAATGTTGAAAAAAATAAGCAGAAAATTAGAAAAAAGAAGAAAATACGTGATGGTCACGCGGGGTTTGAACCTGGGCTCGATCGATTCACGTCGTTGGCAGTTTATATGACACGGCTGTCATGGCAACGTCATTATTTACAAATGGAAAATAAAAATTATGAAATGCTATAAATACCGTTTTTATATCAGCTTAAACTATTTGGATTAAAAAAATTATTAGGATTAACAAAAACATGAATCCAAATAGTTTCAGCTGATATAAATACGGTATGTATAGCATTTCCTAATTTTTGTTTTCCATTTGTAAACAACGCTGTTACCATGGCGACCGGTAGACGTTATAGACGTTTGGCTGCGTTTCCATTGATGCGGGGCGAGGCGGACAGGAGCTTGCGGTACCGGAATTGACCAATCACTATGCTCGAAATCTCTGCTCCACTCCGCTTGGGAACCACTAAGTTCCTATGCGCCCCGCTCCGCGTCAGTGAAAACGCCAAGATTGGAGAAGTTTTCCAAATCTATACATCTATACAAACAAATAAAATTGAAGTGTCAGTAAGTATGTAACTTTCAATTAGCAACGTTTTTCTAAATACATATGACATTTTAAACTATATCTTCTGCTTTTTTTTGCATTGGCAACGATATTTACTGAAAACGAAAATGTAATTTAAAAAAAAATGTCTGTCAGCGTCTCTCTTTGCTCCGTCTAATCTCTGGAACGGCTGGACCGATTTTAACGAGACTTTCACTGGTAGATAGCTAAAGTTATAATGATTAATTTAGGCTACTTTTCATCATCATCATCGTCGTCATCAAACTCATGATCACCGAATTGGCTGGACCGACTGTGACATTCACCGGGCTTAGCTTATGTTAGTAGGAGTAATCTATACATCTATATGTATAAAAGTAAGTCGTGTTAGTTAAATTATTTATAACTCAAGAACGGCTTTATCGATATGGCTGAAAATTGGTGAGGAAGTAGCTTAGAGCAAGTAGACGGACATAGGATACTATTTATTCCATATTATGTCAGCGTTGCGGGTTCTGTGTTTGGGTTTCGCGTTGTGGGTTCCGCGTTGCGGGTTCCGGGTTTCCGTGTTGCGGGTTCCGGGTTCCGCGTTGCGGGTTCCGCGTTGCGGGTTTTGGGTTCCCATGCTGCTGGTTCCGCGTTGCGGGTTTCGGGTTCCCATGCTGCGGGTTCCGCGTTGCGGGTTCCGGGTTCCCGCGTTGCGGGTTCCGGGTTCCCGCGTTGCGGGTTCCGGGTTCCCGCGTTGCGGGTTCCGGGTTCCCGCGTTGCGGGTTCCGGGTTCCCGCGTTGCGGGTTCCGGGTTCCCGCGTTGCGGGTTCCGGGTTCCCGCGTTGCGGGTTCCGGGTTCCCGCGTTGCGGGTTCCGGGTTCCCGCGTTGCGGGTTCCGGGTTCCCGCGTTGCGGGTTCCGGGTTCCCGCGTTGCGGGTTCCGGGTTCCCGCGTTGCGGGTTCCGGGTTCCCGCGTTGCGGGTTCCGGGTTCCCGCGTTGCGGGTTCCGGGTTCCCGCGTTGCGGGTTCCGGGTTCCCGCGTTGCGGGTTCAGGGTTCCCGCGTTGCGGGTTCCGCGTTGCGGGTTCAGGGTTCTCACGTTGCGGGTTCCGCGTTGCGGGTTCCACGTTGCGGGTTCCGCGTTGCGGGTTCCACGTTGCGGGTTTCGGGTTCCCGCGTTGCGGGTTCAGGGTTCCCGCGTTGCGGCTTCCGGGTTCAAGCGTTGCGGGTTCCGGGTTCCCGCGTTGCGGGTTCCGGGTTCCCGCGTTTGGGGTTCCGAGTTCCGCGTTGCGGGTTCCGGGTTCCCGCGTTGCGAGTTCCGGGTTCCCGCGTTGCGGGTTCAGGGTTCCCGCGTTGCGGGTTCAGGGTTCCCGCGTTGCGGGTTCAGGGTTCTCACGTTGCGGGTTCCGCGTTGCGGGTTCCGCGATGCGGGTTCCGCGTTGCGGGTTCCGGGTTCCCGCGTTGCGGGTTCCGGGTTCCCGCGTTGCGGGTTCAGGGTTCCCGCGTTGCGGGTTCCGGGTTCCCGCGTTGCGGGTTTCGGGTTCCCGCGTTGCGGGTTCTACGTTGTTTTTTTTTTAGTTGAATTTCATCATAACCTCTTTTTATGCTCAACGAAGTGGGCAAGGGTCAGCTAGTTTATTATATAATGCTTGCAACTATGAATTTATAGACTATATTCTACAGACCGCAGTGTCAAAATGGCATATTTTTAATGTGAAAGTATTTCATTTGAAGTCTCTGACAACAGACATACTAAACAGACATACCTACTTAATTATAGTGATACTTTTAGCGCTAATAGTTTTATATTATCACAGCGTTCTACGCGTTTTGCCTACTTTATATCTTGTGCGATGTCCTCTCTATCTATTAACTGTGTATAATCTGCAGGCAAAAATTTATACTGTGGGTGTTTCATACACTACTATATGTCAGGTGAATCGTAATATATAGAATGTCAGAATTCAGAAATTCGTCACTAGGGAATATTCCCTACTGATGCATACTATTTTTTAATATTATTACTTATCGAAAAGTACACAATAAGCTGTGAAAAGTTGTATTTGCAATGGCATATCTACGATGAACCGATTTACAAATATAGTCATCACTAAAGTGACATTGTTGAAGAACATTCAAACACTTAAACTGCATGAAAAGTTATGTCATTAGTTACGAACACTGTTCAAATATAATATTATTAGTAAGTATTTGATTTTATTGAAATAAATACTGCGTTAACGCCTAATATAATAAGTTTTAAGAAAAAGTTTCACAAATAACTTAAGAAACGGTAACTTTTTTTAATGTGGCAAAAAAATATTTCGCTAGACAGTTCGATTTTCTGTGTATTTTTAATTCATATAATATCTGTAATCCTTGGGAAAATATAAGTACGTCTTTTGCTGATAAAACCTCCGGTGGTTTTAACTGCTTGTTCATAGAAAATATAATTTCATACAGATAATAGAAAATAATTTATTCCCACAACGTCATCATGTGAAATTCAAAATTGTTAACCACTTTTAAATATTTTTTTATATTCCACATTAATATTAATTTTTCCCAATTAATTTTTATTATTGTGCAAAATTTTAAATACGGTATTTATTATAAAATATTTCAATATATTACAACTCTAAACTATGTACCTACTAAAATACAAATATTATGTTAAATTTATATATTGTATCTACCTAATAGTAAGTTAGACATATATATTATAATAATTATTTGCTAAAAGCTTTGAGCTAGTACCTTTTATTTAATGTTTAAGTTTAAATAGTGTACTTAACTATTAAATTATTTAAATTTTAAACAATTAATACAAGTACATTGTACAAAATAACATTAGGTATAGCATTTTTGTCAAACAAAAGTATATTTTGTTACATGGTAATAAAACAATTTACAACATACTATGGCATACTTGACAAATATAATGTCATAGATAGGAGTTATGTTTACTAGCAGATAGTAAAGTATGGATGCCTACTACCGAAAATGTAATAATTATGTATTTAATTATGCCAAAAAAAAGAAACTTATTAAGTATTTTAAACGAATTACGTATGTTCCTGTCTATAATTCTAATATTATTAATATCTATCTGATACTACAAAAATAATAATTACTAAAAATAAAATATGAAGTTTAACTCTCAAACGATGCTAGAACGGGATAGATAGATTGAAAACCAAAAAACAACGACGTGTTAATCAGTAATTTTGCTTTTTGAAACTATTCAAAATTTTACACAGGTATAATATTATATTATTGTAGATAGTAATTACGTATAAGATATAGAATAAGTTTGGTAAAATTGGGCGCTAAGGGGCGATTTTACCATTCACAACAAAAACTCGGCTTTATTAAACTCAAGCGCGCTTATAATTCTCGTATTATTTCAAACGGATTTCATCATGTTTTTAGCAAAGCTTGGCTTATGAAAGCCGAGCTCAAATAGTATAGATGTCAAATATCTTTGCACATAAGTTTTTTTTAAACTATTTACGTGTCAGTTACCTATTGCAATAATATACACAAATTAATACAAAAATTTAAAATACAACCATCACAACTGGTATCTAATGACATTTGGTATTTGACAGCTCTTGAGCTCGCTCAACGAAGTTAAGCCGACGAAATCCTAAGTTCAGAACTTTAAGATCGACTCAGATAGACAGAAATTCAATTCCGAGTTTTATGAGGAAACACCACTGTTGAGAAAAATACAAAATAGGTATTTATAAAATCTATTGCTGTCTCGCAGTGCCTTAGCTAGCCAGCACTAGCGCGATAGAGACAACTGCAACTTGGACTGAAATTACCTATTAAAAGTACCCTGAAATCGACGTTTAGGGGATTCCTATTTCCTCCTCCAAAACTTAACCGATTTAAATATTTTTTTCTGTATTAGCTAAAAAAATAATTGAGCTAGGTTCCTTTTTTTTGCTTTTGTTGTTTATTGTAGTCAAAACTGTTTCCTAGATATTTAAACATAGCGGAGAGTCTGGCCATTTTTTTTAGGTTTTTAAAAGTCCATATCTCTTTAAATAATTATTTTATTAAGAAAAGAAATAAATAGGGACGTACAAACAATATCCATAAATATTCAAGAAAAAAATTGTTACTCTAGAGGTGTTATCCAGGGAGGAAATAGAAATCCCATAGACCCCTATTTTTGTATGGAAAAAAATTCGTAGTGTTTCCTCTTAAGTGCGTAAAGCGTAACGCGTAAAGCGAGTATAACGTACGTACTAAGTCCCCATTTCACCAACGCATGTTAGTGTTAACGGCTTGTTAAAGTACATGCCTTCTCATTCTTTAATAGGAATTACGAGAGAAACAACATGATATTTAACGAAGGATTAACTTTAACATTCCTTGGTGAAACACGGCCTAAGTCCCGATTTCACCAACGCATGTTAGTGTTAACGGCTTGTTAAAGTACATGCCTTCTCATTCATTGATAGGAATTACTAGAGGTATAACATGATATTTAACGAAGGATTAACATTAACATTGCTTGGTGAAATACGCCCTAAGCCGGCTTCATTGCATTGGTGAAATCGCCCCTAAGTCTTCCTAGGTCTGAGGAGACACCAGCTCCAGCGGAGCGGTCGCTGATGATGATAGTAATACAAATTCATATTTAATGTTTGGGAAAGTGTTTCATTTGTGTATAAACACAATAAGCTCGCACGAAATTTGTAAGCGAGCGAATTACGCAGATAGCATCAATGTCGCCCGCGCAGTAATGATAACGCGTCGTTAGTCCGATAGTGTAAACTCAGTTAGGGGCTTTTTATAATTTCATATGTTTTAGGGATCAATTGGGGTAGACACGAAACGAACATCTAAAGAAATAAGAGAGTTTCGGTAGGTGAGCGTAGCATTCATTTTCTCTATACAGGGTGTAATAAACTATATAACTAAATTAAAAAAAACCCCTTTGTGTAACATTAGGAATATCAACATAACAAATGACCTGATTACCTTGAAGACCGGAATCGATTTCCACCAAACATAGCTAAGAATACTCTCGACTGATGAAAAAACCGCAATAAAGTCGGATAATCCGTTTGGTAGCTACGATGCTACAGACAGACACATACACATTTACACAGACACATGAAACTTATAACACCACGTCGTTTTTGCGTCGGGGGTTAAAAGAGCAGTCACTATAACTTTGGCATATTTTATATCACTTTTCCTCATTCTAAAGCTGTATAATAATATATTTTATTCGTCAAAAACTAAAATAAGTTTTTACTTTTTATAAGTAATTATTATTATTTCGCAAGAACAACAAACAGCCAAAAAGAACATTTCTTAAATAAGAAAAGGTAGTCTAATAATATCCCAAAGTTATATAGTGACTGTTTTCATACCCGGCTTACAGAATATAGTAAAATTGTAGTTCTAGATTCTATAAAGATGCGAAATTACCTCTTTATTACTTGTTACTTACATTAAATAGTAGCTATGGGTTCTATGAAGGAGTTACTTGAAACTATCGGTGTCGGATGGGCAACTAAAAAGTCGGTACTGCGCCTGCCCGTGGGACAGATCGACCCGACTGGGTAGATCCCAGTTCTTCGTCCTCCTCAGATAATTAAATAAACACCCGATTGTAATTTCCTCATTGATGTTCTCTCCTATTGGTTATACCTTCCTAGATGAGCTACTAAAGGACTCAAAACGGACCAGCCGTTTCGGATATTAATGCGTTCAAATTCAAACTCTTCTACTTTAATTATAAACTGATACTTAATATTAGTTAAGTGTCGATATTCAAAGCTTGAATATACAACTACAATAAGATATTATATCTAATCGGATTTAGAATCTGATGCTGGGTTATAGAATCTGACGTTGGGTTATTATCATAGTACAAACAAACTTGCTGCGCTAATGTTGAGGCTTATAATACTGAGGGTAGGTATTATAAGCCTCAACATTAGCGCAGAATCAAAGCATCGCGACGCGTAATTTTTCATCTAATTCAAAAGAACATCTCTTTTGAATGCATAAAATAAGCAAGCTATACTCACTATGCATAAACATATATAATTAGTTCTTTAGTAATCTACTATTAAAGATGAATATAAAATAGAGGGTCCGTGGTCTTGTGGGTAGACCGTCGATTAGCACTCGAATGTGTGCAGGTTCTATTCCCAGGTTGTGGCATGTACCAATGAGACTTGCTTAGATCTCAAATACGCTATATGGATGCTGTAACGGTGAAGGAAAACATCGTGAGGAAACCCGCGCAGGGTTAGCCCCAGACGTATTGACCCGTCATTCCTCTGGACTAGGCCGACTATGCTGTAAGAATGCCGACTATGTAGTATATCGTGGGCAACCATGGAACCATTAGAGATGAATATGGGGTAAACGCGACTTTTCGTCTTTGTCAAGTCAAAGTCAAAGTCAAAAATTTTTATTCAGAATAAATTTTACAAAAATGTTTTCTGAACGTCGTTTGTGCCAATGTGATTAGAGCCTAATATTATAACTTTGTGTCACTAACATTAGTATATAATATTATATGTCTTATACATTATGAATTATCATGATATTCATATTATCACATAATTATTGTATTATGGATTGTAGTATATGTAAAGGAATTTGGATTCATATATTATGGTGGTGGTCGGGACTTTTTTTCCATGTGTAGAATAATTATTATAATATTTGTAAGTGTAATGTAGTATTTTATTGAAATGAGCGTTCCTCGCCCTCAACCGTTAGAGTTTGGCGAGGTTACAATGTTTAGCATTGTACTTTTTAAAATTAAAATAAAAAAACATACAAAGTTGCCACAAAAACTGAGGTGACATCAAACTTACGTAACCACAAGTATCTAGTACGTTTAATGTGCCTTAAATATAGTTGTCGACGGAACCCGCATCGCGGTCGCGTAATTACGCTAACGACTGGCCGGACCGGAAGCGGACGTGTCGGGCGAAATTACGCACATCCGGAACCCCGCGCGCCGCCCGCCCTCCTCCCCGCACCCCGCCCACACCCGGGTGTCGCAAACGTAATTAGTGGAGACATAAATATGTCCGCTCTCATTTTGCAACCTATTTCATATTAAGTGATATGAAATAGGTTGCAGTCTATACTATAATATTATAAAGCGGAAGAGTTTGTTTGTTTGTTTGTTTAAACGCGCTAATCTCAAGAACTACCGGTCCTATTTGAAAAAATCTTTTTTTGTTGGATAGTCCATTTATAGAGGAAGGTTTTAGACTATATAACATTACGCTGCGACCAATAGGAGCGAAGCGTCAGTGAGAAATGTTGCAAAAACGGGAAAAATTAGTCACATTTGGGGACTTTCGTTGCGTGCGATGCATAAACGGTTTAAGTCACCCAAAAACCACGCGAACGAAGCGCGAGCACAGCTAGTATTTAATATTGAACTAGTTTGGAAGGTATAAATACTATAAATGTAGTTCATAATGAATGAGTATTTGGACTTGGGAACCTAAATATGGAATACTTTTTCGTAGGCAACTTTTCAGTATTTATGAGATAGGATATTTGTGAGTTATGTTAGCAGTTACAAAAGCTTATTTGATTTTGCATTTAAAGGTTAAAAGGTTCTTGTTGATTGGTTAGCCCGTCTAAGTTTATTTTAACTAACCTACAACTACATACTAAATACTTATACATTTATCTAGTGACATCTCTAAATTGATCCTTTCCTATATCATTTAGTAATTGAAGAAATGAATGGATGAAGGTGATATCTCTGTTCTTTCGATTACTTAATACGTTACGACATATTCTAAAATTTTTAAGTGACAGTTTGAACTCATATCACCTTGATCCATTTATGTCTCCAATTGAAAATTAATTTAGACGCAATTCATTTCAAAAAAATACATAATGCACCTAATTTTTGAACTACCCGAAGTACGTAGTTGCTGAAACTAGAATCTTATGCGCTCCACAGAAGGATAATTTTACATTGTCAGCTAGATTGTGGTTTCAGAATCAATCGGATTTTTTACCGGGTTTGGTCCGGATGTGACCGACTAAAGTTATAAACGGTTTTTGCTTAATTTAAAATAAATTAGACCTTGAAAATCAAGTAAATGTATGTAACAAATTGTAATGTGGGAAGACGATTTAACAGGTACATAGCGAGTTATTTAAAATAAAAGGTATCTACTTTTAACTGTTGACAAAATCAGAGTGGTTATAAGCCCTATAGGCTATTATTACTGTGCATGTATTTCCATTAAGAACCTCCAGTACATTCAATAACTTAAGAAAAAACAAACGGGTGTTATAAGTTTGACCTATCTGAGTGTGTGTATATGTCTGTCTGTGGCATCGTGGCTCTCAAATAGATCGAATATGATTTTTTTTTTGCTTAAAAGCTGAAGTTATCGCGGATGTGCTCAGTTATCACTTCACTCACTGCTTGAAAAATCGGAAGTCATTTAATTTTTAAAATTTTGTTTATTGTTATTTGCAATCAGAGAACGTTAAATACTTATAATAATATTACATAAATTTATGTAACCATTATTTTCCCTTTCCACGAATGTATTCAGTGGCCATCGAAATTCTAAGTCCTTTAATTTGTGACGTGCATGTTTTGCTTCACTGTTACTTTTATACTGGAGAAATCATAAAAGCAACTTGGTACGCGGCCCCAGTACAAACCTGCTCATGACTCATGAGTATAGCTAAATAATCCCTCATGAGGCTACTCTACTAGAGATAAACAGCAGAACGGTCTTTAACCAAGAATCTCAATACCATAGACAAACAGTGCAACTAAATATAATGTTGGGCGTGTTTCACCAAGCAATGTCAAAGTTAATCCTTCGTTAAATATCATGTTGTTCCTCTCGTAATTCCTATCAATAAATGAGAAGGCATGGTATTTTAACAAGCCGTTAACATTTAACACTAACATGCGTTGGTGAAATCGGGACTTAGCGTCAAAGTAAGCAACGCAAAAAGTACGCCGAACTCAAATTCTCCAAGTCACGACTTTAGTCCGTAGATTCACCTTAATCCTATATATTTAGGTAAATAAGTGTAACTGACCACAACGAGCGTAAACCACGCTCCGAGGCGAGACAAAATTCTAACTCAATATTTGTTTTAATGGCATCGTAATTGATCGACTACGGCACCGTAACCGGGTCCCTCACGAAAACGGGTAACGAAATTTACTCGCTTTTGTGTGGACGGACAAAAACCAAATCGAGTTACGGAGCAAAACAGATAAATCAACAGACACATTACGAGCGGTTCCAGCGGCACCGGACGCCGGTCGTGAAAGTTTTTCATACTCACCTCGTACCGTGAAGTGTTTTGGAGGTTATCTCGTAGGAGTCATCCATTGCGCCGTTATACAGGATTATTTTCTGCGTGTATAACAATAATAATCATATATAGTAAAACACTAATAATTATCATCACACTTCAAACTTATGCTACGTGACTATTGTACAGAACAACAAGAATGCAAAAATCTTTAGTAGCCCATTTTTTTGTTTGTTCAATTGGTATTCACCAGAGGAAGCCAAGTGAGGGACGCGCCATATTGTGACTTTCTAGTATATTGCAAGCGGCAGCGAGTCAACCTTCTATAAAATGTATTCTCCTTATCTGAAACGTTAGAAAAGTCACTCGGCACACAGCGACAAAATATTCTAAAGCTTATAAAAAAAAACTTTAATACAAACCCAGCTTGGCGTTTTTTAACATTGTGAATTGCTTACGATACTTTTTGTATGTAAATAAATAAAATCTTGTGTGTAAATATTTTTATTAGTAGGGGAGTTGAGATATAAAAAGGCATCTCATTATAGTTTGTCTCTTATGGGTTGCAGTCTGCACGAGCATAAGTTAACCAGTAATGTACACTACACTACACCTCAATCACGTCCACTTGAAGTTTCAATCGACTCCTCTTTTTGGGCGGACTCGGCCTAAACAAACTCCGGCCCAGAATCGATTGGTCTCGCGCCATCCGAGGTGGGAAACTTCACAGACTTCCCTCTATAAATGGATGGATGAAATGTATGTATTGGATACGCATTACGCGTGGATGAAGTTAGTGATGATGAGTTGTTTGTATTTGTTTTCAAACCTTTACTTTACTCGACTACCGGCATGGGGGTGATATTTTTTACATTATATGTCTTTCCCGAACCGGTGGTAGGCATCATATAGAAACGACGTTCAGAAAACATTTTTGTAAAATTTATTCTGAATAAAATTTTTTTACTTTGACTTTGTATACATACATGTTTCTTCCACCGTAGCGCCTAAACTACTGATCCGATTTCAATGAAAGAGATGTCAGTAAATTCAGGAAAACCTGAGTAATATAGGCTATATAATTTAAGTAATTATCACATTACGTACTTATCCTACATGACTTATACATATTGTACAGAACAACATGAAAAGCTTTGCAAAAATAAAATTAGCTAAAGTTTTTTTTAATGTGGATTCTTATCCAGTAGACTTGACTCTAGCTCTTAAAGGGGGTATTTCACCCGGACACCATTTCGGCGCTACCAGTCACTGCAACCTACATAATGTACAGCTTTAGAGACCAAACGGTCACCACAAGTACGATTCACAAATTTTCAGAAAGATTTCTATCGGTATAGGGAGTTAAAGGAACTCAAATCCGTGTCAAGATGTGAATATTATGTCAATCGTCTGAAAATGTCGGCAGTCGTCACTACCTACAAACGGTAGCGCCACCATCGTGTCCCTGAGAAATATAGCCCTGAAGCCATAGATATAGTTAGGATATCACACACATATGAAAACCCTTAAAGCTATCATATGAAACCCAATTTAAGGCGAGCAAAGCCACGAGCGAAAGGCTATATTGATAAAAATCCGGCAACTTTGAAGTCACCATAAGATTCATCGCGAGAGAAGTTTAGGGCCTTTTATGTAATAATAATCCCACATAATCCTATAAAGCGCATTTTTTAAGTGGGCATATTCAAAATTTTATCGTTAAATAAATAATTTTAATAGTTTTTCTCCTCTTTATATCTGGCGAGGCTAATGGCTATAAATATTATGAAAATTAAAAGTCGTTAAATGGTTTAAAGGCTCTGTAGGAACAAAATCATAATAAATGTTGCGCTCGAAATATAACATAAATTTAATAATTTAAAACGGATAAATTAAAAATGAGAAACTTTTATGTTCCTCATCAATTTTTGGGTGTTTCATGTGTTTACCCCCGTTATGGTGCTTTGGAAGAAATATTACACTTTACACATTAAATATACATTACTTTGATAATAATTTATGTTATACAATATTGTATATTATACAATATACAATATTGTATAATGAATTTATGTTTGTTGTATAATATGTATATGTCGCAGTCATCTGATCGAATCTGCTTATTTAATCGAATGACTAGCGCGGTTATTCAATGGCGTGAAACAGCTCGTACAGATAGCAATGTGTTGATATATTTTTTTATTAATTTACTTTAATGTGCGTTATAATAGTACTCCTTCGGAAATTTTGAAGTGTATGAATAAAATATTAAATGGCTGTCCTAGTCTCGGATTCTACAATTTGTTGGTAAAAACAGGATTCAATGAACGCGCTAGTCATTCAATTAAATAGCGGATTCAATCAGATGACTACGACCTATATACCCGTGTATCATTCAGTGGGACTTACTAACGCCTAGCATAGTGCAAAAAAGAAATCATAGACAGAGTACATTGACTTCAGACTGCAGCTGATTCACCTCACAGCTGTCAGACATAGCTCGGGGCGAATTCTGGAGGAAATCAGAGGAAATGGCGAGGTCAATTGTAGGAGCATCATTCTTCTCGGCGGGCTAGAGTGAAACCGGTGCCGCTGTGGTAACATTTTTCAAAAACTTTCCGCAAAAACCTTGTAAAGTTTCATTTGGAAATAAAATATTGTTTATTTTATTTTATTCAACATTGCTATTGCCACAAAAAGAGTGTTTAAATTTTTCCGGTTCAACCGTCATGAATGATCAACTAACATGGCATTCAAATCAACAACGCATATTGAACGCTGATTGGTAGAACATTATGAGACAGAAAGGAACAGACAGATATTTTATAATTATGTCACGCTCGCTCGCTGATTCAAATCGTATGTCAATAAATCGGTGTCTTAGGTGAATTCACCTTATCTGTGGAATTTTAACACATCTTGCAAGTGCGAGCGTTTGAATTAGGGTTCAGGGCCCTGATTACGTAACTCCGGTCGCTTTCCTGTCTCTCGAGATCAACTGCCATTGTGACGTTACATCTTTTTAAAACACGATTTAAAAAATGAATATGTCATAATTTTGACGTTTTAACTTTTTAAATCGTGTTTTAAAAAGATGTAACGTCACAATGGCAGTTGATCTCGAGAGACGGGAAAGCGACCGGAGTTACGTAATCAGGGCCCAGAACCGGGAAATCCCGGTACCGAAAATCCCGGGATTTCCCGGTTCTTTGACTACTGTTATAGAACCGGTTCTCAACGCAAAAGAAAAGGGATTTTCGGTATTTTCGGGATTTTTTTTACCTTAACAAAAAATAAACACAACGGGCTTAGAAAAGTACGTTTGTATTTAAATTACACATTGTGGCATGTCAAGTTAAAGGATAATATATTTATTGCTATACAATGATTAAAATATCGTTATACATTCACTTCCATTAAAGTTTTACATAGATATAAACAATTTTTATAAACGTGAGTAATATTATATTACTAGCTTTGGCCCGCGGCTTCGGGCGTGTGGAATTATTGTATTCGTAGCAAAAAGTTCTTTACCAAATAACACTAAAGCTGCAATGTGGTTTAGATAATGTTATAGTAATAAACATATTATGAGTATCATTATATTTTAACCAATGCATATAAAAACTTAATAAATTGTATACTTTTTACACCTTGGGTTACATTATTGGAGTTTTAGTAAGGATCCCTTTTTTTAAAAATATAAAAAGCCCGTGTTCAAGCAACGCTTTCAAATTTTAACTTAAGTTACGATGTTATTCAAAATATTCTTAACTGATTTTACTATCTCAACATATTAAAATAAATCTAGGGGAAATGTCTGCTCATCAAATATATATTTAAGTCAAAATCAAGATTTGGGGTCTATAAAGGCCATTGAATCTAAAAATAATAATTATGGAAAAACGTACTGTCTGTTTGTCGGTCCGTATGTGAGTCCGTACTGAATGGAATGAAATGAAATTTAGCAGGCCGGTAGCTTCGAACCTAAAGGGTCATGTAGGATATTACTATCCCAAAAACGAAAGGGTGTTCGTAGGATTTTCAAAAAACAGTAGCTACTTATTTAATGGTATTTCGGTGAAACTACTCGACGTATTTAAATGAAACTCGGCACAAAGGTAGATGGACCATGAAATTAAAAACAGGATTTTTTTTGTTGGGAAACAATAGTATACAGTTGGGTCCCAAGGGATCATAATTATAAAAGCTGTATTTTTGAACTTGCTTATAAAACAAAAATAAATTATGACTTTTGTATCATCGTATTTATCTGTATTCTGATTTCTTTTAAAATATAACAATTAAAATAAATAATAATAATATAATCTTTTTGCTACTACTTATAAATAAAAATCGCAAAAACCAATTTTATAAGATAATCTTTAAACTATGAATTTTTGTTGAATCAATTTATCTGTTGGATAAAGTTGTTAACATTTTTGGAAGATCCATCTTTTTAGCCAGTGAAACTCACTTCGATATTACATTCAAAGGGTAATAACTTACTTTCACAATGTCTGCGTTTAAAATTTTAATTTCTGTCCAAACATTATACCGCATTTCGTGCGATTGGCTGAGCAGAAAAATAATTTAAAATGTTTTATCCATACTTAATATTATTTCAAACGTGAAATGTCTGTTACTTTAAGACTCATGAACCGTTTTACCGATTTGGTTTAATTTTGGTACGGCGATAAATTTATAATAAATAGGACTTATCAACGCCGAGGCAAAACAACCGAGCAAAGTAGGATTCAACGACACGTATATAACGTGACGTTGATTCCTACTAACAAAATATAATTACTTATACTTAACCTTTACAAAACTCCTCAGTTTTGGTTGGATTTTATGTACTACAGTACAGTATATTATATGATTTGCCAGCCTATAAGCCTCGGAAAAAAATATTGTAGTGCGTATGATCTGGATAGTGGATAGTCATATTATGATTAATGGTATAACATTATCTTAATCATACTGTAGCCATAGAGTTATTTGATAAAGAACTTTTTGTTACGAATACTATTCTACGCGCCCGAAGCCGCGGGAAAAAGCCCTAATATTAGAGACGTTAAATTAAAAATATATCTATGTTAAACTTTATCAAATGTTAATTTATAACGATATTTTAATCATAGTATAGCAAATTAATGTATCATACTTTAGCTTGACATGCCAAAATGTGTGATTTATTTATAAAAAGTAGTTTTCGAAGCCATTGTATTTATTTTTAGTCAAGTAAGAAAAAAACACGAAAATCCCGGGAAATCCCGGGAATTCCCGGTTCTGACTAGTGCCGGTACCGAAAATCCCGGTTCCTAAAACTATACCGGTTCTCGATACCCTAGTTTGAATGCCACGTTAGTTGATTATCCATTTGAATAGCGTTTGAGAAACTGGGGGTCTATATACATAAGTCGTGACTATAACCATAACCTATTGTTCCAGAATTTTAAAGAGAAAATATTAATGTATTTTCTGCATTATCAGCAATTACGTTTACAAAGTAAGCAGTAATGAGTGCTAAATGAAGTTATAGTTACTTTACGGCCCGTAAACTGAACTCACGAAATAGATCTTAAACGTAAACTATAAACCTTTATAGCTTCATCGCCGGAGTCAATAATTGTGAAAGTACTAAGTTGCTGGACGAGCTAATTAATATCCTTTTGTAAATGAGACAGTAATCGTTTTTGTTACATCGTGGGAGATCCTTTTGGGTAGCTTGACTGAAGAAATACCACGGACTCATTATAACCGGCGTGAAATAACGCTTGGCAAGTGAGTGAACCACCATAAATATAATACTATTTGTATATGCGAGAAAGGGGTATCTCGTCGACCGAAGCGTGTTAAAATGTTTTTTAATTTATGGGACGAAATTTTCAAAAACTCATTCGTCGTTTTGATAGTCCCTGGAGTCTTGCCTCACTCTCGCGGAACAACAATATAAAGAAGATTAGTTTAAGCTATATTAAAACAAAAATATCAATGAATAAAACAGTTAGATCAATTTTCCATCTTTTTGCTAAAAGATGGCCCCGTCCGAGTTTCTTACGCCGGTTCTTCTCGGCGGGTTAGGGTTGAACCGGTGGTAGCTTGTTTTTCTTGTTGACTTTCCGCAAATAGCTTTTTAAGTTTCATTTGGAAATAAAACTTTTTTTATTTTTATTTATTATTATTTATGTTATCTAGTAAATATAATAATTGGAATTAAAAATATATATTTTGAATTTACAAGGACCATTAATAAGGAAAATGGTTTTAAAATATTCCAATTTTTAACTTAACTCGCGCACGCAGCTCACATTAGCGCATAGTCGCATCGTCAAGTTTTCTGCGCTATGAGCGTTGTTACTCAAAGATCGGGTACATACAGAATAACTAACTCCTTGGTGCTACAGGTGCCTATGGTCGGGTGTTATCGTTTATCATCAGGATATGCTGGTCTTTCCCGGACTACTTAGTAATAATATAAGCTAATAGCTGCTCTATATAATTTTTGTACACATGGTACTATATGATTCCTTTCAAGTCTGAAAGGAATGAAATAATGGTCCAAATTAAGACATATTAAGCAGTAAACATTCTGCCAAAATGTCTGTATTTGTAGGTTATAAAAGTGTTTCACTGTTCAGTAAGGTAATAAAGTACATTTTCGAGCAATCATAAACTGTAATTATATTAATTGCCTTTGTCTGTGGGGCGACGGCCAATTCATCATGCTGTCACAATATAGTTAACGATTAAACAACGTTAAACATTAACAATTACTTCACAACTGTCACGTTAGTCGCCGGTGGAGCCGCGGCATTACGTAGGATAACTGGTAGAAAGCCAAATCGACTTTTAATTATCCAGATAAGGCTCTCATTACAGAGGCATTAGTTGTGCCAACTAGTTTTTATGAAATGGCTTAGGGTTCCGTACAATTGTCTTGAACTCAATATTAATATAAAACCCATTACTGTCCCACTACTAGAAAAAGGCCTCCCCTCTCTCTTTCCGTTAGTCCCAATCTCTTGCTATTTCTGGTCTTGAGTTTGCTAGGAAAATGTCATTACCCCTGTTCCACTTCCTAACTCTAAACGATCTGAACGTTTTTTTCGTTCAGATTTGCGTTTCTTTAGCACTGTTTAGGATCGTTTTGAACTGTTCCACACGCACTGACAGCTGTCAATGTCAGCGTTATGAATGATCTGAACGTTCAGAGCGCTTAAAGGAACACACTGATAATGTTTTCGAACAGATTTCTAGCGTCCTTAGCCTAGTTAGATATTTGATTTGTATTTGAGAAGGTGCATTTTTCATTCCCAGGTTATGGCTTGTCTCATACAAGCTTCATATTTTTTCCTTGCCTTGGGACCTGGTGAAGGAAAATGTTGTGATGCGACAGCCACCCCATTATGCAGCGCACGCAACGAAAGTCCCCAAATGTGAATAATTTTCCCCGTTTTTGTAACATTTCTCACTGACGCTTCACTCCTATTGGTCGCAGCGTAATGTGCCTAAAGCCTTCCTCTATAAATGGACTATCCAACAAAAAAATTTTTTTTTCAAATCGGACCAGTAGTTCCTGAGATTACCACGCTTAAACAAACAAACTCTTCCGCTTTATAATAATATTAGTATAGATAAAAATGCCAAATGTGCAACGACATTTAAAACCGCCTGTCCCAGGCACTACAGTATTTAAAGAGTGGTAACTGCTCGGACAATACTTCATAAATCAAATGGTGGATGAAAAAAAACCAAAGCAAGAGATGAGTGAAAGATTAATAGGACGGATGGAGTCTACTTTGTACGGTGAAAATCCTAGTTCAATATTTTGTTGCGATAATGTAACCTATTTCTTTGTATTGGCCCTTTTGACAAACAAATATGTGTCCGTTTCTTTCGAAAGTTTTGCCTATTACTTCGTGTTAAGCGATAGATATTGTGAAATTCGTTTGTAAACAGTACTATGAAAGCTACATAGTTTTATAAATAAAAATATATTTATTTTGGTAAAAAACTTTATTCAAGAACTGCAAATTTTCGAAACCAAATACAGATCCATATTATAAACTTCGTTCGTATTGCTTTTCCATTTCATTGTTTAGAGTAAAATCTTGTACAGAACACCCAATAAAACAAAAGTGGTGCACAGGTAAATGACAGAAAGTGGGTAATGCTGGGAGCCCGAGCGCGCCCTAATGGAGTTTTAACTGACGCTAATGCCTCTGGAAATGCTTACACAATGTAATGGCTAATAAAGACATAATATGCTTATACAGATTTCATTTCCCATATGAAAAGTCACCTGAAGAAATTTACGTAAATAATAAAACGCTAATTAAAAAAATTTCAATGAAATCGGCTACCGACATCGAAATCGGTGAGGGGAGCTATTAATTAAAAAAACTACGTTTATTTTTGAAAGCTTTTGTTCAACTTGCCCTGTTGCTGGTCATAAGATAGAGCTGGTCATAAGATAGAGCCGGGAGGAATAGGAACTCTTAAACTAAACTAAACAAATCCATGGAATTTCGACTCATTTAAATAGTCTTGACAAGCACTCTTATGCTTCATGTTGGGTCTCATGATGGCGGCGGAAGGTGGCCATAGGATCTCCTAAACTAAACAAGATAAAACCGTCGAGTTTGGACTCGTTTGAACTGTCTCGTCAAGCACTCAGAGCATTTAATTTATTTAAATGCTCTGAGTGCTTGTCGAGACATCTTGTTTTTAAAACTTTTTTTTAATTAATATTTTATTATTTCTTACTCTGACAGTAAACCGGAAGCGTAATTTTCCCGGATTTTGGATCTTTCACCCCGGACAGACCGAAATGCATAGTATGTAAAGTTAGGCCTGGTAAAGTAATGGTAAGCGCAAAACTCAAGAATTTACATGACTTCTCATTTATTGATAGGAAATATGAGAGGAATAACATGATATTTAACGAAGGATTAACTTTAACATGTGATGGTAAAATTGACACAAATATCTGAACATTTGCCCTGGTTAGAAACTATGATGCAATAAATTTAATATAGCAGCTTTGTTTATCACTGAGGTAGTGATTTGTATACATTAGCAAACAATATAATAATTGATTTACAGACCGGACCGATACTAATCCAATAATGAGGCGGCCATTATCGACGCAATACGAAATGGAGCGGCAAATGATATGTTCGCGCACTCCCACGCCGGCAATCTCGCCGACACATTACGACACGATTTTCACGGCTAGCTATAATTTAATATAATCCAAAGAAATAGCACTCGACATATCGACACATCGGTACACCATCGACATCACTACTCCCCAATTTCGCCGCGAACCGCAACCCTAACACAGAGCAATAAGGACGCGTTTCGGTGCATCACAAAATGGAACGAGTGATGTGCCGTATGGTATCGACGGACGGCCGTCGATGTGATTCGTTGTACACAAATAATCGTGATTTCGATACCGAGGATGGTACGTTATCGATCACGATGTTAAAATCGATTAGTTTCGATTGTGGATGGTTGTTTTGATTTCCAATTTGCGCCTGCGCCGTTTGAGCGCTAAATAGCGGCACGTACGGGATCTCGCGTTTCCAATCTGTATCGAGATCTCGAGCAATTCTAATATTTGATTGAGACGAGTTTATCCCGCGGAAGATAGTCACTTATGGTAAATCTAGTGCTATTACCATCGACCCGCCGCTAGCCACCTATGGGAAACATGGTCACTTTGTAGCTAATTTATCTGATTGATTTTCAATATTCATCTAGTCGGTACTCGCCACTCGGTAGTTACATGCATTTTATGGGGTCTACGTAACTGGTAAGTGTAAATCTTAACGATAAACGTGCATCAAAATTATGTGTCTATGGTTTTATTTGGCCATAAATAAAAATGAAATATTAATTATTAATTAAATAATTGTCACCATTTTCTTCACAACTTCGTCCAACTTTAAAGGTTGAGATTAAAATGAACACCGGCTATATTAAGCCCGACAGTTTAAAACCGTACAATGAATTCGAATTTATCGAAAATTTTGATTAAAAGTTAATAACGTAAATAAAGAGAATTAAGGAAATCCAATTAGGATTCGCAATCAACAGAGAAAATGTCAGCATAAAAATTTACACATAATACATTACACATAATACATTTCGAAAATTAACTTTTTGTTGCCTCATTTAATGGCGGCTCGGGACCAGATTAAGCGAATGACACAAAATGGCCGATAAACATAATAAAAAATATTTATAGTGGACCTCTCTTATTACTTTTCGAAATTTCATTTCCACATCTCGGTCGTCATTTTTTTCCTTTTCTTCATTTTTATGGCTTTAGGAAACGTCTACAGTCAATTTAGTTTTTTGGTGGTACGTGCGGTGTGCCAGCCTGCCGCCGCGGCCAGAGTCGCTATGTAATTATTTACTCGTAATTCGATTGACTAAGAGCGTGTTTCACCAAGCAATATTAAAGTTAATTCTTCGTTAAATATAATAATAATAATAACAAGAACATTCATTTGACACATTACAAACATTACACTACACAAGAATCTTAGACATTACAATGACAGGACAGCAAAAATTACACAATATAGGTAAGTAGACAGAAAAAAAAATTATATGTGTATCTTGTAATATAGTGTTTGGTGTTTTTTTTGCTTATTTTATTTTAAAATGCATGGAAAACGTACAGCTAGAAACAATATTTAAAATAACAATAGAATGCATAATTATAGAGCCAATTTAAAGTTTTCGCTGGTAGTAACAGTATACACATTGACGTAAGCATAGATTTAAAACATAATAAAAACAATTTATAAAATCAAACGAAAGAATGAACTCTAAACTAAAAATAGGTATGATAGTATTTTCGTATTTTATTAATAAAGAGATATCGTCTGCGAATCAGAATGCTATTTCTTTATTTAGAACTTTGATAAGTCATTAATATATAATAAAAATAATATGCAGCATATAACACTTCCTTGTGGCATTGAGCAATGAATTTTTTGCTGTCGAAACAAAAGAAATAACTAACATTACAATGCTCTACTTGTACCTAAAATTTGTATTCTATTTTCTAGGTATGATTTAAACAAACAGTATGCTGGATCACGTATTCCGGAGCAATGTAATTTATTGAGGAGTATTATGCTATATTAAGGTATATTTTTTATTATTCTATCTAAATTAAAAATCAGATCATGTCAAAGAGGGATGGAGAGAAGTATCTTACATATTAAAAGAGCCCACAAAATAGCGCATACAGGCATAAGAAAAAGAACAAAAATTACAGACGCTCTACAGCAGTGTAAAAAACTTAAATGGCGCTGGGCGGGACACATAGCTAGACTGACAGACAATAGATGGACCCAAGAGGTAACAGCATGGAAAGGACCAACCGGCACCAGAAAGCGAGGTAGACCACTTGCCCGATGGGTAGACGACATAGTGCAGGTAGCTGGCGAGCAATGGATGGAGACAGCAAAAAATAGGGAAACATGGAAATCTCTAGAGGAGGCCTTCACCTTCGAGAACGAGGGGTTCTTATAAATAAAACTAATTGAAATATTCAACTAATAATACTTGTACTATTTATGTTTTGTAAGAAATAAAAGGCTTTTTTATTTTTTTTATTTATTTTAAGGTATATTTTTTACGAGTTATGTTTTTGATGGGATTTCGTTTTACCCGTACGAAGTTAAGAATAGTTCGCCTGTCCCTCGATAGATGTCGCTGAAGGTTGGCTAGATCGCGCTATAGCTGTTGCTACAAACAATGTTGTTATACCATGATATAAAAATGTACACTCATTCTATTTACACGATCATCTAATTATTTAAATTTATTAAATAAATTTTTGGAAGAGGTACTCTTTCTAGTCCCTCTTATTGAATAGAAAATTTAAAATTACCGTTTTTACTTTTTCGTACTATTTGACAAATAACTGGAGCACGATTCTCGGGCAGTGGAAAGAAAAACTTTCGAATATTAGTATGTCCCGCTCGCACGCGCGGTAAATCTCATTTGCATGAGCGGGACAGACCGATAGTAAAAACTTACTTCGAGGCCTGAGAATCGCCGTCCTGTACCACTGCCGTATTTCAGTGTTCGTACCTTTTTCGTACCGTATAAATCAAGCTTTGTAAAAGCCGATGCTATACAGGGTGATTCATGGGTCATAATATACAGATTTGGCTTTGTTTTTAATTTTTCTCTTCTTTAAATCTAATTTTGATTTCTGCATTTTTACCTGACCACTGTAAAGCCAAAAGGAGGCAAAGTTTAGGTAGTCTATGTAAATATGTGTGTATGCGGTTTACATACTTTGGTTCGTAATATGTTTGTTCCATCGCGCCTAAACTACTAATTCAATTTTAATGAAAGAGGTGTTTAGTAGAAATGAGCTCAAGCTCTAGAAATAAGCACAAGCTAAATATTATAGCTACGATCAGGCAAAATAAGTAAATCATTAAAGGGCAATGTATACGTATAAACAATAAAATCCCAGAAATCGTTAAATTTTCCTAAACGGAACTTTCCAAAAAAGTAAACCAAACTACGTACATAAAGAAAAAGAAAAAAACAAGAACTTAGATGTCCGGTTGTCTAGAATAGCACTCGTACATAACAACTGAACAGTCGGGATCCATTATGTGACTCCAATCTACCAATTAAATTTTTCAATATACGGGGTCTTCAATGTCGGGTTTTTTAAATTCTTATTTTTTTATTTTGTGTACAGTTATTTGTATTTAATCATTGTTGTTGCGTGGTATGAGAGTATTTCTGTTCTATAGTTAACATGGAAAATTTCTTATTTTCAAATGGTTAAGAAATTCTTATTTGGTTCTTGTTTGGTTCATGAAAACAGAACAAGATTTTTTCTCTTATGTGGCCGGATCAATAACATATCTTAAACGTTTATGTTTTACAGCAAGCGGTATCATACGACAACATTTTAACTTTTAGTTATACACAAATAGGTTATTGCGACCATTAGTGAACTCTATAATATTTATTAATATTGTAGGGAAATTAAAGTTGTAGGGAATATAAGGCGGTGGTTTGGCGGGCGGCATCACTTAACGAACATTGTTCGCAGAGTCAACATCCTGAGGATGCTCCGGGGTCGGAGAGAAACGCGCGTCGAGTTTTGCAACCTGCATGGTGGTGGGGCTCGATCGTGTTAACATTATTGCTTGTGTGGTGGTGTGTTTCCATGCTTTGCTTGCGAGTGTACGCATAGACTTTTTATTTTATTATTTATTTATAAGCAGTGTGGGAGGAGGGAGGTGCATCAAACGCATGCCTATGCGTAGGTACACTCACTCGCTTGCAAGTTGTGGTTATAATTGTTTAGCGGGATATTGCTAGATATAATAGGTATATTTAAATTTTATATTTATTAACATCATTTTCCCTAAGCCATATAAATATAGCATTATAAAATCTCTATAAACGCCATTTACATCTAATATCTTCAATTTGTCGCGTCATTATAAAGCACAAATTCAATACAAAGTCCTCGGAGCCCGGTATAATAAATACTTGTATAATGACAAGTCCGGCGCGTACGTGACTGAGGCTGTTTCATTAACATCCTCATAGTTAGGGAGCCCAGGGGCCAAACTGATTCAATTTTGATTCAGATTCGATCATGCCGAATCCCCCGAATAAATTGACGTTAGTTTATTTTAATTCTCAGACGATTGATACGGTCGAGAGTACAAAAAGTTACGATCTAACGATTTTCTTTATCCTGGTTTTCTAAGTAATCCATCAAATAAAATACCAAAAGCCGTTGAGATAGAACTGATTCGATTCTTGATTGTGTCGGGAGTAAGCCTGCTGGACGCTGAACGTGATCGAGCCTAGTAGAGACCTAGTTGGTTCTATAACCTACTAGGTTTTTTTATGTTATGAAAAACCATATCATGTTTTCTATGTTAATGGTGCAAAAAGTTATGAAATAGTAGCTCAATACTGGATAAACCATAATATAGCTATGGCTCACTTAAATAAGTGTATGTAATGAAGCTTCAACAAAGTACTGACGATTTGAAGTAAAATCGTCAGTACTTTGTTGAAGCTTCATTACATACACTTATTTAATATTACATAACATCTAACGACTCTTATTAAAGTTTTAATATTTTTAACACCCCAAATAAATAAGACAAATTTCATGCCTAGATCACCAGAGGCATGTGGGACACAATATGTACTATCATAATCTGACGCGCTCCAGCTACTTAAATAAATCCCCTCTTGGGCTCCCCTACTATCACAAACATACCATTATCACAATCACAGAATACTTTGTCCGATTCCCAGAGCTTAGCCAAATTATCCGGTAACGTTGAAGAACTCTACTAAATCGTTCCTATAAATGATTCAAATTATCCTTTTTGTGACGTTTGTAATTCAAACTTAATCAATTTGGATCGATCTGATCTGTGGGAGGATTCGTAAGGATTTTTATCCGATTGTGGCTCAGATTATAAAGCAATAGGCAGATAGAGCGAACTGAAATAGAAGCCGCTGAGCAAGTACAAAATCAAAAGTGAATACAATTAAAAAAAAACTACAATTCCTAAAAGACATTAAGAGTGTTCTATTATTTTATTCAAATTATTTTTATAATATAGGTTCCGTACTTAGGACAGGGCCAGATTGACGTGGTGTGAAACTTCCATGGATATTATTATTATTAACGAGGTATGCCCGCGACTTCGTTCGGGTGGTTTTTCAGTGACTTAAACCGTTTATGCAGCGCACGCAACGAAAGTCCCCAAATGTGAATAATTTTCCCGTTTTTGCAACATTTCTCACTAACGCTTCGCTCCTATTGGTCGCAGCGTAATGTTATATAGCCTAAAGCGTTCCTCTATACATGGACTATCCAACAAAAAAAGAAATTATCAAATCGGACTAGTAGTTCCTATTATTAGCGAGTTTAAACAAACAAACAAACTCTTCCGCTTTATAATATTAGTATAGATATAAAAGAAGACGAAAATCAAAGTCAAAAATTTATATTCAGAATAAATTTTACAAAAATATTTTCTGAACGTCGTTTCTATATGATGCCTACCACCGGTTCGGGAACTAGCCCAGCGAGAAGAACCGGCGTAAGAAACTCGCATGGGGCCACCTTTTACCAAAATGATGGAAAATTTCTCGTTTAAAAAAAAAAATATATAAATATAAATATGTTTACATATAAAAATAGTCAATACTACAACAATTAACAAAAAAAGTGCATTTTTATGCAATTAAATAAAAGAAAAAAAAAAGCCTTGCAGGGGGCTACTTTATTCCCAAGGTGTGATATCATTAATATAATCACAAACTTTATAGTATTCTTTTGCACACAAACGTTCTTTGACTACTTTCTTAAACTTATTGTTAGAAAAATTTTGAACGTTTTCTGGGATCCTATTGTAAAGGCGTATACATTGGCCTTTAAACGAATTCTTTACTTTACTAAGTGTAGTCACTGGTACATCAAGATTATACTTATTTCTAGTATTTTTATTATGTTTGACACATAATAAAAATACTAGAAATATATTTTTTTAATTTTTTTTAAATTGATGAAATTTTTTTTAACATATAATACATTTGAGAGAACATACTGAGAAGCTACAGTTAATATTCCAGTTTCCTTAAACTTTTCTCTAAGTGAAGTGTTGGGGGCCAGCTTGTAGATTGCCCGAACAGCTCGCTTCTACAGCACTGATAAAAGATACTATTTATATCTGCAGCATTGCCCCATAGCAGAATACCATAGGACTATGAAAGTAACTAAAATACACTAGACGTGCAGTACTTTCATCTGAATATTGTCTAATTTTACTAACTGCATATGCTGCTGAACTGAGCAATATGGCCAGCCTAGCAATATGGGGGCCCCACTGAAGTTTTGAGTCTAACGTTATACCTAAGAATACTGCAGTATCCACTAGTTCCATACGTTCCTCATTTAATAGTACATTGGTATCAGTTTGCCTCACATTAGGCAATGTGAATTTTATACATTTTGTTTTTCTATTATTAAGTAAAAGATTATTTACACTAAACGTTACTATTTTTGAGAGAGCATTATTTACGTCGTCATGACATATATGTTGCCGTTTCATATTAAAAATAAGAGACATATCATCAGCAAATAATACTATCCCGTGTTTTTCATTAATAAGGAATGGTAAATTATTTATATAAATTAAAAACAGAAAAGGTCCTAAAATAGACCCTTGTGGGACCCCCATCTCTATTTTAGAGCCTATGGATTTTTTCCCATTTACCTCGACCCTCTGTGTTCTATTTGACAAGTATGATTTCAAAAGGGTGAGAGCTGGACCTTTTACCCCATAGTGGTGTAGTTTCCTGATCAATGTTGTGTGCTGCACACAATCAAAAGCCTTGGAAAGATCGCAAAATATTCCAAGAGCATCCCGTGATCCCTCCCAAGCTTCAAAAATATAACTTATCAAATCTACGCCTGCATCTGTTGTAGAGCGTCCCTTTGTAAAACCGAACTGTTTTTTGTGTAAAATATTAATAACATTAAAGTGTGCAAGCATTTGATTAAGTATTACTTTTTCATATATTTTACTTAATGTTGGTAGGTTAGATATAGGCCGGAAAGTAGATGGATCCGTCTTACTACCAGACTTAAAAAGAGGTATTATTTTACTATGTTTCATTAGATCAGGAAATACGCAACTTTTAATACAATCATTGAATATAGCTGACAAGTAAGGTGCGATAATGTCGACTATCGATTTAATAGCTTTAGTAGATAGGCAGACCTGCAGTATTTTTAATATTTAATAAATTAAAATGTTTTATTATGTCTTGGGGCCCTATTTCTCTAAATCGAAAGTCGACTTCACACTCTTTTACATTTTCTTTAAGGACTAATTCAGCATCAACAGAAGAGGCATTCAAATTTTTTGTTGTTGAAACTGGAATGTCCGCGAAGAATTTCTCAAAAACAGTAGCAACTTTTCTGTCAGATGTAATTACTTTATTATCTATGTTTATTTTAAAATCTGAGTTGCGACTGGCGACTCTTCCAGTTTCATTTGCAATGATTTGCCATGTTGTTTTAACTTTATTATTTGAATTTTTAATTTTATTTTTAATATGAAGAGACTTTGCTGCAGCGCAAAATTTCTTAAAAACTTTTGAATAGCTTCTTACATAATTTTTAAAGTCTTCACTTTGATTAAATGTCTTTTCATTGTAAAGTTCATATAACTTAAATCTAAATAAAGTTCATATAAAGAAAAATCTAGTTCATCGTTAATACAGTCGTAAAGCAATAATGATGTCCTGAAGTAACGTAGCTTCGACTAACGAATACATTAAGTTTGAGGCCGGTCGCGTGCTCGACGCCATTACAGCGCCCCCCTTAATAGAATGAGCGTTATTCATCATATTTACACGCATATACTTGTCCCCCACGTGATTAGATCGATTGGTGTATCGACAAGACGAGAATATAAACACAAGACGGCATGGACAACACTACGGTGGACAAGGGACTGACTGTTGTGTTGGACAACACTAGGTACATAGATAATGTGGTAGGGATAACACGTTGGTGCCTCCCACGGCCTACTTTTGGAAGGCGATTTTTCAACTGATTTTCCAGCAAATTGTTCCACCATACAAATATGAGCGATTTTGTGTCTTACTTTTTGTATATACGTGTGTTGCACTATACAAATCAGTATGTTCTACTTTACACCTACATGAAGCAAGCAGCCTTATAATATCATGTTCAGAATTAAAATAAATCTAAACGTACACAAAGTCAAAGTTAAATAATTCTGATCAAAATGACAATAAATATTTTTTGAGCGAACCTTTGTAAGCCTAACCAACACCCAACTGACATTACATACATTTAAATGACACATATTTACTTAACTATAACCCACACAATTAACACTTACCTACATATGGAAACCTTTTTGTTCCCTCGGCGGGATTCGAACCCGCTAACTCCCGCTCAAGCACCAACGCGCTCAACCACTGCGCTACGGAGGTAATCAATTAATATCAATGCACTTGTCTCTGTTCTGGTGTTACAATTAGTGTCTTTTGGCAACGGTAATATTTTTTCACCTTTTTTTAAACCTACACCCCACTACTTATTACGACTCTGTTGACAGTTGACACCTCTATCATAAAAATCGGTTCCAACCACCTCTGTGGTCTAGTGGTTCAGAGATTTGCTCTCGACCCGGAGGTCGTGGGTTCGATCCCCGCGTTGGAACAGCAAAAAATGTTGTTTTCTAGCTTGGTTCGGACAATGCTGGCTGATCACCTGATTGTCTGACAAGAAAGATGATCCATGCGTCGGATGGGCATGTAAAATGTCGGTCCTGCGTCTGATCTCTCGCCAGCCGTGTCGGTTTACCTACCGCCCCACTGGGTTAGGAGAGTAAAAGGAAGAGACAGTGTCTTTGTGAATTGCGCACACACTTGGACACTATACAGTAACTCCTGCGAAGCTGGCCTGGTTTCAATGAAATCGTAGCTCCCTTCACCGATTTCGGTGACGATAGCCGATTTCATCGAAATTATTTATTATATAAATTGGTTCAGGAGATTCGTCGCTACGGTGAAAATACGTACCTACTACCTACATACATACCTGCCAAAATCGTCACCTTTCCTATTGGCTTATTTTTTTTGTTTGGAAAACAAGCATACAGATAAATTACAATATAAAATTACAAATTATCTTAAAGTTTTTGTACACTCCACTACGTTTTCACGGATTACTTAAAGTCACAAAGTAGATATATTATAACTTAAAGTACACAATGATGGCTTCCCCGTTATCGAGTAAATAGGGATGTAACATTTTATCGATAACTGAGATCTTTTTGTTCTAGCTAGTGTTGTTCCAGACAAGCGTTCATACATTATACTTTCTGACAAGCCGTAGTTTTTGCCACACCTAAAAGGTCGACATGTGAATTCGCTAATTTCATGACCTATAATTTTATGTTCCTAACGGTTTAATTAGCTATTCCTAAATATGGGACTTTTAAATTAACCGTAACCTACTTCGAACATGTTGAAATTAAAGTAATTACGTTTCGTAATTAGCTTTAGAATATAATCAAATTAAAAATTATCAGTCTGCAGCGAAATAGTCTAATGACATGCCATGTTGTCTATTACAGCGGTTAGTCATTAGACGATGCCAAATATTAGTCTCGGTTAGGGTAAACGACAATTTTACGGTTAAACTAAGTTAAACTATTCTTGCGGTTCTAATTCTAACAAAAAATTATATAAAATCATTTATTGGTGTGTGTTATACTAATAAACTGACAATATATTTGTCGGAGAAAACTGAGAACACGAAAGCTGAAACGGAATCTGGACGTCAAGTTTTAACTAACTTGGATGTGTTCAGTGACAGTTGGCTATGACAGCTCGTTTGACAAGTGTCACTTATGACAGCGATGACCGATGACATTGTCGACGAGACACCATTGGAAGTTACCGTGAGGAGCACACGTTAGCCAAGATGTCAGCTGACCTCGTCACGTCTTGAGATGAATCCGTTTGCATCCACGATCTGAGTTAATGTTTTAGAGTGAAACTATGTTATTTTACAATCAATATACCGGTACTGTATGTGTGGCTTATTATTTCCTGACGATACAAAACAATCAACAGACGCCCACAGAATTCCTTCCTCCGTTATATTAATATTGGCCCTGGCATAATATCTGTCAGAGGGCTTGTTCGCTGTGAAAATAGTAATAAGTGTGTGTAAATCCTGAGCTGGATTCAATTTTTGACATCATACAACATAATTATATTATTATAGACACCTTTTTATGTTCATTACATTTTTTTAAATAAAAACAAAAATAACAACAAAGTATTATTTATGTGAAGTAGGTTATCGGCCGTGTGGTGACGGCATTAGAATACAATTATCACCACCCCCGATACTATCCTAGGGGAGTCGTAAGAGGCGACTAAAAGGAAACACACACACATCAACAGCTAGTGTGAGAGAAGGAAAACTCGAAACAAAACCCTGTACCAACCCGTCTAGCCAGCGTGGTACCAGTAGGCTTTTTAACCTTCTATGTTTACGCACCAGAAGACCAGGCCCCTAGTCCCCGGCGGCCCCGCTATTCCTGGCTACGGTAGCGGCCACGGTAACGGCGGGGCGGGGGGTGCTAAGAATCTCCGGAAGAGATCCGGCTACCACCCCCCTTCTAAACGACAACTGGCCCTGGTAACACACAACGTGCGCACTTTGAGGTTAGACGAGAAACTCGTAGAGCTGGAAGAGGAGATGAACAAGTTGCACTGGGACATTATTGGTTTATCGGAGATCCGAAGAGAGGGCGAGGATACGATAACCTTACAGTCCGGCCACTTGTTCTACTACCGGGAGGGAGAACAGAAGTCCCAAGGTGGTGTTGGGTTTATCGTCCACAAATCTCTCATCAACAACATTGTGTCCATCGAGAGTGTGTCAAATAGGGTTGCATACCTTGTACTGAGAATCTCAAAACGATATTCGTTGAAGATTGTACAGGTATACGCCCCATCGTCAACACATCCAGACGATGAAGTAGAAGCTACGTATGAGGACGTCAGTAGGGCCATACGTAGCTCTAAAACACACTTCACAGTTGTTATGGGAGATTTCAATGCGAGGCTGGGCTGCAGAAGCGATGGTGAGCTGAAAGTGGGGCCATTTGGATTTGGGCAGAGGAATCCCAGAGGACAGATGCTGGCGAACTTTATGGAGAAAGAAGGACTCTTCATGATGAATTCTTTCTTCCAAAAGCCGCCGCAGAGGAAATGGACCTGGTTGAGTCCCGACGGTGTAACTAGAAACGAGATTGACTTCATTATGAGCACCAAGCGGCAGATATTCAACGATGTCTCTGTGATCAACATGGTTAAGACCGGAAGTGATCACCGAATCGTCAGGGGCATGTTGAATATCAACGTCAAACTTGAGAGATCGCGTCTGATGAAGTCTACGCTCCGACCGTCGAATGTCCATATCCAAAACCCCGAGAGCTTTCAACTTGAACTGTCAAATCGCTTCCAATGGCTAGACAGTTGCGCATCAGTGGACGATATAAATAGCAGGCTGGTAGAAACTGTCCATACGGTGGGGTCCAAATTTTTCAAGACCCACCGTACAAATAGACCTCAGAAACTATCCGACCAAACCCGGAACCTCATGGCTAGTCGACGTTCAATGACGCTCCAAACTTCGAGTGACGCTGACTCATATAGGCAGCTCAATAGACAGATCACGAAGTCCTTGCGACACGATATCCGTTCTTTTAATACCCAGTGTATTAAAGAGACGATAGAGCGGAACCAAGGCTCCAAAGTGTTTGCAAGAGACGTATCTATTGGGCAAAGCCAGTTGACAAAGCTGAAGACCGAAGATGGACGCGTAACGTCAAATAAGTCCGAGGTACTACGGGAGATAGAGAGGTTCTATGGACAGCTGTATACCTCGGTCTCAGCTGAACCTGCTAGTTTAGCTGCAGACCCAAGAGCCAGGCTAACACGACACTATACCGAAGACATCCCGGACATCAGCCTGTACGAGATTAGGGTAGCTCTCAAACAGCTTAAGAACAACAAGGCTCCGGGCGAGGATGGAATCACTACAGAGCTTCTGAAAGCGGGCGGCACGCCGGTACTAAAAGTCCTTCAGAAACTCTTCAATTCCTCCTTACTCGATGGGAAAACGCCAGAGGCATGGAACAGGGGTGTTGTGATCCTGTTCTTCAAAAAAGGCGACAAAACCTTACTGAGGAACTATAGGCCCATAACACTGCTGAGCCATGTCTACAAGCTGTTTTCGAGAGTTATTACGATGCGTCTCGAACGCAGGCTGGATGACTTTCAGCCTACGGAACAAGCCGGTTTCCGAAAAGGCTATAGTACCATAGACCACATACATACGCTGCGGCAGATTATACAAAAGACCGAAGAGTATAATCGGCCATTATGCTTGGCGTTTGTGGACTATGAGAAAGCCTTTGATTCCGTCGAAATATGGGCGGTCCTTGATCTCTCCAGCGTTTCCGTATTGACTATCGGTATATCGAAGTGTTGAAGTGTTTGTATAATAACGCCACCATGTCAGTCCGAGTACAGGAGCACTGCACGAAGGATATCCCTTTAAAGAGAGGAGTAAGACAGGGGGATATCATATCCCCGAAACTGTTTACCGCTGCTCTGGAGGATTCCTTCAAGCTCCTGGAATGGCAAGGACTTGGCATCAACATCAATGGCGAATACATCACTCACCTTCGATTTGCCGACGACATAGTAGTCATGGCAGAATCGCTGGAAGATTTGGGGCGCATGCTCGGTGGCCTCAATAGAGTTTCTCAACAAGTGGGTCTTAAAATGAACATGGACAAAACAAAGATCATGCACAATGTCCATGTTGCACCCACCGCACTAACTGTTGGGAGCTCTACTCTTGAAGTTGTTGACGAATATATATACCTAGGGCAGGCTGTCCGATTAGGTAGGTCCAACTTTAAGAGAGAGGTTAGTAGACGGATCCAGCTCGGCTGGGCAGCGTTCGGTAAATTACGCAACGTCTTCTCGTCTAAAATACCTCAGTGCCTTAAGACAAAGGTATACAACCAATGTGTGTTACCAGTGATGACTTACGGTTCTGAGACGTGGTGCTTCACGAAGGATCTTTTCAAAAGGCTCAATGTCGCTCAGCGTGCTATGGAGAGGGCAATGCTCGGTATTTCTCTACGTGATCGAATCAGAAATGAGGAGATCCGTAGAAGAACTAAGGTTGCTGACATTGCCCGTAGGATCAGCCAGCTGAAGTGGCAATGGGCCGGCCACATAGCACGAAGATTGGACGGTCGATGGGGCAAAAAGATCCTAGAGTGGAGGCCACGTACTGGCAAGCGCAGTGTGGGACGGCCACCTACCAGATGGACCGACGACCTGGTGAAAACTGCCGGGTCACGTTGGATGCAGGTGGCAATGGACCGGTCGCACTGGAAATGTATTGGAGAGGCCTATGTCCAGCAGTGGACAGTAAAAGGCTGAAGCGACGAAGTAGGTTATATAAATACTAATAAACAATAGAAATAAACCTAGATTCTAAAGCATACTTTCAGGATTTGGTAATAAATTCGCGAGGGTATCCAAAATCAATTTATACATACAACCTTTAGCTTGACATTTACCATCACTACAAGTGTACGTGGTGTAATTACTCATGTATGTTAATGAGCAAATACGATTATAGTGCCATAACGTATTAATTATGGTTCATAATACATAATTAATAGCCACGATGTTGCAAAAAAACTCCTTAAACGGTCGTGTTAGAATGGCATATCTAGGCGCGATCTGTGTAATTCTATGTCTGTGATGGGCGATAGCGATCTACTCTATGATAGGGGTAGAACATGGCAGTAAACGGTATTGGCATATAACGAACTTCGTTTCGACTTTGTGAACACAAGGTACGATCGGCCAATACATAAAATTTACCATAAATTAACGCAGGACATAATAATTATACGAGATAATTTAACCCGAATCAACTTATATTATTTTACTTGCTAATGAGTAATCCTATAATACTTTTACAGTAAAATTATGTTTTAATGGCTAAATGTTAGGAAATAGAATATTATACAATTTGCCGAGAACTATAAATCATACGTGGTCGTATTTTATACACCATTTCGATTCAATGTAAAGCAAATAGATACAAACCATTAGAAAGAAAGAAAGAAAAGAAAATTTATTTACTAAACTTATAAAAATAAAACAACAAGCAAAAATATTTAAAAAACAACAAAATTTACCAAATAGGTGTTTACTCAGCATTTCTGAACATAACTCACAACATTGTGATGAGTGAACACCTATTTGGTAATTTTTGTTTTTTTCAAATGTTTTTGCTTGTTGTTTTATTTTTCAATTCACAACGCTGATTTTCAGTGAACACCGAAGACAGACAAGGCTGTAATATTAATGAGTGATAATATTTCAGGGTGTGTATGGGTCCCGTATATAGAGTTATCAGAGAAAGTACCAGCGCTGAAACAGTTACTTTTTTTTAAATTATTGCATGGGAATTTGATGATGTTGGGACATTTCTCATAGAAACATGAAAGTAAAAGGTAAGACTTTCAGTGCTGGTACTTTCACAATAAACTACATATCTCCATAGTAGGCATATACACATTACACATCCTAAATTATTATCACTCATTTATTTTACACCATATACATATAAAAACTTTGTTTAATTTTATTGAAATTCTACAATTCTAGTCTACAGCTGAGACGCATGTAGAGAACCTCAGTGTATTTCGCTTCAATGACATTAGTAGAACATTATTATTTAAGGTTAACCGCTGTTTCATGGACCATCCACGCTCAACATCAGTCAATTGACAGCCAAGCGAGCGCAGATCCTGTACAACGGTATTCACACCTCCACAAAATGATTGTCGTTTTCCCGTTCTTTTTGTTGTTGCTTCAATTATATTATTCAATAGATATAATACATAGTAACTCGATTAAATCATGTTGTTTGAATTTAGACAAAGTACACTTCGTTGCAGTTCAACGTGATCTCAAATATGTACCGAAAGCGGATAATAAATAATAGTACAGCCGAATCGAAGAAGTAAAATTGTACCAAACGAATGTGCCATGATTGGCGCTGATGCGTTCAATATGTATTGTTAGCTTGAATTCCATGATAGTTTTTATTAGCCTTTCAGAAACCGGCCCATATTATCCCAAAACAGGAACGTGAGTAATGTAAGTATGCTGTCTTCAACATCTAGTAAGTAATAATTATGCGGTTTTGATCACCCTTAAATATCCAACAAAACAAGATAAACCTCCAATATCTGCGGATTACTTATTGAATTCACTTGAATTATTGTTAATTTCATTCTAACTACTTCTGTATGAAAGCGAACGTAACTTAAAGTTATCCTTTCACTAAATATTGTTACTTAACATTATCTTAATACGTACTGGATTTAACCAAATCTTTTAAGTTAAAGTTCTTTTGTATCTTCAGTTTAGCCGCCAAAACCTATATTGAGAATTTGCTTTCCTTTTCTATGGGAATTAGAATAGGCTAACTATGTTACGGATATCCATATTCTGGTTACACCTTAATCCCTTAAGCCCATCTTATCTCGGCGTAGGACAGTGGCAAACAATATCACTTCGACAAAAGGGCACAGTCACATGTCTTAATGCGTATTACCATAATACTTATTTAATGAAGTGTGCAAATTTTGAGAATCATTGGATAATGCGAATTGTCGGATTTCAATCATTTTGTCACTTGAAGTATTACTAGTGTATCTTATTCAAATGTTTATGCTTTATCTTTAAACTCTCGTTCGTTATACACGTTGTAATATCAAATATGAATGAGTGATAATAATTTAGGCTGTGTGTGGGTGCCGTATGTAGAGTTTACTGTGAAAGTAATTATTGTATGGGCAAATTTGTGATGTTGGGGCATTTCTCATAAAAATATGAAAGTCAAATTAAGTCTTTTAGCGCTGGTACTTTCAGAGTAAACTTTACTTATTAGGCACATACACACCCTTAAGTATTATAACATTTTTTTTACACCTTTTAGATACATAACTTTGAAAATGTAAGTGTGTTCCTTATTCCGAAATCTAAGTACTTGAAAAGTTAATAGAAGACCATTATTGTTTAAATATGAAGAGATAAAATTCTATCAATTTTCTACCAAAAATATTGAATAGTGACAGTAATAAACTGAGCATTAAGAGCTCTACAATCTATGGTGCTTACATGTAGTAATCTATAACAATTTTTAAAATATTCGTTGTTTTTAATAATAATTGCTCATAAATTGCTTTTCGTTAGTCTAGCTAAAACTCGAGAAAGGTTGTTTGATTCGGCTATTTTAGAAGTCCCGGGAAGGTTTAAACGGTCCACCACAAACTGTTTCTATGCTCAACGAAGTGGCCACGGGTCAACTAGTTCCTAATTATTATGAAATTAATCCATATTTTATCTGGTTTTAACAATGTAGTTTCCATCTTTTTGCAAAAAGATTGGCCCGTGCGAGTTTCTTACGCCGGTTCTTTAGGATGGGTTATGGTAGTTTTTTATGTTGACATTCCGAGAGTTTTCAGTATTTTAAATTTACCGGTTTGTTGTGTGTTGTGTACGTATGTCTTATGTACCTATCTATTTAAATACTTATATTTACCTACTTATTTATAAAAAAAATATTTAATGTGTTTTAAAAATAAAAACGGTTATTTGTTTTATGAAATACAAATTATTTTAAGTTTCAAAGATTACCACGACCAATAATAGAGTACACCTCTACATAAAGGCTTTTGCTACATACAGCGCCATCTAGCTCGCTGAATACGTATTAGAGGTTTGGCACGTTAAATGTTTATAAGATAAAAACGTATATTAGTTTACGAGACGTAGGTATCTCATTGTTTGATAATTTTATTATTTAATGTTTCGCAGTCGTATGTACAGTAAATCCCTTTTGCCCTCCTCGGCACTATTTTATTTTTCTAAGGAAAGGACAGACAGTGAATGAAAACGAATATTAATATAATAACGAATATAATATTAATAAATAAGTCTCAAACCGAGCGTCACTTCAGAACCTATTTGACAGATAAAAAAACATTTCGTTTCATTTTTAACAGTAAACAACTTTATTAATGTTACTTTATTTTATTTTATTTTGATATCGTAATATCTATATTATACATTACAGATTAAAATAAATACAGAACATTATAATAAGTATAATCTATATTTATATAATCTTTATTTTTGATGGCAGCGTAAAATACTATATATAAATTGTTGTGTATTATATAGTAGTTATAACTACTATACACAACAATTTATAAAATATTTATTCCTAAATATTATCTGTAATAATCTACAATTTCAAAAATATAATTATTTACTTTAACTAGCAATAATAATAATTCTTATTTATTAATGCATTAGTCTTACAATAAATTATTTGAAATAATAAAGTTTAAGAAACAGTAAATTATATGAAATATAGTAGGTATAAAGCCTTAATAAATCTACGTTATACTCGAATTTGGATTACGATATGGATGTCCATAATATAACATTAGCTATTTCTAAGAAGCCACAGCGCTGGGCGTAATAAAATGATTACGGGCGAAGCTCAGGTTATATTGTAATATTAGTTGTAATTACTCAGCGGTATAATATTAGTCGGCGCCATTACTGTAATATTATTGAATGTTAGCCGCTAGTACTAATTACCGGCGCTACATTGTAGTTAAGTATCGAATATTAATCGGACATTGTTGCTCCGAACAATAAATTTGTTATGGTATTTTTATTGCTTCACTCATTATTGCTGAGGGAAATTTCCGATTTCAAGTTTCACATTTTAATACGCTAAAATTATTAGGGAAAATATACAATGAGAAATCATGTCTATGTGACACTGTGTGTGACGCGATGTAACATGACCCTATTAAGCGTTAAAAAAATTAAGTAACCTATTCAATGTTCCTAATTCCTATTTTGTATCTCTATGTGAGAAAAGTCACTATACAAAAAGGGTCGATAACACTGAATCTAGCTAATCAATGGCTCAAATATATGTACATTAGTAAGGGAAGGTAAGGGGTTATTTTTCCGAAAGCTATATGTAGGTTGATAATTAAAATAATAAAAAAAAATAATTTCAAGAACTTTGGACCACACTAAGTCACACTTTCACCAACGGATGTGTTAACGGCTTGTTAAATTACCATGCCTTTTCATTCATTGATAGGAATTACGAGAGTAACAGCATGATATTTAACGAAGGATTAACTTTAACATTGCTTATATTAGTGAAAGACGCCCTTATGACAATAAACAAATTTGGCACTCTTTGGGGTTCAATTTCGAAAAATCGGAATGATCAGTGGACACAAGAGAACGTGTGCAAAATTTCAAGTTTTGGATTTAGATAAAAATCAGTCACTTATGATGAAATGATTTTCACAAAATTTGACATTGACATACCTTCTGTCCCAAGAAAGAGAGAGAACATTATTATAATAATTTTTTTCTGAATAAGTACCTGCTGATTTTATATCGGAGTTAACCTAAATTTTTATGGGTGGAGCTGGGGGCAAAAGCTTTAAATCCTTATACTGTACAAGTAACCTTCGAAGGGCAAACCACCCTTTTATAGGTCAGCATCTGATAGGGTGGGAAGTTTTCGCACTTGTCGTCATCGGCGCCGTGGCTTAGGTGGTTAAAGCGCCTGTCTAGTAAACAGGAGATCGCGAGTTCGACTCTCGCCGGTGCCTGACATTTTATTTTTTTACAGATTTATAATTACGTTTTGATATAAGACATGCCGCTATTTAGACCAAAAGCTAAGATTTCGGAATGGCTAAACTCTTCTATAGTATCTCTGAATGTCTGAATTCTAAATTATCTTTTTTGCATGGTTTGCCACTTCAATATGCTTCCGCGGGACATTAAGAACGTAGTTGCACTGTACTGTTTATATCGTAAAAATCGTTTAATAGTTCTAATGTCACAAACATAAATACATTCATCCATCTTCTCAAACTTTCACATTTATTGAAGTAGGATCCGTAAGGATAAGAAACAGCAGGCTTACTCCCGACACAATCGAGAATTGAATCAGTTCGATCTCAACGGCTTTTGCTATTTTGCCATTTCGGTTTCGAGATCTTAGTCTTTACACGCTCAACTTGCAAAATCTTTGTGTTTTAACATTGTTTTTTTTCCGTGTTTTCTTTTTCCTTGTTGTTAGTTTACTGTCCCGTAATGTCTAAAATTTTTCCGAATAAAGATTTATTTATTATTTGGTAGTTTATTTTGTATGGTGGTTACTTTGAAACTAACCTGGATAAAGAAAATCGTTAGATCGTAACTTTTTGCACTCCCGATCATATCAATCGACTGAGAATCAAAATAACGTCAATTTATTCGGGAGTACGCGGAGCGATCGAATCTGAATCAAAATCGAATCAGTTTAAGAGTAAGGCCCCAGTAGGTTAAAAATCGAAATCAGCTGATTGTAGCGGGCACGACATTGCGCCGACAGCTGACTTCATTGTATCGATTTTTGCAGAATGTTAATAGATAAACAAAATCGTTTAAACTGTTGTTAAAGTAGAGTTTATAGCTATACAAATACACTAGTTTTTGTTTCCTTGTACAATACCAAGTGTTAATGAATTTACAGACATTTAAAATTTTTGTAAACTACACGACACATCGTAATATTATTTCATTCATATTTTTATTACATCTAAACATTCACTAATCTTGTCATAAATGCGTAAATTGAAACCACAATGACAATTATGGTGATTATATTTTTTTATGGTGATGACAGACTCTTAAAGAAATTCAACATTTTGAATTACTATTATATTATATTATATTTATATAGAATATAGATGTATAGATTACTCCTACTAACATTTAGCTAACGACCGGTGGATGCTCCCGTCTCAGTTGGTTCAGCCGATTCGGAGATCATTAGTTTGATGACGATGATGATGATGAAAAGAAGCCTAAGTTGATCCTTACAACTTTAGCTATCTATCAGTGAAAGTCTCGTCAAAATTTCTCAACAAAAGATTAGCCGGAACAAACAGACATGCGGACAAACAGACAGACAAAAATTTTTCGTTTTCAGTATCCTTTATAATGTCATATGCATTTAGTAAAACATTGAAAGTTACAAACATACACTTCAATTTTATTTATTTGTATAGATAGATTTAAGGAGATAATATGGACGTTCAAAAATCTAAAAACGTTCAGGAAACAAATTTGACTGCAATATACAATAAAATCAAACCATAGGAACCTAGCTCAAGCCTTTTTTTAGTTTATAATGAAAAAATATCAAAATCGGTTAAGTTTTGGAGGAGAAAACAGGGGTCCCCCAAACGTCGATTTCTTGTACTTACTTTTAACAGGAAATTTCAGTTCGAGCTGCAGTTGTCTCTACCGCACTAGCGCTGAGTAGCTAAGGCACTGCGAGACAGCAATAGATTTTATAAATACCTGTTTTGTATTTCCCTCAACCGTGATGTTCCTCTTAACATAGCATAATAGGTACACCCAAACGCACCGTGCATTACTGCGTTAACAATATTGGTCCAAGACATTGGGCCATTTTTGCCACAGACCTCGGCCTCATAATATGAAGGATAATCAAAGCAATAAATGTCGGCGGACCGCTTTTGTGGGCCAATTATTGTTATGGCAGTTCAGTTAATTGTCGTGTAAAAAGTTTAATATTTCGGATACAGAGTTAAACTATAATATTATATAGTATAGCATTAAACATTTGAGGCTTAACCACTGTTAAGACACAAAGTAGATATATAACAGATACACGACCTAGTACTAGAAAATGGTATCACCCTAATACTGGCAATTCGACTGGCTATTTTTGTTTTCTTCGATTTCCAGGCACGTTCCGGTAACCGCCACCTAGCGCCACTATTGGAAAATACTAATTTCGTGTCGTATCTTCTTATTAATTAAGGAGTTGAATTTAGCTTAATGTTATGCTTAAAAAATATGCTTATCTTTATTTTAATTCGGGGACTTACGTTGCGTGCGCTGCATAAACGGTCACTCAAAAACCACGCGAAGGAAGTCGCAGGCACAGCTAGTCTATAATATACATACAGGGTGTAAAAAGAGCAGTCACTATAACTTCGTGGGGTAATAACCAGGCAAGAGTATATCCATTGGTACTAGTAATTTGCTTTTAATCCACTGTTTTAAAAATTTAAAAGTTTTCAATAGGCAATGTACAACGTGCACAACACAGCGATCAGCTGATTACACTGAGAGGTCAATAGCACGCGTAAGACGTTCATTACGTACTAGGGCAAAAATTATAAAATATAAGAATTTAATGCAGAACGTTGTTCCAAACAGTTCAGCCTTGCGACTAAAAATAATAAATTGCAAAAAAAATTTTTTTTTTTTTTTCAAAAAATTAATACTGAAATAAATACATTTCTAGAATCAGTCACGGTCTTATGATCCTATCCCAAAGTTATAGTGACTGCTCTTTTTACACCCTGTATACTAACAAGTTTAAGGCCCGCATGATAGAACAATCTTAAACTCTGTGTCAAGCATTGCGATTGCAACTTCTACTTGGAACCCATTTGACAATACAACAATATTTTGTTTCATTTTTAAAAATGAAGAACTTTACTTTTGTTACCTACATCCTTTTTTTCTTGAAAGGTATAAAGGAATTTATAATATAGGTATTCTAATACGTACCTATAATATATATTGTAAATATTACGTTTTTAAAGACTTGCAACGAGATTCTTACACAATGCGATGAGATTTCGCACTGCCTAAAAAGATACCAAACGAATAAGCCCGCGGCTTCTCTTGCCGTTCTTAATGTGTTATGACATAATTAAAATGATTGTATTCCTTGCACCGTATAGTGCATAATAATAGTTTTTGTATCATCGACATTGCCATCCGAAAATTAATGAAACAATAAAGAATTAGTGTAAGCACACATTATCAACCTACACCTAACCTAACTTATCAATTTTTATGAGACAATTTCATGAAATTTTCTTGTATTTCTTGCAAGTATCCTAGTGGTTGTTGAATGTTGTGTAATGTGTTCTCGCTTGGGCTGTTCTTCAGCTGACGCTTGGGCTGTTCTTCAGATGCAGGTTTGATACCGGATCCTGGCGTGTACCTACCTACGGTACATAACAAAACATAATAATTTCAACTGTCATTAGACAGGTATCGTTTTCTGTTGTCTCAAGCACAGTACTCTGACGTATAAAGGAAAATGTCGTAATAAAAAGGGCGTGTTTTAGAAACCCTGCGCTCTGCGAAAGCCTAATATAGCTAATGCTAGTTTTTGTAGGCTAGCATGATAGGCAGCCTTTTTCTCCTCTTCTCGTTTTATCCAACCTCGGTGAACCCAAAAGGGAAATTGAAAACAGAAACATTAAATTCAAAGAAATTGATTTTTTACAGTTAAATAAGTAACCTTTAAATTAGTAGCATTATAAATTATATTATTGTATTTTACAAAAAGCTAAGTTGTACCTGGACAGAGTTAAGGTGCAATGTGCGATGTCTTAACCGTTAAATAAATAAAATTTCACGTATGTGACTCAAAAGTCGCCGTCGGACATAATAAGTGATAATAACACGTAATTGTTCGCTGTAAAACTTTATTAAGCTTTGTGCTTAATACAGCCTACTCGACATATTAGGAGAAGCCTTACGCACACTTTTTTCGATTAATTATATTTTATAATGAAACAAGCTACTGCCCGCGGCTCCGTGTAAATACAGTACCTACCTAATACCTATACCACTGACTAACCTTTTTTGGCGCAATGAATAGAGTAACCTGTCTCCAGAATCTTAACTGCAACCCAAATTCATCATAAATATAATTATGTAGAGATGTTTTGATAATTAAAGACATGAATGAATGTAGTAACTTATTAAGTACACTGATTCTAGAGACGGATCGTACTTAACACGTTACGAGTTACGACGTATTCTAAAATGTTTAAGTGACAGTTTGAACTCAATTTTCTCGAAATCAGAATTTTGCTACTTAACAGCTTCATCCATTGTTGTTACATTATTTCCAGTAGATACTTGACAGTAAAATGGACACTCAATAACTAATTGGTGAGTTTTTAAACGTTAATTAAGTATATGTTTGGTGAGGGAATAACAATCAATATCTAACTATCAATCGTAATACCAATAATGCTAGAACTTTTCTACGCATATTCACGTCACTGATTAAAAGTTATACTGATTAAAAACAAATTGCTCAAAAAGTTGAAATACCAAAATGAATCGGGAATGCCATCACCAAAGAGTTCATAATTGGCCCTGGCGCCTGCCACTTCCAATTGATTCAGTCGGCTCCAATACTTTAATGTACCGTAGAAATTCTCGATATACCATCATCTATGGATTCTACGGCTATTCAGAGAATTGGGCTTATCGAATACAGAATCGTTTATTTATATGAGCCCAAGCGAGATAATTGCTTTATCAGAACAGTGTTTGCAATTTTACGCTGGAACTGAAGTAATATTCTACTGTGTACCGGCGGCGTAGTCGTGGCGATTTTCCTCGGTATTCAAATTTTGCCACTACCGCAAAAACATTTAGATATTATTTTTTAGAAATGTAGAGGCTCTGTGATATTACTTAATAAATAATAATGCCTCCCACGCCGATGACGGTGGTCGAACATTGAAACCAGGCCATTGAAGCTACGCAGAAGTTATTTTATAGTGCCCAAATGTGCGCAATGCACAGAAGCACCCACTCTTCCTTCACTCTTGTAGCCCAATGGGAAGGATAACCGACACGACTGGCGGGAGATCAGGCGCAGGACCGACTTGTTACATAACCACCCGATGCATGAAACATCTTTCTTGGCAGACCATCAGATGATCAGCCTGCATTGTCGAACTTGAAAACAACAATGTTGTTTTCAAGTCGAGAACGAAGCTAAACCACTAGACCACAGAGGCGTTTTATATTACTTACAATATTATTATTACAGTCGACCTATGTGCGAAATTCGACCTTAATTCAAATTTTAAATTAACAAGTATCTTCATTTTAGGTTTATTTTGCTTCTTAGTTACACATAAATGTATTAGCATATGCGAGATAGTTATATTTTTCCTCTGCAAATCTTGTGATATAATTGTAAAAATGTACTATAATTGTACCAAATTTTACAATAATCTGATCCCAAAATTCTCTTAAGAGTGTACCTAACTTTTTGCTTAAGGTGTTAATATACAGATTATAGGGACACGTGCCAGGTATGTGCAAAGCACTATTATACGGGCTGTGATATTAATGAGTGTAGTATAAGAGATACTTATATAATATCTTTAGTGTATGTAATATGAGTCCCGTGTATAGAGTTTACTGTATAAGTACCAGCGCTGAAATAGCTACGTTTTTTTTTAATTATTGTATGGGAAAAATTATAATGTTCGGGCATTGTACTTTCACAGTAAACTTTACATAGAAGGCACATGTACACACCCTAAAGTACTATCACTGATTTATTTTACACCTTATATATTCACAGAATATTTTGTCTATCTAATTATCGCCATAAAACATAAAAAATAACACAAGTTACCCTTTCCTATAGAGATAGATTAACATAAAATTACATCAACGTAACCGCTGTGATATACAAAAGCATAACTTTGAAAATTCATTACAATAAAATTTAAATTTCACCAATTATAAAAGATTAAACGCAGCAGATATTATCTAACAATAAACAAGAGGATCGTAAACAAATTCGTAACAATCAGTTCGATCGTGAACTCTATCACCACAGAATAGATGCAGACAGAAAATCGGGCTCGAGCCCTCCCTGTGACACCAGCTAAGGCAATGGGGATTGCCCATTTTTTTTTCTTATATTGTGCCCATTACAAAAACATTTCGAGGAATACAGTCAGTGATCGTTTTTCTGTATATAAACTAAAAAAATACCTAATAGTTAGTATTTGTTATGAAATTTAACACCATGTTGACATTTGACAATGCTCTTTTTTAATCTTTTCTGTGTATTCAATGCTGGTCAATTGCCCGCCGATGGTGACGTCATAGATCCGAAAAAAAATTTTTTTTAAAGAAAACTAGCCAATGAATTTCAAAAATATTTAATCCATATTCTTAAAATACTCTATTTTAACGAAAAAACGTACTTATGATTTTTTTGGACAATGCCCATTGAGTTATTGAATGATTTTTAAATATTTTTGGACTCATTACGCAGAAAAAAAAGATGAACATATTTAAATTTTATACAATTAGATAAAATTATCTATCTCTTTTTCGAAAGTAATATCATATTTGTACATAGATTGGTGTAATATTGTTAGTGCTATTCTTACTCCGACTGACTGCGGTTATTATACGGTTATTCCTATAAATAATTGAATATATACAAATACTGACCTCCAATATATCTAGATAATTATTTAGTTCCTTTAATTGCCGCTGACTTCTTTAAAGGACACAAGACCGCACCGCGCCACACAATATGTGAGGAACAACCCTTCTGTCTCTACTTATTCTGTGCAAGCACGTTCTACTATAAAGCAAGCCCAACCTTTATAGCATAATTATTTTGATTTGTTATCTCTAATGAGAACTCTATGTTTCGTCTCACCATTAGACACCACATCTTTTCAATGCCGTCCATTTTGATTTGCCAAGTGATAATGAAGCTTATGTCCTCGAATTAAGAGCTTGCATTGTTGATACTACGTTTACAGGTTGTTGGTCTATTATCATAATTTTTATGAAGGTCTAATTGGATGAAACGGTTGCGTTGTTTTGTCAATGTTCGGGGTTATTTCGTCACGGATCATATATCAGCAATGTAACTTAGGAATGAGCTTATTAGTTATAGTTATTCAAAATTATAATTGTTTATTCAAAGTAAATGTAAAAAAAAGTAAATAGTAAAACTTCAAGAAATGTGAGTTCTCCTTTTTAAATAGTTCTGGCACTTGCAATTTCTCTGGAGCTGATGTCATAATGGCAATATTCCATGAAGTAATCTGTTTCCTCGGGTACTGTTTCATTTTCAAAATTATGAAAATATGAAATGGCTTCTTGATAGACAGATTTAAAATTTAAACGGTTTTTATGTCACTCTAATATTATATTAAAGTTTGTAAGTAGGACGTATGGTGACGTATGTTTGTTTCTTCACGCGAGAACGGCAATATCTATTTTGATAAATTTTGGTATCTAGGAAGTTTACACCCTGATTAAATTAGTAGGTACGTTTTATAAATGAAATATTTGTTACTTATAACATCGTGATGAATAGTTTTTTTTCTTGAACGAGCTAATTTCAGGAACTATCTATCCGATTTGAAAAATTCTTGTAGTTTTAAATACATCATTTATCGAGGAAGGATATAAGGCTATTTTTAAAACCAGTAGGAGCAGAAAAGCCATGAAAATGGTTAAAAATCAATGTTTTTATTAAAATAAAATAAAATTTAATTCCAAATTAAACTTAACAAGCTATTTTCGGAAAGTCGACAAGAAAAACAAGCTATTTCACACGGACAAAGTCACAGGCAAATATACTATATCTCTTACCCGTTTCGCATCCCACAATATACTAGTTGTAATTTTATAGTTACAATCAATAATGTTGAGATTTATGTAAAACTTAATTTAATGACTTCATATAAAAGTGGGCTTATAGCGAGCCGTAAAAAAATAAGGCATCAGATTTTATGATTAATACGCCATAAAATAACCGGCCATGTAAGCCTTTGATTATATTGTGATTATATCATCCACATAAATCAGAATTAATTGTATTTTGATTATGCTAATTAAAACTAATTCCAACACAAAGAGACTTGATTTGTTCAAATTGAGATTTTTTACAACTCGCTATTAATTACCCGACTTCGGCGAAGCCAAAAGGAAGGGTAATGATTTTGGCAGTCTATGTATGTATGTATGTATGTATGTATGTATGTATGTATGTATGTATGTATGTATGTTCCCTCGTAGCGGCTTAACTACTGGTCCGATTTTGATGAATGAGGTGTCAATCGATTGTATTAATGCCGCGGGTAACATAGGCTATATAATTTTTAGAAAAATTTTGGCCTTTGAAAATTATACCTCAAAAACTATCTCCAAAAAAAAATTAATTAAGATATTTGTGTCGTGTTTGGTATCAAAAGATAGGTCTTGGCAAGCACATTACGAATATGTATTTATATTTTTGATTTTTTATTATATTTTATTGTTAAATTCAAAATAAAGTTTTAAAATGCGGACGTACAAGTAATATCTAGGAGTTGATACTTTCTATGTAATGGACGACAAAATAAATTATAATAATTATTTAATTTGATGTGGAAACAGAAAAATATTAAATACCTAAAAAAAAGATTAAAAACCTATAACCCGACTTCGCAAAAAATGGTGCGACCACGGCTCTACCTTGACCATTTTTGTATCTATGCATTTCTGGATTTCAAATTGAATTATTTTCTTGTTTCAGACTTTTTAGACCCATTTTTTGCGAAGTCGGGTTATAGGTTTTTAATTTATAAGCGGTTAGTATTTAGTACCTAGGGTGTTTTGAGGCTAAATTGTTTTTTTAATACATACAAGCTAGGGTAACAAAATTCTAGATTTGGCCAGCGACTCCATGCTCGGAGAACGTAAGCTATTCAATACCATAAAACAGGGATGTTAGGCAGCTCCGTAACCGTAACCGAAACTATCGGATATCCGATATAAAAAATTTTCCGTAACCGTAACCGAATCCGAAATTAAAGTTTGCTACTGTAAAAATGTAATATCCGTAACCGAAATTATCCGAAACAATCGGATAATCCGGAATAATTTAATATCCATATCCGTATCCGTATCCGAAATTTTATAACCATTTCATCCCTGCCATAAAAATCCACTAGCGCGTATTAGTAAACCCCGAGTTAGCTTAATGTACTAATTTGGACTAAGAAAATAACGTGCTTGAACTTACACGGTGCATATAGCTGCCAGCAACTTGTGCAATTTTTTGGCTCATCGTAGGTAGCCTTATTGTTGACTTTCCGAAAATAGCTTATTAAGTTTCATTCTTATATATAAAAATGGATCGCCAAATGTGTTGGTAAGCGCATAACTCAACAACGCCTGGATCAATTTGGCTAATTCTTTTTTTGTTGCGTTTGTTATGTTCAGGAGAAGGTTTATATGAAATAAAATGTGGCGGGTTCCGCGTTGAAAGTTCCACGTTGAAAGTTCCGCGTTGCGGGTTTGCGGGTTCCCGGTGCGGGTTTTTGTTTCCTTTTTTATGGAATTTCATTTGTATGCTCAATGAAGTGGGCATGAGTCAGCTAGTTTGGAAATAAAATATTTTGATTTGATTTGATTTGATATGAGTACTTGTTATTGCACGAAGTCGTGACTATTGCAGACTATGAATAGGCTTAAGTTTAGTGTTTCAGTTGAACATTTTAAGTAAGATTTACCAATACTATTACCTCCATTGATTACTATTGAATTAATTACCAGATAATTTAAAACAAATAATATGTTCAGTTCGCAAACTCAATAACTCGTGGAGATGACTTGTGGCGGTGTTCGTTCAGCTTAAGGTATGGTCACACAGTTATCAATATATGTGACCAGTGTGTAAGGTGTTACGGTATTATCAATATAATTTTAAAACGTGGAGTGTTTTGTACGAATGTCTTAGGAGGTTTTAGAAATTAGTAAAAATGCATATTTTATTAACGTAACGACGTAATAAGTAAGATATATAGAAATTGCACATGCATACCTACACATAAAAACAGACACAACAATAGACAATAATTAAACTGGCTCGAAACCGTCTAATGATAAAATATGATGTATAACAGCATAGGTGTGTCGCATTTTGTGTGTAAAATCTTATTATTCACTCGCTTTAGCAAACCCTGAGAGAAACTTCACGTAGATGTGACAGACACTCAACGTGAATACAGTATACTCAGAATAAAGTATACTCCCTAATATAGAGGCATAAACTTCACCTTGTTTTGCATTGTGCCTCTATTACTTAGCTGTGAGGCGATATTTTTATTTTTTTATCGTAAAAATATCAGTAAAGTAGTCCACATTACCGCAGTTTATTGCAACAATCACGACAGTCTGCACCGCGCTTTAGGCAGTTAACAAACGGCCCGTCTGCGCAGACGCCGTTTTCGTATTGAAATTGAGCCGCGATATATTACATTTGTTTGTTAAGTTAATTGCTAAATGTTCGTTGTGCTCATGTATTTATCGAGCAAGCGCCGCTCGAATAAGGGGCCGTCCATAAAATACGTCACACGGTTTAGGGGGGAGAAAGGGGACATGACATGTGATAAGGAGTCGGAGATGTCCTAAAGCTAGAGACTTTCATTTCAAAAACTACTAAAGTTCTCTTTTTACCAATGGACATGCAAAAATATTATTTCTAGACGTACCCACTTCATGTTGCAAAATATGCGACAACACAGTAGGGAAGAGAGGATACTCACAAATGTGACAATGACGGTGGGAAGAGGTCAAAAAAACATTAAAAATTCGTGTACCGTAATATATGGACGGTCCCTAAATTGTTTGATTGTAAAGGATGCTCTGGGCAGTCCGACGAATTAAATGCCTCCAGCGATCGTCTTCACGAAATAAATGAACAGCGTCCGGTGTCAATGGAGATGGTGAATGGGTAAACAATCGATATAAAGCTAATTAAAAATAACAAATGAGTAATCTTGAAACATGTTTATGGAACTCCTTTCTATCCTATTACGGCGAAGCCAAAAAAAGGGTAATGTTTGTCACTGGCTGATGAAATTTCAATGAAAGAGGTTTCAATTGATTTGAGATAATGCCAAGGTAACAGGTTCCATAATATTTAGGTCGTCGGGATAGTTTCTTTAAATAAAAATTGTAATTTCTTCAAATCGTCGAGTTGAACGTACTGGCTTTACAGGTGCAGCGATGAATTGCTACAGATAATAATATGTATGTTTTGGAGGTGATAAATGCGGGCAATATGAATAGATAGAAGTATTTCTATCGGGCTAATTTTAATAAAATGAGAATTTTTATAAAAATATAATAGTATGTCTTGTTACTCTGCCCAAAGCGTGAAATATTAAGTATGTCGTATTATGTATAAGTCTTTGTAACTATATTATTAAATTGCATCTTAAATAGCAAATATTTCAATCCTCAATTTATTACTTGGTCCATAGATGTAGGTACACAGAACTGGGCATTATGTATAATGCTCAATTTATTACTTGATCCATAACGTATATACTTACTATAGAATATACCTAGAGTACCTATAATAGATGTAGGTACATATTTTTCTACGAAAATGTAAAATGATAAAAAATACATAATTATTAAACTTGGCAATCTAAGCATTGACATATCAACTGTACGAAACATGTTATTTATCTATGAAGACAAAGAGTGTGCAACCTTAAAAGTAAACTGTCTAACCAATCGGTGCTCAGATATATTACGGCAGATACATCATCCGACATCAGTTAACGGCACTAGCCTCAACAAATAGTCGGAGATCGCCTCGGGCCGTGTATTTAATTATTTCGAGCCCCTATTTGCATAAACCGACGATATTTCACGGGCAGGAGTTAACCCACCTTCGGCACAATTAGGCGGCGACCAAAAAACTTTAATAAGTTTCAACTTTGAATTTGTTAATTTGGTTTTTGTGCTCATAAGTCAAGTAATCAATTAGAATCACTCACGTCCCCGTTCAAATGTTTAGTTTTAATTACTTTCAACTTTTCGAGCAGCTGTTGCTTGAATTATGCAACGTCTATCGTCAATCGTCATCAGGCCTTTGAATACTAGTGTACCTAAATCTACGTACTCTTTCTGCATCCTCTCCCTCCCTCCAACATCGTATCTAAAAAATCAACGTTTTATCGATAATCTCTAGCTTGTATTAACCTGAAGTTTTTTTTTATCGAAGGCTGGCCTTTCAGACGTCACTGCGACCCTTCTATATAGGAATATTTACTTATTGTTGTTCTTGTTCCTGGGTCACGCTAAAAAAGTGGCGGGGTTCAAACCCACGTCAGTGACAGACTAGTAATCACGGGGTAGTTGAGCTTCTCTATCGCATGAAATGACTTTTTCTGCAAAATCACTCGGTTTGATTCCTGGCTAGTTAATATTGATTAAAAAATATCATAAATTTGATGACTAAGTTTTTTTGTTAGTTTCATTAATATCTGAATTCGGCATTTTCCATAGCAGTTGAAAAAAGAAAACCAATTTATCCAGTGGCAGTACTATCTATATAAAACTGTAATATACCTACTATTAGTTACTAACTCCTAAATGTTTGTGTTTGTTATAGTTTTATTTAACAGATCTCGTTATTTAGCAAACCGTACCCTTGTTTTGTCATAAGACTTTTATAAATAGCTGAGTTTTCGTCAACCACTCTGACATTGGCGAATCACCTCGGAGCCATTTAGAAAGAATAAGAAGATAAGTAGGTAACATATTATATTTCTCAAAATTTTGTAACACATTTAATAAAATAACAATAAAAAATTATAAAAAGTACAAATAACTCGCACACAGTAAACGGTCGTATTTTAATAAAAAAGATAAGTATAATGTTCTTCTCACGGACTTTATTCAAGAGATTTTCGAAATCTCACATAAAAATTAACATTTAAAATTCCAACTTTCTATAGAATAATTGTTTCACATAATATAATTATAGCGTTTAAAATACAGTTCACCCAAAACCCTTTTGTCAGCGAGATACAAAGTGATATTATAAGTAGTTTAATTTATAACAATGATTTATTTAAAAAATACGAAATGGATTTATCCTCGAAACTACACAAGGAAAATTAATTAAAGATACCACAGCCTACTCTCAAGGGTCTTAATTTTTTATGACACCTACTTATGTGTGAAATAAATTATTAATAATGTTATATTATTGCCTATTATATTTTCATTAAAAATCTCGTAGTTCGAAATATTTGAATAGTAATATCAGAACGATAGATATTATCTAAGGATAGGTGTACAAACATGTGAAAACATCGTTTATAACATAGCTGGACTTAAGCAAATACAAGATTATGCTAAGCCTAGATTACGATTTCCTGAGTCGTCTGATAAAGACATTAATATATTGGGATTAGGGAGTAGGTGTCGATTCGTCCCACGTATGGTAATTGGTACAATGGGACGTGTCTCGTGCTGGTGACAACAGCGTGGTCACCCGCGGCGCGCGCCACATTCCATGGTGAGAGTAGAGTGACCATACGTCAAGGTGATTATTACACTTTTACCACCTTACTTGTAACACGTATTAAAAGTCACTTGACTGATAAAGACAAAGGATTGTACAATATACTCACTACTCAGTGTGTGATTTTTTTTTATTAATAAAGGGGAAGGGTGATATTAGGACACGCGGTGAATGCATGCATTTTTAGTAATGATATGAGTAGTTGAGCTTATTGTAAAAATTGTCTTACTAATTAATCTCTTTATATGTGTGCGCGCGACAAGCTGAATTTGAATACTTTGAAATAAATAAAAACTGGTCTTATTGAAATATTTAATTAAAATGTAATCTTCATTATATTAATTTATAATGAAGATTACATTTTAATTAAATATAAGAGGCTTATCGTTTCATAGATTGACATTTTTGTTTTAATATAGGTTAAAACAATATGCACAGTACACCCTTTTGACGTTATAACCATTTTTCTCTTTATATATTAGTGACGTGAGTATGAAAATTACTACAGCATTTTTAAATGTAGGTATTCTCAAAGAGCTAGAACTCAGAGGACTATCGTTATTTTTTTTAATACGTCTCAAAAATTATGAAACCGAGTTTTTATATGCTTTGAACACGCTCCGGTCGGCGCGATACCTTTTCTTGTCAGACAAATAGTCGTTCAATCATAATCAAGTGGTAATATTTACAATTCAGTAACATAACATTCAGCAGCATCCACCGCCAGTTTCTTGCCGAGCTATGCCATGCGACGAAAAAGTCCGCGAAAAAAAAATATAAATTGTCTGCAGTAGACGGTTTTTCGCGACATACAAGTGTATTTGCTAAGAGCCAAATTTTCGCTGTATGCTTAACTATTAGAATCTTCTCGAAAACCTAACTGTACATATTTGAGATTTGAGATATTGGAAGCTTTTGGGAGAAACGTAAAATTAATCATTTATTCTGCCGTCCTCATTTACATCGCGATCAAAGTTTTTTCTATATTTTGCTGTCTCATGAACTAATAGGAATTCCAAATATTTTTGTTTTGTTTAGTGTCTTTCAATGAGGAATTTGCACGTGCGATATTATATGTACATATTTAGTTAATTTATGATATTTCACATAATATTTTGTTTATGATTAACAAAATAACGAAAAGTAGAACAACTATTTAAAATTGAGTGATTGATCCTGGTAGGTTTTGGTGATTCCGAATATATTATTAACTAATTTTCGCAAAAAATGTCTATTGCGTTATTTATTTACGAAATTACAGTATTCAGTTCTATCCGCTTATTGTCTCCACAAGTCCACACTTTGGTCACCCTATTCGGCGTCCTCCAGTCATGACTAACTTGCGTCTTATCTCGCATCTATTAAGTACACAGAATTAATTTATTCTGTACTCGCGTTATAATTTCAACACTTTATAGGTGCGAAACTTCACTTCCTCGACCATAAACTCGCAAGATAGTTACAATCTGTTTTGAAACGCCAAATAAGATACTCAATTTATTTTATTGAGTTCGTTTAATTTATTGGATTTTATATTGTGTTTAAGTTTCATAGGTCGAATTTAATTTTTGTATAATATTTGCCTTAGGCCCACTTGCGTCAGATACTTTTAGGTTTAAATGTAAAATATTCAACTCTAATTATTTAACTCCAGGATGGGGGCTAACACAATTGGTGTAATTTTTTTAGATTTAGCCGTCTGGGCTAAATCTAAAAAATGGTGCAAGTCGGACTAAATCTAAAAATTATACTTACCTGTAACAACAGGCCCCTACAACTGACTAGTGACTGCTTACTTAACAAAAAACATCGTAGGCATATTTGATGATGTATAATAAATGATCATACAATCTGTCTTGTTGTCGATCAGCCGTGCATAATCGGTCCATTATAAAATATATTCTATTTACCGACCGATTGAAAACTGCTGACGTCAGGCACTGAAAATTAAACTTTTTACTTCGGGCGCGTCGAATGAATGGAAAATAATTAGTCAGGTGTATTATACGTATCCTGCGAGACATCACATCGCAACCCCGTTAGAGTCAGGCAATTTTCCGCTCGATTTACCAAAATACTTACTGCCCCTGGCCTGCCTTGGCCTGTCCCCAGCGTCATGGTTGTGGAAGAAAATAGGGATGTGCGTTCGCTACATATCGATGAATACAACTTGATACAACATCGGCCCAATTCCTGGTGTATCGGTTTCTAAATATCTTCCTTTATATTAAGCCAAAATAGGGCCACAAAAAGGGTCGCGTGGTGGTATGTCCGTATTTAGGTAAATCTGTTTTTGATCCTTTGCCTGGTCAAGCTTTAACTTTGTAGGTGGGTGGGTATACTAACTAAATAATATCCAGTAATAACGAACTTTTTGATCGTTGAATTTTTGTACACAGATAGAAATTAAGCTAGCATAACTTGTTGCCAGCCGTCCACAATACTCAAGGCGCTGGCGATAATGGTAGGTAAGTACTTATCTTAAAAATGTATCCAGAGTTTATGTTTAAGTTTATATCTAAAATTTTATGTTCATTTAACTACCTATAACCTGTAATGGTAGATATTTGTGTGTGTCAATAAATGATAAGTGCATTTTGTAGTGTTGATAGTAAAATTCTTTCAGCCCTTGCGTATTTAAAATTGAATACCTACAATTATCTACTTAATATACTCATATAGGTACCAACACAACCTACGTAAGGTAGTTAAATTTATTTCGAAAGATTTTGCGATATCGATATGTTCATTTCCATCCCTAACAATAGACAAAAGGCTTTCGTTTACGAACCTCATTGTCCTTAATTAATTACTTGTAAACAAGGGCGATGATTTACGAAAAGTAAATAATATTCGTAGAAAGCCGCCCAACAATGGCCGACGATTCTACGCTTTTTATAACGGACGTGAATGGGCCGTTCTGGGCTAAATCCGTTGTTTCCTTCATACAATTACAATTATGTTCACATTAACACTGTCAGTGACTGTAACTTTATTGGCAAATCAATTAAGAGCATAAATATCTAGAATAACCACATTAAAAAAGATAACTGGTTAAATTATAGAGCCAACACACAAGATATTATTACCAATCTACTGATATCTAGTTCAATGAAAGCGGTTCTGTAGTTTAGGCGCTACTAGTTTAGGCGCTACGAAGTACTTACCTTAGAAAACCTACATAGACTACTTAGGTAACAAACTTGCATTTTCTTTTGGCTCCACTGTAAATGTAGTCAGGTAAAAATATGTACTACATTAGACCTACTGTACCTACCTAAGCTTGCTGGCTTGGTTCATTTTGTGTTAAAGCCTTAGTTTTTCTATCCTTACTCTTATAACGACGTTGTGTAGGAGGGGGGTTGAACACGTAATAATCTACATGCTCACTTTTCCACAAATCTTTGATTCTAAAATCAAATTCCCAACATCTTTGGTGCGGTAGAGTAGTAGTTTAATGCACATGATATATATATTTTTTCATAAATAATAATAATAACTAAATAAATCGTATTCAAATCACTCCAAACCTATGGCGGCATAACACTGTCGATACTTAATTAATAAACTCGCTGGCGCCAGCGGTAATGACGAGGCGGGGCCAGCCACTTGCCCGCCCAGTAACACCGCCAGCGTTACTTGCAACTTTATTACTTTTTCTACGATGTATCATCACTGTTTTGTGTGGCCATTAATGTATACTTCGATCACCAACACATCAGTGTTTCAGAGGAAACACAGCTGCCGTTTTTCCTTAAAAAACACGTGACCCCTTTTTCCTCTCTGTATAATTAGTAACAATTTTTTCTTGGACAAATATGTAAATTATTAATCTGTCCCTATCTTTCCCTTTTTTAACCGACTTCAAAAAAAGGAGGAGGTTCTCAATTCGTCTGTATGTATAATATTTTTTTTTTTTTTTTTTTTTTTTTTTATGTATGTTCACCGATATTTTCGTCATTTATAGACGGATTTCAAAAATTTTTTTTTTGTTGTATAGAGTTCACTTCTGAGGTGGTCCCATTTTCACCAGGTCAGGATCTGATGATGGGATCCAGGAGAAATCGAGGGCAACCACCGAAAATTGTATGCTCGTATGGTGATTTTGTTACGTAATCATGTCTTACTCAGGTATATGCTTCCGGGTGTCAACATCTGATGCTGCTGTGCTGATGATGAAGCTAAAGTACTCCTTAACGGTTAGGATTAGCAGTTGGAAGGCAGTACTGCAATTGGACGATGGAAACTATTTAGTAGTATGTAGGGCTAACATGTTGCTTGTGAGGTATGCTTGAATCAACATCTGATGCTGCTGTGCTGATGATGAAGCTACAGTGCTCCTTAACGGTTAGGATCAGGAGTTGGAAGGCAGTACTGCAATTGGTCGATGGAAACTATTTAGTAGTATGTAGAGCTAACATGTTGCTTGTGAGGTATGCTTGAATCAACATCTGATGCTGCTGTGCTGATGATGAAGCTACAGTACTCCTTAACGGTTAGGATTAGGAGCTGGAAGGCAGTACTGCAATTGGTCGATGGAAACTATTTAGTAGTAGGTATGTAGGGCTAACATGTTGCTTGTGAGGTATGCTTGAATCAACATCTGATGCTGCTGTGCTGATGATGAAGCTACAGTACTCCTTAACGGTTAGGAGTTGGGAGCAGTACTGCAATTGGTTGATCGAATGTATGTAGGGCTAACGTGATACTTGTAATATACCATCCAGACTCACGGCGAGAAATCTCGCCGAGAAGTCTCGCCGGCCCTTCTCGCGAGAACAAGCAATTTATCCACACTCTCATTTTTCTCATTCGTGATCTGTTTCCTATGCAGTATGGACGACATTGACGAATTGAAACTGCAGCAGGTTTGGCTGTGTGTTATTGCATATTATAACTTTGTCAATGTCGTTGGGTCTACCCATGATAATAAAAAATATAAATACCTAATAAGTATTATATTATCAAACTCTTTCAACTAAGTACCTATTAATAACAATTATAGCTTCCTAAAAATATGACCAATTCGACAAACGGACGTTGTAATTAGTGACTATATATTAAATAAACTGAAACCCTTAAGTAAATGAACTAGCATCTATTTAAACGCATCAACACAACTAAAAATCGAGAAATAAAATGACTTTTAAAAAAAAAATTAAACCGACTTCAAAAAAAATAACTAAAAAGCGATAAATAAACTAATGTATCTACTTAATGCATAATATATACCTACAATTATTTAAATATTTACAACTCAATACCTAATACTTTAACAAAGTCATCTTTAACTATTTAAATATTTACAGTTATCACTTATTTTTGAAGTCGGTGCCAGCCAAACAAATAAATGTAATTAAGAATACTGACCGACACTAAAATTCAAAGCAAAACTAAAAATACGAATTTGAGCGCGCTGAAATAATCTTTTTCAACGCGCTTGCCAGCCGCGCGCGTCAAACAACACAACAGACTATGTTACCTAGGCTGCAGGCTGGCACCGACTCCAAATATAAGTGATAACTGTAAATATTTAAATAGTTAAAGATGACTTTGTTAAAGTATTAGGTATTGAGTTGTAAATATTTAAATAATTGTAGGTATATATTATGCATTAAGTAGATACATTAGTTTATTTATCGCTTTTTAGTTATTTTTTTTGAAGTCGGTTTAATCATAAATTAAATATTGAAAGAGATATAGACTATACAGGGTGTAAAAAGAGCAGTCACTAGATATAACTTTAGGATATGATTGAAGGACCTTTTCTCATTCTAGAAATGAATTTTTTTCATTATTTATTTTAAAAAAAAATTTTTTTTTTCTATTTTATTATTTTTAGTCGCAAGGCTGAACTGTTTGGAACAACGTTCTGCATTCAATTCTTAAATTTTATATTTTTGCCCTAGTACGTAATGAACGTCTTACGCGTGCTATTGACCTCTTAGCGTAATCAGCTGATCGCTGTGTTGTGCACGTTGTACATTGCATATTAAAATTTTTTTAATTTTTAAAACAATGGATTAAAAGCAAATGATTAGTACCAATGGATATATGTCTTGCCTGGTTATTACCCCACGAAGTTATAGTGACTGCTCTTTTTACACCATGTATAAAACATCACACACGCACATCATTGAAACAAATTGGAAGAACATTTTATGACAAAATCGAAACAGGAACATATTTCCACTTTTTTAGTTTATAAGTAATAAAAAAACATATCTAAATTGGTTAAGTTTTGGAGGAGAAAACAGGGGACTCCTAATCGTCGATTTCTCTTACTATTAATGGGTAATTTCAGTTCAAGCTACAGTTGTCTCTATCGGTTTGATCGAGCAGTTACGGGACAGCAATAGAATTTACAAATACCTATTTTGCTTTTCTCTGACCGTGATGTTTCTACTTTACAAAAAATTTGAGTAATTGTCTTTTATAATATACAAGGTGTAAAATAAATTAGTGATAATACTTTATAGTGCGTATGTGCTTACTATGTAGAGTTTACTATGAAAGTATCAGCCCTGAGACATATTTTTAAAGAAATACCCCATCTTCATAAATTTGCCCATACAATAACTTTAAAAAAGTTATCGTTTCAGCGCTGGTTTTTTCACAGTAAACTCTATATAGATACGGGTCCACACTCATTAATATTACAGTCTGTATAGGGTGGAAGTTCAAATAACTTAAGTAAAATTACTAAGCATTAATGAAAAATTATCAACGCTCATAGTAGTCCATCACGATATTGATAATAAATAAAACAGCATTGTGTCCTGAAAAATTCACACCATTTGCTAGGAATAGATACAAAATGAAACACTGAAATATGTAGGTATAAGACTTTTATTCGTATCTACATATAAACACAAGATATGATCACTACATACATAGGAGAGTGCAGTGGGCACTAAAAGGGTACAGACATCCTTCAACCAGTCTTTGGCACGATATCTTTGAATAAAGACTTGTTTCCATTCTCGATACCTTAGCTTAAACATTTACATCTTATCACAAAGTCGGTTAAACGTAAGTAAAGAAATTGCAAGTACGTACAATTTGCTATGGTTTATAAACATTTAAACAATAAGTTTTCCGTGACACTAAATTTTATTGCTTGAAGGTATACAACGTAGAAATATTTCTCGCGAGGAATAGACTAAATGACCAGTAAGCCCAAGTAAAGTAATTGAGCGTAATTTATTTCATTCGATAACTTTACTTTACAAAGCTATCAAATGTCTCTGATTTGCGCATGAATTCATAAAGGAAATCTGTCATTAGGTCTATTCTATTCTTCGGAAGACATAACATTTCTACAGTGTTCACGCTACGCGCCGGTTTTGAGATCACATCAAAAATAAAGTATAAACTTGTAGCTAATAACTTACAGCCACTTTTGTATGAAAAAAACATTGAAAAAAGCGCCATCTATCAAAATATAGCGATGAAATCATGTTTTTAAATCTAAGCAACATAAAAAACTTTCATTGTGAAAATATATAGATTGTACGTACACCAAAATAAATCATTTATACAGACCATAAAAACTTTCTCCTCATGTAAATTGTAGGTACAACAAACTAAGATTATAATTCAATACATCAAATTAAATATCATTAAAAAATTGTAGTAAATTTAAACAATTTTGAAACCATGTCTGTAAAATAGCAAAATTAAATACTATAGTCCATAATAATGAAATAAAATCATAAATTTCTAAATAATTCAAAACATATTGCTACCTGCTCTTAGAACCAGATATATTAAACAACTAGCTGTGCCCGCGACTCCGTACGCGTGGAAAAGTAATTTAGGGCAGTATTATAATATTTTGACAGCGCGCCGCAAAATTTTGCGGTATTTTAGCCTTTAGGTGCGTAAGGTACTGATTATAAATCACTTCACTGTTAAAGTACTGATTTTATACAGAAAAGTAGCAAAATATAGAAAGTACCAAAAGAAAGAAAAAAAACCTAAGTTGTACCTAACATAAAAACCATTCGGTCCATAATAAAAACTAAGAAATAAAAATATGAATAATGAAGAAAAACATAAATCTAACTTATATTGACATAACTTTTTTAGTTTAACTGTAAACACAATACTTATGTTAATCAAAATTCTATTTATTATGCAGTTATCGAATACATAATTTGGACAAAGAAGACTATAAAAATATGTACAGTAATAGTAGGCTGTAGTATGAATTTTAACGGACGGAATGAGAACTATAATATACAATGCAAAATAATATTATACATTGCTAATGATGCACGCTGAGTTTAACTCTCGGATAACGTATTGTATAAATGTAGGTACCTACTCAACTTTGCTATAATTGTATTAAAAGTACGGTATTTGGCGTATAGATGTCGCTATTATGGTCTGCTCTGTATCGCGCTATCGCTTGTAAGATAGATTTGTATAAGAGAATACTCTATCAATATTATGATATTTGGCAAAAAAACCCATAATAATCTGTTAACACAGATCCAGGACAGGCCGCAAAAGGCTAGAATTTCAAAAGGTATCTCGATTGGAATCGAGTTGTATCAACAGTTTTCCCCTGTAACACAGTTTAGTAACTATCAAGATGTTTTTTAACGTATGTATTATATTATAAAATAGAAAAAACAAAATAAAGAGCAATATATTTATGAAAATCTTAAAACTGTTTTTAAAATTCCGTACCACAAAAGGAAAAAACGAAACACATATTATAAGATCATTTCCGTCTGTCTGTCAAGACCCTTTTACTCAGAAACGCGTGTAGGTATCAAGATGAAAATTATATAAAATACTCAGGATACCTACTGTTCCTTGAAGCAGTGAAAAAATCTGACCTCTTAGCCAATGCAACCAAAAGCAGTTGCTTTTTTTAGGTATGTCGCTAAATTTCGTCATTTTCGACACTCGTAAGGGAATCAAAACCTAAAGGGTACTCCAGGGGTCCCGTGAACTCAAAATCATAAAATTTGAAACCAAGCAACGTCTAAAACCATACGTTTTTAGTAACATTATATAGATAGTAAAAATATTTTGATTTTTTTAAACTTAGTACCGTTTGTCATGAATGTGTATAATTGAAACTTATAACAAATACTTAGGTCTCCTAATATATTCAAGCTGTAACCAAATCAAAATTCTATGTCAATCAGGTTTGTATGGAGCTCTCAGTGCGCAAGTCCAACTCGCACTTGGCCGGTTTTTATTTATTTACTTATTATGTACTAACCTACGCTAACAAATATGTATACAGTACCTACTTATCACAAAGGACTTTACAGTAAAAGTACTAATTGATTTTATACAAATAACTTTCGTAATAAACTCAAGAAAAAAAATCTTAGATTGTCCCTACCTAGCAAGCCTAAAACTAACAAATAAAAGTCACCCCCGCGGCCCCGGTGCGTTTGCTGAGAATAGGTACAATTTGAAGCGGCGCGGCGCGGCGGCGCGCGGCTCCAAGGCCCGCCGCGCGCTTCCTACAAATGTCCAGCAAAAACGACATGATCTTTTAAAATGGTCATAACTTTTTTATTTATGAACCGATTTACATAAAACAAACACTAAATGTTAAGTGAAGCTTGCCGCAATATATTAGTGAAAAGTACATCTTAATCGGATAAGCCGTTTCTGAGATTAGCGTGCACAAACCCACAGACAAACAGACAAACAGACAAACAGACAAACAGACAAACAGACAAAAATTTCAAAAATCATAGTTTTGGGTACTATTGCGTAAATAAAGGTCCCCTATCATATTTTTTTTCAAATATCTTCAATGTACAGACACGACTCCTCTACAGATTTATTATATGTATAGATAAAAAATTGTGGTAACAAATTACATTACAGCATTATAATAGAAATTCCTTTTTTATTACATCTTCTATAAATCTATCAGAAAATTTAAACACAAATGCTATTCTATAGATAAACAAAGCCAAAATATTCTTATTAGAAGAGAGAAAAAAATCACAATATAGTTACATCTAACTTAAGATAATTATTTACATGAACATACAAATTATTAAAAATTGACTACAATTGCAAACGACGAGAAAAAAATCTAAATAATTTATAGCTACGAGTATTCAAAAAGTTCGGGATTCGGTGGTAAGTTATTGTTTTCTGTCCAATAAGATTTTTTCAATTGATACCATTTATGTATCAGCTAGTTAGATAACTTTCTCGGTACATGTACTTACTTAGAAAATAATACTTCTACGAACAATGTACGTTGTACATGTCTATTTCTAATCAGAAATAGTTTGTTCACCTCACTCTCTATCTATCAATCTCTTTCACTCCTACAGTAGTTAATATTGCTGTCACGCTCGCACTGCAATAACGTTACGTACAGTACATCTACTAATGGCTCATATTGTGTTTTTCAATAAACATTACATGTATAAATTACGACGATTACTAAGACATTAAGAACAGTTGCACTTATCACGTTTCGGTTTTGAGAAGGAGCGAGAAAGCAATATAATACGAGACAGACATAGGTGAATATTGGTTGACACTAACACTTGTTTACGGTGACTACACACTACAGTGACAAAAATTAATAATTATTTTACAAATACACTTATCGATCACACAGCCAGTTGTATGGTACAATGCATTCCCAAAAACTATTTTCAATCTAATATACGAGACAGACATTTTCTGGCGAATGTTTTCTGAATTAAAAGTTCTATACTAATATGGCAAACGTTACTTTTTAATCAGCCTTACTTAAGGTTTAAAGCTCGATTCTTACCCATTTGTATGTAACCTTACCTGTTGGTAGAGGTTGGTCCATTTTCTAAGACAAAATCTAAGGCAAAATCTGATCTAGCTTGGCCCATTTTAAAGTATTTTCCCAACTTCTGGAGACATAAAATTGTGAGTAGGGGCTCATTTGGCTAAGATCTAATCTACATTTAACGTGTCAAAATTATTTAACCTTAATTAAGTGTGATGTGCGTGCAAAGTGACAAAATTCAGTCTCCTTAAGCTCTAGTCAATGTCAAGACAGGTTCTTTAGTCTGTTTTCAAACTCAGTCAGTAAAATGACAGCCGAAACAGTCCGTCTCTACTGATTTACAATTGAAGAAAGAGAAATAAACATTATTTTACTGACTGATATTACGAGTATTATAAATCAGAGTAAAATTTAGACTCTGTTTGTCTAAACTGTCTCTCGGTCCTTCCGTTTCAGGCCCACTTGCACCAGGTTAAATGATAAACTCAGAGTTGCTCCTGCCCCTGATAATTAAACGAGGGTTACTAGCTAACCTTGGGTTTATTATTGAGCCTAGCGTATATGAGCCCAAGTAAGGCGGTGTGGTGTACTAACTACAATTTACAACAATTGGAAAATAAGGCATGGTTCGAATTATTAGGTTCTTAAAGGCTTATGTGGTCATCACATAGAAATAATTATACAAGGTGTAAAATAAATGAGTGATTATACTTTAAGGTGTGTATGTGCCTTCTAAGTTGAGTATATTATTGTGAAAGTACTGAGAGACTTACTTTTGACTTTCATGTTTGTATGACAAATAGCACATCATAAATGTCCCCATACAATTATTTAAAAAAAAGTACTTCTTTCAGCGCTGATACTTTCACAGTAAACTCTATATACGAGACTCGTACACACTCAAAAGTATCACTCATTAATATTATAGCCTGTATTTATTCTTATATGCTAGATCATGTAACATTGAAATGGAATATGTAACCTAAGTTATATTCATTATTACAATGCTGCTGTAAAGGCATGACTGCTATGTATAGTACGTTCGAGATAAATATAACCTAAACGTAAACAAACCAAAAACACCGAAATTTTCACATATTTACTTATTGTGCACACTTATCAACACTTTCACCGGAATGTTACAGGATTACTCTTTATTGTCAATTACATTTTATAACAACTTATATTATTTATTTTAAGCAGTAATGAATATGTTTAAACATGAAATAAAAATCTATCAACAAATCCACCATTTTGACAATTGTAGAATATAATATAGTCTATGGATTCATAGCAAACAATAATAATTGCATTAATATTGGCCAATTGGCGTCTTCTATGGTTGTGTCTTAGACGGGTTTGTTTACGTTTGGGTTAAATTTATCTCGGACGTACTATATATGAACTTTATTATTATTGCTTTTAACAATTTTCGTTGGTACTGATAAAGATAATCATTAAAACATTGCTATTATTGCTATATAACAACATTATCTAGCTAAAATTGCTATAAAATCGCTACGCTAATTTACATTAAAGATGTCAACAAGTTTTTGATAAAGTTACTAATAACCATGTACCCTAGGGAACCCATACTATGGTATAGGTGTGAAATTATGAAAACATCCTGTATACGTTTGATTTTTTTCTTTGTTTGATCTACAAATTGCGCTCGCCAACCAGCTTGCTAAGCGTGGCGAGTAGGCAACTACCCCCATGGTATATAATTAGAATAGTTTGGGGTAAAGGCTTCCAGTAGTGGACGTCATATCTGAAATGATATGGAAGAAAAGGGATCCTATTGAATACTGTCTCTACTCAGCGACATGGTATAATATTTGACTGACTAGATTTTGTGTTATTTCAAATCAAACTATACTAACTTGCTTTGTTAAATCGATTTGAGTCTTACAAAACATTACTTATTTATAAACACTATTACTTTTCGCACAGGATTTCTACAACACCTAAACTTATAAACATTACATTATAAATTATAACATAAAAGTACACACCCAGGGTCAATTATTGCGAACTTAAGGAGCTACTTACTAGAGATTTTGACAGAAGATATATGAACTTTAAGTCAAAACGTTCTAAGTAGCTCTTAAATGTCTCTGAGTGCGCAGTAAGTGTCATAAATAAAAAAAGACACTGATGAAAAAGAAGTCAAATTGAGTACATGAAACGCACGAATAGCGAGAGATCTAACAAGTAGGGACGTTCTAAGTTCTATCATAAACTTACAAGTATTGGAAATATGAAAAGGGTTTTTTATGATGTTATTATGATAGTGTCGTAGAAAAATATTTTGGTGCCTAGTCAATAATATACAGAAGTTTATTTATCATACCTTTCTTTTCAGTGGATATTGTTTAACCGTCAGTTTCAATAACTTATCTATGTATAATTAAAAGTTTAAAATCATTTGTATGATTTTAAATTTTAAACTTTTAATTATACATAGATAAGTTATTGAAACTGACGGTTAAACAATATCAACAATTAAACATTAATTGAAAACGTGTCTACGTTATCGAAACTGTTTATATTACTTTAAATTACCTTACGTTAATTTAGCTATACGTCCCTTTCTGACACACAGAAAATTTCACAGTATAACCTATGTACTTTATACATAGAATGTTACCATTTTCGAATACCATAAATTTATCCCTTATTTCTTAGCGTAAGAAACCTTTTAAAAAATGGATCCATCATATAAAATGACTGTATATGTTTCGTTCGTCCGTCCGCTTAATCCAAAACCATTATATAGTTAGACATAGATACGTACAGTAGATACTGTCATCTAAGGGTCAAGCCACACTGTCAGCGGAGAAACGATTAGTTTAATCAAAGACACACGGAAATATTTGATTATTTGCGATCACATACAAGATAATATTACAGAAACACTTAATTATTTGCGACGACACAGACTGTTCGAGACAGTAACGAACCATTAACAAAGTACCCATCGCTAATAACGACACAAAAGTTCGAAAAATAACGACATCGAAGTTTGCCATATCAAATCCCATAAGTTTTTGGATTTGAACTTCGACATTTCGAACGTCATAGCAATGGCAACTTAAATAACAATATCTGTATCATATATAATCATAGATAAAGTTAATTGTCTTAACTAATCGTCCTGTCGCTGCTTATTCAGTTTGGCTTGTGCCTTAGGTCACTTGCCCGAGCTTAGCGATGAGCGGCGCGCCCAAATTAGGGCCAGAGCCAACGCTTGATAAGTTGAACTACTTTCAAACGAGATACGGTGACTATAGCGCCACAGGTGGGCGCCATAGTCACCGCTTTACGAAATTGCACTCTTATAGCGCCGCTCTTACAGTGTAATGAGACCGTGTAGAGAGAATCTGAATCACAGAGACAGGTGCGACTGAGGCGCAACGGCGAGTCGCGGGCGCTAGGTGGCGGGCGCGGGGGGACATGCCGCGAGGGGACAGGCCGCGGGGGGACACGGAGGGGGGCTGGCGGGGGACTCCCGGATGACGGCCGGCCGCCGCAGGAGCTCGGTCACGGTGATCGCCACCTGCACAGTGCCCTTGCCCTCGAGCACGTCCGCCGCGCAGCACATTAGCTTCTGCGGAGGAAAAATTATGAGCCGTGAGTAAATAAGCAGATTAGTAATTGATAGTGAAAAAACATACAGCCTGAATAGGGAACATGTGTAGTTTTTTTTACACAATAAACTGTGTAAAAGTTTACTCCCAATGACATATGGAAAAAGTGACTTTTCGCATGTCATCAATTATGACTTTATGAGCCACGGCTCACGACACTATTTCCTAACTTACACTAGGAACCGAGAATGTAGGTATACTTCTTAAAGGGGGCTGAACTCTGTTGAAATAAAAGTCTAATCGTACCCATAAGAGATTTATTTTTAAGTAGAGCAAAACATCGTAAGTACAAATCATTCAAAACGTTAGCAAAATTAGAACATTCGAGAAAAATCCACAGCAAACATACACAGAAAATAAAATAATACTGTACAAAAGAGACCGAATGTAACAACAAAAATACTACAATTTAATAATTTTACAAAAACCTGTAAATATAATAAATGGAATACTAGACTGGGATGAATGTTCGTCTCCTTGGCAAGGTCGAATTTGAAAAAAAAACCGACCAGCGGCCATCTTGTCTTTTAAATGTCAGTCACTGTCGTTCTAAAAACAAATTTGAATTTTCTAGAACATTAAAACCAGCCATAGACTACACAATTACCCAAGCACCATAAGCAGATAAATAACACTTTCATCCTATTATATTTATAATATTATGTTATATTATTACTTAAGTGTATATAAATTGTACTTGAAAATTTAAAGCTCAAAATAATATTAATAAAGCAGTAATAAAACGTTTGGCGTAAATAATAATACGACATAACAAAACTCATTGGAAAAAAAATAAAAGCTACCCTATACTTATGTACGAAAGTAAAAATTATTTAAGTAAACTAACAACAGAATTCGTTAACATCTTTGGAATGCTCGTTATATAATATGGCGATTATGTTAACATCCAATCAACTACACATCAACATTCTGAAAAAAATATTTGTTTTAAGGCTATCAACGCTAGATAGCGCCAGCCTGCTTACAGACTTTATGAACATTCTAAACTTTTTATGTATATTTAATCAAATTCCTTTTTTACAACAAATCGGCACATACATATTTAACTTATATTCAAGCAAAAATTACATACTTAATATAATCACCATATTAGAAAATAAATGCAATATTCTATTCCAGATTCAATACCATAAAACGCTTTAGGTTGGCAACACTAGTATTGGCTATATAGGAAGTTTCAGTTGTCTTTTTTTTAAACTTATACTAATTATAAATTCCAAGCCTCATTCAGACCTTAAACTACGCTAATAAATCCTTTACTGTGCGATTAAATACAATAATATAAAGATATATAATATTACATTAAAAATAATTTTAAGAACTACTAAGTACCAAATATAATTCGAATAATGAATACCATGCCATAAATGAACCTGTATTTTAAATGCATAAAACTGCCCATAGGAACCGCCATTTTGTTAAATTTCAAAATGGCCGAAGAATAAACGCTACAAGCTTTTCGAAAAAATACGTCACCGAAATAATTTTTTATAATACTACAAAATATTGCGATAACCACAAGACTGGCAGTACAATAAAGTTTCTTACAACGATTGTATTATCAATACAATAACGATATGCTTACATATAAGGCATAGAAATCTTATTATATAAGATATTAGAATGGCTAAGTCCAAATATAACCTACCCTCGCCCTACTCTCTCGTATATATTTGCACCAATATTTGAAAATTGTACTCATGTTTTACTTTGCATTATCATTGGCATAGTTCATACACATCTTATTCGTAATGGAGAAAAAGTAAATTATTTGATTTACATACTATAGACAACACCAAAATCTTCAGAAGACATTAGTTTCTGTAATGTTTTCTAATCCATTCACAAATACAGGACTATTAGAGAAACTACATTTTGTATTTTACTTATTCATCTTACCAGACATTGGTGACTGGTACAATAATAGTATAGAAAAAAAAATATGGAAGATCTGCTATCAATAACTGCTAACTGTTCGCTCATTGGAATTACATTCAAAAATGGTATCCAATATATATTTGACATATTAATAAATAAGGTACACACAAAAAAGCCTCAAAAACGCAAAAAATAGGGTAGAACCTTCAACAAAAACTAATACAGATTGTTCTTAAGACATAACTGTACCTTACGTACAAAGGTCACTGTATATTTCATGGTTATTCCTAAATAGCCTCTAAATATATTATATTCATATACAGATATATAAAATACAGTTACTACAAAATAATAAACTTGTGTTAACACTTACCGTGAGGTATTGTGCGTAAGGGAGATTCTAATTATTATTTGTAGTATATATTTTAAATTCTTGTCTATTTTCCAAAACATGATCATATAAGTAAGCTAAGTATCATGTTATGTAAACACAAAGCTATATACTCAGAAATAAATCCATAAAAATCTTAAGAAATGTTCATACATGAATATCAGACAAAAACGCTAAACATAATATACATACGTATTTGTTTGTTACTACTAAAGAGGTTCGCCGGCGCTACAAATCCATTAGCAATACTATCAATTTTCATCAGTCTTTACATTCGAATATATTCCATTTGGCAGTCTGAATATTTTGATCACAGTTTCACTGTTCGATAAGGCATTGGGGCTTAGACAAAGTACAATATCGAAACGATTACCAAGTTAGAAAAGAATAAAATGATCGACATAATATTTCGTCACTAAATCACATATTAATATCGATATTATAGTTTATTAAAACATCTGTTGAAGGCAACTGTCGTTTCAAATATTTGATTCTTAAATAACGCGACACTAAGTACCAAATATTTTACATACACAAGGCTCGCGTATATTGCACATTTCAATACAGACTTTGTCTTTTATTTCTATAAAAGAACAAGTCTAATACATAAAGCGATTATGTTTTAACACAATCCAATAAGAGTGTATATACAGCCTTATTTAATATATCGTTATAACATCTACAGAATTCTATTCGTACATTTCAACTAACGCATCAGTTATCCTTCCTAGAAAAATCCTCTTTATATCAAACTTTTCCTTCTAGATAGCATCAGATATAAGACTAGGTTTAAAGTTATCCTAGATTAAGATGGTGCTATAGGAACAGATCAGAATCTATCGCCAAGTCAATAAGAATTGTTTGGTCGTTAGATAATATAAATGCTATGCGTGCAAACAAAATTACTTCTTGGGCTACTTGCGCGAGTTTGAGTTTAATAATAAACCCTGAGTAAGCCCCTCATATCATAGGAGAGTTTACAATAAGATAAATCTAGGTTATTATCAAACCTAGAATGGCCGAAGTCTATAAACTTACATTTAATTAATGTATATGCTTTTTGTCTTTACCAATTACAAAGTCTTATTTTAGAATGTAAGTAAGTATATAATTTTTCGTATAAAAGCTTCAATTGAGATCTACACGGTATTAAACCCCGAATTTTTCGTCTTGACACAATTCTTACAATACGACCACGATCTCAATGTATTTCGGCAAGTGTCGTTTTCCACATATCGTCCTATCAAATCAGACGATATGTGGAGAACGATACAGCACAGACCACGTAGCTAATGTCCATATTAAAGTCAGAGATTTTGTTGATAATGAAATCTTGATTTTTCAACCAAACAAATAAATGTCTTTAATATTAAAGTTTTAGAAAAGAAGACGTATTAGAATTAATTTAAAACTAAAAATACATTCAGAAGGTACAGACACGTCTATTTGACTAGTCATATCTTACAGTGGGTATATAATGAGAATTATAGTAGACAGAATAAAGCCGCCGATACACAGTAGAGTGTAAAATATTCTGTTTTCCCTTTCACTGGGCGTTTCAATACGAACGACATCCGCATTGTGACTATTCTGTATGTCGAGATTCATCTTACCTCTGTCGTACCTCACCAAACTCTCGTCCTCGGTCACATTGAGAGGACAATCGACCTCATCCGTGTCGTATATCTCCAGATTATCACTCATCAGTACACCCGCTTTGGTGTAGTAGGGCGTTACGAATTGAATCCTATTGTTGTAGTAGTAAGGTCCCTTTTTGTACTCGTTGGCGTATACCGGCGAGTACTGTACCGGCAGTGTCGGCTCCACATTGTTGTTTTCGTAGTTAAGTTCGTCCGTCTCGTCGATAGTATAGTTTTGGTTGTGGGCAAAGTTGAAGTTGCTCACGAATCTGTTGTCGTGGCCGTTGCGTCGCCTATCGTAGCTCACTTCAATCGAATCCACGGCGTAGCTCTGTACTTCTATAAACTCCTGACTTTGGTATGCTTCGTTCGAGTCCGTCGAATAATCCGTTCGTTCGTAGCCCTCGTCTGTCGAATACGTGACCTCCTCGTTATAGTTAACCTCGTTCGAATCGTTCAGCCCGGAATCGTTCGGCTCGAGTTCGGGCGCGATCGGATCTCGGATATCCTTAGGCGAGCGCGGCGTGGCGTGTGCGAGCAGGGCAGCTAGCGTGCGAGCAAGAGGCCCGAGGTCCGGTCGCTCGTCTGTGATGTCTTCCGCCGTACAAATGTCCTCCTGGAACACACGCCACGCTCACTTAGTACCGTCAAAACCCGCGCTCGCGAAAGGATATCGAACTAGATCCTGCAACACTCAAAACGATCTACGGTTCGGGGACAGATGTGTACGTAACAAGATGCACTACCGGAGTTTATATAAAGTATAAATTTGTCAATAAAATATTTAAATGTCCATTCTAAGTAAACCCTATTAAATTTAAAAAAACATCACCCATAAGACTATTCAAATTGAGAGTATAAAATTATAAAAGAACCTAGAATAATGTGAAAGTGGTATGGAACAGGGGACACTTATTTAACAAATTGAAACAATATTGTATAGCGGATAAAAATAAACACTCACTTCTTCAACGCCAATCTTCCGACAAGCCTCTAGGAAGTTATCGACATTCCGTCTACACCTCGCCATCGTCAGCTTTGGCTGAAAAAGAAGAGAATATCATTTGTAAGGGGCATTACAATATCAATAAATTCTAAATACCTATCTATTTTCATGGCTTTATCATCAATAATTTTCATGCGTCCGTTACGCACTTGCGTGCATGCGTACCTGTGCGGGCGAGGGCACGTGCACGCTGGCGACGGCGCGCGGGCGCACGTGATTGGCGAGGTGACAGAGCACCACGCCGTCCGCCAGCGACGGTGCCAGCTCGCGCGGCAGACACATCTTCAGCCGGCCTTCGATTATCTGTGAACACGCAACGGGTTAATGAGAAAAAGTATAAGCATGTGAAATGTATATATCTATACTAATATTATAAAGCTGAATAATTTGTTAGAATGCGCTACGCTAATACTTTCAGTGTTGGATCATGGAAGGCTATAATATATTGTCACGCTGAAATCAATAGAAGTGATGATGATGTTCATCAGTAAAAAATGTTTTAAAGTCACAGATTTTATTTTACTATTTCACGCAGATATTGACGCGAGTACAGCTAGTTTAAAATATTTCTTAAATATCCACCACTTCTTGGCTGTGAGTATATTTCTCACTGTTTCAATTATATGTTAAAAGCCGTAAATTGTGGCATAATAGTTGTCATATCACGTATAAGTTAATAGTAGTAAAGCAATACCGCGTAAGAAAATACTGAAACAAATATTGGCATGTATCCCATGACATAATAGTCTGGATCGTATCACAACTGTTTAGGGGCCTTACTCTCCAAACTGATTTGATTTTGATTCAGATTCGATCGTGCCACGTACTCCTGAATAAATTGACGTTAGTTTATTATGATTTTCAGTCGATTGATATGGTCGGGACTACAAAAAGTTACGATCTAACGATTTTCTATATCCTATAAGTGATATCACAATAATAAGACAGAACTTTTTATTTACACTTTTCCATTTTTATTACGTTTTTAAAAGTTTTTACAATATAACACTGCCGGTTTCGATTAAATCATCATCAAGTCTTTTTCCTGGTTAGTTTCAAAGTAATCCACCAAATAAATCGAACTGATTCGAATCTCGATTGTGTCGGGAGTAAGCCTGCACTGTTTGTCAAATTGATCTGAAATACTTTATATCCTTATCAACTAGAAAAACATTAAAACTTACCGTTCTCAACTGCTGCAACAATTCCGATTCCTCCTTCTGCTTGTCGAACTCCCTCTTCATCGTGAAGCTGAGTTTGTCCGTCGCCGCCTCCTTGTTCCACGCAATTTTCCCCGGCTTCGGCCCGGAGCCTTTCAGATACGACACAGTGGTCGTCAACAGTTTGGCCTCGCCGTTTTGTTTGGGCAACGTTTTGCTGTATCCCAGCGTACTAGTCGGGGACTTGGTCGGCGACGTCGGCTTGGAGTATGTATCCGTCCCGTTCACTCTCGAATAATCGACGTTGCCGTTGACATTATACATTTTGTTCACGTTTCTCGATGGCACCACTTTTTGGACCGGCCTCTTGGGCTCCTCCTTCTCTACTCCGTTGCTTTGAAACCTCCTCGGGGTGGAGTGTAGGAGGGGGGAGCTGGGGTTGGTGGGTACTGGAGAGGTCGTCGAGGAGTTGGACAGGGACCTGCTGTAGAAGCCGTTGACGGGGGAGTGGGGGGAGTGCTGCAGGTGGACCGGGGACTGGTTCTGGGACTGGGGACTGGAGTCTATGTCCGGGGACGGCTGGTCGGTGCGGGGCCGGTATACGTCATGCTGACGCTGCTGCCTTAGTGCTTCCTTGTATTGTCTGAAATCATAAGTTGCATGTATTAATTCCTATAGTGATAGATAAATAATTGATAGGTGTAAAAAGTAGCAAGTGCATTTTAGTATGCATTTTTTAATAAATTTATTAAAATACAATATTATAATTTATTTATTTAACAATTTATTGTGCTGCCTTTGTGCACATAAATAATTAACAGATTAAACAGAAAGAAATACGACACAAAATGACTGCTTATCTCTAAAAGAAATTTCTTCGAGCAGTCCTACAAAGAGAAATTACATAAATTATACATGTTATTTATCAAACAAGCAGTGAATATTAAGCATGTTAATTTTATGTACAGTCAATGATGTATTTTTTTAATATTAAGTTATATTTTGTTAGTAACAAAAGCAAGTGTTAATGTAATTATTTCCTCTTAGTATTTGTAAGAAAGTAATATGATAGTTTAAAAAACAATACTCCCACGAACTAAGGTTTGTACATAATGAATGGGTACAAACAGCTTTACTAACGTAACCAATAGCATGTCAGGGGCCTTACTTTACAAACTGATTCGATTTTGATTCAGATTAGATCATACCGCGTACTCGCGAATAAAAATTGTCATTTATTTTTTGATTCTCAGTCGATTAATATAGTCGGGAGTACAAAAAGTTTCAATATAATCCACCAAATTAAATACTAAAAACCTTTGAGATCAAACTGATTCGAGAGTATGCCTTCAGGACATGTCTATCGAAAAGTTACTATCCGTTTTAATTTATTAATAAATGCAGAAGAAACATAACTATTGTTAAAGATAATATATATAGAAGTACATAAAACATCGGCTGTTTATACCCATGCAAATGAGGTTATGCTTGACAAACATTTAACCGATTACAATAAAAATTAGTGCGTTATGCTCGTGAGTGTGAGTGCGGGTATACCTGTAGGTCTGTTGATGGGCTAATTTACTCTTATCTTCGCCATTCGAAAGCCCTTCGGGTGATATTCGGAGGCTGAAAGGGCAACACCAGGGTTAATGGTCGGGAATAGGGCATGAAATGGCGATGACGTAATCAAAATTTACCTCTGCAACGGCCAATGTAAGAGAAATAAAATAATATTAATGTAAGCTTACAATTTTTACAATTCACAATTTTCATAATAAATACAACCAACTTAAATTACATCCTTTCCTAGGACATGTCTTTGTATGATAAAATTTGCCTGCTACCATTCAATTATGTAAAGCTGGTCCACAGATTATAAAACAAAAAGCAAATGTTCCATCTGTGTTCTGCACCGAACATCTGGGTGAAGCCACTAAACCAAATACAAAATCAAAAGCAATAAGGTAAAAGCTACCTCTTTACTGTGTCTATTCTAACTCAACTTTAAAAACTTTAAAAATTATATTTTCTTTTGATTTTATATCTGCTTTAGTTCTTAGCTTACCTTCACTCAGATACTCGGGTGCGCTTTATCTACCTATTATTTCAAAAACTGAGATTTAGATATACTTATATAGAGCTCTACCTTATAATATTCTCTAATATATCATTGTATAAATAACAAGTATTGCCTGTTACCTCAAGTTATTTGAGAAAAGCACATATTTACAGAATGTGAAATTATTTCATTACACTTTACATCAATCTGAACTTTTTTTTCTCACAGATTTTTTTACACGTTAAATGTCCCGCTTATCTTATTATTTATATTACATATCGTCGCTTTACCTTCTCAACCTGGTATCTAAAAAACTACAACTTTTCAGTGGAGTTAAAAAAACTTAAAGAAGAAACACCACGAATTTTTTTCCATACAAAAATAGAGGTCTAGGGGATTTCTATTTCCTCCCTGGATAATACCTCTAGAGTAACTATTTTTTTCCTGAATATTTATGGATATTGTTTGTACGTCCCTATTTTTTCCTTTTTTTAATAAATTAATTATTTAAAGAGATATGGACGTTTAAAAACCTAAAAAAAATGGCCAGACTGTCCGCTATGTTTAAATATCTAGGAAACAGATTTGGCTACAATAAACAACAAAATCAAAAAATAGGAACCTAGCTCAATTCTTTTTTTAGCTAATACAGAAAAAAATATTTAAATCGGTGAAGTTTTGGAGGAGGAAACAGGAATCCCCTAAACGTCGATTTCTGGTACTTTTAATAGGTAATTTCAGTCCAAGTTGCAGTTGTCTCTATCGCGCTAGTGCTGGCTAGCTAAGGCACTGTGAGACAGAAATAGATTTTATAAATACCTATTTTGTATTTCTCTCAACCGTGGTGTTTCCTCTTAATAATTTTTGATTTTATTATGACATGGACTTTTGATGAAAACATAACTGAACCTCATTTAAAACAAAATCCATGACTTAATAAAATCTAAAATATTACGTTTTTTGACTCTACTGAAAAGTTGTAGTTTTATAGATACGATTTTGTGAAGGTAAAGCTTATATTATATTCAAACAGCCCCTTAAGGTACACTCCCGTGTAACGCGATCATGTCATGGTAGCAACATTACTGTTGTATGTTTATTGTATTATAGTACGTCCCGTTTAATTTTAACCCAAATGTAAACTCGCAGTCGAAGCACGGAATTGTACCCTTAGTACAATAGGCATCATGCCAAATGCGCTAGGGGGCTGTTTGTATAGACTATACAAAGTGAAAAATGAGTGATTATACTTTAGGGTGTGTATCATATGTGCCTCCTATGTAGAGTATACTGTGAAAGTACCAGCGCTGAAACACTTACTTTTGACTTTCATGTTTCTATGAAAAATGCCTCAACATCATAAAATTGCCCATACAATAAGTAAAAAAGTACCTCTTTCAGCGCTGGTACTTTCACAGTAAAGCTCTATATACGGGACTCTTACACACCCTAAAATATTATCAGTTATTAATATTACAGCCTGTATAGATGTCTACACAAGATACATACCCGGTGAGCACCGGAGTGAGCGGCGTGAGCGCTAGCGGCTCGTTGGACGCGGAGAGCCGCGACAGCGCCGCGCCCGGCGACAGCGTGGACGGTGTGCTGGGTGTGGACCGACCCGAGCCGCCGCCGTCGCCGCACCCGCCGCCGCCTGTGAATAATAATATAATATCTATACAGGGTGTAAAAAGAGCAGTCACTATAACTTCGTGGGGTCATAACCTGGCAAGAGTTCTATCCATTGGTACTAGTCATTTGCTTTTAATCCACTGTTTTAAAATTTTTCAATAGGCAATGTACAACGTGCACAACACTGCGATCAGCTGATTACGCTGAGAGGTCAATAGCACGCGTAAGACGTTCATTACGTACTAGGGCAAAAATTATAAAATTTAAGAATTTAATGCAGAACGTTGTTCCAAACAGAGCCTTGCGACTAAAAATAATAAATTGCAAAAAAATTTTTTTTTTTTTTATAAAATAATGAAAAAAAAAACATTTCTAGAATGAGAAATGGTCCTTTAATCATATCCCAAACTTATAGTGACTGTTCTTTTTACACCCTGTATATATAAATATTGATTGCTGTTCGTTAGTCTCGCTAAAGCACGCTAGAACGGCTAAACCAGTTCGCTACACTGTAAATTCATAAGGTCATTAATTTATGCTATTTACATACATACCTCTGAGATATGATTATACTACCTATTCTCATGCAATTTTCTTTTTTTTATTTCTGCGACTAAAAAATAATTAATTGTAAAAAGTTTTTTTTTTAGTTCTTGACGAAAAATAAATTCGTTTAGAATGAGAAATGGTAGTATAATCATATCCCAAAATTAAGTAATGGTACTGCTCTTTTTATACCCTGTACTTTGGGTAGCCTTATGCCCAACAGTAGACCTCCTAGCTGAAACGACGACGAAAATAAATGTAATCAAATCGTTTAACTTAATGGCGCAACATATGAAACAAGATAAATAATGAGGAATCCATCATCTGAAGACATATCTGTGCCGCGGTGGTCTCAAATCTATATGTATAAATGTGTGTGTGTGTGGAATACGTCAAGAAACCCGCTGGAATATAATTAACCTCTATTATTTATGTGCATTGCGATTAAAATAATAACCAATTGCAATACTGTCTTATAAAAACCGGCCTCGCCTTACACTTTACTATTGTACAACTGTTTTGCGTAATGGTCCTAAGTTTACATTAACGCCTCCTAGGTCCAGTTGTTCAGAGCTTGGATCTCGACTCCTAAGTCAGTGGGTTTAATGCCAGAGTTTAAACAGGAACAAAGTTGTTAACAAGTATGTCCCCTTACTCTTGAAACTGAATTCAATTTGCTTCTCTTGAAAACAATACTGTAAACGAGACTCATTTCATTTAGTTCCATAAAATCGAATCTCGATTTAAACCAACTTGGCGCTAGTGTCGTGTTTAAGTTTAATTCCGATCGAGGAGAATTAATTTCAAGAGGGCTAATTATGACAACACAGGCGCGATGGTATGTGAAGAAAGTTATCCATAAAGGTTCTAAGCGTGATGTCTTAATGGTCATCCATCCCCCTAGACTACTAGAGTAAACGGAAGAGTAATGTTATCCAAATTACTTGCACTTTTTCCACTTTTTTAGTTAATTAACATTACATTTATTAAAATACACGACCGGTTTCGACTAAATCATCATCAGGTGTAGTAAACGGAAGAGAGTGCTATTGTGATTGCGCACATATTCGGGCACAACAAAATAACTGATTAGCTGGCTTGGTTTCAATGAAACCGGTGTGTACCTTATTTCGTGTTGGACCTTATTCCCGTGATAATAAGATTGAAACGACCTCCGTCTGTAAGGCGACAAAAACTAATTTCCCGTTGTCTATTGCCCTACTTTTTAATACCTAGGGGTGTCGAGCAACATAATTAAACAGCACGGGGCTAGGTAATGACAATCATTAGTCACCACAAATGTAGGGTGTATAATTATAATACAGGACAAAATTAAAATAAATTGGGTTTATGACTTTACGGCAAATAAATTAATATATGGCATAGGACGTAATGTCACAACTGTAATAATACCTCGATGACGACCTCCGTAGCGCAGTTGGTTGAGCGTGTTGGCGCTCGAACGAAAGGTCGCGGGTTCAAATCCCGCCGAGGGAACAAAAAAAAGTTTTCAATGTTCCTGGGTCATGGATGTGTATTAAATTTGTGTATAATATAATAAAAATCTTAAATATGTGTATAGTATAAAAGTGTTAGGTAAATATATTTCCGTTGTCTGGTACCTGTAACACAAGTTCTTCGGATACTTAGCACAGGGCCAGATTGACGTGGTGTGAAGCGTCCATAGATATTATTAATACGCTTTATATTAGCATTCACTTGCATGTACATTTGTAACCAACTTCTTTGAGCGCGATTTAATTTTCTAGTTTTTAGTTGTTTTTATATAAAGCGTGTTTTTTTAGTTTTTGAAAGTATTTTTTTTTTAATATCACATGAATATCGTCAATACATCGTCTCGAGGCATTTGGTAAATAATAATCCCACACCGATTTCGGAGTCGGTGGACGGTTTCGCTGAAACTAGCTAGCTACGCGGGAGTGTGTGCGTAATACACATTGACACTCTCTTCCTTTTACTTTTATAACCAATTGGGATAGTTATCCGACACGACTGCCTCAGCGATCGAACAGGCACAGGACCGACTTTTAACACGAGTCATCTTTCTTGTCAGACAATTAGGTGATCAGCCTGCATGGCCCCCGACAAAGTTGAAAAAAACTTTTGTAGTTGTTCCGACGCGAGAATCGAATCCACATACTGTTTTAAGTTACTCAAAACTCTATGTGTAAGACATTTTGCTACTCATATATTTACATGTATACTACACACTCATATATAAGCTCATAAGGTCATTTATACCCACTAAATCGTTGAAGGTAATAATTGAATTAATAAAATCGACAGCGTCACGAATCACCTTTACTGCCGCATACTGTCCTTATCATTACGTTAAAAGGTAACAAAAAGTAATGACTTTTTTTCGCGAAAAAAGTCATTACACTTTTTTCGCCTAGAAAATACTTTTGGGCATTCCACAGAGGATGAGGATCCTACCCTGGGGTTATGTGAGTTTCTACTGCGAAAACAGGAGATTGCCATGTCCTTGGCCAATGGCATCCACAACCTCCGAGTCGAGAGCCAGATTACCAGTCGATCACGCAGTCGTTATATTTCTAAAGAGAGAACAACAAGAAAACTTGGTGGTAATTCTTACCGTCGTTAGACCACCGCTTGTCGACGCCGTCGGTGCAGTACCCGCTGTCGACAACGTGCCTCGGCTTGTGCCGCAGACAGTCAATGGTCGCGTTGCCCGACGCGATCTGGTGCGTGGCCGGTGTGTTAAAGCTGCTGTGCTTGGCTGAGCGCCGCGTGTCGTCGCGTCGCGGCTGCGACTCCTTATTGCTCATGTTCTCCAGGTACTTAAAGATGTGCACGCGCCCGCGCATGCAAATCTGCAATCATAAGTAATACTTTGTTGATCAAGTGCTTTTAAATAACTCAGATACAGTAGCAATATGTGATCATTTGTAACATTTTGTTCATATTGGAGTGCCTTCACGTGCTCGGCTGATGATGATAATGATAAATCACCGTAGTGGGCGGAGAGACGAGCGGGTTGTTGTCCAGGTTAAGCGTGATGATGGTCGCCATGTTGCGAGCTCCAGCAGCAGCGACGATATGCAGTTGCAGTTCACGTCCAGATGCTCGGCTGATGACGATGATGACTCATCGTAGTAGGCGGAGAGACGAGCGGGTTGTTGTCCAGGTTGAGCGTGATGATGGTCGCCATGTTGCGCAGCTCCAGCGGCAGCGACGATATGCAGTTGCAGCCCACGTCCAGGTGCTCGGCTGATGACGACGATGACTCACCGTAGTAGGCGGAGAGACGAGCGGGTTGTTGTCCAGGTTGAGCGTGATGATGGTCGCCATGTTGCGCAGCTCCAGCGGCAGCGCCGATATGCAGTTGCAGCCCACGTCCAGGTGCTCGGCTGATGACGACGATGACTCACCGTAGTAGGCGGAGAGACGAGCGGGTTGTTGTCCAGGTTGAGCGTGATGATGGTCGCCATGTTGCGCAGCTCCAGCGGCAGCGCCGATATGCAGTTGCAGCCCACGTCCAGGTGCTCGGCTGATGACGACGATGACTCACCGTAGTAGGCGGAGAGACGAGCGGGTTGTTGTCCAGGTTGAGCGTGATGATGGTCGCCATGTTCCGCAGCTCCAGAGGCAGCGACGATATGCAGTTGCAGCTCACGTCCAGGTGTTCGAGCTTCAGGTATGTGATCTCTGTAATATGAAAAACATAATTAGCAATTCCAAGTACCTAACCCCAGACATTATTAAGCAGTAACCGAGCTTATGGTCATGGTATATGGCTAAGAAGGATCATTCGATTGAAACATCTTAATAACTAGTTTTTTTAAGATGTTTCAATCAACATCAGCTGTTTGGGAAAACACAAACGTACACATACTAAGACACGTCATACTAGAACACGTTTAGTGCCAATCTCACCAATACATGTTAAAGTTCTTATTTCCATCCTTCATTAAATTTAATATTAATATGTAAAAAATTAATATACCTATTAAAAACAATCTGTTACTTTCCTCTCTTTTCGCGTATACGGAAAAGTGCACATTTTTGCAATCAATTCCGATATCGAATGTAGGCTACATTTTATCACCAAAGGAAAGCGGATTACTAGGTTATCACTTATCATGAAAGGTGGATATCGCTATATTGCGGATTCATAAACCGCCTGAGTAGCTTAGAAAGCCGAAGATAAAACAGCAGTAGAGCTAATAATCTTTTAAAATAGTATATATGTCGCAGTCATCTAATTAAATCAGCTATTTCATTGAGTGACTAGCGTTTTTATCGTATGACGACATTTAATTGAAAGACTAAAGGACAACTCGTCAAGTTGTTTATTGTAACGTCCAATGTCTTGACTGAACATTGATTGAACGTCATTTAGTCATGTAGTCATTGACTGAACGTCATTTAGTCCGATTTTTTAAATGACTTCCAAAAAAGGAGGAGCTGGAAAAAAATTTGTATAAATCCCTCTTAATTGGGAGGGAGGGGGAGGGGGAGGAGGAGAACCCCCCTACCACTCCCACCTTTAGGAGACTACTAGTTTGGAAGATATTTATGGTTGAAGTTTTGAGGTTATGTCTGTGTTTCCGGGATATTTCCAGGAGAAAAACAGGGGAGAAAGGTGGAGGCGGCGGTAAGGGGACAAAGGAAATCCCCCCTACCCTCCCCTTTACTCAGCAACCACTAGTTAAGAACATAATATTTACAGTTGTAGTTTAGAGGTTAGATAAAATAGACAAGTTCTACGTGGAGTCGATAGATTTGTTTTTGGGACAATGTCGGTCTGTCACGTCTCCGGCGCTGCGGGAAATGCAGCCCCTTCGCCCATGCGTAACGAATGACATCAACCAACACAGGCGGGGGCTGCTCTCCCTCCGCGCCTACGCGCTTAAAGTAGTACTACGTGGAGTCGGGGTTGATAGATTCGCTTTTGGGAAAATTCAGTCACCTGACTGATTTTATGTCCGCTCTCATATAAGGGCTATGTTACAATCCGCTAACTAATTGGACGTTGAGTGACGATTGTACAATCAATGTTCGGCCTAGTCTTTCAATTAAATGTCGTCATTCGATAAAAACGCTAGTCACTCAATGAAATAGCTGATTTAATTAGATGACTGCGACATAAATATTATATATATACTATATAATATAGATTAGGGATGTTACGGAGCTTCGAATACGACGCCGGTAAATCGGAACTTCCGATTATTATCATAATATCTAACTAGAATAAATAATAAAATAAAATAAAATAAATAAAATAAAAAAAATAAAAATAGAAAACAACATGTTTATTTCATCTGTTTGTTTCTAACTCACGACCCCCTACGTTGCAAAAAGGGGTAATTTCTGTCATAATGGACCTGCGACACTTATCTATTTAGTAATGGCTGCCGCCGACTACGGTTCCGACTGCGATAAATCAAATTTAAAAACTTCGAGGGTTCAGATAGTTTTACCTCCGATACATCCCTGCTATTGATTTAGTGTTATATTATATTTATAATAAGTTATTAATATAATTATTATACTTTATAAAATAATAATAAATATTATTAGCAAAAAGAAACATAACTCATAACAGGTAGCACCGATCCCCGCCATTTCCCTATATAAACAGAGGTCTCAATATGATCGGGTTCATTTGGCTGCTCGATCGTCTGTCGGTAAGTGGTTCATTTCGGTGTTGCGCGTTGTGAGTCTATTTAACGTTATTTTATATCAATGTTGTTTGTTGTAATTTTATAAAAGTGGCTATTGTGATTTGTGTAATTTAGTTTTGAATATTAACGATTGTCTTATTGTAAAATCAGTTTATAATAAATTGTTGATTGTTAAATAAATTATTTTTAGGTTGTTTAAAATTGTTTTTTTTTATATTTAATCACTTCTGGTTCCTAAAATCAGAAGTGGGATAGGATTACGCTCACAAATAAGCCTTAATAACGTAGACAATCGTTGATTTTCGAACAATGCCACGCGCGTCACGGGAACGAACAGTTAAAAGGTCGGTGCGTCACTCTGAAGTTAAAGGAAGGTACGAAACTTCCCGAAACGTTAAAAAACGTTCGCGTCCAGGTAGGCCGTGCTCGAATTCGCGTAATAATAGCAGAACTCGTTCAACGTCGCGTCATAACCGATCGCGCTCCCGTTCGTATGACGATAGATCGCGTTCGCGTCGTCATAGGACTCGTTCTGTTTCGCGTCGTGACCGATCTTATTCTAGTGATGACGATTATTATTCACGCGAAAGGTCAAGGTCTCGTTCGGTTCGTTCACGTCGGAATTCAAGTAAATCTCACACCTACCCTCAATCGGTAAAAGATACGTTAGGGTCGATTATGTCTAGACTAACTGCTATTGAGGAAAACACGATTAATAGTTCGCATGTACCGTCGTCTCTTCGTGGCAGCACACCTCCCGTACATAAAAATAATGCTTCGATGACTCAGGTTCTCGTTGAAGCATTAGGTACGCTAACGAAACCTAAAAATTCAAATTATTATGTGTCAAATTTTGATCCGGCTATAAATAATTTTGAGGTGTGGTGCAACGAAGTGGAACGGGCTATAAAGGCGAACCATTGGGATGATTATGAGTGTTTTTCTAGAGTGGCCAATTGCTTAAAAGGGGACGCAAAAACTTGGTTAAACGAGTGGGCCACCAATGAACGTTCGTGGTCAAATTTCGTTAGAGAGTTTAAGTCCTTGTGTCCACAAAAAGTTAGTTACGCACAAATTCTCCATGAAGTTTTAAACTCGACGTCTGAAAAGTTTTCGTCATATGCGGAATATGCGCGTCGCTCGTTACTGCGTTTACGCACGATTAAAGGGCTAAGTGAGGAACTTATTGTTCAAATAGTTATTTACGGTGTGGGAGTACTAGTGGAAGCCCCAAAGGGAGATCTCCGACCGAGCGAGATGGTATGCTCGGTCAGGCCGAAGCCCACTGTACTAGTTTTCAGATGTCGTATATATAGCGCCGGACTTAGAAAACTTCGATAGCGCGATGCAGGATGTGGCGCTAGTAGTACCGCTACATCACTCCCCCCCGAAGACCGGAGGTCGAAACTTGAGTCGTCTTGTGCTTGAGTCGCCAGTGCCAGTGAGTCCCAGTGAGTCGGAACTGTGCTGCTGCTGCACGGGCTCCAGTGAGTCGGAGTGCTGCCGTGCGGGCCGATGCTACGTGCTGAACCAGGAGAGATGTGCTCTGCTTGCTGACCGGTCGTGTAGTGAGAGTGCCCGTTGAAGCCGATGAGGGTTCGGACCAGGCCGCGCTGCGTTGCGGCTAGTGGACGAAGTACCCGAAGTGGCTGAAGCTGGCTGGCGTGGTGCGGAGGGGCGGGGAGTGATGATGATGAAGGAGGCGTGTTCTGTCGGGGTCACCAATGTGGGAGTACTAGTGGAAGCCCCAAAGGGAGATCTCCGACCGAGCGAGATGGTATGCTCGGTCAGACCGAAGCCCACTGTACTAGTTTTCAGATGTCGTATATATAGCGCCGGACTTAGAAAACTTCGATAGCGCGATGCAGGATGTGGCGCTAGTAGTACCGCTACAACGGAATTAGTGATATTCAAGTGCGTGCCGCAGCTACTAATGCCGACTTGACGACGGAAAACTTGGTTTCGTTTTTAGCTACATACATAAAACCTACCCGCAAACCCGATAGTAATCGCAACACCGAAAGAACCAAGACGTTTAATTTTAATGCAAATAGAAAACGTAATTTTAGTAGTTCTACTAGATCGGAACAAAAGTGTTTTATTTGCGGTGAAGTAGGCCATTTTAAAGATAAATGTCCTAAGAAGCGCAGCGTAACCGACAATAATAGTAAACCGGTTTGTTATTTTTGCAAGAAACGAGGACACAAAGAAACTGAGTGCTTTATTAAAGCTCGATCTGAAGCTCAAAACATTAATAATAATAAGCGTACGGTCAATTTATGCAACGAGCATTCGATCTCAAAAAATAGTCGCGATATAAGCACAGGCGTGATTCAGGGTATTCCGGTGGATATTTTAATTGACAGTGGCGCGCTAAATGTGTCCTTAATATCTTCTGCTGTTGTACATTACTTTTCTGGTTCCCGCAAGCCAACTAACTTTTGTTTGAAGGGGATTGGAGAAAAAGAATTTGTTGCTCGTGAATATATCACTTTGACGGTTGAGCTTCACAATATTGCACTTGAAGTAGATTTTGTAATTGTGCCCGCTTTATATATGAGTACGCCAATAATAATAGGTACGGACGTTCTTAATCGGGACGGCGTCACGTTTATACGTACCAAAGATAAACAATACCTGACTCACACGTCTAATAGGACACTGAAAGTAAATTCGGTTTATACTAACGAGTTCGATACAATAAATACGTCTCTCGAAGGTGCGGATCTTGCTAAACTGATGTCTGTTATAAAAGAATTTTCTTCCTTCTTAATATCTGGTACAGCCACTACGACTGTGAAAACAGGAAAAATGTACATCAGTTTAACAAGTGAAACACCTGTCGCATACCATCCGTATCGCTTGTCATATCCGGAAAAAATTAAGGTTCGCGAAATTTGCCAGGATCTGTTAGATAAAAAAATTATTAGGGAGTCGAATTCCGAGTACGCAAGCCCGATCATTTTGGTCAAGAAGAAAGATGGATCTGACCGAATGTGTGTTGATTTTAGAGCACTGAACCGTATCACGGTTAGGGACAGGTATCCCCTACCCTTGATCGATGACCACATAGATCGGCTTGGGGGCTCGAAATTCTTCTCATCATTAGACATGGCCTCGGGATTTCATCAAATTCCGATAGATGAGAATTCTATTCACAAAACCGGTTTCGTAACACCAGAGGCTCATTATGAGTATCTTAAAATGCCGTACGGCCTATGTAACTCTCCAACCGTTTATCAACGCATTATCAATAATACATTGCGTAAGTTTATAGACGCCGGTAGCGTTCTGGTGTACATTGATGACGTACTAATTTTAAGCATGTCTATTGATGAGGGTGTGTATTTGTTACGTAATGTTTTACAGACTTTGACAGAGGCAGGTTTTTCTATTAATATGGGGAAGTGTTCCTTCCTTACTACTAAAATAGAATACCTAGGTCGTGTAATTAGTCATGGTCAGGTTAGGCCGAGCTCGCTTAAAATTGAGGCGTTGGTTAATTCACCTATACCTACCAACGTTAAGCAGGTACGCCAGTTCTTAGGCCTTGCTGGTTATTTCCGACGTTATATAGAAGGCTACGCGACAAAAATTGCAAGTATCTCGCGCCTCACAAAGAAAGATGTTAAATTTGAGTGGGGGCCCGAACAAAATCGAGTTCGACAAGAGCTTATAAAACTTTTAACTAGCGAACCAATACTTGCAATTTTTGACCCGAGCCTTCCTACTGAACTACACACCGATGCTAGTAGTTCAGGGTACGGTGCAGTACTCATGCAGGTTCATGTGGACGGTAATAAACGGGTTGTGGCTTATTACAGTAAAGTAACTCAAGGCGCGGAACCCAAATACCATTCATATGAATTGGAGACGCTGGCGGTCGTCAGGGCTTTGCAACATTTTCGCCATTACCTAATTGGTATAAAGTTTAAAATAATAACCGATTGCAATGCCTTGAAGGCCACTGAGCGTAAAAAGGACTTGCTTCCAAGAGTTGCACGCTGGTGGATTTATATGCAGGATTTTAATTTTGAGATTCAGTATCGTAAGGGTACAATGATGAGTCATGCAGACTATCTAAGTAGAAATCCACCAACGTTGCAAGTCAATAATATAGACCGACCTTTAAACTGGGCCCAAATAGCCCAGTCAGCTGATTCAGAAACTCTTGATCTCATACAAAAACTTAGAGACGGTAATTTGGACTCCACTAGGTACGTGTGTAAAAACGATACCCTTTATTATCGATACTCACCTGTTGGCGAGGAGTCTCGCTTGTTATGCTTTATACCTAAAGGGCATAGACTTAGCTTGTTACGGGTTTTCCATGACGAGCATGAACATATCGGGGCTGATAAGACTTATGATTTAATTCTAAAACACTTCTGGTTTCCCGGTTTAAAACAATTTGTTAAAAAATACACTTCCCATTGTTTGATTTGCATTTCAAAGAAACGTGTTCCTAGAGCCCCACGTCAGCCTATTACGTCATGGGAAAAATCTGATATACCTTTCGAGACAATTCATGTAGACGTACTGGGTCCACTACCAGAGTCCAATGGGTATAAGTTTGTACTGGTATTGGTCGATTCATTTACAAAATTTTGCTTACTTTATCCTATGTACAAACAAGATAGTAACGAGTTAAAAAGGGTGTTTAATAGTTCAATTTCTTTGTTTGGGGTGCCTAAATTAATAATCTGTGACCGTGGTCGCATGTTTGAGTCGTCAGCTTTTACTGGTTGGATATCAGACATGGGCAGTGACATTCATTATATAACGCCCGAAATGCACCATTCTAACGGGCAAGCCGAGCGTTATGTAAGGACTGTACTTAATTTACTTCGAGTAGAAGTAAATAGTAAAACTTTAAATTGGTCAGACACTTTATGTAAAATACAGTTAGTCTTAAATATTACTAAGCAAAAGACCACTCAATATTCAGCTTTGTACTTATTGATCGGTACTAATGCGACTACTCCTGTGATTCGTGCACTGGTCCGCGACGTTGCCGTCGAGTACTCCAGCCCTAACCGTGAAGCCATGAGGGAACTTAGCAGGAGCGCAGCTAAGGCGTCACTTGAAAGAAATCAAGGTACTCAAGATACTAGGGTAAATCGTCTGAGACACCCGCCAAGAAAATTCCAGGTTAATGATCAAGTATTTGTGATAAAGTACACGCAGTCCACAGGTAAACTTGATCCCGGGATGAGAGGACCATACCGCATTATTAAAGTTTTACCGAGTGACCGGTATGAACTGAGGTTACTAAGTGGGGCAAGAGGCAAAACCACTCAGGCCGCAGCCCAATATATGGTTCCTTGGAAAGGCGAATGGTGTCCCGAGAGTTGTGCTGCCTTTTTTGAAAGTGAGTTGTATAACCTCATGTGTCTAATTTGTTGTTTTTTTTTTAGTACATTGGAAACGTGTTTCCCTTGCTCTGGGCAGACTGGAAGGCCAGTGTCGCGCCCTGACAGATGTGCAGCCGCCGTGCTGGAGGGCGCAGTCCCAGTATACGTGTTCCTTGAACTCGTATCAGGCGCAGTCCTGGCAGCCGCAGTGCTGGAGGGCGCTGTCCCGGTATACGTGTTCCTTGAACTCGTATCAGGCGCAGACCTGGCAGCCGCAGTGCTGGAGGGCGCTGTCCCGGTATACGTGTTCCTTGAACTCGTATCAGGCGCAGACCTGGCAGCCGCAGCGCTGGTTTACTAACCGTGTGTGTGTGTGATTGGGACGATATGTAATATGATGTATGCATATATGTGACAGATAAGTGTTTTAGCTAATGTTGTGATAGTTTGCTTTATGTACGAGGGCCTTGTATGTGTGACGAATGAAAGATTAGGCATCGTCGTATGTTTGTGTGGTTTACTAATGTTTCTATTGTTGTACAGATTGCGACGACAACTACCCAGATGACGCCGGTGCATCTACTAGTGCATCTGCTGATCCCGCTACACCCTCGAGAATGGCCGAGTCACATACGGGCGAGCACGGTGAACAAGAGATCACTGTGCGCTCCAGCTCCCCAGAAGAAGACGTTGCCGGTGCAGCCGAGGACGGTGCACGATCAGGATAGGCCGTATTAGCAAAAAGAAACATAACTCATAACAGGTAGCACCGATCCCCGCCATTTCCCTATATAAACAGAGGTCTCAATATGATCGGGTTCATTTGGCTGCTCGATCGTCTGTCGGTAAGTGGTTCATTTCGGTGTTGCGCGTTGTGAGTCTATTTAACGTTATTTTATATCAATGTTGTTTGTTGTAATTTTATAAAAGTGGCTATTGTGATTTGTGTAATTTAGTTTTGAATATTAACGATTGTCTTATTGTAAAATCAGTTTATAATAAATTGTTGATTGTTAAATAAATTATTTTTAGGTTGTTTAAAATTGTTTTTTTTTATATTTAATCACTTCTGGTTCCTAAAAATATATTATTGAACAATGAACAAATATTAAACCTATAAGGAAAGCATGGAAAACCACAGAGCCATATTCACTGAAAACACAGGGCGTTGTCTCAGTATTATGAATGAATATATTATTATGTTAAAGGTATTTACGAATGAATATTTCTATGAATAAGAAAGTTTAGTAGGCGTCGCAAAGAATCGTAATAACAGTTTTATTGCGTTTTTACTTTCATGCATTATTTATTTGGGCGATACTTCAAAACAATTGACAAACAAGTAAATATTTACTAGACCTAAACTAATATTATTCGCCTTTATTAGAACAGAATGAGAATATCCTTATACGGTAATATTTGTCTGGCAGAGTAGAAAAAAAAATCTATGCTGTAGGTACAATTACAGGGCGTTTTACCGTATTAAGTATAACATATTCCAGGCTAACTTCGAACCGCCTAATTAAATTAAGTTTTTTGACTCCTCTCTGACATCAGCACAACCTATCGGGTCAAATTAATACACAACCTACCTCGAGAACCACTCTATCCATTGGTGAAAACAGCATGAAGATCGGTGCAATATAGTCTTTGAGTTTCGCGAACAGATAAACAGACAGCAGCGGCGGAGGACTTTGTAATATCTAAGGACTTACGTAACGGCAGCAATCCCAGTTGGTTGTTGCTGAGGTTCAGACACCGGAGACCAGCACAGTCACCCAGCGTCATCGGCACCTGCGTTAGCCTGTTGTTGGACGCATCCAGTTCCGCCAGTGACGTCATACGACCGATCTCCTTGGGCAGGGCGACCAGCATATTGTCCGGCACGAGCAGCACTTGCAGCGGCATCGAGCATACTTCCCGCGGCAGCTCGGTCAGCTGATTGCAGCTGGAAAGAGAAATGAGATTAGAATATTTGTCCGGGAAAATGACCCACCACTGCATAGCATGCATGAAGCTCTTGAGGATTGCACATTTAAGTTCCTAAACTAGGACTTAACGTTTAAATATAGTAAAAAAATCTATAAAAGGATTTTACTGTATCTTGAGGAAATTTTACTCTCATTTTCGACATCATTGCAGAAATTTACAGTACCTATGTCAATAGCTGAAGTGCATAATATATTTATCCGACTTTATCTGCTCAGAGTCTCTTGCAACAATGTACTATAACTGTTACTAGACATTTACGATTAGCAGGAAACAGCATTAATCTAGAACGACTGCATCAATAGCAGTAACTATTTTTGCTCCTCATACCTACATTAGTACCTAGTGTAAATCGCTCTGCGCCTAGTCAATCCGATGTTAGCGCTGCCAAAAATTACAATAAATATTTATACAGGCTGACCTAAATTAACCAGTTTGAGTTCTCTTTGCTGAATACTGTCAATGGATAATATGAACTATTATACAAATTTTCGTAGATTTTTATATAATAATATATATTATATAGCAGTTTCACTTCTAGTGATCCAGTTTTGGAGCCTGGTCCTCGCACACTGACAACCTAATTGTCTGAAAGATGATCAATGCTCAGGATGGCCATTCGAGTCTTGTAGCGCTGTCCCACTTGTTTACTTTTGTTGGTTATGGAAGAAATAGTGATCTTGACTATCGCGTACACACTTGGACATTACAAATTAACTCCAGCTTAGCTGGTCTTGTTTCAATGTAACCAATGGCTGAAATCGGTGGGAGATCTATTACATTACAACAAAAATTTTGGTTGTTTTATCAAACAATCGGATGAAAAATGTATCCATCCTACTGTATGAGTATTACCTACTAATAACTAGGTAATGTAAAAAGTATGAAAGGAGAAATTGACCCGCATCACTAATTTTAAAACATATTTTATGTAAGGCCTAATGCGTGCGCGTTTTAATGGACTTCCTGCGTTTTATGTGTGGAGAAAAATGCTTTTACATTTTCACGAGAGCACGTTCAATTGCCGGTTTGTTTGCACGAAACAGAGCAGAGATAATCGACCTTTTGTTTTATATGTCGGCGGGATGGCGCTTCAGTCGTGCAACATGTCACCTGTAGCTGTCATCTGTCTACGAAACGTCAAGCTATGATTTGGACAGCTGTCATGGCTTGGGAGTGGTCTATGCTCGTTTGAAATGACACATAACAGTGGGGTGTCAGACGGAACGGACGTGAGCGCAGAACTCTCCGCGTTTCTGATCGTTATCCATTTGCATCCACGACCTGAGTTAATATTTTAAAGTGAAACTATGTTATTGTACAAACAATATACCAGTACTGTATGTGCGGCCTATTATTTCCTGACGATACAAAACAATCAACACGCCCACAGAATACCGCACCTCCGTTATCAGAAGCGAGATGTAACCCTGAAAATCAAGATAGATTATAAAATTGATGGATTGGATATGGCCTTGCTGACATTCAGATCACGTTGAGACGGAACAGAGTATATTACGGAGCCTCCACTACCAAATCCAGCATGCTATATGCATAGCAGAAAGACGAATGATGGGATTACAACGCTGCTGACGATGGTAACGTGCTGACAATGAGAACATGACAATTTACAATAGAACCACGATATTATGACAAGATTGACATGGCTAGTCAACAACAGGTCTTGGTTATAAGCTTGGTGGCTTTGGTAACAGGTGGTAGCAATCTTTTTATTCCTCGTAATAATTTGGAAGCCTTCAAAGTAAATACAATTTCAAAGTTTCCATGAAATTGCTTTCCCAAAAATCTAAATAAACTTTAAAAGTTTAGTGTTCGTTTGTATTGCTGTTTTGTTTTATTTGTAGATGGACAATACACTGGGATAGTGCTTGACTGGACGATGCATAGCCTTGAATAGCTTGCATACTTGCCCGATGCATAGAACGAGCTTTGCTGGGTAACCAACCAACGCAGATGAGCTTATGGACTTCTCTACTTGCTTCGCAAAGATGTGAACTGGTTGTATGAGTATCATTACTTATTTCATAGTAAAGTTCAAAATTGGTCTGGTTTTATAATCACAGTATTATTAACAGAAAAGAGATTCAAAGTAAAAGATCTTACAGTATTTTGATAATTAAATTATGTGAGTTTTAAAACTTGTTATTATACAAGCTATATTCTTATTAATAGAGTGAAATCAACACAGTTAATAAAGAAGAAATCAAAGTTTGATTTTAATGATAATAATTATTATTACACAACAAGTAAAGGTCTTATCTCTGCAGGTGAGCGCAAGTTGTAAACAAGCAGGCTTATACAATAATAATTGACATGTTCTTTGTAAATATTGTTTACATGATAGAAAGTAGGTAGTTTGAAACTACATACTTAAATGTAATTTTCATTGGTGAGCTTAAAACAAAAAAAAAAGTAACTTTAAATAATGTCTAGTACATTGTTAATTATTCCTAAGCTGGCTATAAAAAAAAACTGTTAAAGTAAATTTGGAATACATATTACCTACAGATTTAACAGACTATTACTTTATAGAACAATATGCGATATGGAATAGTTTAAAATTCGTCTAACATGATAATATTGTTTGTGATATGAGTTTTATGGAATTAACACATTTTAATTTCATGTTTCAGAAGTTACTGTATGTAAGCTGGTACTAATGGTGAACGAGGCATCACACACTCAACGGTCCAAGAGTCTCAGAGGCCGTGGCAGTCCACTGATGCGGTGGAAGATTAGAAAGTTCATTGAGTGACTTCAGTTAGCTTCGGCAAACTTGGTGATTTTGTAAAAGGTTGTAAACGCACTAGCGAGTCTTCAGGTATTATGAACGACGAATGAATCGCCTCCGTGGTCTAGTGGTTCGGAGCTTAGCTCTCGACCCGGATTCATGGGTTCGATTCCCGCGTTGAAACAAAAAAAAAAGGTTGTTTTTAAGTTTGGTTAGAACAATGCAGGCTGATCACCTGATTGTCTGACAGGAAGGATGATCCATGCGTCGGATGGACATGTAAAGGGTCGGTTATGTGCCTATTCTCTTGCCAGACGTGTCGACTTACCGTTCCGCTGGGTTGTGAGAGTGAAGGGAAGAGAGAGTGCTTAATCTGTGTATTGCGCACACACTAGGGCACTATAAAATAACTCCTGTGCAGCTGGCCTGGTTTCAATGAAATTGGCTACCGACACCGATAAGGAAACCCAAAAAGAACTCAATTTTACATAGTCTGGACATTTTTTTGTGCTGTTTCATTTTGTGTACAGATGGAGGTTGGGTGTTCGAGCAATGCTAGCGACGCGACGCAACGCAACGCGACGACGCGACGAAGCGCGGCGGGCGGTGCTGTGCTGTGCGGCGCGGTGGCGCGACGGCTAGGACTTTCCGCTCTGTAGTCTGTACTTCGTTGAAGTATCAAATTCGAAACAAAATTTATCTGGTGAGCGTAATTGTTTATCTCTTGACTGTAGTGTGAAAATTTGGTACAGTCTTGTCTGAAGCCTATTTACGAAATATTCATTTCGATGATGAATAAACATTGAGTCGCTAGATGGGGATCGATACTTGCTAAAGGCGTTAGATTCTATGAGGACATACAAGTATGCTCATGATAGACTGAGAAGGATGCTCTGAAGGTCAGTTGGTTGTAGAAGAGTTAGCTGATCAAAGTGATGATCTGAAGTTTCTGGCACATCGCGTGATTATGTTCGGTTGTACTTGGGGGGAAAATGCTCGATGGAGGCATTGTTCTCTTATGACGTGCTTGATGGAGGCACTGATCGCATAATGCTCGAGAGAGGTGTTATGTGTGGTGTAGACTGTATGGAATCGCGACATGTGTTCATTGCGTAATGATGATTTGATTTAAAGTTTGAACTTCAGATATCCTCCGATGTTGTTGATTTACAAAAGCACTATGTAATTAGTGGACATAGTTTGAAATCAGTAAACATAGTTTTTGATCTATGTGCTAAGTTAAAAGAGTTGTAATAAATTTGGTGTTAAGTGAATACGTTTTATTGGTCAGAGATGACCGAGGGACGGCAAAGGCTACTGGTTGTATGTGTCTCTTTCAGGCACACACGAGGACGTGTGATGCGGCAGGATGGCCGTGTCGGCGGGATGGCGCTTCAGTCGTGCAACATGTCACCTGTAGCTGTCATCTGTCTACGAAACGTCAAGCTATGATTTGGACAGCTGTCATGGCTTGGGAGTGGTCTATGCTCGTTTGAAATGACACATAACAGTGGGGTGTCAGACGGAACGGACGTGAGCGCAGAACTCTCCGCGTTTCTGATCGTTATCCATTTGCATCCACGACCTGAGTTAATATTTTAAAGTGAAACTATGTTATTGTACAAACAATATACCAGTACTGTATGTGCGGCCTATTATTTCCTGACGATACAAAACAATCAACACGCCCACAGAATACCGCACCTCCGTTATATATATGTTATCATAACATTTCGCTTTTCCGTCGAAACATACTATAACAGGCGGGCAGGTAGACTTTTAGACTTTTAGAAGAGCAATTTCGTTGAAACCCTTTGATAGCTACGATGCCACAGACAGACACATTACACATTTACATACGTCAAACTTATAACACCCCGTCGTTTTTGCGTCGGTTGTTCTTTAACAACCGACGCAAAAACGACGGGGTGTTATAAGTTTGCGTCGGTTGTTAAAGAACAACCGACGCAAAAACGACGGGGTGTTATAAGTTTGACGTATGTAAATGTGTAATGTGTCTGTCTGTGGCATCGTAGCTATCAAACGGATGATCCGATTTTAATGCGAGTTTTCTGTTTGAACGGCATATCAGTCGAGTGTTCTCAGCTATGTTTGGTGGAAATCGGTTCAGGTCTTTAAGGTCATCAGGTCGTTTGTCCGCTAACTCGGGGGTTTTTTTTAATATTTAATTTAGTTTTTCCTTTCCTTCTTTTAGGTATTTCCAATAGACATGATTTGACTACTAGTGGCTTTGGAGTTTAAAAGGAAAAAACTAAATAAATATAACCCGACTACGCAAATTATGTATAGCCTATGTGACCGGAGCCATTATTACGAAGCTATTGACACCTAAGAAAATCAGATCAGTAGTTTAGACACTACGGTAGGATATACAGATTTCCAAATTCCCTTCCCTTCCTTTTGACTTCGGCGAACAAGGGTAGGTAAAATAGACATATTACAAAAGTCATATAAATCTATAGTATATACCTACTCTCTAGTGCAGTAAAAATAAAGTAAAGGCGACCAAAACTTACTTAACACAATATCAAACAAAACTTAAAGTAGTCAAAGTGATAAGCAAAGTCGTGAAGAAGATTGATGAGTTTCATATTTAAATTTCAAATATTCAATGGCGTTTAAACTTTAGAATTGATGAAGATGGCAACCAGCCAAAAGGCTGGAATGAACTTTAAAAGCCCGTCGACCGATTTTCTATCGTTTTGACGATATTTGTTGCTCAGCGGTAATCGCTTCGGCACAAGCCGGAGCTCGTGGGTTCGAATCTCGGAGGGTATCAAAAAGTTTTTGGGTCATAAAAATCTGAAAGAATGTATAATATGAAAGTATTAAATAGGTACATCATATTATAATAATCATAGCTCCCCTCACCGATTTCGGTGTCGGTAGCCGATTTCATTGGAACCAGGCCAGCTACGCAGGAGTCATTTTATAGAGCCCAAGTGTGTGCGCAATACACAAAGAAAAAAAATGAGAGTGTCTCTTCCTTTGACTCTCATAACCCAGTGAGACGGTAAACCGACACGACTGGCGAGAGAACAGGCGCAGGACCGACTTTTTACATGCCCTTCCGACGCATGGATCAGCTTTCTTGTCAGACAATCAGATGATCAGCTTGCATTGTCCTAACCAAACTTGAAAGCAATATTTTTTGTCGTTTCAACGCGGAAATCGAACCCATGACCTCCGGGTCGAGAGCGAAGCTCTGAACCACTAAACCACGGATGCAGTAATATATTATAATATATTACCGTTGTCTGTATTAAACAACTTCTTCGAGAACTGAGACTAGATTGACATGATCTGAAAACTTTCATAGATATTAAGATTATGATTTAAGCCTCAAAATAGCTACATAATTACAGAACGAAATAATTTAAGTAAATTTACATATCATTACATAACAGTAGTAAGTATTTTGTCTTATTTTTACAACAATAAGTGGATCAAGTGGGCAGACAATTAGTTACATAAGTCATTACACATAATACTACATAATTCATAATACATACATAGAATTAATATACATAAAGATTATAAAGAAAGTAAAAATGTATGTTAAACTATAATGCTGTCGTACCATATTAGGAACAGTTTTTGTACAGAGAGCAAAAAACGGTAACTAGTATTATTCTATTGGACGCTTCACACAACGTCAATCTGGCCCTGAGCTAAGTATCCGAAGAACTTGTGTTACAGGTACCAGACAGCGGAAATATATTTAATACTTTTATACTATACACATATTTAAGACTAGCTGTGCCCGCGACTTCGTACGCGTGGAAAAGTGATTTAGGGCACTTTAGTATTTTTAAATATATTTTTAGTTTACTGGCGCAACCGCTGAAAACTTTCGCTAATTTAATTGTTACTTCCCAGTGTATCCTAGTGTTGATCCCTATCCAGCAAGTCACGTACCCGGCAAGCCTCTTGGTATGCAGGGTATAATAATAATATAGTACCATCCTTTCGGAGCTCGACAAAAGAAGTAGGTCTTCGAACAATATGTAGAAATCAGCAAAGGTATTCGAAGTTAGGATAATATTATTCGAATGCACCGTATAGACCCAGCCAATTTTTCACGTAAATTTAGTAAAAAAAATCGATGTCCGTCTGTCTGTCTGTCTGGGTGTCAAAACTTTAACACGTGTAGGTATCAAGCTAAAAATCATATTAAATACTCAGGATCTTCTGTCCCTTCTGGCTGTAAAAAAACAGACTTCTTAGCCACATCTACCCAAAGATTCAGCCGTTTATGTCGCTAATTTTCGTAATTTTCGACACTCCAAAGGGAACCAAAGGTTACTAAAGGTTACTTCCCGGGAACTCAGAATCTTTAAATTTGATATGAAGCAACGTCTTAATAGTGCCGACATATGATAAATTGCGAAACCATAAAAATATTTTAAATTTTTTGAACTTTTTGTCATTAATGTTTTGAGGTATTAAATTGAAACTTATATTGCAATTACTAAGGTATTAAAAAAGAAACTCTCGGATAGACATGGGCGCAGTGGCACGCCCCGCCGAGGATCCAGCAGGCTTACTCTCGACACAACTGAGAATCGAATCAATTCGATCTCAACAGTTTTTGGTGTTTTATTTGGTAGATTACTTTGGAACTAATTAGGACAAAGAAAACCGTTAGAAATAAACAAACGTCAATTTATTCGGGAGTATGCGGCACGATCGAATCTGAATCAAAATCGAATCAGTTTGGAGAGTTAGGCCGCAGCTCCGCGCCAATCGGTTTTAGTAGCGTTTTTTTTATTTACCCTAAGTATAATAATAATATAAATAAATAAAATTTAGTTTTTAAGAAAATATAAAATAAAGAAATATTAAATTTGAATGGTTGAAGCAGCGCGGTTCCCGCCGCGCTTCATACAAATTACAAACGTCCAGCAATTTTTTTTTATTGTCATAAGTTTTTTATTTGTGAACCGATTGTGATGAAATAAATGTTAAGTCAAGATTACTACATTATAATATGATTGAACCACATCTAAATCGGATAAGTCGTTTCTGAGATTAGCGTGCCCAAATGCACACAAACAGACAAAAATTCAATTAAAAAAATTTCATGGTATAAAGGGCAAATATAGTCTTCATGGAATGCTTAAGCCAACTAACGTATTAAAAATGATAAGGATTAATACCGTGATGGTATAAATAGATTTCCAAAAACCGCTTAATTGCCCGTTTTTTAGTTTATCGCGAAAGACATTCTTTTAATAATACAGTTAGGTAATTAAGTTGATTTTATACAATAAATGATAATTTATTTCAATTTGTGAAGCAAGTTCAAAAATCCAATTTTTATATTATTGTGACACTGAGGAAACACTTGTCTTCCCAGAAAAATAGTCCTGTTAGTTAGGTACTTATTTCAGATTCTAATCTACTTTAACGTTCTATTGCTTCGCGTCACTGTGTAAGCGATCCCCCCGCGCCCCCCGCACTAACCGTTCGTCCGCAGGCCGCGCGCGTGAAATTCATCCGACTTGCTTCAAATTTATCGTCACTGCTCGGCTCCTATGTATCGTAGCGTTATGTTATATAGCCTATAACCTGCCCAGGAATATGGGCTACAATCGTACCAAGTTTGGTTAAAATCCCTTCAGTAGTTTTTGTTCCATGCGTGCACATACATACAGACAGACAGACAGACAGACAGACAGACAGACAGACAAAAAACGCCTTTTTTAAACGCCTCGGGACTTTAAACCATTTAAAAATATATTATGTTTACATTTGCTATTATTATATTATTATCTTTGCACACTAATTTTGGTATTCTTCGGCTATCAGAAAATTTATGAGATACGTCATCACTTTATAGCGCCCCTAGTTCAATTCAAGAGGCTCTGCCTTGCAGTTTTCCCATAAAATCAAACTTCATATATAATTTCTGCTGACCGTGGATTATAAGTAAGTTACTCAAGTAAAAAGTAGATCAGAAGTGTTACGGAAGTGTTTACATTGGAATCGAAATCGGAAGCGTAGTTTTGTATCTGTTTCGTCGGAACCGAAACTTAAATCGGAAGCAGGCAGAAGAAGAAATGTGTTAAGGACAGATTTTTTACGGGAAAATGACCATACATTCTCATCACTGCAACTCCTGTGTGGCCAAGATCAACAATTACCAAACTTTTGCTATGCCCTTTGTAGTGCCCGAGGGACAAGCTAGATCTTTGATAGAGCTACATCGGTTTCTGAGGGCCATAATCTGAAGTTGACCTTGTGGCGATACTCCAGACGCTCAACCCTAAAGGAAAGGGTCGTTTTCTTCCGGATGTAATCCACGACGTCCTTAACATCCATGGACCAGTGCAGGCGGGACACGTACAGCGGCGTGGAGCGTACTTCACACCGCAGGCGCTGCTCGGGTCCGCAGGGTGCGGTGCCGCGATGGTTGCGGACGGAGGGCTTCTTCTTCCTTCTCTCCACCAGTATGAAGCCCTATCGGAATTTGTCAGAATATTAATAGTATAATAAATATTCTGACAAATTCCGATGCACTATCAAGCAAACCAGTAATTCAAAACTGTCTGCTGTCCGTACAAGATAACTCGCTATAAATAGACGATCACGGTGGCGAGGCGTTTGAGTGCCACTCGACGACGGAGTTACCACGCCATCCACTCAGCCGGCCACATCGGAGATTGCGGGGTGAATCAGCTCGAGAAGCGGCCATTACACAGAGTGCGATACGCAGGAACCGAACCGAAGAGTAAGGGCTATATTTCACTGGAACACCATGGCGATGATTAAGCCGAATATAGTGTGAAGAGAATGACGCGTAGAGCACTTTTTGTTTTGGCACCTCATATAAATTACTTACCGTAACGCGACAAAACGCGATTAAAGATCTCCGTAAAAGTCACAAAACAGATGAGTTTCAATCCTGGTCAGGTCTTAGGTCAACGACAAGTGCGTTCGTGTGTATAGACTAGGAGCCCGCGAGCCCCAGCATACTAAGATTTACTTCTTGTGGTAATTTTGGACCCTATAATTTTTTTTTAGTTGTATTAAGTAATTTATATGAGGTCCCAAAACAAAAAAATGGTCTACGTGTCATTCTTTTCACACTATATTCGGCTTAATATATGAATCATGAATCTATTTTATAGAGAACAAACGGCAAACGCCAAGCAAGCACCACTAACTCGATTTACAAATTTTCGGAAAGATTTTATATCGCAAAATATAATTATGTCAATCCGAATGCAAATTCCGTTCGGAATCGGCAAATGTGAATCGAGGCCCTAGGGCCCGAATTCTCGAATCGAGTTCGAATCTCAGTCTGTCCCGCTTATGTACGTATTATTTGGCGCGCGTTTGAACTTTGAAGGGAAATAGACTGACGATCGAATCGAAGTACGAGTTACGATAATCGGGGCCCAGGTGAGCGACTCTGTGGCGACTGGTATCGCCGCCATGGTACCGGTCAAACAAAGCCCTAAATATCTTTAGATCGCCACAGAAGAACGGATTTTCTTTCGTATGGATACCTTGTAGGTATTATTTATTCTGTGGTATCGAGCTTACGGTACGGTAAGCTTACTTAACAGGATAACGGTTTAGTTTCCTCCCATAGGGTATTATTTATTTCGCTGATTGACCCTAGTCCCTAGGCTAGGAGTCCCAAACTACAGCAGCTAAAGTCTGTATACTGATGATCTTTGTTGGCAAATAACAACTTTTATATAAGACATCCTTGTACATACAAGCATATTTACTTCTTTTTCGATTACTTATTACACATTATAATTTAAAGAATATTTTAATGAACATGCTCCAATAAAGTATGCAAACACTTGATATTTTAATGAGGCTGGTGATTGTTCTTTGTAATAATGATGGACTTTCGATTACAAAATACTGTACAAGACTGTGTTTGACTACAGCACAAAGTAGATATATATAGGTATATAACAGAGACACGACCTAGTACTAGAAAATGGTATCACCCAATACTGGCAATGCGACTGGCAAAGGGTGAGGCCAGGCACATTCCGGAAACCGCCATCTAGCGCCACTATTGGAAAATACTAATTACTAATTTCGTTTCGTATCTTCTTCTTAACTAAGGAGTTGAATTTAGCTTAATGTGATGTTATGCTTAAAAATATGCTTATCTTTATTTTAATGTCAATATTTGTACATAATTCGGCATATTTTTATTTTGATTCGCAGTCGATTGATATGGTCGGGCTTGCAAAAAGTTACGATCTAACAATTCTGATTAGTTTCAAAGTAATCCACCAAATAAAATACCAAAAACCGTTAAGATCGAAATGATCCGAATCACGATTGTCTCGGGAGTAAGCCTGCTGACTGTCAAGCTTGGCGACTTATAGTCAACTACCTCCCAGGAAATACTCTGGGGACGCAAGTCCAGGAGTGGACGTCTAAGCTGAAATGATGAAGTCTAAACGGATTGTAGTAACTAACATACAAACTTCCTAGGATGATTTTCATCAAAAATGAAACTCATTAAAACGATAATTAAAAAAAAACTCGACTGCGTTTTTTTATATACCCATTGTCAGTCTCAAAGTAGATAAAAATCTATAGAGCTAAAATAAAGCGAGCAGTTCAGGCTATAACACCAAACAATTGCACATACATAACTCTCGAAATACATAATTCGCACAGGCGGGTAAAAACTTGTAACTAAACGGAAACTTTTTACAAGAATCGCGCACTGCAAGAAACGCGCATCGCCACTCGCCAGGGACAAATAAGGCATAACAAGCGGTACAGTTTCATTAGTAGTAAGCCCCCTGCGGCCCGTCTAGACGCCAAGACCTGTGCTTAATAATAGATTCGGGGTCGACGGTCGTGCATCCGAAGAAACTGATGTAAACATCAAACGTCAGGCTCGTGGTTCGAACGACAAGTCTATTCCGCTCGTACTTTAAGAGGAAACATCACGGTTGCTTTTCCATACAAAAACAGAGTTATACGCGATCCATTCTTCCTCCCTGGATAATGCCACTAGAGTAACAATTTTTTTCCCTATTTTTCCTTTTTTTATTTTATGATATTATTCATATTGCCCGCATTAATCACCTGGTCCATAACAGGGCCCTGATTCAAGATGCCATCGCTATTTATCGCTTACGAAGTTCGAGAACAAAACGTATGGGATTTGACATAAGATTCGCTAAATGTCGAGCGAATTTGTATGTCATATATAGCGAAACTTATGTCAAATTCCATACATTTTGTTTTCGAACTTCGTAAGCGATAAAAAGCGATGGCTTCTTGAATCAGGGCCCAGATATACTAATACACTTAATATACCACAATAACCTATATTATTGCATGCCCATCCATGTATCATCCAAGAATGAAGTTTTCCACCGTTATCTCACAAGTCTGAAGCCGCGACCCACCGTATATGGCGAAGTTTCACCACTTAACGACCAGAGTAAAAACCCGACATACCTTGACTGTAAAAACTAGAGGCTTCATAATTATCCGAAGGCTCTGTGATTGATTGTTGTTAACGTCAATATTTCTTTAAAAATAATACCTAATATTAGCTCTCACCGATTTCGGTTTCGTTGATACCAGCAGGCTTACTCCCGACACAATCGAGAACCGAATCAGTTCTATCTCAACGGTTTTTGCTATTTCAATTGGTGGATTACTTTGAAACTAATCAGGGGGCTTACTCTCCAATCTGATTCGGTTCTGATTTACGAGTTTGATATGATTCCGATTTTGATTTAGATATGATATTTTGCGTACTCCCGAACAAAATCATATCAAAATCAAATTCGCGTTGAGATCGTGTGTTATCAGCGTCGTTAGCTGTATCCGGTTTGTGACGTCACGTCCATAGTGTTAACAAGTTACTGCTGAGTGCTTTAGTTTACGGTTAAGATTACTAAAAGTATGAAAAATATTTTATTTTCTTCTTTCAATCTATAAAATAATTAACCCCGTACTCTAACATTGGTTGGATAAAAAATTTTTTTGTCCTAAAAACCGCGACCATAAACAATTATTCGTGTATTCACGTTTTTTATCTATGACGATATTATGCCAAATGTTGACATTGACAATGATCGTTGATCATAAAAAAAGTTTTCAAGTTTAATATAAGTTTAAATTAAATATTCTTTCTATTATTTATTTACATATTACTATATAACTTTTCTTCAACTGCGACTTGTGACTTGCGAGACATATATTTTAAAATTCCGTCGGTTTGTTTAAAAGGTAAACTTTTTGATTTCCAAAATATCTACTTCTATCGATGTTACTTTTATATATTAATCTTATAATATCGAAATCGTTTTTTTATTATTAGAAATTTAGCCTACCTGCAAATCGAAAAACTTATTGATTTTATGGAGAGAAACCCATCAATAGCAAAGGGCTTTATGAGAACAAATGAAGCTCGCCATAACACGAAACTGAAATGGGCGGAATTAGCTTCTGAACTAAACTGCCTGGAAGGCGCATGTAAAGATGCTAAGGGTTGGGCGAAAGTAAGTACCAATAACCTTTTAATAAATAATAATTTAAATTTGAGAACATATTTTTTATACATTAGTTATCATGTTTCAGGTTTGGACAGATAAAAAATATTATTTGAAAAAAGCAGTTGCCAAGCGGAACTCTTCAGCCAGGCGCACTGGTGGAGGAGTAGAACCTCTTCTTCCTCTCACAGAGATGGAAGAAAGGATTTTACACGTCCTGGGTGGGCCTGGCTTTGCGTTAGGCAACAGAGAGGTGACAGTGCCATTGAGTGTTCCTATTGTAAGTTTACTGTATTGAATATAGTTATTACATGACATTAGTAATTTTAGTTTTTATAATGATGTATTACTAAAATATATAGTTTTAATTATATAGCTGTGTCCATCTGTAATAAAACTTAAATTTACAGGAACCTGAAGAGCCTCTCCGTCCTGTAGAAGAAGAGGTTTTAGCTGAGAATCCCACAGCTCAAGCAACGCAAGAAGAAGTGGTTGTTCCACTTTCATATAGTAAGTTGACAAGTATATTATGAAATATTAAATCTGCCACATATATATTATGAAACTAAATGGTATTTTAATTTTAGGTCCGAGACGTAGCCCACGTCGTCAAAGTCGTCGTATGCAGCAGACGCAACTCAATAATGAGAGAGAACGCCTCATCCGCATTGAGGAGAAGAGGGTTGAGGCTGAGTTAAAAAACGCTGCTGGGTGGGAAAGTGTTGCAGCTGGGTGGGAAAGTTTAGCAGGAGGGTTAAACAGATTAGCTACAGCTATCACAGTAGCAGGTGAAAAGAATGAAAATGGGTTAGGTGTCCTTGCTAACGCTATTAAAGAAGCAGTTTCAAGAAACCCACAATACCCGTAAACATCAACAAGACTAATTATAATAATTATGATTTTAACTAAGTTTATTACTTTTGTTACATTTAGTTTTTGTTAAGAAGTTAAGTAAATGAAAGACTATAATAATAATTATTAATTGTGATTTTATATAGTTTATAAGTTTTTCTATTTTTTTGTATTTTAAATTTAGGTAAGTTTTGTTTAGTAAAGTAAGTGAATTAAAGACTGATTATAATAATTATTAATTATGATTTTATATCATTTATAAGTTTTTCTATTATTTTTTTTTGTATTTTAATATATGTTAGTTTAGTAAAGTAAGTGAATTAAAGACTGATTATAATAATTATTAATTATGATTTTATATAGTTTACAAGTTTTTCTATTGTTGGTAATTTTAAATTAAGTTAAGTTTTGTTTAGTAAAGTAAGTGAATTAAAGATCGATTATAATAATTATTAATTATGATTTTATACAATTTAGAAAAGTATGTGAAGTGATTGATTGTGATTTGCATAGTTCCTATATTTCATTTTTAATTATATATAGGTATATACAAAATATTGTGACCTGTGAATAAAGACATATAAATAAAACAATTGTTTATATATAAAGATATATAGATTTATTTAAGTTTAATATTTTACATCCACCTATTTTTAAAAACCTTACCGACAGATCATATATCTAATCCTACTTTAAAAATAAAAGCAATTACAAAGTAATATGTAGAAAACAAAGAAGCTAGATACACTTACAGAGAAACCATCTGATTTTGAGGCATTCCCATATTAAAACAAAATATATATATATAATGAACATTTCATATTATGAAATCTACCCACAGATTTAAACAATATATAAGTAACCTAATTAAAAATTATACAAATAAATAATTCATAAACAAACTATTCATATTGTCTTTGTGTAGTCCAAAGACTCAGTATAAGACGTTGCCGTGCCTCTTGCCCGCGTCTCAACTCATCATTAGATTGAGACAATGATAAAGGCTGCCTAGCTACGGCAACATCTGTGTCTTGAGTATAGTCATAAGTGACTTCAGCCTCAGGTAGAGGGCAATTACTCCTATTGCATAAGTTATGCAACACGCAGCATGCATTTATGATTTTTGCTGCTGTCTGCAGATCGTAGTGGAGCACTCTGTGTTTTAATAGACACCTCCACCTGGCTTTAAGTAGGCCGATTGTACGTTCTACTACATTACGTGCAGAGCAATGTTTTGCAGTGTAGAATTCCTCGGGACTTCCGGCCTCAGCATTTAAAACGGGTGTCATTAAAAAATCCCGTAATGGATATCCCGAATCACCTGTAAATATTTAAAACATGTCATATGAAATTCTGTAAATTTTAAATACCAATTTAAAAATATGAGATTCTTTTGAATAAAGTATTCTAACATTTCTTACCTAGTAAATATGATGTTTCACCGCTTCTTATTAATCTGGATAGGTACTCCTTTACAGGGTGTTGATTGAGTATATAAGAATCATGAGTGGCACCACCAAATGCTGCATCCACACTTAATATGTTCATTTTAGCATCACAAATCTGAAAATAAGTGTAGTACTATGTAACACCCATACATAACATAAAAATAAAACATTAATATATTTTATGTAGATTTATACAATTTGTACATTTCTTGAATGGAAATTTTTTCTGTTATAAAAACGCTCCTCATTTTCTTTGGGCCTTATTATTGCAACTTGCGTACCATCAATGCACCCAATAACATTTGGTATACCAAATTTTTCATAAAACCTGTGGATTCAATAAAGCTATTTAGGTATATGAATTTATTTTTATGTTAATGACTTATGTGTAAGGCACTGAAGTAAACTACATTAAGAACATACTTTTATGTACATTATATTATGTAGGTTAAATGTCATATCACAATAAACTTATTGACAATTTATTAATTGAAACTTTACTTACTGTCTTTTAATTACATTTCTTTCATCAATTGTGTTAGGAAATTTTATGTATTTTAACAAAATTTCTTGTGAATTTAAGGCCTTGGTTACATCTCTTATGGCTTTAGAAACCGTCTGTTGTGACACTGTAGTCTCTTTGCATCTGCCTACTATCCTTTGGTAACTACCAGTGCCATAAAAAGATAGTGCTATCAAAATCTGCAACATTTTAAATATGTTTAATTTTAATAAACTAGTATCATTCTAATAATATTATGTAAAGTTAAGGCAAATATACTAAATAATAGGTTGGAGTTAAGTGAAGTTTAGATACAAGTTAGTATGCAGTTGAAATGTAATTATTATTATGTTTTACTTTAAAGGTACCTACGGTACTTACTTTACACTTAATGGTGATATCACTTTGACGAGTTGGTTTCTTCATTAGTGGTGTAAGATCCGTGACCAAGGCCTCAAATAAATTTTTTGTAAGGCGATAATTCCGTTTGAATTCTTCATCATTTATATCCATTGCTGATATATTAAAGCGAGTTAGCCTCCGTAAATTTCTCCTTTCTCTAACATCCATTCTATTGGCTTCTTCAATTAAATTAAAAAACGCTTGAAGTCGAGCCATAGTAAATTAAAACTATCTAATAAAACTATAAACTAGCGAACTATTAACAAATTACTCTATTATTGTAGCGAACCCGATCCTGTAACGAGACCTCTTTAGCTATCGTGTAATTTGACGTTTGTTTATGTCAAATTTAAGATACTGCCACGCGATTCTCAGCCGGTTGTTGTGGTCGGGAGTACCAAAATTACGATCTAACGAATTTTTCGATAGTAGTTAGTTCCAAATGGAGCCACCGCGACGACATGCGCTAGTAAGAGTGTCGGGAGTACCAAAAGCTGCTGATATCGTGCTGATTTGATTTCGATTGCGTCGGGAGTAAGCCCCCAGGATAAAGAAAATCGTTAGATCCTAACTTTTTGCACTCCCGACCATATCAACCGACTGACAATCAAAATAAACAAACGTCAATTTATTCGGGAGTACGGGGCACGATCGAATATGAATCAAAATGGAATCAATTTGGAGAGTAAGGCCCCAGGGCCCCGATTCAAGATGCCATCGCTATAATTACTTACGAAGTTCGAAAACAAAATGTATGGAATTTGACATAAGGTTCGCTAAGTGACATTCGAATTCGCTTGTCATTTAGCGCAACTTATGTCAAATCCCAGGCCTGTAAATAGGAGTAATACAGCCCAAGTATGTGCGCAATATACAAGGACATTCTTTCTTCCTTTACACTAAAGTCACAGTGGGACGAATAATAATCGACACGACTGGCGCGAGGTAAGCAATCAAAAAAAGACCGACTTTTGACATGCCCATCCCATGCATGGATTGTCTTTCTAGAATATAGTCACACAATGAGGTGATCAGCCTGCATTGTCCTAACCAAACTTGAAAACACCATTTTCAGTTGTTACACCGCGTTAATCGAACTCACGACCTCCGTCCTCCGAACCACTGCCTAAAATATTAAAAAGTAGGCTTTCACACAAAATAATACTTTTGACGACGCCAGACAAAAACTTCCACCTTTTCTATTCACCTTTTCAAATCTTAAACTTGTTATGACATAATATTTATATACTTAATACTCTTACTTTAGGGGCTCGTAACTCACATGCTGTCTTTGTCATTCTGCCTAGCACAGAGGCAGAATATAGCATGACATTGCCTTAACTTTTAATGTGTTGCAAATTTAACGCAATATTTTTTAACAATTGGTATGGATATATACCAAGTCATAATTTCGCAATTTACTTTTTAAAACACATATGAACACAATTTAAATAATTTTCAGTTCAACGAACTAACAACAAATCGTCAGAGAAACTCATCAGCGCGGAACGTTTGTGAAAATTTTAATTAATTAAAACTTTAAAACCATCTCGCATGATCCTTTTTAATCAGCGCAAAAGTATATTTTCGAAAGTATGTAAGTATATATTTAGAACATAACATTATAATTATATTAAAAGTAAGTAAATAATGTTTTATAATGAATATTGTAAAAAGTAACACATCTTTGCAGTTTACTTAGTCAAGGTCCTAGTACCTAGATAAAAAATATTTCTAGAAGGCTGATTAATTTTCTATATAAGATATAATATTATTGTATGTAAGTATAATGCTATTGTTTGTAAATTATAAGACATTTAAGAATTTTATCGCATAAATCTCTAGATATTATGTACAAATTATAGGTAATAAGTTAAAACCCACATGATAGAAATATCTGTTATACCTATATATCCCACTCGGATAACATTAACCATCAACATAATTACCTACTTCCTAATTTCAATCAAGAAATAAATTGCATGCCTCCGAAGGTTGACACGTATAGTAAAACACGGCTTATTTACAGCCAGCGCGCCCCTACCACTACCAATTAGACTAAGATCCAGGGCGCGGTTAGGGGAAGCCGTAAGCCCTAAGCAAGGGCGTCTTGGACACTGTATTATGTTACTTGTTAGTCTCGTATTTTAACTCAAAAGGATGAAAATTAAAATTTACCATTAACTTTAATAATAACTAGCTGTGCCCGCGACTTCGTTCGCTAACTTAAGGCGAGGAATAACCGCAACTAGCGCCACTCTTTTTAAAATAAATTTTACAATGACACAAAGATCTTATTTAAAAAAGTAATCGGTTCAAACTTTAAGTAAATGTTAAACTAATTTATTGGCATTTAATTACAGCTCTAAATCCTATACTGTATTTACTCTCGTAAGTAATAACTAAAACGGCCGTTTTAGTTATTACTTACGAGATATAACATTTCTCACTGACGCTTCGCTCCTATTGGTTGCAGCGTAATGTTATATAGACTAAAGCCTTCCTCTATAAATGGACTATACATCAAAAAAAGTTTTTTTCAAATCAGACCAGTAGTTTTTGAGATTAGCGCGTTTAAACTAACAAACAAACTCTTCCGCTATATTAGTATAGATTTCAGAATCTAATCCAATTTCTTAACACTACTCGTTGTTTTTTAACTAACACGTTATGCTTATAGTGGGAGCAGACGCATTATTTTTTTATATCAGAAAATGAGAATTGTAGTGCTCCGCAGTTTGAGCTGAAGTAATGACTCATGTTAATCTTATGCATTTATAACACTGTAATCGCCGGAAAAGACCTAATAACCGACCTATAATATAATTATAAAGCGGGCTGCTACCCCACCCACTCGCCATTACATTTACATTCACCAGGGAGACATAAAAGCAGCTGCCTACAATCCAACCCTCGCGCAAAGTATGGAATCTATTAATTCATATTATGAGCCGCATTGCAAATTCGTGTTTCACAACTAATATTTGTATGTTAAATATCTCACCGGATTTTATGACATACTAGTGCCGTTTTGTTGACTTTCCGAAAATAGCTTGTTAAGTTTCATTGGGAAACAATGAAAAAAATGATTTGATTTGAGTTGTTTATTTCAAAATATAGACCAATTAATTACCAATTGGTTGAAGCCACTAAATAAAGTACTTACAGAATATCACACACAACACAGAACACAAGAATCACAGGTTAGGCACATTTCAAATTAAATTATTGATAGAATACAGTAAACCTACTCAGACGTTCGGTTCGCTCAATCTACCTACTGTTTTATATTCTGAGATATTTAATTATAATAAAAAAAAATTATAAAGCGGAAGAGTTTGTTTGTTTGTTTAAACGAGCCAATCTCAGGAACTACTGGTACGATTTGAAAAATCCTATTTTTGTTGGATAGTCCATTTATAGCGGAAGGCTTTACATTACGCTGCGACCATTAGGAGCGAAGAGTCAGTGAGAAATGTTGCAAAAACGGGGAAAAATAATTAGACTTTCATTGCGTGCGCTGCATAAACGGCTTAAGTCACTCAAAAACCACGCGAACGAAGTCGCGAGAACAGCTAGTTTAATTATAAATACTAATTTTCTAATATTCTAAGACAAAGTTCGCCGGAAAAGTCTTGGATACTACTTCCTCGAGAACCTTGCCTTCTCATTAATCGACAGGAAATACGAGAGGGACAACATGATATTTATTATTATTTATTGAAGGATTAATTTAATTGAGTTGGTGCAAATTGGCACTGAACGTCTCTGAAATCGTAGATAAAGGGTTATCGTTGTTGCTCAGGCGACTTTTGCAACACGGAAACTGAAGTAGTGCGTATGTGTAATCCTGTCCAAAAATGCCACTGACCATAACAAATCTATTACACGAACTCAATTAGACACTGTCCTAAAACATTCAAACATATTTCACGCTCGCTAACAACTATCAGGCTAGTTTAATTAAATGTTGTTAATTAATTTACTACGCCTGTCTCCTGTGTTTTTACTAACTTAATGTGATAATTAATTATACAAATTGTGAACTACATTTCCACACGTTATGTTAGTACCTATTTATTAATTTACCTATAACTAATCTTATTAGATAAACCATTTAGTACAGTTATTGTACATCGTTAAAATAAAAAATAACTATGCTCATCTTTGTTTAGAAGACCAACCAAGTGCAAATGCACTGCACATTCCTGTCGTTGTCGCTGCTGGTGCCGCGGCGAGTACCAATCTTCTGCAGCGATCTCTGGACTATTCATTTAACCCAAACTGGCGCAAGTGCGGTATTTAACTATTGGTATAAACTAAAAACAAGTAGAAGGAGTAGGAACTACAACACAGGTAACTACTAACTAATAATCAGGATTCATTGTTGATTCATTGAGTTATGGTAGAAAATATTCATAATGTTATTAATGTAAATATTGTTGTAATGTTATGTTGCGTGCTTCAAAATGTTAAATATTAATTATATACTAAACTAGCTGTTCCCGCGACTTCGTTCGCGTGATTTTTGAGTGACTTAAACTTAAACCGTATAAGCAGCGCACGCAACGAATGTGAATAATTTTTCCCGTTTTTGCAACATTTCTCACCGACGTTTCGCTCCTATTGGTCGCAGCGTAATGTTATATAGCCTATAGCCTTCCTCTATAAATGGACTAACCAACAAAAAAATAATTTTGAAATCGGACCAGTAGTTCCAGAGATTAGCGCGTTTAAGCAAACAAACAAACAAACAAACTCTTCCGCTTTATAATATTATAGTATAGATATAGATTAACCTCTACTATTTATGTCTGACATACTATGTACCTACTGCGACTACGGGACACTTACTTCCCAGGAAATTGCTGGTTTTGGCAATCAACAGTTGATATAAATAACGATGATTTATGTAAGTAATAATTCCAAGCCGGACATTCCCAATAAGTATTTGACCTTACGATAATAACTGGGACTACTAGTAGTACATCGCACTACTATTTGTGAGTGGGTAGATAGTAGATACTAGATAGGCTCTATTACTAAATTGATACTGTCATCATCAGTAAATATACAACCACCAGTATATTTACTGGTCCATGTCAACTGTCAACAGGAACTAATATATTATGAGCTAGAAGCAAATCCTTACATATAAAGTAAAGTCTTCCGACGCGACTGTTAGTCTGTCTGTTCGCGATGAACTCAAATAGGTACAAACACACCGTCGCGTCGGCTGATTATATATGTATCTCGCAACAGCAATTCGACAGGCGTAAATTGTACATTATCGCTGTCAAACGTATACACTTGACACCGAAACTGCACACAATTGTATAATTTACGCCTGTAGAATTGCTGTTGAGAGATATATAAATAATCAGAAAATCATAATTCCTGAAAAATCACGAGTGCATTACCACACAAGCAGCTGCAAACCAAAATGGAAGCATTATTATCAATAGAATCCGGTTTAGGATTAGGTTTCTATAGACACTGACAGCTTCGCTGCCTCCGGGTCCAATAGGTACACCACCTAAAATCTGCGCAAACCACTCTATCCATTAGTGAAAACAGCAGTATCGCTGTCAAGTGTAAGCGATACTGCACACAATTGTACAATTTACGCCTGTCGAATTGCTGCTGCGAGATACATAAATAATCAGCTGGCTGCAGCTGGATCTGCTGATTTCACTAACGGATAGAGTGGTTTTCGCAGGTTTTAGTGTATTTAATCCTAAGGGGAATACTATACATTATTATGCTTCCATTTTGGTTTTCAGCTTCGTAATGCGACTACACTTAGTGACTTCTGGAGTTATTTACTAGGCAACCATTAATTAACAGCTTGGTAATGTATTGAGCCAAGTCAGGAGAAATAAGAGAGTCTAGATACTAGAATAATAATTAATACCCCATGAATTTCCTTAACGATGGTAACTATAAATAGTTCCCGTGCTAACGGGATAAAGGCACACACGCGGCGCACCCCATCTCTTAACGCTCTATTTTCCCTGTGAGCGATAGATCGATAGTTTACTGCCGGCTACGAGGGTGAGCTTTTGCTAATTAAAGTCACTGATTAAGCCACATACTCATATTTACCAATGTGTTAGGGTTTTCGATATTTTTCTGACACTAGGAGGCACTTCCAATTCCCACAAAGCGCCATCTTGTGGCGGAAATTATTTAAAAAACTGTCAATATGAATTTTGGGCACCTATCCTGCCACCTGGCGGCGCATCGTATAAGTCGAGTCGTAGTCGAGTCAAAATGGTCATGCCTCGAACATATATCGGTCTGTCCCGCTCATGCACAAGTACGATTTGACGCGCGTTCGACCGGGACAGGATGACATTCGAAACTAAGTTCGAGTTCCGAAAATCGGGACCCTGATGTCACGAACTCACAAGCATGTAAACTCTCATTATTACTGTAGCGGTACTACTAGCGCCACATCCTGCATCGCACTATCGAAGTTTTCTAAGTCCGGAGCTATACATACGACATCTGAAAACTAGTACAGTGGGCTTCGGCTTGACCGAGCATACCATCTCGCTAGGTCGGAGATCTCCCTTTGGGGCTTCCACTTGCACTCCCACATTGGTAACCCTCGACAGAACACGCCTCCTTCATCATCATCACTCCCCGCCCCTCCGCACCACGCCAGCCGAAGTGGCTGAAGCTGTCAGCCACTTCGGGTACCTCGTCCACTAGCCGCAACGCAGCGCGGCCTGGTCGATCCCTCATCGGCTTCAACGGGCACTCTCACTACAACGACCGGTCAGCAAGCAGAGCACATCTCTCCTGGTTCAGCACGTAGCATCGGCCCGCACGGCAGCACTCCGACTCACTGGAGCCCGTGCAGCAGCAGCACAGTTCCGAGTCACTGGGACTCACTGGCACTGGCGACTGAAGCACAAGACGACTTAAGTTTCGACCTCCGGTCTTCGGGGGGGAGTGATGTAGCGGACTACTAGCGCCACAATCCTGCATCGCGCTATCGATGTTTTCAAAGTCCGGCGCTATATATACGACATCTGAAAACTAGTACAGTGGGCTTCTGTCTGACCGAGCATACCATCTCGCTCGGTCGGAGATCTCCCTTTGGGGCTTCCACTCGTACTCCCACATTACTATATCTGAATATCCAATTTAATCTAAACGTAAACAAAAAAACATAGAACACATATTTAAATGTCGCTCATTTATCTACTTTCAATTTTGTATTATGTTCAAATACAGTTTTAGTTACTCATAACATACGATTTACAGATCAAATTATCAATAGGTGACCTATCTTTAAAACTCTTGAACCATCGCTTTAAGAGAGTCCTATACAAATTACACATTAGCGAAATGCTAGACACTAGACAGTAAGACAATACATCCTCAGTTTCTGAAAGGCATAATACTTACCAGCGTGGTGTATTAGCGAAGTTATTGCGAGTGTGAACAATGAGCGTTGATAATGGCTTGTAAACTCAAATGTTAACTGATCAACTTTTTGATCAGCCTTTCAGAAACCGGGGAATAGACTCGTTAAGCTAATCTACATTATCTATCCCATCGTACGCTCCTCGTTTAATGTATCGTCTCGGCTACGTGAAGGTCAATATTGATATTCTTCCCTAGGGTCGGAGGTTACCGTCATTAATTGATTGAATAAATACATTGACCTCAGCCGCATTATATGTAATGATATCGTCCCGTTCCCGTTACGTTATGCTGAAATCGCTTGTTGCCTTTTGTGTAGCTTTATTCTACACAAAAGGTATGCAAGTAAAAATAAATTAATTATACATACCTATAAGTATAAAATCCCAGATTATAAAACACTGTAATAGACCGTATTTAATTGTTTTTTGGTGTTCATTGGTAAATCATTAATGAACGATCACCAAAACGAGTCTGAAGTACACACTACCTACGTGTACCTACATGTAACCAAATAACAAGGAACCGTATCAAATCGTGGTCACTTTTGTGGTTGTCCATTTGTAATCTAAGGAAAAACATACCTGAAATATTGACTTAGTCCTGTATTCAAAAGCTATAAAATATAACAATTTTCACGCCCCACAAACGGCGAGAGCATAACAAATGATATAACAATATAATTCAATGGCGCTTGTGCAAGATTATAAAGCGGTTTTGGCGTTCCATTTTCAAAAGGGCTTACAATATGGCGTCATGGTGCATGCGCGTGCGCTGTAGCGCGAGCAACGCATCGGTGAATAATAAAATAGAGTATCATGATACTTCAATAGTGTTAATAAACTTGTAAAAATTAATGACTTAGCACTTACGTACTTTGTTGCTTGAGTGTGAAGACTCAAAGGAGCCGCCTTCAAGTGCATACGTTTCTAAGCATACAAAACATTAGATTAGATCTTATATATAAAAATTAATTGCTGTCCGTTAGTCTCGCTAAAAGCGAATCGGTTCAGCCGTTCTCGGAACCGATTCGGCTTTTTTTAGTCTTGAAATATTTGTGGAAGTCCAGGTAAGGTTTAAACTGTTTGTAATTTGTATGCTCAACGAAGTGGGCACGCCGCACGGATCAACTAGTCTTCTTCTTATAAATAAAAATTGATTGCTGTTCGTTAGTCTCGCTAAAACTCGAGAACGGCTTAATCGATTCGGCTTTTTTTTGGTCTTGAAATATTCGTGGAAGGCCAGGGAAGGTTTAAACGGTTTTTTTATGCTCAACGAAGTTTGCACGGGTCAGCTAGTATTTTATATTATTTTCATCGTCTCTGGCTGCATGATGGCTGCTGGGGTAGAGAAGGTTCTCCAGTGGAGATCGCAGACGGGACGTCGAATTGTTGGACGACCTCCCGCCAGGTGGACAGACCTGAAGAAGGTGGCTGGAACTCCCAGCCTGGGAGTCGGTGGGTGTAGGCTTATGTCCGTGGAGGGAGGAGGAGTGAACGTTCTAGCCTACGAGTTTTTATTGCCTTATCGTTCTGTAAATGACATCAGAGGCCTTACTTTCCAAACTGATTTGATTTCGATTTAGATACGATCATGCCGCGAACTTCCTAATAAATTGACATTTGTTTATTTTGATTCTCAGTCGATCGATATGATCGGGAGTACAAAACGTTACGATCTAACAATTTTCCTTATCCTGATTAGTTTCAAAGTAATTCACCAAATAAAATACGAAAAACCACTGATATCGAACGGATTCGGTACTCGATTGTGTCGGGAGTAGGCCCGCAGTACCTATTTAGCACTCTGATTTCAGGGTCTGACTCTATGCTTTTACATACATCTAGCATTACATCATAAAATAAATGGATGAATCAACGACCTTCTAGCGATTACCACTACTGAGACGGCATATTATCATCAGTTCCTTGAACTTTTATTTTACTATCGATAAAGGCCGCGGATAAGCGCAATAGGGTATTTACTATTTTCCTGTTTTATTACATAAATGAATAGTGCTTTAAACATTAAGAAAGTTTACTAAAGAAGCACTTCATATTTACTTTTTTCTATTTTTACTTAAGAATAAACTAAAAAAAATATTTTTAAAGTAATCGCAGTTTCCAATGACGTACTTTTTTAGTCTTGCCTTGCGAAAACGCCCCATACAATTGTCGTACAAGTAGGGTGACGTCACATATCTGTCTTCTGTACAACAACAGTATTTGTGGAAACTGCGTAATGTTCTAGCAAGACTCAAGAAGTCGAGATCCATCCGAGTTCCGACCCATCACATACAAAGTGACCTCAATCAACAAACGTTATGTAGATTATAGTACAAACTACCTAGTACCATGGTCTACCATCCCATACAATCTATGTTTAATACAAAAAAATGCAATAGATGCCGAATTAAGTACAAATATTGACATTACATATTATAAATATAAGCATAATAATATATTTTAAGAATAACATCACACTAAGCTAAATGCAACTCCTTAATTAAGAAGAAGATACGAAACGAAATTAGTAATTAGTATTTATTTTCCAATAGTGGCGCTAGATGGCGGTTTCCGGAATGTGCCTGGACTTCACCCTTTATCTATAGGAAATCGAAGAAAACAAAAATAGCCAGTCGAATTGCCAGTATTAGGATGATACCATTTTATAGTACTAGGTCGTGTCTCTGTTATATATTTACTTCGTGCTAGTAGCTACATGGTAATCATAACTGTGACCCGCAACAAAAACATATGCACCTGTTTACACGTCTATCTGTTTGTTACCGGGACCGTGACATCTCCGGTCGCTGAACCCGATCTTTACGTCGACCTACTAACTGCCGCAATATCATAAATCTTCTCTGAGTTTATTATCTACTTTGTGTCTTAGGCAACAGCGATAATAGGTACACGGTGCATCCGCATTGGTATTTGGGAGGTAAATAATGTGACTCATCGTATGTTTTATTTCTGTGCCAAACATTATATTAATAAGTATTATAAACAAAATTAAAAACTTAATTAACCCTCGAATAGTCAAGCAGTGAGCAACCTGATAATGATGATAAGTAGTAAGTACTTACTTCCTGTTTAATTTTAACCCAAACGTAAAAAAAACCTATGACACAAGCACATACTAGTTATTATATTAGTGATGCGAATACAGTTTATTGGTTATTGTTCATGACTATGAATCCATAGACTAGGTAAAAGTTTTTCATAAGATGTTTAAATATTAGGTATGTTAATCAATGTTTAATTGTTATAAAACGTATTGGTAATTGGATAATGCAGTATGTAATTACTTTAATATTTCGGGGAGTGTTGTTATGTGAATGCACTCCGCTTAGCTCGCCTTGGCGGGGAGCACTCCCATGCCCCCAAACATGTGAAAATTTCAGTGTTTTTCGTTTGTGTACGTTTAGGTTAAATTTAAAAGGGATCCTACAGACAGAAACACACACACACACACACACACCAGATTTTTTTCGGGGGTTAAAAATTGAACTCGACGCGGAATATAATAACGCCGAAAATTTTTATTGCGGTGCGAAATGCGGAGTGCGGGCCCGCATAATCTAAGCTGTTCAATTTAAAACAAGGAAGAATAATTATTATCTGGTATGAGGGTATCGCAAGTGAGTCTACGTTTTATCTAAAACTTTTGAAATATAATATTGTGGCCACTAACAATTATTATAATATAATAATCATCAATACATATTATAAAATAAAAAAAAATTGAAGGTCCGGGGTTGAAGCTCCAAAATCCGGGTAAATTACGCTTCCGGTCCTAGGAGGTAGGTTTTAGAGATGGCAACCCTATGTAAGGGGTATAATATACTATTCGCGTCTCGCCAACAAGCAACAACGCGCGGAACAGCTGTGAGTTGTGTACTTGAGAGTTGTGACTTGTGACGCGATGGAGGCGGTCATCGCCCGCCCGCGCGGGCGAGACACGCTCGATAGCCTGACGAATCGTGAGGTACACACGCGTTTTGTACACGGCGGACAAGCGACAAGGTCTTTACTATCAAGTTAATGGATCACGTGTGCAATGTAAAGAATATAAAAATAACGGCCGAATACTGAAACGATAATTAAATAAAATGTTACTCAATTTACACGCTAAGGATAGTGGCATGCGAGTTGAGTGACAGAGCTACGAATAGGAATGATCGAACTTTAATTAGCGTTTTCGACCGTTATAGTGCATTTGTAAATGAAATTTCAAGACCATTAGCGAGTAGCGTAGCGATATCATTCTGGATTGAATGATATATTTTTTTTACCTGTCAGAAATTTTGATACATGTAGGTAATTTATTTTGTACTAAGTACTTAATAATTAATGACTGAACTAAAATGACTCTCAATACAATCAAATGAAACTAAGATGATCGTACACATTAATAATAATGATAACCTTCAACTGAAGCTGTTTGCGTTTGGTGTCAAGCTACTTCAGTCCCGCAAAGGAGAAAAGAAAATTTTAAAAACCAAAATAATAATAATAATAATCGTCAATTGCAATAATTAACACACTATGATTATTATTTTTACGCCCAAAAATACATGTTACTTTATAAAATCTCTTACTTCATATTATTTTAAAATATTAAAAAAAATATGAGAAAATATTATTTCACCTAGACCCACATTCCCAAGACACGTGGTGAGCCTACTTACGAAACGCGCGGCCATCTTGCGACGCGATCGCGAACGCGTCCCCCGCGCGTCAGTCGCCCGGTGCCCGCCGCTCGCACGTATTGTGCTATCGCGTGTCGTTCGCGCGCTGCAAAACAATGGCGGATCACTTCGAGTACGAGCCAGACAAGTTGATAGACGAGGTGAAGATACGCCCTGGTCTCTGGGACAAGGACAGCCAGGATTACAGATCGAGACACACCCGGGCAAGACTGTGGAACGAGATTGTGAGGGAAATCGTCGGCAACACAGAACTATCGAAGAGCGACGTGCGAGAATTAGGTAACGTGACGTTCGTCCTTGAATCTTGGAATTTGGAATTGGTCCGTTTAGAATTATTAGTTCCGTGTGTTCTGAGTGCGGATTTTGTCCCTGCTGGTCGTGCAAGTTAACTACAACTAGTATTGCATTTGCAAAGAATTAGATACCAACTTTTGCCGCTAGAGGCGTTGTTTGAATGCCATACAAATTGTCGACAGTATTAGAACTTCTTCACGCCGAGTAGTGACAAAAACACGCATTCCGCACACTCACAGTACATTAATGCCGATAGAAATAAACATTAGAGTGTAAGTAGGTTGTGCATTCACAAGTTATCAAGTATGAACTGACGCTAAGATACGAGAAGGTAATAGGGCCGATGCACAATAATATGACGTAAAACTGTTGCGGCATTGCAAGGTGCAAGCCTGCGCCACTAAAACAACTACAGTGTGCATGATGTTCATGGCTCCATTGATAAAATAAAGGTCATGTGCGCCCAGCGGTTTTTATTCGCGCGGATCACAATTATCACATTCAATGTGTAGATTCCGAAAGTAACGCGTGAAAATCCGCTATGCGAACAGGTCCTAAACACATCCTCTGAAGCCAGCGACCTCCGTGTGAATGCAATTTTATAAATAAAATATTATGTATTATTATATAAATTATTATTTATTTATTATATTTAAAAACATCATATTGTTGCAGAATTACAAATTCAGAAGAAATGGAAGGGTTACAGGGACACCTTTCTAAAACACCTCACGCATCCAGAAAAATGGAAACATCCGTACATGCACGCTAAACGTTTGCAATTCCTAATGAAGTGTATGAACAAAAACTCAAGTTTACCCAACCATTCAAACGAGGGTGCCTCCAGTGAATCTGAAGAGGAACAAAAGGCCAAAATAGATTGGAGACAGAAGAAGAAAAAAATAAAACTGGCAAGAGATTCCGACAACGACGACGAATTCGACGCACCCACTGACAGTATGGAAACGCTGATAGAAGTTCCTACAGTGACAAACGGCAGTGGTAGTAGACCGTACGGAGACGATTTCATGTTCGCCAACGTGGACTCACTCAGCAGAAACGACTTCCAAGACCCAGACAAGATGTTCCTTCTGTCATTGTTGCCATATCTAAAGGCTGTTCCGGAGCGTTGTCGGTTGAATGTTAAAATGGATATGATGCACGTTTTGAGAAATGCTCAATAAGACTGATCGTTACATATTGACTTTTACATGAACATTTTTATGTTCAAATTTAGTTTTTAAGAAATAAATTCATTCCAATTGACGACTTACTTTTACACCTTATAATATTATTTAACTGTAATTCAATTGCAAATTTATTTCAGGTTAGAAAACTAATGATGTTAACTATGAAATGTAATGCAATATGTAAATTATATAAAATATTGCAAAAAAGTAATTTTTTACATTTATTTTGTAACAAAAATAAAACTTTTTTTTTACAACAATAATATAAAAGGAGAAGTTTTAAATCTGTGATTAAATCTTAAAACAGAATTTCAGGCACAGTGAATAGAGAAAATAGATAATGGCGCCGCGAAGTTGGTATACGAAAAGTGGAAAAAAGGTTCTCCCATTTTCCAGTGGCATAATTTTTTCTGCTAATTATAATTAACTAAACTTACCTTAGATCTAAGTATGTTAGAGATTGAAGACCGCCCACAGTCTCAGGTATACTCCTAATTATGTTTTGTGAGAGTAATAACTTTTCTAAATAAATATATGTGGTCACTTCTTCGGGCAATTCACAAAATCTGTTTTTTGAGAGATCTGAAACAAAACAAAAAAAAATATGAACACATAGAACGTAATACGCTTTAATATAAACATTTTAGTAAGTTAAATCTTTATATAGATTTTAGTAAACTAATAAATAAAGGAATTTATTACATAACGCTTTATCAGGATAAAGTCTTTCGTTTATTGCAACCGGTTTATCATATTAGAAAGATTATAACGTATTGCTTAGGAAGCTTCACAAACGCAGGATATTATTATGAAAACTAGTTAAGGGTTCGTTGGCACCGGCTTGGCAAAGAGTTTGTTGTGGTTAGATTATATTACCGTGTATATTACTCAAGTCGCAGCTGGGATTTCTTAATGCCTGCTATTAGACTGCACTTGGTTGCCTGTAGCAGTCTGCGGAGTTTATAAACATCTCCCGAGTAAACATTATGGTGCGTAAAAACATTAGCTATTAAAATTACACTGTTTACCCAAACATGACCAGCATTAGCTTCAGCTGTTTTGTGGATAAAATGCATTGTTTACTTTTCCACTATAAATAACAAAGTAGATGTTAGAAAATCTATTTCTGAATATCTATTCAGATCTAAAGCTTTTACTTTCAAAGAGATTCTGAAATCTAAATTAATGGTCTTAAACGCAACGCTTTCGAGACGAAAGTTGAAACCTTATAGATACAATAAAAGTGATTTATGATAAAGTAACTAATGCAAACGGTAAAATTAAAAATAGTCAAGGCGCGGATACTCAATGTCGTACGGTGGAATCCTGCACCACATGTTTCGATGTCAAGAAACTAGTCAGTCGAGACTCGAGATGCATAGTTGAGAAGCGTCGCGAGCATCTCGGCTATTCATTAGGTACACATAGTTTCTCCAATTGTATACGTTTAGACAATACGGCTTAACGGTAATAGGTATCTTACCATAGTTACAAATGTAAGGAAAAATATATAAAAATAACTCAAGTGGTTGCTAAACATATGTGCCTTAAATAAATCTCAATTTGACATCCAAACATAGCTAACACAAAAGCATGATACAAAGATAACGCTTGAAACATCATTGCCAAAAAACAACAGACAACTGCATAAATTATAATCTTTACTAAAATCGACACTCGTAAAGTTTAGATGGTAGATCAGCAACAAAGGTTAATCGGTTAAAGTACCGAAACGACCTTTTTAGCTTTGAATGGTGAATACAGTTCTGACCGCGGATCGTACTGTGCGGTTAGAACTGCCTGCGCTTAAATTATTACAAGTTAATAATCATCGCGCACCTTCGAATCTTAAAAGTGAAAGAATACTGCCACGAATAATGCCAGATCGAAATGCCGGTTTTGTTCATTCGCACGTTCATTCCGGAGCGCAGGTGGAACGGCGCGTACTATTCCCGATACGATCTGAACATGTGACTGGCGCCAATATGATTCCACAAAACAACTTTGTAGAGTAACTCAGCTACTACTTAAACTGATACGTTTGGAACCTGATAAGCTAGTATCTATTGCCATTGCAGTACTAGATCTGCGAGGCTTCTCGGATTACACTTTTACTGCACAATATACAATTTGAATAACTTTCACTTGTTTACTATTCCATAATGAAATCTACGAGAGAAATTAGCTTAATTTTATTAATAAGTGTTATTGAATATCAATTCGCTTCTATCGTTATTCAGCATTAATATTTAACGTATCTATTGAATGATTTGTCAAAAATATATTAAAATTGGTGATTTGTCGTAAGTATACCAAGACTTAAAATAAAGACACTTCGGTAGTGCAGACAGACATAAAAACAATAACACCCTGGCAAATATTCAGCGGATTCGCCTACGTTGCCGAGTCAATTTTTTTTCGAAACAAAACTATCCAACGATCAAATATCGTACACTGTTTAATATCCGCTGTCTACAGACATTAACAATACATCACTCGATAGGCGTGACTCATATTAGTTTATGCTCAATTAATTCAACGAATTTCAAGCAGAGTGCGTATCAACTGCTTAACCTCATTCTCATTATCATCAATGATAACGTTTATAAATAATGCTCTTGTACTTTTGGTATTTATCGTTTATTGTACTCGTAGAAACAGATATACTACTTTATTATATAATATAACATAATTAGCTGTGCCCGCGAATTTGAAACGTTTTTCATTAGTGTTAGGCTGCTATTGGTCTTAGCATGACTGTGTTACGGCTATCATCTCGCTAATACCAATATAGTCTTCCACGATAAATGAGCTATCTAGCACTAAAATATTTTTCAAATCGGACCACTAGGTACCTAAGATTAGCGCGTACAGACAATTTTTTTCAACTTAACAATATTTAGTAAAGATAGTAAAAATAGACAATACAGTAGGCAAGAATAACATAGAAAGTTGTTAACACGCGAAATGAATCGAACGACAAGTAAACACTTCATGTACAGCAGACAACGGAGATATTGATGAAGTATCGAGAGCTAATACTGCAGTGGATGATGTAACGTTGAAGCAGGAACGCTATGTGGCGCGGCCAACAAACACCACAAACTGTGAACTTTGATTAAAACACTTCAAACCAGATGCGGTTCAAACACTAAACAAGCTTAGATGATACTGAACACCCGACTATTTTAGATATTGTAATTAAATCTACCCGTTGATGGGGTGAAATGAAATGTGAAGCATTAGCGTTAGATGCTTGAATGATTAATGTAATATCGTATTAGAAATCAATAAAAATTAAAAATATAAAAGTAGCGTTTGTACTTTTAAACTTTACGGATAATCAATTATGGTTAAACAATGATTATAATCATTTTTCCCTATCTGTTGATGGTCCACCATAATATTGATCCACTCTAGTAATCCCACGCTATTCTCATCTATATTATTTTTACAAAGGGTCGAAGGGGGAGTAAAGGACACGCGATGACAATGAACACTTGATCGCCTTTTAAAGGTTACTCCATCTAGTTCAGTGTATCAGTTTCTTACATAACTTGATATAAATAGGTAACTAGAAAATGATACCAAATATGACACAGAATGGAGAAATGGTAGATCATTCATTTCCAAAATATAAAACTTAGGCGATGAGGAGATAAAGTTTTGGAGCCTTTGGTTTAGATCAAAATACAAAACAAATTTTAAACCGATAAGGAGTTATTATCATCATCGCTACAAACACTTGTATTCATAACGATTTGTCAAAATCCCTATGACCACGGCTCTTATGAGTTCATCTAATACAATAATACTTCCTCTTGTGCGTTAATTGCCAAGACTTCATAAAACAAGTTTTTATACTGCCTGACGCCTGTGTTACGACAATCGACGGCTATAAGATTTTTTTTTTCAACAATCAGAGGCTGTTGACATCTTAGCCCTTCTTCAAAAAGAAAATAACAAAAATGTAGAGATGATATACCCTAAGACACAACTTGGAACTAAGGAAATAAGCTTTAGTGAAACCGGCTCGAGTAATTGGTACAAATGAAACGCCAAAGTGCTTAACAGTGTACCATCGACACATAGATAGCGTCACTGTTCATTCAACCATACGATAACGGTTTTATGTTGTGTGCCTTCCAATTAGCGACTATTACCTAACCGTACTCACTAAAACGGGATGTAATCAACAGTCAATGTAGACGATAACTTTACACAAATTAAGGTTACAGCGAAAGTTGGCACATTTTCAATAATTTATATTTTCATGTTCCAAGAAAAATATTTATAGTATTTTTGCTGGAACTGTAAAATAACATTACTATAATATTTTATTTTATTATATTTATTCGGAAAACTTACAGCTACTTTTACAAATTAATCAACTACATACTAACTATAAGCCATTTACAAGTTTTCACATATAGCAACTACATAATAAAGAGTACACAAATGGAATATATAAATAAAAATATATAAATAAATAACAAAACATATTATATATACACACACGCACACACATATATATACATACACACATGTGCGTGTGTGTGTGTAGATAAAAAATAAACATAAGTAAAAAGTAAAAAGCATAAAACTAAAAACTTAAAGTAAGAAATACAAGCGACATAAAGTACACTACTTGCAAGAATTAAGCTATAATATAGCAAGTAAACCTACATAAATGTAAAACTATGTAAAACTATGTAAAAAAATATGTGACTACAAAACCTTGTAGAGTCTAGAATTAAGAAAATGATAAACAATGTATTGAAGAAGACTTGAAAAACCATCTATGATTGACGTCGTAATTAAATCGTTTACTTTGTTCACACGTTTTATTTAAAAGCTATGCTTTTTTAATTTCGGAGCTTTCATTTCTCCATAAATGTAAAATGGTTAAAGTCACACTGAGTCTATCTCCTTTTATGGAAACGTTGCTACGACGTTTATAAATTTTCTTTGTTCACCCCTACCTCTTGTATCTTTATAAATGACACGCTTTTAATATTTTCTATTTTGTTCTTGTTTTGTTAACAAATAAAGAAGTATTTATGAATAACAATTATGCTAATTGATGTCAATTAAGTAAAATTTCATTAAAAGTCTGGAAAAGGAAAAACAAGAGATGGCGCGAACTGGGAAGTATGTCAAGCTGTTGGATCGATGTAAACTATAAAATGGGACACGACTGTTATACATATCTAAACTTTGCATTAGCCATCACGTAGCATAAAATATCCCATCAAAAAGTCTCGCTACTTTATTCTTCTACCATAAAACGTTTTGAGATCAATGTGATGCCGAGCCGGTCGCTAACAACATATTATTATATTATATTGACGTATCCCCAGATAATTTTCAGTACTAATAGTTCCATTAAGGTCCCATAGTCCAAAATTCAGTTAAGTCCTGAAAAATTTCAGGACACATCTGGCTCTTATCATAATAGAGGTATTAAAAAAAACAGATCGTCCGTGCTGCATATGATGCCCTTTGCCTCATAGAAAGGCTAAAGCGATCGCAACGTTCAAGGCGCATTACGATTTCACAATTTCCCTCGTGCAGTTGGTTCCGCACAGTAAATAGCAAGTTCTAAACATTGTTCTGCTGTAATTTACAGGGTAACCTTTATATTGTTTGATAATTTACAATTGAGGTAGCTCAAGTTTGCTAAAATTTAATCTACAAATTAAGTATTAATTGTGTAAAAGTACGTTATTTTTTATAAATGCCGATTTATTTCTAGTATCTTGAATGAGTATAACGTATAAGATCATGGTATCACGCAATAATTACGTAGCAAATAACCTGTTCAAGGATTAACGCAACACGGCTAGCAAGTTTTTGCGAGGTGTCCTCGAAAATGACCGTTTCTGGGCACGTGTCTGAATTATCTAATGCTTAATTGCATGTATTTGATTCATTAAGCATACTAGTCTAAATTTATTACATTATAGCAGTTCAGTTTAATAGAAACCGGTATACCATAAAGAAACCTCAAGTGTCAGCCATGGATCTTAGAAAAATATTGTTTCATCAGAACGCATCTCCGAGACTTTTCTTGTCGCACACACTGTGGTATACTAAATCAGCGTAGTTTATCTAACAATGATGTCATAGTGCAGCTGACGCCGAGCCAAGTCCGCAGGCCTCGGCAACCTTGACCGAACATAATTTACGAATGAACGCAAAACCGCCGATCGAACCGTCGACAATGGCGTGTAATCAATATAAACAACTAGATACTTAGGCAAAGGTCAGAGGAAGTTAAAGTTCGCCAGACTAGAGTTGCAACCAACAAAGTATTAAAGGATTAGAAGATTCACAATATCACGTCGGCAACTCGGTGAAAACTGATGATCACGATACATAAAAAATAAAAGTTGAATGGCCCATGCGGTAGAGTCATATTTGAAGACTTTTGTGACGCAACACACGCCGCCTCTATCTATTTCACAGAGTAACTTGCATGTTTGCCAACTGCACGTCTATTTTCAAATGCCAGACTGAAAAGTATACTCCAACTTGAACATAGCATTCAGATAAAAAGTATTTTTGACATAATGTCATGTTGTAAAAGGAAACTTAACATATAAGTTGCAAGTCCTCACCAAACATAGAAACAACGACCTTTAGGAGCGTAAAGAAATGGTAATGAAATGTAATGCGTGGGTGGAAGAGGAAATAATAAAGTAAAGCGACCTGAATGTTATCTCACGGCTATTAAGGACCATTATAAAACAATAGAAGACAAAAGACGCTTCTTGCCATCCGTAACAAGTAATCAAACATGTCAAATGCTTTTATTTCTACTTTGATAATACTATCTCTCACACAGATTTAGGTGTCGGTGACCGGAATTAAAACCGGGCCAGCTGATCGGTAGTCTTAATTTTTTGCCTAAGTATGAGCACAATACAAAAGATCAAAATTTATACTTTTGACATGTCCAATCTCATGGACTTTCTTCTCAGACTTTGTTGTTTCAACACGGGTATCGAACCCACGTCTTCCGGGGTCCAGGAACAAGCTCCTGGATTACGTTGCCTATTTTGCTATACATAATACATAATATTTCAGATGAATGGTTGTATAATAACGTAATAATGCTTAATGAATCAAGCCTTAGATGTATCATAGATTTTTTCACATCTGCAGATGTTCTAAGATCGAGAATTCCAACATTACACATCATCAACGTATTCTACTTGTATTATTATCGCTTTGCTCTCCTTGATACGTCCTAACTGTACTGTAACGGAAAATAATAGCACATTTTATTACTCTTGACACACATAGGCCATTAAGATTTCTATTCGAACAAGTACGTGAGGTACAAACATTGTGGGACCTCGAGACGCAATTGATTAACTATCCGATGTGTTTAATTTTAGCAAAAACTAAATACTTGGTGTTCTCGGTAGTCCATTAATGAAATTGGAAGACAAAGCCGAGACGAGACCGCCGCCTGTCTAGCTCTTCATTTTATCCTCGAGGATTTATGCCTGTCTCGTGCATAATATTTGGAATTTGAAACATAGAGTTGTGATCATTGTAAACGACAGACAGACTTCATTATACGGAATCTCTCCGGTCGGGCAAAACACTAAAAATTAAACACTATTTACAAATTCGAGTTTTTAAATTGCTAGTCATATTTTTATTTACCTATATCTAAATATTGTTGGACCTGTAGTAGGTACTGGCATAAATGTTTTGAATTAGAGTTATAATAATTGAAAACATGAATGGATGAAGGTGATATGTCACAAAATAAATACCCATATAATTGAGTTTAAACTGTATCATTTTAGGATATATACGCATTAAGTGATTGTTTCTAAAAACGGATTTTTAGATTAACGAACTTAATACGTTACGACGTACCTACTTATTATAAAATTAAGTGACAGTTTGAACTTAATTTTATCGAAATCAGAATTTTGCTACATATCACTCTCATCCATTCATGTCTTCGATTATTTATTCATTGATTATTTATTATTATTAGTATTAAAAAGGTACTTATCTGTCGATTCATCCATTCTGGTATACGTCTATGTACAAACTACAAAGTACAGTTAAGAAATTTTAAACACCGACAAATATGGAAATGGGCTAATGTTACTGTGTTACACATAATGAGTAATCTGTGGACTGTTATAGTCCACTCTCAGTACAAGGATACTGTGCTTATGTATTACATTACACCTACTTACAAGTTATTGATGGAAAACGAGAATGAACAATGAATATGGGTGGAATGAAATCAAGATTCTTCTCTTTGTGATTTTCAATGTATGCATGCAAATGAACCAAGCCTCTTTCTTTGATACGATTACACCATACATTCATACATGACACGTGCAAAAATATATTTTAAATACGAACTTACATAGGTACTCATCCAAACAAATATTTATAATACTTTGAACTTTTATTAGCATGAAAGTTCAAAGAATTGCATTAGTTGATTATTTAATTATACCTACTATTTAAATTATAATTTATAATCTTGTTTTATAAAGTCTATAGGCCTTCGAAGGCTATAATAGTTTATAGTAGGTAAACAGGAAAACATTATGTATTTGCTACACATATACAATCTTCTCTATTTACAGCACAATCATCGTACACACGGGGATTCACGAAGAACAATGAGTTGTCATTGTAGCACGTACTATATTCAGAAGTAAATATAACTATTCATATTTTTAATTTATCTGGGTTAAGCACTAGGTATGCCTGATATTATTTTGATTTTTGTGTTATTGCACCAAAAAATATTATATTTACGAGTATGTTTAGATATAATACAAGTAATTGAGTACAAAATATTACCTAAATGCGTTTGAAATCAAAAGGTAAATTTATAAAAATTCCGCGAAACACGTTCACATGTCCCCAAATCAATACATTGGTCGGCACGACAAACGCCCGGCACGGTGTCACCCTCAGCACAGCTGATTCAATTCGCCTCCCCTCAGCTGTTCCGACTCACCCTGTTCTACCCCATGTTAACTATAAACCTACAATAAACGAGGCCTTGTCAGTACAACTAAATATTGCAAAGACATTGATCATAAAAAAATCTAATAGGCTACGATTGTCAGAATTTAGATTTAGTAAGATTGAAAAACAATGGGTTCAAAAGAGCTTCATAGTGTTGCATCAACTTCAGAAAAACGCGACGGCTATAGTGAACAACAGCAGCAGAGATACGCGAAATATTTGAAGCAGCTCAAAGAAGAATTTGACGAACGATGGTGTGGCAAGAGCAAATCGAATTTATCGTATAACGAGCTACAGCGATTGAAAACATTGGGTACCGGTGCATTCGGAAGAGTGATTCTGATGCAAGACACAAAGTCTTCCAAATACTACGCAATGAAAGTTTTGGAGAAGGAGAAAATTGTAAAGATGAAACAAGTGGAGCATACACTGTACGAAAAACGTATTCTGGAAGCCATACGGTTTCCATTTACAGTTTCAATGGAAATTAGTCTGAAGGATAACAGTTACATCTACTTTATAATGGAGTTTGTGCCGGGCGGTGAAATGTTTTCGCATTTACGTAGGCTCGGTAAATTTGACGAACCATTAGCAAAATTCTACGCCAGTCAGGTAATTCTGGCTTTGGAATACTTGCACTTTTGCAATTTAGTTTATCGAGACCTGAAGCCTGAAAATATTCTCATTAGTAGAAATGGGTATTTAAAAATAACAGATTTCGGATTTTGCAAAGTTTTACACGGGAGAACGTGGACTCTTTGTGGTACTCCAGAGTATTTGGCGCCCGAATTGATATTGAGCAAGGGTTATGGTTTCTCGGTGGATTGGTGGTCTTTTGGAGTACTTCTGTTCGAAATGAACGCTGGATACCCTCCGTTTTACGCGAATGAGCCTATGAAGACATACGAGAAGATCGTAGCCGGTAGATACAAGTGTCCATCTTCCTTCACATTGGATTTAAGGGATTTAATCAGGAACACTCTGCAAGTGGACATCACCAAACGTTTTGGTGTTATGAAGAACGGTGTGATGGATTACAAAAATCATAGATGGTTCAGGGGGCTGGATTGGGATGCGGTATTGAACTGTCGTGTGCCGGCGCCGTATATCCCAAAATTTAAGCACCCAGGTGATGCCACACATTTTGACAAATACGACGAACAGCCTATTACACAAGATACGATATGTCGGTTCGAATCAGAGTTTATTGATTTTTAACATGTCAATTACGATTAATTTGATAGTGTCGATTAATTTATGTTTACTTCAGGTGATAAAAATGTTATTACTGCCATGTTACAGGAAGTGGTTTAAAGTGAAACTTCAGAAGACTAACGTCAGAGGTTTTTCATCCAATTAGTTGGGCCCAGCTTAAAAGGACGCCCTTCCTTAAACGATAAACGGAAGATAGTACTTGATGAATGTGACAAATGTGTCACAATATTTGTGTCGTTGTGTTTGGTGACGCAGCACGTGCGTGAAGATTATGGCACGAGTCTTCGTGAACACGAAGGAAGTCGCGCAACGGTTGGAGCGATGAGAGCACATGACACATCTATTTTTAAAGCTTATTGCATCTGTGTAATATCCGTTACGACTTACGAACTATCGAAACACAGCTATAATAAAATTTCATATTTTATGCAGAATTCATTTTACTCATTAAAGAATTTGGATTAAATGAGAATGCGCTTTGGACTTGCACATATAGGTCCCAAAAATCGTTATCTTATAATATACTGCTGTGCCCGCGACTTCGTACGCGTGGAAAAGTGATTTAGGGCACTTTAGTATTTTTAAATATATTTTTAGTTTATTGGCGCAACCGCTGACAACTTTCGCTAATTTAATAGTTACTTCCCAGTGTATCCCAGTGTTGATCCCTATCCAGCAAGTCACGTACCCGGCAAGCCTCTTGGTATGCAGAGTATAATAATAATATAGTACCATCCTTTCGGAGCTCGGCAAAAGAAGTAGGTCTTCGAACAATATGTAGAAGTCAGCAAAGGTATTCGAAGTTAGGATAATATTATTCGAATGCACCGTATAGACCCAGCCAATTTTTCACGTTAATTGAGTAAAAAACTTCGATGTCCGTCTGTCTGTCTGTCTGGGTGTCAAAACTTTAATACGTGTAGGTATCAAGCTAAAAATCATATTAAATACTCAGGATTTTCTGTCCCTTATGGCTGTAAAAAAACAGACTTCTTAGCCACATATATCAGCAGTTTATGTCGCTAATTTTCGTAATTTTCGACACTCCAAAGGGAACCAAAACCTAAAGGTTCCCGGGAATTCAGAATTTTTAAATTTGATATGAATCAACGTCTTAATAGTGCCGACATAGGATAAATTGCGAAACCATAAAAATATCTTTAATTTTTATGAACTTACTACCGTTTTTGTCATTAATGTTTTGAGATATTAAATTGAAACTTATATTGCAATTACTAAGGTAAAACGAAACTCTCGGTTAGACATGGGCGCAGCGGCACGCCCCGCCGAGGATCCAGCAGGCTTACTCTCGACACATTCGAGAATCGAATCAATTCGATCTTTTTATTAACCTACCGTCATTATAATAATAATAATATAAATAAATGAAATTTAGTTTTAAAGAAAATATAAAATAAAAAAAGATTAAATTTGAATGGTTGAAGCAGCGCGGTTCCCGCCGCGCTTCATACAAACGTCCAGCAATTTTTTTTAATTGTCATAAGTTTTTTATTTATGAGCCGATTGAGATGAATTAATAAATATTAAGTCAAGATTATTACATTATAATATGATTGAACCACATCTAAATCGGATAAGCCGTTTCTAAGATTAGCGTGCACAAATGCACCGACAAACAGACAAAAATTACAAAAATTACAAAAATTATTGTTTTGGGTACTATAATTGCATAAATAAAGTCTCCTATTCTCCTATAATAACAGAGGCACAGTTAGCATAGTTAGCGGCTGTGCGTGGTTAAATTCAAACACCGGTACTGCCTGTTAGCACATTTAATAGTATTTTCATTTAATAGTATATTCGGCTATTTTTGAATGAATTCGTGGAAGTCTAGGAAAGGATTAAACAGTTTATATGCTCAACGAAGTGGGTCAGCTAGTGATAATGACAATAATTAAAAAAATAGCGCACAATTTATTGTAATTTTCAAAGCAAAACTCTATTGCATTATTTATATCAGCCTAAAGCAATGCAATTTATTAAAAAGCTTTCGCTTCGACCCTTCACTCGAGCGTTTAATTCAATTTAAATTTTCATACCAGTAAGTCCAAATTGATTTTACAATAAACTATTTTTTTTTTCCAAACTTATTATTTAATACGTGTACGAGACCTGCCTACGAAAGCTATGATACAGTATTCTGATGAATATTTGACGTTGCAGTCTGCTATGAATAGAACTTTCGGCAGATGTGAAAACTCGTTAAACTTTTAATGAGATCATAGGAGAGTTACGTTCAAATAACTTTAACAAGGCAGTTATTAAATTAACAAAAGCAATGCTAATTGAAAACGAACTATTTGTGCTGTAGAGTTTAAATTGGAACAAACAATTAATGTACGGTCAATAGACAGAACTAACACTGATACCCTCATTATTGTTCGATACTGTACAACTTATTGTTACTTTTACCATCATAAGAATGAAAGGAATAAAAGCCATACCTATCTTCCTACCTCTGTCACAGCAAAGCTGTACAATAATAAGTTAACAATCGCTTCTGTAAACTTTGTAGAACGAGAAATGAACTTTCTTGGCATTCACACAGTCGGTTGTATCAACAAAGTGCTGCCAACGGTTATATTAGAGAGACTCCTGACTGATACGTTTAAGATATAAATATTTAGTTATGTCAGCTCGGTGTGATATGATATTGAAGATGATTTAAAAGATGTAAAATATAAGCTACATCCGTTTACATAATTGTGTAAATATCTTTCAAATCATCTTCAATATCATATCTTATTAAGCTGACAAAACCAAAATATTTATTGTTAATGTTACAACTATGAGTGTATTTTTATATTATTTTATTACACGTTTTATTTATCTTTGATTACAATAATAATAATATCTATAGACGCTTCAAACCACATCTATCTAGCCCCGTGCTAAGTATCTGAAGAACTTGTGTTACAGCCTTACAGGTGTCAGACATCGGACAAAAATACACAAATTTAATACACATTCATGACCCAGGAACACAGAAAACTATTTTCTTCGCCAGGATTCAAACCCGCTAAGGAAATCGTAAAATATTTATTTATACATTTACAAAAGTGACAGTATTTAAATTTTAAACGCTATCAATCGTTATTTTTTTAAACGTGCTGGTGTATTCCTATTTCCTGGCAGTCACGTACAAAATAGAAGTAGTAGTTCAGAGCCTCTACATTAGAACAACAAACACTCTCACGTTGATAAAAGTTTCCATATTAAACTTAAAGCTATGCAAAGCTTCGTTGCGCCGGAACAATGGCAGCTTCGCAGGGGGTTGCGTTGGAGTCGACCAACTGGAAAATAAAGGAAACGCAGTTCCGTTCCACGTCCGAAGGCAACATCCTAATGCAACAAAAGCTCTGCATAAAAAGCCTGTTTCATCTTTTAAAATATCAAGCATATGCTTAACAAGATGAAATTGGACACTAGTTTTGAAAAATATTTAATTAAAAAGAGATACCTACAGCAATTTTAATAAAAACCTTTTTTAACAATAGTCTTAAGCACGCTCCTAGGGTCCTCTTCTTCAAAATGATCGTCATCATTTTTGATTCAGATGGCTAGCCATTCATTTGGCTAGTTTTAAACAAGACAGTAAGTGCAGCAGGAGTTATCAGTTGCAATGACTACATGTTTGGCAGCATTCCCTATAATTTGTTTAAGTTCTATGTAGTGTTGTTTCTCGCTTACATTATAACATCACCTACAGTAAAAAAGTAAATTACCGAAACTTTTTCAGATGTTACATGTCATTTCACCCTCCTCAACCATGATAATCACAATTAGAATTTTACGTTTCTGACATCAGCCAATTAATTATTACAATTGATTAAGTAATATGATATGTATGTAAATTTTTCGTCACTCATGAAATATGCAACAATAGATTGGTGAACGTTCCATTCACGACTCGATTTGCGCAATGCATCACCTCAAAGATAAAACGCTTACTAGTATCACAAGAAACATTTTAAGTCCTATAAAATCATAAGAATAGAGATAATTAGGTAGGATTACTCAATATATCTCTATTCTGGTACCAACATAAACTCGTAGCACAGTTTCATAAACTCTTCAATTTCCTGCCCCAAACCATAGTGCAACTAGGTCTAATCCAAATTCAAAACTGGTTTCAAACTTGTATGACGACATCGCGTTTGGAGCCTATGCCTTGTAATGGGGCCCATGAAATCAGTGATATTACACCAAAAACCTAAATAACGCAATACGTGTCTGGATTAATCAGATTGTCTCGTTTATGTTTTTATAAGCTACTATTCAGTATCGAATTTGTATACCAGTTCTAAGAAGTAACAGTATCAAACGCGTGGGTGGAGTCATTGCATTTATGAGGACCTACAGGTTACTCGAGCTTGAATTAGGCGGCGAGGTTCAAATATAACCTGCTATAATTACGGTACTTCAACACTGCTTATTAAATTATTTATTAGCTTACTTCAATCAGCCTAATTAGCATATTGGTGCTGTAGCCAACCGCTGATATTGATCAGCACTCGGCTTATGTATCCGTTCCTTAAACTCCTCACTGATATTTTAATTAATTTTACGAGTGACAGAAAGCTGTTCAAGAAAGATTTAGGTCAAATGTTACATTTAATTTCGTTACGGAAACTGAAAAAAGTGGCGCCGGAAAATTAGTCCCGAATTAGGGACGTACATTCCTGGTTTCTAAAAACGAAACAAATTCAGGAAGTTTCTTAATAGTTGGAAAGTGGGTTAATTTTTTGATGTTCAATGTTTGAATTGAGTACCTAAACCATCGTAAGGGGATATAACTTTGCGTATTCAGGTGAATGAAACTTTTATTATTGTCGTTTTCGTCACTTCCCGAGGTAATTTAAAAATGATATTAATGGCATCGGCCTACCATTTACAAGCCTACTACATTATCTTGCAGGATTGTAAATGGTAGGCTGATGCTATTAATTTAATTTTTATACTATTTCCTAAATTGCTAATGTAGCACATGACGGAAACTACAATAATTAAAGTTTTAATCGAGTATGCAAAATGACATGTCCTTCCGATGGTCAATTCATCAGAACTATTCGTTGAAGTTGTTTAGTTGCATCTGACATAAAATAAAGATCCACAAAGAGTAACTCAACCACTAACTTTAGAACTGCACAGTACCAACGACAAGAATAGTCTTGTCGTTGGTACTGTGCAGTTCTAAAGTTAGTGGTTGAGTTGAATTATTAAAAATATATCCCTGGAATAGTCCAGGGATATATTTTTAATAAATATTCAACAGGTGTGGCAGCCTGCTGATTGCAAGTTGCAACACAACTCCTTGCCATCTGTTAAGTTGAAACCCCCAACTTTCACAAGCATTTAAACAAATGAATCATCTTATGCATTTCGAGTTTCTAGGAAAGTAAATACTGCTTTATTACTTACTTATTGTGCATTCCTGCTTGCTTACGGCACTGCTAAATCTCGTTTGTGAGTCCCAACACACACGATATAACGGTTTCGAGTTTTCTAAAACGTTGCTTCATCTTAACTAGTTGAGAAAACTAGTAAAGTTCAACTCGTTTGATCTGGCAAGAGCTTACAAAACGTTTCAAAGACAATACCAACTAATGTCTATAACATAATAATAGGGTTTCGAATGTCTTTGAATTTTTGCGACACTTCCCATTGTGTGAGAGGCCGCATCAATTGTTCTTACTTCCTTTCTTTAATGTCGTCAAACCAATGATTACATAGATAGATTTCATTAATTTCATCTTCCGCACGAATGGGAAGAAACATTAAAATCTTGTAAGACTTGACAGCAAAGCTGATTAACTAACCATTGAAAACATTTATGCTGAAAAATCACTTGTGGATTCCGTAGCCTTTTGCAACTCGATAATGGATGTCAAAGGATTAAAGTACATTGGATGAACGCTTACAAGTATCGCCTACAGTAACTACTAACCCTATTTCAGACCCGTTAAGTTGCCAGTGCAATGTGGGTCAGTTGCCAACAAAAGGGCTAACATAAGGACCACTTATGCAACAACTTACACCACGTTAATGGGATGCGTTAGAAGTATTAATAACAGTTCATAATGAAAGTGCTAGTGTAACCGGTTTCCATAATTATCATAATCATCATAATCAAGTTGGTAACGTAACTGTTGTAATATTTTATACCGTTTTTAGTATTGTTCGCATTATATTATACTACATTCGGAGCAAGTTATTTTGGGTAAGTTGCCAACTGGGTATATTGTGGTAAAGTGCTTTATTATCATCTTGCACAAAGTAGATAATAAACCTCTAAGAAACGGCTCAGAGGCTACGCCTGCGAACATCTATTCTTTCTTCTTCTTATATATAAAAAATAATCGCTATTCGTTAGTCTCGCTAAAACTCGAGAACGGCTGAACCGATTCGGATATTTTTGTCTTGAAATATTCGTGGAAGTCCCGGGAATGTTTAAACGGTTCACCACAAACTGCTTCTATGCTCAACGAAGTGGGCAGCTAGTTTTGTTATATTTTAGTAGCTGTAGCAGAAATGATTCAGTAACTCGATATTGTAATCTCTGTGACGTCTGTCTCCTGTAAAAGGGCAGCAGATATAAACATGTGCAAAAGTGTGTGAGTTGGTATCTTAGATATAAGATACCAACTCACATTGTTGATCCGAGCGTTCATTCGCTTACATTTATCATTAATCTAATTTCCTTAATCAAATCAATGCGGTTCCCACGATAGCGTCTCACACGCACATCTACAATTGCAATTCAAGATTCAATAAACTCTTTATCACATGATAAATCTCAATATTAATTGGCTAATTTATCTTTTTTTAATTATCAACTTCACTCTATATATAATTTCTACGTGTCTGACGACTTTTGCATGCACTTATTTATATCACATCGGTGTCTGGGCTGAAGCAGAAGAATAATCGCAACCATTTTTCCTTCTTATGTTAATTTTAGAGGACAAAACGATACAGCCACGGCGCGACACGAAGGAAGCTCTCTAAACTTGCATACAAATTCATCACCCCCGGGTTGGCACTAGCCAACCGAATTAAAAACAGACCAACTCAATGAACATTGCCTGGGTGCTACCGTCATCATTATTGGACGTGTAACCATTTATATTCCGTCCGTGCATACAAAGTACGGCCGGAATAAGAATGACGCTCGCTCATTGTAAAACTAGCCTCGCCAAAACTATAGAGTCGTGCCTCGTGATGTGTTTGGCGTACACGACCATAAACCGTCGATCTATTCTGGGGTCAACCTTTGCGGGCTTCGTCACCTAATGAAGCGATGAAATGGAAGTTTAAAAGAGTGTAATTTAGCCACCGCTCGAGCCTTGAATCGTTATTAAAAATAAACGGAGGCCGTGCACCACAAAGGCCTATATATAATTCAAAACGGTCGAGAGAGTTGATCCACCGCATCATTAGCGCGGATGTGGGTTATACATTTCTGATTAAACCTAGTTACGGCCGTACCAGGACATTAATAAAGCAAGCTGGTAGTTGAGGGTAGTTTGCTTTAATACCAGCTATTGTTTTTTTTTTTAAGTTGAATATTATATGCTCGGTGCCTTTGCAAACTCCCATAAGTTTACTTAACTTTTAAAAGCCAGTGCCTAATTATTGTACTGAAAAGAAAACTTTTGTAATTATCTTTTGTATATTATTACCCCACTTGATAGACTTTCATTTAGTAGGTACACACTAGACGACCTCCGTAGCGCAGTTGGTTGAGCGCGTTGGCGCTCGAACGAAAGGTCGCGGGTTCGAATCCCGCCGAGGGAACAAAAAGTTTTCAATGTTCCTGGGTCATGGATGTGTATTAAATTTGTGTATAATATAATAAAAATCTTAAATATGTGTATAGTATAAAAGTATTAAATATATTTCCGTTGTCTGGTACCTGTAACACAAGTTCTTCGGATACTTAGCACAGGGCCAGATTGACGTGGTGTGAAGCGTCCATAGATATTATTATTAGATATTATTATTATCATTTAATAAGGTACAGAATACACATTTTTGCTCAATGTCAAATTATCTTCTTCAGACAAGGTTGCTCTACTTTCCTCTCCGGAGTACATACTCCGGAGAGGAAAGTAGAGCAACCTAACAAAGTCTCAGTAATAGGGTGAGGGTAAAATTGGGTCCCTTTGGGAACCTTTGAGTTCGGAACCCTAAAATACATGTGTATTTTAGGGTCCCGAACTCAAAGGTTCCCAAAGGGACCCAATTTTACCCTCACCCTATTACTGAGACTTTGTTAGGTTACTATTACTGAGACTTTGTTGTCCATTTTGCCAACAAAGTCTTTGTCACCACTTCACCAGACTATCTCGTGATCCATAATGGTCATACAGCTAACGTTTTACCAGATGGTGTATTTCTGTTAAGGAAATTTAATATTTAGGGGGAAGGCTCGTATACAATAAACTTTATGGAAAAAACTTTACTTTTAAATTGTACGGAACCCTTCTGAAGGCCGACTCGCACATGGCCAGTTTTTCCTAACACAATATATACAAATCCTTCGTGCATTGCACTTTAAAGTGGATGCAACTGTTAACAGATATTTAACGGTTGACTTCATTCAACACCCACACATTAACAGTGAGTGCAGTACGAGTATCTCACTATCTTTCTATGCGCCCACATAAAAAACAGGTTTCGGGATACCTGCGCCGTGTCACGTAGAGAATAGAGATAAAACTCATGGGGTATACGTTCATGGCGTTTTCTATGTCACGTCTTCGTATACATATAAATGAGAAGTTTGTTACCTATGATAGTTTTGAAAGCACACGAGAATACAGAATCTTAGTTTTACTTTTCCGATTTCACCAAACTTCTTACACTTCAAACTCCGGATTCGATCTCTCTCTAGCACATTTTGATATTAGCTGTTCTAAATGAAATTGGGTAGATCGAAAACCGTAACTCAGCGATAAATGTGGTAGTGAATTTGGGGACTAATCGTCATCATAAAAAAAAAACGAGCTCGGATTCGATCTCGCACTCTCGTGATAAACTCAATGAAAATGATAATTAATCATCGTACGACAGTTAAACGACCAGTGATTTTATGTACTGCAGTGGTTGCAAGAATTTAGGAATGTACAGGATAATGGTGGATTTTTGATGAGGGCGATGAGTCATGAGAAGGGTACTTACACATGGCACAGCTGTTCTACTTAAGGTTTATTTAGGACACATGACTATTGTCGACGTGTTTCATGTCTCACTCAAAGTCAAAACGGCAAAACTTCTAAATACAAACCTTCCCCTAAAGTATTTCATGGGGGTAGTCACCTCGTGGGGGTAGTTAAAATAATAACAATATCTGCGGAAACGCTGCTGCCTTTTTCCAAAAATATGTTCTTTCTGGCACTTTTTTCGACACCCACGGGAAAGATTTGATTTGATGGGTTAATGGAGAGGAGCTTTTCTTACTCCAGCACCCCATGATGTGGGTACTAGATGCACTAGATAGTAAGTACCATTATTACCATGTTCAAGTAATTTACTTCATATAATCAATAACAATGTTTCAAGAGCATAAGATGATACACCATGCAAGAAAACAAACACTCTTCTAAGTACAAACAAACTAATAAGATTATGATAATTCGTTGAAGGAGATGCCATCCGTTCTTCGGTTTGTTTATCTCCAAGAGGCGGCCCACACACATCACTAGCTCGTGCACAAACAAACCGTACAATTATAATGTATCCGTTGTGTGTTCTTTGTTTTAAGATATTAAAACTTTTATAGAGTCATAAATTACTTTGTGCAAGAAAAAGTATAAAAATACTACAAATTAAAATTATATTATTTCAGTTATGATGTAACGAAAGTCGTTACTTGTTGGTATTATTACACTTGATAAAGGTTTAGGACTTATTAACTTTTAGGTAAATCCTGTTCCACTATTTAAGTATTATTCGAATTCGTATTATTCCTTCATGAAAGGGGAAAGCTTATGCCCAGCACTGGATGATGACGATGATGTTCATCATTTAGAATTAGTTAATTAGCTTTATTAGGTATCTTAATTTTATCATCCACTACATCCTCAGCTCAAATCATGTAATTTCAGCTGACAGAATTTTAATAATTAGGTACTATGCACTATGCAGTGATAAATAGGTACTTCCTTTATATTTGGGGGCTAGTCCTTAGTAGGTGATCTAGGTATACCAGCCCCTAAATATCTTTATATTCCTATTTAGGAATAAGCCATTTATGGGTTTATTGCTAAAGCCAAACGGCGCAGACTTGGCCCAAGATAGCACTGTAACAAACAGCTTATATTTTTCACTAGCGTAATAATTATGCGGTAGCCCAGTCTGTTTATTCGTTTGCAGTACCTGCTCGTCCTTGTGGCGTTTCCAGGAGTTTCCAGTACATCTACATAGGTATAACGGCGGTGTAGGGGGGTCACCCCTATATCCGGAGCGATAACGCTCCAGCGAGCACGCTTGTGCACCTGTCGCCATTTCTATATCAACATAAGTATCAATATACCTCGCAAAATGCACTCTGCAGAAGTAGACTGCAATGGATAACGATTTTTGGATAAAGCCCTAAAGATCGTGTTGGGTTAAATCTAAATTTGTTTATTTACAATCAAAGCTGTATTATTTATACCAAAAATCCATGGGCACAGTCAGCGTAAGATAAAAAAGTAAGTAGATCTCTTCCTGCTGCCGATTGCTACTCAAAATTAATTGTGAGTAGGGTTAAATCCCACCGACACTGACATTAAACGCGGCGTGTAGTATTTAACCGACCTCCAAAAAGGAGGAGGTTCTCAATTCACATCCTAAAGTTGCCAACTTGAAACTCAGCTTTGCTGAGTGCTGACACCGACTTCAAAAAGAACATTAATTGTAAGTAGGTTATAAAAGTATTATTTCATGCTTTTTAGTTATTGAAGTCGGTTTTTTTAAACGTAGGTACCTAGTATCTTTTTTATAGTAAGATATTATACCTAGCTTCTTCAAGCATCGTCGCATCGCGTCTCTTCATAGTTTCCTAAATTTCAGCTACGTGATTAAAACTGGTGCCTTGCTTAAAACCTTCATTGCTGGATTGCTTTGTTTACATTTTTAAAACGATTATGTAAGTAATGATTAGATAACATAATGCTAAAATATGTAAAGTACTGATGATTAGACAGAAATTCGTAATTAGCGTGACACGTGAAAGTTGAGAGAATTTACTGCATTCTTGTGTATCTATGCGCGAAAAGAAAGGAAGAAAATGCTGAACACTAAGAAGTACTTAAATACGCAGATAAAGTGTTAACTGTTAATCGTAATCCAAACAAAACCAGCACTTATGACGCGAAAAGAAAGCTGAAGTGCGGAAATTGAAGAAATCGACTCCCTAATCTTATTTACTCTTATTTCCCTTTATTCGTGCGGGCCTTGTCGTACCTTCTACCTGTCTTATGTGTACAGGACTTTGCCTAGCAATTTGTCTTCCTACGAAGTAGGAATTTGTAAAGAGTTCTTGTAAAACGTCCAAAAATCAATCCACCCATAAATTTTTGAAGTTATCTAAACGCTTAAAGTTATTATTAGAAGCACAAACTTACCGTGACGAACATAGCTGCAGTAGCTATAGGACACTATAGTGAGGAATGTAGGTTCTAGATCTAGAAGGTTACAGGCTTTTATCATGCCATACCGTGATAAAGGGGTCAGGCAAGCTTCACCTTGCTTTGGGAAACAAGGTCACCTATTCATCGCCAACTTGCAAACGCCTCGTGCCCTCAAACTGTGACATGGAAGAACTTGGGTCAATTGTGCAAAAAATAGTGCCCCTACTTTTACGTCTAGATTTCAAAAGTAAACAACCACCGCGCCGCGTGTCTCATCAATTAGGGAATGTCAAAACCAGGTTTAGACATGGGTTATACAAAATTTGCTAACAGCTACAGTAAAACATATTATGCGATTCACGAGAGGCGCAACATACAGTTCCTTTCAGTTCTTTTACCTTTTCCTACGAGAGTGATACCTATGACAGCAGATAGGTCCTAGGAGAGATAAAATAATTATGAACATGCTATAGTCGGTAAATTAGCAATTAGGATAATATTATGGAGTCAACAGTTTTTATGTACCCCAATTCACCGCGAAAAGCGCTGGAGAGTCAAAGTAAGTCTAGATGTCAAATAGACAGGGTATCCAAGTTGGTAGGTACCTACTATAACAATCGAGCTATTTCACCTCTGGACCTAGGACGTTGCTGCCGATAAAATAAGGATAAGGTACTCGTCGGACATATTTCCTTTTGATTTAATTACCTAAATCTTTGTTATGTAATGAAAATAATATTCTTTAGGTAGCGAAGTGATTGCGTTTACGAAAATATATTCGTTTCACGGTAGGCCTTCATACCATGTTACATAACATCACATCAATCTATGCCTAAAAATAGTCCAAAAATATATGAACTTTTTATGCTTCCATGAATATCAGATCTCGTTTTCGCCATCAGTAATCACGCAACGTAAAACCAGGTGCGGGGTTTAAAAATAAATTTGCAGCTGCCTCCTTTTGAGTGCAAATCATTAGCATCAGACTAATAATAATAGCATAAATTTGACATCATTAAGATTATATTGTGGCACCAATACTGGTTATGGCTGCAACAACCACACATTATGAAATAGCTTGTTACATACAAACACATCCTCATTTAATATTTATTAATAAATGCACATTAATTGCTTTCGCACTAAAAACGGATTTATATAATGTAATATGCATTGAAGAAAGTATTCAGGAGTTATAATAATTAACTATTATTTTAGTAAGCTATTGTAGAAAATGTAAGTCATGCTTAGAACCGGGGTTTCTAAACTTAAAGATAAAGGAATACCATGGCCTGCTATGGACTAACATAAAAGTAAGGTATATTAGCAGTATTATAAAATTTTTTTTTGGCAGAACTGTGATCACATGAACACACTTTGAGAATCCCTGATCTAAACTCTACAGTATAAACTCAAATATAATACAAACAAGTGTCAGAGATGTATTATAATGATTCATGCCAATATGAGATGAGCAAAAGTTAATTAGAGAGTATTTCAAGTCTAAAATAGTTTTTTATAATTTAAACTCTGCTGTGGTATAAAAATTAGGTTAATTCTAATGGATGTAACGAATAGAGCTACATATACAAGTGTATGGGCACCATATGTGCATTATATTATGTCGTCACCAATTATAAAATAAGTAATGGACTAAAATTGATTTTAGTCCGTTAGATTTACCTAATTCTGATCTAAAAAAATGTAAGAGGTCTATGTTTTAGTACACATAATGTGTAATCCATTAAATGCTTTATATTCTTCCGTCATAAGGGAAAAATTGGTATCCCAAAATAAGACTAATCTAGTAAATCTGAAAGAATAAAGAGTTTACATTATTTCAGATTTACTAGAAATCTCTAGTAGGTAAATCTGATATAATGAAAACTTCTCTTCAGGTTCTTTTATGTGACACAGTAATTTCTAAATACACAAATTTTACACTTTATTGGCTATTTAACATCAAATAAATTTGTTTCAAATACGATACTACCTACTTAATGTTATTAAATTAATATTTTGAATGACTTGTTTATTAGCTTTGAGATATCACATTGATTTAAATTTCACAACAGATTACTTTTAAATTGACTATTGATAGTAGCAACATGATCTACAGGCTATAAAGTTAGTTTTAGGCGTTGTGTTATTTATTAATAAGTACATTGTACTTTAATAACACAGTACCTACCTACTTTTTACAATAACAAAACTAGACTTACAGTGGTTATTACTAGTTCAACTAACTTGTAGATACTTAAAGTTTTCGTTATAATATTATGATTCCTTGAATAACTTATCGGATGTTTTACTAAATCTTATCTAGGATCGATCGATTCATATGATGACCACGCCGTATGCCGAACAACGCGGAAAGCCGGTAAAGTAAACAAATGCAAAGAAATGAAACCACCAACATTTAAGTGGTCGCATAAAATGTATCTGAACATAAACTTTAGGCAGAATTATTGTAAGAACGTGGAGTGATTTATTTATAAATCGGACTTACCAGCAATAACTGTATCACTTAAGTCATATTTCACTGGCTTTGGAAACTCTCGCAACTTGCGTCCGCTTAATTTTAAATCACCACTTAAGTAAGCATCTTCTAAAACTCTTTCTAAAGATTTGGATAACTGACTGTGAATATTATTATGTCCGTTCATATTTACACACACATTTGGCCCTAACACGGCCATATTCTTTTGAAAACTGATTTTATTTTCAAAAGTGACATTTTCTTGGATTTGACAGCAATATGAATGCGCGCTAACTTCGTGTTACTCTATAGTCTATGTGACTACTCTATACGACTATGGCTTTTTGGGAAGTATACGAAATAGACGCACCATACACGGCCCTTATCAGATACTAAAATACAAATCGATCGAATTGTAAGGCAGGCTAGGAATTTATGATTTGAAATGAAAAACGTTGGAGAACATTCAGAGCGTGGAAAATAGAACTATGAGTAAATTATTAATATTATTAGCCTTAGCTGAGCGTATTCTTTATAAAAATATTAACAATTTTCTTCAGCAGTTCTAGCTATAATTTATAATAGTCATGCATCTGAGAACTGTCGTAACAGTAGCTACTAAATATCGTAATATTATATTCACGAGTGACTTCAGAATGAGCGGTTTTTATTTTGACAGTTCTACTAGTTTAAGAAAAATGCTGATAGATGGCATTAAACCTAAGTAATATGTCAAGTCCTGTGTAAAATGTCAATTTCCGCTTAGTTTTTTGTTTGTTTACCTTTCAACTTTCTTTCTTTCACTTGCAATAGTTTATTATTTATTAATTGTGCCCTGAGAACTAAACTAAACATGGCTATATATAGTAAAACACTAACTACTTGCACTTTTTTCCACTTTATTTGATTTTTCACATTAATAATTACTTAAAATACACGACCGGTTTCGACATAGTCATCATCAGGTGTAGGTAGAACTAAATTTTTAAATTATTTGTAAATATTGTGCAGAGTTGCCAGCTTCAAGAAATTTTTTACAATGTGTGCAGTTTAAATTATATAATATAAATAATACATATATATAACATGAATTTCCACCAAGAACCAACAGTACATTCAATAACATGTGTAAACATGGCTAGTCAATTTGTAGTACAATTTTGTAAAAATATAGGTAACCACCGCTTTCCCCAAGATGAAACTCGGAGATCAAGATGGATAGAGGCTATCAAACATATAAAAATAGGATTAACTATAAGAAAAAAATCCTTCATATGTTCAACTCACGCCAGCAGATTTCATCTCTCCGTCATCACATTTGGCAAGAGCCCCAAGAGGTCAAATATTTATCTTAGCGTGCAATAAGAAATAATAATAAAGCTTATTGACATTAGACTTAAATTAGTTACATTTTTTTAATTTCTTAACCTAAATATAAGTATATCTTTATGTTTGTTACCTATCTTGGGTATCATAACTTAATGGAAACATACTACAGTAGGTACCTTAGGAGTTCATACATAAAAAACCAAACTTTTAAGTTTGCAGCTCATCACCTAAAAATACTTAATAGAAAACCTGTTCCTTCTATATTCCCATGGAATGAAGCTTGTCAGCAAGCTAACCAGCTCCAGCAGCAGTCAGAGCCAATGTTTAATCCAACTGCAGTTCAGGCTACATATTCTCAATGTATATATACCAACCACTTAAGAGTCGAAAATACTCGGCAGCAGGCTGAAATTTGGCATGTATATTTCTTAGAATGTAAGTATAGGGGGGTACTAAACAAGAACTTCCCGAAATCCTTACGGAAACGTGAGAAAAGTGTCATTAATTATTAGTTTGAAAAATCAAACCTATTGAAGCCAGCGAGCTATAATTTTTTTTGTTGTATCCAATGCAACACTAGCTAATAACTTTATGTAGTATACGTATGAAAAAAAAAAAAAAAATATATGGTTATGCTTATACATAACGCTAGCATATATGGCCCAAGTAACAAAAATATGTAAATATGTTATTATAAGAAAGGAATAATGATAGCATATAAATAGTATAAAGTATGTAATTAGATAATATGTATATACAGAAATGTAATAGAGCACCAAAACAAATGTTGTATATTGTAGAAGTTAAAAGACAAGCAGGTATAAATTTGGAATGTAAAAATATTTGAGTTTAAGCAATTAATTTAGAGTATACAATAAAATAGTAGGTATGTAAAAGTTTTTGTAAAAATAATAATGTGTAAAAATTAAGTTATAAAAAAGGAACAGTAAAGCATATTTAAATAAGATATAAAACAAAGAAAATCAAAAATTGTATAGCAAAAAACATAGCAATAGACAGTAAGTAAAACCAATGTATTAACGAATGTGGATCGAAGCTGGTGGTGGTAGCAGTGGTGTGGCAGACCACGAACTTGTACAAATGAATTAGTTCATTACTTAGGTAAGACAACAACCGACGGGAGACTCGGCGCAGAGCGCAGAGAATGTAAGAAGAAATGTATGAGTAAAGAATGAATGAGATATGAAATGTATAGTAGAATGTAAGAATTGAAGCGAAGAAATTAGTATAAAAAGTAAAGTAAATAATAAACAAAAAGGATGCAATATGTATGGCAGAAATTAAAAAAGTGTAACAAGAGATTGAATGAAAACATAAAGAACAAATTACGTAAAATAAATAAGAAAATAATTGTCCCTGTTCATGATAGGGGGAACAAGTAGGGCCCACCTTTTACATGGGTCCATAATAATAAAAAAAAAAAAAAAAAAAAAAAAAAAAGCGAGCTATAATGTATGTAGGTTTTCTCGGAAGTGTAGGACATCACTAAGAAAGGAATTTGAAAGGATTATAATGTGTATGAAACAGCATACCTACAGCGACTTAACCACTTTATGAATAATTTCACTACCTGAAAATGGATAATAGCTATAATCTGGCAACCCTATTAACCACCCAACAAAGATCACAGATTTTTTGGACATATTACATTATGCAAGCGCCATCTTACGGTAGTCTCTGTACCTAAAAGTGACACTTCGAAAACCCCTCATGGCCGTGTTAACTTTATACGCTTGCAACCCTATTTTTGACGGTTGTGATTTGACAGATTAGAGCATGACTTTGACATTAGTTTGACACATAACCTCATTGAGCGATGTCCATTTTCCAATTTCCAGATAGTTTTCCTTATTAAATTTTCACAATATTTAACTTTATGATTTAATTTGTAATACATAATAATAATATTATTTAAAATGACGCTCCTTAATTTATATAGAATAGCAAATTTGTCTAAAGTAGGAAACGTGCTACAAATCAAAGTAAGTAATTTAATAAAAGGGTCTCATAATTATTGAATAAAAATTATTCACGTGATTATTCATTGAATAATTATTATTTAACTGAACTTAACTCGAATTTTTTCATATTATGTAAGAAATTGTAAAAATTTGGAAGATTGCTATAAAAACATACATTTTACAGTTTTCCTACTAAAAAGAAATATTACATAAAAGGCTTTTTTACAGAACTTTTCGTCACACGTAAAATATGCCGAACATAAGAAACTTGAAAAAATTAGAAACATTGGTATTTCTGCCCATATTGATTCTGGCAAAACTACATTGACTGAAAGAATATTGTTCTACACAGGAAGAATAGATCAGATGCATGAGGTATGTCATTTGAAATATCATTACAATTAAACTATTTTGTTATTTTACATTTTTGTTTCACAATCCATTTTTTAAATCTTATCAATAGGTTTATTATTTACATATTCTGCAACTGTATTACAGGTTAAAGGTAAAGACAATGTCGGAGCTGTCATGGACTCAATGGAATTGGAACGGCAGCGAGGTATCACTATACAGTCAGCAGCAACATACACTATCTGGAAAGAACACAATATAAACATAATAGATACCCCTGGCCATGTGGACTTTACGGTAGAGGTAGAGAGAGCTCTGAGAGTACTAGATGGTGCTGTTCTAGTGTTGTGTGCAGTTGGTGGTGTCCAAAGTCAGACTCTGACGGTTAACCGCCAAATGAAAAGGTATAATGTACCATGTTTGGCTTTCATAAACAAGCTGGACAGATTGTATGCAAATCCAGACAGGTAAATAGTTTTCTTTACGGATTTATGGTTTTTACCTGATTATAGCATGGTAAAAAGGTAATGATGATGGCAGTGTATGTATGTATGTTACTTACAGTTTAGCACATAATCAAATTTAATGAAAAAGGTGTCATTGGACATTTCTTAAAATAGCCCAGGGAATATAGGCTATATAATTTATGAACTTGGGTATTTTTTTTATAAAAACAATGTTTAAGGTATCTTTCGTTTTCTTTTGTCTGAAGAAAGAAATGATACAAAAACATACTTTTGGTATAATATTGCAGAGTATTAAAACAATTAAGATCGAAAATGAATCATAATGCAGCATTCATACATTTGCCAATTGGCCTGGAAAAGGAATGCCAAGGTATACTGGAGCTTATTGAAGAAAGGGCTGTGTATTTTGATGGAGATTATGGTGAGATTATCAGATACGACGAAATCCCACAAGACAGGAGGACTGAAGTTAAGGAGAAGAGGCACGAGCTAGTTGAGCATCTCTCTAATGTAGATGAAAAACTAGGTAATCAAATTAAAAAAATAAGTTATATTATATAGTAATTATGTTTTGTTGTCTAAAATGTGCAATCATGCGTTGAGAAGATGACTGCATTCAATGCATGATGATCAGAAAAAGCTTGTTACCAAATCTTTTTAGAAATTAAAGAAAATACTTTGCTTTTTATGTAAGTCTTTGATTAAAATCATATAGACGCAAAAAAACTAAAATGCCATAAGTGCAGTGCTGTAACTAATGTACTTACAGCATTTTAGTTTTCTTGCATCAAATTATATATTTTACCATAAACTCTTGACTATCTGTGACTTAATTAATTATGATTTTACAGGTGAACTGTTTTTGGAAGAGAAAGTACCAACAATTGAGGATATCAGACAAGCAATACGTAGAACTACTCTGAAGCGTGTATTCACACCTGTACTACTTGGTACTGCATTGAAAAACAAAGGAGTACAACCATTGCTTAATGCTGTATTGGACTACCTCCCAAACCCAGGAGAAGTAGAAAATGTTGCCATGCTCAATGAGAAGAAAGGATCAGAGGGAAACACAATTATGTTAGATCCAGCTAGGGATGGCTCTAAGCCATTCGTTGGATTAGCATTTAAGTTGGAACTGAGCAAGTTCGGTCAGCTCACATATTTAAGATGTTACCAAGGGGTACTAAAGAAAGGCGATTATATATTCAATGCTAGAACTAGTAGAAAGGTCTGTATCAAAATATATTTTACCCACCACCTGCAAGTATTTGTAAAACGCATAAAAAATGTTATAACCATAATATTTCTTTTGCAAATAAATACACACCATTTTCAAACTTTATATAAAATATTTGAGTTTGTAAGAGTATTTTTTTCTCAACTACATTTGTGCCTAATCAATATTTATCTAATTACAGGTTAAAGTGTCACGTTTAGTTCGTATGCACTCGAATAACATGGAGGAAGTGAATGAGGTGTTTGCTGGTGACATTTTCGCACTGTTCGGTGTGGATTGTGCCTCCGGAGACACATTTGTCAATGACAACAAGCTGCAACTGTCGCTGGAGTCTATACACATACCGGATCCTGTGGTGTCCATGTCAATCAAACCAAAGAATAATAAGGACAGGGATAACTTCTCTAAGGCTGTAGCTAGGTAAGTAACCTAAATAAAAAAAAAATCTGTAACCAAAGGGTTCAATTGAGATATTGTTGTTTGTTACAACACAAATGTCATATTTCTGGTGCCGCTATAAAAACAAATACTGACAAGTGAATCAAGTAAATATTTAAGCAGGGATTCCCAGTCACAACATACATCATTTTGCTGTTTTATACGGACATAATTTATCATGTGAGTGCAATTTGCACTTGGATGGTTTTCTTTCATATTGAATTTTCAAAGTACATAGTTTATTTAAAATAAAAATTGTTATAGACTCATTTAAACATAATATGTATACTACGGTTCAATGTGTGTAAACAAAAAATTCAGTTCAACCAATTTTTTTATTGCTTGTGGTGGCATTTTAATTCAACTGTTAACTACATTATTTATTAATAAAAACTCCATTGCTTGTTTACATATTAATGGAGCATTATGGCTTGTATGCATTGAACAAACAAAATAGAGTGTAAACATAAGTAATAATTGAGGACATCAATGGATGAAGGTGATATGTCGCGAAAAAAAATACTCAAATTTTTTTATTTAAACTCACTCACTCACACGTCACTTAAACATTTTAGTATAATATGTAGTAATGTAATAAGAACATTGATTCTAGAGCCGGATCTTTAGATAAATGTACTTAATACTTTACGACATATTATAATATAATGTTTAAGTGACAGTTTGATCTCAATTTTCTAGAAATCGGAATTTTGCTACATAATATCACCATCATTCATGTCTTCAATTGCAAAATCCTGTGGCGGTACTACTAGCGCCACAATCCTGCATCGCGCTATAGAAGTCCAGCGCTATATTATATATATCGCAGTCATATGATTGAATCTGCTTATTTAATTGAATGACTAGCGCGGTTACTTCATGGCGTCAAACGGCTCGTCCAGAAAGCAAAAAAAAAAAATGTGCGTTATAATAGTACTCATTAAAAAATTTTGATGTTTAAAAATAAAATATAAACGGCTGTCCTAGTCTCGGATTCTAAAATTTGTTGGTAAGACAGAATTAAATGAACGCGCTAGTAATTTAATTAAATAGCGGATTGAACCAGATGACTGCGACATATATACGACATCTGAAAACTCGTAAATTGGGCATCGGCCTGACCGAGCATACCATCTCGGTCGGTCGAAGATCCTTTGGTGCTTCCACTAGTATTCCCATAATCCCAAAATTATTACAGGTTTACAAAAGAGGACCCAACATTCCACTTCCGTTACGACGCGGACAACAAGGAGACAATCGTGTCCGGCATGGGAGAGCTGCACCTGGAGATCTACGCGCAGAGGATGGAGAGAGAGTACAACTGTCCTGTTGACCTGGGCAAACCTAAGGTTGCATTCAGGTAAGAAAATTAAGCTTCAGTCCTACTTAATACCCTTTTATTGTGTAGGGATCTAAAACTATATTTTTCCTATGTGAGAAAGTATCAGCTGTAGACTAAAATAGACATAATATTATGTTCCTAATTATTACCTTCTTATTGTGTAAGGAATTAAAGCTGTATTCCTACTGTGTAGATAACTAGCAGCCGTATAATACGTTTGATTAAGTGACGCTCAAGACATAATATGCTATCCTTGTCATTTCGTCAAGTAGTGTCATTGATGACCTGTGAATAGTAGAGATTGTAAATTTAATTACCGTTTCAGTATTTGGTCGTAAAACTATTTCTATCTATAAGTCTGTTATGGACAATAATTATCATTATTTTTTATGCATTCCCTGGACGCCCCAGGTGTGTACATTGCCTAGGTATTGTCACAAAGTAGATATATAACAGAGACACGACCTAGTACTAGAAAATGGTATCACCCTAATACTGGCAATACGACTGGCAAAGGGTGAAGTCCAGGCACATTCCATCTAGCGCCACTATTGGAAAATACTAATTACTAATTTCGTTTCGTATTTTCCTCTTAATTAAGGAGCTGAATTTAGCTTAATGTGATGTTATGCTTTAAAATATGCTTATCTTTATTTTAATGTCAATATTTGTAATTAATTCGGCATATTTACATTTTATAATTTACAAACGTTAATAGTAGTGACATCTATTGCAATTTTTTCGAATTAGGCATACATTGTGTAAGATGGTAGGCTATGGTATTGTACTTATAGAAACCTTCTTTTTCGATGTCGCAAGGGAAATGCATTACGAATCTCCCACATACCCCTAGGTCCCGTAGAAGACCTCCTCCTACGGGACCTCCCATGTGGGATTCCCGGCTCTACGGCCGGTTTACCCACTTGCGGATTGCCATCAGCCGCTGTGTTGGGGGACTACCCTTGATGTGTCAAAGACAGGCCACGCCCTCCACGATCGGCCGGTCTACCTCATATTAAGACCGGACTTCCATTACTATAAGAGAGCACTCCGGCAAATAATATAGGAGACTTGCTATATAGGTAATATGAGCGTCGCAATTAGCTAATGTTTTTTCAAAATAACATTATACATTGGGGCGTGGCAGTTAATTTTAAGATTTATTTTATAGCGCTTATAAACATTTTCATCCATTTTTCTCATCATTTCGCCTCTTTCAGAGAGACGCTGATGTCCCCGTGCGCGTTCGACTACCTCCACAAGAAGCAGTCCGGCGGCGCCGGGCAGTACGCGCGCATCTCCGGCGTTCTAGAGCCGCTGCCGCCGCAGCAGAATACAAGTATGTGATCGTCAAGGGGTGTCTCCTACTCATGTTTTCGACACATAACGATGCCTTGCAATGTCCTTTTCAAGAATCGCTTCATTTACCTAACCACACTCAGCAATGCAAATGCAACAAATGTAAACAAATTGGTTCTTTTGTTAATTTTATATTTTTCCCCATCAATGAAACTCTACTCGCACGCGAATCTTATCGTGCGAGTGCCATAGAGAATTAGTTTACAGATATCTAAAAAAAAAATAGCTCCCCTGACCGATTTAATTGAAACCAGGCCAGCTACGCAGGAGTTATTTTATAGTGCCCAAGTGTGTGCGCAATACAGAAGCAAGCTCTGAACCACTCTACCACGGAGGCGATTGATTGAGCGATTACATAATTGCTGTTTCCAGTGTTGGAGTTCATCGACGAGACCGTCGGGACCAACATCCCGAAGCAGTTCGTGCCGGGCGTCGAGCGCGGGTTCGTGGACAGCTGCCAGCGCGGCATGCTCTCCGGGCACAAGGTGACTTGCATGTTTGTAATACTAGAGGCCTGTCTGTGGTCGAAATGCGACCATAATTCATATTATTTCAGTTTAGTTTTTTTTGGTCCTTTTGCCTCTTAGACACTAATATTAGATCGAAATGAAGGAAGAAGAGATTATTTTTAAATTATACTAGCTGACGAGTGCCCACTTCGTTCTAGTTCGTTGAGCATACAAACCGTTTAAACCATCCCTGAAATTCCATGAATAAATGTATCTGATAAATTTAACCTATAGGTAAACAGACCGAAAACATCGAAATTTTCACTTATTCACTTATTGTACACACCTATCAACACTTTTACACGTATATTAAATGATCATACTTCATTATCCAATACATTTTATAACAATTGAACAATAAATAATTAACATATTTAAACATCAAATGAAAACCCTTGACAGTAAAAATACGCTATTTTGACACTACCGACTGTCTATGGATTCATGTAGCAACAATAAATATAGCTTTAATATTGGCCAATTGGCATCACTGACTAATCTATGGTTGTGTCATAGACGGCTTTGTTTACGTATGGGTTAAATTTATCTCGGATGTACTATAGTAATCAGTAGTAAGCGGTTTGTAAATTATTGTTAATTAATTTACTGTTTAAATATTTAAGGTCTCTGGCGTCCAATTCCGGTTACAAGATGGCGCCCATCACATCGTCGACTCCAGCGAGCTCGCCTTCTTCCTGGCGGCAAAGGGCGCTATCAAAGACGGTAATAATTATAACTTACATACAGAAAATACAACTTGTCCTCGAGCTTTGAGTAGAGTTAGCGTAATTAATACATTGATGTTTTAGCTATCGAACGAGTTATAATTTACTTATGCAATTTATTGAAATCACTGCCGATTGAACTCACAGGAAAAATTTTGTCAGATTTCTCCCGTAGATTTACGATGTGTTAGTCATAAAATGCAATAATGTAATTTATTTTTAGTGTAGAACTCTGGTGTGCAAACAATAAACTAGATGACAAATTTAAAACGATATGTTTAAAGAAATTTGCTGGTCTCGTAATAACGTTCAATACCAGCATAGATGTAGCAGCGTAACATTTAAAAGATACCTAAATATTTTTAAAAATATAATTTTAACTAAAATCTTAAATATCGTCTGATATTATCATACCTATTGAACTGGTGGATTCCAGTGTTCGAGGAGGGCGCGTGGCAGGTGCTGGAGCCGATCATGTTCGTCGAGGTGGTCTGCCCGGATGAGACGCACGGCGCTGTGGTCGGCCAGCTGAACAAGCGCGGCGGCATCGTCACCGGCACCGAGGGCGCGGAGGGCTGGGCCACGATATACGCCGAGGTGCCGCTCAACAATATGTTCGGATATGCGGGCGAGCTGAGGTGGGTAATCGATTTCGTATCGATTTTTAGTATAAAAGATATCGATTTTGTGTCGATATAGTTAAATGTTTCTGCCGTCCTGGGAGGCATGGGATAGATATTTTCAGATCATTTGTTTTTTCTTATTCTGTCAATTAACATTAAGCTAATTCACTTCACAACTCTTTCTATATTTGTCAGTATTCACGTAAACATGCATTTACGATCTAGATTTACAACTTACAATCTTAAAATATTGAAACCGAAAATATTGCTGGTGGAGGGTAAAAATTTAGACCTACTTTTTTTTATTCCAAGCATAGTAAAAAAAAATGCCACATAGAGGAAAAACTCAACTCCAACTCAACTCCAAGTCAACTCCAACTCAACACCAACTCGACTCCAACTCGACTCCAACTCAACTCCAACTCAACTCCAACTCAACTCATACTCAACTCCAACTCAAATTCAATTTAAACTCAACTTAAACTCAACTCTTAGGCCTCAAACTCGAATTAAAAAAAAACCCGCGCCGCCGCCGCTCCCGCCCCGCTTCCCGCAAAATTCGAGACCGAGGCCTAACTCAACTTCAACTCAAATCTCTTCGCCTTTATAATATTAGTATAGACCAAATAAAAATAGTTGCAGGTGTTCGTTGATGATAATGCTTAGAATGCGAATATTAGAGCATGTGTGCCGTGTAGACTTAGGCCCGTATTAATATATAAGTCTCAAACCCGACCTCACTTGAGAACCTATTTGACAGATAAAACGTTTCGTTTCACATTCAAAAGTGATCAACTTTATTAATATCACATAGTAGGTACTTAAATTTCTTTTCTTTTTTTACCGTAAAATTCATATTAAGTAAAGATTTTGGAAAAACATTAAAATAAGTGTAGTCTGTATTTTTAAAATATTAATTAAATATTTCATTTATAAAAATTAAACGAAACATTTTTTTTCTGTCAAATAGGTTCTCAAGTGAGGTTGGGTTTGAGACTTCTATATTAATCCGTGCCTAAGTCTACACGGCACACATGCTCTAATATTCGCATTCTAAGCATTATCATCAACGAACACCTGTAACTATTTTTATCAAATCTATACTAATATTATAAAGGAGAAGAGAGTTGAGTTAGAGCTTGAGTTGGGTTTGAGGGTTTGAGACTTCTTTATTAATACGGGTCTTAAATACTTAGTAGCAGTTGGCAATTGGCATTCAACATGTGATGCAACTTTTTCCAGGTCCATGACACAGGGTAAGGGCGAGTTCAGTATGGAATACAGTCGCTACTCGCCGTGCCTGCCCGACGTGCAGGACCAGCTCATCAGGAGGTACCAAGAGGAGATGGGCATCCTGCCAGACCAGAAGAAGAAGAAGAACTAACCGCCTACTGTCAACTGTGAAGTTATTTATATATTATCGTAAGTTAGGTAAATAAATGTTTATATAATTTTCTTCTGGCAGTTTTAGTTGGTATAGAGTGGTAGTAGTGGAAATAGGTTTGTTTATGGTACATACCCTCATTATTTTCTAGTATAGTACGTCCGAGATGAATTTAACCTAAACGTAAACAAACCCGTCTATGATACAACCAAAGACTAGTAATGAGATGCCAATTGGCCCATATTAATATAATGATTTTTGTTTGCCATGAATCCATAGACTATAGACTTATATTCTACAATCGGCAGTGTCAAAATGGCGTATTTTTTTGTGAAAGATTTTCATTTTAGTTTAAACATATTAATTATTGTTTAATTGTTATAAAATGTATTGGATAATGAAGTGTAATCCTTTAATATACCTGTGAAAGTGTTGATAAGTGTGCACAATAAGTGAATATGTGAAAATTTCGGTGTTTTTGGTTTGTTTACGTTTAGGTTAAATTTATCAGGGACGAACTATAGTCTGAGAGCAAAAGTAGTTATTATTAAGAGTAGATTGAAGTTTCTTAGAGGACCACTGCCAAAGACTTAGTGAAATTGTAAGAATTATTAATAATTATTATTATATTTTATAACTGAAAATCTCAGGTGTTATTACACCAATATTATATAAAATTGAAAGTAGAAAAATAATAATATGGAAATAAAAAATGATTACATTTATAAAAATCCATTTATTCATAACACTCCACAAAGATCTCCAAAACCGATACAAATATATAACAAACATTCCCACTAGTACACTAATAATTGAATTGTGTCAATATATTAGAAACAGCACACACTGCAGACCTGGCTGTTTTAAAGAATAGTATTAGAAGCATTGATTTATTATTAATAGAAGCACTAGACATGTTGACTAAAGATTGTTAGATAACATAAAGAATCTATACTAAATATAATGAAGGTACAAACAATTTAAATTAGCAACGAAAGGAGAACGGTAAAGGGGGTCTGCCAATAATGGCTACCTCCATAATAAATACGTATGGCGATTATCAGCAATAACATTCAATTTGGCTTTGTTTATGGCGTAACAAATCGTTTTGCTATGAAGAGAAAAATGTGATTGAAATTTCGTTATTCAACAATTAAAAAAAAAATGTTTAATTCGACGATAGTAACCTTATTATTTTCCCACATTGATAGTACATGTGAGCATGAAAAGTAATGTCGGAAAAAATGCTATCAAGGACTAAAACGACTATAGGAGTGCACTTAATGAGATTTTAATAAGGAAGACATAATATGAAATACCTACTGACATAAATGGTGTTATGTTTCATTACACAAACTAACTACGTAAGTTGTGTAAAAAAAAGTTAAGCCTGCAGAGTGTGGGTCCGTTTACAGTTTACACATCGATAGACATTATTAAATAACATTAGGTACATTGATACTAGATTTTCCTAATTTAGGCATATTTGGGATACGTTTAGGAATAAAACTAACTATATACAACGAGATAGTAATAACTAGGATTAGTAATTAGGACTAGTAATAATGTTACACAACGGGAGTAGTATAGTAAATTCCATTAATTTAGTGAGGTTTGTAGAGAAATTAGATTGGTGTAAACTATAAACCATTTAGCGAAATTCCAATAACTACATAGAATGGCTAAACTAAGTTCAACTTAATTCCCATATTTGTTCATAGATGACGTTGTTAACCTAATTTGTCTGATGCCATCTTTTGATCATAGATGGCGCTGTTAACATATGTCTGACGCCATCTTTTGATCATAGGTGGCGTTGTTAAATATTTTACTAAACTGAACTAAATACTAAATAGATATCGCTATTATATATTTTCGAATCATAACCCATGACCACTAATGCCCTAAAATTGATATGTAAATAATATTTACATATAAGTAGCTACGTTTAAAATTTTATTAATAAATTAATCCTATAGGTAGGTAGTTTCATCATGTGGTTTGAAGCTAAGAACGACAAAAGGACAATAAATCAAATTACAATTATATTAGGAAAAATATGCCGTTGGAAACCTCATAATCTTTTAATCCTAACAATACAAAACTCACAATTGTCAAAAATGGTTAAATCTTATATACGGGTGTATATTTAATGTATTCAAAAATATACCACACTCAAATCACGATATGTAATGTACACAAATGTTTAATATTTGCCAATATATGATAAGGGTATAATAAATTATTATTTTTATATGATCGCTTATCAAAGTTACAATGTGTATAAGATTTGTGTCCGATCTTTTGGGCAGCTGTTTTGAGATTTTTTTCTTTACACCGAAGTCTCGGCTGAGGTGCATTTCCTTTTTTCGTTCTTCACGCTATTGCTGGTCCAGGATGAGCGTCTCAGCAGGTCAGCCTGAAATCGATAAAGAAATCGATATAGGTTGAAAAAATTAAGTTAAACTGCCATACAATTGATGGAACAATTAAATATGGAATACGGTGTTCTTAACATAGATTACTAGGCCACTAACTCGAGGCTAGCAAACAGCGCAGACATACTATTTTTGAGAATTTAATCTATACTAATAAATTAAAGCGGAAGAGTTTGTTTGTTTGTTTATTTAAACGCGCTAATCTCAGAAACTACTGGTCCGATTTGAAAAAATATTTATTTGTTTGATAGTCCATTTATAGAGGAAGGCTTTAGGCTATATAACATTACGCTGCGACCAATAGGAGCGAAGCGTCAGAGAGAAATGATGCAAAAACGGGGAAAATTATTCACATAAAAAACCAACGAGCAATCAAAAGATAATCGCGATAGTATTTCCGACAACCATGCGAACGAAGTCGCGGGCACAGCTAGTTTAATACATAAAACTACTCAGATTTTTTTATTTTGATGTCCATATTATAGATACATTGATCTGTAGGCGTGCTTGACTGGCAATTTGACAATTTTGTCCAACCTATAATGTAGCTCTAGAATTTGGCCCCTACGTGCTCTATGATCCATCCAATACAGTGGAATATCTTAATTACTGTCGTTGTAATAATCTCGATTCGATTGACTGAGTCCCGGTTTCTGAAAGGCTGAGTAAAGTGCGAGTGATGTTCATCAATGAGCGTTCAGAATGGCTTGTTTAAATGTTAGCTGATCAAAGATTTAATCAGCCTTTCAGGCAACCGGGAGTCGAACGCGTAAATTAATAGTGCGCGAGGGGGACCGCCTGAAAATTTTACCCAAACGAGATTTAACCAATAATTATTACTTACGAGAATGCCCCTGTTCTATTCACATATTCTTATACTAGCTGTTCCCGTGACTTCGTTCGCGTGGTTCTTGAGCGACTTAAACCGTTTATGCAGCGCACGCAGTGAAAGTCTCCCCTTTTGTGCAACATTTCTCACTGACGCTTCGCTCCTATTGGTCGCAGTGTAATGTTATATAGACTAAAGCCTTCCTCTATAAATGGACTATCCAACAAAAAAAGAATTTTCCAAATTGGACCAGTAGTTCCTGAGATTAGCGCGTTTAAACAAACAAACAAGCTCTTTCGCTTTATAATAATAGTATAGATATAAAAATGAATTGCTGTTCGTTAGTCTCGCTAAAAGTCGAGAACGGCTGAACCGATTGGTCTTTTTTGTCTTAAATTTTTCGTGGAAGTCGAGGGAAGGTTTAAACGAAGGTTTGTATGCTCAACGAAGTTGGCACGGGTCAGCTAGTTAAGACATAATATAGGACTTGGAATTCTTTAAAAATTGTGAAAGTTGAAGTAAGTAGGTGATGAATGTGATTAAGTAATGTAAATATAGTTGCAAATAGTTTTCTGATTCTTGACAAAACATTAAAATTTAAAATGCATTTTGTCTATTTCTAAGAAACTTAAATATAATGTACGTACCTTTTAGCGCAGTCTTTCTATGAGCTAATAGAATATACAGTATATAATATGTTACATGTTATTATCAGGTATTATAAAATCTACAGTAATCATGAAAAGTACATTATAATTAACCAATTTATTCAACACGTAAAAACGGATCTACATTTCTAGCGGCTAGTACTAAAGTAATTTCACACTTATATATTTTATTATATTTAACAATCTATAGGACTTAGCATGCTAACAATAGACCATGCAAAAAGAAATCCATTGACAAATTGTGGTTTTTGTCTTCTACATCGAAACATCTAAAGCGCACATAGAGGTATTTATTTCAATAAGTATTAATATTAACTTTAACTATTAATTAAAACTAGGTTATGCACGAGTTTGGCATTTGGAATTTGGGATTTTTTTTATTCAATGAGTATTTGTAATAAAATTTTTGGCTATTACCTATTTTAACGTACATGGTTTAGAATTAGGAATAAACCTTTATTTTTTTACTTTTAGAGCATTTACGCTTTCAAGGCCCTTAGCCAGGATTCGCTAATTACGATGACGAAGTTAGAAATGTGTCGCCCGCTACGACGGTTCTATATATTTTCAATTTCGAACATCGTCATCGTAAGAACGATAGGATGTTGTTTTTCTATTTCGGTATACTATAAATATCATACATTTACAAGTAGAAATACTTTTACATTTCTTAGAGCCTAATATCCTATTAACAATCAACATTTTCAAGAATTTCATTTTGCCAACTTTATTTACAAAGTTCTAGCGAATTTGACTACTTAGCTCTAATTTACAACGATTAAAACTAAATATCTACAGAAAGAGGAAGATGGGTATTTTAAGTTTTCTGTGGCGAATAAATAATTTCAAAAATATACGATTCATGTACCAAGCCGAATATAGTGTGAAGAGATAGACCATATAGTGATAAAAAAATTCAAAGGTCTAAAATTACCACAAGGAGTTAATTGACGAGCTTGGCTCTAGACCCGGAGGTCGCGGGTTCGAATCCCGCTGAGGGAACAAAAAGCTTTAAATGTTCCTGAGTCATGGATGTGTATTAATATAATAAAAACCTTAGATATGTGTATAGTATTAAAGTATTAAATATATTTCCGTTGTCTGGTACCTGTAACACAAGTTCTTCGGATACTTAGCGCAGGGCCAGATTTACGTGGTGTGAAGCGTCCATATATATTATATAATTATATTATATTATATTATTAATCTTTATATGCTCGGGCTCGCGGGCTTCAAGTCTATTCACACGAACGCACTGCTCGTGGACCTAAGACGTGACCAGGGCCCTAATTCTCAGGGCTCGAACTCAGTTTTTACTATCGGTCTGTCCCGCTCATGCAAATGAGATTTACCGCGCGTGCGAGCGGGATATACTAATATTCGAGCTTTTTTCCACTGCCCGAGAATCGTGCTCCAGGATTGAAACTCATCTGTTTGGTGACTTTAAGGGACATCTTTAATCGCGATTTGGTGCGTTATGGTAAGTAATGTATATGATATGCTAAAACAAAAAATGCTCTACGCGTCATTCTCTTCACACCATATTCGGTTTGGTACATATTATATGAACCATGACACACTGTATAAGTATAGTCATTATATTTCAGTAGGCATGAAACGAGGCAGCGCGGCTGCGCCTAGCTTTAGCATTTTTGGAGGGTTTAAAATATTCACCCTACGCCATTGCCAAGTTCGTAATATATTATGAAGCCCGTTACTAGGGCAATAATCAACTTCAAATACCCAACTTCGATACTGCTTTGTAGACAGAATAGTGGATTAGATTAATTTATAGATTACTTTCATGAAGTCTTTCTTACACGACCTTTTGAAGATATTGTAAAATTTGTAGCGAAATAACCTTTATCCTCCAGAAGACGAAAGTGGTTTTTTGTAAGTTGATTTACAAACAACAATGTTATTGCAAATTATTTTTGTATCATTTTATTAATAAAAATGTAGGTATGTCGTTAGTTTGCTGAGGGTGAGTTCTGTTACTGCTTATCGATCGTTCAAGGTAAATAGAATTTGAATGGCGTCAAAACAACGCCCCTAGCGGCATACAACGGCAAAAAATAAGTTTGACGCATACAAGTTGTATTTAATTTCCTCACGGCGAGCAGTAACACAACGTCTGCACACCGGTCAGTTGTCTAAGGAACATTTGAAAGATCCGTAAAAGAGAAGTTATCAAATGAAAATTGTGTGAAAAACACGACAACGCCAATACAATTGACGTTCAATAACTTAAATTTTATAGAGCCTTCAAATATTCCTGCCTGGTCTATAAAAAAGCTTCGGGTAAGAAAGACCGTGTTCATGCCAGTGCGGGAGCGTGCCATGCGGTGTCGTTGGGGTTAACATTAAAATTTGGTGTCCCTGTGGCAGACCTTCATGTCTTCTTCCTCCACCTCGTCCATGGTGGACAGACGGCGCTCGATCTCCGATTGTGCGTTCTTTGATATTATTTTCTTGTGTTTAATACTGGAACAAGAAGGTTAATGTTGATACAATGGTCTTCTTGCCAATTATTATCAAATGCAAAAATATGTTTAGTTGATTTTGCAGGGAGGATGAAGGATTAATAGTATGGTCTATTTTAAATAATCGAACCACTCGTTTAGGAAAGGCAGCAAGTAACTGCCTAAGTTATTGCATATTTGGGGAACAGTTTCTCTGGTCCTCTGACGCCTCCCTGGTCCAGAGGTTTAGAGCTTCATCTCGGCGTATAAACAACACAGAGTGTGGGTTTCAAGTCTAGTTAGGACAATGTAGGCTGATCACCTGATTGTCTACAGTTGTGACAAGAAATATGACCGTCATCGTTGAATGGACAGGAAAAAAGTCTGCACCTGATCCCTCGCCAACCAATTATCGGGTCACGAATACTCACGATATTAAAGGAAGAGAGAGAGTGCTCTTGTACACCAGACACTGTTATAGTCTATACACTATACGTTGTACACACTTGGGCAGCATACAATAAATTCTGCCTGGTTTCAAAAAAGCAGACAGCACAGAAACCAGAGTGGAAAGGGTATTAAATAAAATATGATAACTTACACTTTTTTTGTAGTCTTCGGTTTTAGATCTTTCACGTCCAGTTGGGCCCGTACCTTGTTGCCGTCGTTCACTTGCTTCCAAATCCCGGTCTTGTTCATCTCCTCCGATATGTTGATGGACGTCAGCGGGATGTTCATGATGTTCCCGTTGATGAGGGGGATCTGAAGGTTCTCTTGATAGGCTGGAGGATTGCTTTTGTTCATGTCCTACAAGGGCAGACCCTAAGATTTTTATTGATAACAGAACGAAAACATAGGAGTGATCGATGATACACGTACAAATGGTATGATACATGCTCCGTAGTCTAATGTATTCGTAACAATATATCTACAACATGTACAAGTGCTTTTAGGTACAATGGGAAAGTAGCCAAAGTAGATGAACTTGAAGTGAATACAATTCTTCTTCTGTATACGATATTTAGATTATATTATGAGATACTTAAGTATAGTTATTTTACACATAATGGCAGGTTAAAGATCACCTTATGGATTTTTATACATGTCAGCGATTTATCTACTTTCCGGCTAACACATGACGCATGAGAACAAAAACATGATGACTATTTTCTAATGCAAAGGCCTAGGATTTTCGCAAGCCACCCCACCTCTGCGTCACCGAGCTCACAAAGTTCGTCTTGATTTCTCTTCGTCATTTCGGGCATTACGTCGTCCAAAATTTTCAGTTCACGCCTCGTGAACATTATATCTAAGGACTTCCTTATTCCGATCATGACGACCAACATCAAAGGAAATAGAATTGATGTACTGGAGAATGACTTTATGACCCACAGACATATGAGGCAGGCCAGCTGGACTGCCGTAAAAATATGCACTCTACGAATTGGAACCTGCGAAAAATAAGTGATATATATGTTCAGTTAATAGGTAATTATTAGGTATCTAATGTTGCTAATCAAAAAATAAAATTACCTGACGTAGAAACATGTGATCCGGTTGATACTTCTGGGGCATAAACATGATGAGCATTCTGTCGAAGAATTGCAAGCCCTTTAATGACGCAACGCCCATATAGAGGAAGACACCAAACAGTACAGGCATTGGAATATGGCGCAACACAGGAGTCAACAGAACGGAGCATCCAATCGTTATGAATATCAAAATATGTGTGATTCTTTGCTCTCTTACCCCTAAAAACTGGGGTTTCTCACCAGGCGCTGCACATTCTGATTCTACTTTCAAAGAATTGACGTGATTGATGCTAAGTACAGTTGCTGCTACGAACCACGGCAGTCCCATTATTGAACAAATCTGTATCAATATAGCTAGGACGAATAGATCGAGGTGATAGCCACATCCTTTTTTCAGCTTGTTTTCTTTCCTATTCACTATAACAGCTGTTATTTGCTGATCCATAAATATGAGAATTGTACCCAAGAGTGCAGGCAATATAGCCACTAGAGCTGACCAGATTGGGTTTCCATTAAATGGCGTGATTACCCAATTTCTACTGGGCAGGGTGGGCTTGAATTCCGAAGGGACTTCTAGTTTCGGTGTCTTAACACCCACCTTATAATCCAAGAAAGACATTGATAAAATCGCAATAATTACGGAGAAGTCACTAATTATTTGGCGAACCTAAAATAATAAATCGTATTTAGTCTAGACCAAACAATATCACAAACAAGTATCCAATTTCATTACAATTACCTTTGCTGGGAAAAACAAAGAGTTTTTGAAATCTTTGAGAATTACAGATATTATAAAAGTTCCGAGGAAGAGTATGATAGACATAAGAAATACATCTGGTACATACACTTTAGTATCACAACCTTCTCCAACTAAAGTACCATTGTAAACCTGAAAATACGAATTATTAAGTAAAATGATAATTTTTTCCATAATGTTTAAAGTTGTTACGGAGTTTACCTGGCAAAATTCCTTATTAACGGCCGTCCAATTAAAGTGTTCGGGTACTCTGGAGTAATTGCTCGGCAAACAATAACAGTCGTAATTGAGAACCTCATCGGGGTGTGTCTTAACCGGGTACTTTTTTCCAATAGATATCACATTTTCCACGGCCTAAAATTGTAAATAGTGTTTTAAAAATGTATCAACCTATCAGTATTAAATTACTTAAAACAATTAAAAGTAATATTACCTTGTAAATAAATATAAATGCAATTAGTGTAGCAAAGTTCTCTTCTGTAAATCTTGTAATGTAACAAACAAGAGCACTGGCGTCGATAGCCACTAGAGTTATTAAAATAATTGATGTCCACGTGCCAATACAAAATCTGAAGGACATATAGTCCCATCCGACTTGCTTACAAAATTCGAAAACGATTGTTTCAAATACTAAAACTGGACCCGTTGATCCTAAAATTGTCAGTGGTTGACCGGAAAAAAATCCATACCCCATACCACAGACAAAACCAGAAACTAATGACTCCATTGCAGCCATGTTCCTTCCAGTCGCTTCACCCAATAAACCACCAAATGTAATAATAGGAGACAAACAGGCAAAGTAAAGAAATATCCAAGATGCTATACATTGTAAAGCCAACGCGTCCTTGAAATCGGACCAATACCATGGCGCTTTTCTTTTAAGGTCATTAATTAAGCCACCGAAAAGCCTTCCACTTCTTGCCAAACCAGATTCTTCTCTTTGTTTTTGTTCTTCCTCTTCTTCGTCAAGTTCCTCTTTCTGGTTGTTATCATTTGGACGTTTACGGATATCTTGGGACGGTATTGCAGCGGGAGGTTCTATTCTTATGGCGGGATCCCATTCTCCAGGTGGCAAAACAGTTACAGCGTCAAGAAATTCATCGATTCCTGCTAAAAGATGATCTCTCCTTTTGGCTCTATAGGCGACTTCGTGGAAAATTTCATCAGACATCAGGGTTGCCATCGCTCGGCCTATTTCGTGAAAGCTTGAATTACTATTTGGGGGTCCAAGTAGTACAAACATGAAACGAGTGGGTACGGGAACCTCAGTCAAATCACCCATTATAGTTCCGGTTTTTAACCGGACAAAGGCTGATAATGTTTTTTCTATGAAATCAACTTCGCCCACAAGAATATTAGATGCTTCAGCACCAGGTGGGATCTTCCGCATAAACTGAGTATTGCATTTGTGGTTTATGTCCCCGTTCATCGGCAAGTCGCCTGAACTGTGATTGCGATGCATGGATAAGCTGCTAGGGCTTTTGACCATGATGTCCTCGTGTGCTCCACCTACAAGAAGCATAACGTTATGAAATTTTCAAAATATAATTTGTATTACATAAATATTACGTAGTAACAGTGACAAAAAAAGAAAAACATTAAATGCAAAAGTGTTAAATTAACATCTGACTGGTAGGAAAATTGGAAAAAAGAGATTTAAACAAGTATGAAACAAGGCAAGTGCTGAATGAATTTGTATGCGATGTTCATAGCTTAACGAACGTCTAAATTGGATTCGATTTTATGTCGATGATAATAATTATACGTTCTGCTATGCTACAATATATATTTACTGTATCCCGCCTTTATAACTACGTCCTAATTAAATAATTTTAAAAAATTACACAGCCATAGATAAATTACGTCCAAAAAGTATATTAATATCTAAATTTGAATTACTATCATTAATTTCTAGAAATGAACAAATAACTACGAATCGATGTGTTCTTATTATTATTATGACAAATGAATAAATCTTGGTATTGATATAATATCTGGCCGGAATCATAACGAGAATTGTGTTAAGCGGAAATAATAACATTCATTAGCCCAAAAGATAATAATATAGAAAAGGAAAAAGTAATATGTTATACAACAAATTCCAAAAAAAAAAAAAACATAGCATTAAACATTCATTAATGTTAATGTCAAGCGGTTACCCGCGCTAGCGAGGCCTAAGAAACGACCGAAATCTCCTTTGCCACTTGTTGTCCCGCCTTCGTCAACTGGAATAGCCAATCGTTTACTAAATTAATCAAATACATATATTACATAAAATATTACACAAATTACTTAAATAATAAAGAATAATAAAATATCTCATGTGCTGCAAACGATTAACCACAGGTGTTTAGCTGATAATGATAGGTAATTAATATTGTACACAAGTTGTTAGCTCAAAAGGTGCTCTGTGTCAGTCAAGAGTTAAAACAGCGTGAATTGTGAGCTTGCGCCATTGATATCCACGCTTTGCTGACCTGGTACAGCTAGGTAAGAGCCCCTGGAGTCGTGCGCTTGGAGGAGAGAGATGTTTGTCTGTGGACAGTTCCTTGGGGCGGGACGTCGAGACCCGCCGTCCTGGAAAGCTAACGCAGGCGTATTGTCCAAAACATCCGATTATTTTACTAAAATACATTTGCCGATAAAAATTAAGAAATGGATAATTAAGAGTACTTACTTTTACATGACGAATGGTTTTTCCCTATATCAGCCAATGACCTTATCAAAGGAAGCCTCGACATATTATTGTGGTTTCTTTTCTCGTGTTGATGACGATGCCTCCTCAACAGAGCGTCTTTGACTTTTTCTCTTTTGTCATACGCCAAGCAACCGTCTGTGACCATGCTGTCTAGTACGTTCTCAGCCACTTGCTCTAGGGAGCTTGCGTCTAAATCTAGAATGACGGATCCGTTTAAAATGAGACTTCTTAGTTCGAAAAGCGAATGTAGAGATAAGGTCGCTACGTGTGGTTTCGACCAACGGTTGCCACCCTCCTCAACGTCCTCCTCGAATTTGATCCACCGAGCTGTCTCTTTCCATTCCAGCTCGTCTCCGTCTTTAACCAGTTCTTCCATCTCAGAAAAGAGAGGATGTGATTCCAGAGTTGTGTCGTCTGCATCTTCACCGAGTATAAATTGTACTCTTTGAGCGGGAGGTGTCACTGAAAACAAATTATAAGTTAAACCTCTTCATTAATAATGATTGTGATGATAATCATGATAAAATTAATCCAAACTCCAAAGTAAAGGATGACTAACATGCCTGCAAAAATGGAAAAGTAAAATTGAAAAACAATCTGAAAAATCATGCGTAGGTACGAGTAAGATAACACGAAATGATTGATTGTAAATGCGAAGAAAATATAAGACGGAAGAAGATGAGATTACGCGATTTTCTTACGTGTTTCCCCGTCATCCGTTACGCTCAGTCTTCTCCCGCGAGGCATTATTGGTGGGCCTACGAATTTAAATTAAGCCAATTTTTATCCTGATACGAACAAAATGAATCAAATTGCGTGTGGAGTGTTTGCTCGCTCGAACACGAGTGTGTAAACAAACAGTCGTTAGTCGCATTGAAAAGGCTAATGAGCTCGTAATTTCGTTTCACAGGGTATACTTATGTTACAAATTAAGGTGTTTTGTAATCAAAATATCAAAGCGATATTGACTCTTGTAATTGAGACACAGAACTTGCAACAAATAAGGCTGTGTCTAAAAGTAAGGCCAAATAAGGATTATAAGGATGGCAAATATTTTTGAAATCAGATTATTGTAGGATTGATTTATGGTAACACCGCAACAGTTAAACAGTCTGGATCAACGAGGTCATGACCTTATGCCTGAGGCACTCGCACCTTAATCAACTAGGGACCTGATTAATTGGAACAATGTCGTAATTCCACTCGGATTTGAAAACTTCCCTTTCCCTCGCGACCAATTAACGCTTGCCGCGGGAAGCGTTGACCAATACCTGCGGTTTTAGAATGATTTTAGATGGTTTTTTGCAGTGATATAACATCGGTATGTCACTTAGCAATGCTTATGTACAATCACATACATATTTATTTTTTAACTTCGTCGTCGTAATACATGTTGGCAACTTGGATTGGACTCTGGGGACATTTTACCAGGGGGGGGGGGGAGGGAAATTACCATCGATTATCACTTACAAAGTTCGATAACAAAATGAATGGGATTTAGCATAGCTTAAACGTCAAATCCCATACATTTTGTTATCGAACTTTGTAAGCGTTAATTAGCGATGTAATCTCGAATCAGCCCCCTGGATGTTTAATAAAAAAGGAACTTCCCGCTTACCTGGCCTCTCCTCCTTCTCCCCATTGCGGTGGTGGTGCTTGTGCTTCCTGTGGGAGTGTCTCCGCGCCGGCACGTGGACGCCCACGAACACCGTGTGCGCTCGGTGACCTGCAATATCCGTTTAGAAGTTAAATAATGGAGAAAAAAATGTGCTATTCGATAGTGAAAACCTCGTTCAAAAAGGATCAAGAGTTTTTGAGAAAATAGCGAACAAACATTCGTATAAATATAAAAATTGAGATTAAACTGAGAACAATAAAAGGATATTGAAGTCAGACTTTTGGATTACAACATTATAACAAGCAGTAGATGTTGTCCTAAACTTTGTTCGTGCCAGCTGACGATTGACATATCCTGCAAAATTTACACATTTTTTGTGGTATAAACAACATATTATGTAGTCCAGGAACTCACAGAAAAAAGATTTTAATTTTTCTGTTTAGCAGTGGTATTTAATGGGTCGAGACGGCCCATTCGTGTCGAAGCATGGTACTCCCAAGTTTAAATCATGTTTAGTATTTTTGTTATAACGAATACAAGAAATCAATGCATTTCGATATTATGACGAGCCATAAAATGAAATTGAAAACCGACTACCTATAGGCAATAATATACCTACAGAGTGTGAATTTCCTACTTTCGGTTTATTGGTTCACCAGTGAAAATTTTTACATATAGAAATCAAATGGAAATTAGTTCAATTTGGCAGTGTAAGTATTTTAGAAATTTATTAGTTATGTGAGGTATTTATTAGGTCCATACATATGAAATTGGCGTTTTGTATGGGAGGAACATAAAGGCGATTTTTTCATGTTAAAATATATTTTATTAATCAAAGTATGTACCATTGCTATCTATACACTTTTGCCATCTTATAGGTAGATCATTGATCCCTTTACTAAAAAAACCATTCGGACGGGAATCAATGAAATCTTTGAAAGCGGTTTGGACTGCCTCATCGGAATTGAATTTTTTTCCTTGCAAGAAGTTATCCAAATTTCGAAAAAAATGGTAATCTGTTGGAGCAAGGTCCGGAGAGTACGGTGGATGTCTTAGACATTCCAATTGAAGCTCCTCTAATTTGGTAGCCGTCTGTTGGGCCGTGTGTGGTCTAGCGTTGTCTTCGCCACTGCTGCAGTGCCGAAGAGCGATTGACAAGTCTCGGTTGTTTAACGACGAGCTTTTCGATCATGGTTTGCAGTTGCTGACAATAGACATCAGCCGTAATCTCTGACCAGATTTAAGAAAGCTATAATGTACGACACCGGCACTAGTCCACCAAACGCTTATAAGTAACTTTTTTTGAGTCAATTTTCGCTTGGGGCAAGACTTTGCTGGTTCACCAGGGTTCAGCCATTGCGATGAGCGTTTACGATTATCGTACAGGATCCACTTTTCATCACATATAATGATCCGATATAAATTCCTTCATTATTGTGCCAGTTGAGCAATGTAACGCAGCAGTCGACGCGCGTTTGTCGGTTTGCTTCACTCAATACACGAGGTACCCACCTTTCAAGCTTTTTCAACTTCCCAATTTGCTTCAAGTAGATTAAAACGGTTTTGTCACTAACACCGCAGCCTGTAGCTAACTCTGATGTGGTTTGCGATGGATCTGCTTCCACAATAGCCTTCAATTCATCATGATCGACTTTGATCTCCGGCCGTCCACGGGGATTGTTCTGCAGGTCGAAATTTCGAGAACGAAAGCGTTGAAACCAAAAACTCACCGTGTTTTCTTTTGCGACGCCACCCCCATACACATTATTAATCCTTCGAGCCGTTTCTGCAGCACTGGTGCCACGGTAGAACTCGTACTCGTAAATAATGCGATATTTTAATTTTTCCATTTTGTGAAATGAGTGACGCAGAAAAAAAAGCAAAAGAGAAAAAAACAAATGAATTACGGTTTTCAAAACACAAATGCCTGAGTAAATAGCTGTTTAAATTTGAATTTGGAATTCCTAACCAAAGAGGATATATTTAAGATCAAACTGGCCAGTACGACAAAACGCCAATTTCATATGTAAGGACCTAATATTATACCTTATCAGGTAGGTACTTAGATTTTACTAGCTGGTATCATATTAGGGCCAGTTAGTCGAAAGGAAAAAAAGATCCCTTAAAATGTCACTTTGTAGTCTGTCTGACCGTCCGCCTGTTTATCGGTCTGGCAAGACATTATTTCAGAAACTTATTATAAATACTAAGGACAACAGTATGTCTTCAGTCAAGCTTGAAGCTGGTTCATTCGTATTCAGGCATTTGCACTGGTTAAGCTAACGTGATCAGTTAGAAGCTTAAAAGGGCGTTTTTCACCAAGCAATGTTAGTATTAACGGCGTGTTAAAATACCATGCTTTCTCATTGCTTCTCAACAAGAATTGCTTGGTGAAACTCGGCCTAAGTCCCGATTTCACCAACGCATGTTAGTGTTACCGGCGTGTTAAAATTACATGCTTTGTCATTCATTGATAGGAATTACTGGAGGAACAACATGATATTTAACGAAGGATTAACTTTATCATTGCTTGGTGAAACACGCTAACTTTAACCTAAATATTTTCGATATATACTCTCGATCTACGTGTAGACTTTACAGAATGACAGTCTGAAGATCTAAATGAGATTTGGCCGATAAAATGACGAGGGTTGCCCGTCTGAGCTCTAGCGCAAAGGTCTAATGTAAATTTTTTGTTTGGCACAGACTATCTTCTAGTAATTTGCATAGCAAACCTGATAGCTGCGAGAAGATCAAAACGTAAGAATGGATTGGAGGTCTTGTGTCAAGAAGATGAACTCACCAAAGGTTTAGATTTAGAGGGTCTCCTACAGCGGCAGTTCTTTGCGGTATGTTTTCTTAGTTAATTAGGTTGTATTTTTGCAAACCTCATCGATTTTACATTATTATACCTTTAATCGCCTCCGTGGTCTAGTGGTTCAGAGGTTTGCTCTCGACACGGTCCACGGAGGTCGTGGGTTCGATTCCCGCGTTGGAACAACAAAAAATGTTGTTTTCAAGTTTGGTTAGGCCTATGCAGGCTGATCACCTGATTGACTGACAAGAAAGATGACGAATGCGTCGGATGGGCATGTAAAAAGTCGGTCCTGCGCCTGATCTCTCGCCAGTTGTGTCGGTTTACCGTCCCATTGGGTTATGAGAGTATAATGAAGTGAGAGTGTCTTTGTGTATTGCGCACACACTTGGGCACTATAAAATAGCTCCTGCATAGCTGGCCTGGTTTCAATGAAATGAAAAAGGCTACCGACACCGAAATCGATGAGGGGAGCTATTATTATTATTATACCAATGCCCAGCTAAGCTATGCAGTTTTATATCTAGGTACGTGTGTAGTGTAATGCAGGATTATCCGTGGGATGTCGGAGATAGAATTGCACCTCCACCATCTTTCCCGTGGGTGTCGTATAACGCGACAGAGGGATTATACATCTGGACCCCGATTCAAGATGCCATCGCTATGTATCGCTTACGAAGTTCGGAAACAAAATGTATGGGATTTGACATAAGCTTCGCTAAATGACATGAAATCGCTTGTCATTTAGCGAAGCTTGTGTCAAATCGCATACATTTTGTTGTCGAACTTCGTAGGCGATAAATAGCGATGGCATCTTAAATCGGGGGCCTGGAAATGGGCAGCAGCGTTTTCGCGGATATTTTCTGAATCTGGAAACTGCGGTCGCCAACTTGCCTGCCAGGTGTTCCTGAGTATAAGCAACTACGAGTACTCATCATGAACATTTGGGGGGGCTTATATCCAGTAGACGTCATAGTACCAGTGGACGTCATAGCTGTAATTACGATGATGATGACTGCAGGCTAGCAGTCTTCGCATACAGCAGGCTTACTCCCGACACAATCGAGAATTGTATTTTGATATTTTATTTAGTGGATTACTTTGAAACTAATCGGGATAAAGAAGTTAGATCGTAACTTATTGTACTCCCGACCATATCAATCGACAGAGAATCAAAATGTCAATTTATTCGGGAGCTCGCGGCACGACCGAATCTGAATCAAAATCGAATCAGTTTGGAGAGTATGGCTTGGTAGTTTCCTCAGCGCTGGTTCAGTAATGCTGAGCAGCATTACTGATTGAGAGTCCCTATAACGAACCTATTATGGGAGTTAAGAGAAATTTAAATAGATCACCACACGAGTATGGATTGTACCTGCACCCTGGTAAGCAGCAGGGATGCTAGGGAACTCCGTAACCGTAACCGAAACTATCGGACATCCGATATAAAATATCATTACCGTAACCAAATCCTACTGTAAAAAGGAGAAAGTTAAATCCAAAATGTAATAATCCGTAACCGAAATTATCCGAAACAAACGGATAAACGAATAATCCGAAATAATTTAATATCCGTATCCGAAATTTCATATCTATTTCATCCCTTTCATCCCTGGTAAGCAGCTCATCCGGCCACAGACGTTCACTATAGGTATATTATGAAAATAGCTGTGAATTATTTTCTATGTATCATTCTTGCAGGATACTGCCTTAGCAGACATAAGGAAGAATGCCGTAGCTTCCCCATTTTCTGCTCTGTTGTTACTGGCAACACTGGCTAAGGGAGCAGTAGGCAACAGTTTGAAAGAATTGGAAGCCGGAATTGGTTTAAAAAAAGATGAGGTACCTTTTTGCTGACTTGAAACTCACCATTGCTGAAACCGATTTCAAAAACAACATTAATTCTAGCTACATTATAAAAATATTATTTTATGCTTTTTAGTTGTTGGAGTCGGTTTTTTAAACGCAATTTCTTTTTTTGTAGATAGAAGATAGTTTCAAACAAGTATTTCATGACCTATCGAATATGAAAAACTCTAGTTTGTGTATATCCAACAAGATCTACCTGCAGAAAGGCGTGCAGTTGCAGAAGACGTACAGACAGGCTCTGCGAACCTTTCACACTACATCTCAGCAAGTAGACTTTGGCAGGAGCAAAGAAACAGTCAATTTGATTAATAGATGGGTAAGTTGTCTCTACTCATAATGGGTGAAAAAACAGTCACTATAACTTTTGTATATGATTATGTCGCAGTCATTTCATGCTGTTATATGATGGCGTCAAACAGCTCGTACAGATAGCAATATGTTGATATATTTTTTGATTTATTTACTTTAATGTGCCTTATAATAGAACTCCCTAAAAGAACTTGGAAGTTTAAAAATAAAATATTAAATGGCTGTCCTAGTCTCGGATTCTAAAATTTGTTGGTAAAAACAGGATTCAATGAAAGCGCTAGTCATTCAATTAAATAGCGGATCAACCAGATGACTGCGACAATTTTACTACCTTTTCTCATTCTAGAAATGTATTTTTTTATAAAAAAAAATTACATTTCGTTATTGTTGCGACAAAAAAGTAAGAAATGGTATAAAACATTTAAAATTAAGTTTTTGAAAAAAAAAATACATTTCCAAAATGAGAAAAGGTAGTATAATCATATCTCAAAGTTATAGTTATTATTTACGACGAAACGGAAGATTTTTATGCCATAACATAGTGTATTATTTACATATCAACTACAACATAACCCCATTTACCATTTTCCATCGCACATATACACACACTCGCTAGCACACAAACACAGACACACACATACACACACCACACACATCACACACAAACAGTCTTATTCGATTAATAATATGTATTTTAAATTTAGCATTTAAGTTTACAGTATGTAAATCCAGAGGGAAAGGGTCTGTTAACCCTTGCTACAGGTTTACCAACCTACCAAGGGTAACAGAGCTTCACCCATAATAATAATAATAATAATTCAACATTCATCCACTTACTTTTATCACGTTACAAAAAGCGGTAATTCTAAATACGTGCCGAATTGTCCGAAAATTCCTATCCATCAGTTAGTATCATATTATCTAAAGTTGTTTGGTCACAAGCCCGCAACTTTAGATAAAACACAACCCCGCAAAGGAGAAAAGAAAATTAAAAAAAAATAAAAATAAAATAATAATAATAATCTTTATTTCGGGCGGCATAGGCCCATATTATAAATACCTTACAGACTAACATACATATTATAATTATAACTAAGATTTATCACGTATTATATTCGGCGACGTGATGTGCGCCTCGCTCCGGAGTCTCCCCCGGAATCTTCGGTAGGCTACACCCATCGGCCAGAACTCCTCCACCTCGAAGGTCGATAAGCGATGTGTCGGTACTCTCACCACAAAAGAACTAAAGTTAACTTTATGGCGAGACTCCAGACGCTCGACCCTCAAGTTGAAGGACGTCTTCTTCAAGATGTAGCCCACGACATCCTCGACCTTCGTGGACCAGTGCAGGCGGGACACGTACAGCGGCGTGGTGGGTATTTCACACCGCAGGCGCTGCTCGGGTCCGCAGGGTGCGGTGCCGCGGTGGTTGCGGACGGCGGGCTTCCTCTTCTTTCTTCTCTCCACCAATGTGAAGCCCTCCTCATCGCACCTCCTGCTCTCACCCTCGTTAGATCGAGGAGGTTCTGCATTACGGCTTTCTTTAGCCTTGCGGCTCTCTTTCACCCCTTTTGTCTTCACCCCCTGGGGAGGTGCGGGGGAGCGGGCAGCGACACACGCAAAACTTTTCTTCTGCTGAGTCGCTGGTTGACTCAGCTTCGGCTCGACCTCGAGGGGAAGGCGCGCGGGAGCGGTGGCGGTCGCTGACACGTCGGATTCCGCTGACGCGCAAAAGGTGTCAGCTTGCGCGCCGCGGCGACGCGTATTTACGAAGGTCGAATGCTCGGGTGACATACATAATGAATTATTATTTTTCATTTGCAATAATTCATTACGCAAATCACGGATGGTGGATTCCGATGCATTCAACCTACCTCGCATCTCGTCCAGCTCTGCCTTCATACTATTGAAGTTCTTCAGCAGGCTGGAGACGTCGACGTGGTCCATCGTCACCACCGGCAGCTTGTGGAGATCTTTTGCCACAAATGCCGGCACGTCGTCTGGATCCGTCTGCTTCAGCAGGGAGATTATATCCTGCACGCTTCTCTCTGTCCCATCTCTGCGTCGCGATGGCATATTCGCGCTCTGGCCGAGCGTCTCGTACAACAGCTGCTTCCCCTTGCAAATCTCCTCGCTGTTGAAGGAAGACTTGCAGATCTGCATGATGCTGACCTCGTCCATGGTGTCGATGGCATGCTGGATGAACGCCAGCAACTCATTGGCCACGAGCGCCATGGTGACGTGCAGCGGCAATCAGCCGCGCGATTCGCACAAATATAAATTAATATTTGTTGCTCGTGTATAACGCGGAGCGCGACCGTTCGCTGGCTCGACACATTACACCTATACACAAATAATGTAACTCTAGATTGTATATTGAATTGTATGTACCTATTTATAAGAAATATTACTTGTATCTACATCATTGTACAATCAACTTTGGCAACAATAAACTTTATTTATTATTATAGTGACTGTTATTTTTACACACTGTATACTTTTAAATAAATATTACAAATTATACCACCAAGTTATGCTTTCAAATACAAATGAATTCCATTATAAAAATATTTCCTCGTCTTATTCAATGTTGGTGTCTTTTCTGATACGTCGGAAAAGAGAAAGAGAGAAAAAGAGAGAGAGAGCCAACATATTTTTTTCTACTAAAAATATAACTACACAACTCGTTAGCTATTTATTGTTGTATCTTTCTCTGGTTCAAATACAGAAACGTTTTGACTTATATACTTACGTTCAGAATTTCAGGCTCAATACTCGTAATCCTATTGGCTAAAAGATTCGAGCTTAGTTAAAAAAACTCAACATGTCAGAAGCCAGCACCTGTCTAAGGAGGGTTCCGTTAATACCAACGCTACGAAATCCCAAAAGAATTGTAGACATCAATGGATGAAGATATGTAGCAAAATGGTGGTTTCGAGAAAATTGAGTTCAAACGGTCACTTAAACATTTTACAATACGTCGTAAAGTAATAAGTACATTAATCTAAAGATCAGTCTCTAACATCAATGTACTTAACACGTTGCTACATATCCTAAAATGTTTAAGTAATTTTCTGGGTAATTTTTTTGCTACATATCACCTTCATAGATTCGTCGTTCAATTGAAAAAACACTTAGTTTTGAATATTATGGCAGTAACTATTTGATTTTATGTGACAATAACAACTTCATAATTTTGTCTAAGGTTTCCAGAAATACAAATGGAAAAATACCAACAATGCTCGCTAACTCCGATGTGGGACCATTAGATGTGATACTGTTAATAAATACACTAGATTTCGTTGTGAGTATATCTTTACACCAGTTAATACCTATGGACGCTTCACGCCACGACAATCAGGGGCCTTACTCTCCAAACTGATACGATTTTGATTCAGATTCGATCGTGTCGCGTACTTCCCAATAAATTGAATGTTTGTTTTTTTTGATTATCAGTCGATTGATATGGTCGGGAGTATAAAAAGTTGCGATCTAACGATTTTCTATATACTCATTAGTTTCAAAGTAATCCGCCAAATAAAACACCAAAAGCTGTTGAGATTGAACTGATTTGATTCACGATTGTGTCGGGAGTAAGTCTGCTGGCCCCGTGATAAGTATCTGAAGAACTTTTATCACAGGAGCAGTCAACGGAAATATACTTAATACTTTTTACTATACACGAATTTATTATGTTATACATAAATTTAATATACATCTAATGACCCAGGAACACAGAATACTTTTTGTTCCTTTGGCGGGATTCGAACCAGCGACCTATACCTCGAGCACCGACCACTGCGCACACAGAGGTCGTCAAACTTTACACTAATTATATCTTGACTTCTGTGCCCGCGACTTCGTTCGCGTGGTTGTCGGAAACACTTTCGCGATTATCTTTTGATTGCTCTCGTTGGTTTTTGTAAATATGATCGTGAACTCATAATAATGGTATTGTTCTATAGCCTATCGCCTTCTTTTTTGTGATTATTAAAAAGGAATAATTCTTTCGAACAAATATTTTGAGTAACTTTAATGTAAGTAATATTCAGGGTTCCCCCATACATTGTTTTCACTTGATTAGTATCAAGCTAATTTTTCGTGAGTACCTTCAATTTGATGGGACGCCCAAGAATTTCTTGGACGGAACTTTTGTTTGTGGTAGCTAACAGAGATAGCAAGAATTAAAAAAATCTCAACTTTCGAGCGTAGGACTGGGATAACATACCACGCAATTTGTAGGACAATTATGTCTGTTGAATTACATCAATATTAACTAAGTAATAAAAACAAAATCAGCTGGTTACTAATAATGAAGAAAAATTAGCATGACACTAATCAAGTGAAAACAATGTATGGGGGAACCCTCACTATAAGTAAATCTAAACCGTTTATGCAGCGCAGGCAACGAGAGTCCTAAATGCAAATAATTTTCCCCGTTTTTGCAACATTTCTCACTGACGCTTCGCTCCTAATAGTCGCAGCGTAATGTTATAATATAGCCTAAATCCTTCCTCCAGACTCCAGACTCCAGAATGGACTATACAACCAAAAAATTTTTTTTCAAATTGGACCAGTAGTTCCTGAGATTAGCGCGTTTAAACAAACAAACTCTTCCGCTTTATAATATTAGTATAGATAAAAGTACCTATAATAAATAAAATGTTAATACATTCTGATAAATGTTACTTGCCAAATATTACTTGCTACGCTTGCCAGGGAGCCAAATATAACCGCCGTCTTTTTGAAGTCGGTTAATTTAAATATATCTACGAACTATTCTACTAAAATTGGTATTTTATGATGTTGTAAAACCTCATTATTTCTTAACGTAAAAAACTGATTTTTACATGTTATCAAATATGTAATTAGTAGCTGACCCACGTGTTATCAAATAACACCTACTAAACAATAACATAGTATTTTTATACGCGCTGTTTTTCACAGAGATCGTGGTTGCAATTACTGGAATAAATAATATTGTCTCGTATATTTTCAGGCCTATTGGAAATATCCATTCGAAGAAACAAGAGACCGATTCAAAACGATTAACGGAATTAAAACAGTCGATATGATGAAAAGAAAAGGATTATATAAGTATGCCCAGAGCTCAAAGGAGAAAGCCCACTCTCCATAGTGTCTCAGGCCCAATGTGGACAACAAAAAATCGCATTAAAAATGAGTGTTCTAAAATGTTAATAGTATTAGATATCTGAGAAAAAAACTTAAAATGCCGCCATTATTGTAGAAATATATATTTTTTTACTTTTTGTCTATTTTATTTTCAAGGCCTTTTCCGACTTTTCAATAATTTATAATAGTAAGATATAATAAGATAGCCCTTGTTGTAGTGCAAGACTTTCAGTTATTGGTACCCAGCAATTGTGGCAAACAAAATTATCGCCTGACACCTAAAACATAATATTAACATTAATGTTAAATATTTTCAACCGTAAATATTTAACGATTACACCATGATGCCGAAATAATAGAAACATTTTATTATAATATTATGATTACCTGCTGCCGTGCAACCCAGTGCTGTATGACACTTAATTCTTCAGGCTCTAAAATACGGTTCTCGGTAACATTATTACCACAACACAATTACAATGTTCTTCAGACATTTTGGTATGCACATTGCACAATCAAATAGCGTAATCCTTTAATCCAGGGCTAAGTAATCGTAGTAGGAGCGAACAAAACTAGTAAAACAATGCCAAAGTCGTACGTGAAAAGCCGAAACAAGTTCAGGCAAAAAAGCCAGATTGCGGTGAAAAAAATCGAAAACAAAACAAAACCCATCTTTGAGCAACATGCGAACGGTCGAAATCATTCGTTTGAAAAATGACATTTCAGTCATCAGTGTTGCCGCTTGTCGCAAAAAAATTGAAATCGATAAATCGATTACGTAAAAAATAATCGATATAATATGACTTTTTATTAATCTTTATCGCTTAATAGTAACAAACGTAAACGTTGGTTTTAAGATAAATGTTTTCTTTTGATTAATTATTTACCGAATTACCAACAGTGACTCGTTATTTGTATTTTACATGAGTTTATTTTATTTGTTTATAAATCGATATTCGGATTGATTGATTAGAGTTTTTATCATCGGGTAACATTTCACCTCAACGTTATATTTAGGTTCCAAATAATCCAATAAAATTCCTTTTTTTATTGGAACATTACTGATTATAGTGGCGGCTATTTTAATGTTATCAAAAATCATGTCTCTTTATGGTACATTTCTAGAGAAATTAAGTCTTCTTAAGACGGCTGTCCGCTCTGGGCCTGAAATGGGCATTCTCCTTTGGATGCAGAAGTAGGTGTATAATATTTTAGTGTAGGGATATTGTAGGTACTAAGGCTATGTGATGTTTTATTTAATAACTAGCTGTTCCCGCGATTTCGTTCGCGTGGTTTTTGAGTGACTTAAGCCGTTTATGCAGCGCACACAATGAAAGTCCCCAAATGTAATTAATTTTTCCCGTTTTTGCAACATTTCTCACTGACGCTTCGCTCCTATTGGTCGCAGCGTAATGTTATACAGCCTAAAGCCTTCCTCTATAAATGGACTATCCAACAAAAAAAGAATTTTCTAAATCGGACAATTAGTTCCTGATATCAGTGCGTTTAAAGAAACAAACTCTGTCGCTTTATAATATTAGTATTATTACAGATCATAAGCATACCATACGTTGGTGGGGACGTGGAGTTTTATATAGTCCTGCCGCGGAAAGGGAATAATATAGCGCGGCTCTTGGAAGCGGTGAAATCGGATGTGGATGCTCTGGATGACGGCCTCAGGAGAGCGCGACCGAAGCACATGACCTTGATCATGCCTAGGTTCCAAATTGAGGCCAAGTTTGACTTGGCTCAGATATATGAGGAGGTAATATTTTGTCCTTATCTTTACATTGACACTTGTAAAAAACCAGACTATCTAAATTTGTGGGAAATTCCAGTTTTAACCGCCCCTGAAAGCAGGTTATAAGTTTGACGTGTCTGATTTTTTTGTGTGTATGTGTCTGTCCGTTGAACAATGAAACTGTTTAAATCTAGTTTTTTGTTTGATAGTAGCTGACGCGAAATAAATTCATCATCATAAATTCGCTTATCGCTTGACAATTAGTCTTTTGAATGTTTTTTTTAATTGATGTTATTATACACCTGGTAAACATATAGTGTAAAACTAAAATTATCTAAGTACCATTACAAATAACGAAGATATTAAACTATTAAATATAATGTGCGAACGAGAAGGGAACAAATGATTGTGACGTCACGTTGTTAACACTGCATATTATTTATTACGCCGACCTGCAAGCAAATATCGTTTTGCGAAGAAAAGAAATTGATTATTTTATTTAATTGTCTAAAACGAATCCTTAGATATTCTTATTTAACACTTTGCTCATCTTTTTATTCATTTGCGTAATGAGTCTAAAAGTGAATAAATCTAGTCATTCAATAACCCAATTCGGGGGTTACCCAAAAAATGTTTGTAGGTATTTGAAATGTATATTAATCGATAGCTGGGCGTGCAACAAATATTCCGCGAGCGTTCCGCTGGTCTGACTGACATGCTGAAATCGAACAAGTACCAGACGAGTGATCTGCACATATCGAAAGCCATACACAAGGCGTATATAAACGTGACGGCGACGGGGACTATGGCAGGAGCGGCTTCGTCTGGTAACTATTTAAAGTGTTTATTAGTTATTAGTAGTGTCCGACTTCGCCACTATTAATCACACACAATTAATCGGCATCTCCACTACCTTCGGGCATGGCCTACCATCCCATACAATATATCTACAAAAAAATTGCAATAGATGTCACTAATATAAACGTTTGTAAATTATAAAATGTAAATATGCCGAATTAAGTACAAATATTGACATTAAAATAAAGATAAGCATAATATTTTTTAAGCATAACATCACATTAAGCTAAATTCAACTCCTTAATTAAGAAGAAGATACGGAACTAAATTAGTAATTATTATTTTCCAATAGTGGCGCTCCGCTGGTTTCCGTAATTTCTAAGGACTTCTTATTTTGCCAGTCGCCATTTTTAGTACTAGGTCGTGTCTCTGTTATATATCTACTTTGTGCTTCGGGCGAAGCCGAAGCCGAAGGTGTTTTTTTTGGCCGAAGGTGGCCGAAGCCGAAACCGAAGCTTCGGTCGGACACTAGTTGTTAGTATGCCTCCGTGGCCTTTTTTTTTTCGCTGAGAAATGCTTTTAAGCATTCCGTGGCGGATAGGGGATTCCCTCCACGGATATGTAGGACTCGCTGCGTCCGAAAGATGGTAAATGGACGCAGCCCTACCCACAACAACTCGGCGGTACTCCGACTCCACCGCCGTTGACGAAGCCACAGGGACAACAAAACTTCCGCGACATGCCCCCGTAGCCTAGTGGCTCAAAGCTTCGCTCTCGACCCGGAGGTCGTTGGTTCGAGTCCCGCTTTGGAACCACAAAAATGTTGTTTCAAAGCTAGGACAAAGATTGTCTGAAAATAAAGATGATCCATGCGTCGGATGGGCATATAAAAAGACGGTCCTGCTCCTGATCTCCCGCCAGTCGTATCCGTCCCACTTGGCTACGTGAGTGAAGGAAGAGAGAGTGCTGTGTATTGCGCACACACACTTGGACACTATAAAATAACTCCTGTGTAGCTGGCCTGGTTTCATGAATTCGGCCACCGTCACTGAAATCAGTGTGGGAGGCATTTGGGTTTACTAACGGTCGGTTAAATTACCTACCTATCTCATAACTGAAAGTTAAAAACGTTAACCTGTGATAAAGAAAAATTTAAAGATTGTATCTCTATTGTCAATAGTACTATTAACTGTATTTTTTTTGACCGCACCATATACAAATGCTAATACAATTTTATACCAACGTAATAAAAATAATTTAATGTTATTTTCAGCTTCTCTAAGTATGTTGATGATAGAAATACCGGGAGATATAGTGAAAGTGAATCGGCCATTCCTGTACTTCATCGTGGCCGCCAAGCAGCAGTTGTTCTCTGGGATCGTCGTTGACCCATCAGTGAAATAAAGTCAGTCTATAAATAAAGAGTTAATTTTGATATTTAATTGTATACTTTGCTTTATTAATATTATAAAGAAGAATGAGTTGTTTGTACGTTTCTTTGCTTTGAATATAGGCTCTAAAAAGTCTAAAACCTATTATTATATTAACGTTGCAATTGGTAACAAACGTTGACGCGTGTGATAAACGAAGACGCGGGATATATTGGTGTGGTACAAATTTGTACCTCAATACAGGTTAAATAGAGATGAATATTATGCGACAGAAAACATAAATCTTCGTCAGAGTTGAGCCTCACAGATTGGCAAATAAAAAAATGCTGCACAGGTCCTTTAAGTTCACTGGTAAAATCGCATAGCAAAACATCTTTTACGCATTCACACTAAAACTACTGAACCATTTTAAATGCAATTTGGTACACAGATAGATAAGAGCCTAAGAAAGGGCATCGTCTACTTTTAATTGAGTAAAAAGGAGGTATGAAATGTATGAAAATATCGACATTTATAGACAGAAGCAACATATTTATAGGCAGTTGATTAGATCTGGGGGCACGGTCGTGCCCCCGTCAAGACCAGCCAAGCGAAGCGCAAGGGCACTACCTACCTTTTCTCGAAAGGTTTCGTCGTTTTTTTGAACTCCCATAACTTTGCTTTGGATGATGCTAAATAGTTGAAAATTTCAACATATAATGACACCAGTAAATACATGAATTATACAAAGTTTGAATGTCGTAGCTACTATACTTTAGATTTTATCGATGTGTAAAAACCCCTAATTTCGTCACTGACTCATTTACAGATCATCAAAATTCTTAGGTTACTTCCGGAAATCTTAGAAAGCTAAAGTTATGTATGTAAGCTGTTATCGCTACAAAACCAACAAAAAAATTATTAAAATGTAAATGCCGCCATTTTGAATCCAATATGCTGGACCACCATATTGGATTCAAAAGGATGTTTATTATAAGGATCTGATGATGTTTAATTTATAAAAGGAATATAATATACAAGTACATAAAAATCCTACGACCTACCTTTTGTAGGACCCATAAACGTTCAGAGTTTTGCTCCATATAATTTATGTCCGACTTTATGTATGTTGAGAACGTTGCACTACTGCAATCAGTATATTCTATTATTCATCTACAAAAAGTTGGTCACCAATTATATTAATCGGTGACCGACTTATACCGAAGATGAAAAATATATTATTATATTATTTATGAAAGGAAAATATGTTTTTTATCCACTTATTTAAAATTAGCGCGAATATGCAGGCAGCTAATAGTTGTAAATTTCTGTCGGTCACAAAATAACTGTCGATGTATGGAACAGGTCCGGCACAACCTCCATCTGTTGTTAAATTTCTTTTCTGTAAAGTTCTTTGTATGCTTAGCATTATTATAATGTGATGATCTAGTGTCTTACAAATCACTATTGTAAGACAATAGCTAGCTTGTCAGTGGCTCAAAATATTCTATAGAATTCCTTGTCCTAGTTACCATCATCACTACTACTATTAGATATAAGGTACTGTTGAAAATACTAGCTGGTATTAGCTAATATTAGCACCGGGCGTCGGCAGGCGTCGCGGCGCTTGGCGTCGCGGCGCTGGGCGTCGGCAGGCGTCGCGGCGCTAGACGTCGCTACGCTGGGCGTCGGTAGGTGACGCGACGCTAGGCGTCGGCAGGCGTCGCGGCGCTGAACGTCGCGACGCTGGGCGTCGGCAGGCGTCGCGGCGCTAAACGTCGCTACGCTGGGCGTCGGTATGCGTCGCGGCGCTGTGCGTCGTGGCACTGGGCGTCGGCAGGCGTCGCAACGCTGGGCGTCGGCAGGCGTGGCGGCGCTGAACGTCGCGACTCTGGGCGTCGGCAGGCGTCGCGACGCTGGGCCTCGGCAGGCGTCGCGGCGCTGGGCGTCGGTAGGCGTCAAGGCGCTGGGCGTCGTGGCGCTGGACGTCGGCAGGCGTCGCGGCGCTGGGCGTCGGCAGGCGTCGCGACGCTGGGCCTCGGCAGGCGTCGCGGCGCTGGGCGTCGGTAGGCGTCGCGGCGCTTGGCGTCGTGACGCTGGGCGTCGGCAGGCGTCGCGACGCTGGGCGTCGGCAGGCGTCGCGACGCTGGGCGTCGGCAGGCGTCGCGACGCTGGGCGTCGGCCGGCGTCGCGGCGCTGGGCGTCGGCAGGCGTCGCGACGCTGGGCGTCGGCAGGCGTCGCGACGCTGGGCGTCGGCAGGCGTAGCGACGCTGGGCGTCGGCAGGCGTAGCGACGCTGGGCGTCAGCAGGCGTCGCGACGCTGGGCGTCGGTAGGCGTCGCGGCGCTGGGCGTCGGTAGGCGTCGCGGCGCTTGGCGTCGCGGCGCTGAGCGTCGGTAGGTGTCAAGGCGCTGGGCGTCGTGGCGCTGGACGTCGGCAGGCGTCGCGGCGCTGGGCGTCGGCAGGCGTCGCGACGCTGGGCCTCGGCAGGCGTCGCGACGCTGGGCGTCGGTAGGCGTCGCGGCGCTTGGCGTCGTGACGCTGGGCGTCGGCAGGCGTCGCGACGCTGGGCGTCGGCAGGCGTCGCGACGCTGGGCGTCGGCCGGCGTCGCGGCGCTGGGCGTCGGCAGGCGTCGCGACGCTGGGCGTCGGCAGGCGTCGCGACGCTGGGCGTCGGCAGGCGTCGCGACGCTGGGCGTCGGTAGGTGTCAAGGCGCTGGGCGTCGTGGCGCTGGGCGTCGGTAGGCGTCGCGACGCTGGGCGTCGGCAGGCGTCGCGACGCTGGGCCTCGGCAGGCGTCGCGGCGCTGGGCGTCGGTAGGCGTCGCGGCGCTTGGCGTCGTGACGCTGGGCGTCGGCAGGCGTCGCGACGCTGGGCGTCGGCAGGCGTCGCGACGCTGGGCGTCGGCCGGCCTCGCGGCGCTGGGCGTCGGCAGGCGTCGCGACGCTGGGCGTCGGCAGGCGTCGCGACGCTGGGCGTCGGCAGGCGTCGCGACGCTGGGCGTCAGCAGGCGTCGCGACGCTGGGCGTCGGTAGGCGTCGCGGCGCTGGGCGTCGGTAGGCGTCGCGGCGCTTGGCGTCGCGGCGCTGAGCGTCGGTAGGTGTCAAGGCGCTGGGCGTCGTGGCGCTGGACGTCGGCAGGCGTCGCGGCGCTGGGCGTTGGTAGGCGTCGCGACGCTGGGCGTCGGCAGGCGTCGCGACGCTGGGTGTCGGCAGGCGTCGCGGCGCTGGGCGTCGTGGCGCTGGGCGTCGATAGGCGTCAGGACGCTGGGCGTCGGCAGGCGTCGCGGCGCTGGGCGTTGGCAGGCGTCGCGCCGCTGAGCGTCGGTAGGCGTCGCGGCGCTGGGCGTCGGCAGGCGTCGCGACGCTGGGCGTCGGTAGGCGTCGCGGCGCTGGGCGTCGTGGCGCTGGGCGTCGGTAGGCGTCGGCAGGCGTCGTGACGCTGGGCGTCGTGACGCTGGGCGTCGGCAGGCGTCGGCAGGCGTCGCGACGCTGGGCGTCGGCAGGCGTCGCGACGCTGGGCGTCGGTAGGCGTCGCGGCGCTGGGCGTCGTGGCGCTGGGCGTCGGTAGGCGTCGGCAGGCGTCGTGACGCTGGGCGTCGGTAGGCGTCGCGGCGCTTGGCGTCGTGACGCTGGGCGTCGGCAGGCGTCGCGGCGCTGAGCGTCGGCAGGCGTCGCGACGCTGGGCGTCGGTAGGCGTCGCGGCGCTGGGCGTCGGCAGGCGTCGCGACGCTGGGCGTCGTGGCGCTGGACGTCGGTAGGCGTCGCGGCGCTGGGCGTCGGTAGGCGTCGCGACGCTGGGCGTCGGCAGGCGTCGTGACGCTGGGCGTCGCCTGCTGACGTCCAGCGCCACGACGCCCAGCGCCTTGACACCTACCGACGCTTGCTGGACGCGGCGCTGATAATATAACTGTCGGTGTATGTAATAAGTCCGGACAAGCTCCATCTGTTGTTAAATAAAACAACAATATGATGTGAGATGATAATACAGCTAACGTCAGTATTAATGTAATATCCGTATAATCTTATATAAAAATCGTTCGACACCTCGATAGCGCGATGCAGGTGCCTAACAGCGACATCTATGTTTAGAAATGTGAAACATCTAAACACAAACATTTAACAGTCGGTAACGTTTTATAATGATAACAATAAACGAAAAACAAACGTTACAGAAAACTCCAAATGCGTAAATAACTAAATAAAATAAATAAAAAACGTTTTATTTCCAAATAAAACTTACAAAGTTATTTTCGGAAAGTCAACAAGAAAAACAAGCATAGATTTTTTTAGTCTAAATTGTAAAAACTTCGATACTCACTTATGCGTACACTCGCAAGCAAAAAACATTAAAACACCACCACCAGACAAGCAATAATGTTCACACGATCGTGCAAAGTCCCACCACCATGCAGGTTGCAAAACTCGACGGGCGTTTTTTCGCTCGAGCGCCAGCGATCGATCGATTTCTGTGTTCCTGGGTCATGGATGTGTATTAAATTTGTGTATTAATATAAAAAAAATCAATAATAATATGTGTATAGTATAAAAATATGAAATATATTCCGTAGTCTGGTACCTGCCTGTAATACAAGTTATTCGGATATTTAGCACAGGGCTAGATTGAGGTGGTGTAAAACGTCCATAAATATTAATATTAAGTAGATTAAGTACTATGTAGATTAAGTTTTTTATGTAATTCTTTTATTGATTTAATAGATAAATAAAATTATAATAAAATAACCTAGCCTAAATTGCCTCTAATAAACAGATCACGTAGGGGTATGTTCTATGGTAAGGCGTCGCGGCGCTGGGCGTCGGTAGGCATCGCGACGCTGGGCGTCGGCAGGCGTCGCGACGCTGGGCGTCGGCAGGCGTCGCGACGCTGGGCGTCGGTAGGCGTCGCGACGCTGGGCGTCAGCAGGCGTCGCGACGCTGGGCGTCGGTAGGCGTCGCGGCGCTTGGCGTCGTGACGCTGGGCGTCGGCAGGCGTCGCGGCGCTGAGCGTCGGCAGGCGTCGCGACGCTGGGCGTCGGTAGGCGTCGCGGCGCTGGGCGTCGGCAGGCGTCGCGACGCTGGGCGTCGTGGCGCTGGACGTCGGTAGGCGTCGCGGCGCTGGGCGTCGGTAGGCGTCGCGACGCTGGGCGTCGGCAGGCGTCGTGACGCTGGGCGTCGCCTGCCGACGTCCAGCGCCACGACGCCCAGCGCCTTGACACCTACCGACGCTCGCTGGACGCGGCGCTGGGCTTTTGAATCCAATAATATGGTGGACCAACTGTGGGGGTTCTAATAATGCGAAGTTTTCCCGATTAATTAATTTTATTAGCTTTCCCACATAATATGTTTGTTTGATATAAAGGTGCTGGGGAGCACGCGCGGTGTCTGCTATTTACGAACGCGTGCTGAATGTATAAAGTAAAATACTAAGTAAAAATGCTACGGTGTGATAATATGAGACACCGTACACCAACATATTCGGATATTTATTATAAGGATCTGATGATCTTTAATTTATAAAAGGAATATAATATACAAGTACATAAATACCTACGACCTACTTTTTGTAGGACCCATAATCGTTCAGAGTTTTGCTCCACATAATTTATGTCCGACTGTATGTATGTTGAGTGCGTTGCACTACTGCAATCAGTATATTCTATTATTATTCATCTACAAAAAGTCGGTCACCAATTATTAATCGGTGACCGACTTTTACCGAAGATGAAAAATATATTATTATAATATTATTTATGAGAGGAAAATTTGTTTTTTATCCACTTATTTAAAATAGCGTGAATGCATATTCGCGCATAAAGGCAGCTAATAGTTGTAAATTGCTGTCGGCCACACAGGAGATAATATAACTGTCGGTGTATGTAATAAGTCCGGACAAGCTCCATCTGTTGTTAAATAAAACAACAATATGATGTGAGATGATAATACAGCTTACGTCAGTATTAATGTAATATCCGTATAATCTTATATAAAAATCGTTCGACACCTCTATAGCGCGATGCAGGTGCCTAACAGCGACATCTATGTTTAGAAATGTGAAACATCTAAACACAAACATTTAACAGTCGGTAACGTTTTATAATGATAACAATAAACGAAAAACAAACGTTACATAAAACTCCAAATGCGTAAATAAATAAATAAATTAAATAAAAAACGTTTTATTTCCAAATAAAACTTACAAAGTTATTTTCGGAAAGTCAACAAGAAAAACAAGCATAGATTTTTTTAGTCTAAATTGTAAAAACTTCGATACTCACTTATGCGTACACTCGCAAGCAAAAAACATTAAAACACCACCACCAGACAAGCAATAATGTTCACACGATCGTGCAAAGTCCCACCACCATGCAGGTTGCAAAACTCGACGGGCGTTTTTTCGCTCGAGCGCCAGCGATCGATCGATTTCTGTGTTCCTGGGTCATGGATGTGTATTAAATTTGTGTATTAATATAAAAAAAATCAATAATAATATGTGTATAGTATAAAAATATGAAATATATTCCGTAGTCTGGTACCTGCCTGTAATACAAGTTATTCGGATATTTAGCACAGGGCTAGATTGAGGTGGTGTAAAACGTCCATAAATATTAATATTAAGTAGATTAAGTACTATGTAGATTAAGTTTTTTATGTAATTCTTTTATTGATTTAATAGATAAATAAAATTATAATAAAATAACCTAGCCTAAATTGCCTCTAATAAACAGATCACGTAGGGGTATGTTCTATGGAATTTAGAGTCTAATATCGCGTTAGCAACAGCTATGTGCAAACATAATCAAGAGTCCTAAGCACGTAGTAATAAACGGAATGGACGAGCGAGGGTCTTCGTGTACGCCTCTCTGTTTGCTGTTCATTACTCTCGGGGGATAAGACGCATAGTTTATAGTAATTTGCAAATAGGCCTACGCGTGGCTGTACACGTGTACAGCCACTGATCAGTCCCTGATCACGTAACTTCGGTGGCTTTCCAGGGCCCTAATTCAAGATGCCATCGCTATTTATCACTTACGAAGTTCGACAACAAAATGTATGGAATTTGACATAAGCTTCGCTAAACGACATACGAATTTGCTCGTCATTTAGCGGAGTTTATGTCAAATCCCATACATTTTGTTGTCGAACTTCGTAAGCGATAAATAGCGATGGTATCTTAAGTCAGGGGCCAGTTATTGGAATTCGACGGTAATTCTGACGTTAGACCTTTTATAAAAAAAGTTAAAACGTCAAAATGAAATTCGATGTTCATCGAAGGAAGGCCAGCAAAGTTACGTAATCAGGCAGATTTTTGTACCCCAGCACTTCTATATCGACAATATATCGTTTATTTAAAAAGAGAGAATTACGAACATAAATTAGAAATTGGAGAAATTGCACGTAATTTATGCATTATTACTGTAGAAAATAAATTTCCACCAAGAACCTGTATTATCTATATTCAAAAACTTACAAACTTTAAGGAGCAAAAGAATGGAAATATTCTGTCGAATTTACTATTTTTAATCCGGCTGTTAGGTTTTACGGCTACTTCATTGGCTATTTCCTTTTTAATTTTTCTAGAAGAAAATACAACAACAACTCGATAATTCTATCCCCTTTGTTTCCGAGATAAATCTGAGAAAATCTTGGAAATGAATAGATATAATAAAACATTCGCGTTAGTAAGAATGAGATTACGTTCTGAAGATACTTTAATATAATTAGCTATTGGACTATGCAGAAGACACGATAATATAATTAGCTATTGGACTATAAAGGCTATATATTAATGAGTGATAATACTTTAGGATGTGTATGGGTCCCGTATATACTGTGAAAGTACCAGCGCTGAAACAGCGCTGGTAGGATCATAGAAACATGATAGTTTAAAGTAAGTCTGTCAGCACTGGTACTTTCACAGTAAACTCTAGATTGTAGACACATACACACCCTAAAGTATTCACTCATTAATTTTAGACCTTGTATATTATAAAAACTAAAATACCTCACTAATATTTTATTTTGATATACCCAGTGTCATTATCTCAGTAAATGCGAATCTAACGCATCTCAAGCTGAAATACATCAAGCCTTTCAGGCTGTAGAACGAGCCAAAAAATATACATACATAGAAATATAAATACTGGAACGAAAACATAACACTCCTTTTGGCGCGGTTGGTTAAAAACGGACTTATATCACTAGGCTGAGACTATAATAATATAATCCGGCAACTTTTTAACAACAATGTTACTTAAAAAGATTTTTTGAGTGAAAATTATATGAAAATCATGATTTTCATCTGATATAGTTACAGCAATGTCTTTACACTAGTTAGTAGTTTACAACTAGGGACGAACTTACCTTAAAGCAATTAACTTTGTAAATTGCGACTACGAGAGTAATTTACGTGTCAATTAAGAGTTGTCGCTGTCATCATCATCATTTCAGCTATGACGTACATTACTGGACATAAGCCTGCCTAAAGTATTTCATAGCCTATACCTTCCACGCTTGGCAGGCAGATTGGCGTAGGCAGTTTTCAGTAAATAAATAATAAAAAAAAAATATATATATTTCTGTAATGTGTAGCAAAAGTTATAACATCAATTTTATAATATGTAATACATTTTTAAGTTTTGAGTTTTGTTTTGAGTTTCGTTTTTAAGTTTTACTGTATTTGAGAATTAATCCAAGGCTTATTATCACTTTCTAGATTATAACATTTATTTATTAGTGAAAAATTGTTATTTTAAAGTTAAATAACTAATGTTATTACTTACTAAGCTGTAAGTAAGCGGAAATGAACCGTTCATTTCCGTTCTGTTCATTTCCGGATATACAATCCCTCTGTCTCCTTTTAAGATACACTTGGGCAAGATTGAAGATGAAGATGTTGAAGATGTTGATGGGGAGTTCTTTCTTCGGCATCCTACGTAAACCCCCATTTTAAACTTCTTTAAACGCACTTTTCTGCACCGTATCAATCATCTGGTATATCATATTAGTACACTGCACAACTTGGTAAAAGAATCTTTATCCTCTTGGTTGAAAGAAAAAGATTTTGAAACGATTTGTTTTTTATTGTTTTGTGATTTTTTTAAGTTATAAAATTAGAGAAATTATTTCTCCTAAATTTGAATTAAAGGCGAGTAGAACCACGTACAAACATTGTAGGCATGGCTAAAGTGGCTGAATCTGTAAGGCAGTACCACCAGTAGGTTAAGAGACGCCTCTAAACCCCTTCTACACGTATCGCCGCTGAGAGGGCTTTATGTTAAACGTGAAGCTTGCAAGCTGGAATATTTAAATGCTAACTTAGTGACACCTTAATCAGGTAGAGTGTATAATACTATAGTTATAACCGAAGGATTAGTGCTACTGATTCTAGTAGATTGGAGGTTCGATTGGAACAACAAAAATGTTTTCATGTCTGGTTAGGACATTCAGACTGGTAACGCTGATGTGAGACAAGAAAAATGATCTATGCGTCGGAAGAGCATGTGAAAAGTCGGTTCTGCGCCTGATCTCTAGTCGTGTCGCTCATCCGTTCCAAGACCTCCAGCCCACTTGTCTACAAGAAAGAAGGAAGAGAGAGCGCTCTTCTGTTTGTGTGCTTGAGCACTATTGGGTAGGTAAATCGGTGTAGAGCTATTAGTAACGAAGTAGACAAGTCATCAGTAAGTATACTCATCAAATCTTTCAAACTCATCAAACATAGGCTAAAACATTACCACGATTTGCCACCTTTGATAATAAGACAAATTACTGCCATACTTATATTTAATCAACATACTTGTATTTAATATGTACGACAATACTGTGTGTACAATGATGAATCCGGCTACATTCATCACATTCAAATAATAAGATACGGAATGAAGTTATTGAACAAATGAAATACACATTTATTTAATCAAATTGATTATAACGCTTCGTTGATGGTGTACATATACCTCGATATCATGCTATTGTGAGCAATTGTATGATGATCAATAAACTGACGTAATACATCCTCGGCAATAATTCCTAGGATGCGTCAATATAGCTATGAAAGGAGTGCTATAGTCAAAGCCTTAATTAGCTATCTGTCTCGCAATACATCAAAGACAAAACCCATAAGAGAGACCTACCTATTTGCATCTCACTCACTCCTAGCCCGAGTGGCCGGGAGCGAGGGGAACCACGACCAGAGGCTAATGAGCCCCTCTACGTGGGGTCGAAGGACCCGGTATTGAGGATACCGAGCCGTATGTGTTGCTTCTGTTTTTCTAGGGAAAACCCCCCGCGACAGAACGCAGGGGAAAACCGTGGCTCTAAGGGAAGGAAGCCTTGGAAGACTTATTCCTGAATGGCGAGACGACATGTGGCGTGTGGAGGCCCCGGTCCTGAGACCGAGGAACGTGTGTGGTTCCACTCCTCCGAGCGCCGCGCATCGTCCCGCGGACCAAAGCCCTAACCAAGGTGGGATTGAAATAAAAACAGACAAGACGTTTTTTTGAAGGCAAAACCCTCGCGTCAGGGCGCAAGGAAAAACCGTCGTAAAAATCACTTTATTAACTCGATTACCTGAAGGGCTAGACTTTGACGAGTGGTCTTTAACCAACTCGCGGACCCAGCCAAACCAGGGAGTGGGAGGGGCTCCGGGAGCCATGATGGTAGGGAAGGGCATGAGGATGCCAACGGTAAACGCCCGAGGACGTTGCTAGAGGGCGCTGGTCGCGCCCGCGCCGTACAGCCATAACTCTCCAGTAGGCCGGGCGGCAGGCGGCGTCTGGCGCCCTCCGTGGTGTAAGGCGGCGTTGTCCGGGGCCGCCGTGGATCCTTGCCAGTCACCCAGGTTCCTTCCCTCAAGGAACCTTCGGATGGCGCGGATATCCACAGGCAGGCGCGGGACTTTGTCGCGAGCGGTGGGACGTCGCTGAATGCGGTCTTGTTTGGCTGCATGGTGGCAGCGCGACGAGGCGAGGCGGCGTCGCAGGTCCAGGGCGGCGAGACCGGTAGATCCAGCCCATGCTAGGAGAGCGGTCGAACGGCGCGGCGGGGCCGGGAACTAGCCCCTCCCCAAGGGGCCAGTTGATCCAGCGCGGCGGGGCCGTGACTCTACTCCACCTGCAGGGCCGGTTCCGCCAGCGTCAAGCGGGCGAGGAGTGCTGAGCGAGCCCCAGCGACGAGGCGAAGGTCAGCAGGCAGCGGTGGTGCCGTGGAGGCATGATGGTGGAGTGGGCTGCGGTGGGCAGCGTTGCAGGCCGGATGGCTGCATGTGGTCTTGAGCGGCTACGTGGTGGCAGCGCGACGAGGCGAGGCGGCGTCGCAGGTCCAGGGCGGCGAGACCGGTAGATCCAGCCCAGGCGAGGAGAGTTTGGTCCGCTAGCGTGACGGGGCCGGAGACTAGCCCCTCCCCAGGGGCCGGTCAATCCAGCGCGGCGAGGCCAGCAGACACTACTCGATCCAAGCGGGGCCGGTTCCGCCAGCGTCAAGCGGGCGAGGAGTGCTAGGCGAGCCCCAGCAGCGAGGCGAAGGTCAGCAGGCAGCGGTGGTGCCGTGGAGGCATGATGGTGGAGTGGGCTGCGGTGGGCAGCAACGGCAGGTGTGATTGCCGGGTGGTGGGCAGGCTCAGGCGGGTGCCTGAGGGCGGCGGTGCAGGGCTGCGGTGCGAGGCGCAGTCCTGGGGGCGGCGCTCTGTGCGCCGCGGTCAGCCCGAGCACTTCTCGGCTGGACGGGGTGGGATCCGGGACGCGCAGCAGGTCTCGGCCGGACATTGGGGCGGGGGGCTACCACAACCCCCCCGCGAGAATGCCGACGGGGGCCCGGCGCGAACGGTGTCCTCTCCGTCACAGCTAGGCTCGGTGTCTTGGTGGTGGCGCGCCTTCTGGTCGGCGCAGGGCGGTCTTCCACGTCGGGACGCGGACGGCCATGGTCTTCCGTTGGTGTTGGTGGTCACGGGAGGCCAGTTCCCCCAAGCGGGGAGCGCTTGGGGGAACTGGCCTCCCGTGACCACAACGCTGGGATAAAATCCCAGCGGGGCGGGCGGGCAGCTCATCTTCCCGGCAAGGCGGCAATCCACACTCAGTTCACAAGAACCAAGCGCGGATTGCCGATCGCCCTCAGAAGGTGGTCGTGAACTGCTCCAGTAGAAGGTGGTCGGCACGGACGCGACACGGAACGGAAACGCGGCGCGATCGGGCAGCGTAACGACGTGCGCGCGCTTCGGAAGCCAGGACGATCCCATAAGAGAGAAAGACAAAGCAATACTAAAGTAATGTTACCAAATACACAATCATGGTAAGTCATAAGTGATTACCAGCCGAAACCCTAGTTACTTACGACTTACAAGTCAAAACATTTATTGCGTTATATTTCTTTAAAGCTGTGCATGACTCTCATACAGTTCATGTTATGTAGGTACGCTTAACATCAGAATAATAATAATATGAAAGATGAGTAATACAACAGATATATTAACAGGCAGTTGATTTATTTGTTATTGACTTACCGAAACTCCTAAACAACTTATCTTTGTAATGGGAAAATCCTGCGGGATGAATCGGTTTATTAAGTATATTAATCTCGGTACAACATCCACGATGAAAATAAACATTCCTTACTGAACGCGCGAGCGGAAGTTTTCTTCCGGAAGTTTTTTGTTTGTTTTGAAATATTTGTTTTATTGTTCAGTATTATCTTTCTTCATAAGTTCAACATACAAAATAAAACAGGGAATTTGCATGTGAGTGGTTGAATTTTCGGTAGTTAGCATTAACATTTGGGTAAAGCCTACATACATAACTCCGATATACAGATATAGTAAAGGAGTTTTTAATCTGGTCTACTGGAAACTTTGCCCTTAAGGCGAGGAATAACCGCAACTAGCGCCACTATTTTTAAAATAAATTTTACAAAGACACAAAGATCTTATTAAAAAAAGTAATCGGTTCAAACTTTAAGTAAATAGTTAAATTAATTTATTGGCATTTAATTACAGCTCTAAATCCTATACTGTATTTACTCTCGTAAGTTATAACTAAAACGGCCGTTTTAGTTATTACTTACGAGATATGATATATAATATTAGTTTAGCTATTATATATTACTATAATAAATTAGTGTAACTATTTACTGAAAGTTTGAACCGATTACTTTTTTTAATAAGATCTTTGTGTCATTGTAAAATTTATTTTAAAAAGAGTGGCGCTAGTTGCGGTTATTCCTCGCCTTAAGGTGATCGCTGGGTGCGAAGTAGGTGGTGGGGGAGCTATGAATCGATCACAGCGCGCGCCGCGGCCATAATAGGAACTTTCGGCAGACCAACTGGACTTTTTACGTGCGAAATTTACGTCGACAATACAGTCATAAATAATTATGTGTATTATGCATGAAGTACGTTACTCGATTAAATAGTTTTTTCATGATTTATTACTATGTTCTAGTCATAGAGTTCTAAACAAAAACTGTTGGTACATTATTCTCATATGCCCACACTCTACAGTAAACTTAACAATTGCTTGTTATTTTCATACTTTTCCAATCTACGTTCTGAATATTTCTAAACGGGTTAAGTAGTTCCCTAACTTCTAACTTCAGTCCATCGATAGGGAGCGCCCTTGTTAATCCCCTGACCTACTTCCTATAATTTATGGAGACGTAGGTAAGTACCTACCAACCTCGCATCGTAATTTGGGTGCTTTTAAAAAGGGCTTTGTTAACTTTTTCGTGGACACTTGATATTTCGATTACAATTTTAGGGATATACGTAAGATTACGAGTACAGGTGAAGGTATTCATGAAAACCGGCCAAGTGCGAGTCGGACTTGTGCACTAACGCATAAAATCACAAAGTAGATAATGTAACATCAAATGAAAAAAAAACACGTTTTTTGTATGAGCCTTAAATATTTATTTTCTTTTGTTTTTAGTATTATTGTTGTTATAACGGCAACAGAAAGGCATCAATATGTGATTCTTTTTAAAAGCTAGACAGGTGACAGACTGACAAAAAGACAGACAGCGAAATTTTAGTTTCCCCTTTAATATTTATTTTATTTTTAGTATTGATATTATATATATAGCCCGGTCAATTTAGACATTCGAAGTTACATAAAGTCCCAACAAGCTGAATTTCTGTGGAGTTGTTCAAAACATAATTATAAACAATGTCTAGAAGTTCTCCATCATTCCCCTGTAAGGAAAAAATTTTATTCAAGGTCAAAGGTCAAAAACATGAGTTTTTCGCGATTTTCAGCAAAACGGTAAGTTTTATCATAAAAGTACCTCAGATAAAAATTGTAGATCATAAAATTATCTATAAAAAATATATCAATACTTTTTTTCTTACGAACCACCGTTTCTGAGAAATAACGATTCAAAAAGTTATAAAAGTTGTTATCGTCATAATATGCACACGTTTCCACGCCACCTATGGGGTAGTGTTCTTAGACCTTTTTTGTTTTGCTGAAAGAGTTTCTTTTATTCGTGGCATAGGTTCTTCTAGTAAAATGAATATTTTGGAGTAACAATTTGAATAATACCCATTATGTGGAGCGTGTTATTGCCATCTACTTGCAACGTATTGAATAAGAGTGCCACTAACTGCTGCTGCCTCGTACATTATTGTATCATTATAAGAAGCACATAAACCAAAAGCCGAAAAGATGTTTAGACCCGAACCTTCGATGAAAAAAAACTGCGAGGGCTAATTGTAATTTAGATTTAAAAGACCTTGGTCGAACAGCAGTCATGATACAATTGCAAATATTTGTGCATATTAATTTTAAATGATCTAAATTTGATCGTTTATTTTTTTAAATCACTCGTTCCACAATATATGTCAATGATTCTGGGATTTCATTATTTAAATCTTCAAACATACGACTTGGTGGAGGGTAGTTAGAATTATCAAATACTGTGGTTTGAATATTTTCGCGAATAATAGCTGCAGCTGCGTCTAGGACTCTCAATTGTTCTTCTGTTTTATTCATTTTTTTTTCGTACCAGGCTTGATTCAAAATATCATGATGATTATCCACTAAGCATATGAATGTTGATGCTCCCGATTTTTCAGTGATAATAAGTTTATCACCATATTTTACTTTCAGTCGTAGCTTAATCGTTCTGTTATCTAGAGTCGTAGTTTTGCAAACCTTTTGTAATTCGTTCAAAGTGAACTGACAGTCATCGCTATTTTCAATGTAAATATTTCCTCCATTGCCAAATTCGTAGCTTCGTCTTTAGGACGACTCATTTTAGCTCCATTTTATATAATATATATACATACATAATATATATATTATACATACATATATATATACATACAATACATATATATATTATACAGGGTGTAAAAAGAGCAGTCACTATAACTTCGTGGGGTAATAACCAGGCAAGAGATATATTCATTGGTACTAGACATTTGCTTTTAATCCACTGTTTTAAAAATTAAAAAAAATTCAATAGGCAATGTACAACGTGCACAACAGCGATCAGCTGATTACGCTGAGAGGTCAATAGCACGCGTAAGACGTTCATTACGTACTTGGGCAAAAATTATAAAATTTAATAATTTAATGCAGAACGTTTTTCCAAACAGTTCAGCCTTGTGACTAAAATAATAAATTGCAAAAAAAAAAATTGTTTTTAAAATAAAATAATGAAAAAAAATCATTTCTAGAATCAGTCAAGGTCCTATAATCCTATCCCAAAGTTAAAGTGACAGCTCTTTTTACACTCTGTATAAAATATTACAACTCTAGATGTATATACGTGGCGTACTCATGCATATTATGACGATAACAACTTTTATAACTTTTTGAATCGTTATATCTCAGAAACGGTGGCTCGTAAGAAAAAAAGTATTGATATATTTTTTATAGATAATTTTATGATCTACAATTTTTATCTGAGGTACTTTTATGATAAAACTTACCGTTTTGCTGAAAATCGCGAAAAACTCATGTTTTTGACCTTTGACCTTGAATATAATTAAATTATGATATAATTATGTTTTGAACAACTCCACAGAAATTCAGCTTGTTGGGACTTTATGTAACTTCACTCTCATTTTTTGGTCTAAATTGACCGGACCAATAGTGGCAACAGAAATGCATCGTTTATTAAAATTTGAACTGTTTGGTTATCCGCGGTTCGTGAGATACAGCCTGGTGACTGACACACAGAAGGCGTCTTAGTAATTAGGGCACGGTTTTACCCTTCAGCCCTTCGGTTGCGGAACCTTAAAAATCTCTGCAAGTCTGGTTTTCGCGAAAACATTCGCCAAACTTTGAGTCATGACCACAAAGCAGATAATATATTGTGGTAACAATAGTAATCGAACGCCACTCACGTCTCAAAAACATGTGGCGCGTTAACTAGAGCTACATTCTGAATGGCGCTATCGTATTTTCTTCAGTTGGAAGTGGAAGCCCCAAAAGGAGATCTCTGGCCGAGCGAGATGGTATGCTTGGTCAGGCCGAAGCCCATTGCAGTACTAGTTTTCAGATGTCGTATATATAGCGCCGGACTTAGAAAACTTCGATAGCACGATGCAGTACCGTCAACGTCATATACGCTTTACGTAGGTATAATACGTAAAAAGTCACTTTGGCCTAAGCGAGCACTTGCTCGGTAGGAGATCTCCATTTGAGGCTCCCACTATTTCCAATCCCTACAAACTCTGTCACTCTTATGACTCTTATATCCCATTAAAAATTTACAAATATAATATATTGATTCAGGTCAGTTGGTTAAACTCAGAGCGAGTTTACTTTTCTGGAGGACTAGATATCGTTGACAGGCTGCAGGCAGGCAGGTCCAGCACCAATTAATGGAGGACGCACCTAGGGGTTTCAGTGGGTAACTCCGGTTGCGTTGCGTACCCCGTTCAGCCGTTCCGTTGCCGGGAGTAAAGAATTGCGCATTGTTAAAAAAGGAGGAGTTGACTGACCTTCAAAGTCCTGCTCGGTGTAGTCATGGTGGACTGTCTTCCGTGCGGCCGGGTCTGGTGGGGCCTCGTCCTCGTCAGCTCGCCCGTCCATGCTCCACGGCCTGCAACATCATCATGACATGATCATCGGTCATCATCACGCAACTGTACAGGTTACCTAAATATTCACAAACTGGATACGCATACAATATCTTACCCTTGTCTGTCAAGTGACTTTTCTAATGTACCAGACCAAAAGAAAACATTGTATAGTTTATGCAACCAGGGGGCCTACTCAAGATGCCATCGCTAATTATCGCTTACAAAGTTCGATAACAAAATGCATGGGATTTGGCATAAGGTACGCTAAATGATCGCGATTTGGTATGTCATTTAGCGTACCTTATGTCAAATCCCATACATTTTGTTATCGAATTTTGTAAGCGATATTAGCGATGGCATCTTGAGTAGGCCCCCTGGCATACCAGGCGTCGAAAATATATCTAATATTTTTGTACAAATTTAAGATTTTTATTATATGAATACACAATACACATACATGATCCAGGACTAATGAAATCTTTGTTCCGTCGTTGGGATTCGAACCCGCAACTTCTGGCTTAATCCACTGCGCCGCAAAGCTCGTCGCTATTGTTTTCTTTGTTTACGTTTAGATTATATTGAATCTGAATGGAGTAATGCGTAAATACAAGATGTAAAATAAATTTGTGATAATACTTTAGTATATGTATTTCCCCAACATCATAAATTTGCCCATACAATAATTAAAAAAAAGTAAATCTCTCAGCGCTAGTACTTTAATAGTAAAAGCTATACACAGGACGTTTTATTATTCATTAATATTACACCCTGTATACGTGCAAATTACACGCAATATACCTTCTACTAGACACTAGGCTATGTAAGGATTGGGAGAATTTAAAAACTAGGACCCGATTCTCGTTGCCTAAAACTTAAATATCAGTGTTGATCGAATCGAAGTTCAAGTTAGGAGAATCGGGGCCCACTATCCCTTTTGGCTTCGCCGAAGTCGGGTAAAAAGGCGAACGCGCCCCGGGACTTTGTGTGTGGATTCGGACAGATGTCAAACGAGTGCTAGTCGTTTGATACTCGTATCGGGGACTTTTCCACGATTTGTGAAGTTTTGAGAATACACAAAGTGTGTTTCTTTCTTAAATTTTCCAAATTTCGATGTTTTATTCGAATAAAAACTTTTTGCCACTGCCTGAGAATCATGCCCATGAACTAGAGATTCTCCTCGATACGGACTAAAGTTTCGCTGGCAGGCTTGTTTGAATATTATGTTATAGCATATTATAAGGTCCTCCCAGCTCCAAGCCATAATGGCAGATAGGATCACACAATTTGGCACACACGTTCGAATTAGCATTTATACCACTTTTCACCCCGAAATTCTCAAGGGATCAACGCCAGGGGTGAAATTTCGCAAATCTAGGCTTAGTCGCTTTCATCGGAGTGTTATTTAAAATACTACTTTGGTCCACCCACAATCAAGCGGTATTATAGACGCCAGACCATATATTTAATTAGCATACTTTTATTAGGTAAATATAAAAAGTATTTTTAATCCCAGACAAAAAGGAAGGGATGTTAAATATATTATATATATTTCAACGTGCGAGTCTGTCTCCTGCCTGTCTGTGGCATTGTAGCTCCCAAACGGATAAACCGATTTTGATTTACATTTTTTGTTTGAAAAGTGCTGTGATCGTGGGTCAGTGAGAACACCGAATACTTGACGATTCGGGAGTTACTGAAGAAAATGTTTACTTTATTATTATCTTTATTTTTTGAACGCCGAGAAAATGGCATTACGCATTCCGAGGTAGACGGAGACTCCTACCGCGGGCATGTGGGACTCGCCGCGTCCGAAGACATGATGAACTGGCCGCAGCTTCTACCCACTAAACACTCGGCGATACTCCATCACCTAGTGTATATGTCGCGGTCATCCAATTGAAATCGCCATTTCATTGAGTGACTAGTGTTTTTATCGAATGGCGACATTAAATTGAAAGACTAGGCCGAACATTGATTGAACAATCGTCACTTAACGCCCAATTAGTTATCGGACTAATAATAATTGGTTAGTGGATTGTGATATATACTACTGTAATATTATACTCTAAGCTCCGTCACTACCGTTACATACATACATCCGCGACACTTTATTATTATCTGCATAAATTATTGTCAGATATATAAGTTTAAAGGACCCTAAATACCTATATTGAATATAGGTTGAGTATCGACCCTTTGTTTGAAATATCGCAAAGCGTCTCGAAGCTTTTAAAGGATGTATCGAGTTTCAAGGAACAAAGTGACAACAGTTGATAAAAATTTCATTATATTCAGTAAAAAGAAAAAAAAAATTCTAAACATTGCTAAACGTAAGCAAATAGCATAATATATCCTTGTCTTAATTTTTAAAGAGAGTTGATTTTGTATAGTAGTCTATACCCTTAGAAAGAATATACTTATATTATGCTATTGCTTTTTAATGCAAACGGGGTTTTAAGGACTCTTTTAAGGGAGTTCGTAATTTTTAGAGCTTGAAGGAAAAAGGAAAACTTATATCTAACATAATATAGACTACTGATCCGTGCCCACTTCGTTGAGCATGGAAACCGTTTAAACCTTCCCGGGACTTCTACGAATATTTCAAGACCAAAAATAGCCAAATCAGTTCAGCTGAAGTTCAAGTTAGGAGAATCGGGGCACACTATCCCTTTTGGCTTCGCCGAAGTCGGGTAAAAAGGCGAACGCGCCCCGGGACTTTGTGTGTGGATTCGGACAGATGTCAAACGAGTGCTAGTCGTTTGATACTCGTATCGGGGACTTTTCCACGATTTGTGAAGGAAAAAGGAAAACTTATATCTAACATAATATAGACTACTGATCCGTGCCCACTTCGTTGAGCATGGAAACCGTTTAAACCTTCCCGGGACTTCTACGAATATTTCAAGACCAAAAATAGCCAAATCAGTTCAGCTGATCTCGAGTTTTAGCGAGACTAACGAACAGCAATTGATTTTTATATAGCCTATGTTACTCAGTAATAATGTAGCTTTCTAATGAAAAAAGTACTTTTTGAGTTTAGTCGTTACATACCAAAATGCAAATTCTCTCTTTATAATATTAGTGTAGATAACATTACTGTCCTGTCATCATTTTTATATCAAAATATTGTAAACCTAGTAGCTACGTCGCAAAATTATCCAATCAAATTTATCCCAAAACCTATTAAACCAGTTACTTGACAGGTAAACGAATCACCTTATTTAAAGAGCCAATAAACGAATAATTCAATTTTATTTCCAATCAAAGCCTTTGAAGTACGTTAAACGAATTATATCTGGCTGTACCAAAATGTTACAAAATAAATTTTAACTAAGGGTTATTGCACGCCGAGACGGGACGCACGCACTTTTTAATAAGAAATTGCGCACTTCATCGGGCTGAATCACGTCACGGTGTAAACTTACCCTTACAGTAGAGTGAAAATGCTATTTTATTGAGATTAATTAATGTGTTAGTGATAGAGTTTAGAAGGGGATCTAAAAAATCTATGCTATAATATTATAAAGCGGAAGAGTTTGTTTGTTTAAACGCGCTAATCTCAGGATCTAATGGTCCGATTTGGAAAATTATTTTTTTGTTGGATAGCCTATTTATAGAGGAAGGCTTTAGGCTATATAACATTACGCTGCGACCAATAGGAGCGAAACGTCAGTGAGAAATGTTTAAAAAACGGGGAAAATTATTCACATTTGGGGACTTTCATTGCGTGCGCTGCATAAACGGTTTAAGTCACTCAAAAATCACGCGGGCACAGCTAGTCTTTTATAAACTTGTACAGTTACATGACACCCCAGTTCTAAGGTAACCCCATTTTTCATTATTTCGGATTTCTAAACTTTTTAAACAAGCAAACAGCGAAGCCAAAATTAAGGGCAATTGAGGGCAAATGATTTGGCAGTCTATGTATGTTTGTTCCACCGTAGCGGCTAAACTACTGATCAGAATTTAATGAAAGAGGTGTCAATAGAGTAATAATAGTCCAATTAATATAGGCTGTCTAATTTTAGTAGCCGGGTTTGAGGTTTTCTTAAAATGGTGGTTCATAACAGCTTTAACTTTAGTTACTGCGAAATATAAAATATATTTTAACAAAATGAAGGGATTAATACGTCCGTAATTAAACTACTTCTAAAGCTTATGAAATTTTAAATTAAAATCCAGGTGTAGCGGATTTAGCGAACACGTGTAGGAAAGCTTTGCCTAAAATGAATGTTAAAAACTTTAATAAGCTCCCACGCCGATTCAGGTCCGGTTTCGTTGAAACCAGCTTTCGCTCGTGTCATTTTCATAATCCAGTGGGGTGGTTACGTTATTTACACCCGTAAATACGATGTCACGATGTTACGGTTACGATGCCTGCATTATCATACTTGAAAACAAGATTTATGCTGTTGCAACCCATTATCTCCCAGTCAAGCGCCAAGCTCTAAACCACGGGGGCGTACGTAACGTACGTGGGCGTTCGAAAAAATACGTTAAACGTTATCGTACATTTTATTTATTTACACTTTTTGCAAATTGTACGATGGCGGACTTATGCCAAAGGGTATTCTCTACCATTCTATTCTGCACCACGCAGAGACAAAATAAACGAAAAGGTGCTGCAAAACCGCGAGAGAAATAATCTAGAATAATAAAAAAAATAAAAATCAAATTTCAGTATTAAAGATATATTATGATATGATTAATACTGAACGTGCGACGAGAGTCGATACAAAATTGAACTTTATTACACAAAAAATACACGTTTCATTGCATGAATTAGAATTTCGAACTTTGAAAAATAAAACGCCGCGTTGCGTCACGCTCATGTCGCCTTGTGTCACGGTGACCCTTACTTAACATAACTATGACAGCTAATATTTGTAAAGCTTCAAGAATTGTTTTTGTTTTCTTTTTAATATTTATTTGCTTTAAATTTAATAAGTAATTTCTAAATTGAAATAAAAATTTCTAAATATAATATTTGCATTACGTCTTTTAAAAGTTTCGAGACGCTTTGCGATATTTCAAACAAAGGGTCGATACTCGACCTATACTTACACAATACATCTTTACCTTCAGAGGGCTTTAATACACATAAAGGGTGATTCATGGTTCATATATTAAGCCTGATATAGTGTGAATAGAATGATGCGTAGTCGTTTTTTGTTTTGGCACCTCATATAAATTATTTAAAATAACTCAAAAAAATATATAAAGGTTTAAAATGACCACAAGGAGTGAATCTTACTATGCTGGGTTCGCGGGAACCTAATCTACACACGAACGCGATGTTCGTTGACCTCAGACATGACCAGGATTGACACTCATTTGTTTTGTGACTTTTATGGCGATCTTTAATGGTGATTTGTCGCGTTATGGTAAGTAATTTATAAGAGGTGCCAAAACAAAAAATGCTCTACGCGTCATTCTCTACACACTATATTCGGCATAATATATTAACCATAAATCACTCTGTATATGATTATGTGTACCAAATTTCACAGATAGAGTTAGTTTCGTATTAACAAAAGTAGTAAGATTAGTAATGATTACCGTAGCGCCTAAACTATTGTTCCCATTTTAATTAATGAAAAAAGTTAAAGGGTTAAATTGTGTTGTACAAATCTTCAATATAAGCATAACTTATGTTAATTTAGCAGTGTACTTACGCAATCGAATATACAATATTTCGATGAGGATGCTGAAATTTCACTGTTTTTTTCGACATTTTTGAATACTTAAACAATTTAATTTTCACTAATGTATATTACGTTTGTGTATTAAATTAGTTATCTATCGTTGTTACCGTGTTAAAAATTTATCACAACTACAACTAAAGTCGTCGGAGGCATTAATATAAGGTTGTTCGGCGTTCAACTCTCTATATCGTCACGTGAGGCGTTATCGAGCTCTAGCGGAAAAAAATATAAGTATTTTACTATATTATACACTATTCATAACATCAAGTTTGAATTACTATCAGGCTACCAGCGTGACTAATGGAAAGTGGCACTAGAAAATGTTTTTTTCGCGGACTGAATATATACGCGGATAGCTGGACTTCTCCGTGGGCTAGTGCGGTGCGAAACAACAAAAAAAAAATTTCAAGTTTGGTTAGGACATTGCAGGCTGATCACCTGATTGTCTGACAAGAAAAATAAACCATGCGTCTGATGGGCATGTAAAATGTCGTCCTGCGCCCGATCTCCCGCCATTCGTGTCGGATATCCGTACCACTGGGCTAAGAGAGTGAAAGAAGAGAGAGTGCTTCACACTTTAAAAGACTTAAAAGATTGTTTAACTCAAAAGGGATATACACAGACAATTAACTTTGTTAAAGATATAAATGATTATGGAAATATAAAACCTTAAAAGATTGTTTAACTCAAAAGGGATATTCATAGACAATTAACTTTGTTAAAGATATAAATGATTATGGAAATATATAAATGTAATTGTTGTCGCTAATGACCTTAGCTGTTAAAAAGTGACTTAAAAATTAAAATTAATAAATAAAAAAAAGAATTTTCTATTCTATTATTTCCATTTTTGATTAAATTCACAAATAGCTCGTTTGTCTTTAGCACTCTATGTGGGGTAGGCGTGGACTGTGATTAATTTAACAATTATCGACAAACGGCGATAAACCGTTCATGCATACTTCCCTACCAATTACTCCTTTGTTCGCCCGCTTTGATACAGGACAGTATAGCCTGTATAGGACACTGTACAGTGTACACATATAGATAATTAATGGTAGCCTTTATTTAATGACAATTTGGGATACTAATATAATAGTGATAACGGTGTGTTTTACCATGCCGTCTCATTAATTGATAGGAATTACGAGAGGAAAAGCATGATATTTAACGAAGGATCAACTTTAAGATTGCTTGGTGAAACACGCCCTAAGTGTTATAGTACAATTTCACAAACACGTGTTAAAGTTATTCCTTAGTTAAATAATCATGATAAAAAAAACCTTTACAAGGTGTTTGCATAATAAAAAAAAAACCTTTACAAGGTGAACTAAGAGAAGCTTTACATAATATGCCTTGGTTATGTGTAAAAGGTAAATCTTATAATATCAACAAACACCAAACACGAAACTAAAGGCTGGACCTGTACCGGAAGTACAACCGGAAGAAACTTCCTTGAGCACTTTAGTAAAACTCAGTTTAAGACTTCGCCATACAAGTCTACTTAAAAACATTCGCCTTGTATATGAACCAATAATTATACAAGGTGAATAATAAATAAGTGACAATACTTTAGGGTGTGTACTGTGTATGTACCTCCTATGTAGAGTACCAGCGCAAAAAGACTTACTTTTGATTTTTACGTTTATAGGAAAAATGCTCTAACATATAACATATACAATAATTAGAAATCAAGTAACTGTTTCAGCACTGGCACTTTCACAGTTAACTTTATATATGAGACCCATTCACACCCTAAAGTATTATCATTTATATTATAGCCTGTAGAATTTGTGCCACTGTAAAAATATTCACATTGACTTTCTTTATTAAACTATCTAGCCGGCTACTTGAACTTGTGGCCCAAAATGATCCTTGTCCTTTGACAAATCATAATCAAATCAAATATTTTTGTTCAGAGTAAATTTTACAAAAAAAGTTTTCTGAACTTTTCTATATGATGCCTACCACCGGTTTGGGAACTAGCCCAGCAAGAAGAACCGGCGTAAAAACTCGCATGGAGTCATCTTTTGCCAAAAAGGTGGACAATTTATCTTTTAAAAAAAATATATAAATTTACATATTATAAATATGTCAATACTAAAACTAAAAAACAAGAGTACATTCCATATATAAGTAGCCGTGTGGGCTACTTTATTCGCAAGATGTGCTATCATTAATATTATAATCATTAACTTTATAGTAGCTTTTGCACACAAACGTTCTTTGACTACTTTCTTAAACATAATGTCAGGTCTATTATATTTGGGATAATATATAATATATGATACGGATTCCGGGTCATATCCAGACTTAATAATGAATTCCATACTATTAAAAAGTCGGCACGCTTGCCCTGACACGGTTCGCGGGTGACTGACCTCATATCGTCATGTGATTCCTCGTTAATGAGATTACCACTATTACTTGCGAAGGCAATCGCTCATTCTCATTTGCAAATTGCCTGCTCATAAAACGGTACGTTTCCATTAAAATCTTTATCTAATTGTGCACCGTAGACTACTACCGTAGACTAGTTTGAGATACATTAGAGCGGTACTCAAGCTTTTTTTATACGGGCCACAAACACGGTTTAGTCATGATGTAGCGGGCCGCAAGCAAAAAGAATTAAGGAGTTTCTCAATAACCTTTTTTAAAAATTACTTTAATAGTGGAAAACGACAAGGACAACAATAAAATCAAAAATATTAGCCAAGATAACGATAAGTCAGAAACTAAAATGTTGAAAAATAAGAATAACAAAGATGTTAATCATTCAATGTTATTTTTAAAACTATAAACGCTTTTTCATAATATTGTCCAGATCTGGCTTGTCGCTGCATGCTAACCTTATTACATCTATGATCTAGTTACCTATTTTTTTACGCGGTACGTGTACGCTGAAGCGTCGCGAATGGGCGCAAAATTCAAAATATTATGTACATAGTTTACAAATCTCTAACTGTACGTGGGCCACTGATAAAAGCCGGGCCGGGCCGCAGTTTGAGTACATCTGCATTAGAGTGTTGCAAAACTCGCGTAAAATTTCGTACGCCAGTGTTGCCAGAGCTATTAGCAAAGCATGCAGTCACGTGAGATCAAAGCTGTACTTGCAATCCAATTTCATCCTATTAACCCGATATCAACAGCTGAAAAAGGAAGGTGTAATTTTTCTCTATTAGGTACGATTCAATGTGCTCGAACGTCAAATATTAAAATCGTCTATAGTGCTTTTTTTTTATTTTATTACATCGAGGTGATTTTTGGTACACGTTTATTCACAGACGTTAAGAAATAACAGTTTTAAATAATATAATATGCCTTTTTTATACTGAGAAATGCCTTCAAGTATTCCGGGGAGGATTGGGGATTCCCTCCACGCATATGTAGTACTCGCTGCGTCCGGAAGATGGTAGATGGACGCAGATCTACCCACTACAACTCGAAGTACATTGCCGCCGTACACCGCCGTTGTACATAATATACCGAGATATAATATACATGTTCATGACCCAGGAACGTCATAAACTTTTTGTTCCTTTTGGCGGGATTCAAACTCGTGACCTTTGAGCACACCCTTAAACACTGAGCAACAAAGATGTTAATGACAATTAAAGCCTAAAATCCAGCTTATAATAAGAATGTTAACTGTCATGTAAATTGAGTTGACATGCCCTACTTTTGAACAATGCTGAACCTCTTAGGCTCTCAACACAACCACAATATAACGTATCATATATGAGATATAAGTGTGTTGAAAGCTTTAGCTCATTCTTCAACATATTCTTATATCAAGAATGGAGCCACTTTATGTTTTGTTCATACGAATTATTTTTTCCTAAATTGTATGTTTTGTTGTTTTATATTGTTTAAAATTTTTAAGATCATTTATGTTATAGTGTTTTGTTATTTGCCGTATTGTACTTTATCGATGTACGTTTTGCATTTTATCAATAATATATATATTTTTTTTCGAAACAGATAATTTTTAAGTTAAACAAAATATACAAAAATCTATTGATTTGATCCAGATTTTTTTTTCGAAACAGGTCAAAAAGAAAAGTACCAGTCATGATATAATATCATAATTCATAACCCAACCCACAGTATACTCAGCAGGTATTTGAAAAACTACTGACATTGAACCACGGAGAAAACCCTCTGGTTTGATCAGATAATTTCTCTCCTTACCAAATTTTTTAGGCTCCTTCATTATTTTGACAAAAGTGTTAATATAATAATTAATGATCCAACCCGCAGCATTTTCTCAGGTATTTGAAAAACTACTGACATCGAATGCCTGAGAAAACGCTCGGATGAGATCATTTCTCTTCTTACTTGATTTTCTTCTGTATTTGAGAAAAGTATAAATATAGTAATATAATTATTAATCCAACCCGCAGCATTTTCTCAGGTACTTGAAAAACTACTGACATCGAATGCCTGAGAAAACGCTCGGGTGAGATCATTTCTCTTCTTACTTGATTTTCTTCTGTATTTGAGAAAAGTATAAATATAGTAATATAATTATTAATCCAACCCGCAGCATTTTCTCAGGTATTTGAAAAACTACTGACATCGAATGCCTGAGAAAACGCTCGGGTGAGATCATTTCTCTTCTTACTTGGTTTTCTTCTGTATTTGAGAAAAGTATAAATATAGTAATATAATTATTAATCCAACCCGCAGCATTTTCTCAGGTATTTGAAAAACTACTGACATCGAATGCCTGAGAAAACGCTGCGGGTGAGATCATTTCTCTTCTTACTTGATTTTCTTCTGAATTTGAGGAACTTAAATAAAATATAGTAATATAATTAATAATCCAACCCGCAGCATTTTCTCAGGTATTTGAAAAACTACTGACATCGAATGCCTGAGAAAACGCTCGGGTGAGATCATTTCTCTTCTTACTTGATTTTCTTCTGTATTTTAGAAAAGTATAAATATAGTAATATAATTAATGATCCAACCCGCAGCATTTTCTCAGGTATTTGAAAAACTACTGACATCGAATGCCTGAGAAAACGCTCGGGTGAGATCATTTCTCTTCTTACTTGATTTTCTTCTGTATTTTAGAAAAGTATAAATATAGTAATACATATAATTAATAATCCAACCCGCAGCATTTTCTCAGGTATTTGAAATACTGACATCGAATCCCTGAGAAAACGCTCGGGTGAGATAATTTCTCTACTTTCTTGAATTTCTTCTTGAAGCTCTTGAGGATAGTTTTAATTAATAACTATTAAACCAACCCGCAGCATTTTCTCAGGTAGTTGAAAAACTACTAACATCAAATGCCTGAGAAAACGCTCGGGTGAGATTATTTCTCTTCTTTCTTGATTTTCTTCTCAAAAAGCTATTTTATTCTTGACGAAAACATTAATATAATAGCCAATAATCCAACCCGCAGCATTTTCTCAGGTATTTGAAAAACTACTAACATCGAATCCCTGAGAAAACGCTCGGGTGAGATCATTTCTCTTCTTTCTTGATTTTTTTAATATTGAAAAAAGTATCATTATAGTAATATACTAATAATCCAATCCGCAGCATTTTCTCAGGTATTTGAAAAACTACTAACATCGAATCCCTGAGAAAACGCTCGGATGAGATCTTTTTTTCTTCTTTATTCATTTTCTTTTTGAACTTAAATAAAAAAAAATGCATTTTATAAAATCTGTAGGTTTAAAAGCTTTTAAAAAAGTGGTGTTTTTTCTGATCTAATGAAAAAAACTATATTAATACCTCTTTTTAAGTGTAAATTAAGTTTAGGGATTTTCATTTATGAGGACATTTTCACCATAAGTCATTTATATAAATTAAGAAAAGAAATAGTCCTAAAATAGACCCTTGTGGGACACCGATTTCTATTTTAGAGCCTACGGATTTTTTTTCATTTACCTTAACGCTTTGAGTTCTATTTGATAAGTACTATTTCAGGAGGCGAGCGCTGGACCTTTTACCCGATAGTTACTTATACTTTTCTAATCAATGTTGTATGCTGCACTCAATCAAATCCCTGGGAGAGATCGTAAAATATTCCAAGGTCTTCCTACAATCTCTCCCAAGCTTCAAAAACATATTTTATCAAATCCTTTTGCAAAGCCAAACTGCTTGTCATGTTAAATATTATTAACATAAAAATGATTTAGTATTATCTTTTCAAATATTTTTCGTAGCATTTGTAGATAGATACAGGCCGGAAATTTTATGGTTCCGACTTGCCACACTTAAAAAGAGGTATTACTTTACTTATACTTCGCCTATAGATACGTATAACTCTATATTTACAGTTTATTTAGTGTTACTTTATATCTGTGAGAGTGATTCTATGAGAGTAATCATTATGTGTTACCGTATACATACATAATACACAAATTACTTGCACTTTTTCTTCTTCATTACTTATTTTACATGAAATTTATTACATCTACACAACTAGTTTAGACTAAGTCTTCACCTGATGATGACTAGTAAAATAAGCAATAACGAAAATGTGCAAGTAATTTTTTGTATTGTTATTTGTTACTATTCACCCTTATGTAGTTGCAATAGAGGCCCTTTCAGAGGTGGAAACTGCATTGCAATGGTTTTTGCACGTGTCCCGGTTGATGTAATATCACCGCCTACGCCGTGATGAAGCGGAGGATTATTTGAGCGCCGCGCAATTTTCTCCTGCAATCTCGCCCACGTATAAGGGCGCCTCGTACACGGCAAATTTTTTGTGACCAATTTTTTGTAGGTGAAAAAAAAAAACAATTATTTCAATAGTTCAACCTACAGGTCATAAAAGACTGCAGCCAAATCGAGAAAAATTGGCCATAAAACTTTATGGCCGTGGGCGGCACCCTAAAGGTAACGTTTATATTTTATTTGCAATTAATTGTGAGTAATCATATTCCAAAGTGATCGGTCGCGCCTAATATTAACTAAGTCGCGCTGTTTCGTACGTGAGGGTAAATCGCTGACGCGGGTGATCAGTCCGCGTTGCCGCGATGACCCAGTTCATTGCCAATTGTTTATTTTGTTAAGGCGAAGTTACCACATTGATTAAATAATGGCTTCACAAAACCATATAGAATTAAAAACTGAAAATGAGCTTATGTTGTACAAACTATACAACAAAGAAAAAGCTCAACGCGAACATCTGCAAACCCTAGCGGATTCATTCCAAAAACAGATAGAAGAACTGAAGCAAGAGTTGGTGAAAATCCAGGTGGAAAGAAAATCCCCAGAGGAAGAAAACTCTAAAACCCGAAAGCCCCCCAATGATGGTGATTATGAAACTGATGAGGAGGAGCTTGCCAAAGAAACGGAGTGGATACGAAAAATTAGTAGGAAAAAAAGGAAATTGAATACCTCACTGTCCCCTCCGCAGCATAATGAAGAAAAGAACCGAGACTTCAATAGCTCGCAAAATGATAAAGAAAAAATTAAGGTTAAGAAAATACCTTCACCGCCACCCATTTTCGTGGAAAATATAAAAAACTATCAGCAGTTTTATGATATGCTGACTGCAAATATGCCAAATGACTCGTTTGTTACAAAAATGATGAACGGTGAAAAGGTCAAAATAAACGCTACGAATGATGAGACATATAAAAGCATCACTAAGCTTTTATTACAGAATAATTGTCTCTGGTACTCCTATGAAAACAAACAGGAGCGGCCAATAAGAGTAATGGCAAAAAATTTACATGCCTCTTGCGAACCCACGAGAATAGTAGAAGATCTATCTTCTAAGGGATACAAAATTCAGGAAGCAGTAAACAAGCTGAGTTGGAAAAACAAAGAACCATTAAATATGTTTATGCTTTCATTCCAAAAAGATGAAGATATAAACAAAATATACGGTATAAAATCCATACTAGGGTGTAAAATAGATATACAACCACTTAAAACATCTAAACTTATCCCGCAATGCAAAAGATGCCAAGCATATGGCCATACCCAAAAATATTGCTCCAAGGAACCCAGATGTGTAAAATGCACTGGTAAACATTTTACTAAAGACTGCAATAAACCAGCAGAAACGAAGCCAAAATGTGTACATTGTGGTGAACCTCACCCTGCTAATTATAGAGGATGCACAGTGGCCAAGGAGCTTCAGAGTATGAAAAACAAGCTTATCAAAAAAAAGGAAAGCACACCTGCTGCCCAAAAATTTTTGGTGAATACAAACCAACTCAAAAATAAAAGTGTAAGCCAGAGAGTTACAAACGATATCACATTTGCAAATATAACCAAAAAAAACAAAATCATACCACAAAATTCGACCGTGAGTGAATCAAATACTACTAAACAACACTGTATTGAAGATAAGCTCGCAAAAATATTGAACTTGCTTACATCATTTGATGAAAGATTGATAAAATTAGAAAATAGCGCTAAAATAGCTACTAAGCAAAATGAAAAATGATCAAGTCACTGAAAATTATGGCGTGGAATGCAAATGGACTTAGCAAACATCAAAGCGAACTGCAAGTAGTCCTAAACACAAAAGATATTGATGTGTGTTTAATTTCTGAATCACACTTCACTAAAGAATCTTACATTAAGATCAAAGGTTATAAGACCTATCATGCTCTGCATCCTAATAACACAGCTAGGGGAGGCAGCTCTGTCCTTGTTAAAGAAACTATTATTCATCATGAAGAATACAAGTGTGAAGAACCAATCATACAAGCTATTGCTATAAGTGTTCAAACCAAACATTACCCTGTAACGTTATGTGCTATTTATTGTCCTCCAAGACATGCACTGAAAGCAGAAAACTATAGATATTTGCTAAATAATCTTGGAAATAGATTTATTCTAGGAGGTGATTTCAATGCTAAGCACACTCACTGGGGATCTAGACTTACGACAGCAAAAGGTAAAGAACTGTTACTTACTATACAGGAACTAAACTGTAAAGCAATATCAACAGGAAAACCTACTTACTGGCCTGCTGACCCAAACAAGAAGCCAGATCTAATTGATTTCTTTATTTATAAGAATATAACTGAAGGTTACATCGACATCGAAGAAGGGTATGACATGAGTTCAGATCACTCGCCTATTATACTAACACTTAACGAGAATATAGTCATGAAAGAGAACTTTCCTACGTTAGTAAACAAAAACACAGACTGGGAAAGCTTTCAGCTAGAACTAGACAAATCCATAGATCTTAATGTGTCACTTAAAACAGCAGATCAACTGGATGCAGATGCAAGAATATTTATCAAATATATTCAACAATGTGCTTGGAACAATACACCCGAAATAAAGATCAGGAAAAGAGGCAATTCCTATCCAGTCTACATAAGAGAGCTAATCGCTAAAAAGAGAACACAAAGAAGAAAATGGCAACAAAGCAGATATCCACACGACAAACAAGTGCTAAACAATTTGACAAAACAACTAAGACGGGAAATACAAAAGTTTCACGATGAATCACTGGACACTCATCTTAGCGAGCTAACCAATGATAAGTCCACAAATTACTCATTATGGAAAACAACCAAACATTTAAAAAAGCCCATAATGCATATACCACCTATTAAACAAATTGATGGTGGCTGGGCAACAACCAATCAGCAAAAGGCTGATAGATTTGCTCAACATCTTGAACAAATTTTTCATCCCAATGTAAGTGATCCACAAGTTTTAGAAATGATTGAGGATGATGAGATTCTGATTACAGATGAAGATATGGATATTAAACTTGTGACTCCCAAGGAAGTCTATAAAGAAATCAAACGTTTGAATCTCAAAAAAACTCCTGGGTATGACCTTATCACAGGAGAAGTTCTTCGACATCTTACACGTAAAGCCATCGTGAAACTTACCACGCACATTAATGCTGCATTTCGTCTAAAACATGTACCTGATGTGTGGAAAGTAGCTGAGGTAATAATGATACCAAAACCAGGAAAACCACCTCATGAAACAACTTCATATAGACCGATCTCTCTTTTACCAATAATATCAAAATTATTCGAAAAACTTTTATTAAGAAGGTTAAAGCCTTTAATAGATGAACAAAAAATAGTACCAGACTATCAATTTGGATTCAGAGAAAAGCACTCTACCATAGATCAAATACACAGAATCACTAACATAATTGAAAATGCACTAGAACAAAAACTGGTCTGCACTACTGTATTCTTAGATGTAGCTCAAGCATTCGACAAAGTTTGGCATGAAGGCCTTATTCGAAAAATCAAGAAGTTCCTTCCATATCAATTTGTAGAAATAATAAGCTCCTACTTGTCAAACAGGTTTTTTAGAATAAGACAAGGAGACTCATATTCAGAGCTTAAGCAAATTACTGCTGGCGTACCTCAAGGTAGTGTATTAGGTCCGGTCCTGTATCTATTATACACCTGCGATATACCAGAACTAGAGAGTAACACTATTGCAACCTTTGCTGATGACACAGCTGTTATGGCCACAGGTGTCACTCACAAGGAGGCCGTGGATAAAGTCCAAAAAGCCATTAATACAATATATGAATGGACAAAACAATGGCGGATAAAACTAAATGAGTCTAAATCTATTCATATAGATTTTACAAATAAAAGACATAATTATCATCCGGTATACATAAACAACGTCGCTATACCATACGAAAATAACGCCAAATATTTGGGTATGACACTAGATGCGAAACTTCGCTGGAAGACACACGTGAAAAAGAAACGTGATGAACTAGATATTAAGTATAAGAAAATGTATTGGCTCCTCGGTAAACACTCGAAGATGTCAGTACGAAATAAAATACTTTTATATAACCAAGTCCTTAAGCCAGTATGGACCTATGGTATCCAGCTCTGGGGCTGTGCCAAACATAGTAATATACAAATTATACAAAGATTCCAAAACAAAGTACTTCGAAGTATTGTTAATGCACCGTGGTACATAAGAAATGACGATCTACACAGGGATCTTAAAGTAGAATCTGTCGCTAACGAAATTAAAAAAATTGCTGAAGCTCACGAAAAACGACTTCAAAACCACGTTAACGTCGAAGCTATTCAGCTCTTGGACAATACAGACATAGTCAGAAGACTAAAAAGGACAAAACCTTTTGAGTTAGTTTATTAGTGTTAGTGTATAGTGTATACCTAGTGCAGTGAGACTTAAAAAACAAAAAATCACACGAACAAAGTGACTTCCCCTTAATAGAGACAATAAGTAAAGTGCTGATGGACACATTCTTAAATTTGTAAACATAACAATAATTAGCAAGTTAAGTTATAAAAAAATTACTCATTAGTCTTAAGGCTAGATTGTAATTTTATGTTGTTACTATGCATTAGAAACATCATACAAATAAAAAAAAAAAAAAAATTAATTGTTTGTAGCATTTTTCAATTTATTCCACACGCTCATTGTTACCATTTTGCATAACTATGCGAAACAGCTTAACACTAAATAAGCAATTTAAATCTATCTATATTTAAATACGATAAAGTATACATTTCATTAGTCTACTCTGACGACAATGGCATTTAGAAGACTGTATTAAGATGCCATCGCTATTATCAAAACAATTCGTTTGGGCTTGCTTGAGATAAGCATCGCCAAGTGACATACGAATTCGCTTGTCATTTGGGAAACTTATGTCAAATCCCATACATTTTATTTTCGAACTTCGATTTTCGAACCTGGCCTTGTATCAGCGATACCAGCAATCTATTCATCGGCGTAGAAACTATTCGTTATATCAAAGTCAGAGTTATACTGCATACAGAGTGTAACTAACGCTGTTTCGATTAAGTGGTTCTTATCATACCATTGTCACATGCTGTCCTTGGCACTGCTTCAAGCAGTGACAGTGATCGCCTGTGTATTGACTGGTTGCTAATTGTAATTAGCATTTCACTATTTGGCCGATAGACGAATTGATGATGTTTTCATTGGTAAGTTTAAACACACAAGTGAAGTTCGCACAGGTTACACGGGCAGGACAAAATTAATTACTTCTGTTTGATAACCATTAAACGCTCTAACGTGATATCATGTTATGATCAAAGGGGCCGGTTTAATACTTTTAAACCTAAATGTTTTGAAGCCTAGGTGACCTAGGTAAGTAGATCCAAAACTTGCTGCTTATAATAATGAAACTATATACGGTGGCCGATCACTCGGCGCGTGGACGTTTACGTTTGAGATAGCGGGTTCGAGTCCCGGCGAGGGAGCAAATACTTTGTTGTATTTCAGAGTTCTGATAAGTATTAAATCTTAAGTATAAAATACATATTATGTGTTAAAAAAAATTTAGATAATATACTATTTCTTTGTATGGTATCAGCCACACAAGTTCTCCGAGAACTTAGCACGGGACACTATTGAAGTGATGTGAAAGCGCTCTTAGATATTATTAAATTATAAATAAAAGTAACATTCAACCAAATACAATAAACAGGGATCGTAAAAATCTTTAATTTAGTTTAAGTTTCCAAGTTACTTCAGAAGTTTATACGTAAAGTCACTCAATGATTGATCACCTTCGCCTTTCCTCGAAAGTATAAATAAAAAAAATAAAATTCTGATATTTTACACGATTTTTCTTTTTTATGTTGTAGTCAGGTGACTCAGTCAGGACCTCGTATTTAAAGAATTTGGATTGAAAATCAACGTTAAGAAAACTAAGACATTAATTACATCCAAGACTAGAGAAAAATATAACCCCATAACTATCAACTCAATTTCAATAGATCAAGTCAAACAGTTTAGATATTTAGGAAGCCTCATCACAAGTGACTCCAGGTGTACATCAGACATAGTAACAAGAATAGCATTAGCAAAGAAAGCCTTCAACAACAAAAAATACCTTTTTAAAGCCCGTGTATCACGTTACATCCGAAAAAAGCTAGTTAAAATATATATCTGGAGCATTGCTTTGTATGGTAGCGAGACGTGGACTATGACACAACGCGATAGAGAGAGATTGAAGGCATTCGAGATGTGGTGTTGGCGAAGAATGGAAAGAATAAGTTGGACTGAAAAGAAAAGTAATGAAGAAGTTTTGGAATTAGTGAATGAAAAGAGAGAGATATTAAAAACCATCGAGAACAGGAGAGGAAAGATGTTAGGACACTTGATACGGCACGACAACTTTATTAGAAGAATAATTGCAGGAAAGATAGAAGGTAGAAGAAAAACGTGGAAGGCCAAGAAGAACTTTTATGGACCAGGTGAAAGAGAAAGTAATGGTCGTGTCGTATCAGGAGGTCAAGAGAAGGGCGGAGTGCAGAGAGGAATGGAGAAAACTCCACCGACAAGAGCGAAGCTCTTAAGTTAGAAGAAGAAGAAGAGTCAGGTGACTACAACATAAAAAAGAAAAACCCTACGGATGGCCTCTCCCATCCTTTTCCATATTACCCTATCCATTGCTCTCCTCTACCAGATCGTAGCGCATTTTTCCTAAATATCTTATTTTTGGCCGTGCTTTAACCTCTATTTCCTTCCCTGGGTGTCTATTCTGTTAATCTGTATGTTTCCATTCAATTCCCACTTCAGGACACGTTTTACCATCGAAAGTATATAGATTTGATAATATTGAGATGTATTTTTATATTCTGCAATATTGCACAGACGGGAAAGTAATAAAGTTAGGATATCCAATTTGCTAACTGTTTCTGTACCGACAGTATTCTATGCATCCAATAACAAAATTGAATCGTGATAGTGGTCTCGCTACATACCTAACCATGTAGAACCATGTACTGTTGTCTTGCCCATCACAACATTGACATTTTCCATGACTCCCTTGTAAACTTTAAAAAAAAACTATATGACAGCCTCAAATCTGTAATGTCTAAAATGTAGTGTAATTGTATATTTGAGAGAATATTATAAACCCATGTTTTTAAATATTAATTGTTATGTAACACGGAATATCTAATGCAATTTAATTTATATTTATCTTAAATGACATTATAAAAGAAATGACAATTTATAAAAATATATAATATATTACCTAGTTTAAGAACCTTATTTAGATTGTAAATATTATAAAATTTCTATTAATATCTCTAAAAATATTGTTATAAAAACTTAGTTAGTAATCTAGTTAATGTATCCATTTTTTTTTAAATTTAATGTATTATAACTTTATTTTAAACTTTTAACTTTAAACTTATTTTTCTTATGTATGGAGAACCTCTGTAATAGCTGCATACACCTATAATTGACAATTGTGTTAGTATTAAGCAAAATTGTAATAGATTTTTAACTATGCATGTTATCACAATATGTTGTTGGTGTATCTTTTCAATAAATAAATAAAATAAAATAAAAATAGAACCTTTCTATAGTTCGTCCCTGATAAATCTAACATAAACGTAAAGAAACCGAAAACATCGAAATTTTCACTTATTCACTTATTGTTGACACTTATCAACACTTTTACAGGTATATTAAAGGATCATACTTCATTATCCAATACATTTTATAACAATTAAACAATAATTAACTTATTTAAACATCAAATGAAAAACCTTCATAGTAAAAATACGCTATTTTGACACTGCCGACTGTAGAATATAGTCTATAGTCTATGGATTCACGAAGCCAACAATAATCATTTATTATTGGCAGCTTTATTATTGGCCAATGAGGGGTTTTCGAAGTGTCACTTTTAGGTACAGAGACTACCGTAAGATGGCGCTTGCATAATGTAATATGTCAAAAAAATCTGTGATCTTTGTTGGGTGGATATTAGGGTTTCCAGATTATAGCTATTATCAATTTTCAGGTAGTGAAATTATTCATAAAGTGATTAAGTCGCTGTAGGTATGCTGTTTCATACACAAAAATAATCCTTTCAAATTCCTTTCTTAGTGATCTCCTACACTTCCGAGGAAACCTACATACATTATAGCTCGCTGGCTTCAATATCTTTGATTTTTCAAACAAATAATTAATCACACTTTTCTCCCGTTTCCGTATGGATTTCGGAACGTTCTTGTTTAGGTTCTCAGGGCACAATTAATAAATAATAAACTATTGCAAGTGAAAGAAAGAAAGTTGAAAGGTAAACAAACAAAAAACAAAGCGGAAATTGACATTTTACATAGGACTTGACATATTACTTAGGTTTAATGCCATCTAGCAGCATTTTTCTTAAACTAGTAGAACTGTCAAAATAAAAACCGCTCATTGGCATCACTGACTAATCTATGGTTGTGTCATAGACAGACGGCTTTGTTTACGTTCGGTTAAATTACCTACTATACCTGGGAGAGGTGCAGCTCTGGCTTACAGTAGTATACTTTCAGCATGTATCATAATTAGTTTTTTTTTAAATGTTTTTTGTTAATTGATGTAAACAAATAATGTGAAACTAAAATTATTTAAGCACCATTAAAAATAATGAAGATATTAAATAATTACAATGTACGAACGAGAAGGGAACAACCGATTGTGACGTCACGTTGTTAACCCTCGGTGTTGCCAGAACGTACCAAAAAGTACGGTTTCCGTAATTTTTGTCACACAACCGTACCACTACCGTACCTTAGTGTGTACCGTACACTTTGTACGGTCCACACTAAGGTACGTAGTGGTACGGTTATGTGACGGTTGTGTGACCGTACAAAGTGTACGGTACACACTAAGGTACGGTAGTGGTACGGTTGTGTGACAAAAAGTACTAACTTTTACTAAAAAGTTAGTACCTGATAAAGTATACTGGTAATTCATTTTTAATACAATCTATAAAATATAACTATGTGTAAACTATAGCAATTTATTTATTTTATTAGCAAAACCGTACTTTTAAGTTAAAACTCGTACCTTTTCAGAAAGGTATTCGTAGGTATTTTTATCTAATATAACCCCAGATAGACACAAACTACGTACAAATATCGTTTTGAGAGAGAAAGTTATAGATATATATTTTTAATTGCTTAAAACATAAATGGTTTTAAAACTTATTCTAATTTCTTATTTTAGATTTTGCTTATGTTTTTGATTTTCGGCGCAATGAGTCAAAAAGTATGCAAATATTTATTCAATAACCCAATTACTACTGTTTGGGATGATAGTGATGGTATGAGGATCATAAAGTATATTCGATTCAACATGATCTAATTTTGAACAAAATTCAGTTTGAGTAACTAATAGCTATGATTTTTCAATTTAATTATTAATAACCTCGCAATAAAAAAAAAACACATCAATTTGGTATTTTTTTCAAATTTAGAATTAGAATCGCAACGGAGTATAATATGGCTGTAACTGTTAAGGGTCAGGCAAAAACTTTATCTGAAATCTGATGAAGGTAATTTATTACATCGACATCTCGACGTTGAACTATGGAGGGATATTTTTTGCTCATAGCTTCACTGAATTTTGTCGTGTAATTTTTACCCGACTACGCTAAGCCAAGATTAAGGGTATTGTATATATTATAATGATAATAATAATGCCTCCCACAACGATTTCGGTGATGGTGGCCGGTTTCATTGAAACCAGGCCAGGCCAGTAGTTATTTTATAGCGCCCAAGTATGTGCGCAATACACAGAAGCACTCTCTCTTCGCTCACTCTCGTAGCGTCGACATCGCAGAGGGACGGATAACCGGATTTTTAGATACCAATCATCTTTCTTGTCTCATCTTTGATCATCTTTATTGTCAGACAATCAAGTGATAAGCCTGCATTGTCCTAACCGAACTAGAAAACAACATTTTTGTTGATCCAACGTGGGTTCGAACTCATAACCTCCGGGTCGAGAGCCAAGCTCTGATCTGACCACTATACGACGAAGGCATTAGTGATAGTTATTATAATGTAAGTGACATACGAATTCGCTTATCATTTAGCGAACCTTACGTCAAAAACATTTTTGTTTTCGAACTTCGTAAGTGATAATATATTGTATTTATTATTTACATTAATATCTATTGAATTTAGAATTATTCCTATGTCTGATATCTCGTTTGGAATGCATCTACTTTACTTTTATCTCTAAATCACCTAAAGGTTGACTGGTAGAAAATACCTTGAGGCATTAAGTCCGCCTATTTACAAAATGTGCATGATGTATAAATAAATCAATAAAAAAATAATATTTAGCGAAGGTATCTTTAGTAAGGATAATGCTACATAGGCTACGTTATTTATGAAGTCGGGATTAAGAAAAAAAAGTAAGTAATATAAATCTTCGTAACAGAAAAAAAAATATTCAAAATGTTAGTTTTTAATATAAAGTACCTAATGAAGTATTTACTCCATTTGGAGCAATGTTGGTAATTATTTTTAACTCTTATTACATTCGCCCAGTCAGTAAATATTTTAATTAAGTCATTGGGCCTTACCACGAGGTCTTATAGCAGTATTACTTTAACATTACTTAAGGGTTTCGTGCAAACAAATACGATCTCTATTAATATTCATTAAAAAATATTGTTTTAATTGCTAGGAATCCAAAAGTAATATTATATTTACCTCGCGGTAAGGCTCCAGGGCTGGTAATTATTATTTTTATGTTGGAATTAATTTCTCTTTCGTCTTTCATGATCAGCCAACCTCGCTGAAGTAATATTGTCACCGAGTCATAAATTTTATGTCTGCCAATCAAAAATGTCAGTAAAATGTAGCCAAATTGAGTTATTAAGGTCTTAATCACCAATCAATAAAACAACACCGATTGATTTTTAATGATTGTGTGCAAAATATTTGAAAGTTTCGTAAAGTAAAGTATCGAGAATAAACAATTGTCAAATGCATTGGCGCTTCATGCATTTGTGAATTATTATCCGCTAACGTTACTTTACAGAGATTTCAAATGTTCCTGCTTGGCCCTATGTTGTAAGTAAAAATAAATAATAATCACTAATTTTATTACGAACACAATATCCTCTCCTACCTAATTTTTTTACATATTTAATTGATTTTACATATTCTATATTTTATACTTATGTCCACAGCTAGTAAACCCATAGAGATATAAAGTAGACGGGTAAGAATATAGGCTACTTATTATCGCGGTAAAATGTGCGGTTCCCGTGGGATTTGTCTTTGCAAGTACAAAGGACTTCTATTTAGGGATTATGAAGTGAATCTACTCTACGTGATCAATTAGGTAGTGTAGTAGGAAGGTGCGTCATGCTCGACTCTCCTAATATTTCGAAGACCCACTAGCAGAAAGAATATCAAAACCGCTAGGGTCTATCTGACTCACACAAAGCGACATCTGGCGGAAGCCGTATGGAAAACTGTCAATTACTGTTTTCGATCCTTTTTCTGTTACCAGGCACGGGCGTTTGGCTGCCAAACAGAAACCCTCAGCACGATTATTCACACTTCAACGATATAACGAGGTTTATGATAAAACTTTAAGAACCATACCTACGAATGGGAGGATTTAAATATGATAATAAGTTTATGATAAAACTCTAAGAAACATACGAATGGGAGAGTATTAAATATGATAATATGTTAAGGCCGAGTTTCACCAAGCAATGAAAAGTTAATCCTTCGTTGAATATCATGTTATCCCTCTCGTAATTCCTATCAATGAATGAGAAGGCATGATAATTTAACACGCCGTTAACACTAACATGCGTTGGTGAAATCGGGATTAATGATAAAACTTTAAGAAACATTCGAATGGGAGAGTTTTAAATATGTTAGGTTTGTATACTAATTGCAGACATCAGTTTGTTGCATTCAAACGGTCGATATTGTGGTATAAATACTCTTCCTGACCGAGACGTAGTCGTCTTAAATGTAGAGCATTCAATACGTTTTTAAAAAACAGTTAGACATATATTGGTAGACAACGAATTAATATAAGGTTTCATTCATGACTTCCTGCAAAAACAGTGTGTGTCTATCTGTCTTTGCGTAGCTTACGGATGAACCGATTTTGATATAGTTTTTTTTGTTAATTTATTGCATTCAATACGTTTTTGAAATACAGTTATACAGACAACGAATTAATATAAGGTTCCATTGATAACTTCCTGCAAAAAAAGTGTGTGTCTATCTGTCTGTCTGTGGTTGGCGTCGTAGCTGCTTCCGGGTGAACCGATTTTGATCAAATTTTTTTTGTTGAATGCTGACGTTTCATTTATTGGTACGTAATTTTACAACGGTATTTTATTATAAGTGCATTAACTAGACTTAAGTGCATTTATTACGATGATTATAAGATTAATTTTACATTCATACATTTTTTAAAAATTCATAAAATTTGTTTTTGAATTACTTTTGAAAATACAAATATTAAACGATTCGTTGGAAAACATTTCAATTGCTTATCGCGAAACTATGAACTAACTTTGAACGGTCAGAGTGGTTTATCGACTGAACTGTTTCAACTTAAGTTGTTACCACTTTACATTTATATTACAGAGAAGGGTTTTAAAATTTGTAATTTATTTTTCCACACTATTATAGTAGATAAAGAAGAAAACTTTGCCCGTTTGTTTGGAATGTACTTACTACTGAATGCATTTTGATTAAATCATAGATTACGGGAAATTCCCTTTAAAACATTACCTTATAAACTTAATGCGGGAACCTTACTTTTTGCCACGATACAAATTATTGTATACTGGCAAAATGTACGGTTGCCGTGGCATACTACATCGCGGAACCGGCAACTGCCAACGTGGAACCTGCGACGTGAATCCAGCAACGCGGTCACCAGGTTTACCCAAAAAAGGCCTTCTTCTGTCCAGCCTTCGGTAAAACAACGCACTCGGGTAATGCCGGAAGAAGTGAAAAATGAAACAGCATACATTTTCATCAGAAAGAGAGGCACCTATAGAAAGGTGGATCTCTCTTTCTATCGCGCGGTGATATTTCTTTAACGTCGGCACGGTGGTCTATAATTATCCACTCTTACGAATTTGCGATCAGGTCACGTGTCCTGACGCGAGTTTAACATTTTGTACCCACACCAAAAAGTTCGCAATACCATTGAATAAGTTTTCGCTTCATGAAAATAAAATGAACGATAATAACTCGTGCCTACATTAAACAAAGAAGCAATGAATTTGGACATTTTTGTGGCCCCAACATACAATTTGAATTACATTCAGAAGTCAAAGAATAGCAGCTGGCATAACTGAGCTCGTTAGGTTTATGAATAATAACTCAGAAAAGTTTTTATTATGTCGTAAAGGGCTTCATAACGTTCGTGATATAAAAACGTCACGGAATTTGTATATCGTTAGACGTGGCGGGCGCTTAGAGATTCATAAAAAATTGCAACTCGCTCTTAAGGTAGTCGCGAATGATCTACATTCAGCTCCATATCTATAATATTCTTTTTAAGTCCCAAAAACAGAAGGGTGTTTTTGTTTGCTGTGTATCTCTCTCTATGTGTGTCTATCTGTCTGTGGCATCGTAGCCTCCGAAAGGATGAATCGATTTTGATATTTTTCTCCTGGATAGCTGACTTGATCGCAGGTGTTCTTAGCAGCAGTGAGATGATGATTAATCATCATCATCTCATTGCTAGACATTCGGGGGGGATAAAAATAAATTACCTAAAATATTACGTTTATTTTAAAATAATTATATATGCATAAAGCTATTTGTACTACCAATGTGGCCCAGTGATGGAGCGTATCGGTGCTCAAACCTCAGGTCGGGGATTCGAATCCCGCTAAAGGAACAAAAAGTTCTAAGGACATACCCATACTACAGGGTATGTGTATAATATAGTCCGAATATTGTAACGCTAATTATTATAGTTAAGAGCCATTCACAGGCTGTCTCTGTTACTTCGTGCCGAAACAATAAGGACAGCATGTGACTTGAACGCCACTTAATTTAACTTATTGCTTGTAACTAACAAAAAATAAAGCGAATAACACTCATACAGTAAGCGAATTTCAAAGTTTAAACATTCATAATGTTAGCAATGTTCTTGTGAAGATTATCGTCGATATTAAAATTTTTCGTGTCAAGTTGCTTAAGAGTTTTCACGTGAATTCTATTAGCGATATTGAAATTCTTGTTTGAGACATTAATTAATGAGGAGAACCACTCCTGTATTCAATTATAATATATTATGATGGGCTGTGTAGCTCAGGAGTAAGCGTGTTTGAGATCGAACCGGAGATCGCAGGTTCAAAGGGAGCAAAAGATTTTAATTTCATAGTTCTGTACTTAAACAACGGAACCAAATTAATAACTTAAACTAGTAGTATGCGATTGATTAAATTTCGACAATCAAATTTAGAATACTACAGTTACACAAAAAACCTTCCTATGTGTATAAAGTTTAATGGCTATACTCAAACACCCGGTTTCTGAAAGGCTGATTAACACCACTCGCTCGTAATTGCTGTTCACCAATCAGGGTTTAGAAAAAGAGCTGAAAGACGATTTCATAAGCCATTTAGAAATCTAGCGCCTTACCACGAGAATTTACTGCAGTATTAACATTAAGCGTCTCCGTCGTCTAGTGTTCTGAGCTTCGCTCTCGACTCGGAGGTGGTGGGTTCGATTCCCGCGTTGGAACAACAAAAAATGTTGTTTTCAAGCTTGGCTAGGACAATGCAGGCTGATCACCTGATTGTCTGACAAGAAAGATGGTCCATGCGTCGGAAGGGCATGTAATAATTTTAAACAAAAAAAAAACCGACTTCAAAAGGTAAACTAAAAAGAATAATTGATAAATCAAACTAAAAAATGAAAAATAAATAATAGTTTAAAAAAACTAAAAAAACACGCTTTTATTGCTAACCGAACTAAAAAATAGAAAATAATTTTAATTTCGAAGAGTTTATATTACAGTAGTAGAAGAATTTATCACCTCAAAATAAAATTATAATAAAGTTTAAGTTGTTAACAAAAGAATTAAATTCAGAGTAAAAAGCGTGGGGTGCATTTTACTACTTTTCATAACTGTCCTCTCATAGACTGTCGCCAATAGAATGATTGTTACATTTACTTTATCAAGTACCCCACGCTTTTTACTCTGAATTTAATTCTTTTGTTAACAACTTAAACTTTATTATAATTTTATTTTGAGGTGATAAATTCTAATTGATTGTTCGATCTTCTACTACTGTAATATAAACTCTTCGAAATTAAAATTATTTTCTATTTTTTAGTTCGGTTAGCAATAAAAGCGTGTTTTTTTAGTTTTTTTTAAACTATTATTTATTTTTAATTTTTTAGTTCGATTTATCAATTAGTTATTTGTTGACATGTGGTATCGAAATTTCTCACAAATCGTTTCGCAATCTCATCATTTCATTCAAAGCTTCACTGTTGCATGGAGTTTTTCCTGTTAACTTAGAACAATCGAGTTCTTCAATCCGAATACCGTGATATGTTTTAAATATAATTAATTCCTTCCTTATCGACTGTAAAACCGAAGCTATACAGAAATCGTATGTGATACAGAAGTAATCGGGACTTTTCGACACGTCTAGTTAATTAAAGTTCCGGTCTTTTTTTTTTTTTTTTTTTTCTTTGTCATCGGTCCTTGATACGTATGCAAATTAATCAGACTTCTGGAAACTGGTGAAAATTAAGTTCAAAGATTCCGTTACATAGATACAACCCAAGCTAATAAAAGCGTTATAAAAAAATAAATTTACTTCGCACAAAGTAATACTTATTCTCACTTAAGTAAATAAATTTATTCTATAATTTTGAAGTCGGTGCCAAGTCCAGCGTTCTTTCATAATTTGTTTTCATTTAATATTAGTTTGTAAGGCAGTACTTTGGTAGGTACATAATATTATATAGTAATAGTTACATTGATAGTTGTATATTTTTTTCTGATTCTTTTTTCTGTGATTGCCTACATATATTTAGTAATTTGATATTGCAGTAAGGTTGTTGAAGTACTTACTTGGCACCGACTCCAAAATTATACAATAAATTTATTTACTTAAGTGAGAATAAGTATTACTTTGTGCGAAGTAAATTTATTTTTTTCTTTTTAGTTTACCTTTTGAAGTCGGTTTTTTTTGTTTAAAATTATTTTATTTAAAGATTTTTTAGTTATGGGTAGACTGAGTAGGGATATTTAGCGACCGCCAGAGCAGCGCAAAAATTATATATATCAAGTTGATTGACTATAAAAATTTTTATTCTTTATTTGGCTTAAAACAATTAAAATTCTTTATTTGGCTTAAAACAATTTTTTCCCTTTTTAATATTTACCTATTTCGTCATATTGTTATGATAGTATATGGATATCTACTATCTGGTGAAGACAGAGGTGGTGTTGAGTACTGTAATTGATATAGTGGCATCGCTTAAAGTATGCTTGGAGTACTTTAAGCGATGTCGTTATTTCCAAACGTATAACTTCAAAGACTAAGCAGTCCTGTATGCCTGTTTCTGATCTATGCGGTATACCTTGATAGTTGATTATGTTTGTTTTTTTTTTGTTTTTATGTTTTTTTTTATTTTTGTTTGTTTTTTTTGTTTCGAGTAACATAAGCATGTTACTCGAAACAAATACAAAATTACTATGAGTGTCCCTATAAATTTCGAGGAGTTCCCTCGATTCCTCACGACACCATCATTAGGCATCCACTTTGATGAGACCAAGTTCGACTGTAATTGACGTAGTGGCGTATGCTTGCATTTCTTTAAACAACGCTGCAATCTTCAAACGTGTATCTCTAAGGACTCAGAAGTTCTGTTCAGTACTTAAGGTCCAGGATATGGTGCAAAATCTTACTATTTGGTAACATATGCTTGGGCTACTTCAGAAAAAATCAAAATCGATATATGTTTCCATATAAATTTTGAGGAGTTCCCTCCATGCCTCACGGATCCCATCATCAGGTCACTACTTTGGTGACAATGGGACCAAAAAAAAAATCATCCAAATCGGTTCACCCAGGCGAAAGTTCTGAGGTAACAAACATAACAATAAAAAAAATAAAAAACATACAGACGAATTGAGAACCTCCTCCTTTTTTTGGAAGTCGGTTAAAAAGTCGGTCCTGCGTCTGATCTCTCGCCAGTCGTGTCGGTTTACCGTCCCACTGGGTTATGAGAGTATAATGAAGAGAGAGCGTCTTTGTGTATTGCGCACACACTTGGGCACTATAAAATAACTCCCGCGAAGCTGGCCTGGTGTCAATGAAATCAGCAACCGACACCGAAATCGGTGAGGGGAGCTGTCAGTACTTTAACATTGCTTTTAAATTTCGAGCATAATATATTTTCGATTATATATAAATACAGATCATACTTGTTTACATGAAATTCATAAGTAATAATAAAGTAATACTGCTAAAAACCTTGTGGTAAGACCACTGGCGTATGTCTCGTGATAATATCACATTACATTGCGATCCGCGTATAGTGAGCGGAAAACATTACTCCGCACCCTGATTACGGCTTAACAAATGGTTCATTAATTGCCAATAACATTATTCTGATTGTCAGACATCATTGTAAAAAACAAAACAATCCTACTGGGGCAGTCGGGTAAAAAAATAATAGGCACTATGTAGATACCTGTTATCGTCTTCGACAAAAATGTACGTTGGGTAGCACTACAAATATCGATGACGACTAAGGACGTCATTAGTCGTACGCAAAAGTCAATTCCATACATTTTTAAATAGCGTACTTCGATAACGACAAACGTTAAAGCATGTTGGGTAGACCCCCTGGTACGTGTATTGTAGATCGAAACCCTGATTCAAGATGTTGATAAATAACGATGACATCTTGAATCAGGGTTTCAGGAATCAGGCTTCGTTTATTATTCGGCGATAGCTTACGAAGTTCGAAATCTACATATATGGGATTTGACATGACCTTCGCTAAATGAGTAGTGAATATGTATGTCATTTAGAGAAGCTTATGTCAAATCCGATACTTTTTGTTTTCGAACTTACTTTTCTTTATTATATGACCTTAATATGTTTCTTTATTATATGTTTAACTTAATTATATGACCAGCCTACCGTATTGTTATATGTGGATCTTATTTATTGATGATATGCCTCCCCAAAGTATTTCATGGGTGGATGTTGCCTATACTCGCCATGCTTTGCAGGTGGGTTGTCGAGAATTAAATTAAACTTTGCTGCCCACTTCCGGATATTGCCTCTACATCTAACGACCACACAGGTTATATAGTACGCTCTACTCGTTTACAGAAATGTGCAAATACTCCTGTATGCCTCGGAAAAACTTTAATATGTCTGCATATAGGTCGATTTAAACAGCTGCTTAGAACCTCACAAACTACTTATAGTTTGTGAGGTTCTAAGCAGCTGTTTAAATCGACCTATAACTAGCTAAGCTACTAACTTAGGTACTTAGTACCTAAGTTAGTAGCTAGCGTGAGACCAGGGCGGCGATTCTCAGGCCTAGAACTCATTTCCGAATATTAGTATATCCCGCTCGCACGCGCGGTAAATCTCATTTGCATGAGCGGGACAGACCGATAGTAAAAACTTAGTTCGAGGACTGAGAATTAGGGCCCAGGGGCCTGATTATACAAACTTACTATTGCCAATCGCAACAGCCAATGAACGCTTACCGCGCTAAGTACGGTAAGTTTAATCCGAGGCCCGTATATATAAAACAATCTCAAACCCAATCACTACTTGACCTATTTGACAGATAAAACACTTTTAAAAGTGAACAACATTATTACTAATGTTACATAGTACTTTAATTTCTTTTCTTTTTATTGCGAAATATTTATATAAGATTACAGAAAAGCATTAAAATAAGTGTAATCTATCTATATATATAAAAGAAAGTCGTGTTTGTTACAACACTTATAACTCGAGAACGGCTGAACCAATTTTCATGGTTTTTGATTCGTTGGATTTGTCTCCTCCCCGAATAGCAGAATACATATTAAAAATAGTGAAAACTTGATGTGTAATGAATAATTAATCATATAAATAAATGCTCATATTTTGTTCATCAAATGTCAAACATTTGTTGTCAAATGATGTAACAACTATGCGTTCAGAAATCTATTCGTATTGAAGTGTCAGTTTGTAACTTTCAATTAGCAACGTTTTTCTAAATGCATATGACATTTTAAACGATATTTTCTTCTTTTTTTTGGCATTGGCAACGATATCTAGGTACTGAAAACGAAAATGCAATAAAAAAAATCTGTCTGTCAGCGTGTCTCTTTGCTCCGGCTAATCTCTGGAACGGCTGGACCGATTTTAACGAGACTTTCACTGGTAGATAGCTAAAGTTACAAGGATTAATTTGGGCTACTTTTTATCATGATCATCATCATCATCATCGTCATCTAACTAATGATCACCGAATCGGCTGGACCGACTGTGACGGGAGCATTCACCGGGCGTTAGTTTATGTTAGTAGGAGTAATCTATACATCTATATGTATAAAAGTAAGTCGTGTTAGTTAAATTATTGATAACTCAAGAACGGCTTTATCGATATGGCTGAAAATTGGTGAGGAAGTAGCTTAGAGCAAGTAGACGGACATAGGATACTATTTATTCCATTCGACAGCGTTTCCGTGAACGTTGCGGGTTCTGCGTTAGGGTTTCGCGTTGTGGGTTCCACGTTGCAGGTTCCGGGTTCCCATGCTGCGGGTTCCGCGTTCCGGGTTCCGGTTTCCCGCGTTGCGGGTTCCACGTTGCGGGTTTCGGGTTCCCATGTTGCGGGTTCCGCGTTGCGGGTTCCGAGTTCCCGCGTTGCGGGTTCCGGGTTCCCGCGTTGCGGGTTCCGGGTTCCCACGTTGCGGGTTCCGGGTTCCCGCGTTGCGGGTTCCGGGTTCCCGCGTTGCGGGTTCGGCGTTCCGGGTTCCGCGTTCCGGGTTCCGGGTTCCGCGTTCCGGGTTCCGCATTGCGGGTTTCGGGTTCCCTGTTGCGGGTTCCGCGTTGCGGGTTCCGGGTTCCCGCGTTGTGGGTTCCGGGTTCCGGGTTCCCGCGTTGCGGGTTCCGGGTTCCCGCGTTGCGGGTTCCGGGTTCCCGCGTTGCGGGTTCCGGGTTCCCGCGTTGCGGGTTCCGGGTTCCCGCCGGGTTCCGGGTTCCCGCGTTGCGGGTTCCGGGTTCCCATGCTGCGGGTTCCGGGTTCCCGCGTTGCGGGTTCCGGGTTCCCGCGTTGCGGGTTCCGGGTTCCCGCGTTGCGGGTTCCGGGTTTCCGCGTTGCGGGTTCCTGGTTTCCGCTTTGCGGGTTCCGGGTTCCCGCGTTGCGGGTTCCGGGTTCCCGCGTTGCGGGTTTCGGGTTCCCATGCTGCGGGTTCCGCGTTGCGGGTTCCGGGTTCCCGCGTTGCGGGTTCCGCGTTGCGGGTTTCGGGTTCCCATGGTGCGGATTCCGGGTTCCCGCGTTGCGGGTTCCGCGTTCCCGCGTTGCGGGTTCCGCGTTCCCGCGTTGCGGGTTTCGGGTTCCCGCGTTGCGGGTTCCGGGTTCCCGCGTTGCGGGTTCCGGGTTCCCGCGTTGCGGGTTCCGGGTTCCCGCGTCGCGGGTTCCGGGTTCCCGCGTTGCGGGTTCCGGGTTCCAGCGTTGCGGGTTCCGGGTTCCCGCGTTGCGGGTTCCGGGTTCCCGCGTTGCGGGTTTTGGGTTCCCATGCTGCGGGTTCCGCGTTCCCGCGTTGCGGGTTTCGGGTTCCCATGCTGCGGGTTCCGGGTTCCCGCGTTGCGGGTTCCGCGTTCCCGAGTTAGGGGTTGTTTTTTTTAGTTGAATTTCATCATAAACTGTTTTTATGCTCAACGAAGTGGGCAAGGGTCAGCTAGTATTTTAATAATCTTTATTAATACGTTTACAAAAAAAATTTAAGTATGTAACATAAATAAAGTTTTTCATTTTTAAAAGTGAAACGAAACGTTTTTATTATCTGTCAAATAGGTTCTCAAGTGAGGTTGGGTTTGAGATTGTTTTATTTATACGGGCCTAAGAGTCGACTGTGAATTGTGAATAGATCCCCCCACCCCCCAGGAGCTGTTACTTGGGCATACTGGGTCAATGTTGCCGACTTATTTCGCACTTTGAATCGTGTTACAATTGTGAAAAAGTAACAAATCGTCACTTTACCTTCATAACGTTACCTAATCTATGTCGCAGTCATCTGATTGAATCTGCTTATTTTATTGAATGACTAGTGCGGTTATTTAATGGCGTCAAACAGCTCGTATAGATTAATAATACTTTATTAATATACTTAAAAGTTCTAACAGTAGTCTTGCAGATAACAACGTTTAGGGCGTGTTTCACCAAGCAATGTTAAAGTTATTCCTTCGTTAAATATCATGTTGTTCCTCTCTTAATTCCTATCAATGAATGAGAAGGGATGGTATATTAACAAGCCGTTAACATTAACATGCGTTGGTGAAATCGGGACTTAGTGAGCTTTTCCACCAAACAAAAGCTAAGATGAGTTGTATGTGTTTTAAGATAGCAATGTGTTGATATATTCTTTGATTAATTTATTTTAATGTCACTTAGAAATACACATTCGGAAATTTTGAAGTTTAAATATAAAATATTAAATAGCTGTCCTAGTCTCGGATTCGTTGAATTTGTTGGTAAAAACAGAATTCAATGAACGCGCTAGTCATTCAATCAAATAGCTGATTCAACCACTGCGACATCTATAAAACTACAACTTTTTAGCAGAGTAAAAAAACTTAATAATTTTAGATTTTACTATGACATGGATTTTTATTTAAATGAGGTTAAGTTAAGTATGATATCTAGCTTGTATTAATGTAAAGTATATAGAAATTAAGTTTTTTTTTTTATTTTATACTTTAGGTTAATTGTTATACTTTAGGTTAATACAAGCTAGATATTATCGAGAAAACATTGATTTTTTAGAAACGAGGTTGAGAATATAAAGCGACGAAATGTACTGTAACTGTAGAAAAAAAATTAAGAAATATAATATATGTCCCAATGTGGTGTAATTTATCTTGGTTAGCATTTCATACCTCATAAAAATATATTCTCCCTTATTGACTAACAAACAAATTACCATAAAATGAACATTTGTCGCCTTTGTAGTTAGTGGTTTTGAGCTCGGCTTTCGATTCCGGAGGTAGTGGGTTCGATTTCCGCGATGGAACAACGGTCGGATACATAAAGGCTAAAGTAATGCCACTGCTTAGCGGACTTAAATATGAACAACTGCACTTATCATACAAACTTTCACTTTTTTCTTATTAAAACATAATATTGAAAATATATTTTAGTAATTATTGACATTGTTTTCTTTAACGTGCCTACGAGCCTGGAACACCCGCCTCATTGTAATACGAATATAGTTATTTGTAATCTAATGATTATAACAACATTATAGCAATAATGATTATTATTATTATTCGTAGGTTGTTATAACAAAGTACTTCTTGCGAGCCTTACTCAGGGTAATTTGTTATAGGTAACTGACACAAATATAGATAAGTTAGCCACTCGAGAATTACCTCTAAAATTGTAGGTGGATTTAAATATTCTCAACTCATTTTAGCAGGTACTTAAGTGGTAATTATGTTAATGTACGAGTATTATATTATGTGGATATATTTTATTTAATTCTTCAATAGTATAGTCCTTTATTAACTATATATTTTAATAGAATGTAACTGATTTAATCTTCTTCAATGTAACTCATAAAATCTTCCAAGGATTACATATTTTAAATAGGCAGCTGTATGTAGTTCTGATGACAATATGGAACTGTCGAACTGATCTGATGATGATGCCGAAAGATATGAACTGGAACATCATGATAAAATATATTCGGAATCACCACAATGAGATCTACCAGAATCAATCATTTAATTTTTAATAGCTGTTATACTTTTCGTTATTTTTTTAAATATGAGGATTCATTCCAAACTAATAACTAGTCATAACCATCGTAAAAATGTCAAAAATTCAGTAGCGGCGTTAGGGTAGGGCGCGGTGGGGTGACCGCCCAGGGTGCCAGGCACGAAGGCCTTTCTATTTTTATACGCGAATTCCCTCAATATCGGGAAATTTTTTAATTTTGGTAAAAAAAATTTGGCTGGTAGGTGTTAATGCATCCGCCGTATAGTCCTGACCTTCAGATTTCTACCTATTTTGGTCACTGCAGAAATACTTAGGCAGTGTCAGGTTGACATCACAAGAGAACTGCCAAAACCACCTGTCGCAATTTTTTCATCAAGAGCCCCAAAATTTTTATAGCAATGGGATCATGTCCCTACCAACAAGATGGCAAAAAAATACCGAACAAAATGGCACCTATATACTTTAGTCAATTGTAAATAAACTTTATAAAAAAAACCTTTACAATTTTTATACATAATGCGAAGAAACTATTTCCGTAACCTAATAATAACCGGTTTATATACCTAGCCAAATATAGTGTGAAGAGAAGGACACACAGAGCATTTTTTGTTTTGGCACCTCATTTAAATTTATGTTAACAATGCATGCAACAATTGTTAGTGGGAAGAGGAGCTTTCCTAATTGCCCTTTTAGGGTTCTAATTCTAGGGTACCCTGAAAATTAAAAAAAAACGGGGCCCTTATAAGATCAAATCAAATCAAATCAAATCAAATATTTTATTCACAGAATGCAGTTTACAGAGGTGTTATCTTAAATATAATTCGTACTTCCATTCTACCATTTAAATGGTGTGTGAAATTTGTTAACAATTTTTAATACATATCAATTAATTCAAATTAAATAGTAACAAAATAGCAAATCAATTATTCATAATAAAATATAATAAATTATGTCATGTCAAAATATGTATCTAATAAATTACAAATAATTACTTTTAGCAATAGTGTCATCATACCATCATACCATGTTTAATAAGGACATAATATATTAATATTTCTTAAATTAGTCAAAAAAGTCACATAACTTATAATAACATTTACTTAATAGCCACAATTTGAGTTTATATTTTAGTATATTTAAGGGTAACTCTCTGATATGTTTAGGAATATTATTATATATTTTTATAGCCATAAAATTACAATTTTTTTGGAAGAAGGAACTATTACCGACAGGGACCTTAAGTTTGGTTGGATCTCTTGACCTATATTTTCTATCCTCATCGATTTTTGGAAATAGTTCTACGTTCTGTCTTACGAAAAGACAACATTCTAGTATATATAGTTCAATGACAGTCAGTATTTTATATTGTCCAAAAAAAGGTTTACACGTATCTAAAGGTCCGATTCCGCTTATGGCTCTAACACATTTCTTTTGTGATAATAAGACGCGACTTATTTCAGCAGTGTTGCCCCATAATACTATGCCATATCGTAATAGAGATGCTACATATCCATGGTAAGCTGTTAAAGCCGCTTCACGGCTTACAGTCTTCCTGACAGTCCTAAGAGCATATACAAATCTATTTACTTTTTTAGCTATATATTCTGCATGAACTTTCCAATTCCAATGACTATCCAACATAAGACCTAAAAATTTAATTTCATTTACCTGTTCAATCATTTGATTATCATACTCTATAACTAAATCTGAATTTTTACTTTTATGGTTGTAAAATTGAATAATTTTTGTTTTATTTAAATTAAGTTTTAATTCATTATTGTCAAGCCATTCTTTTACAATGCATAATATATTTTTTATGTCGTTTTCATAAATTGTCTTATTATTAATATTATCAGGTATCACTATAGATATGTCATCAGCAAATAGAGTGGTTTTATATTGTATTATCCTAGGAATATCATTAATAAATATGACAAAAAGAAGGGGTCCCAATATGCTTCCCTGGGGAACTCCTCTATTATTGTATTTGAGTAAGGATCTAATTGTGGTATACTCATTTTGTATAATTCGAGTAACTTCCACACATTGTTTACGATCCCCCAAGTAACTAGCTATCCATTGAAGCGGTTTTCCTCTAATACCGTAACGTTCGCATTTATTTAAAAGTAATTTATGGTTAACGCAGTCAAAAGCTTTTGTCAAATCAAATAATATTGCTGATACCCTTTTCTTATTATCAATACATCTTAATACATCGCTAATCAAACGGTAGGTAGCTAGAGTCGTGGTTTTATTTTTTTGAAATCCGCACTGTTCTTTGGTAATAATATTAAATTTGTCTAAAAATGCAGTGATTCTTTTATGTATAATCTTTTCAAATATCTTTGAAATTATTGGCACTAATGTAATCGGTCTGTAGTTAGTAGGATCAGCTCTATTCCCTTTCTTATATAGGGGTTTTACAATGGATATCTTAAGTAGCTCAGGAAACGTGCCTTCTTCAAAGGACAGATTTATTAAGTAGGAAATAACGATAGCAATGTGTTTAGCACATTGTTTTAATATATGAGTTGAGATCATATCAATCCCTACAGCATTGGTATTATTTAAACTGTTTATTGTCTTAATTACTTCATCACTTGATGAAGGATTTAAAAATAATGAATTAGTTATTAAATCATTGTTATATTTATAGTCACTTCCATTAGATATGTCATCCTGATTTTGTAGAAAATAATTATTAAAGTGGTCAGCAATTTTTTTGGCATCTGTAACTCGTACTTCGTCAATATTTATATGTTCTATATTTGTCGATCACTTAGTTGTCCGTCTTTATGTTAAGACCCTGCATTTCAGGGATGCGTGGAGGTATCAAGCTGAAATTTCAACTGTATACTCGTTTATGTTCCCATGAAATCGTGAAAATTTACGCTACTAAATTTACGTAAAAAAAGATATGGCCATTTATTCAGTGCATTCTATAAAATTTAGACACTATCAAGGGTATCAAAACCTATAGGGTACCCCGTTGACCTAAAAGTATGAAATTTGGCAAGCAACATCGTTGCATACACAAGTACAGTAATAGATCTGAAAATTCAACATTTAATATAAAATCTTTAAAATGTTTTTTTTGTTTGCTCGCACTCTAAAAGCTCCGTAAACTTTTAGAGTGCGAATTCAATTCGTGTTTGGCCAGTTTTTTGCAATGGCTTTGCAGATAAAAGTTAAAAGGCGCGAGTAAAATGAGGAACAGGGGGGCGCCGTATGAATTTCGCCCAGGGCGCTGGTTGTGCTAAAACCGGCACTGCATAAATTAACTAAATGTGTACATATAATATCGCACATGCAAAGTCCACGTTGAAACTAAACAAAACAAAAATATTTGGAATATTCCTATTAGTTTTATGAGATAACAAAATATAGAAAATACTTTTATCGCGATTTACTCGAAAGTAACCTCCAGAAAGTGCATTGTTTATGATAAGAAGGCAGAATTAGTGAGACCGAGCTTGAGATTATTTTATTAATATTGGCCTAAGTACACCAAGATACCATTTAAAGAAACGTTCACTTATTAACAGACGAGAAATAGGCAGCTTCATTCGGAAATTGCCGTTTCTCCCAATCAATATCGAGGCCGCATCTAGCTGCCCACGGTGACAGTAGCACATATGCGTATTTACGGGCAACACATAGGCACATCTACAGGCACAAGTTACAACTCACAATACATAGGCGTATTTACGGGCGACACATAGGCGGATGTACACAAGCACACATAGGCTTAAACTTCATTTAATGCTACAGTAACACTTCGTAGTTGACGCAACATACGATATGAACCGATCAAGAACATCTCTAGAGCAATGTAACTATACATTAGTTGTAGCTGCTTGTGCTAATAATAAATAATAGAGTTGCATATAATATGGTAGATGTTCTACCTTTTCTCATTCAAGAAATATATTATTTTGCAATATTTTTTCTTTTATTTTAGTTTTTGATAAAAAAAATACACTTGTACAATGAGAAAAGGTAGTATAATTATATCAAAAAGTTATAGTGACTGCTCTTTTCACGCCCTATGTAGTATGACTGTAACTGTACATAGGTATACTTTGTCTCTGCGCCAGTACCCGTTGAGCCTCTTATCTGGCTCATCCCAGATACTTCTTCGCTACTCTGGGTTAAAATGAATGAAATGAAAAAGTATTTTATACAGAAACAAAAACAACTATTATATATAACTAATGACTGCCAAACTGTATAGCAGTTTGTTGGCAGATCTAGCTCACTTTATCATATGCATTTTTATAAATTATTGTATGGACAAATTTACGATGCATTTCTTATAGAAACATGAAAGTCAAAAGTATCTCTTAGGCCTCAGCCTCGAATTTTGCTGGCAGCGGGGCGGGAGCGGCGGCGGCGCGGGTGCGGTACTCGTTACCCGCTCCTGCGCCGCTGTTTTCAACAACCGGTCCATTTGATTTTACGCAAAAGATCCTGCAGCTCCCGCGGCGGCCGCTCCTGCCCCGCTGACCGAAAAATTCGGCCTTACAGCGCCGGTACTGTTGTATAGTGCCTCAGCATATATTATTATTATTAGGATCCATTTACACGTCCAATAATAAACACTTCTAGTTAATCGTATTGGCTTTATTCTCGTGGATATTATATTATACAATATCTTAGAAATAACTAGGTACACAGGTTTCATCTACAAGGGCCTCTCTAGAGGACTAATATAAAGACTATCTTAAGCATCAGTGTCAAATGTCATATTTGACATTTTTTTTATGGTTTTAAACCTAATTCATAAAGGCATAGCATTATGTAACAGATACTTTTACAGTAAACTCTATATACGGGACCCAAACACACCCTAAAGTACTATCAGTAATTTATTTTACACCTTGTACATGTCTGTGGGTATATAAAGCCTCAATGGCAACATAGTTCGTGTTTGAATATCAGAGTGTGACACAAGGTGACGCGGGGCTTCGGCAGCTCTCGGGCTTCTTCATCGTTGCCCGCGCGACAAGGCCGCCGGGGCGCCTTGACAATATTTCCGTTTAATTCAATATCAATAAAATCTGCCCGATTGTGCAATGATCAACTTAAAATAAAATAAAAATTGCTATTCGCAAATTCACATACAAATTATACACATTTAACATATTACATTATCTTAAATCAATACATTATCCTAACTAAATTTAAAACTAAATTAGCTTTATTTTATGTAATAATTTATTTTCAGAATTTCATCATTCTATCATTTATTATTAATATTACATGTATTAAGTAATAATATAAAAAAAACTTTTTCGTGCATTTATTAAAAACTAAACTTTTTTCATTATTTAATTATTATAAGTTAAAAATGTAATATAATTACTATTTATTTATAAAATATATTATTATTGTTTTTAGGTCATAGTCGCCCCTTTGGCCTCCCCCAATGACTTCCATTTGTTTCTCTCTGGCTACTCTTGTCCAGTCTGCTCCCACTCTTTGTGTAAAAAATTATCAACGTGTAATAATAATAATAAGAGGCTCCCATGGTGCGTACAGGGAGAGTCGCCGGCTAGTGTTACATTACATTTAAATTAAAATTGTGTATCGCCTCTACGTTAGCTTCGGCCCCACGCATGCCTTCCGAAGGTCCGGCACAAGCTGAAGCAAGGAAAGCTATACACAATAATAATAATCATAATGCCTCCCACACCGATTTCGGTGACGGTGGTTTCATTGAAACTAGGTCACGCAGGAGTTATTTTATAGTGCCGATGCGCTATACACAGAAGCATCGGATCGTCCTGGCTTCCGTCGCGCGCGCACGTCGATTCCGCCGCGTTCGTCCGCGTCTCGATCGTGACGCGTCCGTGCCGACCACCTTCCTGGAGCAGTTCTCACCGACTCCTGATGGCGTCCGGCAATCCGTGCTTGGTTTATTAAAACCGGGTGCGGATTGCCGCCGTGCCGGGGAGCTGAACTGCCCGCCCGCCCCGCTGGGTTGCCCAGCGTTGTGGTCACGGGAGGCCAGCTACCCCAAGCGCTCACCTGCTTGGTGCTACACCGCACCCACCACCTCGCACATGGCTGTTCGTGTCGTGCTGTGGCGCCCCGGCCGCAGACGACGAGGACGACCGCCCCGCGCCGCCCTGGCGCACCACCATCGCAACACCGAGCCTAGCTGCGACGGAGAGGACACCGTTCGCGCCGGGCCCCCGTCGGCATTCTCGCGGGGGGGTAGTGGAACCCCCTCGCCCCAATGTCCGGCCGAGACTTGCAGCGCGTCCCGGATCCCGCTCCGTCCAGCCGACAAGCGCCCGGACTCGCCGCAGTGCATCCAGCGCTGCCTTGCGGACTGCGCCCCTTGCCGCAGCGCCGCACCCCCTCCGGCCGCGACCTGCCGCACCCCCCGGATCCCGCTCCGCCACGCCGTGATGCGCCCGGACCTGCCGCAGCGTCCCCAGTGCCGCCTCGACTGCGCCCCCCGGCGCAGCCGCACCCCGTACTCGCCTTGGCATCCCGCCAGGCCATACGTGCCCTGGCCCCCCGCCAGGCCACACCGCAGGCCCCCCTGCCACCCTTACCGCAGCGGAACAAGCTCCCGGCCATTGCCGGTCGAGCGTTCCGCCGCCAACCACCAGCCCAGGTTCCAGCCCTGCCTGCTGCACACTGCAGCACATCGTCATCGCAGGCACTCCGCCGCCTGCCCATATGACCGCCGCAGAGCAAGCTCCCGGACCAGTTGTCCGGTGATGCGTGCCCCCACCCTCCGCTGCAGGCCTTAGCCTAGCAGAGAAGATCACCGCAGGGCAAACTCCCGGACCATTGCCCGGTCGAGGGCCCTGTCGGCGACCACCGCTAGCGCAGGCACCAGACCTGCACCCCCTACAGTGGCAGTGCAAGCTCCCGGGCCGATGTGTCTTGTTGAGGATTCACGTTAGCCCGGTCGAGCGCCCTGCCGCTGCCTCACCGCCACCGCCATCTGTGGAGGAGTCCCGCGCCTGCCAAAGGATATCCCCGCCATCCGGAGGTTCCTGTAGAGGAAGGAGCCCGGAGGATTGGCCGGGATCCCACGGCGGCCCCCGGACACCGCCGCACCCACCACACGGGGATGCCGCAGGATGCCGCCTGCTGCCCGGCTTCTGCAAGGAGGCTGCGCGGCGTGCGGGCGAACCCAGCGCCCCCAGATTTCCACCACCACCATTCGTCGGGTCCCATAACCCTTCCCCCCTCATGGCTCCCGGAGCCCCCCCACTCCCTGGTCGGACGGATCCGCGTACGGTTAAAGACCGTACGTCACGGCCCTTCAGGCAGTTTTAATAAAGGTTCGAGGGTTTTTCCCCGCGCCCTGACGCGGGGGTTTTGCCTTAAAAAAAACATCTCTTGTGTCATTTACTTTCCTCTCCCCAGCTATGGTAGGGTTTGGTCCGCGGGATGAAGGGTGGTGTAGGGGGAGTGGAATCACACACGCTCTCCGGTCCCAGGACCGGGGCCCCTTGCACTGCTTGACGTCCCGCCATTCAGGTACAGCCTTCCATGGCTCTCTCACTTAGCGCCACGGTTTTCCCCTGCGTTTTGCGGGGGGTTTTCCCTAGAAAAACTTGGAATTACTTCGGCTCGGTATCCTCAATACCGGGCCCTTCGACCTCACGTAGAGGGGCTCTTTAGCCCCTGGTCGTGATTCCCCCGCCCTGGGCCACTCTGGCCCGGCGTGCGAGGACTGCATTAGGTAGGGACAGAAGCATCTCTTCTTTCACTCTGGTAGCCCAGTGGGATGGATAACCGACACGACTGGCGGGAGAACAAGCGCAGGACCGACTTTTTACATGCCCATCCGGCATGGATCATCTTTCTTGTCAGACAATCAGGTGATCAGCCTGATTTTTTGTTGTTCCAACGCGGGAATCGAACCCACGACCGAGTCGAGACTGAAGTTCTGATCCACTAGACTACGGAGGCGTTTAAAATGTGATAAGAGATCATCCGTTACACATTTGTAGATGAATGTTAATGTCTTTTAACATAATATTCACTTCGCAATTATTTAATTTATTTGGGTAAAGAAAATATAAAGTTATCTCTCTATTATTTTATAATGTGAGGTGTACATATTATAAGCTGAAGATTTATCTTGTTGAAGATGTATCTAGATGACAATATTAACTTAATCGATTTCTAATACACACTTCCCCGTTTAATATTAAAGTTCTGAAGCCTTTGGAGTTTAGGTTAACCTTTTCATTAATCATAATACCATTTGCTATTTAGTTCACGAAAATGTTGTAGGTAAACGAAATTTCAAATCATTATTTGATATTTGTACTTAAGTCGCCGTTGTTTATATAAGTAAACCACAAAAGTAATCAAAATACAATTACTGTCTTATTTATTCAAGCACATTAAAATAAGTGAATATTTAAATTACTTAAAGCTGTTTTAATGATGGATGGGTGGGTGGCTAGATGTTTTAAGGATTCGAACAAAATTATATTAAAACAATATTTTCTGTTCTTTTCTGGAACAACCAATAAAAACATAGAAGGTAATCAAAATCGTAAAAGTTCACAGAATTCAAAAGTACCTACAGCTAAAGGGCTTGAAAGTAATCAATAAGAAAAGCCGTTAAAGAATGTGCGTTTATTGAGAAGTTGAAGACTTCATTAACGATCACACTGCCTGGGAATAAGTGCGCTTACACACGCGCTGCGATCTCCGTAGCAGTAGGATTTTTATGAAAATTTCTTAATAAGTTACAAACTAACTTTTAAAGAAATTATATCCTGAATCCGCGTAAGAAAACCTCGGCCTGCGCGATTTTTGCGCGAAATCTTTTTTATCATTTACTCATAAAGTAATAAATATATAATACAGAGTGTAAAAATAACAGTTGCTATACCTTTTCAATATGATTATGCAAACTTTTCACATTCAAGAAATGTAAATTTTTTGTTATTCTTGCGACACCGAAACTGACGCCGACACCGACGCCGAAACTGACGTATAGGGAAAGGGGACTTGTTTTACTCCAAATTTAACGCGTGCAGTGCAGTAATGTATAAATCAAAACTACTGGATCGATTTTAATGATTTTTTCAGTGAGTGACATAGGCTATATATTTTAAATACCCGTGCGAAGCCGGAGCGGGCCGCTGTGTTTTTATATATAACGTTCACAGTTTTTCTGTAGTGTATTTAGTATCAGCATTGTACCCGTGCGAAGCCGGGGCGGGTCGCTAGTATTATAATATAATTACATCACGCTCGCATTCGCAAGGCTGGCTACAATATCAAGTTGATTTAGATCGTATGTCAACTAATCGGTGTCTTTGGTTATTTTTTTCTTTCTCATAAATGTTCCACCAATCAGCGTTCAATATGGGTTGTTGGTGCCATACATTATATTTTTCAGTTTGTCGATCATACATTTAGTAGATCATACATTTACAATATTTCAGAAACCGACCGTTTATATAGTAAGTATAAACAATATGGATATGAAACAGTTTTATCTACCTTTGATAGCACACATATACTGGTTGTAAAATAAGTGAGTGATAATACCCGTGTATAGAGTTTACTGTGAAAGTACCAGCGCTGAAAAACTCTTTAGAAAGATGTTACTCTTTTTTAAATGATTGTATGGAAACATTTATGATGTTGGGGCATTTCTCATACAAATGATATTGTGACATTTTCGCAAAGCACCATTCAACTCTATCCCTTAAACGATATTACGAGTACCTAATTCCAATATTGTTGATGTAATGTGGGTGTACCGCGTGGGAGCCATAAGGGTCACAGCTGAATGAGCACGCCCTTCACCATGTTCAGTGAATCTGAATTTACCTTTCTAAAGAATAAATGTTTATCGAGTCTAAAAATATTTGTAATAAATATTTCCTACAAAATAAACATGTTCAGGGTATTGTGTGGTAACCCTTGAAGTTATAGTATCCTTCCAGTTGTACGTCCTAGTTGTAGTTGTAGCTATGATGTCCTCTGCTAGACGTGAATTTTTTTTTTTGATGTCGCAAGGGAAATGCATTACGCATTCTTCCCGGGATGGTCCCCAAGGGGTATATGGAACTCCCGGCTCGCTACGGCCGGTTTACCCACTAAAACCACTTGCGGATTGCCATCAGCCGTTATATTGGGTGGAGTGCCCTGGATCTGTCAAAACGCAGGCCACTCCTCCCCCGACCGGCCGGTTCACCTCTATAGGGACCGGACTTCCATCAAATTAAGAGAGCGTTCCGTCAAAACTAGACATAAGCCTACTCCAAAGAATAGATGCATTTGACTATACTCGCCACGGTTGGCAGGCGGTTTGGAGAGCGCTGTTTTAAGATCACAATGACCGCGCTGCTCCTTATTTCCGGATATAATATATTCACTCTGTCGCCTTTTACGTGGGTTGACCCACGGCCAAGATGGCTGATGGGCTCTTACTCCTGCTCCCCACGGAAAATGCGTTTGAAGAAGTTTGAAGTCGGGGCTTGTGTACAAAGGAGAAAGAGGAGAGAATTAGAAAGAATGGCCCCATCAACCATCTATCCCATGGATGCCATGAAAGGCGATAAATGGGAGAATGTATATCTGGAATTAGGCAGCAGCGTTTCGAACATTGTTCTTATTTCAAAACTAGATACTCTTATGTCCATTAGTGTTGAAATGATGACGAAAAAATAACTAAATTACTAAAGTTTCGAAACTAGATAAAATGTCGAATGATAAGTTACTATTCAAATCAGGCCATTGACTCCACTAAAGGTTGTTGCCAAATCGCTTGCCAAGTTAACCCGTTCGGATAAATCCCTGAAAGCTACAACTGTTTGTGAGAAATGAGTGTAATGACCTGTCTGGTCACGTTACAGTAACTTCTGCTGAATTGTGGCTTGATTCGATCACGTTTTGGTTTGTAATCAATATCATAAACACTACTATAAATAAAATATAAATTTAAATAAAATATTTTAATGCTCTGAATTGTCTAGACGATCCAAACTCGACTGTTTTATCTTGTTTAGTTTAGGAGTTCCTATGGCCACCTTCCAACTACATCTCGAGAACAGCTTCATGGTACCATATTATATAATTGCATTGTCACCGATGTTACGTTGTTAAACCTAATGTAACGACAAGAAGTGGTCCTAATTCAACTCGCAAGATTTGTCCCACACTAACATACTAACAGGGCAAGTTGAATAAACTTTAAAAATAAAAAAAAGAGTGTGTGCTTAACACCGCACGACAGAAGTGACAGCGATACAACTGCGAAGCGTAGCAATCTGTATCTTTCACTCGGCGGTCCCGAGTTCACCCGATGGAGTGTTTCACCATGATTTGTTAATGTAACTTAGAAAAAAATAAAGACTTTTTTACTTTACCTTTTTATTTACTTTTACCTCAGAGCATGACGGATCAGCCTAACTACTATCGACAAAAAAAAAACAAAGTTTTCACTTCAATAAAAGTCATGATGTGAAAGAATCTATTATTAATAATATATTATTCATTTAAGGAACATAAATTTCGTAGCTTTTCAAATTATGAATTCGACAAAATTGTGTTCAAACTGTCACTTAAACATTTTAGAATACGTCGTAAAGTAATTCTTCATTCATCTAAATATCCGTCTCTATAATCAATGTACTTATTAATACGTTACTACATATCCTAAAATGTTTAAATAATTATTGTGAAGCGTCTATAGATATTTAAAAAAAAAGTCACAGTTAATGGAATCAGGCGTTACTTTGCGGAAATCCATAGCATACAATTTAAATATATTATATCTAGCAATATCCCGCGAAACAATTATAACCACAACCTGCAAGCAGATGAGTGAGTGTACGCATAGGCATGCGTTTGATGCACCTCCCTCCTCCCACACTACTTATGCGTACACTCGCAAGCAAAAAACATGAAAACACCACCACCACACAAGCAATGATGTTAACACGATCGTGCAAAGTCCCACCACCATGCAGGTTGCAAAACTCGACGCGCGTTTCGCTCCGACCCCGGAGCATCCTCAGGATGTTGACGTTGTTGTTATTAAGTCATTTGATGTTGTTGTTAAGTCATAACGAACATTGTTCGCAGAGTCAACATCCTGAGGAGGTGGTGGGACTTTGCACGATCGTGTTAACATCATTGCTTGTGTGGTGGTGGTGTTTTCATGTTTTTTGCTTGCGAGTGTACGCATAAGTAGTGTGGGAGGAGGGAGGTGCATCAAACGCATGCCTATGCGTACACTCACTCATCTGCTTGCAGGTTGTGGTTATAATTGTTTCGCGGGATATTGCTAGATATAATATATTTAAATTGTAAAAAGTCACAGCTTAAACTTAATTTTCTTGGTATGTAGTTTAGGCTCTGGATTAACAATTAAAGATTATACGACCATAGCGACCGCCGTCGTCGATCGTAGATAACGATTATCACGACGGAGAAGCTGTTGTAAACAAAACTAGCTATAACTATGTAAAACTAGCTGTGCCCGCGACTTCGTTCGCGTAGTTGACGGAAACACTATCACGATTATCTTTTGGTTGCTCACGTTGGTTTTTGTTATTATGATTATTAAAAAGGAATAATTATTTCATACATATTTTTTGAGTTACTTAAACCGTTTATGCAGCGCACGCAACGAAAGTCCTCAAATGTAAATAATTATTCCCGTTTTTGCAATATTTCTCGATAACACTTCGCACCTATATGCAGCGTAATGTTATATAACCTAAAGCCTTCCTCTTTAAATGGACTATCCAATACAAAAAGAATTTTTCAAATCGGACCAGTAGTTCCTGAGATTAGCGCGTTTAAACAAACAAACTCTTCTACTTTATAATATAAAGTATAGATAGAGCCTAAGCTACATGTCAAAATTCAATTGAATCTATTTAGTATTTTTAAAGAGTCACTAACATCTAACCAACTTCCCTTAAATCCTCACAAACCAGTTTAGTAACTTTGTGAAGATATAATGTTAGTACTAGGTGTAGTACAAACAATATATCTACAACAACAAACATGTCATATTCGTGTATACAACATTGGCAACAGCTTACGAATGCAATGAATTTGTAAATCGACACAATGCATATGACCGTCGGAGGTTATCGATTTTCGGAACAAGCCTGGAACACAACTTATTGGCGTTTGGCGTCCATTGAAACAGCGTTTGCGAATACTTAGGTTTTAAATGAAAAATAACAATTCTTTTCATGTTATTACACAGGGTGTAAAAATAACAGTCACTTTAACTTTAAGATACGCACTACCTTTCCTCATTTTGGAAACGTAATTTTTTTAAAGTGTTTATGTCAAAACACACTGCAGTTTTCAAAATAGTAAAGAACGCAGGTAAACCTGTACACATTAGTCCGTAAGCTGAGCCGTTACAATAGCAGACGTCTTCAAACTGGCTTTACCAAAATAATAGCCTTTCCGCACCGATCTCGGTAATGGCGGCCGATTACATTGAAACCAGACTAGTTGGAAGACTTATGTTACAGAGCCCAATATTGCATAGACAAGAGATTCCTATATTCCATTTCAATCGTAATCCAGTGGGATGGGTGACTGACCCGACACGATCCGACGCAGGATCGGCTTTTTTAAACGACTTGTCCCACTACGTACCGTTTCTCTCTTTTGTCAAACATCAGGCATTGCATCGCTTGCATTACTTTCTAGACAGAAAACAACATTTTGTTGTTACGGAGCCAAGATCTAAACTTGGTGGTTTATAAAAATGGGGGTTATACAACGCATAGCCTGGACGTAGTTGAAATAGAATGTTGTTTAGAGATAGATCTCTACTTTTTTATTTGCTTGGATGTCTGTGAAAGTCGAAGTAGAGACGAAAAGTCACGTACAGACACGAGTATTTAGTCAGTAAGAAAATATAACAGGCACTTAAGCTATGTAGTATTATTAATGTACAAACGAAGTTCTTTTCGGATTGTAGAGTTTTTACATACGACCTAGTAAGTGTATAAATTGTTTTGGGATTTAGAGTTTATATGTTATGGAGCTACTACTACTTACTAAGCCACACTGATTTTGGTGACGGTGGCCGGTTCCATTGAAACCAGGCTAGCTGGCAGTTATTTTATTGTGCCCAAGTGTGTGCGTAATATACAGAAGCACCCTCTCTTCCTTCACTATCGTAGTGGGACGGATAACCGACACGACTGGCGAAAGATCAGGCGCAGGACCGACTTTTTACAAGCCCATCCGACGCATGGATCATCTTTCTTCAGACAATCAGGTGATCCGGATTTTTTTTTCCATCGCCCCTTACATTGTCACGGCTCGTTTTTTATTATATATTTTCGTCATTCTAGTTTAATATAAAATCAAAGATAGAGTATGATGTTTTTTAAACTTAATTAAAAGATTATTTTCGAATTCAGACAGTCATAGAGTCGCTATAAATATTAATCGGCCTTTATTATAACAAGCTTCTATATTCAGTTTGTTAGCAACGGAGAGGAAAAAAGAAAAAAATCGTAAATTTATTGTTAGGGAGATTAAGAAAGCACGTAAACTCTGTAAATTAAAATTTACAACAAAGGTGTATAAGCCTAGTTCCAAAATTTACATTTGCCGAAAACTGAATTTATTACACGAGACAAATACCTACAGACTTACAAATATTAACACTGTAACTAAAGAAAATTTTTAGTAAAAAAAAAATTAAATCTGCAACATTTTGTTTGCAAGAATATCGCATACTTAGCTTTGAGGTACTAACACCATATAACAATGAATGACATAAAATTTAAAGAGCTTACCAAAATTAATTGAAGGCGCGTTAAATTCACTCATCAATGTCCCACAGTAATGTACATTTTTATTCACAATTCGATATCACAATAACACATAGCGAGCCGGCGCGCGAGGTATGCCCGCCGCGACTGTGGGGATGTTTGGCGAGGGGTGCGCATGCGTGGGGAGGGACGCTGTATTTTGTCTGGAGATAAACCGACCAGGGGAAACATTCAATATCGTCTACTGTGGAATTGCGCTTTTGTAGTAATTAGGAGTACTTTATGGAGTTTTCGACGTGGTGGGAGATGAAGGGGAACAGACAGAATTTTAAATGTTACGTCTGATTGTAGAACCTTAATAAAGCAGTATTCGGTTCTGACTTATATACTTGCTACATGAGTCAGACCCTAATAAAAGGTAACAAAAGAAAATAATGAATTTGATTTGGTGGCAACAAAAAAATCCTATGAAGTTTTCCTTCATAGGATTTTATACATGGGAAAAATCCTTATAGTTACTGTTGTTGTAATGTCACTGTTGATTTGGTTAGGGCCCAGACACACATCCAATGATATAGACTTATAATAATAATATCTATGGACGCTTCACACCACGTAAATCTGGCCCTATGCTAAGTATCCGAAGAACTTGTGTTACAGGTACCAGACAACGGAAATATATTTAATACTTTTACACTATACACATATTTAAGATTTTTATTATATTATACACAATTTTAATACACATCCATGACTCACGAACATTGAAAACTTTTTGTTCCGTCGGCATGATTCAAACCCGGGACCTCTCGTTCGAGCACCAACGCGCTCGATCTCTGCGCTACGGAGGTCGTCAAAGAAAATAAACTTGATCACTTTATAATAAATTTATTGTATCACTCGTAATATATTATGCATCTTATATTAGGTACTTACTATAGGTCTTACTTTTATATACTATCTTGGTAGACTGATATAACTTAACTCCCGATTTCACCAATGCATGTTAGCGTTAACGGCTTTTTGCTATGAAATTTAATAATTATTAGTGTGAGTAGCCGTGGCTAATTATAAAAATATAGTAGCTAGAATGGTACATAGAATTAGGCTGTACTGACAAATGTACAAACAGTTGTTACATATTTGTAATAAACATTTACTACTCACACTAATAATATAATTATTAAATTTTATAGTAATAAACTTTGTTTATGGCAAGGATAATAAAACCCACCATATTCATCTCATTAACAATGAACTCATAAACTTATTTACACAACTGAGAGAAGCTGATCATCTCTTTACGATGCCATTAATATTTTCATCAAAACAAAACCTCGGACTTATAAAATAGCTATTTCTTACTGCTAGTTTTTGAGTTACTTAAACTGTTTATGCAGCGCACGCAACGAAAGTCCCCAAATGTGAATAATTTTCCCCGTTTTTGCAACATTTCTCACTGACGCTTCGCTCCTATTGGTCGCAGCTTAATGTTATATAGCCTAAAGCCTTCTAAATGGACTATCCAACAAAAATAGGAAATTTTTCAAATCGGACCAGTAATTCTTGAGATTAGCGCGTTTAAACAAACAAACTCTTCCGCTTTATAATATTAAGTATAGATTAAGTAATAATTTGTAATAAGTATATTTTATTCTTAAAGTTTTTTTTTCTCAGTAAATATGAAGTTGAACATAAAAAATAAATAAAAAAAAACGTTTAAACATTCCCTGGACTTCCACGAATATTTAAGACCAACATTGTATATAAGATAATATTATATTACAAGAATAATTTACTGAAACTAAAACATTTATCTATACATACAAGTATAATATATATCTGTAGACATTTATCTATTCATAATATAATAAATCTGTCCTCTACAGATTTATTATACTCGTATGTATAGATAAATGTTTTAGTTTCAGTCATGTCTGTACATTAAGAATATTTAAGTGAAAATAAATAAAGGGGGTCTATAAGAGCCACAGAACCTAAAAATAACATTTTAGAAAAAAAAGTCCTTCTGTCTGTCTGTCCGTATGGAAATGTTTGTCATCGCATCACGCTAAAACCGCTATGGAATGAAACGAAATTTGGGAGGCAGGTAGCTTATGACCTGAAGAGCATTATAGGAAATTATTTAGTTGGGCATCGGCGTCGTGACGTTGGGCGTCGGCGTCGCGACGTTGGGCGTTGCGGCGTTCGTTGGCGTCGCGACGTCTGGCGTCGGCGTCGCGGCGTTGGGCGTCGGCGTCGGGCGTCAGCGTCGCGACGTTGGGCGTCGCGTCGTCGGGCGTCGCGACGTCGGGCGTCGCGGCGTCGGGCGTCGCGGCGTCCGTTGGCGTCGGCGTCGCGACGTTGGGCGTCGCGGCGTCCGTTGGCGTTGCGACGTCTGGCGTTGGCGTCGTGGCGTCCGGCATCGGCGTCGCGACGTTGGGCGTCGCGGCGTCCGTTGGTGTCACGACGTCTGGCGTCGGCGTCACGACGCCAACGGACGCCGCGACGCCGACGCCCAACGACGCGATGCCGCGACACCCAACGCCGCGACGCCTTACGTCGCGACGCCAACGCCCAACGCCGCGACGCCCGACGCCGCGACGCCCAACGTCGCAACGCCGATGCCCGACGCCGCGACGCCTAACGTCCCGACGCCGCGACGCCCGACGCCGCGACTGTATGCAGCTTGTAGACATGAACGCCAGCAATCCAACGCTGCTGTACGCGCCATTTATTCTTACGGGGAAAAAACGTGTGTGTACAGTATGCCTAATATTGTAATTATTTTTGTAACGGCAACCCTCGCGGTCAGCTTCGCCCTGCGGCGGGCGGGCGGCGGATGTGTCAAGGGCAGATGCAGAGGTGCACCCTTATGTCTAATAAGGTTTGATATTTGCTTGTTGGTTTGAACGTTTGTATGTCGATACTTATTATTATTATTATAATGTACTTAAAACCGGAAACATGTACGCACATGCCGTTGTGGCATGTTTCATTAAAATGAAACCTCCTTCGTCTATGCAAATCAGCGGTCTACCGACTTGTCCACATGAGCTAGTTAAGACGTATCTGAATTTATACTTTTTATAATACATTGTACACAATCTTATATTAATTTGCTACTTAAAAATACTCATAAACTTTAAAGCATAGTTAAATATATAAGATTGACGGATTATTTTCTTGTTGAAGCATAACACAATGTGATTCATCTACAACAGAGTATTTATTTATTAATTACAGTTTTACATAATGTATAAACAGACATAATTATGAAATAGTTACTAACCTAAAACAGAGAATCGACAATTAAATGTCCATGCTTTACCATTTTTCTTATAAAACTTGAAACTAATTTAGCACTTTAAAACAAATCAATTTCAGAAACTTTAATGAGTTTCATAAGATTATTAAACTGTATAATAAGTAATTTAATTATAGTAATGTACTATTCGATTTAACACGTTTTTGATTCTCCCTTGACGGCTTCCTGTAATGGCTGAAATCCCGCTTCCTCAAATTGTCACTGTCATTGTCAACGTCAAAGCTTACAAATATTATATGCCTTAGTCCTACACATAGGCGCCTAATTTATATCCCCTAGATTTTCGTTCCATATGTAAGGGTTATTCAAATTCAAGATTTGAATTTCCCCAGGCATCGCGGATTGAGTCAAACAGAATTATTTATTCAAACACAGCCCCGGTCGTCCAAAAATGTAACTTATTTATCTTTCACAAGGGTTACCGCTTGTTTTGTTTAATTAGGGTTCGTTGGGAAGGGGACTAAATCTATATCTAATCTACGTAGTCTGGCCATAAATACTGTTACAATTAAAAATAAATAAAATATTCGATTTGAATTTGGAATCTGTCATTTTTACATGATTATTCATTGTGTTTTCTGATGTTGGCGCCATTACATTGTTTATTATTTTGCGATATTGAAATGAAGTGGGGTGATAAAGAGAACAGAATCGCTGTGATTGCGTTACACAAAGTAGGTATGGAGCCCAATGCAATTTTTAAAATTCTCCATACGCTTGGTATAAGTAAACTGTTTGTGTACCGGGCTATAAATAGGTACAATGAGACCTCCTCTGTTTGCGACAGAAAAAGGTCTGGCCGTCCATGCTGTGTTCGTACGGAAAAGGTGGTTAAGGTAGTAAGAGAAAGAATTCGAAGAAATCCGGTTCGAAAACAAAAGATTTTTTCTCGGGAGATGAAGATAAAATTCAAAACTTCAAAATTCAAAATATTTTATTTCCAAATAAAACTTAAAAAGGTATTTTCGGAAAGTCAACAAAACTTCAAACCTAGTATTACCGCGACTGGTGGAATCGCACCTTTACGTTATCAGAGTTAAAACTACAGCAAACAATTTTCGTATCATGAATTATAGGACTTACGCACTGACATAACTTTTTCATTGTAAAATCACAAAAAACTTTTTAAATAAATGTGTATTCAGACTAGACGAAGGGTCTAATAAAGTTATCCCTTTCAACAGGAGATAAGAGATGACCCCAACTTGCTAATGTTCACTTCAAACTTTCAACTTGTTCCCACTTCTTGTGCCTGTTATTCCAAATTGTTCAAGTGAGTTTTATGAGTCATCATCAACTGGTAATGTTCCTTCAATACTTATTGTAGATCTGTGGCTCAGTGGAGTGCGTCAAGCTGGCTCGAATTCCGTCAACGTCAAAACAAAAAATCTATGCTCCTAAATCATTGATGCGTATTAAATATGTAGCATAAAATTAATTCCGTTGTCTAATAAGTCATATTATTTTGAATTCTTAGCTCGGGACCAGATAGGCGTGATGTTTAAAAAGGCGAAAGTTTGTGAGTGAGTGTGTATTTTTGTTTTTCACGCAAAAACTATTGAACGGATTTAGATGAAATTAGGAATGGCGATAGTTTACATGCTGGATTAACACATAGGCAAATCCAGTGATATTTCGTTGATTTTGGTTACTAAGACTGATTTAAAGGAACTAATACTAGTTTCATAATTCCTAGGTATAAATCAATAACTGATTCATAGAACTGTACCTAAGTGTATGCACAATACACAAGAGCACCATTTGTCTGTCCTGTAAATATTATCCCATCAAAAACATAACCTGTAAAAAGTACCAAGTCTCGCTACTTAGTTCTTCTACCGTAAAAAGTTGTGAGATATATATTATGCCAAGTCCCCTACTTGGTATTAGTCGGTCGGTGTAATAATATCTTATAGTGATCATAATCAATACTATTACGAGGTTACTTCCTTACATATTGTAATTATTTACAAAGTGTAAAAAAATACAAAAAATTGCAAACAGACGTAATAGTAACATTTGTACTGTATAAATGGAACGCAACGAATAATGAAAAGCTATCGCAATAAAGAAATAAACTTTTCGGTACGATGTTCCGTTCAGACAGTCCGGAGAAAAATCAATTTTTACGTTATTACTTAAGTGCCGGACTAGACGGAAAACTGAGAAGCTTTCCGGACTCAGTCTGGGTACAGTCAGCAAAATATTCATTGAACGTTAAAAAATTAAATATAATATCTTATAAATAAAAATAAAAAGAAACATACAGACGAATTGAGAACCTCCTCCTTTTTTTGGAAGTCGGTTAAAAATGAAATGTTGTTCGTTAGTCTCGCTAAAACTCTTCTTTAAAACCGATTCGGCTAGAGGAGCTAGAAGGTTTAAACGGTTTCTAAGCTCAACGAAGTGGGCAAGGGTCAGCTAGTCTTATATATAAAAATGAAACGATGTCCGTTAGTCTCGCTAAAACTCGAGAACGGCTGAACCGATTAGGCTATTTTTGATCTTGAAATATTCGTGGAAGTCCAGGGAAGGCTTAAACGGTTTGTATGCTCAACGAAGTGGACACGGGTCAGCTATTATATTATTTTAACATTCTTAAATAGGTACTAATGAACAATAAGTATATAACGAATTTTAAATTTAAATTATCCGTAGATTGCCTGAGAAAGACTAACAAATTTTGAACCCTTTTGAGTAAGAATTCCACCGTATTTTTTTTTAATTTTTTTTTCGTACACTGTTTTTCAAAACAGCAGCTGCCAAACTTTTTTGCACACCTTACCAATAACATTTGCAACGAATGTACATTATCTAAGCGCATGTACAATGTACAGGGTGTTCACTGTACATTATCTGCCCGACATGTACATTGACAGCCCGGCTTACCACTTTTGAACCTTATCGCTACGTGATAAGGTCGAAAAGTAGAAAACCGACGATGACCGTACATTATCTGCGCGGCATTGTACATGCAGGTGCGAGCGGCCATTGCCAGTCTGCTGTCTCGCCGGATTTATACACATTATTATATTTGGGAAGTCATTGAACCGGGATTTCATTGTCTAGCGGTCGAGACGAGAGTAGTGTTTATTTATCTAGTGGAAACCGCATACTGCTGGAAGCTTCCTAACTAATATTATGAATGCTACATTTTCATTTTCATTCATTTTCATGTATGTTTGTTACTATTTCACGCAATATCTACTGAGCGGATTTTGATGAAATTTGGTAGGGTAGCTTGGTAGCTGGATTAAGCTACCATGAACAGATTCCCCAAAAATATATCTACTTGAATGAAACCACGTTTTCTGTAGATGTGTATTCACGTTGGTATCATAAGAGTTGGCGGTAGAATACAGAGGGCTGAAATTGAAATGATACATCCTATTATTTTATCACATAATTCATCACTTTGCAAATTAATAATTGCAGATGCTCACCAATAAACTATACACGGTGGTCCACAAATAAGCTACTGAATAGGCTACTTTTTACTCAGCAAAATGTACAGCTCTTGTGGGATTTTATTTTGCGCGTATGAAGCAGAGGGAAACATCTAGTTATGAAATATTATATCAAAACTTACAAAGTTTCCAACACTTCTGAAGATAGCTAGGAAGGCTAGTTGTCTATGTTTTAATACTTAATTGCTTAATTATTATTTTATTAATTAATTTACATTTCATGAGAAATAATATCTGTTGTATACTGTAACAATGTCAATTGCTGAGTATTATACCAATAAAACTCAATTTAAAAGTACTGAAATCACGTTACAGTGTAAGCAGGAATCAATGTACGAAAATTGTTTACAAACTCCCTCGTAGCGTCGTAGCACCGTCGCCGTAGCACCGTAGCGCGTAGCACACTTGGCACTACGCCAGGGGTCACTGACCGCCCACGAACCACGCGATATCAAAACTTGAACTAATTATACTTTCATTTTAGTTTATAAATAATTAAGTTTGATTCGTGCCGATAAAAATAATTAACCAAATCTAGGCTAAGGAGTGTTATAAAAATAAAATAAACTATGTCGTATTATTATGATTTTCTTGAGCTATTTTACAATACAAATAATGTACTCATTAGAAATGAAACAAGTGTTTAACAGGCGGATATTCCCAGGGATTTAAAGTTTTAATGTTTTCGGCGGTAGCTGCCTGGTAGAAGTAATAATTAATGTAATTGGATAACATGTAAACCTATTATTTACCTTAGATAAGGACTTTAAATTAGGGACTATATTTCTTACGTTGTAAATTGTCGAAAACTTTAATTATGTAAACTTGATATTTTTCTTTACGTGACTTGTATTATAATAACTGTAACACCGTTTGTTCTACCAAATAAAAGATTTGATTTGATTTGATTTGATTTGATTTGATTTCATAACACAAAAAAGAATATAGCATTATGAGCTTTAGTCGCTATTTGAAAGTTTTTCGATAACATAGTAATAATAGATCTATAACTATGAAATTGCCGTTATGCAGTTCTGGCCATTTCAAATCAAGATAGATTTGATTTGGCTAATAATTAATTCTAATTTCAAATTTTAAAAACATGGAGTTCTTTTTCCAAAAGCAGTAATTTGTTAAATGATTAGTGTTAAATTTTAAAATAAGGAGATAAGTACAGTAAAAATCTGAAAACACTAAATCTATACTTAACTTCTGTTACTTTGACATGAAATCTCTTAAGCTGCGAGGCGCAGGCTGTATTGTCACTTATCAGCCCGCCTTTTTGTCGGTATAGTAAGTGAATTATCATTTTGCAACCATCCAAGGTATATATAGCCTATAATTGAGCAATACTTACGGAGAGTACTCGGTACTCGATTCCCATTATAAATATGTAATAAAATTAGGTACTTATTTTTTTACCAAATTTCCCTTTAAATAAATGAATTATTGATACTATGAAAATTACGCGGCTAGGCAAGTAGGTATACCTATGTATCCGGCGCGGCACCCCGGCGGCGGCGTGCGTCATCAACGTAGGTAGTACGGGCGCGTTCCTTTTTTTTTTTTTTTTTTTTTTTTTTAACGTTGGGAAATCTTTTATAGATTCCCGATGACACTGGGGACGGGCCATCGGGATATGTGAGACCCCCCGGGCACGGGGTAAAGGGCCGCACCCGGGTTTACTACACTAAAACCCAACGATGCGCCATTCACCCCGCTGTTGCGGAGCCGCGGGAACGACAGACCAACCGCGACTCCATTAGCGGACGTCTGCCAGTGCGAGCAGACCCGTCTCTGTGGGGGCGTTTACTTGCCCCCCCGGCCCAACAGAGGTCCCACTTGGGGGGCTTGCTTAGGCCATCCCTCTACACCGGTGTCGCGATGCGCAGGTGCATGTTGCGCATCACGACCCACTCGGAGGCTCGGTGCAATGGGCGACGGTATCCCCATACCGCCGCCCCGAGGTCTCCGGCTAAGGCGGGACGTTGTCATTATTGACCCTTCGTCGCCTGGGCCGACTTCTTCGTCGGGGGTCGAGCGTCTCCCTCTCTCTAATACGCTCGGCCTCCTCCTTTGCAGAGACTACTTCTTCGACGAAGTCTTCCACCGCCTTCCACTCTTGCTCGCCGCTCAGCATGGAGGACACCAATACTGGCAGCGAGAGGTCAAATCCAATGGCGGCCGTGAGGGCCGCCCGTTGTCGAGTCCAAGAGGGACAAACCGAAACAGTGTGTTCGGCCGTGTCCCTGTCCGCGTCACAATGGTGGCAGTTTGCTGTCTCTTCTCTTCCGACGATCTCGCACAGGTACCGACCGAAGCACCCGTGCCCGGTCAGCACCTGTGTAAGGCGGAATGAGAGGGCGCCCGACTTCCTACTAAGCCATTCCCTCAGCACTGGGCGGATGGCCAGCACCAGGTCCACACTAACTACCGGCTCCTGCAGCCGCTCCTCCCACAATTCAATCGCCCTCTCTCGGGCAGAGTCTCTCCACCGGCGGACAACGTCTGGAAGAGGGTTGCCGCCCTCCGCGCGAACCGCAGCGCAGCGCCAATACACGCCGGCGAGAGACTGCGCGTCGATGTCCGAGGGGACACTTCCCGCGAGCAGGCAGGCCGCATCTTTAGAAATAGTGCGGTATCCACGCACTGCTCGCGTGGCCATCATCCTCTGCAGCCTGCCGATCACTAGCCGATTCTGAGGCAGCAGTTGGTCGGCCCAGATCGGGGCGCCGTACATGATCATGGAGCGCACAACGCCCATGTACAATCGCCGGCAACTGAGGCTCGGGCCCCCCAAATTTGGGAGCAGCGAAGCCAAGGCACCAGCCGACTTGACAACCTTCAGCGACAACCGGTGGAAATGTTCCCGGAATGTCCATCTGCCGTCGAGGACGAGACCCAGGTACGTCATGGATGGTAAGACGTTGATCCTGGTCCCACCCACCACTACAGCCAGTCCAGGCGGCGGAGAGTTCCTCGGCTTATGAAACGATAGAGCTTCGGACTTCTCTAAGGCCACCGCAAGGCCCAGCGCGCGAATACGCCGGACGACGTGTGCAACCGCCGCCGTCGCGAGGACAGTCGCATCGCGATGTGTCTTTCCGCGACTGACGACAAGAGTGTCGTCCGCGTAGCACACCACTTCAACTCCAGGAAGATTTGCGCCAGTGAGCACCGAGTTGTAACCGATGTTCCACAGCGTCGGACCGAGAGCCGACCCCTGTGGAACACCGCAGACCACTTCTTTTTCCTCCCAGCCGTCTTGAGTCGGGTATTGCACGTAGCGTCCCGATAAATAATCCCCGATGATGTTTCGGAGGTATCTGGGAACGCCGTGTCGAATTAGCCCCTCTTTGATGGTTGCCCAGGGCAGGGAGTTAAAGGCGTTGGATATATCCAGCGACACAGCCAGTACTACCCCGCCCCGGGACACCTCGTCATGCACTATGTCTCGTAGTCGCGCGACCGCTCCTACTGTGTCTCGGCCTGAGCGAAACCCGTATTGGTTCTCACTCAGGTTTGGCCCGACACGCTCTAGATGTTGGACGAGACACGGGCGCGTTCCTACCCGCGGTGTCCATGCGTTGGGTAAATAATTATTCAAGTTTAAGATACATTTACTCAGTAATTAATTGATAATATTTTTTTGTATATTTTTTTTAATCTCATATAATAGCCAAATATCACGTCCTCAAGTATTGCTCATGTCTCACCAGTCACACTGTATTTATACATTTTTTCTTCCCCTACAACCGAGCAGTTACCGATCGGTAAGTGGAAAATCCAACGACGTGTTAGTTTTTCTGTTAAGGTCAGTTTACATCGAGATGCGAAGCAAATTTGAACTTTATTTACTACAAAATAGGTTTCATGGGAAGAGTGATACCAGGCTGTGCAGAGCTCAGCAGGTCGCAATTAGAACTCTTGTAATTAAACGTATCCCTTTGTGAAGTGAATAAAGTTCAATTACGCCCGACTCGTCTCGCTGTGCTCTGACCCTTACATGACGTGGTCTTAGGGCTAGGTTTCACTGATATAACCATAGTATTGGTACAGTTATTAATTGATTATAAATATTTATCAATTGACATGTATTTTTTTTCTGTCATATAAAATCTGTTTAACACATTAATTACTTAAATAAATGTTAGTTGATTAGTGAACAATCACCCCTAAGAGGAAGGCTTGATTACGTTGCAGTGTCGAAGTTTGAAAGGATCGACGGACAGAAGTCAAAGCGGGATACGCTGCGTTTTCCGAGCTCCGCTGCGTCGGCGGAAATGTTCAACTCCTAGAAGAGGAATACATTATGAAGGCTGAACGCAGCTGCGATGGCGTCGCGACTATCTTGCGTTGCGTTGTCAGCTGTCGCAGCGTCAACGTAACGCAGGTGTGGCATACAATTCGTTGATCTGCTGCGACGACGGAAGTTTTCCACTCCTAGAAGAGGAATACATTATGAAGGCTGAACGCAGCTGCAACGGCGTACTCTCCTGCGTTGAGTTGTCGACTGTCGCAGCGTTAACGCAACGCATCTGTGGCATACAATTCGTTGATCTGCTGCGACGACGGAAGTTTTCCACTTCTAGAAGAGAAATGCATTGTGAAGGCTGATCTGAGAAGCAACTGGGACGGCATACTCTCTTGCGTTGCGTTGCATCAACGTAACACAGGTGTGGTACAATTCGTTGATCCGCTGCGACGACGCGACGCAACGCACTAATAGTGTTTCGCTTAGAATGATATTTTGATATCTATTATTTAGAAAGCCAGACATCATATTAAGTTTGGTACTTGTTCCACATTGGATTGTATTATTTCGTATAAACACGGCTTTGAGTAGGTAAGCAAATTGGCTTGTGAGTGTCCTTCACAGTATATTTATTTTTCGAGACGAACGCTTATGTTTGATTTACATCTTTTGTGGATTTCGTTTTGTTTGTACATCTCGACTTTTGATTAAACAATAATATTGTGACTTTTGTAACAATAGGTAACATTTTCTTTCTGGTCGTCTTTCTTAACTGTCTGTAAATTTGTCCTGAAATTATACATTTATTGTATATATTTTACAATGATTTTTATTCTGAACACAGTATTTTTTCTTACACATAAAAAAATGTTTTTGTAAAATAACTATAATAGCCTGTTATTACAGACGATTTTATAACAAAACCAATTCACACCTTATTTAATAGACTCGGCCCAGTAATTTAGTCGCTCCGACGGAATAAACAAACAAGACATCACACATACACACATATACTGCCAAATTGATCCTTCCTTTTGGCTACGCCACAGCCGAGTAAAAATTGAGCTATAGGTTCATAGCTAAGTAATTATGTACAAATTTGGATACCGGAGAGGGAACCCAGATTGATGTGGACTGAAACACACACAGGCACACTATAGTGTATGTGTGTTTGCACATATTAACACACTATAGTGTGTATGTGTGTGCACATATTAATACACTATTGTATGTATGTATGTGCACATATTAATACACTATAGTGTGTATGTATGTGCACATATTAATACACTATAGTGTGTATGTATGTGCACATATTAATACACTATAGTGTGTATGTGTGTGCACATATAAGTTCCCATTATGTCTGTGTGTGCACACACACTATATTAATATCAGCTCCCCTCACTGATTTCGTAAAAACCAGGCCAGCTACGCAGGAGTCATTTTATAGTGTCCATGTGTGGGCGCAATACACAAGGACACTATCTCTTCTTTTTACTCTCATTACGAGACGGTTAACCGACTTCACATCAACAACGTTAATACGATAATTTACTAGTGTGAACTAGACTTTACCCAATATTCAGTGCACGTAGTTGTACATACCGGATATTCCTAAAGCTATGTTCACGTGGGCCCGGACGCAGCCGCGGGGGTATCGATCCAGTCTCCCGCTTTTGCCAGCTCGAACATCATATCTGAATGTAGCCCTATAATACCTGCAATCAGACAAATATTTATTGCTGGTTATCATAATATAGCATATGACGAAGTACGCGTTACGAGTACGTAACTGATGATGATTATAGCATAACTATAAAAAATTTTGTAACCCCCGAATTTTGAAACAGGTGATGAAGAAGAACTAATGATGAAGATTATAGCCAAGAACACTTGCGATCACGTTTTTCACACGAAACAAACTAGATCAAAATCGGTTCATCTGTTAGGAAGATACAATTCCACAGACAGACACGTCAAACTATTAAATCAAACATTCTTCTGAACTAAAATAGTAAATATTTGGTAATCACCAAATCCACAAACTTTATTCTTGCTGTCTCTGTTACCTACCACAATCGAGAGTTCCGTCCAAGAAATTATTGGACGTCTCGTCAAAATAATGATACTCAAGAAAAACTAGCTTGATACTAATCAAGTGAAAACAATGTATGGGGGAACCGTGACTAGTATAGTAACGTTGAGCGTTAAAGATACTCGTAATTGCCATATAACTTTGTACATCCGCAGAGTTTCGATGCGAGTATTTTAAAATTATGGATTTTTAGAATCCTATTTTTAAACCCCTATGCAAAAACGACGGTGTTATAACATATACGTGTCTGTGTAAATATGTATGTGTCTGTCTGTGGCATCGTAGCTCCCAAACGGATGATCCGATTTTAATACGGTTTTTTCGTTTGAAAGGTATATCAGTCGAGAGTGTTCTTATATTTAGTGGAAATCGGTTCAGGTCTTCAAGGTCATCAGGTCGTTTGTTAGGTGTGATAGGAATGTTACACGCTAAGTCGGGGGTTTTTTAAAATCTCCTATTTAATTTTTTAGTTATTAAATATACTAAATGTATGAAACTTTACCCTCAGCACACGCACACCGCTAATGTAACTTCAAGTCTTCAAGCACACTTTTAACAAACGTCACGCAGAATTGGCGCTTTATATGAGTAGCGACCAACTAAGAATCCTTACCAGAACCCTAACAGGGCACTGCAAGCTCAACAAACACCTTCACAGATTGGGTTAGATTTCATAACTTTCAGATTCTGCAAGGAGTAAGACGAGACACCTCTCCACTTTCTTCTTAACTAACTTGACTCCACCTGAGGAGGAGTAAGTCCCGGGCAGCTGGAATACTCTACAGCAGAGGAAATTCGCACCGCAGACCATAGTATCGTTTGTTTCATTAATCGTAAGTGAATTATATTAATATTATTAAAGATCTTTTATGTTTCAAATAAATATTAGATTGAAAGAATCTGATTTAATATGTATCACTTGTGAGATAGATAATATTTACATAGTATATTCATGCGAAGCGCCAAGTCAATCTACTTTTTTATTTAGAAAAAAAAGCTTTTTAAATGATCACTATAAGATGTTATTAGACCGACTTCCTTACCCCCGCTTGGCATCACATGGATCTCACAACTATTTACGGCAAAAGATCTTAGTAGCGAGACTTGGTACTTTTTACAAGTTACGTTTTTGATGGGATTGTCACTGCAACTTCTGTGTAGCCAGGATCGACAATTGTAATCAACCTCAAAAACTCTTTGATATGATCTCAGGGGTGCCCGAAGGACATCCTAGATCTGTCTTGGGACCCGCAACGAAATTAATCTGAAAAACCAGCCAAGTGCGAGTCGGACTCGCGCACGGTACACAACGAGCAATAAATAAATAACTTTAACTTTAACAAAACGAGCAATTAATAACTTTTACTTTAACAAAACGAGCAATTAATAACTTTTAATTAGTATTTATTTTTATAGCGGTAACAGAATTACATCATCTATGAAAATTTCAACTGACTGAATATCACGGTTATGCGATACATCCTGGTGTTTTAGTAAAAGGGTCCCGTTTATTACCCTTTGTGTATGGAACCCTAAAAATGAAGGATAGGTAGGAAGAGCTTCAGTAGAATTACCTAATACTATATAATGTTATATTTGGTTTGTTCAGTTTTATCGTTGTCTGAATCTGACGTAAAGGCGCTTGTGGAAAATAATTTGTCATACCCTCTTTCCCGAGTAACAATATAATAATATGACACCGTAACTCAATATAAAGTCGTGTCGACAGGCGAGGGGACGAGAGTTACGCGTAGGGGGCAGTAGACAACAGTGTAACTTTATACCTAAGTACCTACATATAAACGTGACGACCTCCGTAGAGCAGTGGTTCAGTGCGTTGGTCCGGGTTCGAATCCCGCTGAGGAACAAACGGTTTTGAATGTTATAATATAATAAAAAATCTGAAATATGTGTATAATATTATATATATTTCCGTTGTCTGGTCCCGGGGCCAGATTTACGTGGTGTGAAGCGTCCATAGATAGTTGAGTGAATCAGGCGTTACATAGCATAAAATTTAAATATATTATATCTAGGATAATAATATATTTAAATTTTAATATATATATAATATTTTTTATAATAAGATAATTTTATGCGTCCATAGATATTATTATTATTGTTATTATTATAACTTTACCTATAGGTAAACGGTAGTATCTAACTATCTATACGGTGTGTAAAAAACCAGTTATAATATGTGGGTTATGATACTACATTGTATCATTCTAGTAATCTATTTTTTTCGTCAAAAACTATTATCTAATAACGTTTTTACTATTCATTGGTTTTGGCGCAAAATTAATAAAAAAGCTTTATTTTTTTTTTATTAAAAAAATTACATTTCTGGAATGAGAAACGATTTGATAACGAAAGTACTGACTACTGAGCGATGTTCGATAACGTTACATAAGAGTAATAAATTGTACCAACAATAGTAATATGACCACCTCTGTAGCGCAGTGGTGAGGGCGTCGGTGCTTAAGTTAAATTTCGCGGGTTCGAATCCCGCCAAAGGAACGAAAAGTTTTCTGTATTTCTGGGTCGTGGATGTGTATTAAATTGTGTATAATAAAAGAATTGATATGTGTACATAGAAGTATAAAATATATTTCCGTTGTCTGGTACCTGTAACACAAGTTTTACGAATCACATCACGGGCCAGATGGACGTGGTGTGAAGCGTTCATAGATCTGGGGGCACGGGAGTGCCCCCGTCAAGACGAGCCAAGCGAAGCGCAAGGGCACTACCTACCTTTTCTCGAAAGGTTTCGTCGTTTTTTTGAACTCTCATAACTTTGCTTTGGATGATGCTACATAGTTGAAAATTTCAACATATAATGACACCAGTAAATACATGAAACGTACAAAGTTTGAATGTTGTAGCTATTATACTTTAGATTTTATCAATGTCTAAAAACCCCAGATTTCGTCACTGACTCATTTATAGATCATCAAAATTCATAAGGTACTTCCTGACGTCCTAGTAAGCTGATATTATTTATGTAAGCTGTTATTGCTACAAAACCAACAAAAAAATTATTAAAATATAAATGCCGCCATTTTGAATCCAATATGGTGGACGGTACAAAATGGATGTTTAATATGTTTATTATACGGATATGATCTTTAAGACATAGACAAGAGAAAAAAAATTATATTATACAATATTATACAAGTACATAAAAAAATAAGACCTACTTTTTGTAGGACCGATAATCGGTCAGATTTTTGCTCCATATTATTTCTATCCCACTTTATTTATTTGTGTGCGTTGCACTACTTGCAATCAGTATGTTCTATTTTATTCCGATTATTAATCGGTGACCGACTTTTTGTAAATGAAAAATATGTCTATGAGAAAATTAGTTTTATATCTACTTATTTAAAATTAGGTACCTATTATATATTTCGTAAGTAAAAATTAGGTAAGAATTAACAAACAGCAAGTAGTAATTTGCTGTGAGTGTACCTACATAAACAATATATTGCGTCGATCACTTGAAATTGGTCCGGCACAAGCTCCCTGAAGTTACGTAAACATAATTACTTAGTTTAGAGGGAATCTTATGTAAAAACCGTTCGACACATCGATAGCGCGATGTAGGTGGCTTACAGCGCAATCTATGTTTGGAACTGTGAAACATCTAAACACACATTTACCAATACATATTTTAACCGTCGGTAACGATATAATGATAACAATAAACGAAAATATTACACGATCAATGTATAAATAATTTTAGTGTTTAATCTTATGACTATTATAATATGATTATATGATTTTTAACACGTCACGTCATGACGTTTAAAGATGGCCATAATCAAAAGAAAATCTTAAAGCTATTTTTCAAAAATAAAAATAAATACATTTTTTTTCCTTCCAAAATGCTAAGTTGCACTTAGGTGTATGCAGTTAGCATATTATATATTATGTTTATAAGAGCCGTACAAGAATTAGTACCTCTAGTGACCAACAGATGGCGGTGACCGTCGTCTACATACGATATTATTATAGACTTACTGTATTATTTTATTAAGTATCAACATGCTTTATTAAAGGCAATCTCCCTCGTATTTATAAGTAATTCTCAAATTCTCGAATTTTATTAGTGTTGAATTTATACTAGTGGCATCCTAGGATATCCAAATAAGAAGTTTCACTCCAGCAATAAAATAATGTATATTTTATAATTTATATTTATTATATTATAATATAATTATAATATATTATAATAATATAACAATAATAAGAATAATATTATAACAAATAAAGAAATATGGACGAGACATTTATTTGAAAATCGGCCTCAACCTCTTAAAAATTACGGTGAAAGTTTATACACGGTATAATATTGACGGTGACATCAGTCGACGTCACTAGGCGTCACTATGCTAAGGCGCTGACTGTTCTATTTTCCGTAAGTAAAGGCCCGGGGTCAAAATAGGTTATCTTTAAATTAAAAAAAGTCCATTAACCAGCTTACAAAAATAAATGAAATCCCACCAAAAACATTTTAATGTAAAAATGTTGTCAAAACGAGCGTACACAGCTTACCCTGTGAAAAAGTTATCAGATATCCTATAAAGCCAAGCTCTACACTACACCTTAATCAAAATCTATCAAAAAGTGGTTAGATCTCATGTAGAACCAAAATTCTTGATCTATGCGCCCTTACTTCACCAGGCTTAACTTCACTTACGCTTTATAGCAGTTAAAACGTGATACTTGACCGTTTTGCTACCGTTACGAATATTTCATACGAATTCATTAATCGTGTGCTAAATAAACGGCCAAGCATCACGTTTTAACTGCAATGTAGCGTAAGTGAAGTTAAGCCTGGTGAAGTAAGGGCGCATAGATCAAGAATTTTGGTTCTACATGAGATCTAACCACTTTTTGATAGATTTTGATTAAGGTGTAGTGTAGAGCTTGGCTTTATAGGATATCTGATAACTTTTTCACAGGGTAAGCTGTGTACGCTCGTTTTGACAACATTTTTACATTAAAATGTTTTTGGTGGGATATTATTATTCTCAAAAATATATAATCTGAGTTAGTGCCCCAAATTATAATTACTTACACTAAATGGTGTTAGATACTAATTCTAAGAAAGAAGAAGTTCGTTAGTCTCTCTAAAACTCGGGAGCGGCTGAACCGATTCGGCTATTTGAGGTCTTGAAATATTCGTGTTAAAGTCCTGGGAAGGTTTAAACGGTTTCTATGGTCAAAGAAGTGGGCACGGGTCAGCTAGTATAGTATAATACTATTTAATTTCTCATTATTTCGTACATGCAAAATGTCTCTAGTTATTTTATCTTAGTAATATTTGTTAATATCAGGTTATTATTTCTGAATATTTTGCTCATTATAGTTCTTAATTCTTATCTCAAAGAGAATTTGCTAATTTTGCCTCTTTAAGTATTATCTCGGGTGTGCGTAATGCTGAAATAAGTAATTTATATTTTTTCGAATTTAAATCTTGAAATTTAGGTAAATGTGTTTAATTAAATGCAGAAAGTTTTGCTTTTTTATGTCCTGTGTTTTCAAGCAGTTAATTCGCTCATTAGCTGTGTAATTGAAACCTTACCTAAAATATCATGTTTTCATGTAAATACTAGAGGAATTCAATTAATATATTATGTTGTAAAGTGTACGTAAAAGTTCTAACGTGAATCAATTATTATTGATAATAAAACTAACTTTCCAAAATCTAAATGACCTAGTCATTCCAGTCCATTTTATTTGCAAAAAGAAAGTCAGAAAAAAGATACTAATAACCGATTTAGACTAAATACGGGCATAATATGCGTAATAATACCTCCCACATTCCGATTTCGGTGACGGTGGCCGGTTTCATTGAAACCAGACCAGGTACGCAGGAGTAATTGTATATTGCGCAAGTGTGTGCGCACAACACAGAAGCACTCTCTGTTTCTTCACTCTCGTAGCCCAGTGGGACGGATAACCGACACGACTGGCGGGAGATCAGGCGCAGGACCGACTTTTTACATGCCCATTCGACGCATAGATCATCTTTCTTGTCAGACAATAAGGTGATCAGTCCTAAGTCCTAACCAAACTTGAAAACAATATTTTTTCTTGTACCAACGCGGGAATCGAACCCACGACCTCCGAGTCGAGAGCTGGGCTCTAAACCACTACACCACGGAGGCGATAAATAATATACGTGTCTACCTATTTTCTTGATACCCGGCGCTATCGGATAACTTACGAGGTGGCTTAGTGTTGTTATCTACTTTGTGGTGTTGTGTCATTAAAACAATATTATAATATTTATAATTTTGTGTATATATCATTAATTTTATAGAGGTATGTGTATTTCAGAGTCATACGCATCGGCCCATTAGCTCAGTTGGTTAGAGCGTCGTGCTAATAACGCGAAGGTCGCGGGTTCGATCCCCTCATGGGCCACTTATGTTTTTCTTATTTTTTTGTTATCAGTTTGTTTTTTTTATATACACTCGTACTCTTCTTATATCAAAATGTTGCAAAAACCACATTGCAAAAAAGTCTTAATTTTTGGTAATCTCCTAACCTCTTTAAGTTTAAAAATATCAGATGATATTTATATACTAAGAGATCTAGAGAATATACTAAGAGAATTAGACATCAATCAGAAGATTTATGTCAGATGATTGATGTCTAATTGTAGTCTGTCATATTTGCTGTCTATTTAGTTATTCACGACAGCCCAACCTATTGCAATTAGACAATTATTTGCTTTGACTCCACTAATGTGTTTGCTCAGATATAGTTTTACCTTTTTCGGAAGACCCGCCCAAAGATAACCGTATCTTGTCCAAGGTGGACAATACGGACTGCATTCTATAAGCCACCATGGTGAAGTTAAAATGTACCGGTTTAGTATAATTTATATTGTTATAATACTGTTAGTGTCTGGTGCTGTGAGCGATGGGTGAGTTTGGTCAATACACCAATAACCGTTATAATATTAAAAAAAAGATAATAGAGAATTATACTCACTTACGCCAATTTCGATGACGGTGGTTTCATTGAAACCAGACCAGATACGCATTTTATAGCGCCCAAGTGTGTGCAATACACAGAAGCACTCACTCTTTCTTCACTCTCGTAGCCCAGTGGGACGGATAACCGATACGACTGGCGGGAGACCAGGCGCAGGACTGGTTTTTTAAATACCCATCCGACGGATGGATCATCTTTCTTGACAATCAGGACAGCCTGCATTGTCATAACCAAACTTGGAAACAACATTTTTTGTTGTTCCAACGCGGGAATCAAACCCACAACCGAAGTTCTGAACCACTAGACCACGGAGGCGTTATGTTATAATTACTGATCTAATGACGCATCTTTCATTCAAATGATATCAGTTGTTTAGGCGCTACGGGGGCACAAAAATACATACTGCCAAAATCATTACCCATACCACAAAGAATATAATATAATAATTGAACCCATACTTTTGGGTTCGTCAAAGTCCTATAAAATAATAAACAAAGTATCTCAATGAATATGTAAGTTGAAATCAAAAATGTACGTTATGATTTATTTTAATTAACTAACTTAATTAAAATAAAACATAACGTACATTTTGCAGTTCAGAAGTTAAATTTTTTATTCTAATATATATTGAAATCAAGGTATTCTTCTCTGCCTTTTTCATTCTGTAATATTAAGCTTCAGCAATAACAACCTTTATAATTCAAATCTGAGGAACTATAACCGTATAAAGCTGTTCATAACATCACCTGGGACAAGTTTTATGAGTTAATCTACTCCTGAAATAAATTGCAATCAGAATTTATAACTGTAAGTACGCTTCACACGCGCTACTTCGGCGCCGCAGCGGCCGGATTTATTGGGATTCATCCCCGGTTCTGGAACGCTATTTAATTGAATGACCAACTAACATTGCATTCAAATCAACAACCCATGTAGAACGCTGATAGGGGGAATATTATCAGACAGAAAGGAACGGGCAGACATTTTATAATTACATCACGCTTGCTCGCTGATTCATATCGTGTGTCAACTAATCGGTGTCTTTGGTGAATTAGCCTTATCTGTGAAATTTTAACCAATCTTGCAACTGCGACCGTAATAATAGCGAGCGTATAATTTTATCATTAATTTGAATAGCGTTCGAGAAACTAAAGGTTAGCCTCTAGGATTTGTTCATGCGCCGCAGCCATTGTGGTGTCGCGCTGCTGAAGCTAAAGTTCGGACTATATGGATCAGAATTTTTCTTTCCGCATGGAATTTATATCACTAAAAATAGAACTCTGCTCTAATAAAATAGAGTTCAAAATGTAACACAGACGATCGTGTGTTACATTTTGAACTCTATTTTATTAGAACAGAGTCAAATGTTATTTTCCTATTTGACAACTTGATGTAGGAATTCCGAAACGGAAAAATCTGAACCATAAAATAGAAAAATAGAGTTCAAAATGTAACACACGATCGTCTTGTCAAATGTCATTTTCTAATTTGACAACTTGATTTAGGAATTTCGAAACGGTAAATTCTGAATCATAATATATAAAAATTTATACAAATCCGTAAGCGCCGTGTAGCCGCAGGCGGGTGACACGTGTGTAAGAGCATTAACTACTGCACAAGGCTTTAATAATGCAGGAAAGAGGCAGGAAGAGAAAAGCCTTCGAAAGCCATTTAATATTTCACTAAGACTAAAACACCTTGTATCAAAGTCGGCATTTCTTTTGAATAGAAGAAAAGTAACCTTTATTTGGCAAGACAAGTTTTACCTTACTACTTTTACGTTATATTAGTTTAACCTATAATGTTTTGTCTGCAGATCTCAATCAGTTTTACAAAGGACCGTCCAAGCCTTGTTCGAGGACAGATCTGGTGGCACGTACCCTGGCGACTGTCACATATTTCCAGGTTCTAGCAAACAGATGAGAATGTGTAAACGCGATCCGGGACTCAAGAAAGTTCTAGAAGTGGCTAGACAACAGGCGATCGCCGCTTGCGAAGAGACCTTCAAGTATGATAGATGGAACTGTTCTTTAGTGTACAACAGGAAGCCCAAGAGGAATATATTCAAGAAGATCTATAGAGAGACAGCATTCGTCCATGCTCTGATCGCCGCCTCCATGACCCACGCAGTAGCCAGAGCCTGCTCCTCGGGAGAACTAATCAGATGCTCCTGTCTCTCTTCGCGAACCTCAGATACCTTCGAGAACGTCACCTGGCAGTGGAAAGGCGGCTGCGGGGACGATTTTAACTTTGGCAAACGATACACGAAGAATTTTCTAGACTTCAAAAGCGCGGGAAACGATCAGGTGGCTGATGTGGTCAAGCAAGATGTAATGGTAGGAATAAACTCCGTAGGAGAACAGCTGAAGGAAGTTTGCAAATGCCACGGATTTTCGGGGTCGTGCACCACCAAAACCTGCTGGAAGCGACTCGGCCCCTTCAACTCGGCTATGGGCCTGCTAAAGAAGCAGTACCATCATGCGTTGAAAAAGAAGTTAGTAGCCAAGAGAGCTATAATTCCCAAGATCCGAAAGAAGCAGAAAGATAGGAAGAATCTAATGTACCTACAGAAGACCCCGAACTTGTGCTTGAGTACCAAGTCGAGGGTGTGTAGGGACGTGCCCAACTGCGCGACCCTGTGCTGCGGGCGCGGATTCTCGGTGGGCAACAGGTCTGTGACCTCGCGCTGCCGCTGTCGGATGGTGGACTGCTGCTTCGTCAAGTGCGACACCTGTGTCGAGGTCATTGACCATTATGTTTGTAAATAAACAAAAATCGTATTGGCATATTTAATTAATTTTTTGTGTGCGTTGCCCATTGTATTTCTAAAGTGTAAAGTTGATTTTTGTTGACATAAAATTATGTATAATGTAAACCCACTCAAGTATACTACTACCCTTAAACTACATATAATAATTATTAGGTATACTTTACAAAGTTGAAAGATATTGAAAGAAATTAATTAGTAGAAACAAAGTAACTTGTTTGCTTAAAAAGTTTAGTTTTTAAGCAAACAAGTTACTTTGTTAAAAATAGTAGGTAAATACTCAAAGTTCATAAATTTAATTAAGTAATAATAATTATTTAAAATAAGTAATTTCAGTGTGTGTAAAAATAGTATCATTAAGTTGAAGTCATTTTGGTACTCGATTAAAATACCTTTGGACTATCTGAATTATCAGGTGTCTAGAGTCTAGACTGATTGAAAGATATTTTATTTAAAATCTTAAAAGTGCCATCTAGTGGCGAAATTTAAAACTAGCACACTTATTAGTGTACACAACAGACAGCAAGCAAGATTTCATTATAGTATCGTTGCCTACGTATAGAGGGCGCTTTTTACTCTATTCACTATTTATATTTATTAATTATAGAGCATACGAATAAAAATCCTTCGGTACGAAGAAGCCTGGCTTGATCAGAGAAATATCACGACCTCACACAAAAAAGGGTCAAATTACTACGCCAGCCAGGTCATTAATAATGCGGACTGCAGGCTTCTCAAAGCTAGAGTGCTGAGTGCAATACGTACTGCCGTTCATAGTGAGTGGGTGCGCCCATTCATCGTCATTCCGTCTTTTTAATCAAACGTCTTCAACACCTCACGGTCCTCACGCATGATAATATTCAAAATTTGCTTAAGTTACTCCTCATATTACCTATCTGCCAGTTGTGCTGTTAGTGAAAGTTCTTTTAAAACTCAGAGATTAGCCTGAACACACATTTAGGATAAAAATTTTAAAATTTAACATGATTTTAAGTGTCTTGTAGTATAGGTAATCTGATACTAGCTGACCGTTAACTAATCTTTTAAATCGGGACTACCAAAAATAGCCGAATTAGTACAGCCATTCTCGAGTTTTAGCGAGACTAATAAACATATTATAGCAATTCATTTTTATATATAAGAAGATAGGTGGAAGATGGTTTTATACAATTTACTAGTAAGTATAGATTTACGTTCGGATATGAAAAACATAACTAATTTAAAAAAAAACTTTATCATGGACATTTCATAAATCACAAATTTTAATATCGGCAATTTGGCGAATGTATGTCGTACCGGTCAATATCCATTACCTCGCATTCCGCACCCAGTCGAGATTCGCGAGATATCTCGATAACATCTCGACGCGAAACTGAATCCGCGTGGAAAACATCAACAAGAATACAGATGTTTCGCGAAGGCGCTTGAGCATCATAATATATTAATTATGAAAGCCAAGGACTTGATGGGTTTTTAAATTCCTTAGTGAGTTTTCGAGATCGATATCGGTATTTAAGGAACACGTGTACGGCACAATATACTTATGTGAGAAAGGTTATATTATTCTAATATATTCCTTTTGAAGACTCATCAAAATATTCAGGATAGGGAAAGCCCTACAGGAGTACCAGCGTTGGCGACTGATAGTTGCTGTATTTTTCATGTAACTTGTGGGCCAGGAAACGAGCGACGCATTACCTGATAAGCAATCACCGACGCCCATGGATGCTTACAAATCCGTAAGCGTTACAGTACTACTTTAATTCCATAAATTAGTCATTAAAATCCTTAACACCCGGCATCCTAACTCTTTAACGAGTCGCAATGCCAGCGTTATTTAACGCCATTTTTCTGCCAGGTATTTGTCCGGCCGAGCCGTTCGTGCTGTGCACTTTACGTTAAGTTATCAATCTCTGGAATAGAATAGAATAGAATATATTTATTGCAAGAATGTAGTATTACAAAGATCTTTACAATTAAAACATGTTCTCGTACATCCTGCCATACAGATGGCGTGCAATTGCAAAAGACAATAATTATTAATAGTTTTAACATTTTTACATAAATATAAATAGTTATAGTTATTTTGTTAATTAAAATTGACAATATATTATGTGTATTTTAGCATTAAAATTAATAAAATTACATTCATAACAATAATACAATTTAAGACATGCACAAATTATTACATTGATAAAAAATAATTGAATAATTGAATAACATTACATTACATTGGCTCTGTGTGAGACATGTATTCGTTAAGGCAATAAAAACAGTGTTTTAGTAACCATTTAGATATCTCTCTTTTAAAGGATGTGGATGGTAGTTCTTTAAATCGATTGGGCAGCTTATTATACGTTATGGCACATCAGCAAACCATCTAAATATACAAAATACCTGCCGGAATTGATGCATTTCGCTCAGATTTTTGTTGTATCCGATCCTGCCGCGTAAGTCCATTGATGTCAATATCAACCTATCTCTACCAGCCTGCCCATTATACTAAATCACAATACCTCTAATTTAATACCAAATAAACGACCTCGCACACAATGTGTGACTCAATCTAATGTAGAATCCCAAGGCTGCATCGCCCTGCACCTAATGAACCATAATTAATACTACTACAAGCGCTACATTATGATTATGACGCCTATAATTGACTCGTAAACCATTAACTTTGACCACAGAATGGCGGTTTGTTTTCTATACCGATACATAATTACAACGGCGATGAAAAAAGTAAAAAAGGCCGGGAGATTTATTTATTTATTGAACTCGCTTCGACCATTACCATTGGTTGCCAATTCTGGTCGCGAAAATAGTGGTTTGGTTATATTTTTTATTTTTGCATTTATGAAGATTTTAGTTTTAATCAAAAATTTCTTAATAAAAAATAGTAAAGTCTCGAATTATAATTTTTAAATATATTTACTATAGATTTTACTTTTGTACTCTAGATTTTTAACAACCTTCTTCTTCTTCTTATTTTAAATAATAGCAACCTTGGTGTTTTTTTAATAATCTAATTTATTAACTCAGCTCTGTACGAGTATAGTGAATAAATGTTGTACAACATGGTATAATATATTTCCTAAAATACATAACATTATATTTTGTGCAATTGCTATTTCTGCTGTGAATTAACTGCGAGTTTTTGTTAGCGCTGACCGTAAAAGTGTTTAGAAAAACGACTACAACATCGAAACAACTCTAGTGGCAAACTATGGTAACTAATAAGATTTCATATAAATAATAGTAAAAAAGGTGAGCAGTCACAAAAACTCGTATTAAGCACACTCAACTCAAAACTCGAATCGAATGTGAGTTCGATTCGAGTTTCCGTAGTAGCCGTAATAAAAACTGAGACATTACCAATAAAAGTGATGTTAGGTGGATGAATTACATACTATTAAGGCGCATTAAATAAAAAACCTTTATGGCTTAATGTTACGTTGTTGGTTGTTCATTTACTGCGATTTAAACTGTTTGTATGAGTTTGCTTTTGATTAAAATGTTAATTAAAACTTGTTGATTTCCTTACAGGGCTTTGGTGTTGGCGGTTTAATTAGTAGTTGTCGTTTAACGGCCGGTTTCAGTAACATATCTATCTTTAACTACAAGTTAGATACCATACAATGTGACAGCGGATTTTGATAGGATAGATAGCTTATTGAAACCAGCCGATAGGCTTATTGGATTGATTTGAAAAATGAAACTAGTTTATACTAGTAGTGATAAAAGTTAGGTCAGGCTAACGCCTCCGTGGTCAGGGCTCTCGACCCGGAGGTCGTGGGTTTGATTCTCGCATTGGAACAATTAAAAATTTTGTTTTCAAGTTTGGTTAGGACAATGCAGGATGATCACCTGATTATGTGACTAGAAAGATGACCCTTACGTCGGATGGGCATGATGTAAAAAGGCGGTCCTGCGCCTCTTCTCCTGACCGTCCCACTGGGCTATGAGATATAAGGAAGAGGGAGTGCTTCTGTTTATTGCGCATACACTTGGGCACTATAAAAATAACTACCCTACGTAGCTGGTTTCTATGAACCCGGCCACCGTCACAGGAATCAGTGTGTGATCATAATATTAATGGAAGTCAGGTCACACATTTTTGCTAACATAATTAAAAATATAAATATTAGCATTTACAGTCATTTACGCTTATTACAAAGTGTTTAAAATAAATTATCCAACACAGTAATTTATTTAAGGATGGGCCGAGCGCCTGTATCCAGTGCACTCAAACAAAAAAAGTCCCGTATAGTTTTGTAAGCGATTAAAATCGATGGCACTCGAGTGGAAACGAGTATTTTCAATAAACATTATCGATATAAGTATCGAGCGGAAATCAAACGTCGGAATCGATTAAGAATGTGAGCTTAGTCGATGAAGTTGTCGATATGAAGACGTTAAACACTTTTTGTTTTTGTCCGAGAGGGTTAATTAATTATAATAATGCTATATTATGCAGATCGCATCACACGCGTCGCTGCGCGTTCGTATCGATGTTTTTTGTTCCCATCACTAATATTGAAGACAGATTCTTGCTTCCTGTTAATGTTTTTTTTTTATATATTTAAATGTAAGTCCCTTTTAAACTTAACCTAAAAGTAAACAAAATCACGCACACACACGCTTATAAACAATTTCGCCGGCATATTAAATAATCACACTTCATTATCCAATACATTTTATAACAATAAAGTAATAATAATTAATACTTTTAAACGTCAAATGAAAAACTTATAAACCATTTTGATATTCCCGACTATAGAATATAGTCTATAGGTATAGTCTATAGATTTATAGTCGCAAACAATAATAATCATTGTATTGTATTCGCATTACTATCTAGTCTATAGTTGTGGCATAGACGGGTTGTTTACATCTGGGTTAAGATTAAACGGGTATATAATAGTGGTTTTTATTATACGTCTACCTGTGGTAACGACTGTGTCCTCATGACATATAGGTCTTAACAAATTAATTGCTGTTCGTTAGTCTCGCTAAAACTCGAGAACGGTTGAACCGATTCGGTTATTTTTAGTCTTGAATTATTAGTGGAAGTCCCGGGTTCATTACAAACTGTTTCTATGCTCAAAGAAGTGGGCACATGTCAGCTAGTTGTGTATACGAGTATGTTAATCCAACCAATAGCTCCTGAGATGTTTCAGTTAGAGAGTTCATTTGTTAATTTGAACGCGCTATTCAAATAAATAAATGAACTCCTGAGCTTTATAACATTAGGTAGTATAGATATACGCGGGCTCAGCACTAGTTAGTAAACTAGTATACGAAATTTCCTCAATAAACTATCTAATATTCAAAACCCTGGGCCCTTATTCAAGATGCCATCGCTATTATCACTTACGAAGTTCGAAAACAAAATGGGATTTGACATAATCTTCGCTTAGTGACATACAAGCGAATGCTTGAAATATAGCGAACTTTATGTTAAATCTCATACATTCTAATCTCAGACGCCTCCGTGGTCTAGTGATTCTGAGCTTGGCTCTTGACTCGGAGGTCGCGGGTTCGAATCCCGCCGAGGGAACAAAAAGCTTTAAATGTTCCTGAGTCTTGGATGTGTATTAAATTTGTGTATTAAAATAGTAAAAATCTTAAATATGTGTATAGTATTAAAGTATTAAATATATTTCCGTTGTCTGGTACCTGTAACACAAGTTCTTCGGATACTTAGCATGGGACTTACCAGATTGACGTGGTGTGAAGCGTCCATAGATATTATATATATATCATATTATTCTAATGAGACCACGATTGTTTTGTATGGCTTTTAACGGGGCTTTAAAATTGGATATACGTTTTTGAAATATACTCGAGTATTTCAACAAATCTTTAAGCCCTTGTCTTAGATTCCATCGTAAGTCAAATGATTTTTTCCCTAATCCAAGCGCATAACAAAACGTATTAAGACTTGGGTGGTTCTAAATCCGTAAGCATTTTGTTGGTCCCAACAAAAGTAGTCGTGTAATTCCCGCTAACTTGAGTTATTTGTAACTAATATTGTGTACAGATGAAGCGGCACAAAAGGGAAGATTATCTTCGAAGATCTGCTAAAGATCTGAAGTTTACTCGAGTATTTATATACAACTTAAATACTTAAGAATAGAAATATCATTTTAATATAATATTCAAAATTGTTTCGCAGATATTAAATATCTGCGAAACAATTATGAACTACTAAACTATGACCTGCTGTCCCGACGTATTGTTCTTATTAGTTATGAACTTTATCTAGATTACTTAGATACCAACGTCTACAAATACAATCTTTAACCAATTTACCTACATATCATTCCCTTAAAAACTCCTTCTAAATTGGTGCGGTCATTAGAAGGAGTTCAATTATAAATACACGTACTGCAAGAAAATGTATAAAATAAGAACTAAGTCTTATTACGTTTAGATATATTAAACTTTTATAACTTGAAATAAGGAACCATTTTGTTTATCTATCCTTTGTAATAAAGGATATTGAATAGAATTTGTATTATAGGAATATTACAAACGTAGACGCGCTTTCAAATGATCATAATACAAAATTTCTACTCGTACCTTTTATTGAAAAGAATAGTAAAAATAATATTATGTCATAGGTGCTCTCACCTACGCTTCCAATCTGAGCCAATGTGAGATCGACCATACAGTCTAATATCCTTGATTAGGTTTAATAGATTCAATGGATAGACTAGTCGTATTATCTTAAAAACTTCTGTGATTTCACATCCTTCTAAGAAAGTCGCTAATATGATATTAAGTGGTAATAATTGGTTAATAAAAAATGCCCACCCGTGGCGGCTTCATTATATTTATTAAAGTAGTAGCAGTACTTGAAAAGGGCCACGTACTTAAGGATATCTAATTGTTATCCTACAAAGGATTAAGGGATCGTGCGCATTTAAATAAGCTTTACATAATAGCTGGATTTGCTTGGCACGTCCTAATGTTTGTGAAAAAGCTTTAAAAGTCAACGAGTCGGAAAATTGTCCTCATTCTGAGAACGCAAGGGTTGGTTTTTATAAAATTATATCGCATTGTTGTTACAGCATTAACGATTTAGACTCCTGTAAAGCTACTGAGCTTTAAGCTGCCAAAAGGTACCTGAGCTTTAACCCAAGTTTTCGCTAATTACGACGACGAATTTCGAAAACAAAAATGTATATATGCTGTCCTTGACGTACCGCCAAGCAGTGGCAATTACAGCCTGTAAATAAAGCGGCTCCTAAATTCAATATTATATATACCTCATTGGTACATGCCACAACCTGGGAATCGAATCTGCACCATTTTGAGTGCTAATCAACGGTCTAAGAAGTTTTAGAACTACACAGAGCACTGCTCACTTACCTGCTAATGTGGAGATAATCTGCACACAATAGTGTCAGTACACTGCACACCGCGCAGTATTGCGGTACAGTTACATATTCGGGGTCTGTGGTGCGAGCTGTTACACCCGTTTAATAGATGTATACCTTGTATCGACGGTTTTGCTGACTGTACCATGGCCTACCATCCCATACAATCTATGTTTAATACAAAAAAAAAGCAAAACGTTTGTAAATTATAAAATGTAAATAATATGCCGAATTTAGTACAAATATTGACATTAAAATAAAGATAAGCATAATATTTTTTAAGCATAACATCACATTAAGCTAAATTCAACTACTTAATTAAGAAGAAGATACGAAACGAAATAAGTAATTAGTATTTTCCAAGAGTGGCGCTAGATGGCGGTTTCCGGAATATGCCCGGAAATCGAAGAAAACAAAAATAGTCAGTCGAATTGCCAGTATTAGGGTGATACCATTTTCTAGTACTAGGTCGTCCCTCTGTTATATATCTACTTTGTGACTCTACTATTATATAAAATGGAATGAATATTGAAAGAGTGCTACGAAAATGTAGAGTACCACACACATTACGTTGAGGTTGTAGTCAACTACGCTAATAAAGTGTTGTTAATTTTTTTATTTAAAATGAAGTCTTTTATAAGTCGGTTTAAAAAGTCGGTCCTGCGCCTGATCTCCCGCCAGTCGTGTCGGTTATCCGTCCCACTGAGCAACGAGAGTGAAGCAAGAGGGAGAGTGCTTATATGTATTGCGCACACACTTGGGCACTATAAATATCTCCTGCGTAGCTGGCATGGTTTCAGTGAAACCAAGCACCGTTAACGAAATCGGTGTGGGAGGCATTAAATTATTATGCTCAGATAGATTAATTTGTTAGATTTGCATAGACTATAATAATTATGTAACTTCAAAAAAAGGGTTGTCCCGAGAGACCACATTTCTATCTACTACAATTTCCTTCTAAGGAGCTTGAAAGGGAGATAGAGAAGGAGAACAATATACAATTGTATGAGCGACACACACACTCTTTTTCTCTTACCTAGAAAGAGATTTATCAGTTTGTCTTCGATTACGTTCTAATCACGTCCCTTTAAACAATTTCTTTTTTCTAATGGGTAAAAATAAAAGACCTAATTGTACAGTATGTGATCGATATGAAGATTTATATCATGTACTTATAGAATGTGGCAGAAATGAATCTCTCAGAAAGTACTTTTGTTGGATACCAAATGCAATAGAATAATTTTATTTTTTTATACATAATATTGCAAGTTCTGATTTCAAGATAGAATACAGTGATAGATTGATAAGTTATGTAATACATTGTTTACATTTAAGAGATCTTGATAACATTGTTAACTAATTTTAATTTGTAATATTGATGATAAGGCCGGCTTAATCTTTATGATGTATGGCCTTAATAAAATAAAGATAAAAAAAAACCTAGTGAGACAGTTACCCGTCGCGACTGCCAATGTACGAGTAGGTAAATACACAAAATGTAGTATATATAAGTGATATAACCTAAACCTTATAGTCTAACACTATTTTTGATTTGAAGAGATAATTTTTTAATCAAAAATTCAATTCAAAGACTGACTCATGTTTAAGCTATTCGAATAAGTCTAATATTCTTAAGTTATTTTCATTGATCTTAATCAAAATCTGTACGAATGTGTCACCATGTATTCACGGTTATTAAAAAATATAATAGGTATACTTGAATCGATTGGCACCTCGTGTAGTGAAATCGGAACATTCGCTATTATCATTTATCACTTACGAACTCTGAAAACAAAAATGTATGGGATGTGACATAAGCTTCTGTAAGTGACACAAGAGTTCATATGTTACTTGTAAAATCCGATACATTTTGTTTTCGAACGTCGTAAGTGATAAAGTCGATGTGGGCTACGACATAACAAATATACGTTATGTACGTGCCGACTATGTGTCCGCCCAAATCACTACTTTTCTTCGCCGAAGCCGTCCCACTGTACTTATGATTATATTTTATACATTTTATATCAAAATGAATTACTGTTCGTCAGTCTCGCTAAAACTCGAGAACGGCTGAACCGATTCGGCTATTTTTGGTCTTGAAATATTCGTGGAAGTCCAGGGAATGTTTAAACTGTTTTTTTTATTGTTTTTTGGGCACGGGTTAGCTAGTCTTCTTATTTATAAAATGAATTGCTGTTAGTCCCGCTAAAACTTCAGAACGGCTGAACCGATTCGGCTATTTTTAGTCTTGAAATATTAGTGGAAGAGAAGGTTTAAACGGTTTGTATGCTCAATGAAGTGGGCATGGGTCAGCTAGTATTAAATAAATATTATGTCTTATAGTTTCAAATGTAGAGTCTGAATCATTTATTTAATTAAGAAGCGGGTGTGAGGGCTGGCAGGAGGGCCGTGGAGAATCCGGAATGCTGCGCCCGCGCCGCCCGCTCTCCCCGGGCCCCCCGTGCCAGCTCGTAATCTCTTCATTACAAGGGTCCATTGATAGTACGTATTAAGTTGAATTCCTAGACGAATTAAATCAAATTATTAATTTTGCCTATGCCATTGAATATGTACTGTAGGTTCTCAGTGGAAATACATGTTACACAGTAATTTATTTAACATCAGATTTATTAAAATACATGACCGAGTCATCATCAGATGTACCACATATGTAAATTAAACCTATCGCACTACACATACTTAAATACAGTTTCAAAATGCAAATATGTCTTATAAAGCGTCATCTAGTGAAGAAAAAAATAAGTTCCAACATGTGTACGGTCAACAAATGAACAACGAAGTCTCGTTCAGTTTTTGTTGTTAACACTTACAAACATCTCGTTAGTATTGTAACATGTAATGTATAATGTAACAAGCTACCGGGCCGGTGCCCTGCAGTGCTGATTTCGGGTTACTGATAACTGCTGGCTTCGCAATATTATTGTCGCTTTTAAATATTTTTTTTATTAGTTGATTGAAACATAAACATTATTTATTATCGTTAATACGTGCTTTTGCCCGAGTGCAATTAGCTGCGGGTTTTCTAACATGAATCTGTTCCTTCCTGACTTGTATCATACCAATTTTCACCCAAAATCCAGCACCTTGGACGTCAAACGTCAAAAAATACACTATCCCATAGGATCATCGTACTTTTTGGGATATAAATATTATATAACATGTCCCGGGACCCAAAATCTTAATGTAAAATTTTATCAAAATCGGTGCGGCGCCTTAAGTCCAGATTTTACCAACGCATGTTAGTGATAACGTCTTGTTAAATTACCATGCCTTCCCATTCATTGATAGGAATTACGAGATGAACAACATGATATTTAACGAAGGATTAACTTTAACATATTTGCTTGGTGAAACACGCCCTTAATGTGATGAATTAACAGACGTCATACACAATAACATTTCTGTTAGAATACAATATTTCATTATACAAGGTGATTCACGGGTCATATATTAAGCCGAATATAGTGTGAAGAGAATGGCGCGTAGAGCATTTTATGTTTTGGCACCTCATAAAAATTACTTAATATAAGTACGAAAAATCAAAGTTCTAAAATTACCACTAGCAGTGAATCTTACTATGCTGGGACTCGCGGGCTGCTTGTCTATACCCACGAATGCACTAGTCGTTGACCTAATACCTGACCAGGATTTAATCATCTGTTTTGTGAGTTTTATGGAGATTTTTAATCGTGATTTGTTGCGTAAGTAATTTATATGGGGTGCAAATACAAAAATGCTCTACGCTTCATTCTCTTCACACTATATTCAACTTGATATATGAACCATGAAACATTCTGCATAATCATAAAAGTTTAAAAATATATCGATTGTATTAACATGTCCTCCCGCTTATACCATTGTCGCGTAACGTCAACCGAATCGAGATTATATCGAAAGGAAATACCAGAATTGGTCACTATCGAAATATCATAGCAATCTTTACTAATATTATAAAGCGAAAGAATTTGTTTGTTTGTTAGTTTAAACGGGCTAATTTCAGGAACTACTAGGTCGAATTCAAAAATTATTTTTTTGTTGGATAGTCTATTTATGAAGGAAGGCTTTAGTCTATATAACATTACGCTGCGACCAACAGGAGCGAAGCATCAGTGAGAAATATTGTAAAAACGGGAAAATTTCTTCACAATTGGGATGAGGGCTGAGGCCGTTTATGCAACGCACTGACGCTTCGCTCCTGTTGTTTCAAATTTTGCGGGCAGCGGGGCGGGAGCGGCGGCGGCACGGGAGCGGCAGGATCTTTTGCATAATCAAATGGACCGGGTCTCGAAAACAGCGGCGCGGCGGCGGCGCGGGAGCGGGTAACGAGTACCGCACCCGCGCAGCCGCCGCTCCCGCCCCGCTGCCCGCAAAATTCGACGCTGAGGCCTAAGGCCTCAGCCTCGAATTTTGCGGGCAGCGGGGCGGGAGCGGCTGCGGCGCGGGTGCGGTACTCGTTACCCGCTCCCGCGCCGCTGTTTTCGAGAACCGGTCCATTTGATTATACGCAAAAGATCCTGCCGCTCCCGCGCCGCCGCCGCTCCCGCCCCGCTGCCCGTAAAATTCGAGGCTGAGGCCTTAGTCACTCAAAAACCACGCGAATGAAGTCGCGCGCACTGCTAGTATTAAATAAGAGACGCAAATAGTCGTTCGCCGTTACATTCGCATCGATACAGTTCTTTTGTCGCCACCCCTTATCTTCAGTCTGTATTTTTATTCATGCACAGTATTCTGCGTACTGTCACCTGTGTGTTATCACTAGATCTTCGCGCTAGATGTGTTAATTAGCGCTCGCTCACACGCCCGAGCTGGTAATAAATAAAATGTATGCAGGGTAGAGGCACTAATCCACACGCGGAATCCTTTGTTGCTTATAAATATTGGCGTATATTCAATTGACACGATTTTTAAAGATTTTTTTATCCTTTTTTCAAAAGTCGCGAGTAGCGAATCGTGTCACTATACAAAATTGAGGGCTTTACGAAAATAGTTCTATATATTTAGGTCGTTATTTAACCTGGTTTTAAAAGTCGTGACCCCAAAGCAAAATACTAATCGATTTTCCAATTTTCACGATTAAACTTCAGCTCCACGGGTAAGTTTATAATATAATGATAGTAATATATATAATTATATAGTAGTACCCGCAACGCGGAACCGCAAAGCGGCACCCGCATCGCGGAACCCGAAACGCGAAACCCGCAACGCGGAACCCGCAATGCGGAACCCGTAAAGCGGAACCCGCAACGCGGAAATCAAATTGTCATTCATACGACCATTACATAGCTGTCATTTGCGTTTTGTTTTTCCAAGTCTGATTCTTTCTTGTGGTTTAAATTACTAAAATGGCTATTAAAAAACAGGGGTTGGTGATAAAACAAAAAAAAATGTTAACGGTGGACAACTCTTATCACTAAGGGGTATGAAAAATAGATGTTGGCCGATTCTCAGACCTACTCAATATGCTCAGAAAATTTCATGAGAATCGGTCAAGGAGTACGGGAACGAAAAAAGTCTTTGAGGAGGCTTAGTAGTGGACGCTATAGCTGAAATGATGATGATAAATTATAATTCGAAACGTGAACAGCACTGACATTGATTCTCCTGTAGATCGCCGCCATTACATTGAAATCGCGTGCAAAATGAAATACCGAGTGCGCTTGCGATGGCAATCGGCGGAGATGTGTTCCGGTACTATCGTGATGTGTACGGCCGCGGTGTACCAACCGTCCACCAATGTTGGCCGCGCTATCTGATCCGTCCACCATACTCCAGGTGCGAATATTATAAATGATCAAGGCAGGTTAATCCGAGTAAGCTAAGGCATGGTTACATACGTAGACGCGCGTGATAAAAGAACACGCGAGGATGGTTATCATATCTCCATAATACAAAGGATCATTCATTTTTGGACAAAAAATAAAAGTGCCGGCCAGAAAAAAAAATGTATAATATTCATCAGAATACATAATTTTTATCATTTTTAACCGACTTCCAAAAAAGGAGGAGGTTTCTCAATTCGACCGTATTTATATGTTTTTAACTATCACATCCAATCTGTGTGCACAATGGTTACGTCGAAATAAAGTAATAAAAAATATTAATTGTTTCAGGAATTGTGTATTCTATCCGAACATAGTAATTTTTCTTTTTGACCGCCATTTTCATTTTTTGGTCCAAAAATGTATGAAACGTGAATGATGTCCTTTGTGGATTTTTTAATAATAAGGAATAAACAAAATAGTTTTTATGCATCCCTCGATTTGTTAAGCAATTGACGATGATGAATTATTACTAAGAATACTCCAGTTCACGTCAACTCTCAATTTTTTTTATCAAAATCAGTTGAAGCTAGTTTCAGCTAAGATAAGCTATATAGATTAGTTTCAGATAAGCTTTCACACGCACACGTAAAACTTATAACACTGTCTGCTTTCTTCCAGGGTTGAAAATAGATGAATATCAAGCTATAAGTGAAATAAAAGAATAAAAATGAAGCTTCGACGCGCCTGCAGTGTATGTGTATAGCAGTACATGTAGCAGTAAAGCTCAACACACACTAGCGCAGTGTCAAACTGCGCCAGTGTTGTTGAGCTCTGCTTGGAACAAACATCTCAAATATTCAGATACAGATCGAATGGAATATTTTTAATTTAAGTTGATGGTCTTATCAGTCGTTTGAGATAAAGTTGAGATGAAAATGGCAAATTCTCTCAACATTCTGTAAGGTATCTGATGAAACCGAGCACGGGTATAACTCAAAAGCTAACTATTGCGGAATCGCGTATTTCACTTTAATTGGTCGTTTACTAATTATTTTATTTTATTTATTTATTCAACACACAAACCATCATTATAGGTATGACCTAATGCGATAGCAGTGACATTAATTTTTATAACAATCACACCTTTTTTGTTAACAATTTCAAATTTAATAAATTATTATTTAACAGAACATAAATTAATATAAAATTTTGTTGGCCTCATCAAACGCTAGAAAAAACCTTCGCTCAATAATTCCACTGTCGAGCGTGGCGGGTATAGGATAACCACCCCTACCATGAAATACTGCTACTACATCATTTCCGCTTCATAGCTGAAAGGACATCGCCCTGTAGTGGACGTCATGTCTGAAATGATAATAAATCGAACGAATTTTTGTAGAAGTTATAGGGTGTCCCTTTAATGTAGAGATATTACTCGCATTATGGATCTATAGCGCCCCTGTACACATACAGTTCGGACCGCGCATCTACTGACTTCCGCGGGGGTCTGTGCGGTTCGGACTGTGAACGATGCCGGTTACGACGTCAAAATCTGGACTGCAATCGTTTTACCTTTGTGCTTCGTTACACAGTAATAATACACAAATTACTTTAATTTTTTTCACTTTATTAGTTTTTCGATATTAAATTTATTAATTATTAAGATAAGTAGAAAATATACGACCCGTTACCAAGTAACCATAAGGTGTACAGTTCATTCAATAATATAATATGTATGTGCTTCGTCAGCTGTGGAAAATATATAGAATATTTTCCACAGCTGACGTCAATTGTCGCCTTCGTGGTCTAGTGGTTCAGAGCTTTGCTCTCGACTCGGAGGTCGTGGGTTCGATTCCCGCGTTGGAACAACAAAAAATGTTGTTTTTAAGTTTGGTTAGGACAGTGCAGGCTGATCACCTGACTGTCTGACAAGAAAGATGATCCATGCGTCGGATGGGCATGTAAAAAGTCGGTCCTGCGCCTGATCTCTCGCCAGTCGTGTCGGTTTACCGTCCCACTGGGTTATGAGAGTAAAAGGAAGAGAGAGTGCTTCGGTGTATTGCGCACACACTTGGGCACTATAAAATAACTCCTGCGTTGGAAGGATGGAACTGCCCATGTAATGCCCGCGGCTCATACTCTATTAATTATAGGGCTCTATTATCCACAAAAATATAATAAAGAGGAAAGATTGAATTGCTAGACTGATTTTGAGGAAATTTATCAAACATATATGTATCAAAGTAATGCCTATATAAAGATTATGGTGTGGTTTCTGCATGTACTTTTGACTCGTTTCAGTAACATTAAACATATCTAACATATCTTTGCCACTTGAACTATATTTTGAGATAAAAATATGTTATTAAAACATGCCGTTACTAAGCATTCAATCTGGTATTGCCCAACATTACGGTTTTTACAGATAGTAAATAAACATTGACTGTGGGTACCGAAAAAAGGAATTGTTTAAGTAATTGGCCATATAATTTTCCTTTATTTAGTTCCGGCGCCTCGCGTCTGTTTCCTGAATGCAGGGTTGTAAAGTCTTTATCTCAACTTAAGAGCTCCTAGACGTTCATTCATAGAAAGTGGCGTCAATGACTGCGATACAGAACAAGACGGATGAATTTGTTTCATTTTACTAGCAGTACCAGTGACACTGCCCTACTAATTGCAAGTAATGTTTGTGATTAAAAATAAAAGCCGTTCAATGTGTTGTCATGATAGTAACGTGTTATCTGACTTTGCTGTTGAGTGAGAAACAGATTTAGCAAAAAAATTTTAAAAAAATTTATGCAGTAAAAATTACTGTATAAATTTTTTTTAAAGAGTTTATTGTCAAGACCATACATTGGAAGAAAATTTAATATTTGGTTTGTATCATATTAACATTTATAGAAATTTTTTGATTTCCATTTTTTTTATTTTGAATAAATGTTTTAATTAAATACATATTATCTTATTCTGTGTTGATAAATATTTAGTATATAAATTAGCGCATTCCGTTCCAATCCAATATGATATCGAAGTAAACAATATAATAAAATCCGACCAAATACTGTATGTTGTATTTCTTCATTGCGCGATGAATAAGCGAGATTAAAATTGGAAGCATTATAGCTGACCATACCAAGCTTTGTGTACACATTAATACCTACCGCACCGATTTCAGTGACGGTGGCTGGTTCTCTAGCTCCAGCTACGCAGGAGTTATTTTATAGTGCCTATGTATGAGCGCAATACACTCTCTCTTTCTTCATTCACGTAGCAGTGGGACGGATAACCGACACGACTAGCGGGAGATCAGGAGCATGACCGAATTTTTACATGCCTATCCGACGCATGGATGATCTTTCTTGTCAGAAAATCAGGTGATCAGCCTGCATTGTATTAACGAAACTTGAAAACAACATTCTTGTTGTTCCAACGCGGGAATCGAACCCATGACCCGGAGGTCGAGAGCGAAGCTCTGAACCACTAGACCACGGAGGCATTCGCATTGTTTGTAACGTGTACATTAAGATCACATTGAATCAATACGCAATAGGTATACTTATTTACAACACGAACAAGGCAATCGGCAGTAGGAGCCAGGAGCAAGTTTCGACGTGTTACAAGTTCGGGTGAGCGGTTAATTGTTGTACCTGGCAAGTGGGAAACCTGTCTATGGCCTGGTCATAAATAAAATTCCTTAAACTTTAAATATTCAGAGTTTTGAGTATGATTATATGGCCAAAAGAGTTACACTTTAAAAATTTCACTTTTTAATGTAATATAAGAGATTTGTAATTAAATGTAGAAATACAAGTTTTTGAGCGTACGAAATTTGATAAGCAATGTTTTATTTTTATAATCTTTATTATCTCCTATGCTTACTTGAAATTTTGAATTATTTCAACCTTACTACTTTTCTTTACTTCATTGTCATAAAAAAAATGTCTATTTTACTTAGAAACGACACGGGCACTGGTGCAGCTGGGATGCTTTGACGCAATTGAATAGACAATAGACGCAACACCGCGGCCGCTTTAGACATTCAAGCGCACTATGTATAAATAATATTTAATCCATAGGATAATATGATCAAAAATTAAGGTCATATGTTTTATATATTTTTGAAATGAGAATAGAATGCTCATCACGCTCGTTCAATAAGTCCCATGTGTCAGTTTACCCCCTGTATACTACATGTATATGTTACCCAATACAAAAAATAAATAAAACATTTATAAAACAATTACAAAAAAGAATGAATGAGCAAACCGTCGTTAATGAACACTCATTGAGCCGCAGTCGTAAAGATGAAAAAACTCACACTACCTGTGTTCTGGCCACCATGAAAGCGCGAAATTTCAAAATCTGAGATATTAATTTATTTATGTCAAGACAAGAATGGACACACAAATAAATATATAACTGACGCCCCGGGCCCGCCTCCACCGCCGGCGCTAGCGCACACAAAGGATTCAAAGGGAAAAACAAAATAATGTTACGCGTTTTGTGTAGGACAAGCGATAGAAGTAAGCGGATGGTATTTCTTTTAAAGTTTTTTTTTACGCTTCAAGATAGAATTAGGGATAGCTCGATGTTATAATAATAATAATAATACCTATAGACGCTTCACACCACGTCAATCTAGCCCTTTGCTAAGTATCCGAATAACTTGTGTTACAGTTACCAGACAACGGAAATATATTTAATAATTTTATAGTATACAAATATTTAAGATTTTCATCATATTAATTCACTTTTATGACCCAGGAATATATAAAACTTTTTGTTCCTTTGGCGCGATTCGAACCCGCCACCTCCCGCTCGAGCACCATCGCGCTCAACCGCTGCGCTACAGATGCTGTCAAATGTTATATTATTTAGGTGCGATTCCACCGGTGTTCTGAACTTTTGCAAACATTGAGCGTAACAGATGTTTGTTCCGGTGGACTTGCTAACGCAACATTAACAAATTGGCACAGATGGAATTCTGAAAAAAATGTTGGCTAACAAATGTTCTGAACACTATTTTCGTGGAATCGTACCATAATGAAGTTCTTCTGACATAATTGTATGTACGATCCTATCACATCGCAAGAATCAAAAGTGGTAAATCGGATTGGTCGGCGACTATACATACAACTGTATTAGTTGTATGTATATTCGCCGACAAATCCGTACTAAGTAGAAAAATATATAAATATTATAACCTTTTTGGTATATATCCAATCCAATCCAATTTTATTGTTTAGATAGTTTAAGAAATACTATGAGTTAATTATCCGTATTAACAATAATCCTTTTGTAGTCTTCTAAACTAATCTTTTAAATTAAATTTGTAATCTTCAGTAGCACCTTGCTTAATTACGATTTTAATTAGCAAGTTTACAAAGATAAGCCTAATTTATACCTCTGGCTTAGTATAATCTTCTAATACTATTTAGACAAAACAGTCATTAGTCATTCCTAGTTCTAACCAGATTTGTTTCATCCTTTCACGAGAAGAATTTATACTAAATATTATTTAGAAGAATACAGTAATAGAAACATATTGTATAGACATCATTTACATTTAAGAAAGATTGACTTGTGACTTGTAAAGCCCAACACATAATGTAGATACACAAGAATATATGAAACGATTTTAAAGCTGAAAGGAAGATTATTATCGATTAAAGAGCTGCAAGTAATTTAATTAAAGCAGATCGAAAAATCGCTTTTGACTTAAAAAAAAGGTAGAATCTGTGTCACACAGAATCGATATATCGAACTCTCCCATAACTTGTACCACATACAGGAAAGCTGCGTCGGGCTCCTTTTGAGAAAATGGTGATGCGCCCGGTGCGAGATTTTTTACGCCTTCACGTGGGAGGTTTGGGTGTAATTGCCGAAATTCCTAATTTTTGACAATCGACGGCCATTGGACAGGATATTGCTATTATAATCGACCGACACGCCGAGCCTTAAGTGTCTTAGACGTGTGAGAATTTTAGTGAAATATGTAATTTAGCTGCGTTTTTGACACGAAAAATGGAATTTATGGTTTTTATGATGTACCGTTTTTTGTCGGCTATTGTTGAAATGGCGCTTACAACGATTTATCCAGCATCTTAGGGTAAAAGTATTCAAGCGTCCTTCTATTAAGATCTAGAAATAAATCATGTTCATGATGATTTATAAAATATGTTACCTATACATTCCAAAGTTACGTAACATAAAAAATCTGTTTGCTCATCATTATTATTAAACAGATTAGAGTTATTAATATTAGCTTAATCACTATTATAGAATTTATTACGAGCAATCAAAAAACGCCAATCAAATCATAGACACCTGAGTTTTTTGTTGCTGCCTTCTCCCTCCGGCGGCTGAGTTAGAACGGGAAAGGTATAGGGACATTATCAACGTGTGCGAGCGGCAGTGAATGAAGATACAATTACATAAATTATGTACAGGAATTCGAAGGACTAATGTCAGAATGCAACGCCCCGCGTCGTGTTTTTCAGTTAAACAGACAATAATCTGACTTGTTTATTATGTAGGTTGCAATAACTGTACAGTCATTTTGGAATGTAAATAATTGTTATGTGGAAGTGATACTGGTTTTTTAATATTACTTTTGAATGCTAGAACCTTCTCGTCGTATACCTATTAGGTAATTTATTTATTTTATAGTTAATTAAAACGGGTGACCCCAATTACATTAATCAACTTATGTCAAAGTACAATTAAAACATAACAAATTTTAAACTAAGTAATTAGCAACACATATATATATTCAGATTACAATTAACTAACTATAGAAGAAACTCTTACGTGCTTTTTCTCACAAAATTTCCAACAAACTTTCTTGACATCCATCCACTTATCAGCAAACACATCACACTCCGGGTTAGCAGAGGTAATATGTATCTATCTTATACCTAGGACAATTCTAAATTAGTTAAATTGTAACCTATTTAAAATATAATATTTTTAGTCTTGCACTGTTTGGATTTGATTAGGTACGTCTGAATGGATATGAAATATTATTTTATTAGTTTTTATTTTAAACGAGATATCCACTGAAAACCAATGTTTAAAACTACCCCAAGTAGTAACTTAAATTGTTACTAAATATCACATTATATAGACCTAAATATTTGTGAAAAGGCGGCAAAATATAAATAACAGTCAACAAAAGCGAGGCACGCCCAGTCATTAATAAGAACACCCGGTAACCGCCACTGAAAAAAGTGGTAGTTTTGTCGCTTAATTTGTAAAATTATTCTTCTGCTTTTAATTTTTCGACGGTGACTAAGTTATTTTGCTGCTCAAAAGATTAATTAATGATCATGTATCATTATAATAGAAGACCAGCTTAGTCGGGAGCGTTCTGTCGTACTCGTATTATTGATGTGGAGTTCCTTAAAAGTGGTCTAGTGCGGTCTACCTGGTAATGATGAGTTATTTGTTAAAAAACTTTTTTTGACGATATGTCCGAGTTAATTGCTTAAATATCTTGGGAGGTAAACGGCGATACTTTATTCTGATTAAATATGATATAAATGTAAACAAAGCTGGGTATGGAAAACTTTAATGCTTCCAATTTAAATGTAACTGACATCCTCCAAGCATTGTTCATTGACTAATTTGACTCATTACATTTTTTGTATTTACATTATAATATAATATTAAATCGGCACAAATAAATAAGTTCTATGTAAACTTATTACTTACCTATCTTGTTATACCAGTACAAAGTAATTAATAATAATACAATATCTATGGACGTTTTACGCCACGTAAATCTGGCCCAGTGTTAAGTGTCCGAAGAGCTTGTGTTACAGTTACGGAAATGTATTTAATAGTTGTATACTATACTAATATTTACATTTTTATTATATAATACACAAATTTAATGCACATCCATAACTCAGGAACATTGATAAATTTTTGTTTCCTCGGCGGGATTCGAACCCACCACCTCCACTTGAGTATCTCTTCCACCCAGTGCGCTACAGAGGTCGTCAATTAATTGTAATCAGACTACACAATAATACAGATAACCAAAATTCAAGAGGGGCACTTTATGATCTAAGAAAGCTATTTAAAAAACTTTAGAGAAGATGTAACCTTGGTTTCTTATAGGTTTATTATTAGGTTTTTTACTGTGTGACGAATTTACAAACCAAACCTGACTGACTTTTGCTAACATTCGAATGTAGGTTTCGTTTGCCATGATAATATAATTGTATGGTGAGTTAGTGGCCATTGCCTTTGGTTTTCGTTGGCATACTTAGGCCCGTATAAATAAAACAATCTCAAACTCAACCTCACCTTGAGAACCTATTTGACAGATAAAATAACGTCGTTATCGTTTAACTTTTAAAAGTGAACAACTTTATTAATGTTACATCATTTATTTTCTTTTTAACAATAAAATAAGTATAATGTAATATACAATAATAATTTATAATCTTTATTTTTACGTTTCAAGAAAGAAAAAAATTAAAGTAAAATTTTTCATTTTTAAAAGTGAAACGAAAAGTTCTTTTATCTCTCAAATAGGTTCTCGAGGTGAGGTTGGGTTTTAGATTGTTTTATTTATACGGGCCTTAGACTACATAGTTCAAGTTGCCAACCTTCACAGTCCAGAATATTCTAAGTGTAATGTTTTGAACTAAAGGGCTGACAATAATGGCGGTTTATCCACAAGCGTGTGTAGACAAGCGTCTACACACGCTTGTGGATAAACCGCCATTATTGTTTCGGAAGCTTTGTCAATACAACAATAGATCTATAAATTAAGAAACATTCGCAACACACCAAACCCTTTAAGTTAAGACAAAGGGTGTGTAAAAAATTGCATTTTTTGTGCAAGACAATAAAGGTGGTTTAGCCAAAATTGTCTATTGTTTAAACTATTTGTTAACTACACAGACCATTGACGGCTATCACTTATCCGGCCAGTTAACAATGTTTGTTGGAACATTTTGGCAAAGTGAGATATGCAGGTGTTACAATATGGTGTCACTTCTAGTCTACCGTCGAATTCTGGGTAAATTTTACAATTCGGTTGAATTTTTACTACCTTGGTTTGAGTAGCACCAAAAAAAAGATATACCTACCTATCAACAAACAGGCATGATTTTATATAAAATGTAAAACTGAAGTGGTCGCTAATGAGTAATGACCATTGATGTTTGAGAGACCTTATGAGAAAACACCACGAATTTTTTTCCATACAAAAATAGGGGTCTAGGGGATTTCTATTTCCTCCCTTGATAACCTCTAGAGTAACAATTTTTTTCTTGAATATTTATGGATATTGTTTGTACGTCCCTTTTTTTTCTTTTTTTTAATAAATTAATTATTTAAAGAGATATGGACGTTTAAAAGCCTAAAAAAAATGGCCAGACTCTCCGCTATGTTTAAATATCTAGGAAACAGATTTGACTACAATAAACAACAAAATCAAAAAATAGGAACCTAGCTCAATTCTTTTTTTAGCTAATACAGAAAAAAATATTTAAATCTTAAGTTTTGGAGGAGGAAACAGGAATCCTCTAAACGTCGATTTCTGGTACTTTTAATAGGTAATTTCAGTCCAAGTTGCAGTTGTCTATATCGCGCTAGTGCTGGCTAGCTAAGGCACTGCGAGACAGCAATAGATTTTATAAATACCTATTTTGTATTTCTCTCAACCGTGGTAAATTATTTAAAAAAAACAGGTACGAACAAACGTTTATTTAAGACTGCGAGCGGCTCCTGCCTGCCTATAAGCAATATCTCATAAAAACACTTCGGGAAAAATCTATGTAGCTTTGTCTTAAATATTAATCTAGGGTGTCAGCTTGCTGCATACTAAATTTTATTAAAATTGGCCCTCTGTTTGTTCGTGTGACTGTGCCTTTAAACAATGGTTTCAAAAAACTGAAAATTATTATCGAAACTTAAAATATAATACGATTCAACATAAATACAATAAAGTATCATAATTATTATTACAACATATTATAGATGTTTAGTTATTCTAATTTGAAAGATCACCCATTTCATGCTAATCAAAAATGCCTTTTTTAAAAATAACATCCATAAAAATCCAATGAATACTCAAGCTCTATGGCATATATATATCAAGTTGCGTAGGCGCCACATTTTAAACCTAATTAAAAAAGGCTCGTGACATTTTGGTGTAACTTTTGAAACCGCAAATTAATGCAAGGGACAACCGACAACCAGTAGTGGGTAAATTATGTCGAAGATTATAATCTAAAAAAATATTAAAAACCTTTCTACAGATTTGAATATGTTATGCAAATCGTGAATAATTAGGACCACACGGTAGGGTGACTCACGTTATTGATGTTGAAGGCTTTATTAAGCATTTAAGTTCTACTCAATTTAATTGATACCCTTTTAGACTTTTTGTATGAAATTGCCAATGACAGTGATTAGGCACAATAAGATAATTTGTAGCTCGTCTTGATCTTATATTAGTAGTTTTTTTTCAAACTTCAGACCAAATAAATAAGTAAATACCGGTTTATGTTTGTAGTACGGTTGTGGCTTCATAATTATATAGTAAAAAACAGTACACTACAGTAACAGTACAGTATACACCCTGACAGCTCACAAGGTAAGGCGTACTTTTATTACAAGTGTGTGTGACTCTGTGTGAGTGTGTGCTTCTATGTCCGACCATGTGGTTCAAAGAACCTTGTCGCTACCTTTTTACTCGATTCCAGTTTCAACAATTATTATCGAAAAGCAAAATAATGAAATATGTGAACTTGAGTTTATTATTAAAACTTAGTTTCACACGGCTTTATATATTAAAAACTTATGACTATATTATAACATAATGTTCCTTGGTCGTATATTTTATAGTAAACATCTTAAATTTTGAAAAGTATAAAATTGTATTTTTTTTCAATTAATAACACAAATTACTCTTTAAAATAACATGATAAATTAAAAACTGTTTGAGGTAAATTATTATTATGTATTTGTATTGATTACAGAAACAAAAGCGTAGAAACAACGTTCAAAAGAAGGCGCTTTTGCTATAGCTATTTACTACTTAGTAACTACACGTAATATGTATTCAATTTCCAGCAAACCCCTTTATGTATTGCAACAGTATTGCGTCCATTACTGAGTCGGTGTGGTCCGCCGCGGGCCTCTCGGATCAATTACTCCATTCTCCTCCCAACCTCCCAACCTCCGGCCCTCTGGGTCTCCAACCCACCCATCTGTCTACATTGGTGTTTGAGAGGTTAAAATCTTCAAGGGCATTTTAATCAGGTTATAGATAAAAGTAGGTAGAGTTTTAAGCACTTTTAGCGTGGTTTTTGTGCTTGAAAAATAATTCCTTGTTTGTAACTTGTATACTAAATTTAATTGTTGATTATTTATTAAAATATAACCTTTTATTGCTGGACATTTTATAGAAATAAGTGAGCATTTCAAAATAAGCCACATTTACATGAAATGAAGTCAACAATATAACAAGTAGAATATTAACGGTAATTTAAAAAAGATAAAACAAAAATTAATAGGACAAGTTACAGCCATGCAAGTGCTTATTATAAACAATAACTAGTCGGTCCGGTTAGCCATATTAATAGTTTTTGTTCGTACTGCATAATATTATGCAGTAAGACTATAATTATCCTATTTTTGTAGAGACTAAATCAAATTTGATCTAGAACATACGACCTTCAGTCATTAGGTCAGTGGGTTCGACGATGATTGATGTCTACGCAATTATAAACCTGTTTTATTATATAACTCGATTCAGTTTCATTACTAATCTGGGTTATAGAGCTTTATAATAAAAACTAGCTGTGTGTGCGTCACGCTAGCTTTTTTAAATTATAAAATAGTGTGGAAAAAATCGCCTATTATTATTATTTTTAGGGCCGAAGAATTAAAGTTGAGAGCCCTGCCACTCATGCTTTACTGTCACTGCTTGGTAGAATGAAAGGACATCATTGATTGTTTAGGAACTCAATTGAAATATCGATTCAGTATTTGACCGTAAGATATATTCTTTGACTTACAAAAGATGCTATTCGAAAACCTTCTTACAAACTTTACTTTGTAAGGTACAAAGTATGGTTAGTTGAAATTCTACTTCGATTCTCTTTATATAATACTAGCTGTGCCCGCGACTTCGTTCGCGTGGTTTTTGAGTGACTTAAGCCGTTTATGCAGCGCACGCAACGAAAGTCCCCAAACGTGAATAATTTCCCACGTTTTTGCAACATTTCTCACTGACTCTTCGCTCCTATTAGTCACAGCGCAACGATATATAGCCTAAAGCCTTCCTCTATAAATGGACTATCCAACAAAAAAAGAATTTTCCATATCGGACCAGTAGAACCTGAGATTAGCGCGTGTAAACAAGGAACCTCTTCCACTTTATAATATTAGTATAAATAATTTTTGAGCGAAGCCGCGGCGCACAGCTAGCGTGTGTTGCGTGTGGTCAGGCACAGACCGCAGACTAACAGATGTCATAATTTTGAAATATTTTCGACGCTTCGGTAAAAAACGGCCCTCGTGCGATTTACAGCCTTTTGCCAATAATTGCTCATTTAATTTAGCCTTCGCGGGCGACGGATTTATTCTGCCCTCATTCAAATTTGTAATGTCGGTCTTTGTGCAAAGTTAAAACCTTCGCATAGGATATATATATCAATCTTTGAATATATATTAACAGTTGAGGGGTCCCTGAAAATGAAAATGACATTTAATTATCATAACATGTGAAAAAGGAGGTTATGTTTGTGACTCATAGCCATGGCTTGGAGCAGCAAAATCGCGTGCATACTCGCGCTAGTTTCCCATGTTGTAATGCCGAGAATTTAAAACTAAATCGCTCTCAGATACAAGAATTTTTATAACTACGAACGCGTGGAACCTAAAAATCTAAGACACGCTAGGGAGCACATAAATTACATAAAAACAGGACAAAAATATGAAATCTGGACGATGACTAAGACGATATTAAAACACTATTAGCGATGGAGGCGCGATATATCATTCGGGGCGGTGATTTTATCGCTCCTAAATGCGGACAAGAATTTCGATGTCTCAATTTTTTTTGTCGGTTTTGGCGAACATTGTTCGGGCTGCCATTAGCTGATGAACCCGACGTGTCTGATGGTTTATGTGTGAGCTGTGATCCTCTCACGGTGAGCGCGGTGGGGCACCACGATGCGTAACATTGACGGACATAATATTATTTTGAGATACACTTTTGTGCTTTCGCATTCAATTTTTAACAGTATTTATTAAAATACTTGGAATAGTTATCTGAATTAGTAAAAGGGGAATTAGAAGTTGACAAAGAAGTTTTCGTAGGGGCCAATAGATTAATAGCTATTCTAACTAGATTTTTCATAAACAAGTTGGCAAATTGTCCTTTAAATCTATAGTACATGGTAACTCTACTCGACATAGACCTCCCTGCTTACTCCGTCTAGGTGGCAGTCCTCTGCGAATGCGCGACATATTTAAAAGCCTACTTCATTAATTTAATATTCTCCTCTACCTACTTAATATGTAAATGGTCGTATTATATTGATATTTATCGGACACGATTATGTTATGAGCATTTAAGTGGTAATATTCATTGATAATTTTATTGCGAGTGTATTTTATAGAATTATACTGCGATGAAAGTTTTGTTGTAAAAGGCACTGGTCGCAACAAATAGGAGCCTATGTATTAATCTAGGGACATCAGCTTGCTACATACCAAGTTTTATTAAAATGCGTTCAGGCGTTTTCGCGTGTCGACGTTTTATATATATAATAAGCTGACCCGTGCCCACTTCGTTGAGCACAGAAACCTTTTGAACCTTCCCGGGACTTCCACGAATATTTCGAGACCAAAAATTGCCGAATAGTTTCAGCCGTTCTCGAGTTTTAGCGAGACTAACGAACAGCAAATCTTTTTATATATAAGAAAGAGACAGAAGAAAGAAGATATACCGGCAAACTTTCGACTTTATAATATCGGTGTATATTATCAGTACTTGAGTTTGTAATATAAATAGCGTATTCATGCTATTTCTTGTTGCTGTCTCCTTTTTTAGTCTCGGTAAACAACAATAAAACACACCGAGCTCATAAAATGAAGACGTCAGCGTAATGAAATCGTCGAAAAGGCTTCATTTTTTATCGACAATGTAAATATAAATTCAGTTTCCCAGCGACAGGCGGCCAATAAATATCTCGAGCCCCAGCCATGCATGAAATGAACGGATTAAACGGATGCTGATGACGGCGTATATTACAGCCGACTAGTTCTGTCGTGTCATAAATTATTTAAGAATTCGGAAATAATACAGATTTTATAGAAATATTATATATTACAATGTGAACTATTGTATAGCGGACTCATCTAGGATATATATTGAATATATTACGCGTCTCGCTGTCAATTTAGTATCGATCTCTATAGACGCGTTCATAAATGATCTAAGATTTCCAGATGAAGAAGTGCAAAGGGACAATTCGTTAACTGGCAAAACGCGGTTATATATTCGACTGCCTTTTATATGTTCAATGATTAGGTAATTACCGTTTTAGATACAGAAGGCTTCGTTAGGCATTTTTGTAATAAAAATAAGCAGGCTTACTACCGACACAATCGAGAATCCTATCAGCTCGATCTCAACGGCTTTTGGTATTTTTTTTGGTGGATTACTTTGAAACTAACCGGGATGAATAAAATTGTTAAATCGTAACTTTTTGTACTCCCGACCATATCAATCGACTGAGAATCAAAATAAACAAACGTCAATTTAGTCGAGAGTACGCGGCACGACCGAAAGTGAATCAAAATCGAATCAGTTTGGAGAGTAAAGCCCAAGATTTCTCATTTTGTTTAAGTTTTGCGTTCAAAATCATAGTCATCATCGGATTAAAAAAAACATGCACAAGATTTTTTTATTTGATTCAATATTGATGTATCACGTACGTTTTCATTAAATATCTCGATAGATGTTTTTGATCATAAAGTTTGTTGTATCCGGTGGGTATTTATTTTATCAAAAATTATAACCTAAAAGCTCAGGGGGCCTACTCAAGATGCCATCGCTAATTATCGCTTACAAAGTTCGATAACAAAATGTATCTTGAGTAGGCCCCCAGAAAAACAGTTGAATGCATAAGGCCTTACTTACTAATGCAACTAACATAAGGGCGGAAGGGTTCGCACCCTGCGCCCTGTGCGGCGACCACCATCATCAACAAACACAATAAATTCCATATTTACGCTCACCTCCAGCAATAAACATACAATAAGCGAGTACGGTAAAAATATTATACGCTGCTCGCTTTTCTACGTCATTACACTCCAATTTGGACTGTATTTTATCAGTTTAAAGCTCATTGTACACTGGCAGTTTTCGATGGATACTCGTTGTCCGTTTATAGAACCTATTTGTTAAGTTTAGTATTGTTTTAGACGTATTTGCGTTTCCGTACAAAGGAGATAAGCTGGGAGATATTTGCTCAATTCCTTTGTTGTGTCCCAGTATACTGTTTTTATATTTCTCGGTAGTATGGCGACGTGACGCAATCTGTTGCGTCAACATGTTTACGTTGGCTGACGGTTCTGATACTAGATTATGCTTCGAAACCGAATTTACATTTTTTTTGTAACTTCAAAATATATTTTAATCAATGCTATATCCTTTATATGTAAGGTTTAATATTAGCTGATGGACATGGTAATATCTTACACACACAACATACTAAAGTGAGAACCGAGCTCTACGAATCTCACAGCGAGGTGGGTTTAAACTCCTCACCGTGTTTTACAATGTATGATTGTGACACACACATGTAACGACTCTACGCCTTAGCTTGTAAAGCGATCTGTCGCGGTTTGTGATTTCTTATGTATTTATTGCGTACACACGACTACAGTACTACATGCACAAAGCCAGCCTGACTATTAAGTGACATTTTTACTTACTTTAAGCTATATAAAGTCGTATTCACACATTTTTTTTTATTAATAAAAGCGACCACTATAAAAAACATCTTATATTATATCTAAGAAATACTGTAACTTAAATTTATTTATAAATATTTATAATGTTTAGAAACTTTAAAGTTGCAATACATCCATTTTCATAAATGAAACATTAATTTAAGGTAAATTAAAAAAACATTTTTCGGTATTATATTCTAAACATTCTATTAAGAGATGGAAAATAGAAAAAAAACATCCACATTTGCATTTGCTTTTTTTCAAACTATGTATTCACACATTATTTAATATCTAAACAACCATAATAATTATTGCCAAATAAGAATACATCTCTCACCATTTAATTAGAACTCCAGATTCGCCACGGTCCCAAATACAATAATTACCAACTAACTTAATTTCTTTCTTTCGTTCATCCATACGTCGATTTTCAACGCCTCGCAGTTCTTAGGAACAAAATAAACGAAGTCCCTTCATCTGATTACACGGTGCGCGCTTGTGAATAAGCGATTCTAAACTTCATACCATAGTGAAAACATCACTCAAATTAGTTTCACAGTGCCCGGTGAGCTGGTGACACTTGCAAATAAATAGTTTCCTCTCGGATACCACCAGCTAAGGTGCTAAATAGAATAATAAAACAGTTTTATTTTATTACATTTAAAATTTGATCGCTTTAGAATCTAAAAAACTACAACTTCTCAGTAGAGTCAAAAAACTTAATAATTTTAGATTTTATTATGACATGGATTTTTGGATGTATACTGTACATAACTAATCTCATTAAAAAAAATCCATGTCACAATAAAATCTAAAATTAATACGTTTTTTACTCTACTGAAAAGTGGTAGTTTGATAGATACGAAGTTGTGAAGGTAAAGTGACGATTTAATGTATAATATAGCTAATTTTATAGGAACATATAGGGTATTAGTCAATTCCTAGATACAAATTTATTATTCCATTTAGAGTTACATAGGGTCAAATAATAAAACAATAGGCAGGCGAACTGAAAATATAAGGTATTTGACATTAGGCTATATAACTTAACGACGTTTAAATGTTTGTTTCGATCTTGGTTGTTATATATAGACAATGGCAACGTGATCAAATGTAGGTATTTTTAACCGACTTCCAAAAAATGAGTTCTTAATTTGGTTCTTTTATGTATGTACACCGATTTGAGCCGATTTGAGACGCCTCCGTGGTCTAGTGGTTCAGAGCTTGGCTCTTGACCCGGAGGTCGCGGGTCCGAATCCCGCTGAGGGAACAAAAAGTTTTAAATGTTCCTGAGTCATGGATGTGTATTAAATTTGTGTATTAATATAATAAAAATCTTAAATATGTGTATAGTATAAAAGTATTAAATATATTTCCGTTGTCTGGTGCCTGTAACACAAGTTCTTCGGATACTTAGCACGGGGCCAGATTGACGTGGTGTGAAGCGTCCATAGATATTATTATTATTATTATTATTACTCTGAGGTTAATGATCCGACTTGCGTAATTCTTTTTCATTCGACGCAGAATAGCTCCCATTTGGTCCCATAAAAAAATTACATAGTTTAGCTTTGTACTTTTTATTTTATGAACATATTTCACCAATTTCCAGAGGTGATACATATTTTTGAAGTTATGTTTTTTAACGTAGTTTCTATTTATTATTTATCATTACATATATACTTAATTATTTTGATTGTTGCTTCATAAACTCATTCTAATTAATTTAAACATTTTTATGTACACTTATAATAGAGAGAACAATGTCCAAACTTATTATACTACTCATCATCACCAATGATCGTCACAATAGTCTGTCAACGCGTGATATATGGTCGTCCTGTGGAATGCCTCTGTCTACTGAATGAAGTAGAATTTCATGGTGTCCTTCCGTTCTGTTTTACGTTTCGGGTAGCTTACTGTAGCGCATTGTACACGATTAGTTACAGCTGAGAATCTATTTATTTCCGCGACTGTACAAGTCCCCGGAGATCTCATTAATGGCTGTACTTATTGGTCATTATGTAGTATTGAAGGGCTTACTTGCAAAAATGTTTTTCGAGTTATTATGTAAAAGGCAGTTGTTATATTTGCAGAATTGGTTGATAGGCTTTAACGCGACTACAGCGCGGCCGAAAGAAAGGGTAGTGATTTTGGCAGCCTGTGTATATTTTACTGTAGTGGGTAGTGTACATATGAAATAATACAAGGTGTAAAATAAATTAGTGATAATATTTTAGTGTGTGTATGTGCCTACTATGTAGAGTTTACTATGAAAATATCAGCGCTGAAAGACTTACCTTTTCATAGGAATATGAAAGTCAAAAGTAAGGCTTTCTTTAAATTTATGATGTTGAGGACTTTGTCATAGGAACCAACATCATAAATTTGTCCAAAAAATAAATACAAAAAAGTAACTAATTCAGCGCTGGTACTTTCACAGTTAACTCTATATACGGGACCTATACACACCCTAAAGTTATCACTCATTAATATTACAGCATGTATATTGAGTAGTTTTGGGGACTATATCAATTAAAAAACAAGCAAATATTTCTTATATTATTATTGTAGAGTACATAAGTATATACGCAATATTTTAAGGTTGTTTTACCGTTATTTAAAAGGTAGGACTTAAATAGAGAGACGGTTTTTTGTGATATTTGGCGCCTGTCTGCTAGATACAATGGGTTAGTGCTTTCGTAAACTGATCCTAAGCCTTTTATGGCCTTTTGTGTTAGTGCCAATAATGTGTCAATATCCCCAGATAAGAAAGATGCCTGCCTACTTTGAAGCCACCCGCGTGTTTCATGCCTAAAAGTTATGTTTATTCTTTGTTTATGCTTGACGAAGACTGTTAAATATTAAATTAATTTACAATACAATGTGGAATTGTGTTAGGTATAGTTACAGACCACAGAATAAGAACATTTAACAACCAACAATATATAAATAAATTACAATAATACCGAAGTCCAATTTTAACCATACACAACATTAATTAAGCTTAACTACTACAGATTACAATAAGTGAAAAAGAAAAAAAAAGAACAAAACATACTAAAATGAAATGTAAAACTGACATAAAAATTAATGCAATAAATTACATAAAATAGTTTTTAATTTATTTATGTTGTTTTTAAGGAGTGATTTGTGTTATTGATATAATCTGTAATATAAAAATGAATCGCAAAATGTGTTGGTCAGAACTCAACAAATCCTGGATCAATTTGGCCAATTCTTTTTTTGTTGTATTTTTATGGTCAGGATTAGATTTTTATGAAATAAAATGATTAAATAAATAAGCAGAAAATTATAAAATTTCGCGTTGCGGGGTCCGGTGTTGCGGATTTCGCGTTGCGGGTTCCGGGTTCCGAGTTTAAAAAAAAAATTGTATTTAATAATAAACTGTCTCAGCTAACTGGGTCAGCTAGTAATAAATACAATTACCTAATACAATAATATATAGTTTAGATATTCTGTTTGCATAATTTTTGTCGATAAAGGCTTTTGTTGACATGACAGTCTTCCAAATTTAATTAAACGTGGGTGCAAAATAGTATACACATGGTTCCCCGCGACTCCTGCAGTTCACCAATTAACCTCACCAATTAGTCAACCGGTTTACACGTCCATTAGTCGGCCAATAAGTGGCAAAAACACTTCGGCGCCATCTGCCATCTGCCACCCCCGCGGCCCGCAGGTGCGGTAGTCGGCCGCGAACACGTGTTCGAGTCCCGTGCCACAGTTTTTCATACACTTTTTCAGGGCACTCAAGATTGTATATTGATCAAGGTCGATGCAGATGTTACATTATGGTAGCGAGTTCGAATTTTGCCAGAAGGAATTTTGGGGGAATAAAAAAAATTTAAATATTTATTTGCAGCTACCATACATAAATTTTAATATAAAAAAACTGTTAATGCAATAATTAAACTCGCAATAATCATATATTTTGTTTTATGACTTTGTTCGCGGTTCCGCAAAAAAGGTATCTCACGGGAACACTTTATGATTTCGGTCATAAAAAACAGCCTTTAAAATAAATTCATCTACTAGGTTAGTACCTAGTAGATGAATTAATATTTATTAAAATACTAAATCTAGTGATTTCATCGACATGCACAGTTTTAGCGTAAGTGTAACAAACATCCATCCTCACAAACTTCCACATATATAATAGGCCGTATTTAATTACGAATTGAAACATGAAAAAACAAAAGCTTATAGGTTTTAAGTCGAATGCTTAAATGAAATAAATGCGATAAGTTTGAGCGCGTTGATGTCTTTTTTACCGTGAATTGTATAGGCCGCTACTGCAACCAATGTGCACGGGTTTGAAGGTACTTATAATGGTTTTAACGATTTCTTTTTCATTTCAGACACATAATAATTTATATTGGCAAAAATACTGAATTTATTAGGTCCATAAAATTGTCATAAATGTTAAATTTCCTGTAAGTTTTTTAAATCCCAATAATTTTATCAAAATATACGTGTATTACGTATTAATATGCAGTATTTGCATAACTCTAACGAAAAAAAGGATACATTTTTTATTGCAATATTTAGATATTATAACGTAAGTGTAAGTACTTAATAATACTTCCGTAGAAAATAATAAAGATTAAATATATCGTTAACTACAGCAACAAAAAGATACGTACAAATAATTTTGAATGCATAATATTGGAAACATATATAGATAATACTTCAGTTGTTCAGGAGGTATACGTGCCGCGTGCAGTCGGCTGCGCGCGCGCCGGCCGTGTGGCGTGCGCAGTGCGCTCGCGCCGCCATTGGTCCGCGCCGCCCCTCCCACGGACCCGCCCGCAGGGACCGCCGCAAACTTACCGACACCTTTATATCGAATGGTCATATTGCATGGCCATGTATGGTATAACTTTTAAAAAGCTTTTTTAATAAATTTACATATGAAAATTGTTGATATTAATTCCGAAGGTAATATTTTTTTTAACAAAAATTTAAAAAGGACATATTATCACTTACGCCGGTTTTCCAACCGGCGGTAGATCATTTAAGACGATTTAATAGACGTTTCTAACTTATGGGAAATAAACATTTTTATTTTCAGACTGTACAAAAATTGCGCTTTAATAATAATAATTATTATTGGTCGGATGCAACTTATTACAGTTATTTTATACCTTTTCGTTCTGATTCGATTTAATACTGAACAAAAATTAGTAGCGGTCTTTATCGCTACCAATTTAATTTTCACTTATGATCACGTGCAATCAATACAACACAAATGTTTTAGATTAAACTGAAGTGTTTACTTTATGGACTTAGTATGATAAATAGTATTATTATGTAAGCTTTTACTTTAAGCTCTTATTGATTATGACTTTTTTATTGATTTATTTCTTATATTACAGCCATTATGTATATTAGTACACAATTAGAATGAAGAAACAGTAATAATAGTATAAACTTATAATGAGCGATGTTTTTACAGAAGAGACATTATGCGATTTTTAAGTTAATTGTATTTTAATATATAAACTTAAAAATCGCAAGTAAATGCTTGATGCACTTACGATACTTTTGTTCCAAAGAAAATTATCGTAATCACATAAACTTTACAATATTCATCTTAATCTGTAGGTATAGCGATTGATTGCGTAGCACGCACCTAGGTTGTAGCTGTAAGTTTTATATCGTCAGAAAGTAAAAATAGCATTACTAATTAATTTTACATATCAACGATAAAAAAACACTTTTAAAAACACTTAATAAGCGTTCAGTGAAGGTGAGCGACATTCGCTTAAGCTCCACGCGTTGAGGCCTTGTGCTGTTGATACTTTTAAGATAAGAAAATTAAAAACAAAATATAGTGACTGAAAAGTAATTTATTCATTATATATTATGTAAGATATGAAAGGTTTAGATGAATGGTTGATGGGTTAGAAACCATATCACATACGTCTTAATTGTTAGGAACTTTAATATCAAAACTCTGAAATGTCGCCTAAGTTAGGGCCAAGAATGACATTGACATATTATTATAACAAAGGAGAACATAAAAAATAATATATCTATAAAACTTTTAAAAATTCTGTAGCGCAGCCCGTTGGTGCTCGAGCTGGAAGTCGCTGGTTCGAATCCCGCCGAAGGAACATAAAGTTTTGTATTAATATAATAAAAATCTTAAATGTATGTCTACTACAAAAGTATTTAAATATATTTCCGTTTTCTTGTACCACAACTACTACCTGTAACACAAGTTCTTCGGATACTTAGCAAGGGGCTAGAATGACGTGGTGTGAAGCGTGCATTGATAATAAAACTCATAAACATTTTCATTGCAAACATCATAACAATGTTAAAAAGCTGTTCGCTTCAGTTGAAATCGATGCATACATAAAAAGCACCAACACAGATCAATTGTCTCCCCTCCCATAAGTATCAATATCGTGTAGCTCAATATCGACCGAGTGAAAAAATCGGGGCGTCAGTCGCTCAGGTAACCCTCCCATAGCCGCGTCACACCGAGTCGAGCCGCCGCGCGCTCGGGACGCGCAACATGAAGTGCCTGTGTCTGATAGTGCTGTTGTGTGTGACGTGCGCCGCCGTGCACAAGCCCAGGAAGGGGAGAGGCAGCATGTGGTGGTGAGCAAACAAGTGATTCTACTTTTTTTTTAATATTTAAAGGCTACATCTTGTAGATTAAGTCTGCCTAAAGAACTATGTACAAGTAATTTCCAAAATCTAGTTACCTTAAGTGCAAAGAGTGTATTACTTATAAATCTTGCGCTAAATTCGGTTTTAAAATTTGAATACAGAATATAAGTGATTCTACTTAATACTGTGAAATTCTACTACGTTTCTGTCATGGTTTCAGTGTTAGAATATGGTTTACAAATTTTTGACAGTTTCATTCATTAAATAAGTCGACATTCAAAATTAAGTGATCTAGTGACACTGCTGTCTTAATAAATAATAATGTGTTAAACTTAACGATATTCTACTAAATCTACTGTCTGTTTACATAACAAAACACAGTGTTCAATTTTAATATCAGAATTTACCAGTGTTTTACACGATAAAATTCTACTAAACTAATCTAAAATATACATAAAAATAATATTCAAGCCTAGCCTGCTCATCCATTATAATTTTTGTGTCATAAAATAAATTCTACCGATTAAATCTACTAAATACTGATGTGTGTTAATCAAATGTATCTCAATTGAAGGCTTATCTAACTAGTTCTAAATTTTGAGACGTGTGACCTAGATAGTGTAGTAACTTTGCAATGTGAAATAAAGCTCTTTCAAGTCAGCGAAATATTATAAAATTATTTGTAAAGTTAAATAAGATTTAAATAAGCACTATATAATATGGAACATATAGAATTAAATAAGTATTTTATTTTATCAATATCATTAATTATATTATGTAAGCACTGTTCATAAAAGCTTGACGAAAGTTTAAAGCTTGTACCGGAGACTGTCTACTCGTAAACCTCGCGACTTCATCATACACCACTTAAACCCGGTTTATTACTCAAACTAGAATAAACAAATAACACATTATAATTCATTCATAAAATGTTAATTTATAATCAGGTTATAATTTTATAAAATATGTTATCTTGTGCCTTTTATGATTTGTAACAAATATCTAAGCACATTTACCTTTGTGTTTCGATAAAATTTACGATCGCGATAAAATAAAATGAAGTTGTATTTGGGTGCTAAAATTATAATAATGAGAATAAAAAGTGAAACGAATATAAATTAGTGTGTCACCGCTAATAACGTCTTATCTTGTTACCGAACCCGGACAATAACACTACCGTAACTGCCTATAAAATAATATTGCCCGTATAAACTTTTATTGACTCACGAAAAATACTTTAGGCGTAATTACTACTGAAATATCGCATTATAAAATACAAAGTTTGACATAAAATTACTCCTTCTTCTGTGAGTGCTAATGTAGATTTTGCTGATTGTTGTATCATAAAATTGCTATAATAATGTTTATGTAAGCGTCCATGATTGAATTAAAAAGCATTTTGTTTATTAAGTCATTTTGTACCGTAAGTGTATTTGCGTAAGGCCTAGCGCGTCAGCGTGAGTGACAGACGTCAGTGTTGTATTTGCGCTCGCTATCACAAAGCTCCTGGTATGCAACCGGCCTAATCCTCGGAGCCGAGACCGAAATATCTACTAGATGCGCCAAAACCAGCGACCGATCTTTAATCGACGATTAAAAACAAATGATTTACGATGATATGTAAATAGAAAATACCCACACAAAAATTACATGTATTTTAATAATTTATATAAATTCGAAACACGCGTTAATTTATCGTACGCATAAATCTCGAGTTAATCGCTGATTAAGGAGATAAATAGTAATTTAATAACGTGCAAAGTTTCGAGCGGAGTTATTTACGACATATAAAAGTGAACGTTTCATATTCACTAATTAAAAACTAATTATTTTGTGCGTTTAATTCTTCGTGTACTGCGGTTACAATGTTAAGGGCGTGTTTCACTAAGCAATGTTAAAGTTAACGCCATGTTAAAATACCATGCCTTCTCATTCATTGATAGGAATTACGAGAGGAACAGCATGATATTTAACGAAGGATTAACTTTAACATTGCTTGGTGAAACACGCCCTAAAGCTTTGTACTTTATTATCAGACAATTTTGTTTCAGACATTTTATGAAACTGCACTAAATAGTAAAACCGGTCTTTATAGATCCGTCGGCAGGCGAAGTGTTAATTGTTTATAACAATTTAAACACCAACTGATCCAAAAACATTTAAATACAATAAATTGAAATACATGTGATCAACAGAAGCAATTTCAGGAAAATTTTATGGTTCATTAAAATTTAAAACACAATCATAAATTTTTCGAAGATACCTCTTGTGGACCATAAATTATTCTTAAATTTTAATTGCCTCTTAATAATGTATTTTATTAACTAAACACAAGTCAATTAATATTATAAGTATAGTTACATTACAATTTTATTGTTAAGGAAACACTTTTATTGTTAGCCTTAATCAGATACCTATTATTAGAAAGTTTTTAAACCAATATAATTATTATTAAAAAAAACCTACGACATTATTAAATACGAAAGAGGAAAAAGGATTATTAATATATTATAAATAATAATTATAATATAATTATAAAATCAATATTAGTAATTCTATAGTGTTGTTCGTAGGCGGTCGTGAAGCAATTAATTTCATGTCGTGTTGGAGACTATTCTATAATAACTGATTGTAATATATTACATTATTATCTTTTAATAATAACAAAGAAAATGGTCATTTGCATTAGTCATATTAATGTGCCTAAATATTTATTTTATATTAATTATTCATTCAATTTTGTTTAATATATTCGTGCTATTAATATTTTGATACTTGATAACGTTAATGTTTTAGATGTTTTAGTAATTAGTTAAGTCTAGCTTATTTGTACCGACGGGTTCGTATTTAAATAATTGAGCTCTAGCCCATTAACTTAGCTATTATTAATACTGTCTCAAAAAAAAACAATAATTTTATATAACGTTGAGCAGTATATATAGTCTTATGCATTAAGTTACTTGAATGACTGAAGACTAAACTACTATAAATCTATTCACTATACATAGGTCACTTCTAGCAACATTATAATGTTTGTTGCGACACTATCAGTAGATAGTGTCGCGTGCGCACAAGCAAATAAAGTTTCACTTTTTGGCTCTAATCAACTTATTATCACAATATTTATGATACATTTATAATGTCATGCATTATAAATAATAAACATTAATATCTTATATATAAAAATGAATTGCTGTTCGTTAGTCTCGCTAAAACTAGACAACGGCTGAACCGATTCGGCTATTTTTGCTCTTGAAATATTTTATCACAAGCTGTTCCAATGCTCATCGAAGTGAGCACGGGCCAGCTAGTGTATCATAATTATTGTAATAAGAATCATCAACAGTACCTATTTTCTATACCTACGTATGTCAAAATAAGATTCCTCTAGTTCCATCAAGAAAGTAAATTAAATAAATCGTCAACAAATCATTGAGTGAAATTTTAATTTTATGTCTTTGAAAAGGCGTCGCTTGTCACGTTGTAGCGACGCTAACATTAATAAGTATTAATAAAGATACTTGATATGCGCGTATTTATACACAGCCCCTAATGAAGCTTTCTGAACGTAATCCTCATGTTAGATATCAATAGTTAAAAAGATTTCTATATTGCCAGCTCGTTATTAAACCACACCTGTGACTACTTAGTATGCGGTGTCCGTGCGCCATATTACGTTACGTCGAAATCGCGTGCGGCAGCGAGATAAACCACTCAATCTTGACCCTTAAGTAATCTAACTAATTCATCTTAACCTTATCCAGACCCGACGGAGATTCAGCTGGATCGCTCAACTTACACTAGACGTGTGATATTTTGACGCCTCGCAGGGACCAACAAATTATAAAAGTGTTAATTTGTATTCAGATTGTAACACATAACGTACAACTTTAATGGAAGGCTTTCGCGATTTATTAGCGATCAAAATTAGATACCCGACAAAAGCTATTTCTGCCCCAAATAAGAAACTTTACTGTTGAATTACCGAATAGCAAATGAATAATTCAATAATGACATTTATTTTGGTCTACATTCCGGAAGGCACCTAATACATTACAAAATACCGCTATTTGAATAGTCCATAAAAATCAAGTGCGACATTCGACTAATTTATTTATATAATTCACTTTAAATGTTCTTGTTTTATAGCGAGAGTATTAAGCATTAAACGTTGATTGTTTCTTATCTATGTCTCGATGTATCATTAAGAATCATTAACCCTCAACAAAACAGAGGGATGGTGTGTTTGACGTGTCTATGAATGTGTGTGCGCCTGGCTGCAGCATCGTAGCTCTCGAACAGATGAGCCGATTTTGATCTAATTTATTTTATTTTATAGCTGAAGTGATCGGAAGTGTTCTAAGGTAAAAGCCACCGCTTGACAATTCGGGGGTCACTTCATTTTTTTAATTTTGTCCATGGTATTTGAGAAGGCTACATCGCACGTACCTCGGCCGTCATTAAAGTGACCACAGACCCGGGTCCGCCAGAGACAATATTTGTTATTTTGACACATTCACACAGTCTTTATCGTCGTTCAAACATCGCGTTTGTCCGTGAAAGCTATTCATTTTTTTCCACAATCCCTCGTGTTTGGTTTCCTACCAAAGTGACAAGTGTAGACGGGCAAACATGGACATCCTTTATTGTTTTAAATCGTAGTACTCAAACATTCCTATATCGGATAACGTAGAACTCCTATTTGCTTTCGTCTGCGGCGATTATTGTAATGATTCATCGCAAATGTTCCGTGTAATATTTTCTTATCTGTGCTAATATTATAAAAGCTGAAGTGTTGTAAAATACTTTTGTTTGATAGCTCATTAGTCGAGGCTGTATATCGGTACGCTAAGACTGATAGAAGTGGAACACCATCGAATATTATTTTTCAATTTCTAATTTACTTTTTGTCTTTCACAATGTCAAATGGAATCCATTAAGATTAAATATATTCCGTCAAATAAAATAGTTCTTTTGAAGTCGGTTAAAGAGAATTTCCGACGAACGCTAGTGTTTACGCAACACACGACAAAGAAAAGTAAATAGTACGTTTTCCGACGACGCTCTGAAAGTGTACCGTTTACAACAACCGGTTCGCTCACGGTATGATCTCTGAGATACATGTCGGTGGAAATAATAAAGTCATCTGTTAATTCACTTATATTTAGGCTCGTATGGAGGTAACCTTATTCAGTTTAAGATGAAGATTAAACAACGTGTATGTATCATATTTGGTAAAAACATATATTTATCCCGTAGGTTGTGTAATACAACTAATATAATTTTGTGAGACAAATTCGCACTCATATTTTCATACTGCCTTACATCTGTTATTTACCTATTGACATAATATTAAATACCCCTTGAAATGTTTAGTAGTTTTGCAACCAAACCCTCCTAGTTAACCAATGTACCATAGACCGTAGACGCAACATATAACACACATACGAGAAAGTTTTTAGGCTTTTTAGAGAAATCTTGTCAGGCACTTGTCTTAATACGTGGCCCAACTGTTGACACAACCGGTGAGCCGGCCCAGTGTTTCGGCCCAGGAATTAATGCGCGGCGCAAATATTGGCCCAACGTGGATTGACAGTTGTTGTTTGTTCGATGACCTGCCCTTAAGTGTTGAGGCTGTTTGTTCCCGATGACTTGCCCTTAAGTGGCGTTCAGACTTGAGGGTGTTTACTTTTTTTAGTCTCCCGCGAGTATTGTTTTGCTCCACTAAGGTTGTGGCAAACATAGTCTTGACGCCGATGAAGATAAAATGAAATGTCTACTGACAATTATTTTGATAAGTTTAACGACTTTTAATATACTCAGATTATAGGTAATACAATAGGCAGGTAGAATGCGCCAAATACCGAATAAGGGTTACGTTAAAGAAAATCAAAAACAATTACAATGTCACAATTAAAAACATTCCAAATGATTCCCGAGAGACAAGGACATAAAAAATGTAGTTTTTACAGTAAAGTTACTGTATTAATAATATAATGCCTATGGACCCTCGACAATAATTCTAAAAGTGTTAGTTTTTAACCTATTTGGAAATAAAACATTTTTCATTTTCCTATTATTTTATAATATGAACCAGAAAGAAACATAGCTCTATAATAAAAACATGGAATACACAATATACAAAGGAACATAATAGTATAGGAGTAGGCACTAAAGGTGCATTTGTTGCTAGCATTTACTTACATAACCCAATTTGCAAGCCAAAGTAAAACGGCAAGCAACTTTCGACCATAAATAGTACAGTCACGATCACTCACATAGATACGCACTTACAAACGGCGAAAATGTGACAAACTGTTTACATATTAATGACGATTACGCTGAATAGTGTTAAGGTAGTCACGAGCTTTGAAACTATCTGATTAACATGTTGTGACGTCACAAATATAAATAAACTAAACTCCGATCTCAATGTAAATACTAGATTTAAATACAACCGAATTAATGAACGTTTGTATTTCTGCAACTGATATTTAGGGCGTGTTTCACCTATCGTTATTTCAATGTTAAAGTTTCTTCGTTAAACATCATGTCGTTTCTCTCGTAATTCCTGTCAATCAATGAGAAGGCATGATATTTTAACAAGCCGTTAACACTAACATGCGTTGGTGAAATCGGGACTTAAATTGGTATTATTATAGCTGACCGTGCTAAGCTTTGTTTACATTAAAATCACATTTAATTGAAATGGAGTATTAATAAATAATTTTTAATCAACTTCCAAAATTCCTTTTCTAATTCTTTCTCTCTTTCCAGGGGCATGGCGAAGGCGGGCGAGCCCAACAACCTCTCGCCCCTCTCCCCCGGGGTCCTGTACATGGACCCCGTGGTTCACGCGACCCTCAGGCGGAAACAGCGGCGACTGGCCCGGGAGAATCCTGGGGTCCTCTCCGCAGTGGCCAAGGGGGCCAACATCGCCGTCGCCGAGTGCCAACACCAGTTCAAGTACAGAAGATGGAACTGCTCCACCAAGAACTTTCTGCGAGGCAAGAATATGTTCGGGAAGATTGTTGACAGAGGTAAGAAATATATTATTCTAAATGTAATCAGAAATTAAACCAAATTAATGAGCTATTTAATGCATAAACTATTGTATATTTTAATCATTACGGGTTGAGTAAGTGACATTTAAATTGGTAGCATCGTAGCCGACCAAATTGTGCTTTGTTAACACGTGTATCAGATTGAATCGGAACGCAGTATAGGCACATACAGTTGGCTTTGGTTGCCTCTTAATTTCAAAAACGTTTTATTAGACCGTTAATCTTACATTATTTAGAACTGTTTTTAAATAATCGCAGTAACTAAGCCCACTTGCGTCTATTAACAAACCCAGTTAAAAAACCAAAAGCTTATTAGTTTGGCTAACTATTTAATCCAGAATTGGGCCTAAACGTTTAAAATCCATATTTCATAACCCTTGTGAAATAACGCAGCAAAAGGCCTACTTATAGAAGTGATAAAATCTATATCACGTATAAATAGAAAGAAATGAGTCACCTTAATATTTATTATTTTTATGGCAAGTCTAATTATTGTTTTATCTTTAAGGAACCAATTTTGGTTTCCTTAAAGATAAAACAATAATATAACATTTTAATTTAGACCTGCACTGTCGAGTTGTGTCAATGATCATAAAAACTTATTTTTATATTGTTTATTAAGGATTTAATTACGTATAAATTCTGATAAAGTTTGACAGATAATACCTGACCTGCGATTATCCTTTTCATTTAAAAAAACAATTAGTAGCGAACGAAGTGACGTTTAGTCTTAATCTGTCCCAAAATAAAGGAGTTTTTACTCGTCAGCCCCGCGGGTCCTTATCGGACAATGTTCGCTATAAATCTTTTTGATTACTAAAGCCAATAAGTTAATTTGTGATAAGTTGCCAAAAAAAAAACACCACCTTTTTTATTAATCGTCAATAATATTTTATCTAGAGGTATTGCATTTGCATAGCTCCATTTCGTCGTATCGGTTCGCACACTAATTAAATTCTACATTCAAAAACACAATTCCTCATTCAAAATTTGAACGTCGAATTCCCGTATCTTTTTTATTGACAAGCTCCTAATCCCAGATACAAAGAGTGGCTACAAATTAAGTGATATCTTTAGTTGGCAACCCTTTTAAAAGATTTTATCGGCGCTCGCCGGAGGGTAGCGTCGGGAGCACATAAAGGACTCGAGATAACACATCCTGGATCAATTACTAGTGACGTCCCGGTCCCGTTTGTCCAGTTTTTTTTTAATTCAACATGTCTCCCGCGAATACTGGCCGCTTAGAAAACGTCACCAAACTTTATGAATAAAACGTTCGAATTTTAAAATGCAGTAAAGTTTTACAACATTTTTTTATTGCAATTACAAATAAAATGCGCCATAAAGGATTGAATATCATAAATTATCACGTGTCGTATTAAACCGATTAACATCTCCAAATAATAATCCACATTATAGAAGGCACCGAATAACAATCTTAATAGCTAACTAAAAAGGAAATGCCAGTACTGAGGCGAGTAATGAGGAGGCGAGCTTAATTCATAAAAGGTGCACTTATGAAAATTAAAATGTTTACAACAACATTATACCAAAACGTTGTAAAAGCGCGCCATATTGAATTAAACCTAGTCTCTTGCATCCAAGGTTGATTTTGGCGAGCATCAACGACGAGGTCTCCTAAAATAATTTTGCACAAGCAGGACTTATCTCCGGTGTCCGATTTCGATGCTTTGTGCGCGATAGGCCTTATTATAGCCCCGAACATCTGTTCAGTGCATTATTCGTTAATAGCAAAAAAGAGATTTTAAATCAAAGATACCCCGTATAATGCGGATCGAAAACAAATATGCTTTTAGGGGGTCGCGCTGTACATTAGGGGGTTATCTGGCATTAAGAGCGGTCTAATTCGATCGGTGCGTTCGTCGACCTCCGGGCCCGACGTTAATGAAACGCGCAAACGCACTCAGATGTGTCTATCCACCGGAAATATCTAGAGCACACACTTTCCCGGGCCACGTTGACTGACGTTTGTGACTCGAAACTCGAGTCAACGCGAGGTTTATGTCTTCTTCTTCTTCTTTTTTGGGATAGGATTCCTTGGTGATTTGCCAGTGTCAGAGTGTGGAGGTTTAGGTCAATTTGTATCTTGTCATGTCATCTATACTGTATAAAATACATAGATTTATTTGTTACATTAAATGGAATAGAATCCGAAACTACTAGATTGATGTTGATGAAGTATAGCATCTTTTGTGAGCACGAAGTACCAGACCTACAGTTATTTTATATTTCTGATGTCTCACATGGACAATCTAATCTATCTTTGTAGAAATATCCATCTGTTACCAACTGTGACTTTGAAGAAATATCTGATTATTTTATTCTAGTTACTATACAGTAGTTACAAAACGGTTTGTTTTTTACCTATATCATACAACATAATCCAATTAAAACCATTAGTATTGTTTGCGATTGGATTCTTGTATAATTGAATGTAAAAATGCGTTATACATGAAGGGAACTAATTGAAAGTTATTAATCAAAAGCAATCGTATACACATAACTCGATCAGTTTCAATTTTCAACACATTCAACTCAAATTGTTCCGCGTCGGCGATTAAAATGTTTTAGAAAAGTAAACGTGAATTTTATCTCCGATGGAACCAGAATAGGCAACCATTAACCGCATACGTAGAAAAGTACCTACGTGAATGAACGCGGCCATTCACTGAATAAAAAAACACATAAGATAATGTTACTAAAACAGAACGAGTGAATTCATTAATCGGGTCGCAATTACTCAAACCGTTTGACGCAGTAGAGCCACCCAATGATACACGAGTCGTGAATCGAATCGCCTAGAGCCAATATAAATATTTATAATATTGTACAATCGCTTCGAAAGGTTGAGGTTTTTTAATTACGATAACGCAGGACCACCGGCAATAATTTCACTCGACAAAAAGAGCAAAGCCATTAAGATATTTATGTTACGCGTGTACGTTTAGACTTTGGAGCGTCTACTTTATTGAGGTCGCAGGGAGGCCGCTCCGCTGAATCTGTCGATGAACTTTTAATACGTCGATTACGTTCATTTGTGAGACCCATAAAGACGGACAACGGCTCGCGACGGGGGGCTCGCGACGTCATCGGGCCCAACACTATCGCTCGAATAGTTCCTCGCCATAATTACAACGGGCCCTGACAAAGGCCCCCCAGACTGAGAGCTAATATAAATGTCGACACGCCATTCACGACGCGAGACATCTCCATCGCATTGTGGTCAAACCTCGAGCATCGTATTAACACAAATGATGACAACGGCACAAACGCATCCATACCCGGGCATTGTTGACCCGGGTAGAGAAATATAGGGTCTGCGCCCCGCGGCGGCCCCCTGCGGCGCGGGCACGGAAGCCGCGTTTACACCTATCGCGAGTCCTAATGGCAGGTACCCGATAAAGCCTGCCCCGGACGTTTCCCGTTTCGTCTCCGATGTCGGCCCCCGATCGTCGTGGGTGGAGGACGGAATAAAACCGATATAAAATGTCCTCGACGAAATATTTAGTGCTCATTAGATAAGCGATTTGGGTTTCGAGAAGCTTAAATTGTTTTGTAACGACTCGTGATATCGAGTTCATAATGTGCGTATATCTTCATCTTTATGATCCGGGGGCGTATTTTGAACGTACAATCGAACAGGTTGCTCGACCACACGATTAAAATTACCAGCGTTGATGAATCGAGCTGCAATTATTGTCTAACGTCATCTGCAGCCGATGGGGTTAATTCAAAACTGTGGTTTAAAGAAAACTGGTCGAATACAAACTTTGCCGATGTACGTACTGATATTCGTTTTGTTTTGGAAACAATGTCTTTGTTGTGTGAAATCGTGAATGGGTCCCTGCAGTAGCTGCTGCCTACTAGTGCAGCTCTTTGTTGCGTCGAGTGATATACGGGGACATAATTTACGAATTGTTACGGTCAAGTCCGAGTACCCCGAAGGACGCTGAATGATCGCCCGTTGATAGCGGAACTAAATTAAATTATTACTAATAGTCGATACCGGGAACCACTTTTGTGAGCTACTGGATGTGAATTAGACGTTTAGTTACTGTTAATAATGCGTCATTATTTATAAAAGAACAACTTAAACTGCTTTAATCACTTTCAAAGAAATCTAATTTCAATAACTGTGTATTGCAAACTTAGTTGAATTCGTGTTCTTGTTGGTCATTGTCAGAACGCCTCAATGATTTATAGTCGTTTAAAGTAATCGTGCCATTAATTTTGAATAGAATGAATCGTCATAAACAAAACCTTCGTAAGTCAATCTTTTAATAAATCAAACACCTCGGCTCAAAACAGTATTTAATTAATGTGAAGTGTCATTAGCATTCAGCCAGGTATTCATCACATATCATCAGTGATTCAATTTTATTTTACACAATGATGCATTCAAGATTTTCTGATTTTGTACAATATGTACGAAAAAGGATTATGATGTTTTTCCTTCGATGTAAATGCGCTGGAATACTCTCGATATGGTCATTTAGGCCCATTCATCACCTCTGTTATACATTGCACTCAATAATCCACTTTTATAGACTCGCATAACTCATGTTTGTTTTTATTCGCGGATTGACGGACTCCGAATAAAAGGAAAGGAAAGCTTTTTGTCAAACGGCTCGAGCATTTTTGCCATGGATCATCAACCGGATTACCTTTGTTAGGCGCACAAAGGTTGTATTTTAATACGTTGATTAATTTGCCTTTGCACCGCGTCTTTTAACATTTGTCATAATTTTTCTACGTCGCAGAATACCCTCTGATAAAATCAAGATAGATATGCCATCTTATCGTTTTTTAACGGATGATACATTGGAATACTTGACACTGCGAGGTATTTAAGAGTCAATATTTGGTTAATTGCCCACGTGAGTGCTCAGCGGGGCAGATGTGTACCAGATGCGTGGACGTGTCAACTCAGCGCGGGTGATCCACCTGGGCTCGGCGCCCCGCTGCCAGACCTCCGGGGTATCGATTAACCTGTACTCGATTAAATATAATCGATTATTCGTTTATAACTTTATTATGTAAACTTTCACTGAATTAACTGATGTTATTTCTTAATTATGTTAAGTTAATACGATTATTAGTTAACATACTAGCCATATTAGTTAATTGTATGAAATATAAAAAATATAAACATCATCCGAATTACATAATATTGAACAATTTAATCAGTTGACTGATGTCGATATTGACGATAAACGTTATCAAACAACTCAAGTAATTGCTGAATAAAATACTTTTGTCCCAGGGGAACAAAAAGAGACCACGCCGATGCGCACCGTAATTTATATCGGCCGATGACAACTCCATAAAAAATGATTCCATTTGCTTATTGAGTCTTTAATAACGATCCCGGGCTTGTACCGTACGTTCATGTTTATTATAAATGTGTCCCTTTAAGATTATTTCAATTTATGCGGCTGTTTTTCAACCGTATTGTGTGAGGAGGGCCCACCAAAGACGCTCTTTTTATTCCATCTAATTAAGTTAGTTGATTTTTAAATGCTTAAAATCGTGTTCAAGATTATTGCTAAAAGCTCGATAGCGGATGCCCGACGGTAACCTTGGCATTGAGATTAGATTCGTAGGTTTTTTATGTGAAATGTGCCCCCGGCATTTTTTGCCGGCACCAAACTACTGTTACATAAAGCACTATCAATGTAACAACGTTTATAACGATCGCTAAACGTACACTACTAAATCTAAAAGAACAAAGAGATCGAAAGCTCGGCTCGGTGCAAGTTGTAATGATCAAATTTATAATCTCCCGTGTAGGTAAGAGGCACTTCTTTTATTTTGAATCTCCGATGTATACCCTCTCTCTTTTAATTGTATTTTATGAGTATTTGATTCTAATGCTGGACCATTAATTATTTATAGTATTCGATACGGAATGAGAACATCGATTTATTCGTTGGAGAGATGAATGAATCTTCATCGACCGTTTTGTGATCGTGCCTTTATTGAATTCTCAAGATAATTGGTATAATAATGATTTAAAACGGTCATTTTATTCGAAGCGATTTTCGATTCATTGCAGGACTGACTTATGTGTGTCGTTATTTTCCAATTCCCATTTTCTAAGTTTTATTACGAAATATGATCAAATTTCTTGATTCTTCGATTAATTTAAGTATTTTTGATATTTCATGTTATTAATGATCGAATTTGTTGCAGGTTGTCGGGAAACGGCGTTCATATACGCGATAACGAGCGCGGCCGTCACGCACACGGTGTCGCGCGCCTGCGCAGAGGGCTCCATCGAGTCCTGCACCTGCGACTACTCGCACGTCGACCAGCAGCCGCACCGCGCCCGCTCCGCCGCCGCCGCCAACGTGCGCGTCTGGAAGTGGGGCGGCTGCAGCGACAACATCGGCTTCGGGTTCAAGTTCAGCAGAGAATTCGTCGACACCGGCGAGAGGGGTCGAAACGTCAGGGAGAAAATGAATCTCCACAACAACGAGGCCGGCAGAATGGTGAGTGCCGTTGAGTGTTTGACTGGCGTGTTTATATAAGTCTCGAGTGTTAATCGCGAGCTATCGATCCTCGGCTCGAGTGTCGCTCGAGTTTATTTAATTATGCATCCGACGAATCGGCCCGTCGTTCGGCGGCGCACGTCGGACACCCATTCGTCGCGCTCGCGCATCCCTCCCACTCCACACCCACATTTGCATAACCACTGTCGGGTCCTCAAATTCGTCAAGAAGCGTCGGGCGCCTCGAGCCACCCAGACACATAACTTACACATACTCGATTCCCGGCACGACGCCCGCTCCGGAGACCGCATAAATATTTACAACATTGTTTACACATATTTGGACACAACACGCTTCATGGTCATCTACATGAGAATAAAATTAATTATGACCATCACCTCACGAATGTTATCTCGTAATAGTAAAATATTTAATGTCTCTATTCTCGATCCATTTATCTATCGCCCTAGGATGATGAATATTTGTGGGGCATGATTTATGATCTGTCCACGCGCAGTGACGACCGGCCCACCTCCCCACGATTTGTAACAATTTGCTCGATAGCGAGATTCGATCGACGAGGTCCTCATCTGAACGTCATCGATCATGTTTATCGACAAGTATTAAAGGATTCGAATTTGTCTGTGATATTTTTTCTCGGCGTCTAAAACTTGTACGATCGAGATTGTAACAGTCTTTTATTTGTCAACAGCTCGTCCAATCTGAGATGCGGCAGGAGTGCAAGTGCCACGGAATGTCCGGCTCGTGCACCGTGAAGACCTGCTGGATGAGACTGCCCAGCTTCCGATCGGTCGGAGACTCGTTGATAGACCGATACGACGGAGCGACCCGCGTGGTCGTGCCCAACACCGGAATCGAGGCGCCCGTGCAGCGCAACGACGCCGCCACCCAGAGGGTAGCGAGACGAGACCGATACAGCTTCGAATTGAAGCCCCACAACCCGACGCACAAGTCGCCGGGCACGAAAGACCTCGTCTACCTAGAGCCGTCGCCCGGCTTCTGCGAGAAGAACACGAGGCTCAGCATCCTGGGGACCCACGGGCGCACGTGCAACGAGGCGAGCGACCGCGTGGACGGCTGCGACCTCATGTGCTGCGGCCGCGGGTTCCGCACGCAGACCATGTTCGTGGTGGAGCGCTGCAACTGCACCTTCCACTGGTGCTGCGAGGTCAAGTGTAAACTGTGTCGCACGGAAAAAGTGGTTCACACGTGCTTATAGAAGTGTACGCTAATTACCCCTCCACGAGCGCGGTCGAGACCGCGCCGGGTGATCGTGGCGTGACTAGAACTCTGTGGACGTTAAACACGACTGTACATAATTTAAATATCGTTAGATATATCATTTTGACTTGTAAATTGTTTCATATCGCTTTATCTATTAACATTTATAAGTAAGTAACTCGATTAATTTATTTGGCTATTAAGTGCGAACTTGTGATCTAGTGAGGTAGTTTTTTGTGGACGCTGTCGGACGGTAATGAGACCGGTTGATTTATCGCACGGTCTGTACTCGGACGGAGAAGCACGCTGCGCGGAACCGCGGGCCGCGGGCATCCGAGGCCGGACTCGGGCGGGGCGCGGCGACCCGAATGTTTAAGACTACTTTAAATGGTATTCCGTAATATCATTGTAAAGTTTAAAATTATTTTATTTTTTTAATTTATGTTTGTTTTATAATTTATTTATTATTCGCCACAACTTCGTGGTCATTTCAATTTTCATCTGCAATTATAGCTTTTTGGAAAGCAAAATTAATGGTATTTTACGTCAACCTCATTAAATGTAATCAAATATGAACCTCACAGTGATGAAGTAAAACTTGTCGATGTGTCTCGACGATATCTTTGTCCTTATCTGGGAGTAAGAAGCGCCATCATAAAAGTGTCCCACATTAAGAGATAAACGCTTTCGAGAATTTTAATTGAATATTAAACCAATTAAATAATCAGTATTATACCCGTATAAAGTTTTACGTGTGCCGGCTCTGATGGACCCCAGATAAAGCTGCACGTTCAATTGACACTCGATACTCCTTTTAGGGTTAAATTCAACTAACGCATGTCATTAAATGTTTATATTTACAAATGAAGTAATTTGGACTGTATTACCTACTTCGCTTCTTACGAAACTGCCTCCATAAAGTGACTTAGCTCATTTTTAAGTATTTTTGTAATTTTATTCGACAAAATTCAAACAAGTTTGAGTCGTTTCCATTGTAGGTACTCTGCTATATTTTGATACTAACTTTATATGTGAATTTGCTAAACATATTTTTGAACGTAAATGATATTTCAAATGTGATATAAATATTAGCTAGACATAGATATATAGGATAAAATTACTCGTCGTATTTATTACAATTTAGTCCAGTCATATTGTAAAAATTAGACTTTTAGTATTAAATGAACGTAATGTTTTGGTATATGACTTTAAAGTTTTTGGTATTTTGCTGTTAACTTTCAGATTAGTGTCAACTTTAAATGTGAGATATGAATCCGCCTGCACTTTTTGTAACCTCTGACATCTTACGCTTTATATGAATTCATACATCGGATGCGTGTATCGGTCTTTCGGATCGGACACGACATATTGGGTATCTGAGTGGTACACTCGTAAGGGCTACCTACGCACCGTTGCTTTTTCACCGCTGCGGCAAAAAATAATTTATAAATCCGCAGCGGTGTTGCAGCGGAGCGTGTGTGAGTGCTACGGCCCATTATATGAGGGCAATAAAGGCCGACAACAGTGGTCGTGTCCGACGCGACGATCGCGACTGATATGTTTCCGCCATTTTAATCGTAGAAAGTGGCTCGTGTCTACATTTATGCGTTGACTCTAGAAGTTTCTAAATATACGAAACGTAAAGACTGAAATTCTTAGAAATAGTTCACGAAAGACAATAAAAGCTTAATCTTAAATGTGATAAGTTTTCTACAACGTTTTAACTTTAAATTTTAAGCAACAATTTAACACTGACGTCTGACAGTGTTGCGAGTTTTAAAACAGATGCATATGAAATTGCCATTGCAAAAATATTTTTGCGCATGTAAATATGTAGGTTATGTTAATGATAAGTTATTTATGTGAATTTAGATAACGTTTTAATTGTTTATATTAGATAAATGAATGAAATCAGCTTTTTTTGAATCTCAATGTTACTGTACAGTAATTCATATGTTTGGATGTTTGTCCAGTGCCGGTCTAATGACTTTGTATAATTTTAAATGTACGGTCAGCGGCGAAAACGAAATAATACTTTTCATATAAATCATTTTGCCTCTCATTCGACTCAGAGTAATTAATTTATTGTAAGAATTATATTTTTACCTTCTATTGATTTTAATGTTAAAAAGTAACCTATAGAGGTAGCTGGTTGTTTAGAATTTAGGTCACATGGAAAAGAGGATATTAAGTGTTAGTAATGTTTTTTAAAAGCAAACCTTAAGTTAAATATAATTTTGTAAATATTACCCTATTTAATATTTATTATCTGTAAAATAATTGTACTTTTAAAACGTAACTAATATTTTCTTCTGTTTCTGGAGTCAGCTACCTCTAAGAGTCAGCTCACACCGAGACGCGGGGCGGCGAGGCATTTTTAAAATAGCGAAATTCGAACTCTTGCAATGAAACGTGTATTTTCTCGTATAGTGAATAATGTGCAATTCTGAATGTCTATTTTAAAAATTCGGAGCTGAGTTGCGTCTCGGCGCGAGGTGACCCCAAGTTTAAGATTACTTTTGTACCTGTGTCTGTACATTTTTTTTAATTTGTTTCGTCGCTGACTGTACATTCTAATGTATTTGATTCTGATTGATTAGTTGTTATTAAAATATTATGAATCTTATTATAATTCTTTCATTACCACCCACAAATTGATCATGGACCTTGGTTGTATTTATCATTAGTTTTTCTTGACCAATCAGTATATTTTTTTTTGTATTAGAGCTAATTATATTAGATATATACTGTCAGTATAAAGAACAATCTAACTAGTGGACTAACTAATGGTTAACGCATCCGTTGTCTAGCGGTTCAGAGCTTTGCTCTCGACCCGGAGATCGTGGGTTCAATTCCCGCGTAGGAACATAAAAAAATGCTGTTTTTAAGTTTGGTTATGACAATGAAGGCTGATCACCTGGTTGTCTGACAAGGCAGATGATGATGCGTCCGATGGGCATGAAAAAAAAATCGGTCCTGCGCCTGATCTCCTGCCCGTCGTTATCCGTCCCACTGGGCTACGAGGTGAAGGATGAGAGAGATTCTGTGTATTGCGCATACACTTGGGAACTATAAAATAACTCCTACGTTGGCCTGGTTTCAATGAAACCGGCCACCGTCACCGAAATCGGTGTAGGAGGCATTAACTTATGGTTAGCTCCGAAACTAATTGAGTGGATTTTCATGTAATTTTAAACAGATATAGGTAGGTAATTATAGTAAAATACATAGGTTATTTTTGGAGGCAAAATTTTATTTTATGTAGACAAAGTTGCGAGCAAATTCTAGTAACTGCCTAGTATTATAAAATAAATCATATTATTATTAAACGTATCGTGGCAAACAAAATATATGTATCGTTCGTTTTAGACCCGATGCCATTCAATGTTATGGTGTGAAATGGGCATAAAACATTTAATTGATTTAACAGGCACAACTGCCTTTTCTCCCTAACAGCGTGGAAATTAGCATGGCATACCACTTCTAATTGGCTGTGGCATTAGTTCACCCAAATTAAAATAACATTTGACACCCCAAATATTTGTTTTGGCATTGTTCAACCAAACGAACGATACTCAATTGTTTCTTAGTTATGTGCTGCTTAAATGACAGAATGTCTGTGCTAGAATGTACATGTTACTAAAGAGCCCCTTATTTAAGAAAAGAAGTATATAGCTGAAAGTGATACAAAATTAAAATTATTTTGCATCACAAATACTCTCCTCACCGATTTCGGCGTCGGTAGCCGATTTCATTGAAATCAGGCTAGCTACGCAGGAGTTATTTTATAGTGCCCAAGTGTGTGCGCAATACACAAAGACACTCTCTCTTCCTTTTACTCTCATAACCCAGTGGGACGGTAAACCGACACGACTGGCGAGAGAACAGGCGCAGGGCCGACTTTTTACATGCCCATCCGACGCATGGATCATCTTTCTTGTCAGACAATCAGGTGATGTGCCTGCATTGTCCTAACCAAACTTGAAAACAACATTTTTGTTGTTCCAACGCGGGAATCGAACCCACGACCTCCGGGTCGAGAGCGAAGCTCTGAACCACTAGACCACGGAGGCGACTTGACAAACACATAATAAAAATTATGACAGCGTATACAATTGACATTAGATGTCGTTACGAGTTGTCAATTGTTCTTACTAAATCCTCTGATTGCCACACATTGTACACCGCTTTACCACAGCTGCTATGCGTGCTTTTTACGAATACATATTGTTAGTAAAAATATTGATTGATAGGTACCTATAAAATATATCCTAGCTCATACCGATCTCTAAGCGAGCGACTATTAAATTTTGCAGTAGCGACTAGCGAGAATATGTAATATTACACATAAATAATAAAAGAAATTGCATTTCTTTTTATTAGCATTATTCGTTTTTAAATTATAACTAGCCTCTTCACTAGCATTTCAAGCACTATTTAGTATTTACACTAGCATTTCTAGCATTAATGCTCGTCCGAACGAGGTCTTGTACATTACGGCTGGGCCCTGATTCAGAGGCCATCGCTATTATCACTTACGAAGTTCGAAACCAAAAATGTTTGGGGTTCAAAATAAGTGACAAATGAATTCGTATGTCACTTAGCGAAGATTATATCGAGTCCAAAAGATTTTATTTCGAAATTCGCGAGTGTTATTAGCGATAGCATCATGAAGGCCCCAGGAGCTTGTCGCACGTCGATCAGCCTCCGCGAGCGAATAATGTGACATGTCACACCTTAATGTGTGGGCTGCGTGGGAACATGTCATGTTTTGTGTAACCGCCAAACTCTATTTACCTAAATTTAGAATTTTCCTTAATCATAGGCCATCGCTGATAGTTCTTGGCAGAATATGAATAGCATCTTACTCGCCTGTTATTAACCCTTAACCACTGACGTGCAATTATGTTATATTACCACTGACGTACGTATGAGATACGTGTATGTGATTTTAAACGCCTTCGGACGTGTCAATAAAGTTTAATTGTGGTGACAATTGCTGTCTATTTATTTGGATGCTTTTAAACGACATAAGGATATTAAAAAAAAAACAATTATTATAAACAAATTATTATAAATTATCAAAAACCTTCGTGACTTACAAAGTAGGATAGACTTTTTTATAAAATTAACAAAAAAATATTTTTTAACCATAGGAACTTTCTTTTTGGCTTGTATTAATTATCAAGAATTATATTAATTAGAAAAAAATCACAATCACCACAAATTAAATAATAAGGAACTTTTTAACAACAGTTATTGTTAACTCCGACCAGGTGGGTCAGTTTCATGACAGCCTTGAACGTCAGTTTGCATTACTTGACAAGAAAAATGTGACAGAGGGATATTTTCTTCAGAATCCGAGCTACAATAAGGAACCTCTTCGACATTGATATTCTCGTTTTCGGGAGACACATCACAATCCGATTGAATGTAATCATTTTCATCTGCCGATGATTCGTCAGATTCGAGAAGCCATGATTCAATTTGTACGTCGTTTATGGCAATATTCTGTTGAGCTAGTCTTTTTATAGACGTAGAAGGCTCTTAAGATGAAAAATACCGCTTATGGTTCATTTTTATTTATGTACAAGCAAACAATTATAATTTAAAAAAGTTAATAAATAATTCTTTAAAAAAGTTAATAAATAATTCTTTAAAAAAGTCACACTAACATTGACGCTACGTACGACATACGTCAGGTCGTTGAAATCACCTGCTTGCAGATGTGCACTGTGTCCGCTCTCCCCCCCTGCCGACCCGTCACTGGCAACTAGGAAGGTACCAAAAAGGACGCGCGGAAACTCCCGCGCAAATTTGAGTTTTTATTGAAAAACCGTTTGGGTGACGTACCATATACGTACGTCAGTGGTTAAGGCTTAAGAATGTTGATTTCAACCGAAAGTATAGTAGAGGAGTCTAATGTATGTACGAGTTTAAGGCTGCGTGCGCGCAGTAAGCTGAAAATCGGAGTACTTTGAAGTCCTTTTTCTCAATACTAGTCTTATTAAAAATTCCAAAAAAAAAAAACATAAGCCATCGCTGATAGTTCTTGGCAGAATATGGGTAGCATGTTACTCGCAAGTTATTAAGAATGTTGATTTCAACCGAAAGTCTAATAGAGGTGTCTAAAGTCTGGACTAGTTGAAGGCTGCGTGCGCGCAGTAAGTTGAAAATCGGAGTATTTTGAAATATTTTTTCTCCGTACTAGTCATATTGAAATATCCAAAAAAAATTAATCATAAGCCATCACTGAGTCCTCTTTGCTAAATATGGATAGCATGTTACTAGTAACTTATTAAGAATATTGACTTCAACCGAAAGTCTAATAGAGGAGTCTAAAGTATGGACTAGTTGAAGGCTGCGTGCGCGCAGTAAGCTGAAAATCAGAGTACTTCGAAATCTTTTTTCTCAATACTAGCTAGTCTTATTGAGAAATCTTCATTAAATTTACTATAGGATTATAGTTTTATAAATTGATATTTTTGTTTTTATTAATCATATTGAAAACTCCGAATCCCGCCGAGGGAAAAAATCTGTGTTCCGGGGTAATGGAATGTTTAATATGATAAATGTATATAGGATAATAGTGTTAAATATATTTCCGTTATCTGGGGGAATATTTTTGTGCAGTAGCTTAACAATGTACATCTGCACTTACAATCTGTTATATTTTATGTTTAAATTGTATTTTTTGGAAAATAAGAATAATAATAATAATAATATCTATGGACGCTTCACACCACGTCAATCTGGCCCCATGCTAAGTATCCGAAGAACTTGTGTTACAGGTACCAGACAACGGAAATATATTTAATACTTTAATACTATACACATATTTAAGATTTTTATTATTTTAATACACAAATTTAATACACATCCAAGACTCAGGAACATTTAAAGCTTTTTGTTCCCTCGGCGGGATTCGAACCCGCGACCTCCGAGTCAAGAGCCAAGCTCAGAACCACTAGACCACGGAGGCGTCTAAATTTTGGCTATTCTTTTTGTTTAAATGTAATATTCGTGCAAGTTTCTTGCGTTGGTTCTTCTCGCTACGCTAGGGGTATGAACCGGTTGTAACTGGTAATTGTAATTTATTTTGAAAATTTACAGAAACATATTAAAAATTACCTATGGTCTGAGTGGAAGGATGATCCATGCGTCAGATGTTCCTGCACCAGATCTGCCAGTTGCGTCGATTATCTCACTGGGCTACGTGAGTAAAGAAAGAGAGAATGCTTCTGTTTGTGCGCACACACTCGGGCGCTATAAAAATAGCTCCTGCGTAGCTGCATACACAGTACGCAGATGTTTGGTTAAAGCGGCGTGATTATTTGGTTTCAATAAAGCAGGCATACTACATACCTACTGTTAAATTTAACATCTAATTCTATTTAAGTTTATAATTTCTCATTAAAGTAGTGTACTCGGAATTTTCATTGATACAATTTGGTTATACTACGAGCACCGTAGGACACTTAGGGCGTGTTTCACCAAGCAATGTTAAAATTAAAGTTAAATATTATCATGTTGTTCCTCTCATAATTCCTATCAATGAATGAGAAGGCTTGTTCTTTTCAAAAAGCCGTTAACACTAACATGCGTTGGTGAAATCGGGACTTAGGGCGTGTTTCACCAAGCAATGTTAAAGTTAATCCTTCGTTAAATATCATGTTGTTCCTTTCATAATTCCTATCAATGAATGAGAAGGCCTGTTCTTTTCAAAAAGCCGTTAACACTAAAATGCGTTGGTGAAATCAGGACTTAGGGCGTGTTTCACCAAGCAATGTTAAAGTTAATCCTTCGTAAAATATCATGTTGTTCCTCTCGCAATTCCTATCAATGAATGAGAAGGCATGTTATTTTAACAAGCCGTTAACACTAACATGCGTTGGTGAAATCGGGACTTAGCCGGGTGATTAAGGTAAACAGCTGTATGTAAAGTTACGTGAAGGGCGAGGTGGGCGTTTATTTGTATAGGGCTATAAGACCTGATTACTGCTTAATTAACGGTAGGCAAGTTAAGACACTATCGCAAGTTTATTCTTGCTGAAGTATATTTATTGTACTATATATTTACTTTACAACCTCAGATTATAAAACAATAGTTGGATTTAAGTCACTCAACTTTCGGGTAAATCTACTAAAGGAAAATCCGACGAATTCTGAAATATATTCCGAATATTTATTGTGAAATTATTATATTCGCTTTTGATTTGGTAGGTATTCGGTTATATGGCTTCACCCATGCTGATTGTATAATGTCATGACAATTTATGTCTTCAATTATTGCAGGGTTTTTTTACCGAAACATATACACTAGGTAACATGAAAATTCCGTTTAACGCAAAAATGCCTAGACCATTTTAGAGAAAATGTCACTATCGCTTCAAAATGTTTTATAAAACAACCGCTGTAAAAACAATACCATCGATAGGTCTTTAAATTCCATTTCAAAATAATTTATAGTCAGCGCCCCACATTGTACAACGTCCACGTCGAGCGAAATGATGTTAACGTTTCACAATTTATGCGCGTGCGCAACGCGACCTGTCATATATCCGCCATTTTGTTTTATTACGACGGCAACCGTGGACCGTGTCTTCGATAGCGTGCAATTTTCTGATACGGCTTTATTTTCTAGCGGGGCGGGGCGGGGCGAGGGAAAACGATCCTTAAAGTGGTGGAGCAGGGTCCATTATTGCGGAGGCCCCGGGCGAAAGTGAAAAGTTCCTCCGTGTCGGTGGTCCTGCGAGCCTCGGGCGCGTTCCCACGAATATCGCGCACGGGAAAATGTATGTTTATGAGTTGCGAAATCTGTCATAAGAGATCCGACTGGCGTGGCTGAATCTGAAATGGTGAGTAATTTTTCACGCAAATACTGCGCGTGGACGATGAGCGGGTGCGTCGGCGCGAAAATGAACCTTGGTTTCACACCCACTTTCGAGAGTGTCTCAAATTACAAAAAAGAAACATCATGATCGTAAAACTTGTTGGAGTTCAGCATTTTCGGCACTAATGCATTTTTCAAGCCTAGGTACGATAGTCGACACAGTATAAAATTAAAATAAGCAGTTCTTTTCGACTTTACCTGGCAATGTGGTTCCAAAGTGATAAAACGGACTTAAATACTTGTTCGTTTGAAAAATTGTATACTGGCCAGTGCCTTAATGATTAATCATATCATCATGAAAATATTGGCGTAATAGAATATATTACCCACGTAAATATAATATCGCGTAGAAAGAAGAGTGAGAAGTAAATAAATGCATCGATTTTTGAGAATCGTAGATATAACGCATATATATAATACGATTCTCAAAAATAGATATACAAAAACATAGTTAAGATATTATATAAAATTATCTGTATATTCTGGTCAAATAGAAATTAATCTAAACGAAAACAATAAGAGAAAATATTGCACATTCAATAATTGCACATTTTCTCTTTTTGTTTCACAAGGTCTTTACATACGATGCTGGTGTAAGGCATTATTAAGTGTAAATAACTTCAAAGTAATGTAACTTACGTGTATAGATGATTAGCCTGCGATTTCGCCAGCGTGAAAAATATTTTAGCTCCTCGAAGGACCAATTTTAAAAATTCGTCTTTAGTTGCCATTTTACAATTTTATATCCTATATAATATATTAAGGGTTTCGCCTGTATGTTGATAAGTAGATAGGTATCCGTTACTGGATGATTTATACAATATTCTCTGAACGATGTAAGCACCCTTTAAATACTGACTACAGTATTTAGTAGAATCAGATGAGTTGTAGACGAGCGCGTTCATTTGGCTTTAGGAGCTCCCTGCAGTGCCAGACCATAGCAGTTTCAGATGATGTTCCTCAATCACTTATTTGCACTGGATTGCGTTAATTGTCTACTGCACTAATGCAGTTCAGTAATTTGACTCGAAGAAATAGAGAAAACCGTGTGAAGTTATGTGTGAAGCCCCAATGGGATTTCATTACTAATGTTTGTATTTATAGTTTCTACGTAAATTTGGTGAAAACATAGATACAATAAATAAATCAAAAGCTAAAACCTTTGCCCGACTACCCAATTGTACAGCTTATGTTTGGCTTGGTCATTATTAAGAATCTATTGACACATAATTTATTAAAATCGGTTTAGTAGCTTAGGCGGTAGAACAAACATATATGACACATACCGCTAAATTATCACATAAAATCCATAGGCTTCGCCTTTGTCGGACGACAAGGTATAAAAAGCAGGACCTCCTAAATATGTTGCGGATGTATGTAAATTGTAATGTGTCCCTGCGGCTCAGCCAACGACGGTAGTGACGGAATATCGCTGAGTTTTAGTGGGTAGAAGCTGCGTCCAGCAGACTTACTCCCGACACAATAAGGAATCGAAACAATCTCAACGGCTTTTAGTATTTTATTTGGTGAATTACTTTGAAACTAACCAGGATAAAGGAAATCGTTTCATCGTATCTTTTTGCACTCCCGACCATATCAATCGACTAAAAATCACAATAAACGAACGTCAATTTATTCAGGAGTGTGCGGCACGATGGAATCTGAATCAAAATCAAATCAGTTTGGGGAGTAAGGCCCAACATATATTATATTCACCATCTCTTCGGACGCGGCGAGTCCATACCCGCGGTAGGAGTCCCCGTCTACTTTGGAAAGCGTAATACATTTTCCTCTGACCTCCTTAATATATATTGTAAAACATTGATCGGTAATAATGATAGGGTCGATATGAAATAACTTCGTTACATCTATTTATATATATTTTATCACATTAAAGGCATGTTTGTATTTCTCGCTTCACGTAGCACGTTTCGCAGATCACCTCGCAGCACCACTTGAAGTGACAGTTGCAGTTCTGAGCCTCTCGTATTGTGCTCTGGGTGAAACCTCTTCTGCAGCAGAGCTGGTCGCAGCTGTCGGTCCCGGCGGAGCTCACGTTGCATTGCCTGCCCTCCGTGCCGAGAGATCCAGACTTCATGTCGAGGGGACAGAAGTCCGGTGACTGTTCTGAATAGACTATATCTTTCTTGCCTGGTTGTTTTATGTTCGTGCTCTCGGGCATGAAGTTGTCGCCGTCGTTGTTGGATATCACCTAAAAGGAAAATATTGTTATAACAATTGAAGACATGAATCGATAAAGATGATATGTCGCAAAAAAAAAAAACTTAGAAAATTGAGTTTAAACAGTTACTTAAACATTTTTAGGGTATGTAGTAACGTATTTAATACATTGATTCTGGAGACGGATCTTTAGATTAATGCACTTAATACTTTACGATGTAAACTGTTTAAGTGACAGTTACAACTCAATTTTCTCGAAATCATGATTTTGCTACATATAGCCTTCATCTATTCATGTCTTCAATTAATATTATTCAATACTTGTGGCAAAGGTTCGCGTTGGAACAACTAAAAATGTTGTTTCATATTTGTCAAATGCAGGCTTATCCCCGATTGTCTGACAAGAAAGATGAACCCTGCGTCAGCTGATGAGCATGTAAAAGTCTACACTGCGCCTGTTCTACAAGACTTTAGCTTTCTGTCCCAATTGGGTTATTCTTGTTTTATGTATTGCGCACTTATTTATTTATTATTAGCCTAAACTGTCCCACTGCTGGGCAAAGGCCTCCCCCGTGTCCTCCAGCAATTTCTTTCCTGTGCCACACACTTAGGCACAGTAAAGTTTACATAGCATTCAATAAAAACGTTATATCTAACGACAGATCAATTCGTTAAAACAAATGAAATGAATTTATAAGAAATGAAAAGTTTCGTAATTTATACAGGCCGTAATATTAATAAATGATAATACTTTAAGGTGTGTATAGGTTCCCGTATATAGAGTTTACTGTGAAAGTACCAGCGCTGAAAGAAGTACTTTTCTTTAAATTGTTGTATGGGACAATTTATGATATTGAGGCATTTCTCATACAAATATGAAATTCAAAAGTAAGTTTTTCTGCGCTGCTACTTTCACAGCAACTACATAGGAGGCGCATACACATTACACACCCTAAAGTATTATCACTAATTTATTTTACACCTTGTATATTACTTTAAATTCGACTAGTGGTATCTTGACCAACTAATAATTACCTTGGCTGCTCCTTCGAACCTATCCCTAAGTCTGTCCCCGACCTGCCGGAAGGCCGGCATCCTCCACCAGCAGGTCCTGAGTGTACAGGACCCTGACAGTCCGTGACATTTACACTCTATCCTCATGTTTGACTTTATGGCCTATAAATATAATGAACATTTAAGCTTAATCTAAAGTATTCGTCTGGTATGAAACCCGCTAAAAAGTCTAAAAACGCAGTATATTTGCTGCGAATATTGTGTAATAAACATATTAAATATCGAAGGTGAACTGGCAAATTATCCTATCTTAGTTTTCAAGATTTTTCAGAAAACAGAAAAAACGTAAGTAACTATTATTACAAATTCTTAAATTTTTATAAAATAAAAAAACAGTAATGTTTATTTATTAAAAAATGAACCCGAGAAACCCCAACCCAAGAAGAATATCTCTTCTTTTTGAATAATTTTGATTAGATAATCGAGAAATCATCAATTTAAGATAGGACATAATATTGCCGTTTCACAGTAGATATAGTTAGTATGTAAAAAACACGCCTAGCTTAGTGCAGGAACCGATTTTAAAAACCATAATTAGTAGTTCTGATATAATCTTATTATTTGTGTTTTTTTTTAATTATTAATATTGTTAACAGAAGCTGTACCTACATGGTACAATTCAATTATTCTTATTCTTTTCTTATATTTGGAGAGTTAACATCGCTAATCGATCAGTTGCAGTTATAGTAGGTATAGTTTTTGTATGTATAATATAAAAAAAATTGAATATATTTAAATTTTCTGGCACCCGTAACACAAGGTTTTAAGAAACTTTACCAGGCACTGTTAAAATTAGTTATTACTACACAAATAAGACTATAGGTCCATAATTTTAATATTTTAAATTAACAAAAATTGGATTCACTAATTGTAAATCTAGTTAAGATTGTATCGCTTATGAATATTACTAACCAACCTCCCAGCGTTATGATTGTGGAGTTTGATTAGTGTTTTGATGTCACTCCTCTTTCTGTATCTGCTGTCCATGAATTCCCTGGACTTCTGGAGTCCGAAGCGCGTGTTGTCACTGCACCCTCCCCACTGCCACCTGTCGCTCTGTGTGGTGACCGGTGGGGTGGGGACTGGAATGACCTTCCCTCGTCGTGATTTCGGTGCACCCTGAAAATGGTATTTTGTTTTAATATGGGTTCTTGGGCATCTCCAATTACCTATGAGATCAACTAAAATAAAAGGCATTATAACGGATCAATACATTATTATGTGTCTAAAGAATTGTTTAAAATAATGGGTGCCGATTCATAAATTAATATCTGTTATAAGTAATAATTTCGAAGAATACCACCTACTTTCAATCGGTTTTCATTGTCTCCCCTCAAACTATAATATGATTAAAACTAAACGATGTTAGTATCGTTCTATATAAGTAATGTTGTAAATAACGGGTGTAAAAAAAAAAGTCACTATAACTTTGAGATACGTTTATACTACCTGTCCACATTTCTTTTTTCCAAAAAAATTTTCACCATTTCTTTGTTTTTTGTCGCAAGAATAAGAAAATCACACACAAAACTCGAATGAGAAAAGGTAGTACGAGTTTAATAATATCTCAAAGTTATAGTGACTGTTTTATTATTAACATCCGTTATATACCCAAAATCTATACTTCTGATCTTAGAGTAGATATAATTATAATCTATTCCCAGCATTGATATATAATACACGTATATATTTATGGTTGAAAATTAGTGTTATCACAGTTATAGCATACCATGTGTACACATGACATGTACATACGACGCTCGACTTGAGACTTATCACCAAAAATATCAGGTACTTGTAGACGAGGAAGTAGAGTATTTATTTGATCAATGTCTTCTACATCAAATCTCCAATCAATCAACGTGTCTATAAATATTGTAAGAAGGTGACGCAAACCTTTTCACAGGAACACTCTAACAGCGAGCCGGCTGTGCATGCTCGCGTGATTGCGTATGTGACTCCAGCCGCTGTGATCGCGTTCACAAACCCAGTTTCCCTTGTGTCTGTAACAAAAAAATAAATAAGGGTCTGTATAGTGTATACATGTCCACTTCAAACGTCGTCAACGGAACATAATGTACCAGAATTTTACATGCCCAGACGACGAGACGCATATTTATGGCAATGTAAATACAAGTGTCAAACAACCGTCTCAGCTAGAGACATAGATATAAGCAATTGAAAACTTGCCACTCGATTTTTAACACTATTGTAATAACGCATTCTAAAAATCTGACCCCCGGTTTACAAAACGTTCAAATCGACTAATCAATATCTTGTCAGTTGTCAAATTCAGATGAAATTAGATCACAGATTAGTTAAATTGGCGTTGATTGCCTTTTAGAAACGAGGGGTTAATGTTTATAGGGCTGATCTCTCATTAAGGACCTTATAGTCCCAACCTAGCTTATGAGCTGAATGATATGTATAAGTGAATTTTATTCACGAATAACCTACTGAGAATGGAGCATCCTGCAAAGAAAACATTTGCCTCTAGATTTGTACACAAATGTTCACCTCGAGCAATAAAACCCGACAAATTATGTAACGCCATTGACTGTTCATGAGCACTTGTTCATTCTCCACGCTGCTGCGCCCTAGGGCTTTCAATACTAGAAATAACCCGAACAATACCACATGCTGAAGTTGTTGACCCAAAAATCAATATTCACACGGCCGTAATAAACATCGAGCCCCACGAATCGAAGGCTTCATCCATAAAACATTTAAACGTGATCCGCTGCTCTCCAGAGCCGAAGGCGGAAAACTTGTATCGTACGGGATAATTAATCTCTGCAACCACTCGGATGGTTTATTGGCTATCGGAAAATGTTACAATGTCTTTAACAGGAATTGAATTGCTATTTTAATTGCTGAATCAGCTGTCTCTACGTAACAAATAATGAATGCCAAGTTCTATGGCCCGAACTGTAAACTGTCGGAAAAAAACTTTCTGTAATTTTATTCCAGAAAATGTACTACATGATTACTATCGGTCGCGGCTTGCTGAATGAAAATCACCATTAGAAGACCATCAAGGTAAGATTAATATAGGATTTAATTGCATAGTTATTTAAACGAATGTCCATAAACAATAAACATGATATTATGTAAATTTTCGTACAGCATAAAATATTTTTATAGGCGCGTCGAGTCCGACACAATGGCCGCGGCCACAGCAGTACAGTGCAAGTTAGGCCATAACAATTAATGGCCGAACCTGCGTTGGATGAATATTCAGACGGCATGAATAATTCGAAAATTGCTTCGCTCATCCACTGGATGTCGTACATGGATATAAATGAGATTTTTGGGTCGATGACTCTATACCGGGTTCCTGGGTTGATTGTGAGTTTTTTCTCGCGTATCCAAATTAATTGTGGGTTTTATTTAACGATCGTTTTACATCGTTATGCGCGATGATGAAATACGGCTGGTTTTGTTTTGATTTGGTATGTCTATGAGACTGATTTGTCACACCATACTATTTCGTAGACCAGCTACAATCGTGTTTTAGTTGAGACCACCTTTATTATGAGAGAGTCTTTGATGGTAATTATCACTGGAGTCCCTTTTAATATTTTCCTTTGCCATGTTTCTGCCGCATTGTTTTTTTATGTATCAAGTATTTCCTTCTTAATTATATTGAAGAGATATTTCTTTTCACGTAATTATCCTTACATGAAAAGATCTCGAGTTATTATGTTTTCAAGAGACGGATGGACGATGATCAATTACCTTATCAATTAATCATACAATGCATGTTGTCGTTTAGTAACCATTGATTGCCAACAATTACTTATCGAGCCCACTGTGGGATGCGCTGAACAGCCTCTATTGTGTAAACCTATCCATTTGTTACGGTCGAGGGCTATAAACGTTCCGGGTGAATCATCAGTGCTTTATGTGACAGCGAGTAGGTACCCGATGACAGATCTCGATTCGCGAAATTGTCTGGGAAACAAATCGGCGGCCGCCACGTACATAGTTGCAGAAGATTCGATTCGAACACAACATTATGCAAATTAAACATTACTCAAAACGAAAGTCTCCAGAGAGATAGGAGGCGTCGACGCGGCTGTCAGCGGATATTCGATCGGCGATAGGGGTTAGCTCACCTCGCCGATAGGAGTGAGGCACTCGTTAAGTCCAGATTAGATAAATGCGGGGCTTACGCAATGCGGTGCAGCGGCAGATCGGTATCGACCGCGCCTATCGATCCCATGCTAATTGGGCCCCGACGGCGCGCATCGCCCGGCATTCCTCCCGCCGCCCGGCCGCTCTCCGGTAGATACAGCGAAATTTATTGCACAAATAATTTATATAATTGACGTGCGACAAAAAAGCGAAAGTGCACACCCCGCGCCGGCCGCGGCGATTACGTCGCGTCGCTCCCGTCCTCGATTTTGACGGGTATTTTTATTTCGCCGGTCGACGACGCGTCCTCGAGCGGAATTATGAGAGGAATGTCAATTTCGAGATATTTCGCTAGTAGCGGTCGACGGGGGAAAAAAGCGGCGTCGACGCGGGGGACGGCCGGCCTGGGAACGGGTCCGCCCCGCGGATGCTGCGCGGGCCGCACTTTTTCCGCAGCGACGATGGGCCGGCGCGGGCGCGACGCGCGCGTCATTACCGACCGCGACAGCGGCGAGCTCACAGGCCCGCGGGCATTCCTCGCGCGCCGAGCGCGTCGTGCGCCGCAATTATCGCAAAACGCGGCCTCCGCTCGCAGATATGTCGTCGGGAACGAGGGACATGACATTCTCATCACCGAACGCTGCCGTTTTTCGATCGTCTCCGGTCAAAATATTACGACCCGCGCCCGATCCCACGGCGGCCGGCGGGGTGCGTCCTCGGGGTTTCGGGTCGCTTTTTGTGTTCCCTCTCCCGAACGCCGGAATGTCGGTATTCGTGTCCGGCTGAATTATTCAGTGAGACTGTCGATCGATCAATACGGCCGATGGATGTCCGCTGCGGTCACGCGCGCGCCGGGTGCGGGCGCGGCGACGTTTTTGCGGTTCCGCGGCGGCGGTCGCTCCGCCACTCACGTCCGCGGCGCACGCGCCCGTCGTCGTCGCCTCCACCTTTCTCGGATTGGATAATTGACGACTGGTCGGGTCGAGGGCGCCTTCTGCGGTGCCGGGAGGTGGCACCGGGGAACCGGTTCCCGTAGGAGTGGACACGAGCGAGGTGAAAAATTAAATAAAGGCAGTTTTAATTGCGGCAATGATGAATAAGATGACGTGCGTGAAACCTGTCGTCCGACCCGGCCGCGGGGGAGGCACTCGAGATAACCTATTATGACGCGACTTAGACGAGTACACATAAAAGTTTCATAAACTTTAAAAGCCTATCAATGAACGGCCTCCTAAAGATTAGCTACTAATGGGGTAATCAGTACCATCGTTATTTTCATTGCTATGTCATAACTTCCTCTTTCGTATCTATATGAAAAATAAATGTATCGTAAAATGTATGTTAGAGTAAATAAATATATTTTCATAAAAATATGAAATACCATCGGTAAGGAAATGTAATCGGTATTCGTAAAACCGTCACTCGAGGTATTCCATTCAGTGATCCTCTTGCTACTGCGCAATGGAAAAGGAAATCTTTAAAATGCAACTGCCAAATGTTGTACTTAACATCTATTTCCTTTTAATGAATCAAGTAAAGTGCAATTCTAAAACAAAAAACAGCTGACGCGCTGCACCTAACATACGGGGTGATTCATGGTTCATATAATATTAAGCCGAATATAGTGTGAAGAGACTGACGCGTAGATAATTTTTTGTTTTGTCACCTCATATAAATTACTTAATAAAAACTAAAAAAATATATTAATAGGTCTAAAATGACCTTGAGAGTGAATCTCACTATGCTGGGGCTCGCGGGCTCCTAGTCTTTACACACAAACGCACTGGTCGTTGACCTAAGACCTGACTAGGATTGAAATTCATCTGTTTTGTGACTTTTATGGAGATCTTTAATCGTGATTCGTCGCGTCATGGTAAGTAATTTATATGAGATGCCAAAACAAAAAATGCTCTACGCGTCCTTCTCTTCACACTATATTCGGGTTAATATATGTACCACGAATCACCCTGTGTATGGTTGACTCGCCAAATTGTACATTATGTGGTACACCGGAACATGTGCAACATGTATTGATGGAATGTGATCGGGGTGAAGCCCACCGTCGTGGACTGGGACATGGGGACTCAAAATGCAGGATTATGTAATAGTTTAATGGCCTCATCTAATTCAAGGGAGGCCAGAATTCTTTTGAATGTTTACATAGGTATATTTTATTAAAAATAGTTAATAGTAGTTATATGTGTTTGTAAGTCTCATGAGGGTGACATAGTCGGTCACCGACTAAACTCCTACAACAATAAAAGATTTAAAAAAAATCACCCTGTGTTTTGTCAAAAAACAATCATCCAAATTATTTGCTGCGTCGCGTTTCATCCTCACATTACTTCGCCACCGGACCTGAATAAGTTGTACTACAAAAATAACCTAACTCCATCGAAAGCTTAATACCTTGTTAAACCTTATACTCAATCGCGACACTGATCAAACGCACATAAATTATTTTGATATACAGCGCGGTCGCCGCAGCAGCCGTCAAAGATAACGCAGCGATGGTATCCTAGATGTGGAATCACTATTTACAATTTTAATTTCATTTATAACGGACTGAGGCTCGAGAAATATATAAATTGCGAAATAATTGTATTTCGTTACAGTAAGCGACTATAGTTCATGGTATAATGGCTGTAGAATATGGAGCAGACTTGATGCTGACTACTGAGGTTCAGACGTTTTTATTTTTTATCAGGAGGTCCTCCTCCTGATAAAAAAAAAATTGAGGAGGAAAAAAAAATTTTTATAATAAGGTTAAGATAAATTCACCGACAAAATATTTATGAGGTCGCAACCCAGAAGTTAGTGTCTGTGAAATTTTCATATGTCTAGCTGCTAGCGGTTCATGACAGCTTAAAGACAGACAATATCTATACTAATATTATAAAGCGGAAGAGTTTGTTTGTTTGTTTAAACGCGCTAATCTCAGGAACTACTGGTCCGATTTGAAAAAATATTTTTTTGTTAGATAGTCCATTTATAGAGGAAGGATTGAGGCTATATTTCATTACGCTGCGACCAATAGGAGCGAAGCGTCAGTGAGAAATGTTGCAAAAACGGGGAAAATTATTAACATTTGAGAACTTTCGTTGCGTGCGCTGCATAAACGGTTTAAGTCACTCCCGCGAACGAAGTCGCAGGGCACAGCTAGTACAATATACAATATCTATAGACGCTTTACACCACGTCAATCTGGCCCTGTGCTAAGTATCCGAAGAACTTGTGTTACAGGTACCAGACAACGGAAATATATGTATATTTAATACTTTTATACTATACACATATTTAAGATTTTTAAAAAGGTCCCGTTTTTATACTTAAGTTACGAAATACTAAAATGTACTAGGCGTAAATGTTTAACCTAATCGATCTACAAAAGGTGGTACATTATATTGAACAAGATGTTTCTTTGAACAAGTAAAACGATTACCCGCGGTAATCATACATTTCGCTGCGGTAAAAAGTAGCCTATCTAGCAAGTAAACGGCTACCATACCAAATTTCACCATAATCCGTTCAGTACTTTTTGTAAACTTGTACATTTATATTATTAGTAATATAGTTACAAGGTATAATATAAATGAGTGATAATACTTTAGAGTGTGTATGTGCCTATGTCGAGTATACTACGAAAGTACCATCGCTGAAAGACTTACTTTTGACTTTCATGTTTGTGTGAGAAATGCCCAAACATGATAAATTTTCCAATACAATAATTAAAAAAAAGCTGATACTTTTACAGTAAACTCTACATACGGGACCCATAGACACCCTAAAGTATTATCACTCATTAATATTACAGCCTGTATAGCTCTGTACGCTCCACCTATTATGTGGTTTTGACCGATAAGTTATCAACTTTCCTAACCCATCGTTACCGCTAATAGTGAATACACAGCAAAACACCATGCCACGCCTTGGTCTTATAGTGCACCCACACACTCGATGTGATCACTCATTGTCCTTATATGGGCAAAATATTTTCGACCTGTGAGACCATTTCATTCTAAGAGCATATCAATTAAGACCCTAACTATAAACAAAGCTTAATGACCTCCTTATAATAAAGTGATGTTATCTTATGAGATAAGATATCATTTTATTACGTTTAATGTATTTATTTCTGTATAAAATCCTTAAATTCAAACTATAGGAATTCCTAATCTCGCTTTAAAAGGTTTTAGGGTTGGTCCTGTGTGATTCGTAGTAGGATAGTCGTATTGTTTAAGTTTTATGATAAAGTTAATCAAATTTAGCGTTTTAATATTATGTTACTCACCGCTGAGGTCGCGAGTTTGAACTTCGACAAGGAAAATAAATTTTCTGTGGTAATTGGTTGAAAACAATGCGTTCATGTTATAAAAGCGGCCAAGTGCGAGTTGGTTTTTTTAAATGCTGACGTGATAAAGACGGGAGTGTTCTTAGCTATAGTCTACACGTACTAATATTATAAAGCAGAAGAGTCTGTTTGTTCATACGCGCTAATCCCAGGAACTACTGGTCCTATTTGAAAAAATCTTCTTTTGTTAGATAGTCCATTTATAGAGGAAGGCTTTAGGCTATATGTAACATTACGCTGCTACCAATAGAAGCGAAGCGTCAGTGAGAAATGATGCAAAAACGGGGAAAATTATTCACATTTGAGGACTTTCGTTGCGTGCGCTGCATAAACGGTTTAAGTTACTCTATAAATATGTATGAAATAATTATTCCTTTTTTATAATAATAATAATAAAAACCAACGTGAGCAATAAAAAGATAATCGCGATAGTGTTTCCGAAACCACGCGAACTAAGTTGCGGGCACAGCTAGTTCATGATATTAATTATTATTAATCAGTTGACTCACTGCTTGAAAATTAAAAATGTTGTAACAAAAATGTTTTTTTAAAGTTATAGCTGTTAGTTGTTATAGCGGCAACAGAAATAAATCATTTGTGATAATTTTATCTAACGCATTTCTTGAGGTAGGCCTGTTGAAAGACTGACAGCAAAGTCTCAGTAAAAGTGTTCCGATTTTACCCCACAGTTTTAGTGTTTACAGTTTTTTAATTACTTTTTCAAAATAATATTTGAAATGATGAGGGTGGAAAATCTAATCCTTCAACTTCTTGGGGCGCAATTTATTTATACTTCATGGCCAAGATGCGGAGAGAGAGTAAAATGGTACCTCCGCGAAGCCTCAGCACAAGATGTAATGTAGACTCCTTCTGGATGTTGTAATCGGAAAGAGTGCGGCCTCCAACTGCTTGCCGGCGAAATCAGACGCTGGTGATCTGGAGGAATGCCCTCCTTGTTTTGAATTTTTGACTACGGTAAAGCGTTTATTTGAATGTGAACTTTCTTTCCAGCTATTCGCATCAGCGAAAAGTTTTCATGCCTTGAAGGAATCATCTCTACTAGTACACTTAATAATAATATAGCAGTTTATTCAGCGATAAGAGAAGGATACAAAATTACACATTTTTGGTTTGCGTTACAGAATATTAATCTCAGCATGCCTTTTGACATAGGCCTCCTCCAACATGTTCCATTCTTGTCTGTCTTGGGTCATTCATCTCCACTTTGGACCAACAGGAATTTTAATGTCGTCTTCCCACCTTAAACGTTGTCTGCCCCGGCTTCTTTTTCTATCTCTTGAGTACCACTCTGACACTGCTTACTCCATTTTCCAGGTTTGTCACGCATCATATGTCCTGTCCGTCTCCATTTTTTGGACAATTCGCTCTAGAATGTCGCTGAATTTTGTATTTGTTCTGATGTCAGCGTTTCTGACTCTGTCACGGAGTTTTGAATCAACAATGCTGCGCTCCAGTACTAGTACACTTATACAAAGTAAGTGCTTATTATACTTACTCGGTACTTACTTACGAGCCGATCAGACAATCGGACCGGACGCGCCGTATCGGCCGATGCATATCGCCTGTAGTCTGGCCGCGCGCAGAGGAATGCTAGATTTGATACGGACGACACTTTGCTGCCCTTTACTTCGAGAAGCAATTAATATACTTTATATTAATCGCTTCTTGAATGTTTTAGGTATTTTCTTTATCGTCAGAGGGGACAGTAAACGATAAAGATGGTTAGTAGATAGGTATCGTCGATAAAATGCCTGAAATTCATACAATTGATAGAATCAAATTTAATTAAAAAGTAGAAGTTAATTTAAATTGAAAATATTTAATTTAAAAAAAACGTGGGGTACATGGTGTCAATAGTTATAAATATTTTTCTGATATTATATATTATTATTTTACTAATATCTTACCCCCACGCTTTTTTAACAATAAAATATATTTTTCCACTATTTTCAATTTCAATCATTAAAATTTATTTTCTATTTTAAGTTGATTTCTATATAAAGCCTTAATTTTTTAACTACATATTATTCATTTTAAATTTTTCGATAAGACTGCAAAGTTTGAATGAAAATTGGTTATTTAAAGTGGGTCAAAATCGTGCCCAAAGGAGTCGGTTATAACATACAAGGGAAGCTATTATAAAGCGTTTCAAAAGGAATACGGTCCACACCAACTTTTGAATTAGCTTTGAGACATGCGCGGAAAGGCCAGGTCACAATGAGGCGCTAGCGACGTGATGCGGGATACAATTTTTAACAGTGACTAGCTGACCCGTGCCCACTTCATTGAGCATACAAACCGTTTAAACCTTCCCTGGACCTCCACGATTATTCAAGATATGTATTAGATTATCCTATTTCAAGACCAAAAACAGCCGAATCGGTTTAGCCGTTCTCGAGTTTTAGCGAGACTAACGAACAGCAATTCATTTTTATATATTATATAGAAGAGAGGATTTTATGTATTTGTTAATAGACAAAACGGGAAAAGAGAGTTGTCACTTTCAAATTTATGCTGCATTGTCGACAGTCGGCAGTCTGCACGGGCTCGAGCCCGTGCAGACTGCAGAGATCTTCAAGAATATAGGTGTAAAGTAAATGAGTGATAATACTTTAGGGTGTGTATGTGCCTCCTATGTAGAGTGTTCTGTGAAAGTACCTGCGCTGAAAGACTTATTTTTGACTATCATGTTTCTATGGGAAATGCCTCAACATCATAAATTTCCCCATACAATAATTAAAAAAAAAGTACTTCTTTCAGCGTTGGTACTTCTTCAGTAAACTCTACACACGGAACCTATACACACCCTAAAGTATTATCACTCATTAATATTATAGCCCGCGTAATTTTCAAATGGATTTCGACATAACCATCTTTCGTCATCAAATCGTTTTTTAAAATATATTATGTTGTATTATTTTTGTTTTTGGCGAACACGTACGTTTGCCAAAAATAAATCCCGAGCGAATTCCTCCGCGTAAACCTAAGCCCCAACCCCATAGGTCACGGTGAGTCATGGGCCATCCTAGCCGCCCAGAGCGCCAAGTATCGTGTGTCGCGCGACGCCGCGGTCGTAAACATGTATGTCATACCGCCACTCATAAAACCCTCATACATTCTCATACACACTTCACATACACGCAAGATAATTGAACGGATAACAATGTAAAGATATCGCACAGAACCTGATTGGAGCTTTTCTATTCGCTGGACGATAAATCATGTTTAGTATCAAGTTTACTCATATTTTATAGTTTCCACGCAGTTTAGTTTATTTTAATTACTCTGTTCATAAAAAAATATAAGTGATACGATGTGATGAAACATTTAGATGCTATAATCTCAGATATTATAGCAAGGTACAAACAAAAAGCGCACTGAACATCTTTGCAAACGAACTAACCCATGAAGGGGTTAACCCACGAATTCGTTATTCGTACAAACGTTGTATTGGGAGTTTTGTATGATAATTTGAACTGTCTAGCTATCATAGTTCACGAGATACACTCCAGCGTCTATTATACGGACATACAGAAAAGTCTGAAAAGCACGGAGCTCTAAAACGAGAATAGATAAGTATAAAATAGTGATTCAAATTATCTACAATACGGCTGACGTAGAGGCACGCGCTCCTCTAGGTTGATATAAAGGAGATCACCATATAAGTGCAACACGGTGAGCTGTCGCGACCGCATCGGAATGCCCGCGCCGACCTGGCCTTTTTATCTCGGCCGATTAATTCACATATTTAGCGCAATAAATACGGGGCGAGTGAGGGTGGAGAGCCGTCAGGTGACAGCGCATGCGAGCAATTGCATCACTGTCGGCACGTCAGCGCGGGGCCATTGTGGCCCCCGCCGATATACGGCCGGCGCGGACGCACCTGATTTATCGGTGCCCCGCCGGACCGGGCCCCGCGCCGGGCCCCGCGTCGCCGCCCGCACGCCCGGACGCATTCTCACGCTACCGAACGCACGCGAACGCTCCCGTCTCCCGCCCGTATTTAAATCGAGCGATCGTTTCTCATTCCTTTCCCCCAGATATTTTACGTCGGGTAATACGATACGACACTGTCCGGCTCTTTCTGCGAGTTTTCGCCTTCCTTTTTCCCCCGGCCCGCTATTGTTCACTTGTCAATTTCTTTAGCTAATGCGAGTAAACGTCTCATTATGCGCCGCGGTGCGTCCGTGCGTCCGCGACGCGCACTCGTGTTGTGACAGCAGCCACCCACCGGAAGGGGCCGAGCGTCATTCAGCCGCGCACAAAACGCGAATACTTTATTCAACATGTCCGATGGTTAATTTGAATGGATTGTGCCCGGTTAGTGGGTATAATAATTAGCCGGGCTCCGTCTCTGTTGCTAATGCATTACGGTGTCCTAGCGTTTGGCGCTCGCAGTTTTAATGCGCTCGCGATGCGCGTTTTTGCGACACGCTTAATTATAACGATAAACGATTATTTCCGGGCGATCGTCGCTTTAATTCGACGCTCGCGGTCGCTAATTTGACGGACGAAATCTCGATGACGCGATAAAAACGGCGCACCTGCCCCTAATGACTTCCTTTATTAAGCGTAGTCGCAATAAAAACGTTCAAGAGCAATAATCCAATATGGAATAATTGTGATTCCTGAGGAGTTAGGGCCGGTGAAGAAAAAGTTCGCTCACCACCTATTTTAGCATAGCGGGGACGTTTAATTTGGCGCAGCCATCGGTCGCGGTGTCCGGCGGTGACAGGCCTGTCGGGCGTGTCGGGCCGCGCGTCACTCACGGCTGACGGACGGTCGCTCGTCCTCGGGAGAAAAAATAAAGCGGATTAATTTACCACTTGATTGTGAGCGAGACGGGCTTATTGCCGTCACGCGAGAAGGAGCAGGACGCAGCATGAGGACGAGCGATCGGGCAGTACACGTTGCGAGATATCGCCTACACCAACAGTTTTACAATACAATACAATACAAATATACTTTATTGTGCACACAACAAGTTACAAAAAAAAACAAAAAAAATATACATTACAAAAATCAGACATGCACACAAAGGCGGCCTTATTACTAGATAGCAATTTCTTCCAGACAACCTTATGGTGTTAGAGAAAACAATGCTAGAGAATGGGAGTTGCGCAAAAGTATATTTAATAAAATAAAAGTAAATAAAATAAAATAATACATAAACACAATAAATATATAATATATGTATACAATATAATATAATATATATATCTATATATATATATATATATATACAATAGATAAACCTACATGATATTTTAATTTATAATAATAAGTGTTAGTTACATAAGTTAAGGGTTGACACAATATGATTCCAGATAATGATTTTTTATAAGAGTTTTAAAGCGATGTATAGTTTCAGCCTGCCTTATATGGATAGGTAAAGAATTCCAAAGGGAAATGGATTTTACAATGAAAGAGCAATTAAAGTATTTAGTGCGGTGGATAGGAATGTCAAGAAGAAGATTAGATATAGATCGTAGTTCCAGTCTGTCAGAGGTACGGAAGTTAAAATTACTTTTTAAATAAGTGGGACAATGGGAGTCAAATAGGATGTTATAAAGGAAGGAGAGAACACGAGAGTCACGGCGGTAGCGGATTGGCAACCACTTTAACTTGAGGCGATACTCGGAGATATGGTCAAATTTACGTAAACCGAAAACAAACCTCAAAGCCAGGTTTTGAAGGCGCTCCAATTTGTTCAGTTGTTCCTCCGTCAAGTTAGTGAAAGAAGCGTCCGCATAATCTAAATGGGAAAGGAGTAGGGATTCAGCCAAAACTACCTTAGTGGGTATCGGAAGAACATATCGTAGACGTTTTAGGGAACGCCAGGTAGAAAAAACCTTTCTACTAATCTCTTGCAATTGATGCGTCCACGATAAATGTTCATCAAAGTACACTCCCAAGTTTTTAACCACTTTACTGAAAGGTATTGTTACACCATTTATAAGGACAGGAGGTAAAGAATCATGGTCAACTCTAGAAATTAGCCCGGGGCTACCAATTACAATTAATTGAGTTTTAATAGGATTAATAAGAAGTCCATGATTCTTGCTCCATTCACAAATATTCAACAAATCGTGATTCACTAGATCAAAAGCGGAATTCAGATTGTCCAAAGGAGACTGTGTGTATATTTGAAGATCGTCCGCATACAAGTGGTAGGATGATGAAATCGATATTGTTATAGGGTTTATAAAAATTGCAAACAGAAGAGGAGATAGCACACCACCCTGAGGCACGCCGGCATAGATATAACTCCAATCGGAGAAATAATCAGATGATTTAACTCTCTGCCGTCGTCCTACAAGGTAGCTACGAATTAAATTAATTATTGATGGTGAAAGATTTAAAGATGCAAGCCGGGCTAGCAGAATATCGTGGTCTATGGAATTGAAGGCATTACTAAAATCCAGAAGTGTGAGAATAGTAAGCATTTTATCATCCATACCTGACCGTATATCATCAGCTACCTTTACCAATGCGGTAGTCGTACTGTGACCAGTGCGAAAACCGGACTGGAACGGACTAAGTAAGCTGTTGTGGGTAACAAATTTCGTAAGCTGGTGATGAATGATTCGCTCTAAAACTTTTGATAAAAAGGGTAGGATGGAAATAGGACGGAAGTCAGACACAGTCTTAGGACAGGAGGATTTAGGTAAAGGAATTATGTAAGCTGCCTTCCAGGCATCAGGAAAGGTACAAGACTCTAAACATGAATTAAAAATGTGTGCAAGAACAGGAACAATTATATCTAATATTGGTGTGATCATTCTACGACTGATACCGTCATCTCCTACTGCGTTTGACGATATGGAAAGGATGTGCTTTTTAATCTCACACTCGGAAACTGGAACAGTAAGGAACGGATCAGAATTCAATATAGGTAGCGAAGAAATATAATTTAACGTTTGTGATTTAATTTTGGGGTCGAGATTAAAAGAGGAAGTAAAATGGTTATTAAGTGAATCTATATCTATATTATGAGAGTCTTGCGGTTCAGAGCATTTGCCCACGCCGAGGGATTTGAGAAATTTCCATGTTTTAGCCGGATCCCCGTTCTCAACGGAGGCGTGAATATGACGTCTTTGTGCGTCACGACACATCATATTACAGCGGTTCCGGATTTTAATATATTTGTTACGATATTCTTCTGTCTTTTTTATTTTAAATTTGGCTTTGGCTGCATGCTTAGCATTTATCAGAGATTTGATTTCGTCTGATAACCAGGGAGCGGGAAGATGTTTGATTTTAACGGGCCTAACAGGTGCATGAATATCATAAAGAGATTTAAGTTTAGCGTTAAATATATCAATTTTGTCATTAATGGAATCAGCTGAGAGTAAGTTTGACCAGTCTATGTTATGTGCGTCCTCCTCTAGGCTTTCAATATTCATCGAAGAGAAATTTCTTTGAAGAAGAGTTTTTACCTTAGCTTTGGGAGGGCGAACATTATAGGCAACATAGATAAGATCATGGTATGAAAACATATCAGCTGAGACTTGTCCATGCGTAGTAACACGATTAGGAGAGGAGACTATGATTAGGTCGAGCAGGGAAGGACGGGAACCTGGAAAGCAGTGGGTAGGATTCAGAGGTAGTAATTTCATATTATATGAATCTAAAATTGAACTAAGTTTAGTCGATCGACTATCACCCTTAAGTAGACAAGTATTGAAATCGCCCATTATAACACAATGATCGTAGTACGGTGTAAAAGCATCAAGCGTATTTTCAAAGGATGAGAAGTAATCATTGTGCATTGATGGGCAATAGTAGACCCCGAGTAATAATTTATTATAGTGCGATACCTGGACTTCTACCAGCAAAAACTCGAGAGCATCAGATGGAGGGGGTTGCGCTGACGAGCTAATAATAGTGTAGGACAAGTCTGAACGTAGATAAATCGCAACGCCACCTCCACCCCTCCCAATGCGGTCGTTGCGAATTAACTTAAAACCGGGTAAACTGTAGCATGTTGATGGTAAGCAAGGCTTAAGCCACGTTTCCGATATAAAGACAGCATCAACATTAGCCCGATCAAAAGACGCAAGCAAGTCGGGGTAATGAGCCGGAATGCTCTGTGCATTAATATGAACGGCCTTAAAACATTTGTTAACTGTGTTAAAATTTGAAGTTATGGTATCCCTAAGAGACATAAATGTGGCACTTTGAAAACTATCATCGCTGTTGTTAGAAGAAATGGATAAAAAATCATCTGAAGCAAATGAGTCAACACTTACATTCATGATAATAATACAAACTAAATATAAATAAAATATATAAAACACTATAAATATATTATCCTACAACAATTGAAATATAATTGGCCTGCAGCCCACTGTGTCATAAAAAAAAAAAACATAAGTATATAAATAAATTTGCTATAATAAAATTAGTAAATAAATAGAAAAAGAGTAGGTAGATAAATGGAAAGAATCCAAACATGCCTATTATTTTTTTAAACACCTAGCTAAATATGAGCAGTTATTCTAACAAAATATAATTAGATTTAAGATGAGATGCTAGCCCAACACAAATTGGCAATTAAAATTTAATGGAGTTATACTGAGATATAATAATAAAGTTCTAAGTACAAGCACAGCTTATTAGTTACAAAAATTACATAACAAAGATGCAATTTATATACAAAATACTAGATTAAGAGAAATCAGTTAAGTACATAATGGCTCATGCTAAATTTCATGTCCACACACAAAAAACAAAAAAAAAAAAAAATTATAATGAAAGTGACATTAAGAAGACGAAGAAGAATAACTATCACTCACTCCTGTCAGACGTCACCGAAACACAGTTTTGTGCTTGAGACGTCGATTACTCCGTGGTGTTTGACTTTCAAATAACTCAGTGCTGCTTTTGTTCACCCGGACAGCAGCCAGCGCTGACACGCGCTATATCGGGCACTTATAAATATTTACTACGACTTTAGTTTCAAGTTCACGAATTATTTTGACCGTTTCTTAAAAGTTTGTTGTTCATAACCTACTAATACAGCTCCTTCTTCATAGATATTATTTGTGTTTTAAAACGGTCTGCGTTTGCCAACACAAATGTTTTAGAAAAAATACATTCTTGTCAATTATATTAGGCACTTCATTCATAAAGCAAGTTGTTTTTAACGCATACTCGTAACATTATCTGTGTTTCTCATTACTAATAATTTAATCTAGAAGATAAATTCACTTGAGCCAATCTGGGTTAACATTAGAGTTATCCCCTATTCTGGATTTAACTTAGTGGTAAATATCACCTTATAAAATAAAAAAGCTCTATGAAGATATTCGGCGCAAGTAGGATTTATACTTTTTAATAAAAACTGTCTAATCATGAATAGCATTAGTTATTTAGGATGATTCTAAAATATCGATAATCGAATGAGGTACTCACTCGCTTATCGATATTCTCTTGAATTCTAATTCCCGATATCGGAATTATAGCGCAGGATACAGTGACCACGATAAGGCGGGAAATTATACAAGATTAGGGCCGTTTACGTGTCGGGGGCGCCAAATTCATCGGCGAGTTTTTGTCGATGAATTCGGAGGACCCCGCGCCTGCGTGAGGTCCGGCTGCAGTAGTTTTATCGCGTGGTAATCTTTATGGCCCCCGACCTCCTCCGCTCGTCCACACTTAATGGCCCGATACCCTAATATTTTGGAAGGCCGTGTTGCGGGTTTGTTTATAGCTTAATTAGGCTGCTTTGTTTAATATCACCGTCCACCTAGGAGATAAGGTGTCGAGGTATTTACGATGACACTGACTCGCGGGTCGCTTGTAGTCGTTTTGTTTCGATCGGCCTTTACGATGGGCCATAAACCGGACCCTGTCAAAACTTGGCATCATATTCGACGGAATATCTTTATTATATTGATAAGTCCGGATACTTTATGGCCCGTTTTATTGAGCTCGATTTAAATAGTCGTCTAATTGTGGTTCGACACGAGTCGAGCCCGCTAGAGGTTCGGACTCGAGAAAGTCGAGAGTTTGAGGAGTCGACATTTAAAAGGCTCTCTCATTAACCGCGCGGCCGGACGCGGGACGGAGTGCGTGTATGATAAGGTAATTTAAATAAAAATGAAATCCTTTTTCATTGATAAAGATTTGACACCGAAAAAACGAGAAGTCGAAGAATGCACGGGTCTTACTAATGAAAGGGGCCAATTAACGATGATTATTTTTTTCTCATGAGTAATGTGGTACAGGAGGTTGGAGATTTAATCTCGGGCATTAGGTATTAAGTAAATTTGTTTAATAAAATGGCCCATCAGTTTTGCTCCGTGAGAAAGATTAAAATAAACTCGCGATAAAGTCACATACCGTATTTCAATTTGTAACAATAATTGCTTTTCAGGTCATCTGTCGCAATCGCTATTTAACCTAGATCCGATTTACAAATCCCATGCAAGGCATACAATGCAGTCCTATAACTGTAATTACAAGAACATATAATATGTTCCCTAGTTAGACGACGCGAGCGAAGGCCGAGCTAGTTTTCGTTCGACCACAGCCGTCATTCACATTTTTATTTCCTTGTTGTGGCCTACTCAATAAAGCTCTATTTGCTATGAATGAAAGAAATATTATTGTGCTTATATAAATGCACCCTTAAGGTACTTTTCCAAAAACAATAGATATCATAATAGTCATAACACAATAGTCTTCAGTCATCAAAGAATATTATATTGCTTTGTATACGACTTCCATTAGACGACAACTCTAAGGAAGACCACTTTAATATTACAAGAAATCAACATCACCCTATATACAGATGTCGTCACGAGCTGATAACCAGAGGCTAATCCGCCACCCAGCCGCTAGCCTTATTTATTGGCTCTTAGCCTAATTTGTAGCTCGCAGCTTCGGCCCACCGGCGATTAGTCTTTCAAATTAATTAATAGTTGGCTCGCGATTTATTCGCGGCCCTAAACGATGTTCCGTCAGTCTATCGTGCCCATATTCATCCTAAATTACATCTAAATACGCGCCTGGTGTAAACTGTTAACATATGGTAGTAGATTTTGATGTCACGTGTAAAGTTAATGAAGAACAAAATAAATTTTAGCTTTGTTCCGCGTAAATGACCTTACGTATAAAAATGAAAGGTCAATCACTCACTCATTCACACACTCATGTCGAAATCTTAGATACTACGAATCCCTTTACATGGGGGTTCCTTTCAGAACGTAGGGACTTATTATGACTTTTGTAATATTTAACCCCTAATAGGATAAAAAGCGGTGTCAAGTATTTGTATGAAAGTTTCTAACAGTAGGTTTTTTAATTTTCAAATTAGGTACTAAAAATGTATTTAGTTAATTATTTTTCTGAAAAACCCCTACGAAGGGGTGAAGTTTACACTATTATGATTTAGAATAGGTATCTGGAAAGCCGGAGACATTTCGGAGCATTGAAAATACTGTTTACTAATAAAACTTGAAACTTAAAAGTCAAACTCATGTCGATCGAAACGTGTCGATTAAAAAATGGAATCGATTTTCGATTTTGACCGATTACGATTGGCTTTGTATACGAATAGCAACAAACCATGAAATGTGGGTGGTGAATTTAAATGAAATAAAAAAGTAGGTCAAGATTATTAGGTCAGCATTTCAGTAGTCTCTGCCCACCCCTATGCGAAAATTTTACGTGAACGCATTAACTAATTGGAATGTTAACGTGAATATAGAATTAAAAAAAATCTAATTAATATTCTTCGCAGCGTATGCGATGAAAGACATTTTATGGCAAATTTTTTTACACATTCGGTTGGTTTTAATAGGAATTTCTAAAGATTTATATAGTTATCTAGTACTAAATATAGCCAAAGTTACTCAGTGATAATGTAGCTATCTAATTGATGAATGAATTATTAAAATCGGTCCAGTACTTTTTGAGTTTATTCGTTACATACAAAATTACAAATCTTCCCTCTTTATAATATTAGTGTAGATGTGGATAACACACCTTGGGAATAAAGTAGGTACTCCCCTGAAAGGCTTTTTTCTTTTATTAAATTGCATAAAAATGTACTTTTTATTTTGTTCTAGTATTGACTATTTTATATGTAAACATACTTTTTATATTTTATTTTAAAGAGAAATTTTCTATCTTTTTGGCCCCATGCGAGTTTCTTACAACCGGCGTAAGGCTTCTCGCTGGGCTAGTTCCCAAACCGGTGGTCATAATTTAGAAACGGCGTTCAGATAACATTTTTGAAAAATTTATTCTGAATAAAAATTTTGACTTTGACTTGACTCTGACAGTCCTCTGATCACGTCCAGGCTATTACACATGTCACGTTCCCGTCGCGTGACGCCTCGTCAGTTTACACATTGCACGTTCAGCTTCACGAAGATATTCGGCAGATACATACAAATACGTGGCGAAGACGTCCGCGATTCAGCGGATTGTCTACAGGTGTAAAATTGTAAAATAAATGAATGATAATACTTTAGGGTGTGTATGTGCTTATGTAGAGTATACTGTAAAAGTACCAGCGCTAAAAGACTTAGTTTTGACTTTCATGTTTCTATGAGAAATACCCCAACATCATAAATTTGTACAATAAGTAAAAAGTTTCAGAGTAGGTACTTTTACAGTAAACTCTGTATACGGGACCATTACACGCCCTAAAGTATTATCTCTCATTGATATTAGAGCCTGCATAGCGTCTATGACTAACTCGTACGTGTAGTACATAAACATAGTACAATGTACATACATTCTAGTATGTTTATTGTAAGATAAAGCTATATTTACTCAACATATTGCGGGCGAATGGGCGGACTAGAAAAGAAGCTAAGTATATCAAATTTATCGAATAGTTTGATTTTAAATATATAATAATCACTAAATACTTTTGAATTTCCACCAATAACCTACAGTACATTCAATAACATATGATTTTAAATAATCACTGAAGTTGCAGAACATAATAATAATAGCTAACCGATTTCGGTGTCGGTAGCCGATTTCATTGAAACCAGGCCAGCTACGCAGGTGTTATTTTATAGTGTCCAAGTGTGTGCGCATTACACAAAGACACTCTCTCTTCCTTTTACTCTCATAATCCAGTGGGATGGTAAACCGATACGACTGGCCAGAGAACAGGCGCAGGACCGACTTCTTACATGCCCATCCGACGCATGGATCATCTATCTTTTCAGACAGTCAGGTGTGTGACAGTCAGCCTGCATTGTCCTAACCAAACTTGAAAACATTTTTTTTGTTGTAACAATGAGGGAATCGAACCCACGACCTCCAGGTCGAGAGCGAAGCTCTGAACCACTATACCATGGAGGCGATAATGCAGAACATACACATCAGTCGTTACAGGAGTGACCCCGAAAATAGACTTATTAAGCCTATTGAGGAGTTGCAAAGTACCTACACTGCAACTTTAGGAGACCATCTCTTAATGCCGCATTTGTGAGACTCTACATAATGTATTTGACATTATAGAGTGAAGAACTTATGTGGAACAGAATTACAGAAACTCAATATTAATTGATTGTTATTAGAAGTTCAAATTCATATTGAGCTAATTATAAGGTCAAAATAGTGTACGACTAATGCATGTTATTAAATATCTAATTAGGAGAGTTGCTTCTGACATTATAATAAAAAGGTGGCTGACATTTAAATTAATGTTTTGTTCACATTAAATTCGGAATAATTTGTTGCTATTTTTCAACGTCGATATCAATACCTCCAAGATATGGGGTTTATAAATATTTTGCAAACACACGCGTTTTTTTGACAAATACCACTTAATTTATACTAATGAATCCGAAATTGATGCAGGGCCATACCTAATGGTCAGCCTGAGGTGTTTAGTGTTGTGTTTTGTTTTATTTTTATCGATACTGCTCTTGAAACTTAGCATTTTGTCCCAAATGTTTCTTCATAATTAATGATGTTTGGCATTAATTAATTGTGATCAAAATGTTAAATTTGATTGCAATATTTACAATACATATTAAGTGAAGTTTGTGCATCCATGTGTGTATTTTTAACATTATTTAAATGTTGCAATTTTCATCGAGTAAAAGTTTTTTTATAAAAACAATAAAAAAAAATTAAAACTACAAAATAAATATGGATTAAATATGGATTAAATTGCCAACATTAAATTTATAAGTATTTTGTATATAAACCCACTAACTACTAAATATTATGTTAAAACACAACGCATAAGAATTCAATTTTACTGCCTTTGTAGAGACAAAGAAATCAGCTTTATTTATTTAGATCACTCTGTAGGTAAATATTGTTATTAGTCCCTACCAATACTAATATTTACCTATTGATAAACTACCCTCAATAAACAACTACCCTCTTAATCCTTTCAAAAAGGGTTATTGTTTCAGAAAATAATTTTCCTTTATTCAATTGCCAAAAACCAATCGGATTACATACCCGAATATCATTTCTCAGACAAGTTAAGATTAATAATTTATTTTTATCGATACCCTCAGTTTAATCCAACCCTTGTGAAGCGTTTAGATAAAGGAGAGAACGCATAAAATCAACTGCTGGCCTAATCAAATTAGGTGCTGATACCTATCAGTGAGGTTTAACACATTTCGCATTCTTTTGTCCATCGACTAATAAACCCGCAGGTAGCCGTCCCTACCCACGTTGGCGTTTAGGCTACCACACTAGACAGCCTTTGTTGGACCAAGGGAATTTGGACCGTTTGTCGAATTATTAAAGTTGTTTTCAAATCGCGCATATATTTAGACATTTCACCTGTAACCAAATGCACGCGGGTGCAATTGTGAGTTTTGTTTCTGGTGCATAAGGTTTACTTTCGTATGATATACCCGGGGTGTCGGTCTAATGTGATCAAGCCATAAATGTTGATGAACTCATCGCAGCCATTACAATAAATATATTGATTGTTCGGATCTGTTGTGAAATAGATTTATCAATTTTATTACACTTTTGGTAAGTTTTTTATCGTTTACAAAACGATCGCAATTTTTTTTCTACCCATTAACGTATTATCGAATGTATTTGGCGTTATTTACGAGATTCTACTTTGGAGCTTGATTAAAACGAAACCTACACGTGTCACGCGTGTCTACTAAACACATTAGTCGTTCCGTCTGTGTAATCATTTTCTACTTATTTCTGCAGCAATTATAATATATAATAATAATATCTATGGACGCTTCACACCACGTCAATCTGGCCCTGGCAAGTATCCGAAGAACTTTTGTTACAGGTACCAGGACAACGGAAATATATTTAATACTTTTTATAATATACACAAATTTAAGATTTTTATTATATTACTAGCTGTGCCCGCGACTTCGTACGCGTGGAAAAGTGATTTAGGGCACTTTAGTATTTTTAAATATATTTTTAGTTTATTGGCGCAACCGCTGACAACTTTCGCTAATTGTGACACAGAACAGTGTATCCCAGTGTTGATCCCTATCCAGCAAGTCACGTACCCGGCAAGCCTCTTGGTATGCAGGGTATAATAATAATATAGTACCATCCTTTCTGAGCTCGGCAAAAGAAGTAGGTCTTCGAACAATATGTAGAAGTCAGCAAAGGTATTCGAAGTTAGGATTCGAATTCACCGTATAGACCCAGCCAATTTTTCACGTTAATTGAGTAAAAAACTTCGATGTCTGTCTGTCTGTCTGGGTGTCAAAACTTTAATACGTGTAGGTATCAAGCTAAAAATCATATTAAATACTCAGGATCTTCTGTCCCTTCTGGCTGTGAAAAAAACAGACTTCTTAGCCACATCTACTCAGATATTCAGCCGTTTATGTCGCTAATTTTCGTAATTTTCGACACTCCAAAGGGAACCAAAACCTAAAGGTTACTTCCCGGGAACTGAGAATTTTTAAATTTGTTATGAAGCAACGTCTTAATAGTGCCGACATAGGATAAATTGCGAAACCATAAAAATATCTTTAATTTTTTTGAACTTACTACCGTTTTTGTATTTATACATTTTATACATTTATACAATTTAATATCTCAAAACATTAATGAATGTTTTGAGATATTAAATTGAAACTTATATTGCAATTACTAAGGTATTTAAAATGAAACTCTCGGTTAGACATGGGCGCAGCGGCACGCCCCGCCGAGGATCCAGCAGGCTTACTCTCCGAGAATCGAATCAATTCGATCTCAACGGTTTTAGGTGTTTTATTTGGTAGATTACTTTGGAACTAATTAGGATAAAGAAAACCGTTAGAAATAAACAAACGTCAATTTATTCGGGAGTATGCGGCACGATCGAATCTGAATCAAAATCGAATCAGTTTGGAGAGTTAGGCCGCAGCTCGGCGCGCCGATCGGTTTTAGTAGCGTTTTTTATTACCTACCGTAAGTATAATAATAATAATATAAATAAATTAAATTTAGTTTTAAAGAAAATAAAATAAAAAAAGATTTAATTTGAATGGTTGAAGCAGCGCGGTTCCCGCCGCGCTTCATACAAACGTCCAGCAATTTTTTTTATTGTCATAAGTTTTTTATTTATGAACCGATTGAGATGAATTAATAAATATTAAGTCAAGATTACTACATTATAATATGATTGAACCACATCTAAATCGGATAAGCCGTTTCTGAGATAAGCGTGCACAAATGCAGCGACAAACAGACAAAAATTAAAAAATATATTGTTTTGCATAAATAAAAGTCTCCTATAATAACACAGGCACAGTTAGCACAGTTAGCGGCTGTGCGTGGCTAAATTCAAACTACCGGTACTGCCTGTTAGCACATTTTAATAGTATTTTTTACCCAGCAGTGGGGTGGAGTTCCTTTGGTTGACCTTCGCCAAAATTCCTACTTACCAGCATCTGATACCTACACTACTCCAGCCCGGCTCGGACGTAAGACGTAGCAGCCGGCGGCGCCCGGTCGAATCACGGCGAAACGATTTTATTTTTGCTATATTTCCTAAACTATTCATTATATTTGCATGGTATAAAGGGCAAAATATAGTCTTCATGGAATGCTTAAGCCAACTAACGTATTAAAATGATAAGGATTAATACCGTGATGGTATAAATAGCTTTCCAAAAACCGCTTAATTGCCCGTTTTTTTAGTTTATAGCAAAAGGCATTCTTTTAATAATACAGTTAGGTAATTAAGTTGATTTTATACAATAAATGATGATTTATTTCAATTTGTAAAGCAAGTTCAAAAATATTATTATGACACTGTGGAAACACTTGTCTTCCCAGAAAAAAAAATCCTGTTAGTTAGGTACTTATTTCATGTTCTAATCTACTTTAGTGCCACGTTCTATTGCTTCGCGTCACTGTGTAAGCGACCCCCCGCGCCCCCCGCACGATCCGTTCGTCAGGAGGCCGCGCGCGCGAAATTCATCCGACTTGCTTCAAATTTATCGTCACTGCTCGGCTCCTATGTGTCGTAGCGTTATGTTATATAGCCTATAACCTGCCCAGGAATATGGGCTACAATCGTACCAAGTTTGGTTAAAATCCCTTCAGTAGTTTTTGTTCCATGCGTGCACATACAGACAGACAGAAAGAACAGACAGACAGACAGACAGACAGACAAAAATTTTACTAACTGCATTTTTGGCATCAGTATCGATCACCAATCATCCTCCAATATGTATTTTGAAAAAATATTCAATGTACAGAATTGACCTCTCTACAGTTTTATTATAAGTATAGATACACAAATTTAACACCCAGGAACATTAAAAACGTTCCTGGGTCATGGACGTGTGTATACGCATAGGTTTGATGCACCTCCCTCATTTCCACACTGTTGCAAAGTAACGATTCCATTAACTATAAAAACCACAAAACCTAGGCAGTACCTCACCTCGCATGAGTATCTTCCTCATGCTCCGCCTCTGGGTGGTGCAGTTCCAGCGCCTGTGGCGGAACTGGTGGGCGCACTCGGTGGCCCCCAGGGTGACGCCGCGCGTGATCTCGCGCAGCAGCCCCGTCTCGTTGCGACAGATCTGCGCCAAGCGGCCGCGCGCGCGCCGGTTCTTCTTACAGACCATTCGAGGGTCCAGGATCACTGCGCTGCCGGACGCCCTGGAAAATAATTATTCAATTTAATTCATTAATTGATTTATTTTCACCGTGGGCTATCGGGGTAATAATACTACCTATCCATCAACTCATCTTTCCCGTGGTTGTCGGTAAAAGACGACAGAAAGAATTATAGATATAATATACAGGGTATAAAAAAAACAGTAACTTTAAATTTGAGATATGATTATCTACACCTTTCCTTATTTTGGAAATTGAATTTTTTTGTTTTTTTCTTTATCAAAAACTACAGTAAATTGTTTTTACTTTTTAACATTTTATGTTTTTATGTCGCAATAATAACGGAAAAACAAAAAAAAAATATTGCCGTGAAGAAAAAAATGCATTTCCAGAATGAGATAATTTATTTTTAACAACTTCAAAAAAAAGGGCCCGGTTTTCGTAGTTTTCCTGAAGCAGTTTTTAATGTTTTTATCAGAACATGGACGATGTATTTTCTCGTTTTCATTGTTGCTTTATGTTACTTATTTAGGCGCTCAATTAGTAACGATATTATTATTTGATTCGGTTATGAGTTAAGCGACAGTTCACAAGTTCATCTTAACGGTCTTAGATTGGCGATATAAGTAAGTATATACTAGAGAATTATGAATGAATACAGTTTTAAATGTAAAAAAAATTAAGGACAAGTAATCACTTGGGTCGAAAAGTACTCATCATAAAATAAACTTGAGCTAGACAATTTAATTGTTACTCTATCACATAATAATATAAAGCTGTATAAATCACACCTGTCCAAAAATCAAATTTCAAATCATAATATAAATATTATATTAAAATCAATGTCGATTATAATCATAACATTAATTAAATAGTTATTATGCTATTGAGGAACGATTGAGTATAAAAAGTATATATCCATTTCGCCCACGCGTGGGCAAACGTGGGCAGTGATATATGAACGAAGCTTGTCTTATCACTTGTTAAACATCGATTTCGTAATTAACATTAATATGTTAATTGTTAAGGTTATAAAGATTTAACGTATCGTGGCGCACTTCATAGTAGTGTGTCTAACAAACTACTGTAGGCCAAGCAGGAAAATTTGATAGCTGCGTAAAAGTAACCTTATCGTATGTCAATTGTATTGTCATTGCTTTTCATGCTCTGTAGCCCAAGCAGGAACATTTGAAAGTTAAAAAAGTAATTGATTTACAATTGTATTGGCGCTTTACGGAGCTTTAAAATGTTGTTGCTTGAGCTAAAGTGCATGAAAAGCATGTATATTATACTTTGTGACAGCAGCAATGCAATTACCATACAATAAGCTTACTTTCACGGAGCTGTAAAATTTTCCTGTTTGGGCTACTATTAACTCGGTAACGTTACGTTACGTAGCTGACATCATGCTAGCCCCTCCCCGAATATATTGAAAAGCAATGTCAGCTAATTTCCTGGTGGTCTATCTTGTAATCTGCCTCAGTATAATGAGTAAAGGCATTATTATCGTATCTCAAAGTTATAGTGACTGTTCTTTTTACATCCTGTATAATATAAATGAATAGAAAATGACAACATGGACCGACTTTTTACATGCCCATCCGACGCATGGATCATCTTTCTTGAAAGACCATCAGGTGATCAGCCTGCATTGTCCTAATCGAACTTGAATACAACATTATTTGCTGTTCCAACGCGGGAATCGTACCCACAACCTCCGAATCGAGAGCGAAGCTCAGAGCCACTGGACCACGGAGGCGCATTCTTTGAAATAGTGACGTAGCATCCGCCACAGTTCCGGAGAAGATGAATAAGATGTGTATTATTTCTGTTGTTTGTTTGTCTTGTCAGCGGTGGGCGAGATCTCGGCACTAGCGAGTGGCGGCACGTGAGCACTGAGCACGTCTAGTGAACGTAATTGAAAACAAACGCATTCACGCCAACCTCGCAGTTCATTAGAACGATATTTAAAAATAATAGGTCTATTGCCGTTCTGCTGTACTGGCCATTTCAAATCAAAATAGTTTTTGTTCTAATTTCAAATTTATTATTATTTTTATTTTTAGTGTAGATAAAGTAAATTATGTAATATTACATTAAATAATATAATTGTGCACGTCTTATCTACTACTAGCTGTGCCCACGACTTCGTTCGCGTGGTTTTTGAGTGACTTACACCCGGTTTTTGAAAGGCTGATCAAATTGATCAATTGATCAAATTTGCTAATCTGAACGCTCATTGGTGAAAACAGTGACTGCCAAGTGATGTTCACCATTAAGCGTTCAGATTAGCTGATTTGATCAATTGATCAATGTGATCAGCCTTTCAGAAACCGGGCATTAAACCGTTTATGCAGCCCCCAAATCCCCCAAATGTGAATAATTTTCCCCGATTTTGCAGCATTTCTCACTGACGCTTCGCTCCTATTAGTCGCAGCGTAATATTATATAGCCTAAAACCTTCCTCTATAAATGGACTATCCAACAAAAAAAGAATTTTCCAAATCGGACTAGTAGTTCCAGAGATTAGCGCGTTTAAAGAAACAAACAAATAATTAATATTAGTATAGATAGGTATATTATTGTATTTTATTTTTATTTTCAGTGTAGATAGAGTAAATGTAATATTGTATTAATTATAATAATTGTGCACGTCTTATCTACTATATTTTATGCCATCTCCCTCCGTAGGGATCCTGGAAGAAATTTCTTGTTAGAAATAAGCAGTACCTACCCTTGTCGTCTTTCATTGTTACAAACTGTATTGTGAATTTCTTTGTGTACAATAAATGTTAAATAAATAAATATTTTAACACCATTTTTTAATTCAATTGTCCATAATTATTTTTCCAAAAGTATGTAGTCATTTGTTTATTGATTTGATCGCAAATCATCTGTTTCGTCAGCATTGATCAATCGCTCGTCTCCGCTGCTCCAGGAGAGTAAGGACTCTCCTGACTGAAACTGATATGATTTTGATTCAGATTCGATTATGGCGCGTACTCCCCAATAAATTGACATTTGATTATTTTGATTCTCTGTCAATTGGTATGGTCGGGACAAAAAGTTACGATCTAACGATTTTTATTACCCTGGTTAGTTTCAAAGTAATCCACCAAATAAAATACAAAAAGCCGTCGAGATCGAACTGATTCGATTCTCGATTATGTCGGAAGCCTGCAGCACGACAACGCGCGACCTCGTACTGCACAGCAGACGGTCTCCAAGTTGCAACTGGGGTTGGAAGCTCTCTGTCATCCGCCCTACTCACCAGGCCTTGCCCCTACTTTTTTCAGAATTTGGCTACCTTCTTGGAGAAAAGTAATTCATTATCCGAGAGACAATACAAAATGCCTTTGAAGAATTTGTTGCTTCGCGTCCAGCTGATTTCTTAAACAAGGGCATCAATAAACTGCCACTGCGTTGGCAAAGATGCATTGGTTGCATGGGTAATTACTCGGATAAATACGAATTAAAAAAAAAAGTTTTTTTTTATCATACAAAACGGCAATTTTATTGAAAATACAATGTACATACTATCTATCTCACAAGTGATACATATTGCATCAGATTGTTTAGTGCGATTGCCATGTTAAATAAAACCATTTGGATTTTTTTAATATCTTCATTAATAATAAAGAGCCTCGACTATGTTATTATATAAAACATGCGAATGAAAGTAACCGATTGTAATGAACAGTATTTATTTAGGACTTAACAATTTATAGACTTCGCAAAGAACGCGTATGCGAACTATGAACTGATCGAGCAAAAACTAAGCAATTCATAAATCATCATTATCAAACTATAAAAAGCGAACAGAGACGCTCGTTAAGTGCGCTAGTGCTGTGCTGTAAAAGTCTTCGCTAGTGTTGTGCCGTAAAAGTCTTCACTAGTGTTGTGCCGTAAACCATCGCGCTGAGCGAGAGACGAGCGCCAGGGCGCGATGACGGATCTGTTGTTTACTCAGAGTTCATTGTCGAGTGCGAAGCTATAACGAACAATTTTAGAATTTACCGAGAAAGAGATCGATAAGATTTTATAAGAAACCTAATTGATGAACTCTACCTAATAATATTTTTAATAAGCGAACCATCATAAATAATGGGTAGTTGAATATAATCTTATAAATGAAAATGAACTGTTCGTTAGTCTCGAGAACGGCTGAACCGATTCGGCTATTTTTAGTCTTAAAATATTCGTGGAAGTCCAGGGAAGGTTGACACGGTTTGTATGCGACGTGTGTCAGCGAAGTAGGCATGGGTCAGCTAGTTTTATTACATAAATGAATACCTACTCTCCATTCTGCGCCTTTTGAAAGCTTTCTTATTTTTCTGTCAAAAGATACAATATTAATTCATTCTTCTTATTCAATATTTACGCTTACGTACTGAAAGTTAATTTAATTTGTTTTCCTACTATTGGAAACTTGTTATTGGCATGTAGTTTGCTAATATGTAAATTTATTGTAATGTTCCATATGCTGTAAGTTTTCCTAATAAAATAAAATAAAATAAATAAAATTTAAGTTTTAAGGAACTGCTGATATGCTGTTGTTTAAGGGATTCGTTTTTGAAACTGTCCTATATAAAGGGATTATCTACGTGTTTTCATTTTACCGCCTCAATGTTTTGGCTTGAGCGTTGATTACAACATAGTCAACTTTTGCTACTATTAACTATCTATTTCTTATTATTATAAGCTCCCCACACCGATTTTGGTGACGAATGTCGGCTTCAGATGCCTAGATCAGCTACGCTGGAGTTATTTCATACTGCGCAAGTGTATGCACGATGCTCATGAGCACTTTTTCCTTCACACTGGGACGGATGACCGACACAACTAGCATGACTTAAAGTGCAGGCCCCACTTTTACATATCTATCTGATGCATAGATCATCTGAATCATAAGGTGATCAGTCAAGGAAACAGCATGTTTGATTTCTGACCACTAAAGTCAAGTCAAGTTTTTATAACCACTGCACCGGCCTGATGATGCTTTCTCTATATACAGTTACAGGGCGTGGTGAGTAATTAGTACTTTATTTCAATCAATATTAATCAGTACAGTAATAAAACTTACCGGTTTTAATGTTTCAACGCCGGTTTTGATCTACATTGCTTGACAATATAAATGACAGGCATTAATTACGTTTGGTACGAGTTTGACCAGGATGGCCGGCCAATTTGGGAAGATTTAAGACATTTCTCTGATAAAGGTTACGAGGCTGATATCTCAGATTGAAATACACTCGTATTAACGCGGGTAATTAATAAAATGTCTTCAATTTCGATCGCTCGCGTTGTAATCTCGCTTATCGAGGAATAGAAATTTCTCCAAGAAGTGAGAGGTGATCTGACCCAATATAATGTTAATAATAAATGCTAAAGGTTCAGTTACGCACTAGCATTTCGATAATGAGGCTTAGTAGCCTTTCGAGAAACTTCATTTGATGGAGTAATATCCAGTAATAGTCATTCCATAGGGATTGTCTACATGTCACAACGACGTCAAGGTGAAACGCCGCGATTTACAGTTCACAATCGAGAATCGAATCAGTTTGATCTCAATGGCTATTGGTATTTTGTGGATTACTTTGAAACTAACCAGGATAAAAAAAAATAGTTAGGTCGTAACTTTTTGTACTCCTGACCATATGAATAGACTGAGAATCAAAATAATCAGACGTCAATTTATTCGGGAGTACGCGCGTAAAAATGTGAAAACACCACCACCACACAAGCAATAATGTTAAAAACTCGACGCGCGTTTCGCTCCAACCCCGGAGCATCTTCAGGATGTAGACTCTGCAAACTTAAGCAGTTTGTGCTCATGAATTTTTCGCGGAATATTGCTAGATATAATATATTACATTTTTTTTGTTCGTTAAGTCAACAAACCGTACTGCGACACCGCACCACGTTGGCGATGTTGTGACGTGAAAAAGTGTGCAGGCCTCTACACGTGTTTTTCAGATATAAAAAGCTAAGTTCGTCCAGATCATCCATACCTCCCAAATTAGTCACCCATCGATTTATATCAAGACTTCAACATAAACACCTAGAGATCGGCCTTGTAGTTTTACTACAGTGTATACAACAGTAAAAGTCGCGCGGGCGTGAGTTATGGGAACGCCGGAATGATTTTATTATCAGTACATAGACTGTTTACGTTCATTAACCGCCACGTTTCGGGGCTGGAATTCAGATCTACGAGCCGGAGATAGGAAACATTAGAGTTATCGTCAGACTTTGCAATTTCATAAATCAGCCACTAAGCGCTTTTAAATTAGTGAATACAAGTACAATTTTGAACGTTGTCCTAAAAAGTTGAACTGTCACCTAAGTGTCAGTTAAACTAAGCTCAACTCACATTGGCGAATAGTCGAAGCGATACGCTAGGACATTTTTTTTACGTATTTACAAGAAAAACTCTACGCGCGACGACGCTACGTTCGCTACATACTATACGCACAATCATGATTTGTACCTATAATTGCCCAGCAGTGGGACAGTAACGGCTATTAATAATAATAATAATCCAGATGCAAAAGTCCTTTGTAGTCGATACCTGCTCATTAGTTCGTCGTTTTTTTAACCCTCCTCATCTTTCTCTACATTTCAATCTTAACTCGACTTTACATGGATACTTGGCTCAAGCCCGTACCTGAATCATTCATTCAGCAAATAGCTGAGACACTTGTTCATTTAATAGGTATAATAATAAACGAAAAAACCCGGCGCATCAAATCTGTGCCAATATGAGCTGATTCTTAAGGCCATATCAACTGTGTTGTGCCTGCAGCGTGCAGATCTATTACGCTAATTATGACATTTTTTTTTATTTCTGCCTACTTCAAGGCCGCGGCCCTAAGATTTTCAGGCTAAATAGCCCTTAACTTGTAATCGATCGATCGAAAGACTTGTAAGTGCCAAATATGCAGAACTATGGATAATTAAAAAAAAGTCAGATTGAATTTCCAAAATATGTAATCCAACTTTTTAATTCTTTCATTTTATCAAACTGCGACTATAACTCTTCGTTTAAGTTTAAGTTCGAGATCGACACGTCATTACCTAGTTAGATACATAAAAGGAGATGATCCGCGATCGTAAAGTATGCGATAAATCCCGCGCCGAACAGGATCTTTTCTTGAAATCGTTAACAAACGCGTGGAGTCATTACCATCGTCGGCAACATCGGCTGAATCAATCCCCCGACTGACACGAGAATGGCCCCGCGGTGACACCCGCGACGTGCGTCTAAAAGATACATATACTGATCTCAACCGAGATTTTTGTGGCTAAATAGCTCCTGTTCAGTGTTGTTTTCGTGGTGATTATAATTCAGTTGAATATCTTCAATAATAATAAATTTATTTATAAAAAATATTTTATTCAGTAATCATACATTACAATTTAACAAACATTGATGGAGATTTCTAATAAGCATTAAACTTGTGCCAGAAATCTCCGCTCTCCCTTTTTTGTTTCTTATTTATATTATTTTACTAAATCTTGTGTGTGTGTGTGTGTGTGTGTGTGTGTGTGTGTGTGTGTGTGTGTGTGTGTGTGTGCGTGCGTGTGTGTGTGTGTGTGTGTGTGTGTGTGTGTGTGTGTGTGTGTGTGTGTGTGTGTGTGTGTGTGTGTGTGTGTGTGTGTGTGTGTGTGTGTGTGGTGTATATGAGTGTGCGTGAGTCTCATCATGTTTGTTTTTGTAATTGCGCGCGAAACAGTTAATGGTTCGCCAAAAACACAAATAATACTTTTTAATTATTTTTTTTATTGATTAAACTAATTGCCAGACGGTACGCTTCCGTGTTGTACACAAACATCGTTAGCAGGGTCGCGCGAGATCGCAAAGGATTGATAAGGTAAAGAAGAAGAGAGAGATTTAAAAACATCATCTGTAGAGCATTGTCCACGGGGAGATGTTGCAGGAAGCGATCGGTGTCAAGGACTGATTTGTTGACAATTAAAGATGAAAAGGAGGCGTAAATTTCTTACGTCAATAGACGCTGTTGTACCAACCCGGTACAATTTAACGCCGATCGCGTCAATCCGTTACGTTTATTTGCGATGGGCATTATTGTCAGCGCGTCGCGGTTACGAAATCCGTCAATGAGCTTCGGTTTATTTTGGCGGCAATTTAAGCGTATCTTAGTGACAGGCGTTTCACTGAACTAAGAATATTGTATCGCGACCACGTCAATACATTCTCAACTTTATCCCGTTAATGTAGAGTGAAAACTCCAGTGGGGCTTTCGCTAATGGAATATTGCCAAACCCGCGACATCCCTCTGTCTATCCAGACGAATAAATTAGCTGTGATAAGTTGTATGTCAATTAATTATTCTTCAAAGCACCATCTGGTGTAGGAGCCGGGTGATCGCGGAGAGGAGGCGGTCGTTATGACGGACAGACGGATTTTATGATATATACCGGGCCGCAGTGATTAGTGTCGCGGTTACCTCAGAGGTACAGAAGTAGAGCCAACTGGTACAGCTTGTGAGACCTGATTCTATTGTATCCAATCTGAATTGGCCAATATAAAGTCAAATAAAATATCAGAATTCATTTCTAGGATTCCGTTGTAGGTAACAAGGAACTCTTATAGTTTCGTTCTGTACGTTCATCCGTCAGATTCAGTATTCAATACAGAGTGTAATTTTGCCAAGGGAGATAATATATAAATGAATTTAAGGGCACACTGTAACGTAAGCAATGACAATATATTTAAACAAGATTTTTCTTTATTTATTTAGAAATAACATGATTAAGTTTCTTTAAAAATCTCGATTCGCTATGTGTGACATGCACTCAGAGACGCCGCGGGGGGAGGTGCTGGTATGCTTTGCCGCAATTGAATAGACGGTTGCCACGCCGCAATCGCTTTAAACATAACCACACTGTGTATAAAAAAATTAATACATGGGGTAATATGATCAAAAATTAAGGTCATATTTTTATGTTACATATATTTTTGAAACGAGAATCGAATGCTCATCGCGCTCGTACAATGAGTCCCTTATGTAAGTTACCTGTATAACAGGCATAAGTTGGTTAAGTTAGAGATTGCATAATATCGGTGCGCATAGTTTTAGCTTTTAATGATTTGAGTAACGTGTCAATATATCAATAGTCGGAGACGCTCCGTGCGCCGAGCAGTTGGCAGCGCGCGCGGCTTTATTAGACCATATCGTGATATTTACGTACTAATTAACGTGCGATTTATTTACTCGGCAACAGAATAACGTGCTATTCATTTACTCAGCAACGAAATGTCGAAATGCCAGTTAATCTCAACTAATTTCATTGTCGAAATGCATTACTGGTGTGGGTGTAACGGTTACGCTTTCAGTAGCTAGAATCACAAAATATGGTGGAAAAGATTTCAGAGACAACAATTGTGGAATTTCCGTGGCAAAATGTGATTATTCCCATACATGCTGTTATCATGTCAATCCGAATTCGAATCTGTTCGAAATGGTAAATGAATCGGGGCCTAGTTTAATCAGCATCGCTAACTCTATTCCATCGCCTCCGTGGTGGTCTAAAACTGTTTTTAGAGCTAGGAGCTAGAGCTCTCTCCGAGGTCTAGAGACCCCGGAAGTCATCATCGCCTTAATCTCCATTTTCATCATCATTGTAGCTACTAGACATGAGCCTCCCTCAAAGTATTTGATGAGGAATTTATAAGTTGCCTATACCTACTCGCTACGCTCGGCAGGCGGGGTAAACATATTTTGAATTTTATTTTTTTTATTTCCGTTTTAGAACAACAAAAATATGGTTACATAAGTATAATAATATTATCTATATTTAATTGATATTTGGACTAATAATAAAACTCGGATTGGTTTTTGAAAGTAGATCTTGTGCCAGTACAGCAGGAACATTTGATAGATCTGTATAGTAAAGTTATCGAATGACAATTATTGTATGAAAAGCTTGACAGCGCCAATACAATAGACACTCATTCATCTACTTTACGGAACTCTCAAATGTTCTTCTAGGCCAGTATCGGTCTTGCTAGTATCATCCCACAGGTTTACGCGAAGTTAAAGAAGATAAAGTGTTATTCTGCATTGCGTATAAAACAACTCTGTAACTAGTATTCCATCAATGTAATGAGAAATCGGCTAGTTCACTATGTCTAGTTCGATGGCTCTTAAGCAGTTTTCACTGCTTTTTTCAGGACATGTTTTTTTGTGACTAGCTAAAGAGATTTACTCGTCTCAATTCAATTCTCAACCCTAAATAGAAAACACATTTGAGCGTTACACTACGTTCCATTTAAAACGGGTAAAAAAAGAGAAACATACCATATCGATTTGATTGTATCATAATTAAGACGGCTGTAAAGTGGAGCGATGAGAAGTAGTTCGTTTAGCACCGGTGTCCCCGCCCGCCCCGCCGCCCGCCCCGCGCCGCCCGCGCATGTTTGCCGGCCAGTTAGCGCAGTGTCGCTAAACAGTGTCGTGCTGGTGTGGCACAGACCGAATACAATGTAGAACGATTCTCTAAGAGTGGCCATTGGTATACACTTTTGTTTAAAATGCCTACCACTGATCACCGACGCGGATTTTTCTCCTTTTTCTCAACATAATGCACAAGCAATATGGTAAAAATATTTTTGATTTTTTAGTTATACCTACCTATTATTTTGTCGTCTTCTTTCTTACCAAATAAACATTATTAGTTGCTCGTATCGTAGCTCAGTGCTGCTTCGTGCCAGTGCGGTACAGACTATATATAGTCCTATAAATATAAATATATTTAGCCCCGATTTCACCAACGCATACTGTTAGCGGCTTGTTAAAATACCATGCCTTTTCATTCATTAATAGGAATTACGAGAAGAACAACATGATACTTAACGAAGGATTATCTTTAACATTGCTTGGTGAAACACGCCCTTAGTCAACCTTATAAGGTATTTAAAATATATAATCTTCTGCCAAATTTTATGATTGTTTGAACGCAGGCTGTATGCACGGAAAAAGTATAACCCATTGTCACGTTCCACCTGAGCTGAGCGTACAAGCAAGAGCGCGATGCGATTAGAAACAGTGACAGCTACCTACAAATAAACTGTTTTATCAGCCCTTTATAAAGTGAAGTAAAAATTGATCTGTTTCCATTGTTATCACGTAAAATTAACGTCCATTTTAGTTTAAACTTGCTGGGAGAAACTATGCCTCCCCGTTTTTTATTACGCTAGCCAATTACGAGGCAACACAGGTATTATTTGTAAGAATATTTCGCATCTACCTGTTGCATAGTCTTTGACGATGTGTCGCGAACGCACAGAAAGCGTCATTGTGCGTAGAGTCCAATTATCACGCCGCACACCCATTACGGTCATTCGCGGTGCTAAAATATTTATTTTACTTCAAAACATTGTAAAAATGCAATTCAATTCCTTGAGGAGAAAGGGAATTTGAAGTGTGACTTGTGAGTCACAGCTCGAGTGAACATCATTAAAACTGTATAAACCAATATTACACTTATAAGAGATTTAGCTTTTCTACCTACTTTTTAACCTACTGCGGAGATGCGAAAACGAATTAATGTGTAGTTTCGGATGTACGTTCGTTTTAGCTACTGCCTAAACGACCGATATTATTTTAATGAAATTTAGTTACGTAATAATATCACGGGTTATGAAGGCTAATTAATTAACGTTATGATGCAATTACATCTATTTTATTGTAACATTCTAATAATTTGAAATTTTACATTCTGCTCTTAAACATCCAGCATCAAATGCTTTTACCGAGTGTCTTGTCACTGATCTTAAAAACTATAACACACACAGACAGGGTTTTCACGTCCAATTAGATCAATTATTTGTCGTCCGAAGCTTCCGTCCTAACATTAGCTCTAGTGTCCCTTGGCCCAAATTTCAAGGTGTAAAATACCGGACAATACCCAGGAACGTTCCAATCCGAAACTCAGCAAATACTGGACATGAATGATGAGACCACTAAAACCTTGCGACAACATTTCTCATCGCCACATAAACTTTTAAAAGTGTTTGCTCTACGACAGAGCTATCTAGTCTGACGATTGCAGGCTGTTGACAGACGACACAACGTTACACCTGCAGCTGTGTTGAGCTCTATTACTAAAGGAGTAAAGTTTATTCTACGTGGTCCCGACGGTAGTGGCGTGGTGGAGTGGTAATGGTAATGATGTTTACAGTTAAGTCGTCATGTGGTCGCTAATCGGGACGAAGTCGCGAGTTAGCGCCTCGCCCGGTGTCCGCAAACACCGTCATTCATTGTCACCCGACTCAATGGGGAGCAATTTATCCCGATAAGTGCAAGAAGTATGGACTCACGAGCGCGACTGGTCGAGGGTGGCCGAAGTAATGGTTACTTTGTTGAGCGCTTATTTTGGATAGCTCATTCATAACTTTTGTTTCTGCTGACTTTATATCAAACGACAGAGACACAATATACAAATAATAAAAAAGAAAACACATATCTGTACATTGTAAAACAGACCTTAGCTGAATCAAAAAAATCTAAGGGAATGCTAAAAATACGAAACCTGATACCTAGATAGGAGTAGTATTTTTTAATACAATTCCAGTCTATACTACAGGGTGATTCATGATTGACCTGAGACCTGACCAAGATTGGAACTCATCTGTATTGTGACTTTTGTGGAGATCTTTAATCGTGATTTGTCGCGTTACGGTAAGTAATTTATATGATTTGTCAAAACAAAAAATTCTCTACGCGTCAGAACCATGTATGATTTTTGAAGAGTTTTATGGTGAAAATAATTGATTTCCACAGACGTGAAGTTTTCTCCAAATTCACGACACGTTACACACTTCACAATAATATTTAACACGTGTTTACTGTCGTAACAGTTTTACGGAACGTTTGCGACTATTACGAAACGTGAATAAAACATAAAAACATCTAAATCAACGTCAACAGTAATGGCGTTTGATTGATCAATTAAAAAGAATCGGAATACTGACCGATAACATATAGTCTAGTGCAGGGATGCTCAACATTTTATACACGGGCGGATTATAAACGTACAGACATCTATACTTATAATAAAACTGTAGAGAGGTCAATTCTGTACATTTAATATTTTTTCAAAATACATATTGGAGGATGATTGGCGATCGATACTGATGCCAAAAATGCAATTAGTAAAATTTTTGTCTGTCTGTCTGTCTGTATGTGCACGATGGGAACAAAAACTACTGAAGGGATTTTAACCAAACTTGGTACGATTGTAGCCCATATTCCTGGGCAGGTTATAGGCTATATAACATAACGCTACGATACATAGGAGTCGAGCAGTGACGATAAATTTGAAGCAAGTCGGATGAATTTCGCGTGCGCGGCCTGCGGTCGAACGGTTCGTGCGGGGGGCGCGGGGGGATCGCTTACACACTGACGCGAAGCAATAGAACGTGGCACTAAAGTAGATTAGAACATCAAATAAGTACCTATCAGGATTTTTGGTGTAGTGTAGACTGCTGAGTAAAAAATACTATTAAAATGTGCTAACTGTCCCTGTGTTATTATAGGAGACTTTTATTTATGCAATAGTACCCAAAACATTTTTTTTTTGTCTGTTTGTCGGTGCATTTGTGCACGCTAATTTCAGAAACGGCTTATCCGATTTAGATGTGGTTCAATCATATTTGTAGTAATCTTGACTTAACATTTATTTCATCTCAATCGGTTCATAAATAAAAAACTTATGATAATTAAAAAAAATGCTGGACGTTTGTATGAAGCGCGGCAGGAACCGCGCTGCAAACATTAAAATTTAATCTTTTTTTATTTTCTTTAAAACTAAATTTAATTTATTTATATTATTGTTATACTTAGGGTAGGTTAGTAAAAAAACGCTACTAAAACCGATCGGCGCGCCGAGCTGGGGCCTAACTCCCCAAACTGATTCGATTTTGATTCAGATTCGATCGTGCCGCATACTCCCGAATAAATTGACGTTTGTTTATTTTTGTTCTATGTCGATTGATATCGTCGGGTGTACAAAAAGTTACGTTCCAAAGGTTTTCTTTATCCTAATTAGTTCCAAAGTAATCTACCAAATAAAACACCAAATCCGTTGAGATCGAACTGATTCGATTCTCGGTTGTGCCGAGAGTAAGCCTGCTGGATCCTCGACGGGGCGTGCCGCTGCGCCCATGTCTAACCGAGAGTTTCGTTTTAAATACCTTAATAATTGCAATATATGTTTCAATTTAATATCTCAAAATGTTAATGACAAAAACGGTAGTAAGTTCAAAAAAATTGAAAATAATTTTATGGTTTCGCAATTTATCCTATGTCGGCAATATTAAGACGTTGCTTCGTATCAAATTTAGGTTTTGGTTCCCTTTGGAGTGTCGAAAATTAGAGAGATAAACGGCTGAATCTTGGGGTAGATGTGGCTAAGGAGTCTGTTTTTTTCAAAGCCAGAAGGGACAGAAGATCCTGAGTATTTAATAGGATTGTTAGCTTGATACCTACACGTGTTAAAGTTTTGACAACCAGACAGATAGACAGACGGACACGAAGTTAAATAATTTACTAAATAAACGTGAAAAATTGGCTGGGTCTATACGGTGCATTCGAATAATATTATCCTAACTTCGAATACCTTTGCTGACTTCTATATATTGTTCGAAGGCCTACTTCTTTTGCCGAGCTCCGAAAGGATGGTACTATATTATTATTATACCCTGCATACCAAGAGGCTTGCCGGGTACGTGACTTGCTGGATCGGGATCAACACTGGGATACACTGGGAAGTACCTATTGGCGAAAGTTGTCAGCGGTTGCGCCAATAAACTAAAAATATATTTAAAAATATAAAAGTGTCCTAAATCACTTTTCCACGCGTACGAAGTCGCGGGCACAGCTAGTTATTAATGTATTTGTATAATCCGGAATATAAAGTTTAATCCGTGATCTATGAAATTTTCATGGTAAATCTTTGGAAGTTTTTTTTGTAAAATAAGTATTTTAACGATATCTATTTTTGACCTTATAATATTATAAAAAATATAAAAATGTTATATAATATGAAATCTAAAAAAAATATTGGCAAGTGTATTAAACCTATTGTTAGGCGAAGACATGAATGGATAAATATGAAATGTCGCAAAAATTTCGGATTCGATAAAATTTAGTAAAACTGTAACTTAAACATTTTAGAACCATTAACAATTAGTTACGACATAATCCAAAAAAAATAATTTTCTCGATTAAAATTTTTACGACACATCATTTTTATCCATTCATGTCTTAAATCAAAACATGAGGTTGTTTGTATCAACATAATATGTACGATAGTAGATAACAACCATTTTAAGAAATATTACCATTCTGCTCTTCTTGTATATATGTTATAATCTATTAGTATAGAAAATTTCATACTCCTCTGTCAGTGCAATTTTCGTATAGTGGGCTACAAAGTTCTTGTTTCAAAAATAAACACCACCAAATATTTTTTATGGCAATATTCAAATATTTGTGACAATTTGTGTAAGCGGCGATTAATATTTGTGACTTAACAACTCATTTGTGTTCCGCATGCTTTGATATCTCCCAATTCTAACCCCACTAACCCCACTGGTTGAGAACTCCTGGTCTAGCTGTGGATTATGCACGGCCATTGTAAGAATAATTAAGCTTGTTGCCCGTGAGAAATTCAATGAAAAATGTATATAAAACCTGAAATAATTCATCCATTTTGTACAAAATTAATATATATATTTAAAATTAATTTATATAATTTTATTTAATTAATACAATAACTTTTACAGCAGTAAAAGTAATCTGACGAACTCTGTAGCTGAGTAGTTTAGTACGTCAGTGTTCAAGCCGTAGATCGCGGGTTCGAAGCCCAATAAAGGAATAAAAAAGGTGTGTGTGTTCTTATGTCGTATAATGGGTGTGTATTAAATATGTGTATATAATACATGATATTCAATCGGTAATCCTATTTTTGTGGTAAAACCATTATGCATGCATTATGTTAGTTATTACTATAGATTTAAGTCTTAGTTTTAAATAGATAGTTCGTGTTAGTTTGTAGTTCTATGATTATGAATGCATATCTTAGCGTGAAAGCTTGTAACTGGCATTTATTTTTTTAACAAGTAATTTTATTGTGATGTTCCACATGCTGTAAGTTTTCCTAATAAAATAATAAAAAATGGGACCAGATTGACGTGGTATTAAGCGTCTATAGATATAAAAAGGGTACCTATTAATGCCTTTTAAGTAAGAATTTCACAAGCGTCACGTATATAATCACGTAAGGTCCCCGAGACGGTCAGAATGGGTTGCTTATCGTCCGCCAGACCCGCGGTCTCGCGATGGTATCGCAAATTGCGAATTACCACGAGATTACAGGTAAAGCTGTGTTCACATGTGACCTGAAGTAATGCGTCACCACGACGTGTTTATAATGATTCACATGGATTTATTTTAACCATTCGGTTCAGCAGGCTTACTCCCGACACAATCGAGAATCAAATCAGTTCGATCTCTACGGCTTTTGGCATTTTATTTGGTAGATTATTTTGAAACCAACCAGGACAAAGAACATCGTTAGATCGTCACTTTTTGTACTCCCGACCATATCAATCGATTGATAATCAAAATAAACAAACGTCAACTTATTGGGAAGTACGCGGCACGATAGAATCGGAATCAAAATCGAATCGGTTTAGAGAGTAAGGCGCCTGGATCCAAAAAAAAGTATAAAATTTTAGACTTAGAATGCTACATGCATTCTAAGTCTAAAATTTTATTATTGGGTAGGTATTTATTCACAATGACATGGATATTATTTCACATTTACCAGGTATCCCAGATCGGCTCGTGGATTTTTGATAAACTCTAAAATTTAACTTTTTTTTTGGATTCTGAACCAAAGGGTTAAAAAGCCAAGTACATGTATCCGTCTGTATGCGAGTCCGACTCGCACTTGGCCGGTTTTGCTAAATTTTTACTTTAATAATTAAATACTCAACAAAAAAAATAAAAATCACATTAATTACTATATACAATACAAAAGTTTAACAGAAAGCTTTAAAAAACCCGTTCGATAAAACCCAGTATAAACACTTCCTTACACAGCATCAATTTTTATTGATCGAGCTTTAAGCTCCTAATTTAAGCTCAGTTGATTAATTGCAAATTAAACTCTCCTCCGAGGTGGTTCCTGCGGTATGACTTTATTGAATTTCGAGCTTTTGATTTATGTTTCGAAATAAGGATTTATTATTATCGATGAAAAACTTATCGTGATGAAAGTTTAAGCTGGACGGTGTTATGCAATACATACACTTTTACTTTCGACTTCAGATTTCAGGATTTAAAATGTCACTTCATTTTATATATTACACATTAATGATTACATATACATATTACTTATTAATGATAAATGTGCTTATGAAATCATTTATACCAATTAACGTATCATTATTAAATGGTTTTCTTAAGGGCTTTTTGACATATCTAGTATATTATAATTGTCGCCTCCGTGGTCTAGACCACGTTGGTAGAGCTCGCCTCTAAACCACTAGTGGCTTAGAGCCGAGCTCTTGGCTCGGAGGTCGTGGGTTCAATTCCCGCGTTGGAACAACAAAAAATGTTGTTTTCAAGTTTGGTTAGGACAATGCAGGCTGATCACCTGTTTGTCTCACAAGAAAGATGATCCATGCGTCGGATGGGCATGTAAAATGTCGGTCCTGCGCCTGTTCTCCCGCCAGTCGTGCCGGTATTCCGTCCCACTGGGCCGAGAGTGAAGGATGAGAGAGTACTTCTGTGTATTGCGCACACACTTGGGCACTATAAAATAACTCCTGCGTAGCTGGCCTGGTTTTCAATGAAACCGGCCACCGTCACCGAAATCAGTGTGGGAGGCATTATTATTATTATATTATAATTATCACGTCTGTTAAGTATTGAATTCAAATACGTACCTCCAGATTTGTATATTACAAAATCAGTAATGTGTATATTACAAAATCTTCGATTATATTTACAATATTTTAAAAATGATGGAATTTTCTTGGCGTTCTAGAATGTTCTCGAACGTTCTGTCAATCGAGTAGGCCATGGACGTCATAAGTGTGAAAGAGATGACGATATGTTTGGTGAAGATATAGCGAGACCGATGAAGTGAATTAGTGTCCTCAAGGGGCCCAGTTAGGTGACGCCTCCATGGTCTAGTGGCTAAGAGCTTCGATTCCCGCGTTGGCATGAATGTTCTTTTCAAGTTTGGTTTCCTAACCAAATGCAGGCTGATAACCAGATTGTCTGACAAGAAAGAGGATCCAAGCGTCGTGATAGGCATGTAAAAAGTCGGTCCTGCGCATGAACTCGCAATGAATTATTAGATATTATTATTATTTATACAGGTACGGTAAGGGCGTGTTTCACCAAGCAATGATAAAGTTTTTCGTTAAATATCATGTTGTTCCTCTCGTAATTCCTTTTAAAGAATGATAAGGCATGGTATTTTAACAAGCCGTTAACACTAACATGTGTTGGTAAAATCGGGACTTAAGTCTTAACTCATCATAAAAATTTTGCACAAAACAACAGTGCATTTAACATTTTATACATATATGTAAGTAGAATTATTTTAAAAGTAGATTATAACATATTTTTCAAAAAAAACATTAGCTATTCTTAAATTCTTAAATGTGACTAGAGTCCAATCAGAATTATTTATCTAACAAAACCTTTATATCAACGCAATAAGTTATATACTCTCATAGAAACTTCGTAGCAAAAGAAATCTGAATAGTTTATACACAAATAGTTTATAGGGTTTAAAATTGACCGGCACGCCAAGAAACGTGACGTATAAATCAAAATGGTGGAATAATTTATCTGAAGCAGCCAATAACATGTCTAAGATAGGCTTTAAATCAAATGTGGACTAAAGACAATACGTTTGGCACGGCCAGGACGAAGCGTATCCCTAATGGCTCTTCCTCGTTATAAATCTCACCAAATTGCCAACCTGACCAAATTAGCTGTTGCATTTTTGTCTATAGGTACACCGAGTCAACTACAGTGTAAATATACAGCGTGTCTCATGGTTCATATATCAAGCCGAATATAGTGTGAAGAGAAGGACGCGTGGAGCAATTTTTGTTTTGGCACCTCATATAAATTATTTACCATGACGCGATAAAAATAAATACAAAGGTCTTAAGCATAATATTATTATATACGGTCGAATTGAGAAACCTCCTCCTCTTTTGCAAGTTGGTTAAAAATTACCACAAGGAGTAAATCTTACTATGCCGACGCTCGCGGGCTTCTTTTCTAATACACATAAACGCACTGATCGTTGTCCTAACACCTGACCAGGGTTGAAACTCATCTGTTTCGTGACTTTTATGGAGATTTTAAATCACGATTTGTCACGATAAGATAAGTAATTTATATGAGGTGCCAAAACAAAATATTATCTACGCGTCCTCTTCATATTCGGCTTGATATATGAACCATAAGACACGCTGTATTTGAATAACTATAATGATACACCACATTTTTTATTATGTGATGGTTACTAGCAAATTCTTAACTGATATGACTTCTGAATTTGGAATGATGTTGGAATCCTAAGAGAGTGTAGTATCTTCCCGAGAACCCAGAGCCTATCTGGCTTATAGTGTAATCCCAGGCCAATGGCCAGTTCCAACGAAGACCCTTGAGCCCTTAATAATCTATCTAAAAGAGGCAACCTAGAAGTCATCTTTCAATTGTACCTATTTCAGTGTATTTTTATTCAAATTTGTTTTAGTTTGCAACTTTTTAAAGTCGCTTAAATGCTTTTAGTCATTCTTCTTGATAACATTAGTTGTTTTCTTCGCTATTCGAAATAATTTCGTAAAATATGGTTTACATAAACTAGACACATTAGCACCTCTCGCTCCTGGCCCAGTTCCCCCCGACATTACTCAGCTAAACGACGCGATGCTTCATGTGAACGCCGCAAATTATTTCATATATTAATAACTAGAAATTCGAAATCTAATATACTCTACCTAGTCTAATCCGTGGAGTGTCGGAGAAAGAATAATAATGCCTCCCACATCGATGACGGTGGCCGGTTTCATTGAAACCAGGCCAGCTACACAGGAGCTATTTTATAGTACCCAAGTGTATACGTTTGGTACAAAATAATATTGCAGAATCTATCGGTAAAGGGTATTTCTGCCTTGACGTCGAAACCTTAGATCTGTTCGATGCGGATGATAACTACGTGTATTCGTATACGTGGGTACGTAATAGGTACGTTTTTTGCATCCTTTTTAAGGATTTACCCTAAACACTCATCGAAAAGACAAACGAACTCTTGGTGCTTATCTCGGCCAAGGTATAAGTTTGGCCATACGGAGAGGAAATGCTGCTTGCATTGTACCATATCCTCAACCTCTGGCTTCAATTATTTATATTCAGATAATAGTTTGTATATTTAAGAAACTTTTAAGTTTAAATAATAATTTATTTATGAGTCTATTATTATGCAAATCAAGTTTTCAGTTTTTAATAAGTATGTAAAGCAATAAAATATTAAATATTTATTATAAATCTAATACTACCTACAGGCATGGTAAAAGTCATTTAACGTTTGTCCATGGTGGAATTTAACCTTGGCTCTATTTTTATTTTATTTCTTAATCAAAGTAAGTTGATAACACCCATCTCAGATAGAAAACATTCTGAATATCATGTAAACTTTAGAATGAACTTTGAAAAGGACTACAGAAATTTGAGATGTATTATAATTTGTACAATTTTAAGCAATGTGTTTCTTAACAAAAAAATCTAGATCGAAATCAGTTCCTACATTAGGGAGCTATATTACCAACACATACTGACAGAAGTGTAACTCATGCTATCCCTCTGTTTTCTTCAGTACCCTCGCCTTACCCCTTAAAAATATTGTTAAATACACTACCACAATATTATAATATCTTGGGGCACGGCACACAACTTATACAGTAGAAGAAGTACGTAGCAAGACTTGGCAGCTGGATCTAAATCTCAACAGAACGGATGTAGGAATGTTCCATCACACATTGTCACATACTTGTTCCAGGGAACTAAAACTTTTGTTGAGATTTGTGTCCATCAGTATTACAATTAATAATATTAGATAAAGTGTATGTATTTAGAATTATATTTTATTTACTATGTACAAGTTATGATGTTCAAGCTGTCATATATTTTTGTATAAAAGCCTCTAAATATATAAAGATTAAAAAAAAGACTTGGCATTTTTTACAAGTTGTGTTATTTATGGGATTACTTTTAATATATTTCAAACGTATGGAAGCATGCGTTAATGCGTTATGTCAGATGTTAACGTTTGTCAATTTGTCTTTTATATTATCTAACCTAACCTTTATAAGGTTAACACTTAAAAATTATAATATGACTATTATAATTTACCAGTGATTAATTGGCCAGACTTAATTTATAGATTTGTAGCATTTAGCTATTTTGAATAAAAGCTTATACATATTTAATATCCAATAAAAATGTATCGCAGCCAGCAATCAAAATAGTGTGATTTATTTTGAGGATTTTGGTTTTTGAATGACGTCATATTTTAGACCTTTTATAAGTCAAATATTCTGGCAATTTCAGTGGAATGGCACCAGCAAATATTATTACAAAATTATACAACACTAAATACATTTCCATAAAACGATATAAAGTATCCATCTATATTTAACGATTTTATTATTTGTATTTAAATGATCAATAAAATTCATATTACGGTTGATTGCCGTCTATTAATATTATGTTGTTTGCTATATTTAAGGCCAGAAATGTCTTATTGATTTTGTAAATCGATTCGTCATTATCATCATCTTTAATATATAAAAAGTCATAAATTCTGCGGTTACAAGATAATAATAATAATAATAATAATATTTTATTTGCTCAAATAAGGTACACAAGTGTTACCGTGTTACAATCTCATGCTTAATTTGCCTTTGAGTGGCGCGCAATTTTTAATCAAATACAAATTGACTACATTAACTTTGAAGACTTAACTATTAATTACATTTTTACAATACTTAGATATTTTATAACATACACCTAATACAATATTATTTATTTTTAATACACAGATCAAATTACATTTTTGCAAAATTCTTGAATGCTGTAAAATATATAATATATAGCTATTCATTTAAACAACTTAATCTTGAACATTCGTGTGTTGTTCCATGTTTTAGGCACGGCGACTTCCAAGCTTTAACATTCATAAAATACCTACCTACCGTACCAACTAAAATATTTTTATAGGACAGTGTCAGAAAAAATTATAATAAAAAACCAAACCAGTAACCTAGTAAAAAGGTGCTGACTGAAATTTTAAAGCAGCAGTTTTTATTATTAAAAAAGAACCTAAAAAAGGTTTTTCAAAATACCTGTCTAATGGTACATAATAAGGGGTGTGTAATCTATCTTTATTTAATTTTTTATTAATCCCCAATATTATATCTTTTTTTTTTTTGAAGAGACGTAAACTACGGAATCCTAAAATATATTTTAAAAATTATGTATTTTTTTATATTCACGAAATCTAATCTATATTGCGAAAATTAAATTGAATAAAATATTTGCAGAATCACTTAACCCATTTTGTAATAACAATTAATTTTTATAGACCATTTAGTAAATTTAATCTTTTGTTAACATACTTTTAATCTTAGCCAACATTATAATGTACAATTAATAATATGCAGGTACTATTAACATTTTTATTGCAATAATAATAATTCTCATGTTAATTTCATAAAGTAATATTAATAGTGTCCATTCGCTTAAACGCTAAATAATGTTTTTATTATGCGACGAGTATTCTTAATTTCTATGATCTTTCCAAACATATTATACTAGGTATAATATATTTTATAATAATCTACTGGAATTTGAATTAATTTTAATATTTATTAATATAATTATAATAACAATTAGTTAAATGCATTCGTTTCATAATTTATGGTTGTTTTTCTTGTGATGTGTTCGATGTAGTTGAAGATCAATGATATCCCGACACGGTTTTTACCCGACTTCGGCGAAGCCAAAAGGAAGGGTAATGATTTTGGCAGTCTATGTGTGTTATATTATGTATGTATGTTTATTTTTCCCTCGCAGCGGCTAAACTGCTAGTCTGATTTCAATAAATGAGTTTTCAATCGATTCTTAATGGTCCCGCAAGTAGCATAGGTTAAATAATATTTAAAAAAATAAAATAATGTGCAATATACACCAAACGTCATAATGTAGTGTTTATGTTTAATAATAAAATAAAATAATTATTATAGGTATTGAAATAATATTATTAAGGCAAAAGTTAGTAAGATTATATTTCTATGTATGTTTCTTCTTTACATTTTGTAAGAAACCAATTTTGGTAAAATTGAGCATTTCAGGACAAAGGGAACAAGACAGTAAATAGCCTAAGGCCGTGTTTCACCAAGCAATGTTAAAGTTGACGCCATGTTAAAATACCATGCCATCTCATTCATTGACAGGAAATACGAGAGGGATAACATGATATTTAACATGGCGTTAACTTTAACATTGCTTGGTGAAACACGCCCTAAGTATGAGAGTCAGAGCCAAAGTGTTACTCTGGAAACTGGACTTGTTAAACACATAGGCTTCTTGTTGTAAAAAGTACATAGTTCCCGTGGGTTACTGTTCTTACCGCCAAAAAGTAGTCTTACACAATGAATGTAACAATTAATATATTTTGACTTCCCAGCTGAAGTAATATTCGGCAGACAAGCAGGAACATTTAACACCTTCGTAAAAATAACGCAATTTAAGAAATTTGTATGTTCCTATGTAAAGAATATAAAAAAGAACAATATAAGTGTATGAAAAGCATGACAGTGCCAATTGACATTAGATAACGTTACTTTTATGCAGCGGTTTGACAGCTCATATTTTGGTCGGACAGGAACATTTGGCCTACTGTTAAAAGCCATGTTAAAACATAAATTGAGGAATCCAATTAATTTAATTTTTATGTTTCCTTCGGTTGAAATAATGAAGTCATAAACTAATTTTATTACTTTATTATTTAGTACAAGTTTTATTAAGAGTTAAAAAGATTTATATATGTAAATGCTGTTGAATTGAATTATTATGATTTAATCCAATGTAGCAGGCGACTGTAGTCATATATCCTCCATACTGACTCTATATTTTATACCTGACTTATAATTAAATATGCAGCTCTAGATATTATTTGGGCTTTATATAACGCCAATGACCTTGAACAATTACGGCAACAAGTATGGCAAGAAAAGGCGATTATATATATATATATATATGTCGCAGTCATCTGATTGAATCTGCTTATTTAATTGAATGACTAGCGCGGTTATATAATGGCGTCAAACAGCTCGTACAGATAGCAATGTGTTGATTTTTTTTTATTAATTTACTTTAATGTGGGTTATAACACATTCGGAAATTGTGAAGTTAAAAAATAAAATATTAAATGGTGGACCTAGTCTCGGATTCATTGAATTTGTTGGTAAAATATAATTCAATGAACGCGGTAGTCATTCAATTAAATGGCGGATTCAATCAGATGACTGCAACATATTCTTTCATTAATTATACACGCATTTGTCATTGCATTGTGACTTTCCAGGTAAATAAGTGACATTTACAATGGTAGCATTATACCCGGTCTTATTGGTTTGTTTACATTGGGATCACATTAAAGTTTAGAAACCTACTTTCTACATCATGTTTGGCGGCAGTCGCCACTATGATTAAACAAAAAAGTACGACTATATTTCTGAAAAAGTACGGGTTTCAACTTAAAAGTACGGTTTTGCCAAAACATTTACAATGTTATAGTCTCATAGGAACTATTTATAGTTTGTATTAAAAAATAAATTACCAGTATAATTTTTAAGGTACGAAAAAAGTGCAGTCCACACTGAGGTACGGCAGTGGTACGGTTATGTCATAAAAAGTACGGAAAACCGTACTCTTTGGTACGTTCTGGCAACGCTGTTTGGCGGTGAAAATGGTAAGTGGCTTACCACCAGGAGTCCGTGATGGGCGCGAGCAGCAGGAGACAGGCCGCGATGATGACGGGCCGCATGACAGGACATCACAACTAGTACATTGTACTTTTCCGAGCGACCGTTCGAGTTTCGAGCTGTCCGGAATTTTTCCGAGCGAGTTTCCGTGCCGTTCGTTTTCGGATCCGAAAATTCGCGTGCGATGCCTGCCGGCGGGAGTCGCGGCCCGACTGAGCGCACCTGTGTTCCCACCCCGCTCACGCGCACGGACTTTTCGCGCTATTTCCGAAATACAGAAATTGGGCCCGCGATTAGGAATTGGGATGAGCTAAGCGCGGACGAAACATTTTTAAAGTTATCTAGCATAAGGGCTTTTGATGACTCATTGTTTTTGTACAGGAGTTTAATGTATTGGTTAAAAAATATAGTTTCTTCGTAACAATTATTAGCTTACTATCTGACCCGTGCCCACTTTGTTGCGCATACAAACCGTTTAAACCTTCCCTGGACTTCCACGAATATTTCAAGACTAAAAATAGCCGAATCGGTTCAACCGTTCTCGAGCATTAGCGAGACTAACAACAGCAATTTATTTTTATATACAGGTATAAGAAGAAGATACATAGGTATAGATGCCCGCAGCTTCGTGGAAACCGTATAAATATTTCGGATGAAGAAATGAAAGAAAATGGGAAGCAGGGTGTCATCTTGTGGAATACTGAACTAGTAAAAAGTGCCTAAAGGCAAAACGCCTATGTGTAAAATGTGCATTGTGTTTAAGTGAATAAATGAATTATATCGAAATATATCCAGCCGTTTGCATAACGTTACTTTTATAAAGCGGTGGACAGCACATATTTTGGTCGGACAGGAACATTTGGCCTAACAAGTTTAAAAGTCAATTAAGGGCTGATTTTTCAATTGTCAGATAACTTTTATCTGCCCTATAAACATGTGACTTTTACATTTATTTCATACAAAATCAGTCAAAGTCACTTATTTATTCCTCAGGTAAAAGTTATTTGACGATTGAAGAATCGAAGCAGAGAAAGTTGTAATAGCAAAATACATTATACTCCCTTTTAGAGCCTGGCCTCAACCTGGAGGTCGTGTGTTCGAGTTCCCGCGCCAAAACAACAAAAAAATTTGCTTTCAAGTTTGGTAAGGACAATGTAGGCTGGTCACCTAACTGTCGGATGGGCTTGTAAAAAGTCGGTAAAAAGCCTGCACCTGTTCTTTCGCCCATCGTGTCGGTTACCGTCCTAGGCTACGAGAGAGAAGGCAGATAGAGTGCTTCTTAGTATTGCGCACACTCTTGGGCACCAATAACTCCTGCGCAGCTGGCCTGGTTTCAATGAAACCAGCCACAGGAGTGTGAGCATATTAGGAACACAGAAAAGCTTACTGTGCCTTCAGCGGGATTTGAACCGCGTCCTCTCGTTAGCTACTCAGCCACAGAGGTCGACTACATTGACGAATGAAATTCGGAATTAAGTATCGGTGGACCTAAAGATTATCTTATCTATTACAATATCATAGGAGCATTCAAATTCGCGCCAGATTATTAGGAATGTCTGTATAAATTATCATAATACAATAAATAAGAACACTCTTTAAGTTTTTCCTTAACGTTTAATGATTTTCGAACTTTCCGAATTTGCATGGAAAAGGTTACATAATGGAATATTTATTGTTTTTATTATTGATTGGCTGAAACATAAAATAGTTCATTTGGAGACGTTTTTACCCGACTGCGGTGCAGCAAAAAGGAGGGTTATGACTTTGACCTGTATGTATGTATGTGGCTATGGATGTTCATCTGTTCCGGTTATCATAATTAGGCAAATGAGGTGTCGTTGGAAGCCCCTTGATCCTTCACTAGTTATAATAATAGCTTCCCTCACCGATTTCGGTGTCGGTAGCCAATTCAATGAAAACCAGGCCAGCTACGCAGGAGTTATTTTATAGTGCCCAAGTGTGTGCGCAATACACAGAAGCACTCTCTCTTCCTTTTACTATCATTACCCATTGGGACGGTAAACCGACACGACTGGCGAGAGAACAGGCGCAGGGCCGACTTTTTACATGCCCATCCGACGCATGGATCATCTTTCTAGTCAAACAATCAGGTGATCAGCCTCGGGTCGAGAGCGAAGCTCTGAACCACTAGACCACGGAGGCGGTATAGGCACTAGTTATAGGCTACATGACGTAATGTTAAAATGGCTACAGCGCCCTCTAGGGGTCATAAAGTAAAGAAGTAAAAAAAAAATTTTCTTGACGATATCGTGTAGTGTAACAATTTTTTTTATAGTACCTATTTCAGCGCTAGTACTTTCTCAGTTAACTCTATGTACGGGACCCATGCACACCCTAAAGTATTATCACTCATTAATATTATAGTCTGTATAATGAAACATGAGTGAGACATAATAGTTTAAATGACAGTAAGGAAAAGTTTTCAAATATAATTTTAGTAAAATAAATCAAAGCACATAATTCACATTAAAATTAATTTCTTTCGTTTCTTTCGGAATTCTAGAAATTTCGAGAACCTTTATATGGTTATGCATATAATGTCAATGTATAAATAATCGCTAGCAATATATTAATATATAAACAGTATAAATGTCATGAGACGTTATTTTCGGCAGGCAAACAACAGACGGAATTAATCAAATTAAGTGATAGCAAGCTATATAAATTGGGCCATTAGTTCATGAGAGCACTAAAGAACCTTATACACTGCAAAGGCACTCGCGCGCTGCTTGCCGCGCCAGTGACACGCGACGCACCTTAGTGATCTGAATAATCATTAAAATATCTTATATATAAAAAATTATTTAGTCTCGCTAAAACTCGAGAACGCCTAAACCAATTCGATTATTTTTGGTCTTGAAATGTTTGTGGAAGTTCAGGGAAGGTTCAAACGGTTTTTATGCTCAACGACGTGGGCACGGGTCAGCTAGTAGATAATATAAAAAAATATATAATATATAGAAAAAATTAAGTAAAGATTTGTCATGCAGCATACTGTTTGGAAATGTGAATTGGTATGATGTCACAAACAGAAACACACAAACACTTCATACTTATAAAACTTTGTTTTTTTTCGGGGTTAAAAATAAGGTTGTTTCTTAGGAAAAGTATAATAACTATCAATACTTTTTACAATTTGTTGATTATATATAAAATAATAAGATTGCTTAAAGCATTTTTATGGGTCGTTTCTACTTACAAAAATGCTGCAAATAATCAGTGGATTCATACTTATCCTTTTCTTAACTTGTTTAAAACAGATCACCATCAATAAAAAAATAAGTGATACACAAATTATTTAAACAAATAATTACAATCCAGCACTTGCTGCACCAGGTCATTTTTATATTACAGCAGAAAAGCAAATTTACTGCTCATTATCAACTAATTTATCAGTTTTGGCGCAAAACTGAAATTTACAAAAAAAATAATTTCAATTTAATTGGCTTTTTAAAAGTATTGAGGTATTTATTACTAATAATAATATAATCGATAATAGTATAAACACAAAAACATTTATTAGGTTATGTTAACCTAGATATAATATTTCATACTCCTTTACCTCCTTACCTATTTAGACGACTTACGTAGCGCAGTGGTTGAGCGCGTTAGTGCTCGTGCGAGAGGTCACGGGTTCGAATCCCACCGAAGGAACAAAAAGTTTTCAATGTTCCTGGGTCATGGATGTGTATTAAATTTTTGTATATTATAATAAAAATCTTAAACATGTGTATAGTGTTATAAGAATTAAATATATTTCCGTTGCCTGGTACCTGTAACACAAATTCTTCGGATCACGGGGCCAGATTGACGTGTATTAGGTAGGCGTGACGTCATAGTAATTGCAACTTTTGTATAGTTTGTACTGTATAGTGTATAAGGAGCGTTTTTACGAGACGAATAATTCTCTAACTAATTGCTCTATCTTTGAAAATATATATTTTTTAATATAACTCGTCTCACGTCTGGTTGAAATAAGAATAATAATATTTAAATAGATTGGATATCTACATAGACGGAACGGAAAAACGGAAACGCATGGGTACAAAAATTATTTTACTTTCATTTTTTTAGGTTCATTCTGCATTAGATTCTTAAAATGAAAAAAATATTTTAACAAGTATCTCAAGTATCTTTGATTAAATTAATTTGCATTTGCAAGCATTTTGTTCAAGCAAAATTATTTAATAGAATATGTTATAAAATTCAAAATGAAACTTAACAAACTTTTTTCAGAAAGTCGACCAAAATATTACCTATTATACCTACTGCTTAATAGTTGTTGCATTACATTAGTGCGTTGCGTCACATGTTACAATTGTTGTGATTTATGGATAAAGGATAGCAATTATTTTAATGAAGCTAAAACACTAATAAAATCGATACTCATAAATACTCATAAAATATTTTTAAAATATCGGCGTCGTGCATCAATTTACAAACAATAATCATTAATAATATAATTTATTGTGGAATCAAACTCATGAATAAAAAATAAAAAAAAGCATATTAAGATAGATAACACATTCAATATCATTAAAAAGTAATTTGACTTTATTACAGCAGACAAACAAAACATAAGGAAATGAGAAATATGTTAAATGTTTGATAAGTGGAGTTTGATTTATTTTCATACATTTTTCATTTAAATTATTTTTAAATGGTACAAAAGTTATTACAATAATAGTATCTTAAGGGCTTGTTTCATCAAGCAATGTTAAAGTTAATCCTTCGTTAGATATTTTGTTGTTCCTCTTATGATTCCTATCAATGAATGAGAAGGTATGGTAATTTAATAAGCCGTTGACACTAACATGCGTTAGTAAAATCGGGACTTAATATCATGATACTAATACTTTGTCCTATAAGCGGTATAGGCCAAGCAGGAATAATTGACGGCTGTGTATTCTTTACGTTATCAAATTTCGATTGTATGAGCGCTGTGATGATTTTCGTACCATACGTCTTTTGATATTTTACTAATACGAACTTGTCAATTGTTCCCCCTTACCCTTTTATGTGAAAGGGGCAAACGTACATTTTGCTCGGACACTATTTATGGGATCCTGGTACTTTACTCAAGTCGCGCGTCTGCATCAAGTGCGTATAATTTCGCGGTAAATACGCGCGTAACTTCTAGACCTTAACTCGCGCGTATGTGTCAAGTGTAATTTTTTGCGTTAAAAACGCGCCTTCTAGACATATTTTAACATTTAGTTCAATAATTATAGTAGTTTGAAGAACAGACAGGCAGACAGTCGAATGGACAGAGCGAATTCCCTAGTATGTTTGAGCTCTAAAAATGACAAAAACTGTTCTTCTTTCGTTCTGTTCTTAGGTTGCTAAGCTTGAAAGAAGAATATATTTATTCCTACCATTGTAAATTCAAAAGTTTGTGAGGATGAGGAGGAGAGGAACAAATTTTCTCTCCTCACTGCACTCTGGACTGTTTCATGCATAAAGTAGAAAAGTTGTAGGTATTTTTTTTATTAAATCAATAAAAGAATTACATAAAAAACTTAATCTACACTGTGTAACATAAACCATTACTGGTTTTTTTTTCCGACCAATAGGAGTGAAGCGTCAGTGCAGTGAGAAATGTTGCAAAAACGAGAAGACTTTCGTTGCATTGCGCTGCATAAATGGTCGCTCAAAAACCACGCGAACGAAGTCGCGGGCACTTGTCAAACTTATATCCGTTTATGTAGGGATTAAAAATATAATGCTTCAATTTCAGCCATGACCCAACACTTCCCACGATGAACGGGATTATGACCTCATGAACGTTGCATAACATGAATCTGTAACAGAAACAACATGTCGGATTTTCCATCTGATTGTCAAATCGCACCATCCCATCAGGCAGGTGGTGTGCGCGTGCGCTATATATAGACGACCTCTGTGTCCATCATATACTCGGATTTGTTTGGAGTGCATTGTTAATGGTTTACGCGATGCTGAAAATCGTATGAGTAAAGTCAGTGTAGTTAGTTATTTTAAGGCAATAGTTGGAATAATAATCTACTATTCAGTCGGTTAGCAGGAACATATTCGTAAGATATACAAAAGAGAATTAGTTCCGATTTCACCAACGCATGTTAGTGTTAACGGCTTGATAAATTATCATGCCTTCTTATTCATTGATAGGAATTACGAGATAAACAACATGATATTTAACGAAGGATTAACTTTAAAATTGCTAGGTGAAACACGCCCTGTTAATTTATTAGTTTTTGTGTGACTTAAACCGTTTATGCAGCCCACGCAACGAAAGTCCCCAAATGTGAATAATTTTCCCCGTTTTTGCAACATTTCTCACTGACGCTTCGCTCCTATTGGTCGCAGCGTTAATGTTATATAATTTTCGCCTAAAGCCTTCCTCTATAAATGGACTATCCAACAAAAAATATTTTTTCTAATCGGACCAGAAGTTCCTGAGATTAGCGGGCTTAAACAAACAAACACTTCCGCTTTATAATATTAGTATAGATTCGTTTACGTTACTTCACGGAGCTTACTGTTTTGCTCATATTAAGCAGGTTTACTCTCGACACAATCGAGAATCGAATCAGTTCGATCTAAACGGCTTTTCGTATTTTATTTGGTGGATTACATTGAAACTAATCGGGAGAATGAAAATTGTTAGATCGTCACTTTTTGTACTCCCGACCATATCAGTCGACTGAGAATCAAAATAAACAAACGTCAATTTATTCGGGAGTACGCGGCACGATCGAATCTGATTAAAAATCGAATCAGTTTGTAGAGTAAGGCCCTACATCTCCAGAAAGAAGTAATACCACCTACGACGGGTAAATATATCATGGTTTCTCTTAACATTAATATGATTGGTATGATGGAAGCGCCGTCCTTGTCACGCACGTGAACGAGCGGGGAGCACCTGACGGGCTGTGAGTAATGTGCACTAATTGATACGTCAGTGTTACTGGGGTTCAATGAGTTTTAAAATTAATATAATATTACTGCCTGGACAGTGGACGATATAATTACTATCGTCCATTGACCAGTCACAGCGAGTAGTTTTACTGCGACAGTGCAATCGTTTTAAACAAACCATCGCCTCCTTGGTCTGTGATTCAGACCAAGGAGGCGAACCCGTCCGAGTTTCTTACGCCGGTTCTTCTCGGCGGGCTAGGGTTGAACCGGTGGTAGTATTTTTGTTGACTTTCCGAAAATAGCTTGTTAAGTTTAACTTGGAAATAAAATTTTTTGAATTTGAATTTGAAAGAGATTTGATCTCGACCCGGAGGTCGTGGGTTCGATTCCCGCGTTGGAACAACAAAAAATGATATTTCTAAGTTTGGTCCGGACAATGCAGGCTGATCACCTGATTGTCTGGCAAGAAAGATGTGTCGGATGGGTATTATGTAAAAATCGGTCCTGCGCCTGATCTTCTGCCAGTCGGGTCGGTTATCCGTCCCACTGAGCTACGAGAGTGAAGGAAGAGAGAGTGCTTCTGTGTATTTCGCACACACTTGGGCACTAGAAAACAACTCCTGCGTAGCTGACCTGGTTTCAGTGATATCGGCCACCATCATTGAAATCGGTGTGGGAGGCATTATTATTATTAATAGCCCGATAATTAGATACTTAGTACACGTTTGTAAGGATGCACGGATTTTTATGTAATTTTCTGCTGTTGTTTATAGATATTTTTTCCCATTAAAACAATCGTCACTTATATTAGAACGATGATTAGTTTAGGTTGTGTGAGTTGCTTACGCCTGTTATCTTGACGGGTTAGGTTAGGTTGGTATCAGCTTTTTGCGTTGACACTGAGAATAACTGGTAAAGTTTGTTTAGATTTTTTTTTATTTTTTGGATCAGACAATGTGGTGATCAGACCTTTATATATGTGACAAACTTAACGCCAATCGTCCAGTAGTTGCGGATTCTATTCAATGCAAACAATCATACAAATATTTCATCTTTAAACCAGTATAGAATGGAATTACTTATAACGAGAATTATTACTAAGCAGTTTTGCGAATCCGAACATATAAGAACGGAAACATCTTCAACAGTTTAGTCTAGTTTTATAGAACAAAGTCAATGGGCAACATCAAAGTACTGCAGTTGTTTGACAAGCAGGCCGGTTCAATTAGAACTCGGCTTTGTTTGAAACAGCGCATCTGTTCTCTTTCGATATCATAATTATTTAATGAATTCCTTACCATCATCACCGACTGGTGCTCGGGACTTCCATTAATGAGAGCTGTAAATTCTGATCCACCAGAACATCTCTAAATGTATCTTAAAGACAGTAAGGTCAAGAACAAGCATTTCTATATTCTTCTTACTTGTTTTGATGATTTATCTTTACCAAATCTATTATATCGTTAGAACTTTTTCTGAGATTAAAATATTGTGTAGGTGCCCACATTATACCGAAAAAAGTACTGAATTATCCACAGAACAATATTAATTCACTTTGCAATAAGTAACTCCTGAAAGTCCTGGTTGTAGGTTCAAATATATTAGATTCATATAATCTCGTGGATTTTGAGTTGGTTATATCTGCTTTCATTAAGAATTTTTAAACCAAAAAACATGCTAAATAAGAAAATAATAGAATGACACGGTGGAGAGGTTCTGAAAAAATATTTTTGGTTTATGAAAACGTTTGAACATTTTTGTAATATTTTTCATCCAAATAATAAAGAAGATGTAAAATAAATTAGTGATAATAAGGATGTGTATGTGCCTCCTATGTAGTGTTTAGTGAAAGACTTACTTTTGACTTTCACGTTTCTAGGAAAAATGCAATAACATGGCTGCCTGGAATTTTCGTATTACAATCACTTAATGACAGCCAATCAGCGGTCACGTGACACTTGACTTGCCTCCGTCACTTTAAGACAACCAAACTAGGGTGGATCCATTTAAAATAACGTATCGTTGTAATATGAAAAAGGACAAGGCAGTTTAAGGCCGTATTATTGAATTGTCACGGAAGACCAGGCGCCATGGCTCGCCGTGGTCGGAGCCTGAGTGGTTTCCCTTTAAATGCATGGCGTGGGCATTGCATAGCCGTGTTTAAATTAACTTTCTGTATTTTTTTTATTATTCTTTTTTTTTTTTCTTTTGTCCTAATATGTGCGAGTTAGTGTTTTGTTAACCTTTGGCTGTGTTATGTCCCTTTATGTGTTTAATAAAGTTATTTTTATTTCATTGATTTTAATTGCCTGGCTGGTATTGTAAAAGATCATGTTTATGCAGTAAGATTGTGGAATTCGCTTCCCCACACTATTCGTAACAGTTCCAACATTACTGTGTTCAAAAGACGCTTGAAAGAACACTTTTTCAAATCTCAGTCCATATACCTATATACCTATATATAGGTATAATACCGTTATTAATACATTATGTATGTATGTACACCCAGAAGTAGAAAATACCACCGACATCACTAACTCTTTGGGCAATGATGACACTTTCTAGTGTTGTTACCTCCATAAATATGTAAACACTGCGTTCAAACAGCGGCCGGCTCAAACGCCAGGTCCACACGCAGGACCAACACTCTCGCCCAAACAAACCGTGTCGAGTGCTTCACTAAAACCATTCCTGTGTACGCCTTTTTGCCCCATGCCACCGATAGACAAATATCGCTGTTTGTATAGAAATTGTGGTCTATGGAGTTTCCAGTTCGGATTATAGTAAAAGTTTCATAAATCTACTAAGCCCTTAAGGGCCACCAAGCAATGTTAAATTTAATCCATCGTTAAATATCATGTTGTTCCTCTCGTAATTCCTGTCAATGAATGAGAAGGCATGTTAATTTAACAAGTAACACGTAATACTAACATGCGTTGGTGAAATCGGAACTAAAGAAGACTGAAATAAATATCGATTTCGTTCGATTCGCCCGAAGTTAATGCAGTCATTTTTAGAAAAGTTACATTTTTGAAAATTTTTAGGTTGTTAGCTCTATTATTAATAGAATAATATAGAGCGTTCATAACGCGCTTCAGAAATCGTTTATTCACTTTTAATCTGTTCTAGTTCCTTATCTAGAATTGTGGTGAGATCTGTCTATAGTTTTATAATCTAAGGATGTAATAAATAATTAAGGATAGTTAAATAATCAAATTATATTTACGGTCGAATTTACAAACCACCTCCTTTTTTAGAAGTCGGTTAAAAAACAATTAATTATTCATAGCTGCACAACTATTCAAAGTTGTTGCTTTCTATTACATACATGGATAGTCAACTGAACCGAAAGTCTTTTGTTTAAATCGAACTTAAAAGTATTAAGTTAAAAATGTATGAACCGTTACATCTATTCTAAGGTTTGAACTCATATAAATTATATTTAACAACACAAAACTATGAAGAATCCAATTAATAGTAGTTCATTTCACGAGAAACGTCCCACAAATCAATACCTGTAATGCATAGAATTCGTTACGTCTGCCTCTAGTGACGTACAGTTTACGATTATCGATGAAGAAATCGAAAACCTTCCGCTGACATGGAGGAAAAACTTTAATAGCGAAAATGTGATAATACAGCACAAATTAAGAAGTCAAAATGAAAAAGCACTTGCATCTTAATTTCAAAATTATAAGTCTATTAAAATTATACGTGAAATATTCTTCAATAACAGAATCGTAAAATTTTATCACACGCAGTTGAATCTTAAACAATTTCATATAAAATTTTATTGCTATTTATTATTTATAGATTTAGTTATTATTATTATTAATATGGCAAAATGCCAACGACATATGAAATCAATATAGTTATGTGCTACACATTATACTGCATAATATTATTGTATTGAATTACAAAATATTGAAATTTTAAGCTATTTTTACGGTTGACACGCTAATCACTATGTAAATGTGACATTCGTTTAGATATCAATCAATGACTTTTTTAAAGTAGATAATAATTAATACTATAAATGTAATGACAGTAATTTTCCACCTAATAACCTATTAAATATTATTAGACAATTATCTTCTACCAACCTACACCAATTATTTATTAATTCGCTACTAATCTTCCATTACTAGTCATAATTATAATTCCCTTGAGAAACAATTAAATTATAATATCGAAAAACAGTACGAGCGTGGCACATCCCTCGCATTATCGCGTGATCGATTAAAACATTTTGATTAGCTTTCAACTTACGAGCAATGTCATAATCTGTAATCTGAACCGAATGTCTTAAACGCCATTACATACATTTTACTGCCTGTCGTTTCGATACGGCGTAAGTTCCAATTAGATTCCATACATTAGATGCTCAACGAAGGCACAATGAGGCATGATGCCACCCCAGGCCGGTGACTGTGCAGGATCGTCGATAGCGATCTGAGATGCTCGCGTCGATATGTCGATAGCGGACACTAGACATCCCTATAATATTCAAGTCGTGAGCTTGACGAAAAACCTAATGAATTGTGACTAATAATGACGCACTTGATGAGCTGGAGATAGCATCAATTGCCTCGATATGTTCACATAGCCATACTTTACTGGCTTTCGCCCGCGGCTGCGTCTGCGTAAATGAACTATGCCACGGCTATAACTTTTTCGGGATAATCTTTAGAAACTAAACTACTGAACGGGATGTGGAGTACATCCCGTTAATCGCATGAAATTCCGATCAGTAGTTTTTGCAACAATTCATCGTTAATCAGCTTTTTAACGCATACTCAAGAGATCGAACGCTTATATTGGCGACACATCATTTAGCTTTACCGAAATTACAATCTGACCATTATCCACACATTTCCAATGAAAAATAATATAATAAACTACAGTTTCGCAACCATAAAAACAATACAGGGTGTCAAGTCGCAAAAAATTGAAAAATAACAATGTGAATCGCCGTTTGCGGCAGAAAATCAATTGTTCCTGTACAGCCGGAGAAATAATTAGTGCCTTTGAAAAATACTCATTTGGAACGGATGATAAACGTTTACGAGTTATTGTTCCTTCGGCGCCGAGGTTGTGGGGACAAGCCACACTGACGGCCGCATGCTGGAACGCTAGTTAAACTAGATTTTTATCCCCCGAGAGGGGTTAAAAGAAGGGTAAGTTTTTCGTGTCTAACTGTATTTTGCATCCTAACTCCCGAAAAAATGAAACGATTTCAATTAGGATTTTTTTGTATTAAAGGTGACTTATGTGCGGATTCTTAGACTTAGATAATAATTAGTGGAGCCATTCAAAAGTGGTGGGAGTGAAATTAGAGACGTATAGCCGAATGTCTGTGAGTGGGGTCTCAAATAAAAGCGCATCTCGTGTACATACATTACAAAATCGGTTAATGATGAAGTTCTGGGGACAAATGTGGAGGAAAGTACCCAATGTCTTTCTTCACCATCAGTTCGTTTAGTGCTTGACAATAAAAAAAATTCTAACAAAGTCGTGTGTTGTTTTTTTTTTTTAATTTCTTTTTTGTACGGAATTATTGTAAAACTGTATATTTTAAAGTTCTTGTTTCAAATTGTTCTTGTCTTGTTTGTTCTTGTGACAAAAGAACAGTAATAATATAGTGACTTGGGGATTATAGGTACTACCTTATCTCAAAGTTATACGATTATATTACAACCTTTCCTCAATTTGGAAATGTATTTTTTTTGTCAAAAACAAAAAAAATATAGGTATTAATTTTTACCCTTTCTAATTTTTTTTTCGCAGGAAAAAAAAAGCAAAAAAAAATTTTTTGTAAAAAAATATTTTAAAAAATAAATTTTAGAATGAGAAAAGGTAGTTTTATCCCCAAGTTCTTTTTACACCCGTTATATGTCACATAATTATTATGTTAGTTCCTAGTAGAATATCTTCCCATTGTGGTATATCCACACTAAGCTCACTCGTATAATGTCCAAGCGTTAACAGTAACCGCGTTTACGGGCCGCGGTGCAATGAGTTACTTAATTACGAGCATTGTATTAAATGTTAATAACTGCAGTGGGGTAACGTGGTGGACTACATTCTCTTCCTCGCGCTGAGGAAGGAAAGAGGAACACTACTGCCGTTTTTCCATACAGCAACAGGGTTTCCCAATTTCCTCGATGCCTCTAGACTCTAGAGTAACATTTTTTTCCAAATTAATTCAATTAAAACGTCCCTTTTTTTCATGAATTAATCATTAAAAGAGGTATAGACGTTAAATAACTCGACTGTGTTTAAACATCTAGAAAACAATATCTACAGATATCTAAGATTCAACACTGATTTAATTATCGCTGGACTTCCTTTACGTACAGGACCCTTACTCAAAGTGATTCAATTTAGATTCAGATTCGATCCTGCCGCGTAGTTCCGAATAAATTGATATTTGTTTATTTTGATACTCAGTCGATTGATATGGTCGGGAGTACAAAATCTAATCAATCATCATCAATCTAACGATTTTCTTTATCGTGGTCAGTTTCCTTTGAAACTGACCAACTGATAAAGAAAAAAGTAACCCACCCAATAAAATACGAAAAGCCGTTGAGATCGAACTGATTCGATTGTCGACTGTCTAGGACTGGGACTATAGGTTACGGTAACCTTTTATTAATCAGCCCTCTAGATTTGGCTGCCATCTAATTGGTAAAAAAAAAAGTGACAAGTTAACTAGTAGATGTCAGGCAAGTGGCTAGTTACTTGTCATTTTAAGGTGTTTGACCTTGACGATGGTCAAGAGGTCAATGTTAACAAAATATAATTGGCGTGCTCGTTTCACGAAACGTTAGTCATAAAATGTATACAATGAAGTTGAAATATCCGCTATGACACAACCTTCCGGATTCCAAAAGTTATTCCGAGACTCTTTTAAGCCTCTACAAAAAAAGTTTGCTAAAATAGTAAATAAAAAAAGCAACAAAAAATAATTAAATAAAAAAGGCAAAATAACTGCACTGCCCGGGAATCGAACCCGGGTCGCAAGAATGGGAATCTTGCATGATACCACTACACCAGCAGTGCTCGAGTCTCAAGGACGAATTTATTGAATACAAGTGAGTGAATTTTCCGGGAGGTTCTTTGATAATATTTGAATAGATATTTTCCCAAATAAAAAGTATGTTAATTCTTTTTGTTAAAAGGATTACGGTTTAACAATTAAACGTAGGTACTCCACTACTTTACCTTTACCTATTCCATTATAATTATACTCGTAAGGTGTATTTCATATGTATATTATATTATGTACGTACATCATACATAATAGGTGTACTTATATATAGGTATTAGGTACGTTAATTAAACATGATATAAAATAGTAATTAATAATTATCTAAGTAATTACTAATGTGTAGGTATAGATTTTTGTAAACAATCTTAAACGTGGTGATTTTTCCCAAAATAATAAGTGGGAGACGAATCAATACAAACGTCACTCAGAAGCAGCAAACCTTTTTAACTGATCCAACCAACTTCGAAGCGCATTTTTGTATCAAAATCATTCAAGCCACGCTTCTTTATTATTAACGCAATTAGCACATCGCTTATGAAATAGAAAATCCAGTTGAAAAAAGTTGCCCACCCCTATCCAGTACTGATTGTACCGGACGCGGGCGTGTAAACACCGATCGGCGCGAGCGCAATAAAAACGCTGTAAAATTTTGATGTTTCTATTCACGACGTCCCGTCTCGCTCGCACTCATCACACATCCTATATCCGTCCCACTCGCCGGTCCAGAATGAAGATTATTATCAATGCATTTTACACAAAGCAGAAGTCCCGAAGTCTGACGTTAATGGGAGTTTGAGAGTAAATCGTGTAAGTTTAGTGGCGAAGTGGCGGGGAACGACGTGTCAAATGATAAAGTTAATAAATGGACCTAGATCATCGCTATACAACTATTCCGCCGCACTTATCATAAACAACGCAATCGACATTATTGGCGAAAATGAGTTTGTAGTGTGCACTAAATTATATAAAACGGCAGGCTACGTCTATCGTCAGCAACCCCCGGTACGTCTCTCTGTTACCACGTCCATCCTATAACTGACCGAGAGGGGCAACCCCGCACCAAGTATTATATATAGTTATAGTACTTATATTGCCCACGATAAGGAGACCACCAGTTAGACAAACCACCGCAATGACATCTACCAGGAGCAACCACAACATTTTTAATAGACAATACTTCTCGTTATTTTTTTTATCATAAACAGAATAATGATGTGGTCTATTTCAAACTCATAACTAGTCGTAACCATCGTAAAAATATCATAAATTAACTAAATATGTACATAGAATATCGCACATGCAAAGTCCACATTGAAAGGCACTAAACAAAACAGAAATATTTGGAATATTCCTATTAGTTACATGAGACAACAAAATATAAAATACTTTGATCACGATTTACTCGAAAGTAACCCCTAACCAAGTGCGTTGTTTATGATAATATCGCCTCCGTGGTCTAGTGGTTCAGAGCTTCGCTCTCGACCCGGAGGTCGTGGGTTCGATTCCCGCGTTGGAACAACAAATAATGTTGTTTTCAAGTTTGGTTAGGACAATTCAGGCTGATCACCTGATTGTCTGACAAGAAAGATGATCCATGCGTCGGATCAAGTCGGATGGGCATGTAAAATGTCGGTCCTGCGCCTGATCTCTCGCTAGTCGTGTCGGTTTACCGTCCCACTGGGTTATGAGAATAAAAGGAGGAGAGAGTGCTTCTGTGTATTGCGCACACACCCAAGTGTGTGCGCAATACACAGAAGCACTCTCTCCTCCTGCCCAAGCACTATAAAATAACTCCTGCGTAGCTGGCCTGGTTTCAATGAAATCGGCTACCGACATCGAAATCGGTGAGGGGAGCTATTATGATAAGGACGGCAGTAAAACAAAATTAAAAATTAAAAAAACCCCTAACTTAGCGTGTAACATTCCTATCACACCTAACAAACGACCTGATGACCTTGAAGACATGAACCGACTTCCACTAAATATAAGAACACTCTCGACTGATATACCTTTCAAATAAAAAAACCGCATTAAAATTGGACGGTCCGTTTGTGAGTTACGATGCTCTAGACAGACACATACACATTTACACAGACACGTCTACCTTATAACACCAGGTTTTGCGTCGGTGGGTAAATATAAAAATGAGATAAAATAAGGATTTATACATTAGGGTGCGTATGTTTACTGTGAAAGTACCTGAAACAGTTATTTTTTTTTACTTATTGCATGAGCATTTATGATGTTGGAGCATTTCTCATAGAAACATGAAAGTCAAAAGTTAGTCTTTCGGCGCTAATACTTTCACTATACTCTACATAGGAGGCACATACACACCCTAAAGTATCATCACTAATTTATTTTACACATTGTATAGACTTCGCTGCCTGTCCACCAAAGTGTATCTTCTTGACCACGACTAGACTGTTACACTACTAACTACACTTAGTGTTAGTAGAGATAGGTAGCCAGACTTAGTCCCGATATCACCAACGTATTTTAGTGTTAACGGCTTGTTAATACCATGCCTTCTCATTCATTGACAGGAAATACGAGAGGGATAACACGATATTTAATGATGGATTAACTTTAACATGTGTGCGTGCGTGGTGCGTGTGTCGCGAGCTCGATTCGCATTTTACCGTTTTTTTTATGCACGGTAACTACCCGCGCCAATGCCCATAAGAATTGAAGACGTTAATGGATGAAGGTTTATTATATCGAAAAATTTAAAACTGTCACTTAAACATTTTAGGATATGTAGTAATGGCTATTGATTCTAAAGACGGATCCTTAGATTAATATATTCTACGTACTACGACGTTCTCTACGTACTAACACTCTACGACGTTTTCTAAAATGTTTAAGTGGCAGTTTGAACTCAACTTTCTAGAAATCAGAATGTTGATATATTATGTCACCTTCATCCATTCATGTCTTCAATTAATATGCTATTGACATTTAGTTCACATTGAAACGAAACGGTTTTCCGTAATATGTATACCCTCCAAAATTGAGATATAAATATCCTTTTCACGGAAAACATTTGACTTAGTCTAAATTAAAAAAACGGGCGCTATGGGTCATCGGTGGCCTAATAAATAAGGATTTTGTCATCACCTTTATGTGATTTTATTCACGAATTATTTTGTAAACTTTGTGTTGCTGTCTACACTTAATATTTACAACCATTCCTTTTAGGTGTTGTTAAACCTTACACAGACAACCACTAATTGACATCATAAAGGCTCAATTTAAAACGCCTTCAAAGCGTCAAACGTTGATTCATAAGTGAAAGCAAAAAAGTAGCGAAATCAAAAAAATCTCGGAGCGTTAAAATGTAGCTCTCACGTTCATGAGATCCCTATCTCATTACCAATTTCATCGGAATGCGAGCGCGGATCGATATAATTCCCGCTTAATGGATCGCTAATAGCGGCGAGTAATATGCCGCTGTTTGACACGGTGTCATTAACATAATTGAACAATTGGAAACTATGAAATTATTTAATTATGCGGTTAATTTGGTTATTAATTCATTTACAGAAGCATAATTTATCTATAACTTTTGTAAAAATAATTTACACAATTAGGCGTGTTCTTAAAAAGGTCAATATTAGGAGTAAATAAATTTATTTTTTACATCTTATTGATATGATATTTACTGATATCTATTAATATGTTTTATGTACATCGAACAAATATAATTATTTGTTTAAATTAAAAACTGAGGTCTTTTAAAAAATTGACAATAAAACGAAAAACAACAACTCTGAATGAATAAAAAAAAATGGTTTTACTGTAATTATTTAATGAAATTTAAAATAAAGCTTTTGCGCAGCAGCATTTTAGTACCGCACGTCTTCAGCGCGAAATCAAAGTAATGATTAATATCATTAAGTATTAGTCATTTCAGGAACTTTCAGATGTGAGTCACAATTTTCGAGAATACTATTATCGCAAAAAGTTAATTCAAGCATGATTCAGAGGGTTAAACCACTGAGAAATTCAATGGAAGATTTTCGCAATAAATCACTATAATCAATTCCATAGAAATCAGTCTAGACAATGAAAATTCCACTTAAAGATGTAGGAAGGGGTAAGGAATTCCGTCACATGAATCAAATTATTTACTTAGCGAAGTATTTAAATGTTGCTTGTAGACTCTATTTATGCTTGCTTATTATAAAACAAAGACCACCGTCGCGTCTGTCTGTCTGTTTGCGATAAACTCAAAGAATACTGCATCCATCTTCATGCTGTTTTCACCATAGGATAGAGTGGTTCTGGGGGAAGGCTTTAGTGTATTAATTGGACCCGATAGATGGCGCTATTAACTTTTATTTAATCATCCCCATCACCGAAAAAATCTACGTCTTTATTGGCCTTCAGCCTCTCATAAGCGTTTACATTTTAGTCTACTAAGATTTGGCAGCTGGCACGAGTCTGCCAGATTTAGGTAGTCTATCCAAAGTATTATGACGTTATATAAGTTCCCATGAATAAAGCAGCCACGAATATTCATAATAATATGTGTTCTAGCTTCTTTTGTTTCCTAGCCTGACCCACCCAGGATGATGAGCTAAACCTTATGAAACATTGAAGGTTTGTTTTTTTAATGCAATATTTACTCTTCGCCATATTTTTTGCCTTATACGAATTTCTTAAAATACAACTGAAATCAAGGAAACAGAGCTTGGCTATTTAGAAAGTGAATATTCAATGGCAAACGGTGTTGAACGTTGACTTTTTGACAACAACAAAAGTTAAGTTTCAATACCATTAACATTAAAACCTGTGAGAGTTATAAAAAACAAAAGTTACATAACAAGTAAATGGACCACTCGGCGCGGACAGTGATACGCAAATAATGACAATATGACGCGTCACAATCCAAGGCTCGATGACGAGCTGATCTCACGGACGGCGGCGATACCATCTTCCATCTACCCACATAAACCACACCTCACCAAGACCCTCCTGCAAGCACATAAGGTTCATAATCCCTCGACGAAGCGTTCAGAAACTGTGGCTTCGGTAATGTGTCAATCCCCTCCTTCGTTATTAATAATGAAGTCAACCGCCCCGCGTGAGAATCTGAAGTGACTTCGAGATTATAAAGATTAAGTAATTGACGGTTTTGGTTCGGTTCATATAATTAATACTATGGGTCTGGGACGGTGCTGACTCACTAGATGTTTGTTATTACTGCCGAATGTATTATTAAGTTCTTCGGCTCAAATAAAATGTTGGGCCGGTCAAAATATTTATGAAGCGATATAATTTTCGCAAATCATATTATTATGATCAATGTCGAGATATGAGTACGGGAACGTAGCTGAAACTGCCAGACTCTAAGATATTTAAGTGCGTTATCGATTGGACCACATTAAGTCAGTTTTTTAAGTAGCTGGTAGGCGTTGGTACACTTATACAGGTTGTAATATTAATGAGTACCTTAGGGTGTGTATGAGTCCCGTACATAGAGTTTACTGTGAAAGTACCAGCGCTGAAATAGATATTTTTTTAAATTATAATATGGGCAAATTTATGATGTTGGGGGTTTCTCATAGAAAGGTGAAAGTTAAAAGTAAGTATTTCAGCACTGGTACTTTCACAGTAAACTCTACATCGGAAACATATACACATCCTAAATTATTATCACTCATTTATTTTAGGTCCTGTATATATGTAAAATAAATAAATTATTTATTGACTTATGTATCAACGCACAAGCTAAACCCTTAAGGCTCATATTTCTTATATTACTACGGAGGTTTCCATATAGAAGAATTTTATAAATTTAACCCCTCAAGGTGGTGACATCAAAGTCACACGGGCAAAGCCGGGAGCAAGCGCTAGTCCATAAATCTAAATTATCGTTTATAACGTATCTGCAGATTATTAAATTGTAGATATGTAGTATAATAACACATTCATATAATAATATGTCCATCCTATTTCCTTTTAATTACTAAAAAGTTTTATGTTCAGAAAAATGCAATAGATAATAAATACTCAATAAGGTTGATCATTTTTTTTATTGACAATTGCACACCTAGGGAATAAGATGGCGACATGCAAGGCTACTTTAATATACTTCATTTTCTATGACTTTTGTTACAATATATAGATTTAGTCATTACATTGTAAGAATACTGTACACATTTTAAAAGGAACATTTGCTTAAAGGCCCCGTCCGATTTCTTACGCCGATTCTTCTCGACGGGCTAGGTTCGAACCGGTAGCTTTTTTTTGTCGACTTTCCGAAAAAGCTTGTAAGTTTTATTCCGATAAAAAATATTTTGATTTGATTTGAATTCACTACCTACTCACATAATGTATTAACGCTCCGAATCGAATAAGGGAAAAGCTATTATAATTTATAACCCTACGGTATGGATGCGATAGTCACGTAGGTATTGGAAAAGCATCCACACCCACTGCACCGCGCCCCGCCCCGCCCCGCCCCCTCCCTTTTCCCACTTTTTCAATCTCACATTCCAACTGTTCCCGAAATACCAGTCTGGGATCACGATGAGGTTGTGAAATTTCAAATGAAATAAGTTTTTCCGCGTTTGGAATTTTTCGTTCTTAGGGATCCGTACCCGAAGGTTAAAATAGCTTATTACAAGTCTGTCTGTCTATCACCAGGCTGTATCTCAAAAACACATAGATATATTACGATAGTTAAACTTTTCACGACATTTAAAGCATACAACGAACGTGAATTCTTTGCCTTTTTACCCGACTTCGGCGAAGGCAAAAGGAAGGGTTAATGATTTTGGCAGTCTATGTATGTACGTATGTATGTTCCCTCGTAGCGGTTAAACAAGAAAACAAAAATGTTCAAGGTAGAGCCGTGGTCGTACCCGCTAAACAAATTTAAGCGTCAGCTCACACCAAATTACGGCAGAAAAAGAGAACTTGAAAAATAATAATATTCGTCTGTTGTTGTAATATACAATCCCAATAGCCTTGACCATTTTTGTACCTATGCATATCTGGATTTCAAATTGAATTATTTTCTTGTTTCAGCCTTTCCCGACTGCGCAAAAAGGGGTCTACCCCTTTTTTGCGAAGTCGGGTTATATTTTTTTTTACTTTTTTTATTAGGTACTCGATATCAATAACGGCGATAGGTATAGTTGAAATATTCACAAAATACTGAAACTGCAAATATATATTTAAAAAGGCCTCATACAGCAAATGTGTTTTTTTTGTAGACCCTACATGATGATACATAATCTTTAATAGGCTAGTTATAAGACTCGCAATTAACCACGTTTGATCATTGCAAACATAACATGATTTTGTAAGTAAAATAGTTCTTCCGAATGCTTAGTTTGTATCTTGATGACTGACGTCTCTTTGTCATATCATCAAAAGAACATGACTCAAGATGTGTTATAAAAGGCTGATTAGCACTTAAAGGAAGTGTTAAGTCTGATTCATCTGTATTAAAATTTTGTATAATGCATTTAACATGAAACTTAACCACATTAAACAAACAGTAATTAACCTCTTTGGTTACCTCCGGTTACAATACATAATTATCTATCTAAAATGTCTATTTAATAATTCAGTATAATGTAAACATAATACACTACAACATTGATTAATGAATTCAGGCGTCAACTGTGGGTTTATCTAGGAAATTATGATTCATGTATAAAGAAAAACCTAAAATATTTTGATGATAGGTATAGACATAAAAGATTCGAATCGTGGCTCACAATGGATGGTAATTAAACTATAATCCAAATATTCTCTATGGCTGCCCTGGTGGTCGGAATACAAAATAATTACATAGAATAATATTAGCCTATTGATTTCACGTCTACTAGCATACAGCATTTGAGAGACCGATTAGTGCTATAAGTATATAAGTATAGTAAAACATTGAGACATAAAACTAATTCCATATAGCTCTAATTTTGTACACAAACACAATTGAAGACATGGACGGATAAAGGTGATATGTAGCAAAATTCAGATTTCGAGAAAATTGAGATCAAACTGTCACTTAACTATTTTAGAATACGTCGTAAAGTATTAAGAACATTAATCTAAAGATCCGTCTCCAGAATCAATGTACTTAATACGTTACTACATATTATCCTAAAATATTTAAGTGACAGTTTAAACTAAATTTTCTAGGTATTTTTTTTGCGACACTTTACTTTCATCGATTCATGTCTTCAATTATTATAAGTTGTACAAATTACAGAACATCGTATTGTACTATTAATAAATGTTTTTTTAATAATATTCATTTGGATAGATAAATGATAATGAACTCATAATACATGTTAACAAATTGTTAAAGTTGTTACAAACATTAGTGTTAGGTATAATCAATCTGCTCTACAACTTGATACAATAATGAATCTCCTCTACAACTTCATAATAATTAATCTATGACCATGACTGCGCACCGGTGGCTTTCCCACAGCTCTATGGCCGACCTGACGAAATCCGATCGATTAATTTGATAAATATCGATCTGACTGACTGAGCTGATGAATTGATGTACATGCCGCTGACAAATTATATTGAACTCCCCAAGAATACTCAAGTATCACTTTATTAACGCTTATAATTAATATCAATGAGATGTAATGTTATGCTTTTGTTTTATTAAGTTTACGCGTAAATATATAGACTTCTATAGTCTATAGATTTACGCGTAAACTTCGTTTGTGTGTTGCTTATATTATTACAATAATAACACACAACTTTTTATTTTACACTTTTCCACTTTGTATTGGGTTTTAATAAGTTTTTACAAAATCACGACGGGTTTCGATTAAATCATTATCAAGTGTAAGTTGAAAAATATTTAACTTTTGTATAATATTATTACGTTATAGGTACTGTTTAAATGTTGGAATATTTATTTTTACACACAAATATGGTTAATCCATAAATAACTATTTCATGCAAGAACAGCTATATAGTTAGCTTTTAAGAAGCAGTAACTCTTAAAGGCCTATTTATTAATGTGGTGACTTTAATTCAATGAATAGATCCCTTAAATGTTCCTTAAATTCTTGTCCAGTAAAGTGACTCTGACATAGCGGGATAATCTTTGAATAAATGTTAAACAAAAGTAAACAAAACGTTACAATTATTTCCAGTTTGCATTTCACATACCGTATAGTTCGAACCAATTACTAGGATGTAAAAACTTTTTATAATACCCTCATATAATGAACGCTCGCGCGGCGCGCGCGGCATGCGCAGTCGGGCGTCCCTCACGCACGGTAACAGACGTGGCATGCAGCTCTTGTTCACGAGAATTTCATTATTTGAATATGGAATATTATTGAAAGTAACGGAACTTATGCGAAATCTATAATAATTGAAGATATGATAAAGGTGATATGATATTATGTTTATTACGACCACAAATAATTAATTATTTGAGCAACAATAAAACTCTTCTTTTGTTCCAACTATGACAGAGCCAAGGTGGGGTGGGGGGGATTGAAAGTATTCGGGTCAAAATAGACGTTATGAAATGAAGACATGAATGGATGAAGGTGATATGTAGCAAAATTCTGATTTCGAGAAAATTGAGTTCAAACTATCACTTGAACATTTTAGATTATATCGTAAAGTATTGAGTTCATTAAATTAAAGATCCGCCTCTAGAATCAATGTTTTCAATACGTTACTAGATATCCTACATTGTTTAAATATCCTAAAAAGTTTGAACTCGATTTTCCGGGTTTTTTGCGACATATCACCATCATCCATGAATGTCTTCAATTATGTTATGTAAGGAGTAGAAAATAAAGTACTATAAGGTATGCTTTAAAATTTTTTTTGATTATTGATTGGCATTCAAAAGTTATTCCAGGCGACATCCAAAGTCTAAGAAGACTAAACAAAATTTAGCAAGAGATTTGAAGTTTCGAATGAAATCGTACTTCTATTGATTAGAAAGAGACCCGTGCCCTTAGAGGTAGTCAGCGGCCTTACTCTCCAAACTGATTCGATTTTGATTCAGATTCGATCGTGCCGCATACTTCCCAATAATTTGTCGTTATGGTCTGGAGTACAAAAAGTTACGACGTACGAATTTCTTTATCCTGGTAAGTTTTATAGTAATCCACCAAATAAAATACCAAAGCTGTTGAGATCGAACTGCATCGATTCTCGATTGTGTCGGAAGTAATCCTGTAGTAATCGTTAGATGATAATGATGAATCATAAATAGCGTAAACCATTCTAAGCATACACAAACTGGTAATGTATCGCAAATCGCAAGCATCGATAGCCATTGGATGATAATAACCCGTATTACCATACAATTAACAAATTACTATCAGTCGCGGGAAAAATATCGGATACTGTAGTTTATGGCTCGAGCTGGGAAGTGCTTAGAATGCTAATGGATCTATAGATCCTCGTGATCCATAAAACGTAGATGCGCTAAGTGTAATTTACTATCTTTTTTAAAGAAGATATGGACGTATTCAAATTTATAGACATCCTATGAATCAAAGCCACCATATAACTTTTCCTTTGTGATCATCTTTGTTATGATAATAGAAATTGAAGTCTAATAATGCAGCTAAAAGCACCCTTAGTCACCCATATTACCGATGAACATTCAAGTATAAAGAACTACAATTCTCTCCACTCACGAAGCAAAAATTTTAGGTACATATATATATGAAATTTGGCAGATTCAAAGTTTATGTGGACAAGGGGTGCAGAACTGTGTATATTTTTATTGAATGCTGTCTATCTTACGGCCGAATACTGAAACGATTGTCAAATTAATTGACGCTTAAATGACACGCTATCCTTGACATTTCCCTAAAGAGTGACAGTGACAGCGAATAGGAGGACTCTTAACTTTAATTAGCGTTTCAGTATTTGGCCATTATACTTATAAAATCTTGAAACTTAAATATTTAATATATTATAGTCGTTCGACCACATGGCGACCTCTAGTATAAATAAAAGGGGCAAAAACTAGTTTATTAATTGAAATAAACTTAAGCAATTTGTGCATATTTGAATGAATGCGCGACGCACACTGACGCAGGTGCGCGGCGGACATTTATCAGATGGGTAAACGCTCGCAATTAGCCCATGCGAAATGTCGCATGCGCATGCTAACGAGCCGGCCTTACAATGTACCTTACACTGGACACGGTTGTTATATTATTATTAATTAAACTTACTGATTAAGGGTTTGCATTGATATTATGATAAAATAATTTCATTGTTCTTTCTCTTCTCTAGTTTCATTGTTGTTTTAATTTTATAAAATTTAGAGATTCATAGATTTATGTGGTTAATAGAATTTATGTTATGATGAGATTGATAGAGGTTTTAAGGCTCTATAAAAGAAATGAAAAAAACACAATTGAAGCTTTTCGAAATCAACGTTCTGAAAATGTAATATGGCTTTTGTATACCGCAGCGCTGTAAACTTTCATAAGCTCAAAACTTGTAATTATATTTACGAAATAGAGTATAAATATCCAACTTATATTAGAGTATAAATATAAAATTTTGAAGCTTATAAAAGTTATCAGCGCTAATGTATACAAAGACATACATTTTCAGAACTTTATTCACTCCTCAAGCATTTTATAAGTAACCATTACCCACTTATATAACAAATGGAGTTTACAGTTATATCGTGGTTATAATTCATGTTCGTAATAATGACTAGTTTCGAGTAAATAAAAAGTGTGTTTTTATTATTAACCTTTTAGTGTTTAACTGTGCGACCGCCCTTATCGCGGACCCTTGCTGATTTATAGCCCCTCAATGTGGCCCCTAAAAAGTGATTGTGCCCGCGCTCATCTCGCCCATCTCTGTAGCAATTAGTGTGGGCTTATTGAATACGAACTAAATGCGGACATTTTGATTTTTGTACAATTTTTAAACAAAATCTAAACATCATCTTATTTGTTTTCATAAAAGTTACATGTATAAATTATTAGATGGTTCAAAATTTAAATGGGCTTGGTCAATCGCTTTCCATATATCGAATGTAATTTTCTTGTTTCAAATAAGTTTAAAACAAGGATTTGAATATTTAATTTAAACAAACAACAGAGACATTTGAAGACAGATGAAGGTCATATGTAACAAAATTCTGATTTTAAGAAAATTGAGTTCAAACTGTCTCTCAAACATTTTACAATACGTCGTAACGTATTAAGTTCATTAATCTAAACATCCGTCTGTACAATCAATGTACCTAATACGTTACTACATAAAATATTCTAAAATGTTTTAGTGACAGTTTAAACAACTTTTTGGGTAATTTTTTTTGCGACGTATTATCACCTTCATCCATTCATGTCTTCAATTATTATTATTATATTCGTAACAATTATATTGATATTTTAGTGATTGTAAATTACATTAACTATTTTATGGCATAAAGGAAGGAAGGAAATCCTTCCTTCCTTCCTTTTCACTCTCCACTCTCCAGTTTCCACTTGTTTATATATTTTTTAAACATTACACAGAAAACATTAGGTACATGACGTGGCTTTGTACACAATAATTGTGTACGTAAAATTATTAAATTTTTGTTTTCTGAAATAAAAACATTATGGCATGTTTTGAGCAGGAGTCATGCCTTTATTTAAACTTAATGTAAAGTGACTTGAAACTTTTAATGTTTCAACAATAATTTCGTCACTAGAACAAATTTAAAGCCAGGGTTTTCTACTACATCAGAAAACCCTTATTATATAAATGTAAACACACATTTAATATATAATATTTAGTAACTGTATGCAATTTGAAAACATAAACATCTATACTTATAATAAAACTGTAGAGAGGTCAATTCTGTACATTGAATATTTTTTCAAAATACATATTGGAGGATGATTGGCGATCGATACTGATGCCAAAAATGCAATTAGTAAAATTTTTGTCTGTCTGTCTGTCTGTCTGTCTGTCTGTATGTGCGCGATAGGAACAAAAACTACTGAAGGGATTTTAACCAAACTTGGTACGATTGTAGCCCATATTCCTGGGCAGGTTATAGGCTATATAACATAACGCTACGATACATAGGAGCCGAGCAGTGACGATAAATTGGAAGCAAGTCGGAGGAATTTCGCGCGCGCGGGCTGCGGACGAACGGTTCATGCGGGGGGCGCGGGGGGATCGCTTACACAGTGACGCGAAGCAATAGAATGTGGCACTAAAGTAGATTAGAACTTGAAATAAGTACCTAACAGATTTTTTTTTCTGAGAAGAGTGTTTCCACAGTGTCATAATAATATAAAAATTGTATTTTTGAACTTGCTTCACAAATTGAAATAAATTATCATTTATTGTATAAATCAACTTAATTAACTGTATTATTAAAAGAAAGCCTTTCGCGATAATCTAAAAAAACGGGCAGTTAAGCGGTTTTTGGTAAACTATTTATACCATCACGGTATTAATCCTCATCATTTTTAATACGTTAGTTGGCTTAAGAATTTCATGAAGACTATATTTGCCCTTTATACCTAGCAAGTATAATTAATAGTTTAGGAGATAATATAGCAAAATTAAAATCGTTTCGCCGTGATTCGACCGCCGCGCCGCATCGCGGGCCGCGGCGCCGCGCGATACAGGCTGATGCGTGACGTCTTACATCCGAGTCGGGGTGTAGTGTAGGTATCAGATGCTGGTAGGTAGGAATTTTGGCGAAGGTCAACCAAAGGAACTCCACCCCACTGCTGGGTAAAAAATACTATTAAAAAGTGCTAACAGGCAGTACCGGTAGTATGAATTTATATAGATGTCGCTTTGATTTGAAGATATATGACAATAAAAAAAATACTGGACGTTTGTATGAAGCGCGGCGGGAACCGCGCTGCTTCAAGCATTCAAATTTATTCTTTTTTTATTTTATATTTTGTTTAAAACAAAATTTCATTTATTTATATTATTATTATTTTTAATCTTAGGGTAGGTTATAAAAAACGCTACTAAAGCCGATCGGCGCGGCGCGCCGAGCTGGGGCCTAACTCTCCAAACTGATTCGATTTTAATTCAGAGTCGATCGTGCCGCATACTCCCGAAGAAATTGACGTTTGTTTATTTTTATTCTCTGTCGATTGATATGGTCTGGTGTACAAAAACGGTTTTCTTTAACCTAATTAATTTCAAAGTAATCTACCAAATAAAACACCAAAAACCGTTAAGATCGAACTGATTCGATTCTCAGTTGTGTCGAGAGTAAGCCTGCTGGATCCTCGGCGGGGCGTGCCGCTGCGCCCATGTCTAACCGAGAGTTCCGTTTTAAAGACCTTAGTAATTGCAATATAAGTTTAAATTTAATAATACTTCAAAACATTAATGACAAAAACGGTAATAAGTTGAAAAAATTGAAAATATTTTTATGGTTTCGCAATTTATCCTATGTCGTTTAAATTTGATATGAAGCAACATTTTAATAGTGCATTAAGATGTTGCTTCATATCAAATTTCTATTCCCGGGAAGTACCCTTTAGGTTTTGGTTCCCTTTGGCGTGTCGAAAATTTCGAAAATTAGCGATATAAACGGCTGAATCTTTGGGTAGATGTGGCCAAGATGCCTGTTTCTTTTCACAGCCAGAAGGGACAGTAGAGCTGAGTTTTTAATATGATTTTTAGCTTGATACCTACACGTGTTAAAGTTTTGACACCCAGACAGACAGACGGACATCGAAGTTAAATACTTTACTAAATTAACGTGAAAAATTGTCTGGGTCTATACGGTGCATTCGAATAATATTATCCTAACTTCGAATACCTTTGCTGACTTCTACATATTGTTCGAAGGCCTACTTCTTTTGCCGAGCTCCGAAAGGATAGTAATATATTATTATTATACCCTGCATACCAAGAGGCTTGCCGGGTACGTGTCTTGCTAGATCGGGATCAACACTGGGATGCACTGGGAAGTACCTATTAGCGAAAGTTCTCAGCGGTTGCGCCAATAAACTAAAAATATATTTAAAAATACTAAAGTGCCCTAAATCACTTTTCCACGCGTACGAAGTCGCGGGCACAGCTAGTTTACGACTAAATTGAATATTTCTGGTCTCTCTGTAGTCAAAGTTTCGCTAAGATAATTGATAATAACGGAAAATTATGCATGACAGTAGCTGCAGGCTGTCAAACGCAATTTACAGGTAGTTCACGACACTGCACTATAAACTGTGTACATTATGAGGACTTAGGTAATATATATGTTGATAAGATTAAAGATCGTGTGACTTTCTTTTCCTATTTCATACTATACTAGCTGTTACCGCGACTTCGCTTCGTTCGTAGTTTTTGAGTGATTTAAGACGATTATGCAGCGCACCCAATGAAAGTCCCCAAATGTAATTAATTTTCCCCGTTTTTGCAACATTTTTCACTGACGCTTCGCTCTTATTGGTTGCAGCGTAATGTTATATAGCCTAAAGCCTTCCTCTATAAATGGACTATCCAACAAAATAAGATTTTTTCCATCAAATCGGACCAGTAGTTCCTGAGATTAGCGCGTTTAAACAAACAAACAAACTCTTCCTTTATAATATTAGTATAGATTTCTTCACTAGAAGGGAAACCGCGATTTCATGCGATCTAAAGCCAATCCCGCGGTAACCATATATTTTTCTACGATAAACAGTAAAAGACAACATATTTAGGTTTTTTTTTCCCGTGATATACTTCTAATAAAATAGTAAAATATCTACGCTTTATGCCACGTCAATCTGGCTGTGATATCCAAAGAGCTTGTGTTACAGGTACTAGGCAATGGAAACATGTTTAATACTTTTATTATATCTGTATCGCAGTAACAATATAATATACACATACTGTTACTGCGATACAGATGTCATCAAAACGTATCTGTGTACAAATTTTATAAAAGTCGGTCGTTCGAGCCGTTTGTATGTCGCAGTCATCTTATTGAATCAGCACTTTAATTGAACGACTAGCGCGTTTATGAAATGACGACATTTAATTCAATGAGTAAAGGAAAACTCGTCAAGTTGTTTAATGTAACAAACTTTGGATATAGCATACTTTGTAATGTTTGATAGGGGTAGGTTTGACCATAAGTTCGCAACTTAAAAGGTCCTCAAAAATGAGGACATGACATGTCACACCAAATGAAAATGTCAACTTTGTACTATCTGTTTGAGCTGTTTGCCGCCATATTTGTTTTGGTGACTACTGGCGCCACTAAACGGAAAAAAATAACTTTATTTCAATCACCTGAATGATTTTACTTCCGCTCTGTTTAAAGGGCTTTGTTACAGTCCGCTAACTAGTTAGACGTTGAGTGACGCTTGTTCAATTAACGTTCGGCCTAGTCAATAAATTAAATGTCGTCATTCAATAAACTCGCTAGACATTTAATCAAATAGCCGATTCAACCAGATGACTGCGAGATATACACAAGATACGCGCAAAATACAATACCTAATCGTAGCATTATTAAAATAAAATTTGTATGCTTAAATTATAAAACAACAAATAGATCGCACTGAAGATCTGGGTAAAACCACTTAAGCAAGTACAAAATCAAAAGTGAATACAAATTATTAATGAAAAACGATGATTCCCGAAAGAAAAAGGTGTTCGGTGCGCTCCCACTGCCTATTATTTTACTCCAAGGTAAATTAATATACGAAAATAAATACGTCAATAAGTTAATAATACAACGACAGGGTAAATAGTCGATTCTAGCTACTCCAGCCTCCAGTATCTCTCCCTACAGCGACGCAACCTGTAATCACTCCCTATTGAGCTCTTAAAACACTCAAGCAAACTTTATAACAATAATCACACAGTAATGGCGGATGGCGACCATAGAGACAGTAATGCGTAGGACATGGCAGTAATGCCAATGAAGGGAGAAACAAATCTTATGCACATTAAGTTGTAATAAATCACAACCATTATTATGTATTTAATTTTTTGACTAAATAAATATAATAAAATAAATATGTATTGTAAACATTATACGAAACATAAAAAAAAACATTAAATTGTAAAGAAATAATAATATACTAGCTGACCCTTGCCCACTTCGTTGAGCATAAAAACAGTTTATGATGAAATTCAACTAAAAAACACAACCCCTAACTCGGGAACGCGGGAACCCGGAACCCGCAGCATGGGAACCCGAAACCCGCAACCCGCAACGCGGGAACGCGGAACCCGCAGCATGGGAACCCAAAACCCGCAACGCGGGAACCCGGAACCCGCAACGCGGGAACCCGGAACCCGCAACGCGGGAACCCGGAACCCGCGACGCGGGAACCCGGAACCCGCAACGCGGGAACCCGGAACCCGCAACGCGGGAACCCGGAACCCGCAACGCGGGAACCCGGAACCCGCAACGCGGGAACGCGGAACCCGCAACGCGGAACCCGCAACCCGGAACCCGCAACGCGGAACCCGCAACGCGGGAACGCGGAACCCGCAACGCGGGAACCCGGAATCCGCACCATGGGAACCCGAAACCCGCAACGCGGAACCCGCTACGCGGAACCCGCTACGCGGAACCCGCTACGCGGAACCCGCTACGCGGAACCCGCTACGCGGGAACCCGGAACCCACAACGCGGGGACCCGGAACCCGCAACGCGGGAACCCGGAACCCGCAACGCGGAACCCGCAGCATCGGAACCCGAAGAAAATATTTATTTTATTATGTCGTCGTTACAACGTTACGTCGTTCATTTTTGATAAACTGTCAAATATTACCTATTAAAATGACCCGACTATTTATTAGTGGTGGACAAATAGTTTAATGAATCCAAATAGTTTAAGTTTATGTTAATACGTTATTTATAGCATTTCATAATTTTTATTTTCCATTTGTAAACAATGTCGTTACCATGACACCAGTGTCATATAAACTGGCAACGACGTGAATCGATTGAGCCCAGGTTCAAACCCCGCGTGACGATGGTCACATTCACAGCAGCAGAAAATTAGAAAAAAGAAGAAAATACGTGATGACGTATTTTCTTCTTTTTTCTAATTTTCTGCTTATTTTTTTCAACATTTTCTTTCATAATAACCTTTTCGTGACAATAACGAACATACCGTAAAAAAAATTGCGAAATTGGTCAAGCCGTTGTCGAAGCGCACACGACGTAAGAAATTTTGGAGGTCGTTTTTTTACACTTTGGGCTACATTTTTGGGGTTTTAGTAAGGTTTAAGGGTTTTAATAAGTAGTAAAACCCTACTTTTTTTAAACATATAATATAGCCTATGTTCAGCGCTAGGAATGTAGCTTTCCAACGGTGAAAGAATTTTTCATATTGGTTCAATGGTTTCAGAGCCTATTCCATTCAAACAAACAAACAAACAATCAAACATTACCTCTTTATAATATTAGTATATTATATAATAAATTTTATATATAAGAGCAATGAACAGTTTGTGATGAACCGTTTAAACTTTCCCGGGACTTCCACAAATATTTGAAGACTAAAAATAGCCGAATCAGTTCAGCCGTATTCGAGTTTTAGCGAGACTAACGAACAGCAATTAATTTTTATATATAAGAAAGAAGAAGAAGATGTAGAACCTAAAGCAGTCACTAATGATCATTGATGTTTGAGCGACCTTAAATAAATAATAAATAAAAAAAAGAATAAAAAACTAAAACCCGACTTCGTAAAAATGGGTCTAAAAAGTCTGAAACAAGAAAATAATTCAATTTGAAATCCAGAAATGCATAGGTACCCATTTTTACGAAGTCGGGTTATAGTTTTTTAATCTTTTTTTTTATTTAATATTTTTCTGTTTTCACATCAAATTTAATAATGATTATATTTTTATTCAATTGGCCATTACATTGAAAGTATCAACTCCTAGATACTACTTGTACGTCGGCATTTTAAACCTTTATTTTGAATTTAACAATAAAATATAATAAGAAATACAAAATATAAATACATATTCGTAATGTGCTTGCCAAGACCTATCTTTTGATACCAAACACAAAACAAATATCTTAATTAAATTTTTTTTGGAGATTGTTTTTGAGGTATAATTTTCAAAGTACAAAATTTTTCAAAAAATTTTATAGCCTATGTTACCCGCGGCATTAATACAAATCGATTGACACCTCATTCATAAAAATCGGACTAGTAGTTTAGCCGCTAAGAGGGAACATACATACATACATCCATACATAGACTGCCAAAATCATTACCCTTCCTTTTGGCTTCGCCGAAATCGGGTAAAAATAGATATGTATAAAAGTATGTAAAATTTACATTCTAAAGTGCCTATAATTATGGTCTAATTGAATAAAATAATATAGGTATCTGAAAAATTTAATACAAAATGTTCGCTTCGGCTTTGGTAAGTTAGTAAGACTGTAAGTTGATCGGAAATTGAAAAATTTTTGAAATAAATTTGTAACGTGATTATAATATATAGGTTTTCAGATGTAGGTTGTAGGTATGGACTATTGGTGTATATTCGCAGCAAGCAAAACTATTAACGCTCTACGAGGGTATGGATCACGAAATTTGATTAACAAATAAGATAATTTATTTCAAATTTCGCCGTGATTCAAACTTTATTTGATAAAGCAGATTTTTTGTTGAGCCATATTTAACATCTTTGTAACTCTATGGTATTTAATAAGAGGAGTGTTGGTAGGTCTGCGGTAATTTTCCTCTCTAAGTACCTGTTATGTTCTGACGTAACACTGCAATTTGTGTAACCACTTAATTTACGTATTCACTAACATATTAAAAAAATTGTTTTGTAAAATATTCGCTTAGTAAATACAACTCGTGAAGCTAAAAAAAATATTTTTTATTTATTTATTTTAATAACATTAAATTAATTATTATTAATCAAATAACAGATTTACACACATTGCTCTATGGTGCGATTTATTTAACTGACGTAATATTATTTCTATTAATTTTATGTATAAAAATTAAGAAATATTATAAAAATAATATAAATGCAGTTCAGTCCTCCGCCACATAACCTCTACAGTTATTTGTGGATGTCTCACTCCTTTTCAGCTGTTTGAGCTGTTTGAGGTTTACAAGTTACAACATCTATATGTTATGTTTTGTCATGTTGTTTCCATTGTTTAAGTTCAGCGCCTCCGTGGTCTAGTGGTTCTGAGCTTCGCTCTCGATCCGGACGTGCATTCGATTCCCTCTTTGGAACAACAAAAAATGTTGTTATCAAGTTTGGTTAGGACAATGCGGGCTGATCACCTGATTGTTTGACAAGAAAGATGATCTATGTGTCGGATGGGCATGTAAAAAGCCGGTCCTGCGCCTGTTCTCTCGCCAGTCGTGTCGGTTTACCGTCCCACTGGGCTATGAGAGTAAAAGGAAGAGAGAGTGTCTTTGTGTATTGCGCACACACTTGGGCACTATAAAATAACTCCTGCGTAGCTGGCCTGGTTTCGATGAAATCGGTTACCGACACCTAAATCGGTGTGGGGAGCTATTATTATTATTTCCATTGTTTCTTTTTTTTTTGTTAAATGCATTCTGTTTAACATGCCCCCTTTATTACCCGACTTCGGCGAAGCCAAAAGGAAGGGTAATGATTTTGGCAGTCTATGTATGTATGTATGTTTGTATGTATGTATGTATGTTCCCTCGTAGCGGTTAAACTACTGGTCTGATTTTAATAAATAAGGTGTCAATCGATTTGTAGTAGTCCCGCGAGTAACATAGGCTATACAATTTTTCAAAAAATTTTGTATTTTGAAAATTATAGGTCAAAAACTATCTCCAAAAAAAATTAAATTAAGATAATTGTATCGTGTTTGGTATCAAATGATAGGTCTTGGCAAGCACATTACCAATATGTATTTAAAATTTTAATTAATTATTATATTTTATTGTTAAATTCAAAATAAACGTTTAAAATGCGGTCGCACAAATAGTATCTAGGAGTTGTTTAGTTACTTACTATGTGTTAATTTAACGTTAGTTTAGTGAAAATATAATGTTATAGTTTATGTGGAAACAAAAAAAATGTAAAATAAAATAAAAGATTAAAAAAACTATAACCCGACTTCGCAAAAAAGGGCTCTAAAAAGGCTGAAACAAGAAAATAATTCAATTTGAAATCCAGATATGCATAGGTACAGATATGGTCAAGGTAGAGCCGTGGTCGTACCCGCTAAACAAATCTATAATATTCGTCTGCTGTTGAAATATACAATCCCAATAGCGGGTACGACCACGGCTCTACCTTGACCATATCTGTACCTATGCTTAACTGGATTTCAAATTGAATTATTTTCTTGTTTCAGCCTTTTTAGAGCCCTTTTTTGCGAAGTCGGGTTATAGTTTTTTTAATCTTTTATAATTTTAATGTATGTGTAATACAGAATAATTGTAATATTATTATTACTATTAAACTTTTTTATTGAACGGTATAAAATCTATCTAATATTAATACAAAGTAACACTGCAATAACATAATACAAAGTCAACAGCAATAAACAGAAGGACAGTGTTAGCGAGAGCATGTTTACTGCTAGATGCTAAGTGACGGTTGACAGATGTTTGTTACGTATGGTGAGCGGTTAATTGGCACTTTTATTGATGGACCACCTCAATGCCTTTGGTGTCTGTATTTTTAATTGCTTGAAAAGTGCTGCATGTACATATTATGTCTATTATGATACGGTAAATACGAAGACTTTATTAACACAGTCATATTATCCCACCAATCATAATTGTGTAATATTGGTGTTATTATTAATATCTCGTTCACAGCAAAAACATCTTCATCCTAAACGTGTTTGTCTTTACCTTTTCATATGATATTATTATATTGTAGTGTATATTTCGCAGTCATCTGGTTGAATCCGCTATTTAATTGAATGACTAGCACGTTCATTGAATCCTGTTTTTACCAACAAACTTTAGAATCCGAGACTAGGACAGCCATTTAATATTTTAGTTTTAAACTTCGAAATTTCCGAAAGAGTACTATAATAACGCACATTAAAGTAAATTAATCCAAAAAAATATAAAAACGTTGCTATCTGTACGAGCTGTTTTGCGCCATTATATAACCGCGCTAGTCATTCAATTAAATAAGCAGATTCAATCAGATGACTGCGACATATATGATACCCAAATGTATTACTGAATACTATTATTATTATCTTACTTATAACCTTGAGAAATATGATGTATTGTTAAATAAAGGAAGAGAGAGTGCTTCTGTGTATTACTCACACACTTGGGAACAATAAAATAACTCCTGCGTAATAAAATAACGGCCACCGTTAACAAAATCGGTGTGGGAGGCATGATTATTATAACGTTCTTTACTTAATTAACATTATGAAGGTAGAGTCATTCCATAGCACATCAAAGAAGATCAGATTTGCATGTCCTGACCGTGCATACAGCGCCTCTAATGTTTGATGCTAATTCTAACATTAAGTCTCACCTTGTCTTTACCGACCGTAAATTCTTGAATGTTCCTTGTAAAACATAAGATTATGGAGCCTACAACTTGTGATACAAGTGTAAAGATATAATGAAGACGTATTCATAAATACATTGACTTTAGATTATTTAAATTCCGTTATTCTTATGTTAATCTCGTTAAGTACGACTGACAAATATTTGGCCTGAAATTCCGTAGAGCAGTTCTACGAATGTCGTAGATGCTCTACAGGTAGGTCTACAATGCGCTACATTGATTAAATTCCTTTTTTTTCTGTTGTAACTGTAGATTATAGTCAGGGTAACCCCATATATTGTTTTCACCTGATTAGTATCAAGCTAATTTTTCGTGAGCACCTTCATTTTGATGAGTCGCCCAAGAATTTTTTAGATGGAACTCTTGTTTGTGGTAGCTAACAGAGATATAAGAATAAAGTTTGTGGATTTGGTGATTCCAAAATATTTTTGATAAATCTTGAGATTCTTCTTCTCTTGAAAGAGAGAGAAAGAAAAAGATTTGAATTATCTGAAAAAATATTTGTCCTACAAAATCCATGGTTTGATCAAAGAGTTCTCTTGCCAACTTGTATCGATAACGAGGTCATCTTAAATTATTAGTACCAACTGATTTTGATTTAATTACTTAGTTAACTTAGTTAATATTAATGCAATTCAACATACATAATTGTCCTACAGATTGCGTGGTACGTTATCCCGGTCCTACGCTCGAAAATTGAGATTTTTTTTATCCTTGCTAACTCTGTTAGCTACCACAAACAAGAGTTCCGTCCAAGAAATTATTGGACCTCTCATCAAAATGAAGCTACTCAAGAAAGATTAGCTTGATACTAATCAAGTGAAAACAATTTATGGGGGAATCCTGACTATAAGGTGCACTTGCGACAATAGATAACTCATATATGAAACAACTATCATAAATTGAATAAAAACACGACCATCATTACAAGACATTATACGATAAACAAACATGTGATAGTTGTACAATTTGCATTTTAACAATGTCACGCGACCAACCCTAATGAAGGGTTGTGGGGTGAGCCCTACGAGGGTAGCAGTGACCCGGCGGCCCTCTCAATCAAACGCCGATCTACAATAATGGGATATTTTGTCAACCAACCCCACAAGTAATCGCTTCAAATAATATTGATAAATGATATTCAAAGTTTTATTTGCTTCTTGTCACTGTCGAATGGTAAAGTATTTTGCTTGTGTCTGTCGAATAATTGAATTAAATTAGAATAAAGAAAAATATAGATTACAAAAGGAACCCAAAATAGCTTAAATTAGTGAGCGTGAGTTCTCAATATTATATTCTACATATTATGTCGCATAAGACACAAGAAATTGAGTGATTAATCAACGCACAGGTCCTTAAAGTTCGGAGAGGGTTTTAAAATTCAATTCCCAAGGTATAATCCAAGCGCGTGAAGCGCAGGTAAAATGTATTAAAATAAGTATAAAAATTACATACATAATATATCGATAGATTCTTAGTTAAAAAAGTAAGCTAGGTAGTACGTTATGTGTAACAATAGTATAGGTAACATACATAACGTTAAGTTTAACGTAAAATTGAATAGTTACATAGCAATATGCTATGTAAGTGTTAATTTTTACTGTGCTAATGTACAGTCATCAACCTGAGTGGACTCCTTTTCAGCGGTCTGAGCATTACACCATCAACTCATCCTTTAGCATATTATAAAAAATATATTATGTTTGTTATAATATGCGTGTTTTTGTATTGAAGATTTCTTAGTTGTTTTTTTTATTTCTTTATTTTTACATGCCTGTTTAAATGTTCTTGTATTTAAAATGTGTGTCTTCTTTCTTACTTGTTTTAAATGTTACGTGGTGTAATGTCCAAATGAATAAATGTCTATTATTATTATTAAATCTTACCTCTGCTGTCTGCAGTGCATCGACATACATTTACCACTACAAATTTCCAATTTTCAAACAGCAGATGCGAGTGACTAATTCGTTACATCCTAAACGAGAATAATGGTTTCCCATGAACAATACGCGTGGGGCGTTTTATATAGCAGGGATTGCGCATACCTCGCCACTGTCAAACGAGACCTCTCTGTGAGCACACGGCGTTACACCCCCGTGCCGAAATATCCCGGGGTATCGCGTAAACAAGGATAACGAGGGGGTGGGGCGATCGGTCGCACGCCCTCTAACTTTTTTCCGGCGTCTGGGCGGCGCGCGGAACACGCCTCGAGCTCAGATAAGCCGACGGCGCGCCGACGGGTTAACGGCGACCGCAACCGACCACGGCGAACCCGAAACCGGGCGGGTTGTGATGTGAGGTTTGACTCGAAAATGAGACCGAGCAAAGTGGATGTGTTGCCGACATGAAACAACGGTGGAAAAACTACAGAATGAACGAGGCGCTCCAACCGGTTCTGATTGTACTGGTCGTGTTGGTGAAATTGGCGAGGTGAGTTTTTTGCTTAATAGCCCAATTAACTCGGATATTTCCTATTCATAGTACAAAAAAAAGCTTTTGTTTTTATTTTTGTGCCACTTCACATCGTACGTCGGCTATATCCTATAGAGATAAGCGCACCTTTCTACTTTTATCAATGTGTTGTCTTACGTCTAGTTAGTTTTCAAATTATGTAGATACATAACAGTGACAAAGCCTAGATCTTTCAGAGGATAGTCCTAGCTAAAGGGCAGTAGTGATGATTAGTTTCAACTAGACGTTTTCCGGAACTGCGTGCGCGCAAAACAAAATCCCACAGAAACTGCACCTTTTACGGTAGTAAAAATAAGCCTATATAAAAATTCACTGTGTAGACTAGTTCCATATCAAATTTCATCAACATCCGTCTAGTAGTTTTCGCGTGAAGAAGTAACAAACATTGACGCCGCCACCTAACGTCAGCATAATATTAATGTGACATACAACTTTATTAACGTTCACATTCGCCATTCGTTTACCCGTGCCTGTCCATAATGAGGCGTGATTGATACGACGGTAATGAATACAAATTTAAAAGGTGACAATATGCGGCCCACCCTGTCGGTATGGTAATAAGGGCCGGTGCACACCGCGTATAATGTTGTGATACACGCCCAGCTAGAAGCACCAGCGCATACAAATTAGAGGAGCTTACAACTCGCCTCTTGCCTGTATAATGGTATTGTTTACTATGCTATGCTCATTGTTAAATACTTGAAAACCATAGGGTTTTAAAGTAGAAGTGGGTGTTGTTATTAGAAGCTTAATTTAGTTTTGCTTCCATAACCTTTTTTTACTTAAAGTTGTAGGTTAGCTTACATATTCTTTAAATCCGCAACAAAATGTACCTATTAAGATATATTTAATTGTTTGACTGTATATGTGTATAATGAAACTACTAGACTGATTTGAATGAAATTTGACACAAATATTAAGCTGAACATGACGAAGGACATAGGCTATTTATTGCGACAAAATTTATAATTCCTGCGTGATTTTTACGCGCATTAAGACACGGGCATAATCTAGTAATAATATTATTATAGTGTTCACTTCTAGTCACTGTATATTCACAACAATATGAATATTGATCAGCTCTCAGCGCAAACTCGTGTATAGGCTGAGAGTTGAGACATCACTCTATCGTATAAATAACTAGCTGACCCTTGCCCACTTCGTTGAGCATAAAAAGAGTTTATGATAAATTCAACTAAAAAAAACAACGCGGAACCCGCAACGCGGGAACCCGGAACCCGCAGCATGGGAACCCGGAACCCGCAACGCGGGAACCCGGAACCCGCAACGCGGGAACCCGGAACCCGCAACGCGGAACCCGCAACTTGGGAACCCGAAACCCGCAACCCGAAACCCGCAACGCGGGAAACCGGAACCCGGAACGCGGAACCCGCAGCATGGGAACCCGGAACCTGCAACGTGGAACCCGGAACCCGCAACACGGGAACCCGGAACCAGCAACGCGGAACCCGCAACGCGGGAACCCGGAACCCGCAACGCGGAAACCCGGAACCCGCAACGCGGGAACCCGGAACCCGCAACGCGGGAACCCGGAACCCGGAACCCGCAACGCTTGAACCCGGAACCCGCAACGCGGGAACCCGGAACCCGCAACGCGGGAACCCGGAACCCGCAACGCGGGAACCCGGAACCCGCAACGCGGAAACCCGGAACCCGCAACGCGGGAACCCGGAACCCGCAACGCGGGAACCCGGAACCCGCAACGCGGGAACCCGGAACCCGCAACGCGGGAACCCGGAACCCGCAACGCGGAACCCGCAACAGGGAACCCGAAACCCGCAACGCGGAACCCGGAACGCGGAACCCGGGACGACGAACACGCAACGCGGGAACCCGGAACCCGCAACGCGGGAACCCGGAATCCGCAACGCGGGAACCCGGAACCCGCAACGCGGGAACCCGGAACCCGCAACGCGGGAACCCGGAACCCGCAACGCGGGAACCCGGAACCCGCAACGCGGGAACCCGAAACCCGCAACGCGGAACCCGCAACATGGGAACCCGAAACCCACAACCCGAAACCCGCAACGCGGGAAACCGGAACCCGGAACGCGGAACCCGCAGCATGGGAACCCGGAACCTGCAACGTGGAACCCGGAACCCGCAACACGGGAACCCGGAACCAGCAACGCGGAACCCACAACGCGAAACCCTAACGCAGAACCCGCAACGTTCACGGAAACGCTGTCGAAGGGAATAAATAGTATCCTATGTCCGTCTACTTGCTCTAAGCTACTTCGCCATATCGATAAAGCCGTTCTTGAGTTATCAATAATTTAACTAACACGACTTTCTTTTATATATATAGATATGTATAGATTACTCCTACTAACATAAGCTAACGCCCGGTGAATGCTCCCGTCACAGTCGGTCCAGCCGATTCGGTGATCATTAGTTAGATGATGATGATGATGATGAAAAGTAGCCATAATTAATCGTAACTTTAGCTATCTACCAGTGAAAGTCTCGTTAAAATCGGTCCAGCCGTTCCAGAGATTAGCCGGAGCAAAGAGACACGCTGACAGACAGACATTTTTTAAAATTGCATTTTCGTTTTCAGTACCTAGATATCGTTGCCATTGCAAAAAAAAAAGAAGAAAATATCGTTTAAAATGTCATATGCATTTAGAAAAACGTTGCTAATTGAAAGTTACAAACTGACACTTCAATACGCATACATTAATAGATTTCTGAACGCATAGTTGTTACCTCAGATTAATAATGGTTGTTACATCATTTGACAACAAATGTTTGACATTTGATGAACAAAATATGAGCATTTATTTATGATTAATTATTCATTACACATCAAGTTTTCACTATTTTTAATATGTATTCTGCTATTCGGGGAGGAGACAAATCCAACGAATCAAAAACCATGAAAATTGGTTCAGCCGTTCTCGAGTTATAAGTGTTGTAACAAACACGACTTTCTTTTATATATATAGATATGTACTTCATTATGGGCCTCCTTCATAATACTCTAATAAGTGTCGCATAGCTTATTCGGAAGTTCTGTCGCTGCATTCGATGGAGCGACAGGAAAAAACATGCAAAAAAGTTGACACATACGAGTAGATTTTGAATGCTCCTATTTTTTTTAATACAAATTAATAATAAGCTTTAGAGACAATTAAGGGAGTTGTTTGTAGAGATGGAAAAATTATTTCGAGGATGAAACATGCATGCAGATGTATTAATCTATTTATTACATTACAATCATTCATATTAGGTATTATTATCGAGACTGAAAAATATGTTTTTTATAAGATTTGTACTTAATTTCTCTTACCTATTTTTTATGGCAATATCGTATATTAACATATTATTTCGCAATTCGTTAATAATTAAAAGCTCAAGACGAGTATAATTTTAGTTGATTAATTATTGAAAAACTCCAGTCATCGTTATCCAATCAAAAGATAAAGATTAAGCAAACGAATAAAAACTTTTAGTTGTATATGTAAATAGCCTCAGTTTATGGCCATCAAAAAGGCATTCTCTACAGAATCACAGACACTTAAATTTTATTTATCTTCTGTATATTAATAGACTGTGAATAATCGACAGATATGCGGACTCTTGGTTAAATTAATAGCTTACGTTCACTTAGTTTGTACAATGTAGGCATGGCTGGCGGGAACTGGGAAGTGGGTATGTAAATAAGGCATTCTCGGTGATGAATTAAATGATTTATGTTTTTATGATTTATTTAGCCAAATTGGCCAATTTCCCGTGGGTATGTTTCAGTTTGTTTAAGCGATGTTATATTTTGTTATTGGAAATTTTTAGCAACGAAGGAGTTATTTTTATGTGTGTGCACATTACATAGAAACTGTCTCTCTTCCTTCACTTGAGACTCAGGGTCGACTTTTTACACCCCCATCCGACGCGTCATCTTTCTTGTAACAGACAGACAGACAATCAGGTGATCGGCCTGCATTGTCCTGACCAAACTTGAAAACAATATTTTTGGTTGTCCCAACGCGGGAATCGAACCCTCGACCTCAAAGTCGAGAGCTAGGCTCTAAATCACTAGACCACAAAAGGCGTTACACCCAACAGAATACTATAATCTTTAATCACTTGTTTCGGTCCTACGTCTATTTTAATATGTACTGTTTAAATGAATTAATTTTGAGGTATTGTACAAATAGCATAAAAAAGCTAAAAATACTAAAAAAATACATAGAATATTTTCAGTATTAATATTAATAGAACTATCTTAAAATCTGGGTAAACGCGCAAGAAAGTACAAAATACATTGTATTTATGGTGTACATATTTACGTACCTATAAACACAGAATTATTATTTAAGAGACTGTAAAAGTACATGTGATTATATCGTACCAAAGTATATTTTGTAGTTACTGAACTCTAAAAAGCATGTTACAGAGATGCCACTGTCTTTACTTTATAGAATGACAAGGAGAGTAAGCCAAGGAGCCATTCCCAAAAAGAAGAAGAAGAAGGAGAGTAAGAGATCTGAGGGTCTTACTTATTACTTACTTATTGTTAAATACTGCTGCTTCTTCTTTATCTTCTTTTTTATCTCAATTACGCGGCTAATAAGTAACATTTAAGTTAGAAGGATTATAGGCGGTTTATTTACATTAGGCGATTTATGATATTAAGATAACATTGAATCTGAACGGAGTACATACAAAATAATGTTATTTTAAGAGAAACCTTCGGTTAGCGGGTAATAAATATTTTGAGCGTGAGGCGTAATTTTATAAAATAAAGTTTTTTATTTTAAGTAACACTCCGTAATTACATCCAGCCATTAAACGTAACGGTTATCCGACAACATATTTAAAGCTCTCAACATTTCCTTCACATTCTACAATATTTTACTAAAATTTCTGAATGTATGTTGAGATGAACTGATAACTGATTGATTTTTAGTACCTAGTGTTGCTAAAATTTCTAAATGAATGTTGAGATGAACTGATAACAGATTTTTATATAAATTTGTAGTAACTAGTATTTTGTGTTTTATATTATTTTAAAAATTCACTGTACATAACAACATTTAAAATACAAAAAGTTAAATGCGACACAAAGGTACTGGGCCATAGGGTAAGAAAACAGAATGGGATGTGATATATCTAAGGTTAGCTAAGAATTCGTAGGTACTAGGTATGTCACTTATGTTAAATCTCAAATTTTGTTTTTGAATTTTTTTGTGATATTAGCGATGGCATCTTGTGTAAGGGCCTAGTAGTGCCTAATATGACCCACCATTATACTAGGTAGTGCTACCTGTAGTACATGACACCTCCAATGTCTAGTGGTTGGGAACTTGACTCTCGTCTCCGAAGTTCGTTAGACTGCGTTAGAACCACAAAACAATCAATGTATATGTAGGTATAAGTCGGAACTGTTTAAGGCTGATATTTACGCTAAATAAACAAATGTCAATAAAAGCAAAAACAAAATACCGACCATAAAATATAGTCTCAAATCCGATATCCGATATCGGCTAAGACTAGACAGCAACGAAATCTATCTCGCAAATACCCAAGAATATTGCATTAATTGCACTATCCGAGATTAATGCACGAGGCCACAATCTTATCTAGTACTAATTGCGAATAATGGAAACATTTTTAAAGGTTCCACCTACAAATCACGCTTAACTCTCCGCAGATTAAAACCGAACAAATAGGTATTAAAGGCCGCGTACATACTGTAGGAACATGGAATTTCAATCAGACCGACCCGCGGGCGCGACGCAACGCCACAACTGCGTGCGCCCGCACGCGATTACCGCTCGAAAAACCTACGCAGCAGAGCCCAGAATGGCGCAAACGAAACATCGTAGAGCCTCTATATACCCGCGTATTAGAGAACGGAGAAATATTCGCAGAATTGTCGGCACGCCGGGCGAAGCGACGCGCGCAGCTGTAATTTGTATTGAAATAGCCTCGGTGAATGAGTATCGTAGCGTCACATCAGTCGGGCCCCGACATCGGATTTATTATTTTTTGCTGACGTCGTCTTAAACGAAATTATTGTTTTTATCTCGTCATGCGGAATTTTCGAAGCGATTATATTAAGCCGGCCGAGGTTTAATTGGATCACCGGGCTTAACGACCGGCGGAAAAACGCGACATAACTCACCGGTATGACAAAGATGAAATGATGTGCTAAGCGCTGCACAATTTTATAACAGTCGGCTTAATTTGATAGCATATAATGATGATGAAACGCTCCCAGTCATTATATGGCAACGTTAATTGCTTCAAAGTTTTATCATTACAATTGAAACTTAGTATGGGAGCACTTTGGTTTTAATGATAACTCGGCGGATGCTCGAAGCATCCCTTCCCTCCCTTCCGTGGTGCACTTTACTATAAAAAATCAATCATCAAAAATAACCAGTGTTATGTTATGTGGGGTAGCTTTTGGCCGCGGCTTCGGCGAAAATATCCACAGAAACCTTGTATTTTTTAAGATAAAAATCAGGTTATTAGAAATAGTATAATCATACTAATTCTTATAACTAATATAATAATGAAATTAGTATAATTGTACTAGTATATGTGTTAATCCAGAACGTAAATTTTATCTCATCAAAAATAAAGCTTATGAAAATGCCAAGTTTCACTACTTACTACTTAGTTCTCTTGCCGTAAAAAGTTGTGAGATCAAATATGCCAAGCCGGGGTAAGTCTGTCGGTGTAATAGCATCTTATAGTGATCATATCAATATTATTAAAAGTTTTTCATTTTTTAAATAAACAAGTTGACTTGGCAATCGCATGAAAACACAATGTACGTAATATTATCTATTTCACAAGTGATACATAATATGAAACCTGATCGTTTAGAGCGATTGCCAAGTCAATCTATTATTTATTATACAGATCAAAATTTGTCGCATGAAGTAGTAATAAACACACACATACACAAACTATCGCCTTTACGATATTAGAGCTACATTATTTTTATCATTCTAAAACCATTCACAGGAGTCCTATAAGATCAATGCTGACTCTTAATAACCACCATTTTATTTTATAATTACAAATCTATTGACACCTCTTTCATTATAATCTGATCAGTAGTTTAGGCACTATGGTGGAGCCATCGTACACATATTATACGTACCTTTTTGCAGTGGTCAGGTTAAAAATGTGAAAGAACTGTTGCGTGATAAAAAAACTAGAATTCACAGTTTTAGTACACTCATTCACTGCAGCCCATTAAACATTTTTGTTCGCAATTATACCGCGATGCAAAAATGATATAAGAATGATATTAATGGGAGGACGACTTAATGAAAAGTCAGGCCCGAGGGCGGCATTCCTGAGCGTGGGAAGGTACAGTTATGTGAAGAAAACTGTTTGACTTTTGTTAGCGTCGTGATTCCGAACAAGAAACGATACAAGAACTGTCAGTGACAAAATTCCTGCCAATATGAGCGAGGAATCCGAGATTGATATTTACGATCCTTGACGAAAACACACGAGTGTCTAGCTTCTCTACAACCGACTTCCAAAAACGTTCCACATTTCATAGGAACGTGATATGTTGTCTAACGTTTGGACAATTGTAGAAGTTTTGATGAAAAAGAAAATGAAAAAATCTTTTATTTCCAAATAGGTTTGAAACTAACTCTTTTAGAATTGTCCTACATGATGACCTACCACTAGTTCGGGAACTAACCCGGCGAGAAAAACCGGCGTAAGAAACTCACGCGTGGCCTCCTTTTAGCAAAAATATATATAAGTTACAATGTTAACTTAACATAAATTACAATGACTGTAGATATAATTCTAATTAATACAGTTTTTATTAGTTACCATTCGGATAAATGCGAAGTTTTGTCATACTCAACAGGACAAATTAAGGCACGAAAACAATGCCCCAATGGCAAACCATGACAACTTAGCTTGACATGGATAAAGCCTTGTATCGTATACAACGTATCAATATTTTTATTAGTAAGCCCCCTTACCGTAACGTAGTGCAAAAGACTTCAACGCTGCGAAAACCTCATAACAACATAGGAAACCATTTTCTCGTATCACGTACAAATACGTCTTTCTCACGAGATAACGACAGGTTTTATCTACACGTCGTTGTTTTAACCGATAAGGGGGTTCTAGGAAGTAAACACTCCCTAAAGCCAACACCTAAGTAAATGACGCGCCTGCTCCACATATTTCTGTTATTGAATTTACTGTAGGTTATTGGTGGAAATTCATGTTACACATAAATAAATACACAAATTACACTTTTTCCACTTTATTAGTTACTAGCTGACCCATGCCCACTTCGTTGAGTATGGAAACCGTGTAAACCTTCCCGGGACTTCCACGATTATTTCAAGACCAAAAATAGCCGAATCAGTTCAGCTGATCTCGAGTTTTAGCGAGACTAACGAACAGCAATTCATTTTTATATAACCTATGTTACTCGGTGATAATGTAGCTTTCTAATGAAAAAAGAGTTATTAAAATCGGTCCAGTACTTTTTGAGTTAAGTCGTTACATACAAAAATACAAATCTTTCCTCTTTATAATATAAGAGTAGATTTAACATCAAATTTCGCGACAAATTTGTTTCGATTACGTCAACTTTAGTTCATGATTTAGTAGAAACAGATCCATTTTATACCTGATGCTGGCTTAGTCGAATCCGGTTGTATATTTTAATAAATTTTATATTAAATAACTAATTAAAGTGGAAAACTTGCAAATAATTTGAATATTATTACTATTATTACCTATTTATGTCGATCTAGTACGTACCTACTAGATATTAGTTTGGGATTGTCAACGCTATATTATTTTCCTTTAGTCACGATTTCACCAACGCATATTAGTGTTCTCATTCATTGACAAGAAATACGAGAGGGATAACATGACACTTAATGAAGGATTAACTTTAACATGAAATTGCCAATTAGTTTTTTAATGTATAAGGTACTAACTCTGTGTTATTTAACTGTCGTAGGTATTTAAAATTGCCACACACGATGAAAAACTGATTTAAAAAAATAACTAATGATTCTCATGATATAATAATTTAAATGTCTACTAATTACGACCAATTAATTATGCAAAAAGGTGCTAAATATCTGATCAAATAAATAACATTCATTAATTTATATTCATTAGCAATAAGGTGTGACCGCAACGGTTTTTTTAAACATATAAAATTATGAAACATATTTTCTTTACATTTTCTTTATTTTTATTTCGCTTAGTTTTCCCCGAAATTTATAAAGAATAGTTATTTAAATATGAGAAGAGAGACAATGGATGGTGATATTCAGCAAAATGAGTTCAAATTGTCACTTAAACATTTTAGAATCGGTTGTAAAGTGTAAAGTATTTAATCTAAAGATCCGTCTCTAGAATCAATGTACTTAATACGTTACTACATATCCTTAAATGTTTAAGGGACAGTTTAAACTAAATTTTCTGGTTAATTTTTTTTTGCGAAATATCACCTTCATCGATTTATGTCTTCCTTTATTGGTACTTACTGTAGATGATGATAATTAAAGGATGAAAATAATTACTTTTCTTTGTTACAACTAGATATATTTTGTAGCCTAGATGTTGTGTGCGACTTTGTCTGCGCAAAAAGAAATCCGAAAGAATAAAAAACCTACATCTTGCTGTAATAAAAATAGCGTTATTTACCAAGTTTCGTCAAAATCTTTGCTTTTTCTTTTGAATGCTAATAAACTAATTCTGCGTTTTGGTGCCTATTCTAGGCCAACGAAAATGTAAATAGAAGTAAGATTCCGCAATAGACGAAGCGCGGGGAAAACTATAGGTCTCCTCTAGGGTACTCTTCTTATAAAAAATATTCAGAAGTTATTAAAAATATATAAAACAAAATCGCTAACTTAAATACAAATTCGCAATTTTTTTTACCGAGAACGTTTTACGCAGTCGTGTTTTTGAATAACTTAGTCACTAGAGTTAGTCCTAAACTTCGCATTTTAGATTCAGTTTTTCATTGACACAGTAGATACAGACGATCATATAAAGCTATCTGACATAATACGCGCCCTTTATATATTTTTAAGCCGCATCACATAAAAATGTTGCGACCATCCCGAACATGAATATCATCCGTCTACTTCGCCAGCATGGTTTTCCAATATAAATTCCTTAAAAAATGCCACCCACCCCCCACGCCGATGTTCTCGATATTCAAAGTATTCGGATTAACAACGCGGCTACGAGATCGGGGCATTTCAACAAATTATTAATTAAATCCCGCGTACCTATAGGGTTGTTAGAGAGTGGAGCTCTCTAACTATAATCCGTATCCGAAACTAATGAATATTCGAGATCTACGAGATCGGGGTATTTTAACAAATTTGTAATTAAATCTCACATGATTTAGACGTTAAAACTGAAGCTATCGAATAACGATAACTGAAACCGCTGAACATGTTTAGTTAGTTTCTGATTCAAAAGCCGAGTCTTAATAAAGCATGTTATGTCAAAGTTTTGTTTTTGTTGTCACAAACTCCGCGTGCAACCCTTCAGTTGTTTGTAATTTATTCCTAGTCGTACTTAGTGCACTTACCAACATCGTGAGATGTAATTAGTACTTAAAAATTTAAATACCCATGACAGAAACTATAACAAAACCATTAGATATCCAGAAAAACCACTGCGTAACCGTATCCGAAACTGATAATATTATTCGTAATATCCATATCCAGATCCGAAATTTCGTATCCATAACATCCCTGCTCGTATATACGAATACTTTTGGAATACTTCCACGGGAGTCGGCACTAATTATTTCATTAATAAACTATTCCAACGATAGCATCTGTTCCAATAAATTCGTTATAAAATCATTTAATTAACACTATAATTTACACTAATGTGAATATTATTGATAACGAACGAACTAATAAAAACAAATATTGTTAATGATTTGTTTTTATTAGTTTGGAAACGCATTTTTGTAGTATTTGTTTTACTTATATTATTAGTGCTGAAGTAGGCTTTGTGAAATATAATATGATGTCCGTGATTTGTAGAACGTATTGTTTTTGTTTTAAAACTCATATTATATTGTACTCGTATGTATTGACACAACATTTTAAACACAGCAAATGATATTTCAAAGTAGGTACTGTTTTGACTTTTATTCATATTATTATGCGATCGGAGAAATAATTCCTGCTCAATGACTGTTGACAAGTATAGAACACGACATTTTTAAAAATGGAATTTAAAAGTTATTTAATCAATTAATGCCTAAGCCAGGCATCATGCCCATTACGCCTAAAAATACTGTACTCACGTCGATATCTCGCGATCGCCTCTAACCCTACGCCGGTTCTTCTCGCCGGGCTAGTTTCTGAACCGGTGGTAGGCATCATTTAGGACAATTCTATAAGTGTTATTTAATAATGATTTGACGACCTCCGTAGCGCAGTGGTTGAGCGCGTCGGTGGTCGAGCGAAAGGTCGCGGGTTCGAATCCCGTCGAGGTAACAAAAAGTATTCAATGTTCCTGGGTCATGGATGTGTATTAAATTTGTGTATAATATAATAAAAAATTTAAACATGTGTATAGTATAAACGTGTAAATATATTTCCGTTGTCTGGTACCTATAACACAAGTTCTTCGGATAGTTAGCACGGGGCCAGAGAAGCGTCCATAGATATAAAATCCTATATGGAAATAAAAAGTTTTTTTTTTATTTTGGTAGCATATATTTTTTTCGTGTGTTTTCATTCAGTGCCACTTTAGTACCGTCGCCATGACAATTTCTTATTTCTAATCTCCCTTCTTTCCCATCTTTTCTAGCTCTCGCAACAACATGTTCCCCCACATGGATCTGAACACGGCGCTGACCTGCCGCCTCATCGCTGGCCTGACCCGTGAGCAGAAGGCCCTCTGCCACGAGGCCCCCGACACCGCGGCCGTGGCCTTTGAGGGCCTGCAGCTGGCAGTCAGGGAGTGCCAGCACCAGTTCCGCTGGCACCGGTGGAACTGCTCGAGCCTGATGGGCAAGAGCGCGAACCCACACGCCGGCGCTATCATGCGAAGAGGTGAGTTGGTTAATTGAGGATGGATATTGAGAGAAGTAGATTTTAATGCCGCTAATATTATATTAATACACGTATAGCGGTCCCAGCGTCAATTAATAACATTACTTACTACTGCGTCACCTACCGGGTACATTTAATATACTAAAACCTTCCCCTAGAACCAATCTTTCCATTGGTGAAAACAGCATGAAAATCAGTGCAGAAGTATTTCGCGAACAGACAGACCGACGCGGCGGAAAACTTTGGTTTATAATATGTAAGATTTTTTCTACTTCTACAACATGTTAAAAGCATAGAGGTTTCTTCTTTTTTTATGTGCGTGGATTAATCCGCAATAACTATAATGGGCTGTATACTCTTATTTATAATTGATTAAAAATATAGCCATAAAATATATACATTATCTCCGAGTAACATATACTCGGAGATAATGTAGCGTTTAGGTGAAAGAAATATCGAAATCCGCCTAGTTTTTGAGTTTATTCGCAAGAAACTCAAAAGGTCTTATGTTTAAACTTGAACAACTTCCCTATCTAATGTAATAAACAGTGCTCATATTTTCGAAATTAAATTACCGAGTGGATAACACAGACATAATGTATTCGGATATAAGCCGATGTTCATGTTGATATTTAATAGTTTTTTAATAAGCGAGAACACCCAAGGCGCGTTTATTTATAATATTCGCCTGATGAGATTGCTTAGGTATGCAGCGAGGTAAACTTCAAAACGGCTATAAACACAGGTATTTATTTACGAACACTTTGTCGCAAATGGTGGACGAGCAATTACTTTGTAAGCCTCAGTCTGTAGCTGGCACTTAGCCCACTAACCTGTTCCCGGCTTTATAGACTTTTATATCCAAAGTTTATTTCGATAACCAATCGCGATCGGCCGTTACAATACTAATTTATTACGACGAAAAATTATACACGCGTGTTGAGACCTACCGACTTACCGCGGGTGTCTATGGACTGAGATCTCAAGCCCGCTAGATTACCTTTATGTTCTTACTGATAAAGCGTATATCTTTTATAGTATTAGTATGTACAATCAACGTATAACCTAGTCTATGCCATGGGCCAATTTTTTGGTACAAGGTGCTAAAGTTGTACTCACTTTACTTACATTTTGAAATGTCAATCTAAGTTTTTGGATTTAGAATATTATAAGTAACAAAACTTATTATAGTCATTTTTATATTAAAATTTATATAAAAATGTTAAAATGAAGGTCAGATATTTATAATTTTTCATTTCTTCTAGAACATAAATCAAAAATGTATTTTATAAAAATTACAACATAAAGATAGTACCTACTCGGTGTAAACTTTTTAATATTATTATAGTCCATATTATTGTAGAAAGAATCATTTCTAAGATTCTAAGTCTGTAAAAGTATTTTTTTAGCTTTGGCGCCCAGTAACTAATAAATGCACAGACTAGCAGATATATAAATACTAGCAAATATTCCGTATATTGTACATACTAAAAGTCTACCGGAAGAAATTTCAAATTGGAATAAGTAGCACCTTTGTACATAATATCTGTGTCTTAATTTAAGTTTCTATTGTGTTTTTTTTTTCTTTTTAAATGTATGTACATAAATAAATAAATAAAAATGATGTACATTTTATGACTAAGAAAATAAGGCTTGTCCGGCAGGATCGGGATCTCGTTCTACACACGTCCGAGTGTGAAAAGGTCCGTCGTTTTTTCACAATCATCGCACACGTTGACGTGGAAATTTACGAGCGTGGAGGATGGGAGACAACAAATAATAAGTCGATCCCTGGTGGCCAGGTGGGCCGCTCCCGCGCCCGAGATTTCACGCTTCGTGTGGGTCCAGCACCCCCCGCTGCCCGCGCCGCCACACCCCTCCCTACCCCTCCCCGCCCCGACCAATTAATATTTTTACTGAGTTCGTCGGAACTCGGAATCCGATAGGAAATGACGAAGATAAAAAATATCAGCGATGATTGCTTTTCATGATTGACTCCACCAGGCGTTATGTTATTATGTCTCGAGTGAATATATCTCCAGACATACAGTGTGTAAAAAGAGCAGTCACTATAAGTTTGAGATACGATTATACTACCTTTCCTCATTTCGGAAATGTTTTTTTTAGTCAAAAACTAAAAATTTTTTTTTTTCTATTTACCATTTCTTATTTTTTTGTCGCAAAAATAATAAAAAACCAAAAAATATATACCTATGTTATTTTTTGTAAAAAAAAAATATTTTTTTGTAAAAAAAAATGAAAAAAATATACATTTCTAGAGTGAGAAAAGGTAGTATAATCATATCCCAAAGTTATAGTGACTGCTCTTTTTACACCAATTAGTGTCTTAGTAGTTCGGTGGTCAAAACTTGTTGTTTTCAAGTCTTAATAGGACAATGCTGACGACCAGGGGCCTTACTCTCCAAACTGATTTGATTTTGATTCAGATACGATCATGCCGCGTACTTCCTAATGAATTGACATTTGTTTATTTTGATTTTCAGTCGATTGATATTGTCGGGAGTACAAAAATTTACGATCTAACAATTTTCTTTATCCTGATTAGTTTCAAAGTAATTCACCAAATAAAATACGAAAAACCACTGATATCGAACGGATTCGGTTCTCGATTGTGTCGGGAGTAGGCCCGCAGATTGTCTGACAAGAAAGAATCTCGATCACGATCTTAGGTACCAGGCACATCTGTCATACGTCCCACTGATCGCATGGAACTGAGAAGAGCAAAGAAGATAGTGTTTTGTGTATTCCGCACATTCTCGGACACTATGAAATAACTCCTGTGTCTACAGGGCTCTTATTCAAGATGCCACTGCTATTACCACAGGATAGAACTTTAAATACAAAAATATATGGGAGTTGACTATGGTTCGCTGAATGACAAGCGAATTCGCTTGTCACTTAGCGAAGCTTATATCAAATCTCATAACTTTTTTTTTAAACTTCGTAATTTATAATAGCGATTTCAATTTCAATCAGATCCCGGTCTGGTTTCAGTAAAATTGGCCAACGTCAATATTAATGCACCAATTATATTCTACTGACATTTAAGAGGCTTAACATAACCGTAGCTATTATTATTTGTATTATTTTCGCCATAACCTAACTGCAGATGATCGATTAGTAACGGATAGAATTTATCCTCTCACAAGACATGACACCAGGACGAAAGTATTGTTCAACAAACACTGCAAACTGAATAATGGCCCACATCGACACCTTCCGGCCCATCAGCGACACGACTCAATTCAAACACAAAAATAGCGAAAAAATAGCGTAACTAAACGCCTAAACATCTTTCTTAGCGTCCATTGTCGGAGGAATCCAAACGAAAAAAATAGAACAAATCGAGAGGCTTTTAAAAGGATAATAGCGATCGGAGAAAGATAATAACGAATTCGGACCGTTCGGATTTTTTCCGTCGGGTCGTGTGGGGACGGTCGGATCGGATTCGTTCCGCTTCCCCGTACCGTCCACACGTAGTTAGCGCTCTTGTGCGACGTGACGCTGGCACAAAGGTACGCACAACGATTTAATGACCTTTGTGCGGCTAATGAGACGATTGTAGGAAAATTGTTCCACCCGCGTTAATAGCTGTCGAGAGATCGTCCGAGATCGGGCTCGATGAGATAGCGTGGGGTTGCCAGATTTCAATTTCTCCCAACGTGATGGGAATTTTCAGTTTTTTTTTTTTTAATATCAATATAATGTTGCTCACTCATATTATAAAATAATATTAAAACTATAAAGCACACGAAAATACAAAATCAAAAACGAATACAATTACACAATGAAAATCGACGATTCCCTAAAGGCACTTAGAACATTTGAAATAGATTACATTTAATTGTTTTGCTTTAGTGGTTTCACTCAGATATATAAAAAAGGAGTGCGCTTAATACCGCACGGTAGAAGTGAAAAATACAACGATACAATTATTGCGAAGAGCAGCTGACTGAACCATTCTCGCTCGGGTAGAGATCACCACTCGACGATCCCGAATCAGCCTAACTTACTACCCCCGAAAAAATTTGTGTGCGGTGTGCCTAAAAAAGTTTTCACTTCAAAGTATTGGTCTATTCGAATTTATAAGTGAATTTCCTTGATTTTCACTACAAGTAAAACTAGTCAAACATAATTTTATGGGAGTAAGGTTGAAGTATCTTCCACCAATATTTTCAGCCTCCAAATCGTTCAAGTCTGGCAACCCCGGCGCGGCGCGGCGTGACGGGTGGTGCGCGCTCGTCCTCGCGCGTGAGCGGCATGCACGTCGCCGCGTCATAAAAAAGTGACATTTATTGGCGTTTACATGACGCACGTGCAGAGGTGACGACACGGACGCGGCTGCAAAAACGACGTATCTGTCACCGTGGGAACGATGATGACATTCGATTTATGCTTTTGAGATTTCAGTTTTGTTTCGATAAGTTTCAGGATCTTGATTAAAAAGACGTTCAGGCATCACGAAATCGTAACATCATGGATGAAAATTTTAAATAACCTACCAAAGTTCATTAAGAGCACATATCAGGGCCTGTCTAAAAAAGAGGGTAGCAATCCGTTGATTGATAGGGTAGCAAGCCTATTGCCCGTTGGCAATAGGCTTTCTTTTACATTATTCCAAAGGATATTGTCTGATTTTGAGTTTTAGCATGGTCTATCAGCATGGAAACTTACAGATTCCTTATACTTAGTTTAGAAATGCCAGGGCGGGACTAACTAATAACGTATAAACTTTTAAATGGCGCTTACACAGACACCTCACCTTTTAAAAAATAAATTCTAAAAATAAATTTAAAAAAAATATTTTTATTTACATATTACACAGACAATATTGTGGACTGTATTATGGGTTTAATTATTTTAGTAAAACTATAATTGAATCACTGTTGGTACAGTCCACAATATTGTCTGGTCCTTCGAGCCGGATCTAAGGATATGTATTGAATATGGAGAACCATCCTTAAATAAAAAAATATGGTTCAAAAACGGAAATACACAATACCTATATGCAACCAACCGTTGCAGAGCGGACTTACATACAGAGCTAAACTTACTCCTCGAGTACCAAGGAACCCCAAACAGGACGCGAGGCCCAGTGTGTCCGCGATCTACGGACGGATATAGAGCAGTACGTGTCGAAATGTCTCAATTGTAATGGCGGCGATCTTATCTCTGGCGTCAAATCGTGCTTCTGCTGTCTCGGAGCTGTGAGAAACACAAAAGGCCCATAAAAATATGGATTCCCCCTCCCCGCTCCCCCGAGGTCCCCGAGCCTCGTTTTTTGTGGCCCCTTTGTTCTGTACAGGATTATAACCGCTTTTAAAGGTTAATTAACTCGAGAACGGTGATGTGGCGATTTTGTACGGGGCGTGGTTTGAGATGGAAGCGGTAATAGAGTTGCAATATACGTCGAACAGGCGGTATGGCTGCGTTTTGTATCCCGTTATATAATCTGGATAAATGGATGTTTAAGTATATACGAGTTGTAAAATAAATTAGTGATATTACTTTAGAGTGTGTATGTGACTCCTATGTAGAGTTTACTGTGAAAGTACCCGGGCTGAAAGACTTACTTTTGATTTTCATGTTTCTATGAGTAAATATACAATAATTTAATAGAAGTCACTCTTTCAGCACTGGTACTTTCAGAGTAAACTTTATATACGGGACCTATACACACTCTGAAGTATTATCACTCATTAATATATTTATGTGAACATACAAGTAATAGAATACTCAACAATAAACTGTTGAAAATCTAAAGTAACAAACTATAACATGACATTGATGTTAACCGAACCATTATTAAAAATTGTTGGACACTTCCATCACCAAAATAGAATCAGTAGTTTAGGTACTATTTGTAACAAACATAGAGCGATTGTCAAAATCTTCCTTTTAGTTTCGTCGTAATCGGATAAAAGGCAGATTACTTCTTACGGAAATCATAAGGTATTATGATAACTTTTTGTTTCTTCATTTCTGGATTGGGATGATAGATATTATGTAGCTGCAATACTAAACTGTATCCCGTAATTTTGTTATCATTCATTTTATTGAATTGCGTTCCAATAAAAGCAATTTTAAAGACGATTCACGTCGAAATTTAAGTGAAACGCGAGATGCATAACCAAACAAATAACATATTTCTCCAAGCACACGATGATAAACACTTACAGGAATTAACTCCATTTACTGAGCCGTAACAAACAGCCTTCACGGGAGGTCTCAATAAATCCCCTCATTACACAGAAAATTCGTTCCCCACAGCTCTACATATTCAACCGACTCCACGAAGACGGTATAAATAAATAATAAAAGTCATTTTGGCACTAAAATTAGCGATCGATCACCGAAAAAACCACTCGAAAGTAACGTACGAAAACATTATAAATCTCGAAAATGCGCAGAAAGTAAAAAACATTATGCATATGCGTAACGAAATTGTAATGTGACAAAGAAAAAGTCAAGAGGCAGTCGACGCAAAACCCCCGAGTATGCACATCTAATTAAATAAAACCTCGCTTTAAAGCATACATGTTTAAAATAATGAATTGAAAATGAAAACAAAACGCTCAATATGATAATTAAAATTTGTGTTTATTTAGAAGTCTGTTTTTACCGCCCGGCGCCGACTCCGTATATGGACACCGAAGATTTGCCACTTAAAACTGTAAAACAATACATTACTCTCGCTGTGGTTGACGAGACTTATTAATAGGCATTCATAGTTCAAATTTGCTCTATTATAGCTATAGATATTATACAAGCATACTTATTATATAAAAGCTATTATAGCTATATAGAAGCATACATAGATACTATAATATAACTTTGAGTACTATTTCACAGGTACCGAGACGTATGAAAGTTGGCACAGTTAACATTTATGTAGAAGGAATTGTGATACGCAAAATTAATATAATTGAAGACATGAGTAGATGAAGGTGATAAAAAACTCTTATCCAGAAAATAGAGTTTAAACTGTCACTTAAACAATTTGGGATATGTAGTAACGTATTAAGTACTTTTGGGTCTTTATATTAATGTACTTAATGCTTTATGACGTATTTGAAAATGTTTAAAAGACAGTTTAAACTCAATTTTCTTGAAATCAGAATTTCGCTACATATCACCTACATTCATTCTAATCATGGTAATATAAAATCTGCCTTAAAACTTCATAATACGAGTATTTTCTGCTATAAATGTAGGATTTCATATAGACTGTACAAAAGATAATAATATTATAAGAAGGTATGTTAATAGAAATATTTAATTCATTGAACAAAAACAATTTGACTTGCAAATGTTTATAAATCCACGTGCTCTTAAAAAATAATTACGTCATGCATTATTGAACGTGCAGAAGCACAAGTGTAAGGAGGAATTTAAAATCTGTCACTCAATTGTAATTCTGGTTAGCTTCTGGACGGGGTGAAAAAGAATGGGATGAATTTTAAAAATGCGTGCAGGCGTTTATGGAGTTTGAATTATTATTTGCAGTTTAGGTACTAATATGGCCAAATGCGATGCACATTGAATTCTGATTTCCCCGCTGTGAGAGACGATGGATGTTTACAAGCTTTTTGTACCATTGTGCTAAATGAGCACAGTAAAAGGTATCAACAGTTTTATTTTCACTTTCATTATTTTTATTATACTTTTAAGTATTTTGTAATACATGTATGTTAGTCTGTAAGGTATTTATAATATGGGCCTATGCAGCTTGAAAAAAATGATATTTATTTATTATTATTTATTTTATTTTATTATTATTTTTATTATTTTGGTGCGTATCTTTAATTCAGTTTACTAAATGTCGCGGTGAAGTCGAAATTATACCATAACTCATATTATTTTAAGCTTCAGCTTTTTAGGGCTCTCTTGTCTACACAATAAAAGTATTATATACATCTGCAAGAAAGTGTACCATATTTTTTGTGATTCATTAAATAATTAATAATTATTTTATTACGAACGAATATTAGTGTGAACCAGGTAGAAGGTGTCGTGTTATTTTTATTAATTTTATGTATTTTTAAGCGTGATTTAATATTAGTAATCTACACCCTGTCTAGATATAACATAATAAACTATATATTATAGGAATTTCATACTCCGCGAAATAATTTTCGAAATAGTGTAACTATTTCGAAAATTATTTCGCGGAGTATGAAGTTTTTGTTTCCCGTAATATATAGAATTATAGATACTAAGCATGTCGTAAATTACAGCAAATATCTTTCTACCATTGTAAGGGTGTTTAAAAATACATTTAAACGCATACATTATTCATTTCACTTCTTATTTATCTTGTAAATACTATAACGATTATGTACACAGTATCCAAGACTCATTTTAATGGCTTGATAGATTTGTCGTCAATATTTATCAGCCAAGTAGGTACTACTAGGTCCGACAAAGTGTAATATATACGATATAACAGGTACATATCCCTTTTTGCTCCCATAAGGTGTACGTAACTTACGCAAAAACTTGAATGCCATACTTACCTTAGAAGCGAAGAGACGCCGTTTCATTCACTAAACCGTTTCGCTCGTAGCCGACGTATGCGCATACTAATTGTAACCTATATTCTCTTAAATGGTAGAACGATGCAATCGCAAAGAGGAACCGGTGGCGCAAAAAGTTCATTTGCAAGATATATGTTGGCCTTTCGTTTTATTTGTTTCGGCACCGTTGCTCCTCTTCAACGATGCCGTCCGGTCGGCGTTTGAAAGTGAAACAAACGGTGAAGTGTAGCAAATTTTTATGGTGCGCTTGTGAATTTTTTAACACTTTAGAAACCAAACGTGAAAGCGCCTTTTGGAGTGTAATGGGGAGGACGATAGCCCTGCGACGTATAAAGTTCTTACAGTCTTTCTTCCTTATTTTTTATAAGGGCTTACGCAATTGGAGTTGTTGACGTGCACCTACGTCAACAACGCCAAATGCGTACGCCTTTCGTTTTCAGCAACTGCTGTTTGGTTAGTCGTTTTGGCTGAGAGACGAACCGTCCAAAATCCTTCAAAACCTACTTGAATATACAAGGTGTAAAATAAATAAGTGACAATACTTAAGGGTGTGTATGTGCCACCTATGTAGAGTGTACTGTGAAAGTACCGGCGCCGAAAGACTTACTTTTGACTTTCACGTTTCTATGAGAAATACATCATAAATTTGCCCATACAATAAGTAAAAAAAAGGAACTCTTTCAGAGCTGCTACTTTCACAGTAAACTCTATATACAGAAGCTATACCTATACCCCCTAAAGTATTATCACTCATTAATATTATAGCCTGTATATCATTAGGGGCTTTTTCACAATCTACTGAAAGCACCTAGCATATATTATCATAATATCATATTTTGTGACTCGAAGTAAGCATAAAAATCTTATCGAATAAGCTACATTTACATATAACAACACTGTGTAAGACCCCTTATGTTGAAAATAAATCCAGTCATAGCTGCTATGCGAGTAGCTAAAATAAATTACCGCAAACAATTTACATGTTATCGATTAGTTGGAACACTTAATTTTCTTTATCGTATAAACGATGCACGAGATAATAAAGTAAGATTTATTGAGCTTTATAAATTCTACCATAACAGTACTCGGAATGTAAATCGAAATCATCAAAATCGATCATTGGAGCGTGCTATAAATCGCTTCGTATCGATTCTATCACGTCGATCGACAAATATAAATTTGTCACCGGCCACTCGGAAAAAGCTGGACTTATAAATAAACAATAGCGCAACCCTATTTGGAGAGTGCACTGTAACGTTCGCTTTGTAGACAACTGCGTATGTACTTTTACATGCCACGACACGGGGTCATCCAGAAAGTTATAGTATTTTTAATTATCTTAGCCCGACTGTGCTAGTATGTTTTCTGACAGTAATTTTTTTTTTTAATCACAGGAAATTCTACAGCTAAAATTTACAATTAGTTCAAAGTTATAGCATTAGACAGCCAATTACAGAATTTGGCGTATAGGAAATATATTTTTTTAATGAAAGTATGAGCTTTTAGTAATTATAGTGATGTTGAAATTTTTTTACACAGCAAAAAAATGTATGTGTGAGTTTAGGCTCATATTAGACGCTTGTCGCATTTTATCTTGGGAGGTATCATTAAAGTCGTTAGAATGATAATGTGTACCTATATAATCATTACGCAGTTGGTATTTTCTAAGAATTTCAAATTTAAAACACTAGAGTAAGTCTCGATTACATCAACACTTGTCAGTGTTAACGGCTTGTTAAAATACCATACCTTCTCGAAGTCTCTAACTGAGAGGGATTAACTTTAACTTGTGTTGGTGAAATTGGCTCTAAAGATTTGAATATGCGACTACAAAATTGAAATGTAAACGTTATTTAATCTCCAAAAAAGAAATACACAATTACACCTATGTAGTACGTACTTGTAAAACACCTAATGGCTAATGCTATCGCTTCATTACATTCTATTTATTTACAGCCAGACAGAGTACGATTTATCGTCACATATAAGAGCTTATAAAGCTAATTCTGTACGATGATTTAGCCGAGATAATTCTTGATTTATAAAGATTATCGTAACATGGTTATGCGCGTATCGACCTAAATCACATGTTGTCCACTTTTTGCGTTGTCCCATGTCGTCTCCGACTGTGTCCGACAGACTTATACATTTTAATCATACAATAACTTACAACTATTAGAGATGTACCGTTTTAAGGGTCCGACGAATCTGGCGTATGCCATTGTTAGAAAGTAGATATATAACAGAGACACGACATAGTACTAGAAAATAGCATCACCCTAATACTGGCAATTCGACTGGCTATTTTTGTTTTCTTCGATTTCCGGGCTCATTCTCATCTAGCGCCACTATTGGAAAATACTAATTACTCATTTCGTTTCGAATACGAATTTTTTGTTTTCTTCGATTTCCGGGCTCATTTCTTCGATTTTCGAATACGAAACGAAATGAGTAATTAGTATTTTCCAATAGTGGCGCTAGATGGCGGTTTTCAGAATGAGCCCGGAAATCGAAGAAAACAAAAATAGCCAGTCGAATTGCCAGTATTAGGGTGATGCTATTTTCTAATACTAACTACTATCAACTCCTGTAAATTCAACTCCTTAATTAAGAAGAAAATATTCTTCTTAATTAAGGAGTTGAATTTAGCTTAATGTTATGTTATGCTTAAAAATATGCTTATCTTTATTTTAATGTCAATATTTGTACTTAATTGGGCATATTTAAATTTTATAATTTACAAACGTTGATAGTAGTTACATCTCTTGCATTTTTTTGTATTATACATATTATATTGTATGGGATGGTAGCCATGCCATTGTGTACGTCAATGCTATGTAAGTGTTGATATTTTGTATAGCGTATTCGGTACTCCCACATAATTTTATGATGTTACATTCGATTTGTCAGGCACTTAGCACTCTCCCGAAAATCGGATTGTACACACCACTGTACATGAGAATTAATGTTATCTTGTTTTATATCATTGTGTGGGAACATCCTTATTTGTTACTTTATGATATTTGTTTCAAAATCTCACGAGTCGAAGCTACCCAACGATAGCTCATTCGGCAGTTGTGTCGCTGCTTACTTTATATTGGGCGACAGAGAGAAAGCATCTGTAGATTGTACAACAGATGTTTAGGCGTTTATATCTAAAATATTGTAAGAGCCTCAGATTTTTTTTACTTAACTTATTCGAAGCCAAAGGAAGGTAATGATTTTGGCGGTCGATGTATGTAATAATCACGTATGTATACATGATAATTCATGGGTCCTATATTAAGCCGAATATAGTGTGAAGATAAATAGTAATTTTGTGTAAATTAATAAAAGTTTTGGCAACTCATATAATAGTAAATAAATTATATGAGTTGCCAAAACAAAAAATGTTCTACGCGTCATTCTCTTCACACTATATACGGCTTAACATATGAACCATGAATCACCCTGAATTCAGGTTCAGTACAGGATTTTTATTATTATTATTATTCCAAAGAATGGAACAGCTACCTCAGACCGTTGCTCTGTTCATTTATGTATTGCGTTATTTTTCATCAGTTCGATACGAGGTATTAAGCCCCCATCACACCAATCAGCCGTATCTCGTTCAATTAGGCCCAGCAGTAACTGCTAATCCGCCGATAACGGTCGCCGATGCAATTCATTCCGTCTTGCTCAACCGTACCGTGAGAAATGTCTTCAGAATCAACAGAACTGATAATAGAATAACGTTATGAACTCTTTGTGTTTGGAAATTGGATACCAACGTGAATACACATCATCTACAGAAATGTGGTTTCATTTAAATAGGGGATTCTGTACTTGATCCGGCTCGAAGGACCATGAACAGAACCCTCAAAAATATAATATACTACTTATATAGCCACAGTTTCTGTAGATGATGTGTATTCACGTTGGTTTCCAATTTCCAATTCAAAAAATACATTAATGTGACATAATATAAACATCAAATATAAAATCTTTTTAAAAACAGTAAAAGAGGTTTAAACAATTTGGAATAACAATAATGGCATACTAATTTAAAGCTATGTAATTTATTGTTCTGTAAGTTAACTTGTGTAAAATAAAATATTTATAGTTATGTACATATTCGTGATGTGCTTGCCAAGACCTTTCTCGATACTATACACCAGACATTTATCTTATTTTATTTTCTTTTGGAGATAGATTCTGAGGTCAGATTTTCAAAATGCATAATTTTTCAAAAAACTATAGAGCCTATGATACTCGCAGGACAATTACGAATCAATTGACACCTATTTATATTAAAATCGGACTTGTAGTTTGTCCGCTGTGAACATACATACAATTACATTGATTTTGGCAGTCTAAGTAGTTATGCCTATACATAGACTGCCAAAACCATTTCCCTTCCTTTTGACTTCGCCGAAGTCGGGTAAAAAACAAATTGTGATTAAATATTTTTAAACCGTTACTTCCTTACAACTGGAACAGATCTTACTGCTTATGCTCTGTGCAAGTATCATTTAAATAATTGAATTTAAGTTAATATTAGTTATAATCATTGCTACCTAGATGTTTCTATCTGTCACGCAACGTCCAGCCTCCGCAGTCCGCCGCGGAACGCGGAACAGAGATACATTTATCTACTTTATTGCAATAAATTATAAGATGCGGGGATAAGCTGGCCCCAAAACAATGTAATCATTTTACCTTAAGCAGATGATTGGTGATTTGCATCGGCCTTAGGTCGCTAATGTGTTATTCTCGCTATGCCATTGTGCGCGCGCCGATCGTATTAGGCTGCCAGTCCTCGGCGAGATTTTATAGCGATGCATTCGCGCGTTTCGTAAACGCTCGACAGAACCGTCACTTGCAACGCAACGCAATTGCAACGCGCTACAGAAACGCTTCTGTAGCGCGTTAACCCTAACTTAATATTATGCAAACGCATGATCGTATAATGGAATATAATGGAGGGAGGGCTATTAAATCACATTTGCATTGCGACAGAAGCGCATCGGTATCGCAATTGCATCGTGACTGAACCGTTCGCGTTGTTGCGTGGGCACACAGCTATTGGCCGCAACGCTACTGTATATAATGTGTAAATAAATGAGTGATAATACTTTAGGGTGTGTATGTGCCGCCTATGTAGAATATACTGTGAAAGTACCAGCGTTGCTTACTTTTTTTTATGTTTGTATAAGAAATGCTCCATAGTAAATTTCCCATACAATCATTTTAAATAAGTACCTCTTTCAGCGCTGGTACTTTCACGGTAAACACTATATACGAGACCCATACACAAAGTACCATACTAACCCATTAATATTATAGCCTGTATATATATTCACGGCAGCATCGCTGCACAAAACGCCGTGGATCAGAGCCCTTAATGCGATTTTAAACGGCCATTTTATTAGCTAATTAAATGACCATTCGATTTATTGTTTGATAATTCTTGGACGTATTAAAATTAATTAATTTGCAAATCGGGGTCACGTATAAATTACCTTCATAGAGAATGCTGGTTTTATTGGGATATATTTTACGTGTTTATAGGCTGTAAGGTTATATTGTTTGTTTATTGATTTACCGGAAACTGCACGTTACGTAATAGTGGCTAATCCGAGAGCTGACCTGGGTGCCATGAATGTTCTAGCAATTTATTATAAATTACAGAGATGTTTATTAAATATTAACTATACATGGTGTAAAAAGAGCGGTCACTATAACTTCGTGGGGTAATAACCAGGCAAGAGTTATATCCATTGATACTAGTCATTTGATTTGAATCCACTGTTTTAAAAATTTTAAAATTTTCAATAGGCAATGTACAACGTGCACAACACAGCGATCAGCTGATAAGGCTGAGAGGTCAATAGCACACGTAAGACGTTCATTACGTACTAGGGCAAAAATAATAAAATTTAAGAATTTAATGCAGAACGTTGTCCAAACAGTCAACCTTGCGACTAAAAATAATAAATTGCAAAAAAAATATATTTTTTCAAAAAATAAATAATGAAATAAAAATCATTTCTACAATGAGAAAAGGTCCTTTAATCATATCCCAAATCAATAGTGACTGCTCTTTTTACACCCTGTATAATTTATAATATAATATAATAATATATAATATCTATGGACGCTTCACACCACGTCAATCTGGCCCCATGCTAAGTATCCGAAGAACTTGTGTTACAGGTACCAGACAACGGTAATATATATTTAATACTTTAATACTATACACATATTTAAGATTTTTATTATATTAATACACAAATTTAATACACATCCATGACTCAGGAACATTTTAAACTTTTTGTTCCCTCGGCGGGATTCGATCTCGCGACCTCCGAGTCAAGAGCCAAGCTCTGAACCACTAGACCACGGAGGCGTCAAATGTCCATAATGCATAAAATAAAGGTACATTAACGTCAAATTAGTCGTCTATGCAACGTCTTATTGAAGAGCTTTGTCTAATTTAGTTTGAGCTTTTATGGGTTGAGCGTCTGGAATCTCGCCACAAGACCAACTTCAGTTCCTTTGTAGTGAGAGTACCGACGCATCTTATATCGACCTTCGAGGCGGAGGAGTTCTGGCCAACGGGTGTGGTCTACCGGTAGTTCCGAGGGAGAATGCGGAACGAAGCGCGTTACACGTTGCCGACAACACGTGTAGTGTAGTTAGTTTTTAAGTATTTTAAATACGTATGTATGTCTTTAAGGTATTTATAACATGGGCCTATGCAGCCTGATATAAATGGTATTTAATTTGATTTTAATGACGTCATTACTCCTCAGGTTTCCGTGAGACCTCGTTCCTGTACGCTCTATCTGCGGCGGGTGTGGCCCATGCCGTGGCCCGGGCCTGCGCGCAAGGCCGGCTTCTGGCCTGCGACTGCGACACCGTGGGCTACCGGGCCCGACCTCGCGGTCGGCCAGGCCAGGCCAAGCCCAACAAGTGGGAGTGGAGCGGCTGCTCGCATAACCTGGCCTACGGGATACAGTTCTCGAAGAAGTTTCTGGACGTCCGGGAGCAGGTGGATGATCTGCAGTCCAAGATCAATATACACAACAACAACGCTGGAAGAGTGGTGAGTAACTTTTATTACCTTCCCTGTCAGGCATTAAGGCCCGTATTGATAAAGAAGCCACAAACCCAACCTCACTTGAGAACCAATTTGACAGTTTAAAAAAATGTTTTATTTCACTTTTAAAAATAAATGTTGTAAGTAGACACTTGGATCGCCTCCGTGGGCCAGAGGATTCGAAACCAGGCCAGCTTCACAGGAGTCATTTTATGGTGCCCAAGTGTGTCCGCAATTCTTAAGGACACTCTCCTCCATTAACTCTCATAACTCAGTGGGAGGGTTAACTAACACTTTGACACATTCGATTAGTAAAACTATGCATGCTGAATTGCTGATCTCCTAATTATGTGACAAGAAATCTATAAGTCAGAAAAAGCCGGTCATGCACCTCTTCTCTAACAAGTCGTGTTGGGTAAACGTCTCACTGGGCTATGAGATCAAAAGGAAGAGGAGTGTTCTTGTGCATTGCGCACACACTTGGTCACGGCCCCGCGCGACTTAATTACGCTGGTTCTTCTCCCCACACCGGTAGTAGGTCATCATGTAGGACAATTCCTAAAATGTTAGTTTCTAACCTATTTGGATATAACTGCCGCCGCTCCCGCCCGCCTTCCCCTCGAGGTCGAGCCGAAGCTGAGTCAACCAGCGACTCAGCAGAAAAGTTTTACGGGTGTCACTGCCCGCTCCCCCGCACCTCCCCAGCGGGTGAAGACAAAAGGGGTGATAGAGAGCCGTAAGGCTAAGGATAGCCGTAAGGCAGAACCTCCTCGATCTAACGAGGGTGAGAGCAGGAAGTGCGATGAGGAGGGATTCACACTGGTGGAGAGAAGAAAGAAGAGGAAGCCCGCCGTCCGCAACCACCGCGGCACAGCACCCTGCAGACCCGAGCAACGTCTGCGGTGTGAAATACCCACCATGCCGCTGTACGTGTCCCGCCTGCACTTGTCCACGAAGGTCGAGGATGTCGTGGGCTACATCTTGAAGAAGACATCCTTCAACTTGAGGGTCGAGCGTCTGGAGTCTCGCCATAAAGTTAACATTAGTTCTTTTGTGGTGAGAGTACCGACACATCGCTTGTCGACCTTCGAGCTGGAGGAGTTCTGGCCGATGGGTGTAGTCTACCGAAGATTCCGGGGGAGACTCCGGAGCGAGGCGCACATCACGTCGCCGTGATACGTGATGAAGTTTAGTTATAATTAATTATGTAATAATATGTATGTTAGTCTGTAAGGTATTTATAATATGAGCCTATGCAGCCCGAAATAAAGGTTATTATTATTATTATTATTATTATTATTATTATGTATGTGTATAGCTTCCTTGCTCACGGGCAATTAAATCCCGGACCTTTGGAAGGCATGCGTGGGGCCGAAGCCAACACGCAGAGGCCCCGTTACACAATTTTAATTTAAATGTAATGTGACACTAGCCGGCGACTCTCCCTGTACGCACCATGGGAGTGCGCCCACGGAGACCCACCGCTTAGTGTAGGACTATTGCAAGGAATGTTTATAAGAAAAGATTATGGGCTATAGGGGTGAGGTGCTAGTGGACTGGGTATCTATGACTATGGAAGGACTATGGCGTCTGCCAGATACCACGTGGTTACATGTATCATAAAGTAGGCAGACGGTGACTCGCCAACTCATCGTAATGGGCCCCTTAAAATGGTCGCACGCACGGTGCACCAAGGCGGCAACATTTACCGAGCGGCTTGAGGCAGGAGAGGTGTTGCTGGACTTTATACGCCGATCATTTGCACCCTCAGAGGGTCCCATCACGACGTCCACTCGCCACTTACGCTTCACATCCTCCCTCCGAGCATGAAGCTCTCGCGACTCCACTCTGACCGGCCGGTTAAGGCAAGTCAGAGGTAGGGGCTGTTCTTCCTCAGTAATCACTCCAGTCGGCCAGTGAAGGCAAGCCGGAGATGGAGAACAGAGTCCTTCCCCTGGGAGCACTCAGGTACGTGGGGTCGCTACTCCCCAACAGCTCGCCACAAGCTGCCCTGCGGGCTTATTATTATTATTATAATAGATTTTTCATTTTCAGCTATCATATTCGAATCGAATTAAATATGATTAATCGTAAAAGTAATACCATTTTCGAATAATCTGTGTTTATACCAAACACAGCACAACGTGTACCATCATTAAGCCTTAACCCCTATTGAATTAAAAAGTATGGTATTTTCGAATGAAGGGTCCCGGATCTATTTGATGTCGGAGACAAAAGGGAACAACCAGTCGGAAATGACACCACTCGTGCTGGAGCACTCTTCAATTTGGTTTATTAGACGCGGCCCCGCATACCCGCGGTTTGATCATCGAAGGGTGAACACAATCGCATTTCCATAAAAACAACAATTACCTTCGTTCCGCGAAAACATGAATTTGTCATTATCGTGCTCCGTTCGCAATGCGAATTTCATTAGTTGTCGCATAAAAATCATTGCGGTTCAAAGTTATATTTATAAAGTTCGAGCAATACTTAACTGATTGAAAAATCGATTAGCCTGCTACTTTTATTTAGGCAACTGAACTTTCAGCATTTTCGACCCACTTATTATAATTCCTTTTAAAAAAATATACGACTTTTTCTAATTTAAAACAAATGTACTATATTCACTATTCCGTAATGAATAAGATACCTGAGTCATTAGACATTACATTAATTTGACGACCTCTGTAGCGCAGTAGTTGAGCGCGCTGGTGCTCGAGCGAGAGGTCGCGGGTTCGAATCCCGCCGAGGGAACAAAAGTTTTCAATGTTCCTGGGTCATGGATGTGTATTAAATTTGTGTATAATATAATAAAAATCTTAAATATGTGTATAGTATAAAAGTATTAAATATATTTCCGTTGTCTGGTACCTAAGAACTTATGTTACAAGTTCTTCGGATACTTAGCATGGGGCCAGATTGACGTGGTGTGAAGCGTCTATAGATATATTATAAATATTATTATTAGACCCAAATTACCACATAATGCAAAACCAATATAATATCTTAGACAGACACGCAGGTATTAAAAGAACCAATGCTACAAGTTGACTACAAGGGTACGATTTAATTAATTAAGACTTAAAAAGTCAAGACCTGTCAGGCTATTATGACATTGACAGCCGCTGTCACATAAATATGTCTGAGCCGATATTGTCCGACCACACCAGCCCGCCGGGAAGGTAAGCCGAAACTGAGTCGGATTATAACTAATAGTTTAATAGGCCCTTCCGTTAATAATAAACATGTCAATCTGACTCTACTGCATACCGTTCACGTTAGGGTGCTCAGACACGACCTACTTTTTGTGAGTCCAATAATCAGGCACATTTTTTCATTTCAGCGATAATCGTTTAACGATTTTCGCTGATATCGTAAGGTTATGTTATACATGCAAGTTTTGCAAGATTAGGTATGGGCCTGTTTCACAATCTCTAAATTTAAAAGTCAAGAGTGAATGACTGATGTATTTACCCACAGACGACACAGGCAAATCTCTTCAGGCTAGAAAATAGATGTTTAGCTAACATATTCCACATAATATATCCCCGTGGTGTATTTTTTTTTTTTTTTTATATTATTGGGTAGGTGGGCAAAGCCGCGGACAAGAGCTAGTCTTCAAATAAGTGACGTATAATATACATAATCGTTTACGTATCAATCAAAGTATTTTTTTTTTTAATTTATTAATAGTTCTAATAATTTTTAAAAAAATACGCATTTCATTGTTTTGTATAATATATAGGTAGTTAAAGCCACGTAAGGAAAATTATGAGCTAAACTTAGGTTAAACTTATCTAAGTTACCAAACCCAGACAGGTGTAACTGGGCTTAAACAAAATGTATGTTATGTATACGTACAAAAAATGTAACATTCGAATCCCATTTGCGATTCGGATTTAGTTCGGATTAAATAGATTTCTAATACGCACAATTATCATTTGTAATTGCTAATTGTACAATAATTGGAGTCCATACTGGGTCCAGTTTGTGACACAAGTCACTAATGAGGTTTCCACATCGGTATCTGGGACGGGTCAGCTCGCAGCGATGTTTATAATTACCAATGTTTTAAAATTGCGGTATTTCTAATTAAATTAATTGGGTGCACTTTTTAGGTGACTGCAAAACGTTGAGAAATGTGAGACTCATTGTGCGTCAAGTTTTTCTCCTATATCTCTATTATCACATAATAAGGTACAAACTACTAAACAAACGAAGACATAGTTGACAAACAAAAACGCACCGTCGCCTATTCCTATCATAATGCGTTTACTATCCTTGAAAATTTAACATTTCAGTAAACAAACCTCTAGATCTATACCTACCTTTGAAAATATAGATGTTTAACAACCGACGAAAACGTCAGTTATAAGTCTGACGATACACGTTAGACTTATAACTGACGTTTTGTGTAAATTGTTGTGATGTAGATCCTAAACGGATGACCTGCAGGCTTACTCCCGAGACAATCGATTATCGAATCAGTTCGATCTCAACGATTGCTTTGAAAGTTACCAAGATAAAGAAAATCGTTAGATCGTAACTTTTTAGACACCCGACTGTATCAATCGACTGAGAATCAAAATAAACAAACGTCAATTATTGGGCAGTACGAGGCGCGATCGAATCTGAATCAAAATCGAATCAGTTTTGTGAGTAAGGCCCCTGATGTAGGTTTTTTTAAAGCTGACATGATCGCGAGTGTTATAATCATTATTTGTTCGCTCACTGCTTTACAATTCGAGGATTAATTAATGTATGTTATATTATAAGCAGTTACTGTATATTCTAAGAATCTACGATTTATTAAGAGTAGATAATATTTATTTGTGCAATAAAAAAAATCTGTCGTCTAGCCTGTTCACTCATAATTTAATATTAACACTTGGTTTAATTTGACATTTTACGATCAACAGGAGATTATTAAATGGAAGCATGGCCTACAATGTTGCTTTTACGACACAATAAGTTACCATAATAAAGGTAACGTGTAATTTATGAACAGCAACCAATTATAAGCTACTGGTAAATGCCACTACAAAGATGTCTAACACAGGTGGTCTGCAATTTATTAGGTCTTAGGCCGAGTTTCACCAAGCAATGATAAAGTTAACGCCATGTTAAAATACCATGCCATCTCATTCGTTGGCAGGAAATACGCAAGGGATCACATATTTAACATGGCATTAACTTTAACATTTTTTTTTATAAAACTAATATCACAATTCTAAACAGGGAAGTCTATTAACACGAGGTACCTTGAGTTAAACGATTATCTGAAATGTTGTAAAGTAATGGCCCTTTAGGTACGAGTTAGAACCGTCTTCCCAGGAAGGTCTGCAGGAGTTAAATGTAGTAGACATTTAACTCCTGCAGACCTTCCTGGGAAGACACAGTAAAATTAAAAATATAGTTCGTAGCAAAATAGGTTCAAGTTAGCAAGCTCATAGAAAAACTCAACATAACAATGATTATGTTGATTAATAATCATAATATGTTGATAATAATAATATTGTGTTGATGATAATGATATTGTGTTGATAATAATGATATTATGTTGATAAATGATATTGTGTCGATAAATGATATTTTGTAGACTTTTTTGAACCTATTTTGCTACGAACTATAGATATATTTTCACTGTCGTAGAGTTTACCCCAGGAAGTTATCCAGTTGAATACAGTGGATAGGGTTAATAAAGTATGAACTTTTAGCGGGACTGTCCACCATTCACGATTTAATAACTTTTCAGCATAATAAACTCTAGTCGCGTTTTTCGTTTATAATTGGCGACCAATTGCCGCGCGGAAAAGTTGTTCATTTTGTCTATTTTACGTAGAATAGTCATGCTAAGCCTACGCAGATACAATCCTAATTTCGCCAGAGAAATAAATCTAAACACATAGTAATATATCTAGATACCGGTATCTGCCTATAAAGTGAAACTTTCTAAAATCAAACAGTGCTGAGCAGCGGACAGATGGCGCTTATCCCATTAGGTATATTATACGAATTGGAATTTGGAGGTCGCACTGTATTCATTTTACCATCCCTCACGATATAATATTTTTTTCTGTTTCAACTTGTTATGGATCTACCTCTTAGATACGCAACAAAATACTATACAAGATGTAAAATAAATGAGTGCTAATACATACACACCATGTGCCTACAACCTAGTACCAGTACCAGCGCACTACCTAGTACCAGCGCTGAAAGACTTATATTTTATGACTTGTATTTTATGTTTGTATGAGAAATTCCCTAACATCATAAATTTGCCAATACAACAATAAAAAAAGTAATGGTACTTTCACACTAAACTCTATATAGGGGACCCATCACTATCACTATTAGGTACAGCCTGTATACCTACTATAAAAAATATGTCGAACTTACGGTTATAAGACAACGCACGGTAGTGTAATTGAGGCAGTGTGTTATTGTAATTTAATAAATTTTGAGGTTCTAAGCGTGATTTTAATAAAAATTTAAATTGTGCACGCCGTCTATATTTAAACTATAGTATAAAGAGACGGCGCGGCGTACAGTAATGTGAAAAAATTCATACCTACTCTTCCGTCGGTTGGCGAATTATTCGTAAAACTGTAAATTTTTGTAAAAAGGTAATACCTAAAGGTTTGCTCCTCAATATTAATACATCAGCGTAATATTAGTCGTCCAAATGGTTATGGTGTAAACGCTAATGTCGCCATTTCAGCATTTCCAAATCAGGCCGAATGAAGTCTTCTTCAAAATAATTCAAAATCAAAACACAATCGGAATTCCCGCTCACCCGAGCAATAACGAAACTCTATCAATCGCAATAAAGTAATATCGGATCAATACGACTTATCATCAGCGTCGACGGTGGTCCGGGGTCGGACCCCACACTTGAGCATTGTTCCATTTGTTCTGGCCGCGTAATTAACAGCCTAACAGCCTCCCAGTGAGATCTCAGTTAGACACGCTCTTGTAATAACCCCCGATGATTTTATTAATGTCAAAATATGGCCGGCTTTCACACCGTCGTGTAATCGTCTCTGTTTTTGTGCGGTTTTTTGAGGCAAATATTTGGGGTTTTTGTTGTTAACAAAACATCTTATTTATTGGATTCTTGGGCATTTAATAACTACGTTATTATATGGTATGAATGACGTGAATAACTGGAGGTAATTTGAAAAAAAATCTATCTTGTAGGAAATTCTTTTTGTAAAATCTTAAAAACAATTTACAATGGAACATAAAGGCGTGTTTATATGACCGCGAGCTGACGGCACGTAGGCCGAGCACCTAATTGTTTTCGTTCATACCAAATTGGGCTCTAATAACTGGTCCACACCGTATACACTAATAATATTCAATCATCGCACGCCTCTAGCTGAGCCCTAACACTTAATGCTTTTAAAACTTTTTAAACAGATATTCAATATTTATGACTGTGTGAGAGGCGGCAAACCCCTCTCTAAGATTTGGGATCTCCAGCCTACACGAGATTTGGTACCACATTAGAGCGGCCAAGGTGATAATTATGATGTAAAAAATGTATTCAATAACTTAATCTTTTCATGATGTTCGTGTGTATATCTAAATAGTTCTGGTATATTTTGTTTTGTTGCTACATAGAATTGAAAGTTTTATTTTGAATCAGTATAAATAATTTTCAGTTCGTCGGCAGAACATGAAATTAACTTGCTTCGGTGTTTGCATTACATGCTGAGGCGCATCTACGTTTGAATCTATATTTCGATAAAACAATTTTGTACTTCAATAATGTTATCACCAGACATTAATATTATACTGTTGATGAACACTTGATGTTTCAACTACGCAAATATGAATTGAGCCATAAGTGTTTCAGAAAAAATCACACTACAAGAATTGAAGACATTAATGGATGAAGATGATATGTAGCAAAATTATAATTTCAAGAAAATTGAGTTTAAACTGTCACTTAAACATTTTAGAATACGTCGTAACGTTATAACGCATTAAGTTTATTATTATAAAGATCCGTCTCTAGAATCAATGTACTTAATACGTGACTACATATCCTTAAAAGTTTAAGTGACAGTTTAAATTCAATACTTTTTTTGGGTAAAATTTTATTGCAACATAATATCACCTTCATCAATTCATTCATGTATTCAATTATCACTGCGAATAGCAACAAATCATTATAAAGTGACGTAAAATTATCGGTTTTCTTCACCTCTGTGCATTATTGTATTAAAACTGACACCATTTACGATTCTATATTTAAACGAGATTTTTTCTATGACTTCACTAATGCAATTAATGTGGAGCTGTGCACTGCGTGCGTGAGTGCGTGAGAAAGACATACCAATGTTTTATTTACCTGAAAAAAAGAAATATACTCTGTTCCATGCACTGGCTTTGAGAGGAAGACAGAGAGAAAGAAAAGCGCTGTTCTCTCTTGGTTTTACGTAACTCTCTCTTTCTATCCTCTCGTTTTATATTTTCTCTCAACTTCCGTTCGCCTCGCTGATCTCACTTTTCATGACGTTCTCTTCACGCATTTACTATCCCACTCTACAAGCAGCAAGTCTCCTATATTTACATTTTTTACGTTCTGATTTCATTTACAGATGCTATGGGGTAATACAATAGAGTTTTAGTCCAGTCCTATTCTGTTCTGAATTTTATCCGGCTTTCCAAATTAACTGTATTAGGGTAGTCCCAGCCTTAGGAAAACATTTATTTTATCTAATACACTTACTTGTATTTACGTCATAACATTTCAAGATCATCGACGATGACTAAGGGCGTGTTTCACTAAGCAGTGTTAAAGTTAATCCTTCGTTAAATATCATGTTGTTCCTCTCGTAATTCCATTCTCATTAATTAGAAGGCATGGTAACACTAACATGGGTTGGTGAAATCGGGACTTAGATCTTGTAAAGTTATGTTATGTACAGATCTTACAAACCTTTTCGCAAAAAAATATAGTTAGGAAATTACTTATCGTCCTTTCAGCGTCCACTGCTGGACATAAGTTCCGGAGGAGTTATGTCCAGCATTCAGTCCACCCAAAGCATTTCATGGAGTTGCACGCTTGGCAGTCGGGTTGCACGCTCGGCAGTCGATTTGGCGAGCGCAGTTTTAAAAGGTCTGCAGAGACGCTGCTGCCCATTTCACTATATTATATATTCCCCCTGACGCCTTTTATGACGCCCACGAGGAAGATCATTGATGAGAAGGTACAATTCTCATTCCGGCAAAAACAAAAAAACATAATATGCTCAAGAAAAATAAAGCGTATGGCCCTTTATTCCGGGTGAGGGGCACGGTCGAGCCCCGCCAAGACGAGCCAAGCGAAGCGCAAGGGCACTACCTACCTTTTCTCGAAACATTATATTTTTCTTTCATGACCAATATCGTACTTTTTGTTTAGCATCTTGTCCCATCCAAATAAATTTCATAGGTACACATTAATGCTCTAAACAAATGGTTTTGCAGTAAAATAAATTAATTATTATCTATTTATGGACACGTCGTGTGCGGTAGACAGACACAGTTGCCACGACGCGGACCTATTAGTGTTAGTCACTGACTTAATCGCCTAGATTAAACCAAGATTTAATATAGCTCGGCTAGAATCACTCTATTTGTAATCGGGTTATTTGACAACATGCAAGTAAATATTTTGTTTTTCACTATACAGACTATAATACTAATGAGTGATAATACTTTAGGGTGTGTATGGGTCCCGCATACAGTTTACTATGAAAGTATCAGCGCTGAAAGAGGTACTTTTTTAAATTATTGTATGGGAAAATGTATGATGTTGGGGCATTTCTCATACAAACATGTAAGTCAAAAGTAAGTCTTTCAGCGCCGGTACTTACACATTATACTCTATATACCACATACACACCCTAAGTTATTATCACTCAATTATTTTACTCCTTGTATATTCAGAAGTTACGAGGTATTGCAACTTATTATGGAAATTGGTAATAAACGCACAAATTTCGGAGATATAATCGTCGTTACTAATCGTCACTTCGTAGTGTGTTCCACTATAATAATAATAATATCTATGGACGCTTCACAACACGTCAATCTGGCCCTGTGCTAAGTATCCGAAGAACTTGCGTTACAGGTACCAGACAACGGAAATATATTTAACACTTTTATACTATACACATATTTAAGATTTTTATTATATTATACACAAATTTAATACACATCCAAGACCCAGGAACATTGAAAACTTTTTGTTCTCTCGGCGGTATTCGAACCCGCGACTTCTCGCTCGAGCACCAACGCGTTCAACCACTGCGCTACGGAGGTCGTCAAATGTACGAAATATGACAAAAGTCGCAAGTACCTAATTAAAAATATTCCAGTTTCTGTCCATCTCTTCTGTCTGTGTGTAAATACTGAAAAGTTGTCTACCGACGCCCTTATTATTTTCTTTGAGAAAATTGAAATTTCCGAGTGTTGCCTACGACAAAAATATATTTAATCTTCGAAAGAAGCACGTTCTACGTAACGTTACAATCAATTTATATTGGATTTATAAATCTTGTGCGGCTTCGCACCGTGTATCGGATTCTTATTTTTTCTGATTACGTGTTGACTACCACAGATCTACGACCCCACTTAAAAATAAAAACACAACCTAAAAAGTAACTTTAAATAATGCAATGTTAAATAAAGAATTACCTCTCAAACGCAGGCGAAGCCAGCGCACACGGCTATCAAAAACAAATTTATCTCATTAGAATTATAACCTCCAGACAAAGTCACCTCCAACCCATCATTATTCATCATTAATAGCTCCAAATTATACTCCCGCAAACAGTTTTAATTAGGAGTATAGTGCATAATGATAGGGCAGCGCATACCTGACATTATTTGTCTACTTTTTGCTACCGACGCGCGACGGGACCTATTATGGTAATGGCGTCATGTTTAGTCTACGTACGTGTGAAGACATCCATCAAGATTATGATTAACTATACTCCACGCGGACTGTAATGACCGTTGAAAGATTTATATTGTGTAAGTGGCGAAAATGGAAATTTCTTGTGAAGCCATACATCGTAAGCAAAAACGTCCTATTGAATTAAATGCTTATTTATTACTTGACCGGTGACAGATTTATATGACGCCGTCTGCGAATTAGAAAATACCATTGAATTAAGTGATCGCTTGTTACTATTCAAGTCGATAGGGAAGTATCGAAGTCAGGGGCAAATATTGAAAATGTTTCATCCCACCGCGAGGTGCCCGCGACGCTAGCGCCAGCTCGGCCGGTGGCGGGCCGCTCCGGGGCCACATTAGCCCGCCGTATTTCACGAGCCGCCCGCCAAGGTGAGAACATAATAAGCGGTTCGAGTCCATTTTTAATATTCCGGCTTCATTACGACGCATTACGGGCGTCTTGGGTGGCGAATTCTATCGCGAACGCTCTTAATATCGCATTATTAAGGCCGGCAAAGTCGGGGGGCGGACCCGAGCGCCGATTTATTTGAATTTTTGCTCCGACTCAATTTGGGAAATCGTTCCGCCGGCGGCGCACGCGAAATTAAGACGTCAGCGTGATTGCGGAGAGGCGTTTAATTATGTAAATGTTACGAACTAGCGGTGGGTGGCGCGAACGCGTTATTATGCCAAAGATGCGGTCACGTATCACGACAATTTGTATTTATGATTTTGAGCCGCCTTTGAGACTATCCCACATGGATGCGGTGTAATCTCGCCCGAGCGTGACTTCAATTATTGCTTTACGTTTGAAATGTGGCAATTGAGGCGCGGAGAGTGGAGCACACTTCACATTGTGTTGGCGGGATCTCGGGCTGCGCTTCATTATCGGAATTGATTGTTTTAAGCCTTCAAGTGGATCGAATGGTTTTGAGCTGGTATATCTTTGTGTGGTATGCGATTGCTTTAGGTTCATCATCAGTTCGGTATGCTGGGTGGGAGTTTTTATCACAAGTCATGAAAAGTTAGTTTTACAATTTGTCATCGAATAAGTTAGCCATTTTCGTCACGAAGGATGTTGAAGCTGCGATCAACAAAATACTATATAACGTGCCCCATTCAAAAACACGACCAAAATCTGACCGTGAGGTGTAGGTACCTATGTCAATAGATCTACATTTGTTTACTAACCAACAAAGACAAAAGTTTTAGAATATTTCAAAGTTGATTTGGTGATTTAAATTGGCTAATTCACTAAAATTTTCTAAAAATCTAAACATTAAATTAGTGTTTAAACTTAGAGAAAGATAAAAAAAAATTAAGTGCCATTATTGGTGATTTCAATTCAAGCATCGTGATAATGCCAATGTTGGTAGTGTTCCAAACAAACTAAATGAAATTACAGCTCTCTTTTCAAGTGAGTTGATATTTGCCGAGAGTTTTTATGCTGACACGATATCTAGTTAACGAAGCATTAAAATAATTAACGTTTTGACTTCTAGTTGCAATAAAAACTCTTTTTTGCACTCAGCACACATCATTCACATCTGTTTATTTGCGTAGACTACTTAATTGGACCCAATAAAGTATTGTGAAATTGCTATTTTTTTTTCAGATCCTCTCCTCCCACATGGAGGTCCGATGCAAGTGCCACGGTCTGTCCGGCAGCTGCCAAGTGCGGACGTGCTGGCGAGCGACTCCCGACTTCAGAGTCGTTGCTTCCACGATAAAACGAGAGTATCGTAAGGTACGGACTATTTTGTTACCTTTTTTTATTTCGGGACTGATCATAATATGTCAATACTATCGTACTCTAAGGGCGTGTTTCACTCTCTCTCAGTATATGCAAAAATACGGAACAACGTTTTAGTTTCTACTGAAGCTGTGTTGGAAACAAGCTGTACAAGCCCTACTGAATAGGAATTTAAATGAAATTTAATAAATTTCGAAATTTTCTTCTTTTTGCACTCAGAAACTTTGCACAATCCATTAACAAATATTGTTTATTACTCATCATGTTTTACAGTTCCCTGTACCTTTTTCATCCAAAAAGCAATTCTTTTCATTTTAGTCTCGTTTAGTTTCGAAAACCTTGACTTTATAGAACCGTTTAATAACCCCTAAAATGACGTAACAGTATTGCCTTCTTTATTAAAAGTTCGTTATTCATAAACGTTTTCTCCAACAGGCATTAATTGTAGCCCAAGAAGAGTTGAACGACGGATTTTCCGTCCTGAGAGGAAGACCCAGAGGGAAAAGGAGGAGTAAAGCCCGGCCAGCGCCGAAAACTAGTCTACTGTTTTTCGAAAGGTAACTGGAAAATGATTATAATATTTTATAGCAAAAATCACTGCAAGCCTTTTTTTCTTAATATAATTAGGCTCAATTGCAGAAGTCTAAATTAGCACCTGATAAAAGGAGAATTATTGAATCCGTTCCAGGAGACGCTCTGAACGTTCAGATCATTCATAACGCTGACATTGACAGCTGACAGTGCCTGTGAAAACAGTTCAAAACGACCCTAAACAGTGCTAAAGAAACGCAAATCTGAACGAAAAAAACGTTATTTTCGTTTACTATTTTCTTTAGCACTGTTTAGGATCGTTTTGAACTGTTCCACACGCACTGTCAGCTGTCAATGTCAGCGTTATGAATGATCTGAACGTTCAGAGCGTCTCCTGGAACACAGGGATAGTAGTTTTATTGATAGACCCAGACTGGTGCCAGTAGTTCTAAGACATTTAATAAAACAATGGGATATAAACCAATCTCAGTCTATGCCCCTGTTTTATTCTTAAGCTAGTGTTATATAACAGTACACTATCGCCATCTAGCGGTGAGAGCGATTAATACTTGCTACCAAATAATATTTTAGTGAAACTACAATAACCAATACTAGAATAAGTCCTAACCTTACATAATTGACAGATAAAAAAACGTTTCTTTTTACTTTTAAAAGTGAACAACTTTATTAATGTTAGGCATATACTTTAATTTATTTTCTTTTTGAATCGTAATATTCATAATGTAGATTATTGGAAAACATTAAAATAAGTATAATCTATATTTTTTAAATTTTCATTTTTTACGTTTTAAAAAATAATTACCTAAATTAAAGTATGTAACATGTAGTAAAGTTCTTCATTTTTAAAAGTGAAACGAAACGTTTTTTTATTTGTCAAATAGGTCCTCAAGTAGAAGTTTTAATTGAGATTGTTTTATTTATACGGACCTAAAACTCAATCGCCCTCACTAATAAAGTAATCTACACACTAAATATGCTAAGCTATACAATGTGTCATTCAGCGGCGGCTTTAACCATTGCGAGTCTCCGGGCGGCAGGTCTTTACGAGGCCCTTTGTCCTATGGAAATGTACCTATGTGATGCGAAAATAGGTCTGGTTGTTCGCGAGGCCCCTGCAAGAGCGAGGCCCCGGGCGTAGGCCCTGTTCGCCACCCCCTAAGGCCGCCGCTGGTGTCATTGTCTATCAAGTTACTTTTCTAATATATCAGACAAGGAGAAACTTAAGGCTTATATAGTGTGTTTTCAATTATATCTAATCAGACCTTATCTTGTAGGTCTCCCAGCTTCTGCGAGGCAGACCCTAAGATAGACTCAGCGGGAACCTCAGGCCGCGTCTGCCGCGCAGGTAAGACGTCCAGGACGGGCTCCTGCGACCTGCTCTGCTGCGGCAGAGGCCACAATCTCATCAGGAAATCCAGCATCAAACCCTGCAACTGCACCTTCCACTGGTGCTGCAGGGTCGACTGCCAGCGTTGCCATGACGACAAGTGGATTGCCATTTGTAAATGAAGTTGCCACGTTGCCAAATGTGTGCCGAAAATCGTGTCAGTAGGGTTCGGCAGAACTTAAAAGGTTTTGCGTAAAAGTGTGTTTACATCAAATGAACAAAGAGCGAGAGCTAGAACAAGATATTAAAAAAAGAGAATATTTTTTCAGCGTTTACGCCAAAATATTTACTAGCAGATGCAACTTACTCGCCAGCAAAAGTAGACAGAACAACTAAAGAATGCTCAATGTCTGTTTACACTGAAAGAGTTTGATAAAGTGGGGTTAGAGTACGCGCTCGTTTGATGTAAACCTAGCATAAGAAATTGTACAAATGTGTATTTTGTGTTATACTGACTAAGATAAAAATTACAAAGACATTTAATTGGTGTACCTCATTATATTGACTATTTGGTTTATATTTGGAGGCTGTAGTCTACATCCTCAACCGAAGTTCCAGTAACTAGCCTAGAGGATGTCCTCATTATACTGATTATTTCAGATGATTCTTAAGGCGAGGAATAACCGCAACTAGCGCCACTCTTTTTAAAATAAATTTTACAATGACACAAAGATCTTGTTCATTATTAAGGTTCAAACTTTAAGTAAATAGTTAAACTAATATTTTATTATAGTATTATATTATAATAGTTAAACTAATATTATATATTACATCTCGTGAGTAATAACTAAAACGGCCGTTTCAGTTATTACTTACGAGAGTAAATACAGTATAGGATTTAGAACTGTAATTAAATGCCAATAAATTAGTTTAACTATTTACCTAAAGTTTGAACCGATTACTTTTTTTAATAAGATCTTTGTGTCCTTGTAAAATTTATTTTAAAAAGAGTGGCGCTAGTTGCGGTTATTCCTCGCCTTAAGCATGTAAATTGATACAAAAGGGAAAATATTAAAAGTTGCAATTGTAAAAGTGTTTTAACTTTGTAACTGCCATTTTGTTTTTGTACAAAGAAAACTTTGTAAAATCGTAGTATGTAAGTACTATTAATGAATTTCAAATATAAAATAATTTTGTCCTCAAAACAGAAATGTGAGCTCGATGTACGAATGACTTTCAATTTATTTTCTCTACCTCCAAATTAATTATACATAAGTGTCTACTTATATTCAATAAATAAGTATTTATTAAATAATTTTAAATGTAGATATAGAATTAAACAGGCCCTAAACGATTTATTTTACATACATTCCATTTGTAAATAATTCCAGTATTCATTATGTGATATTTATTGATTAGGTACTATTTATTTTAACTTTATTGTAACTTTGTAATATTTTTAAATAAATTAGCTTTAAAATAATGATGAGTTACTATTTCCTTACCTTATATGCTACATCGTTTATGTCTACAGAAAGAATATGTCCAGTGCATCCATTTCATTGGAGAATTGTGCAGTTATTTTTATTATTAGGTCTCCGAAAACCTGTTGAAAATAAAAAATATGATTGATAACATTATAACAACACGCCATGTAGTTTCCGATTTATACTTATTTTAAATTCTTCATTTTCCAACATAATTTTACAAGAATTTAAAATGTTTATTTTTTGTTTTTTAATTAAATAAAAACTAGAGCGTTTGTTTAGGTGTAATAATATATAAGTGAAAAAAATATTACGATACGTGGTGTAATTTTCGAGATTTTAAATTCAAATTCTCGACGCGATGACGTCATTTACAAAAATTGTAGTGTCTGTAAATTAGATACTTACCTAGTTCGGTCTTATTCAATAAAATAAAAATATAGATACAAGCTATTAGGACAACAGTTTATAACGATTTTGTATACCTAGTAACATTCTCCATTGTGAGAATCGACCCACGACCAACCAGTATAATTAAATTAAAACTGCTCAAGAGCTACGGACAATAAATAACGCTCATCCTTATGTAAGCGAATATTACCGTTTACAGATTACCGAATGAATTTTAAACTGCACTGAGAGATGAATTAATGTATTGCATTTAAGAGGCTCTTGACTAAAGACGTCTCAATGGAGCCAGTTATCCTGTTATTCCGTTTAATTTGGTGCGCAAGAGCCTCTTACTTCAACGCGTCTCAAGTTTTTGTTCGCAATTGTAAATGTATGATTAGTTATGCGCATTTAAGAATTTTAATTGATTTAGGAACCGCCTTTATACAACGTTCAACAGATAATAAAAATTTACTTACAGAAGATTTGAAATATTCTATTTACAGCCCTATTTAATGTATTGTCATTCTACACGTGGACTTTCATTCAACTAGTAGCAGTATGATTCAGCCGATTAGTTAAGGGCAAGATATGACCCAGCCAATCGGCTAAATGCATTTATTATGATTTTGATATAGTATAGATAAATGTATTTGTATGTAAATGTTCTCGCTCTATCTGATATCTTTTATAGCATATATCTTCCGTAGGGCTGCTGGAAGAAATTTCTTTTAGAAATAAGCAGTAGGTACCTTTGTGTCGTCTATCTCTGTAATTTGTACTATTGTTATTGTTTTTAAGTGTTTCTTCATTCTTGTGTATAGTAAAATGTTAAATAAAAAAATATATATTACAGAGATAAATTCAGAGATCTTAAGACTAGCTAGGTTCATCAAAAGCTCGCACTTTGGAGTTTTTTAAAACAATCTGATACACATGCGAAAGTGTTTTGAGTTCTGAAAATAAATATTTGTATTATTTAAGGATCTAATATAACCAATTTCTGAACGAAACAACTCATTCGCATTGATTGGTCCGGCAGCATGTGTAAACAAAAGTACCTAACGATTTCAACAAAAAAAACATAAAAATTATAATAGATATACATTTAAGCCTAGTTTCATAGTTTTTCAGTCACAAAAACTGACTTATCAAAGTAGTTAGTGTCACTTATTTTCTTATCCACATTAATACGAGTAATATAGCAAGGCAAGGCTTCTTACAAGGTAAAAATTCCATACGTTTTTTCGTTGAATGTTTTTGCAAATATTTACGTTTGAAAAAGATACATCGAATATAATATCGAACAGGGAAAAAACGAATTACTTAAAGAGATCTTTGATCTTTAATCTTTTGTTAGTGTTGCTAGCGTAAAGTTATTGAGAGAACAATGGTAACAATGGGAAGAAAAAATGAAAAGAAAAAAAATGTTTGATGTTTCAGTGTACGTTAGTTCGCATGATGGGATATGACGAATCGCTTTAAGGATTTGCTACATTCGTTGAGCCGTTGTCCACTTCACAATGAATTAGAAGCAACTGTACATCAGGATACTTTCAATCTTTGCTGGATCACAAAAACCTATAGCGCCGTTTTACATGAAAGAGATTATAGATGGTACTCGATTTGAAGGATTTGCAGTATTTGTGTACTGTATTTAATACACACGTGTGTAAATTGTACTGTATTTATGCAGGGTGATTCATGATTCATATATTAAGCCGAATATAGCGTGAAGAGAACGCGTAGAGCATTTTTTACTTTGGCACCTCATATAAATTGACTTATAACTTACCTACTTAACGTGACAAATCGCGATTAGAAATCTCTATAAAAGTTACAGAAGAGATGAGTTTCAATTCTGGTCAGGTCTTAGGTCAACGACTAGTTCGTTCGTGTGTATAGACTAGGAGTCAGCGAGCCCCAGTCTAGTAAGATTCACTCCTTGTGGTAATTTTAAACATATGATTTTTTTTAAATGGGACTGGGCAGGACACATAAGTCGCATGCACTCCGAGCGCTGGGCAAAAATATGCACCGATTGGGTACCAGAGGATGGATGACGTCGCCGAGGCCGGCCCAGAACAAGTTGGCGCGACGAGCTGGACGCATACCACCCAGGCTGGCGGTGGCGCAGGAAAGAAATACCTGGAGAACACTGGGGGAGGCCTTTGCCCAGCAGTGGGACAGTTTAGGCTAATAATGATAATATATTTAGTAATTTATTTGAGGTGCCAAAACAAAAAAGTGTTCTATACGTCCTTCTCTTTACACTATGTTCGGCTTAATATATGAACCATGAATCATTCTGTATACACTGTATCACTAGTACCAACAGTACCGGTAGTACCAGTGGCGAAGCCTGGCTCTCTTTCTGAGGGAAGACCTAGCCTGGCTATAGGTAGGATAGGTAGGAATTTCGATGAGGGTCTTCAGAAGGAAGTGTTAAGTAAAGCCGATATGAATTATAGGATCCCCACGCCACTGGCTGGTACAAACTAGAGCACCAGGATAAGTTCGTAATGAATACGATTTCTAGAACTCATTATAAACATTAAAAAAAAGAACTCTAATTTCTTAACTTACTATCAAATAATGAAACAAATATTAAGCTCCTCTTATTAACAGGCAGTCACTACCACTAATTACTACTTTCGTTTGACTACCTTTGTAGCGCGTTGGTGCTCGAGCGAGAGGCCGCAGGTTCGAATCCTGCCGAAGAAACTAAAAGTTTTCTGTGTACCTGGGTGTTGGTGTGAATTAAATTTGTGTTATTATAATATTGTATTATTATAATAAAAATCTTAAATATGTTTACAGTATAAAATTATTAAATATGTTTCTGTTTTCTGGTATCTATCTACCTGTAACAAGTTCTTCGGATACTTGCGGGACTAGATTGTCGTGGTATGAAGCGCCCGTAGATATTATTGTTATTATTATAATTCACTTTCAATGACGATCAGTTTGATAATTTCAAGAAGATTCTTTTATTAATTTATAATTAATTAGAAGTCTAAGTTAAATACGAATGATGTCTGAATATAAGAAAACCCAATCATTGATTTAATTTAACATTTAAATGGAATAGAAAGGTAGAAACCCGATCAGAATTTTAGAATATATTATACTTAATTATAAATAAAAAAAATATAGAAACACATTTCACATTTCTATCGATTTCGACGTCACAATTGTAATCTTGGAAGACACTTAACTTTCGGATCTACAATGGCGTCGCAATTATAAGTCAACTTGACCCTACGGTTAAAATAAATTATTGACCCTAATCTGGGTTTAAGTGGATTACCAGGCAGCACAATATCCGAACGAATCAAATGCAAACACCTCTGGGGTCGAACTAGCTGGAGCGTTTACTCATCGAAGGTCGCTTATGTACCTACATACATAAACTGTTTGTTTGTTAAGCTATATACCCTCTTACTAATAAAAGTATTTACAATGTTCTGTCCTTGTCTATCAAGGTACTTTTCTAACGTCTATCAGACTAGGAGATAACATTGATTACATTGAATAGCTGGTACAGTGTGTAAATATTTTTATTACTATGGGGTTTAGGCCGTGTTTCACCAAACAATGTTTAAGGTAACGCCATGTTAAAATACCATGCCATCTCATTCATTGACAGAAAATACGAGAGGGATAACATGATATTTAACATGGCGTTAACTTTAACACTGCTTGGTGAATCACGCCCTTAACGTAAGAGCACTAACAAACGTTTGGCCAAATTGAATCCCGAAATCCTTGTCCTTTTTAACAGATTTTAGCGCATTTTATTTACAAGTGTCTATTTGGGTCAAAATTAACCCGTGGAGTATTCACTTTTACATATTATGCGTCTATCCGTGACAAAGGAATCATAATTTATTTAAATAAATAATCTTTTTGAGATGAAGCCTACGTTTCATTATTTCGAAAGCAGGCTTCATGTCAATAAATAAATAACATCAAAAGGCCAGAATATATACTTTTATTTATATTTTTAATAGACTTTTCCTCGATCCTGTGGTTTCGAGCGGGTAAAGTCGGCCTTGCCGTTCTTCGCTATATTATTATGTCTCTTATGTATTGCGTACATGCTCGGGCATCATAAGATGACTCCTGCGTAGTTGCCATTTCCATAAAGCCACCGTCGAAATCGGCATTAACATCTAAAATGACAGAAAGAATCTTACAGCAAAAGGTACAGCAACCAAAGTAGACGATGTCAGCCGCACAAACTAGTCTGAACTAACTGCGTTATAGAGGATTACGAGCGGTTTAATTCCTGAAGCCATGTCACTTGTGCGGGCTCCCGTGGAGCCGGCCGTATTGCAGCTACAGTCGTGAGGTGGTGCTGACTTCGCGGTGAGTTGTTCTTTGTTCTAGAGTTTTTTTAATATTGAAAAAAAAACCGGTGAAAATATATCAAAAATCAACAACCAAATATGGTGGCTAAAACGAAACTAAAGTGATGAGAAATATTATTTTATTAACAAAGGAAAAAATATACCTAGTGTCATTGCGTTCAAGATTTGAAATCAATCATGTTTTAATTGAATTTTAGAATATTAGCAATCTTCAAATTCTTCAAAGCATTTTTTTCCAAATCATTGGCTTAATTAGATAGTATGTACTATGTAGGTAGTACAAATAGTTAATTTGATTAGAATTAGCGACAACATTGCTCTCTCTTCAGACAATGAGGGACGGGCTGAACATTTCGTCCCTCCCCAGTCCTCAGGACAGGTACAAGTTAGAGAAGAAGCTCGGCGCCGGCATATTCGGGGAGGTATACCGGGCCCAGGACACCCAGGCAGCTGGTAAAGCAGTGGCCATTAAAATCCAAGTGAACACCGAAGAAAACGAGACCCACATCCAAGATGAGTACAGAATCCTGAGAGACTTCACCCAACATCCGAATATAGTTGATTTCTACGGAGTGTTCTGTGAGAGAGTCGATTATGAGAAACGAATCTGGTTTGTGTTGGAGGTAATGTTAACCAATCTATATCTATCTTCTTCTTCTTGTATCTTATATATAAAAATGAATTGCTGTTCGTGAGTCTCGCTAAAACTCGAGAATGGCTAAACCGATTCGGCTATTTTTAATCTTGAAATATTCGTGGAAGTCCCAGGAAGGTTTTAACGGTTCATTCCAAACTGTATCTATGCTCAACGAGGCACGGGTCAGCTAGTTTATGTATATAACAAAGTTAATTTTATGACTGATATATTAAAACAATAGTATCGGTATAATTTAATTATACACAAATTTATTGCGTAAGCATGCAATAAATAAAAACCACTGCCCCCTTATAAAGCATGTGGAAAGGGATTTATAAGATTAACAATCCCATAAACATCATCCCAACTATATTAAGAACACAATGTTTCCCTTTCACTAAGCCAGAATTATATTTTCTCATCCAGTTATGCGAATATGGATCTGTCATCGACGTGGTCAGGAAACTTAAGGCAATGGACAGAAAACTGTCCGAGGAGCACATCGCTTACATCCTCAAATATACGATCAAGGTAAGCCCATATTCGACTGCCTATAAACATGTCGTTCGTCACATGCGAGTCGAGCTGGCCGTTTACAAAACAAAGGGCCTGCCAGTCCACCTTTCAACGGCTGAATCAATTGGTCGGTACTTTGAATTCAAACTCAATTGTTCTCGGATCCGTGTCCGGGCGATTTCGACTCGTGGCGTGACGTCGAATAAAATATTGCCGAGCGAATGTCCACGCACGTTGAAATACTATCTAGGGCCATTACTTTAAATGCACGCCGCTTTATGTGATGTGATTCGCGATGAAACGGTCGAACTTGTCGATGCGAATGTCGGTGCGCCTCCGACAACACCATGATGGCCCCCCATCGCGGCGCATCGCTCAATTATCGTAAATAATGCTCGCGCACACAAGATATACGGACCCTGCCGCAGTAGCCAATGATCCCCCGATACCGAATCCACCGATACAGATCGTCCTTTACGGTGCTCGCATTAAGGACCAGATTAGTGAGCACGACGAAATGCATTTAGGCTCTAAAAGAATTAGAATATTTAAATGCGTATTATCTTTATGCGAGCCACTTGGCCCACAATGCGAGTGGATCCCTTTCATCGAGTTCTCGAACATGTATATCTACCCATATCAGTATTTAATGTTCTAATAAAGGATCTCGCATTAATAAATGCAATTCGAAGTTACGTTCATAATTAATTTCAATTAAAATTCCAAAAATACACAAACTCGAATCGAATATGACTAAAACCGTCGTTAGCATAAGATCGTGCAATTTATTACTTACAAAACGTCAATTAGCAAATTTCGCCACTAAAGGGAATAAAAGTCGCAAGAATGTCTCATTACTGCGATAATAAATGAGTGCCAGCCCTGCATCGAGCCGATTGTAATCAACGCATTAGCGACTGATATATCAGGGGCGAGACAGGCCGCGACGGGAGGACGTCTACAAGCGCAGGTATGCAAATGACTTTCAATGGGACTGGGGGCGTGAGGCACTTGATTGACAGTGACATTAGTATCGACGAAGCCGGGACATTCGTTAGGGCGGTCCTTACGTTGCCTGTCCATATAGAAGTGTTGACTCTTGCTATTGGAAGATCAACTTTGACGTGCAATTAGTGGGCAACCGGGTTAACTCATACACTTGTATTTTACTTAATGCAATTAAATTATATTCCAATTTAGATATATTATGATTAATTATACTGGATAAATTATTTTTAATAGTATGTAAGACTGTTGAGTAGCGCCAGGTTAATAGTAATTTAAACAAAATTGCAGGCTGTGGTGTATCTACATGATAATAATATAATGCACAGGAATATAAGATGCAGCAATATACTAATTTCAAAGGATGGGGAGATAAAACTGACAGACTTTAGTCTATCATGTAAATTAAATAGCTCCGATGATAAAGCTAAACTAAGCATAGGATCGCCAAGTTGGATGGCTCCTGAGATGATCACGAGCGGTGAGGACGGTTATGGAAACAGATCTGATGTTTGGGCAGTCGGCATATCAACAATTGAAATGGTAGATGGTAAAGGGCCTTTCGAAGATATGCATCCAACGGGAGCTCTTTTCCAAATACAAAGGAATCCTCCGCCGAGCGTCTGCAAGCCTTCAATGTCTTCAAATGACCTTAATGATTTCATTTCTGAGTAAGTACAATCTTTCCATTTATAAGATCTGTCAATCATTGTTTCGCTGTTCATTTATTGTCAAATTGAAGTACGAATTATAATTAAGTTAAGAAACTCATATTTCTTTCAGATGCTTGTCCAAAAATCCAGAATACCGGCCTTTTATGATGGAGCTAGAGGAGCATCCATTTATTCAAACAGTACCCGAAAACGACTTTCATGTAAGCATAACAAATAATAATAAAAATCAATTAAAATTAAATAAATACTATTACGAATTTTAAAATTTCCCAACTTAAATTTTCAGCTATCAACTGAATTGAAAATGCTTGCGTCTGAACTTGTGAATAAAGAATCTCCACCAAAAGCACCTGAAAAAATAATCAAAAATGGCCTTCTGACTACTCAAGGAGGAAAAGAACATGAAACAATGCAAGTGGAAGATCTTGCCGCGTTAGAACATTTAACCGAAGATAGCATTCTATTTGAATTACAGGTCAAATTTCAAAAAGGTTCTTTTACTTCGTTTATAGGGGACGTTCTTTTAATACTCAACCCTAACGCTGATGTAGACATTTATCACGATGAAGTGAGTAATTTTTCAACATAAAAGTATTTGAAATCATATAATTAATGTTATTTTTTAATTGTACTTACTGCTTTCAGTATCACAGAAAATATGAATGCAAGTCGAGATCAGACAATGAACCTCATATTTTTTCTGTAGCTGATGCCGCATATCAAGATGCACTACACCATAACGAACCTCAGCATATAGTATTCTCAGGAGAATGTAAAGCCGGAAAAACTACAAGTATGAGTCATGCCCTCTCTCACCTCACATTCTTAGGTTCTATGAAAAACAACACAGGCGACAGAATCAAAAAGGGAGCACAAGTCATTCAAGACTGTATGACTGCCGCTACGCCGATTAACTCGGATTCTACGAGAGGAATATTTCAAATTCAAGTGACGTATGGGACTTCTGGAAAACTAAGCGGAGCCTTATTCTGGCTTTATCAACTTGAAAAATGGAGGGTGTCGTCAACAGACATGTAATATCTATTTTAATTTTTAGAAATATTTATACAAATATTCTGTATCTCATTGATATGTATGACTTTTTAGGTCACATGCTAATTTCAACATTATTTATTACTTTTACGATGGACTGGAGGCGGAAGGACGATTAAACGAATATCACCTGGAAAGTAATAGAAAACATCGTTATTTAAGGATTCTAGAAGATACAGGAAAAATTATTAAAGGTGTTAGAGAAGCGCCTGTACAAAACGTCCGCAAATACAAAGAATTTAGAGAAAACTTGAAGTTTTTAGATTGGGAGGAGGACGAAATAAAATTTTTCGAAAAAGTTATAGCATCCATATTGATTTTGGGAAATGTTAGATTCAGAGATGGAAAAAATGGTTCAGCAGAAATCGAAAACCTGGATGATGCTAAAAAAGTTGCAAAATTACTTGAGCTAGAAGAAGTAAAATTTCTGTGGGCTCTACTAAATTATTGTTTAATTGAAAAAGGTAATGCAGTAAAAAGGAGACACTCCACGGATGAAGCCAGGGATGCGAGAGACACCCTGGCGAGCGCACTATATAAACGATTGATTGACTGGATGGTTAATCTTATCAACTCTAAATTAGCATTTATGCGAGCTGTTTTGTAAGTAATCGATATCAATAAAATACTGAAATAAGTGTCCAATATGTATAATATTTTACAAATGTATAATGTTTTGCAGTGGTGACAAATATTCCGTAAGTCTTCTGGACATGTTCGGCTTTGAATGCTACCACAGAAACAGACTGGAGCAATTAATTGTGAACACGACGAACGAGCAAGTACAGTTTTTATACAATCAAAGAATGTTTGCGTGGGAAATGCAAGAGGAGGCTGAGGAAGGAATAAGAGCAGCGGCATTACACTTTTACGATAACAAAAAGTCTGTCGATCAACTTATGAAGAAGCCTCTGGGCATATTTTATATTTTAGATGACGCTAGTCGTGTCGGAGAAGGTGCAGAGTATGTAATGAGTAAGTACATTGACTATAAACAATGTTAAACATCTATACATATAATAAATCTGTAGAGGGGTCATGTCTGTACATTAAGAATATTTAAGTGAAAATCAAAAAAAGGGGGTCTATAAGAGCCACAGAACCTAAAAATAACATTTTTGAAAAAAAATGTCTGTCTGTCTGTCTGTCTGTCTGTATGGGAATGTTTGTCATCGCATCACGCTAAAACCGCTCTATGGAATGAAATGAAATTTGGCAGGCAGGTAGCTTATGAGCATTATAGGAAATTATTATCCCGAAAAACGAAAGGGTTCCCGTGGGATCTTTTAAAAATTGTAGCTATCTATTTGACGGTATTTCAGCCAAACTACTCAACGTATTTAAATGAAATTTGGCAGGCAGGTAGCTTATGACCTGAAGAGCATTATAGGAAAATATTATCCCGAAAAACGAAAGGGTTCCCGTGGGATCTTCAAAAAATTGTAGCTACCTATTTGACGGTATTTCAGCCAAACTACTCAACGTATTTAAATGAAATTTGGCAGGCAGGTAGATTATGACCTGAAGAGCATTATAGGAAATTATTATCCCGAAAAACGAAAGGGTTCCCGTTGGATCTTCAAAAAATTGTAACTACCTATTTGACGGTATTTCAGCCAAACTACTCAACGTACTTAAATGAAACTTGGCACAAAGGTAGATTGTAACATGAAATAATCAACATAATATTTTTAACCGACTTCCAAAATATTAGGTGGTTTCTCAATTCGTAAATATATGTTTTTTTTTATGTTTGTTCGTGGATATCTTCGTCGTTTATGAACCGATTTTAAATATTAATGTAATACCACTACTACTTAGTCTTTGAAGATTTACGTTTGGAAATTTCGACATCGTTTATACTGCAAGGTATAAACAAGGTATAAACAGGGTAAAAAACCGGGCAAGTGCGAGTTGGAATTGCGCACCGAGAGTAGACCGCCGACGCCGAAAAATTTGGCGGTCGGCGCCAGCAGCGCAACGTCGGATTGAAAGTCGGCGTCGGGCGTCGGCGTCGCAACGTTAGGCGTCGCGCCGAAGGGCGTCGGCGTCGTGACGTTAGGCGTCGCGGCGTTGGGCGTCGGCGTCGCGACGTTAGGCGTCGCGGCGACGGGCGTCGCGACATCGGGCGTCGCGGCGTCTGGCGTCGCGGCGTCGGGCGTCGTGGCGTCGTGCGTCGCGGCGTTGGGCGTCGTGGCGTCGGGCGTCGGCGTCGCGACGTTAGGCGCCGCGGTGTCGGGCGTCGCGGCGTCGGGCGTCGCGGCGGGCGTCGCGGCGTTGGGCGTCGGCGTCGCGACGTTAGGCGTCGCGGCGTCGGGCGTCGCAGTGTCAAGCGTCGCGACGTTGAGCGTCGCGGCGTCCGTCGGCGTCGCGACGACGGGCGTCGGCGTCGTGACGTTGGGCGTCGCGTCGTTGGGCGTCGGCGACGCGAAATTGGGCGTCGGCGTCGCGAAGTTGGGCGTCGCGGTGTCAGGCGTCGGCGTCGCGACGTTGGGCGTCGCGGCGTTGGGCGTCGCGGCGTCGGGCGTCGCGGCGTCGGGCGTCGCGGCGTCGGGCGTCGCGGCGTCGGGCGTCGCGGCGGCGGGCACCGCGGTGTCGGGCGTCGCGGCGTCGGGCGTCGCGTCGGCTGCACGACGTTGGGCGTTGCGGCGTCGGGCGTCGCGGCGTCGGTCGTCGCGGCGTTGGGCGTCATATACGGGACATTAGCGCGTTTAAACAAACAAACAATTTACATTTGGGGACTTTCGTTGCATGCGCTGCATAAACGGTTTAAGTCAAACAAACACCACGCGAACGAAGTCGCGGGCACAGCTAGTTACACAATAAAAATAGAAATGTCTACTATTACGGGTCATATTGATTTATGATTCTATTACTTTTAGATACAATTAAAACTAAATGCAAGGGTCCATATGTAAAATCTTGTGGAACCCATGAATTCAGCGTGGCTCATTATACTGGAAAAGTGAATTATGACGTCAGAGAAATGGCTGACAAAAACAAGGATTTCTTACCTCCGGAGATGATAGAGACGATGAGGAGCTCTTCCAACTTGATCTTGCAGGAGTTGTTCAGGAATAAGTTTACGAAGGCCGGCAACCTTACAGCCTCGACCGACGCGTCACCAGCACAGCCGGGCAGATCCAAATCTGAAAAGGAATTGGATAACCTTAAAGCAAGAGTGGGTATACGTTACTTATAGTATGTTATATAGCAGTTCAAATAACATTGTATAGAGTGATTATTACTTACACCTCAGCAGGATTCCTCATACACTTTTATCGTCTATTAATATTTTCAAAGTCCAAGCGCTAACTCTTAACTTAGAAAGTAATTATCTAAATTAATTTTAATTAATCATTTAATATCTTACGGTTTGATATCGTTTATTCTTCATAAAAAGTTATCACTATTAAAAATCTGTATTATCCTTATGTAGGTAGCTAATGTATGTTATTAATCTAAGTGTATATTGAGAAATAATTTCAAAACATTACTTCATACTTCAAACTCGTTGCGCTTATCACTAAATTTGAGTAGATACTTTTAAGGCGTGTTTCACCAAGCAATGTTAAAGTTAATCCTTCGTTAATTATCATGTTGTTCCTCTCGTAATTCCTATCAACAAATGAGAAGGCATGGTAATTTAACATGCCGTTAACACAAACATGCGTTGGTGAAATCGGGACTTAGCTTGTAGTTTATGTAATAAAAAGACATTACCTACATATATACAGGATAGCTATTATAAGAAACCTAATGGTTTATTTCAACTAATGGGGGCAAAATCTAGTCGTATATTACAGTAATGTATAATTCTACATATTCAAAGCAATATCTGTTGCAGAAACACAACGTGGAATCCAAAGGACAGTACTCGCAAATACGCAGAATGAGGACAGCATCCGCCGTATACAGGGCCACTTCCCTGGAAATCCTGAAACAACTCTCAATAGGGCCTGGAAGTGGGGGGACCTTCTATGTCAGATGCATCAGAACAGACCTCAACGACAGTCCACGCGGCTTCCAAACTGAAGTGGTGAAACAACAACTACGAGCATTAGCGGTTTTGGACACAGCCAAAGCTCGCCAATTCGGTTTTTCGTGTAGAGTACCGTTTGCCGAGTTTATTCGAAGGTATTGTTCAATAGCAATTAGAACAGTGGGCTTACTCTTGAATCTAATTTCTAGGGTTTTAGAATACTAGAGTACCTACTGACTTCATTTAGTTCCATAAAATCGACAGCCACTAGGGTCATGTTTAGGATTAAAGACTTGTCAAATTCCAATGCAATCCCAATGTTGATCCATTGAAATTAGATTCAAGCGTAAGACTATATAGAATAGAGCGGAACAGAAAATAATTTATTTGCACACAATCATAAAACACTCAAAACAAAGGGAACTATATAAAGACGTCCTTACTGCTTACTGGTTCCTACAATTTCATTCCTATCGGCTTGATTTACCCCTCATCTCTTGAAGTACCTCTTTTAAATCCTCTATCATACAAACAAGGGCTTCTGTCTGTAGGAGAACAAGCCTTCGTCACTGCTGCTTACAGTAGCTTCTTTCACACAACCTAATCCAGTACTAATCTCATAAGGTAAAACTAATGGATGACTCTTTTACAGATACCGATTCCTGGCATTCGATTTTGATGAAACAGTCGATGAGACGGCCGACAACTGCCGACTCCTTCTTATTCGTCTCAAAATGGAGGGTTGGGAGCTGGGAAAAACCAAAGTATTTTTGAAGTATTACAACGAAGAGTTCTTGTCACGGTAAAGTTAATTTGTAGCAATACTGCGGAATATGACTGAACACTAATATCACGCTAATATTATAAACGCGAAAGATCGTTTGTGCGTGTTTTTACTTCTATAGGCAGAAACGTTTAGACCAATTTTTATACAATTCAATATACTGGAAGCTGCAGGGTTACTTCCGACACAATCGAGAATCGAATCAGTTCGATCTCAACGGACTTGGAATTTTATTTAATGGGTTACATTGAAACCATAGAGACCAATTATATTATGTATAATTGGTCCATGATTGAAACTAACCAGGATAAAGAAAATCGTAAGATCGTAAACTTTTCGAGAATCAAAATAAAGTCAATTTATTCGAGAGTAGGTATGCGGCACGATTGAATCTGAATCAAAATCGAATCAGGCTATGTTTTACCTAGAAAAGTACAAGGTTCCTGCGGGATATACAAAGGCAGACAAATTCTAATAATTAGGTTATCTAATTACAGGTTATACGAGACACAAGTCAAAAAGATAATCAAAGTACAAAGCATGATGCGTCTTTTCTTAGCCAAACGGAAGGCAACGAAGGACAAATCAAAAGCTCAACACAGTAAGTTAAAAAACAATATGAAACTAAGTTTTGTAAGATTTTTGTATCCAATTATCAATTAAGTAATATTATCTAATATTGCTCATTTCAGTCAAGGAATTAAAGAAACAGCAATCACAACAAAAACCTGATTGTTCGGAAGAAGAAGCAGCGTTGCGTATACAAAAAGGTACCTAGCCTGAAATTTCGTGTGTTTTTATAATTACTACTAATATATAATGCTAAATTAGAAATAGATGGCTGCCTAAGTACCTAATTGATAGTATTATATTCCTAATAGGTAAGTACATTATATTCATGGAATATGATTCATCTTACTCCTGAATTTAAATGTTATATTTAAGTCTGGTTAGGACGATTCATTGTCCAATCACTTGTTACCAGTGTGCTAAGTGCGAATCATCAGGCATAAAAACAACGCCTCTAGTGGCAAACTATGGTACTAACTCGAAGCCATACTCCTGATCTCTCGCCAGTCGTCAGTCATCCGCTCCCCTAGATTACGAGAGTAAAAGAATATACAACATATTACGCACACACTTAGGCACAATAAAATAACTCCTGCGTAGTTTCCCTAGTTACAACGACCACCGTTGCCGAAATCGGTGTGCTATTATGTACTCCTGTCATGTATGAATAGCAATAATTTATCTACATGTTGCATTATTAAAACCTTTATTTAAGCTTACAGAGGCTTCGTAGTACGTAAAGCGTATGGACCGCTCGTCAACAAGTCGACTGGACAAATAGACGAGATGACTGCAAAGTTCCTGAAGAGTTTCGCGAGAAAATGGAAGAGCAGATCAATGTTCCAAGTTCTTCTGCAGTACCGAGCAGTCCGATATCAGGACCTGGTGAACTTCTCCCAACAGGTAGAGTTTCCAGAGAATAATACGCTATTTTCCGTGGGGTGCCGGAGTGAGAGCATCTCTCCATCAACCATCGTGGGTGTATATCCGAAAATGGCCAATAGTATTTCCGAGGACATTGTTTTTTTTTTTTGCCGCCAACCGCCTGCCAAGCATAGAGACAACTACCCCTCTTGAAATACACTGGAAATACTTATGTCCAGTAGTAGACGTCATTGCTCAAACAACGAAATCAAAAAGGACTAAAGAAAAAAACGAACAAAACAAAAGGAAAATTTTAAATGACAAAAAATTATGGTAAGATTCATAATACTATTTACTTTTTAGGTGCACATTTACAACCAAGGCGTTGTGGACTCGATCCTAAACACGAGCATACCCATCACCCTAGACCGAGTAGACCCACAAGCCAAGGAGAGCACTTTCCTCGGAACCGCACCTCAATCAGTGTGGAAGTTACCCTTCCGAATTGATCAGATTCAGTACTACGACACGTCGCATATGTGCGATCCTAACATGAAGAAGTCGTATGTATATTTTAATATTTTTATTATTAAGTTGTTTAAAATGTTTCCTTGATTTTCATGAAAATTTTGGGAAGTAGTCGCATCTGCTTTTACATCGAAAAATTCATACGACGCCTATTTTCAGGGACACTCTTGCAAATCCATCTGACTACGACAACGAACCTCAATGGGACGAACCTTTAAGACAACGTTGTACCTCTGTTCAAACCCTTCCCTTTGCGACTTCAACTAGCACCCAAACTCTTATCACGATCCCTTTTTGCAGAGATCCTTCTCTTACTATCCCGACTCTCCCCCCAGACGACGAGGAAATAGACCCAGGCCCCCCAACTGATCTACCCGAACAATCAGAAGTAGATCTCAATTGTGTTCCACAAGACCCACCCCAAGACCCTGAAGCTGCGACAGTTTCACCGGACGAGACAAAAATAGATCCCGAACCTGTAGCAACAGAAACACCAAACGAACCCGAAACAGATCCAGAGTCTGTTTTAGTAGATCCACCTGCTGAACCCGATCCTGAGTCAGTTTTAGCAGATCCGCCAGCTGAGTCTGAACCTGAGCCAGTTTCAGTAGATCCGCAAGCTGATCCTGAACCTGAGCCACTTTCAGCAGATCCACCAGCTGAGCCTGAACCTGAGCCAGTTTCAGCAGATCCGCCAGCTGAACCTGAGCCAGATCCAGAAGTCCCACCACCCGAACCAGACAACCCCGAGTCTAACCCAGACCCTGAACCTGAGCCCACAGCAGACCCAAATCCTGAAACAACAGCTCCACCAGATGATTCGGAAAAAGACCCTTAATAAAGTCTGCTCGCGACTTATTTATAGTTTTAAAAATGTCCACCTACTAATTCGTGTAATTATTTTGACTTTTTCAAATTTAACCCCAAAACTAAAACATTTTTCCCATCTGAAGACCTTTTAGGACCGTCCTATCTTTCTTTCGGCAGAATCTTTTTGAAAATTAAAAACAAAAATATTTTCAGGGACACTATCGCAAGTCCAACTGACTCCGACAACGAACCGTGGGATGAGCCTTTAAGGAGACGTTGTAATTCAGCGCAGACCGATCCTTTTAAAGCGTCTATAAGTACACAGACTTTGATAACGATCCCGTTCTGCAGAGATCCTACCCTTCCCGTTCCGACACTCCCTCCCGATGAACCCGAAATATACCCTCGATCTAAGAGTCCCAACAAGATCATGTACCCCAGAAACTCCGGGCGGAGTCCTTCCCCCCAAGCGTACTATCAGCCGCCGGCGCCCTGGAACGACGACTCGAATGTTTTGGAAAACGCCTCACAAACCATACGGCGACCGACGCGCGTCAAACATGACGTCGACATGAGCGACTTACCGGACCCCATAAGCGAGCTGCACGCCCTGGCAAAACTGTCACACACGAACGAAAGCGAAGACGACCCTCCTTTCAACTTCCAAGCGATGTTGAAGCGGACCCCGAGAAACAGGGCGTCCATGAAGAGGCACGGGGAAATAAGAGAGAGTGGCCAGGAATCTAGGTCTTCGGGCGATTCGCGCTCCGTTTACTACGGCGGCAATGGTAACAGTAACAGAAATCAAGAGAATAGAGCTAGTGAAAGAGATTATGATGACTACGGAGACAATTCCAGGAGGAGTTTCCCAGGTAGGGACAACAGGGATGAGCGGGAAACGATAGAGATTGCGCCAGGGATCACCATAGAGGGGGAGGTGGCAGACTTGTAATACAAATACGTGTTTGTTCCGTAAAAATATATTTGATCTCCATTGCACTGGAAGTTCACATAGTGTTCCTTACTTACGTTAAAGCCATGTATTTCTTGTTACTTTAAGTCATTATTATGCTTAGTTAATATAATTTCTCAATAGAGTTAAGTAGGTATAAAAATATGTTAGGGCCCTCGAAAACGCCTAGCATTACACAATATTGTCAAAAATACACATACAAAGGAGGATCCAAAATGTAGAAAAATATATCACTCACTCTATAAACTACGATATCCTTATTCGAAATTGCTTTGGTAACTTATTATTCAAAGATGATTTTTGACTGCCAAAAAATATTCGAAAGTGGTCCGCGGCAAAAGTAAGTCTTAGATAGTACTAAAACAAAATATGATATTATGTGAAAGTCTCTAGGTTTTTTGTGTTCACTTCTCAATTAGTAATTGTATGTTTATGTGAAACGAGTTTACTTTTTGAAGGTGAGCACAAAAAAATAAGAGATTCCTTACAAACATAATGTAATACAATAAAATAACAATCGAAATTAAAGAATTACAAACGTTACAATGTAACTAGCGACTAACAGATCAAGATGTCACAAAGTATAGACAAGCGATTCGATTTATGATGCGTTCAAGATGGAAGGAAATAACGCTATTAACCAAATTTATAATTCTGTTTTTTATGTATGACCTTAGGCCAAAAGAAACAGGGCGGCGATTCTTAGGCCTCGAACTTAGTTCCGAATATTAGTATATCCCGCTCCGAGGCCTGAGAATCGCCGCCCTGGAGTGTGATTGAAAATTTCATTAATAATGTTATTTCCTTCCAACTGGAACGCGTCGACAATTACAGACAATATCGATAAAATAGAAGACGATTTTATAGCACTAACGATTTTTATGGTTAAAAAAATACATTAAATATATGGTGATATATTAAAATGTCTGGTAAAGCTTTAATTTTAGTATTGTGAATTGTAAGGGTCAACACACACGTACCGCGGCCACACGTACGCGACGCGACTAAAAGTGGATTTTCACACATAAACGCAACTGACTGTCTGTGTTGTGGTATCGAAAAAATTATAATATTTGTTATAAATAATGGTTACAAATACTATATAATATCACATTTAATCGTAACAACGTCACTAATTATTTCCAATACGACCTTGGTGTGGTTGTTGTTAGTGTGAGAAGACCTCTTTGCTGCATAGAACTCTTTGGAAAGCGTACTTTTAACATCCACTTCTAACAAACTTTTAATTTACATATCGATAGTACTGATACATTGTTAAATCTGAAGCTCTGTATAATTATGATATGTTTTTCATAAGACATTTTCAATTATTACATCAATGTTTTAATGTGTGGGTATCATTTGTGGATATGAAAAATACAGAGTATAAAATATAATCAAACGCTGTTTCATTGAACCCTGTGAACAATTCCTTTGCATAATTATAGAAATTATTGCCAGATATTCATCCACTTATTGCTATACTACAATATAATATGATATAAAAATACATCTTTTTGTACCCCTTAAACTCCTAAGCTCATTTCAGTCATGTCTTTAACGAAAAGTGAAAAAAAGAAAATTTGAGTAAGGAATTAACGCCCGGTTTCTGAAAGGCTGATCAAATCAGACAACTTTTGAGTTAACAAACCGTTATGAACGCTTATTATTGAATGTAGCGAGTGCTAGCGTTGTTGCAAGTGATGTTCACGATTTGATCAGCCTTTCAGAAACTGCGTAAAAGTTTTTCTGTAATAAAGCCAAAGTAGTAAACATATGTCTAGTAGTAAAATAGTTTGAGTATTTTTAAGTGGTAGAAGTATTTAAAAGGTATACATTACAAAATATAAATTGGAACAATATAATTAGAGAGTGTATAATCATCTTTAAACACGAACTAGAGTACTAAAATCTTGACTTGATTTGAGATCACAAGCAATTTATTAACCACTATTTTCATTGACCTTGCTGTATATTGGATACACTTTTTGACACATATTTTGATTTTTATTCCTTTGCTCAGATGCTTATTATTGATAGTTATTATTGCCAATTATTTGCTTAAAATACTTAGGTTAAGTTTTATTGCCAGTTTCAATATTTAGACAGGCTAACCACGCGTTTTGTATCAGGTGAATAACTTAGTTTGTTTTTATATATTCTGGTTTCAAAAAATATTATGTTATATTTTTATATATTTAATGAAAATATGACATTACTTTCTTACTTTTAAGTAAGTATTGACAATGTTTTTGGAATATTCAAAGTACATAATATCTACTATGTAATGTGTACTCATATTATACAGCTAAAGGTTTTATTAAGTATCACAAAATACATTTAAATAGGCAATCCAAAAATATAAATAGTACCTTAAAAATACCATATAAAATTACTGACCATATTTCATACTTCACACTTGCACGGAATTTTAGGATTTTTAACATTATAATATTATTATACTTTCAAATTATTTCTATGTATGAAAAATATTATTTGCCACACTACACACAATTTTTATCATATAAAATTTATGTATGTTATAATTTATGATATTATTTGTATTATTGAGACCATAATATTTAAGATGTATCTAATTAATTTCAAAAAATATACTTACAAACTTTTTATTTTACTTTTATATTAACACGTTCTTTTCATAATATGTAATATAATTCATTTCTCTCACACATTAATTGTATACTTTGTTTCCTTAACTTATGGCATCTGATTAGAATATGTATGGCTCTTTATAAAAATATTTTTTTAGAAAAATGTTTCTTATATGCATACAATATACCATATGCAAATACATTCTTAAAAAATTATTGCTCTCATAAAAACTTTGCTCTTACCTTATTTATTGAGCTCTTAATAAAAATTGACTTTAATTGCTCTTTTCGTTAATACTTTTCCCGTTGTTATCAGTAATACCTACTTGGCCCAGCAACTGGGCAACGCTAGGTTCCTTGAGTGTCAATACAGCGTGCGCTTCTACCATAACCACTAGTGAGTTCCGAGCCTCCTCATGAGGCACTCCATGTGCTCGGGTAGCATGGGAATACCAAGCACCAGTTGAAGCCAGCACGGATACACACCACTTACAAGATAGCCTGAAACAGTTTTGGTAAATATTAAATACATTATAATTTTTTTTATTAAATACATTATGTATTTAAATATACAAATAAGGTTACTGATTGAGAAGTTACATAATTATGCTAATCTTATATAAAAGGATTTATTTCCAAATGAAACTTAACAAGTTCTTTTCGTAAAGTCAACAAGAAAAACAAGCTACAAATGGTTCAACCCTAACCCGCGGAGAAGAACCGGCGTAAGAAGAAGTAAGAAACTCGCAATAAAAAATAAACATAATATTATGTTTGTCTTTCATTGAATGGTTAATGACACAAGCCACTTTTTATCGCAAAAATGCACAATTGCGCCAGGTTCCTTTTTATCATCATCAATATCATATAAAATTTAATACCTGTTAGTAAAATGTCTGGACTTCACATGCCTTCTGCGGTATCCCCAACTGTTGTAAATCCGAGGACAAAATGGACATGGAAAAGATGGACTAGCATAGCAGGTTGTATTTTTGTCTGAAATCAAAATCAATAAATATGATAATTATAAAAGAGCCAAGAAAACTTAAAAGGAAGCTACCCTATACCCACAAAGCTGTAAATTTTCCAAACTAACAATCTATCGCCCAGTTTCTGAAAGCCTGATCAAATTGATCAATTGATCAAATCAGCTAATCTTAACGCTCATTGGTGAAAACAGTGACTGCGAAGTGATGTTCACCAATCAGCGTTCAGATTAGCTGATTTGTTCGATTGATCAATTTGATCAGCCTTTCAGAAAACGGGTGTTAGTTTTTCAAATCAAAAATAACACAGAAATAGACTTATAAACTAATAATGTATCAATAAATTGTAGATATATTACTAACACAAATGAAATTGTAACAAAATAAAAATTTAATTAAGTAATGGCATTTTTTTTTTTTTTTTTTACTAGAATTCATTTTTATCATGGAACTCAGTATAAAAAACGCAACATACCTTTCATATGAGCTTCATTGGAAACAAAATTCAAGTTTTCTGTGGTAATACTCAGCGACTCAACTATTGTTCCACTCTGGAGGACTGTTTCCACTTCCTTATCAATTTCTACCTCTTTCTCCTCCTCACCATCATTTCCTTTTTCATGGGCAATACAATGTGGAGTATGTGTGGTCCTTACTTCATTGATCCATTTTTTAAGATTACAATCACTATTTGCAGCTTTTTTCGAGAGGCACTCAGAGTTAACTGAGTATTTCTTCTCTAGAGTATTACCCAAAACAGCAATATCAGTGTCATTTGTAATTTCTCCAGAATAATCTGTTAATGGTGAATCTATGGGTTCTTCTTTTGGTATGATATTCTGAAATTGTTTGGGTTGGAACATAAGCATAATTGCTGCACAGATAAACATATATATCAAATGTTTTAAACTAAAGCATTATCCTTTATGATCACTTACAAACCATATAATATGGAGAAGAGGAGATAATAATTAAATTGTTAATCATAATGCTAATATTCATTTTTAAAAAACACTTAAATGTCACAGAAATCACCCCTATACATGCAATCTATGCTATTGTAAGCCTTTGAGATACCAATTATTATTGACAAACAGGTATGATGTAGTAGTAATGTAATAATTCACATTACATTATTAATCAGATAAAAAAGACTTACTAAGTCCTTGGGAACATCACTGTTGATTGAAACACCATTACTACATTTAACCATAACTTTTTTCTGTTTAGTTGGATCATCTACTTCAGTATTCTTACGCTTTTTAGGTTGAACTGGCATACATGTTGGGTTTATCTAAAACAAAATTATAGAATAGAAAATAAGAAGATTAAATTACTCATTTGTACATTGAGCTACTGATTTTTAAAAATAGTTATAAAGGTATTATGTACTGAACCTCGTTTTCACGTGTGGTATCATTTCCTGTAGATAGGCCACATATCTTCAAAGTTTCCGCAGTCTTCAAGAGTATTGGTAGAAATTCTTCAGTGACATTAACCTCCCCATAGTACATAAAAGTTAGTAAAACTCGCAGCGAATCTAGATTAATGTCGTGTAGCACTATAATTGGATCCTTGTGGGGGTTTTGCTGCAAAATGTGTGGGTGTTAAAATTCTTCTTGAAAGTTTAAATATAGAATTACAAATATAGCTCTTAATTTATACCTGGAATATTGATTTGAACAGCAAACTATTTGCTGAAAGAACCACTTTGTGTGCCTTAAAACTGTATCCCTCCAAAATCAATGTAACATCCGATAGGTTTTCGTCTTTGAACAACTCTTTCAAGTTTGCCAATATATTATTTTGGTAACCATTCCATTTTAAACTAATCTCTTGTTTCTCCATATCGCAATTTCATATAACTTTATTTAATATTAAATGCTTTCAAAAAATATAACAAAATAATGAGCAGTGTTTTGTGAAAAAACAAAACATTTTTTTTAATAATGATCAAATGTCAAACCACAGAGTACAGACTATTAAGGATAAGTGTCACACGCTGCCCGATGGATACACACTTATTTGCACTATAACAATATTAATGGTAAGGCGTACCGTACACGGCAATTTGACCCTCGTTTCCGTTTTTAAACTGTTTGTATATTATTCAATTACAACAGCTCTTTGTTTATTGTAGATGCATTCTATTCTAAACGTTGTTCTTATACTAACGCTGCTATTAAAAAATGCTGGTGCCGCACTTGAGCCTTTGAATAAAATAATATTTTGTTTCAGAACTCTTATAGTTTTGTTTTGTAGATATCCGTCTGTCCGTCCGTATTCGGCATACCGTACTTACAATTAGTGATTAAAACTTTGCATAGATATACTTAATTATTAATAGTATTTACGCCGACAAAGTGTTTTCAAATAAAATCTTAAAAATATTATTTTTGAGGGACACAATATGGTAAGGATAACATAATATTATTTAATTTCGTAGGCTCTACCAGATATAATTAGATTAGATTAGAGGTCATATAAAACATTAACAATTTTTGACACGGAATTAGGTAGACCGTATCTATTCTGTACGCCAGATAATCAACTTTAAAGTTAAATTTTTCGATAGTGTGTTCTACCCCTTTAAAAGCCAAACGACTGGCTCAAAATATCTAAAATAATCAGTAATGATACTTCGATCAACAATAGAATATTATTAAAATTATTGTTAGTGTATTGTTGATCGAAGGGTTATTAAATTACGTACCTACCTTGTTAGTTCAGCTGTTCAGAAGTAAATCGGTTAAGTGCCCTATATTTGGAAAATTCCTTAAAAAATTACGAAGTAAACAAGTAAAATATAATGAAAATAATATCGAAATAATTTTATCAATAATTAGTCTTTAAAGCTATTGCATATTTTTATTGTTATTGGTCGAAGATTGAGCACGATTTTTTTACCTACAATAATTCTACCCTAAAAGTTTACAACGGCCCTGGATAGATGGCGTTACGCGGTTTCCGAATTACGGTACTCCTGCCGTATGCTCATGGTTATTACTTATTTACCATGCGAGTGAGCACTTTATCTTTTACTAGGGCCGAGAAACTTGGAAAAGAGCCCAAAAGCAGAAAAATATTTAAATATTCTAATTATTCTAATTCTAATTCTTCCCAATTTAAAAACAGAAAATTGTGCTCTTTTACCATAAGCATCATAATTAGACTCCCGTGCCCAAATGGTAAAAATTGGGAGCCTATTATTAAGACCGTCTCTCTGTCCGTCCCGTTTGTTTCTAGGCTGTGTCTCAGGAACCGTGATAGTCACTGGTGGTATGTTGGTTAATACCACTTATTCTGTGGTTAATTAATAAATAATAAATAAACTTAGATATAAACTTAAGTGTTAGACGTATATAATAGTAACGTTATCGAAAATTTTGAAAGCGTCTATACAGTTACTGTACCTTAGTGACCTCTCTAAGGGCTGAATACAATTTTAATCGCCCTTAAAATAATATGAATACTATCTATACCTTGAAAACTCTTATCACTTGCGCAACACCAGCGCGTACGGTATCAGGAATAAACTAGATTGACCTCTTTATACGGATTAAAATATTAACTGCCAAATATAAAATACAAAAACGCTAATTGAAGTTCGAAACCCTCCGATTCACAGGCTATCATTGTCACTTCTAGACGGAATGACAAGGACAGCGTGACTTGAAAGTCCCTTTTAACTATTGTTTCAGTATTCGGCTAAGCCAAGAAACGGTGACGGTACCCCCCTCTCCAAACTGATTGTATTTTGATTCAGATTCGATCGTGCCCCGTACTCCCGAATAAATTTATGTTTGTTTATTTTGATTCTCAATCGATTGTTATGATCGGGAGTACAAAAAGTTACGATCTAACTATTTTCTTTAACCTGGTTAGTTCAATTCGATTCTCGATTGTGTCGGGAGTAATGGGTTATAAAGGTTATATGCGTTTGAGGTAAGAGGTTGCTTGTCGCAATCAGCTGTTGAAAAGAGAAACAGAGGCAGGCAGTATCACAACAGATAGCTAGGTAACCGTGTCGTCGCGGTGTGTGCTCACGTGGTCGGCAAGGCTGGTGCAAAGAGTACCGCCGAGTTTTTAGTGAGTAGAGACTGCACCCATTCACCATCTCTTAGGCCGCAGCAGAGACTCACATACCCCTCCCAAAGGATCCCTCTGTGGGATGCTCAAAAGTATTTTCTCGGCAAAAAAAGCAATGCCGTGCAGTTCCTAGAACTCTATTTCTATCGGCTTCGCTTACCCCTTCCCTTTTGATGACGTCAATTTCCTACCTCTAATATACAGGCTATGGCTCTCCCTTGAAGGAGAACCGGCCCTACCCACTGATAGCTACGTAGGATTTCTTTTACATATCTGCCTACCAATAGTAAGATTTTTAGAAGCAAATATTATCTGTAATTAGACTGTCTCAATCTGTATTTTTCTTAGATCTGATTTTTCAACTCATATTACGAGTTACACAGGAAAAGCGTCGTCGCGCTTTTTCAGTTTTCACATACCATATTCACCACCTCTATTTTCTAAGTTTTGAGGAAGAAATTATTTTATGCGTATAAATAGGGCGATTCATGGTGCATATATTCGTATTAAGCCGAATATAGTGTGAAGAGAATGACGCGTAGAGCTTGTTTTGACACCTTACGTTTTTAGCAATATTATTTAAAAAAATATTCAAAGGTCTATAATGACCACAAGGAGTGAATCTTACTATGCTGGGGCTCGCGAGCTCCTAGTCTATACACACGAACAAACTGGTCCTTGACCTAAGACCTGACCAGAATTGAAACTCATCTGTTTTGTGACTTTTATGGAGATCTTTAATTGTGATTTGTTGCATTATTTTACCCACAGTTTTTCAAAGGCAAATCAAAATCAAATCAACTAATCAATGTTCAAATCTCAAATTTAAACTCAGTACTTAATTTGACTACTGACAAGATTTGAAAACTGATTAGTTGATTTAATCGTACGTTCATCTACCTTAATTTTTACCTTGTACCCTTACCTATTTCCCTTTATCCGTAATGTAATAACTAAATATTCCTAAGCCTAATACCAGCCTAAATTGTAGACAATTTGGTTCTTAATTAGGTCTGCTTTTTTACGACAAACCAACGTTTACCGGCTCACCTACATTACGTAGCATAGTACTATGTGCTATGTCGTGATAACCTTGTAATTACAAAGAAACCTGTTTACAGATCCCTAATAACCTTCACGAAAGAGTAAAGACTGGAGTAAACACAAATGTTGTGACTAGACGTTATCTTATATCGGTTAATCTTTAAAAAACTGTCCGATTAAACAATTACTTTGTATTGTTAGACCAAGTGTTAACAATGCCGGTCGCTCCGTCCTTAGTCAAAATTATATTCGTCTTCTGTATCCAGCACGTGAGCACAGCCGACGTAGACGGCAGAAAGACTGATCCCAGCATTTTAGAAGATGCTGCTTTGAACACTGTACGTACATATTTTTTATAAATTTAATTTTAAACTATTTACTTCAATGTGCACTTAATTATAATGCCTCCCATTATTTTGCTGACGGTAGCCGGTTTCATTAAAACCAGACCAGCTACGCAGGGTTAGGTTTATGGTGCCAGAGTGTGCGTAATACACAGAAGCACTCTCTCTTTCTTCACCTTCGTAGCCCAGCGGGACGGATAACCGACACGACTGGCGGGAGATCAGGCGCAGGACCGACTTTTTACATGCCCATCCAACGCATAGATCATCTTTCTTATCAGACAATCATGTCATCAGCCTGCATAGTCCTAACCAAACTTGGAAACAACATTTTTTGTTGTTTCAACGCGGGGACGAACCCACGACCGAGGCCGAGAGCTAGGCTCTGAACTAGAGATGAAACGGATAGTAGTTTGGCCCGATACCGGATACCGGATATTCGGCAAGCTACTAGGCCGGAGCGCCGGTTATCCGGCTGCCGGATATTCAGCCCCTTATTTTTGACGCGATCAGTTTTATTTGAATATTGGCGCGGTGAACGATATCGGAAATATTCAGGCGCATTCGGTAGGCTGATAATGTATCTTGCAACAGCAATTCGACAGGCGTAATTTGTACAATTGTTTACAATATCGCTGTCAAATGTATACACTTGAGAGCGATATTGTAAACAATTGTACAATTTACGCCTGTCGAATTGCTGTTGCGAGATACATAATCAGCCTGCGGGTCGACTCGGGGGCGTTCGAGTGTTATCGCGTAAAATTTGGTATTTATTCATTCACAATAATTTGCCACTCGTTAATTTTGAGAATTAAACTAATAATTAATAAAACAAACATTTTTGATGTGCGATTATAAAAAAACGGTGTCCACAACCTATTGGAGTAGATATGATTTGCCTTTATAAAACAATGGGTTTTTTTTTTTAATTTTACTATCCGGTATCCGGCCGGATACTGTATTACTATCCGGTATCCGGCCGGATAGTAAAAAAAGGCCGGATAGGCCGGATACCGGATAGTTACCGGATATCCATTTCATCTCTACCACTATACCACGAAGGCGTTAACTCTTATTTAATTAGAACAGGCCAGCAAATTGAAAACTGATTGTAGGTTAGTAATACCTATACAAGGTAGGTAATAGGTATGTATAAAATCAATTCCATCTGAAAAATGTAACTTGTAAAATATGCCAAGTCTCGAATCGATACTCACTTCTACCATAACAAGTTGTGAGATTCTCGTGATACCAAGTCGGAGTTAGTCGGTCGGTCTAACAACATCTTCTAGATACCAATGATACCATTATAAATCATCAATGTTTAAATTAATAAGTATACTGACTTTACAATGTTGTTAAAAGTTTTTAACTTAAATTGATTTGCAAAATCTGACAAAGGATATTTTTCAGTTCAACTTAATACGCAAATATGGATATCCCTGTGAAATACACCATACCGTCACCCACGATGGATATGTGTTGGAAATGCACAGGATTCCTTATGGCAAGAAGAACATGACTAAGGACGGAAGGCCGGTGGTATTCCTGCAACATGGTCTACTGTCGTCCTCGGCGGAATGGGTGCTGATGAGCCCTGATAAGGGTTTTGGTGAGTTCCTCAGATTTTGGTGATTCAACTCCTGGCTGCTTCTTTATTAGATTCATTAAAGAAACCTTTTTTTATGCGGGATTACTTTTTATTCTATGCACAGAATAACTGCCACTTGGTCCCCTAAAAATTTTACATATTTTTTTATTTTATGAACATATTTCACCAATTTCCAGAGGTGATACATATTTTTCTTAGAAGATATTATTGACTGCGTGATAAACACCCTCTCCCCACCCAGTGACTAACAGTAGTTCTTTGAAACAAAACAAACTTTTCACAATTCACATTTATGGACAGTAGGTAGTAGGATCGAGGATGCCAAACGTCATCAAACTAAAGTTACTTTACGTTCAGCAGTTTTTGATTAACGTTTATGATCGCCTCCGTGGTCTGGTGGTGTAGAGCTTCGCTCTCGACCCGGAGGTCGTGGGTTCGATTCCCGCGTTGGAACAACAAATAATGTTGTTTTCAAGTTTGGTTAGAACAATTCAGGCTGATCAACTGATTGTCTGACAAGAAAGATGATCCATGCGTCGGATGGGCATGTAAAAAGTCGGTCCTGTGCCTGATCTCTCGCTAGTCGTGTTGGTTTACCGTCCCACTGGGTTATGAGAGTAAAAGGAAGAGGGAGTGCTTCTGTGTATTGCGCACACACTTGGGCACTATAAAATAACTCCTGCGTAGCTGGCCTGGTTTCAATGAAATCGGCTACCGACATCGAAATCGGTGAGGGGAGCTATTATTATTATTAACGTTTACAGAACAAACTGTCACCGATCCGACTTTCTAAAATAAGTAGTTTTTGTCCGCGGCTCAGCCCGAGTAAATACAGTAACTATGTTTCTTTTTTGGGATGAAATGTAGCCTATATATTATTATTTAATACAGGATGTTAGCTTTCTGCATACCAAATATCAAAATCGGATCCGCCGATTCCGCGTGAAGAAGTAACAAACACACATAAATTTTCGCCTTTAGAATTTAATGTTATATCATAATTTGCCCATCTTGTACCGTTTCAGCCTACCTACTAGCGGACGCAGGATACGACGTATGGATGGGCAACGCTCGGGGGAACACCTACTCCCGCGGGCACACAGCCCTGAGCATCTCCTCGTCCGACTACTGGAAGTTCAGCTGGCACGAGATCGGCTACTACGACATACCAGCCATGATTGACTACACTATTTACGTCACCAAAGTCCCAAAAGTCCAATACATCGCGTTCTCCCAAGGCACCACAGTCTTTTGGGTGATGACGTCATCGAAACCGGAGTATAATGACAAAATTCTGGCTATGCATGCTCTGGCACCTATAGCATATGTGGGCCACATGCGAAGTCCACTCGTCAAAGCCATAGCTCCTCTAACTACAGCGTTGCATGTAAGTATCCTTCAGACATAACTACTAGTAATAGGTACTATTACTAATAAATATTTTTTTAGTAATCCCCGTAATGTCTAGCAGTAAGTTAACTGATATCATAATGTATTATAGTTAGTCGGTTCATCCGTTTGGGGCTACAGCGTCTATCTGTGTCAGACGCACAATCGCGTCAAACTTATAGTACCCCTCTGTTTTCGTCGGGGGTTCAAAATTGAGGATAATGACACTACTTTGTTATTTTTTACTTTATTTATTTAAATAAATACTTTGTTAAATAATATATATAATATATATACGTACACTTTTTTGCTTCACATTTTCAGAAACTAATACAACTGCTCGGACCTGACGAGTTTCTTCCAAATGGTAAAATCAACGAGTTGGCTGGTCAACGTCTGTGCCTGGAGGAATCATACGCGCAAGTTTTGTGCAAAAATTTACTGTTCTTAATCTGCGGATTCGATTCTGATCAACTAAATAATGTAAGTACTTACATGGAATATATTATATGGAAAATAGACGAAGCAGGTAAAGTTGTAGCAGATTCATAATAATTAATGGCTATAGGCAGTCTGTCTCAAGTTTGTATGTGTCAAATTCATTAAAACGTCGCTGGATTAAAATCAAAATCGACAAAAATTTTTAAATTCAATTATGAGTAACTACGGATTTTAGTGAAGTCACTTTACTTACGTTTGTAGCCGAAGTGGTGATTTTCCTCTTTTGTGTTAAATATTTTGAGGATTGCTAGTGAAAAATATTTTTAAATACAGTAATATTTAAAAATGAACTTTACCGATCTTAACATAATATTATTTTAAATTGGTCATTGAAAACCCCATTTGGAAAAGGAATTTAAAAATTGTAACTATTTCAAGTTAAATCCAACTGTACTCTAATATACAATTTTGATATTTTCCAGACAATGCTTCCAGTAGTTCTCGGTCACACACCAGCAGGCGCGTCGACGAGACAGTTCATACACTTCGGCCAGCTGTACAACTCTGACAGGTTCACAAACTTCGACCACGGCTGGATCGCCAACAAGTACACGTACGGCACCTTCACCCCTCCGGCCTATAACCTCAGCGCTATTCGAACCCCCATTTTCCTCCACTACGCCGACAACGATTGGCTTTCGACCCCAAAAGACGTCGACAGGCTACTCCATGAGGTCAAAACGGTTGTCGGAAAATTCAAGGTGCCTCTAACAAAGTTCAACCATCTGGATTTCGTTTTCGCCAACGACGCAAAAACGTTGTTATACAACCGTATTATTAGTATTATGTCAGGATTTTTGTAAACTAAACGAGAAAATGTAATATGAAAAAATATATTTTGGTTTGATGGTATCAATAACTTTAGGCGATCACAGCTTTACGATACAATTCACAATCCATCTGCACTTTCAAATTTAGATCCTGTTGAAGTATTTCTGGAACTACTTTTGGTTACCGAAATATTGTCCATTTCGTACGAAGTCCTCATCTTATTTACGCGGTAATTTTTATTCTCTTGAGCAATGCATTGTTCTCTTCTCAAAATTGCGCTAAACGTTTTGTGGACTGAAATAACAGAATTAGGTTTACGTAGATGATCATTATATTAATAGGGGGAGCAAAAACTTTAGGTACAGTACAGTAGAGTAGGAGTACAGAGAATTGTGCGAACGGAACAGGATGAAATTTGGCACAGTTAAAGGTATGTAGACTACGCGACGTAGGCGTGTAATAAGCTAATATTTATTTAATAATTCTTAGAAACATTTAATAGTAACAATAGCTGAATACACTTCCTAATATTATTACCCACACTACTAGTATAATATGCACTTGATAATGTTTTTTGCTGTTTGTCAACTGAGTATAAATCTGCCACAAAATTTACAGGTTGTATGTTATCTAAGAATCTTTTTTGATGTAAAATTTTATGTTATCTCTAAAAAAAACTCTTATAACGTGAATAAAAATTTAAATAATGAGTGAATTTTCACCACAATATGCGACCTTAAGCCATTAATTTCTCTACAAGTTATAACATTTTAATTAAGCATACCTCTATTTAACACGTCAATTGGATTTTTATCATCGAGAAGGTCGTCATTTGCCACAGGTACGGTGGCCACATTACTTTTGTGTAAGACTTGCAAAACAGATATGTTGCGAAAGCTCTGTAACAGTTACAGTGATAGAAGATATTATACGAAAAATCATGATTACATCAAAGTATAATAATAGATTTGAGCAAAAAGAAGAAGCAGTAAATTTATTACAAATCGAATCATGATAACATGTATAACAAAGTAGGTACTGATTTATAGTTCATAACTACTAAGTCTGTTCGTAAATTACAACTATTAGAATGCCTGTAAAGTGTAAATGCGTTAAAGATAATAAAGTAAAATAATCTAACCTTGTTCGTGCAGTTTTTCAAAGTAATTATCATTTCAGACGCAACATCTTTCATTGTTTCAAATTGATCGTTAGTGTAATCGTCAATAGTTTTTAAATCTGTACTGCTATCTGATATGATATTATTAGTTAAATCAGAATGAACATTGATTCTATTTTTTAATTTTAATCTTAAAGCACTCTTTTCATTTTCTAATAGTTTTATTTTACTTTCTTGCATGTCTAGTCTGTTTATCAAAGAAATTAAATCTTTTTTTGAAAGATACGTTCGACTTTTGTAACTAGTGTTGCAGGAAACATCACTCTTTTCTACAGAAGTACCCACATTTTGAGAGTTTGTTGCATGTTTCATTTTTACCGTATTAGGTAAAAAATTTGTATTGGTGGCTTCATCTTTATATCTTTTACGATTGTTATATAAATGATTGTAAATATTATATTTATTATTTATTTTAGTTTGTCTATCATTTACTTGGTAACTTTCCTGATTGTCTTTTATGTGAATATGCATACGATTACTTGACCGAGATTGCAAATTTTTCACTTGGAGAGTTTGATCCACTATTTCATTTTTCCATTCTCTTGCAAATTCGTTTATACTTTTAGTTTTTGTACCTTTAAAATCTTCTTCGGTCGGTAAACTAATTTTTAGCAATTTTTCTAATATTATATTCCAAAACAGCTTTATGCTCTTAAATATTTCTACGCATCGTTCACAAGGCCAGTGACTTGTTTCGAACTCTTCCTGTTAAAGTGAAAAAATATCTATTTAATTTTACTATTGCCGATCATACATTGTATTTTACCTTAAGACCTGTAGATAAAATTATACCTACATCTGCGTTAATATAAATAGCCCTTTGGGATGGGTACGTGGTGATATTTTATCATGAAGCCTGATCTATAATCCAATCAGAGAAAATTGAAGAAAATTACTAACATTTTCGAAAAACTTCTGAAATTCTCCTTCGGTTCTCAAGCAGTCTTTTATCGCGTGACACGATTTGTAGATGTTATCTAGAATAATCTTCGACCGACACTCTGGGTTGCAAGGATGTGGAAGCTAAAAAAGTAAGTAACTATGTATAATATTAACATGAACGTTTACGACCAAAAGACCATGAGTTTGAGAAGTTCAAAGTTTCCCAAAGACAAAATGTTGACTGTAGAGGTACATAGATAATAGTCAGAACGTAAAAAAACATCTTCTGAACATGTAACGAACAACGCCGATCATATGTGTTGTAAAACTAAGGCTGGGACCACGCTTAGAGTATTACATGGCCCGGAACCCGAAAGATCGGTGAAAATTCAGAGCATTTAAAATAAGACTGGACTAATACAGCTGGAAATCAAACAGATTGTAACAGCTTTGTAGATTTTCAACTAAAATTTCTTTTCAGCACTCTGACTTTTCTGCGGACTGGGAGATTCCTTACTATATTGTCGTATCAGCCTTATTCCTAGTACTATTTTTATACTTACTGGAATCCTACGTTTTCTAGTCATATTTTTCAAATGCCGATTAATGGCACGCACAGGTAAGACGCAGACAGGTATATCCCTCTTGATCCAATCTCGAAGGTAGGAACTTTTCCTACCCTCGTCATGACTCCATGCTCGCACGTCGAGACAAGACTTGTAAGATTTGAGCTTCCCTTCCCGATGAGCGATTAATGTGTGCCTGTTGTAGTTTGTATTAAACATTACATTTTGATTTAAAAACTGTTTTGTTTTTTTTTTATGTTCGTCGCAAAGTTTGAAGTAAGTATTTCGTTTTAATTTTGCTAGTATAAGCTGTGACCGCCTATGAAAGAATCGGCTTGGCAAGAAATCCACTGTTTATTACAATTTTCAAAAACTTTATTCAGATTTAAGTGACCTGGAAAAATTACCACCATGAAATTGAAATTCTTGATTCTTTCCATCGATTAACCACAAAATGAGTTTGTGAAATATGATTATTGGTCTGTCGTTTAAGTATCCTCTTTAAATAGGTACTAATTATTCAATATTACGGTAGAACGTATGTCGTAACGTTCGAAAAGCCACTTGACAGCTTGAAAACAGCAACATGGATTTGAGTAACCGTGGTGTAAATATTTTTCAATGGGGGTACAAAGTTATTAAACGATATATTTTTTTTAATTATCGCATTACTACGCTATAATGGCTATTGGTAGTTGTCAGCTAAATGTATAATCAAAATATTACGGATTAAATTATTTTATTCATCCGGTAATCGGACAACTAATTTATTTTATTCATACGTTTAGCGAACGACTAGAAACTTCGTAATGTGTAAAAAAAATAACGTAAAAGCCACTTCAAAAGTGACATAGAAAATGCTTTTCCGTCTAGATTTATGACCATTTAATTTTTGTAACTATTTACCTATTTTATTACCGTTTTCCGTTTTAATCTCTATTTAAGGCAAATATTAAAAGTATTTTGACTGTATATATAGATCAGCTTTCTTCTAAATTTCACGGGAAATGAAAACAATTGAAAAGAAGCGATGTCATTCGTAACAAAAAGGGAACGTGTATTCAACGAGTACAAACTGTACGATTTGCTGGCGCGCAATGAAGGAAAACTCAAGGCGTATGCCTCCTGCACAGACGCCCGGGCCTGGTCACACTTCATCGCAGATAAAACCGATCATTTGTTTGAAATAATCAAACGGAACAACGAAAAATGCAGGCCCAAGTACGTACCCACTGAAGTTATTGTAGACACTCTGATGATGGCGAAGAACAACCAGATATCGCGCCTGAAGCTAAAGGTTCAGGAGTTTGAGCGTATGTTGGCGGCCTACAACCGGTTAGATTTAAACGAGGCGCAGAAATCTGAAATCGGTAAAGCGGTAAGTCAAAATCCTTCTCCTACTAATGCTAATAGTATAGGATCCCGATATACAACGACCTTCACCGAGATGCTTATTTAATGAAACGTATTTTATATATTATTTAATATGCCAATAAATATGTTCCCTAATATGGGTTGCCTAACAAATTTCAGACCAGAGTTTTTTTTTTTAAACATTCCACCCGTGTGATTATTAGATAAATTTGATACCAATCGAAAGTATGAAGCCCATAGAATATGCAAACGTATCAAATTTATCTAATAACTAGCTGACCCTTGCCCACTTCGTTGAGCATAAAAACAGTTTATGATGAAATTCAACTAAAAAAAACAACCCCTAACTCGGGAACGCGGAACCCGCAACGCGGGAACCCGGAACCCGCAACCCGCAACGCGGGAACGCGGAACCCGCAGCATGGGAACCCGGAACCCGCAACGCGGGAACCCGGAACCCGCAACGCGGGAACCCGGAACCCGCAACGCGGGAACGCGGAACCCGCAACGCGGGAACGCGGAACCCGCAACGCGGGAACGCGGAACCCGCAACGCGGGAACCCGGAACCCGCAACGCGGGAACCCGGAACCCGCAACGCGGAACCCGCAGCATGGGAACCCGAAACCCGCAACGCGGAACCCGGAACTTGCAACACGGGAACCCTGAACCCGCGACGCGGAACCCGGAACCCGCAACACGGGAACCCGGAACCCGGAACCCGCAACGCGGAACCCACAACGCCAAACCCTTCCGTGAACGTTGCTGGTTCTGCGCTGTCAAATGGAATAAATAGTATCCTATGTCCGTCTACTGGCTCTAAGTTACTTCCTCACCAATTTTCAACCATATCGATAAAGCCGTTCTTGAGTTATAAATAATTTAACTAACACGACTTACTTTAATACAAATAGCTGATGTATAGATTACTCCTACTAACATAAGCTAACGCCCGGTGAATGCTCCCGTCACAGTCGGTCCAGCCGATTCGGTGATCATTAGTTAGATAACGATGATGATGATGAAAAGAGCCTAAATTAATCCTTATAACTTTAGCTATCTACCAGTGAAAGTCTCGTTAAAATCGGTCCAGCCGTTCCAGAGATTAGCTGGAGCAAAGAGACACGCTAACAGACAGACAGACATTTTTTTTTAATTGAATTTTCGTTTTCAGTAGCAAGAAAAAAAAAAGACAGAACAGACAGACGTTAACTTCGCACAAAGACAAATGACGACAAAAGACATAGTGGCGTCTTATCATGACGTTTTCGATTTTTTTTTAATTGTTCGTGAATTATGACCATGGATCTAACTCCTTCGATCTGATTTTTAAATTAACATTTATAATATATTCTTATTACAACAGCTTATAAGTTAAGTACTTTTTTTAAATAGGTATATTTATAGTTGTTAAAAGATTAATCGATTTTTTGAGTAAGTCTCTAGTGTTTAATAAGAAAAAGTGTTAACTGACGTAACATTATCACGACGTTTATTTCATTAAATCATAATTTGTATATTATATTTAAGATCGTTTATCAGTGAAAGCAAATCGTAAAAAAACTCATATTGGTTATGTTGACAATAAATATCTAATAATTATTAAATAAAGTTTAGTAAATTCTGCAGTTTTAACAAAAAGAAAATATTTATTTTATTATGTCGTCGTTACAACGTTACGTCGCTCATTTTTGATAAACTGTCAAATGTTACCTATTAAAATGACCCGACTATTTATTAGTGGTGGACAAATAGTTTAATGAATCCAAATAGTTTAAGTTTATGTTAATACGTTATTTATAGCATTTCATAATTTTTATTTTCCATTTGTAAACAATGTCGTTACCATGACACCCGTGTCATATAAACTGGCAACGACGTGAATCGATTGAGCCCAGGTTCAAACCCCGCGTGACCATCACGTATTTTCTTCTTTTTTCTAATTTTCTGCTTATTTTTTTCAACATTTTCTTTCATAATAACCTTTTCGTGACAATAACGAACATACCGTAACAAAAATTGCGAAATTGGTCAAGCCGTTGTCGAAGCGCACACGACGTAAGAAATTTTGGAGGTCGTTTTTTTACACTTTGGGCTACATTTTTGGGGTTTTAGTAAGGAACCCTACTTTTTTTAAACATATAATATAGCCTATGTTCAGCGCTAGGAATGTAGCTTTCCAACGGTGAAAGAATTTTACATATTGGTTCAGTGGTTTCAGAGCCTATTCCATTCAAACAAACAAACAAACAATCAAACGTTACCTCTTTATAATATTAGTATAAGTATATAGAAGTATAGATCACACGGGTGGAATGTTAAAAATTTTTTTTATTATTAAAAATACACTGGACTGAAATTTGTTAGGCAACCCATATGTAACATATTTATTGGCATATTAAATAATATATAAAATACGTTTCATTAAATAAGCATCTCGGTGAAGGTAGTTGTATATCGGGATCTTAGACTATAAAAGAATGTATGGTAGCTTCCAAACGGATGAATATATTTTGATAAGGTGTCATTATTGAGATGGTGCTGAGCTGTACCTCATAATTTACTATTAGCTCGGTTTGTACTCGCGGGTTTCTTAATTTTTTTATTATTATTTTAACATACAACAATAAAAGCGGCAAATAAAGAGTTAGATGATCTGGTAAGAATAACTAATAATATGTAAAGTACAAAACTAATACAGTATTTAATATAATGTACTACATAGTTACCTATAATATATATATATTTTTTTTAATATATTCAATTGATTTGTTTCTAAGATTTTATGAAAATAATAATATATTATATTATTTATCCATTTCAGTACATAGACTTAGACCTATCTGGAGATGCGGAGGTAAATTATAATTTTAATTATTGTTGACTTTAAAAAATACCCAAGTTACTATAACTGGTCTTTATACATCCTCTATAGTAGAAGTAGTAGGTAGTCGTACTGACGTAGTATCTAAATAAAAGTTACAAATAATTTCAGGGCATCGACTCGGAAGCGTTTGGGGTGAGTGGCATTTTGTAACATCTAAATTCTAAACATTGTCCCTTAGGGGGCGAATAATAGCTCCCCTCACCGATTTTGGTGTCGGTAGCCGATTTCATGCCAGCTACGCAGGAGTTAGTTTAAAGTGCCCAAGTGTGTGCGCAATACACAAAGACACTCTTTCTTCCTTTTACTCTTATAACCCAGTGGGACGGTAAACCGACACGACTGGCGAGAGAACAGGCGCAGGACTGACTTTTTACATGCCCATCCGATGCATGGATCATCTTTCTTGTCAGACAATCAGGTGATCAGCCTGCATTGTCCTAACGCTGTAATTGTTCTAACGCGGGAATCGAACCCACGACTTTCGGGTCTAGAGCGAAGCTCTGAACCACTAGACCACGGAGACGAGCGCTTGGCAGGCGTTAGCCAACCCTCCTGCTAAGCTTAGCGAGTATATGAGTCACTTTGGGAAGGCCTATGTCCAGCCGTGGACGTCAGAACTGAAATGACAAACATTGTTGTAGTTGTAACAAAAAATGAGGGCTATCGTGTACGACTTCTTTTGTAGCGAAATTTTAATTACTTAAAAGAGGTAATTACTTTTTTAGCCTTTTTTCCAACAAAATATGGCCGCGAATTGGCGAAACGATAGTCCCTCATTGACAACTACGAGACATTTTTAAATTTTATTTACAGACTGGACAATCAAGAGGCGATGAGGTACAGTACTTTTTGAAGAGTTTTAATAAACTATTTATCTATAAATCAAAGTACGCCTTCACGTTAGTTGTGACTATAGGTGAGTTGTTACTTGTTTCTCCGGTTACTGAAAGGCCTATCAAATTGTCGATTATCATGAGAACAATCCGTTCTGAACGCGCATTGGTGAACGTAGCGAGTGCGAGCGTTGTTGTAGTGATGTTCACCAATTAGCGTTTAGGTTGTGACATATTGACAAAATATGTCAACTTAAGTAACAATTAATAAAGTTGTATCAAATGCACTATAGTGTAAACTAATAAATAAACTGCGGTGTGTTGACATTTTTATAATTTTTATGTACCCACTTCTGAGCCATAATATTATAAAAAAAGTTGATTTCTCCACTCCTTCACATAAACTTGTGCCATATTTTATATTTCCTCCGTTCTCGAAAAACGGAATTGAATGTTTTTTGATTTACGCAGCGGTATAATGAAAACATTAAACATGTTTTTAGATAAGCAGAAATACAGTTGCAGAGGTAAAATAAATGTTCATTAGTACAAAATGTAATATTTTGATAAGTAAATCAACTTGTTTCTCAAATTTATATTTTTTACAGACCACCAAATCATCTGTAAGCGAAGTAAGTGAAGTTAAATAGTATGTAGAAACTTAATTTAATATATTACTTCAATAAATATTAGATATCGGGTTAAATAAATGAGTAAGAGATTTATAATCAAGCCATTTTCTATTCATTCAGTGGTCTTATATTAAAGAACCTAAACCAGAGAGGTCAAGAGACGAACAAAGTAACAATGGATTAACTGACCAAGATGACCAAAATACTGATCAAATAGATGAATTAATGAAACAGATAGAGCACTCGAAAAATATCGGAGATGAAGCCAAAATTTCTAACAATGAAGCGAAATTTTGTGATACAGGCACATGTAATCATTATAACTGTACCAGGGCCCTGATTCAAGATGCCATCGCTGTTTATCGCTTACGAAGTTCGATAACAAAATGTATGGAATTTGGCATGAGGTTCGCTAAATGACACGCAAATACGTCATTTTTTTTATTATTTTATTTGGAAAAAAAAACAGTTACATGATATTAAAATCTTAGACAATTACAAATTATTAAATACTACAAGTGATAAACATGTAATCCACACCATTGTTCACGAATTAATTAGTTTATAAAAAGCAACTAAAAACACAACTTAAAACTAAAAAGAACTTTATATGTGTACAAAACTCTTATTTACTAGTACTTAACAACAAACCAATACAAAGTGCTTAATTGGCTTAAACTACAATAATTTACTGAATTTAATAATCATTACAATAGACTAATAAGTTGGGTATGTACCTACGCAAAGTGGATAATTATTAATTACTCCATCGGCAATTCTGTCACCATCTTAATAGCTCGTGTTTTGAATTGGCTAATAGATAGTGAAAAAATGTCAATATCGCTAAAATATTTATTGTACGTATCTACGAGACGACGAAGAGGAATGCGAAGACCAGGAGCACGATTCTCGGGCAGTGGAAAAAAATCGAATATTAGTATATCCCGCTCGCACGCGCGCTAAATGTCATTTGCATGAGCGGGACAGACCGATAGTAAAACTAAGTTCGAGGCCTGAGAATTAGGGCCCAGGGCGGCGATTCTCAGGCCTCCAACTTAGTTTTTACTATTGGTCTGTCCCGCTCATGCAAATGAGATTTAGCGCGCGTGCGAGCGGGATATACTAATATTCGAACTTTTTTCTACTGCCCGAGAATCGCCGCCCAGCATTAGTCTTACAAGATGAAGTATGGAAGAGATGAAATTGACGCACTCTACGTCGATTAATTGTCCTAGGTATATTATAGCTTATCTCATTAGTACCTAATAGCCGAGCAGTGAAATTTGTTGTAATAATATATTTAGCGAAGCATAATATTATGTCAAATTCCATACATTTGTTTTCGAACTTCGTAAGCGATAAATAGCATCTTGAATCAGGGCCCAGACTTAGAAGAATCAATTACACTAAACTAGCCACATGATTTATTGCTTATGTAAATAAGTTAGGCAGAAAACGTCTGAAAAAGTAACTAGTAATGCAACAAATCGTCGCCGCTGACAATGACCGCTCAGCGGGCTCACTCCCGACACAATCGAGAACTGAATCCGTTCGATATCAGTAGTTTTTGGTAGTTTATTATGTATATTATTTTTTTGTGTATTGTGTATATTTATTATTTGGTAGTATTTGGTAAATTACTTTTAAACTAATCAGGATCAAGAAAATCGTTAGATCATAACTTTTTGTACCATATCAATCGCCTGAGAATCAAAATAAACAAATGTCAATTAATTAGGAAGTACGCGGCATGATCGTATCTGAATCAAAATCAAATCAGTTTGGAGAGTAAGGCCCCTGCTGACTCTGATCGCTGCTGATTTAAGAACAGGGGTTTTGAATATCTAATAAGGTCAATATTATATATCACAAGTAAAATATCAAATTATGGGTGTGAATGAATTCAACGGCTTCAGCGGCGACGATTCCTTTGATTAATAGTTTTTCAACATTTTCGTCTACCTATTTAGGATACGTCATTTAGTATTTACATAAATAGTAAATCCTGTGCTAAGATTTTCTGTATGTAATTGATTTTACATTACATAAATTTTTTTGACTAAGACACGACCACTGCCTACTTTTGGTAGCCGATTTTTTTACACCGATTTTGTGGTGGATGGTGAAGTCCTACTTTTTAACCGACTTCCAAAAGGAGGAGGTTCTCAATTCGTCTGTATTTTTTTTATGTTTGTTACCTCAGAACTTTCGCCGGGGTGAACCGATTTGGATGTTTTTTTTTTGTCTGGCATGACTGTAATATTAAGCAATTACCCTATATCACAGTAATTATATACCACATGGCAGGAATAGTTTTTTTTTGTTTATTTTGGTCAAACAAGTTTTTAATAACAAAGACATGGAAAAATCTATACCATATAATTATCTCAAGTCCTACTATACATTTCATTTTACCGACTTAGATTATGTAAGACGATGTTAAGTTACTGACAAAACAAAATTTCTAGATGCTGAAGAAGATGCTAGGATAGAAAAGTTAGAAGATATGATCGTGACAAAAGATGCCAAGTTGAACGCAATGCAGAACATGATAGCGGTAAGGGTGAACGGAAAAGATTATATAAAAAAATATATCAATTTATAATTGTTCTAACTTCATAAATATTATTATATTGTTCCCAATAATGTTATTTAAAAATTTAAGGTCCTTGAAAGCGACGTTTGTGAACCTTACTGCATATACGCTCACATATACACGGCTTTAGAAAAAATATTTGCTATATTGCGACAAAATCTCAAATACAAACAGTATTTAGATCTATTGGTAATCATTTTTATATATATTTTTGTTATTTGTGTTCAATATAAGGAACAGAAATAATTATTGATGAAATTAAATTATTTAGTTTGAATTTATTATTTTTATTTACATACTACTTTACAGACTTTGGGTCAGGACATACAGCAAGTTCATATAAAAGGGAAAATTCTTTATAAAATTAAAATATTAGAGAAATTTTGTATTGCTCTAATAGCGCCTTGTAGCATAACCAATAAACCACAAAACTGCACTTGTTATCGGGCCGAAGTGTTGACTGGCTACGAAACAACATACGCAGTATCAGCTACAGAGAGCTCCCAAAACATCATAGAAAAGAAAAGAGCACATTTGATAGCGGACATAATTGACATAGACGAAATAAAAGAAGCTATGGATGATCAAAGTTTACATAAAAGTGAAAGTGACACTGCAACAGAATTTTTTGACATCGAAGAATCTAACGCTGAAAATAAAAGCAAGTTTTTAATAAAAAACTTACAATCAAGCTACAGTAAGCTAGTAACTTGCTACGAAATTTTAAAAAGCGAGAAAGATCTTTTGTATGGTCGTTGCCAAGAATTATTAAAGGTAGACGAAGAAAACGAGTCTCTACGAAACAGTATGAAGGATTACAACAATTTATGGAACGAAATGGAATATTTTCGTCAGCGGTCTGAAAGTTTAGATAAGTTAAAGGCAAAATATTATATACTTTTAAATGAAACTACTAATTTGGAATCAAAGTTTGTGGCAGAATCTGAAAAAAATAAAATAAAATCGGATACTATTAATGAATTAAGAGACGAAAATTTGTTGCTTGATAAAAAATTAACAGAGTCGTCACTAGCCCATGAAAAAGAAATAAACTTTTTGATATTCAAGATGAAAGAAATTGAATGTGCTAAAATGTGTAAAGAACAACAAATAAAAAGTTTATCAAATGATATGGAAAAATATTTTAATAAAAATTATGTAAGCATTAAAACAATCTTGTGGTTTTTGCAAAATTTCCGTCAATTTAATACTATGAAATATCTCAAAAATCATTAATTTATCTTTGAAAAAGATAAATTAATGTTTTATTCATAAGGAAAAACGACTCCAGTGACCATTTTTGCTTAACCTCATAATTTTTACATTCTTTTAATTATTATTATAGCTTCAATTTAATTTTTGTACAGGTAGAAAACGATTATTTACAAATAAACGAAGTACTTGATCGGATGGCAAAAGAGAAAGACCAGATATATTTTGAAGAAACTTGCAATTGTAAAAATGTTAAAATTGATCATCTTCAACAAGAAATCAATAATAATTTAGCATACATAAACGAATTAAAATTAGAAGTGGAAAAATGGGAAAGTAATATTTATACAATATTTTTATTATGCATCACTATTATTCACTATATCCAAAAAATATTATTTTATATTATATATTTACCAAACCTTACTTACACTTCTAATACGTATTACGGTTTGGTTTGATGTATTGATAGTAAATATTTATTTATTAACGTACAACTGGTTTCAAATCTATTTGCCTTTTTGTTTCAGAAAAATATGATGATGCTGTCTATACAATTGGTATGCTCAATAATGAAATAAGAATCACAAATACAAAAAATCATGAATTAAGTGAAAAAAATATTGAAAAATCGAATGCTATTGATAACTTGCATAATATTTTACAAAACAAATCAGAACAAATTGAAATATTAAACGAAGAATTAGAAAGACAGGAAAGTAAGAATGTCCTTATCTCAATGGAGATTAATAGAAGTCAACACAGTTTTACATCACAATTTCCTTTAATTATTGAAAATGAGTTACAAATCAGAAATAATCAAAATACTAATGTATATGAGTATAAAAAAAACGAGTCGTTTGCTACAAAAGAAGAATGTGTTCTAAGTCATGAAAACTCCTATACAGACAGCGTGGAAATATTTCCCGACTATACTGAAAATATAGAGCAAACACTTTTGTATGTACCTGAAAGAGAAAGTGTTGCCATAGAGAAACTTCGTCATGATTTAGACAAGTATACTAGTGACGACGACATGCAATATAAGATACAAAATAGATCTCAGGAAATCGACAAATCAGAAAGAATCCCATCTATACATAAATATGCCAAAGATATCAGCATTGAAATCAGTAAAATTGAAAATGATTTGAAAGAAAGACTTTCACTACTAGAAAATGAACAAAAAAAATTCTTAGAATATTCAGCCGAAACTGACACTGAATTTATGTTTATGACCAACAATACTTATGACTCGAAAGATAATCATACCAGCAGTAGTACCAATTGCAATCACGATGATCTGTTATCGCAAATTAAACTACTGCGTCAACAAAGTACAGCAACAATTGCTAAGTGTGATGATATTAAAGAACAATACAAAAAATCTTTAAGTCTAACAAAAAAAGAAATTGCTGAACTACGTAATGTTACTTTAAAACCAAACGATATAAATAATGTAGATGATACGTTTAACAAAATGATTCAAGATACATTTAAAGAAAATAAAAACCTAACAGAGCAATTGAAACAGAAAAATAACGAAACAAAGGAACTTTTGGCGGAAATAAACAAAATGCGAAGTAATTTTCAAGATAAAATAATGACACTTGAAACGGAGAAACATAAATTACTGAATAATATTAAAGAAAGTTCAAATAAAAATGCCTTTATATCCAGATTTAGTGAAAATAATAATTTGTTGTCAAACGAACCACAATCGAGTGACATAAACAATGAGCAGAAAGATGTTCAATCACAATTCAAATTATTAAGAGATGAAAGCTCAGCAAAGATTAACACATACGATAATGTCAAAGAAATATATAAAAAGTCGCTGGAAATATCAAAAAATGAAAGTGATGACTTAAAATCTCAAATAACGCATATTAGTAACATACCTAAAAGATCAGAGGAACTAATGAGCAAATATAATAAGCTGTTGCATGAAAAAAACATTCTTCAAAATGAACTATGTGAAAAAACCGATGAATTGAGTAACGTAAAGAATAATTGTCAACAAGTTCATTGTCAGGTAAAAGAGTTAGAGCCCTTCAAACAAAAATACGAGTTACTCTATACTGAAACAGAAAATAAACTAATGGACAAAGAGGCTGAAATTAATGAATTGCGAAAGACAAATAATTTGCTCGAAAACGATATAAAAAAATTGACAACATTAACTATAGAAGATCTTAAAGGGAAGATTAATTATTTAGAGCTATTATGCGATGGTATAAAAGTGGATAAAGAGGAAATTAAAACAAAATTAGAAGAGGAAAAAAAATATTTAAAAGATATTAAGCAGCAGTTAGAAAGTACTGAAAAGGAAAACAATGATCTAGTGTCTCAAATTACCAATTTAAAAATAGATAATAATGCGATGAAAAATTGCATTTCCTTATTAGAAAATAATATTTTAATAATGCAATCACAGCTAGACTCTCTAAATAAAATAATTACTGAAAAAGATGATGCACTATTAGATTTAAAAAAAATATATACAAAGTTCACTGAAGTTCAAATTTACAATGACGTAATAAAAAAAGAGAACATGAAATTACAACAAAATTTAAAAATATGTAACGAAGAATTTAGAACTTTAGAAGATGAAAACAAAGTAGTTAATATGCTAAATCATAATATTTTGAGTGAAATGGAAGCAATAAAAACAGAACTAAACATAAAAAAAGAGGAGGTAAGAAAATAAAAAGAATGGGATATTTTTGGACACCTGGCTGGGATATATTTTATATTATCTGTCATTTAAGATTAGTGTCCACTGCTATATTAAAATAATTACTCTAATCTGGTCCACTGTGATCAATATCAACATTTTATTTCTTTTCTTATTAATTATGAATTGGGTTGTAAATATTCTAGTTTTATTGATAGCCGTATGATGAAACTTTTACCAAATGTTATTTAAACCCTGTTTTTTAATCTCCGCAAGTAAAATGACAGGCAAAAAACATTCCGTCTCTGCTAACTGACAATGGAAGAAACAGAAGTGATATGACACAGAAATGTCTTTTTACTGACTTAAATTATAAATCATTATATAGGTTCTATCATCATATCTATTCAAGTGTAGACAGATATAGGTATTGATTTTTTTAAGCAAAATTTTACTGCGTAGTTATTGAAACTTAAAAGAAATAGAAACAAAGGGGTCTTAATTATTATAAAGTTACTCGTGCAATTACTGATACTACTAAGCTTAAATAAGCTTGATATTCACAATAGTAGAATAGTAAAAAAAAAAACATTTAATTAGTTGTAACACATCTTGACAGATTACCAGGACAAATTTATCATTTAGAGATATCAAAGAAGAAATAGAAGAAATTAAGGCAGAAAAGAGTTGTGATAATGAGAGAGAGTTGGACCTCTTAAATAAACTGCAAATATGTGTAAGCTTTTTCCTCAGTTTATACTTTTTTAAAAAGGCAGATCCAATAAGGTTACTTTAATTACTTAAACGTGTGATAAAAGTAAGATTTATGCACGTTATAATATTTTCTTACCGAAATTATATACACCACGCACTTATTATGGGATTTAGAATATATTAAATTCATAATCGAGTACCTACATTTTAAGAATTTGAGTCATCTTTTTTCTAGGAGCAGATAATAAATAAATTAAAGGAGGATCTTTCAGAACGAAATAGTTCAATTTCTGAACTGCAAAATCATATAAATAATCTACAAGAAGAAATTAAAAACCTGCATGAAAATTTAGAGACTGCTATAGATAATAGTGAAAAGGGAACGCAAGAGGACATAGAAGAAATTGATGAATCAGTTAAAAAAGTAAAAGCCCACTGTAAGTGTGTAAAGTATTTTTTTTTAATAATATAAACTCAGTCTACTTTTTGCATTATTCCTAATAAAAATTTTAAATGATTGTTTAATCTATTTCATAGATACTAAGGCTACGCATAACATAAAACCGGAAATAACAAAACTGCAAGATATAAATGAAAGACTAAATCTACTAAAACTGGGAACGAAGGAAGCAGATATTGAGAAGGAGAAACGTATTTCTAGAATCAACTGTCTTGAAAATGAAAGGGAAACAGTAATACATAACTTAAATCAATTAGAAGTAGCAGTTTTAGGCCTTTGTAACTTAAGTAATAAATCTTGCACTATAGATATAATTGATGTTCTACACAATATACAAAAGGCCTATGAAGACAAAAATGCATCCAACGATAAAACAATACAAAATTCCCAAATTTCTTATCATCTCCTCAAAACTAAAGCAGAAGAAGCTCAAAAAATAGCGGAAATTGAAAGGCAAAACATTATAAATGAAAAAAAAAACCATGAACATAATCGCCTCAATTTTCAAGCCATAATACAAGACCTAAATAATCAATTGTACAATAAAGATATCACACATGAAGATATTATCAAAGACCTGGAATCAAAACTTTCGAATCAACAGAATTTATTTGACCAAATATTGGATTCCAAAGAAAACCATATTGAAAATCTAAAAAATGAACTTACGAAACTTATGGAGATTCATGAAAAATCGCTAACTGAAGTAAATGTACTTCGACAAAAATTAAAAGTTTCAGAAGATCACAATAATTTGCAAAGTTTACAAATAAACAAACTTTATACTGACTACCAAACAAGATGTACCGAAGTAAAAATGTTACAAAAACTGGTACAAGATTTAAACAAAGCTAGTAGCAATAATATCGGATTACAAACCAGTTTTGAGATAAATAAAACAAAACAGAATATTAAAACAAATGATAGTATGACAAATACTGATGATTTAATATCATTAAGTAATATGGATAAAAATGAATTAATGATTAATAAAAAGGGAAAAGGTTCATTTATAAGCGAAGCTAGTTCCGTTAAGAAAAAAGAAATTGCGGAAAAAATATTTGTTGAACCCTCTGTAGATATTGTAAAAAGCAGACTTGAAAAATTGGAAACGAAACTCTTGGAACAGTATTCAATATGCACATTAATGTGTGACACTGATTTGAATGATCCTGATTTACAAAACTTTAATACTAATAATCCCTTAAAGTATCGTGATAGTGTTAATATTATTTCAAGTACAAAAGCTAATGATTTAATCTCTCATATATGCGATGACAAAAAAACACAGACTGTGAACAACAAAGAGGTGAAAGAAATCACGAATCCTGAGTTAGAAAATAAATTTAGTCTTGGTAATATCAGTTTGCCGCATAAACAATCTGCGAAAAACAATCTAAACAATTACTTGAGAAAACAGGAAATTGAATTTTTACCTAAAAAAAAAAAATCCCAAACCGAGTCTAGTGCTAAAGATTTGATGTCTGAGAAAAAAAATGTTATCTTTACTGCTAATAAAAAGTCTGAAGAATCACTAGGTGATGCTGTGAACTATATTACGTCTGAAGGTGTGCAAAACATTCAATCAACCAAAGTTAGTTACAATTATAACTCTCAAAATCACTTAAATTTGCATTCAAAATCTTTAGATGATCTGTCAAAATCAGGGAAAATCAAACATCAAGCTTTCCAGAAACCACTAGTAAATTCATATAAGAAAAAGGAACCCCAAATTAAAAACAAAACTAAATCCAATATAAATACATACGATACAGAATCGCAAAATGATTTACTTTTTGAAAGTAAACTTATTACAAACCTTCACGACCATACAAATAATGAAAACGACATTATAGTTAACAATTTAGCAAAAAATACATTACGTAAAAGTCGCAGTTACGAACAAATTTCTGAACCATATGGGTACATTGCTTTTGAAGAAAATAAATCAAATTTAGTATTGTCTACTAATCTAGCTAGACCAATAAGATCTTCAAATGAACGTACTTTAGAGGAATTAAATACATTGGAAATGTTTAAAAATAAAATAAAAAGCCTTTCAAAGGCATTGGCAGAATCAGATAACGAACATCTCAAAAAAATTGAAGCCATTAAATACCAATACGGAAATCACATTAAATGTATAATAAATGAACACAACAAAGGCGTAGTAAGTATTCAAACTCTACATGAGGAGACACTCAATGATGTAATTAAAATTCATGACATTGAAATAGAAAATATACGTGCATTAAGCATCGAAGCTATGACGAAAAATGAAAAACTTGAAAAGGAAAATAAAAAACTTAGAATAAAAATGGAGCTAAGGGAATTTAATCATGTAATTATTACTTTTTGTATTTTGATATTAAACACGTGGCTATGTATTTTTCAATATTGTAATAACATTTTAGAGACCAGTTAAACTAGCAGATTTACAGAAGAGAAAATCAAAATCGCGGACAAATCCATCTTATCTCACAAAAACTGATGTAGAAGCTTTCAATGTAAAACCAAAACGAAAATCGACAGTTTCATGCGCGTGTGCTATGAATATAAATGTTTCGGATGCCATTCACAATATTTTTGAGCAGGTTGACAAAAAAAACAAAAAGATGGCTGAAGAAACTTATTTGAAATACATAGCAGACAAATTAATGGATGGAATAGAGGTAAATGATAAAATATAAGTAATATACTAATGTACACTATGAATACCATCAAAATTTATGTAAAGAAAAAAATTTCTATATATTATTATAATATGGTTCAGTGGATAAGGGGGTGCTGGCGGAAGAATATTATATTATAATAAAAAGATACCAACACCGACTTCTGCACCTGTTACACAAGTTCCTTGTGAACTTAGCACGGTACCAGATCGACCTGGTGTAAAAATGTCCAAAGATATTATAATAACAAGTTTTTAATTCATGCGTATTAATCATAATTTGTTTTAGCACCTGAACCCACGGGAATTGTCGTTCTTGCACTCAAAAGTGTGCCGTTTTTGGAAGACTATACGTAATAAAGACAAGGCTGTGAAGGGCGAAACAGATTCATTGGAACAAGAGCTAGTGAACTTAGGCCCACATCCAAAACAGAATGGTAAGCGATTGTAAAAAAAGTATCATTCGAATGTCCCATAGGAAATGAATAACACCTGTGTCTAACCGTTGAAAAATAATTCTCTAGGTGCAAGGCATTGTGCCCAGTCAAAACAAAACTGGACTGGCTTACGATAGAGCATATCTATATGGAACATTTCACGGCACTTTCAACCCAAAGTCGTCGCTGATAAAACTAAATTTCATGTCTGTAGCATTATTTTAAATGGATACAAATAAATGTATCATGTAGCCAAAGTAGGAACACTAGAAAGCTCCGTGAAGAAAGGCGAATCGAATCGAAAGTAAAAATCGAATGTCTATTGTATTGGCACTATCAAGCGTTTTTTTTTCGATATTCAAATAAAGTAAAAAAAAATGAGTAGTAAAGTTATCGAATTCGATAAGTTTACGGAGTATTCAAATGTTCCTGCCTACTGGACTTGGCAGCCATTCAAATAGTAGATAATAAAAAAATGATCTCACTTACTTTCTCTTGGCTGTCATTTCACTTTTTAATTTTCAATAAAAGAGTCATGTAATAGTTACTGGAATTCACTATAAAATATATTGATAGCACACGAACCATATAAAGTAATCAACGATCGTCGACCGCGACGGTGCCACGACAGAGGAACAGCAAACTGCAATACACTTCCAGTTGAGAACGAAGGCACTTCTCAAGACCCCACGTTTTACGGCAGTAAAAAGAAAAAGTTAGTTTTTAATTACAAACATGTTTACGACACTAACGTCCGGTTTCTGAAAGGCTGATCAAATTGATCAATTGTCAAATCAGCTAATCTGAACGCTGATTGGTGAACATCACTTCGCAGTCACTGTTTTCAACAATGAGCTTCAGATTAGCTGATTTGATCAATTTGATCAGCCTTTCAAAAACCGGGGTCAGGGCGTGTTTCACCAAGCAATGTTAAAGTTAATCCTTCGTTAAATATCAGGTTGTTCTTCTCGTGATTCCTATCAATGAATGTGATGGCATGGTAGGTATTTTAACAAGCCGTTAACACTAACATGCGTTGGTGAAATTGGGATTAAATTTCCCATACGCACTATTTTCATAAGCGATTTCTCTGCTATTTCTCGGCTATGCTATATCATGGTATGTATACTCAGCATAGCATAATGTTCATCTCTATTACATTATTAAGGTTACATTATTTTGTATCGAAATGCTAAAAAACGTTGCTACGGCGGCGTGTCTACGTCTCAAACTATATTTCCGTAATACAATTAGCTAGAGCGTTTCATTAGATAGAACCTATACGCGTGGCATAATCACCTTATAAATACGTTTGTCTACACAAGTATAGCCATTGTGAAAGATAACCAAACAAGGCTAAAAATCAGATTTCCATATCCAATCTGTGATTTTGACTATTTGTCTACGCGACGATCAACATAATATTAGCTTCAGGTTTTTTCCGGTGAGTACTGAACCCTGAAAAGTAATATATATTGTGTCTTTATATAACAATATGGTTTTTTTTCAGAATTTGTTGTGGCTGCGTATACGACGTAAAATATAAAGACAGGTTGTATACTAGTAGAGCTAGAAAAAGATAATGCGTCAGAAAAGAAATTTACGATGATAACAAAGTAAGTCACGAATTGTAGATATGTTTGCATTTAAAACTAAGGGCGTGTTTCACCAAGCAATGTTAAAGTTAATCCTTCGTTAAATATCATGTTGTTTCTCTCGTAATTCCTATCAATGAATGAGAAGGCATGGTATTTTAACAAGCCGTTAACACTAACATGCGTTGGTGAAATCGGGACTTAGCCCCAATTTAACTAACGCATTAAAACAACGTTCAACGCTAAGCTACGGTTTAAGATACAACTACCGTTCTAATATCGCATGAGTTAGAGAGGACTAATCCGGGTTTAGCGTTAAACGCGTTTAAAGAAGTTTGGTGAAATCTGGGCTTTTACAGATTGAACCACGGTTCATTATAGTCTTTTTTTTTCAGGAAAATACTTACGTATCTCACATTGTTCTAAAAGTAACTGGAACACCATATGGGGCTGCATGAAAGTTGTTTTTTTTTATTATTTTACTATACAAGTTCCAATGTAAAATATTATAACAACATTTTAATTTATATTCAAATAGATTGTGGCGTTTGTGTGCAGTGTATAAATGTGGCGTTATACTTTATAAATATTATAAAGCGGAAGAGTTTGTTTGTTTGTTTAAACGCGCTAATCTCAGGAACTACTGGACCGATTTGATTTTTTTTTGTTGGATAGTCCATTTATAGAGGAAGGCTAAATTTAGGCTTTATAACATTACGCTGCGACCAATAGGAGCGAAGCGTCAGTGAGAAATCTTGCAAAAACGGGGAAAATTATTCACATTTATGGACTTTCATTGCGTGCGCTGCATAAACGGCTTGAGTCACTCAAAAACCACGCGAACGAAGTCGCGAGAACAGCTAGTACTTTATATTTATCTATACTAATATTATAAAGAGGTGACATTTGATTGTTTGTTTGTTTGGTTGAATGGAATAGGCTCTGAAACCACTGAACCAATATGAAAAATTCTTTCACCGTTGGAAAGCTACATTCCTAGCGCTGAACATAGGCTATATTATTATATGTTAAAAAAAAGTAGGGTTCCTTACTAAAACCCCAAAAATATAGCTAAAGTGTAAAAAAACGACCTTCAAAATTTCTTACATCGTGTGCGCTTCGACAACGGCTTGACAAATTTCGCAATTTTTTTTACGGTATGTTCGTTATTATCACGAAAAGGTTATTATGAAAGAAAATGTTGAAAAAAATAAGCAGAAAATTAGAAAAAAGAAGAAAATACGTGTTGGTCACGCGGGGTTTGAACCTGGGCTCGATCGATTCACGTCGTTGACAGTCTATATGACACGGGTGTCATGGTAACAACATTGTTTACAAATGGAAAATAAAAATTATGATAAACTATAAATACCGTTTTTTTATCAGCTTAAACTATTTGGATTAATAAAACTATTAGGATAAACAAAAACATGAATCCAAATAGTTTTAGCTGATATAAATACGGTATGTATAGCAATTCATAATTTTTGTTTTCCATTTGTAAACAACGTTGTTACCATGACGACCGTTAGACGTTATAGACGTTAGGCTGCGTTTCCACTGACGCGGAGCGAGGCGGACGGGAGCGGTACCCGAATTGACCAATCACTATGCTCTAAATCTCCGCTCCACTTCGCTTGGGTACCGCTAAGCTCCTCCGCGTCAGTGGAAACGCAGCCCTATAGACGGGCCAACATCTGGACGGTGTATCAAATCTACACATCTATACCTACAAATAAATAAAATTGAAGTGTCGGTTTGTAACTTTTAGCAACGTTTTTCTAAATGCATAATAATATGCACTAAACGATATTTACTGAAAACGAATATGCATTTTTTAAAAAAAATTGTCTATCTGTCTGTCGGCATGTCTCTTTGCTCCGGCTAATCTCTGGAACGGCTGGACCGATTTTAATGGGACTTTCATTGGTAGATAGCTAAAGTTATAAGGATTAATTAAGGCTACTTTTCATCATCATCATCACCATCATCGTCATCTAACTAATGGTCACCAAATCGGCTGGACCGACTGTGACGGGAGCATTCACCGGGCGTTAGCTTATGTTAGTAGGAGTAATCTATACATCAGCTATTTGTATTAAAGTAAGTCGTGTTAGTTAAACTATTTATAACTCAAGAACGGCTTTATCGATATGGCTGAAAATTGGTGAGGAAGTAGTTTAGAGCAAGTAGACGGACATAGGATACTATTTATTCCATTCGACAGCGTTTCCGTAAACGTTGCGGGTTCCGCGTTCCCGCGTTGCGGGTTCCGGGTTCCCGCGTTGCGGGCTCCGCGTTCCCGCGTTGCGGGTTCCGGGTTCCCGCGTTGCGGGTTCCGGGTTCCCGCGTTGCGGGTTTCGCGTTGCGGGTTCCGAGTTCCCGCGTTGCGGGTTCCGGGTTCCCGCGTTGCGGGTTCCGGGTTCCCGCGTTGCGGGTTCCGGGTTCCCGCGTTGCGGGTTCCGGGTTCCCGCGTTGCGGGTTCCGGGTTCCCGCGTTGCGGGTTCCGGGTTCCCGCGTTGCGGGTTCCGTGTTCCCGCGTTGCGGGTTCCGGGTTCCCGCGTTGCGGGTTCCGGGTTCCCACGTTGCGGGTTCCGGGTTCCCACGAGATCACGTTGCGGGTTCCGGGTTCCGCGTTGCGGGTTCCGGATTTCCACGTTGCAGGTTCCGGATTTCCGCGTTGCGGGTTCCGGGTTCCGCGTTGCGGGTACCGCGTTGCGGGTACCGCGTTGCGGGTTCCGCGATGCGGGTTCCGGGTTCCCGTGTTGCGGGTTCCGGGTGCCGCGGTGCGGGTTCCGGATTCCCGCATTGCGGGTTCCGCGTTGTAGGTTCCGCGTTGTTTTTTTTTAGTTGAATTTCATCATAAACTGTTTTTATGCTCAACGAAGTGGGCAAGGGTCAGCTAGTACAATATAATGACGAAGGCTGCTTCTTTTTAAGACGAAAAACATAGCCAGTATCCTGCCCTAGTGGATGGTTTTTGTGTATTAATTGGACCCTGCAGGTTATTGGACCGATTTAACAAAAGGTGGCCCAAGTTCCAACCCATTTTTGTTTTTGGTTTTTCATGATTCAGAACATTCATACTATTAAATACATAAAAAAGTCCAATTCGTTCCACATTCTAACACTTATAACCAAAAAGGCGGAATTTCTTGGTTTTTTCGTCGTCGTCGTCGTTTCAGCCTTTTACTGTCCACTGCTGGACATAGGCCTCTCCAATACATTTCCAGTGCGACCGGTCCATTGCCACCTGCATCCAACGTGACCCGGCAGTTTTCACCAGGTCGTCGGTCCATCTGGTAGGTGGCCGTCCCACACTGCGCTTGCCAGTACGTGGCCTCCACTCTAGGATCTTTTTGCCCCATCGACCGTCCAATCTTCGTGCTATGTGGCCGGCCCATTGCCACTTCAGCTGGCTGATCCTACGGGCAATGTCAGCAACCTTAGTTCTTCTACGGATCTCCTCATTTCTGATTCGATCACGTAGAGAAATACCGAGCATTGCCCTCTCCATAGCACGCTGAGCGACATTGAGCCTTTTGAAAAGATCCTTCGTGAAGCACCACGTCTTAGAACCGTAAGTCATCACTGGTAACACACATTGGTTGTATACCTTTGTCTTAAGGCACTGAGGTATTTTAGACGAGAAGACGTTGCGTAATTTACCGAACGCTGCCCAGCCGAGCTGGATCCGTCTACTGACCTCTCTCTTAAAGTTGGACCTACCTAATCGGACAGCCTGCCCTAGGTATATATATTCGTCAACAACTTCAAGAGTAGAGCTCCCAACAGTTAGTGCGGTGGGTGCAACATGGACATTGTGCATGATCTTTGTTTTGTCCATGTTCATTTTAAGACCCACTTGTTGAGAAACTCTATTGAGGCCACCGAGCATGCGCCCCAAATCTTCCAGCGATTCTGCCATGACTACTATGTCGTCGGCAAATCGAAGGTGAGTGATGTATTCGCCATTGATGTTGATGCCAAGTCCTTGCCATTCCAGGAGCTTGAAGGAATCCTCCAGAGCAGCGGTAAACAGTTTCGGGGATATGATATCCCCCTGTCTTACTCCTCTCTTTAAAGGGATATCCTTCGTGCAGTGCTCCTGTACTCGGACTGACATGGTGGCGTTATTATACAAACACTTCAACACTTCGATATACCGATAGTCAATACGGCAACGCTGGAGAGATCTAAGGACCGCCCATATTTCGACGGAATCAAAGGCTTTCTCATAGTCCACAAACGCCAAGCATAATGGCCGATTATACTCTTCGGTCTTTTGTATAATCTGCCGCAGCGTATGTATGTGGTCTATGGTACTATAGCCTTTTCGGAAACCGGCTTGTTCGGTAGGCTGAAAGTCATCCAGCCTGCGTTCGAGACGCATCGTAATAACTCTCGAAAACAGCTTGTAGACATGGCTCAGCAGTGTTATGGGCCTATTGTTCTTCAGTAAGGTTTTGTCGCCTTTTTTGAAGAACAGGATCACAACACCCCTGTTCCATGCCTCTGGCGTTTTCCCATCGAGTAAGGAGGAATTGAAGAGTTTCTGAAGGACTTTTAGTACCGGCGTGCCGCCCGCTTTCAGAAGCTCTGTAGTGATTCCATCCTCGCCCGGAGCCTTGTTGTTCTTAAGCTGTTTGAGAGCTACCCTAATCTCGTACAGGCTGATGTCCGGGATGTCTTCGGTATAGTGTCGTGTTAGCCTGGCTCTTGGGTCTGCAGCTAAACTAGCAGGTTCAGCTGAGACCGAGGTATACAGCTGTCCATAGAACCTCTATATCTCCCGTAGTACCTCGGACTTATTTGACGTTACGCGTCCATCTTCGGTCTTCAGCTTTGTCAACTGGCTTTGCCCAATAGATACGTCTCTTGCAAACACTTTGGAGCCTTGGTTCCGCTCTATCGTCTCTTTAATACACTGGGTATTAAAAGAACGGATATCGTGTCGCAAGACTTCGTGATCTGTCTATTGAGCTGCCTATATGAGTCAGCGTCACTCGAAGTTTGGAGCGTCATTGAACGTCGACTAGCCATGAGGTTCCGGGTTTGGTCGGATAGTTTCTGAGGTCTATTTGTACGGTGGGTCTTCAAAAATTTGGACCCCACCGTATAGAAAGTTTCTACCAGCCTGCTATTAATATCGTCCACTGATGCGCAGCTGTCTAGCCATTGGAAGCGATTTGACAGTTCAAGTTGAAAGCTCTCGGGGTTTTGGATATGGACATTCGACGGTCGGAGCGTAGACTTCATCAGACGCGATCTCTCAAGTTTGACGTTGATATTCAACATGCCCCTGACGATTCGGTGATCACTTCCGGTCTTAACCATGTTGATCACAGAGACATCGTTGAATATCTGCCGCTTGGTGCTCATAATGAAGTCAATCTCGTTTCTAGTTACACCGTCGGGACTCAACCAGGTCCATTTCCTCTGCGGCGGCTTTTGGAAGAAAGAATTCATCATGAAGAGTCCTTCTTTTTCCATAAAGTTCGCCAGCATCTGTCCTCTGGGATTCCTCTGCCCAAATCCAAATGGCCCCACTTTCAGCTCACCATCGCTTCTGCAGCCCAGCCTCGCATTGAAATCTCCCATAACAACTGTGAAGTGTGTTTTAGAGCTACGTATGGCCCTACTGACGTCCTCATACGTAGCTTCTACTTCATCGTCTGGATGTGTTGACGATGGGGCGTATACCTGTACAATCTTCAACGAATATCGTTTTGAGATTCTCAGTACAAGGTATGCAACCCTATTTGACACACTCTCGATGGACACAATGTTGTTGATGAGAGATTTGTGGACGATAAACCCAACACCACCTTGGGACTTCTGTTCTCCCTCCCGGTAGTAGAACAAGTGGCCGGACTGTAAGGTTATCGTATCCTCGCCCTCTCTTCGGATCTCCGATAAACCAATAATGTCCCAGTGCAACTTGTTCATCTCCTCTTCCAGCTCTACGAGCTTCTCGTCCAACCTCAAAGTGCGCACGTTGTGTGTTACCAGGGCCAGTTGTCGTTTATAAGGGGGGTGGTAGCCGGATCTCTTCCGGGGATTCTTAGCACCCCCCGCCCCGCCGTTACCGTGGCCGCTACCGTAGCCAGGAATAGCGGGGCCGCCGGGGACTAGGGGCCTGGTCTTCTGGTGCGTAAACATAGGAGGTTTTTAAAAGCCTACTGATACCACGCTGGCTAGACGGGTTGGTACAGGGTTTTGTATCGAGTTTTCCTTCTCTCACACTAGTTGTTGTTATGTGTGTGTGCTTCCTTTTAGTCGCCTCTTACGACTCCTCTAGGATAGTATCGGGGGTGGTGATAATTGTATTCTAATGCCGTCACCACACGGCCAACGGCTTGGTTTTTTATTTTGCTCAATTTGTATCCGTCTCCAATAGCACAAAAAAATTACTTAAATAAAAAAAGTATCTGAATAAAATGTAATGCTAGCATGAACATATTCACGGATTCTTATGACTCGGCTGTCATAATACCAAAATTGTTTACTTTACTTTATTATCTACTTTGTGACTTTACAAAGGGAAAATGAATATAAAATATTAGGTATAAGCTATAAATACAATACTTATTAAATATAGTATTTATAGCATAATGTACTCGCAGTAGTTATTGTACTCGCAATATCTGGCAATAACTACTTTATCTACAAATTTCAAAAACACCAAACGAATAAAGGTTTAAGATGTAGGTTACGTAATTGAAGGCTGTTGGTTGTAGTTTGTAGGTTTGCTAGATTCAGTCGCATTGCTAGCTTTAATCTGATCCAGATTTACTCTAGCGCTAGCTTCCAGATCCAGTTTCACGGTATAAATGTCAAAGTTGGAGTACATTTATATCTGCAGCTACTTGTAAATGTAGTTATTAATTTATGTCAGTTTCTACTTTAAATAGAGAAATTCAAAATTTGACCCGGACAATGAATAAGCATAGCTAATTGCTAGTACTTGCATGGATACCAGGAAAACCTCGTGTTGTTAATGTTTTCCTGCCGATAGTGGTCATGTACAGTAGGTATATATTTCACATTTTAAAATAACTGCTCGTGATGTCAGTACTGTTATTTTATAAAACGAAATGATGAAGTTTTATTTTTATATATTATTTTTATTGGGTTTCTCTTTTTCTATAACAATTTGTTGTGAACAACATACAACATGTAGAAAGTGCATCAGGGACGAAAACAAATGTGTATGGTGTGCTGACGTAAGTACTTTATTATATTAATATTATTATTATGTTGTATAACATGTAATAACGTGTAAGTTTTATTTTAGACAACTACATGTAAAATGTTTAGTTTAATATAATATTATGAATTTGGAAATTGTATTAACTATATTCGTAATTAGATAGGTATTACAATTAGGATCAACATTAAATATCAATAAACATTCTGAATCATAGGTTATAAAAGAATAATTTACTTTCGTACCTTAATAATAAGTACTTTTTAATTTTCTATGTTTTTCTCAAATATCAACAGGAAAAATACATGGATGGTGTAGGATGTAAGTCAGAAGTCGGCTTAAGCGGCAATTGGTGTTCAGATCACATTATAAATCCGAAGAGTTTTTTAAAAGACAAGCGAGCAGACGAATTTAGCTCCAAAAAAGATAGTATAGTCCAATTGAAACCTCAAGAGATAAAAATGGGCTTACGGCCTGGCCATCCTCTTAACTTTGACTTCACCTACAAGCGAGCGAAAAATTATCCTCTAGATTTCTATTTTGTAATGGATGGATCTCTATCTATGCGGAAATATGCACAAAACACCGCCAACCACAGCAAAGCGATGTACGATATGTTGCACGTCATGACGGACGACATTCACGTCGGAATGGGGACTTTCGTCGATAAAAATGCCATGCCTTACGCAGAGTACGTTGTAGATCAATATTTTCTTTTGTTCGTTAAACTTTATTGTTTTAACTGTGTTCATAATACATGTGTTTTCTTTCAGATATATAAAGAACAACTCAGCGTATTCCTTTAAAAATCTTCTTAAATTGAACGAGGACTATCAAGTTTTCCATAGCAACCTGCAACATATGGAGTTCGGTGCGAACACCGACGAACCGGAGGCCATGATGGACGCACTGGCTCAAGCGATGGCTTGCAAGGACGAAATAGGATGGCGCAACCAGTCGCGGAAGATTATAGTGTTGAACACAGACGCGGGGTACCACATGGCCGGCCATGGGAGACTGGCTGGCATCATACAGCCCTACGATGGAAACTGTTACACTGAGAAGGGCATTTATACTAAGGAACTGGAAATGGACTATCCGTCTATTAGTATACTAAAAGAGATGGCAACAAGAGACGGTTTCGTAATTATATTTGTCGTTGAAAAGGACAAAAAAGATGTTTACAAAGCACTCGAGGAACAAATGGGTGTTTATGTAAAGGATTATGACGAGAAGGCGGTTAAGGACAGTTTCAATGTTAATGACATTTTAAAAGACATTTACAATGTAAGTTTTCACTTATATTATAGTGTGCTAGGTGAGAAAGAAAATAATAGTGAAGATACATCGTTTGGCACAAAATCCTTTCCGTTCCCGTTTGCTCCAGGTCTCACTCCCGCCTTCACTGTCATCTGTATCGCCTTTTAGCTTTTTCTCTTACTCACTGTCACACTCACGTTTTCGCTTACCCTCTCTATCACATTTGCTTAGACTCTCTCACGGTTTTTCTCTTCCTCTTTCTCACTTATTCGATCTCACTCTAACGTTTTCGCTGTAACTAAATTTATAACATTTTCATTAGACGTTACCTACTTAAAAACTTATTTTTAGAGCATCACCGAATCTATTCGATTGAAAAACCAAATTGATTCTGCATATAAAGATTACTTTGAAATCGTCATTGAACCTAACTGCGACGAAGAAGACTGTTCAGTAAGGATAAATGAAGAGAAACACTTCGTGGGCACCATCAAACTTTTAAAACATTTAGATGCGGACAGTATACCTATAGATATTGCGATAAGCGGACTAAACGAAAAACTACGGTTAAACGTTAGCATAATCAAGGAATGCGATTGTGCTCCTGAGCTGAAGTCCTCGTATTGCAACCTCAATGGAAACAAGACTTGTGGGATATGTGAATGCGATCCTGGATGGTAAGAGAAATCTAACATAATTTTAATATTTTTAATAAATACTCACATATATTAATACTTAAGGGCGCCCTGTGGTTGCAATTTACTTTATTAATTTAAACACGAGTAGTGACTACTTACATAATATTCAATTTTAAGTTTCAACTTTATTTACATCTTGGATACACAATAAAAATAAAATGTTGTCTTTGGAATCTGAAAGGCAGGTTGACAAATAGTCAAGCATACTGATATTAAAAATTCATGGTAGTTTGAGTAACGTAATGTATCATTGTTTATTAATTTCATGTGGTACCTATTTCTAAGCGTGATTTTAAGAAGCATTCTGCAGTTCTCTATATTCCGCACTTATCTAAATATGTATGTGCGTGTGGGAAAGCTCATATTTCTCAGTAGATATCCGAAATTTACCTAAAAAGGGGTAGGTTAGGTTACTTATATTAAGTTTTTGCGTTCACGTACGCTATAAAAGTAATTACACAAAACGGATCGTGACAGTTTCGTGTACGCACGTCTCGACAGGTTGACGACTGGAACTCGAGTGAGTACTGTCTCGCCAAAAGCATCACGACCATGTCAAAGCGCGCCATAGACAAAGTTGCGCCAATTTTATATTTGGAGGCGCGCTTCCATCTGGTTTTGTTTCAATATTTATGTCCGGTTCCGACATATAAATATTTTGCAGTAAGTTTTATTAAGACTGATTACGATACACAATATCTACCTACCTATTTGGTAGTGTGTGGTTATCTGTTCTCGAGTACATTGTTTTTATCTAGTATTAATTGTTAATTTCAGGCTCGGCGAACACTGCCAGTGTTCTGCAGCTGGCAACACGGACAAAGACACGGAACGTTGTATAGCAAACGGCACCGAATGTAACGAGCGCGGGGTTTGCAAGTGTGGGAAATGCGAATGCAAAGACAATAAGTAATACAATTATGTCATCACGTTCATTAACCCCCGAAGAAATTATAAGTTTGACGTCTATCTGTCTGTCTGTGTGTGTGTTAGACATGGGCGCCGCGCAGATTTTGACCGGCGCCGCCGCGCGCCGCCGCCGAGGATCAAACTCGGCGCGCCAAACGATTCTAGTGGCATTTTTCTATGAAATTTTTCTTTTTTTTTTATTCTCAGGCAGTGGAAAAAAGTTCGAATATTAGTGTACCCCGCTCGCACGCGCGCTAAATCTCATTTGCATGACCGGGACAGACCGATAGTAAAAACTAAGCTTGAGGCCTGAGAATTAGGGCCCAGGGCGGCGATTCAAATCGAAAAAAATCGAAGCAAATTTGATTTAGCGCGCGTGCAAGCGAGATATACTAATATTCGAAACTAAGTTCGAGGCCTGAGAATTAGTGCCCAGCTCGCAAAATTACTGTCTATTATTTCTATTACTCGAACAGGACAAATTACACTTTAACAGAGTTAGTACGCTGTACTAACCACAGAACAGATAAAGAGGTTAGAATAGAAATACATAGTTTCGAATTAGTATTAGAACGCGCGTCGCCACTTGTCTCCCACTCTTAATTCCACTACAAGGAAGTAACCCAATACGTACGAGCGTTACGCACACAAATAAACCTCACGCACGTAGATTGCTAATTTGTAATTGGTTGTCACACTAACGTAAACAATGCATTAGATGTACACTTACACACGCGCACTTACTTTTCTCATACACGTTAGGGCGACCGAAGGTCGATAATTAATATCGATAAAATTATTGTCACATTTTTTGCAATAGTTCGGTAAAATTTTTGAGGGGTGACAGGGTACCGTGCGACACGTCAGCACAGTAAAAAAACCTAGATCAAAATTCATCATCATTTTGGTCATCATTTGATGACCAAAATGATGATTGATTTGATTTTGATCTAGTTTTTTCGACAGAGTTCTTATTCTCTTTGGTAATAATTCCTTGGAAAAATCGCGATTTCTTAATATCTTGTCCCGATTTCCATAATAACATTATGCTTCCTCATTTTGAGTAGCAATAAAACATAACAATTTTCAATTTCAGCTTCAAAGGAGATTTTTGTGAATGTAACCTACAAAATTGCGTGCGAGGCTCGAACGGAAAGCTCTGTTCGGGCCACGGTAGTTGCGGCGAGACCACATGCGGCGTATGCAGCTGCGAAGACCACTGGACCGGCGACGACTGCAGCTGTTCTACGCTGCAGACCAACTGCAAAGAAGATGGAAAAGAGGTAACTTATAACTATTATTATCTGGAGCGACATGGTAATTTTTGACAAAGCTCCATAGTAAAGATTTAAAAAAAACTATTATTATCTATATGGGTATAAAAGCGAAAGGTCACTTACTCATTGACTCATCACGAAATCGCAGAAACTGCAATTGTTAGGAGCCTCAAATTTTAGTAGGTGCTCACTTAGATAGGATTTAGTGCAAAGTAAGAATCAAAATTCTCAGAAGTCAATTGAGGGTTTAGCGTTGCCGGATCCGCGTTGCGGGCTCCGCAACCCGATACGTAAAATTGAATTTCATCACAAGTAAAACTGTTTATTAGTAGTGTTGGACAAAATAAAGCAGTTTTAAAGGCAATGGAACTAAATATTTAAATATTTGATTAGTGGTAATCGCGTATCAGAGAATTTGTAAAAATTTCTAAGATAGTTTTTTTTTAATTTTGTAATACCCTACGCGCGTATTTTATACGGGGTGTTTTCACATGACTTATAAAATAGCTTCGAAGTTCGAATCTTCCGTTTCTTTAAAAAGATCAGCATGGACAAACATTATCGCGCTGATGTATGTTAATAACGATATTCTTTCGTTCGTCTGTGAGACAGCTTAGGTATAAGTATTTAAAAAAGAAAAAAGACATTCATGTACCCAATAATTTCAACGCACCTAAAACATTACGATTGCAATTAATTATGTGTGGTCTGTCTATTGACTATGATATTAATAAGTGATAATACTTAGGGTATGTTTGGGTCCCGTATATAGAGTTTACTATTAAAGTACCAGCGCTGAAAGAGATACTTTTATTTTAATTATTGTACGGGAAAATGTATCATGTTGGGGCAAAGGAAACATAAAAATAAAAAGTAAGTATTTTAGTGCTGATACATTCACAGTATACTCTACATAGTAGGTATACACCCTTAAGTATTATCACTCGTTTATTTATCACCTTGTAGATATGCAGCGGGTTCGGGGACTGTCTGTGCAATAGGTGCACATGCAGAACCCCCGCGCCGGGGACGTGGGACACGCGCGCACGCGACTATTTGTGCCGCCCACACCGCGAAACCAACGAGACCACAGTCGAGGCTCTGAGGTTGCTGTGCATCCAACTGCAACCCTGCGTACTGACGTACTTCAACCTAAAGAGTAGCGGCTGCGAGAATGTCAACATCACCGGTGTAGACATATTAGAGATTGACACCGGCGATGAAGAAGCGGTGTGGATAGAATGCCCCGAAATACGATGTGATGTTGGATGCTACACGAAATTTGCGTACAAAAACAACGACATCACCTACGGAGTGGATGTCAAGGTTCAAACGAAATTTAACTGCGCGGAAACTTATCTCAGTGAGTTTCCCATATTAATATAAATAAATCGTTTATTCAATAATACGGACATTACACTAAACAATAAAAAAATCGTATTAGGTACCCCCAGTTTCTGAAAGGTTAAGGGCGTGTTTCACGAAGCAATGTTAAAGTTAATCCTTCGTTAAATATCGTGTTGTTCCTCTCGTCAATGAATGAGATGGCATGTTATTTTAACATGGCGTTAACTTTAACATTGCTTGGTGAAACACGGCCTTATTATTTTTAATTAATAAGCCATACTCATTGTTGAACGTAGCAACTAGCAAGTGATGTTCATCAATGAGCGTTCTGAATGGCTTGTTAGCTGATCGACAATTTGATCAGTCTTTCAGAAACTGGGGGCTATAATTATAAATTAAGAGGTAGACGCAGATGGAGAAAAGGAGATGAAAGAGACATAAATAAATAACAATAGAAATTACAAGAAAATCTGCCGATTTTGAAGGTTTCTCAGGATAGTGTTGTATGTGGCAATAATACGGCGGAATTCTTTAAAAAAATACAGTGACAATTACCGCCGTTTTGTTTATAAAGAAGTCGTTTATCCGCTATAGTATGACGCCAATACTTTTCTAGTCACACAGAGCTGCAATTACTTGGTGTTGCAGGAGTTACCAGTCTTCTAAATTCTAGCCTCTGTGGTCATATTTTATTGTTGGTGGTTGTTTAATGATACCATCCTCCATTTACTTACTTAAATTTCTATTCTTTTGAACCGTAATCTTCATTTTACAGATTAAAGATAAACATTAAAATAAGTATAACTAATATTTTTATAATCTTTATTTTTACGTTTTAAAAAAGAAAAAAAAATTAAGTTTGTAACATATTATTATGTGAAGTTCTTAATTTTTTTAAAACGAAATGTTTTTTAATCTGTCAAATAGGTTCTCAAGTGAGGGTTCGATTGTTTTATTTAAACGGGCCTAAGGGCGTGTTTCACCAAGCAATGTTAAAGTTAACACCATGTTAAATATCATGTTATCCTTCTCGTATTTCCTGTCAATGAATGAGATGGCATGGTATTTTAATATGGCGTTAACTTTAACATTGCTTGGTGAAACACGGCCTAAGTTTGGCCAATTTATCCACTGTTTGCCTGATTCTCCACCAACTGTACTTAAAGTGTTTGCAATAAAACAATTAACATTTGAATAATTTCAGTAACCGGCGGCGGCTGCCTCGCCGGTCTCATCCTGATCGGGCTGGTGACGCTGGTGTGCTGGAAGGTCATAACGAACAGACGCGACCGAGCGGAGTACGACCGGTTCTTCAAGGAGGTCCAAAGTGAAAATCCGGAGATGATCAATCCTATCTTCGAACCGGCAATAATATCCGTCACTAATCCCGCTTATAGACGTTCTAGAAATGGAGACTAAGTACCAACTTCACCAAAGCCTATTAGTGTTAAGAGGAAACGCTACGAAATTTTTCACAGGAAATTTACAACAAAAATAGGGGTCCACGGCATTTCTGTTTCCTTCCTGGATAATGCTGTTAGAGTAAATTTTTTTCCTGAACATCTATGTATATTATTTGTACGTCCCATTTTTTCCTTTTTTTAATTAATTTATAAAAATTTAAAAACCTAAAAAAATGGGCAGACTCTCCTAATAACCATCCCCTATAAACATAGCAAACATCCAGGAAACAGATTTGACAACATTATACAACAAAATCAAAACAGAATTAAGCCTAGCTCAATTCTTTTTTTAGGTAATAAAGAAAAAAATATTTAAATCGGTTAAGTTTTGGAGGAAGAAACAGGAATCCCATAAACGTCAATATTTTGTACTTTTAATAGGTAATTTCAGTTCAATTTGCAGTTGTCTCTATCGCGCTAGTGCTGGCTAGCTAAGGCACTGGGATACAGCAATAGATTTTATAAATACCTATTTTGTATTTCTCTCAACCGTGCTGGTTCATCTTAATTTTAATTTTATGCTATGGATTTCCGCAAAGTAACGCCTGATTCCATTAACTATTCATCTTAATTGTCAAATATCGTGCTTACTGTTTTATTAATACGGGTACGGAACACTTAAAACGAAGGAAGACAACACAATAATATTCAACCAATGATTAGCTTTAACAGTCGTTGGTGAAATAATTTCATTTCATTTGAGTTAATTATTAACTCTAAAGATAATATTATAATAATATTATTGACAGATTTTGTATGGACAAAATTTTAAAGTTGCATATTTCTTCCTCAGATAAAAGTCACCATTTTGGTCACCGTGTTTGTCTAATTTATCTGTGTGTTAATAGAAACTTGTTTTTTTTTATTTTTTTCAAATATTTCCATAGCTATATGTAACATTTTTTAAATAAATTAAAATTACATTTTATTTGCGTGTTTTTTATTTACAAGCATAGTTTTAGTACTCATTAGGCGCTTTCAAACGCGCGCTTTGTCAACGCACGTTATGAGAACCAGGAGTTTTCTGTACAGTAGTACACTACTACTACTCAAGCGCGCGCGTTTTCTTTTTGGCGTCTTCTTTTCTTGAGCGTCAGGAGTCAGGACTCAGGACCGTGTGGGTGCGTTACCCCAGCCAGACGTGGACTTTGATATTTGATTGATCGTTACTTTCAATTATTTTTGTCATTGTCATGAATTAAAAATTATCACTTATTTTCTTCCATCATGGATATATTTTATTGTTTTAATCTCTCTATCTCTATATTTTTAATTTTTAATGACTAGGTTTTATTTTATACTACAAAGTAGAAACAAAAAACTTGGCTATTATAATTTTGACAAAATTTGAGGTTATGTCAAAAATTGAAAATTCAAAAGCTGTAGATCTTCGTATGTGCTACAACTTTGCCATTTAATAACTTTTTCCATAAATACTTGTAGTATGGCTTTAACTTGTTTTACCCTTAAAACTCGGGGTGAGTTCTCCTTCCAGAACTCGGATCAGATGTATAGGATCAGTGATATTCTCCTCCTTTTCCAATGCGTTTCATCCTAATATATATTTTTTGTTTCAAAAATTATCGGCACTGCTATATGATGTTCATTGCACTACTAAAATAAAAAAAAACTGTCATATACCCAGTACTTACATAGCGATAAAATCATACGCTCTTAAAATTAGACAAAATATTTTAGCGCCTAAAAATGTATTCTGAGTCTTTCCGATTTGCTAAGTATTGCTTTTTTATTTTCCCACAAGTATAAGAATTATACTTATACGGAATTGTGCGAGATTCCGACTCGCGCTTGGTCGAATTTTCAATTTATTATGGAGCGCCCTAAATATCTTCATTTTTAAAAGTGAAACGAAATGTTTCTAATCTGTCAAAAATGATCTCAAGTATAGGTTTCGATTGAGCTTGTTTTAATAATACGGGCCTAAAACTGAAACTCGCACAGAGTTTCAGTTTTACCAAAAATAGCCGAATCAGTGCGAGTTTTAGTTTTAGGCCCGTAAGACAGGAGGGAGGGATAACATTTTAATGAAGAATTAATTTTAACATGTGTGGATTTTATTGGTAATAAAGGGTGCAGCATGATAAAAGGTTGGGAATCCCTGCTCTAGATGAAGCTCTACCTATCTTAGGGCTAACTGGAAAGTACGTGTTTAAATATATAAATAATCTATAGGTACTTTATATTGAAATAATAATAATTAATACAATAGGTATAGAGAAATATAACGATATAGGAAAGATACTATGTTATGTTTGTTTGTATTTAATAGGCAGTTCGAAACTACTAGGCTCATTTTGATTTCAAATTTAGGATAGACAGAGAATAAATAGAACGAAGTAGAACATAACAATATGTACAATGTACATATCGTAACAATAACTATAAACTTTTTTTAAGTAATCCCCGAATTGTCAAGTAAACTGATGATTATGAATTATGGCTTAAAACATTCTCGCATCTCGATTTCAAACAAAAAAATAGGTATATGAATATTGGTTCATCCGTTTCTGTGCTACGATCGCGATGCCACATACAAACTAACATAGACATGCACGTCAAACTTATTACCTGCACCTCTCTGTTTTCGTCGAGAATTTAAAATCAACGGAACCCGCGGATTTCCATTTGCGCACACGAAGTCGCGGGCAAGTAGTAATTTATAATTTTAAATATGTTTGTTCGTAATATGCAATATTCTTAGTATTTCCCGCTCGTCGAGTGTGATTCATCTCGTGAAATGATCAAGCGAGTATGATACACCGAACTACTGTTTGTTGTTCAGTCACTCTGCGCTCAGTGTCCGACCGGTCGCTTGGCGAAGCGCGCGCATTTCGGCGTTCGAATTTCGAACTATTTTTTTAATTCTTTATCGACAAAGTGGGCTACGATTTTTGTGCCCAAAGTGACTGTGTAATATAATTGAACGATACCGTGAGAGATAATCAAAATGGAAATAGTGTGGTATTCGGTGTTATTTTTTATATTAACTAATCAAGTTTTTGCAATTGATCGCAACTGCTGGTCTCTGGAAGATATCACTAGTTGCGACGAATGCGTTCGGTGCAATGGCAACTGGTGCAACGATCCAAAAGAGGTATTGTAGATTTTGTTATTTTTTTAGTATAATTTCCATATTTCAAATTAGATCAGTTTATCTAATTACCATTTTGTAAGAAATCAAGATCTTGAAATATATCTACTGTGTCAAATTAAAATGTAGTGTTATTCGTTAAAATAATGTGTCTACCCTCATGAACATTTTTTCTATTTTATTTACATGAAGCTGAAATGAATTATATTTTGATACTACTCAATATTTTGCATGATAATAAGTAGTATAATATGTGTTAATTTAGACCCAAATCGACAATTGCAAATTTCATCCAAATAATACCTACGTTCTTAGTAGTTTTTGTGTGAGTGTTACAAACATCCTCACAAACTTTGACGTTTACTTATTTCCTACTACTATATATGTAGCAGGCTAGTTGGATTGACTTGAGACAACCCTACAAGAAGAATATTATAGTGGTAAACGGATGGAAGCAATTGGCTCAATAATCGTTACAGTATAGTGTGCAATCGCTCTATTTTTTACCCAACGGCGAACCCAAAAGGATGAGAAATGATTTTGGCACTCTATGTATGTTTGTATTCCACTGTACGGCCTAAACTACTGATCTGATTTTAATGTAATTGGTCCCAATACATTCGTAATAATAACTCTGGCTATATTGTAAGTTGTAATTTTATAAGGGTCAAAAAAAATTATAACATTCTAAGTCCCGATTTCACCAACCCATGTTAGTGTTAACGGCTTGTTAAAATGCCATGCCTTCTCATTCATTGATAGGAATTACGAGTGGAACAACATGTTATTTAACGAAGGATTAATATAATACAATATAATATAATATAATATCTATGGACGCTTCACACCACGTCAATCTGGCCCCATGCTAAGTATCCGAAGAACTTGTGTTACAGGTACCAGACAACGGAAATATATTTAATACTTTAATACTATACACATATTTAAGATTTTTATTATTTTAATACACAAATTTAATACACATCCAAGACTCAGGAACATTTAAAGCTTTTTGTTCCCTCGGCGGGATTCGAACCCGCGACCTCCGAGTCAAGAGCCAAGCTCAGAACCACTAGACCACGGAGGCGTCTAAATTATCTTTAACATTGCTTGGTGAAACACGCCCAGGCAATGTAACGCCATGTTAAAATACCATGCCATCTCATTCATTGACTGGAAATACGAGAGGGATAACATGATATTTAACATGGCGTTAACAAGCAATACTTGGTGAAACACGCTCTTTGCGTTCTAAATTTTACCCGAACTTATCTATTCCAGATGATATAGTTCTAGTCTTACAGTTTCCAATCACTTCAATTATCTACACCGTTCTAATTGGCCCAATTTCTTCTTCTAAAATCGATTAATAATCGGACGCTCTTGCACTATTGCAAGAACTTTAATGTTTTATCCATAAGGTTCGTATTTCCTTTCACCGTACTCCTAATTACAATAGCTCCTAAATTGCAGCGTACTAATGAGCGCTAACACACGAAGTTAGCGGGCATTAGGATGTAACAGGTTGTGTAGCGGTATATTATACATCTTAATGTGGGAGAGCCAAGGTCGGCAAGAATGGGCAAGCATACCAGGGCCTGACAGAAAACTGGTGTGAAATTACGCTTACTGTTTTGCACAGTTTCTAGAATCAAAGGACAAGGGGTAAGATGGAAATTTACTCAAGAGAGAGAAGTAATCACTTACTTTCCTTTTCTCCTGGTTTCCTGCGCAGCGCTGATGTGCAGTTAAGTTGCTGCCAATATATATGACAAAATAGATGCCTTCCTTTAGGGACGCCACTATTTCCTGATATAATGGAATAAAGGCCTAGCGATAAATTTTAGGGCATTTAGGCCCTAAATTCCTTAAGACCGTTCATTTGAAAATTAGCTGTTAGTTTTTTAACATTCATAATACGTATTTTAGTATAACAGTAACAGTTATAACAGATACGGTCGTGCACAACTTGGCAGGGGCACAGCCATGTCCCCAGATATTGATATCTCTAGTGTGCAGCGTCAATTGTGAACGTCATTCAGCTAATTTTCCTTCAACAACTTATTCAATTTCCCCATAACATTTTCCCTACATTGCTGTTATTCGGCCCGTTGCAGTTTCCTTGTATTTTATGTATATTTCAAATCTTATTTTACTTTAAGCCCCCAGCTAACTTTTAAGTACTTCAACTGTAGTATATGAAACATATTAATAATACTATGATATATATTAATGTAGTTTTGCGCCAGAATCCGAATCTCAAAATCACATCCATGACCCAGGAGCATTGAATACTTTTTGTCCCCTGGAATTCAACCCGGGTTGAACGCTGACACTTACCGCTGAGCCATAGGGGTCGTCATTATCATTAGCCTTAGTGCGTGGGGTTGGGGGTGAGCTGATGGATGAACTTCCTGTGCAACCCCAATTCCCAATATCCTGCCGTACCCAAAACTGATAGGTAGAGAAGAGTACTCTATCTTAGATATATTATATAGGTATATAGAGTATACCTATACACTCTATATCTATGTTATGAAACAAACTTTAAACAGTTTTAAACCCACACCACAAAGTTTTACACATCGCGTTTTCAATGTACGGCTCAAAGGGTAGAAAAAATATGAAATGATTAATTATAAGGTCATATCAACCTTTTTGTTATAGTACTAGGGCTTCACTGTCTGTCCGTCTTTTCTGTTTTTAAAATTGCTCCTGTAAAAATAGTTGAAATAACTCTATTTAATTGGGACTACTATTAATGTCCTTCTCAGCATAGCTGTTGAGTTTTTTATATAACTCTACTTTAGAGTCCAACTCGCTCTTGGCCTTGCCTACAGTGGGAATACCAGTGGAAGTCCAAATGGGAGATCTCCGACCGAGCGAGCTGATATTATGCTCTACTAGTTTTCAGATGTCGTATATATATAGCGCCGGACTTTGAAAACTTCGATAGCGCGATGCAGGATTGTAGCGCTTGTAGTATTGCCACACTATAAGTCACTACAAAAGATTTGATGTAAATTTATTTCTTACTCTTCAGTGAGTTTCCTCGAAGTGCAAGTAGGCCAGTGGCCACGACTGCTGACTAACCACTAACCAGCGATTGTGAATCACGTTAGCACTTTCCAATAGTGATAGTAGAGCTTTTTCCTCATCGACTTAATAACAATAAGCTCTCATTGATTTCGATGACGGTCGGTTATAGGCCAGCCACGCATATGCCCTGATTCAAGATGCCGCTATTATGACTTACAAAGTTCGAAAACAAAAATGTGAGGAATATGACATAAGTGACAAGCGAAAACGTATGTCACTTAGCTATGCTTAGGTATGTCAAATACTTTCGATCTTTGTTGGTGATAATAGCGATGACATCTTAAATCAGGGCCCAAGAGTAATTGCATAATGTACAGGCACAAGAGTATACTATCTTCCTTTACTTTTATAACTCAGTGAGACTGATGAGCGACAGAACCGGTGCTGAAGTCAGAACCTATTTACTTCATACATCTGACGCATGGATCTTCATTGTCAGACATGAGACAATCTGGCTGCATTAACCGAGCAATAACAAAATTATTCTTGTTCCAACGTGGGTATCGAACTTACGACACCCGAAGATCAGAGAGTCTAGCCATAAACAAGAGGCTTTAATAAAGCTTCTTAAATTAAGAGGCACTGAAGTCACATTCTGCAATATGCAAAGCAACTTTCAGCGTTTAAGAAATCAGACATTGATGTCCATTTATTTTATTGTGCCTCCCCGTAACCTATCGATGCTAGCCTAGCCACTCCTAGCCTGTGCACCTCACACTTTCGACTAGTTTCGACCTCCTACAACATGATATTATTTTCATGATTCACATAAGCTGGCGACGCGCCATCATCTCTCCATTATACCCATCTATTGTCCACATTTGCATAAAATAATTGCGCAAACAGTCATTTAAGGTTTGATATGCATAGTGCATGAGGCACTAAGCATATCATACCTAATGACTGTCCTTAGACAATAGAAATTAGATCGGAGATTATGACATTAACATTTACTTAATAAGGTCGTTATGTGGATGGAATGTTAATATGAATATAGCTTGAATCATAAATATCGGTAAAATGAAAAGAAAAAATCCAACGTAAAATCTGACATACAAGAAAGTAGTAATTATTTTAAAATGCATTTCTAAGTTAGTAATTATATTGTTAAAAAATGTATGAAAAAGTGTACCTACGTGATATAATATTATTTCAAGAGCCCAACCCAAGAGGCCAAATAAATAACTGAAGACAGAGATCTGCAAATCTCGCTGTTAGGCCGGTCAGGCCTGAAGTATACCTCGGTGTTTTACACAATACAAACGAAGCTACACCCTAATTACTAATACATAACTAATGTACGAAGTACGTATCTGTAAGCTTACATACTTAAATTCGTTATGTAGGTTCATCAGCCTCAAGTTTTGTTTGACAAAGTTCTGCCTTCATTATTTTATTTAAGTCGAGACTAACACCCGGTTTCAGGCTACGTTTCCACTGACGCAGAGCGGGGCGGAGAGGAGCTCGCGGTGCCCGAATTGACCAATCACTATGCTCCGCGTCAGTGGAAACGCAGCCTATGTGTTCTAGTCTATAGTTGTCAAATAAATGTAGAGGGACATTAATTTCGAATTCTTATAAAGAACCCATTTCCAAGCATAAACATAAAACTTTATGCCTATTCGGATAATTAACAGATGTTGCTATGCATATTGTAAACAAAGATTACCTTAATAATTGTCTTTCAAATATTGTCACGTCTTTTGTCTTTACTATACAAGTAGGTTAAATATAAAATTAATAGAGATAGCCTGTACTATGTAGTATGTTATAAAACACAAGTAATTGTACGTGATGTGTTTAATATTAACAATCGATGTCTCTATCATGCCTGTATATATTTAACTTGATTTATATAGCAGTTGACATTACCGGATCATAATATGTCCCAGCCACGGATCCCAAGAGAAAGATTATTTCCTTTTTCCCCTGGCCATCTAATACCTTTTGCCTCATCTGATAGGTAATATAAAATGTACAAATATTTGTTTGAAAGATTAGAATCCAGCTTTCCCTAAAACCTTATTTCCAACATAAATTGATAAAACAAACACCGAACTAATGTAATTAACCATACGGTTTTAGTTAAACATCGTGTGTGGTTAAACATCCGTAGTAAACTAAGTACCTACTCTTAAAGGTACCTACTACCTAGTCCCTTTAGCCCAAGCAAGAACATTTGATAGCTCCGTAAAGTAAAGTTATCGAATGGCAATTGTATGAAAAGCTTGACAGCGCAAATACAATTGACATTCGAGAACTTTAATTTACGGAGCTATTATTTTGAATTTGAAATTAATAAATTTTCCTGCTTGGCCTATTGTACAGCGTGATCAATGTGATCTGTATATAAACAAATAAAATAAAAGTTAAAAAGACTATAACCCGACTTCGCAGTCAAGGGGTCTAAAAAGGCTGAAACAAGAAAATAATTAAATTTGAAATCCAGTTATGCATAGGTACAAAAATGATCAAGGTCGCGTGGTCGCACCCGCTATTGGATTTGACGATTGCAATAGCGGACGAATATTATGTTTTTTCAAACTCTTTTTTTTTCAAGCTTATTTCGGTATGAGCTAACGCTTTGATTAGTTTAGCGGGTACGACCACAGCACTACACAGCTGAAGAGGTGTTTTTTACATTAATTGTTCGGTCCTTGCGTAGCGTAAAAAAATCTTTTGAGTCTTTAGTTATCCAGTGGTGTAACAGAATTTTGCATGGCGATGATAGATATACTGTAGCTGCAACACTTAACTCTACCGATTTTGTTATTATTAGTTTTTGGATTGCCTTAGGTATGTTTCATGATTTTATAATTAAAAAATAATATAAACAATCTTAAAGACGCATTCACTTCAAAATGAAATTCGTCCAAAGTTATTATTTTGCGCAGCGAATGAATGGTATAATAATGCTAATACTGAGCTTTGTTTACATTTTTATCACATTGAATCGGAACGGAGTATATTTAAAATTTATAGGCCCAAGTAGGTCGCAACTCGCAACCTATATGTGGAATATAAATGTTGCCCAATGTAGTAATTACATGTTTATACATCATCTCAATCAGTAACAGTTATAACTCACGTTTTTACGGTCGAATAAATTGATCTGACACGCTAGTTTACCAATGAATAAAGTAGGTATTGTAAATACATGATTCATGCAAAATCTATTGTAGGTTTTAGTTATGTAGGTATTGAATATTATAGATTTTCTTATATTATATAATATTATAGAGCTGTGAAACGTGGCATGTTTTAGTCACTATTGGAAGTTCATAGAGCCAGTCGGTTGGTCTTTGAACTTCCGTGCCATCTTTCTCGGCTACAGATCCAAAAATATGCGTTATAATAAATAGGGCAATAAAATAGGTTAGCAACTGCAGGCTTGTATCACTAAATCAGGCAACGAAATTATAATATGTTGGTGTCTAAATTACTAAAGTGACTAAAACAATCGGTTTTTGGGCACAAAAATTACAAAATTGGCAGATGTTTTGTCCATGACTCTAAATCGTAATCGCAAGACGGTAGGTAACATTAAGTAAGTCATTATAATTTCATTTGGTATTGATCTCTCATTAAACGAATGATTAATCAAACGATCTGACTAATCATACTTGAATAGATTACGATCTTGCTGTTCCGAAATTCCGAATACTTCGAACAAAAAACCGCATTAGAAATTTGGAACACTGGCACTGGTAAGTTTTTTGCCATTACAAATTACAATGACCACTCATGTAAATACTAGATACTTATTGACTGACATCCAAAAAAGAGGAGTTTATCTTCCTCATACAAAACAAGTGTGTTAGATAAATCGATGGTGACCTATTGTTTTCCGACAGAGCTTTTAGATCTATGAATAATATTGTCAATTAGTACCTACCTAGTAGTACTTACGTAGACTAGGTGGCGCAATAACAAAATCATTCTTTAGCTACATCGAGGCAGCACGCAAGGTTAGCTAAATACGCCAATGTGAGCACGCTTCGCTTAGTATCACCTTACCTTTTTCGAACTTCGGTTATTACCTACTTCGCTGAGGACTACCCCGGCCTACTTTGCGAGTAATCTGGAGATTTCTATTTAAACTTTCATTTTATTTATTCCATGCATCACAAAGATTAAGCCGGCCTTATCAGCAACATTACACATTAAAATTAGTAAACAATATCTAGAGATGTAAGGAATATAACTTGCAAAGGGGAATGCTAGTATTAGGCCCAGTAATGCACACAAATGTTTTTTCATTTTTTTTTAAATCTATATATATAAAAGAAAGTCGTGTTTGTTACAACACTTATAACTCGAGAACGGCTGAACCAATTCTCATGGTTTTTGATTCGTTGGATTTGTCTCCTCCCCGAATAGCAGAATACATATTAAAAATAGTGAAAACTTGATGTGTAATGAATAATTAATCATATAAATAAATGCTCATATTTTGTTCATCAAATGTCAAACATTTGTTGTCAAATGATGTAACAACTATGCGTTCAGAAATCTATTCGTATTGAAGTGTCAGTTTGTAACTTTCAATTAGCAACGTTTTTCTAAATGCATATGACATTTTAAACGATATTTTCTTCTTTTTTTTGGCATTGGCAACGATATCTAGGTACTGAAAACGAAAATGCAATAAAAAAAATCTGTCTGTCAGCGTGTCTCTTTGCTCCGGCTAATCTCTGGAACGGCTGGACCGATTTTAACGAGACTTTCACTGGTAGATAGCTAAAGTTACAAGGATTAATTTGGGCTACTTTTTATCATGATCATCATCATCATCATCGTCATCTAACTAATGATCACCGAATCGGCTGGACCGACTGTGACGGGAGCATTCACCGGGCGTTAGTTTATGTTAGTAGGAGTAATCTATACATCTATATGTATAAAAGTAAGTCGTGTTAGTTAAATTATTGATAACTCAAGAACGGCTTTATCGATATGGCTGAAAATTGGTGAGGAAGTAGCTTAGAGCAAGTAGACGGACATAGGATACTATTTATTCCATTCGACAGCGTTTCCGTGAACGTTGCGGGTTCTGCGTTAGGGTTTCGCGTTGTGGGTTCCACGTTGCAGGTTCCGGGTTCCCATGCTGCGGGTTCCGCGTTCCGGGTTCCGGTTTCCCGCGTTGCGGGTTCCACGTTGCGGGTTTCGGGTTCCCATGTTGCGGGTTCCGCGTTGCGGGTTCCGAGTTCCCGCGTTGCGGGTTCCGGGTTCCCGCGTTGCGGGTTCCGGGTTCCCACGTTGCGGGTTCCGGGTTCCCGCGTTGCGGGTTCCGGGTTCCGGCGTTGCGGGTTCGGCGTTCCGGGTTCCGCGTTCCGGGTTCCGGGTTCCGCGTTCCGGGTTCCGCATTGCGGGTTTCGGGTTCCCTGTTGCGGGTTCCGCGTTGCGGGTTCCGGGTTCCCGCGTTGTGGGTTCCGGGTTCCGGGTTCCCGCGTTGCGGGTTCCGGGTTCCCGCGTTGCGGGTTCCGGGTTCCCGCGTTGCGGGTTCCGGGTTCCCGCGTTGCGGGTTCCGGGTTCCCGCGTTGCGGGTTCCGGGTTCCCGCCGGGTTCCGGGTTCCCGCGTTGCGGGTTCCGGGTTCCCATGCTGCGGGTTCCGGGTTCCCGCGTTGCGGGTTCCGGGTTCCCGCGTTGCGGGTTCCGGGTTCCCGCGTTGCGGGTTCCGGGTTTCCGCGTTGCGGGTTCCTGGTTTCCGCGTTGCGGGTTCCGGGTTCCCGCGTTGCGGGTTCCGGGTTCCCGCGTTGCGGGTTTCGGGTTCCCATGCTGCGGGTTCCGCGTTGCGGGTTCCGGGTTCCCGCGTTGCGGGTTCCGCGTTGCGGGTTTCGGGTTCCCATGGTGCGGATTCCGGGTTCCCGCGTTGCGGGTTCCGCGTTCCCGCGTTGCGGGTTCCGCGTTCCCGCGTTGCGGGTTTCGGGTTCCCGCGTTGCGGGTTCCGGGTTCCCGCGTTGCGGGTTCCGGGTTCCCGCGTTGCGGGTTCCGGGTTCCCGCGTCGCGGGTTCCGGGTTCCCGCGTTGCGGGTTCCGGGTTCCAGCGTTGCGGGTTCCGGGTTCCCGCGTTGCGGGTTCCGGGTTCCCGCGTTGCGGGTTTTGGGTTCCCATGCTGCGGGTTCCGCGTTCCCGCGTTGCGGGTTTCGGGTTACCATGCTGCGGGTTCCGGGTTCCCGCGTTGCGGGTTCCGCGTTCCCGAGTTAGGGGTTGTTTTTTTTAGTTGAATTTCATCATAAACTGTTTTTATGCTCAACGAAGTGGGCAAGGGTCAGCTAGTATAATTAATAAATTAAAATTTAAAATAAAATAAATTAAAATTTAAAATTTACATCAGAATTTATGATGTACTTCTTACTATTCATTATTCTGTACAAGTCAGCAATTTTTTCGTAAAAAATTTGGTATTCGGTCTCGTTCCTTGCTGTTACATAACTTAAAAATTTCACAAAACCCTGCAATTAAAGCATCAAGGGCTGAAGCAGTGGTCGTTTATTGTCGAAATTGAGTGTTGTGTCAACAGACAGTCGCAACACGTGAACTTTAGTTTCGTCATGACTGTGTAATCTCGCGTAATGATCCCCTCGCCGTGTGATCGATTCTGTGCAATTACTGTCATCATCATCATAACCTTAATAACCTCCCAAGTCCCAACGATGAACGGTGACACGGAGACTTGGGTCTTTCCTTGGAGGATGATTCGCCTTTATTTACAATCACATTTTGTACAGTACAATATAGAATAGAACACTTTTTGGTACATACTCGTACACGTACAAACATACACATAAAATAAAAAATAATGTCTGGAAAAAATAATAGCAAATTCAGCTTATAATACCTATACTTAAAATATTCTGATCATTTGGATGCAATAGTATTGAAATAATTAATATGCGGCTTATAATTTAACGCTCCGTAAAAATGAATATAACGAACTACGAGATCAAACGAACTGCTAATAATATTTAATTGGATCCATCTTAAGTCTAAACAACACTTAGAATCGAGACAGCTTTGTGATTTGTACGTCTGAAAACATTTTACCACAAACATAACGTGGTATATTTTTGGAGGTTTACTATATTATTATCTCATCGGATTTGCCTACATAAAAAATATTTTTGAATAAATTATTTATTTTAGGGTTATAATTGAGTATTTAGAGTTTGGATACACCGACATCTTCCTTAAATAACGTTATTATAATTTCTTCAACGGCGTGTGTTTGTTCGCGATATGAAAATGAAAATGAATTTTCAAATAAAACTTAACAAATTATTCTCGGAACGTCAACACAAAAAGCTTCAATCCTAAACCGTCGAGAAGAACCAGCGTAAGATAAAATCGAAGACCTCATACCGGCGTAAGATAAAATCGAAGTCCTCATTGTTTTTACCAATAGATAGACAGATTTTGGAGAAAGATTTCAGTGTATTAATTGGGCCCGGTAGGTGATGTTTTGTTTGAACTTCATGTAATATTCAGAAACAAATACCACCAATATCTGATAACTGATGAGGTGTTATTGACAGGTTTTTTCTGAAGCTCAAAGCCATTACCAGAACTAGTTGTTGCGAAATGTTCAAGCCTCGATTCACAGCTCGGGTCAATGTCACTTCAAAACGAATATATTTTTTGTTTACTTTGATAAACAGTTAATTAGGTTTCGTGCAGGTACTTCAACTTAATAACTGACTAGGTGTGGCCACTGGTCACACAAAGAACCATTATAATATCATTGTAATAAATTCCAAGTATTATAAACTGCGCTAAACATTTTTGCATATTTAATATATTAAGGAATATTCATATAATTAGTATGTTAACTTGCTGACCCGTGCCCACTTCGTTGAGCATACAAACCGTTTAAACCTTCCTTGGACTTCCAGGAACATTCTAAGACCAAAAATAGCCGAATCGGTGAACCGATTCGGCTATTTTTGGTCTTGGAATGTTTCAGCCTTTCTCGAGTTTTAGCGAGACTAACGAACACCAATTCATTTTTATATATATAAGATAAGACTAGCTGACCCGTGCTCACTTCGTTGAGCATACAAACCATTCAAACCTTCCCTGGACTTCCACGAATATTTCAAGACTAAAAATAGCTGAATCGGTTCAGCCGTTCTCGAGTTTATAGCGAGACTAACGAACAGCAATTAATTTTTATAATTATAAATTAAATTTATTGATTGCTATATTTTACTTTCAATATGTTTCAATTCAACATGGATAACAACATTATTCTGATATATTTTTGAATGTTGGATAAGTTGACTTATTTTCCTGGCTAAACGTAAACATAAAGTACAAAATTTGCTTACCCTAATACCTATAAAGCAAATGTGAGCATAGTCATAAGTCATAACAATAACTCCTAAGTCCTAAGTATCCTGATCTAGATTATGTGTAAGCCCTAAATCCAGTTAGTAGGTACTAAGACAGAGAGCGTATGATCCGGGCGTTCAACTAAGGTGTCTGTAATTTGAGACCTAAATCGTCAATTGTGTGGTTTCTGAAGCTATCGCTACAACTGAACTGTTATGTTATGTTTAAATATGAGCTACAGTCTTCTACACATAATAACGTATTCGTGTAACTCATATAAAGACAAGGAACAAAATCGATTAACTCATCATATACGCACCCTATTACCTACTAATAAATATAATTACATCCTGGATTGCCTAAAACTGTTGTACATACCATGCGACTTTTCTAACGTATCAAAAAAGGGGGAAAAATGTGTAGCTTATACGGTGTGCCAATGTGTATTGCGCACACACTTGGGCACTACATAATACTCGTGCGTAGCTGGCCTGGTTTCAATGAAACCGGCCACCGTCACCGAAATCGGTGTAGGAGGCATTATTATTATTAGGTATAATGTCAAATCCAATTTATTGTGTTTTCGAACTGGTATTTGTAGTGCGTACTGCGTAGTCACACGAGCACTACATACCTACATAGAAACCGGCCTCAGTTTTTGTTTGACTATGATACATAAATTATATTTATACCTATTTAAACTTTTGTTTGAAAGTTCCTACGAACACAATGTAGAAAATAAATGTAACAGGAACAAACCAATCACTGTCTTCCCTTTTTTATTTGGTCTGAGCAATCACGTAATACCTACATGACTAAAATTTTGTTGGAAAGGAGTGAGAAAAGTAAAACTTTTGTTTGAAAGAAGTAGGAAAATAACGTAGAATAAAAGTAGTAGGAAAAAACCATCCACTGTCTTCCCGTTTTTATTTGGTCTGAGCAATCACTTAATACATGACTAAAATTTTGTTGGAAAGGAATGAGAAAAGTAACTAACCTAGCAATTCATAAATCAAATAGTAAGAACAAACCAGAACCTAAATGCCTAAGCTTAACATAGGTTATTAAATAAAAATGTTAATATTATTCCTAAGGTTACACCAAAGGTAAAAAATACTGAATGACGATGTGTCTAAAGAATGTTTCCTTGATTTGCAGTACGTGACTTTATATTCAATTGTAGAAGCAAAAAAATCGATACTCACTACAAGCAATTAGTGTCTTTATTCTACATACGTTTTAATCACTACTATTACGGTGAAATACTTAAAAGCCACTCAAAATTACCCCAATATCACAGTGAGAAGAATGACGAGACACTTGAGTGCCTCTTAATCTTCACAGGATATGTATAGCCTATAGGTGATCTAATAACTTGCAGATTCTGCAAGGAGAAAGACGACCCACCCCTCCACCTTCTTCTTCATTGTCCAGCTCTTCATCTAAGCAGGAGCAAGTACCCCGGGCTGCATGAATACTCTACAGCAGAGGAAATTCGCACCGCAGACCCCCAACATATCGTTCGCTTCATGAGTAACATAGGACTGGAGGTACTAAAGCGAAGGAGTCACAATAGATCCAGAAGGATCCCAGTGACGTCTGGGCCTGATGAGGCCAGCCTTCGATTTAAAATAAAAAAATTAAAAAAAGCCTCTTAATTTGAAGAGCATGTAAATATCTGGCGGAATGTGTATACTACCTACCTATCTTTTGACATCAGTGGTAAAATATCAGCAACTCTACAGTCAAATGACAGGCTTAAACGATTAAGATTACTCCATTGTAACCTTTCAGCGAACCTTGATACTTGCCTAATGAGATCGACGTAATAATACCTCTTTGGTGACATTTAAATAAAAACCCTTAAATCACTTAAATTTCATGCATGGAGATCGGAGTCGATAATAAATATCATAATATTTTAACACGTCGGTTATTATATTTACGCAATGTAACATTTCGCTGGAACCTGGGGGTTTGTTTTGCAATATTCACCTTTAAGTCGAGTGTAGGAAGGACTTTTAATGCCCTAGTCGTTTGTGCAATCTGTCTATCCCATTAAGTTTAATGCAACCAGACGTTGGCCCAAGTCAAGCACTTCCTTAAAGTTACAAAAATCAATTTTAATGGTGACGGTCAATTACTCAAACGATAGTTTAATTAAGTGGCTCTCAAGTTATCATGTAAAACGCTGTCCTTGTCATACGGCCAAGTGACATCGACGAGGGTCCAATCTGAAATTGGCAAACTACAACCGGAAATATTTATTTCTTTATCATGTAGAAATACCGAACAAAAATGCTACATGATAAATTCAGTTTCTGTAAAACGTAGTATGTACAAGGTAGTTTCATTTTGAACAAATGATCATAATATAATAATCTTTGTCAATATGTTAAGACTGATCAAGATCTGATCTGAAGACTGATCGATCAAGATATTATGATGCCTTAAGAGCATTACAGTCCAATCTATCTTCAGTTCAAACTGAATCGATCAAGAAACAGTTTATGTAAGTGCAATTTGACCTTGATGCAGATCGCATCGGACGACTGAAGCGATCGAAGTATTGGTAGAGTCGTAACGATTTTTCCGTGTACGTGATAAAATCCGGTCTATTACAATAAAAAAATTAAGTCAAACTGTTCTTAAGCTAGATTTACTATTAAGTGATGATCTCATGAAAAACAATATTATGTTTGCGGTTAGTCAGACAGACCTACATTCAGGATTTCCCCAACGCTGTGTCAAACTACTGTAACTATACAGGATATATATATTATAATTTATACTTGGTAATGTTTTTAGTTATTTTTTTTTTCATTTAATAAAATAAAGATATTTTTGCAAAGTTGACAACCCGTCGAGTCACCGGGCAAATCTGCAAACGATCTCATTTTTTATTTCAAATGTAACTTAACAATTTTAATTTTTTTTCGGAAAGTCAACAAGCTATCAATTATCAATATTATGATAGACGAATAGACTTTAGACTCTAAACTATAAATCTGGGTTGCTCTAAATATCAGGATGGATTTCAACATCAGCATCCGCGTTAAATGATGCTGATTTTATTGCTAATTATGAAATTAGTAATTTTTTAATATAAATAAAATTAGAAAAACTTTGACTTTTTATGGGTTAGGTAATAGTATTTCATCTATTATCACATAATATAATATGACTAGAATCGAAATCTAATTGTCCAAGTCTAAATTACTGTTACGAACAGTTCGTAAGTAAATTATATATATATTTTATATTTGGGCATCAGCTGATACCAATTTAATCAGCAATCAGCAGATATTACATAACCTGAATCAGCAACAATTTGAAAAATCAGCAATCAGCAACCGATATTAAAAAAACCTGTATCAGCAACAACCCTGCTCCAACACGCTACATGCTATGCCTTGCATCCTCGCCCCCGCTGATCCCCTGCAACAAAGGACTTGCAACTGTACCGAAACTGTGCGAGACTTTGGAATGTGTCCAAAACGACGCAAACTTTTCCCCAAGATTTACAAGTGTCTGCAGCCAGGGCGATGACCTAGCTATTTGTTCGGTATCCACGTTTTCGCTGAAAATATCTAAGGGTGCTCACTCCTAAGCGATAATCGGTGACCGACTTTGTAGGTAAAAAATAGAACATACTGATTTTAATAGTGCCAAAAAGTCGGCCATAAAATAATATGCAGAAAATCTGCCAGTTCATCGGTCCTACAAAGTACAAATAGTAGTGGGTGGCCACCCTTAGTCTAATTTTTTGTGTCAACGACAGGCGACGTTTAAAATGGATGGCGAAAAATTTATGTTTTCCTATTTCTGTCTGAAGACGAACTGTGAGCACAAAAACAGCCGAACATCAATTATTAGGTTACATTTAAAATGTTTTCGTGTTAAATGTTTAATTGTATTTATTAGGTAAGTACTGGGTTAAACTTCAGGAAAATGATAACATATTAATTAACCGACATTAATGTTGAACGTCATACATAATATATTTTGTTTATCCTATGAATTGAATGGTTAGTAATAATGTCACTAAACTTACTAACTATAAACTGCTCTACATTTGTCATTATTGGTTTATTAGTAATTATTGTAGTTTATTGATAAAGTCGAGATAGCATGGTTTAGTTGCATGAGATCACCCAACTTTTCTAACTGCTATTGATTCGTAATATTGTAACCTGTAACACTCTTACTATTAAACATATTGACACATTACATATCCTATAGGTTCTATGTTTTGTACTTGTCTTCATACGTTAGAAAAGTGTCAAAGTGAAATGAACAAAATATTAAATACCTATATAATTTGTATAGCTTATTTTATTTATGGGTATTAAATATATATTAAATATTCTGTAAACTGCCTTATGTATAAAAATAATAAATAAACAACAAAACATGTGAGTCAACAGTATGAAGTTACTGACAGAAGATGCGGGTGATCTCATACTAAACAATACGATAACACGGCTTTAACAATAAACAAAAATGAATAACAAAACAATAATATAATACTATTTAATTACGTCGTTATTTAAATGTAAGGGATAATTATTTTTACGTTGTGATACAGTTTAAATGCTATACGCGGCTACGGCTATCTCTACCTCTAGCTAAGGTCCAAGCTCACCAATGATCTTTCTCCTTCTTTCATTAATACAAAAAATGAAAGAGATAAATTTACCTTTAACAGGTGTCAGAGAAATGTGCAATAAAGAAGTTAAAACTTTCGCGTTTTATCTACCAGCCATTACCAATTTACCAAATGCATACAATTCGAATTAATATCCAGGATTGACAATGGTAACCAACCTTAAAAATCCCTTGATGTGATCTCAGCCCGAGCAATATGCTAGATCTGTCTTGGGACCCGCAATGAAATTAATCAGAAGAAAGAAGGAGGATGGCTGGTAAATTTATCCATTTGGGAAAATAATGTCGCTCAATTCGATTACGGGAATAAGAGTGTAAAAACCCTTATTTCCTTTTTGGCTCACTTTTTGTAAACGGATTTTGCCGCAGATTGTTCCACCATACAAATATGATTCTGAGACCTACTTTTTTAAGGACGTGAGAGTTGCACTATTGAAATCAGTATTTTCTATTTATCACCTACAAAAAGCTGGTAGCAAAAATTATCCCATGGGCACACTAATGCTCTAGAAGCCCGCTACAGACGAAAATGTAAAACTGCACAGCTCGGTCACAGTAGGCGATATAAACAGTACTAAAACTTCATATGTACTAGACTGCCTGAATCGACGGGCTACATAGATTTTTTATCTATGGACGCTTCACACCGCGTCAATCTAATCCCGTGATAAGTATCCGAAGAACTTGTGGTATAAGACAACGAAAATATATTTAATACTTTTATACTATATACATATTAAAAGATTTTCATTATGTTTTACACAAATTTAATACACATCCATGACTTTTTGTTCCTTTGGCGTGACCTACAAGTTTAAGTCTTTTTTCATCTGCTAATGTATCTTCCCCGTCAATTGACCGAACTGTGCAGTTTTCTCGTTGTTCTCTGTAGAAGTGACGTCATAAACCTGCTCTACAATCGACGAGGAAAACTGATAGATACTCTAACTACAGTTTATGGTTTCATGTGCGTGTATTATTTAACCAAGACTGGCGCAAGTGGGCCTCAGTGATTTTCAGAAGTTCAGAACAGTCACTTATTAACAAATACGGTTGTGCTTATTATTTTAATTTAATTCATATTTGTAAGTTCAAATAACATAAAATTTCATACTCATTTATTTAGATTTCAGAGAAAGAATTTAATATTTTGTCAGTAAAAGGACGATATTAAGTATTATACCATAAGTATTTTAGGAGGTATCAACTACCAATAACGACACTCACCTATTTTCCAATAAATAACCATATTAAAAAAAGAAAAAGTACATTGACATGAATAAGATCGAATTTAATAGTTTTGTTTAGAAATAGACATTAAATTGCATCATAGTGATCTATATCGTTGCCCGCATTACGAAATAAGAAATTCGAAATTTATCTTTTCAACGTTGCAGTTAAAAAGTTCAATAGCGTCGATAAACCGCTATCGATCTCATAAAATTCGGTGATCAGTTAATCCTCGAACCCGTTTGCGCGCGCGCCGGTATGCGCTGTAACTGGTTCTACGACGCTCTCAAGTAGTAAATAGGAAGAGGAGGATGTATGCGGGGGTCCTATACAGCTGTTAAGTCTACAGCTGTATAAATTTTGTATAGGAAAAAAAATGAGAAGTTTGTGACTACCAGGATCATTATTTCGATTGCACAACGTATTATTATGAAATAAGTACCTGAGAAGTTCTTATTTTTTACTCTAGTTTAGTTCATCATGATATAATCTACTTTCTACACATTAATTATTAACCCCCTCACTTTGAATGAGCTTTACAATGTTTTGTCACTGAAAAGTGACTTTTCTAAATGTGAAAACATTACAAATTCTGTTCCAATTACATATCATCTAAATGTGGACAAAAATTTAATTCGTAAGTTTTCCATAATTTTTATTAATTGCATAGTGAGGGATATTTAAAAAGCACTATAGCCGGCCAAACCGATCTTTATTTACATTTAGACCAGGTTTAAACAGAACTGAGTATAGTAGGCTGTAGGTGTCGCGGGGTCCAATACTCTACACTCTCTTTACACCCACACGCGACAGCCTTATTCTTGAATTTCATTGTTTTCTTATGTAGAGCACTGGGCATAACATAGGTACTCTACGTTCTATATAATATAATATGCACTTATGTACTTTTATTTATGAAATAAAAAGGTTTTTCCTACTTGTTAATACATCTTACGATCTGTTATTGGCAATTCAACGTAATATTCAAACAACCACATTCGAATTTCGAACTGGCCGCGAATCTAATGTTTTTATCACAGCTACATTTTTATGGCATCAAAACAACGCGTGTATTGGCCAAAATGGTTAGCTAATCTGTACAAGCTTAGTATTTTTTTTCGAAAAGACTTATTTCTTAAAAACCATATGATTACGATACAACGGAACTCTGTCGCATTTACTGCCTTTATTTACAGATAGATAATAATTGAAACCGGTAACCTCTTTGGCACTGGTCTTACCGCTTGTCTCTTGAATATCAGATACTTTATAGCATCTTGTGATAATAATCGACATCTCGGAATAAGCGGTGGGGTGTATAATAATCCGTTGTCTGCCCACGCACCCCGGCAGGTCGTTGCTCTTACTGTTGCTTCATAAAACTTCACGTGAATCGCAATTTCTCGTTTATTACTATCTATTTTAGAACGCATCAAGAAGTCTAGGAGGTTGTGAAATTGGTACTGAGTTATAAAGTTTTGAAATATAGGGATGTGAAGGGAACATACAAGTTCATTATCCATCTTGTTTGATAAACTGTGTAATGAATCAGTAGTTGAATATCGTTGATCATCATAAAAAATGTTAAGATTTGAAGTGGTCAATTAGATAGAGATCCGACTTACTCGTAGAACTGTTATGATGCCACAGCATAGCATTATGTTACAAGAACGTGATGTCATACCTATTACACGATCCGAATAAAAGTGTTTCGGAAAGCTTTAAAATATTCGCTCCTCTCAAAGCTTGCTCATTTTTAACAGTTATTGGCGATCTTTTTCATCATTATTTTTTCAGCCTTATATAATATTATTTCTCTGTTCTATGCATAATACCCTCGTTTCCTCGCAGAATTTGCATTAGACTTAAGAGATAATTAATGGTAACACCATCGACCAATTAATTATATTTGGTCCATGGTAACACTAACATCTAGATTTTTCACTTGACTGAACTTGGTAAATGCAACAATCGCTTAGATTGTGAAGGTGATATAATAAGTCAACCAAACACAATCCTGTCTAAAACCTTGGGTTTAATTGATAAGAGCATAACGAGCTGATAATGAGATATTTTCAAGACAAGGTCTTTCGACACGAAAAGAGCAGGACGACCAGGGGAAAACAGGTCTAATACACTGGACATCTATACTAATATTATAAAGCGGACGAGGTTGTTTGTTTGTTTAAACGCTCTAATCCCAGGAAGTACTGGTCTGATTTGAAAAATTATTTTTTGTTGGATAGTCCATTTATAGAGGAAGGTTTTAGGCTATATAACATTACGCTGCGACCAATAGGAGCGAAGCGTCAGTGAGAAATGTTGCAAAAACGGGGAAAATTATTCACATTTGGGGACTTTCGTTGCGTGCGCTGCATAAACGGTTTAAGTCGCTCAAAAACCACGCGAACGAAGTCGCGGCCACAGCTAGTTTACTATAAACATTTTTGAATAAGCACCAAATTTATGAAGAAAAGATAATATAATATTAAATTATCTAGTATTTCAAAAGAAAACCTGATTTATAAAAATTATATTTTGTTATGAAATTATTCGGTATACAAAGGACACTTTGAAAGTGGGCTGTTAGGGAATAGATTAAATAAAGTAAAGAACATCGCGTAACAATTATGCACATCTTAAAAGCAATATTGTTTAGTATTTTGGCCATTTTGAGGGTTTTCTTTAGTTTTGAATAGGCACATAAAGTAATAAATATTGCAAAACCGATTTACCCGCTTGCGCTTCGATCATTACATTGCATTACTCTAATTACCTTAAAAATCCCGTGTTACCTTAAAATAATTAATAATTAGAGCAACTGTAAATTAAATGTTAGCAAAGAATTTTCGTGAGCAACTCAACAATCCATTTACATTTTTTTTAACCGCACGTTTGACGTACAATTCAAAAACAAAACTGTCAAGCTGCAGTAGAGTCAACAAAGAAATAAAAACAAAGCGTATGCACACACTTGAGAATATCTTACCAAATACGTCATAAGCGCCGATACGCCATCTAATTTAAGAGCAAGTTGGAGCTCAGCATTATGCTAGCTATACACGCTAAGATGTGTATGATGACGGTTATGTGTCAGGCATAAAACTGTGGATTTATTGTACTGGTTTTGTAGAGAAAAAACGAAACCTCGAGAAAATGATACAAAAAAGCGTTCTATATCGCTATTGATTTTTTTGAAACAAAATGCTATTTAATGTACCTACTGACTAATACTAATAATAATAATACAATAATATCTATGGACACTTCAAACAACGTCAATCTGGCCCCGTGCTAAGTATCAGAAGAACTTGTGTTACAGGTGCCAGACAACGGAAATATATTTAATACTTTTATACTATACACATATTTTAGATTTTTATTATATTAATATACACATTTAATACACATCCATGACCCAGGAACACAGTTAATACACATCCATGACCCAGGAACACAGAAACTTTTTTGTTCCATCGGCGGAATTCTAACCTGCGACCTCCTGCTTTAGCACTGACACGCTCAACCACTGCGCTACGGAGGTTGTCGAAACATTTTTTTTTATTGACGTCAATAGGCTGTATCTTGATCTCTAGTCTCATGCAGAAGCATCATGCATGATCTAGCGTGTACGCCCAGTGTTATGCATGCGAGAGATCTCATGCATGCATGCGAGCTGCGCCCGCGTCGTGACATCTCTATGCATCACCCGCGGTATTTTAATGCGACGAGTGTTAATTAACTAATTTCACGATTGTTCCTGATTCAAAATAGATACATCGTTTGTTCCACTCGTCAACCATTCGATTGGATAATTTAAAGTGACGTTGACATTTTTGTTACAAATTTCTGCGTTTATTTTTGCCGAATGGCGACAGTCTGGGTTAGATAATAAACCCAGAGTTACCGCTTTCATATAATCGATAATTTTATCGCAACTCTGGGCTAATTAACAAATTTATTGGCGCAAGTGGGCCTTATAGTTACATCCAGTAAAGATCTGATACAAGGAATGTTACAATTAATACATACTATAAAATAAGATACATATTTCTATTATGTTTTTGTAGCGACAACAGAAATACAACATTACAAAAATTCATCTGTTCAGCCAATCACGGTTCATGAGGTATAGCTATTAGCTAGTCAGATAGACAAACATAATAATAATAATAGCTCCCCTCACCGATTTCGGTGTCGGTAGCCGATTTTATTGAAACCAGGCCAGCTACGCAGGAGTTATTTTTATAGTGCCCAAGTGTGTGCGCAATACACAAAGACACTCTCTCTTCCTTTTACTCTCATAACCCAGTGGGACGGTAAACCGACACGACTGGCGAGAGAACAGGAGCAGGACCGACCTTTTACATACCCACCCGACGCATGGATCATCTTTCTTGTCAGACAATCAGGTGATCAGCCTACATTGTCCTAACCAAATTTGAAAACAACATTTTTTGTTGTTTCAACGCGGGAATCGAACCCACGACCTCCGGGTCGAGAGCGAAGCTCTGAACCACTGGACCACGGCGGCAATTCTAATAGGCATAGTAACAGGGTCCTGTTTCAAACCCTTTGGGTATGGACCCCTAAATAGTTTATCATAACTATGTTTACTGTTTACACAACAATCCAAACACGACAAAGTCTGAAGATATACGGCGCCAATGTTAATCGCTTGGAAATAATTTGAATTCTTATATGTACATACTTGTATGAGTTAATGTTATATGTTTATCTTGTCGTTAGCATGCACATTTAATCACATATAATTACTTGTATAATTGATATGAAATATGATTTATTAGATAGCAATAAAAACTGAATAATGAATATTTTTTTGCTGACGGTCTGCGCACTGGCGCCTGTTATCAATACTAACTGGAATGACCGATGCAATTGCTAACTGATTAATAATAATAATATCTATAGACTTCACACCACTTTAATCTGGTCCTGTGCTAAATTCTCAAAGAACTTCTGTTACAGGTCTGGTACCCGGATGTATATTTATTACTTTTATTGTATTACGTAAACACATACACACTTACCCAGGAACACAGAAAACATTTTTTGTTCCCTTAGCGATTCGAACACGTTACTTTCAGTTCCGATTTTTTGAGGTACTGAACTCTAAAAACAGTAAACATTTTATTATTAACAGTTCGCCGCTTATTTGCCTTACACTTATTCACTAACTGACTTCCAAAAAATGTATCGACGCTTCGATATTTGTAACCAGAACTTTTTAACCGAGTGGTGACAGCAACCGGTTTTAAAACCAAATATTATGGTAGCCCCGGGCGGTGGGCGGTGGCAAGTCCAATGTTCTGGAACGGTCACCACTCACTATGCTCGGTAATCCGACACTTACTTAAAGTTGGTTTTACATCAAAAGAACAAAGAGCTAGAACAAGAGTTAGTCAAATAAATAAAACTATAGTTATAGTTATAACTTTTGAGCCTTGTACGCTGCGGGGCGGGCTCTTCGATTGAGGGCCCTCATCTCCATTATATAGTTATATTTTCTTATATTGTGTTTAACTTTATGTATTTTTTCCTATAAATTATATATTGTATATTTTAAGCTTTTTTATATTATACTTAAATTAGTTTTTAATTATTTATGTAATAGTTGTTAAAAAATAAAGAAGTTAGATTGTGTATAAATATATATTTTTGACCCATTAAATTTTAAAACATTAAATTCAAGAAAACATAATATATATTATATTAAACATACTCTGCATTACAGAATCACAATTCAGGACAGGAAAATTTATATTTTAAAAAGTAAAAACTAAAAAAAATACATCTTTTTAAGCAACTAGCTGACCCGTGCCCACTTCGTTGAGCATACAAACAGTACTTTCTCACAGTAAACCTTCCCTGGACTTCCACGAATATTTCAAGACTAAAAATAGTCGAATTGGTTTAGGCGTTCTCGAGTTTTAGCGAGACTAACGAACAGCAATTTATTTTTATATATAAGAGAAGATGGTTATGGAATAAAACCAACAAATTACACAATAGAGCTTTATAAGCAATACGAGATAATACTTATGTGCTTATTCTTTGTTTACTAAATACATGTCTTATCGCTTTGTTACAATTATTGTACGTTTAGGTAAATCAAGTCATTAAATTTGCGCACGCAATTAAACTTGCATTTCAAAAAACACGATAAGAACGTCAATAAAATAATGTATTACAAAAACACATGACCGCAACAAAAACAGATAAGGAACCCACTAAAATAACCCCGAAAATATTGGGAAAACAAAGTACCTAACCTAATTTAACCCCCGACGCAATAACGATGGGGTGTTATAGTGCACAGGGCTAGATTTACATGGTGTGAAGCGTCTATAGATATATTATAGTGACATAGACATTAAAGTAAAGACTTTATAGTGACATAGACTATAAAGTAAAGACTTTATACTGACACAGACTTTAAAGTAACGACTTTATAGTGACATAGACTTTAAAGTAAAGACTTTATACTGATACAGACTTTAAAGTAACGACTTTATAGTGACATAGACTATAAAGTAAAGACTTTATACTGATACAGACTTTAAAGTAACGACTTTATAGTGACATAGACTATAAAGTAACGACTTTATAGTAAAATAGACTTTAAAGTAACGACTTTATAGTGACATAGTATGTGCGCTATATACAAGAGCATTTCCTCTTTCTTTACTCTCCTACTCTTTACTTGTTTTACACTTCCTATGACCGACACGACTGTTGAGAGATCAGTGCAGACATTTTTACATGCCAGGCCGACGTATGGATCATCTTGTCAGACAATAAGGTCAGCCTGTTCTGACCGAACTAGAAAACAATAATTTTTGTTGCAACACGGGGATCAAATCCATGACCTGCCGTATCGAGAGCCAATCTCTACCACTACACCACGGACGCGTCACCTACATAACTATGTATATTGTTCCTAATTAAACCCCTTGCTCGAAAAGGTAAACTTTAAAACCACTAGTTAGTAGTTATGTCCTTATACAGAACTTGAGCGGTATGCAGTAATAGGCACTCTGTAGCTCTGCTAAATGATCTTTGTTCCCATGAGTAATCTCTGCCATCATGAAATACCATTCCATATATAATTTAGCTGCGATGAAATCGTGTAAAATAATTAAAAGCTAAGTTTAGCCTGTATTTAGATGCTAATGGCCGAATACTGAATATCTAATTAAAGGAATCTTCCATGGGAATCTTCCATGGGAATCTTCCATGGGGAAGGAATATTTACAGGCTGTCACTTTTACTGCTTGGGTATGGCAAGGACTGCCTGTGACTTGAGCGCCACTAATTTAACTATCGTTTTAGTATTTGGCTGTTAGTAAAATCGTCAGATACTAAATGAACTTTCGGGGTCTAAAACGAAGGCGAAGAATATCGGTACTATCACTGCCAGTAATATAACATCAAATCCTCGATTACCACTAGCGTGACAAAAGTGACAAAAGTTCTACTTGTCGAGACATAAGTTTAACAACATTCCAAAGTCGATTCGGTGATTTGAAATCGCTAATTTTGTCAGTTAAAATTCTTATAAATCTAAATAGAAACACACATTGCGGCGTTGTGACACGTGTTGACGTTGGCAGAGTTTCCTGCTATCTAAATGAAATAACGGCTTACTTTTTCAGTAAGATGATATTAGGCGAGACGGATTTCTTGTGCTAATACGATATCTAGTGTATTATAAAAGCATCAATAAGAAATTGATTAATTTGTTCTGTTGTTCCAGTCGCCGCGCTGCGTGGGCGACCGTGGAGACAGCTGGTGCCCCGATGGCAGGGAGCCCTCCCCATCGATCAAAGAGGAGACGGTGCCTGGGCAGTTCTTTAGCCACAGGTTCAGGACGAAGACGGTGAACTCCGGGACCGACCAGATCGAGGTTACGTTCCCCTCCAAAACTGAAAATCCAAAGGTAAAAATCATTTTCAAATACAATTCTTAACATTAGACATTGGTGTTTGTGCAAAATATTTGAAGCAATTATGGGAATTAGGTTAGGTAGAGTCCCAACAACGTTTGTTAATTTTAATTCATGATATTTATTAACGAGAAAACACTAGAAAGTAAATAGCGATTCTTTCTACAAAGGATAGAAAAATCAGAATGACGGGCAGGCGAATGCTAGCAGCATGACATAATAAAAACGTGACAAATAGAACGTTTGAATTAATATAGAGTGCCAGGTGTATCAGATGGTCACTTTATAAATAGAAATATTTATTTCACACAATAATAAATTATATTGATTGGTTTTTGAATAACCTGTAAATAAATCCAACAGCAAAGTCTCTTAACACTCGTAGCTGACTATGGGCCGGTAAACGCTATTCAAATGTATGTGTTAATTTAAATGATAATACCTATATCTTAGTTGATAAGGGGCCGTTCAAGTATTACGTAAGCACTATTTGGGGGCGGGGGGTCTATGTATTGCTTATTTTGGATGACATAGATAGGGGGTTGGGGGAGTCTTGATGATGATTACGTCATCGGTAGTAAAATTACTTTTTTACACGAATGCTAACCCTCAAATTAAAAATTCTTCCTGAAAACGTCAAGCAAAGAGAATAATTTGAGTTAAAGGTAAAATGCATTTTCGGGGATTCCCGCAGATAATGCATTTTAAAATTATAACATTTTTGTTCACTCTATATTGAAAACCGTATCAGTAAAATATAATCTCCATACATACTAAAATATATTTTTTCTTATTTTTAAAATCATAATTATAATATTTAAAAAACAATACATTAATAGAAAATTATTTACGTAAGCATAGGGGGAGGGGTACGAGCTTTTTTTTGCTGACAAGGGGGATGGGGGGGGATAATTGTAATAAATCTGCTTACGTAATACTTGAACGGCCCCTAACATGTCATGGCACAATCCATACTCGATTGAACGCTGTTTGGTGGAACATTTGTCAGAGAGAAAAGAAGGGATATACGATCGATACTAATTAACCTTATCTGTGGAATTTTAACCAGCCACTTCCAGTGCGAGTGTAATAATAAAATATTTGTCCCATCCTTTCTCTCTGATAAATGTTCCACCAATCAGCATTCAATATATGGGTTGTTAATTTGAATACTACGTTAGTTGAACATACATTTGAATAGCGTTCCAGAAACCGGCCGTATTTTTTCTTTGGGACTATTTAGCAAAAAATGTCAAACGACTTCCAAACTAAAATAATAATATTATTAATGAAAAGGTGTAAAAATTATTCTTGTTATTTAAATAGTCTACTTAGGGCCAATTTCACCAACATAAATGTTAAAGCCTCATTAAATATCATGTTATCCCTCTCGTATTTCCTATCAATAAATGAGAAGGCATGGTATTTTACAAGCCGTTAACACTAACGTGCGTTGGTGAAATACAGGACTTGACCTTTAATTATTATCTAAATAAAAAAAACAGTACCAACAAAGTTGAACATAAGTTACTAAGATAAAATATTATTTTATTAGGATATTATAATATATCTCTTATATCATAATAAACTTTAATAGAACAATATTTTACACCTTTAACCTGGTTCATTTTGTAAATGCACCAGTCCAGACCGTCCTTAACGTATTTACTGAGTATTACCTACATATCTATCGTGCAAGTTCTCTAAGGACTGATTTTTCGACCGTCAGGTAACTTTTATCTGTCGAATAAATAAGCGATTTTGACATTTGTTTCATACAAAATCAGTCAAAGACACTTTTTTATTCCTCAGGTAAAAGTTATCTGACGATTGAAAAATCGGCCCTGAGTCTAGTCTAGACAGAATAAATTACTTTATTGTTGAGACACTGAAAGCGTTTGTCTACGGAAATGTCTTTTTTATTGTCTCCCGGAGACATATCTAGTGGTCCGCTTACAATGTTGTCTATATGTGCAATCTTTCAAATCAAATTTAGCATGTGTTGGTGAAATTGGCACTAAAAAGTGTTTTGTTATTTACCAAACTTGAACTGCAACTTGCTCTCGAAACTAATTTCCATTCCGATACAAGACCAATCGAATTGAAATGCTGACATGTTACTATCGAAAATAATACCGATTCATTTGGATTGGAATAGTTCCATAAAGTAGTTTTTTCCTTTGCGATATAGTTGTTTGGAAGAAATCGCTTCATACCGATATATGTAGAGATTCTTTGTGTATATTTATATGTTAAGTTTTACTCGTACTTCTATAGTTTTGTAGTTCAACTAACGGTTTTCTCGATAGTATTTTCTAATATGCAATAAGTGATAAACATTCAAGTTTTAATTAATTGATCCATAAAGTTAAGAAAAACGATAGCTTAATTGTTTTATCTTTCCAACAATAATTTATTCTGCTCTAATGTGTTTCCCAATAAAGGCCGTATACGTTACACCTAACTCAATTTCAATAAATAGAATGTATGAATTTGTCACAGATTAGAAATATTTGCAATACAAATTTTGGATCCAGCTATACTAACAACATTTAATATTATTTAAACGGAGAACCACGTTCATAATACACATTCATTAAGTTAAACCTAAAGTAAATACACACAAACACACTTTTTTTTGTCTTTGAAAGACAAAGACAGCTATTCGTGGTTTAATGTGGAAAACTAATAACAACCCATCTTAAAATCCAATTCTGATATCATGAAAGATGCTATCTATGGCTTTTTAATTAATCGCTTTTGAAATGTCGTAAAGTTAATCTAAACTATCAGTAATCGGAAACCGAATATTAACAGTTTTATTAGGCTCTTATATATTCAATTCCGAAGCATTTATATACTATGTATCGTTAAACCGTTTAAATATGGAATGACCCATTTGATACTTTTCAAACTAAGAAAAAGGCAGAATGTAATTATATAATTTCTCCAATTCTTAAAGATGCATGCAGATATACTTTACAATGCTCACTATACATCGGGCGACCATGGCTCTACCTTGACCATTTTTGTATTGATTTCAAATTGAATTATTTTCTTGTTTCAGTCTTTTTAGACCCCTTTTTGCTAAGTTTTTATATAGATAGATTATCCCGTACAAACATTCAAGGAACTTGCTTGTATATTTATTGATTGATGATGATGATACATTTTCTTAAACAATACCAAACGATTAACGTAAACAAAGACATTAAGATAAACGTTTAAAAACAACATAATACACGCGGGCTTATAATTATTATGATTCTATGCTCAGGTTGACTTTTAAAGTCTTGTAAAGGTTTTAAATGGATGTATACAAATTACTAACTTAGGAGATTCCTCCTAAATTTAGGGAAGAAACATTGGGTTTTAGGGGATGAAAATTTTAGGTTATTCGTAGTGGTTTTTATTCGTGTACACTTATAGTGACTGCTCTTTTTACACCCTGTATATTAAACTAATGTATCGAAAAAAGAAAATCTTTTAGGGGGATTCATAAGTATTATCTGTTGCCTTATTGGGGGTTTATGACTTAAGTTTTTGTGAGCTGGCAACACTGGATCTACGACACAGCTATTAGGCATTTGGGCATTCGTGATGATGTCCATCGCGTGATACTGACCCAATTACTATAATAATATAATCACACACATTACGTACTACAGTCAGGTACAGTTATGTAAGTGATGCCCACCATAATCACAGTGCGTTTGAGTTCAATTATACATAATAGTTAATAGTTTTACAACACATAAAATACAGAGGTATATTATTGTTGTAACCATTAGATATCTAGACCTGGTACAACACCTAATAGTGATTTGAAAAATTCAGGATTTGTGTAAATCCTTACACACGCGTAAATATAATAACTTATTAATTTTGTAATTAACAACCAACTTTAAACAGGGAAACGCAATAGTCACAACTACGATTTAAGATTTCTTGGAATAACCCAATTTTGACAAAAAAATCATCAAAATCAGTTTATATACGACGAAGTTATCCGCGAACACACATACAAAATACATACGGTCGAATTGAGAAATCTTCTTTTTTGAAGTTATTCAAAATCCACCCAGAACGGTCACATATAGGTGTTGGTAAACACCAAAAAGTTCGATTCGTAGTAACAAGCAGACTAATATTATAGAATCTACATCCACAGTAATTACATTTCTATAATTGAATAGAACCTTAAATTGATAAAGAACTATTTTCAGATGACTATATTCAGCAACACCACACAAGAGCCCTTCGAGATCAGTAACTCGACATACTGCAAAGGCGGCGTCTGCACTTTGTCCGTCGTGTCGCAGCCTACTATTGGTTTCTGCAAGAATGACGGGAGGGTGGAGGAGTTTTACACGATTGTGTTGAAAGTGGAGGGGAGTGACGAGGAGCTGGTGTTGAGGAACCACGTGGCATGTGCGTGTTATTGCAGCAGCAACGTCGAAATCCTGTCCCAGAGGTGCAGCGGACGAGGCAACTTCTCCTGTGGGACTTGCGACTGTGAGAAGTCATGGTAAGTTTTAACCATATTGCTTACGAACATTTCATTAAGTATTATTAATAATCAATTGTTATTTTTATCCTGTCAATCGTCTTCTTCACGTAATCGTTTAATCTCAGCGCTTAGGTCAACAACTGGCGACAGCTTTATTGAATGAAAATTGTTTGTTACGCATTTCTTTAAATTGATTAATAAATACATTTTTCATTCGATATTTATACGAAATTTTTCGTTGTCTCTTGCTAAGATAGAAGTAATTAACTTGAATTATCTCATGCATTTCATAATTTTTTTTCTTAAATAATTTTAATTCAGATTGAAATTCTTGCACGCCGAGAACAATAATGTCGGAAGACGTAGGCGCCAAGCGTGTCAGTGTTATCTACCACGTTTTATCAATTTCATGATTTATTTATGTACATTACACATTGTTTAGGGTAATTTATACACTTAAAGGTATACTAATCTTCGAAACTTACTGTTTATTTTATAAATAGGACATTATATCAATTAATATGCTATATAGGAACTAAATATTAATAATAACAATCCTAGGCATGGTGAGGCTTGCGAGCTGCCAGACAGTGAGCCAGCAACAGGGACAGTAACAGAATCAACAAAAGGGACACCACCAGGGGCAACAAAAGGGACAGCAACAGAGGCAACAAAAGGGACAGCAACAGAGGCAACAAAAGGGACAGCAACAGAGGCAACAAAAGGGACAGCAACAGAGGCAACAAAAGGAACAGGAATAAAGACTAGCTCATTTGAACACAATTGCAACAGCCATGGCTCCTGGCGTGAGGGCAAATGCCACTGCAACGAACCTTGGTAAGTAGTATAGATATCTACATGTTACAGATTTGATACTACTATTTATATTATCTACTTTGTGCTTCTATCTACTACAATCACTTCCAAGTTTTATTCAATATTTAAATTCGACTGCAATATTCATTTTCAAATCAGGAACCAGAAACATCGATCCCTGAATAATAGTAAATACAGTATTCCACGGGAACACTGACCATTTTCAGCATTTCTTATGCTGAAAATGGTCAGTTTGCCTATGTTTTATCAAGAGCCTAATTTCCTACTAACTACCATACCAAGTTTCGTCAAAATCCATTCAGTAGATAATGCTCCTGAAAAACGGAGTTTTTTTTAAATGGTTAAGTTCTATCCAGTTTTATCAAAATTATTGTCAACTTAACGCTAAATGCATCTTCCATCTATATATATAAAAATGAATTGCTGTTCGTTATTCTCGCTAAAACTCCAGAAGGGCTGAACTGATTCGACTATTTTAGTCTTGAAATATTCGGGGAAGTCCCTTGATGGTTCAAAACGGATCATCACAAACTGTTTATATTATGCTCAACGGAATGGGCACGGGTCACATAGTATTTTTATACTACTATGTGACTATCATAATCTCACATATTATCATTCATCATAGGCACGGCGAGTTCTGTCAGCAGCGGGACACGGCGCTGGACTTCAGGTGCAAAGGCCACGGCATATGGAGCGACGGCAAATGCCATTGCCATGGCCACTGGTAAGATATACATTTTACTATGTTACTTATACTATAAGTAACACGTGTATGTGTGTGAAGCTCCCATAAGAATGAACCGATTGCAATGTTGTTTATTTTGTTTGAAAGTTGACGTATTCTCGAGTGTTTTTAGCTATAATTCATCAACATCAATTCGCTCATTGCTTGAAAATTCGGTGGTTTCTAAAAATTTTAAGTTTGTTTGTTACCTTTGTATGCGATCTTTGTCACATTCAATGTACGTAACTATTTTTGTTTGAGAATATCTGTATAGTATTATGTATTTTACTTAGATTTCAATTTTATTTTAAATAAATTGTAACGTTTTCAATATCATTAACTGACTTTATAGTTAGATAGTTAATGGAATCAGGCGCTACTTTGCGGAAATCCATAGGATACAATTTTAATATATTATATCTAGCAACATCCCTCGATTTCGCGGAATAATATATTTAAATATAGTTTTTTTTTATTAATTTAGCAGTATCTACTAGATTTGCACGTTTTTCGATGATGATAATGACTGCGAGCGTATGTTTAACGTGTGCAAATGACGAAAATAGTTCGTTCACAGGAGCGGGGAGTTCTGCGACACGTGCAGCACGCGGGGGGACATCGCCATGTGCAGCAGCTCCAACCTCAACGATGATGTCGTGAGTTCAATCTTTTGTTCATTCGTTCATTTAGTAGCTGGACTATCAGCATTCATCCGCCTCCGTGGTCTAGTGGTTCAGAGCTTCGACCTGGATCCGGAGGACGAGGATTCGATTCCCGCGTTGGAACAACAAAAAATATGTAGTTTTCAAGTTTGGTTAGGACAATGCAGGCTGATCACCCGATTGTCTAACAAGAAAGATGATCCATGCGTCGGATGGGCATGTAAAAAGTCGGTCTTGCACCTGTTCTCTCGCCAGTCGTGTCGGTTTACCGACCCACTAGGTTATGAGAGTAAAAGAAAGAGAGAGTGTCTTTGTGTATTGCGCACACACTTGGGCACTATAAAATAACTCCTACGTAGCCGGCCTGGTTTTAATGAAATCGGCTACCGACACCGAAATCGGTGAGGGGAGCTATTTAATAGTGGCATACAACATGATATAGTGATTAGAAATTTATTACTAAATTTCAATTTACGTGTCAATTTCTAACATCCTAGATTTTTATTGAATTAAATTTTAGAACTGTATGTTTAAGTTGTAACGTCGGAGTCAAATTAGTATTTAATTTAATCAAACGATTCTCATGAACACGGATTTCTCAAATTCGGGTGCATTGTTTATTCAAATTCCGTAACATTATCATACGATTTGGAAACGTGAGCACATTCTGAAGGCCAGTCGGATCACATTCCGGTGATAAGGGGGAAACTGATAGGGCATCGTTAATTCACGAATTTATTGTTACAGTCGAGTTTACAACTCGGTAGGAATATATTAACACGAAATGAGTGGGAACAATAGGGATTTATGTCTCTATTCCAAAACGTCATCCAATTTCCGATACCGCTATTTGTGCTCGTATGAACTTGTGTTCGAAAACACCGAGCACTTCAAGTACCGCTGTTGAAATCGTGAACGATTGCGTAGGTGGTATTCTATTAAAACACGTTCCTTCTTAGTATGAATTGTTCTCGCCTCAACCTGGTACATAATGACCGTTCCTTTAACTGAGGTAATCTCATCTTTTCGCCGTATTTTTTGCATCAAAATCCGAAAGAACCGACCCGCCAAAACGGAACAACTCGATTATTTGCACATTACGGCCATGTTGGACTATTTTTGGCGCATACTCTGTATTTGTATAGAGATTGACAGGTAACCTAGTTATTAGTACAAAATCTGTGTGTTCGCTGCATATGTATAAATAGTATTAATTTTACAGCACATGCGGCAATAATACGCCAGCGAAGACTGCCTTCTTAACATAACCTAAACATTAACCGTCAACAACCTAGTTATTGCAATTTTATAGACTTTTTAATTTACTGATTTTCACGTTCTTTTTTTTCGTTTAGGGTGACTGCTACGGCCACGGAACTTGCGAGTGCGGCTGCGTGTGCTACAACAACACCATCGGCTCCCGATACTTCGACCACAACAACTACTGCGAGGACATATGCAGGACCATCTCCAACAACTGCGACACTTGCGCCAAAACCTCCCAGCCCGGGAAGTGTGACGAGTGCAGGTTCCCCCTCAGTCGTCTGCCCTACGTCGAGTCCAGGATGGAGGAGCGAGATGAACTGAACAGAGATATGTGGGTGCGGTGCAACGACACCATCAACGACTGCGAGGTCGAGTACGCGGCTATGAGAGACGACGCCGGGGAGACGTTCATCATGGTCATCAAGTCCTGCGATGCCGTCAGTGCGCCGATTACTGGACCTGTTTCTGGTAAGAAATGTTGTTAATTAATGAGAGTATATAAACACAAAATAAAATATATACCTACCATGCTCGATTTGGTACTGTACTGTTGATACCAAAGTTACTGTAACATCAATATTGTACACAGTCTATACAATAAAGACTTTGTCTTTGAGGAATTTTAAAATTTTCGTAAATATTTTGTTAACATTGACAACATGAGTTGCAACTAAAGGAAATCGTATTAAATTGTGTTGTTCAAAAATAGTGTACCTATATATATATCCTGATATGTACCGGATGGACAATAATAATATTTTATGAACAATCCAAGGTTCATTAAAACTTGCAGTCCTTGTCGTATGATCTTTCGTCCCTTTAACTTTAGATGTTTGTGTTTTGTGGCGTATAGTTACAGTATTATAGCATCAGTGTATTCAGTTGTATTGGTTCAGTGACAGCACTCGTACATTTGGCCAGATGTATTGTATCAATGTTTGTCTTTTTCACACACATAACAAAACTGTACCCTCGTCTCTTTTCCTCCATTCATATTTGTTTGTTCTTTGATATACACTTGTTCGTGGCGTTTAGGAGTCTATTGTTTGTTTGAATTATGACTAATTGGACGGATATTAATATTGTGATAAACGTTTTATCTCTATTACAAAGTTCTATTTTTGCTCTTAACTCGTAATTACGTCTGTCGTCATCATGAATATGCCACATCCAGTTAACAATGCTGTAAATGAAGGGAGTTAACTGTAAAATATACTATTATATTTTACAGTCAACTGAAACTGTAACATGTATTTTCATACGTAAAATAATAGATAGGTACCTAATTGTTTTATTCTATTGTGCTTTTTTATAAACTGTAAGTAAAATGAAAGTTACTAAAATAAAGATAGCTGTCAAAGATAAGAGTTTTTTGGGGACGATAATATAGCGACAACTATCGAATAACTTTCAATCATTCAGGAAACTTTATTTTTTTTACCCGACTGTGATAATTTCCTTTAATTTGGTCTTTAGTCTTTACTAACTCTACGGTTAATATAACCTTAATACTGTTGTGTGTGTGTGAGAACAGTCTAGTCGACCACCAAAATGTTTTTAATTATTCCTCATACTATAGATATTTTTAACCTTCGACAGAACAGAAGTCTTACAAGTTTGAAGTGTATCTGTATGTGTTTGTGGCATCGTAGTGCCCAAACGAATGAACAGATAATTGATATATTTTTTTATTGGAAAATATATCCTCAAAACTGTGAGATGAATTCAAAACCCCTCTTTCACAGTGACCGTACCGATTCTTCTTGGAGTGCTGTTACCGTTGGTGTCTGTACTGTCCGCGGTTGGCTTCTACTTGTGGAAGAACCGAACACCTCCCCACCCCCTAACGGACCCCATGTACCAGAACATCGACGCGGAGGACTGCACCGGGGAGAACCCGCTCTACAAACCCCCCACGTCGTCCTTCAAGAACCCCACTTATGGGAAATGGCAGTGATGGTGAGTAACTATGATAAATTTGGGTGGGTAAAATTACCTACCGTTTTCCTTTCATATTCTTTATATTTTTATTCATATTTTTTAAACTTTATAGACGTGATTTTTTTTAAGTTTCTTTGTATTAGAATAGATTGACGAAACGAAAACTTTTAATAATTATTATTATTACGATGTTGCTTTTTGCAAGTAAAATGCGTTGAGATTGCAGACAAAATTGACTTGCGATATAACAATTGGACATAATTCCAAATAAGTAATAAGTAAGTTATTGTAAGTTGTTTTCTTTTATCTTAAATTTTATTAAGGTCATACATCATAAAGATTAAGTCCCGATTTCACCAACGCATGTTAGTGTTAACGGCATGTTAAATAACCATGCCTTTTCATTCATTGATAGGAAATACGAGAGGAACAACATGATATTTAACAAAGGATTAACTTTAACATTGCTTGGTGAAACACGCACTAAGTCGGCCTTATCAACAACATTACACATTAAAATTAGTTAACAATATTATCTAGGTCTCTTAAATGTAAAATATGTATTATATAACTTATTAATATATCACTGTATTATATACCTTTGTGTCAAGGAGCATACACCGTCTTTTCGTACTGTACTGATCTTCACTTTACCCGAAGACAATTTGCCCCATCTGCCAATAATAATGTACGAAACTAAACGCCAGGTGTAAGCCGTAAGGTATGCAAACTATAAAATGGCTTCCAAAAAAAATCCGCTAGAGTTGCATTACGGTAACCTTGTTGACCAGCTCACATCGCGACTACGTGACTCCACACTTGTTTGAGCACACACGCGTCACGACGTGAGATTCCGCGGGCTTAGCATGAACGAAACAACGTATTCGTAACGTTACGGAATAAGAGTTGTACGATAGAGATTCAAAACAAATTTACTCGCAATGTTTATTTGCTACAAACTTTAAAAATTACATAATAAAAAAATAACTATAGATAATATTTATTTTACTTTTTACCGTTTCTTATTTTTTGTCGCAAGAACAACGAAAAAGCAAAAAAAAATTTTAATTTTTGTATAATACCAATATATATATTAAAAATAGTTAAAGTGACTGTTCTTTTTACACCCGTTATGTATAAAAGTAAATCTAAATCGGAGGCTATCTATACTAATATTATAAAGCGGAAGAGTTTGTTTGTTTGTTTGTTTAAACGCGCTAATCTCAGGAACTACAGGTCCGATTTGAAAAATTCTTTTTTTGTTGGATTGTTCATTTATAGAGGAAGGCTTTAGGCTATATAACATTACGCTGCGACCAATAGGAGTGAAGCGTCAGTGAGAAATGTTGCAAAAACGGGGAAATATATTCACATTTGGGGAATTTCATTGCGTGCGCTGCATAAACGGCTTAAGTCACTCAAAAACCAGGCGAACGAAGTCGCGGGAACAGCTAGTTAGTAATATAAGGCTGACAGTATTACCTCGCTGTATCGCCAAACTGACACGTTGGTCGAGGTAAGCGCCCTGTGGTCATTCGTCTTTTCCATGCGTCTTTTAGATAGGTCTATTTACTAGAATACATTATGGTATACTATGCCAAACGGTGTTAGACTTACAATGACATAGCTTATCTCCATAAAAATGGCACATACAAGAATATTTTTAACCCCCTACAAAAAAAAGGTATTTGATAAATTAAACATGTCTGTGTGTGTCTGTGATTCCGATTTGGATCTAGCTATAATTATTTATAAATCTCCTTGTATCTTAGCAGCGCAGTCTTTATAAGCTATAAATAAGTTGTTTTTTCAAACATAAGTAAATATTTCGATAAGTTGCGAATAAGTTGTTGTCAATCATTCGTGCTAAGCTCCCTTTTCAACTAATGAATACGTGTAATGTCATTGATTTCCTTCGCGGATGAGATTTCTTGTTAATACAGGGTGACGTTATGCATAGATAGACTCAGTAATAATGTAGCAAGCTACATTATTACTGAGTAAAATAGATGTTTATAAAGAAGACTGTAGACTAAAGTCATATCTATATGATAGAAGATGTTACATAATAATATTGGATGATATTTATAAAATCTAATTTTACTAGCGGCCGAATACTGGAATGCTAAGCTACATAATTTATACCACATTTTCATCATGATTTACCGCCGGTTTCTGAAAGGCAAATCAACGCAGAAATCAACTAATCACTGTTCAAATATCTTGTCAAGTTTAAATTTAGTACTGAATTTGACATCTAACAGAGAGATTTGTACACTAATTAGTGGATTTGATCGTTGATTTGGTTAGTCTGAGATTCTTTTATCTGTTGAATATACATGTTGAATACTTCGAGAAGATATTATCTGACATTTTAAATTTTGTTTTAATTATCATAGCACGTCAATGGACTGATATGAGTTTAATTTATAAGGCATTATAAATCAATTACTGTACAGAATGTGGTCTTATCGTAGCGCCTTGTTGGCTCTTCTTCTTCTTTTGTTGGTCAATCAGTCTACAGATATAGCCCTCTATAGTTTAGTTTAGTCCGCTAATTAAGCAATAATACGGTTTAGATGCAGGCTTGACAATGGTAAAACAGGAAATGGTCTTCTCTTAAACGTCAAACCAACGTCAAAAGTTGATTGCTCCAATTTCCAAAATCAATATATCATGAACTAGATTAAATTACATTGAAAGTTAATAATAATAATAATATAATAATATCTATGGACGCTTCACACCACGTCAATCTGGCCCTGTGCTAAGTATCCCAAGAACTTGTGTTACAGGTACCAGACAACGGAAATATATTTAATACTTTTATACGATACACATATTTAAGATTTTTATTATATTATACACAGATTTAATACACATCCATGACCCAGGAACATTGAAAACTTTTTGTTCTCTCGGCGGGATTCGAACCCGCGACCTCTCGTTCGAGTCTAAACTCTAAGTTAAATACGAAAATGAATGATTAAGGATAACTAGCGCAGTGCATCACGAAATTAAAATTATGACAATGAAACTGTATCTTCTTCTGTAGTAATTTTTGAATCAAATTTCACGCCGCGTCTCGTCGAGTTAAAAGAAAAATAGAATGCCTAATATTTGTACCAGTATAAAGTCTTATTCTTACATACGATTGGCACAAAACCTATAACCAACATACGAGTATTTTTATTGTGCGCCATATAGACTTGAAATTCGATACACTAATAATTAACTTTACTTAAAAGGTGGCAACAGGTCTTGAAGCAGTAAAAAATCGTAACTTAAGTAGGGCACTTGGCGATTTTGAGGTGAAGTCAATAAGTTTAGGCCTTGCTAGCAACACTTGAACTTTATTTATTACCTTTAATAACTTAAAATTACTTAGGTACTTGAATGTGAATGTTAAATAAGTATAAAAACTTGTAGAAGTAAATCTATACTAATATTATAAAGCGGAAGAGTTTGTTTGTTTGTTTGTTTAAACGCGCTAATCTCTGGAACTACTGGTCCGATTTGTTTTTTTTTTTTGTTGGATTTTATAGAGGAAGGCTTTAGGCTATATAACATTACGCTGCGACCAATAGGAGCGAAGCGTCAGTCAGAAATGTTGCACAAACGGGGAAAATTAATTAATTACATTTGGGGACTTTCATTGCGTGCGCTGCATAAACGGCTTAAGTCACATAAAAAAGCACGCGTACGAAGTCGCGGGAACAGCTAATCTAAGTATAAGTAGAGTTTTAATTCAATCAATCTTCTACTTATGAGCTATACCAAATTTTGCAACAAGTTTAGGAATAATCTTACAACATCACATTTATCTTTAAAGAAAGAAAGAAAGGAGTAGTTGTAGAAGCCTACTCAAGTCTTTCGGCCTATACTAGCTTCTTGTCCCTGTTGAATTTTTCAACGTACATGTTTTGCATATTGAGCCCTGCAGGCGTACTCCCGATACAATCGTGAATCGAATCAGTTCCATATCGTTTCAGTTCCGTATATTCATAGGCTTTTGGTATTTTATTTAATACTAGCTGTGCCCGCGACTTCGTACGCGTGGAAAAGTCATTTAGGGCAGTATTTTTTAAATATATTTTATGTTTGGGTAGGTATTTAAAAAACTAATTTATAGTAAAATGCTTATTTATACACGGTATTAGAAGTGCATAGGCAAAATAAGTAGGCCGATGAAGTTTACCGTCAAATAATGACTCAGGACATAGAATTGACCCCAATTTAGGTGTACTATATCATAGATAGTTAGACATAACTGTTCAGCATCAAAAGTGCACAGAACTCTCACATGACTGCAAACAAATGGCGCAATCGCTAAGGACTTTCGCTAATACTTGCTTCGGAAGCATCATCTCAATGATCCCTATCCAGTAAGTCACGTGCCCGGCAATATTATTTGGATGCACCGTTAATCCCTACTAATTACTAAATTATACACATAAACGTTGTGGATATCTGAACAAAACAATAAATGATAGGTAGTTTTCAATCTATGAGCTAGACAATAAAACTCCTTGATAACCGAGTTATCAAAATACGCCTATATTCTTTGGGCAAAGAAACTTAATATGCATTTTGGTGCGAAACCCGAATTGATATACCTACTTTATTGTTAATTGAATAAAGTTGGGTGCGCACATTTTCATTTCAATACAATTTTTCTTAAGATATTAATTGTAAACTATGTATATTATGGTGTAAACAGCAATTATTACGTGTATGAAATGCTTAAAAGTGGCTAACGTATTTAATTTGATAAGGATTATTATTGCATTTTTCTAATAATTAGCATCTCAAAATAGTTACCACATTATTTGTGACCATTTTACAGGTAAAAATAGTAGCGACATACGCCGTACAGATAGGTATACATTTACCACAATTATTACTGGGGGCACATTTTGCGGCTGTGCGTGGTCTAATTCAAACTACCGGTACCTACTGCCTGTTATTTAGATTAAGATGACTTAGGTACATTTTAATAGCATTTTTAACCAAGCTGTGTATTCGATAACTCGGGTTTCACGTGATTTTAATGTCATTAATTGGTTGAAAATTATCACGTACCTAATTCATGCGTAATGTTTTGTGTGCGTAATTGTAATTTCAGTACTAATTATTTGTAATAAATTATTTAATAAAAAATAATAGTTTAAAAAAATATAATATTATGCGTGGGGTCCCTACTACCTAAGTACCTACCATGCCGGCTCGGACGCGAGACACGTCGCAACTCGCAACTCACACGATGCCCGGCGACCGGTCGAATCACGGCGAAACGATTTTAATTTTGCTATATCTCCTAAAGTATTCATTACATTTGCATGCTTTGAAGGGCAAATATAGTCTTCATGAAATGCTTAATCTAACTAACGTATTTAAAATGATAAGAATTAATACTGTGATGGTATAAATATTTTTTCTAATAACCGCTTTATTGCCCGTTTTTTGATCCTGTTAGTTATTAAGTAAATCTTAAGAGATGGAAATATAATGTCACCGACTTTTTTTTATTATTAAAAAGGAATAATTTATTCATATATGTTTTTTGAGTAACATAAACCGTTTTTGCAGCGCACGCAACGAAAGTCCTCAAATTTGAGTAATTTTCCCCGTTTTTGAAACATTTCTCACTGACGCTTCGCTCCTTATATTGGTCGCAGCGTAATATTTTATAGCCTAAAGCCTTCCTCTATAAATGGACTAACCAACAAAAAAAGAATTTTACAAATCGGACCAGTGGTTCTTGAGATTAGCGCGTTTAAACAAACAAACAAACTCTTCCGCTTTATAATATTAAAAGTATATAGATAGATAATATAGTTACCTATTATTATAAGTATAGATAACTCGAGTGCCCCATCAAGGTTACTACGGTACGTTATAATAATAATAATTACACAGGTAGTGTCACAAATCTTCATAAAAGTATAAAAACCCCATCTATCATGTAATAGTATTAGAATTGTTGAAGTCGTTTCACGATAACCTAATAGATGGCACTTTCAATTTGAAATAAACAATTGACCTTGACTTATTTTGAGGAATTGATACACTTATAAATGCCATCAAGCGGCCAGTGCTATAACTAACAATTGAGGAACGCTCTTATGTATGGGCTTTGCAAGTCTTATGTAATTGGTCTATGTTATAGGTATAGATACAGTTAATTAAGTTGATTTTATACAATAAATGATAATTTATTTCAATTTGTGAACTGTGAAGCAAGTTCAAAAATACGATTTTTATATTATTATGACACTGTGAAAACACTGTTTTCCCAGAAAAAAAAATCCTGATAGTTAGGTACTTATTTGATGTTCTAATCTACTTTAGTGCCACGTTCTATTGCTTCGCGTCACTGTGTAAGCGATCCCCCCGCGCCCCCCGCACGAACCGTTCGACCGCAGGCCGCGCGCGCGAAATTCATCCGACTTGCTTCAAATTTATCGTCACTGCTCGGCTCCTATGTATCGTAGCGTTATGTTATATAGCCTATAACCTGCCCAGGAATATGGGCTACAATCGTACCAAGTTTGGTTAAAATCCCTTCAGTAGTTTTTGTTCCTATCGTGCACATACAGACAGACAGACAGACAGACAGACAGACAGACAGACAAAAATTTTACTAATTGCATTTTCGGCATCAGTATCGATCGCCAATCATCCTCCAATATGTATTTTGAAAAAATATTCAATGTACAGAATTGACCTCTCTACAGTTTTATTATAAGTATAGATTTAATAGATTACTTTTAAACTAACCAGGATAAAGAAAATCGTTAGATCGTAACTTTCTATAGTCCCGACCATATCAATCGAATCAAAATAAACAAACGTTAATATACGAATCACTTTGGAGAGTAAGGCCCCAGACCTCTCCCAAATTCAACATCTTCAAACGCACATAACCCTAAATTTGATCTCTCTCTCTTATTATTGTATTAGAAAAGAAAAAACATAGCCGTAGATGAGCGTGTGCAGTTTTAATATGGTGAAATTGGTTCATAATTGTTGTCAAAGGAAAGTATCTGTCCCGGCTGTGTAATGCCAAGGTCACACACGAGAAGTACACGGCCCGTCGCGGCCCCGCTGATTAACTTCATTGCTCCGAGCACGAAGCCCACATGTATCCTTATTGATATGTCTGGTATACGGTGGTATGTTGGCAATTTTCAAGCCGGAGGCGCCATAGATGGCGCCACAAAAAAAATATCACTGTCACATGAGTGACATATTATTCTTAATCGGAAAAAAAAATAACGACGGTTGGACGAGCAAGAGGATTAACGCCTTTTTCCCTACCGAACTGATTTATTTGCAGAATTGCTATTCAAATATTCAATAATCAAATTAGAATATACGATACTATTTGTAGTTGTGAGTTTACTTTAACATCAGAAGTGACAAGAATCCGCTAATTCCGCAATGGGTAAGCGATCAAGACGAAGAAGAGCTCGATCAAGCAGTAGTAGCAGCACTAGTGGCCGAACACCATCGCCTCCATCCAGAAAGAGTAAAATATCACGTAAGGCTGGTACCTCAACCGTGAGTACAACAAACAGTTTTATATTGAACAATATTATACCCGAATTTGACCCACTACGGGATGAGATAAATGCTTGGCTGGGTATACTGAAATCTTACTCACAAACGTTTAGTTGGTCGGATGAAATGATACGTTATCAGGCGCTAAATAAATTGAAAGGGTCCGCGAAAGTTTGGTATGACTCCTTATTGCGTACGGAGCGAGAATGGCCTTCGTGGAAATGGAAAGATTGGAAAAAGAGGTTAGCATCGAGTTTTAGAATACAGCGTAATATGTTCGAACTTTTAAAGGAAATTGTGGATAAAAAACCGTCCGAAAATCAATCTTTGTACGAATTCTATTTCGATCAAAAGTGTAAAATTGACAGGCTCGCGTTAGACTTTTCGGAACAGGATATAATTTCAATAATAATAGGTAATATCGGTGACAGTAACATAGGAGCGTCGGTTGAAGCGAGTAACTTTGTAACTTGTGATAGTTTAGCTAGCTTTTTGCACGGTCGAAATTATAAATCAAAAACATCTAGTACTAAACAAATTAATGTTAACTCTCGAGACACCACAGATAAAATAAATAATAATATATCCGTAAAACAATCGACATCTTTATCGTCACCGAATGTGTCGAGTCAATCGTACACGAACAAAGACTCCAGTATGCTAATGCGTAAACAAATTAAATGTTTCTCTTGCGGCGGTAATCATAAGAGAAGCCAATGTGAGTCTAATAAATGCGAATTTTGCGGTAAACGGGGCCATTTAGAGTCCGTATGTTATCATAAGTTAAATGCCGCGAAAATAGACAAACAAGAGACAAAAAATATTTCGACGAACGATCAACGTAACAAATTTATAAAATTAGTATACATTAATGATTTTAGTTGTGAAGCTTTTATAGATACCGGTAGTAGCTGCTCGTTAATATCGGATAATTTAGCAAAAAAACATTCTCTTAAGTTCTTACAGTTACCTACACCTGTGTTTTTACAGGGTTTTTCAAAACAAAGCTCAAAGATTATTTCCGAGAAAGTGACAGTGAATTTAAGGATTGATATGGTTTCTTTATCGTTGATAGATTTCTATATTATTGACGATTTAGCAGATTGTGAAGTTTTAATAGGTAGGAATGTGACCGAACGATCTGATCTTATGTACTCGCGAGTGGGAAGCGTTCTTAAGTTTGATTATGCGAATACCTTTACAGAATTTTCTAGCGTTATAAACCAACTCGATATCGACTCAGATGTCCGTCAAAATGAATTAATAACTTTATTTCGTGAATATAGTGACTGTGTGGCGTCTCACATAAAAGAATTAGGAAAGGTTAATAATCACGAAATGACTATTAAATTAACTAGTTCTCAACCGATTCAATGCAGACCCTATCGGTCTTCACCTGCAAATAGACAAATAATACGGGGTATGATTAATGAATTATTAGAATATAATATCATACGCGAAAGTCACTCTCCATATGCTAGCCCCGCGTTGCTTGTTAATAAAAAGAACGGTGAAAAACGGCTCTGCATTGACTATCGGCAACTAAATAAAATAACCATCAAAGATAAGTATCCCATGCCGCGTATCGAAGATCTTATAGATCGATTGCAGGGTCGTAAATGTTTTACTAGTTTAGATTTGAAATGCGGCTATTACCAGATTATTATTAACGAGCAATCGATTGAAAAGACTGCGTTTATAACCGAGGATGGACACTATGAGTTTTTGAGACTTCCTTTTGGTTTAGTAAATGCGCCGTCGCATTTTCAACAGATAATGAATAAAGTCATGGGAAACCTTAGATTCGAAGACATAATTTTATATTTAGATGATGTTTATTTAGTAACAGAGACGATAGATGATAATTTAAAATTGTTGGAAAAGGTATTAAAAATATTAAGGGAAAACGGTTTAACTTTAAATTTAAAAAAATGTCACTTCTTTAAGACGGAAATCGAATTCTTAGGGTACAAGATAAAACCTGATTATGTAATGCCTAATGAGACTAAAGTAGAAGCAGTACAAAATTTTCCAAAGCCCAAAACAGTTCACCAACTTCGCCAGTTTCTGGGCCTTATAAGTTATTTCCGCAAATTTATAAAAAATTGTGCAATGATATCGGCATCTTTAACGAAACTGTTAAAGAAGGACACTGATTGGGTTTGGAACATAGAACAGGAAAACTCTTTTCAATCGCTTAAAAATAAGTTAACTTCAAAGAGTGTACTTTCTATTTTTGACCCAAATAAAAATAGCATATTATATACTGACGCGAGTAGAAACGGTATTGCCGGAATCCTTATGCAGCTTACAGAACAAGGGGAGAAACCCATACATTATTACAGTAGGCAAACCACAGCTGACGAAAAAAATTACCACTCATTCGAACTAGAACTTTTGGCCATAGTTTGTTCATTGCAAAAATTTCGTCTATATCTTTTAGGATCAACATTTAAAATTGTTACAGACTGTAACGCAGTAAGATATGCACTTACAAAAAAAGAGATTATTCCCCGGATAGCACGGTGGGTTCTAGCCACACAAGAATTTTCATATGAGATCGTTCATAGGGAAGGCTCACGAATGCAACACGTAGATGCTTTAAGCAGGAACCCCGTGGTATCCGGAGAAAAATCGGAAGTAGAAAATATAATGTCGATAACTGAAGCGGATTGGCTTTTAGCGGTTCAGTTGCAAGATCATGATCTGCAACGCATCCGAGGAATTTTAGAATCTGGCGATATTGATAATAATAAAGACATATTTAATAAGTATGATCTATTAGGCGGAAAAGTTTACAAAAGAACGTCCCAAGGTCGACGATGGGTAGTACCGAGAAAATGTTTTTGGCAAATAATAAAGTGTAATCATGACGATTTGGGACATTACTCTGTAGACAAAACTGTAGAAAGAATACGTAGTCAATACTGGTTTCCTCGAATGCGTCACATAATAAAAAAATATATAAAAAACTGTCTAAACTGTATTTATTACAAAAATAAGGGTGGTCCGAAAGAAGGAGAATTATATCCGTTGCCAAAGTATGCGGAACCATTTCACACTATTCATTTGGACCACTTAGGTCCGTTTGTAGAGACTATAAATAAAAATAAATATTTATTGGTCGCAGTGGATGCGTTTACTAAATTTGTATTCATCGCTGCTGTGCAATCAACCAAAACCTCATGTGTTATTAAAGAACTAGAAAACATAACTAAAATATTTGGTAATCCTAAACGAATTATAACAGATGCGGGGGCTGGTTTTACAGCAGAGGAATTTTCTCGTTATTGTAAAGATAAAAATATACGCTTACATACGGTGGCGACGGGTATGCCTCGTTCAAACGGGCAGGTGGAACGGTTTAACAAAACTATTTTAGAAGCCTTAAAAGCTATAGGGGCTAATACAACCGATGATAACTGGGATGTCTATGTTAAAGTATTACAACAAGGGTTAAATAGCACAATCCATAAAACCACAAAGGCCGTTCCCAGTGAGATATTTTTTGGTTATCGTTTGAGATCTGACTGTGATCGCCTAGCTCCTCAAATGGACGACGATACGATTTTTGATGTGACCGCTTTGCGTGAGAGAGTAAGCGAGAACCTAAGAACTAATGCCTTGCAGCAAAAGCAAAGATTTGACAAGGGTCGGGTAAAATCTAGAATCTATTCTGAGGGTGAATTGGTGCTAGTAAAAATTATAAGCCAGAACAATGATGGAAAAAGCTGTAAATTATTGCCAGCCTTTAAGGGCCCATTCAAAGTAAAGAAGGTTCTGGGCAATGATAGGTATGAAGTGACAGACATACAAGGCACTGAAAGATGTCATAAGAAGTATAAGGGCATATCTGCTGCAGAAAATATGAAACCTTGGATACGGATAGATGAGTGGATGTCTGAGTAGACGAAGCGTCTATATTTTTATTTATTTTTTTTATTTTATATCCGTGTTGGCAAGGTAATTCGTTGTATTATAATTTATTTTAATAACAGATATATTTATGTATGTACAATATGTACTTATGATTATATTTCTATTTATAATTATATTTGTATTTATCTAAAAGTAAACTGAATCATTTGTGTATTGTTGATCGAAGCATTCAAATTACAAATTAAAGTAATGCTTACGAATTAATACATTTTATTATATATAAAAACACAATACTGAGATTAAGGTTGCGAGTAAAAATAAAATGCTTCAAGTTTTGACAATGTTACAATCGGATGTACCTGCCTTCATGATAAAATTAATAAGCAGATCAGGACTAGAGCGAACTTGGTACGCTTAAGTGAGGTAAACACCCTTTAAGTGCAAGTGGCTTTAGAACCTGGGAACCAGTTAGAACTTGGTCTCTTAAGTGAGAGAGGTATAGTCCATTTAAGTGCAAGTCTTCTGGAAAAGAATCTGCATATTAATGAAGAGCAGGTGTCTGATGGTGATAACGAAACTTAAAGGCATGTAGATATCTAAGTATATTCTAATAATGTTTAACTGTTTCAGCATTTTATCTAGACTCGTGAGGTGCCTGGGACAGTCACCGAGCAGAATGGCCGTGTTGGCAATTTTCAAGCCGGAGGCGCCATAGATGGCGCCACAAAAAAAATATCACTGTCACATGAGTGACATATTATTCTTAATCGGAAAAAAAAATAACGACGGTTGGACGAGCAAGAGGATTAACGCCTTTTTCCCTACCGAACTGATTTATTTGCAGAATTGCTATTCAAATATTCAATAATCAAATTAGAATATACGATACTATTTGTAGTTGTGAGTTTACTTTAACAGGTATACGTTTAGAACAAAATTTATTTTAACGTAAACACAATTGAAGACATGAGTCGATGAAGGTGTATATCGCAAAAAAAAACCCAGAAAATTGAGTTTAAACAGTCACTTAAAAATTTTAGGATATGTAGTAACGTATTAAGTTCATTGATTCTAGAGACGGATCTCTAGATTAATGTACTTACTTTAATACTTAACGACGTAATCTATAATGTTCAAGTGACAGTTTGAACTCAAATTTCTCGAAATCTTAATTTTGCAACTTATCACATTTATCCATTCATGTCTTTAATTATTTCTTATTTATATCCTTTAGCCAAGTTGCTATCGCTAAATACAACTGCGAAGATCGATCTGATACATTTAAGTTATCGAACTTTATCGTCTATGGGGCCTCTCTCCAAACTGATTTGATTTTGATTCAGATTCTATAGTGCCGGGTAGGTACTTCCCAATAAATTGACTTTTGTTTATTTAGATTCTCAGTCGATTACGTCGTTACAATCAAACGATTTTCTTTATCCTGGTTCGTTTCAAAGTAATCCACCAAATAAAATAGCAATGACCGTTGTTATCGACCTAATTCGATTCTCGATTTTGTCGGGAGTAAATCTGCTGATTATCATAATATAGAGCATCGAAAATCTGGATGAATCTACTAAAACAAATACAAAATCAAAATTGGATTGATAAATTTGGCATGAAAATTCCTCGAGTCATTAAGAATATTGTTATTGGTAGACTCTATTTTAATATTCTATGTTTTTCTAAATAGTAGCAAACAACGTTATAAAACAACAATCTTAAAAAATTATATGAATTATTATGGACGTACTATATTATCACAGGCCGACCTCCAATTAAGTCTTGCGATGACAAACTCTGACTAGATTTTAGATCTGAATGAGTTTTTAATTCTTAAAAGTTTTATCATCACAGTACCTTATATGTATTGATAACCTGGAACCATTTCTGTAGAAAGTTATCAAAACAGTTAACATTAAAATGAACTTTAAGAGCGTGCATTCAATTTACGACGAAGTTTCAGTTTTTCGGTGTTTTTGACTGCCCCTCACACGCATAAAATAACTAAATTAAATAAAACAATTAGAAATATATGAAGATAAACTCTTTATTTTGGACATCATTTTATAAAATTAAAGTTTTAAGTAGTACATTTGAGTAAATTTAAAGATTTCGGAACGCCGAATCGCAAAAATGCCGATTTTAGCTCACTTTGATAAAGAAAATAACAATTAAATCGTGTTAATGTAGTTTAATTTCTATTTTTATAAAAAAGATTATAAAGTCCTTCAATGAAATATTGATAAAAAATTAAAAATATATGTATTGTTAACTGCATAAAAAATCTTTTAAAAATGACATAATTTACGTTTTTCAGTGCTGTATTTCTACTGGAAAAACTAAATTTCTTCGATGATATTATTTTTATAATTGATAATCATACTATTGGTAAGTTGACACTATTTTTTATTTAATTAAAAAACGATGTTTATCCCATTATTCAATTTTTTAAAAATTACTTGTTTTCAACCAAGCGCACGCGTCATGTAAATCGCGATCTATTTAGTACCCGCTGAGAATTCGTGAGGGGAGGCCGTGTCGCTCTGCCCTGGACTGTCAACGTATAAAGGTTCACCGACCTGGTCCGCTCATGGACTTATAGTGCGACTAAACAGAATTGACGCTTTGACGAGCATTAATATTTTTATGAGAAATGGGGGAAATTTACAGAGATTATATTATGTCGATTACAAAGTTCATAATATTTATATAGAAAAAAAAATATTAAGAGGTTACCACAAAAAAGGTGTGTAATTTGTTCATAGTTTATTTATAAAATTTAAAATTTATATAATAATCATCATCAGCCCCTGTGTGTCTGTTTCTCATATCGTAGCTCCTAAATGCATCACAGATTTTGATGCGGTTTTCTTAAGCAGAAAGCTGGTGTGGTTTATATATTTAAAAATTATACTAATCATCATCAGCCCCTGTGTGTCAGTCTGTAATATCACAGCCCCTAAATTAATCAAAAGATTTTGATGTCAATTTCTTTTGTTGAGAGCTGATGTGATTTGTATATTTAAAAATTATACTAATCATCATCAGCCCCTGTATGTCTGTCTGTAATATCACAGCCCCTAAATTAATCAAAAAAATTTTATGTCAATTTCTTTAGTTGAAAGCTGATGTGGTTTATATATTGAAAAATAATACTAATCATCATCAGCCCCTGTATGTCTGTTTGTTATATCGCAGTTCCTAAATGATTGACAAATTTTGATGCGGTTTTTTTTAGTTAAAAGATGGTGTGGTTCATATATTATTTAAAAATTATACTAATCATCATCAGCCCCTGAGTGTATGTCTGCTTTAATGTAACTGTCATCAATATAACCGAGTATCTGGGGGCACGGCAGTGCTTCTGTCAACTTGAGCACGGCCGTACCATCAATTTCTCGTAGCAGTTTAGGCCATTTTCAACTCCCTATAACTTTGTTGTGGATTAAAAGAAGCCTTCATTTTTAGTTACTATGAAAGCATTGTACAAACACAGTATATTTCAAATGTAATTCAATTTGAAACAGAAGTTACATAATTATAACTTGTCAAACTCCTTACTTTTGTCACTGACTCAATCACTCACTGACCGATCATCAAAAGTATTAGGCACTTCTAGCAGACATAGAAGCTTCACATTTGGAATACAAGTAGTGTTTAGTGTATAAATAAGGGAAAAACCTAAAAAAATATTTCTGTAGAATTATCTAGACTAACCGCATAATTAACTTTGTAATGTCATTTAAATGTATAAGATTACAAAGCTGTATTTGCCCTTTTGACAAAAACACGCGTTTAGTAAATCTTCTACAAAAAGAACTGAGATCCCATCAAAAACATATCTTGTAAAAATTGCCAAGTCTCGCTACTTAGTTCTTCTACAGTAAAAACTTGTGAGATACATGTTATGCCGGAAAAAATGTACATTACGGTCGGTCGTGTTGGTGGCTGCAAATTTTATGGCGAATAGAGCTATATGTAAGGAGTCACTAACCAAAATTAAAAGTTGCGGCAACTCCTAGTTTTTTAGTTTTTGAAAAAATAAAATTCGTATTTTTGTATGAATATTCGACTACTTTTGACGTAATTTTGACAGTTTTTTTATATAGCGCCAAAAGCCATTTTTATTCTAGTTCAATCACCTATTTTTCTTAACTAGATAATCGGGCAGAATTACGTCAAAAGTAGTCGAATATTCATACAAAAATACGAATTTTATTTTTTCAATAACTAAAAAACTACGAGTTTCCGCAAGTTTAAATTTTGGTTAATGACTCCTTACATATAGCTCTATTCGCCATAAAAATTGCAGCCGCCAACTCAACCGACCATAATGTACATTTTATCCAAATAATCTTTAATTTTATTTCATTTTCATTCAATAATCAGACGGTTGCAAAATGCTAGTTAGTATAGTGACAACATTTTTGTCACTGAAAAAAGCATGTCCATCCCGACTACCCACTAAAAATTGGTATTTTAGTACATTTTAGTGGGTAGTCGGAAGTGGGTCAGTAAAATATTTAGGGACAAACATTTCTGGACATCAAAGATGAAAAATAAATAACTTGGTATATTTTTATTAAAATTAGGTTGTTGATTTTTTTATTCTCATTACTTACTTATCCTAAATTATAAATGTGAAAGTTTGTTTGTTTGTTCGTGTGTTTGTTTGTTACTTTCTTCACGTCTCATCTACTGACCAACCACCATGAAACTCTTTTCACACAATCATCGCGAAAGTTATTCCCGACGGTTAGACAGTAACGCGGACTGAGCCGCGGGCGATTACTAGCATGTCGAGTATGTATAATTTGTATTTTATAACTTAAATACCATTTAATTTTATAGAAGTATTGAAATGGTAGGTAATATTAAAATTCATTAGGATTAAACTACCAATATTACTCGCGCGCGCTACGTACGCTCGACCTAGCGTTAACCCACACATGCGTGTTGTTATGCGTCTGTGTGAGTCGATATCGTCTCTCGCGGCGATTTCGACTTGATGAAATTTGATTGCGCGCTCTTAAGATACAAAGATTCCAAGTGCATACGATAATACATTTAGGTGCACACGTTAAAAAAAAATACAATATTATATAACTACATATTTTAACCTTCTGTCTATTTCTTATACCGAAAATATATCGACCAATCTGTGTTTATTACATGTATTTACTATCTGTGGCAACGATGCCATCGCTAATTATCGCTTACGAAGTTCGACAACAAAACGTATGGGATTTGACATAAGCTTCGCCAAGTGACATACGAATTCGCTTTCGAAAATTTCGAAAAAAAATTTGTGTACATAGGTTTCGGGCATAGTGACGATGCTCTTCAAATATTAAAGAGCAATAAAAAATAAATTACACTCATAACTCAGGCGATAGTATAATCTTCTTCATAATTAAGGACACTCTGTATATGGTTATCACTTATCGTATACGACACGTCACGAATACATTTAAGTAGAACTTCACTAATGACTCAAAAACTTAACAAGTAAGATTTATAAGTTTTATATTTCGTGAACTAATGTAAATATACGATTGTATTTAAACATAAACGAAATTTAAAATTATAAAACCCCCCACTCAGTCCCGATTTCACCAACACATTTTAACCTTCTCATTCATTGACGGGAAATACGAGAGGGATAACACGATATTTAATGATGGATTAAATTTAACATGTGGTGGTGAAATTGACACTTAGCGTGTAACATTCCCATCATACCTGACAAACGACCTGATGACCTTGACGACCTGAACCGATTTCCACCAAACATAGCTAAGAAGACTCGACTGATATACGTCCTTTCAAACAGAAAAATCGCATTAAAATCGGATCATCCGTTTGGGAGCTACGATGCCACAGATAAAGACATACGCATTTACACAGACACGTCAAACTTATAACACCCCGTCGTTTTTGTGTCGGGGGTTAAAAATAGATAGTCAAATAGCGTAATAAGTTGGTCGAGTCTGCTAACAATAATAATAGAAGTCGATATGTTAATTCCCGATTTCACCAACGCACGTTAGTGTTAACGGCTTGTTCAAATACCATGCCTTCTCATTCATTGATAGGAATTACGAGAGGAGAGGAACAACATGATATTTAACTAAGGATTAACATTGCTTGGTGAAACACGCCCTTAAACAGCTAAATTAACCTCAAACCAACGTCAAGTTCTTTGGTCTAAACTATTAAATATATTTTTGGAACTAGAATCGAATACCGAACCCCATTTCTCGTATTTTACTTTGACTTTTATTTTACTTTCAACGAGTTATAAATGGACTAACTTGTTATCATAAACCGACCGAAAGTCATTATCCTACTACACCTTTGTACAGCTTTTGACGCTTTTATGTCGTTTAGGAGAATACTATTTCGCTATAAGATGAGATTGAGACTCTTAACTGATAATATACTATACTGAGACTAGACTGAGAATAGAGACTGATAATAGTTGAAGGCATGAATCGATGAAGGTGATATGTAGCAAAATTCTGATTTCGAGAAAATTTTGTTCAAACTGCCACTTAAACATTTTAGAATACGTCGTAACGTATTAAGTACATTAATCTAAAGACCCGTCTCTAGAATCAATGTACTTAATGCTTTACTACATATCCTAAAATGTTTAAGTGATAGTTTAAACTCAGTAAAAACTTTTTTGCGACTTCAATTGTATGATTAAAATAGCAGAATCAACCATCTAAATAGGTCTAATTGGTACACTCCACAGCCTCTGAATCGAACCTGCCCCTTCTAGAGTTCCGATATACCCACTAGGCTACGGACGCTAACTCTTGGAAAACAATACGACAAATAATATTGTTAAATTTGTATGTTTAACCGCAACCGTTGTAATATCTACCGCAACATAACCTACATAATACTATCCATATTCATATATACTAATGACAATAACATAATATTTAATCATTATTTGGCCTCTTTGGTTAGTTTAGACTTTAGAGCTAGCCACTGGGTTCCGATCGAGGGTTCTATCACGCGTTGGAACAAAAAAAAAGGGTTTCTTATATTTAGTCAGGATCTGAGGTCAGGATCTGTGGTCATCATGTCCTGATTGTCTGGGAATAGGTCCAATGGATAAATACATGGATCGGATGGGCATGTAAACTTGTAAAGTCAGTGTCTCGCCAGTCGTGTCGTTAATCCTTCTCACTCCAGTGGCAGTTACGAGAGTATAGAAAAAAAGCGCTATAAATAATTCCTACGATTCATAAATTAGCTGGTCTAATTTCAATGAAATTAGCCGTCGTCGCCGAAATCGGTGATTATTTGCCGTTTTTTATAAAAAAAACTTTAGCACGCATTTCCGACTCGCACTTGGACGGTTTACGTCAATCATAAATTTAGCTACTTCTGAGTATATTCAAAATATATTCATGGTTAAAATGAGTATGATGAAATAATGCCTTTAATAATAGTTTGTGCTGTTTCATATTCGTGAGTAACTGAAAACATCCTCTTCAATATTGCAATAACATCATGAGATTTCGCGAACTACATCCTCTACAAGAACAAAACATTACGTACAGATTACAGTAAAACCACGTTTCTAATGAGCTTAACAGCGCGGGGGATAGATAATAATAAAAAATTAAGTAACCCCAATTCATTGTCAAATAGCAAGCTGGCGATGATTAATTATATCTGAAACTTTAGCGTCACCTTTTTAATATACAAGATAAATTTTAAAAACTAAAACCCGATTACGAAAAACATGCTGTAATTGCAATTATCAGGTGATTGCAGCAGAACTGTGAGGAAGAGCAAATAATATTTACATATTTGAAATGTGCGAAAAAATCTTCCTTACTATATGTCTCCTAGAGGGCGCTGTGGCCATTTTAATGTGCATATAACCAGCGGACGATTATGGGGCTTCCAACGACATCTCATTTGTATATGACAACTAGTTATGAGGGAACAGATGAACATCCATAGCCACATATATACATACAGTTCAAAATTATAACCTCCCTTTTTGCTTCGCCGTTCTAAAAACCAGATCGTTTCAACCGTTTGCCACGGGCACGTACAGACAGACAGACAGACACGCAATACTTTTAACACTCCTCTGTTTCCGTCGGGGGTTAAACAAACTGAGATTTCCAAAAACTTTTTTTAGAGATTAAGAATAGGGTTGTGATCAACCTGCAATGTCTTAACTCCATAGCACACTTGCAAAAAACATTCTTGATTCCAATAAATTTTTAAATCTTGATTCCAATGTATATTTTTCATTCTAGATAGTTCAAATGCTTAAATCCCTCCCGCCATTTTTGATGCAGATAAGCAGAGGTCAGACGAATAACATATTTTGCTGACCTCTTATTATCTGTTTTCGAACCATGGTCTTATTAGTCAGAAGTTAATGCCTCTTAATCAGCTCAGTTTGGCTTGTGGTTTGTTTTCAAAGGAATTTGCGGCTGGAATCGTCCTCATTTAATGCGTTTTCTTGGAATCAAAATTATGTTATGATTTTGCTAAGTGTATGGTGTTGATAAATCAATGTATATTGCAACCACTACAGAGTGTTTAGTAATCTGTGCATCTTACCATTTGTGTTTTGATAATACTTATCAATAATAGAAGCTTTTTTATTTTGATAAAACGTTTTGGGTGTTTATATAATATGTTTTGTAAGAGTTTTCAAATATAGTTAGAACATTGTTGACCTTGCGTGATAGGGCTCTGCCTAGTGCAGTGTAATACACTGATAAATAAAACATTTTTATATTCAAAGCGCCTCATCGCATCCTTTATTTCTCTCAGTTCTAAGGAAGACTTTTTTAAGGTTGTCATTTTTACTGTCTATTTTGATCACTGTTGGACGGCACAGCGGCGGTTGAAGTAGTATACATTGCACAATGTTCTTATTGCAAATAAATATCAAATGTTACGGCTTATCAATTTGTCCACATTACAAAGTACGCTGTAACATTCACTTGCTAATGTAGCTTAAATTTATATCCTCAAAGTTTGTACTGAATGCAGTTTACTCGTTTATTACCTGATAGTAAGTTATGTTAGTACGCCCACATAAATTTCTAACTTGATTTCCGTAACTTAAGTAATACGAAAATGAACGTTTACCGTGGTACCGGTTTCGAAGTTTCCTCTGTGCGTGGGAGGACTGTTGTCCTATCTACGTGCTCTAACTATCTTGATAATGTTAGTTAAATCTTAGATTAGTTGCAACTCGTGTGTGCACTTTCGTTTTATATAGGTCACTAAATAGTAAATGGCGACCAAAGAGAGCTTCAGTGTTTGCTTACTGAGCGAGACACGGGGTGTATTTTTATATGAATGATACATTTTACCCAACATTAGACAACAAATTGACAGTATGTTGTATTCATAAGTAAAAAATATACACAACAATTACAGGATCTCAGCATGACGATCACATGACACTCAATCACTAACTTGAAAGTCACGCAATCGCCACTCGCCAGTCGCCACGCAATTATTTTATAGGATTAGGTAAAAATTTAAGGTCCTATTCTCATTAATTTTGGAAAGGAAATAAAAAAATTATTACCTAGTATACCTTTTATAAGGGCGCATTAATAATACGTATGATAAAAAATCTGCTAACCACTAACATTTGGACAATTTTAATCGAAAATCTGCTAACCACTGACATTTGGACAATTTTAATCGAAAATCTGCTAACCACTGACATTTGGACGATTAAAATGAAATTCATCAATCTAAATAGTTTTAAACTGACAAAGTACATCGCACTCACGAGTTCAATAATATTCAAATCAAATAACACGATTTACATTATTGAATAATGTTCTGTTTATTTTCCTTAAGACAACATTTGGGTATGCATGCATACTTACTACGAACTGCGAACGCAAACATTTGATCGTCCAACCTGAGTCATACGTGGACGATGTATTTGTTGACCGTTAAGGTAGGTAGGTAATTATGTGTATAATATATATTATCAATAGCGAAGGTCGGTTCTCTATCATAAGAAATTCATTAGGTGAGTATAGTGAGCGCCTTCAAAAGAAAAGGGCTTATTTCTTTGATTGTCGGTGTGATTTTGTGAGTTCCATTTTAATATTCTTAAATAATTTAGTGAAATAAAGTTAAATCATTAGAATTGCATGGTTTCATTTGGATCTCGCCTCCTTCTCAAAACTAATAGTATTACCGGCGATGACTGGGACCTGATTTGACCTTACGGCGAACTAATGACGCATCGGCTATTCAGAAATTCGCGAGTTCCGCGGCGTGAATAGGTAATGTGTAGTGTCTCTACGTATTAGACGCGAATCATTTCAAGTTTATCAACAAATATGACGTATTTTTTTTGGCATAAAAATCTTCATAAAATGATGTTTATAATAATGTCATCAGATGACAAAAAACTGCCCCAAACAACCCAAGTTGAAGTCACTTTTAGTATGAACATACCTCACCTAACATAAACATGATGGCCTATAGTTGTCGAAAACTAAATCCACTGCCCGGCTGTCACACTGTCTGTAAAAATTACATCATGTGATATAAACCATAATTAATTTAAATAGTGTTTCTGTATCCTCCTCTAACCAATACATTTGAACCAGGAAAATCTGTATAAGTTGAATATAACAACAAAAGGGGTTTAGGTCATTAGTAAAACCAGTGACCACAATGAACACTCCGCATAGATTATAGAGTATAGGTATGTACATTCAGTTCAAAATTTCCTTGTATATTCGCTACTAACTGACTTACTGTGTATCATGTTTGTGGAGTCAACTCGCATATTCCTTTTTATCTCGCTTGTGCAGATTCCGATGACGTACACCTGACGTCATGCGGCATGAACCGGCCTTATTGACTCCTAGATACATTAAATTAATAAATTTTAGCTGACCGACAATTTGTGGGCCATAGTCTAGATGTACAGATTACTGTGATTTATGCACTCAAAGTGTCAGCCTTGTAGATTACTGTTTAAGTAATGAAACTATCTAACCTAGTTCGTCTATAGATGCTATATTATAAGGAGTCAAGTTTTTTTTATTTATTAAAATTGAATAAAAACTATAGGACCAATTTTGATCAAATTTGGCACATATATAGAGTAGAAAACTCGAAAGGACGTAGGCTACTTCTTATTGCAGTAAAATGTTCTTACGCTCGTCCTTACTTACGTAATATTTGCGCGAGTTATGATAATAACGTTCCTTGAAGCCAGGCCAGCTATGTAGCTAAACTCGGGCACCGGCACGACTGGCGAGAGAGCAGGCGCACAGGCAGGACCGACTTTCTACGTACATTTGACGCATGGGTATCTTTCTTATCAGACAATCCGGCAATCAGACTGCATGAGAATCTAAAAAAAACAACATTTTTGTTGTTCCAATGCGGAAATCGAACCCTTAGTACGTAACAACATAGTTTTATGGAACTGTTTAACTACATAATATATAAGGTAACTCATAACAATAAACTTACCACTATAAAGTCGGTTTAAGATCGTGTGGTGTGGATGCACCTTTATTGGGACCGCACGCACCAAGCGGCTAATTTTAACAAGTTTATTTAAAGAAGTATCGTTCTTTTGTTCTTTCCCCTTGTTGCATTGACACAGTTAGTATTTCTAGCCAAAATTGAACGGTGAATACCACTAGAATCTAGATACCTAATAATTTCATCCAAATCCGTAGTAGTTTTAGTGCCAATTTCACCAGCACAATATGTTAATGTTAATCCTTCCTTGAATATTTCTCGTATTTCCGGTCAATAAATGAGAATGCATGGTATTTTAACAAGCCGTTAAAACTAACGAGCGTTGCTGAAATCGGGACTTAGGTCGTGTTTCACAAAGCAATGTTAAAGTTAATCCTTGGTTAAATATCATGTTGTTCCTCTCGTGATTCCTATCAATGAATGAGAAGGCATTGTATTTTAACAAGCCGTTAACACTAACAAGCGTTGCTGAAATCGAGACTTAGGTCGTGTTTCACAAGGCAATGTTAAAGTTAATCCTTCGTTAAATATCATGTTGTTCCTCTCGTAATTCCTATCAATGAATGTGAAGGCATGGTATTTTAACAAGCCGTTAACACTAACAAGCGTTGCTGAAATCGAGACTTAGGTCGTGTTTCACCAAGCAATGTTAAAGTTAATCCTTGGTTAAATATCATGTTGTTCCTCTCGTGATTCCTATCAATGAATGAGAAGGCATTGTATTTTAACAAGCCGTTAACGCTAACAAGCGTTGCTGAAATCGAGACTTAGGTCGTGTTTCACAAGGCAATGTTAAAGTTAATCCTTCGTTAAATATCATGTTGTTCCTCTCGTAATTCCTATCAATGAATGTGAAGGCATGGTATTATATGGCAAGCGAGAGGTCGCGGGTTCGAATCCCGCCGAGGGAACCAAAAGTTTTCAATGTTCCTGGGTCATGGATGTGTATTAAATTTGTGTATAATATAATAAAATTCTTAAATATGTGTATAGTATAAAAGTATTAAATATATTTCCGTTGTCTGGTACCTGTAACACAAGTTCTTCGGATACTTAGCACGGGGCCAGATTGACGTGGTGTGAAGCGTCCATAGATATTATTATTATTATTATTATTTTAACAAGCCGTTAACACTAACATGCGTTGGTGAGATCTGGTAGTACAATTTGAATATAACATGAATATTGTTCATTGGGATGCACCCACAGGGTATAATTTTTATAGGACCAATCGGGCAGATATTTTTCATATTATTTCTGACCGACTATTTGTATGTCATGCGCGTCGCACTATTGCAATCAGTACCTATTTATCACATACAAATAATCGGTCACCGATTATCGCTCGTGGGGTGCACCCTTATAAAATAATCAATAAGGAACTTTAATACATGCCAAGGACGTGTCTGCTATATTATTACTGTCCGGTTATGAACGGCACCTTATTATAACTTGTTTTTATAATAACATAGGAGATGAAAAATATTATAATTTTACAATCTCTACTTCCATACATGGAGGTAGACCTAGCACCTGTCTTTTCTAGAAACAGATTTCTACGCATTTACTAAAGCCGTACATAAGTTTAAACATAATTATTAATTAACATATTTTTTTAGACTTCGTATTAACTTATTAACTACACGGAACCTGCTTCTCTCTGTTCTTTTGTCCGTCCGTTTAATTTCATATTATGTTGTTGATATTATGAATATGGGTGTTTTTATCTCCATACCATAAATTATTACCCCACCCTGTATGGTTTATAGTTTAATTAACTAGTGGCAATTTTCTGTGCTGGTCATGTAAAATGCACAAATGTAATTAAAATTAACCTGTTTTAATCGCTTTTTATTATCGCAATAAATTGCCGCGTACTTAAAATAGATTCTTGAGTACAACTTAACTTATAAACTCTTAATAAGGACCACTTTAAAAGCCCGAGAGCTTTAGCTATGCTCTTCATCTCCGTTTTAAACAACAAAGACCTCTTTATGGTCCTTAGTCATAGAATATAGAGGATGCATTTTATCATTCATATCGTATCGACGAATACTGAAACGACAGTTAAATTAAGTGGTGCTAAAAACACATGCTGTCCTTTTCATTCCACCAACAAGTGACAGTGCCATCCTCTGAATAAGAGGACTCATAACTTTAATTAACGGTTCAGAAACCCAAGCAGGAACATTTGAAAGCTGCGTAAAGTAAAGTAATCGAACATCAATTGTATTGGCGTTGTCAAGCCAGTCGGTCGTTTTACTTTACTGAGCTTTTAAATGTTCCTGCTTGGGCTACAGTGTTCGTCTCTCTCACTCTCTGTCCCTTTTACTCTCAAATAATAACTAGCTATTGAGACCACATTTAGTAATGACAATAGGCTTCTGTTTATCTACACCGTGAGTTATTTTAAGACATACCCAATTATATGGTACAATACAAGATTAATGGTAAACCTTATGTTGGTAACTGGAGCAATCAGATACGACCAGTTAATTAATGGTAGTTGCAGAGTAACCTGTAGTTCATAATCATAAGTCATTAATATTATGTTATGCTAATGGTTACACCAATTTGGCCCAACAGCGGTACCCTACCTCTCATTATACAAGGAACAATTGACAATTACGTAATCGTAACTTTCGACCTTAAGGCCGTGTTTCACCAAGCTATCTTAAAGTTAACGCCATGTTAAAATACCATGCCATCTCATTCATTGATAGGAAATACAAGAGGGATAACATGACATTCAACATGGCGTTAACTTTAACATTGCTTGGTGAAACACGCCCTAAGGCCGTGTTTCACCAAGCAATGTTAAAGTTAACGCCATGTTAAAAAACCATACCATCTCATCCATTGACAGGAAATACGAGAAGGATAACATTATATTTAACATGGCGTTATCTTTAACATTGCTTGGTGAAACACTCCCTTATAAAGAAAACATTCCATGTACAATGTTTGAAGAGACCCTGATATATTATTCGTAACGTTATCGCATGTTACATTTTCATATAATACCTATATCAATTGTTTCTGCTAATAGAAAAACCGCCACATAGAAAAAATACCCTTTTTTATTATTTTGCCATCGCATGAACTATATTACTCATCGCTATTTATATAAATTAACACATTAATTATTATTTATTTATTATAAATAACAATATTGTATATACAAATACAAGGAACCGCAAATGTCGTCAGCAAACTAAGTATAAAAATGTAAACCTCAACGAGTCATATTATTGTTTTTGTGGACTGCGGTGACTAGGGTTGCTACTTATTTTTTAAGACGATGAATAGTTTTTTTTCAAGAAAAAACATGTATCTACCTACTTTTATATAATGACTATCTATACTAATATTATAAAGGGGAAGAGTTAGTTTGTTTGTTTGTTTGTTTAAACGCGCTAATCTCAAGAACTATTGGTCCGATTTGAAAAATTATTTTTGTGTTGGGTAGTCCATTTATAGAGGAAGGCTTTAGGCTATTTAACTTTACGCTGCGACCAATAGGAGCGAAGCGTGAGTGAGAAATGTTGCAAAAACGGGGAAAATTATTCACATTTGGGGACTTTCGTTGCGTGCGCTGCGTAAACGGTTTAAGTAAATCAAAAACCACGCGAACGAAGTCGCGGACACAGGTAGTAAATAATACACATGAAAATAGTACACATTTATTTTAGCGATAAATTTCATATAATTCAGATTCAGGGATATGAATCGAAACCACGCGAACAACGGAATGCATTATGTCACTAGGTGACGTGCATACGTTTCGTTCAGAAATTCTTGAAGGGGCGTTCCATTTAGTCACACGCAGTAAATAAAAAAGGTCGACAGTTCAATTTTAGTATTGACTTTAATATACTTGTTACGTTACTCTATCTATGCTAATATTACCTATATCTCTGGAAATACTGGGCCCAACCTTTCAAACTATAATCGAGTACATAATACATAATAAAAAAGTAAGGAGTACGCAATCATTGGTTCAAATTGAAAAACCAAATCATGTTTCGAAATCGGGTATTTTATTTCAACTTTTCATGCGGGTGAAGAAGCCGATACATTAATATAAATAAAAAAAAACATTTATTTTAGGCTACATGGCCCATATTATAAATACCTTACAGACTAACATACATACAAAATATACTTAAAACAATATAATATATTGTTTAAGTTTAAGTGTAATTATGCCTGTGGGCAACCCTAGGTGACGTATGCGGTATGTCCGAGATGCATAACATTTCAATAACTCTGTGGTCGCTCGCCACTCACCGATAAAAGGTCAAGACTCCGGTATCAAAGGATATGTTTGTCTCTGTGTTCCCCCAGGCCCGGCTCACAGCTCACAGGCCCAACAATAAGGATGCCATCATGTAGCCGTGTACCGTCGCCTATATTTAGTGTCGTTATAGCTACGCCTTCATTATAGTTGTAGGTTAGATAGTTTATAAATTGATGATTTATCTTCTTTCTTCTTTGAACTTTGAAGGCAGGCACTAGGTAGAGTTCTTACTTAACATTGTGTAGAAATTTTTCTTCGCCCTTTTGATAATATATTGATATCGTATGTGTTGAAATACGAAATAATAATCAATTGTTACTTTTACAGAATCTATTATATTAATGGAAATTAGTAAATAAAGTCAGAAGCTTTCCAAGTTAATTTGTCACGAAAATTTAACTTTTTAGCTAACTTAAATATACTAAACTTAAGGTTTATCCTTAAGCACTTTGCCCATGTAAACTATATAATAATTATAATGTCATACTTTGACCGGACAACAAAACCGAAAATTTAGATTAATATGCATTTTCAAAATGCTCAGCTACTGCCATACGTAGGCTGGTGTAAAATAAAAATTCTAAGTTATCGTCATAATATCTATAAATATGACAAAACCCAGACATAACTTCTTCGTGGTCGTAAAACTGACTCCTTTCGGATTGAGTTCTTATTTCGACAATATATCCGATGTAATTTATGATACCTCATGCCATAACAATAATTTGAAGCTTTCCCTATATTAAAATCCCGGGCATTATTTAAATGAGTGTTGACAGTGTAGATTTATCCAACGATTATAACTTCTATTGAATAACTCCCACGTGAAGTCATATTTTATAACGAACGAAAAACGAACAGGAGCACGATTCTCGGGCAGTGGAAAAAAGCTCGAATATTAGTATATCCCGCTCGCACGCGCGGTAAATCTCATTTGCATGAGCGGGACAGACCGATAGTAAAAACTGAGTTCGAGCCCTGAGAATTAGGGCCCTGGAGCACGATTCTCGGGCAGTGGAAAAAAGTTCGAATATTAGTATATCCCGCTCGCACGCGCGCTAAATCTCATTTGCATGAGCGGGACAGACCGATAGAAAAAACTAAGTTCGAGGCCTGAGAATTAGGGCCCTGGGCCCTAATTCTCAGGGCTCGAACTCAAAAAATTCCCGAGAATCGTGCTCCTGATCGTTCGCTTTTGTGTGCAGTAGGAGAAAGCTCTTTCTGTAATCTACATGATTAATTTAAATGTATCAGGGATATCATGTTGATACTTTTTCAAGTAAAAAAGCTTCTGAGTAGGTACTAGGTAATGTTGTGTAGTATTTTCAGTATAAAGGCTTAGCATAGCCGCCAACGCTCAACCGTTCAACAAAGTTAATGAATATTTTTAAAATTAAGATAGCTAAGAGCATTCGTGATTACGTTAACTTTCCAACAAAAAAGTAGATTAAAATATTTCAGTTTATCCGTTTGGGAGCATAGACAAACACACTCAACTTTTATAGGGGGTTAAAAATACATTAATTTAGCCAATTTTTTTACAATTAGGTCATATTAAATGGCAACGGATAACACTTGGAGCACATGAGGTGTAGAAAAAATTCTCATCCAACCTTACCACATGTCAATCTTCATACAGTCGCAATAGGAAGCGGCAATTTGCGAGTCTGTCGCGGAAATGCACATGCAACGTTAACCATATTCTTAAGTTGTGTCCTTATAACCGACGTTATAGCCGGTTCAATATCTAATTAAACCATTCATGAGTCAAAGGCGATAACGCCATGATATGTCACATGTGAAACAAAGAAGCGAGTCATAGGAATATGGGTAGATGAAATTAACATCTCATTAATCTATACTGATAAAGCTAAAGAGTTAGTTCTTTTAAACACGGTAATCTCAGAAAGTACTGGTCCGATTAGTAAAATTATTTCAGTTTTGGATCGCCGATTTCATTATCAAGGTTGGCTATATAGCCTAATATAAAAATATTATTATAATATCGTCACGATAACACCGATACGAGCAGAACATCAATGCAGAGTATTACGCGGGGATTTTTTCACTGTTTCACGCGGACCAAGTCGCAGTTAGTAAGAAAGATACCCTGCTAACATGATGACTGCCAAATTGTCAGTGCAAAGGACATAACGAAGGGTTCGAGAAAGGGTCAATAACCACCAACGTCCTTAACGTTCGGTGATTCAAGTCAAAAAGGGAGTTCCAATTTCATATCTTCGCCTTATTTTATTCGTCACATAATATAAATATTAGCTGCCAAATTAAACGGAAATCTGTGAATCATACGATTGCGCAGCCGTACGATCGGGGAGGCGAGACTCAAACTTGATTGTAGTTTAGATATTTAAGTGATTTACAAGTCTAATAACCTACCGGCGCTTTGTGCAATCTAGCATTGATATCAATAAACAATAACGAACTAGTTAAATGAATATGAACTTTTGTTAACTATTACTTAGTCATAATTAGATACCTACGAATACGAAAGTTGTTTCTTTAGAAAAGCTTACATTATAATATAAGTAAGTTGTTACTACTCACATAATATAAAACCTTATCTGTATTTGATTTATTTATCTTCATGTATTTTCTGTCGACACGGTTGTTTTCGAGATAAAATAACGTCTATAATTTTTTTAACTATATAACATTTTACATTTATAACAATTTCCAATTGACGTGGTGTGATTAATTTATAATCAATATTAAATAATTCATAAATATTAGTTGGATATACATAAATAATTACAACCTTCGATAATTACGTTTTAAATTAATATCAATGAGTTTTGCAGATGTCTGCCTCTTTAGTAATTAAGCAATGACTACATCCTGATCAATTAACGATACTCAATTGAATATGGTTCAGATGCGAAATTAGTTCAATGACGACACATCCTTAATGCTTATTACTTCCCCTAATAGCCCGCTACTTGCTGGTCATTACTAGTGGAGTCACATTTTATCACTATCTGTGTCAATGTCACATGTGAGCGTTGACTTTAAAACCACGAGAATTAACATGCATAAGCGAGTAATTTTATACAAACTTCGTTCACGTGGTTTTTGGGTGACTTAAACCGTTTATGCAGCGCACGCTTCGAAAGTCCTCAAATGTGAATAATTTTTCTCAGTTTTTGCAACATTTCTCACTGACGCTTCGCTCCTATTGGTCGCAGCGTGACAGCCTAAAGCCTCCTTCTTTATATGAACTATACAACAAAAAAGAATTTCAACAAATCGGACTAGTAGTTCGTGAGATTAGCGCGTTTAAACAAACAAACAAACTCTTCCGCTTTATAATATTAGTATAGATATCTTATCTTAATAGTCCAAATAAAAGTTTAAGACAGAACAAACCACACAATGAGATCTAAATTACATCTTATATTCTCTACATGCATGTAATGTTCAGTATTCATTTATATAATTATTTCCCTTTACCATGGGTAACACAACGGTTTTGCAACATCTATATTGAATTTATGTATTTTGTTAATGTAATTGTCGCTAATAGACTAGTCTTTCGTAGTCTCGAGTCGAAGGCAGCGACAAAACAACTTTACCTCATAAATTCTACCTTTCAAATAAACAGGTGGAATGGCGTTACCGAATCACCACGCCACTAATATTGAGTCACTCGCGTGCGTCAGAAAAATCCTGCATGAGTCACGAATCACGACACGTATTAACATGACCTTTCTTTGCAGATGCTACCAGACTCATCGGTGACACCATGACTCCGGTCCTCCAACACTGCCTGTGATGCCATTCCTGCGCGTATTAACCTCATGGTAGGCATGGAAACTGTAACAGAGAGTAGAGTGTATAGCTAGAAATAAAACCGCGCCGACAATGATTGTCTTTCAGGAGAAAATAACTGATTTGTATTCTGTAAAGCTAATGACTACAAGTATGGACGTACCTAGCTTCTGACCTTTGAAGTCGGGGTCAGAGCGTCCATGGCTGTTTTCTTGTGGAAGTATAGTGTGTAGAGTTCATACATTGTCTGCGATTTCCAGGGGGGTAGCTGCCCTTCCCTGTCCACGCCTGGGTACGCCCATGTCTACGAGTAATGTGATCTTTACAAGTCTGAAAACTTCTAGTTGTTTCTTGTTTTCTCTGTTACATAACATAACCTGTTACGTTTACCTAATAGTTGTGAATATGTTTGATTTGTAACGCAATATGTGGAGCTGAGACTAATTATGTAAGCTGTGTGAGTGAATTGTGAGTTTCAAATACTGTAAAATGTGCGTGTACTTTTTCGTTGTTTTGAGGCTTGAAGGAAAAAGAGTTTATTTTATCACAACATTTACACATAAAGTCACGGCTTACTTTATGTAGGAAATATAACCGCTCAGAATTTTCCTCCTTATTATTTCTAACCAAATTTTATATGAAATTTGCGTTGCACTATTGATATCAGCATGTTCTATTTTTCACCTACAAAAAGTCAGTGGGTGGGCACCCTAAGTCATAACAGGGTAATCGGTTGTATAACGTTCCATGCCTAATCAGTGGCAAATGTAAATAGTTAGTAATAGTTTATGTAATACCTCTGTGATAATATTTTAATAGTTTACGTAGGTGATTCATGATGTGTTTAGTTAATTGGTGCTTTGAATAATTCATAAACGATCAATGGAAATCTATTGAATGGATTAAGTCTTCTGTGTTTACATTGTTGTGTTAAAGGAAAGTTTATAGACCACGCACTTCTAAATCATCAGGGCTCTGATTCAAGATGCCATCGCTGAGATGAGATGCGAATTCTCTCGTCATTTAGATAAGCTTATGTCAAATTCATTTGGTTTTCGAACTTCATAAGCGATAAATAGCGCTAACATGTTGAATCAGGGCCCCGGTGTTGCAGTGCCCATGCGACGCTACGGTAATAGTTATGCGTAAGATCTTTTGCGTAAGTCTTACCTCCTCTATCTGAAAGATTTATCAAATCGTCAGCTTACATTTGAGTTAACGAGCCATTCTGAACGCTCATTGCTGTGCACCACTCGCAACAACTTCGCTCACTTGCTGTCAGCTGATCGACGATTTGATCAGCCTTTCAAAAACCGGGGGTTAGTACTAGTTTTTAAGACTACTCGCCGTGAAGATGTTAACAATTGGTAAGGCATTGAATTGGTTACCACTGTTTGCCACGAGGCGTTGTTTCGATGTCATACAACTTTTTGGTTAAATTCTTCACGGCAAGCAATGCTCGCACTGAGCACAGAACACGCGTAGTATGACTAAAAAATACATAGAAATGGTTTCGTTCTACAGAAGAAAAGACATGTGGTAAATTAATAAAGGAAGTCTCTCTGTTTTAGAAGATAGAACGCATTTGTACCATGGTCATACTTTCCGTCCTGTGTTTTGTAAAAACCGAGTTCTTAATATATTGTTATTAGAATAATTTGTGTTTTACACAGTAATACACAAATAACTGTGAAACATTATTTTCCATCAAGAACCTATAACAGTAGATATGTACATTTAATAAAATTTGAGTTTTGTGTAATTAACCGATTCGTAAAGATTTGATTAATACATTGTGACAGATCATTGGTTATTTAAGTATCTGTATGTTATTACATCATTGTATATACCTATTTCATATTGTAATACAGATTTACGATTTTCTACCGGTTCTGAAAATAGGTCAAATGTAAGCCAAGTCAATTTCTACCTGTTTTATACGAAAAGATCTGAAAACTTAGTTACTTACAAATTATTTAAAATTAGCAATATGTGCTTACGATGGATTTGTTGACGATTTTGACCTCTGTGATTGAGCGCGTCAGTGCCTGATGGTTTGAATCCCGGAAGCGATAAAAATTAGTTATCTATGTTCCAGGGTCATGACTGTGTATTAAATATGTGTATTTTATTTAAAAAATCTCAATTATTTGTATAGTGTTAAATATATTTCTGCTGTCTGGCGCCTGTAGCACAAGTACTTCGGGTACTTAACACGGGACCATATTGACGAGTGTGTAATCGTCCATCGAGATTTTTGTGCTATTATTACTTTAAGTTGTAGATTTTTAATATACCTACTTAGGCTTTTGTAATTGTAGATTTTTAAATATAGGCTTTTGTAAATGAAAACTTTCTAATTCTTATTTTATATTATTTATAGGATAGTTACATATGATATTATATGTATTTGCTAAGCTTATTTCCGCTAAATTACGAAGTGACAGACTGACAGACTATGTATTTAATATTCTTTCTTCTTAAGTATCATCAAAATTTGCTTTTACGCGAGTGCAAATTTGAGACACAATACCGCATTTTTAGATCATTTATCAAGGTCTGATAAGTTAAGTTATTGGTTACAATTATAATATAATTAATAAATTAATTGAAAAAAAAATAAACAACTTAACAAAATAAATTCTTAGTTTTACTTTATTAAACCTTCTAAACCTTCAGCTAATGTATCGCCCTTGTGCAGTCACTGACTCTCTGGGGCAACACTTTTGAGTCTTATTGCCAAGATATAAAGCCTTTAAGCCGTGTTTCACCAAGCAATGTTAAAGTTAACGCCATGTTAAAATACCATGCCATCTCATTCATTGACAGGAAATACGAGAGGGATAACATGATATTTAACATAGCGTTAACTTTAACATACTTAACTGGGTGTAACAACGACTAGTCAATACATTTATGAAAATAGTATTTTAAGCGCCAATTAGCCAAACATTTAAAAGCTCCGTAAAGGTAACATTACTCAATTGCATTGGCGCTTACATCATGCGCTTTATACAAATATTTTTTTAATAGATACTTAAAAATCTTATTTAAAAAAAAAACAAAGTTTAAAACATGTAGCTCACCAAATTGCATTTTTCGTCGGTGGGTTTAACCTTGTAATTATATTACTCTATTGACAAAATTCTATAACGTTACTTTACGGAGCTGTCCAATATTTGGCCCAGTTCTATCACGAGACGCGACGCGCTCTTATTATTGCAAAGAAACGTGTATCATATTTGTATATAGTGATTAAAGTTAAATTTTAGTTGCTATCTTAAAATCGCCTAGTCGCGTCTCATTATGAACTGACCCTAACATAATATGTCCGTATGTTCTCAACTCATACACTAAAGTCCCTTTCGAAACGGTACATATTTACTTGGTATTGCGTGATATTATGTTCTTGTTAAGTGTAGGAATAGAACGAGGTGCTTATTATAGAAGTGTCGGTACAGCCAAGATCTCGATGTCTTTCATCATCAGGGATGTAGGGAGCTCCGTAATCGTAACCGAAACTATCGGATATCCGATAAAAAATATCCGGAACCGTAACCGAATCCGAAATGAAAGTGTTGCTACTGTAAAAAGGAAACCAAAATTTTTAATACGTAACCGAAATTCTCCGAAACAAACGGATAATCCGAAATAATGTAATATCCGTATCCGTAACCGATATTTCATATTCATTTCATCCCTGGTCATCATGTAAGACGATTTTGAAAGTGTTAGTTTCTAACCTATTTGGAAATAAAAGATTTTTCATTTTCATTTTCATACGTTGTGTTTCGTTTTCGTAGAAATACTAAGTATGATGTCCGAGCACCTTTAGCTTTTAGTGTACAGGGAACTTATTCTCTAAACTAATTTCAGATTCCGGTTTCCGGCTCTAAGACCAATATAGTATTAATAGCTCCCCTCACCGATTTCGATGTCGGTAGCCGATTTCATTGAAACCAGCCCAGCTACGCAGGAGTTATTTTATAGTGCCCAAGTGTGTGCGCAATACACAGAAGCACTCTCTCTTCCTTTTACTCTCATAACCCAGTGGGACGGTAAACCGACACGACTAGCGAGAGATCAGGCGCAGGATCGACTTTTTACATGCCCATCCGACGCATGGATCATCTTTTTTGTCAGACAATCAGGTGATCAGCCTGAATTGTCCTAACCAAACTTGAAAACAACATTATTTGTTGTTTCAACGCGGGAATCGAACCCACGACCTCCGGGTCGAGAGCGAAGCTCTGAACCACTAGACCACGGAGGCGAATATAGTATTACAATGCTGGCAAGTCATGTGTTACTTTTGAAAACTATAACGTTTGTTTTGGATTAGAATAGTAACAAAAAAGGCAGGATAGTAGGTACTACTGCATGGATCATAATAAATAAAATACCATAGAGGCATATACGTCTTCATGTATATAGATAATGATTATATATATATACATATTGATTCATAGTATATTAAACCGAATATAGTGTGAAGATAATGACACGTAGAGCATTTTTTGTTTTGACACCTCATATACATTATTTTAGTGTGCGTCACAACTGCTCCGCCACGGTAGAAATATGATGAAAATGTTCGCCCAAAATTTAGGCGAAATTTGACAAAATCGAAGGGTCCAAACCAAAAATTTGTCGAAGTAGAAATGTAATGTAACTCAAAACAAATCAAAGGTCTAAAATAACCACAAAGAGTGAATCTCACTATGCTGGGGCTCGCGGGCTCCTAGTCTATACACACAAACGCACTGGTCGATGACCAAAGACCTGACCAGGTTTGAAAATTATCTGTTGTGTGTCTTTTATGGAGACCTTTATAGTAATTTGTCGCGATAGTGTAAGTAATTATATTATATGAGGTGCCAAGACCAAAAATGCTCTACGCGTCATTGTCTTCACACTATACTCGGCTTAATATATGCACCATAATCACCCTGTATGCTTTTGGTTGATAATAATCTTCACTAGATATATCTAATTCACACCCTTTGCAGGTAAGTATAATACCGCGGTTAGATAATACATATAAATATAAGTACCTACAATACAGTCTCCTGACAAAAGAACTCGACTCAGATGATGTATAACATATTTTCCAAGCAACCGGTATGGCTTAGTGAGGCATTGTGTTGTAGTAGTGTAGGCGTAGGGCCCACTACCTACTCACTACTCGCTCGGGTCCCGAACTGCCAGAGATGTCAGGAAATTCCGCCGCTCTGACTAACGGGATACGGCGTTGGGAAACGGCAATGTATCAAAAATATATAAAAATAGATTGTTGCGAAACGGATGACATCGCTGCATGTTATCATTTTAGTAATGCTAATAATATTATAGTCACATGAACGTTTGTGGCTCTGATTAGCTAGTTTTGCGTCCGCTGTTGATTCTGATTAAAAATCAACTCGCAAAAAAATTGCAAATTAATCAACGCCTTAGCCGCTTATATATTTAATCTGTGCTATTAGTTAGACAAGTTAGAAAATTTATTTATTTTAAACAAAAAAAAGATTAACAGCGACGATACATAATAATAATAAGTAAATATAGTAAAAAATACTGATAAAATTTTTATTATATGGCACATAAGAGGGAAAATACAATAAGGGACATAAGTGTATTAATTATAATACGAAGTCAGTGAAAAAAAGGTTCGTAGCAAGATGGTTGCTCCATCATATAGTATCTATACTAATATTATAAAGCGGAAGAGTTTGTTTGTTTGTTTAATCGCGCTAATCTCAAAAAAAGAATTTTCTAAATCGGAACTACTGGTCCGATTCAGAAAATTCTTTTTTTGTTGGATAGTCCATTTATAGAGGAAGGTTTTAGGCTATATAAATTATAACATTACGCTGCGACCAATAGGAGCGAAGCGTCAGTGAGAAATGTTGCAAAAACGGGGAAAATTATTCACATTTGGGGACATTCGTTGCGTGCGCTGCATAAACGGTTTAAGTCACACAAAAACCACGCGAACGAAGTCGCGGGCACAGCTAGTGTAAAATAATGTTTCATGGCCTTAAAAATCCAAACAAAAAGAGTGAACTTTCGAGTGTATAGAGATGTCTTTGTGTGTTAATTTAAGGTTTCATTATGTAGAGTTCATTCCAACTTACAAGGGAGAGATAATTAAACACGCGACCAAAACGCTTTGTAATGCTTAGTTAGCATATACGTTTGTACCCATATATTATACTTGCCGATCCGATTATGGTACCTTTTTCAGAGAGCAGACGAAACATAATGTATCTACAAACATCAAGAGATCAGTCATCAGAGATCAAATAATGGAGTAGGTCGCAGGTAGTCGTCTCCTTAGTAGCTACTACCTACCATTGATGATATTATTATACTGATATTCAGCAGGGATAAAACGGATATAGAATTTCGGATACGGATACGAATATAGATATTAAATTATTACGGATTATCCGTTTGTGTGGTGTTTGTAGATAATTTCGGTTACGGGTTTTTCTTTTTACAGTAGCTTAACTTTCATTTCGGATTAGTTACGGATAACTTTTAATATCGGATATCCGATAGTTTCGGTTACGGTTACGGAGCTCCCTACATCCCTGATATTAAGTATCATTATTGACGACTTGACGACTTCCGTAGCGCAGTGGTCGAGAGTGTTGGTGCTCGAGCTCGAGAGGTAGCGGGTTCGAATCCCACCGAGGAAACAAACGAGTTTACCAAAATTCTTCATCTACACGTTTTAAGTTTAAGTGACATAAATAATTTTATTATTACGACTCGTGTATAATAGGTTCAATTAAGTATATTAGATAATGTATTACGTTTAAGATACTCCACCTAGTTTGAATAAAATAGGACTTATAGTCTGTAGTTTGTAAATATTTTGATAACCCAAAATAAGCTTAAGTTTCTTATCGTCGTTCATACTAACATATAAATTATAATATATAAATATGTAGGTATGTAGAGTGCAGACTGTAGACTTACTTATAATAGGTTAAATCATTTTATAAAATATGTAGGTAATTACATTAAGATTCTACAAATCTTTTTGCAAACATAGATTATGTTATACCTAAGGCTTAAAGGTAATCCAATGTGAAATAAGTTTGTTTGTAAATTTGTATCTACTACTAATATAGTATATTATTACGTATAGTACTTTTAGTTATATACATAACATAAAGCTCAGCTAATATATAATTAAATAATATTTTGTTTTATTATTGTAATAGTAATAATAATAGTAATAGTTTATTTCTCCCAAAAATTACAAGAGCAATTTGTGGGAGACATGGAGCCCAAACTAAGCCAAAGCCTGTATATTGGTACCCCAGGCCCCCCCTCAAAGAATATTAACTTATATAGATTAGTATATAAATATTAAATATCAATTATTATTACCAAAATACTAAAAATACGATGAGTGTGTGTATTGTGTAAAATTGTGTGTGTGAGTGTGTGTTTGTGTGTGTGTGGGCATACTAGTATTGCATAGAGATCGCCATATGGTCTAAATTCACTCATTACACGACCTGTCATCCCATACAATCTATCTTTAATTTAAAAAAATGCAATAGATGTCACTACTATTAACGTATGTAATGTAAAAAATGTAAATATGACGAATTAAGTACAAATATTGACATGAAAATAAAGATAAGCATATTTTTAAGCATAACATCACATTAAGCTAAATACAACTTTTTAATTAAGAAGATACGAAACGAAAATTAGTAATTAGTATTTTTCAATAGTGGCGCTAGATGGCGGTTTCCGGAATGTGCTAGTCGTATTGCCAGTGATACCCTTTTCTAGTACTAGGTCGTTTCTGTGCTACATATCTACTTTGTGCTCATTATAATAATAATTATGAATTTATTTTGGCTCTTGAGTAGAAAAAATGTATTTTTTTCTATTTATCAAGCTTTCTTTGCCACAAAGATTACACAGCGTGTCACTTCATAATAAATAATGATTTTCATTAAAACCACAAGCCAAATAAGTTGTCTAATAGGAATAATCACTGTTCATAATACTAGCCTATATTTACAGGAAAGAAATATGGGTAACATACAAAATAAAACAAAAACGTCCAAAATTAAATAATTTCTTTTATTTCAGAGTCAAATTTCTTCCTACATAGACGTGTTAGAACGACGGCGTAACATTAATTGACCGCGGAACTAATGGTACGCGCCGCAACAGCGTGCGCCGGCGGCGGCCGCGAGCGGTGGAGCCCGACCGGGAATATAAAAACACCAGCAAAGTGCTGGTGTGCATTGTAGCTACTAAAACTACCGTGATAGTTTAAAATCTCGAAGATCTATTAGTAACACTTCAACTTAGTAAAAATCCCCAACATGGCGCTACTTTTTATATTCCCGCTCCGGCTGTATATCACAGTTCTCAGGTACTGGCGCGTCGAACCGCGCCGCCGACGCGCGACCGCCCGTCCGGATTATAATTTATTATATAATATTTACTCATTATCAAGATCACACAATCCCATGAACCAAACGACGCGATCCCGAATTTGCTCCAAGGTAACAACTACAAACCACTACGGCGGCAGTCGCTGCGGCGCGTGCCTGTACAGTGTAGCGCCGCGCGCCGCCGCGCCCGCCGCCCGCGCCGCGCGCGCAAGCGGGGCGGAGAGCGGTCCGCGCCCGCTCGCGCCGCGCGCCGGCAATCCGATGCCTCGAACTCTAATTTTATCAATAATCAACAATTACTGCCCGACTCTAAAACTACACGCAATATTACGATACCATCGAGTGAAAAAATATCATTTTCCATTTTCCATCGAAACTAACGCAACGGCCACGTCTTTTGGCGTGGTAAAAACAATACGAGGCAGAACCGACTCGAGAGTGGAGCCCGCACTTACGACGACGTTCGAGGCGTGCTCACTATCTTAGCATAAGGGAAATTCTGGGTTCTATACTCTACACTTGTAAACATCGGGGCTCCCCGCTCGAGCCTCCGCCTGCGAACCCGAACTTGTGACAAACAAAAGGTAATATATACATATTTAAAAAACACAATACTCGCTTGCATGCATATTACAATATTTTTGTGAATCGTATCGATAGCATCATATTGGCGAGCCCCTAAAACGACACATTTAAAAATAGATAATTTAATAATACAACTGCTACATAATATATACATATTTTGTCTTTACGACGCAGCCCGAGTTCGCAGGCGGAGAATACAATGAGTCGTCCATCGTCCGATTGTAAGAACACTTCAATAAACAGCTTTATATTATACTACATAATTTACACATTTATAATAGGTTTACATTTTTACACAGGAATAATAATTGTTTATTTATTAGTCTTCATTATAATATACTCTATTTACTCCCGATCGCTAAATATTGTCGTATATTAAGCATGTTTTATTTATATGGACACGAGTGATGTCGTGCCGCCATACTTTAGAATTCACAAAACTACCATTACTCAGAATCGCCTCCCGTTATTAAGAACTAAATAAATTTTGCAACATATATTATAGTATTTAGAATTAGTGATTAGTCACAGATATATCGAACAACAACCGACTACTAAACACACTAAAGTAACACCTGCACGCGCCCAGTGCACTACGATGAAGTTAGAACAAGTATGCAAACAACAATTTCAATAAATCTATAAATGCGGACAATGTTGTCTTTTGTCTGGAATGACACTATAGAATCTACGGAATTATATCAGGTCGTAATAAGTTGAGTACCGTAGCGATTAGCGATTTGAAAAAAAACCCGACTGTCGCCGTTGAATAATAGTTACTGTTATCCCTCTCAGCTTTCGATCGTTCGTTCTTCGATATTAGCGGGTCTCGCTAATCGCTACACTTCTCAAAATCACGCCTCGTATGACCGAAATGAATATGACAACTAAACAACACAAATGAATGATTTTAGAATAAAATATGGCAAAATATTGGCGAAACGTAACGTTTTAGCTATCCACGAATATTTATAAATTAAAAAGATCAAGTACAGTTACGCAACAAACAAACTCACACGCGGCGGTCGCCGACAAATTACTCTAAAATGACTGAGTGAGGTGAGCCTTTCTTATACCAATGGAAATACCGAGTTTTACAAAATGACCTCAAACAAAATACGTCGAAAACGTTCTTTTTACTCATAAGTTTTACATTTAAAGCGTATCAGAAAAGGCATATTGCAAAGGCTGAGTAAAACGGTCAGCCTTTGGGGAGAATACGATACGGTGTCCAAATATTATCAGCCGATGATCTAAAGTAGAGGTGGGTAACATACATTATGGTTCATGACACGTCTGAAGTTAGAAGCGTATAGGAAAAAAACAACGCACTTTACATGCTAGTATTCGCGCCAACTTCAGACGAGGCATATTATAAACACTATTCAGTGAAATAATCGTCAAATATCGTAATGGGAATCTATTCTGTAGGCGTTAAGGCTAAGTGGACTACGCCATAGTAGAGGCTGAGGGATTGGACATTAAATTCGTATTTGGATATTCTCAATTCACATAACGCGGCGTAACGCACTAACATATTTTAAATTACATTTTTAGAGATATAAAACTTTATTTTATTGCTTATGTCAATTTGAACGGTCGTTTCAGCATTATGTGAATTAAGAGTATATAATTCAACAAAATATTACATAATATTGGCCATTTAAGACACTTGTGGATATATTTAGTAATTTGCGATAGGCGATAGGCTATTGAACACGTGATGAGGGCCGAGGTCCGACACGCGACGCGACCCGACGGCTGCGGCGCCGCGGCGCGACACGACACGTCACGCCTACTATACGTCCCTGTCGAACACAAGACAAATGTCAGTCAGTGTACACTTGTGGCCCGTTTCAATGCCTTTCTATAATTAGGGTTTGATAGCAACAGAGGATCGTTGTCACATTGTATGCGTTTCAAACCCTAGATATATATAGATAGGTTATTGAAACGGGCCGTTAGAAACTAAGAATAAAAAAGCAAAGCCGTGATTTACTATGAGAGAATGCCAAAAACGTAATTTTTTTGGGATAAACCATATTTATCGTTATCAAACTATTAAATTAAACGATTCAATTAACACAAAAGCCATAAATCAGTCATCCATGGCCTATGCTTGTGGAAGTGTAAAAAATATTACAGTCACATATGAATGTAGCATTTGGTAACAGGGACCTTAACCTACGTATAAAAGATGTGCAATGATCGTACCTACCTCGTCCAGGGCTGGTGCTGCGCGGGGGGATGCGACTGCGAGGCTACCCTCTGTACCACCTGGAAACGACAACCGTTATATTATTATTAAATCTCGAAAGGCGACCATTGTAAAATGCATACAGCCTTACCCACGCTTATGCTAGGCACGCACGCTTAAGGCTCATGCCCCTGGTCGTGACATCCCGCTCTGGGGCACTCTGGCCTCGATTGTGTGAATTTCATAGGTAGTCAAGTCTTACAACCATATGTTTATCCATACCTGTTGCACGAAGGCGCGCGTGAGGTGCGGCGCGCCGCGCTCCGCCATCTCGAACGCGCGTCGCAGCTCCTCGATCGCGGGCGCGCTGCTCGGCCCGTGCTTGCGAGACAGCTGAAATATTTACAATAAAACATTTTATACACAACATGAATTGTTAGCAGTACGAAATTAAAGTTAAATAATGAATAAAGTGGCAAGTATTATTAGTGTATAACAAGACTCCACCAAGTATTAAGTACATTGATTCTAGAGACGGATCTTTAGATTAATGTACTTAATACTTTACGACGTAATTTAAAATGTATGAGTGACGGTTTGAACTCAATTTTCTCAAAATCATAATTTTGCTACATATCACCATCATCCATGACAACCCCTTTCGTCTTTTCGCCTCCGTGGTCTAGTGGTTTAGAGCTTGGCTCTCGACCCGGAGGTCGTGGGTTCGATTCCCGCGTTGGAACAACAAAAATGTTGTTTTCAAGTTTGGTTAGGACAATGCAGGCTGATCACCTGATTGTCTGACAAGAAAGATGATCCACGCGTCGGATGGGCATGTAAAAAGTCGGTCCTGCGCCTGTTCTCTCGCCAGTCGTGTCGGTTTACCGTCTCACTAGGTTATTAGAGTAGAAGGAAGAGAGAGTGCTTCTGTGTATTGCGCACACACTTGGGCACTATAAAATAACTCCTGCGTAGCTGGCCTGGTTTCAATGAAATCGGCTACCGACGCCGAAATCGGTGAAGGGAGCTATTATTTCGTCTTTTCAAATAATATTAAACGTACAAACATTATGTAGTCTAAGGTCATCTTGCGTTAGGTAGATAGATAAGCGGGATGCAGGAGGTACACCACCGGACCTGCTTCTCCTCGCTGCTCCGCCCTCTGTGGTCCGACGACGACACCTGGAACTACTACTCACCTCGTTGAGCAGCGGGTATATGAGCTGCTGGAGGTACGCGTGTCGCCGCACCTGCTTCTCCTCGCTGCTCGGCCCTCTGTGGTCCAGCGGCGACACCTGGAATCACAGACAAAGGGCTGTTTTAATACCCCGATTAACCATCTTTCCCGTGGGTCTCGTAAAAATCGACAGAAGGAATATAATATATATTTCTATTAAATTGTCTTAAATCTGCGCTCGCCAACCCCCCTGCCAAGCTTGGCGATTGTAACTCCTCTCCCAAAGTATTTCATGAGGATTCCCCGGAAATACTTTATAGTATTCATATGTCCAACAGTGAACGTCATAGCTGAAACGATGTTACATTATTTTCAATGTAATATCTACTCTACTAATTAATATAAAAAGTGATCATAACAATTGGTAATTACCAATTATTACTTATTTGATGCTCAGTTAAATGTTTCTCTTATTAAATATCCGAATACCACCAACTGACCGTTTTATTATACACTACGCTGTCCCGGCTGGGCTGGTGCTCTCGCTCCTTCCTCTCCCGCTCCTCGATTCGCTCTCTCTCTCGCTCCCGCTCCCGTTCCCTCTCCCGTTCTCGCTCCCTCTCTCTCTCCCGCTCCCGTTCCCTCTCCCGCTCTCTCTCTCGCTCGCGCTCCTTGCCGCTCCGCGCGTCTGTTGGGGCCGACACTAGCGTCGTCTGTCGGGGCTGGAGGCAAACAATTATAAAGCTCATAATCACAATTTTTTACCCAACCCTGTAAAATATATTGCCTGTTTCCCAGGTCATTACTACAAAAATATTAACACCTCTTTCATGAAAATCGGATGAGTAGTTAGGAAACAAAAATACATTTTTTATTCATAGTAAAATAATTACTCCTTATTGCGTCGCTGTAGTCTGGTAAAAATAGGCACCGCGTACGGTCGCCTACATTACACCAAAAAAAATATATCAGTTTATAAGGGCACCAATTTTAAAATTAATTGCTGATAAATACCTTCTCTTGATACGTTATGCCTCCTCTAAAACTGAACTTCTTCATTTTTGTCACAGTTCACAATTGAGGCGTTTGTATGTGATACATTTGTCTCAATATTGGAACGTGACAATCAAGCGGCAATATTATCACGTTCCGTAACATATAGATAGTGAATCACGTAACAATCTTATCACGTTTAATTAATGTAATTTCAAATGCAGCAATATAAGACACCTGTAATATCACTATAATCCTACTAATAGCGTGTTCCATTACATGTAATTTTGCTCCAAAACGCTATTGTTTTGGAACATTCACTTGATAGATAAGAACATTGAATAACTAATCAATGGTTTCAATATTTTTAGTAGGGGTACAACTGAAGATATTAGAATTTTTTTACTTCTGCCCTAAACCGTATTAAATTGTTCAATTGACCAATATATCTTACATTTCTATACGTCAGGCCATGCGTGCGCCTAGGCCAGCCGTAGCCATGTGTTATACAGTCTACGCCCGCTATAGACATGACGTGTTATACAGATTGTGCTTATAATACAAGGCCCGTATAAATAAAACAATCTGAGGTTGGCACACTTGAGAACGTATTTGACAGATTAAACAATGTTTCATTTCACTTTTAAAAGTGAAGAACTTGATTAAAGTTACATAGTACTTCAATTTCTTTTATTTATATACCGTAATATTCATATAATAGATTACAGAAAAACATTAAAATAAGTATAATCTACATTTTAATTATTTAATTTTTACGTTTTAAAAAAGAAAAAATTTAAGTATGTAACATGAGTCTTATATCTGTCAAATAGGTTCTCAAGTGAGGTTGGGTTTGAGATTGTTTTATTTATACGAACCTAGATGTGATAAGTTAGCGATTATGTCGACATGCTGTCCCAGTCCCTCTGTTTACTAAACTAACAATGAGTGGTACTGACCGGCGGCGTGTCGGGCAGCGGCGGCGCGACGTCAGCGGGCGAGTCGTCGACGCGCGTCAGCGAGCCGTTCTGCTTCGGCGACACCGGCGACGTCGGCGACGGGATCGCTGTAAAATATAAATATATTAAGTTACAGTACAACCGAAAAGACACACAACAAATTTATTCATTGTACACGGACTACAGCCTAATTCTCATAGGAGAAACACGAGTCCTGCAGGAAGGAATGTACAGCTTGACAAAAATGTCATGGTGGTGTTGACAGGTGAAAGTAAAAACTTTTTAACGATATCATCATTTATGTATATTATGGATTGGCACTATATTTCTTATACACTCTATTAAAATATTATTCTAATATAATCAAACGTTACTTTTCATGTAGCTACTCAATTTATTTATTAATCATTTTTTGTACACAAGGAAATCAACAACAATACATTTTCCAAAGAAAGACGACACAAAGGTACTGCTTATTTCTAACAAGAAATTTCTTCCAGCAGCCCTACTCTAATAAGCTCTACCATCTTACCCGTGGTCTAGTGGTTTTAATCGCCTCCGTGGTCTAGTGGTTCAGAGCTTCGCTCACGACCCGAATGTCGTGAGTTCGATTCCCGCGTTGGAACAACAAAAAATGTTGTTTTCAAGTTTGGTTAGGACAATGCAGGCTGATCACCTGATTGTCTGACAAGAAAGATGATCCATGATGGGCATGTAAAAGGTCGGTCCTGCGCCTGTTCCCTCGCCAGTCGTGTCCGTATACCGTCCCACTGGGTTATGAGAGTAAAAGGAAGAGAGAGTGTCTTTGTGTATTGCGCACACACTTGAGCACTATAAAGTAACTCCTGCGTAGCCGGCCTGGTTTCAAAGAAATCGGCTACCGACACCGAAATCGGCGAGGGGATCTATTATTATCTTACCCGGCTCCTCGATGATGGTCCGCCTCTTCTCCTCGACAGGCAGCTGCAGGCCGGCGGCCCGCGCCGCCGCGCCGCCCTTCACCGTCATGATCCACGGCTCGTCCGCCTCACCGTCGCCGCGGCTGCCCTCCTCTCTGGAAATTACAGATATGCTTTATTAGTATTGGTAGATTAACATTGGCAAAGAGATAGAGACAGGGAGCCTAAAACGAAAGAGAAAGAGAAATTCTAATTAAAAAAAAATTATGAGAAATTATAGTAATTCTCTGGAAATTACAAATATGCATTGGTAGCATTGGTCCAAAAGTAAATAAATTTAATATTCATTACATGACCCACTTACAATTTGTGGCCACCCCATTACATTGTTGCACTTATTGCTTATAATCAAGGCCCGATAGAGAGTAGAGGCAATTGAACTGACCGCAAGCTCTGACTCACGGCGCCGATCTTAAGAAGTCGAAGTTACTACGTGGGCACGCGTATTAGTAGTGGGTATTTGTACGCTTAAAACCCACGATTTAAAAAAAAACATTGCTCTATTGGTCTCAGCGTGATGATATAATAATATTTAATTGAATGACTAGCGTGTTCGTTGAATTCTATTTTTACCAACAAATTCAATGAATCCTAGTCTCGGATTCACACGGACAACCATTTAATATTTTATTTTTAATTTCAAAATTTCCGAACTATTTATAACATTAGTAAGTAACTTACTAATGTCATAAAGCTAAAAAGCTAAATGATATTTGACGAATTCCGTAGCGCAGTGGTGCCGGGTTCGAATCCCGCCGAGGAATCAAAAACTTTTCAATGTTCCTGGGTCATGGATGTGTATTAAATTTGTGTATAATATAATAAAAATCTTAAATATATTTCCGTTGTCTGGTACCTGTAACACAAGTTCTTCGGATACTTAGCACGGGGCCAGATTGACGTGGTGTGAAGTAAAAGAAAAATACGTGTTATAAGTTCCGAAACAAGAGAGGTATAACCAATCATCTTTCTATTGTGTCTCACCTACGATGTTCGTATTAAACATTACTATGCTGCCGTGTAGGCGGTAGAAAGTGATTTTTATTTTGAGGTTCTCAAAAGTAGGGCCATTGTACTATTGTACAAGACTTAATGTATTTCCTTTTATTTGTTTGTATAATATTTCCTGTGAGCATATACAGTATACCTAATGCAAATGATATTATGATGGAATTTACAAAATACCTACGACCTCAGAGACATTTAATTTAATTTACACTCAGAGACATTTAATTTAATTTACTTAAAATAGCTCCCCCAAACATTTTGCTATTAATTGATAGAATGGTAGATTAATATAATAATCCGCTAGCAAATACTTACGAATCTGAATTTTCCGATTCTGTTTCGCTCTCTTCACTCCTCTGCGCTTTCCATTTCTTGTACCTGTCTATTAAGTCCATTAAATACGAATTCTTCTTTGCCTTTCTGATGAATTGGAATTTTAATAACTCTTTTGCTGTCGGCCTCTGTAAGTAAAAAAAAAACAGTTACACATCAACTCCATTACAAATGAACATAATTAAACTATTGATAAGTTATTCAGTGTCGTTCTTTTCTGTCGAGTAATTATTTCAACGTATCAAGAGGAGAATTAGGAACATTGGATAGCTAATCATTTGTGTAAATATTTTATTAGTACAAAGCTGAGGGGATTATTTATGTAGGTCATAAAATATAAGGAAATATCTCCTTCACGTCTTAAGGACGGATGTAACGCCTTTTGTTCCGGAAGATCACACCTGACCCTAATCTTTGTAAGCCCAAGGCAACTGTATATTATGATGGAGAAACAATGCCTACTTACGACCATTTCGACACTCGTGCCAAGCCCGAAGCACACAGGACATAATAAGATGACAATCTTACAACCTTTCTGCTACGTATTATCTTCAATGTATTAGCGTACTGTGTTGGTACCTCATAATCAATTAATGTCATCTTTCCAACCACATTTCTTGTAAATAAAGATATTACTATTACACTTACATTTTCGGGATCCTTGTTCAGGCAAGCCTCGACAAACTCTTTGAAAGGTTTCGAGTAGTTCCCCGTGAGCTGCGGGGGGTTATTCTTGGGTATGAGGAAGAGCACCCTCATGGGGTGCAGCTCGGAGTTGGGCGGTTCCCCCTTGGCCAGCTCAATGGCTGTGATTCCCAGCGACCAGATATCCGCTTTGCTGTCGTAGCACGACTGTTTGATGACCTCGGGCGCCATCCAAAACGGTGTGCCGACGAATGTGTTGCGTTTGCTAGTCGTATTCGTCAGCTGACCGGCAACACCTGGAAATTGGGGTAGAATACGTTAATCAATGTGGAAATACTCACAAAAAATACGGGAAAAGGATTACAAAGAATTGACGAACTTAGGCATCTAATTATAATAATAATAGTCAAACGTAAAAAACTAAAACCCTACAAGTCAGATTATATAGCCTTTATGATATTACATCTCTTGTAACGAATCCATAGAATTCATAGAAACCTCATTCATTAAAATCGGATCAATAGTTTAGGCGCGATGCCGCGATGGACCAAATATAGATTCACTAGCCTTCCTTTTGGCTTCGCCGTAGTCAGGTAAATAGAAGTTTTACAAATAAACATAGATATGAACGATAAATGGAAACGAAAAATGAATTTCCTTATGCCGCTGGTAACATCGTCCGCTCGCTGACAGGTAGACGTACGGTTAATAGAGTTGTAAATAAATCGCGCATCCAAAAGACAAACATTTATCTCCGCTCCGAAACTCTGAATTAATAAACATGGGTGGTGGTAAGCCACATCAGAGCCCCGAGCGTTGTATGTGAAGGGTTTAATTACTCCTAAACACCCGCACAAGTTACAGGTGCCCGCGGCGATAACAATCGCACACTCGCCATCCGCCCGCATCAGCCTTTTTCGGCCGCGAAAATAACTGACAACATTGAGTACGGTTGGCAATTCAGTTCGGTAAATGAGAAATTGTGTCGGGAATTTGGAACTGTCTAATATACAGTCAGCAAAAGTTATAATATAATGTTATTAAGAATACTTTATAAGCTTTTATCCACTGCTGTAATTAGTAGGTATTTCAATATGTATATGTCGCAGTCATCTTATTGAATCTAGTTATTTAATTGAATCACTAGGCGGTTATAAAATGGCGTCAAACAGCTCGTACAGATAGCAATGTGTTGATATATTTGTTGATTAATTTACTTTAATGTTCGTTTTATTAGTACTCATTCGGAAATTTCGAAGTTTAAAACTAAAATATTAAATGGCTGTCCTAGTCTCGGATTCTAAAATTTGTTGGTAAAAACAGGATTCAATGAAAGCGCTAGTCATTCAATTAAATAGCGGATTCAATCAGATGACTGCGACATATACATATTATTAGCAAAAATTCATAATATGAGTACGGGTATAATGTAGCATTCTACCTAATCGGTCTAGCAGGCTTACTCCCGACACAATCGAGAATCGAATCGGTTCCATCTCAACGGCTTGTGGTATTTTATTTGGTGAAACTAACCAGGATAAAGAAAATCGTTGGATCGTAACTTTTTCTACTACCGAACATATCAATCGACTGAAAATTAAAATAAACAAACGTCAATTTATGAGCAGTATGCGGCACGAACGAAGGCTCCAGTAGTTAATTAGTGAATAACAAAATGTTTATTCAGCATGACATTTAGGCTTTACACTACATTGCATTAAAATCATGTAAAAAAAGAACATTTTCAACTGATAGGCATGCAAGAATAATCAATAACAAACAAACCAAAATACAATTCATCTGTTTTCTTTATAATATATCCATACTAATGTATGGATATCAAACTTGTCCTCAATAAGTAGGTATACTATGATCACTCCGTAACCGGACATACCTACCTACATATCGATATCCGGTTATGGAGCGTATAATATAACGATAAATATTTATCTTTTCACACAGTTGATCACATGGGTTATTCCTATTACATTCTATTATTACCTGGCATAACTCTCTGAGCTACGATTTGGCCGTAAGCCTGAGATACGGCACATAATTCACAGACATTACGAAGACACCGCCGAACACCGATATTATTGTATTATTTATTACGCATAAACGGTTTGCGGGCTCAATAATAATAATTTTATGAGAACGTATAAGCCATATTACTTTTTAATGAAAATTTATCGATAGGGACTATGGTGTCGTAAAATTAGCACTAAAAAGTTAAAATACTAGGAAGACCCACACCGCTGTTGAAATGGCCAGTTTCCATGGAAACCAGCCCAGCTACGCAGGAGTTATTTTATAATTCGACTAGCTGACGCGTGCCCACTTCATTGAGCATACAAAACGTTTGAACCTTCCCTGGACTTCCACGAATATTTCAAGACTATAAATAGCCGATTCGGTTCAGCCGTTCTCGAGTTTTAGCGAGAATAACGAACAGCAATTCATTTTTATATTTAAGAAGAAGAAGATCTTTTCAATACGAAAGTCTCGTAGGCAAGGAAAAGCTTGAGCTCCAATTTCTTCAGTAACTAATCCCCTATACATTGTGCAAACTGTGGGATCGTTTTGTTATTATTTTTGTTTTATATGTTTTTTATATTATAGTATTTTTTTATTTATGTATCCAAAGAATTTAGATTATATTCAACTTTTTCTGTTGTTAACTCCTATCATCACCGTTCACACATTTTTTTTTTGTCTTTTGTTATGTAACCTAAAAGTGAAAACTTGTAATTGGCTGTCTGGTTACTACAATAATTACTATAGAGTTATCATAGCTGCCCAAGTGTGTCCGTAACACTTACACAAGAAAAATATCTCTTAGTGCTTGTCAGTGGTACATAATTGGTCCATGGTGGTACGGATATCAGAACCTAATTTTTTACTTGCCATCCGACACAATGACATAATATTGTATCATCTTCCTTGTCAGTCATTTGGGTGGTTTTGTCAATTGAATTGTCTTAACCAGGTTTGAAAACTACTGTAACAAAATTATGAAATGTCTGCGTCTATCAATGTATACTAAAACATCTGCCAGACTACAATAGAGTATCCTAATATCTAAACGAGGTCAAATACAAATTCTTAGCACCAATTGTCAAAGGACAATGAAGACTCTTCTCATTAACTCATCAGAGAAACACTCACTAAATGGCTATAAATTGTTTGCTTTCAAACCAAAAAATCCATATTATTTTAACCATAGGTTCAGCAAAACTTTATCCTGAGTCTGCACGCTATGTCTAGGTACCTTACATTCGGTAATTATCTCTCTAATTTAGATGTGTCATAGGAATATATTTAAAGCTGTCTTCAAAACTAATTATTATTTGGTATACGGCAGTGGACCTACATAAGTTTGGCAGCATCCCAGCTGCCGCAGCGAATTCTATCAATAGTCCGGAATCAGAATTATCATATCAATGCACAATAACTATTGTTGATATACCCTCGAGTAAATTGTTTGTTCCATATGTATTAATTAATATAGTGGCCTCGATATTGCCTGCATCCTTAGAGGCATGTTCCCCTGGTATCTGATAGGGAAATGTCCAATGGATGTGCTGAATTCAAGTCATTAAGATAAATAGAATTTAAATAAAATTGCTTCCACGGATCACAAAACCAGAGATGAAGTCAATTAATCCTTTCTCCATTATGATTTTTTACTGCAACCAGCTTTGAAAATATTCAGCCAAATATTTTCTCTTGCAAGTACAAGCAAACTTGCACTAGACAGCTCTCATGCAGATAATTTATGAACCCCAAACAGGATAAACGGAAGCGGAAAACAACTATTTTATATTTCTGGGACAATTTTCACAATTAGGGATTAAAATGTTAAACTTAACTTATATTGGGGTAGTGTATTAGTGCCTACATCGTATCCATCAAGGATATGGTGCTGAAAGTGCTGAGACTAATGAGAGTAAAACAAGGATTGAATTTCTGCTTTCGGCATATGGACCACATTAATACATACTTCAAAAGAAACCTAAATATTACGTATGAGAGTGAAGGAAGATCGAAGTGTTTAATAATACTGGCTGATGGTAAATCAAGAAGCAGGTTCAAGGTTAATGCGGCATACCAAGCTGCCAAAATCAACATCCCAAGATAGATTTTCTTCTATCTATATATTATACCATGCGTAAAATGGGAAAGAAGATTACTGTTGTGATACTCGTAACAACATTACATTTTAAGATAAACAATAATAAAAGCTAGAAAGATATTAGTATTTTGCAAGCCAGTCATCATCATTATTATACGTTTACTACTAGATATAACCTTCCTTCAAAGTTGTTCATGGGGGGTAGTTACCTATACTCTCCACGCGGGTGAGCATCGAGACTTTGTTATTTTCAAGGTAATAAAAATGTCCGCGCAAACGCTGCTGTCCATTTCCAGATATTATTTTTTTTATTCTATATTCCGTGCTTTCAAGCGTTTCTGCCATAATTATTATTGGAAACATTCATCAACATCACAATAAACTCCGAATAAATCACAAACTCATAATTAGCTTACAATGACATAATAATCTAGTTTCCCGTGGCGATTTCCTCCATTTTTTGGACTTTTGGGTGCTACAATTTTGTACTGTCTCCCACTTGCTTGGGGAGGTAAACTGGAACTTCCTACTCCTCCTTTTTTCTGCTGATTAATTTCGGTGTGGGTCCCAAGACAGATTTATCTTGTCACTCGGGCACCCCTGAGATCATATCAAAGGGTTTGTATTGGTTGGTTACCGCTGTCGATCCTGGCTCACAGGAGTTGCAGTGTCAGGAATGTGAGGTGAGCCAATGCCCGTTTAAAAAATATATATATTCCCTCTGTAGCCTTTTACACCCACGGGAAAGATTAATGGGGAGGTGATGTGTTGTTTGTTGATGTTGTTTGTTTGCACGATGTTCTTTCTCCGGCACCGCACAGATAATGAAATGCAAGCTAACTAAAAGTATTTATTATTAGTAGTTAAAGCAAAAAAATAAATTGTTTTTCACAAACTGACCTTGAGTACCTATAATCACCTAATCCTATTTAAAGATATTGATTTTCTGTCTCCCAGTGAACAATCGTGTTTCCAAAGTAAGCACACGAGTTAAGGTGTTCACTAGACTAACTCAACACCGACTCCACTCCAACTCAATTCATAGTACGGCGTGCCAATGTAAGCTTTACTTCGTGTTATCTAAGAGCCAATTTTACATTCGCGCCAAATAATGGGTAATAGATTGACGTCCGAAACGCATAGAATCAGGACCCAGGGTCTCCCAGGAACCCAGGAATTTCTCCTATGGTTTGGTCCTAGTATCCTATCGTGCACGTGCAAAAATCTGATAAAGCCAGTTGTTTGAAGAAGGGCCAAAATTATTTTAAAAGATTAAGTTTTAATTTACCCTAGTATTTTGAGATGATACCCTTACAGCACTGTAATCGATTTTAGAGTTTCTATAAAAGCTTAGGTACTCTATGCGTAACTTTATTTAATTTTTGTAATAATACCTACTAGCTGACCCGTGCCCACTTCGTTGAGCATGGAAACCGTTTAAGCCTTCTCGGGACTTCCACGAATATTTCAAGACCAAAAATAGCCGAATCAGTTCAGCTGATCTCGAGTTTTAGCGAGACAAACGAACAGCGATTCATTTTTAAATATAAGATAATTCTCCGTGAATCTGTAACTTAATCTCTAATTAGCTAAAATACAAACAGCGAACAACAACATTTTCACATCAAAATTCATTTACACATGTACAGAATTACAATAACAAATGCTGTATAAAATTAGCATTCATGCTATAAATTTTAATTATAATACCAGATTCGGTGACGTCACGCGACAACAATTGAGTTAGGTGTTGTTGCGCGAGGTAGTGAGTTCGTCAGCTGATAGTTGATACAGCCAACAGCTAAACAAACATCTGTAGATAACCGGCGAAGCGTTATCTAATCGTGACCGAGGTAAAAATGCGGAGATTGCGCCACGTAAATATACCGTAGGGCATGCGCTGCCAACCTTTTCGGAATCCTACGCAGATTGATAAAATGGTTGAGTTTTTATCAACTTATCATACAGAAGCGATTTGCAAACCAAGTACTATCAATGTCTTCAAGTCCCTATCATGTAACCTAACTCCTTGAAAAACATCGGATGCGTTAAACATAAGCAGTCCCAGCAATCCAAGTAGGTAGTCCATAATATGTGCAAGTTATGCAAGTTCGAAGATCGATTCTGCTATTTAAATGCCAATTTTACAAACACATGTTAAAGAAATTCAAATATCATGTCATTCCTTTCGTATTTCCTGTCAATGAATCAGAAGCCATGATATTTTAACATGCCGTAAACACTAACAAGCTTTGGTGATATCGAGACTAAGGGCGCGTTTCACCAAGCAATGTTAAAGTTAACGCCATGTTAAATATCATGTTATCCCTCTCGTATTTCCTGTCAATGAATGAGATGGCATGGTATTTTAACATGGCGTTAACTTTAACATTGCTTGGTGAAACACGGCCTTAATCTTACAATAATACACTTTCGAAACATCTAACAGCGAAATGGTCGAAATGATCTACTTAACAAATGTCAAACGTGTTGTTGAATAACGACTTTGGTTCAGTTAATAAAGACAAGACAATCTTGTAATTCATTAAAGATATGTTAAGTCCCGATTTCACTAATGCATGTAAGTGATAACAGCTTGTTACATTACCAAGCCTTTTCATTCATTAGTAGGACATACGAGAGGAACAACATGTTATTTAACGAAGGATTATCTTTAACATTGATTGGTGAAACACGCCCTAAGTGTCAATTTCATTAACACATGTTAAAGTTAATCCTTCGTTAAATATCATGTTATACCTATCGTATTTCCGGTCAATGAATGAGAAAGCGTGGTATTTTAACAAGCCGTTAACAATAACAAACGTTGGTGAAATCGGGACTAAATAAGATACTTTTGGAACTCGCCCCACCGGTGGAGCGCTCCTGGCGCGGAGGCTCACGTACCCCAACAACGGCGTGTGACAGCGGGCACGTACGGCCGTTCCGTTAGCCGGTACAATCTCGATACTTCCCCACTTCACAATCCCCACTCGGTGCGAGCTGCACATCCTTGGCACAGTCGCCGAAAGAAACACATCTGAACCATATTACTAGGGAATAGAGTCGAAAAGTGGTACACTGGATCTGTCTCTGATCGCTGATTTTGTTTGCACTTTTATAATACGAGACACTTTCGATCCTTGTTTTTGACCCTTTTATCGTGTGTATGTATCGTGAGTAACATCGGAAATGTGGTGATAGTAAAGCTGAATCAACTGGAATCATATATTGCTTCTAATATTAACTAAGATTATTACTAAATTAAAAGTGTAAAGTACAATATCCGTCAAAATCCTGATCGACAAGTTACTAAACATATTCCTATGAAAAGACACGTCAAAGTATTTAAACACAACGAAAGTGACCGCATCGACAGTAGACGAGTAGACGCACGATATATCGGCGCTTCTAATCGATTTACATTTGAAGACATTAATGGATGGATGAAGGTGATATGTAGCAAAATTATGATTTCGAGAAAATTAAGTTCAAACTGTCACTTAAACATTTTAGAATACGTCGTATAGTATTAAATTCATTTATCTAAAGATCCGTATCTAGAACCAATGTACTTAATACGTTACTACATATCCTAAGATGTTTATGTGACAGTTTAAACTCAATAAAGTGGGTAAATTTTTTTGCGACATAGCACCTTCATCGATTCATGTCTTCATTTATGACAGTTTATTTATGAAATTATAAAGTATATATCATTACAAGTTACAACTAAGAACTATGTTTCTCTCTTTCTAACTCACCGAAATCCGCCAACTTGACGTCGCCCATCTCGCTGAGCAGGACATTCGCGGCCTTGATATCCCTATGCAGCTTCCTCTCCGAGTGCAGGTAGTCCAGCCCCCGCAGCACCTCCCGCAGGATCACCGCTATGTGCATCTCCTCGAAACTGCCGGCCTTCATCAGGTCCAGGGCCGACCCGCCACCCAGGTACTCCATGATGATCCATAGTTTTGTTCCCTGAAATAACGAACAATGATGGATTAGGAACATATAAATCGAATGTAATAGAAATATAATGCACATATGCGCCAGTCTGGGTTTGTAATATATCTAAATAAACCCAAAGTTAGCTTATAATTCTCATTTGGATCAAACAATCGCATTTGTTGAAAGTAAATGAGGTGTGGTACCTAGATAGACCAGGCAAACCCCAAAGGAAAAGTAAAGTTGAGGCCTCCTTTTCCACCAACTCAACTAATATTAACATATACCTAGCCTTTAAATTACGACCAAATTATACCGCGAAAAATAAAATAAATAACAGTTTAAAAATACTAAAAAATACACGCTTATTGCATTGTCATTGGTCCTTGATACGTTTTGCAAAATTTCAAATTCGTTCGACTTCTGGCAGTTGGTGACATTTTTGTTGAAAGATTCTGTTACAGACAAAGATTCCACCCAACATAGATACAACCTAACATAGATTCAACCCAACATAGATACAACCCAACATAGACACAACCCAACATAGGTACAACCCAACATAGGTACAGCCCAACATAGATACAACCCAACATAGGTACAACCCAACATAGATACAACGCAACATAGATACAACCCAACATAGATACAATCCAACATAGATACAACCCAACATAGATACAACCCAACATAGATACAATCCAAAACATAGATACAACCCAAGCTTATAAAAGCGTGTTAAAACAGTCACAGAATGACAAATTACAGTCCATGGTAAATGTTCACTAGCATCTCTATTTTTCTTCAGATTTACAACATTCCATTCCATTCCGCATTAAATCTGGGGCAAAACAAACGTGAACATAAATTAAAACATTAAAACGTAGACACACGTTCATTTATCAAACTGGGAACAAATATTTTGGCAGTAACGCATTAAAACTGTTAAACATATAAATCATGTTACATCTAATTTTAATGCGTAATGAAATCATTACTTACAAAACATTTGCAGGAATATTTGACAGCTCAAAAGTAACGTTATCGAATGTCAATTATATCGGCGCTGTCATGCTTTTCATAACCTGGCTACGTAAATTATAGACCCTATGTTACCCGGGCTATCAATAACTTATCTATTGATTATTATTATAATAAGCACTTTCAATAAAATCCGACATTTTAGGCGCTTCGGAAGAACATACAACATACATAAGGACATACACTGCTAAAATCATTACTTCTCCTTTCAGCCTAACAGTAGTTAGCTGAAAAAGACATGCTTTAACGCTTTCACAAACAATATCGCTCTAACCAAACCATCTAATCCCCTTTTCTACACTAATCGAAAGCTGTAAGCGGAAGACCTACACTTACAACCTGACGAAGGATTATATTGCATTCTGTAGCTAGTCGCTGGGATAAGCTCCAATATAAACTTCTCTGAAAGTTTACATGCAATTTGCAAACTGACATTCCTGCAGTAGACATTTGACAATTAATATACCCAGTTCCGAATTCAATGTAATCTAATAACCAAATCTTACTCTCCAAACTGATTCTATTTGATTCAGATTCGATCGTGCCGCGTACTCCCGAATAAATTGACGTTTATTTATTTTGATTCTCAGTCGATTGATATGGTCGGAAGTGCAAGTTATTGTCTTTAGACTGATTAGTTTTAAAAGTACCTAATCCACCAAATAAAATACCAAGAAACGTTGAGATCTAAATCTATTCTCGAGAAGAAGTTCGTTTGATCTTATATAATGCTTCCAATTTAAATGTCACTTATTCAACTCGCAATAAAGAAAAACACTGACACAACAATTTTCCCTTTACTTTTGCGTACCACATCCAAAATTCTGCCTATTATGCACTCTACGGCTTCTCTCAGAAGGAACACCAGTTTCCCTTCACTGCTAAATATTACAGAAAAGACAGTCATCCCAGATAGATCCTAAAGTAGACCGTTACGCAACGCCAAAAAGCCAAGAAGGCTTACAGAAAATAAAGTCATCTGAAAGTAACAACAGTCTGTATTAATATATAACGGCTGTTCCGCGTTGGCGATCGGCCAGGGCGTTGCAGCGAACAGAACATTAATTAATCACCTACTTTTATTATTAGACGCCGAACAATAACAATTACATTTATCACTTTTATGAGTTTAACCGGACCAGCAGACGCAATATTGGAGCACATGGGCAATCGGGCTTGTGACATTGTCCCTGCGAGAGCAAAATGTTTCAGCTGTTCCCCATAGTATTTCATGATGGGTTACACTGCCCAGGGACCGTATTACGATCTTTTACAATACCAGCCTGGTTTCAGGCAATTCAATAATACGGCCTTAATCTGCCTTGTTCTCTTTCATATTACAACGACATGTTATTCTGAATCGATCCACCCTAGTTTGGTTGTCTGAAAGTGACATCCGGAAGTAAGTCAAGTGTCACGTGTCTGCTGACTAGCTGTCATCGTGCAGTTATTATGTGATCGTAATACGAAAATTCCAGGCAGCCATGTTGTATGGCGTAAACTGGCTGGAATTGAGAGCTTGTAATAGGCCCCCTGGTAATTAATAAAGCAGAAAGTTAGAGAAGGCTGTTTTGACAAAATGACGCTTAGCTTTATGTTTAAGTGCCGCTCTCCCAAAACCGCCTTTTCCAACTTACTGCTGTATTGATTATCAGTACAGTCGCCACGCTTGGCAAGCGGGTTGGCGGGCGCAGCGTTTAATTATATGTATTATTTTTGCCGCCACAGGAATGACGGTTCCTATTCTTACTCCGACACTCCACAGCAAATGTTTATGTTTTTATTATGTTATCCAAAAAATACCTTTCTTATTTCTACTTACATCATAATAATTGTTACTTTCACCGAGTTTTTAGTTGAGTGAACAAATATTTGTATTTAAGATACGCGCAGTGACGCGTGAATCGAGTGTCCATAAATAAAGAACAAGAAAAACCCCACACAGTTTTTTACTCAGTAAAAACTTCTACAAAGCGGTGTCGTTGTCTGATTAGTACAATCTCGTGACATCAAAAGTTCCGGAAACTTTACTTTTTTCATCCCATTCCCGTTTCCCAACTCTAAAGAAGTTGAGACACTTTCAGATCTAATAAAGAGAATGAAAAATGTTCTTGTGAATTGTACATTTTCTTGTTCGCGATACACGAACATTAAGTTTTATTTTAGTAGGAAGTAAATTCAATTTTTCAATTTGAATGTATCTTAAGCCCCACTACGCCAGTCTGGTACAAACCCACAGGTAGCTTATAATAGTATTTTTTTTCAGCAAAAATCGTCTGATTGAAAGCGAGTAGGTATCCTCGCCATCCGTAACATCTAAAGAGTCGAAAGCGCGTTGCCAGCCTTTTAAGAACGAATATCTGCGCTATTTATATTAAGGTGATAACTGGTGAGTTTTTTATTTAATCAACTCTGACACAAGTAGGTGATTGGTATAGTAAAACTCGCTGCCACATAAAACAATATCCTACTGTTATCGGCCAGCTTGTCGAAAACGTTAGGCGAAGACCAAAGCGCAAACAAGCAATTCGCCTATGAACCCATAGACCAGGGTGTGGGCATTGTTTAACGTGATGGATATGATCTGCGCACCATCCGGCCGCGGGGACAATGGGTGCATCCGACCACGGCTCCGCTTCATGCGCCATCAGGTAATGCCACAATATTAATAGATCACGCATGCGCATGCGCGGCACAGGCCTGTCTGGCAGAAACTTCGGAATATTCATAATCTGGCATTACGTTTGCGCCTTTGAATATGCATGGGATGCAGACAATGGATTTTTGTCAGAACATAAACTTCGGAAAAAAGACACAGCATACACAGAGAAACATTTCAAACTAACGTTACAACATTTGACCAAACAATAACATGAAATAAAAATTAAACCCTGACAATTATGCAATACAACAGGTACCTACAATAGCACAGTGAGTATTATGTCTGCTATATTTTTTGTGTCAAAAAATATTCACATACCTAAAACCATCTAACACTTTTACTGTGTTTGCATAATAATGATTGATGACGTGTCGCTGCGTCCACAGTCCACACACGGGCTACTCCATACGTATTCATCCGTCATCAGTCATCCGTCATCACTGAAGCCATGTCCCGGCGTATAAAATTGATTAGCGGCGAACAACGGCCGGCCCGACAAGCCTGCTGTTACTCAATTTCGACCTTATTACTATGGATGCACGATGCAAAAGTATTACCATATAAGCAGCCACGACCGTACATGGTGCAGTTAATTAAAACACGCCTCCTACATGACTCTCCGTAATGAGAATATTTGCATTGAGAAAACGATTTAATTAAATGATTTACCGGCGTGTCCGAAATTACAGTTATCTTTGGCCTATCAATGTGGTTCTCTATAGCTTTTTAAAGTATCTTTGATGGAATTAGATACCCTATGTTACTCGCGGCGGCATCATTTCGAACCTTTTAATTGACACCTCATTTATTAAAATCTGACCGGTAGTTTAGACGCTATGACAGTACAAAGGGTTAATGATTTTAACTGTATGTAATATAGACAGTCAAAATCATAATTCCTTGAAATTGAACCTTGAGCAGACTTAATTTTCGTGTTTTGTAAACAATTCAGTGCCTAATTATCAGAACCTTGAGTAAGGGTGAAGACATAAAGATGCGGGGTTCCCGGTGCAGACAAACATGTACGGGTAGTAGAGGTAAAATATTCCAATGTTTTCACCTACACTCAAAGTGATGATAATACATATTCAAGATGTCATTGATATTATCACTAAAGAAGTTCGAAAACAAAATGTATGGGAATTGACATAAGTGTTATACGAATTCGTGTGTCACTTAGAGAAGCTTGAATAAGGGTCCTGTTTCTTTATGTTTGAGTACATAATATGAAAATATTGGAATATTTTACCCATGCGGAAATTTTTCCAATATTTGTCTAATATCGGAACCGTCCCGTTTAGATTTGTCTGCGCCGGGAACACGCCTCTTTACTCTTTATGTCTTCACCCTTACACACAGCAAGCTCCTGACAATGTCACGTCGAGCGTTGACCCCCCTGTCTCGACCGAACGCAGAAAAAGAAGACTGAACTAGTATTCTAGACGGGTTCAACTAGGGGGTGTCTGCCGGAGCCCGGCTAATAGAGTCAGACGCCTCTTAGACGTTCGGCACTTAAAATTAAATCGAACTAGTTTAGTGCTACACTAAAGTTTTTGAAGTATACATAGCCTTTTGTTTAAAAAGCTGTTTGTTTTTTAGAAAATGCTATAGCCTTATATAGTACGAGTACAAGGTAGTACGATATAGTACGAGGGTCGCAGTATGATAAGAGTAACAATTTTTTATTTTGTCAAAATATAATATAGGACATTTTCAGAAATAACATTCACATTTACGTAATCATACTCACTAGACAGCAACACAAGCATCTATGAGCTAAGCTTGTACAGGGGCCTACCACGAGATCTTATTAGTAGAATTACTTTAACAATATTTATGTATTTCATGTAAACAAAGATCTCTATTTATATATTCGAAAATATATTTTTAATTTGTTCGAAATCCAAAAGTAATGTTACAGTAATACTGCTATAAGATATCGAGGTAAGGTCCTAAAGGTGATAAATAAAATACTATCGAAAAATGTACAAGGCGATGGTCACATTAATTAATTCCTACCCATCGTAACATAAACGATCGTAAAAATGACACGTGACGTGACGTCGCGGGGAGATAGCGTCACCCCATCAATTAGAATTTGCGTCACCGCGGACACAATCTATTAGCCGGAGCGGTTATCGCGTCTTCATTATAATTGCCCCGTCCGTCTGATACAAGTTACAAGTGATGGTATAAGGGTACCCGACCAAGGCATTTGTAACCAAAGGGTTACGTAGCACCCATAGTCGGACAGATTCCTCAAAACTATTTCTGACCGACTTTTTGTATGTGCTTTGCAATCAATATGTTAATATGCGATAAACGGGGACAGATTTTTGTAGGCACAAAAATCTGTCCCCGTTTATCGCTCGTGGGTGGGCACCCGAATGAAAGTACACAAAATTATCGGATGTAACTTTACATTTGATTAATTACGGTGGCCCGGCATATTAAGACTCGTGACAAACAATGACGAACGATGTTTATTTTCAATATTGCAAACAATCGAGATCGTTAAGCCTCCGAAATACAATCGATGAGTCACGACAGACGCATTAGCGATAGCCGATATGTGAATGGTATTTTAATGATAACCCCGCTAGTTTTCCAAATCACGTACCAATTTTATTGGACCCAACCGCAATGGTACAGAAATCCCGCGCGAGTGTATAGCTTAAAACGCTTGTCGTATTTGACATTCCTGTTACTTTTAGGCATAGTAGGCCAAGCGGGAACATTTGATAGCTCCGTAAAAGTAAAACATCTAATATCAATTGTATTGACGTTGTCATGCTTTTTATACAATTATTATCATTCGATTACGCGAACCGGATCAATGTTAGAATTATTTGTTCATAACCTTTAAAAGATAAAATTACTTCGCCTGCGTCAGATTTGCTGCTGCGGTTTGACATCTCGTAATCCCATCTAAAAACCTCTCAACCCTAAAGCCACGAAATCCGCTTACCCACCACGAAAATAGTGCAGGACCCTAAAAAAATAATCCGAGAAGGGCTCCTTATCGCTAAACGAACGACCAACAATTCGTTTAAGACATAAGCTGCAAATACAAAAAGTTTCGACACTGAAGAACCGAAACTCTTAGGCGATTTTATCAGACAATTTTTCCATAAACAACAACGGCTAAGTAGTGAGTAAATCACGTTCTTCAAAAGAAGCAATTTACTTTTTTGTCGTCTTCGTGACTCGAGGGCTGGGGCAGACGCGCCGAGATTAATGGTGTCTGCGTTTGCTTTTGGCAAGTGTGAAACGCAATGTTTATATTATAATTATGTCGAGATTAGCTGATGACAGGGGAAAATATATCAACGTTATTGTGAGGGATAAATGTATTGTGTAATCCCGGCGGGTATTCATAAAAGGAACGTGAACGCAAACTCATGATCGTCAATCCTAAAGGTTACTAATTACTGCTTCATATATTAGGTGCCTATTGCCATGAAGCTTTACGGCATATACGATGGAAGATATGCATTTATGTCGGTAATAGCGCAAAGGTTCAATAGAATATGCAAGATGAATAGAAATGTTTTAGGCTTATTTGGGACTAAGAGTAAATTAATTACGGAAATTTATAGTTGTAGCAGAAGTTGTTAAGGATTTTCCGAAGAAATTAAAGCAAGTTACTTTATAATTTTTCTTATACGATTTTTTTTCTGTTCACCCGAATACTTCTAAGAGATATACTTTCCAAATATTTTATTTTCCCAATGATTGGGAAAATAAAAAATTTGGATAGTATATTGAAAATCGTCCTTGAACTTCTCACGTGTTTTACTACTATGCACGTATCTCGATGGGGACAGTAATGAGGGTATAATTTATTTTTTATTGCAAAAACATTAAAAAAAACAATGTAAGTCCAAAAAAAAACACGAGCCGATGTCAAACAACACATTTCGCAAACGCATCCTTAAACAACATGTTTATAACAACATCTACATTAATCGTATAACATCAACTCTAAACACACTAAAACCAATTTGCCAGATTATGCCCAAACAGCGAGTTATGGACTTTACCCGCTCCGCGCGCAGTCAGGCAATACAACTTTTCAATCAGAGACCAAATTAATTCAATTCACTGCAATCTACACCACTCTGCCGCACCGAAATCAATTACATTTGAGCGGAGAACTGAAAAAACTCGTTATCGATCAGAGACAGATCTTATCTCTGCACCTTCGGACTTATCTTAAAAAAGATGTGTGTGTTCGTACTATGTGCTATCTTTGCTACCTAAGGCTATTGATACGAACTTTAAAAATCGGAACAGTAGCTTAGGCGAGCTAAAATACAAACATAGACTGCCAAAATCATTACTCTTCTACTTGGATTCGCCATAATCGGGTAGAACGGTACCTTAAAAAATTGCTGTTCGTCCATCGGTCCTTCCGCATCGCATAAGAATATACAGGGCCCGAATTCAAGATGGAATCGCTATTTATATATATTTTTACTTACTAAGTTGAAAGAGAGCAGAAAAAATATATGGTATTTGACATAAGGTTCGCTAAATGACTAGCGAATTCGTATGTCACATTGCTATACCTATGTCAAATCCGATACATTTTGTTTTCGAACTTCGTAAGTGCTAAATGCGATGGCATCTTGAATAAGGGCCCAGAATACAATTACAGGCATGATCTTTTCGCCCTTTTGTACGGAACTTCATGCGTCGGACACGCACTTGGCCGGGTCAGACGTCTTCGAAGGAGCACGTTCCATTGTAAACACGCGCTTATTTAGTTATACTTGAGGGAGAGCCCATCTCATCCTATCACTCATGTGTAGTACTGGAAACAAATGATTCCCAGTACACTGTTCGTATTTACTCATGAGCTTTTTTCCCGCTCTTAGACCTCATATGTATTCAAATTTATATTGGATCTCGGATCTCTAGAGATTTCTTCTAAATTTACTGCTACGCATGAGGAAAATTATGAGGAATTTTTGAGCAACTAAAATCTTTGTCTGCTAATGAAAGTCTAATAACCTACTCAATACTTTTCTATTCCAATAACATTATTATTAAACCGACTACAAAATAGGAGTACATTTCCAACATTGCTACGTCGCTGATAAACCGATTTTAATGTTTTTTTTTTTAGTTAGAATGAAGGACTCCAAGTTTTGTTCCACGATGGAGAAACCAGGATCAAGATCGTCCTTTGAAAATCGTAATGTCGACTAGCGCGAGTCTTATTATGTTTTATAATATCCATAAGGAAAAAATGTGGATGACGAAGAGTGGATTCAATTTTTTTCGTTTAAAATAATTATAGCTTTTGAATGTAAAATACCACTTAGGGCAGACATTTTAATATATTTTAACGTTAATATTAACACGGGTTTAAGTCAGGACACAGGACTAGACTAGATAAGGCGGGGGCGTTGCATCGTAATTGTAACAGAATTAATGTGTCTGGCTTCTGGCAACCTTTGTGTTAATATATTCACTTTATCTTAGGAGATTTAATAACCTGCGACTCCGTAGAAACTCTAGCATCACACTAATGTTATTAAGGCGGACGCTTGTGAGTAAACATATTTCTTGCTTCATCACACAAACTGAAAATGTTGATAAAACTTATAATACAAGAAGCTGGCACTCTGAATTAACTCACAAATCTAAAAATAAAATCACAAAGGCTATCTTTTACCGTGAAAAAGTACAGCATTCCCGTATATTAAACGGGCGGAGCCGGGGGGAAAGCAAGTATTAACCAAAGTTTCCTAAATCTTTTATATTACTGTGTTATACTGAAACCAGCTAAAGTTCTTCATGAAAACATCCGAAACTATGAAACAAACATGTGGATTGTCATTTTCATGGACACATCACATTGGACATGATGATCGAATGAATTACAGAATAATTTTACAAAAAAATCCGCATTTCTGTAACGAACGAGCTTCTGGCATATTAATTTACACGTACATATCGCCGGCATATCCGGTTAATCCCCTTTAAACCTTATTGCTGTGTGATAAGGGCGAGAAGTGTTAAACCGAATATGTCGGCGTCCATACATGTCGTTAATATTATCAACGTATAAAAAACCTCATCTCCCAGCGCGAAGGAGCTCGTCACCTCATCACCTCGTGATCTCGATACATTTTAATGAATATTTTGCTTAAAAATTTTTATATAACATGCACTCAAACAAATTCAATAGCGAGTTCGATGCTAAAAGAGCTTTGAGAGAGCGATGCGTCTTGAAATTCTGTTTGTCTTGAGTAATGTTTTAAAGCAATTATAACATCAGAACTTTTCTAGAACTAGAAATATTTCTAGATATAAAAACATTTACTATACTGTATAAGCTATACCATGTTTGGTCCTTGTCTAAAACATTACAGTCACTTGAGACGGGGAGAAAACATTACATAGCTTATTCAGTTAGTAAATATTTAAATTTATTAGGAATGTAAGGAAGTAAGTAATAACCTGATTATAATAGCCCAACAGCTAACTGCAATCGTTAACCAGTAGCCAACACAACGCGCCGTAGCAATTTCGTAGCTACGTAGCTCGTAGCTTACAACCTTTTTTGTGCACAGATTTTTAAAGCAAAAAACCATCGACTAACTCGCATAATATATTAAAACTAGTTTTTTATACAAAAAACCCTCCATACCTGTGAACTTTTAGTTATTTACTAGCTGACTCGTGCCCACTTTGTTGAGCATACAAACGTTTAAACTTTTCCTGGTATTCCACGAACATTTCAGGACTAAAAATAGTCGAATCGGTTTAGCCGTTCTCGAGTTTTAGCGAGACTAACGAACAGCAATTCATTTTTATATATATAAGAAAGAAGAATAGAGATAGATAGATTATTGAAACCGGAAGTTAGTCGCTCATTTAAATTATTTTTTAATTAATATTTTATTTTGTTTTAGGGAGTAACTCCAATTCTGCAAATGTATTTCTTTTAAACAATTGTACTAGAGGAGGCTTCAAAATCCCCGTCACAGACACACCATCAACTTCAACCCTCGCGAATAACATTCGGCTACGTCACTCTTCTCATGGTTACGACTTACGGGATTTATGGGGTCACGACTCACGATGAGAGGATATAGCTCGCATCAAATCAGAGAAGAATTGCCTCTTTAAATATTTAAGATGGAGTGGTTTGAGGTCTACGGCATTTCTAACTTAATGTTACCCGGGCTATTAATGAATATTGGAACGCCTCTTTGATTGAATTTACGTCCAGTACTTTAGGCGCTCCTATGGAATAAACAAACATACGTACACTGCCAAATCATTAATTATATAACCCTTTCTTTATAGTTGGGTTAAGACACATTGGCAATAAATTCAATTTTCTTTTCTACAATTAGGTACTTCATTCTAGATTAAGCCATACACCCTGCTATCTATCGTCCAATTGACTTGATCAGTTCGATTTGATCAAATTATATATTGATACCTATAGTATAGACAATAGACATAATATGATGCCAATTCACGCCCATATACGGTCAGCTCTAACCAATCCAATCAAACTGAACAAGTCGTTAAGAAGATAGACTGTACGATGTATCATAAGGTTTTTAATATAGAACCGTCTCTACGTGTACCACGTTCATGACAATGTAAGGTATATATTGTGTACCATGACTATAACATATGTATGTACGTATGCTGACGCGTGAGAGAGGTTATTGTGTAGATTCAAGTACGACTGGATTTTAGAATTAGAATAAGATTGAATAAACAGTCGGTAATTAGCATCTGAGCGTTTCACTTGTGTCCCTTAATATCTAGATACCCTAGACTACACAACAATATTAAATGTGCGTTAGGAAACCTGTCCACAAGAGGTGTGGGATCCATTAGTGGTGTGGGGTTCGAATAACTCCATTACTACCGGCTTCGCTTCCTCTTATCCACATCCCTACTAGCGCTACCCTTTGCAGGAGTACCGGCCTTCGCCACTGCCGGCCACATGCAAGTCTATGAATACGCGAATCCGGTAGCGCATTAGCTGGTGTTGCGTTGATGCAAATGAGTAGGTACTACCCAATACCTACCTACAGTACTAATTTCATAATTGAATAATTTTGAATAACAATCACGCATAATCACATTGTACATTACAAAACCAGCAGCTGCTTTACGATCATAAATCGTAAATCCAAATTATAAATGCAACCATTAGGAAGGTACATACGTTTCATAAGTTACAGTCGTCGAGAGACACATTTCGATCTTATCACGTAGCAATAAGGTTGAAAAGTGGTAACCATCGGGGAAGCTAATCTATTCCCGGAGTATAATATATACTGGAGGATGGATTAAATGCAAATGGCATTGTAGCGGAACACCCATTTCACTTTTTCACAAGACCCCGGATATCGAAGAAATGCAAATCCCGTAATCATGTTCAGCTCGCAATGGACTCCGCTGAGTCACAGCCGGAAAAGCGTTTCACGTCCCACGTGCAAATAGGAGGGGTAGAGAAATGGGAAAACTCCTATTAGTGATATAACACGTACTTTTTCTTTTATTAGCACATACGACATACGTGCTGATAGCGGGGAAACGTTGCAAGTTTATGAAAGATTTTTCTTGCATGTTTTTAGAAATTTTCTTATAAAAGATAAACCTTGGGCACTTTATCTAATACGTTTTAGCTGCGAGTCGCGCTCGCGTGTACCATGTAAATTCAAAAATTTGTGATCTAGAATTTTCTTAAAATATCAAAATTCAAAAGACACAATTTTAAAGCTGCACCCAACCTACCTGATACCAAATAAATTTCACCACAATTTGAAACACAATAAAATATATAATGGAATTCATCTACATTCAGCGAGCGCGGCTAAAGATCTCCATCAGGCTCGATTGACCCTCGGCGAGAGGCCTATTAAGTTACAGTATCTCGGTGAATTGTGAACAAAATCATAATGGAATTGCGCTCATCCCGTTTCCCCTCGTAGCGATGCCCGGCACGGAGCGCGGACGCTGCAGGAATCATTAACAACAGATTAAGGTGTTCCAAATCGGAATAAGCTTTTGCTAATAGTATCCCCTACACTATAAAATTATAAGTATTTAAATATTAACGTTTGAATTTACTTTGCTTTTTAGCCTCTTTAGCTTTAGCCTCAGTAATTTTTTCTTATCTTAGAATATGAAAAACAGATTGTAATGTTTGACAAAATTATATCAAACACAATGTTATGGTAGTGCGAGTTATAATATTAATCTGAGGTGGGTAGTATGTCGACGTTATAATTATAACATTATTTTTTATTTATTATCACACATTTGTAATAGCTATTACATAAATCGCCAAACTGTAGATATGAACATGTTATTGACAATTTAATGTGTTTTAAGTATTACTATTTTTGCAAATTTTTGCGTTTATAATAATATAAGGAATGATGGTTATATGAATAAAAGCAATTATCAAAAAAAATTAAAGGACTTTCAAAGTAGCTAAACTTAAAAATAGTATCGTGTTAGACACCTAAACAAAACGTAGGTAACAAGGTATTTACATTTATTCGGCACTTACAAGGCGGATTTAGTCCGCAAACATCAAGATCCGCATACCGACCAAATTCGTAACGTTATTTGTTATGACGAGTGGGTTTTAGTAACTAAGTTGGACTTATAATAATTTCTTGTGCTTTTTTCACCTGAGTAATTAAATTCAACCTCATTTGAAACAACTAATAATATTATAAATTCACTAACTTTTTAACCGACTTCCAAAAAAGGGAGGTCTCAATTCAGACAGTCTTTTTATGTACTCGTATGTACACCGATTACTCTGAGGTTAATGATCCAATTTGCGTCATTCTTTTTTTATTCGATGCCGAATAGCTGTCATTTGGTCCCATAAAAATTTTACATAGTTTGGCGCTGTAGTTTTTATTTTACGAACATATTTTAATTAAATAACACAAACTATTGAAGTGTAAACCCAACTCTATATAGGTACGAGGCCATGCTAAAGTATTCAGTATGATTGCTTCTGCATATTTGCATAGACTCGGCGACCTCTTCCTCCCCTGAGATTCAGCTCGCTATTAAACTTAGACCAGTCTGCCGATACCCTACCTCATATTACATACATTATATCTGCAGTATACTGTTTATACATGATCTATTTTGCATTCTGAAACTACCTCTAAAAACCTCGTAAACTCTGTTAACCAATATAACTACTAACCCGCAAAGTAGGTAAACAATAGGCCAAACGTTCTACGCCTATTAAAAGATTGAGGCGTTTACCAGTGAGCCCTTTTCCGATCTCCAGTAAATTATACGGACGCTCTCACGGTGAAGGAAAACATCGTTAGGAAATGTGCAAATGGTAGGCCCAAGACTTGTCGTTCCTTTGAACTAGGCTGACTATGTTGTGAGAATGCCGTCTGTGCTGGGCAAACATGCGACAATTAACACAGTCCACACACAGGGACTACAGCATTTAAAGATGGGTAGTACTTCGCTGGTAGAATACTGTACATCCAATAACGAAAAGCCATAAGTTAAGTAAAAAAAAGTTTTCTCATGACCGTACGAGTGTACACAAATAAAACCTCTTTGCAGTTTTAGTTAGTGGAGCACTCGGCACCAACAATAGAGCCTATTAGGACGTGCACGCAAACGAGGACCGTGTACAGCACAAAGCGCAAACCTTGACACATTGCAATCCGGTCCGTGCACTTTTACTAATTCGATCTGAATCATACCGCCGACAATGCCGCTGCCGCCCGCCGCCGCGTGACGTGGCAGCCGCTCCGCTCACGAAATTTTATCACGCGTGCGGCGTGACTAGTGAGTCGTGACGTATCCGCCGTTTGGGGATACCATTTGTTACATATTAAAATGACGGAGTCAATAAGCACATTACAACATTTTTGGAACAAAATCTGCAAAAGTATGACAGAATAAAATCGCCATCCGTCATCCAGCCCGCCTAGCACAACATCTTGCACTCCAGGGATTGTCGCGCTTTGACACCTCAAGTCTCTGGCGCTTTAGAACTGGATAGTCCTAGCTTATGCTGTGTGCGAATTATAGTAAAACTTCTTTACGGCCAGCAGTTACAAAAACTCGCACTCCTGCGCCGGCTGCTGATATTTAATATTTATTTGAATAAAAATAAAATAAAAACAAGCTACGAATACGCGCTAAAGATGTACACACTTTTTCATCTCTTTTGCCTTAAAATTATTATCGATACAATCTTAATACATACGGAGTTCAGGGCTCAGGCTAGCGACGATGATGATAGTTCAAGAAATTCTTGGTAAATTACATAACACCTAATATGCATAAATAGTATTCACGTTATACCTAATCAACATAACGTGTATGTTACGAAGTGACTCCCACGCAGACAATAGTACATACGGTGTAGCCTTGTACTTTCACACGTCCCGGCTAGCTGTCGGATACTCACTCCGGTACTCAAAGTGTATTAGACTAGTGTGTTTGATAGATGGTACAAGTTAGAGTTCTTCTCTATTTGGTCAGAGTTATTAGCTTAAACACCATCAACCACCTTTTTCGTGGGTGGAGTAAAAAGCGACAGAGGTAAATTTATCTGACGAAATATGACGACGACCTCCGTAGCACATTGCGCGTTGGTGCTCGAGCGAGAGGTCGCGGGTTCAAATCCCGCTTAATATGTGTATAGTATAAAAGTACGCGCTGCATAAACGGCTTAAGTCACTCAAAAACCACGCGAACGAAGTCGCGGGCACAGCTAGTTAAATATAGGTATTTCCGTTGTCTGGTACCTGTAACACAAGTTCTTCGGATACTTAGCACGGGGCCAGATTGACGTGGTGTGAAACGTCCATAGATATTATTATTATTATTATCCAGAAATGGGCAGAAACGTTTCCGCGAACAATATTATGGGAAACTGCGCTCGTCAACCCTGCTTAGGAGACACGAGATACTTATGTCCAGTAGTGGACGTCACAGCTGAAATGATGGTGATGATTCGGTTAAACTAGTACTTGTTTCTCAGTGTTCTATGAACCATAGACCTTCTACGGGGGCGTAGCCTAATCGGAATACGACCCAAAACGATCGAAATTCGAATTTGACAATACACTCGATCACGCGCTAGCGCCATGTTGGTTTGATATCGGTTGTCTGAACTGATTTGAATCAGATTTTATGGAACTAAATAAAACTCTAAACGACACTTGGCGCTAACTTCGTGTTCAAGATTAGAGAACTGTACTTTCCAATGTTGATCTATTGAAATTTGATTGAAGAGTGAGCCAACTGATGTAAATTCCGATTTCAGAAGAGGGATAAATATGAAGATATAATTTGAAAAGGGATCGGGCCCTCCTCGCCTTATCATCGTAAACCATGCGTCAATGATGCCTACCGCTGCCTGACGTGACGTCTCAGCGGCAGCTGCTTAAACGATAAAAGATTTTACTAAATAATATTTTTCTTGTTATATACGAGTCTTATCTACATTTCGTATTTTTTATAAAACCCTTCTTGCGTGGCTTCCACTCGCACTTGGTCGGTTTTTATTTTCGGCGAAGTTACTATAACTGTTCAAATTGTGGTCAGGATTTAATGATCTCAGTCAAAAACACACACCACTATCTATATATGAATATCTCATTTTCTAATGTCGATGTATTCTTTATGGCCGGGAACTGTATGTTTCTTGATTTTTATCTCAATATTCGTAGGTAATAAACAATAATTTACATGTACATGAAAATTGTTTGGCCTAGAGTAGCGAGTGAGCGTGATGTCATTATACACGAAACATCCATTTGGGACGCGAGTGACGACAGGGCTTTCTAATGTGTCGGCGACGGGACGGCGACGCGTCGGGGACGGGACGGTAACGTTACGGAACAGGATACGGGAAAGGCACGGGACAGGGATAGGACATGAATGGGACCGGGTTGGGACAGATACAAGACAGAGACGGCCAATGCTAAAATAGTTTGTATCTCTGACCTGCTCTACTTCCTCTACTTATCGATATCACATTAAGTGCTATTAAATTCTCTGCCTCGTAAAAACAATAAATCGTCGATTTATTAAGTTCGAGTTCCTGACCTTTTAAAGAATATTGCATTCCTGGTGGAGAACGAGTACTAACTAATCAGTAGATAAGTATTCCATTATTTACATTTATATTATTATTATTTATTATAATGTTAGTAATAAATATATTCTTTGTATAATTTCTTCATTTGCATTAATAATAATAATAACCTAACGGTCAAACGGAGTTTTTAAAAATAGGAAATTGAATTAATATGTATTATATTCACTCATTTAGTACCTACATATAATATATTTATGTAGTAGCTACACTAGTATAGGGCTTGTCTTACGCTACCATAGTTAGATTACCATACCAATCTACCATGTACGTACCTAGTTACCTACAGCAAAGGAATACATAAACTATTTACAAAGTACAAAATTTAAAACAGACTGTTAATAGATGAACTGTTAACAGGAATATAATGTGCTCTAGCTAATGTAACTGAGTTTTTAACAATGTCATTACTGCTCCCCGAGCCTGCGGCAATAACGATCAAAATGATGAAGTTATAAAAATTTAAAAAGTCGAATCAACTTAGTTAATTACATTTCGCGATAAAATCTTCAACTTTGAAGTGTATTTAATATTCCATTTGAGCATCTTTTAATCAAATTCCCGACGACCGACCGCGGCCCGCGACCGCCCAAAGTTTCGTTCAACATTTTTGTTGTTATTTTATGCAAAGTGTTCTCAAAGTTTCGCGAGGAATGATCAAAATCAAAGAAGTCAGTAAACGTAGGCAACGTTTAATAAAAGATTTTATCGTATTTCCCAATTATTACTAATCTCGATAAGATTGCACAGTTTAAATATGTTTTGTTATCAAACATTAAAAGAACATACATATCCAGCTGATACCTATCTGGATGATAAGTTTATATACCTCTCCAACACTTTCTTTAAGAACGAGTCGGGCTGGCAACGCAATGGCATAATATAATATTATTTTTCATCAAATGAAAATAGGCCTAAATTAACTAAAAAAAAAGTCACTTCCATTAAGATCGCCATACACACAAGTAATTTCAATATCTTTCGGGAAACTCCGCTTTTTATCATCATCTGGCACTGCCATCGAAAACAATTACTGCTGACACATTCAGAGATTACTAATACTGTAATTTTCCCCATTTAATTCAAGATTCAACCTTCGATATTGAACTTTTTATATATTTTCAGATTCAGAAATATAATTTCCATACCGAGGAGCACATGGTATAGTCGTTATATCAAGACTGTTAACGTTTCGTTTACGATCAATAAGATCGTAAAAAGGTCAATCTTGTATCGAGGCTTTACAACGGTCGTCAATTATTACGTCGCTGTTAAAATAACGTCACATTATCGTCCGTACGTAATACTTGTGATTGAACTACCGCACTCCATAGCGCAGCTGCTGTTGAAGCCGCGTTTTAATAACTTGTCTGTCTAGAAGAAAAGATAGAAAATTTATTAAAACGCGCCATAAGAGATTAAAAATATGACATACCAATTACCTATCACTTACTCCGATACATGGTGAACGAACGTGTACCACTGGTAAGTAATTCTGCACAGGGAGGTACCACCCGTTTGTCATCTCTAACATTGGACCTGTTCGCCTTCTGTGAGTGCAGTAACACACTAAACCCCATATTAATAAAAATATTTCTACACTAGATAAGCTAATATATTGTGTCTTCTAAATCTTTTTAGTAGTAAGTAGTAGGAACAATATATTATTATTTATTTATTTAGTATCTACTGTTTGTTTTATATAAAAACACTAGCTGGCCCGTGGCCACTTCGTTGAGTATAGAAACAGTTTGTGATGAACCGTTTAAACTTTCCCGGTACTTTAACGACTAAAAATAGCCGAATCGGTTCAGCCGTCCTCGAGTTTTAGCGAGACTAACGAACAGCAATTAATTTTTGTATATAAGAGAAGATTCATAATAACTATTTTCTACATCATCATCATAAGTGGTTGTAGTCGGTCTATTAATTGAAGTATGTGGCACACCGACTTCACAGGTAGAATCATATTATGTAAGACTTTTTAGATCAACCACACAAAATAACATATTTCATTGAATCTACAGTGTATTTCAAATCCAAAGTCAATCGATAACATTTTCCAATACAATAAAGTCCAATAGGAATCGCTTGGCGTTAGTAGACTGTCAAAGCGGTGTACAGTCAATACAATATCGGAAACACAGGTCTCTTCGATTGAATTATCCTAGCAAGTGGAAAACGTATATATCCACGTACAGGCTTACTTCCGACACAATCTAGAATCGAATCAGTTCGATCTCAACGGCTTTTGGTATTTTATTTGGTGGATTACAAAACTAACCAGGGTAAAGAAAATCGTTAGATCGTAACTTTGTACTCCCGACCATATCAATCGACTGAGAATCAAAATAAACAAATGTCAATTATTCAGGAGTACGCGGCACGATCTAATCTGGTTCAAAATCGAATCAGTTTCGAGAGTAAGGCCCCTGTTTTTAACTAAAATAGTGTCGAGATACAGGCTACAGCTACATAAAAAATAGGTGCAAATGATATCGAAGGCATGCAAATAACAATATGGAAAAAAAATCGCCACCGCTTTAGTTTATTTTTGCCTACATCGGCTTTGTACATCGGCTTCAAATTAGGAAATCGTGAGTTTCCTGTTTAGATACTAGTGGAGTGTGGTTCCTACAACCATACATACCTACAATACATTTAATAACATAATATACAGGCTATATTATTAATGAAGGATAATACTTTAGGGTGTGTAGGTATCGGTCCCGTATGTAGAGTTTACAGTGAATGTACCAGCGCTGAGAAAGGCACTTTTTTTAAAATTATTGTATGGGAAAATTTATGATGTTGGGGCATTTCTCATAAACATTTTTCATAGCATGAATGTCAAAACTCAAAAGTAGGTATTTTAGCGCTGGTACTTTCATAATACACTCTACATCGGAGGCACATACACAGTACACACCCTAAAGTATTAACGCTCATTTATTTTACACCTGGCCCTCTTTGTTCCTACTTCCCACATAGGTACAAATGCTAAATCGTTATAAGGGCCAACTAGATCCGATTCACACGAGTATCGCGCGCGACCGCCACATAACGGGATAGAAGTGTCACTCAGTAAAGAGCAAATAAATACCGAGGTACCGACATAGCATCAACAATTGACAACAAAGTATTCGTAACTTTATTGAGAATAATTGTCTATACTATTATACTACTTGTTTTTCTCTTTGTACGCGCAATATGAAAGCGGGTTCCGTACATTTCGCTGCGCTAAAAGCCAGTGTATTAATCCAGCATACAGCCTCCTACCATACCAAATTTCATCAAAATTTAATAGCTTTTCTAGAGTAACAAACATATATATATATATATATATATATATATATACATCCACACATACTAACTTTCGCATTTTTAGTAGGATAGACTATAAAAAAATAAAAGATTAAAAAACTATAACCCGACTTCGCAAAAAAGGTTTCTAAAAAGGCGAAACAAGAAAATAATTCAATTTGAAATCCAGATATGCATAGGTACAGATATGGTCAAGGTAGAGCCGTGGTCGTACCCGCTATTGGGATTGTATATTTCAACAGCAGACGAATATTATAGATTTGTTTAGCGGGTACGACCACGGCTCTACCTTGACCATATCTGTACCTATGCATATCTGGATTTCAAATTGAATTATTTTCTTGTTTCGCCTTTTTAGAAACCTTTTTTGCGAAGTCGGGTTATAGTTTTTTAATCTTTTATTTTATTTTACATTTTTTTTGTGTTCACATTAACTATAACATTCAATTTTCACTAAACTAACGTTAAATTAACACATAGTAAGTAACTAAACAACTCCTAGATACTATTTGTGCGACCGCATTTTTAACCATTTATTTTGAATTTAACAATAAAATAAATAATTAAAAATTAAAATACATATTTGTGTTGTGCTTGCCAAGAACTATCTTTTGATACCAAACACGATATAATTATATTAATTTAATTTTTTTTGGAGATAGTTTTTGAGGTACAATTTTCAAAATCCAAATTTTTTCGAAAAATTATATAGCCTATGTTACTCGCGGGATCACTACGAATCGATTGACATCTTATTTATTGAAATCGGACCAGTAGTTTAACCGCTACGAGGGAACATACATACATACATACATACATACATACATACATACATACATACATACATACATACATACATACATACATACATACATACATACATACATACATACATACATACATAGACTACCAAAATCATTACTTTTGGCTTCGCCGAAGTCGGGTAAAAATAGCTACTTTGACGTTTAAGAGTCATTTTGCTATTTTAACACATCGAGACTGCATTGTAACTTTATTATTGTAAGTATTAAATTTAGAAAATTTGTAGCAAAATACAGCACCAAATATAAATATTAAATCCATTCATACATCCGTACTCACAAACTTTCGCGTTTATACTATTAGTAGAGATTTAATGAGCAGAATCGACCTGTACTGTCTACGCGGCGCGGCGGCGGGGCCGCGCGATACGGTGCATTGTTTTCACTGTTATAATCGTCTGTTTACAAATATGTCAATGCCATTAAAACATAGCTAGTAGCTACACAAACCGTTGTTCCCCTCTCTACATATCGTTACGCTTGTCAAAACACCTGCATCATCATCTACACTGCATAATATGAGTTCGTTAAATGGGCCTAGATTGGAATTTGGTTCAGTCTGAGTGCGAGTATCTGTCACTACTGGACGTAAAAAGTTGTCTACAATTTGTATGTCATCGAATTAGATATCTTTGCCACTTGGGATGTTGTTTCGATGTATATAAATCGTAGTTTAATTTTCTTATTTTTTTTAAAGTAAGTCCCGATTTCTCCAATGCATGTTAGTGTTAACGGCATGTTAAAATACCATGCCTTCTCATTCATTGATAGGAATTACAAGAGGAAAACATGATATTTAACGAAGGATTAACTTTAACATCGCTTTGTGAAACACACCCTAAGTCTACATAGGAGGCATACACAGTATACACACCCTAAAATATTATCACTCGTTTATTTTACACCTTATATAGAGGAGGATAGCGTTATCGTGTTTTGACATTAATTCTAAGGTCACTACAATTTACAAATGATGATGTGTGCAGGTTAATCACACTAATGGTATATTGGCAAGCGTTTGTGTTTGTGTACATTTGTTACTTCTACATTCGCAAAGGACTGGACCAATTTTGATCAATTTGGTGCACACGTACCTGACACCCTGGATAATAGATGGTCTACTTTTAAACCCGAAAAATACATCGTTCCCGTATCAATACTGTCTTCATGCAAGCGAAGTTGCGGGCAAATGACCTGAGTAATATTTAATACAATTTAACGTTATTATAAAATTAACGAAATACTAAAGCACGGTTCACGAGTTATTTGCTATGAAATTAATTTATTCGTTATTCCAACATAATTTGAAAATGTTTATGACTTTATGAGCATTTCAAGAACGCTAAGTGTATATAAATAAAGTACTTAATATACTCGTTGTTAATTAAACTTTAATTTATGATTTTTATGAGTTCACCTCTGGCTCTTAGCTTCATAAATACGCGATTATTCTTAAAAGCAAATTCAATAAATTTTAGTGAATATAAGCAAGAGTGTTAAGTTAATCGCTCATCCATAGTTCTACGTAACGTGAAATAAAATTAAATTGAAAACATCAAAATGTTTTAAGAAACAAAATATGTATATCAAGAGCCTAAGCCCTAAGGGTAAACAATATAAGGGCTCCAGCCCTGCGAGCATCGAACCGATCGAACTCCGTATATTAACCGAGCGCTAACCGAATCACTTTTATAAGGCTCCATAAAAAGCTTTGTGCTCGGGGAGGCAAACTGGAAGGGCGCATACACAAACAAACAAACCCTGGCGAGTGTCGATTTCCTCCTTTCTGCTTCAATTACAATAAACATTTAAGATGATTTACCTGAAACAAAAAAAAATTAAATATTGTAAGTACCTTTTATTATTACGTAGAAGGAAAATTTTCACATAAAATTATGGACGACATTAAATACACCTTATTATAAGCCTTTATTTGCTTTCGACTATTCCCGTGTGTATAATTAAATATTACACGTTCAATCAGCTACTGCCCTAGTCCGATTGAGTTCAATTTTCGCACGTTGCGTGACAGTGTAAAATTATGATGACATGAAGCTGATATGATGCTGGAAGGTAGCCCTAGAAACTTCGAAATAAAACGACTCAATCCCATTGTGTTTGGGCTCGTTTGATTTGTATTGACGAGTACTTTGTCACTATATGTCTACTATATACATATAGTATTCGAATAATAAAAGTTGTTATAAAAAAAACTTTAAAAAAAAATATATTTTTACAATATTGTTACATACATAAACAAGAAACTCATCATGATGAATTATAGTTATGAACATTCGCGATCTCGTCAGCTTTCAAACAAAAAAAAACAAGATCAAAGTCAGTTTAACAGTTAGGGAGCTACAAATTACAATGTTAAACACTCAGACAAATCAAATTATAGCACCACTCTCTTTTTGGGTCGGTTAAAAAGTAATACCAGGCTGACCAGACAAGTAAACTGTAAGTAAACTATAACTCTGTGCAACTGTCCACAAGTCTCCGCGACCTGATGGAGAGGGAATAAATCAACCTGTCACCAGAACTATTCCGAGAGGAAAACTTACACAATTAATCCTGTTTACAGGAATCCACTCGGAACCGTTTCGTAATTGCCCAAATATATTTGTCTTTGTCCGCGTTATCAAATTCAACGTTCAACAATGAAAACTTTGTCGAATTCCGAACCAAGATTGCGTTAAGTCGCTTTCAACCGAGAGTAAATTAATATTGATAATCTCTTTGAAAAGCTAATCATTAAGATTGACTTTGACAAAATAAAATAGTTAAATAGTCATCGGTTCTAAGTTTCGGACCAAACGCTCCGAGATTCCGGTGTTCATGCCCTAGTTTTCTAACTTGTTGTTTTGTCAGTTAAAAAAGTCAAATTTAACTCTGTCATATAGGTACTATTAAAGACGTTACCGCTCAGACTGCGTTTTACAGCGCCAATGATTCATGTGCACGCACTCATACTGGAGTGTAAATATGGACCAAAAAAAGTGCAAAGGAAAATGCTTAGAAACTGGTCGAGGAGGAAACATCCCGATATTGTACGTGGGTATATCTATTGGTGCAATATATTTAGTCCTGGCAGCAAAATCATTAATTTATCAGCTGTTTACTAGACTATGATAAAAGAGATAATTTGCATCATTATCCCCAGCGGTCGGTCTCCCCGCCGCACTGCCCGGCTGGACTCGGGTGCACTCGGCCCAGCGAGCGCAGACATAAACACGCCCAATAGACGTCAATGTCAGCGGACTCCGTCAATTGACCGTGCAGCTGTTCGATGCCCGGCCGAGGTATTTTTAGATATGCCCGTATTAGGCCAGTACACATTAAGCACTTGGTCTCATTTATTATGTACACATTTTACCTCAACAATAAATTAATTTATTGTATACCAGCTGTTCCGGCGAACTTTTTCCCGGCGTCCCGGCGAAAAGTTTTTTGAGGGACTGAAAGCAGCCCACCTAACGGGTCCTATTAATACACTAAAACCTTCCACGAGAGCAACTCTATCCGTAAGTGAAAACAGCGCAAAGATCGCTGGAATAAGTAGTTTTGAGTATCGCGAACAGACAGGCAGATGCGTCGGCGGATTTTGTATTACGATATGTAAGAATAAGGGTTTAGCTTAAGTTAACCATCACGTTTGAAATAAAAGTATGGCCGTGTTTCATCATCGTTTCATTCATTGACAAGAAATACGAGAGGGATAACACGATACTTAACATGGCGTTAACTTTAACATTGCTTGGTGAAACACGCCCATAAAACATTTTTGTCATTAAGCACCTCTCAAAGGAGCTGCGTAGTAACTGTGTACTTCCAGGTTAAATACCCAACAGACTACAATACTTCCGAGTGGGTACTCTCAAACACGCTCTATCTCTCCGTAGTACAACACCTTCCCTGGTGAACGACTAACAAACAACTTCTGTCGTTAAGCCTCACGGTAATCGCCGCCTCCACTCTCGAGGCGATAAAACATCGATGTTGCCATTTGAGAGAACTAATTAATAAAAGTGCCTTTCCTTTTCGTCTTAACTTACTAGATAATCCCCGCGACATTGCGCCTAATAAGTTAATAAGATTTTGCTCGCACTTTGTACACCCAAAAAAATTGCTCGGAGACCGTACGTTTTGCTTTAAAGTAGTCATGGTCCTAATCTCTTCTGTGAGGTTATCAAAATCGGTCCAGTTGTTCAGGAGCTTATTTAATTCAAATATAACATGCGAACCAACAAATCTTTCCTGTTTATTATTAGTACAGGGGGCCCACGAGCGTTAATCGGTAACCGACATTTTGTAGGTGACAAATAGAACCTACTGATCGTAATGATGCAACGCACAACGTCATACTAGAAGTCAGTCAGAAATATTATAGAGGAAAAATCTGCCATATTATTTATCGGTACAAAAAGAAGTACCCTTATTAGTCGAAATTAATTCAAATGGGCTGAAGGAAGAAAAAGGTATACCTACTTATCAAAATTGTAATTTATACGGCGGCGCTTAGGCCCAAAAGTTTTCAAACAATAAAATATCCTTTGAGGGATAACGCTAAACGATTAGCTTTGTGAAGACTAAAGAGGATTAACGCCTCCATCAAAGAATAAAATACTATAACCCGACTTCGCAAAAATGGGTCTAAAATGGCTGAAACAAGAAACTAATTAAATTTGAAATCCAGAAATACAAACATAGGTACATAAATCTTCAGGGCTCTACCCTTTTCGTACCCGATAATAAAATAAGCATCAGTTCACACCTATATACGATAAAAAAAGAAATCTTGAAAGAGCATAATATTCCTCTGCTGTTGCAATATTCGATGCCAATAGCGGGTGCGTTTTTAACAGAACGTTTTGTACAAACAATAATAATAACTAACAATTCACATAACAAAGGTGCTAAATCTTTATTTTGGCTATTTAAAAATATATTGTCTGTATAAAGTATTGTTTGAATTTTGCACATGAAAGTATTCAGGAGTGCAGATCATAAACAAACCATAATAACATTATAATTCGGGAGCGCATACGCGGATCCCCGCTGTTTACCTCTTTTAGATCTTATTGCTATAATAATAAGGTAGAAATGTGATTCACCGTAAGTACATTTCCACGGAAATTATTGTGCCCGTAAATCATGTCCTCCACAAAGGCAACTGGTACCGCTCCAGCGTTGTAGAAACGGCGCAGTGTTGCAAGAATACATTTCACAAGCAAACTATTTCGTATTTTTGGACGTGATATATTGTTCAAGATGTACATTAGTCAAGTGTGCAAGCCAGATTTCAAAACTGTATATATAACATTATCCATATCCACATGTGTTTAATTATAGCCATAAGGACATCTATAATCCCAAATTTTATAAAACGGTTACAAAGATAATTGCGAAGGTCAAAAGTCGTAAATTTTAGCACTGACTGATAGTAACTAAACTAATAGTAATAGTAACTAAACCTAACCTACTTACAGATGACCTACAAGGACGAAATTTAGAATCCAGCTCGGTTATTGTGTGTAAGCGTAGGAAAAAATCTTAAAGTAGGTCAGAAATTACTTAGCCAGTTTTTATCAGAATTAAAATATATGTATATATAATAATGTAATGAAAACTGGCCAAGTCAAATCTAATCTACTATAAGATCTTAATTTTTTTTTAATAACAGCAATTATTATTATAGGTGTCCAATAAAGCCAAGAAATAGAGTTTAATGCATGTTCATAATGTTATTTTGTTCCTATAAATACATATTTGGATTTTTCATTGAACGTGGCACACATTAAGTTCTACATTATCTTTGCAGCGAAGACCATGGCCAAGCATAATATTTTTATTGAACTTAGGTCTTCTTTTTTACATTAACGTTTTGGTGTGATAGAATAACACAGAGGTTAGAGTATGTAACACATCAACATCTACTCATATCATACCTAATCAGTTTCTTGAGAAACACCTTGTCATTATCAAACTCATCGATTCGAATCCGAGGCAATTTGTATCGAGGTATAAAATTAGATAGCGAGCTAGATATACAAACACGATGGCGTAACTCGGGAGCGGCACGGGGGACAATGGACGTCGTCCTTGAACGAACGCTGTGCCCATTATCGTCAAAGCACAATGGATAGGATTTGCCTAGGAGTCGCGGGCTCTTGCCGCCATAAAAAGTCTTGAGTCACACAACAACCAAAGCGGAAAATTTATTAAAACTTTTTTATTCCTTATATAGCTAAAGTATGAGTTTAGAAGGTCATTGAGTGCTTATCGGAGTAAAAAATTTGAAGCACTATAAAAACTTATGATACGATACCGCGGTATTCACGTTAATATTAAACATTTATTGACGAGGTGGAAAACCATATTTTTAAACACTGAATTACAATCGCATTATTTGCCAAAGCATTAGGTAGGTGGCCCTAGCAAATTACTACCCCATATCAATGACCCAATCAAAAGTTGCATAATGAAATCAGCCAGGCCTTTCGTCGCGAATGGTGCACGTGAATTAATGATGTAGGTCGGTTGGCAACCGGCAAGGCCGCTGAAGGCCGATACCGCATCCCTACATAAATCCCACTTGCTGCTAATTATAGCGTGAACACGTAAACGTTTTACAGCTGTTTATTTGTGAGCTGCGAGAAATGTCTCTCGCTAGACTCGGTAGACTTACTGGAGTCAGACTGGTGGCGAACATCCAAATAATTTGTAGAGTGGATACCGAAACTCGTAAAGATGGAAAACAAAACGTACGACTGAAACTCGTAATGATTGCAAACAAAACATCACAGGCGCTCTGACCCGATTATAGCCTGGTGTTTAACATGGGTGAATATTCATTAATCTCCAGAAATGTTGCCTCATTACAGACCGTTTAATCCTATCAAGTAAACTGCCTTGTCACTGCCGTTTTCCAATGTCATCGTCCAACTTTCATTATCTGGATGCTTTCATTAATAGCAAAGATTTCCAGATATAGATCTCAAGGGCTGTATCAATAGAGTGGGCCGTTATCGGTACATTTTCGATAAAGCCCGGCACAATTAACTTAGGCGCTGATAGAAAAGATAGCGTCAGAATGCGGGTATGCGTCATCCTATCGATCCGCGGCTGTAAGTAGCTCAACAAGAAAAGACACGAGCTTAAACACGTAAGAACATTGTGTATCTATTCAATTACTGCGTATTAATATAATTTGCATAAATGTCGTAAAGAGAAAAGCCTATAGGTACTTCTTTATACACTGCCATGCGCACTGGTTTGGATGTAATCCCCTGTTTTATGGACCAACTGCTGGTACTTCAAAGAGGTTTACATCTTGCCACAGTTAATGAAGTATCTCGCATCGCATTACCTTCTTTTTATTAGGAGGTATAACATAAACATTTACATAAAAGAGGCTCAGGGTCTTTCGTATTTCTCAGGAATGAGGAATGTCACAGTGAGGTAACTGCTCCACACAGGACGATGATGTCACTGTACGCAAAGAAATCACATCAGCTATAATAACACCTAATCGTTTATTAAACGACCTCTACTCACTAAATGATTAACAACAGATCAACCGTACAAGGTCTTTTTTGTATTAAATAGACACTTATATGTGTAATGTGTAATACTTTAATTTCAACATTTAAAGCTAATTAAATGCTAATTATAATGAATATCCAACTAATTCGTGGATGGTTTAATATTGAAGTTTTCATTGAACCTTGAATAAACATATAAAAAAAAAGTTCTGCAAATGAGTGACAGACATCACACATAGTAAAAAAGAAAGAAAAAAGAATGCGTAGTATCTAAAGTAATAATAAGCCTATGGGGGTTCTCAGATTACACTATGAATCATTACCTCCCGCGTTGGCGTTTTGACTTATGAAGTTATCATGTGTGTCGTGCTGTTTCTTACAAACGCTATGCATTTCTCTGCAGGTACAGAAATGACGTAATATATTTAAAACGACTAACGAACCTAACTACCGCGTACTAAAATGATAGTAAAAACAAGTGGCCCTCAAATCAAAAGATGTCTTTCCACGAAAAAGTGCCTGAAAATAGGACGGCTCTTAACTTTAATTGGCGTTTGCGTATTCGATCGTACATGTAAACAACTCAAATAATTATTGTAGCAATAGTCCGAACCAAAAAAATGCAATTATAAGAAAAATCTATTAATACTATGCAATCAGCGCGACATCTAAAGAATGTACAATTACTGGAAACAATTTCTGTATTGCGACAACTATTTAATCGGATACCGGTGGAATGACTTGAGGACGGAGTGGAAGGGAGCAATCATGAGGCAATAACACGGTAATCTCCTCGATAAATATATCATGCGTGTGACTTATTGGCACATCTTCATCATCATTTCAGTTATGACGCCCACTCCTGGACATAAGCTTCTCCCATAGTATTTCGTGAGAGGTAGTTGCGTAGGCTTGGCAGGCGGGTTGTTAAGTGCAGTTTTAAGGTATCCGCAGAAACGCAGCATATCCGGATATATATTTTCCAACGAAATACAGTTGATGGGGAGGTTCTTCCGGCACCCCACGGATCATTCCCTTATTAGCACAGAGTGATCCATCTGTTGTTATGTAATTATGAATTAATTATTATTTGTGCGTCTTCTATGCAGTGTTTTAGAGCCTGTCCCTCGACTCCGGTGGTCGTAGGTTTGTACCGCGTTGGAACAACAAAAAGTGTTGATAACAAGTCTGGTCAGGACAATGCACGCTGATCACTTTGTCTGGCTAGTAAGATGATCCATGCGTGGGATAGGCATGTAAAGGATCGGTCCAGCGCCCGATCTATCGCCAGTGTGGGTTATCAATCCCACTGTGTTGCGATACTAAAGGAAAAGAGTGTTTTTATCGGTTTCGGGAGAGTTATTATTTCGTACTGTTGTTTGTAAATTGTATCCAAAACTAATCAGCGAATCATCATACCAATGAATAAATGAATTGATTTGATAAGGATAATGTGATGGTATCTCCAGGGAAAATTTATGTTTTTCTTAGATAATACAAATAGTTAAGTATAAGAAAGGTAGAGCATATCGAAATGTTAAGATAATCAACATTTACATACAAGTGGATATAACAATATTAAACAAGTAAAAGTACTTAAGCATACCGGTATCCATAATGAAGTCGATGTTAACCTACGCGTATTCACAATGCACATGTAGGATGACCCGGCTGAGTCACGCAATCTGTTTTGTATACAGTCGCTAAACAACACACACAAACAAACAAGTAAGCACACAGCAACAGCCATTACGAAGAGATTACCTCCTCGACAGAGTCCAATCAATCGGAAAAAATGAGGCAGGAAATAAAATTGCAACTGAAAGTGGAACGCGGCACAGATTCCGTAATTAAATACAGCCTTCGTCGACTAATGAGAGGTCCGGACTCCGGACAAATCGGCCGTAATCGCTTCTGCTCCTCCGCACTTCTGCCTCGAGTTCTCGAGACAAAACAAATTGCCGCCTTATCGAATGAATCGCTGCCAGTAAATGTATGTAACGGAACGACTTGTGGCGGAATTCCACCGGCTGCAACTGTTGATAATGGCCATTTAGGGTTAGCCCACACCCAGACGAGACACAGAGGGCACTTTTTAAAAAAGATTTTTATAATAAACTTTACTCTCTACTCAATACACGTTTCACTTCAAGAGCGCATTCGCGCAGTTGAGGCTGACCTTTTATCGAATTCGCCATTGGTAATCTTACAGAAGCTTAAATAAATACATTGGTGATTAGATTATGTAAAGAAAATCGGATTGTTCTTTACAACATCTAGTAATAGGAATCGTATATTTTGCCGCAATAAAACCCGTGACTATATTTGTACCATATTTCATTAAAATCTGTCGAGAAGTTCGTCCTATTCAATGCAAACAAAAAAAAAACAATAATTCATTCCTTTGATAATATTAGTAAACTATAGACTCAACTTGGCAGGGGCACTGCCGTGCCCTCAGATTATTTGAAAAGTTTGGTCTACATTCATAGCGAAGGTTGTAAAATCACGTACGATATATCAATCACACAGAACGTATCTTTGCCATTTATATGATAAAGTATAACCCTCAAACGGTCACGCGGTCGAAATAACATTTCGTTATCCCAAGAGATGAGGAATAAAATATTGATCCACTAAATCCATACGGCCGTATACTTTGAAGGATATCGCCTTTTATTATATCTCGAGGGAAAACAAATGATCAGAGAATCCCCTGTCAATTGGACAAGTCAATTGGCTCTTTCCTCGGCGTAACCCAAATATCCCCCTCCCCGATACATTTATTATGCAGTCTAGCCGGGATTATATCATATGAAACAAAATAAACATGTTTCCTTCTTTGTAACGTTTACATAACACTACCATACATTCACACGCATGTGTACTTTTGTTTGAATAATTAAATGACACAGTGTGTACTTTCCCTTTAGAATACAATCCATTCTGAACTTTAACGTCGCTTTCAGTTATAGGCAATCAATATTGAATAGTAATGACGCGATCATTATACTAATTCAGTGACTTTCTCCAATTAGCATGTAAAAAGTTAGCAATCAGGGTCATTAAGACCCCGATGACCTGAAACCATTGAATGGTAATAAGCGATGTGCACGGGCAGGCCATTGACGTCCGAGTAGTTAGGGACTTAACTGCACAAACAAAACGGCTTAATCGAAAGGCAAAATGACCTTCAATTCAGATATAGGCAGATCAAGCCAGTATAATAAAATATCTTTCCGTGGGTGTCGTAGAAGGTGACTGAGGCACAGAGGAGGAGCACATATATATTCTGGAAATGGGCAGCAGCATTTCCGCATGACATGACATTATTTGAAAAACTGCGCTCGCCTGCCAAGCCTGCCTGCCTGCCAAAGAGTATAGACAACAACCCCCTATGAAATATTTTGGGGGAGGCTAGTACGTAACGTGGACGTAATAATTGAAATGATGACTATTGCCAAGTCAGTCTGGCGATGGTCTCGTTTTCTCATGAGACGGTACCACCAGTGGTACCTACAGGCCGTAGCAATGCAAGCCCGTGTGTCCAATAACAGTGGTTATGTGAAGCAGGGCTCGGCTAGCAGCGCCGGCGCATGCAAATCGCAATCAGATCGCGACGATCGACGGTCGTTGCTCCCGCGCTGATGACACAACACAATTACATGCTCTTACAAAATTCGTGGCATTGAAAACTGTCGCACTCGCTTCGTTTGGCAACCGACATCATTTTTGAATTTCGTTTCAGTGGATCGACATTGGAACTGAATTGTAATTTGACAGTGCTCGTATCTCAAATACGACTCTAGAGCAAAGTATGTTAGAGAACTGTGAATATCCAATCCCAATGTCGATTCATTAAAATTTTAAACTATAATAATATACCCCGTTTAATTTATCGTTAAAACAATCCAAACGTAAACAAACGCGTCTATGACACAACCATAGACTAGTAAGTGAAGCGAAAACTATGATTATTATTATTTACGACTATGAATCCATAGACTATCTATATTCTACAGTCGACAGTGTCCAAAATGGCGTAATTTTACTGTTAAAGTTTTTTTACTTGATTTTTAAATATATTAATTATTGTTTAATTGTTAGTATTGGATAAATTGTCCTTTAATATTCCAGTGAAAGTGCTGATAAGTGTGCACAATAAGTGAATATGTGAAAAGTCCGGTGTTTTTGGTTTGTTTACGTTAAGTTTGAATTTAAAAGGAACATGATCTGAGGTAAATGCCTCACACGTAACTAAACATATTGTAGGCGCCAATGAATTAAGCCCGTTTCCGAATAAAACAAGTTGACATTACACAAATAACATTTTAACACCCAAAACGTTGATTAAAATGCCGAACACGTATTAAGGCTCATCTCTTATTCCGAAGCATTTGTGCTAAATTATGTACACAGAGTAATATACAGTTGGTATTTAGTAAGTGGCGTATCGCGTTATGTACGCTCACATAATTTACCCAACATATTTCTCGCAGTTCGGAGCAAATAACTTATTTAAGCGAAGTCGAGTTGAGATGCGTAGTTTATTGAATAGTTCTCATATATAATTCTGTACATCTAACGGGGAAAATTGCTTAGTATCGTCATCTATAAAATAATATCTTGCCCACAACTTTAATATAGTATAATTGATAGACATAATGTTCTTTCAAAAATTACAGGACCATTCGTTGAATTCCGTTTCAACGAATTATTCAATTTAATAATAAGTACACAACTGCAATACTCTAGAATGGATAATCACCGTTTATCTAAATGAAGAGCCGCAGATATGACATCGATAGTAATTGTAGATGCGTAGACCGAAGACAGAGTAGGCGAACGAGACGCGGCGAGGGCAAGATGTCGTTTGTATTTTTCTATGCCTCCACCGAGTCAAACAATGATCCGGAACAAGGCGGAGAGAGCGGCCTTTGTTTAGATACGAGTACTACGGCACTTAACTCCGACATCGCCGATAGAAACAACCGTCCTGACGCAGCCTATTTTAAAATAGCATTGCTTAATGCTATTAAAATATGCAAACGCTTGAGGCTACTTGGATAAGATCACTAATCACTAGGAAACGTTGTCACTAAATTATCCGTAAAAAGAAAATCCCGTCGCCTGTCGTCGAAGTTAAGCAAGAAATCTTCGAATTTCAATTAAATGAAATTACAATACCCAAGGTAGTCCTAGGCAACATACCTTTCTTTCAAGAGACACATCTTACCTTATTAGTTTATAGTCGTACCACAAGAGTAATTCGAATATAATGTCCGCAATTGCAAGTATTTGAGTCTATAAATAAGAGACCTACCTCGCGACCGGTTCATAATAGTGAAGTAATGTGTACATACATCAAAGTAACAGCCGTAGCAGTAAAAACTAGTGGGCAAGCAACAGGTGAGTACTGGGTAGGAGCTGACCGGTTCTCCCGCACCGATCAACTACGATGACATTGATGGACGTCCACCGCACGTCCGAATAGCACTCGCGCCGACTGGGGCTTACGGACTAACGCCGACGGAATCCAGTTTAATAGAGGACCACGGATTAATCGTCCGACCAGACTTATATATATATACAGAATACAGTTTTACAACAGACATTAATCATGATACAACTTCAAACAACTGTAAGTTATCATATTCCAAATGTATTGGATGTTGGAATATTCTCCTGTTAGGTTATAGGAAAAATATGGGGGTAATCCCAAAACTTTCCAATTACACAATGCTTTGGATATTCATTAGTCACCATGCCTATTTTAAGGATTACAAAAATGTACATAACCTCGAAAGTATGTTCTTCAGGTAGACCTGAATCAAGGTAGAATGACCAGTAAAGCTAGAGCTTTACTGGTCATTCTACCTTGATTCATATCATTACATCTCGAAAGAAAGAAGAATTGCACGGACCTTTGCGCGAATATAAAAACTTGGATGAACCTTAACGATATACATATAAATAGAATGCAAGTGAGATCATCGTCCCCACTGACGCATGCGCTTCGTTCGGCATCGGTCAATTTACACAATTTATAGCACATAAGCAAGGTCGCCCGAGTACAAGAACCTGTCTTGCGAGGCCCGTAATCACGCTCGCAGAACCGTTAGCTCAAAATCTGCAGATACGATGTCGTTACCTCATTAAAATATTGAGGTTGGTAATGAATTTTATATGGAAACGTTATAAAAAGGTTGGCGATTCCTACCGTTATATTACAAATATCGTTTACGAAATAAGTACCTGCTTGTTTTATTGGGTAGTCCAGACATCTGCCGGTCAATTTTTCTTAAGGAAACTTCCTTAAATGATGAAAAACTTGATCCTTAATTTCATAGTGTAGCGATTTGATTATTTATTTAAGATTGTTGGATTGTTTAAATTTATTAATCTTTAACTTTATCTCATAATTATACTCAGAAAAGCCCGAAACGGGAATCCCTATCCTAAAACGTGATATGAGTCACAAATGAGTGTAAATTTTATTCAGACTAGACTTGTTTGAAAAGGATTGAGATTTTAGTCACGTATAATCAGAAAATATTATTGTCTGACTGACTTTTCCTAATATTGTTAATCGTTAAAGGAACATTTTATTTCATTTGTTAGTTCAAAGTAAAGAATAAAGCGTAGATTTTTATTTTATACAAAATCTCTACCTCAGTTTATTTTTTTCAAGCTCTAAGTCCTAAGGTTATACATAAGCCGATATGATAGGCAATAGATGTTTCTAGATCAATTTTAACCCTAATAAAAACTATGAATCACCAATCAGTAGAAATGACGGTATGCTTTTTCATACAAAACGTCAGATGCATGATAAAAAATGTTCATTATGTTTTAAAAATATTAACAATCAATAGAAATAATTGAAACGCTTCGAGCGAGCTCCAAACAAATAAAACACGTTCGTAACAAAGCCAATTAGTTGGTCTGGCACATTTTACTTTGGATCATCGCAAACAATTTTTAAAATAGTCAGTTTGTCATTTAACGATGTTGCTAATTGCTCTAGCCTAAATATCCAAGACTTGCGTTGGCATAGATGTTGCCACATCCAGGCGTTACTATTAGATCACTTTAGAATTTAAACTATTCCATAATCAAATAAGTCCCCTCTGATGCAAAGCACTCGAGATCAGGTATAACCGGCAAGGCCCTACGCTCGCCGCATTAATCTGACGAGGCCTTGTTATCGAGTTAAGGTATAAATCTGTAACATTACTTTCAATCCATCCAGTGATAAATCAAGTCTTACGAGACCGTGATCCTGTAAAAGATTTGCCGATCTTGTACAGTTGTACAGCATAATATTATAACCGACCAATGTATGAAAAACATAATATTAGATAAAGAGGATAGAGACAAAATTATTAACACAATAAAAAGTGGGTAACTATTCGTTTTGCGGCATGATGAGTACTTTGTGCAACAAACTCTACATTGCACACTAGTGATATCAAAACCATAATCACGATAAGAACACTAGTCGAGACTCGAGAGCGACTTCTATCGAACGAAGGTAGAATTACTAATCTAGATACTAAATTTGATGGAATTGGAAATTCTTCGGCGAGGACCATAATTCTACAACAAATCATAATATAGTTGAGAAAAATAGGAAATTTGCTTCAGTTGATGGGACTTTAATCGTGTATTAATTTATTCGTGACCGTTCTACTTATGCAAATACCATTTACAACTGGGAAATTGACCGTTTCGCAGGTCGTCACGAGTCCGGAATTAGAGGCTACGTTTAAGTTATTAAGGAAGCCTCGTCGCTACGCCGTAATGGGATTAACCGCCATGCGACCCGCATAACCTCCGCAGTCCGCTAAACCGACTTCAAACTGAAGGGTCTTACTGGTCCTGCTTAGCCGCTTATGCCCAGTTCCGTATGCGTATTATTTTATAATTCATTTGCGACCACAAACGGATTTGGTTGGTGATAAAAAAATTGTCGAAGCGCTTCGAGAGAATGTAGTTTTAACCACTTCGACAAACTTCATGAATAGTACTGTCTTGGCAAAAATATCAAGTCAAAAATACACACACACAGTTTATCTCAAGCACACCATTTTATGGTGTAGAAAATGGAAATGGTAATATTCTCTGTAGTATTCAACCCTGAAAATACATATCGGCGTGTCCGCAATCAGCGACAATCATCTCTTGGCAAAATATGCCCGTGGGGCTTCGTGCAAAATGCCCATATCTGCTTGATGCGATTTGTCCGTAATAGCTGTTCTTTAAATTTTCGAACCGGCTACCTACCAACAGCATATTTATTTACAACTTCCGCAGCTTTACGATATTTGTAAGATACGCACAATCTAGATCTACCCAATATTAAAACAACCGAACGGCAAATAATTTTTAAGAAATAATTTTAATACAAACTCGTATTTGTTCAGCACAACAATATTAAAATTCTCATTGAGTCCGCCGTCAAAGCCCCGCGCTCTAAGCCCTGGGAGCAGTGTACGAGTGTTAACTCCTAGGGCCCTGACCTTAACAATGTGCCGTACAAAACGCAACAAAACACCGCCGAGGTCATTCGGCTCTTAACAACTCGCTCGGGACAATTGTTCATAAATGAAAGCAGCCTTAACGAATATTGAATATACGTTTCGAAATGAAATTATTTTTTCTTTTGAAAATGTTGAATAATGTTCGAGCAATATTTTCATGAACAACTTTTGTAAGTAATAACTTAAGCCAACCGAACAGTACCTACCTAACCAAACTTTTTCAATATTTTCCGCCATCTTAACAACAACCGAAAACTTTGACAGCAGAGAAATGTAGGAACGTAGACCCTGAGCGCGTCGGACCAAACAAGAATTAATTTTGTCCGAGGGATCAAATTTGAGTTCGACAGGACTCCTATAAATTTCTTGCCAAATTTTACTAGGTATTGACAGACAAAAATTCACTTTCGTTTAACAAAATAGACATTAAACAAACTAATGTATCTGAAGGGAATCAAATAGGGTCCCATTTGATTCCCTTCAGATACATCAGGCGAGTCGCCTTGTGTGGGGAATATAAAGGCTTGTTGAGGCAACATAACGCTGAATACATTACGCATACGGCACCTGTGTAATGAGAGGGTCGTGCACCGGTATCTAACAGGTACCTACGCCATATATTATTCAGGGACCTGCAGGTGAGCGTGAGTCATGTATTATGATATCAAACGGAGACAGAGGGCGAGCATTTGAGATGTCCGACACGGTATAGTGAGCATTGTGTATGAAATTAACTAATCCAAATAACCTTCAGTTTGTTTAACGAATTGTCGAGTTGATGAAATCGCAATATTAGAAGATTAAAACCAAATACCACCAGAGATTACAAAACAAAGAGAAAGCGATCTACAATTAAACGCAATAGTGAAATGGAGGAAAAAACTCTGCGTTCCGAAAGGATCTCCTCTTGTGTCAATGTAAACAAAAGAAATCGGGCAACGCGCCCACGAGTACCAGTAACGAGGTTAAGAGATGGGAATTCTGGACCGAGATAAAAAATCCACTATCTTTACAGGCTCTTCTTACTTAAATATTACCACATCAGAAATAATAAATTTAATCCCAACTGCAATATGTATGTAGATAATATACTTCATAACATTTTAATTAAACAAGAATGTAATTTAATTTGGACAAACAAAGAAGAAACAATAGGGATGTTGCCTATTGTCAAATATCACATTTTTACAAATGAAATTTGAATAGAGACATAGCTGCATAAAAAGTATATTATTTACGTTGATCCGATTAAAAATTAAAAGCTAATAAAAAATTTGCCCATCTCTATCTCTTAAATCGATATTGTGTTACGTCACAATTTACTACGGCTTATAATAGTCATTTATATTTTAAACACTTTAAACTGCATAAGAGATATGCACTATGCAGTAGGACACAGACCTATCGCTCTCTTTATTTTTGTAATTTTAAATTCATATATTTTTTTAAACAAAAATGGGTTCTAGGTTGTCAATTGTCATTTTGTTTTTCATAAAATATTATTAAACATCAGGCATCTAAAATACATTGTGATTTTAGTTGCCTGTTCAATAATGATGACACAGCATCGAGAAATTCAAATGCGCTGCCGATCTGTAACGTCACTCCATCTGTATTTGTTTATTTACAGTGGACATTATGGGCATTGGCAGATCGTAAACATATACTTACATCACATACCTATACAAATATATAATCCAATCATATAACATCATAACATCAACATACGTGACGCAAGAACGGGTCTTCGCCTCGATGTCAATTGCACAATTTACATAGATGATAATAACTAATGGCGACATAATATGTAAGCAATCGGTAGAAAAACTTTATATTTAAAACAAATTAAGATGTTACATACCTATAAGCAATCTTGCGAGAATTCCAATTGACAACCAAAGGTTTCTTAAATAGATTATACAAGTATTGGAATATTAATGCATTAGTTACCTTATAACCTTATTACCAAATTTCAGCTCGTTTATCTAAATTTAAGATCAAGTTTGTGAAAATACAAAGCATTCGACATAAGTGATTATACACATTACACACTATACAGGCTGTAAAATAAATGAGTGATAATACTTTAGGATATGTATGTGTCTCCTATGTAGAGTTTACTGTAAAAGCACTAGCGCTGAAAGACGGACTTTTAACTTTCATGTCTCTATGAGAAATGCCACAACATCATAAATTTGCCCATATACAATAGTTTTAAAAAAAATTACTCTTTCAGCGCTGTTAATTCCACAGTGAACTGTATACACGGGACCCATACACACCCTAAAGTATTGTCACTCATTTTACAGACCTACCCGGTTTCTGAAAGGCTGATCAAATTGATCAATTGGTCAAATCAGCTAATCTGAACGCTCATTGGTGAACATCACTTCCTAGTCACTGTTTTCACCAATGAGCGTTCAGATTAGCTGATTTGATCAATTGATCAATTTGATCAGCCTTTCAGAAACCGGGCGTGTATCTGTGAAGTGCCGGAGAAACAATAGCACTTACCTATCAACATCATACATCCCAAAAGTGGTCACTGGGCAGTAGCGTTTCCGCGGACATTGTTATTATTTTCACACTGAGCTCGCTAACCCGCCCGCCAAGCGTGGCGAGTATAGGCCACCCCCCATGGAATGTTACGGGGAGACTTACGTCCTGCAGTGGACGTTACAGCTAAAGCGACGACGATCTCAATCTAAAAAGTACCTATATTCTTCTTTCTTCTTCTTTTCTTCTGATCTTATATACAAAAATGAATTGCTGTTCGTTAGACTCGCTAAAACTAGAGAACGGCTGAACCGATTCGGCTGTTTTTAGACTTGAAATATTCGTGGAAGTCCCGGAAAGGTTTAAACGGTTTCTATGCTCAACGAAGTGAACACGTGTCAGCTGGTTATGTATATAAAAATTAATGGTTGTTCGTTAGTATCGCTAAAACTCGAAAACGGCTGAACCGATTCGGCTAATTTTAGTCTTGAAATATTCGTGGAAGTCCAGGGAAGGTTTAAACGGTGAGCAAATACTCCGCGAATTCCTCGTTGCGGGTTCCGCAATGTAATTGAATTTCATTACGAAAAGTTGTAGGTTTATTTATAGTAATTCAAGCGATATTAATGGAAATGCACAACGTAAAGCGTATCGTGTAATAATCTCAGGTATGCGCACAACGATACAAACAGATGGCCTCGTTCCGTGCTCGAGATAAAATCTGATAAAAGATTACATTTAAATCAATGGTGGCGGTGTGAGTTGTCGCTTCACACCTACTGTATCATTCACCCTTTTGTCGACACTGAAAATATTTATACCCATATTTACAGGACTTATCAAAGGCACTTTTACATTAACTGGGTTTTTAATCCTGTCAAGTAGTCCTTCGAGCGCTAGTTTGTAGTATTTCCAATTGTGACCTGCATATCTGGACTGCATTGGCACATAACCCGCTTGTTATGTAAAAAATTATGTAAATTGCAAAAAATCACTCTTATAAAACGTTAAGAAATTGTGCTACATGCGTGTCCCCGTTTCTTTAATTTAAAATTTCACATTAATTTCATGTGTGTGAAAACCTCAATTAAGTATATCTAGTTGTTGCACTATCCAATTAATTAGCGCAATATAATATTGCGTCATGAACATTATTTGAAATCCTAATCCTCCACCAACCACAACTTCGGATTATGAATCTAACGTAGGAAGGAAAAAGTTTCACATAAACATATTTTACGTTTCGATTCGACCATTATGTGCTAACACCACGCAGCTCGGTTACAAACACTACATCAAATCTGACAGCCTGGTCTTTCCGCTATCTTCTCCTCTGACCTTCGAACAAATCCGCATTGCAGTTAAACCGAACGACACTAAAAATAACGCACGCATTACAACGGAACATGGGACCTTTACAGCGCTTTTATCGTTTATTTTTGGTCGTTCTGCCTGCTGACATATAAAAAGATTCAATGTAGGCTGTGGGCCGTCGCAAAAAGAATCACTTTTATTTTCCCGAAATACATTTCGGCTTTATTACGTAAGTGTTTTCATATTTTCATGTATAAACTGTAGGTTCAGTTATATTTTTCATTATTTTTATCAACATTTCAAATTATGCTTTGCGACAGAACTATGATGATGAGAAAGTATATCGAAAAGGCAGGTTAATTACAGAAATGTGTCTTAAAATAGCAAAAATCGGGGTCACTGGATTCATACATAATGGGCAAATCATTTCGTTAGCATGCCAAGTGGTCCCACAAAAGTTGGTCGCGTGCCAAACGGTATCTAGTTGCGGAACACACAACCTCGTGCGGGCCAATCCCTAGGGTTCGGGACTTAGTGTTTGGGGGGTACAATAAAAAAGCGAAGAAGCGAGTAAAATAAAATCTCACGGATTGCAGATATACGCGGTTAGCTCTTTTGCATAACATTAAGCTTAAGTTGTATGTAAGCCATGTAAAGTGGTATTATACTATGCATTCAAAATCACTTTTGAAATAAAATGAAAATATTGCAACTGATTTAGATCGAATTGAAGGCATTTGTCAGACTTATCTACTTGCTAATAGATGGGACATTTGGTAACCAAATGCAACACTTAAGACCTGTTAGTGATAGACGTATTATCGGTGCCCGGATGGAGTGATTATCCACTGGCCAGGAGACAGGAGCTCCAATCGGGTCAAGAGACAATAAGCAGGAGTGACTGTGAAATCATCAATAAACGGCGCCTTGACACGCGGACAGGTGGGGTCAAGGTTCTACGACATGGGGGTTTGTCCTCGCCGCCACAATGGCCTAACATTTCGACTTTGACCTTTTCTCATCACCAAAATACCTGGTATATCATTTGGCATGATACATTGTTTTTGGTGGGATTAATTCATGAAAATGTAAAAATTTAACCACTTTTCTATACTTGTGACTATAATAATAGAAGAGCATCAGTAGAACTTGTGTTAGTGTGTATCAGGAAAGTGGCTATACAGTTAAACGCATGATTATTACTTAGAAGGAAATATGGATATTAATTAAATCACTCGATGCAGGAAGTAAGTTAACCAATATTTCCTTCCTAGTATTCATATAATTATATGTATATAATGCTCTAGCCAGTTTACCACAACTGGTGTGACTACTTTTCAAAACCGTTAGGTACCAATTAATGTAAAACAATGTATAAAAAGTATGATTGTTTAATAATTAATGATTCTTACATGGCGATAACTGTTTCTGTAATAAAGCATTTGTATGCTACCATATCGGTTATGTCGAATATCTATTATAACTAAAATCTACACTAATATTATAAAGAGGAAAGATTTGTATTTTTGTATGTAACGAATAAACTCGAAAAGTACTGGACCGATTTTAATAATTCTTTTTTCATTAGAAAGCTACATTATCAGCGCTGAATATATGCTATATTATATTTAAAAAAAAATGAAACAAAAAGAAAATAAACGTAATAGTCACCGGGGTTTGAACCTGAACAAGATCTTTTCCGTCGTTACCAATCTGTAGGATACGGTTGTCATGGTAACATTGTTTGCAAATGGAAAATGAAAATTGTGAAATGCTATAAATACCGCATTTATATAAGTTTAAACTATTTGGATTAATATTTTGTATTCCAAATCGATAAATAAAATAAAATAATTAATTCGCGTTGTCAGAGTTATGGGTTCCACGTTGAGGGTTCAGGATTGTGTAAAACTATTTATATGCTTAACGAAGTGAGCACAGGTCAGCTAGTAGTTTATAATATAAAGAAACACCGACACAATAATTATGCATTGCCTGCTCGAGCTGGTACTGGCACGAATAGTATATTTGTGACTGAAATTATCGTCTAACAGCTTTTTGATTTCTAAGCTTGACAAATTTTATAGTATCATCATTACTTAAGATAGAGTACATAGCATGACCACTGTAGAAATGCGTTTTGCCTACAAAAGGGTCGAGGAACTTATTGATTGTATGGACAAAATGACAAAATTCAAAATTCAAAAAATTTTATTTCCAAGTTAAACTTAACAAGCTATTTTCGGAAAGTCAACAAAAATACTACCACCGGTTCAACCCTAGCCCGCCGAGAAGAACCGGCGTAAGAAACTCGGACGGGGCCATCTTTTAGCAAAAAGATGGAAAATTGTTCTTTTTTTAAAAAGTGTAAACATAATATGTTAACAATGTAAAAACTTAATCTATATGTCGGCGGGATGGCGCTTCAGTCGTGCAACATGTCACCTGTAGCTGTCATCTGTCTACGAAACGTCAAGCTATGACAGCTGTCATGGCTTGGGAGTGGTCTATGCTCGGTTGACACACATAACAGTGGAGTGTCAGACGGAACGGACGCGAGCGCAGAACTCTCCGCGTTTCTGATCGTTATCCATTTGCATCCACGACCTGAGTTAATATTTTAAAGTGAAACTATGTTATTGTACAAACAATATACCAGTACTGTATGTGCGGCCTATTATTTCCTGACGATACAAAACAATCAACACGCCCACAAAATACCGCACCTCCGTTATCAGAAGCGGGATGTAACCCCGAAAATCAAGATAGATTGTTAAAGGGTACAAATTGGAACAATCAACATGATAATGTGGATTTACTGAGCTTTGTTGACATTTAGATCGCATTGAATCGAAACAGAGTGTAAATAATATTACGAAGCCTTCAGTCTGCCAGCAGAAAGACGAAAATATATCAGCGATCCGAGTATTGCAACTGCAAGGTGACTCTGTACCAAGAAACCTTTGTTCCTGATGAGATTGCAACGCTGTTGAAGATGGTAACGTACTGACAATGGGGACGTCACGACTGCGGCTACAATGGCACCACGATGCCATGACAAGATTGGTGACTGCGGTGACGACAGCGATGACAACGACGTGATGACCGTGGTGACGACGGTGACTCAGTCATGAACGTGACACAAGCATGGTGGCTAGTCAATGCCAGGCTTTGGTTATAAGTTTGGTGGCTTTGGTAACTGCAGGTGGTAGCAATCTTTTTATTCCTCGTAATAATTTGGAAGCCTTCAAATGTTCGTTTGTATTGCTGTTTTGTTTTATTTGTAGATGGACAATACACTGGGATAGTGCTTGACTGGACGATGCATAGCCTTGCATAGCTTGCATGCTTGCCCGATGCATAGAACGAGCTTTGCTGGGTATCCAACCAACGCAGATGAGCATTGTCTTATGGACTTCTCTACTTGCTTCGCAAAGATGTGAACTGGTTGTATGAGTATTTCATACTATACTATTTCATTGTAAAGTTCAGAATTGGTCTGGTTTTATAATCACAGTATTATTAACAGAAAAGAGATTCAAAGTAAAAGATCTTACAGTATTTTGATAATTAAATTATGTGAGTTTTAAAACTTGTTATTATACTAGCTATATTCTTATTAATAGAGTGAAATCAACACAGTTAATAAAGAAGAAATCAAAGTTTGATTTTAATGATAATAATTATTATTACACAACAAGTAAAGGTCTTATCTCTGCAGGTGAGCGCAAGTTGTAAACAAGCAGGCTTATACAATAACAATTGACATGTTCTTTGTAAATATTGTTTACATGATAGTAAGTAGGTAGTTTGAAACTACATACTTAAATGTAATTTTCATTGGTGAGCTTAAAACAAAAAAAAAATAACTTTAAATAATGTCTAGTACATTGTTAATTATTCCTAAGCTGGCTATAAAAAAAAAAAATGTTAAAGTAAATTTGGAATACATATTACCTACAGATTTATCAGACTATTACTTTATAGAACAATATGCGATATGGAATAGTTTAAAATTATTCGTCTAACATGATAATATTTCATGTTTCAGAAGTTACTGTATGTAAGCTGGTACTGATGGTGAACGAGGCATCACACACTCAACGGTCCAAGAGTCTCAGAGGCCGTGGCAGTCCACTGATGCGGTGGAAGATTAGAAAGTTCATTGAGTGACAGTTAGCTTCGGCAAACTTGGTGATTTTGTAAAAGGTTGTAAACGCACTAGCGAGTCTTTAGGTATTATGAACGCCTCCATGGTCTAGTGGTTTTGAGCATGACTCTTGACTTTGGAGTTGTGGGTTCGATTCCCGCGACACTACAACTAAAAATGTTGATGTCAAGTTGGGTAAGGACAATACAACCTGATCAGTTGTTATTGTGTGACTCATACTGTAATAGCTTTTCTTCATCCAATCAGTTAGATCGTTGAATGGAAATGAAATTAAGTTACTGCATAGTGATTTTAGATTTTGATCTTATTGTTATCCCCGATATTTAAACCTTGAAAGCTTTTGATGTCCTCTTCTGGACATTTGCATTCCTCATAGTGTTCCATGGGAAGTAGTTGCCTATACTCGCTACACTTGGCAGGCGGGTCCGCGGGCGCAATTTCCAATTTTGTATTCCCTTTGTCGCTTTAACGGCACGGGAAAAATGGTTGATGGATGGATGCTGCTACTCTTTCTCTGACTCCTTACCGATAAGGAAACCCAAAAAGAACTTAATTTCACCTTTCACATAGTCTGGACATTTTTTTGTGCTGTTTAATTTGGTGTACAGATGGAGCTTGGGTGTTCGAGCAATGCTAGCGACGCGACGCGACGCAACGCAACGCGACGACGCGACGGAGCGCGGCGGGCGGTGCTGTGCGGCGCGGTGGCGCGACGGCTAGGACTTTCCGCTCTGTAGTCTGTACTTCGTTGAAGTATCAAATTCGAAACAAAATTTATCTGGTGAGCGTAATTGTTTATCTCTTGACTGTAGTGTGAAAATTTGGTACAGTCTTGTTTGAAGCCTATTTACGAAATATTCATTTCGATGATGAATAAACATTGAGTCGCTAGATGGGGATCGATACTTGCTAAAGGCGTTAGATTCTAAGAGGACATACAAGTATGCTCATGATAGACTGAGAAGGATGCTCTGAAGGTCAGTTGGTTGTAGAAGAGTTACCTGATCAAAGTGATGATCTGAAGTTTCTGGCACATCGCGTGATTATGTTCGGTTACACTTGGGGGAAAATGCTCGATGGAGGCATTGTTCTCTTATGACGTGCTTGATGGAGGCACTGATCGCATAATGCTCGAGAGAGGTGTTATGTGTGGTGTAGACTGTATGGAATCGCGACATATTGTGTTCATTGCGTAATGATGATTTGATTTAAAGTTTGAACTTCAGATATCCTCCGATGTTGTTGATTTACAAAAGCACTATGTAATTAGTGGACATAGTTTGATATCAGTGAACATAGTTTGTGATCAATGTGCTAAGTTAAAAGAGTTGTAATAAATTTGATGTTAAAGTGACTACGTTTTATTGGTCAGAGATGACCGAGGGATGGCAAAGGCTACTGGTAGTATGTGTCTCTTTCAGGCACACACGAGGACGTGTGATGCGGCAGGATGGCCGTGTCGGCGGGATGGCGCTTCAGTCGTGCAACATGTCACCTGTAGCTGTCATCTGTCTACGAAACGTCAAGCTATGACAGCTGTCATGGCTTGGGAGTGGTCTATGCTCGGTTGACACACATAACAGTGGAGTGTCAGACGGAACGGACGCGAGCGCAGAACTCTCCGCGTTTCTGATCGTTATCCATTTGCATCCACGACCTGAGTTAATATTTTAAAGTGAAACTATGTTATTGTACAAACAATATACCAGTACTGTATGTGCGGCCTATTATTTCCTGACGATACAAAACAATCAACACGCCCACAAAATACCGCACCTCCGTTATATATATTATAACAAAAGACAGAGTACATAAAGTACATTGAGGTAGCCTTGCATGTGGCCATCTTATTCCCAAGGTGTGCAATCGTCAACAAAATCATTGACCTTATAATAAGCTTTAGAACAAAGACGTTCTTTAACTACAATTTTAAATTTATTGATAGGGAGGCTCTGAACGTTATTTGGGATTATATTGTACAGGCGTATACATTGACCTTTAAATGATTTACTAACTTTACTCAGTCTGATCACCGGTATATCTAGCTTGTGCTTATTTCTAGTGTTCCTATTGTGATTGTCGCTTTTCATTTTAAAATTACTTAAATTCTTTTTAACGTACAACACATTGTCTAAAATGTATTGAGAAGCAACGGTAAGGATACCAATTTGTTTAAACTTCTCTCTTAGAGATTCAAAAGAGGACATTTTGTAAATTGAACGTATTGCCCGCTTCTGCAGCACAAATATTGTGTTAATGTCGGCGGCATTTCCCCATAAGAGAATGCCGTAAGACATCCTACTATGAAAATAACTAAAATATACTAATCGCGCCGTGTCTTCGTCAGAAATTTCTCTAATTTTTCTAACCGCATATGCTGCAGAACTGAGCCTACTTGCAAGATTGGCAATGTGAGGACCCCACTGTAATTTACTATCTAGTGTTATACCCAGGAACACAGTGGAATCCTCTAGTTTCATTTTCTCATCATTTAATAGTATATTGGTTTGTAATTGCTTAACATTGGGCAAAGTAAATTTTAAACATTTAGTTTTTTTAGAATTTAATAATAAGTTATTAACATTAAACCAATGTACTATTTTTGAGAGAGCACTATTTACCTCGTCATAATTTGACTGTTGTCGCTTCACATTAAAAATGAGTGAAGTGTCATCGGCAAATAATACTATCTCATGTTTATCTTTAACTAGATAAGGTAAGTCATTAATATAGATGAGAAAAAGAAATGGGCCTAAAATGGATCCCTGTGGGACACCTAATTCTATTTTAGTCCCAGTGGACCGTTTACTATTTACCTCCACCCTTTGAATCCTATTTGTAAGATAAGAACTCAAAAGGCTGAGGGCTGAGTCCCTTATGCCATAGTGCTTTAATTTCCTGATCAATGTAGCATGCTCAACACAATCAAAAGCCTTGGAAAGGTCGCAAAACACACCCAACGCATCCTGCGACCTCTCCCAAGCTTCAAAAATATTACAAAGCAGACCTATACCAGCGTCCGTTGTGGATCGACCCTTAGTAAAACCATATTGATTATTATGTAATAGATTGTTTATATTAAAATGTACTAATAACTGATTTAAAATTAATTTTTCAAATATTTTACTAAAAGTCGGCAAAATCGATATAGGTCTGTAATTTGTCGGATCAGATTTATTCCCAGCTTTAAATAAGGGTATAACCTTGCTATGCTTCATTAAGTCAGGAAAAACACCACTCTTTGTACAATCATTGAAAATCATTGCTAAATGAGGAGCTACGATGTCAATTATTGATTTCATAATTTTTGTAGACATGCCCCAGAGATCAGCAGTATTTTTGATATTTAACATCTTAAATGTATTAACAATTTCTCTGGAATCAATTTCTTTGAACTTAAAATTGACATCACATTCCTTTACATTATCTTTAAGTATTTTTTCAGCAGCTGCAGGAGACGAATCTAGACTTTTTGTAGTTGAGACCGGAATGTCAGCAAAAAACTTTTCGAATACCGTCGCAACTTCTAGATCTGTAGTTATTTTTTTATTTTCAAAACTAAGTTCATAATTTGTGTTACGACAGGTGACGTTTCCAGTCTCACCAGCTATTATCTTCCATGTAGTTTTAATCTTATTTTTAGAATTTTGTATTTTATTTCTAATATGAAGAGCCTTTGCAGCTTTACAAACTTTTTTGAAAATTTTAGAGTAATTTTTAACATATATTTTAAAAGTTTCACTGTTATTTATACATTTTTCACTGTATAATTCATATAGTCTTTGTCTGCTTATTTTAATTCCTGCAGTTGCCCACTCAATAAAGTTACCTTTTTTGTTGCTTTTTCTAACCGATTTAGGAGTAAATACTGAATTAAATTGGGTTCTTATTATCTTAAACAATTTACTAAAAGCTTCATCTGACCTATTTGACCCATCTAATAATTTAATATTTGAACTTAAATTACTCCTAAATTTCTCAATACGTTTAGTATTCACAGGAATAAACACTTGATTTTCGTTTAGGTTAGTGTCACAATATATATTAAAAGAAGCTAACTGTCCGTAGTGATCAGAGCTGAGTTTATTAATTATATCTTTTTTACTTGGAATAAGATTAGTAAATATATTATCAATACAAGTAGCAGTTGTATCACATACTCTTGTTGGTTCTTGAAATAAATTAAATAGGTTATACGATCTAAACAATGATGTGAATCTAACCGTAGTGGAGTTTAGGTCTAACAAATTAATATTAAAGTCACCACATATAATAACGTTTTTGTTAGATGCACATATTTTTGACAATAATTGTTCCATAATTTGTTCAAATGATTCGTATAACCCAGATGGAGGCCTGTATACGCACACAATAATAAGATGACTCAATTCTATGCAGGCCACCTCAATTACTCGTTCAGTTGAGAGACTCACAATATCTTTACGTTCCTTACATTTTAAGGTTTTTTTAATTAATATTAAAGAGCCGCCTCTAATAGAATTCTCTCTACTGAACGAGCTAGCTACCTGGTGATCATTGAAATTGAAAATGAGTTCATGATTTCTGAACCAGTGTTCAGATATGCAAATAATATCAATATTAAATTCCTTTAAGAATAACTCAATTTCAAGTTCTTTACCTACCATTCCTTGTAAATTTTGATGCACCAGATTAATCAAATTACATTTATTATTATTTGAAACTTTAAATTTTTTTAAGTCATTGGTAGGATTTTGTACACTTAAACTTAACCTATTTCTGCAAGAGACGTCCTCCATTGTCTTATTATCTAATTTAAATAAGTATTTGGAACATATTCCAATTCGTTAATACTACAACTAGTATTCTGTTCAATAAAAACAGTAGTCGAAGAAGCCAAATCCTTGGCTGGTTTTAAAAATAAAAAGTTTAATAGCCACCTAGCTATATGTCTCTTACAATAGTTTGATAAGAAATACTTATCTTTTTTTATGTTACAACATAAACTATGACAGATTCTCTTTATCAATTTGTAATTTTGGTCTATTCTTCCGTAGAAAAAAAAACTATGGTGGTCATACTACGCGTGCTGCGTTGAGGAAACGATAAAGCACGAAAAGTAACCAATAGCATGTAGCATGCTAATTAGAGAAAACGTCACGCTGAATAATATTTATTTGTTAGAAAAAACCTCATCAGCCGCCAACAATACGTACACGGGCGACACGAAAGCGGCATTATTTTACTTTCACCGGGCGAATCGCAATTACCGCGACAAATGTATAGGAACTAACGCTCCCAATGCGGATGTACGCACAAACGAGCAGCGGATTGTTTTATACCATCGGCCTAACGTGTAATGTCACGGGGGAACATTTAACAAAATGCAATTAAGCTGGGCGTATTTTTTTCACAATCGATATCAGACCTAAATACTGCCGTCCTTATCATAAATAACGCACTTGCTTGGTAAGGTAACTTTCGAGTAAATCGCGAACAAAGTTTTTTTCTATATTTTGTTGTCTCTATGAAACTAATAGAAATATTCCAAATATTTGTTTTGTTCATTGACTTTGCATGTGCGATATTATATTTACATATTTAGTTCATTAATGATATTTTTACGATGATTATGACTAGTTATTAGTTTGGTATGGATCCACATGTTTTTTTATGATTAACAAAATATCTAAAAGTATAACGGCTATTAAAAATGAGTGATTAATCCTGATAGATCTCGTTGCGGTGATTTCGAATATAGGTACTATTAACTCATTTTCGCCAAAACTGTCGATTACGTTGTTTATGATAATGGCGGCAGAATAGTGGTTCTGCTTTATCAGTCTAGAAGCAATTTGAATTCTTTAGTTATCATTTGCCAAAAGAAATGCACTTGAGCATAAAAGTTCCGTTCAAATTATTTATTAGGCATCATCTTGGCTTGTATACTCATCAACATCCAAATAAATCAACGAACGGGCCAATAAGTGTTAACAGAGGCACCCTTCAGCCGCTGTCACGACACATCAACTCCGCTCTCTAATTGAACTCGCTCAAGAGACGGACGTCAACGCCACTTTGAAAGCGAGCGTTTTCTGTCCAAAATTCCGAACTTGAATATTCCGACAATAAAATAATGTTTCTTTATGGGTGGTGGTTATAGTATAACATGACCTACCGAAACGCGCTACGACTCCTGCGAAACCGCATCGGAATTAAACAAACATGAAACGAGGATAGGCTAATAATGAGCTGGTGTGCAGAGTCATATGTCTCAACAAACGCATAACAACGCCTTTCGAAAGTGTGTCAAGATTGTAATGGCATGCATTTCGTAGCGATTTAGGTGTATAAGGCGAGAAATGCATCGCCTCAAAGCATTGTGCTGAGTTACTCGTGAATATCTGACGAATAAATCTCATTTTTAATAAAATTCTAGAAAGAAATACTGTTAGCGTGCTAGTGAGCACTTAACAAATAGCTCTACATCATGGGTATATTTAGCGAACGCAACATCTAATGGTTTTGTATTTTATTTAAGACTTACAGAACAAAGGTAAAGCAAGATATTTGTACTCAAATAAAGATTGTATATAAAATTACTTTGGTATCAAACCTAACTACCCACTTAAATGGGGTGGACGTATTTTAACCGAGTATGTTAATAAATCTAAGCTTAAATCTTGGGTCGCCAAATTACTAATATAAAGAGCCCTTTTGTAGGATAATACAATAAGAATTTTTAATCAATGGAAAAGGGTCGCAAAATTAATATAGAAATTCAAATTATGTTCGCTCAGACATCCATAACAGACATTGCCGGGCCTGGCGGGATGCCATTCGTGCTTTGAAAGGGGATGGCATGAACCATCGGGTGCATTGTTAAAAAACCCAACCAAATAATGCCGACCACATGAATCACGCTAAGCTCGACTGCATATCAGGGTACAAAATGAATTGACATGCAAAAATCTACTTCAACTGCCTATACCCGAAACTATTGAGCTACAAATTGGTTGGTTGAATCTTAGGGTATATTTACCGTTGTTCACCACACATTAAATATTTGATCTAACAGTTTAACAAAATATTGTAATACATTATATGTTTATGACTTAGTTATTTTCACCGATTTTCCCACTACATTCATGCCGGTTCGATAGAACGTGTGCGGTGTCTATCAGAGGATTTAGTACGTCTATTGTGCGAGAGCGTATGCGGGTCATTGATAGGTTAAGTCTTTGTTAAGCTGTGATCTAAGCCCAAAGGTATTGTGCCCGGCGGCCTGGATTCGTATCAAGTGTCTGCCAATTTACTTCGATCCGGTCTCGTTTTGTATCACTATCGGCGTAGAAAAAATTGAATACATTAATTTTCTTTTTCATTACAAAGAGCTCTTCGCTTAATCACCTGGCCAGCTTTGTTGGCGTCGTCAAAGACTTTTAATTAAAAATGTTTCGCAACGTCTACCGCATAAAATATAATTCACATTGTTATTGTTGCTAAATTTATGTTACGCAATTTCAGTATTAGAACGAGTCGTGACGGTACGTTACCGCGGAGCACGCGATTGCCATAGGTGAACGTTTCGTTGTGAACGTAGCACCAAATGTCACGCCGCAAATAGAACGTAGTGCGCAATGATGATGATTAGATGATAAGCTGCTAAAGGTCAACAGCGATACAATAGCAGAGCAAAAGTTTTTGAGATAAGAGAAATCATTGCAATCATTTCGTGATATCCTAATGACGTTCGTGTCTCTAGCGAGAGTCCGTGGCCTAGTGGGTACACCGTTAATAAAAGCACTCGAAAGGGTGCAGGTTCTATTCCCAGGTCGTGGCAAGTACCAGTGAGAATTTTTCAGATCTCAAATACATTATACGGACGCTCGAACGGTGGAGGAAAACATTGCAAAGAAACCCGCACAGGGTTTCTCCCTAGACGTATTGACCCGTCATTCCTCTGGACTGGGCCGACTATGTTGTGAGAATACGAATTTCGGTTACTCTATTTGTAATGTAATAAATAAAAACATTTATTAATTAAGTGAATAATATTTTATCTTACTACTAAAACAATTCGGCTCAAGTAATGCTCAGTAATGAACTAGACAAGAAATTCTCTTAACGAAACAAATTATCGTGGCAGCTTAGTGGAGTAAATTGTGCGCACATTAAATCCATTCCACAAAATTTGGGAAGACTTATTAGTTTGTCTGTCTCTATTGTTATATAGTTGATAAATATACTCTCAGGCTAACGTCAGACGAAGTACGGAAAGGGTGCAGTGCCATTACGTGTGAAAAAACTTTCGGCAACAAACGGGGGTAGACAAGACAGTGATTGATCGCTCGTACTTGGCCGTTTATCTGCAGTATATTTTCTCTAGCACGGGCGATAATGTATAGGACATGGGTGGCAGTTCACTTTGGTGACAAGGGCTTAACCGAATGGCTTTCTAAGGAAATTGTGCATTTGAAACTTCTGAGAACTGATCCAAAACCAATTTATGTATGTCGTTATGTCGGTTCCGATAGTAAAGAATATAAATAAGCAAATGCGATGCTTACCTTTAAGTATGATCCGTAATATTTAGTGACGTACGGACTATCACACTGTGACAGCACCATAATCTCTTGCTGTATGTCCTCAATCTCATCTTCGGCCTCTTCCAAGTCAATTATTTTGATGGCGACCACCTGCTGCGTCCTGTTGTCGATGCCTTTGAACACCTCTCCGAAGGACCCCTTGCCGATCTTCTCTTGTTTCGTGAAGATCAGCTCCGGGTCGACCTTCTGTAAACAAATAAATAGTGAACATTAGAATAAACACGCCAAAAGTATTTACCTACCTATTATCTGTCGACTCTAAAAAACCTCAAACGAAATTTACGTTAATTACACGTGTAATCGAATCGGTAACTTAATTTTCAGTCGTATTTACTAAATTACCCGAAGCAATGTAATGGTTCTATACACAAGCATCGCTAATTGCAGAATTCATATAGTCAACATTGGACATAAGTCTAGCTTATTTTATACTTGAGTTATTTGTAGATATTTGTCAAAACAAAATGATAAATCGTTCATACGTAACCACTTTGGAATCCGATAAGGCGTATTTAATATTTATATGATAACCAGCTAAATATATGCGAAATACACGATTTGTATAAAAAGAATAAAATCGGATCAAGATATGATAATATATGAAGATAGGGAGCCAATTTAATCCGTAATATTTTAATATTCAATGTCAAATTATTTAACGGCATGCCTTTGCCTCTAATGTTCATTCACAAATTAAGATTATAGGTGGCAGCTAACTCAACATCCTTAAAACCTTTAAATTGACATTTTCGTTGTATCGTAGCTTCAACATTAGACCTCTTCAATGTTTGATGACTTCCAGACTAACTATAATACATATGCATAATTCGTATATTTTACGAATTCCGAATTAAAGATTTATAGAACTCTTTGACTCCCCTACCAGATTTAAACGCTGAAACCAGAAGCCTAATAGGCACTTGGTCACAAACCCTCCCCATTCAATTGGATACAGGAATTAATTACGAGCCGGCACTGAAGGTAGCGCGGGGTCCCGCCAACCCTCTCCCTGCTCGATATCGGGACGTCAAAAGGGAATACACAACAATTAGCCTTTGAAAATTCAATTGCTTACTCGCTCATTGTAATCTCGCAATGAAAACCCAACAAGAGGTGAAAATGAAATGCTTCAGACAACAGTCTCGCTAAAAGTACTAAAGCTTGACCTGATCAGTGTAACCAATATTGCTTCCCTATCTTTTCTTTTTTCGCTTTTTCATTCGCATTTTGAAGCTGCGTTTATTAAGCAGATGTGAACTGAAAGTTGCATCTTGCTCCCCTCATAAATTATATAGATATAGTGTAAATGTGTACCGTTGTTGCGGGGCGATGAGGCGTAACCGTCCTACAGTAGCAAACCAATCTATATCATAACGCATGACTGCTACGTAATTGCAGTAATTATACGACAATTAAGTAAATAGACATTACACATATCATTAGCATGCTCTAACCAATTGCTTGATGGCAGAAATAATAATAAGTATGATCACAAGTTCTCAAGTTAAGAACGGAAATTATTCAGTTACTCGATTTTCCATAATTATCCTTTCCATTATAAAGTACCGCTTTATCTGAAGATAGTAAAACTATTTGAAGATAGTAAATATAGCACTTAATCTAAGAAGGATTAACGGGAAGTATACCTATCGATAATAATCCATCCTTCTAACACATAACATATCAATAATGAGTAGCAATAAAATTGTAAAACTGAAACCTACACGTGTGCAAATATACACATGTTCCTATAACGACCAGCATTCGAGTCGAAACATATATTAGCATCTTGTCTTATCTCAACGGCTATGATCTCTACAACTTCTAGGTTATTGAGAAACCAGCATCGTATCTAAAATCAGTAAAGTTTATTATAATATGTATAATATTTCGAAAACATCTGATTCAAGCCAGATGCTTATGCATACTCATATTTTATATTACGCTGTATAGTACGCTGACCCGTGCCCACTTCGTTGAGCATAGAAACAGTGTAATGAACCGTTTAAACCTTCCCGGGACTTCCGCGAATATTTCAAGACCAAAAATAGCCGAATCGGTTCAGCCGTTCTCGAGTTTTAGCGAGAATAACGAACAGCAATTCATTTATATACCTATAATAACATATAGAGAGATTTTGAAATTCAATCACAACTCTTGAGTCACTCTCTGCGCTATGTTCGAAAAGGTTAATTGGAAACATATTCGCACCGCCGCGAGAACTAACAAAGGGTTATGACACCTTAGGCATTTCCACGCTGAGTCAGCCCTTCGCCTGACATTGCGGAGTCAAGGCTCCGCGGTCAACTCAGGTACGTGACGCCCGTGCCAAACACGCGCTTTGCTCGGCTCATTGTTATTGTAATGTGCAAAAACCAAACAATACACCTCAACCACCTCTTAGCAAGAAGCGAGGGCAAATATGAACATCTTAACATGTAAAATATTCACAACAGGAATGCGCGTTAGGATCAGCAGGCTTATTCCCGAGACAATCTAGAATAGAATCACTTCGATCTCAACGGTTTTTGGTATTTTATTTGGTGGATTACTTCGAAACTAACCAGGATAAAGAAAATCGTTAGATCGTAACTTTTTGTACTCCCAGACATATCAATCGAGTGAGAATCAAAATAATTAAACGTATATTTATTGATAAATACGCGCCACGATCAAATCTGAAGCAAAATCGAATCAGTTTGGAGAGTAAGGCCTCTGTTCGAACATGACACTTCGTTGGAGGGTTTAGTAATACGTTCTAGGTACTAAAATATCGTAGCCTAAGAAACGATCACAGAAAGATGATGGCATTAGACACATCGTTTCACGGATTTAGGCCGGTACGTGCTTGAATTAACAATTAAAATGAGAGCTTACTGCTACAACTATGAAAACATTTTCCTTGGTATTACGTTATAACAGGTTTTACATCGCTGGATTTATTCGCATTTATTCACATTCAAGTTCGTGTTAAAATTAAATTACATCACGCGTAGTTTTACTTTGTAATTCCACGAAGGTTCTAAATATAGAAAAGCATGGTGTAATAAGATACAAAATTACTCAAAAGAAGCAGAAAACTGTGGCAGTTAATTTCTACCTGCAGAAAATTTATAAACTTACATATAATAATTGGATTATACCATATATATACATATAGAACTAGCTGACCCGTGCCCACTTCGTTGAGCATACAAACCGTTTAAACCTTCCCTGGACTTCCACAAACATTTCAAGACCAAAAATAGCTGAATCGGTTCAGCCGTTCTCGACTTTTAGCGAGACTAACGAATAGAAAGTCATTTTTAGAATATATAAGAAGAATAAGATAGAGATAAATTTAGACATTTGGATTTTTCCACAATACCACAATAATGTACTCAAAGAGCTTTACCCCTGGTACGATATAATATAAATATTGAACATACGTACAATGTTCCCCTGTTTAAATTGCAGCCCTCGGGAGGCTCTTAAAAAGAGCGATAAAATGAGAGCCTCAACGCGACAAAACGTTTATTGAGTTTAGCCAGCCAATTTCACAAACGAACTGGCACAAAGGCCGCGTCATTTACCTACAGAAGTCCAGACTGTCGTAATACCATTAAGCACTAAAACAAAGTAACGTTTTTCAATAAACTCGCGTGTCCCAGTTAAGTAATCGGATGTAAAGCGGCTTAATAAAAAGAACGTTGGCAATTTCCTCTGAATGCGACGTTCATTATTCTCCTCTTGGTCATTTGGAATGTAGAGAATACTTATACAGTCCATAAATATTATTTTGCGCGGCAAAATAATATTTATGGACTGTTTCCACCACATCAAACTATTACATTTTAAGTTTTAGAAGAACGTTCCAAACTATGGAAATGTTAATGTTAATGTACTTTACTTTACTTTTCACTATTTATAACAGGTGTAAAAAGTGCAGTCACTATAACTTTGGGATATGATTACAGTACCTTTTCTCATTCTAGAAATGTATTTTCATAAAAATATATATTTTTTGCTTTATAGTTATTTTTTTTTTAGTTTTTGACAAACAAAACATAAAAAAAATACATTTCCAAAATCTTCCTGATTTTGGAAATGTATTTTTGTATATGTAGTATATATGTATTATAATCGTATCTCAAAGTTATAGTGACTGCTCTTTTTACACTGTATATTTCTCTTATTTTTATATAGGTTAGAAACACTTAAGACTTTTAGAATTGTTCTATATAATATACATCCATGACTCAAAAACACAACTAACTTGTTCGTCCCTTTGGCGGGATTCAATCCCGGCTCATTCGCATATCCGGCTTGAGCACCAACGCATTTAACTACTGAGCTACCGAGTCCGTCCATGCCACTAAGCGTCATCTGTTATTGAGCACACAATTAAATAAATAATAGTTTTAAAAAACAAAAAAAATCTAGCTTCACTGAATTGTCATCGGATCTTGATTTAAAAAAATCAAATTATAAGACGTCTGGAAGTTGGTAAAATTATGCTCAAAGATTCCATTAAATACATACATAGTACATACAATTACATACATCACAAGCTAATAAAAGCATGTTAGAAACAGCGATATACTCAGACATTTCCTTCGTCCGGAAAAAAGTCAAGGACTATCATGTCAGTGACAAAGTTAAATTAGAAAATTATAACTTTACTGCCCATGGGACGAATGCAAATGTTTTTTTTCTTCAGAATTACTTGAAGCGGAACGAACGTAGGTTACTACAACAAAGTATAACAGAAAGTTTGTTCAAATATTCTAACCAGAGGGACACTTAACGACAAATTCCTCTTACGTAATAGGTCGTACCTACCTATTTAAATAACATAATATATATACATATTTAAATAACACAATGGCATTATTTTATTATATTGTTAATTGTCACTGATTTGATATTATATCTAATCGATGCACGTGCAATCTAGTGACAATGCTAGATATCATTATTAACCTGTGAACCTGACGTAAAATAAATTAATATATAGTATGTTACATAAAATATGTAATTATTATTGTATTTGCCTTTTTTATTTAATGGAGCGGTATAGTCAATTTTACTAAGCTCCTTAAATATGGATTAAAAAAACCCTATGAACTTTAGCATCAAGTCTGGCATTATTTTAGAGCAAATCCTCACAATCTTAATCAAAAACAGAACATCTGTGATGAAAAAAGCCCCGTTAAGATGTCGCAGTACCATTTAAAAACGATGTACCGCCACATTAATAGCACAAGAGCAACATTTATTGAACACACACGCTGCAATTACCATGCAGCGGTTGAAGCGTAACTGCACAAGTACCAATTTTCCGTGCCGACAGCCGATACAGCCAGTTTCTATTAATAAGTAATCACATTTAATTGGCCGGTGCGAACTGTCCACACGCACTCAACTAGTTTTAACGAAAGTGTCGTTTTGATTTTTTACGTTTATTACGTAGTAGCACACACACACGCGAAGGGCATGTGTGGGTGTGCTACATACATTCATGTAACATACACTCCGCATACCTTGCTAAATATTAGAAACTCCATCGTAACGAGAAATGTGGCAACTGTATAAAATATTAATAAAATTGATAATATGTTCGACCAGATATTTCCTTCTCCTATCCAGATCAAACCTTGCGAGTTGCGGCCGACATTTTAAATCCATGATTTTCTTTCTATAATATTAGCTCTACATTTTTGCCATGAATTTGGTTAAATAGTTTTGAAGCAAGAATTTGAAAAGCAGCAGGCACTTTTAGAGCATAGATCGCGATTCTACCAAAGGGTTCTTCTGGTCTGCAATCTACATTGTGTGAAACCTCTGCGCTACTGCGGTCTGTGGGCTGGGCACGACATCCGACACGCAGCGCTCGACGCGGAAATACGTGAAACTGTACTATGTATATATATATCGTGTGTCCTGCGTTATGTAGTCACGGTGCCGGCCACAGAGAAAACACGAATGGGAATATTATGTTTACATCTCTATTATCATTACTCACTACGGGATTTACACTTCTACTGTAAAGTCATTTCGGTGAAAACGTCTTGCGACAATTAGTGCAACTAAATTTCATCTAGATACATTCGAGGCCAGTATTTACTTATATGTAGGAATATCTCGTAAATAAAAATACCCGATGCCAGTATTTTAGCTTTTGGATACAGTTTGATTCAAGGTTTCATCGCGTATTCGGCACTCCCACTCTCAAAGCGCAGAAGAAAACTCGAGAGCCGAAGTGTCAATGCGCGACGTTGCTTTCCCTGACAAAACAGTTTATCAATGTTCGGAACATTGATAAACTGTTTTGTCAGGGAAAGCACGATTTTAGAATACGAGATAAAAAGACGAAAAGATTTTCCACTTTAAATCTAAACTCGACAAATATAATTAAAATTCAAGCTCTATCAACGATGACCGCTGCTCGTTTGTTGACATATTTTCTGCTAAAGTTATTTTATTCAATCCGTTTCTGTCTCAAATGTTTTTGCAACTACTACTATAATATAATATGTAGTCTGAACTATCACCCTTAACTGTTATTAATTAGAACGAGAATTCATAAAAATAGTAACTGTAATGAATTATTCTCGAGGAGTGACAGATGACAATGCACGCATCTTTTATCATTGTACCTATCATGTAATCTTAGCAGTCCTTAAAATAAATCCATTAAAAGTGAATAATTACTGTTTGTTGTGCAATTTCCGTCATCTTATCTCAAGATTAATAGAATTTACGACACGAGGTGCAAAAAATGCAATTTCAAATGTTTATGATGCAAAGATCCAACATCACAATGCAATGTAGAGTTTGCGTCGTATTGTTAGAAGGAACTCAAAACAACAAACGAGAAAAATATATCATATATTTATTACATCTGTACATTGTTTTTAACTTTGCGGATGAAGATAGCCAACAAATCTTTGTGATTGTTGTATTTTAAAAAGTTTTGTCATTTGCAAATTTTACATACAAAGAAACCAGTCGACTCTACCATAAACTTACATGGTCTGCCGCATTTCGGGCGTGCGACGGCCTAACAGGTGCGGGCCTGGCCGGTTGCGGCGGCAGTTTGGCCTGTCTCCTATCGAACGAGGACACGTTACTGCCCGACCAGCTCCACCGACCGGGCCCGTTGGTGCCGTGCGGTAGGGAGTACGACGACTGCGGCCTCAGGTGCCGCGGGCTCGGGCCCGACAGCACGGGCCCCGCCGGTCCCCGCTGCGGCGGCGGCGGCCCGGGCATGCCCTGAACGTAGTGGTAGTGCGGAGGATTCGACACGGCGGCACCCCACATCGCGACACAATCACACACACTCCTCGGATGGACACTTCACCTCATAACACTGAGAACTGCCGAGCACTGAAACGACATTCCTCGCGCCGTTTCCGTATTACCTTATCGTCCCGAATACGATAAACGCTAGATTACTACTGTTTAAAATTGAATTTATTGATAAATCGAACTACGCAACCGATGCGAGCGAACTAGGCTGCGGTTTGCAATGGAAAGACTGTTTGGAAACATGAACACTTGGAAAGCGAGAACCACCGGACGCGATTGCGACGCACCGTGAATTAATTGGTATTTTATGGACAGTCGTTTCGTCGACGAAAAAGGCTAGCGACGTATCGAAAATAATAAGGACATCTCGTTTATTATACGCGCGAGTGCTCGAAATGCGAAGGTGACTCGACTCGATAATTTAAGGTCGTCGCGAGAATGAGGGTATCCGAGTACCTACTTGTACTACGAGCGAACAAAGCCGATACGCGTAAAAGTTTACATCACTGAATAATTTTAATGCAGGTTATCCAATGGCAACTTAAAGTATCACTGGCTCGCGCTCCACACTCCGGCGAACGCGCGTAGAAATCGGCGACGCAACTAATCCATGCCGACGGGCTGCGTGTGAGTTACGACGCATTTCATTGCAGACTGTTCGCGTGCTGGTAGTGGTCGTGGAGCGTTCCACTTCGACCGTCCTGGCAATTGCATGATGATTTTTCGCAAGGGAGAGCGGGGGCGACGCGCGGGCTGCGTCGTCGGCGAACCGTGCATCACCGGCCGCTCGCGCCGACGCAGCAGAGCAATACGCGCCCGGCGGCACTGCGCGAGCGGCGGTGGGCGACCGCTCCTCGAAATCACAGTGCGCGGGCATATCAGATAACACTTAAATTGTAAAACCTGATACACTATTCATAAAAATAACGGGACACCACCTTGCCACCGCGAGTACTGCAGCGCTTCGAAAAATGTTATTTGTAACATAATACCATATTTTTTGTGTGACGTCAAAACAAATTACCTCTCCAGTGATATAACAAAGACCCGCTCATTCGGTGGTACGACGAGCGTAGTCGGAGGCGTTCCGCTCGGCGAACACGAAAGTCGGCGAGACAAAGGCATTACGAAAGTTTCGTTGGGCCGCGACGGAGCGCGGTCGGCCGGGCGGCGGCGGCGACGGGTACAATGGGCGACATTAGTATTCCGCACGTGAGGAGCAGCAGCGGTGGGACCGTTCGGGGCGTCGTCGGCGGCCGCGGACTGAATACCGACCGCAGACGTGCATCAGCCCCCAGCTCGGAGCCGATGACATTCGCCGACGTGGCCCACATGTTGCCAGCCACATTGGCCGACGGAATGTCAAATACGTGCTAATATGCTCTGGTTACATATTACGAATCTAGCAGTAGTATGTAACATTGAAATAATATTTTGGCTTAATAAACCGTTATCGTATCCGATGGATGGAGTATAAAATCCTTATCTATTTGCCTATGAGAAATGACTCAATCGCTTCTAAATTTACACACTTCTATTACGCACAGAATGACACATTATTTCAACATATACCTACTTACCTAGGTATTGTATTTTTGGAGCTTTTGTTTGTTTAATGTAAGCTAATTTGTAACTATAGAAATACATAATGTATAGTGGTATGTTTAAATATTACTATTTTAAACATATTATATTATTATTAATATATCGCTTTGAGTTCCCAAAGTCATCATAATAATGTTGAGTTCATGGCGTATCATGGCGGCTTTGAGAATCCAAAACAATCCATAAAAGTAATAAAATAAAATCAATTTAACTCGACATCATATTTATGCAGTAACAAAGTTACAGCTCCACCATTTTGTGATATTTAAACTAAAAGGTAAAATATATTTTATTGAATAACTTTTCTATTTGTTGAAAATAAAAATTTCAATTACCAGCAACTGATATTGCAGGAAATAAATAAACACAAACAATCAACCACCAGACGTAACAAACTGCCAGCCGTGTTGATTTCGCAAGTGAAATTCATATTTGCTCAACTTTTATTACATTTCCTATATTATACCAAAAAATTTTAATTAACTTGAATATTTCATATTCACCTGTTTTACTAGCTTTTATTACGAACCTGTCATAATAGAATTGAACTGTCTGAATCAACAACAACAAAAATTATGACATTCATTTAGAAGTAGTTACTAAAAACTCTAGAATTTTAAATGACATAGGTGAGGTAAAATCTATACTAATATTATAAAGCGGAAGAGTTTTTTTGTTTGTTTAAACGGGCTAATCTTAGGAGCTAATGGTCCGATTTGAAAAAATATTTTTTTGTTGGATAGTCCATTTATAGAGGATGGCTTTAGGGCTTTTAGGCTATATAACATTACGTTGCGACCAATAGGAGCGAAGCGTCAGTGAGAAATGTTGCAAAAACGGGGAAAATTATAATACCTATTCACATTTACATTTGAGGACTTTCGTTGCGTGCGCTGCATAAACGGTTTAAGTTACTCAAAAAATATGTATAAAAGAATTATTCCTTTTTAATAATCATATTAACAAAACCAACGTGAGCAATCAAAAGATAATCGCGATAGTGATTCCCGACAACCACGCCAACGGAGTCGCGGTCACAGCTAGTAATAGTAAATAAGAGTAAAGAGTCACAAGACATGGTACTTTAAAAGCATTAGTAAGCACCTTCTACGGTGCACGGTGGTGGGTTGTGTCAATATATGAAACGCTCTCGCCTCTATCCCTATTGGCCCTGCGCGCAAACACCATGGACAAATATTGAACCAACAGGGCACGTCACCCATTAGTCAATAGTAATCCTATCTCTTAATTAATGACTGCAATCATTTAGGCTTCACTAGAAAAGCGTTGCCGTCATAAAGCGGTCTATGCAGAGCGATTTTCTAGACTGTATTAAAATAAAAAATAGATAAAAAACAATAACTCACTCATAGGAATACATATTTAAGGACCGATTTTTCAAACGTTAGATTATAGATAGAGTTAGAACAACTTTAATCTGTTGAATAAACATGTGTCTTTGACATTTGTTCCATACAAAATCTGCCAAAGTCACATTGATTTGATTGAAAAATCAGCCCGTAATATAATAACAAACAGTAAATTAAATTAGAACACACAATTGAAGACATGAGTCGATGAAGGTCATATGTCGCAAAATTCTAATTTCGAGAAAATCGGGTTTAAAGTTTCCCATAAACATTTAAGGATATTTCGTAAAGTATTAAGTAAATTGATCTAAAGATGTTGTCAAGCGGCGTAAACAGTTTAATATTTTTATATTATGAGAAAAATTAAACAAATGAAAATAGTTTTAGTGGTTTTTTTTTAATAAAAACTGAACATGTGTCCTTCTTTCACAAGAAAAATATCAAATTAACAGGGAACATTGCATTGAAAGGATATAAGTTCCTTATGAAATTGGAAAAAAATAATATTAATCAAACAAAAACCGCCTATTCTTCTCTGAGAATTAATAATAATGTATATAATAAAATAATAGTATCTATGGACGCTTTACACCACGTCAATCTGGCCCTGTGCTAAGTATCCGAAGAACTTGTGTTACAGGTCGACAACGTATATATAATATACCTATTTAATACTTTTATACTATACACATATTTAAGATTTTTATTATATTATACACAAATTTAATACACATCCATGACCCAAGAACATTGAAAACTTTTGTTCCTTCGGCGGGATTCGATCCCGCGACCTCTCGTTCGAGAACTAACGCGCTCTGCGCTACGGAGGTCGTAAGAATTAACTCGTATCTAATAATATCGATACTCCGGTTAAACTTTACTAGGCTTAGCTTCACTTACTCTATATTTGAATGCCTATGAAATCATCGTAAGGGTAGCAAAACTCCCAAGTATCACGTTTTAACTGAAATGTAGAGTAAGTGAAGCTAATCCTAGTACAATAAGGGCGCATATGTCAAGAATTTTGTTTCTACATGAGATCTGACCACTTTTTGATAGATTTTGCTTGAGGGGTAGTATAAGAGCTTGTAGGTTTAGAGCTTGGCTTTATACGACTTTATACAGGGTAAGCTATGTAGTCTGGTCTTGGCAACAAAAATGAAATGAAATGTTTTTGGTGGGATGTTCCTTACGCACACATCACACGTTTATAAAGTTGCAGCTTAAAATTGTTAACCACGCGAATCGCAATTTTACATACTCAAATCTTTGTAACCACATACAAATTACACGCATACAAATTTATAAAAGTAATCAGTTTAACATAAATTGGGCATTGCTAGTATCATTAAATAACAAGTTCTCATGACAAATAAATAATCTTGTATGTATAATAGGTATATAATTATAAGGTTATTCAAATGTTGTGCTTGTGTTCATATTTAATATTATTTATCTTATTACACAGATCCAGAGGCAAGGTAGTGCCTCGCCAAGTTGAGCACTATCTTGCCTCCGGATATGGAAGACGGTTATATGTACGGAACATAATACGTTCATCCAGTTCAAAGACACACATAGGTCTTTCTTCCGCTCTAGAAAACTAGAAAACTAAAAGTTTTACATGTTTTTTTATATAAAAGGGTTATGTACCCATAGGACCTTCATCCATTATTGCTTTTTAAAACTTGTGCACATAACGCCTTTATTAAGTTGTTAATTCGAAAGTTAGACAAAAATATACATTTTTTATGGTCTGGAATTGTTTATATACACATTATACCCTCATCCATGCAAAAATAGCGAAAATCCAAAAATGCGACATATGTACCTTCATCCACTCACGTCTTTAATTAAGACTTGGTGGTTATATAATACCACTGCCACTTGACAGACAGGCACCAACATTTATGAAACTTGTTGTAAGGGTGAATATATGCTATTTGATTTTTTTGTGTCCCACAAGCAAATGTGATCTGTTTCATTAAATATTTATAATTTGTCTATTTGACACTACTTTAACATTGGTAATGATAGAGGCCAGACAATATTTCCATTTTTTTTAGTTTTATAAGTGCCAGAGGAGTGACATATTAAACAAGTGACATAACATTGATTATTTACTAAGCAAGGGCTGATATTAAATAAAACATGTATTTAAATTATATTACTTGAATATTTTTTATATACCTATTAGGTGAAATTGCAATTTTTTATGAAAAAATTTAAACTATTTTTTTTATATACTTTTTATTTGTAGTAATCAAAGCTTGAACAAATTGAGCCTTAACACAATAAATATTGAACGAAATGGAATTTTGACACTACTCTGGCGATCATAAATTTCTTCTGATATGAAATGTGCCAGAGGAGTGACGCCAGTTCACGCCAGAGGAGTGACAAAATTACACATAACCTACAAAAACAACATCATTCGCTTTACTCACCACAATTTCATTTAATTCATGACTTCTACACACAATAAACATTGAAATTACTAAATATACAATTTAGTAACGATAAAATATAAAAACTTGTGCATGCCAGAGAAAATACTCCAACGACTGGCACAAACCCGCTTTCCGAAAGTCAATCGCAAATTGACGCCATTTTATTTTAATTTTGTTCTAGGACGTTAGCTGACTTCACTCTGTTGTACGCGGGTAGTTTAATTAAAAAAAGTAACGTAAACATTTTTAGCCAAAAAAAGCAAATTTTACTTCCTTGAGTTCGCCAGATGAAGTGACGTTATTGTAACATGACATGCAAATAAGTAATTTTATTTTATATTAATATTTTTTTATACAGTTCATTTTGATAAAATATGTTGCATTGTTTAAAAAAGCATATAATCATTTAAAAATAATATATAATTAAATACGTATTTCCATTATTTTGCCATAAAACCATTATAACCCGGAAATGGGGGGCTAGAGGAGTATACATTTCTAACGTTTTTATACTAAAAATGCCATAAATTGACGAATTATCTTAAATAGACTATGCGGGACAGATAAAAGGGAATATTATTTAATATTTAAGCATTACGAAACAATAATATAATAAGTTTAACATAGTTTTTTTCTATGGATCATCGGATTTCAAATAGCGTATATTCACCCGTAAGACAAAGACCTTTAAATACTTTTTTTAGCTCTTTACTAGGTGAGGTTCTAATCGATCACGTTCAAGGAATCGAAAACACTTTGACCAATATACACACTGGACAACTTGAAATTCAAATACACTGTAACAACAAGAAAACTTCAAGGAAACTTCAGGCATGGCGTGTTTAATGCCACGCGAAGTAGTGATTATTTCGCTCTGAAAAATTACACTGTTTAATACACTAAAAATTATTTCCAAAAATACATAGTTATGAAAATAAGAATTTGTAAGGAAAATCTTTAGATCGTAACTTTTTGTACTCGCGGCCATATCAATCGACTGAGAATCAAAGTAAACAAACGTCAATTTATTCGGGAGTATGCAGCACGATCGAATCTGAATCAAAATCGAAACAGTTTGGAGAGTAAGGCCCCTGATATCACGCCTTTGGGCATTCACAGACACTTAATAAAAAAAAAGGTTAAAAAACTCGATCCCGACTTCGCAAAAAATAGGTCTAAAAAAGTCTCAAACAAGAAAATAATTCAATTTGAAATCCAGAAATGCATAGGTACAAAAATGGTCAAGGTAGAGCCGTGGTTGCACCCGCTATTGGCATCGAGCCTTGAATTTTTTTTCCACCGTATTTCGGTGTGAACTAATGCTTAGATTTTATTAGCGGGTACGACCACGGCTCTACCTTGACCATTTTTGTACCTATGCATTTCTGGATTTCAAATTGAATTATTTTCTTGTTTCAGACTTTTTTAGACCTATTTTTTGCGAAGTCGGGTTATAGTTTTTTAATCTTTTTTTTTATTTAATATTTTTCTGTTTTCACATCAAATATAATAATGATTATATTTTTATTTAATTGTCAATTACATAGAAAGTATCAACTCCTAGATACTACTTGTACGTCCGCATTTTAAACCTTTATTTTGAATTTAAGAATAAAGTATAATAATAAATAAAAAATATAAATACATATTCGTAATGTGCTTGGCATATCTTTTGATACCAAACACGAGACAAATATCTTAATTTAATTTTTTTTGGAGATAGTTTTTGAGGTATAATTTTCAAAGACCAAAATTTTTCAAAAAATTATATAGCCTATGTTACCCGCGGCATTAATACGAATCGATTGACACCTCATTTATCAAAATCGGACCAGTAGTTTAGCCGCTACGAGGGAACATACATACATACATAGACTGCCAAAATCATTACCCTTCCTTTTGGCTTCGCCGAAGTCGGGTAAAAAGTAAAAAGTCCCCACAATAGGTTCGTATAGTGGGCTATTTAAAACGCAATAAGCAGTCAATACATAGCGCACTGGTGACCGAACATTCAAATGGTGCCATAAATTGCCCTGAACACATTCAGTCCCTAAATTACGGCCCAAAGTGCAGTTAGCAGCTGTGTACCTAATAGGCTAATAGCCGCGGATTAAATCTTATACATTTTTTTACACACATTCTATTTGCGTGATAGCAAAAAACCGGCCAAGTGCGAGTCAGACTCGCGCACGAAGTGTTCCGTACAAAATGAAAAAAAAAACACGTTTGGTGTATGGTAGTCCCCCATGAATATTTGCTTTATTTTATATTCAGTATTTGCTATAGCGGCAATATAAATACATAATCTGTGAATAATTCACCGTCTAACTATAACCGTTCTAAGATACAGCCTTAACTATCCAAACTGATTCGGTTTTGATTCAGATTCAATCGTGCCGCGTACTCCAGAATAAATTGACGTTTGCTCATTCATTTCATTCTCAGTCGATTGATATGGTCGGGTTTACAAAGTTACGATCTAACGATTTTCTTTATCCTGGTTACTTTCAAAGTAATCCACCAAGTAAAATACCAAAAGCCATTGAGATCGAACCGATTCTATTCTCGATTGTGTCGGGAGTAAGGCTAATTGTGTCAGATGGACGGACAGACGGGCAGCGAAGTTTCAGTAATACTTTACACTTTGGATACGGAATCCTAAAAATTATGTTATTAACGGCTACCTTAACTATTATTAATACAATCCCGGATTGCGCTGTAACTGCTGTAAGTGTAAGCGTGTAGAGCATAAAGGGCTAAAACGCTAAAGAATTAGTACGGAATAAAACAGTTCTCCAATCTTAATCACGACGCTAACTTGCTATGTTGTTTTAAAATTGACGATTTTATAAAAAAAAAGAGTAAGGCCACTGATCTGACTGTCAAATTCCGAATGTCGATGTATTGAAATTAGATTTCAGAATAGTCCTACAGTTTGAGAATTTATTTTTGTTTACAATCACGTACCCAATACTAATACAGTCGATGACATAACAAACAGTAAACAAACGGCAGAGTAAATACAGAACATTATCTACAGCTACACCGGTAGAAATACAACTACAAACGCCGCACCGCAACGGAAGCCGTCCCCGCAAATCCATAGCCGAGCAATATCCGACTCCCGCTTATGTTAACACAATTTATCCAACAGCAAAACCGTTTTCGCTGCGAAAACTTCGCCAAGTGGATGGAGCCAGTAAAAATGTAGGGCGTTATTGCTATTGCTGTGCCATTATTTCAGGAATGTACACAAGTGGCCTTCGAAACTTTTACTTAGCGAGCATAAGAAGAATTTGCTATCATATATACTAAGAAATGTAATATAGGTCGCCACTGATTTCGGCGACGATGACTGATTTATTTGAAATCAGAAAACACACACAATTTATTTCATAGTACCCAAGTGTACATCATCAGGTGATGAGCCTGCATTGTTTGTTGTTCCAACGCGGAATCAAACCCACGACCTCCGGAGTCGAGAGCCAAGGTCTAAAATACTGGACATTTTAGCAAGTTGAAGGAAATAAGGAATGTTATGCTAGAATTTGCCAAAGAGTATTTGAGTAGTCTAAAATCCACCTTTCTACATTTCCATATTAAGAACGTGCTTATCTATGTTTGGCATTGTGAAAGGCCGAGCTATATTTTCCAACAACAATTATTCTATTAGACACAGTGCAAAACACAAACGCTGCAATATAATCGATACTGTCGCTAAGCTAGTAAGTAATTCGATCTGGCACAAAGTCGCTTAACATCCATGTATTGAGGTCAGTGTTTAAGGTTTCATATTGTTAAGAACATTACATTGGACACACGTTTTTAATTCATTATTTGTCTATGGACGATTTTAAAACATATCTGTACCAATGGTAAGTATACCATACAGATATGACAGTAAAATCTTTAATAATTTCCTTTTTTTTTACTGATTTAATAATTTCCGTTGTCTGGTTCCAGACTACTCCCTAAGAACTTGTATTTCTGGTACCAGACAACGGAAATTATTAAAGATTTTATGTACACATCAATGACTTAGGCACACTTAAAACTTATTTTGCCGTTGGCGAGATTAGAACTCGCGATGTCCGGCTCGAGCACTGACTCGATCCATTGAGCCACAGATATTGTCAAAGATTCGGTCTTTATTATCATAATTGAAATATCAGGTACCTTTCTGTCTAAAATATAAACCGAAACTTCTTTAACGAGCATATCAAACCACAAGCAAACCTGCTTGTATGGAAAATATTGAAACGCGTCAAAAGAAAATCATCAAACGCTCGGAATACTTCGCTTTCAATAAAACGTACAACGGCAAGGCGTCTTATTTAAGAGCACTCGATTATTTAACGCAAACAGAGTCGCTGCAGCGAACGCGGCGGCAATGGTCCGAAAAGAGCTATTTCCACCTACAGTGCTGGAGAAAATCGATGGGCGCTCTGATCGTTCAGCTATATTTTAAAACTCAACAACCCGGGGTACCACATAAATTGGCTCGCCCGCCACCTTTCTTGCACAGAACATTAAAGTTTGCGCTTGTTTCTTGTATCGCTTAGGTGGAAACTTGCAATCGAATAAAACTTGGAACGTCAAGTATAAAGATGTTATTTAAAAAGACCGCCCTGGTGAAAAATATTATTCTACCAGTGGCGTGGGTTACTGTTAGTCCATTTCTAACGATTTCACTTACCCCTTGCTGTTTGAAGGAAAACCAGCCACTGATACCATAGGTAAAATACTGTAATCATAGGCACTTACTAGGTATTTGGTCATTAATATTTCTAATACACGCCTTGAAATCGTTTTGGTTCAATTTGAACGCTTGTCAAAACGTGATGCCCTTGTGAATTGAAACCGATTGGGAAAATACAAAACTAAAAGTTTACGTAAGTCCTAATTGCGTGAAATAAACGCAATCGTGAGAACATTATTATTATATTAATTCGTGAAGCAACAGATTAGAGTAAGTACCTACTGTATTTTAAGAATTGTGCGAACGGAAGAGTACGATATTTTACACATTATTAAAAACATGAAGGAAGGACGAAGCTATTTGCAACATTCTTTTTATTAATTTAATATGTTTCAATTTAATATACAAAATTCAAAATTAAAAATATTTTATTTCCAAATAAAACTTAATAAGCTACTTTCGGAAAGTCAACAAAAAGTATTAACTACCTACCTATAATATATAGGTACATACACATTTACTTAAAGATAATTAGGTAGGTCGATATTCACTTAGGCAAAACACCCTTAAAGTCATATTTCGGACACTGGGCGACCACCTCTAGTAATGTGTTCGCGGACTTTGGACACTTAAATTAACATTTAAATTTATTAGCTGAACAATATATTTGTTTAAATTCTTAACTTGCAAATAACTATGTTTATTTCAATAATTTAATTAGTAGTACCTATTAAGAGGCAGTAAGACCTGTATGCTAGCCAGCAGTAACATGCTAATTATGTTTTGTTTGTTTTTCCATCAGGAAGAATAAGTAACAATTAAATATTCAGACAGGTTGCAGAATAGTGTATACCTAACATCAGAGGGGCTAATGATACCTACGTATTCGAAATACGTATTTGTTAATTGAAAACATGAATGGATGAAGTGGACAAGTCGCAAAAACTTTTTACTCGTAAAATCGAATTTAAACTGTCACTTAAACATTTTAGGATGTCTAGTAACGTATTAAATACATTGATTCTAGAGACGGATTTGTGTAATTAACTCAACTTTCTCGAAATCAGAATTGTGCTATATAAATATAATATATCACCTTCATCCATTCGTGTCTTCAATTATTCCCGCTTAACCTAGTGTCCTGTTGCTAACATATTATAAAACAAAGTCATCCCTCGCGTCGATCTGTACTGTATGTCTGTCTGCTCGCTATAAACTCGGAGACTTCCACCGATATTCATGCTGTTTTCACGGATTGATTAAGTACTTCCCAATGGAAAGATAGATTACGTTTGGACCCGGTAGGTGGCGTTGCTATCAGTGCGTTAAGAAACTTAAATCAAGGCGCTACGAAATTCGCCGGGCCAGCTATTTATGTATTTAAACATAATAATATATAATCATATATATTGATTATTATTTACGTAAGTAAGTGGCTCCGTTGGTATAATATGTAATTCATAAGTCTTTCTATTTTTGTACGTCTGTTTTACTTAACCTGGTTTAAAGCAGGTTTATTTCTGTTGTACAATTTTACTTAAATAATTTATTTTAGTTTTATGTAGGTCTCTACACTATATGTGACAATTTAATTTAATCAATTCGTAAAATACGATATTATACACTTGACATCCTATTGCCGAAAGTAACAGTCGTCGTGGCTAATAATAATGCACCATACCGATTTCGGTGACGGTGGCCGGTTTCATTGAAACCAGACCCGCTACGCAGGAGTTATTTTATAGTGCCCAACTGTGTGCGCAATGTACAGAAGTACTCTCTCTTCCTTCACTCTCGTAGCCCAGTGTGACGGATAACCGACACGACTAGCGGGAGATCAGGCCAATTTTTTGCATGCCCATCCGACGCATGGATCATTTTTCTTGTCAGACAGTCAGTTGACCAGCCTGCATTGTCAACTAAACTTTTTTTTTTGTTGTTTCAACCACTAGACCACTGAGGCGTTAATACGTGCCGTAAAGTAATTCAAACATCGCGAAAACAATAAATACCTACAATACAAAGTTGGTTGAAATTGTACGACTTATGAGAGTAAATGAATAGGGAAGTTCACACTATATCCAATTACGCTAGTAGGTAGAAAGCGCCTCGGTTTATGTGGTTGGTGCTATTATTTATGTAATGTAGATAATGCGCAAGTTTCACATAAACGTGACAATCAATTACCTACTTGCTGACAAACAAATTATAATAGAAGAAGTATCAGCCCAAAAGTATTTAAAATTAATATTATCATCAGTCAGTCACCCTCGCTACGTGTAGGGTGTTCCCACAATCATGTTAGGGTTAAAACCAAAAACATTAATTATTCCAAACAAAATCGGTAAGACAAAAGAACATTTCGAATCAAAAGTTACAAAGCAACATTCGATAACTCGCAAAGTATTATCGAAAAGGCGGCGTTATGTAAAAACTATCAAAATGTGTAATAAATTGCAGTTCCATGGTGTTAAGTCGTTACCGTGTGCGATGTAAGTGTGTTAATCGACTCGCTTTCGATATTACCTAAGAGCACAGCCGAACGGAGTAAAAAGAGATGGCTAAGGGCCCTCAACCCCCGGCGACTTTTTAGGCCACTAGCTGCGTGCCTTCGCATACGCAACTACAATTCAGTCGCGAAGCAAACGCGATACCTTCGCGATTATGTCGCGATTCAGATGTCGTCAGACACGTAATCATTGATACACTCACGATGACAAACGCATCCGTGGTTCTCAACTTCGCTCTCGACCCGGAGGTCGTGGGTTCGATTCCCGCGTTGGAACAACAAAAAATGTTGTTTTCAAGTTAGGTTAGGACAGTGCAGGCCGATCACCTGATTGTCTGACAAGAAAGATGATCCATCCGTCGGATGGGCATGTAAAAAGTCGGTCCAGCGCCTGTTCTCTCGCCAGTCGTGTCGGTTTACCGTCCCACTGGGTTATGAGAGTAAAAGGAAGAGAGAGTATCTTTGTGTATTGCGCACACACTTGGGCACTATAAACTCCTGCGTAGCTACCGGGACCGAAAGCGGTGAGGGGAGCTATTATACATAGACATATTATCTGTGGCGCGTTGCAAATGCTACTAACACGCGTCACTCTCGAGCGTTTACGAAACGCGCGACTGCATCGCTATAAAAAGTCCCCGTGGGTGAGGGCCCTAACGTGCCTATAAGTAGATGGCAGATACTAGTTCCTATAAAAAGTACATAAACTGGCATAATGTTGCCATGTTTAAAGATACCAGTTTCATTAGACGCCAGCTTAGCTTGCTATTTACAATGTGTAAGTCAATATTGACGGTCCCTATGGCTTAGTGGTTAAGCGCGTCGGTGTCGGAATCCCGCCAAAGGAACTAAAACAATTTTGTGTGTTCCACGATCAGGGACGTGTCCACCATATATTGTACACATTTTAATTACAATATTTTTATAAGTATATTTTCGTTTTTTGGTCCGTAACCGTAACACATTATCGGTAGGTACGGGACCAGATTAGCGCGGAGTGAAGCGTCCATAGATATCAATTAATTATTATATATTTTTAACCAGCTGTCCCGGCAAAGTTCGAACCTAGAAGCACTAACAGCATCACTACCTACAGGGTCCAATCGCGACATTAAAACCTTCATCAAGAACCACTAGCTATCAATAATTGGTGAAAACAGCATATGAAGTTCGGTGCAGACTGCAATGGCCTTTTGTGTTTAGGTATCTAAAACAGTCCGGACGCGGCAGAGGACGAGGATATAGATACGGGACTGAAATTATATAAAGTATGTCTTTTTCTTGACAATAATCACTCCAAAATCTTGGTATATTAATTATCCTGGGATTTAAATCGAGTAATAATTAGGTCCGACAGCTGTTTCATAATGCCAGTGACTGATCGTTCCTATTGCTCGTACAGATCGAGCACTGGGAATTGTATAATAAATCTCAGAGTGTTCGAGATTACTCCCTACTTGAATGGGAGAATAATGTATGTATTGCAGACTCACTCGGTACGATAAGGAGCGTTAGCTTTCGCGTTTATCCTTTAATCCCATCGTGTATATCGGCTGTTTAAGAATATCTGTTGTTTTATTACTTTATGTAAGAAGCAGACTGTTGTAAGCTATAATAAGCTAGCAATGCCTGTAAGTTCCTTTATATCCTTATTCCTTTTTCGCGTGTCTTATTTTGATAAGAGCTAAATATAAAGCTCTCACCAAAATACACTCATTACGAACTTACATTACATTACGCTATAAGCTAGCGTATATATGTCTTACATAAAGTAATAAAACAACAGATATTCTTAAACAGCCGATATACACAATGGGATTAAAGGATATAATATTATGTATTCCTACTGAATAATAACTTCCTACGAAATAATATCGCGCTGTCAAAGTTTTTTTAATTTGTCCGTATTACCTTTTACATGATCTGAAAACTACTAGTGGACTTCAGCCTGACTGAGCATAGCACTTCGCTCAGCCGGAGACCCTCCTTGCTATTTCCACAAGATTAAAGTAAAGTAGTACAACTAGCTAAAAACCCATTCATCGCCGTCTGTATAGGAAACCTGAATTATATTAATACATCATACAATAATGACCTATTAATTATATAAAAATACTAGTTAATAGATCGCGATAAGTGTGGGCCGTAATAAACGAGTGTTGCGTTCGTTAAATCGTCCGTGCGTTGCGTGACCGCGGCTTACCGTGGCCACTTTCCAAAACAACCATTCAACCATACTCCGTCATCCAAATAAACGTAACAAATATGTCCTATACGTCAGATAGATCGCGATTTAAAGGACCTCTGTGTAACCAGGATCAACAGCGGTTATACTACGAACAAAAACTCTATAATATAGGGTTGCCAACCGTTCTGTTTTTCCAGGACATGACCTACTTTTTTTAGTATACTGGAATGTCCCATAAAAGGTTATAATAACCTAACTATACGATTAGTTACCTAGGTTTTAAAAAGCACGAACTGCTGTAATTGTTTTCAAATCGTACGATTTGAAAGCAAATTATTTATTCAGATACTTTTAGTAAAAATATAATTAAGTAGGTATTATTACTTTTGTGTCAATTACTTTTATTTTTAATTACTAAGTACTATTTTTAATTTATTTCACCTAGGTACTTGCAATACATATTATTTAACTATTGCTGCTCTATTATTACGTCCTGTTTTCGCACTGATTTATCCTAGTCTTTGCAACTTTACATTTTATATCTTTAAATTTGAGATTGGCATTTAGCAATAGCAAATTAAAAGTTTGGCAACCCTACTTCAATATAATCTCAAAGGTAAATTGCTAGTCGAATTTCAACAGCGTGAGCAAGTAATGCTCGCTACCGGCACGATTACTTTGTCGTTAGCATAGGGCTATACCTGCTACCATACCGACGTATGTGATGAAAATGCAGTTTTCACAATGCGTACTCCGTAGAGGCAGTGTATTGAGCAAACACTAGGAACTATCGGTACAAGGTCATTGCAACACTCATAATTAGCATGAATTACAACGGCTCGGCGAGCAAGTTGTAACGCTCGGAATACACCTACACAGTTATGAAATGCATTGACGACATATTTGTTGTGCAACCGCCACCAAATTATGTTATTTTATTGAATTCCGTTACATCAGCAAGGTGTTCATTTACTTATATTCATAATAGTTATTTATATTTTCAAGAAACAAAACGAATCCGTGACCTAGTGGTGGTAGAGGTCGTGGGTTCGATTGCCACGTTGGAACAACAAAAAATACTGTATTCAAGTTTGGTTAGGACAATGCAGGCCGATCACCTGATTGTCTGACAAGAGAAACAATCCATGCGTCGGATGGACATGTAAAGACTCGGTCCTGCGCCTGATCTCCCGCCAGTCGTATCGGCTATCCGTGCCACTGGGCTACGAGAGTGAAGGAAGAGAGAGTGCTTCTGTCTCTATTGCGCACACACTTGGGCACTATAAAATAACTCCTGCGTAGCTGGCCGTCACCGAAATCGGTGTGGGAGGCATTATTGTTATATTTTCAAATAGAATACGCCCCAATTAAAGTAAATATTCTCTTCACCTTCACCACTCATATACCGCCTACGAAAAACCCAATAAGGTTCTGTAAATACTTAACATTTAGTTGGTTCTCGCTAACAAATGTAAACTAGGTCCTCGTGTGCTCTAGTTTTCTGTAGGAGCGTTATTAGTTTGTTGGCTGTTGCGTAGTTGTTAATAGGCAAATTTGGTACAAAACTTTGGTATTACATTCTTGTGCCCAACTCCGCCAACTGCGCGGCTCCAGATTCGAGTTTCGATGTCATAACTCCTAATTAAGTTTTAGAAACTCCAAGACGGCGGTATATGATGCGTGTATTTATTTATCATCATCAACATCGGTTTACTTTTAGAAAATGATGTTTAAGAAAATCATGACATGTACATGTTTTACGGACTCACACAGAGACATTTAATGATTGGTTATGGAGCGACTTAGTAGAGGTTTAAAGCGCGTTTTAATATCCTATTTACCTATATGGAACGATAGATCGCCATACAATATTGCAGATAGGATATTGAAACTCGTCATTAGTAAGCGTTAACTGACACTTAATGCGTCTATAAGTATTCATTCTAAATATCCATCGTTGTTTATTTATATTTTATTAATCGATTCCTTTGCTCAAATTTATAGGCTTGTTCATAATGGGATATCAAAATATACTAGAAACAACAAATCACAAAGCAGATACAGCCAAGTTTTGAATACGCTGCATTCTTATGATGCCTGTTCGATACTATCACAACTCACAATACCCTACATACTTTTACCTACTTTCCACACATCATTAATAAGTTAGAGAATCCCATCTATAAACCGCAACAAATGGAGCATGGATGGAAATATTAAATACAATTTCGCGATTTACGACGGAGATTTTCTATCGGCAGCGTCATAAATATGGATGGCAGCCTTGTATGAATATTTTAGCCAGAACAGTGACTTGCCAGTAAACTGCTATCTATATGCAATCTACTAATAACTTGCGTTATCACCGGCCGCTACTACTAGGCCCCCATATACTTGAGTCCAATTTAATGGATCGATATTGGGATGGAACTGGTATTTGACAGTTCTTATTTAAAATCAAGTTGGTATGAAATGGACCCTAGCATCGTGTTGAAAATTAGACAATTATCAAAGTCAAATCCAATCCTAAAGTTGATTTCACATTAGATTCAATACGCGTACCGGCTAGTCCTACTAATCCTACTTCCTACTGTTTCTCTCTCGCATAAACTACTGAACAGATCTTGATGAAATTTAAAATAGTAGCAGTTTTCATGATTTATTATCATAGGCTTTAGCGCAGCAAATGTACGGTTCATACGCAGTAGCGGGAAACATTTAGTCATGGAATAAACATAGACATGTTGACGCAACGGTCTTGATGACAATAGGAAGTAATCATGTGGACATCCCCTCTGCGTCAACGTGAGGAGATCGAGGAAGTGATGAACCGTAGTAACTCGCCTGTCAGATGTAGAGGGTTGTGCAACCGAATATCGGCTGAATAGCATAATATATGGCCCGACGAGAAAACGAGATCATGGAACCTACTTTACATAAGTACAATCATATTATACACCTCTGTGGCTCAGAGGTTGAGCGCGTCCATGTATAGCCTTGCCTCTGTTCGGTCATAGAATTTAGGTTTTAATTAGCAGAATCACTACTTTACACCAATTAGGTTTTGGGTAGGAAATATTATATAGATTTTAGTATTAAAGATTAATAAAGACTCTTCTCAGAAGGGAATATTAATGAAACACACGTTAACCCTTGAGCTTTTGTGTATTGCGACTGTGTTAAGGAGTTACAAAATATAAGGGCCATACACAATGCATAGCGCATTTAAAGTGTTGACACTAATTTATAACCATATTACCTACGCATAATACAGTGTGAGCACTGTGTCCCTACATAGATGATATTGACGGCCGAATACTGTAAAGATTAAATTCAGTGGTTAAAAGTAGTTAAAATGACAAATGCCGTCCATGTCATTCCGCCAAACAGTGACAGCCTGTGAAAGGAAGCGCTCCTAACTTTAAGGCTTTGTATAACGCCAGTGACCTTGAACGACTACCAATTGTATCGCGAGAAATAAAAAGAAAAGGTGTCGCGCCGACCAGAGCGTGTTGAAATCATATAAAAACTTCTTTTGAAAATTTATGAGACAACATTTTTTGACCTACCTGAAAATACTGAAGTAATTTTCATACTCGCCTAATTAATATGTAAAGAGGGAAAAGGTCATTACGTTAAAAAAAGATTTTGCACATCGTTTTAAGCAATATTAAAACAAAAATATCAATGTATAAGACGATAATCCTCAAATAAATATTATAATGAAGAGAGACATTTTGTTGGGATTGTCGATAAGATTTAGGAAAAAGGTTTCAAAGTACTCCAATTTTTTAGTTTTTCGCGCGCATTAGCGTTGAAGTATTTGATTGTGAGTAGATTTTTCACTATAGCGGTGAACATAATAAATACCTATAGATGCATCACTTGACATATTTGTCAACACTTAGTAAGTTTAAAGGTTTAAAAGGACACAGGAAAGTCGTATAAATTACGTATTTATTGTGTAATTGTTTCGTGACATGTTTACTTCACAATTAAACAATAATATATACTTAATTATTGTTAATTTTACTATGTTAAAATACCTTTTCTCTCACGTCAAATAATTCGTTGTTTAGGCCCCGATTCTCGTAACTCAATTTTCGAATCGATCGTAAGTCTGTCCCGCTCGCAAGCGCTCTAGAATAGTTGTTCCTAAATTGTAGTTGTGAGTCCACTTTTTGAAGACAAATAGGTATGTAATATTAAATCTAGGCGTTCACAATCCGTTTCTATTCAATTTAATCTAAATATAAATAAAGCTAAATACGGACGGATATAATAATGGTTCCAATTTAAATGTCACCGTGCCGTAGAACTAAACACATTAATTCGGTCTAATTTAAAATTAAATTTTATTAAGCACATTTCTACTTACACCTCTTTAGTCAGTTCGTTTACTGTTATTAAACGAACAAACGGGGCCAATAAAGGTCCCCCTCGATTTATTTTTACCCGGCGACAAACTATGATATACTGAGTGCGACACGACAAGCCCGCCACAGACGATGACGATAAAACTGCACAGTTCGGTCACAGTAGTTTATACCGCCTTACTTATTAAAATAATAGTAAAAAAAGCAAAACAAACACGCTTAATGGCCTTGTATGTATGCAAAATTTCAGAGTAATCAGACTTCTGGAAGTTGGTGAAAATTATCCTCAAAGATTTCGTTACACATTCATAGATACAAACATAATATACAACCCAAACTTATAAAAGCGTGTTAAAAATATGTACACCTGTATAAGCTATAATACTATGCTTTGTCCTTGTCTGATACATTAGTATTGACACTTGTCAGACAATGACAAAACAAGTTTCACTCAATCAGTGTGTAAATATTTTTAAGGGGGTTAATAATTAATATACAGAACTGTATTAATACTATTTCAGATTCAGGGCACGCGCAACGTGCGATCGCAAATTTTTTATTCTTTATTCAACAAAAAATTTAGGCTCCATTTTTTTAGATAAATTAACTAGTGTACCTACCTAAATTCAAGTAGATAACTTGAAGATAAATTCCGTGCGCACATTCAGGCGGTCTAGTGTGAAGTACCTACTTCATATTATAAAAATGTGTATTGTGACGGAACTGTTCAGTTTTATCGTTGTCGTCTGTAGCGGGCATAAGTGGAACTGTTATTAGGGCAGCAGGTGGAAATAATGTCCTCTATACATTTATTATTTCATACTGTAGCAATATAGGTAGATAGCCTTTATTGAATACTGGTAAGTAAATAAATTTAGAAGTATTGAGTATCGGTATTGAGTATCTATTAATACAGTAATATTATATATTTTTTATATAAGTAATCTCAATTAATGTTATAATCAGAACAGTATGAGAAATCTTTGTCGTTTTTAGTATTTTGCAATTTTAAAATAGGATCTCTCTTAGCGTCCATAGATAACTTTCCTAAACTTCCATCATTTCTAGTTCAAAATTAGCAATCGATCGAACAACTCGAGTTTCAGCGACACAAACTTACTGTAATAAATTTTTATGTACGTACAAAGATAACAAGTAACTACGAACTTATAACGATTATAAAATGCATAATTATCACTTTGAAAGTTTTGTAGCACAGCATTACAATAATTCCAGAATTCAATGTTTTAATTGCTCAGTTGAAACTTAAAATCATACAAGCACAATATGTGCCATAGACTGCGGGGTCACATAACAGTTGTTGTTAACCAGTTATTGTGGTAAACATGCACAGCCGTACACACAGTAATAGTAGACTTTCGACTGAATTATATATCCAATTTGAATTAAAAAGAAAACCTAGATCATCATCATTTCAGTCTACTATTGGATATAATCTCACTCAAAGTAAATATGACATGAGGAGTTGCCTACACTGCTACGCGAAAACGCTGCTGCTTATTTCCCGATATATTATATTCCCTCAATCCCCATTTACCTATGGGAAAGATGGTTATTAGTGAGGTGCTATTCTTTCTCTGGAACCCCACATAATATTACCTACACGAGCAGTTAATAGAGAAAATGGGAAGGAACGTGCTCAAAACAGTACCTAGTTATATTAAGATTGATTACGAATAAAACTAATTACCTACATACAAACAACAGACCGTAGCACAATACTAAATTAAGGTTGTACTTACTAGGTACAGTCATGGTCATCTGTATTGTTAAGTAACTTTTAAACCATATAGCCATAGTAATAAGGTTGAAAAGATGTAGTTTGTCGGTGACTGTACTCGGAACACGAAACACCAGTACCTACCCCACCTTTCACCCGTGGCCCAATAGTCCACATGAATCACGCTGGGGTCAGAGGTGTATAGTTCGGCACACTTACCGCGAACAATACGAAAACAAATAGTTACTTACAAGAACCAAACATACGGTATTATGAGGCCTAGAATTAGTGTGAATATAATTCAGGTAGAAATAAGACAAAAGCATTAATTAATTATTTTGATTTAAAATAGTCCATTGAATATGTCTTATGGAAATGTATATATATGACCTAATTATTATAATAATACGTGGAGCAAGTATGTACAAACTTTACAGTTCAACGAGAATTGAGCGAAGGCCGAAGCATGGATTTTGATATACCTACCTAGCTTAGAAAAACCCATACTTAAAATTGATAATAATTGATTTAAATCCTGTGACAAAATTTTATTACTCGTTAACGTGTATCATTCCCTCACAAAATTTACGTTTCTTTTTCTATCAAAGAGTAAAAAGACTAAAAATTATAATAATTATAATATTTGAGAATTAATACCACAGGATGTCCTCTAGTATCTATAAAAAGTCTATACAATATATTTCTCTTTCGCTTTACGACATTGCACATTAAACCTTTATACCAGCGCAGCACAATGTATTAAACTATAAACCTGGCACATTTTACAATACACTGCCTCGGCGGTATTTGCTTGGAGGAAATAAAAAATACTTTTAATAGTCGGATCAAAGTGATGCGCTGTTTCGACACAGGGATAAGTCAAACACCTCTGTTCTGTTTACTATGTAGGACAAACATTACAATGTAACCAAACTACTAAATGTTTCGTTGGAAGTCGTCCAAGCGCCCGCTGAGTTAACATTACTATCGAAACTCAAACAACAACCAAACGAAGTGATTATGGAACAATAATGTATGAGTATCAAACATATTCGTAATTTGTGTGCCTGCGCAGTGCACGGGCTAGTAATGCAAACATAGCCAACTTTTGAACACATACTTTGTGAAGTGACGAACATTCTTATCCGTTACGAATTGTGATGAATCGAAGTGCATATTCATTAACTGCCGGATTCAATAAGCAATTAAGCATTGTAGGGTTTTAATCTTAAAGTTTAAAAACCCTACAATATTACAGCGATCCGCATGATTTTAACATGTAGGTATTCATCCCTTTATTCCACTTGCTAAGTATAAACGATTTGAACGTTTGTTTCATTCCGATTCGCGTTTCTTTAGCACTGTTTAGGATCGTTTTGAACTGTTTTTACTAGTGTTCTTCTTCTTCTTTTCAAAATGGCTCTTTTACTAGTGTTCCACACGCACTGTCAGCTGTCAAAAACTGTTCAAAACGCTCAGAATGATCACGCCATTTTACATATTTCTACCCAGCTTCTACTCGAGGAAAAATGTACATTTTTTGACGTTTACTTGGATTTGAAAGGAAATTTATTAAGGATTCTTTTGTATTATTCTTGAAGTTGATAATTTTAAATATGAATTTATTAGATAGACGAGAAGTGTCAAAATTTAACATAGCTGTCAGTCGTTCCACTAGCAGTAAAGCGATCAGATCGAATATTTCAAAATATACATTATTGTGCTAAAGAAACGACAGTGTGCGTTATGAATGATCTGAGCGTTCAGAGCGTAACGTGGAACAGACTGCATAGGTAGCAGTGGCGGAACTATAACTCTATTCGTATGGGTTTCATTTACCCTTACCTTTTGAGACCCTCATCTAAATTCCCTCACCTATTATACAGTCTAGAGTTTCCTTCAGATGAACCAGCCTTCGCCACTGATCAATAATAATTAAACACACTGCTTTAAATCAAACCCGTCTTTCAGTATACACAATAAATGACACATTTAAACATAGTCACGTTTTCTTGTTACACGTACAATAAAACACACAAATTTATATTCACCGTAGGCCACTTACCCATGAGGCACATATTTCGGTGCGCATAAGTGACGTCACTCGTACAATGGGCAATGCATATGCAACGCGCCGTAGGTCAGAGGGTCCACGTGAACGATAAGTCCGGTTCAACGTACCCGCCACGACTGCGAATCGCGCCGATCGACACGGTGACTGACGAAAACGACACAAAAACCGTTTATGGTTACCATGATCACTATTCTAAATGGTCCTACCGTGTTTTCGTAGAACGGTATTGTAAACTACAAACTGTGGGGTTAACAGGGACAATTGACAACTGCGTACTCGGAACATATCGAAAGATAACGGTATGGAAATTACGACAGCGCCCATACAGTTGAAATTCGATAACGTTACGCATAATATGCAATTGTCGATTGTTCCTGATTGGGCTACAGTTTTACACGGATAAGAGTTATTATTGACAAGCATTAGCCGACTAAGGCGAAGTCGAAAAGAAGGGGAATGATGTATTGTACAAACATGTACAATGTACAAAGACTGCCAGCTTGTGTGTACTCAAACATATTATTATATTCGGACTTCGGATCCTGGTTTAAATTTTTTACAATATTTTTATAGTTTTTGTACTCTTCGTTCTGGTCTCGGTTATATTGCATGTAATGTATTGTAATGCATATTAATATGTATTTTATTATAAGCTTATCTTATAATATATATTAACAATTTCCTACATTAGTACTAAATACTAATAACTGTAAAAAGCAGTACGGTAGTCGTGCGATCATCACTTACGAGGAAACCACAACCCACATAGATAACACAACTGCACTTGTGTCAACGGAAGGTAAATTCTTCATTTTTCGATTAGATTTCAAGTATTATTAATTTTTATAATAACTTCGTCATTGTCTTATAGAGTTTCCTTCAGAAAAATAAGTATATAGGTAATATAATAATGTATGTATGCAAGTGTTATTTTTATAGCATTCATTGTAACATTTTACTTGGAATTTTAACCCTTGCAATAGGGAGGTATACTGTGGAGTCTATACAATCCCCAGTCCTAGTTTGGGCGCCAAGCGCACTCGGTTATCCGTAGCCACAAGTCACAACAGACATTGCTGAAATAATGAACAATCCACAAAGTTCGCAAACACGCAAACAGCTCCGACATAATTCAAAAATAAAAATTTCCTGCCAGTTTCTGCTTGCAATTTTCAAATTAATTTTAATAAATTAGCATAACATTAGAATAAGATAATGGTGTTTGCACAACGCTCGTTTGACCTTGATGCGATATAGTTTCGCTGTATCCGTGATTTTCGTGGGCGGTTAACGGTTGATGGCAAACGGCGTAGCTTAGAAAATATAATAAAAGGCTCTCGAGTCCCACAGTACTAGGCCGCTTCGTTCGCGGCTAATACACGTTCGCCATGGAACAATCGTCGTGGGAATACCATCAGTGATAGTTGTTACCATTATGAAACCACTAGGTATTGCATTCAAAGCGAAAAGGGCCCTAAACAGACTCCAATTTGAGCACACACTACACACACATTGCACGAGAGTATTATTCATTATGCTACTTTTTTGGCTTAATAAATAAAGGCATGAGTAATAAATGCAAAACTTACAATTTTTTACATAGCAATCAGGTAATACAAAATATATGCAAAAATGTTAATATTTTGTATTACAATAACTAGGTATTTACCTAATCACTTATTGTCAAAAATAGGTCAGGGCCTCTGGTGAAAGAATTATCAAAGCAATATTTAATTTCTTCCTAAGGTTTAAAATACACAATACACCATAAAAGAGATGAAATGAATACACTCTAGATTAAGATTATTATTGTCTGTGTTGATATGGATTTTCTATTTACCTTTTGCTTGTAACTGTTACATCTGAAGTGACCGTCATGTGCAGCATTTTTTTGTTCTTGTTTTTATTTGTTGTTGATTATAATATATTGCACATGTTGGTTTGACTTGTAATGTGATTGCTGAGGGCCATAATTGGCGTTGTTTAATTGTTGCTTTATATCTATCCTTCGCACTTTATATAATAATTTATAATAGGTACTTAGTTGTTTGTGTCACATGTAAAATCTAATTGTGAAAACTGTACTGGCTCATATGGGCTATTTTTTGTATCTTTTATCACATATGTATTAGAAGCTGTTTATTTTCCTAAATAAATAAAAAAAAATAAAAAAACAATTAAAGAAAAAAAAATATGTGGGTATAAAACAAATATTACAAGATGCATAGTTCCTAAAATTTGTAGGTCTAAAATCAGACTTTTATGACAACTATTTTTCATAATAACATTTAACATGCCTACAGTTATAGTTTTTCACTTGCGGATTCATAATAAAATATTATGTATGAAGTTAGCTTGAATTTTTCAGTACTGACATTTAAGATTATAACATTATATATATATATATATATATATATATATATATATATATATTTACTCGATAATTATGTAGGTATTAAATATAAGAATTAAGTAATGTGAGGAAAAAATATATGTTTCCGTTACATGTCAGTGAGACTCCAAATTACTATAAAATATTGTGCATTAAATAAAACAACATAATACCTAAATAAATAAATTTGTCGCACATTACATTACCTACATAGAATAATGAGTCATTTAACAATGTTTATATTGTATATGGCCAAGTTCAGAAGTGATGCTGGCATGAAAATTGGGCACCTAAGTTATTTAGAAGTAAAATTTACTTATTAAAAATAAGTCTGACCTTAACTGTCTATTAAGCATTAATCATTCAAATTTCATATATCACCTTATTTCCTTTAAGTACAATAAAAATATTTGTTCTTTGAGAGAATTAAAAAAAAATCATACCACATTCCAAATTATTTACTAACTTGTTATTAAACCTATTATTTTATCTTTCAAAATAATTTACTTACTGTTGTAATAATTGATTATCCTCATAACAATAATTAGTAGTTACATACATTATACATGACAAATTCATGATAAAACCTTTAGCATGTGGAAAAGAGCATCACTTTTGAAGGAGCACAAATTTATAATAGTTTACCTGACCATATTTACAATAATTACCTATATAAACTCATTAAATAGTTTTAAACACCAATTTCATTAGTATTTTAATAAAACTATTTGTTTGGAATGAGCTTCCTACCTATATGTGTAACTATTACCCATAAGTACTGAACTATTTCATATTAGTACAACTAGGTAATATCTTGTTTGCTAGTAAGTAGATATTGTATCTTTTAGGATAGTAAATTATTATAATCTATAATAAAAAGAAACAAACGGCAATTATCACTTGCTGAACTTCTATCTTACACAATTTTTATTTTCTAATGATAATATATAATGTAGTTCAAAGTGGTAACTTATTATGAAAATATATTTTTTGTTACAAAATGACTGATTAAAGTAAACAGGTATTTGTAGGACTTGATTCTTATCTGTTATAACAAGATATTATTTTTAAAGTACATTTTTAAAGTTTATGTTCCTTGTTCAAATCAGACTTTATAGAGTTTAAAGGAAAAATCTGTTAAGAATGGTTATGTTCTATCTCTTGGTCTATTCTACAGATAAGTTTTTTTTTTATGTTTTAGTAAAACTCAGACAATGATAAAATTATGTGAATACTGGTTACACAAACTAACTATGGTTAAGTTAGGCTAATCAAAATATAATGTTAAGTTTTTAGGTTAAAACTTAACGATCTACTTTTATATTATGAATACACATACAAATACTTTTTACTTCTATAAAATCTTAGCTGTAGACGTGTCATCGATAACAACCTAGTATTATATTATTGTTCTCATCTGTATGTTTCGTGGAAATATTTACTGTGTCGAAAACAAAAAGTGAGCAATTTATAATAAATGAAATAAATAGAATAAAGATATAAACACTCACCTCACTGAAGGCCATCACTCAGGCCGGGGTAATCGCCGTCCAATCTGTTCAATTTATTTTATCACGTTCTATTATCAAAACAAATAGTTCAAGCTTTTGTTTCCCAACATTGAAAACAGTCCCGACATCTAACATCCCCACGGCACAAATACATTTAAATTCGGCAAATTCACTCACTGCGCAAGGACAAAATTTTTATTTCAAAAACGAAAACACCTGACCGAATCACAAATCACTGAAAAAAACCAACATTCCTCAGGTGGGATAGATGCACATCCGAATTGAGATAAAGTCCTTTACCATTCAAAATAACAAACACTTATACACTATTTTCGATATTTTAAAATAATTTACTAGCTATGAGTTCATAAAATAAACTAAAAAAGTCATCGAATGTATGTTGAAGTAACACGGAACGAACGATCTACGGAGATGAACTCGCCATCTTGCTTTATGTCACGATCAGTTGTGCCAACCTTCAGACTTTGAAGTTTGACGACTGCGTAACTGTCAAAAGGAACCAGGTGCGGCAATATCAGAAAATTTTAAAAATGTTCGAGACTCGAGCATGTTGAACCGTGTGATAAAGGTTTCGGTAGTAATTATTTTGTTCTGTGGATTTTGTTGGACATTGCGCCGCTTCAAAAATGGTTCCGGTGATATTTACATCAAGCATAATAATAAAGCAACGTGAAAATCCATACAATTATAGCTTGAAAATAAAATTTGAATATTATCCAACTAAAATTAATTACTATAATGACACAATACACGATGACCCCATTTTACTTGTGTCTTGTACCCTTGTGTTTTATATTCCGTACTTGCCGATACCGGTAGTATCTTCTGCTATTTAAAAACAGCAAACCGAAGGCAAAAATAAAAGCTAGCAAGAGTGAATTCAAAATTACAAAATATTTAACTGACATCTTATAAGGATTAAAATAACGATATGGTTTAATTTATTTTGATTCTACTAAACTGTTGTCCACCAAGTAATAAAAAGTTTAATATTATAATAATAAAGATCTAAGATAGAAATTAATAATTATTATTCGTAAAGCAGGATTTAAAATCAGGTAGGACAGCGACATCTAGTAGACAACAACTAAACAATGGAATGCTCTTGAAGAAAAATTAAACGCCGACTTATTTTAAACCTTTTACAAATGATTCTGCATTGTACACAATGGTTCAAATTGTAAATCCCATGATCGACAGAGTACCTGTTATATGTGGGGTATTGCTACGTATGGCGGTAGACCGCCATAAGCGCGTTTAGGAAGCCATAATTCTCTCTCAATACGAAAAAGATAGATGTCTCTAATAATATTATTATATAAGTGTACCTACTTACTTAATTATATTATTATTTGTTGTATGGAAAATACTCCTTACTTATCTACTTCCGCATTACCAAATAATCTTTATTCTGAGGCTTTACTTAGTAGCTGCATTTGGTCCATGTAAAGCCACCTTTTTTGTGTACAAACTTAGGTAGGAAATTATTACTTAATAAGAGGTGTTTTTTTAATTATAAGTATGTATGTATAAAGTTGTATATTCACGTCTTTGTACTTTTCGCTCGCCTCCGTAGTTTAGTGCATAGAGTATAATAATATAATAGGGTTTAGTGGTTTAGAGCCTAGCTCTCGACTCGGTGGTTCGTTTCCCGCGTTGAAACAACAAAAAATGTTGTCTTATTAGCACATTATAACGCTAATTGGTTTTCGCGCTAGTTTTCTTTGAGTCTATGGTATATCTTTAGCCTCTTCTCTCTGACTCCATAGTCCATAATATATTTTTTTTATTTACATTCATCTAGATATTAATATTCGGTCCTCTTCTTTTCATCGTCATTTGTTTACTACAAAAATACAATTTATAATGTGACAGTAACAGTGTTCAAAATTCATTGTTTTATATGCATTTACAATATACGTAAGTAAATACCTAAATAATTCATCATTATTCACCTAATCATATAACAGTTTCGTAATACAACCATTTCCTAACGTTCGTAAAATAGGTAAGGATAATTTAACTTCATTAACTCGCCAGCATTAGGGTCAGTGAAGGCCGAGGTATGACGTCATTTCCCCAGTACCAGGTGGAGACGCGGCCCTGCTCCGTTGATGATCAGGAAACTCCGCAACTAGGTCGCATTTCACAGCATAAGTAGGTTATTGCACCGTAACCCCAACCCCGGGGGTTGCCAGTTGCTACCACTCTCGCGGCGGCTGGCAAACGGATAGTTCGTGTACTTACTAGTTGAATAACATGTTATCGCAAGTCCTACTTTTTAGGTACTTAAATTGCAAGCGTACCGTATGGCAGTAACTATGGCTTTAGAAGAAAGTGTCTCGGACTCCAAGCTGCATAAGGACAGTTTGGCTAAGAAGGAACTGCGGCCCTCGAGCGCTGTATCCATTTCTAAATCTGAACATGGGCCAGGTACTTTATACTTTTAAAATAAACGCAAAATTATTTCTTATTCATCACCATAGATTAGGCTTTATCGTCTTAGATAATTTAAGGTAAAACACAAATAGGATTTTAATGATTCCTGATATAAAGTCACATGCTCTATAAGATTATTTTTAGCTGAATCGTCTTCAATAGACCAGCTAAAGCAGTATAAAAGCTGGGTGACCAATGAAAGATGGAATGAACTCAAAAAAATAGCGGAGACAGCGATGAAGCAACGAAAAGTGTTTATGATAAAGGGAGGAGGGTTCCCAGCAATACGACGGGCACTCATTGAAAGAGGATGGGTTGAAAAATACGAATCACACAAGGTATATAGTAACAGCTGCAACATAACCTTGACAAATTGGTCCCCTAAAATCAGCCGCCTTTACATATTGGCCGAGCGAGCCGGACAACGCCAACATGTAGATAGTCTATTTGCCTTGTCTTGTCATCGCTCGACTAGCTGGCCGAGTGAAGCCAAGCGCCCACATGAGTAGGGCTCATTTGCCGAATGTGTGGACTACTGTGGATAGCACTCATCTTGCACCTATTTGCCGACGCTCGCGTTGGCTAGGCCAATATGTATAGACGACTTTAGATGACTTATAATATAGTACTGCGGGTTATAAAATTAAAAAACGGGGTACTTTAAAATATAGTAATAGTATTCGCATTTCAGGCCCGACATCCGCCAACAAATATAACAGACCCAAAGAAGGCTACAGGAAAAGAATTAAGTAAAGTTGAGTGGATGATTTTGTACAAATTTATGGAACACCACGCTGTGGACTTTCTTTGGACGACCAAAAGGGACAAATACGATTGGCTTCTTAGCAACAAGGACGTTTTAATTAGCAGGTGAACGTAGAAATTTATTGTACAATAATCAATTTTATAAAACGAGCTAAAATATTCAAAGTGTCCAGACTACTCGCAAAGTCCAAATAAATGCTCCAAGCAGTAACCCAAAGTTCAAAAGTCGAGACACGAAGTGAAGCAAAGGGCCTACACTAACTTATTTGGCTAACCTCGGCCCAATTCACTAACAGTCTGGAGCTTGCTTAAGAAACACGTAAAATGTATAATTTATTTTTAAATAGAGGCCAAATACTTGTTATACGAAGCCTAAGAGATAATATTATAATATCTGTCTTTATTAAATAGAGGACCATCTTAGCGGCATCCACATTTTCCTTGCATTTTGTAATACATATTAATAAAGACACCATACATGCTTCTTTATTAAAATGTCGTTGTTTTCTTTACAATAATGTTCTAATATCCGTATTTTTCCCGTTAATAGGTTTTGCAGGTCGGTTTTTACGACCAAAGAAGGATTGACTACTTCTCTAAGTCAAATGCACTGGTATACGGAACCAGGAGTTGCGATGATGAAATTCCCGAGATGCTACAACATTCACAGTCCAGAAAGTCTAGAAGAATTCGTCGATGACTTCAGAATCACAGCCTGTATCAGCATATTGAAATGGCTTAGCAGCATATTGCAGAGTGAGAACGAGAACAATTTGATATCCTACAACGGGAAAGTACCTTTATCGGCCATAGAATTCGCCATTTCAAGACTAAATGAGTACATTACCTTCTTTACGCACAAAGATATTGACGATGCAGAGGAGGTGCAGCATGTGTGGGAGCATGAATGGGATACATTCCTAACCCACCACTACCTTCTAGTGCACGAGGGAGCTAAATTTATGGAAGATAAGAATATCAATATGAGGTATTTGCTTTTCTTCTTAAAACACAAATTTTATATCGACTACAATAACACGTAGAATTTATGTGAGGAAGCTACCTAGTACCATGTACCTACCTAAGTAACTTATGTAAATATGAAATGTTCGTGACAGATCGTGATTTACGATTATATCGAAATTCTTATCATTATTAACGAATCTGTCATTTTGATAATAAAAGGTAATAGGAAGTAGCAATCCGTTATCAGTAGGTACCTATCTAAATCTAAATATTCTAAGAACTTGAATATTAAATTCTTATTAGGTACATTACAATTTACGTACACGAAAATACCTACATTAAAGTCGATAAACAATAAAGCTAATCCATAAACCTAATCCTATATTTAATAAACCGTTATGTTCAAATTCCCCTATAATTACTATTCAAGGCATTTGGAGAAAAAAGGAGCGAAGGTCCTATCGATAATATCAAGATATTGGCCACAAATGGATATCGATGGTGTTTACAATATCTGGATAGTCAAACCTGGCAACAAATGTAGAGGAAAAGGTATATACCTCATGAACAACATTAAAGACATAGTCAGTCTTATTAACGTACCAGCACAGAAGTCCCGATATGTCGTACAAAAGTATATCGGTGAGTCCTCAGTTTAAATATATGTATATAAAAAACCATGTAGTTATAACTTAATAATTTTCTGCCAATTTTAATCTAGATTGTACGTTTTAATTTCCATTTTGTAATGCGAATTTTCAGAAAACCCTCTGATTATTTATGGCACGAAATTTGACATCCGCCAATGGTTTCTTATCACGAACTGCCAGCCACTAACTATTTGGGTCTATAAGTAAGTTTAGCTCGTAGAGTTTAATTGATTTTACAAATCTGATAATACTGACGATGGAGTAGCTGGAATTGATTGTGTGATGTGTTTTATTAATGACATTGCTTGTGTTTAAGAGACAGCTACTTAAGGTTTAGCTCTCAGATGTTCAGCCTATCTAACTATCATGAATCAGTCCACCTTACGAATAACGCTGTACAAGCGAAATACAAAAATTGTGACCGAGATAAAGCACTGCCCGATGAAAATATGTGGGATTGTCATACATTCAAAGCGTACTTGAGGTAAATAAATAAAATATGTAGCCTAATTGTCTAAGTTGGTAATATTTAATGCGTTAAAAATATTTAAGACAGATAGGTAAATACGAGATGTGGGACACAAAGATTTATCCTGAAATGAAACAATGCCTGATAGGAGCGATGCTGGCCTGCCAAGAAGCTATGGATAAACGGCAGAACAGCTTCGAATTGTATGGTGCTGATTTCATGCTCACTGAAGATTTTACACCGTGGCTTATAGAAATAAATTCTAGCCCAGATTTAGCACCCACTACTTCTGTTACGGCACGTCTCTGCCCGCAATGTCTTGAGGACGTTATAAAAGGTAATCTTTAAGTAGTGTGTCCTACATCTTGGAATGATCATCTGTAGACAAAATACAAAATAACAGATTTAGTATTTATTTATTTTCAGTGGTTTTAGACCGTAGGCAGAATCCTGAGGCAGACGTCGGAACGTTTGAGCTAGTTTATAAACAAGTTATACCAAAGGCGCCTGCGTATCTCGGTCTGTCTCTTTGCATCAACGGCAAACGTATAGTCAATAAGAGACCGAAAGATAAAAAACAAGAAACAAAATATGCCACCCCCATAGTTTCACAAGTTTCAACAAGTGGTTTCACAGAACATGACGATAAACCAGTACCGAATGAGTATAGCGGACCTATCATAACAGATTTTCTTTCTTGGCTCAACCCTTATGATAACTTTCCGACCGATAAGGATGGCATCGTACTAGGACCGACGGTTTCATTCACGGTACGCCCGGCAGTTTCAGTAGTTAAATCTAGCTCGAGTAATAAAAGTAGCATTAAAAAGCGTAAAACATCCGCGCTATCTTCTAGGACGCATCGAGGAAGACGAGAAAAAAGCTCAGAATATAAAAGACGCATCGTACCACACTCTTGCTGCCAGCCGGACCAAAGCAAAACTGAACTCCAATCAGTCAAATACAGAACTGAGTCGGCAAGAAAAGTAGCGAATCCCAATATCGAAAAATCCGTTGGAAACAAACGTTGCTACATAGATCCTTTGGAATGGGAACGTGAAACCACTAGTATTTTACGTTCCACTATATCCGTTCAGAACAAACTAACTAGTAAATCGGAGACAGTTATTCGGCAAACTAGATCAGGAATCGTTAATACAAATATACGTAAACCATTGCTAGAGCCGTTAAGTTCCCGTATTCCTATAGATGACGCTATTAAAAAGCTAAGAGCTGTGGGCAAAGGAATATCGAAATTACAAAATCCTACAGAAAGTAGAAAACACAAATCTGTAGTTTTTTCTAGTTCTGCTCCTCGTACAGAATACACGCCGTTGCGAATAGTTGTAACACCGATAAGGGAAAAACTGTGAAACAATTTTGATTTTCTATTTTAGGTTTTTGTGGCTATTCCAAAAAGTGTTTAAATGTATCATATATTTTTATGGCTCTTATAAACAATATTATTATTTACTTGTTATTGAATTTATATTTTATGCCCAATAAATTTATTTTCGCTACTATTGTTATAATTACTTTTTTAAACAAAATTCCTTGTTGTGTGGGGGACTTTTATGATATCCCACTGGTGTCGTAAAAGGCGGCAGAGGGAATATCCTGATAACCGGAAATGGGCAGCGTTTCCGCGGACATTGTTATTTTCAATGGAAGTATTCAATTTTTGTAAGTTGAATGAAGCTGTAAAAAAATAAAAATTCTTAGCACACCAATAGCACACGCAATTAAAAGATACAGCCGTTTGTGTCAAATTTTTGTCATTTTCGACACGCAAACTTAGCTCGCAAGGGAATCAAAATTTAAGGGGTACTGCCGTTAAGTCATAATCTTAAAATTTTACGAAGTAACGTCTTTTATTACATGTAGGTAAATGAAAACCGTAAATCATAATTTATAATGATTATTAAGAACAAAGTTACTGGCCATTTCCTTATGAATGCTTATTACATAAGGCGAGGAATAACCGCAACTAGCGCCACTCTTTTTGAAATAAATTTTACAACGACACAAAGATCATAATAAAAAAAAGGTGTGTGTGCGATTCACACACGATAGAAGTGAAACTTCAGTAAATCGACAAAAGAATAAGATGAATATATATAACAAGGCTACGATAATTACAAAGTTTAATTATTCAAAACGGCAATATACATACACACCGACATCTGCTCTCTCGCTCTGGCTCACTAATTACAGGCGACTATGCTTCCCTGTGTTCCAGGCATGTTCCACTTAGGCGGTTGTAAAATTATACACGTCGCGCATATTTTTTTGCTATAAACGACAATAAATTTTATATAAATATTTTTTTGGTAGTTGACCTACGAAATATTTCGGAATTTAGACCTTATGCTTTTTGGACTTTCGGTAATATTTTAATGAACGAACGTTAAACTATTTTAGCTGAAAGTAAAAATATAGAAAAATGCCTTTAGTACTTTATGTCCTAAAGGTATTTAAAATATATTTGTCGTTTATGCGATTTGACCGTTAATTTAAAGATCCAGTTTGGTTTTTAGTCCTTTCATCCCGGTTATAAATAAATGATAAAAAGGAGGTTACCACATTTAGCCGCTGGAAATATTTTGTATAATACTGAGCTTATCCTTTTTTTCCCTCCCGATTCTTATAAAATTTTGGCGGTTAGATAAAAATCCATACCTGAATGTTATCGTTATACTAATCTGCATCCGACGTGTTCTGTCGCTAACTCAATCTAAACTAATTCGTTATTTTGAAACTACGGGCACAAGCGCCCGCAACGCGAACTTTAGTGTTCAGGTGACAGCGGGACAAGCGCCACTGCCGCACGGGAGCAATTTTGGCGCGATAAATATTGTGTTATTTATCATAGGTAAGAAAATTTCATGACTGGATATTATGTAAATAGTTTCATATATTTCTAGTTTACGAGTAGTTGTGTATTTCAGGTTATCATTATGACTGCAAGAAAGCGGACAATAATACAATGGACATATTGGACACTACCTATGTACCCTGGTAACATAACATTTATGCTACCAATAAGAGTAATAAATTTCGACATACCAGAACTGGATCAGGTAATCATGAACTAATACTTTATTTTATACTTAAAATGATCGTATTTACGTTGTACAAATTACAAAGTAGTACGAGTCGTAGTAAGTACCTTGTCTATTCTATACTCATATTATAAAGTAGTTAACTTTGTGAGGTTGTAATATTTAATTCTATTGAACCGATTAAAAAAATCTATCACTACAACACGGCTCAGTTACTCAAGCGCGACATATTATTTAGTTATTTAGGTACTTATACTAGAGCAGCTGAGCCGTGCGCAACTTAGGTATCAAAAACTTTCGTGTATTAGAATTATTTTATATTTATTTTGAAAGCGAGTAAACGCGCACGCTGGTTTATTATTATAAATAGATCTACTGATCTACTCGTACCTGTACACTAGCTTACCAAACCAAGCCCCTAATAATTTATTGTGTCATATGTATGAGAATGATGATAGGGTACCACAGGTTTGATCTAGTTTGCTGCCTTCAAATAAATATCTGTAACGTGTGACCTTATAGCTTATTTGCTAGTTTTTCTATGTGTATTGACGAAGTTATTTTATTTTTAGCCAAACGTGGGAACACTGGATTGTGATAAGCTTGAAAATGTTAAGCCTGCTAATCAATCGTGTGTCATCGACGCTGAAGCTGTAGAGGGCCAAAAATTTGCTCAATTGTTACCAGAACCTTGTAGTACTGAAATTGAAATTACATTATCTCCAATTCCTACATTTACTGTGCCCACCGATGATATTCCATCAACTAATTTTAAGAAAAATTGTTCCTGTCTCTTTATTTTCGTTACAAACAGTTTTTTTTTTTAATTTGTATTTATAAAAATATTTTTAAAAATTTATAAGGTTCATAAACTCCTGAATGACTTCGAAACTATTATTATTATTTGAATTGTAATAGTAAGTCTATATTGATCTCGGCGATACGATACTTTATTAGAAGAAAGGCCTGGGGGCCATTTTTAAATTACCTAATTAAAGACCACGAAGGTAAATTTAAAATGTTTTCTGCTTCGAATATAATTTATATTACGATTTTAAAGTAGCCAAATACATAAAGAATAAATAGTATTTCTTTAAAAACTACTTGATACACTTTACCTTTCAGTCAATTGTCGTTCAATAGCTGGTTATACCATATTTGCACAATTTTATTTTCTAAAAACACAGACTTGAGCTATTTTTCTTTAATTTAAATAAAATATGATTTGAACTTATACCATTTCTTCTAGAAGTGCATGATTTGTTTGTTTGATTTACGACATTTTCGCTGTTTGTAAAATAGAGATCATTTGGGGGTAACCGACGATAACTACTGTTTGTAGGCTGAATTACATAAAAAGAACAACGCCATGTAATAGATAGCATATTAAATACCAGAAATAAAAATTTTCAGCCTTTTGAGAGCTATACTTATCTACTGTTTTATGAATTTTTTTCGTTTTTATTTAACTTCAAATCTCTCTCCTGTAAAATTTCATAAATGGCGGTTATCCCTTTTCGGCCGTTAGCCATCGATATGGAACTGTACTAATAGTTCAATTTCACACGGCAATAATAGTAGACTACCTGTCTCTTTCTTACAACAAGAGTTTTAAGTAAGAAATAAGTATCTACAGCTTGGCAAAAAAGAGTCTGACGCGGTGACAGCGGAAACTAAAATTTTACACATGAGGCAACACTACTGAACATGTCAACTACTAGTACATTCTATGTCAAAAGTCCGTTCACGCCATAGAAATAGGATATACATAGAAGGAGTGTAAAAAGTAGAGCTAAAAACAGCGATCTATCTACCAAATTTCAAATGCAAAGATTCATGAGAGTAAAAGAGACAGCAACTTCATGATTTTTCGCGTTGTCACCAGGTCAGAGGTCGATTTTGGTGGTCTGTCAAATTCTGGTGGTCTGTCAAACGTATCAAACCAACTAAATAAAAAATTCTCAGTATTTTTATATCTCTTTAGAAATTAGTGACAACTTCAATTGGTAGCATTATATGCCATACTGCTGGCACCTATTATTCTGTCAACAATAAAACATGAAGAAAATATTTTCCTTTAGATTTTAATATTTTATTGTAAAAGATAATAAATCTCATCTGATTTATTACATTTTTTGCAGTTTACAACATAACTGTTTCGGAAAAAGCCTTGATTAGTGAATGCGTGTAAAAGTTATACATAGATCTCGAAAAAAAAGCTGTGAAGGAACAAGATCTTTTCATAAGTATGTTTTTAATGTTATAGGCTTAGTAAATATATCCAAATAGGCTAGAACTAATTTATTTTATTAGATGTATGTGTATATAATAATAGTTTCTAATAGTATGCGGTATTTGCATTATAATAAAAATTATTTGTTTACATAACATAGAGGTTAAGTTTCTCCTAGTGCTGTACATTTCTTTATCGATAACCCTTCGAAATCATCACTTTATGTTTGAATAGTATATATTCAGTACTTTTAACTTTTATTATTTTTACCATACCAAGTTAAATATAATTAATCTGCTATTTGGTATTTACAGGTTTTTTACAAAATCATGCTTCAAAAATAAAATGGTTCGAGTTCATTGGAAAACCATAAGCTACATAGAAGCAGTCACGTTTGCTCTAAACATTTAACCCCAATTATTTTTTCCTGTGAGGCCGAGGTATGAATCCGATCCTGCCGGTCCATTCGTATCGTCGAATTCATGGCTGGAGTGCTGTGCTCTAGTTCCTTTGCATACTCAATGCTGTGTTGATAGACTGAGACTACCTTTTTTGTATTATTGGTGCAGTTTTTTGTATGTTCGTAAGCGTTGTTTACCATTGTTAATTTAATATTATTATGCGTAATAAATATATTTTTGAATACATTTTTTTTACTTATCCCAATCCAAATGCTTGAAATGTCAAATCTCTGTGTGTGTCTGTGTTGTTACACCATTAAATATTACTTGCACTGCACGATTTCCATACACCAGCAGTACAGTAAAATGGGATGATATGATTGACTTGGACGGTAATATACTTTATATAGCTAATAGTTTTTTTGAAATAGTATAATGGAAATAGAAAGGAATAAAAAGTTCTTTATTTGTGCATAAAATACATACCACAATCAATTGTATAGTAGATAAGTGCAATAAGAGGAATTGTACAAAAAGGCGGTCTTACTGCTTACAACAGTATCTTCCTGAATTTTGATTATGGTGTAAATATATGATTTTACTTTTTATTCATAACCAAATACTCGCTGTCTCAACATTCTTCATTTTGTCAAATTGATTTTACACGTAACGTTGTCTTAATATCTTCTTCTTTATTTTCATTTTTATCGACATGTGATGTCGACTACGGACGTCCCTTGAATAAAGACATGAAATTAGCACAAGCTAGCAGTCATGCAACTTGTGACCAACTTCGTACAGAGGTGATCGCCCAAAGTGATGACAAGCCTAAAAAAATAAAGTAACGGATAGCTAGACTTCCCTTTCCTTCCCATTAGCATGTGTCGTATAGTGAGACAAGAACAGAAATATGCCTCTGCTCTTGCTTTTTGCCCGGTATCTATGCTTTAGTTATTAATCTGAGGTTCACGCAAGCTGTTTACATTGATTAATTATAATTGTAGCTCAAATTAGCTCTTCTGAATTGTTCAGAATGAATAAAACTATTCGTAGTAGTGGTAGAGCAGTGATTTATAAAGTTTTATTGCGATGTTTGGCTCAATCTGAAGCAGGACAAATTTTATCACAAATAGGTAATGTTTATCAAAGAACTGCCGATATGACAGGTATTTATCCCTATTTATCAGCATAATAAGGTTCCTACATATGTTATTATATTGCATATGAATTTATAGTTTTGTTTAAACTATATTTCAGTGATTTTTAGTCTTGTTTACAAACATCTGATTTTGAGGTTATATTTTTCCGACTGACAATTAATGTATACTTCAACACGAATAACAATGATACTTGAAGTTATGATTACATTATTAAAATTAAATTATTTACATATTATGTTTTTTTTGTTTTAGGTACTTAAAACAATTTTTGAAGATATTGAACAGCTGGTAATTAACCTCAGAGACGACAGTAGCAGCCGTGAATCATCAGAATATGATTCTGAAGTTGCAGGAAGCTCCAGCGATATGACAATGTTTTCAGGCGTAGAATATTTAGACGAAACTTTGTTAAACTCTGATTAAAGTATTATAGAAATACGTAATATTTAGTTTTATTGTATACCCACTTTAAAAAAACTTGTGTTATAAGTCATATTATCATAGTAATGCCGTGAATAATATAAGTAGAATGAAATCTATATTTATATTATAAAGCAGAAGAGTTTGTTTGTTAGTTTGATTAAACGCGCTAATCTCAGGAACTACTAGTAATATTTATATTTAAAAAAAAAGATTATTGTTGCGAAAGTTGATTGTATAAAGAAGTAAATACTAATAATGTTTCTTATATAAAGGTACATACAATTTTAAAATACACATTAGAGTTGCATCATGAGTGAAGCCCTGTTATCCTTGATATGCAGTGCTGGTAAACCTGTAGTCAGGGTTAACATACCCTTTCCCTCTAGATTTTACATACTGTAAACTTAAGTGTTAAATTTAAAATACATTTTATTAATAGAATAAAACTGTGTGTGTGTGTTTATATGTCGCATTCATCTGATTGAATCTGCTTATTTAATTGAATAACTAGCGCGTCTTAGACATCGTTAGTCTTTAAGAACGATATCATATTTCAAATAAAAGATATTTTATCATTAAGTATAATTATTTTGAGTAAGGTAACCTATACTCGTTTAAATAGGTCAAAACTAAAAATTACAAGAATAAAATTGTTTAAATTTTTATTATTATAATAAAATAAAAGATATTTTATTATAATATTATTATGTTAAGTAAGGTCCCTATTTTCGTTTAAATAGGTCAAAACTAAAAATTACAAGTATTAAAATTGTTTATAGAGGTGTTATTGAGGGTTGCCACTAAAAAAGGAAAAGCGACCTCATTTATTCCACACTCTTTTTTGCCAAGCTGTACACTCTTTTTATCAACGCCCCCTTTATTGGCAGTGATATACTTCTGCTGCCACCGACGCCATTTTACATGTCACTTTGTTTACATGTCAAACGTTGCTATCGTGAGATTTTTAGGGTTTTTGAGTGATTTTCGATTTAATTACTGCGCAAAACTGTAAAATAATTCTGAATTCATTATATTCGGTAACACGAAGTCCTCTGTAGTAAGTTGTGGCCTATGCAAAATCACCGGTAAGTAGCTAACATTTATTTAAATTGTTGTATATTGTTTAGTTTATTTGATATATAGTGTTTAAAAATCAATTTCTTTGAGTTAGCTCAGTTGTGGGGTATAAAATCCGCAATATTCTTAAAAAAAAGAAAGTGGGCAACCCTAATCCGCCATGTTTGTATTCAGTTTTGTTTATTTAGGTATGCAGGCAAAGTACATGCTTATGCCAGTTCCATATGATTCTTTATTCTGCGGTTCAAAACGATCCTAAACAGTGCTAAAGAAAATAGTAAACGAAAATAACGTTTTTTTCGTTCAGATTTGCGTATAGTAAAAAATAGTATGTATATTTATGTCTCATTCTTTTGTATTTGTGTCTCTTACCTGTCGTATTTTCCGTTGCATCCGGTTTGAAATCACAACGATTCTAAAGAAGTTTCACTTCAAAAGTAATCGATTCAAACTTTATAGTCCATTGAAAAGTTACATTTTGGGTTGCGTTTTTTAGAGGACGCAATTTTATTTTTTTTTTATGTGTAGGGGGGGTCAGTGTAAAGCTAAAACCAAGTTTGTGGGGTCGCCACCCTTGTCCCACGGCCGCCATCTTGAAAATAGGGGTTGAAATAGTATTTACGATATATCTCTTAAACTATTTATTTTATAAAAAAAAATTGTTAACATTTTTTGTTGCAAATTAAATTCTCTACAACATTGCTCCAGTAACTTTTTGTCGTAGAACTATAAATAAAAAAGTTATAAGCGAAAATCTTCGGAAATTTGAGAAAAAAAATTATATTTTTCGGTGTAACTTTTTTTTTATAATTTTACGAAAAAATGATGTTCGACCATTTTTGTACATCGTTTTTTGAGGAACAACTTTTATTCGCATCATTTTTTCATTAAGTCAATAGCTAAGGTTTTACAGCGCTCCGAAGTGAGTACTATTTTTCAGTACTCTTAACTATACCTATATTATACGTGTGTACCTATGATAAGTCATCAGTTATTGTTTGTTTTTTTTTTCTTTTTTTTTACTTTATTATTATAACTTTTTTAATTACAAATTTTGCAATATTATTAATAATTAATTATTGACTCTTTTCACCACCACCCACGAGGTAGAGTCTAGAGGCGCGTTTTTTTTTGTTGATGTCCTTTCATCGTTAGGATTCTCCGAAACTCAGAATGCTCTCAGAATTAATAAATGAAGATGACTTTGATGATGAACCGCCAACATTTATCTAATAATGGGTCGATCCCGATCTCGGAGTAAAACTCCTCGGCGACATCATAAAAGTAGCAAACATTCATTCTTTTGTATTTGTGTCTCTTACCTGTCGTATTTTCCGTTGCATCCGGTTTGAAATCACAACGATTCTAAAGAAGTTTCACTTCAAAAGTAATCGATTCAAACTTTATAGTCCATTGAAAAGTTACATTTTGGGTTGCGTTTTTTAGAGGACGCAATTTTATTTTTTTTTTATGTGTAGGGGGGGTCAGTGTAAAGCTAAAACCAAGTTTGTGGGGTCGCCACCCTTGTCCCACGGCCGCCATCTTGAAAATAGGGGTTGAAATAGTATTTACGATATATCTCTTAAACTATTTATTTTATAAAAAAAAATTGTTAACATTTTTTGTTGCAAATTAAATTCTCTACAACATTGCTCCAGTAACTTTTTGTCGTAGAACTATAAATAAAAAAGTTATAAGCGAAAATCTTCGGAAATTTGAGAAAAAAAATTATATTTTTCGGTGTAACTTTTTTTTTATAATTTTACGAAAAAATGATGTTCGACCATTTTTGTACATCGTTTTTTGAGGAACAACTTTTATTCGCATCATTTTTTCATTAAGTCAATAGCTAAGGTTTTACAGCGCTCCGAAGTGAGTACTATTTTTCAGTACTCTTAACTATACCTATATTATACGTGTGTACCTATGATAAGTCATCAGTTATTGTTTGTTTTTTTTTTCTTTTTTTTTACTTTATTATTATAACTTTTTTAATTACAAATTTTGCAATATTATTAATAATTAATTATTGACTCTTTTCACCACCACCCACGAGGTAGAGTCTAGAGGCGCGTTTTTTTTTACGTGGTATCCCCAATAGGCATAATCCACGGTGATTTTCTAAATTAGAACTACTTCGTCCTCAGTCGTTTCGATGGACCAGGCTGGGGCTCAGCATCTGATCGGCTTTCTGAATTAAATACCAGTGGGAGAACTGGAGAAGGAAGGGGTTTAATGTTGGCGGTTCATCATCAAAGTCATCTTCATTTATTAATTCTGAGAGCATTCTGAGTTTCGGAGAATCCTAACGATGAAAGGACATCAACAAAAAAAAACGCGCCTCTAGACTCTACCTCGTGGGTGGTGGGGAAAATATATATATATATATAAATATAAATATAAAAAAAAAGTTACATCGAAAAATTAAATTTTTTCTCAAATTTCCGAAGATTTTCGCTTATAACTTTTTTATTTATAGTTCTACGACAAAAAGTTACTGGAGCAAAGTTGTAGAGAATTTAATTTGCAACAAAAAATGTTAACAATTTTTTTTTATAAAATAAATAGTTTAAGAGATATATCGTAAATACCATTTCAACCCCTATTTTCAAGATGGCGGCCGTGGGACAAGGGTGGCGACCCCACAAACTTGGTTTTAGCTTTATACTGACCCCCCCTACACATCAAAAAAATAAAATTGCGTCCTCTAAAAAACGCAAGGTAAGGCCTAAAAAATGTAACATTTCAATGGACTATTAAGTAAATAGTTAAACTAATATATTGGCATTTAATTGGCATAAGTAGTACTAAAGCGACCACTTTAACACATTTTTTTTAAATTAAACTAGGTATCACAAATCAAAATTTTATGTTAACGGTTTGTAAGGAACTCCCGGTGCTCGAGTCCTACTCGCACTTGGTCGGTTTATTTTCTTTGGGGATCCTTTATGATACGATTTAACATTTCGTCATGTGACCACAACTCAGCGTCTTTCATGTCTCCTACTTTAAATAATATAGTATTACTCTAATCTGTCTCGTACGCGGCGCTGTGATCTTATTATTACCATCGAAGAAATAGGTCACTGACGCCATCTAGGGACTACGACGAAAACTGCTGAAAAACAACCTATTTTCCTAAGCAATTTGACATTTGATATAAAAAAAAAAAAAACATGGCTGCAAAATTGGCGTTGTCAATTGTCAAACTAAAGCTTGGTTAGCCTGTGTAATTTTTATTAAACTTGTTCACTTTATAATCCTTTGATTGTGATTTAGTTACGCATTTATCTAATAATGGGTCGATCCCGATCTCGGAGTAAAACTCCTCGGCGACATCATAAAAGTAGCAAACATTCGAGGAAGAAGAGCCGCTCCAAGGATCGTTCCTCGTCTAGAAGCAGAAGCTCAAAACATATTGAGAAATCAAGAGAACGTAGTTCGAAGTCCAGGTAAATTGAATAATTAATTTATAATACTATTGCGCGGCTATTTGTGGTATAAATTACAATAATTGAATTCGTAACATTCACAGAAAAAGATCTCATTCCGCGACTTCTTGTACAAGTAGCGAGGCATCATATGATGGAAGTCGAAATAATAGAAAGAAATCCAAAAGTCGTAATAAAATGGATGAAGTGGATCGCTTAGCCGAGATGGAAAGGCAAAGACGTGTCAGAGAAGCAGAACAAAAGGTATGTAAAGATATCTGGATAATATTATTATCATAAAATTACCTATTTTATTTTGGAATTGTTATGTTATGATACATATTAGGGATTGTAGTTCCTATCATTGTGAGTTAATTTGTCTAAGAAACTTCATACACTAAAAAATAATACTTATGTATTTTGGATTTTAATGTTTTTTTTTTAATTTATGCATTTAATTTATCTCTTTTAATGTGTTTAAACTGATGGCTTAAACAGCTGTTTCATTTTATTCCAAATATTATTATTTCCATGATAGTTATGTTACTTATATATAGTATATTAATATTTGGTACAAAGTATTACAAAGTATTTTTTTCTTTAAGACTTACCAAAAAAAAATGTAGGTATGGGAGCTATCCTATATCCCAGCTTACAGTCCATTCATAACCCTATTATAGGTAGTCGAAGAAGAAGCTGCCAAAAGAATAGAATTATTAGTAAAGAAAAGAGTTGAAGAAGAATTGGAAAAAAGAAAAGATGAAATAGAACAAGAAGTAGCAAAGAGAGTTGAAGAAGCTAAACGTAAGATGGAGAAGGAGATGATGGAGGAGTTGGAAAGGCAAAGGGAACAACAGCGGAGAGAAGAGGCAGCCAGACAGGTAATTACTAGAACAAACCTTCAGTCATGTGTAAAAGCAATACGGGCTATATTTGCTTTTACATGTGACCCCACACACAAGAGCATATACTCCCTGCTCGTCAGCTTACACATACTTCAATGTTTATGATACAAAAACATAATATGCTTAAAAAACTAATAAAGAATTATTTCGATCATATCTGTTAAAGGTCCGGTCAGGTGTAGTTCGAGTGCAAACAAGAATTTTTTTCTTGAATTTTGTTATTGTAAAAAATATTATACAAGAGATTTAGAATATTTACTACATCCTCCATTCGAATAACATATTGCATGTCATAAGCACCTTATAAGGCATTTTTACATAAGCACTTTGTAATGCCGCGAGGGTAATCGGCAAGCATTTTAAAACTGTTCACTTGACTGTCCTTGGCAGTCACGTAGTGTATAAGTCAGGTCAGACGACTGATCAAGATCCAGAAGCCTCAGAATTAAATGGAGTGGCTGCTTGAGGACCAGCGGTGAAAGCTGAAGGTATTTTATGAATCTATTTTTTGTATACAAGTATTTCTGTTTTATCTAGGTAGGTTTCAAGATTATGTTTTCCAACCAAGGAAGAATGACATGAACATGTATGAAATTATTTAATGGATGTAGTTGGTACTAGTGTGAGACAAAATTGCACTTTGTATATATAACTTAAATATTTTGTTAATTGCATAATATTATTTTATATGAAATTAACATAAAATAGTATATTTTATTTGTAAAAGATTTGATGTTACTCCCGTATAAAGGAAGCTGTTTTTATCAATGTATATACAATTTATTCAGTATAATTTAATTACATAAATTTTATAAATAGTTATAAAACAAATTATTAACATTTAGCTTCTTTATACAGGAAGAAGAGGCTCGTAAAAGAAAAGAGCTGGAGGATATCATGGCTGAAAACAATAGAAAGATTGAAGAAGCTCAAAGGAAATTGGTATGGATTTGCATAACCTTATTTTTTCTGTTAATTACTGAATAATTCAGTATATTTGGATTAGTATATTTTATCAATTCTTTAATTAGTTTTTATCATTTATAATTATTGTAGATCAATTCCATTCACAGATTTTAATTCCTATCCATTTCCAAATTTCAGGCCGAAGAAAGATTAGCAATGATAGAAGAACAAAGAAAAATGGATGAAGAAAGGCAAAAGTTAAAAAAAGAACAGGAGAAACGTATAAAAGAAGAACAAAAGAAAATATTAGGCAAAAACAACTCAAGACCTAAATTATCGTTTTCCCTGAAGCCTCTCTGATGTGTAATTGTATATATTTTAATATTGTTATGAGACAAATTAGTTAGAGTATGTCGTATACAATAATTTTATGTATCATCTTCTCACTTTCGCACACATTACTATGAAATACTCATAGTATACTATAATTTTAACATGATTAAGCAATTCAAACAATCTGTTAGAATTATGGTAATTGAAGATATAAACAAATTTTCAATAATTATACTCGTCAATGGTCAATTAACCAACCATCTAGATGCACTTTTAGTTAATGTAATCAATTCAATGACTTTCTAAAATGCTGACCATGCTTCTGGTATGTGCGTTTTGGAGGATAAAACTCCAAAATATACAAAAACTGTAGATATTCATCTGCATTCATATAAATTGTGCGTCCATCTACCACACCACCAGTTTTTTGGCTGCATACATTGCAATTTTACTAAAAGACCTTCAAAATCATCGAAATAAAATTAGTGTATCCATGTCAGAAAAGTTTTCTAATTAATCTGTGTTCATATTACATCAATCGCCTTGAATCCCAGTAGTAGTAATAAATTGTTATAATTTCGGGGAACTCACTTAATAATAAGAATATTCGGGTGTCCAGCCACGAGCGATAATCGGTGAAATTTTGTAGATGAAAAATAGGAAACAAATTTTAATAGTGGAATATGCAATCCGTCATACAAAACGTTGGTCAAAAATAAATGAGAGGAAAAATATATTATCAGTCCTAAAAAAGTAGGGCGTGGGTAGGCGCCCTAAGGAACAGTATTCAGAATATTATTGTCATTCATAAGTTTATAGTCATTAATGCTAGTTACATTCAATAAAACTAATTTTCAAGTTCATTTGTTTAGTCATTGTTGAGTATTGCTAGTTGCTACATGCTAAGCTTAAATTTTAATAATACAAATACATTAAATAAATTTTACTAAGTATAATATTATCTTGTTGCAAATATTTAATATTATTCAGTGATACAATAATTTAAAAATAAAATCATAATAGGTAGTGATGTATTAGGACAATACATAAAGATGTAAAAGACATAGATTAACATTCCTATGGCAATATACACTGAAGATGTGACCCATGTGAAACCCATGATACAGAGGTAGTACACTACTTACTAGCATTTTGTTATACTTTTATTGTGCAATATTTGTTTTATTGTACCACTTGTAATATGGTAATGTGCTGTCCCAAATTGGTAATATTTCTTAATACATACATAGTTTACTTAAGCTTTTTGTTGATTTCCAGGTCTGTTTAAACAATGTTGTTGCTATACACCTTTAAATACTATTGTGGAATTAGATCCTTTGTAGTTCGATTGATAAGAATTTGCCTCTCGATTTCGGGTCGTGAGTGGAATTGCAATGAGACATTTACTTCAAAAATTGAAAGATTGCATGGAGCATGTAAAAAAGTAATCTATTCCAGTTGCGAGTAAAAAGAAGAAAGAAACTCTTTTGTATTGCGCTCATAATTTGGCAGTAAAACTGTTGCGTATCCTGGTTTTAATGAAACCAGTCAAGGACACTGAAATCGACGTGGGAGTTATTACTTATTATTAATCTGTTCTTAGTATGATACTTATGTAAAGTAGCTTTCATTCCTAAGGACGCGCGATCGCGACTCGAGTCCGGTCGCTCGACCTTCTTAGTAAGAATTGGGAAATCTAAACAAATCCACGACCCGTTCGCGTGGCCTCAGAACATGATTCGCTGGACACGGCCGCCGGTCGCCGGTCGCTTTGATCGGAATGCCACCTAATGTTATAATATGAACCAATCGTTAGTATGATCAACTTGCTAAAGGATTGAATTCCGTGATAGTACAAGATGCATCAAAGTTAATCTTAATGAGTAAAATATAATTGAATTAAGTGATTAGCAGACAATTATTATAGAAATACGTTTACCTAGATATGTAAATTGAAAGGATTGAGAACCAATTCCATAAACTTTGAAAACCTTAAGGTCCACAATGACTTAAATTAAGCCTTTTTCAAACGCCAATTAACGTACGACTGTTTTATACATATTATAACAAGTAGCTTACAACAAGTTTGAGAAAATAAATAATTATAATATTACAAATTTAGTGCTGTTTCATTTCAAAAGTAAATTATGTGATAACAATAATAAACTGCTCGTACTCCCTCTAGATTCGATTTACTTAAACGCAAAAGAATAAACAATAGCCCTAACATGGTACCAATTAAAATGTCACTTAATCACAATGTAATACATTTTAATTAATACGTAGAAAAAGTAGATTTTTTTTATGACAAGTTTTTAAAAAAATGTAAATTAACCTAGGTACCTACCTATTTTTTTTTTTACCTCCGACGAAGACCGAGGAGAAGACGTGCGATCATTAACCACGATGACCGCAATGTTCCACCTTAACAGGGAACGCGGGACGGTAGCGTGGGGATGCTACCGTCCGCACCGAGTCCCCGAGCCGATCGTGATGCGCAACATACTCCAGTGCATCGCGAATCATGGAGGACACCTAGGCAAGCCCCAGCGGGGCCTTTGTTCGGTCTAGGGTCAGATAATATTATATTAGATATGGGACAGATATACCGCCCCCCAAGACGAGCTGGTAGAATTACGGCGGTCTGGGCAGACGTCGGCGGAGTCGCTGATGTAAGTATGTAATGTGTCCCCGTGAATCCGCCAACGGCGGTAGTGATGGAGTGTCGCCGAGTTGTTAGCCTTTAGCACAAAGTATATAACAGAGACACGACCTAGTACTAGAAAATGGTATCACCCTACCTACTATTGGCAATACGACTGGCAAAGGGTAAGTTCCAGGCACATTCCGGAAACCGCCATCTAGCGCCACTATTGGAAAATACTAATTTCGTTTCGTATCTTCTTCTTAATTAAAAATTTGAATTTAGCTTAATGTGATGTTATGCTAAAAAAATATGCTTATCTTTATTTTGATGTCAATATTTGTACGTTCGTCATATTTACATTTTTTACTTTACAAACGTTAATAGTAGTGACATCTATTGCAATATTTTTGTATTAAAGTATTGGATGTATGGCTTAGATGAAGAGAGGATTCTTCATCTATGGATGTATGGGATGGTAGGTCATGCCTTTTGTTTTTGGCTATTAAAAGTACGACGAGAAATCGACGGTTTCCTTCAAAACTTAACTGATTTACTTTTTTCATTATAAACTAGAAAAAGGCTCGTTTTCTCAAAACTCGCTCGGAAGTTTACGTGAAGCGTCTACCACCTTACTGAATTGACTGACTCCACACATGGACAGTACTGACGATTAATTTAAAGTATTTTGGAATGACTAGAATTTGAATTTGATCATTTAGAAAAACGGCGTTAAAAATTATAGACCGTAATTTAATTTCTGTTTTCTGAACTTACAATAGTTTTATACCATACTACCAAATAAAAAAAAAACTCAATGTAAACACGTATTGTCCAAGATAGGATTCTTTCCCTGTGTTCCAGTACCTGATAGTAAACGAAAATAACGTTTTTTTCGTTCAGATTAGCCTTCCATTAGCATTTTATAGCAACAATACGATCGTTTTGAACTGTTTTGAATAATGTCCCACACGCAGCTGTCAGCTGTCAAAAACTGTTCAAAACGCTTAGAATGATCCCATCTTGTTTTTGACGTTTACCATACGTTTACTTAGATTTCACAGATTTCACTGATCTCGATGTTATTTTTAAGTTATGGATCGAGCAAATTTATTCTAGATTGTTTTATAGTGTAGTTATTATTGTTAATTTAAAATATAAATATAATTTATGAGTAAAAAGGAAATGTTAAATTTTGACATCTGTCAGTCGTTCCACTAGCGATCAGATCGAAAATTTCATAGGTAATTTTCATTATTGTGCTAAAGAAACGACTGTGTGCGTTATGAATGATCTGAGCGTTCAGAGTAAAAGAAGCGCTTAAAGGAACACACTAAATAAAAAAAATAAAAAAAATATTGGCCGTGTTCCAGGAGACGCTCTAAACGTTCAGATCATTCATAACGCTGACATTGACAGCTGACAGTACCTATGAAAACAGTTCAAAACGACCCTAAACCATAGATGAAGAATAAATAAATAGGATTCTTTATCTAAGCCCTAAACAGTGCTAATGAAACGCAAATCTGAATGAAAAAAACGTTTTTTTCGTTTACTATTAGGTCCTGGAACACAGGGTTAATAAATCTAAGCGTATTGTCATTCTCATGTGACAGTTCTCAAATGTCGCAAAATGGTTAACGTCAAAGGCATAGATTAGAGTAATTATTTTAATAGAGGTAGATACGCCACTTCCGCTTGTTTGACGGTTCAACATTGAACGTTTGATCTAGCGCCACCATGTTTTGAGGAAGTGGTACTAAATTCTATATATATATATAAATAGATATTAATAAATTACTTCATTCAATTTGCTGCGGAATTAGTCTGTTAGATTTTTATGTTTCAAAGACCTTAGTTTTTAGAGAAGTGTTTATTTGTTAAGTTTCATTAACAAATAAACAATTCTTACAAAGTCTTTGAAACATAAAAATCCAACATAATAAAACAAAACATAACCAAAAATGTAAAATATTTTATTTTTATATAATAAGGAACTCTTTATACCTACTGATACATTTTAATTGCATACTCTGTTCGGATCCAATTTAATATAAACATAAACGACAGAGATACGGTATTATAATGCTACAATAATTAAAACATCACTTATTTACCGTAGGAGAAAAAATACTGCAAACCCATTAAATTGGTGGATATAAACTTTTCGTTAACGTTTAGTACAATTGGATCTTAACTGAGATTACAACTGTAAATTCTTACATTATTAAATAATTTTAAATTTAGTTTTTCAGGCAATTTTAACAAAATACATCATCAAAACATAATAGTACCTACTATGAAATGTCTTAAGATACACATTTTGTGTTATGAGTAAATTACGTGATATTACAAATGACCATACGTTAAACAAACATTAAATATTAAAATATTAATTATTATTAGCTTTTTTTTTAAAGGTTTGTAGTTAATTTCATTTTTTTATGTTATGGTTTAATAATTAACATTCTTTATTTCATGAACATACTAAAATCATCAAATAAATGCCAAATTTGTATAACACACTACACAAAAAATATTCTGAGGAATAAGAAATATAACATGACCAGGAAGTTATTTATAAATGAACGATACATCGTTATTACATAAATCTTGCCAGATATCATTTCTTATATAATTATCACAAATTATTACTTAAATACAAAGTGTTATTTTCGATTTCCCATAACTTTAGAGTATTATCACTATAATAATATGAAAACATTAGATGGTTACTATGTGTGGTACTATGTGAAATCAAATTATGTTTATAATATTCGAAACACCTCATTAAGGCGAGGAGTAACCGCAAAACTAGCGCCACTCTTTTTAAAATGAATTTTACAATGACACAAAGGTCTTATTAAAAAAAGTAATCGGTTCAAACTTAAAGTAAATAGCTAAACTAATTTATTATAGTAATATATAATAGTTAAACTAATATTATGTATTATATCTCGTAAGTAATAACTAAAACGGCCGTTTAAGTTATTACTTACGAGAGTAAATACAGTATAGGATTTAGAGCTGTAATTAAATGCCAATAAATTAGTTACACTACTTACTTAAAGTTTGAACCGATTACTTTTTTTAATTAGATCGTTGTGTCATTGTAAAATTTATTTTAAAAGAGTGGCGCTAGTTGCGGTTACTCCTCGCCTTAACATTATACTTAAAAATTGAAACAGTTGTTATTTTTATAACTATGCAATTTAGATCCTGGGAAATGATATAATATATTATCGTAATATATGAAAGACACGAGTTTAAAGAAACTCCGTTTTGATAAGAGTATAAGTACATAGGCAGTGGATTAAAATACATAATATTACTAAAATAAATTGAAGACATTACCAGGATAATGACATATTCTATACATTTAACATTATTACACTTCGAATCCAGTTATCAATCACTAACATTAGCATTATTAAAAAAATATTTAAAAAATCAACTATAATGCTTTCTTGTAACTTAGAACAATATCATATTATAGAAGCCTACGGTCAGACCTGCCTAGTTTTCATGTACGATTTAATAATTTTGCTTTGCAAATAATTGTAATGAAAACTAAGCCAATTCAGACTTTGGCTTGGGCAATATAATATTATTATTCTAAGTTCTAAGAAGATATTATAGTTTAAGTTGCTACATAGTTTTATGTATTTATGTATTTAGATTTTACATTTTTTTTTGTCTTTGAACTTGGCTCTCATTTCACATTTATATTTTCGTTGGCGAGTATAAAGAATATAATATATAGTTCGTCTCTGATAAATTTAACCTGAACGTAAACAAACAAAAAACACCAAAATATTCACATATTCACTTATTGTGCACACTTATCAACACTTTGACAGGTATATTAAAGGATTACACTTTCTTCTCCAATACATTTTAAAACAATTTTAATAAGTTTAAGCATCAAATGAAAATCTTTCACTGAAAAATACGCCATTTTGACACTAACGATTGTAGAATACAAGCCTATGCTCTATTGGATTCATAGAAAACAAAAATCATTGTAATAATATTGGCCAATTGGCATCACTTACTAGTTTTTGGTTGTGTCATAGACGGGTTTGTTTACGATCAGGTTAAATTTATCTCGGACATACTATAGTATATATCTCGTGGTAAATATTCTTTATACTCATAGGTATATTATTATATTGAAGACAAGAATTAAATAAGCACATCGCCAATTCGTAACTTAATTGCAGAAGGATAATAATTTCGAATACTATATTATTATTCGCATAGATAAGATTAATATTATATTAATCATTTAATTTTGCCAGTCTAATTGCAGTGCATGTTGCGCGCCGCGACATCACTTTCTAGGGGCGGCAACGGGGTTCGTATTCATCAGTCATTTCTTTTTAGTTAGGCTTCTTTACGCTTGTCTTAGTGCTCAGCATTGATTGACACATTGAATACATAATACTGAAAAAATAAAAATAATTTGTTTAGTATACAAACTATTGAATGAACTTTATGGTTTTGTGATGATAATATAAATTAATTATACGAGGTTTGTTAAATACTTAAACAATATATTATTACATACTGGGCATTTATTATTAACTTTGTGATGCAGGGAGAGTACAAGTATTATATTATATTTTATTATAAATGTAACTATATTATATAAGACAAAATATATAATAATAATAAAAATATACATTATTCTAATAGGTACTTATAACAATAATAATGCATTTTATATTTTAGGTGTGTACTAAAATATATATCGTTTAGAAAGTTAGATAATGTCGTCGTTACTAACAGAGTATATATGCTTTATGATGGATAGGCCAGTATGGTTAGCTAATAGCTTATTAATATTATTAATTTGACTGGGGAGTCACGGCGTTTGTTGCTAAAGCGTACTAGTCTACTACAGCTGATCACATTACAACACTTGACATATGAATGTCTGTTTGTTTGTAACGCTTTCAAGCCAAATCTAATTAACCGATCATCGCGCACATTGTATGCGCGTGCGTGATGCGGGCAAAAGCTAGTATTACATATATTTATTTCTCTTTAGAGTAATGTAAAGTAAGTGCCTGCATTCCCTCTGTTAGTTTCTTATGGCAAGGTTTAAGAGTTCAAAATTGCTACTGCATCGCTGTCACAAGACATTCCAGGGCATCACAATACACAGTTACTAGTTACACACCAGTTACTTTTGTCAATAAATTAAACATTTCTGATCAAATGTTCTGATGAAAATGTTCTGATTACCTTTTTATTTTATTTTCAATATTTTGTTCACTGTTCATACAGAACTCACTGGAATTATAATTTAGCAAATAATGTCAAAATTAGATCCCCGTTAATGTTACACAAACAAATTGCAGGCAACAATTATTATTGATTATACATGAATAATGTTACAATTAATATTTTCAACTAATATTGCATTTAATAATAATAATAGTTAAATACTGTTTAGATTGGTTTTGACCAATCAAAATGGTCAAACCGTTTTTTACGAATTAAACTATTTTCAAAAGAAATTTTATTAATTTTGCTTACCTTCATACTAATATTTTCAATATTATGTTCACTGTTTATTCAGAACTCACAAGTCGTGACTTCTTCGTTTTTGGACACTGAAAATTTAAAAATTTTAATGTTAGAAAAGGTAATATTATGCATAATTAATTTTTTAGTTAACATGTATTAGCAAATAATGCAAACAATAAGGTATGTTTGTTTTAAGCAAACATATACCTCTTGATGCTGAAAAATATAAAAATCAGAAATGTATTTTTTTTTAATTGATCATGATGCAATATTATATTTCGGCAAAAGTACATATAAAACTTGTGCACCAAATTATGATTTTGAAATAATGTTAATGGTTAAATGGTTCAATAAATTAGAAAAAAATGTGACTTCAAAAAATTTACTTCTTGACACTGAAAATTTTAAAATTACATGTTACAAAAGATAATATGTCATTTGATTATACATGAATAATGTTACAATTAATATTTTCAACTAATATTGCATTTAATAATAATAATAATTAAATACTGTTTAGATTGGTTTTGACCAATCAAAATGGTCAAACCGTTTTTTACGAATTAAACTATTTTCAAAAGAAATTTTATTATTTTGCTCACCTTCATACTAATATTTTCATTATTATGTTCACTGTTTATTCAGAACTCACAAGTCGTGACTTCTTCGTTTTTGAACACTGAAAATTTAAAAATTTAAATATTAGAAAAGGTAATATTATGTAATATTATGTAAGATTTAAGCGCACATAGGGATATAGGGACAGAAAAAGCGACTTTGTTTTATACTATGTAGTGATGATACTGTGTAAAAAAATACATTTCCAAATTGAGGAAAGGAAGTATAATCGTATCTCAAAGTTATAGTGACTGTTCTTTTTACACCCTGTTTAATACTGTGTCAACAAAATTTATATTTTTAAATATTATAATAAAGAGGTTGTCCTGTATACAAGGTGTAAAATAAATGAGTGATAATACTTTAGGGTGTGTATGGGTCCCGTATGTAGAGTATACTGTGAAAGTACCAGGACTGAACAAGATACTTTTTTTCATTATTATTGTATGGGCAAATTTATGTTGGGTCATTTCTCGTATAAACCTGAAACTCAAAAGTAAGTCTTTCACCGCTGATACTTCCACAGTAAACTCTATATAAGAGGCACATACACACCCTAAAGTATTATCACTAATTTACTTTACACCCAGTGTAATTTTTTCTTTTTTTTTACAAAATGTAAAAAAATATTTTTACTATTATTTTTGCGACAAAAAATAACAAATGGTAAAAAGAAAATTTTTTTTTTAGTTTAGTCAAAAAAAAATTTTAAAAATACATTTCCGAAACGAGGAAAGGTAGTATAATCATATCTAAAAGTTATAGTGACTGCTCTTTTTACACACTGTATAGTTAGGAATCAACCAATTAATAATGTCTTTTAAGGCTTAGTTTATTTCTCTTTCATAAGTATTATAATTTTCACATTTGATCAGTATTGTAGTGTAATCATCAAATAAGACACACAGTAGCCATAGTTATGTCATTAATATTGGCTAAGAAAAGAAATGGACCCAGTATGCTTCCCTGTGGTACACCTCTTTGAATAAGTTTATATTGAGACTTATTATTTTGTCTTACACTTTTTACATTACTTAGGTAGTTTAAAATAGATGTTATAATAAAGTAAATAATCCACACATGGCTACTATACTTAAACTAGGTAGTATGCAGATTATACAATATCTAAAATAAATTTGTGACAATTGTCTACTACTCGTATAGAGGTCACTGAAAATAGCAACGCTGAAAGAGTTGTAAATTTTTATACAGACGTATATATGGTAAAAATTATTAAATATATTTCCATTGTCTGATACCTGTAACATATATTATGTGTGGTGTGAAGTATTCAAAGATATAATAATAATAATTATTATAGAATAATGTTAACTCAATAAGAAAATGATTTTTTAATGAGTTCACATTTATTTTGTCAACTAATGCCAAATTAGGTCTCCGTTTGTTTTATGCAAACATATTGCAATGATTGTTATATTTTACTAATATTGAATTTTAAATAATTACTTAATATTGTTAAAATTGGTCCAAACATTTTGGAGAAGTTTGTTTCAAACTGAGTATTTTACAGATTAAACCATTTTCTTAAATAAATAGTGTGCTTACCTTGTTTCAAAAACCATTAATGACCAGCCCAGCTTGTGTTGACCTTCGATTTAAACCTATTAGGTTTCTTCACAAATACCATTAAGAAGTATCCACACTGTTCCTCTTGAAGCTGAAAAATATTAATAAAAAAGTTACAGGTACTAATAATAAATCAAAAAAATTTACAATAATATTATCTATATATATAAAAATGAATTGCTGTTCTTTAGTCTTGCCAAGATTTGAGAATTGCTTAACCAATTTGGCTATTTTTGGTCTTGAAATATTCATGGAAGTCCAGGAATGATTTACATAGTGAGAAAATATCCTCAACAAAGTGGGTACGGGTCAACTAGTATTATCTATATATTATATTTTAATAGTATTCCATTCTAATGGTGTTATGTATCCATGAATATTAAACAAATTGTCAGAAGACACACATAACAGATAAAATGTGTTTACAGCTTTGTATCAGATAAAATATGAAAATATTCAATAAGAAATATAACAAGGTAAATCAGAGGAAAGGTAAATTAGAAGAATTGCATTACCCATAGTATGTGTGTGATACTTTATACATAATTAATAAGTTGATGTACAGTACACTTTGTAGATTACATCTGTGGACTCCTTAAAAATAAGTAGTTGGTTTTGATTGGTTTACTCACCTTTCTTATATCCTGCACTTAACATAGTTATTAACAGCAGCTATGAATTTGGACAAATTTCAACCAAGCTTCCAAAATATTTTTGAATTTTCATGGATTTGGAAAACGATGTACAACCTAAAAGAAAATGTTAATAATTAGATTAAATACCAGAGACTGAAGTATGATCAAACATCTATAAGTATAATATTTTAATTGCGTAGTTGCAAATGGTATAAAACGTTCATATAGTAGGTACATACAATAACACCTCGTGACATATTATTGTAATATTATAGACGAATTTTTGTTTGTTATTATTATTTGTTTATTACTTTTTTATATAAATACAAACTTTGGAATTATATCGCCGATTTAGTATGTTTAATTGTTTATGAACATTTTTACGAGGTTATGTGATGTAAAACGTGTATTCGTAATACACGTTATTATACTTACTTAATATATTTTGGTGCGCCTTAAATGCTTAAATCTTACACTTACTATTACTTGTTTTAGAAGTTAATAAATTAATTAAAATCAGTTTTTTTGCAGCCGGCAGCCATTTTTTTCTCAAAATATATTTTTTATTCTTCTACTTCTTTTAATTATTATTTTAACAATCTGCAAGTGTTGAATGTGCAAAAAAATAATTAGAACGGAATTTGCTTCGATGTACGCTTACAGCATATTAATAATTATTATTGTACTTAACATTTTAAAAGTTACAGTTACAAGCTTCCATAACTAATCCAGGATTCCTCGGAAAGGAGTCCTCTAGACGCGGCGCTTTAATCGCGCGACGGCATGTTAAATAATTTAAGAGAATACTTAGATTAAATAATCTAAGAGAGAATACCTAGGTAAAAGCTAGTATTCAGTATTCACCGACATTACGGGTTATTCCTACAAATCCTAAAATACTGACCTTCAATATAATAATATTTATTTACTTATGTTTAAGTCCCAATTATTACTGTCGCGAGACTTCTTTCACGGAATGGACTTTACCTATGACAAAGATATTTATTTAATACAATAGTAGCTGCTTTATCCGATATGGATATCTTTAACTACAGCTTTAATTGTTTAAATATCAATCTATTAAAACGCTTTCTTAAGAATGTTTATTACTTTAAATAATTAATAACTACTACATACTTTAATTAACCTACAATAGTTTTTATTTATTAGGTTATTTTTTTTAAATCTTAAGTATTGTGTTTTGTTAATTGAATAAAGTCATATATTACTATATTCTTTATTTTATAATACGTTTGTTATGTTCTTAAATGTTTATATTTTCTTACGGTCGACCTCATTGCCTTTTATATAAGTAATTAATTAAATTATAATTTAGCAAGATCTTTAAGCTGTGTCACGTATGAGTTGCATGCATCGGAATTTTTAACTGTGTTTTACTTTTTATTTCCGTAAATGTATTAATAAGAATATCTTTAGACGTTCAATATCACATTGCCTCAAAATATAATATATTTGAGGCAATGTGATAAATAAACGCTATATAATTGAGTACCTAATACACAGTCAAGACTACACAAGCAATAAAAAATAAGATGATAATCAACCTATTACTATAACACGAGTATTAGTAGTAGTTAGTTAGAGTTATTATTATAACACGAGTGGATATATAAATTTTGTTTTAAGAAACAAAATATATCCACTCGTGCAAAGCCGGTACGGACCACTAGTACTATATATTCGGTATGTGTGTTTAGAGTGTAGAACGCGTGAGCGTTTTGTATTAACTTCACACAAAAACATTTTTATTACGGAATATAAACAAATAAGACAAAAAAAACTGAAGACATTTAACTAGAATAAAAACTAAGGAAAAAAAAAAACTACGGAATAGAAACAAATGAGACAGAAAAAACTGAAGACGTATATTAATACTGGAATAAAAACTTAAGAAAAAAAATAATAATACACGGAATAGAATTTTAGAAACTAATGTCTTGGCAGTATGGTCTACGACCTTAGCCAGTTCATCATGAACGAACTTAAAAAAAATAAAAAAAAGGCGAATGAGCTTTTGAGAGGCTAAGTACTTATGAAGACTGTAGGTAGGAACATATCGTTTGTTCGAAGTGGACCCCCCCTGGTCAAAGGTCAATGTCCGTTGTCACTCGGCCACTATTCCCTAGAAGGATTTGCGGCATTATTTTATTTTTATTGAAATCAAACAAGACGTATTTAAAGTTTTAAAGATAGAAAGTTATCGATAAAAGTCGTGTTTTTAAAATTAATTTATTCCAAAATTTTCAGCTGTCTTTAGAAAGCTGTAAACCATGGAGAAACTGAAACCAATATTTACTCAATTACTTTCAGAAAAATGTTATGATGAATATTTTATAAAATATAATTTCCTTGACGGTTTGTAAACATCTTTTAGAATTGTTAAATTTTTTAATCCATTTATATCATGCATAAATTAACTGTAAAAATATTTGTTTTCAGAACCTTGTTTCAAGTCAACTTTAAGTAAAGGGCTTGGCTTCGGAATAATTGCTGGTTCCATACTAGTAAAAATACCTCAAATTTTGAAAATACTTGGCAATAAGAGTGCAGCTGGTATTAGTATTTACGGAGTTTGCTTGGAACTTTTTGCCATCACAGCAAATTTTGCTTACAGTTATGTCATGGGATTTCCTTTTAGGTCAGTATATATTTTATAATATAAACTCTTATCTAGGACATAATAAACAGTATGTAATATGTAACAGAAACTAGTACATAATAAATATCCTGTATTTTACTTGCTATAGATAAATACATTATTGTCATTTCACACCTTGTATTGTTAACTCATAATATTTTTTTATTATGGCCTATATTTTACTATTGTTATGAAGTTTAAATACTATTTATTTTCTATTACAGTGCTTGGGGTGAGGGAACATTTTTGGCTATACAAACTGCAATTATTGCAGCATTAGTGCTCCACTATGGAGGTTCACCTGGGAAAGCCGCATTCTTTTTGGCTACATATGTAGGTCTTGTGTCTACTTTGGTTAGTGGATTTACACCAAAGGACATTCTGTGGACTATGCAAGCTGTTAATGTTCCTATAATAGTTGCTGCAAAGGTAGTTATAAATCCTACTAATTATGTCTTAATATTACTGATATTCTATAATATATATTCATTTTCTCCATATCTCTAGCCTTATTATTATGATAATATGGCAAACCAAGTGTCTATAATATTATTGTTATTTATATAAAATTGCATTGTTTATTTTCAGTCCATCCAAGTTATAACAAATTACAAAAATGGAAGTACTGGTCAATTGTCCGCAATAACATGTTTGTTGCTGTTTGGGGGCAGTATTGCAAGAATATTTACCTCAATCCAGGAGACTGGTGACTTTATAATCATCCTCACATTTTGTGTGTCCACTTTAGCCAACGGGGCAATTGTTTTGCAACTATTCTGGTACTGGAATGTTGACACAACTAACAAGAACAAGAATAAAAAGAAGAAGAAGCGCAATTAATTCATTTCTTGAACCAAAGTTAACTGAAATAAAGATTAAAAAAAATGTGTTTATCTAATTTATTGTGCTAAGTTTTTTAAATTTTAGTAAAATATCCCGATGTTAACGGCAGCAGTAGCCACTCTCAGTACCATACTCTCAGAAGATTAAGTAAGATGACAAGTATTTATCAGCTAAATTAGATGATATTAAGAAGTTATGCTAGCATTGGGGGATGCCAATATCCTCAGAGAAGTAAATTTTACTGATCATAGTTTCAGAAAATGAAAATTAAAAAATTGCTTAAAAACTTAAACTGTATAAATTTAATAAATTATATTAACTTTAACTGTATAAATATAAACTTAAAATTCACTACTAACAAGTAAAGTAACATAGGGAAAATTCCTTACAGGTATGGCTTTTTATTATGTTTCTATTTAAAGATATGCTAAATATCCTACACAAATATGAGATTCTTACATGATAATTTGTTTCCCATGCACACAGAACAGTATAGGTCCCTCAGGCCTCAGCCTCGAATTTTGCGGGCAGCGGGGCGGAAGCGGCGGCGGCGGCGCGGGTGCGGTTTTAGTTACTCGCTCCCGTGCGCCGTTTTATAGAACCAGATTTTACGCAAAAGATGCCACCGCTCCCGCCCCGCTGCCCGCAAAATTCGAGGCTAAGGCCTAAGATGAGGCTAGGCGGACAGATTAGAAATCAAAATTAATAGAATTCTTATAAAAAGTATATTGGATCTATTCATGTTTTGGGATAAACAGGGAGAAGAAATAGGTAAAAAAAGACATTTGTAATAGTTATTATTTATTCACATTGACACTAAAACAGGAACTACAAAGTAACTTTTGTCCTTATCAATTGTGGAATGGATTTTTGGTCATTTATGGAGTAACTAAGTAATCCAAGAATTATAAGTTTAAGTAATGATGAACATAATATCACTAAAATAATGGGTTTAGTCTACATTTTGAAATCGTTATTTACATAAAATTATTTGATAACTACACATTTGGAATATAGTCCATTCCAATACCATAAACAAATGATTCACAAACCCCGATTACTCAATTGAAAACATGCAGTAATTAATAATAAACAAACAATATGTGGGGTATGTTATTCTGGACTGGACTATATTATATTGTGATACTACACGAATACTGTGTGGCGTCACTACTCTTTCGGCGGGGGTTCCTGGGGTTTCTCGTCGTGGTTGCGGGGTTCCTGGTCGTTGCCGTCCGCCCACTTGCCGTCGTACTCCTTCCTGTCCACGTACCGCTCGCCCTCCTCGTACTCGCCCTCGCTGCGGTGGCTATCGCGTTCGGAATAACGAGAGTAGCTGTAATAATCGCTTATATACTGTTTGTAAACTTAATCTAAGTTGGTCCCATTAACCTGTAACCTCGTACTAGTTTGCTCCTTAAGATTGGGCTTAGGGTGAAAAAATTTGATTAGTGCCAATAATTCGGGGAACTCAAGTTTGAACCCATAAAATAAAGAAAAACTTTCGCTAAATTAGGTGACTCACCTATCTCTGTCCTTGTCTCGTCTCTCGGGGCTGTAGGATCTCGAGCGGCGAGTCCTGTCCGGGCTCCTAGACCTCGAGTGTCTGCCGCCGCGTCTGTCCCTGAAGTCTCTGAAGCCTCCTCGGAAGTTGCTGAGAGTATTAAATTTTATGAGTTTTCCGTCTTTTTGGTTTATTATCTTAGCTAATTTTATTTTTATTACATATTGTGATAAAAGGATACTAATTATCCAGTTATCATTTTGATTAAAAATGATTATCACAAGTAACGTTTTTTTAAATTGAGATTATTACTTGAACGGTCTGCCGCGTCCGCCGCCACCCCTGCGCGGGCGGAACGGTCGTCCTCCGCGCGACCTGTTGTCGCGCCACTCGGGCTGGAACCGCCGGCCGTCGTCGCGCCGGAAGTCGCCGCGCCCGCGGCCGCGACCACCGCCGCCGTTGTACGCGTGGAAGCGCGGCCTGTAGTACGTGCCGCGCTCGTACCCGCCGCGCCCGCGCCAGTTGCCTCGCCGTGTGTTCATACGCCTGCCACTTTACCACATTAAAGAAAACTATAATTTTTAACACGTGAGATTTAAAATATGTGGATGTTAATAAAAATAAATAATTAAAATAATATTTATGATGATCTTGATAGTAAATTAACATCCATTGATTTTAATTCTCATACACTTGCATTGGTGCACCTCGGATCATAGAGACAAATAAAGTTCATAGTTTTAAGTTGGAATTTGTATAGTACGTCAGAGATAAATTTAACCCAAACGTAAACAAAGCCGTCTATGACACAACCATAGATTAGTCAGTGATGCCAATTGGCCAATATAATTGCAATGATTATTGTTGGCGACATGAATCCATGGACTATAGATTATATTCTACAATCGGCAATGTCAAAATAGCGTATTTTTACTGTGAAGGTTTCATCTGAAGTTAAAATATGTTAATTATTGTTTAATTGTTATAAAATGTAGTGGGTAATGAAGTATTATCCTTTAATATACCTGTGAAAGTATTGATGAGTGTGCACAATAAGTGAATATGTGAAAATATTGATACTTTCGGTTTGTTTACCTTAAGGTTAAATTTATCATTGACGAACTATAAGTAACTAAACATCAGATACCAGCAGTACAGATACTGAGATGCCACATCCCATTGCGACGTAGAATATGGTGGTACAACTTACCGGTCGCGCGACATGGATCGTGATCGCGAGCGACTGCGGGTGTAGTAGGAGCGACTGGCGTCGGAGCGCGACCGCGACCGAGAGCGTGGCGAACCCGAGCGCCGACGCCGCGACACCGCCGACCCGCTGCCGCTCGACGCCGACCGCGAACGCGACTCCGAGCGCGAACGACCCTTGCGCCTTCTAAAAAAGTGAAAAATACATGGTTACGGTAATTGAATACACCCGGAACAACAAATAATGTTAACGTGTTTCACTGTTAAAAAGTTGAGCTTCGACTCGCATATCGTCGAAACACTAGCTCTTTCCATTGTAAGCAATAGAAGTAAATAAACTTCGGTAGAGTCAATTCAGGTAATATGCAAGGATAAGGATTAGATCCAAAATCTCTATTTTAACATATTATATTATAAGAAAGTCCTCTGCCGCGTCTGTAAGTTCGTGATAAACATCCGATTTTCATGCTGTTTTCGACAATTGATTTTTTAGTATATTAATTGGACTTGTTGTGACGCTGCGGCACGTCTAAGGCGGCACGAAGTTCCCCGGTATCAAAGTCTAACATATCCCCGTGACCTTTAACTCATTCACTCTTCAAAGCGCAAGCCTTCTTTTTTGTAGTGGGCCAAGCAGAAAATTTTGGAAGCTCGATAAAAGAAACGTTATTATTTTATTGGACTGTCACGCTTTTCATACAATTAGTTTTTGATAGCGTTACTTTTGCGGAGCGGAGAGCAAATGGTCCTGTTTGGCCTCTAGTAGAGTGAATTATACGTTCCAGAGATCTTAACAACGTACCTGCTACGCGAGCGTTTCGGTGACCTCCTGTCGTCGTCCGACGAGTTGGACGACCGCCGGCGCGGCGAGGGCGGCGACCGCGGCCGGCGGCTGGACGGCGACGGTGGCTTGATGCGCGTCACAAACTGCTCGGGCCGGCCGTCACCGACCGACACCGGCGTCTCGCCCTCCTGAGCCAGTCGGAACGAGCCGAACTTGTCCAGCACTATGTTACCCTTGCGGACAGGCTGAAAGGATAAATGTTGGTTATAAAGTAGGTCTTTTCATCCGTTATTGGATGATTTTTACAGTATTCTCCGAGCGAGGTTACCACTCTTCAAATACTCTAGTGCCTGGGACAGGCGGTTTCAAATGTCGTATGGTTGCCCAGCACAAGAATAAAGCACATAGAGGAATGACAGTAACAGAGATAATATTTGTTTACACGAAATCCATAAGTATTGTTAAAGTAATACTGCTATAAAATCTCAGGGTAAAGTTCCTTTTTAGTATACTATATATATACGAAATATTTCGTATATTTCGCCCATATTTCGTAACACGCCCCTAGTGTCCTAGTGAGCCTGGGTCGTGATGTGTGTGTGTACCGGGTGCGGAGGGTCCACGCCGGGCGGGTCGGGCTCGCGCTTGAGCGGCGGCGGCGCGGCGGGCAGTGGCGGCGGCTCCCGCATGGCCATGGCGCGCCGCACCGACACGTTCTTGTCGCCGCTGGCCGGCGAGCGCGAGCGCTGTGCCGTTAATGTATATTATATCCGGGGCTTCATAATTTTAATTATTAAAAAAATATGTGTATAAATTTTATTAATTTTTCGTTCCTTTTAACTGCAAATTATGAATATTTTGTATATTAATGTTAGTGTAGATTATTCTTTTTTTATTAACTCATTGTGAAGGCTGAGTTTGTCACATATTATTATTATGTATTAAAAATATGTGATTATTGTTGACAAACCTAATAAAATAAAATTAATGTGGCTCACATTGGGCGCTTTCTAAAGAATGTTTTGCTAAAGCTTGGTTTAAAGTATAAGCATGCTTTGGTGTGTACTCTTTCTATATAATTGTTTAGTTCTTAAATACAGAGTAAGTAATGAGCCCACCAGAAAACTTCTAAGTCAGGCGCTACATAACTATTATAATATAACTTTGTATGTTTCAAGATATGCTGTATTTGTGTAGTGTCTAGTTATTATTAATTAGATAATCTATAAAAAATAAGTTTCAGATTTTTATATCAGACATTTAAATTACAGCCATAACAGAGCTGTATCTACAAACTGACATATTAATAAGGTGATTGGTATAATTAACATTTTACCAACATTTAGGGCTGATTTTTCAATCGTCAGATAACTTTTATCTAAGGAATAAATATGTGACTTTGATAGATTTTGTATGGAACAAATGTCAAAGTCACATGTTTATTCAACAGATAAAAATCGGCCCTTAGTGTAGTAAAATAATTTTATAGAATCGTCATTTACTGTAGGAACAAAAAAAAAAACAGGATTGGCAAGCTTTTAGCATCATACTCTCTTTTTGACTCTAGTAAATGATGGTTCCAAGTGGCAATAAAACAAGTTATATCAGGAATACGTAGCAAATGCAGTAACTAAGCCTCGATTTCACCAAACTTCTTGAAACATGCGTAATTCTAAACACGGATTCGGTCTCTCTCATTTTATCGTTTTAATACGTAGGTGAAATTGGGGCTATCTATTTGATGAGAATGTAAGTCTTTTTACCTTTGTATGTTCTTGGGAGTCATCTGAGCTATCGAAGGCATAACGCTCCTTGTAGCCTTTAGGAATAGAGTTCTCTTTCTTCTTGTGTCTGTAAAAACCAATTGATTAATTTTAAATATCATAAATAATTTAAAATAGTTAATTAAATAGTAATGGGTAGAATATAGCTAATTTCTTCAAGCAAAGGGCTTCAATCAATTATCATTTATCTACAACAGCAACACTAAAAGTATAAACCTTGAAGTTTATTAAAATACAAATGTGGCTGTGTTATGGACACATTTGTTGTGCGTGAATACGATCATTACGTAGCGTAAAAAAATCTTTGATTAATAAATAGCTATTCCAGTGATGTAATTGAATTATTTTGGGGTGATAGATATTATATAGATGCAACAATAAACTCCGATTTTGTTCCCATTCTTTAAAAAAAAACACCACTCACGGCTCTTTCACCGCGCTCATAGACATCTTCCACTTAGGCTTCTCGAGCGGCGGTGGTGGCTCCTGGTCGGCGGGGCTGAGCGATCGTCCGTCTCGCTTGCTCTTCTCCACCATCACCTTGTACGCGCTCAGCTTGGACTGAAGTTCCTCCAGCCCGTGCATCTCGTCTAGAGCCCTACGGAACACGACAATTTACCACCCGTTTATCACTTATATCAATACTAGAGATTCATAATATAGAATTATGTGTGAACCAAACAGTTATAGATGGCACTGTCATTGTCTGTTTTTAAACTAAATGTCTAATCTTCGAGATTGATCCCATCACAACTCAGTTATTAATTTTATTTATACTAGCAAAACTTAATCAGTGTTGCTACATAAAAAATAAGGGCTCTTAACTGCAGGTGTATTTTTTCTGGTCAGGCTTGCATCCCATTGCATGCACTTATACCATAAAATTTTTCAAAAAATATTTGTGAGGAATATTCTATAACTACTATACAATATTTAAACATGGGACACCAAATTTATAATAATAAATTACCTCTTGTCGCCATGTTTTCTATCATACTCCCCATCAGAGCTTAGATCTCGCTTAGATTTGCCCTTAAGTTCTTTCCTATTGCAAACAAAATATATAATTACATTCATATTCAATTATTGTCTTGTTTATGTGTGAATTGTGAAACTTTTGTGTGAATAATTATAAAAAATATATTTTAAAACTTAATAACATCTTACCTTATAGCATCTCTTAATTTTTTGTCACCAATGTTTTCAATTTCACGTAATGTATTATAATCCGAATTATTGGACATGCGAGATAGTTTAGCTTTTCTCTTTTCTTCTCTCTCTTGCTCCTTCCTCTTTCGCTTTGATTCTTTCTTCTTTTTCCTGTTCAAAAGGAGGTCAATTTTAGTAGTTAGCCAATGAAGAGGAAGGTTATATTATACACCATTTTTTAAGACAGATCTTCTAACATTTCATATTGACAACAAATAATTTACTTACTTATCCTTCTTTTTCTTCTTCTTTTTGTCGTGGTCGCCCCCGGGTTGAGTCTGCTGCCCGAGTTCTTGCATCTTACGATTGCGCTTGTATTGCGCAGTTTCCTCCAAAAAGCTACGAACCTTCTCCTCATAGTCTGAATCTTCTTTAGTCATTTCAATAAACTTGCGAACCTAAAACGAAGATGGTTTTGTTAATAATAAAAAATTATAATAATAAAAGAATTTTCAATACTATTCTTGCAACTGTGAGGTTTTTACAAGATATATTGAGTAGTAAAGTAGTATTGCTATATTAATATTATATTGCTCAGATGACCATAGGAACTACAATTCCAAACTGTAGTTCCTATAGCTGGTATATGACAAAAATATGCTCATAAACAAGAAAGTTAAAAACACTAGTCATTACATCAACTATTGAGTTACATTAGGTGATAGAAAAACTACAATAATATTTACACTTTTCCACTTTATTAATAGTTTTAACAAAATAACACGACCAGTTTCGATTATCTAAATTATCATCAGGTCTTATTATTGTGAACATGAATTTCCATGAAGAAACAACCAACAGTACATTCGATTAGTGATATAAAAACTGTCATCTCTCATGGCGCTCAACTTTATAGCTTTGATTTTTATGTACCCAATCTAAAATCAATATCAGACCATATAAAAGTAAAACCGAGTATTGGCAAACAAAACCAGAGGCATTTTAAAAGCCATTGCAACAGCTCGTCAACGAAACTACGCCTAAACTTGTAGTTCAGAACAACTTCAGGCGTAGTTGTGTGTGCTTGACACAATCGGTGAGGCGCAGTTTAGACCAGGCTTATTGTATAGTTCGCATTACACTGTCTTCACGTTACAAGGTCTGAGTACAAGATCACGTCTTACATATTATAAAACAATGTCAAAGCCGCGTCTGTCTATTCGAGATAAACTCAAATACTACTGCTCCAATCTTCATACTGTTTCCACCAAGAGATAGAGTTACTCGAGGGAGTAAGTGTATCAATAGTACCCTGTGGTGCTGCAGTCAGTGTGCAGGGAGAGCAAGTGAATTATAATTTGTTGCTTTTATACCTTCAGCTCGTAGTCAATGTCGGCCTGCGAGCGCTGCGGCGGCGGCGGCTCGTCGACTGGCGGCGGCGGCTGGTAGCCGTACGGGTGGTTGAACTGCGAGTTGTGCGTGCGCGACGTGTCTTCGCCCAGCTGAGCCATGCGTTTGCTCAGTGGTGACAGTGAGCGTTGTCGCTTGCGAGACGCGGAGCGACGCTTCTTCTTGCGAGTCGGCCCTTCCGAGTCTGGAAGTTATTCAATAGAAATGAAAGATACCAGCTGAGACATTTACTATAATGTAGGCATTGACTATGTTTTGAATTGAATACTACTTTTAATAGGTGAAAATCGCCCGAAATATCTGAAGTTACTTAGTAGAAGAAAAAAAGAAATGTTTTGAAAAGTTTGGGAAGGTGCTTGTCACATGACACTTTTTATTTTACATGCAACATTCTATATATTGGTTGGAAAATAGCGCGACCTGTAGATATATTTAGGTACTTGATGATTTGATATTGAAAGCCATTATTTCCATATAAGTAAAAATACTCACCACTTGATTCAGACGACGAAGAAGAAGATTCAGACGATGAGCTGGAACTGGAGGAATCACTTGATGACGATGAAGAACTGCTAGACCTCTTCTTCTTTCCTTTGCCGCGCTTCTTCTTTTTCTTCTTATCTTTCTTCTCAGTTAAGTTTAATAGCTGCTTCAGAGTTTCCTTCATTTCAAACGATTTTGCTCCAGTCAAACCTGGTAATAGTAACTCTGCAGGTTCTACCAGTGGTTTTGTAGTTGAAGTTTTGCTTTTGAGGAAATTTAGCGAGTTTTGCGCCTCTTCATGCAACGGTATAATCGCTAAACAGTCTTCATATGCCTTCTGTGCTTCTGTTATTTTGTTTTCATCCTCGTAGCTCCGGCCTAGGGCTACTAAAGTTTCACCCAAATACTTTCTTGCATTTGCATGGTTGGGATTTAGCTTCAACGAGGTTTCAAAATCTTCTATTGCCTTTTTGAATGTTCCACTGTTTGCATACAGTGCTCCTCTTGCTACTAAGCCTTCTACATTTCTTGGATCTATACTCAAGGCTTTGTTTAAACACTGGAATGCTTCTGAATGACGGCCAGCTTTGAAGTGTTCGATTCCCTCAGCAACTGATCTGAATGCCCATTTACTTGCCTGTGCTTGTCTCAGTTCATCTGCATAATCCGTTTGGAAGAATCCACCCCTGTGATAAAAAAAATTACTATGTTATGTAAATGTTAGCATCTAATCTATACTAATATTATAAAGCGGAAGAGTTTGTTTGTTTAAAGGCGCTAATCTCAGAAACTACTGCTCCGATTTGAAAAAATCTTTTTTTGTTTGATAGTCCATTTATAGAGGAAGGCTTTAGGCTTATATAACATTACGCTGCAACCAATAGGAGCGAAGCGTCAGTGAGGAATGTTGCAAAAACGGGGAAAATTATTCACATTTGAGGACTTTCGTTGCGTGCGCTGCATAAACGGTTTAAGTCACTCAAAACCCACGCGAACGAAGTCGCGCGCACAGCTAGTGAAACAATAACATAAATTTAATAAAAATTAGTCTGTGCATTACTAAAATCAACACCTACCTAAGTGATGGGAAGTTGGTACAGTGCATGTTTGCAATACCAAGCAGCTCAGATAGGTACTGAATGCAGTTTGGATTATTGAAGCCAGGACTCTTCTCCAATATGGCTTCGTAATTTTCGCCTTTCATTTCCATTGTTTTCCTGTAGGAAAAAGCAGCCTAAGTATAAAGTATTTAAGTAAAGATGTTATAATCCTTAGTATTTGACGTAAATGATTCCATTTTATGACTGTTAAAAGTCAGTTATTTTATTTTTTTATTAAATTGTATTTTTTTATTTTATTCCGAATAAAACAGGCTGTTCTAATGTCACACATACTCATCCTCACCTTTTCCATTGGTGCTGTTCAAAAAATTTTATATAACTTGTATTTTATTTCTTTCATACACAAATAGAACATCATATTATATATTATTTGATGCTGCTTCAACAATGTCATTATTATATTACCAAGAATCTCAGCTACGGTCAATGTTATTGTAGTCATTACAAACAAATCCTGGGGGGTTGGTGCTAACCTAGAAAAAAACACCCTAAAGTAACAGAACAAGTCTCGTTGATGGTGGAGGTGTCCAAGATAGATTTGGGAGCAGCTGCAACTATTGTCATCGCTAGAGCCTTATATCGTCTAAACCGTAATTGCCGGTAGCTAGTCCAGTTTATTTTATAAATAAATGACGCCAACATCCGTACAAATGTTCATTTATATTAAAATCCAATCAAGGTTTTGAATATTGCTGGAATATTAAATAAAGTTTTAATACAGATATAACATGATCTGATACATCAGAATGGTTTGACCCTAGAGATTGTACTGACCTTTGTTTTAACAGCAAAACAATAGAGATGGCAAAAATTAGAAAAACTTCCTCAAATAAAACTACATATTATCCAAATATAGTTTTGACAACATCCAGGTTATTCCAACCAATATTTACTCAACTCAAACAATACAGTGCAAACTTTCACAAAGTGATGTGTGTAAATCTTTACTGAAAAGTGATAGTAAAGCAGTGAGAACATTTATCCAAATCCCAAAATATATCCCACAATTCAATTTGATCTTAATGTCTCAAACATTTAGTCCTGTCTCTTTATCTTCCTAACAGAGCTTTCTGGGGTTTTCCATCCTGGAGACTTCCATATTGTTACAATTATGAACTTGTGAAACATTTCTCATTTCTTATTTTGATACTCCTGTTTTAATTATCTTCCGGTAGTCTTCCTTAAAATACTTCTCTTTTCATTATTGTTTAACGGTACCAAAAAATCATATTAAAACAATATGAAAAAAATAAAAATAATTGACAAGTGTTAAGTGTGAGTTACAAAACCTGTAATGTGTAGAAACATTGTGGTTCGATTATGTCGGAGAGTGAGTTTTTACATACTTGTATACTAGAGGAAAGTCATCAGTGCTCAGGAGCCCTAGAGCCGGTTTGGGAGGTGGGTCGTCCGGTCCCCGAGTCACACCCTTCATGCCGCACACCATTTTGTCAGTGTCTGGGATCACTTCAATGACTTCACAGCACACTGTATCATTCATCAGGTAGTTTCTTGACACATTTTTCTTGTCTACTGCTGGTATGATATTTGCCACTGGTAAAAAGGCCTGGAAACAAAATAAGACATCAATTACTAAATGACAATATTATGGTTCATTCAAAAGTGAAGTGTTCATATAAAATAACTTTTAGTACTATAAAAATACTAAAAAGGAATCTTACCTTAACATTGATATCAGCAACATATCTAGATGTTGGGCCGGCAATGCACAAAACTTTCAGCATCATTCCTGCAGCTGTCCGGTTGATTACTGCTCCTATTATTAGCTCCCCTCTCTTCACATTCTAAGTAATAAAGTATAAATTAATCAAACTGTAAGTTAACATTTTAATTACACCCTATTCCTAATTAGATATTATTTTACACAATGAATAGGATATTCAAAGTTGCTATCTTTGTCTGATATGTTAGAAGTAACTTACTGTACAAAATAATAGAGAATAGCTTATCCAGTGTGTGAATCTTTTTATTAGCTAGGGGGTTAAATTTTATTTATGGCACAATAGTACCATATCAAAATAGTGAAAGTTTAAAGGCACAATAGTGCCTTGTCAATAGACAACAACCAATACTAGAGTATAGGAGAACTATAAAACCAGATTTGTAACATAATTTTGTGACGTTTTAAAATCACTATTAAACCATGTATAGTAATATTTTACATATTGGTCATTGAAGTGTTTAAATTGTTAAAACAATTGTAGTACTTGGCCTTAAGTTGAATTAATGTAAGGTCAATATGCCTCATTAGCAATTGAAATTTTAAGTATCAAGAGGGCAACTAGCATACTTACATCAAAGAAATGTCTGAGCCTTGCTGATTTGTCTACATTTAAGAATGTTTCAAATGGTGGCATCAATGCATATAAGTCTGAAACAAATTGTTGAGTTGAGTTAACTATAAACATCACAGAGAAATTAAAAAAGTGAACACAGAGCTCTATGAAACATAAAGTGTTAATATCATAGCTTTTGAAAACTACTTTCTAGAAAATCTATTGACACAATTGGAAGTCCTCCCACACAGCAGCCCACTCATAAGCTTTACATAAATGAGATCATCATCTTAAAATTGTTTAATATTATGAAAGAATAAGGTAATATGATTGAAAAGCTAGATTACTCACTATCTTCTGGTGTCGTAGAATCAATTTCTAAGCTAGAAGATGAGGGCGCTTCGTCCAGTAGGGATGAGTCAAACAATGCATTGGCTTCCTTAGCGATGAATTGATGTAACTTCAATCTTTTGCTTCGGTCTTGGAAAGTTAAGTGTTTATGCCTGGACTGATAGACCTCAAAGTTAAGGGCCCGTGAGTCCACGCCAGTTTTGGCGAGGTCATCTTCACCCCTTTCAGCTTCCCAAGTTTTTTGGAGTTGTTGTCCATGAAAGTTTATAGACTGTGCCACTAACGACACGTCCAACGTTGAATCCATTGTATCAACTGAAATAAATCACATACCATTCAAAAACACATTTTGTAAAACATCTAAGTTCTTTTCTGAGTAATTATATAAATAAATTGCGTTGAATAACTCAAACCGCAGGTGGGCTTCCGCCATTTTGTAGTATAATTTGCCAATACCAGAAAAGACGCAAATACTACAGATATTAATACATAACTTTGATTTCCAAGAACTTACCTTAATATATATAATAAGTTATTTTGTTTATTCCATTTAAAATTGTAACCACATTTATAAATCACACCTAACCGCACAACTCACAAAAGCGAAAGTTAAAATGGCGCCAGCGGCAGTGTGTTACCGATTCTCAAAAATATTTCGTATAATTTTTTTACCCACTAAACTAGGGTTGCCATTTCTAAAATTTTAACAGGATATCATCAAGATTCAAGATGCTTTAAGTTATCGTATCAGAGGAACAAAAAACCTGGTCCTGGATGTTTCTCAATTTTGCACATTGTGACAAGCTAGATTATGAGTACAATAATATAATCTAAGGTATCAAAACTTAGAACTACCTAGTTTATTAAACCTAGGCAATGTACTATGTTACCGGCAATCTGTATAATTCGATATTAAATACAACTAGCGACCCGCCCCGGCTTCGCACGGGTGCAATGCAAAATATACCTACTACAGAATGTCCATAAACACAACGTTCACAGCTTTTTTGTCATTAGCCAATACAAACATGTTTTGTTTAGACGTTACTCTTGACAGCGCGACATATAATTGGCCATGTGAAAAACACTCAACGCTCAAGTCTAATCCTGCAACGTTAAAAGTTAGGCATGCGCCGCCCGACCCCCTGCCGGCCGCGGGTCGGTACCGCCGCGGCGCACACAACTACGACCCTGCATTTTAAATTTGTAATATCTTCGGTAATATTCGCTTAAATGGAGAATGTTACTAGGTATGCGAAATTGATTGTAACTTTGTCACAGTAAAGCCTATAAGAATATAAATACACTATTTTTTGTTTCATGCCAAAATATCAATTAGTTTAGATTTTACAGACATTTAAAAATCTCGATAATTTAAAATCGTCGCGCGTTGTTACTAACAACAACTTGTTAGTGTGACGTCACAGGTCGTACAGCTCCTACCGCCCGCGCACGCCGTATATACGTCCGGAGACATAACTTAACGCTTCTCAGTAAATTGTTTGATATGAAAAAGGGCAATCGGATAATTTACCCACACAAAATAGATGGACTAACGGTTGCCCTCTATTGTGCAAAAAAAAGTGATTTTGTTAGTAAGTAAGCATAATTTTTGCCATACCTATACAACAACTATTTCGAAAATAGTATGCGATATGATAACTCATATTATGTTTGTTTACAAAGTAACAAGGTACCCAAAACATTTTATCTACTAAAATATATATCTATATAATAATAATATTATATTGTTTAATCACCCGCATCTTATATTATATCTACTTGTACAAATACTCGTAATGAGATACATCGACAATGGTAGATAAATTTATTAGTTTGCTACCTATAACGCACTTATTACAAAAATTATGCGTGTACATACACTTTATGACATTTTGTGATTTTTTCCTATTTCAGATCGCTTTTAGCCATTTCTTACGTATTTTAATATCTATTGGAACCAAAAAAAAAATACTTTTCCGGTGCTATGGTGGTGGTACTTTCACATTTTGGTACAACACATGATTTTCTCCTAATTGAATTCGACATTTAGAATAATATTAGCGTTATTTCGTAGTACACCGTACTGGAGCGCGCAACGTACTGCGTGAGCGTATGACCCGTGACGTCACCGTGCCGAGCGCCGGCCGACCGTCACTCGCACCCTTTAAAGTTCAATATCCATAGTCCATATGAAATAAAAAAAGTGTGTGTAAAAATTATTTCGATATGTCGCTTAGTTCCCGGTAAGCGACATATCGAAATAATTTTTACACACACTTTTTTTATTTCATATGGACTATATGAAACGTAAAAAAACAAAACTAGTGAACATTCTCCATTGCATGCTGTAAAAAGGATATTGATCTATAATAAATGCACAATTTATTTAAGGTACTTAATTGGATAAGGATTAATGCTGTATTGTTTAAATACTTCGTAAATAACAATTTTTTAATAAAGGATAAAAGTGGTTATGGTGGGTTATCCCCACAGGTTATCCCTAAGAGATAGACATAATACCATCGCGGACTTTTTTGTTAAACTTTTTAAGGTGAACAATACTGTACCTAGTACATTATTTTGGTCTATCTCGTAGGGTTCAGCCAGCGTTTGCAATATAAGCGCAAAAAACGTGCTTATTTACGACATCACATTAGAAACCTTTAAATTTATCAGTGTTTCTCTACTATATTATGCATTTATTATACATACAAACCTTCCTTAAGAATCACTCTATCTATTTAAAAAAACCGCATCAAAATCCGTTGCGTAGTTTTAAAGATCTAAGCATACATACGGACAGACATACAGCGAAAGCGACTTTGTTTTATACTATGTATTGATACCGAATGAGTAACCGGTAATACTGTACGTACTAGTATATTATAATCTAAGAATTCTTCTGAAGATGAGTCCAAGGGAGTTGAAGGGAGTAGACATAATATTTTGACTAAAATAATTAGCTGTAGCTATATAATATATTTTTATCAGGGGGTAAAACCTACTTATGATTTTTACTGAATTGTTTTGTTTCTTATACTTTTTTATACCTATTAGGTAAGTATAATTATGTATCTGGGGGCACGGAAGCCCCCCAAGACGAGCCAAGGGGAGCGCAAGGGTACTTACCTTCCGTTTCTAGAAACATTTCATTGATTTTTGAACTCTCATAACTTTGTTTTGGATGATGCAAAATAATTGAAAATTTTAATATTAATACATCAGTAAAAATATTTAAATAACTATGACATTCAAACAACAAAGTTTGAATGTCATAGCTATCTTAATTTAGACTTTATCAACGTCTAAAAACCATCATCAAATCATCAAAATTCTTAGGGTACTTCCTGAAGTCCTAGAAAGCTGAAATTTTGTAAAACAAAAAAACATAAAAAAATTGAATAGGTACAATAATATGGTGGACGGTACAAAATGGAGACTTATTGTTTTTATAACAATCCCTACAATTTGGGTATCAATTAATGAGAGATTTTGAGAGGAGAAATACAATTTATACAAGATTTCTTTAATGCCGCCATTTTGAATCCAAAATAGCGATTTATCGTTTCCACAGGTACTCCCACAATATTTATCTTTCATTTGGTACCAACGAAATGAAAGAGATATACAATAAATTCGAAATTTCATAATATTCTCCACTCCCACTCATACTATAATTTATACTTCCACTCTCACTCCTACTCCCAAGTCCCACTCCTAGTATCCCTGCTCCCGCTACTCTAACTCTCACTACTACTCTCAATCCCACTACTAATCTCACTCCCACTCCCATTCCTACACCCTCACTCATTTGCGCTCCCACTTACACTCACTTTCACTCCTTCTCTCACTCCTACGACTAATCTGAATAAGTAAAAACCCGGGATCAAAATAGGATAATTTTAAACTCACAAAAGTCCATTAACCAACATAAAAAAATGAAATCCTAACAAACAATGTCATGTAAAAATGTTACCAAGACGTGTAGTACATAATAGGTTGGGGAAAAAGTCTTTTCGCAATACAATAAGTATGAATCTCTTGGGATTTTCGTATCATTAAAAAGTTAGAATTTTACAGAAGACCTCCTTTAAATGAGTGATTCTAATGAAGAAATTCGATACATATTAAATTTTTATTACAAACTAGCTGTGCCCACGACTTCATTCGCGTGGTTTTTGAGCGACCGTTTATGCAGCGCACGCAACGAAGCTTCCCCTTTTTGCAACATTTCTCACTGACGCTTCGCTCCTATTGGTCGCAGCGTAATGTTATATAAAGTCAAAGTCAAAGTCAAAAATTTTTATTCAGAATAAATTTTACAAAAATGTTTTCTGAACGTCGTTTCTATATGATGCCTACCACCGGTTCGGGAACTAGCCCAGCGAGAAGAACCGGCGTAAGAAACTCGCATGGGGCCACCTTTTACTAAAAAGATGGAAAATTTCTCTTTTAAAAAACAAATAAATATAAAAAATATGTTTACATATAAAATAGTCAATACTACTACAAATAAAAATTGCACTTTTATGCATTTAAATAAAAGAAAAAAAAAAAAAAGCCTTGCAGGGGGCTACTTTATTCCCAAGGTGTGCTATCATTCATATAGTCACAAACTTTATAGTATGCTTTTGCACACAAACGTTCTTTGACTACTTTCTTAAACTTATTGTTTGAAAAATTTTGAACGTTTTCTGGGACCCTATTGTAAAGGCGTATACATTGACCTTTAAACGAATTCTTTACTTTACTAAGCCTAGTCACTGGTACATCCAGTTTATGCTTATTTCTAGTATTTCTATTATGTTTGTCACATTTTTTTTAAATTGATGAATATTTTTCTTAACATATAATACATTTGAGAGAACATACTGAGAAGCTACAGTTAATATTCCAGTTTCCTTAAACTTTTCTCTAAGTGAAGTGTTGGGGGCCAGCTTGTAGATTGCCCGAACAGCTCGCTTCTGCAGCACAAAGATACTATTTATATCTGCAGCGTTGCCCCATAGCAGAATACCATAGGACATTATACTATGAAAGTAACTAAAATACACTAGACGTGCAGTACATTCATCTGAATATTGTCTAATTTTACTAACTGCATATGCTGCTGAACTGAGTCTGTCGGCCAGCCTAGCTATATGGGGGCCCCACTGAAGTTTTGAGTCTAACGTTATACCTAAGAATACTGCAGTATCCACTTGTTCCATACATTCCTCATTTAATAGTACATTGGTATCAGTTTGCCTCACATTAGGCAATGTGAATTTTATACATTTTGTTTTTCTATTATTAAGCAAAAGATTATTTACATTAAACCAATGTACTATTTTTGAGAGAGCACTATTTACTTCGTCGTAGCATATATTTTGCCGTTTTATATTAAAAATAAGAGACGTATCATCAGCAAATAATACTATCCCGTGTTTTTCATTAATAAGGAATGGTAGATCATTTATATAAATTAAAAACAGAAAAGGTCCTAAAATAGACCCTTGTGGGACCCCCATCTCTATTTTAGAGCCTATGGATTTTTTCCCATTTACCTCTACCCTCTGAGTTCTATTTGACAAGTATGATTTCAAAAGGGCGAGAGCTGGACCTTTTACCCCATAGTGGTGTAGTTTCCTGATCAATGTCGTGTGCTGCACACAATCAAATGCCTTGGAAAGATCGCAAAATATTCCAAGAGCATCCCGCGATCCCTCCCAAGCTTCAAAAATATAACTTATCAAGTCGACGCCTGCATCTGTTGTAGAGCGTCCCTTTGTAAAACCAAACTGTTTTTCGTGTAAAATATTATTAACATTAAAGTGTGCAAGCATCTGATTTAGTATTACTTTTTCATATATTTTACTTAATGTTGGTAGAATAGATATAGGCCGGAAATTTGATGGATCCGACTTACTACCAGACTTAAAAAGAGGTATTAATTTACTATGTTTCATTAGATCAGGAAATACTCCACTTTTAATACAATCATTGAAAATAGTTGACAAGTAAGGTGCGATAATGTCGACTATCGATTTAATAACTTTCGTAGATATGCCCCACAAATCTGCAGTACTCTTAATATTTAATAAATTAAAATGTTTTATTATGTCTTGGGGCCCTATTTCTCTAAATCGAAAGTCGACTTCACACTCTTTTACATTTTCTTTAAGGAGTAATTCAGCATCAACAGAAGAGGCATTCAAATATTTAGTTGTTGAAACTGGAATGTCCGCGAAGAATTTCTCAAAAAAAGTAGCAACTTCACTGTCGGATGTAATTACTTTATTATCTATGTTTAGTTTAAAATCTGAGTTGCGACTGGCGACTCTTCCAGTTTCATTTGCAATGATTTGCCATGTTGTTTTAACTTTATTGTTTGAATTTTTAATTTTATTTTTAATGTCAAGAGACTTTGCTGCAGCGCAAACTTTCTTAAAAATTTTTGAATAGTTTCTTACATAATTTTTAAAGTCTTCACTTTGATTAAATGTCTTTTCATTATACAGTTCATATAACTTAAATCTGCTTTTTAAAATACCTGATGTTGCCCATTCACTGAATTTACTTTTATTGTGTATTCTCACTGTCTTAGAGGTAAAAATAGTATCAAAATTATATTTAATTAATTGAAACAGTTTAGTGAATGCCCTATTTGGGCTGTTATCATATTCTAATTGTCCAATGTTGGCTAATATTTTACCTCTAAACTTCTCAGTGCGTTTAACATTAATTGGTATAAATGTATTTTTATTGTTGTTAATTTGGTTACATTTACTATTCATATTGAAAGTAGCTTGCTGTCCACAGTGATCAGAGCTTAGGATGTTGATTATTTCTTTATTAATTGGATTTATGTTACTATATATATTATCAATACAAGTAGCAGAGTTGCTACTGATCCTTGTAGGTTCAAAGAATAAATTATTAAGGTTATATGATTTTAACATAGATGTGAATCTAACAGTGGTAGAATTACTCTCTAAAATATTTATATTAAAATCGCCACATAATAATATTTGCTTGTTAGATGCACATATCTTAGTTAATAATAATTCCATATTTTTTTCGAATGAATCATATAACCCCAATGGAGGCCTGTATACGCTTACAATAATAAAGTCTCCCACCTCTATGCAGGCTATTTCAGTGGTTCGTTCTGTAGAGAGGCATACTATGTCTTTCCGTTCTTTGTATTTTAAATTCTTGTTAATTAAAATAAGTGAGCCGCCTCTTATGGCTTTTTCTCTACAGAAAGAACTCGCTACCTGGTGCATACTAAAATTTAGCATGATTTCACTTTTCTTGAACCAATGTTCTGTAATACACAAAATATCTATATTATTATTATTTAAAAACAAATCAATTTCTAGCTCTTTACTAGCCATTCCTTGTATGTTTTGATGCACCAGCATAAGTGTATGTAACTTATTACTATTTTTATTAATACTTATATCTATAGTGCTAGAGACTTCCTCTGTTGTCTTATAGTCTAATTTAAATGATTATTATTTGGAACATATTCCAAGGAGTTACAATAAGTCATATTGTTGCTAGGCTGCTCAATAGAAGCAGTTGTGGTCTTACTAGCCAAGTTCTTGGCTGGGTTTAAATATAAAAAAGTTAATAGCGTATTAGCTACAAGTCTTGTAAAGTATAAAGATAGAAAGTATCTATCTAATGTCAATTTACATAATTTATAATTTAAAATATTATTAATGTCAATGATATTGATTTTGTTGTCATATTTATTTAACAATATGCAATTATTATTAACAGCAGCATACAATTGGCTGTTATGATTATACCTAATATTATTTTCCCGTGGCAACTCTTTTATGTATGGAAATGTAAATAATATAATGTTACTAATATTTTGAACTCTGTTTAGTGACTCTATATAATTTTCCATTTGAACCTTATTTACATTTCCTCTTCTCCCTAATAATATTATTAGTGTTGTATTAGGACAGTGAGCTGTGCGTAAAATCTTTTTAATTACTTGCTCAAATGTTGCACCTGGCATACAGGTATTGCACACTGACTGTCCATCACACAACTTACTCAATTGCACCCCAACTCCCCGACCAAGCTCATCACTGTAAATACTTATTAAGCCAGACCCTGAGGCCGATGATGCAATTAAGTTTTCTTTAACGGAGGGTTTAGCATGAGTCTCCACACCTACAATACAAGAATTAACTGTTGAACAGCTTACTCCGCATTGACAAAGCGAGTTCAATCTCAATAAAGATTCAACTCTGTCTTCGTTATAATGAGATACTTCGAGTAAGGTATTCAACGCAGATATGTGACTTGATATCTCTAATTGGGCAAGTTCATATCTTTTAGTGATTGATTTTAAGGAGTTGTGTAGGTCTGTGATTTCTGTTTGAAGACTGCATACCTCTGCCTCATATTTACATTTGGTATTTTCTAGCTTTTGAGTGCTAGCTAAGTATTTGTTCTTAATAAACACTTTATCCTTAGTATATAGCCTAAAGCCTTCCTCTATAAATGGACTATTCAACAAAAAAATATTTTTTCAAATTGGACCAGTAGTTCCTGAGATAACATAGGAGAGGTGCACAAAAAAGCTCGATATTTGGGTGCCTCATGAGCTCACTGTAAGAAACCTAATTAACAGAGTACTCATTTGTGATTCTTTATTACGACGTATTGAAGCTGAACCATTTTTGAAGAACGGACAACTGTTGATGAAAATTGGATCACGTACGACAAGAACGTGCGAAAAAGATCGTGGTCAAAGGCCGGTCGGCTTCACAGACTGTGGCGAAATCCGGGTTAACTTGCAACAAGGCGATGCTATGTGTGTGGTAGGATTGGAAGGGCATTATTCAATATGAGCTGTTACCGCCAGGCAGGACCATCGCATCTGAACTGTACTGCGAACAACTAATGAGATTTTTACTTTTTTACTCTAAAAAGTTATCAGATATCGTAAAAAGCCAAGCTCTAAAGACTACACGCTCTACACCTTAATCAAAATCTATGAAAAAGTGGTCAGGTCTACTCCATCCATATCCCAATCCAACTGTTTCACTGACAGTAATAATAACAAAATCAGCTGGTTACTAATAATTTAAGATGACCTCGTTATCGATATAAGTTGGCGAGAAGGAACTCTTAGATCAAACCATAGATTTTGTAGGACAAATATTTTTTCGGATAATTTAGATCATTATCTTGAGATTTATCAAAAAAAATATACATAATAATTATAATAATATCTATGGACGCTTCACACCACGTCAATCTGGCCCCATGCTAAGTATCCGAAGAACTTGTGTTACAGGTACCAGACAACGGTAATATATATTTAATACTTTAATACTATACACATATTAAAGATTTTTATTATATTAATACACAAATTTAATACACATCCATGACTCAGGAACATTTTAAAACTTTTTGTTTCCTCGGCGGGATTCGAACCCGCGACCTCCGAGTCAAGAGCCAAGCTCTGAACCACTAGACCACGGAGGCGTCAAATATACATATTATATATATTTTGGAATCACCAATTCCACAAACTTTATTCTTGCTATCTCTGTTAGCTACTACAAACAAGAGTTCCGTAGGTACTAGAAATGCTTGGGCGACTTATCAAAATGAAGGTACTCACGAAAAATTAGCTTGATACTAATCAAGTGAAAACAATCTATGGGGGAACCCTGACTATAAAGTATTAAATACATTTATCTAAAGATCCGTGTCTAGAATCAATGTACTTAATACGTTACTACATATTATCCTAAAAGGTTTAAGTGACTCAATTTTCCGTGTTTATTTTTTTGCGACTTCACCTTCACCGATTCATGTCTTCAACTGTTATAACTTATAGATATGTGATACGTTATTTTGATGTACCTAATATTAAAGTGGCTGAGACACTTGAATAAAGGTATTACAAGAGTCTGTGATATCCAACAGCATATCAGTTGAAAAAAAACTAATTAAGGTAGGTACTTTTATAATCAGATCGTTCCATAGAAATACATAATCTTTGAAAATTTTAAGTAGCGGACTTAGAAATAGGGTTTTTTAGTGTTCCGTATCCTAAGGGTAAAAAACGGGACCCTATTACGGATATCCATCTGTCACGTGTACTTTAGCTGTTACTACTAAAACTACAAATACTAAAAACAAAATAAAATTAATATTTAAGGGGGACTCCCATAAAACAAACGTGATGTGTGTGAGTTTTTAAGGAACCCTTCGCACGGGAGTTACCTGGCCGGTTTTTATTCTTTGGCCACGGAACCCTATATTCACCGACAAATTACTCTCATCTCTGAGGTTAGGACTCGGAATGAAATGGAACATGGGTACACGGGTCCCGAAAAAATGTAGAGCACTAAACATGGAAGTCTTGGTATTAAAGTAGATATAGGTATAGTATCAATAATTGAACATGGTTGAACACGACTCGTAGACAGGCGGCTGGTAAATATCTGACGAGCCGCTACTAAACGGCACAATTCTTCTTCTTCTTCTTTTTTTGGCATATGCCTCCCCCTCAATAGGAGTTGCCAAACGGCACAATGGTTTGACCTCGTTGACCCATTTTAATAGACACTTGACGTATTAAACGACGCACTGACTTCTTTACAAATTATGCTTTTCATTTGTTGCAACCATGTTGCAACAAGGAGGCAGGTCCGGACTGCTCCCTTCTTGCACCAAACCATAGCTATTTCTTTGTTTAAATTGTAGGTGAAAAAAAAAATAACCGTTAAAATTTGGATCTGCCCATAGAAATAGGTTATACTACATGCTATCGATGCTTTAGTTATTAATCTGAGGATCTGCCCCCCTTTTGCTGCAAGGTCCTCAATTGAGTTGAAAATGAATACGAGTGTCAACTGCCAAATTTAACATCTTGACTTGGTTAGATTTTCAGCGAATAGCATTAGAGATGAATTCTATTTTCAGCACTCTACATTTTCTTTAGACAGTTAGGCCCGTATAAATAAAACAATCTCAAACCCAACCTCAACTTGAGAACCTTTTTGACAGATAAAACAACGTTTCGGTTCACTTTTAAAAGTGAACATCATTAATAATGTTACATAGTACTTTAATTTATTTTCTTTTTATACCGTTATATTCATATTATAGATTACAGGAAACAATAAAATAAGTATAATGTAGGTATATTTTTATAAACTTTATTTTTACGTTTTAAGAAAGAAGAAAATTAAAGTATGTAACAGAAGTAAAATTCTTAATTGTTAAAAGTGAAACGAAACTTTTTCTTATCTGTCAAATCGGTTCTCAAGGTGAGATTGCGTTTGAGATTGTTTTATTTATACGGGCCTTAGATTCCTGTCAAAACAGTCTTACTGTGGATACCAATTAGGAGGTATTGATCACAAGCATGGAGACATAGTTGCAGTAATGTCAATAACCTCAAGTACAATCCATTTTGAAATTTCAAGATCGCGGACATCCATTATTGTATGACTCACTCCACTATCCCACGCACAACATTACAATAGAAACCTGAAACTTGAAAGCAACCTGAAAGGCTTTTCGATCGGGATCTCGGCGGGTTAGTAATATTTTAAGAATTGTGCGAAGGCACGTAAGTATATCTTGCATACTTCAAAGCGGCCATAAAGCGTCATTGGGAAGGTCTCACTTCAATTGAAGAGGCGAATACAAAAGACGAAAAGAGGGCTAGGTAATGCAGACACAATAGAAATACTGTTTGGACTAGAAGGCGGTCCTCCGCACAATGGTGGACCGCGAAACTTATATTTTCAACACTTTATATATTTTCAGTTAGGTATATTAGACAATAGAGTCTACACAGATATAAAAATATTTATCGCGTAAGACATCATAAACATACAATACAAGATACAATTACTAATCTTCACAAGAGCTAGCAAATTGTAATAGGAAATGCTTTTCCGAACAATCATGACTGATAATATGTATTGTACAATACGACCGCAACGTTAATGTTTCTCGGCAATATTCAATAGCTGTGAGTGTGACAGATATATTAAGCAACCTGGTTTTTAACCCCCGGTTAATAAGTGAGGGTGTCTGCCTGTCCATGGCCTCGTAGCTTCTAAACCGATGAACGGATTCTGATATAAATTTTTAAAAAATCTGAACGTGTCTTAATTCATTCTTAGTTAGTAATTCACAATTCATCATAGTGAGTTCGCTTACTGCTTGACAATTCCGAGGTTACATAAAAATTATAGTTTTGTTTGTTGTATAAACAATACCTGAATGAAGTTCCTTTCTAACAATTTTTTTTTGGTGATTTCTTAGAATAAAAAAACGGAATTAAGGAAATATAAAACAATTTTTAATAGAATTTATGAAACAACAATAAAAATCGTGTAAAATCAAACCGCATTGTGTGCTATAGAATTTACATACGGGATATAGTGGAGTCCTTTTAGAATTGTATGGGACTGTTAATGGTGCGTCAATTTTTTATTGAATACAAAAGTAAATTAGTTGTTTGTACATGCAAGGTGTATTGTGCGGGATACGGCACACAATACTCGCTTTGTGCCGCATTCGCACCATTGTCATCCGACATATTACCAACGTACATTATATCAGCTTCTACTGTCTTTTCTTTTGAAAACACGCTATTCTGACTGGAACGCTTTTAGGTATATATGAATTAAACGTTTTAATTCAATGTTTCTAACATTTGATACATTGATAATAAATAATCATTAGTAATTTTCAAAGCGTTTGGTGTTCTGGATCCCCTGATGCGAAGTGAGGATTGCGGGGTTTTGATTTTTTATTCATTACGTAGGTAAGTAGTTAAGTACCAACATTTATATATAAGTCATTTTCTTGATTTTTTACATAGGTACTACAGGTTCCGAGTTTTACCCCGGCTCCACACTACTCGCGAAGTTCCTCGGCGAAGTACGGCGAAGTACTAGTAAAGTTTAACGAGGTAAGCCGAAGTGCATCTCTATACTATCCTATTCGTCTAACTTCGTTCAACTTCGCGAGTAGTGTGGAGCCGGGGTAACACCTAATAGTCAAATCTATGGGTTGTTTCTGAGCAATTTCGGTATTATAAGGATGCGTCGCTAGCGTCGCCGCCTGTATCTAGATAGGAACTAGGATTTTAGGTATTACCTATGTTATGTTATGCCGCACCGCTGATGGTTAAAGCAGCAAATCCGGCAGTTTCGGCGCGTGTATAAAGGCGCTTACAATTTTCATTCTATATAAACAAACTTTATTTTTACGCATAAGTACTAGATGCTGAGCTACTTGTAAATTAGAAACGACGAAAGTAAATTACATAATATGACAATAAATCTTTTTCTACATTCGGAAAACTTCCTGCAAATCGGTCTCATGCAAACGGTCCCGCGTGCGCAAGGATCCGGCGCGGAAATCTTTCGGCCGCACGCTGTCAGTCGGTGACAGTTTTCCGCGGCGACCGCCCGCCGACATAGCGCCGATGGGCAAAGCTCGCCACAACTTTTTCGCTGTACCGCCAACTTTTCCTTGGATGTGTGTGATGTGTGAAAATTGATTGTATTGTGATGAGTGCCATGTGCTTGTGTTTATTGGATGGAGGCGATGCGGTTATGAGATGGTAAGTGTGTTTTTTTTACCAGCCGCATACCGCGGCTTCAGTGAAAATCGGCGTGTTTTGGGAGCAAGAGTCTTAATATAGCTGTATTATAAAGGTAGGTATTATATGTATGTATGGCAAAGATCATCTGTGGCCTAGTGAGTAGACCGTTGATTAGCACTCGAAAGGGTGAAGGTATCTTACCTTCCTCCCAGGTCGTGGCATGTACCAATGAGACTTTTTCAGATCTCAGGTGCATTATACGGACGCTCTAACGGTGAAGGAAAACATCGTGAGGAAACCGGCAAATGGTTGGCCCTAGACGTATTGGCCAGTCATTCATCTAGGCCATGTTGTGAAAATGTCGTATGTGGTGGGCAATGCGACATTTAAAACCGCCAGTCCCAGGCATTACAGTATTTAAAGAGTGGATACTTCGCTCGGATAATACTGTTTAAACTTTAAATCATCCAATAACGGATGCAAAGGCCTACTTTTTTTTTATGTACATGGCATGTTCAATAATTCTTTATTCTATCAATGTAGAGAAATAATTTTCATTAATTATATGTCGTTAAAAATACATTAATGGGATTTAGCTGTTTACTTCATTTTTACTTTTTATGTGGTCTAACCATCGGGTGGATAAGAGTGGAAGTTGAACGTATATTTATAAATACATATTTATTTTATTGCTGTAATTTTTTAACTGCCTACAAATTTTGTCACTTTATACAAAACTGTCGACGTTTTCTACTAACCGAAGAAAATGCTTCTACAGAGCGCTACAAAGCCGGGCTGATTGGAGTGATTGCATACCTCACGGAAAACCGGCATATAAACGAGCGCTTTCATTGCTTTTGTGGAAGAGTGAGGGTAAAGGAGGACCTTGGAAGAGAGCTGTTTACAAATTAGATACAAGGCCGGTTAAGCAACTCTCGTAGCGAAATTTCTATAAGCGGTGGTAGTGGTAAATCGCTTATCATCATACGGTCGCCTGCTCTTCATATCAACCATAAATACAAGTTTAATAAACCATAATATATTTATGTATTGTACGCTCGACGTTTTAAACGTCCCACAATATATTATTTACCCGCTATTGTCACTTAATAAATGCATTATTCGGCGCGGGCGGAACGGTCAAAACAAAAGCCGATAGCGCGCGAATCGATTGACGCGATAAACTTGGAAACAACAAAATAATGGTAGAGTCGGGGAATTAACGCTTCTATTGTGTTAGTACAATAATCCGCTATCTAGGCCAGCCTCAGTGCTGCAGACGAACCTTTTGTCTTTCATGTACGCCGTTAATAATGGCGAGCGCCGAAACGGCCGCGCACAATGCCGCGAAATGTGCGCGTTTTCATTTGCAAGACAAAACGCGCTTTGTTGTGTCCGCTCGATACGGAATTTATGGCGGCTATTGACGGACGACCAGCGGTGACGCGTCGCCATTGAGGTGCTGACCTATTCCAACCGGATCCGCGCCACCGCCGCACCGCCACACCGCCACACCGCCACACCGCTGCTCGTTGTCAGTGCTTTCATCACGTTCAATGAGTATTCTGCAGAAAAAAAAATATTAATTTCTTATATTATGATCATTAATTACAACTTTTCATAGCCCCGATTTCACCGAACTTCTTTGAACGCGCTCAACGCTAAACCCGGATTCCCGTGGCTCAGTGTTACACGTGGTTTTAATACGTTCGCTATATTTAATGATCATTAGTCAGTTTAAAAATATTCGTTACATGTCATTACATATATTAGTAGCTCATCGACGTAGAAGTATTATCCTAATCTAAGGTAGAGCCGAAACAAGAACAGAAAAAAGAAAGCGCCAAACTCCTGTTACATAGTTTTCGAAAAAGCAGCAGAAAATTCTAATTGCAACTAGACGCTTTGCAAACAACATTTACCAAGAATCGCCACTGTAAACTAAACTCATAGTCATAACGCTTCATTTTTGGAAGTTGCTAAACCAGGTGAGAAGATACTGGGACGCGCGTTTATTGCGGCCGAATAATGAAATGCTAATGAAAGTTAATAGGCCTGAGCCCTCTGATTCCTCCAAAAGAACAGACCCGTACTGTCACGGCATGGCATGCTAAGGACAGCACGAGCCACACTTACTTTAACTGCTGTTTCGTTTTCGTCCGCAAGTAATATCATTTCATTACGCTACACATTAGTTAATGTGAGAGAAATATGAAACCGCATCAAAATAATCCGCAGCTACAATTTCGAGAAATAATTTCTTGGTTTTCAATAAAAGATTCCCTCTCAAAGGCACAGAGACGGAAAGGTAACCGCGAAAGCTTTGCGCTCAGCTCGTTGCTTGGCCAATGGATTGCGAGCTCTTTTGCTCGAAATTTTAAAAGAACTTGTGTAGCTTTAGGTTTAAGAAAAATTGTTTAATCCCCTTCTACGGAGTATGAATGTGACGCCTTTTCATTGCTTATTTCAAATAAATTCTTTACTCAGGGATTTTCGCTAATAACTTATGGAAATAATAAACATAGCAAAGTGTTGATTTCTGGAACAGTGTTTGATTCGAAATTCTAATTTTTCTCTCCGACCGACGATTCGGACTATCAGCTACTCGTACATTAAAATGGTGGTCATGGCAATATTAAAATAACGAATAAAATTTGTTTACTAAAAGTGAGTACTAAGTAGTACCTAATAATAATTGAGGTCATCGTAATTTCGAGGGTCCACTCGATCGCGTCACTGAACACCAGGAAAATTTGTTTTGAAAGCATAATAGAGGAAATATGAAAGGAGATCGCAAAGAAACGTGGATCCCCCACACAGTTACACTCGGCACTTCGAGAGGCTGCGTCGCCTCAAAAAGCGTCGTAATTGGCCCGTTCTTTTTCTACTTCCCTGAAGCATTCAGAGCCAATGAAACGTGTGCATTTAAATGACGTTCCCTGGCTTTGTGGGGTCACACTCAAAGTTCGCGAAACCGCCGCCGACCTTTGTATGTGGGGAGGACTAAAAGAATATTTGTTAAGAACTCATTAGTCATGCCTATTTGATGTAATAGCACGTTATATGTTAACTTGCGTTCCAAATACCTAATGTTTATTATTATTAGAGAATAGAAAATACTTTAATTATACACACACATAAAATACACAAGAATAATAAAACAATAAAAGGAAGAATACAAAAAGTAGGTCTTACAGCTTACAGCAGTATCTTCTAGACAGTAAATACATTCATACAAATTCCATAGAAAACCACTCAATCTGAGAGTTAGTCATTTAAAATTGACAACAGTACAAAGAGGCTTACTGCTTACCTACATCAGTTTCTTCCATACAACCTACTGTATTGTGTAAATAGTAAATACACTCATACAAATTCTATTCTAAACCACTCATTCTGTGACTTATGAATCATTTAAAATTGACACCTGATTCACAAGGAAAGTGTTAATTGATATTTTAAAAAACATTTTCTATTTTAATTTTCCGTTCCATACAAAAATGTATTGTCCCCATAAATTCTAAACATTTTAAATCTTCCACGAAGTGATATGAGTAGTCCTTACAAAACACACTTACGTAACACATTCTCTTTTCTCCCATTGAATAGGGGGAGGGGGCGCCCACTCCCATTCATTCTTTGCTTTTGTACGAGCGTTCGGCTTTTTGTAACGGAGCTGCCGTCTGAATAGCACCTGACGAAATATTGTTAAGCGTGATATCATCTCTTTGATACTTTTGTTTGGAACTGTAAATCTATATGTTCGGAATTCATATGTATACAATTCAAATTCAATTCGAGCGCGTGTATTCGTAAAAGCTGTTGAATGTTTGCATATAAGAGATGGAGTTAAGGAATCAATTAATGATGGTGTTCTTTTTCTGTTTACCTGTTGTGAATCACATAACATAGATGCAAATGTAAGCGATTATGAAACATCACAATCCATTTACATGAAACAATTGTATCTACGACTTTCTATATAAAAATATATTGTACTCTACTTACAATTAATGTTCTTTTTGGAGTCGGTGTCAGTCAAAGAACAATCCTAAAGTTGCTGGCTGACCTATATGTAGTAATATTATAAATAATATAGTTGTTACAAACTCACCTTTGCTGACCCTGAATTTAAAAAGAACATTAATTGTAACTACATAGGTGCATTATAAAAAATATTATTTTATACTTTTTAGTTGATGAAGTCGGTATTTTAAACGTAGTTACATTTTAGTGTATCTCAGTCAAAGTAAACTACAGTAGGATAAATCCGTTTGGTAGATAGCTACCAAATGGATTTAGTAGCATCATAGATGCTACAGACAGACTGACAGACACTATTCCAAATTTATAATTTCCACCTTTCGTATGTTAATTACAAATGTGAAAGTGAAAAACTCATACCTGACACATCTCTAGAAATTGGTAAAAAATGTTCATAAAATAAAAACTACAAACTATTAAAATTTCTAGGGGAAAAAAAGAAAAAAAACCAAAAGACCAAAAAAAAAAGAATCACACAAATGGAAACTTTGAGTAATCGGTGTGGATATAATAAAAAAACGGGCCGAATTTACAAACTGCTTTTTTGGAAGTCGGTTGACAAAAATGAGCATCAACGAATGCCAGAATCTAATCCAACATTTTTACCTCAAATTCTGGTTATGGGCTATACAATACGGGTGATAATTCTATGACTGTGTGACGTCATTTCTGCGATACGGCGTCGCATCGCGGATTTGTGTACAAGCCCTATTATAATGTGGTAATGAGAACCTCCTTCTTTTTCGGAAGTCGTTTAAAAATAGAAAATGTAGAGGAAATACTAAACCCTGTTCATCTGTGTATCCAATTTGTCGATAATAGAGATGTTTTCATCGATAACAACATATAAAAGAACTGTATTAAAATAAACAATGGTTAGACACCTCGATGGGGGGGGGGGAGAAGGGGGGCTGGCGATCGGTATTTGGTGCTCGCATTGTCGTTGAATAACTTTTGTCCCCATTGTGTCGCTGAAAGTAGAGCCACAAAGAGCCCGTTGAACGTAAACCGAAATTCATCGGGCTGTCGATCGCTCGTCGTGTTAACGTACGTTCGTTCGATACTGCAGCTTAAAGCAATTTTTTTTATTATAATTAGAGGATTAAGGAATTTGATGGTCAGCATTGTTGTGGTACCACAGCATATTATGTTAGGGTCCATTCTCACGTCCAATATTACACTTGGGTTATTAATATTACGTTTATTATACTTAATAATATATACTAATATTAAAAAGCGGAAGAGTTAGTTTCTTTGTTTAATCTCAGGAACTACTGGTCAGATTTGAAAAAACATTACAACCAATAGGAGCGAAACGTCCGTGAGAAATGTTGCAAAAACGGGTAAAATTATTCACATTTGGGGACTTTCGTTTCGTGCGCTGCATAAACGGTATAAGTCACTCAAAAACAACGCGAACGAAGTCGCGGGGACAGCTTACGAGCTGGGTACATATGTCCTACAATATATACCTACTTAAAATAATTTTGCTTAATTTAATTTTGGTTAATCAACGCGCTGTCGAAACTGATGACCTTGATAGGGTGTTTTTTTTATCACGAAAGCATCCGAAAAGAAATGATTTTTACAGGGCAAATGTGAGGCAGAGTTTGTTTGAGACAATGTTATTGCTGTGTCAAAGCTAATTATAATTTTCCATTAATATTATTTTATAGGATCGATGGATGTATGTTTCGTATTTATTGTTATAAAATATTAACGTTGTTAATAAGTGAATATCTATTATAATCGTTTTTGACTTCTACGTGGACCATGTCACGGCAAGAAGCTAGTAGAGTATAAAAGCATTTAAAAAGCTCGACTCTATAGAGCGCTTCTGTGATTTATCTGCGGTTTATTGAGTCGATCTCTTTGTATCGCACAAGAGCTAGTAGCTGTTTATTATACGTTCAAACTTGGCTAAATTTAGAAATGTAAAAGTATCTTAGTAAAAACCACAGTATAATATAATAACTTATTGCATTCCACAAAAGACTAAAAAAAAAAATAACACACACATGCCTGGATTTTTCCAGGCAATTCTAAAATTTAAAATGTAGTTCTCTTAAAAAGGTAGATTTTGGACCGACGGACGGACCAGTAGTTCCTGAGATTCGTGTATTTAAACAAACAAACTCTTCCGCTTTATACTATTAGTATAGATTATTAAATCGGATCGAATTTAAGCACGAGTAAGTTTCAGGACATTAGGTACTTAATATAAATTAGTTTAATAGTCATACTCAAACCGCAACTAATACAAAATACTGTATAATAATAATAAAGCGTACCCTGGCACAACGGATATCTTTTTTCATTTAAATTTGGAACCCAGAACAATTATTCCTCTTACGTGTTCGTCTTATGTAATCGAAAGATATTCGGTAATATTACTTAGTAGCCTATATTCCGATTAACGCAGTATCGAATTCCCTGTTTGGAAAATAGCCAAAGAGTCTTTTTATCGAATGGCCAAACAATGGCAGCGCGACGAAACACAATAGAATTGAATGACATGCGATGGTAGATTAGGCAGGCGACAACCCTTGGAGGGATCAAACCGAGCTTATAAATTACACCACTATTATCATGGAAACTAGGGCTGCAGTGGAAAAATTAAGACATGACAAGATTTACATTTGATCTTATTATCATTTATCACAATAATAACACACAACTTTTTATTTCCACTGTTTCACTTTATTACATTTTTAAAAGTTTTTACAAAATAACAGAACCTATCTATACAGGGTCTGTCGTAAATAAATAATATCGCTATCTATTGAGTGTAAGTGTTTGACAGCGATATAGCACACAATTGTACAATTTACGCCTGTCGAATTGCTCTTCCGAGACACAAATCAGCCTGCGGTTTTGATTAAATCGTAAAAAGCATTGATGAGTATTCTCCGAGCGAAGTAACCACTCTTTAAATACTGTTGTAGTACCTGGGACTGGCAGTGTTAATGTCGCATGGTTGCCCAGCACATACGACATTCTCACAACATAGTCGGACTAATCCAGAGAAATGACTGTTAAATTCGTTTGGGAAAGGTTTTCTTTCAATAATCGTTTATTCAGAAACTGAATAAGTCTCATTGGTACATTCCTGAGAATTAAACCGGCAACCTTTTGATCTGATGCTGGAGCTGGAAGGTAGCCATTGAAACTCAGCAATAAAATTACTTTCAATAGATTTTAGGCTTGTTTAATTAGTATTGAAGAATCAAATTTGTCTATAGCATTCAGGGTGTATAATATATGTGTGATAATAAGGGTGCCTACTGCCCTACCACGAACGATAATAATCGTTGACTGACTTTTTGTTTTGCTACTTACAGTGCACGTCACACGCACACGTCATATTTAAAAGTCGATCAGAAATAATATGGAGGAAAAGTCATGTATGCCGTGAGAGGGCTTGGTAATAAAAATATTTGTAAAGTGGTTATAAGAAAAAGTATAGTTAAAGTATTCTTTTCTTTGGATATTAAAATAAGATAATTCTATTAATTTCGAGAATAGGCCCCCGCCTACCCGCCGCCCCCGTCGCGGTATCACGTGGGCGGAGCGTGTGTAGCGAAATGCATACGTGCTACGTTATTCGCGTAGCAGCGCGTAGCATGATGTACAGTCAACGACAGCTACCATGTACAAATTCGACCTTAATACATAGTGATAAGGTTCATGTGGCCGGATTTTAATGCGACAGTATAGCTAGTGCATTTCATTAGGATTTTCTTACACTATTATAAGTCATTTACTTTAATGAGTATCTGCCAAAAATGATAAGATGTGTGTTTAATAATAATTAACAAGATATTATTATCTATTTTATAATTTTTCGTAACCACCGTGTGTTGTCAAATGGACAACAGTAACCTACAGTAGATGACGTGTCCCATAAAATAACAAAAGCTAAAATCTGTCAGTGTCGGTCTGTCGGTATATGCCAATACAGACATTAGATTAATAACGAATTAAGACAAAAGTTTTAAAACATTTCAAAGTTGATTTGGTGATTTGAAATAGCTTATGCCACTTCAATTAAAAAAAATCTAAATTTACACTCCGCAATGTGTGTTTTAATATAGCTTTTGAAAAATTTCAAAAGTTACTCCAGTCACCGTATTATGATCTCTTATAATACCAGCCTGGTTGCAGGCAATTCAATAATACGGTCTTACACTGCCTTGTTATTTTTCATATTACAGCGACATGTTATACAAAATGGATCCACCCTAGTTTGGTTGTCTTAAAGTGACATTCGGAAGCAAGTCCAGTGTCAAGTGTCCGCTAACTAGCTGTCATCATGCAGTTACTATGTGATCGTAATACGAAAATTCCAGGCAGCCATGTTGTATGGCGTAAACTGGCTGGAATTAAGAGCTTGTCATAGGCCCCCAGGGCTATTATTAGAACGCAATAGTGCAACAAAAAACATACTCCCAAAATCATTACCCTTCCCACTTTCGCGGTAAATCTAAACCGCAGCCTGGAAAACTCCAACTTGAGACATTTGACGTTCTCTTCCCCAAATCAATTTACTTAGTTATGAGTGTAATTACGACATTGTATACGTCCCGTACAATGGCAGCCTTTATGTGGCAAACAATCGTGTTGCTGATGAATTTCGGTCTGTCTGCGCGTCTTTGTCCGCCCCCCTCTAGTGGACGACACAATGGAAAGTTGTTCAATGGAGGCAGCACCTAATACCCGGCCCTCCCCTATTGTTTCGGTTAATGTTCGACTTTTATGGATATTTTTAATGGATCCCCATAATCTGGATTTGCTTTGTCAATCGATGCTCAAAGCTGGGGTCTGAATTTATGTGTGCATGTCGAAATCTAGTTACCTAGCTGTGCTCGCGATTTCGTCCGGGTGAATTAGTAAAATAAAATTTAGAGGAAATTCTTTATTAATGTTGAGGGTCTTAGCTCAAGATGCCATCACTGTTTATCGCTTACAAAGTTCAAAAACAAAATATATGGGATTTGACGCTTCGCTAATTGACAAGCGAATTCGTATGTCACTAGCGAAGCTTATGTCAAATCCCATACATATAGCGATGACATCTAGAATCTGGGCCCTAATCCTATTTGTTTTGACGTGACAATAATATAGTCTATAGCCGGAACGCTTGATAAATGCTATATAACACTAAGTTTTTTTTTAATAGGGCCAGTAATTCCTGAGATTAGCGCAATCAAACAAACTCTTCAGCTTAAAAATATATTGGTAAAGATATTATGTTTGGAGTAACTGTACTTTTGAAAACTGATTTCAAAGTATTCAATTATTTATTTTTAACTCGCATGATTTCAGTAAATATCTAGTTAAGGGGTGATTCTTCAACCGTCACACAACTTTTAACGGAGAAATTAACAAGTAAATTTGACAGATTTTTTATGAATTAAATACCAAAGTCATGTTTATTCGACATATAAAAGTTCTCTGTCGATTGAAAAATCATCCCCAATATTGACGCTTATGAAAATTTCATAATTTACATATTAATAAGTAATAGTGATGTCGCTACTCTGTACTCACAAGTGCATATTTTGAAGTTAAGAGACGGCAAACAACACTATATCACTTCTACACATAAAATGTGCCAACTCTATAATGTACGGACATTCCATCGCTTTACAAGAAAGTAGCTATTGTATGCTATATAACATAGTCGGTGTACAACGCAACGGTAGATAACTCATAATGCAGTTTGCCGTTGAAAGCACCCGCCACACTTCCCCGATCGGATTTTCCTCGATAATCGTGACAAAAGAACTTTGCGGCGTATATTCTATTGCGAGGTCTATTCACATCGGCGGGGACGGATAAGCGTTTATCCGCTACATCGTGTTCGCCGAACAAAGGAGACGGCTAACGAATACTTGTTTAATTAAAACGTGCGTACTGTGAATGTGTGGTCATACTGTCTATCCTTCAATAGTGATGACGTCACCGATTGGATCAACTAAATGACCGTGGAAGCTTATTTATGTTCAGAATTCTGCGATATTTTTTACTTTGTACAATGCATTTTTATGTGCAGTGACATATTGATTTTGGATTAGACACATAAACATTTTAAATATTCTTTTTCATAGCAGGAAACGATTTTCAATACACAATAAGTATAATATCGTAATATCTACCTAAGTTTTGAAAAAAGTAAATTTGATGCTGATGAACTAAAGGTAACCTTATTCATCGAAATAGTATAACTAACCACTGATGTAATCAATCAAATACCAGTGATTGTGTCTCGTGTGCTCTACTTATCAAAATATTTACTACACAAAGTACACGATTTATTTAGATGCATAACTGGAAGCCGAGACGCGCTATGCGCATCACACGACAGGAAGCTTTTGAAACGAATTGCTAAGCAAATATTAAAGCCAGCCATAGACGCCGATCGAGGGGCGTTGCGGTCTTAATAGCGATACGTAATGGAGTTAAGAGCCACAAGGGTCCCGCAGGTTCCATATGAAAGGAACTCATTAATTTGTCAATGCTTTAACTCCCCATTAGGCAAGAAAGTAAGTGGAATATTCTAAAAACTGCATGTGAGCCATTTAATAAGTACGCGGAATTGCGTTTGCACATTTAAAATGAAACACTTGAGTTTCTCAAATGGAATTCTGTTAAAATTTCCTTACTGGTTTAAATATTAATATTTTAACACAATTCGTTTTTCGACTTTTTGTACGTGAATAAAATAAAAGTTAAAAAAACTATAACCCGACTTTGCAAAAAAGGGATCTAAAAAGGCAGAAACAAGAAAATAATTCAATTTGAAATCCGGTTATGCATGGGTAACAGATATGGTCAAGGTAGAGCCGTGGTCCATATATTCCAACACTCGTTAACGGCTTGTTAAAATACCATGCCTTCTCATTCATTAATAAGAATTACGAGAGGAACAACATAATATTTAATGAAGGGTTAACTTTAACACGTGTTGGTGAAATTAGTCTTTTAAATGTTTTTTTTTTAATTTATGTTATTATTGCCTCTTGGTAAACCAATAATGACAAACTAAAATAATGAAGATATTAAACTATTAAATATAATGTGCGAACAAGAAACAACCAATTTTGCGTCACATTTTTAACCCTGCATAGACATTACACCAACCTGCCTGGGCCCTGATTACGTAACTCCGGTCGCTTTCCCGTCTCTCGAGATCAACTGCCATTGTGACGTTACATCTTTTTAAAACACGATTTAAAAAGTTAAAACGTCAAAATTATGACATATTCATTTTTTAAATCGTCTTTTAAAAAGATTTAACGTCACAATGACAGTTGATCTCGAGAGACGGGAAAGCGACCGGAGTTAGGTAATCAGAGCCCTGAACCTGCGTAAAAATATGTTATGCGAGAAAGAGATAGATTGAACTTAAATGTTTTAAAACTTATCCTTATTCTTATTTTAGATTTTTCTTATCCTTTAGATTTTCTTTGCAATGAGTCCAAAAGTAAATAAGTTTAATATTCATTCAATAACCCAATTGACATTCGATATCGTTACAAATAAGTAGCTAATTGTTCCTGCTTACTGATCTCCAGTAAGAAGTGTCGCTCATCCGTCGCACTGATTCATAGTAGTGAAGGAATAACTCCCGCGTAACCAATTTGGTTGGGTACATAGATAATACAGTTGGGTAGCTTATCAGGGGCTTAATTTATCGAAACACCTAAAAATTGGTTGCACTCCCGGAGTGCCAGCAAAAGTGAAAACTAAACAGCAGGACTACGCATTTTTGCCACGCGGTAGAAAAGAAGAAGACGGATATTAAGTCCTCGCCTACGTCGCGCCGGCGCGGGCGGCCTGCTCTACCACCGTCTTACGTATTTTCGATCAGGTCACGAGTTTAACGCTAAGTGCTGAATAAGTTTTTACTTCAAAAAAAGTAGGCATATTATAACCTTTGTTATAATAGATTCCCTGATGTCTCCATGGCCCCTATGGAACTTATCTACTATCAAACGATAGTCTATTGTTTTCGCGAACTTACATGAAATAGTAAGTTATCTAATGAGGCTGCGTCGCGGGCCCATTGTAGTAGCACAATGACTGCCCCTGATCCGTGTTCCGTGTTGACAGATTTTCCTATTATCCCGCACACTAATTGTAATACGAGTACATCAATATTAAATGTAGATAATATTTCCCGTAACTTTGTACAAAGTAAGTGCAAAAGAAACAAGTTAACCGTACATTTTGTTCCGATAAAAAGAAGCTCTGCAAGATCTGTACTGATTTCATCAAAATCAGTATTAGTTTCGCAGTCTAAGAAGAAAATAAAAGAAAAACTTTATTATACAACGTGTAACAGAAATGCGTTTGAAATGTGGTGTTGGGGCAGAACTTTCCAAGTTTATACTTGACGGAAGGAAAAACAAATATAGACATTCTAAATATCGAAGAATAAAACAGACATATAATTCGAACAATAGAAAACAGAAAGAAACTTAAAAAAAAAATTATGGATGGAAAACAAGTACTATATTGTTAGTAAATTAAGGAAGAAGAAGAAGAAGAGTAAAAGAGAAGGTAAACGTTTGATCGTATCAGGACGTCAATAAAAGCTCTTAAAATTTGAATAAATATATAGGAATGATTAATAAAAAAAAACAATTTAGTAGCCATTATGAGTTACCGCTCCAATCAGAAAAATAGATAATGGACCGATTGGTTGGTGGCATGTCTCTTACTTTTGACAAGACGATACGGCGACATGCGTAAACAAAAGTAACTTTTTCAGCATTCTTACTTTAACAGTGGATACTATTGTACAAAAGATATACAAAGTATAAAAAAACAGTCATTTCTAACTTTGGTATATGGCTACCTAAGTATTCTCATAAAATGCCATTTTGTTATTCTTGCAACTGCTGACTTACGGTAAAGAAGGTAAAAAGAAACTACGTTTAAAAAAACCGACTTCAACAACTAAAAAACATAAAATAATACTTTTATAATGTAGTAACAATGTTTTTTTTTGAGTCGGTGTCACTATAATTTTAAGCAAAAAAAAACGACTTCAAAAGGTGAACTAAAAATCAAAAAATTCGACTGTAATTGACGCATATGCTTGCATTCCTATAAACAATGCTGAAATATTTAAACATGTATCTCTAAGGACTTAAAAGTTCTGATCAGTACTTTTAGTTCCAGGATATATAATAACCTTACTATTTGGTAACATATGCTCGGGCTACTTCAGATAAAATTAAAATCGTTATATGTTTCCATATAAATTTTGAGGAGTTCCCTCGATTCCTCACGGATCCCATCATCAGATCACCATTTTGGTGACAATGGGACCAAATTGAAATTATACCCTACACAACATAGAAAAAATATTTAAAATCGGTTCATAAACGACGAAGTTATACGCGAACAAACATAAAAAAAAACATATATACGACCGAATTGAGAAACCTCCTCCTTTTTTGGAAGTCGGTTAAAAAGAACAAAATCTTTTTTTTTTATGACAACTAAAAAGTAGTCGTTGAAGTCGGATTTTTAAACGTAGTTTCTTTTTATTTTTTACTTTCTAGTGTCTCTTAGTCAAATTAAAAGACAAATACGTTTTGTAGCTACGATACTACATACAGACTGACAGACACATATTTATAATTCCCACCTCCTTTTTGTGTTGAGAGTCAATTATAAATGCGAAAATTAAAAACTCACAAATTAGCCGCACTGAGACTACATACCTACATAAATTATCGACATAAAAAATGTACCGACAAGTGTTTATTCGTTAAAAAAATTGTGAAATATGTCCATAAAATTAAAACTACAGCGCCAAACTATGAAAAATTAGTAGTAACTAGTTTTAGTTATTATTCGAAGATTAGAACCCCACCACCCAAAGGGCCAAGTGAGTGTTGTTTAGGGGGTGTTAGGTTTTTTTTGTTACGGAATTTCTGGATTCGGTCCCCACGCTCAAGGCCCGCGATAGAAGCTATGCAATAGCTTAAAAAAGAATCACGAAAATTGGATCATTAACCTCAGAGTAATCGGTGTATATAATACATAAAAAGAACAGGCCGAATTGAGAACCTCCTTTTTTTGGAAGTCGGGTAAAAATGAAATGTGATGATAGCATTATAGGAATACTAGTGGAAGCCCCAAAGGGAGATCTCCGACCCAGCGAGATGGTATGGTCAGACCGAAGCCTACTAGAACTAGTTTTCAGATATTGTATTGTTACAAACAATTGGTGACGAGGGGGCGGGGCCTAGTTCGGTCTGATGATTACGCCGAGCGAACCAGTTCGTGCGTTCCCGATAAACAGCGCCGGCGAGGCGCTTCACTTTTTCGTGACTTTTCGAACGTGGTGGACGTTATTAGATTTCGTTGATAATATTTTGACATAATTTGTACTAATTTAGATTGTAAAGAGTTTGTAAAGTTTAGTTATACATAAAGATTTTGTGATTCTATTTTTAACTTTTTATTTTGTTCATTTTAAAATAATATTTAAGGCTTATCCATTATATCAGTAGTGCGATTTACACGTAGCCTATCGTAGCGGCTTTTCTGATAATTCTTTGTTTGTTCTTTCAAATATTTGGTTAATGCGGGTAGATTGAAATTATTTTTGTGCTATTTTTAGAAAGCTAGTACGAATTTAATTGTTGGTAATTATCATTTTATTGATTTCGTAATGCCTCGGCGGTCTTCAAAAAGTAAGAAGGACTGCGAACGAGATAGATCTCGCTATCGTAGTAGATCTAACAGGCGCCGGCGTCGTGACAGCTCTAATAGCCGTCATGACAGCCCTAGTATATTGGCTTTAGATACAATTTTAGGCAGACTAAATACTATTGAGGGCAGATTACCTGCCTTGTCGACTTCCTCAGTTTCTGAACAGCAACGTCCACCACGAGATTGTCAGACACCACAGCTACCAGCTCCAACGCCAAGTGTGAATTATTTTTCTACTTTGGCTGAGGGCACGGTACAACAAAACTCTTTTCCAGCTCAACAAACGAGTTCTCTGCCAGGGCTGGAAACTAGAGAGTTTGCTACCGGTGACGCAACGGACAGGCTTGTGGGCGCGTTAACGTCATTGATTCAAGTAAGATCGTCCCATTACTACATATCTAACTTTGATCCCAGTGTGCATAACTTCGACGTTTGGTGTGCAGAGGTCGATCGTGGTCGCGTAGCAAATCGATGGGACGATCGTGAGTGCCTGTCACGTGTCGGAAACTGCCTCAAAGGTGACGCTCGCACGTGGTTAAGTGACTGGGTTACTTGCGATCGTACCTGGACTAATTTCAAATCAGACTTCAGATCTCTGTGTCCACCGGGTGTCGATGTGGCTAATGTTCTTTTTGATGTAATGTGTACGAACTCAAATAAATTTGATACCTACCCGGAATATGCACGAAAATCATTGTTGCGCCTTAATATTGTCGGTGGTCTCTCTGATGACCTAAAAACTGCCATTGTTATTCGGGGTATTTCTGATGTGCAAGTAAAAGCTGCCGCAACTAATGCGAAACTCCAGCCGAATCAATTAGTTGAGTTCTTGTCCGTTTACAGTAAACCGAAAAAAGATTTTCCGTCTACCCACAATCCTGCCCGTTTGTCAGTTAAAGCATTGGGTTCTTACAATAATAAACGGTTAGGACAAAAAACAGATATGCGCGGAAAATGTTACTTTTGCGGTGCTGAGGGCCACAAAAAGGATGCATGTCCTAAGAAGCAGAAGTTAGATTCAAAAAACTCGGACACAGTTTCTCCTGCGCCTAGTACTGCCAGTAAATCGTCATTATTTTGCAACTATTGTAAAAAGACAGGGCATTCTGAACAAAATTGTTTTGCTAAGCAGCGTGCAGAAACAAATCGTAGAAAGGTTAGCGATGTAAACTTTTGTAAGAAACTGAGTGACACTCAACAAAATAATGTGATGGCAGTAGTTGTAAACAAAGTACCTATTGACGCCCTAATAGACAGTGGTTCCGACATCTCGATTATTTCAAGCTCGGTTATTGGTTATTTAAACTGCAACAAAAAGCCTACTAATAGAATAATGCGCGGAATAGGTAGCCAAGAAATAGAATCAATCTGTTACGTAACGGTGGTTGTTGAGTTTCCGGAGATATCACTGGAGATAGATATGTTCGTTGTTCCTTCGGATTGCATAAGCGCGCCATTGTTAATTGGTATAGATGTTTTAAACCGTGAAGGAGTAACGTACATACGGACCAGTGACACACAACGACTAATAAGAACCAATAGCCCATCATGCGTCTGTAATTTACGTAGTATTGATAAAGGTAGTATAGTAGATACACCTTTGACCGGGAATGATAGAGATAAATTATTTTCGCTTTTAACGGAATTTAATGAGTCGTTCGTTACGGGTACTGCGACCTCAACGGTTAATACTGGCAGTATGGAAATAAAATTAAACAGTTAAACATTATAGACCTTATAGGTTATCTGCTGATGAGAAAACACGCGTTCGTGACATATGCGCTGATCTTTTGAGTAAGGGAATCATCCGGGAGTCACAGTCTGAATACGCAAGTCCTATCATACTCGTCAAAAAGAAGGACGGGTCTGATAGGATGTGTGTGGATTATCGGGCTTTAAACGCCATAACAGTAAAAGAGAGATTTCCCTTACCATTAATTGATGACCATATCGATAAATTGGGTAGTAGCAAGTACTTTACGAGCCTTGATATGGCCACGGGTTTTCACCAAGTACCTTTGAAAGATGATGGATCCATTAGCAAAACAGCGTTTGTAACTCCAGAATCTCAATACGAGTATTTAAAAATGCCATATGGACTTACTAACGCTCCCGTGGTCTATCAACGGATCATTTCTAAGACACTTAGACATCTAATAGACACGGGGAAGGTACTGACTTATATCGATGATGTTCTAATAATGTCTGACACAATTCAGGAAGGCCATACAATTTTGCGGCAGGTGCTTGTAACCCTTACTAAAGCAGGATTTTCTATTAATTTAAAAAAATGCTCCTTTTTAAAAACAGAAGTAGAGTATTTAGGTAGGCTCATAAGTCAGGGTCAGGTACGGCCGAGTCCGAGGAAAGTAGAAGCGTTGGTTAAGTCTCCGAAGCCTAGTAACGTTAAGCAAGTGCGGCAATTTTTGGGTCTAGCCGGCTACTTCAGGCGTTACATAGCCAATTATGCTGTAAAAACCGCGTGCATTGCAAGATTAACAAAAAAAAGTCAACCATTTATTTGGGGCGATGAACAAGATCTTGCTCACAAGTATATTGTCGACTGTTTAACTCAAGAGCCCGTGCTAGCTATATTTGATCCAAAGTTGCCCACTGAGCTGCACACCGATGCCAGTGCGATCGGTTTAGGCGGTATACTTTTTCAAGAACATGAGGGTAAGCGTAAAAGGGTAGTCGGATATTTCAGTAAAGCGACACATGGTGCGGAGTCTCGTTATCATAGTTATGAGCTTGAAACGCTGGCGATAGTAAAGGCTCTTCAGCATTTTCGTCACTACTTGATAGGCATAGACTTTAAAATCATTACCGACTGTAATTCAATAAAAATGACTGAGCGAAAAATAGATCTCGTACCACGGGTAGCTAGATGGTGGGTCTATTTTCAAGATTTTCGATATACCTTAGAGTACAGAAACGGCATTTTAATGCAACACGCTGATTTCCTGAGCCGCAATCCAGCTCAAGTGTCTCATATTCGTAGACCGAATAATTGGGCTCAGATCGCACAAACAGCTGATTCTGAAACACAAGACTTGGTTGACAAGTTAAAAGATGGCCAGCTAGATTTGTCACGTTATGTAGTAAAAAATAACATCCTGTACTATAAGTATAGCTCAACAGGCGAAGAATCTCGCTTGCTTTGTTTTATCCCAAAGGGCCATAGATTAAGTCTCTTACGAGTGTTTCACGATGACCATGATCATGTAGGGATTGACAAAACGACTGATCTGGTTCTTCGTCATTTCTGGTTTCCTGGCTTAAGACAATTTGTCAGAAAGTATATAACCCATTGCGTAGTGTGCCTCTCACATAAAAAAGTTCCCCGAGCACCGCATCAGCCTATCCAATCATGGACTAAGCCTGATGTCCCTTTTTCCAATGTCCATCTGGACGTGCTTGGTCCCCTAGTCGAGTCTAATGGCTTTAAATACATTTTAGTTCTTGTAGATGCATTCTCAAAATACTGCCTCTTGTACGCCATTTATAAACAGGATACAGACGAACTGAAAAGGGTTTTTACGAACGCTATATCTTTATTTGGTACACCATCTTTAATAATATCTGATCAGGGTAGGATGTTTGAAAGCTCCGGTTTTCAGAATTGGGTTACTGACATGGGGTGTGCTACCCGTCTCATTACACCCGGGATGCACTGTGAAAATGGGCAGGTAGAGCGGTACTGTCGTACGCTTTTAAATATGTTACGAATAGAAGTTAATGTTAAGGGAAATAAATGGTCTAATATTTTGTGGAAAATTCAGTTAACTCTTAACATTACCAAGCAGTCCACCACTCGAATTTCACCGTTACTTCTTTTAACTGGGATAGAAGGTACTACCCCCGTTCTTCGGTCACTTGTGAGAGATGTGGCTTTAGAGAACAGTCATCCGAATCGTGACGCAATGACTACGCTCCGTCGACAGCGGGCTACAGAACTGCTTAAAGCTAACCAGCGACATCAGGACCGCCGTGTAAATGAACGTCGTAAAGAACCTCGATCCTATGCTGTTGGTGACTTCGTATTTGTTTGTAAGGCCTCGCAGGCTACTGGCAAGCTTGACTCAGGCATGAGGGGTCCGTACAAGATTGTTCGTGATCTTCCTCACAATCGTTACGAATTGGAACTAATGACAGGTTCTTATGGCAAGCGAACTCAAGCAGCTGCGGAATATATGGTTCGATGGCGTGGTGAATGGACGCCCGATGTCTGTGCAGCCTTCTTTGAAGGTGTTGGTAAGTTGACGTAGTCAACTCAAGAATCAGTTATGACCGGTCATGTTTTGTTTAGCGAGCTCGCGGGGAGGAGTGATTACCTCTAGACTTACTTACATGTTATGTGGTATGTCTGTTTTAGGTGATCGGTTGATCACTGCAATCGTGGCAAGCGAATGTGATGCTTCGTGCCATGGGGCATATTGAATGCAGTTAAAGACCTAATGCATTCATTATGCGAGTAGAGGCCATGTTATGCGAATGAGATGCCTATGATATGGTCGAGGCAATCGTGGCAAGCGAATGTGATGCTTCGTGCCATGGGGCATAGCCTAAGCATTAAAAATGTAATGCTTTCGTTATGTGACACGACGTCGAGGATCCGGAGCTTTTCGTTCGTGTTTTGATGTAAAAAAAAAAAAAGAAAAAGAAAATCTTCCTGAGCTAAAACGGTTTTGGTTGCGATGGCTTGAGTGCACGCTTGCAATCGTAATTAGAATCGTAGAAACTCGAAAGTCACTTTTTGACTTTGCTAATGTGTAATTGTTTTTCAGATAATGATACACCTGACGATAGCTTTGATGATAGCCTGGAGGCATCTGCCAAACAAGCGGTCGAGGACGCCGCTGACCGGTCAGGAGAGGCCGTGTTACAAACAATTGGTGACGAGGGGGCGGGGCCTAGTTCGGTCTGATGATTACGCCGAGCGAACCAGTTCGTGCGTTCCCGATAAACAGCGCCGGCGAGGCGCTTCACTTTTTCGTGACTTTTCGAACGTGGTGGACGTTATTAGATTTCGTTGATAATATTTTGACATAATTTGTACTAATTTAGATTGTAAAGAGTTTGTAAAGTTTAGTTATACATAAAGATTTTGTGATTCTATTTTTAACTTTTTATTTTGTTCATTTTAAAATAATATTTAAGGCTTATCCATTATAGTATATATATACTCGTAGCGCCGGAATTAGAAAACTTCCATACCGCGAATCGCGATGCAGGATTGTGGCGCTTATAGTACAGCCACAGCATATTCACGAATTATGTATTTCGGTCGCCGCTGGAACAAAATAAAGTAAATATTGAAGGGAGGCTTATAGTACGGATATCGGAACCCATCCGGGGAGTATTCGACTCTTACTTACCGGTTTTTATCAATATTATTTGTTATGTGTATGAACGTTCCATTATTATAATTCGATGAAAAACTGCATATGAGTTTTCCAGACCTTTAACTGTAAAACAGCACTGAAAACGCTGAAAAGTTAATTACTGAAACATTAAAAACGTTCAGTGAGTTGTTAATATCTTTCGGGAAGTCTCGTGTTCATATTTCATATCAATATTATAATATACTAATAGCTTCATCTGTGATTTTCATATAAAAATGACGATTGCTGAGGAACTATAAGATGTTGTTAGACCGACTTACTTACCCCAGCTTGGCATCACATGGATCTCACAACTTTTTACGGCAAAAGAGGTAAGTAGCGAGACTTGGCACTTTTTACAAGTTATGTTTTAAAGATAGTCTTTACTAAGGCCCGTATAGATGAAACAATCTCGAAACCTCTACTTGATAACGTATTTGACTGATAAAAAATGTTTCATTTCTCTTTTAAAAAGTAGAACTTACTTAAGTTACATAGTAACTTAATTTTTTTCTTTTTCAAAAATATATAGTATACTTATTTTAATGTTTTTTTATAATCTATATTATTATGAAAAAAAAGAAAAGAAACTAAAGTACTATGTATGATTAATAAAGTTGTTCACTTTTAGAAGTAAAACGAAGCATTGTTTTATCTGTCAAATAGGTTCTCAAGTAGAGGTTACGATTGAGATTATTTTATTTATACGAGCATTAATTACGCCTTAACCTAGTTATCATTAATCTTCTAAGTGCGGCCGGGGCATTCATACAATAAAAATCATTGTATTGTATGAATCCCCCGACAAATATACTTTATTGTGCACACAACAAGTTACAAAAAATATAAATTATATGAAACAACAAAATAATTTTGTACTTTACATTGCCAACAAGCGATTTGATTGTCCCCTGTCGTCAACATTAAAATTTTTGATCATTGTCAAGTGTGACAACATCGATAGCGGGATGGAGGGCCCTCGTCTCCCCATTAGCGGTCATCCCTCACGTGTGGGTCTATTTGTTCCGGCATAACTCACGGGCGCCGGGCCTCCCCGGTACTTCAGTTTTGACGTACGAGCGACGGCACCGCGTATATTGGTCACTGAGTTTTAATTTATCGATTACAACAGTGAATCAGGAGTTACCAACATTTTTTGAGATTCAATTTATGGACCGATGAAATCAGGGATTCCGACCTTTTTTTTAAATTTGATTGATTGATCAATGAACTCAAGAGCTACCAACATTTTTGAGATTTAATTTATTGAGCAATGAAATTAGGGCCGTCTAACATTTTTGGAGGTTCCTCAATTTGAAAATAATGTTAGGTACGTGATTGTCAAACAGTTTTAATTTATATGCAACTAGCTGTGGCCACTTTGTTGAGCATAGAAACAGGTTTACTTGTGATTAAATTCTAAGACACCTATCACCAACTAGAAACCGCAACGCGGAACCTGTAAAGCAGAATCCGCAAAGTAGAATCCGCAACGCGGAAGTGGCTATGTGGGAAGCGCAACGTGAAACTATCAACCTGAACCGCGGAATCCGAAACGCGAAACCCTGAACGTGGAACCCACAATCCGGGCTCTAAATGTGAAACCGACAACCCAACACCTGCAACCCTCAGCGTGGAACCCGCAACCTGGAATCCACAACCCAGAACCCGTGACTCGCACCGCGGAACCCTAAACGAGTAACCCGCAACGCGGAAACTGTTACGCGGAACCCACACATACAGTATCGTAAAAGTATGCTAACGAATGATAATAATAATTACATGAAAAGCATGACAGCGCTAATACAATTGACATTCTATAACGTTACTGTTACGGAGCTTTCAAATGTTCCTGCTTGAATACGTAATTTTAAAGAAACTTACATGATTATGGGCATATTAGGCTTTTCTGGGTATGACAGAATTTTGTTCGAATTAATTTTTTATTTTATTTATCGATGTGGAACACAAAAAAATTATCGCTTATAAAATAACGGTATTTATATCGTTTCATAATCTTTATTTTCCATTTGTAAGCAATGTCGTAAACATCACAACCAACCAAAACAAAATTTACGCATGTAGACGGGCTATCGAGGTGGGTTTAAATCCCGTGACCATTTCGTATATTCACCAACCTCATCCTGACAATAACTAACACAAAAAAAAAATGCGAAATCGGTCCTGCCGTTATCTCAGCGCACGCGATGTAAGAAATTATGAAGATATTTTTTTTACACGTTGGGTTACATTATTGGAGTTTAAGTTAGGATCCCTATTTAAAAAAAATATATAATATAGCTTATGTCCGGCGCCGATAGTCTAGCGTAATTCGATATACTTGTAATAAGTCTAGAACTGTATTCTTAAGCTATTTACCAGAACCAAACACTGTTTCGTGAATAGTGTACCGAACAATATTTTCGTTGTATTGGGACGTTTGAGTGAGCACAACGGGAGCAGATATCGACCGATTCCATTGTTGGTTGTGACATCTAAAAGCATTGTTACTAAGAAGTACAATCGCACCATTACCGCCGCCATTGTGACAATGTTAACATATCGTTATCTCGATCGAGCGCCATCTATTGTCCGGTATCCGAAGTAAGACTTCCTACGAATACATCGTTTATAATTGAGTTGTTGATAAAAAGTTAGGTCGGTTCATTTTTAGGATTCCGGAACTAAAGGGAAAAAACTTCACTTAAATAAGGGATCAATTTATTGTCCGTCTGTCTGTTAGTCTGTCTGTCTGTCTTTTTTTACGAACTCGTGGAGGCAAGCTGAATTTTATATCAAATATTTAGGTTTACTGTCCCTTGGAGCTATGAAAAAATCGGATTTTTTTAGACCAAACACTTAAAAAATATAGCCGTAAATTTTCGAAATGTTCAATACTCGCAAAGGAAATAAAACCTACAGGGTACCGTGAACTCAGAATCTTGAAAATATATAAAACAGATAAAAAAATGCGGAACTCGAAAAATTTTTGCTACTTTATAATGAAAGAAATTCTTTTTAACATTTTTAAAAATTAAAAAAAAATCAAAATATTCTATTTCCAAATGAAACTTAACAAGCTATTTTCGGAAAGTCAACAAAAAGGCTACCACCGGATCAACCCTAGTTAGCCGGTAGCCTTCCCCATGACCGCTTAGAGGTATATAATATACCTATAAGCCGTAACAAAATCAAAATTATATGTCAACAGGTTTGTACGAAACCCTCTAGGCGCGCGTTTCCGACTCGCACTTGGCCGGTTTTTAACCTTTACTTGATTTAATATTTGAGCACGGCTCCGGCTCACACCGGCGATCGTGGGCTTAATTCGCGAATTGCGTCAAAGGAAAAAAGTTTTCCTTGTTCCTAGGTCTTGGACGCATGTATTATATTAGTTTTTGAGTGACTTAAACCGTTTATGCAGCGCACCCAACGAAAGTCCCCAAATGTGAATAATTTACCCCATTTTTGCAATATTCTCATTTCTCACTGACGATTCGCTTCTATTAGTCACATCGTAATGTCATATAGCCTAAAGCCTTCCTTTATAAATGGACTAACCTACAAAAAATATTTTTTCAAATCGGACTAGTAGTTTCTGAGATTAGCGCGTTTAAACAAACAAACTCTTCCGCTTTATAATATATTAGTATTAGTATACTTATTGTTTGTAGCGGAATGCAGTCACATTATAATATAATAATAAAATCCATCCGGTCCCGTGCTCTAAAGGACTTGTGTTACATGTACACTAAAGAACGAAAATATATTTAATATACAAAGAAATATAAATTAGTGTTTTACGGTTTAAGATCATTTATTTCTCAAAACAGTACCTATACTATTGAAAAATATATGTATAAGCTTAGATTCTTTTTAGGTCCGTACAAGTACCGTTCTTCTAGAAGGGTTAAACCGGTTGCATTTTGAGTTAAAGCTCCGAGAGAAACGTATGATTTTTTTAAAATATGATTTTTTCATTTTAATTTTCATTTTGCAATCTAAAGCGCAATTAAAACCCCCAAGCAAAATTGTATAAAAGTTCGTAGAGTGTCTACGAGAACTCTACGCAGAGGCTACGAAATTAATACAATTTTAAACTTTGCATTGCAACTGTTCTTGGTTACTTTATTTTAATGAACATTTTTATAGTATAATCTTTTATGGCATATTCAATATTTAAATATCTTGATATTGAAAGTACCCGTAATATTTTACAATTTTATCTAGTATAGAACGATAAATTGAAATTATAAGAACAACTGCGCTCGATTTCGGATCTCGTTGAAGGTAAACGGCATCATGGCTATAGTGCCCATGTGTGTGCGCAATGTATGTGTTGAGTACAAGTATACTCACCCTTTCTTTAGGTTCATAATACAGTGGAACGGATACCCGACACGACTGGCTAGCGAACAGGCACAAGGAAAGAAAAAAAAGAGAGAAATAAGGTCTGAACTTCAAAAGTAAATATTTTAAGTCCAATGGAGCAACTAAAAATGTTGTTTTCATGTCTGGTTAGGACAATGCAGGGATCAGCCAGATAGTCTGACAAGAAAGACGATACATACGTCGGTTGGGCTTGTAAAAAATCGGTCTCTCGCCATTCGTGTTAGCTAACCGCCCCAATCGTCCATGACAGTAAAGAAGGAAAGTACGAAGAAAGAGTGTATTTGTGAATTGCGCATTATAAAAATTACTCTTGCGTAGCTGGCTTGATTTTATCGAAACCGTTCTAAAGTGGCAGCTATTATTATTTACAAATTAGCATTCGATCAAGAATTGTACCTAGTAAAATTTGGTCTTAATAGTAGAACGTTAAAACAAACATTCTGGAACACACTGCATAGATCCTTATTATCAAAATTTGTTCTTAGCACATTTGGGCCTTGCTCCGAAGGGGGTAGAAGGAAAATTCTAGAATGAATAGATGGCGCCGCGACGCTGACCACGGCATTGTTCACATCACAATGACTGGGTAATGAGATCAGATCCTTGCCAGTGGCCGGACAAAGCCTCGCCTTCCCTTTATTTTATAAATTAATTCATTACAATAGAACCGAACCTGCGCGCAACTACGCTATTGTTTTCGCCGGTGAATTGGCAGTACTGACCTTTGGTATAATTGATGTTATAATATATGCCTCATAATGCCTTAATATAGCATAACTTTGACGGACATTTTGCTTAAGTTTTGTACATGAGGCTTTCATTATATTTAGTTACTTAGGATCTTGTAACTAGTAAGTTATTTGAAGATTAAATAGTATATTGATTGACTAAAAGAGTGTAGTCTGAATGAAGCTGTCTAAAAAGAACACTCATTGCTATTATACTTTTAATTTTATTTAGAGTGTTACAATAGCTTTATAAACAAGCTGAGCGGTTTATTAACAGGTGTAAAAACCTTTTTGTAAAAACCCTAATAAGTGGAAAGTTGTATAAATAGTTGTGTGTTATTTATTATGATCCGAGAAGATGACTTATTCTTTTGAATGTTTTTTTTTAATTTCAATGTTTTAAAACTTATTCTAATTCATATTATAGATTTTGCTCATCCTTTTTATTTTATTCGTAATGAGTAAATAAATTAAATATTCATTCAGTAACCCAATTGCCACCAAGAACAAACAGTATACTCAATCAGTTATGTCAATTGCCTTTGAAAATCCCGCTTATTCCCATTTGAACTCGCAACTTGGCCTTTTAGCCTAATTAGACTAAAGCCACTACGCTTGTCTACGCACACACTACATTTAGTAAGAAGAAAGAAAGAAAGTAGAGAAGTAGACGAAGTGAAGTCAGGCGGGGATACATACCCCCTGTGTTCAGTACCTGATAGTAAACGAAAATAACGTTTTTTTTGTTCAGATTTGCGTTTCTTTAGCACTGTTTAGGATCGTTTTGAACTGTTTTCACAGGCACTGTCAGTTGTCAATGTCAGCGTTATGAATGATCTGAACGTTCAGAGCGTCTACTGGAACAGGCCCGGTCACTATACTGCTGGTACAAAGAGGCCATCTGTTCATCTCTTAGGCCGCAGCAGAGACTTACATCCCCATCCCGTGTGGAATGCTCAAAAGCATTTAAGAAAAGCACCAGCTATAGAATTCCTTATTGAAACACAAAAAGTTTTTACAATTTGTTTGCCAAGTTTAAGTTGTTTTGCCGCTAGAGGCGTTTCGATGCTATACGAATAGTTGTTAACTTCTTCACGGTGGGCACTTGGGCAGTAACAAAAACTCGCACACAGTGAAAACGTAAGTGTTTGGTTTATTTATTATGCTAAAATCTTTGATTTTATTTTAGTCACCCTTTAAAAATACCAATGTTAGCAAACGGCAAAGCACCCTTCTGCTCGCAAAATTTTATTAATCGTCACAATGCATAGGGTTGCAAAACCATTCCATTGACGTCATGGTGAATCGCAAAATATAAGTTTTTGAATGACGAGTGTAGTTCTGTTTTTATTGGACTTTTTTTAATAAAATATGAAACAAAGAGTCTTGTTTACAAATTTATTGTATTTTACTTATTATGTAAATGTGTAACAAAGATTTATTTATTATTATCATTTCAATTGCCGAGTTATGAGGAATTCATTAAAGATCTTCGCCACATATCAGCCATTTTTAAAAGAAATGTGAACGATACATTAAAAATTTCCAATATCTTAGAAATCTTTTACCGTACACCTAATACCGAAAATATAACGTAGGAGAAACCGCATTCGAATTTCGAAATGGAAGTTCTAAACAAAATATTTGGTAACGTGCTACCACAGACTGACCTCATCTAAACCGGGATGAAGTTAGCCACTGAGAAAAATTCAATTTTTAATATCGCAATGGCAAAAGATTGAATTTTGATACAGGTCCGGCACCGCCGCGCCGCATTCACAATCAGCCATGCGTGCCAATACTACCCAAATTGCTATACAATTTAGTTATTTCATTTTAAATATAGAATTTTAGGCATAGAATTATTTTAAACAAGTTTTTATTGATAGCGCTGTTGTGGTATTGTATAGTGTATACATACAATGATGATTATATATATATCTTTGATTTTAAAGTGAAAAATTTTGAATGGAGATGCGGGCCTGATTATGATAAAAAATTAACCTGGATCATTAGATTTTTAATATACAAATTTCCCTAGAATCGAACTGACTGATTGTGAAGAAAAATTACTACCTTTTAATATTATTACGTCATATGATAGTGTTGCTAATAAGAATCAAATACTAGAAAGCATTGACGTACCTACTGTAAACTGCAATTTTTTAACAAAAAATTTTTTTATGGTCAATCACTTTTCACATGTCTACACAACATTAACTTATGAAGCTGATTGTGTTTTTTTAAATACAATATTATAACAGTTATATATATCCTTATTTTTTGATGTCACAAGGGAAATGCGTTACGCATCCCCCATATATATCCTAGCCCAAAGATAAAGTAATAGAAACGGTCGATATTTCTGAACAAACTGCAGAGTACCGAACTGCATACTACACAATAAGTTTTGTATGCACTTATATTCCGTTTAGAAATACATATTTAGATCCTTAACAATAAGACTTGATTTGAAATTTCTGCACTGCGTCACTTGTATTCAGACTCGACAAAGTCGTTAGTTATATTTATCACAAACCAAAATTGTTTAAATTTATGGTTACGTCAGGTCTTATGTTTGTTTTTGACTGGGTTAAGTACTATCGATTAAGTTACCAATGAATCGAGTGCATACGCACAAATACCGCCAGTTTCCCGAACGCTATTCAAATGAATGATCAACTAACATGGCAATTAAATCAACGACCCATATTGAACGCTGATTGGTAGAACGTTATTAGACAGAATAGAACGGACAGATATTTTATAATTACATCACGCTCGCACTTGCAAAATTTGTTAAAATTCCACAGATAAGGTTAATCCACCAAAGACACCGATTAGTTGACATACGATTTGAATCGGCGAACAAAAAATATAATAACTGTCACAAAGTAACAATAAAATATCCATAGATATCTGACGGTTCCTTTCTGTCTGATAATATTCCACCAATCAGCGTTCAATGGTTGTTGATTTGAATGACATGTTAGTTGATCATTCATTTGAATAGCGTTCGGGTAACCGAGGGTTAGTCAATCATATTTGCAGTGATTTCGGGCACTTCCTTTGTGTTTAGAGCGACCTAGTTGTCCTATAGGAAAATGATTAAAAACCTTGCCGATGGACTATGCAGTTAACCTGTAAATGCAAAAGCTTAGCTTATACACTATACAGTCAACCCGTAACGCTACTCTTCTGCATTGTTAACCCGCAACGCGCGATCTGCGGAGTTAACCCCCAACGATGTGGTGGTCGGTGTGACCCAGTGCGTCCGCGTCGCACGCGGCGCCGCACAAAGCTCGCAAGGCCGTCAGCATGTCAAGTTCGTCGTACATATTTCGCTAAAGCGCCGCTACAGTAACAATAATGGCTCAGTCCCCATTGTTTGGGCCCGTGGCACATTACGCTTTTGTCTGTGCCCTCTCCCGTTCCTCACAATGCGGCCAGGAAACAAGTGAGCCTTTATTTCGCCTCTTTTTGTCTCGGAGTATCGCTGCTTATTGTCTTCATTCGATTGTTCGGAGCTCTTCAGAGGGCACATTGTTGTGGAGTCCGTTGTTAGTGCTGAGCTTGCGGATGTGCAATGTTCTAAGTGTCGTTTGAATTTTAATACGACGCGACGATATCGCGTGTTATTTCCAATGTTTTTGCTTGCAAAGGTTCGTTTTTGTAGTTGTTCTCTCTTGATGAAAACTACACGAGGAATGTGGGTGCTAGTTTATTATGTGTTAGGTACGTAGATTAGTTCGTTTGTAAAGACGTGTTTGTTAAAAATGTTTAAAGATAAGGTAAAATATAATTTGACATCCTAAAATGTTTTAAAAATCTGTATAAATTACCAAAGGTGTCTAAAAGTTATGAGAGAAATATCTCCATTCTTTTCATAGACGTGAAACAGGTACAGGACTGACAGATCCTAAAACATATTATAGATTAGGACGCGTCTAGCGCCATGTATGTATATTATAAAACAAAGTCGCGCGTTTGCTCATGCTGTTTTCACCAATGGATAGAGTGGTAATCGGGGAAGTTTTTAGTGTATTATTTGGACCCGTTAGATGACGCTGGTGTTTTCGTTAAGGAACGAAGTTTGTCGGGACTGCTAGAAGAGACACACATTATTGCAGTACTAACCGCGGTGTTGTCCAAGATACTTAGTATCGATGTCACATGTATCTTCGAGCTGCGAGTACCCGGCGTTGTTCGCCAAGCATTGCACCGCGAGCATTGATATCGCTGTCAAACGTATACATTGGACAGCGATATTGTACACGAATGTACAATTTACACCTGTCGAATTGCTGTTACGATATACATAATTAGCGTGCCGGTTTCTTTGCCGGTATTACACGAATCAAGCGAATCTAACAATATAACGGGTGTAAAAAGAACAGTCACCAGAACTTTAGGATATGATTATAACTACTAAGTTTTCTCATTCCAGAAATGTTTTTTTTCCTTATATTTTTTTCTCTTTTCTTACTCTTGCGACGAAAAAATAAGAAATGTGTAGGTAAATTGTACAATTGCGTACAACATCGCTGTCAAACGTATACACTTGACTGTACATTTGTGTACAATACACAAATGTACAGTTTAGACCTGTCGAATTGCTGTTACGATATAATAACATACATAATCTGCCTGCCAATTTTCTTTGCCGGTAGTACACGTTATGCTTACCAGTACAAGTGAATCTAACAATAAAATTTATATAGATTTTACAGCAAAGCAGATTTTAGGATACTCTTCCCGTATCAACAAGGTGTTGACCGCGATAGTATCGATGTGACATGTATCTGCGCCTCGCGGCCGCGAGCTGCGAGCGCCCGCATTGTTCCCCGAGCATTGTACCGCGCGCATTGTTCGAGCACGCCCCGGTTCCTTTGCCGGCACTACACGGGTTAACGAGTCATTATGCTGCTTACAGATTGTTACAATTGGGGGCGAGCACGTTAATTCGCTCGGACGGTGTTGCTGAATCTAACGACACGCCTAGGGGTTTTACAGCAAAATATGAAAACACATAGCTAACTAAGGCCCGTATAAATAAAACAATCTCAAACCCAACCTCACCTTGAGAGCCTATTTGACAGATAAAACAACGTTTCGTTTCACTTTTAAAAGTGAACAACTTTATTAATGTTACATAGTACTTTAATTTATTTTCTTTTTGTACCGTTATATTCATATTATAGATTACAGGAAACAATAAAATAAGTATAATGTATATTTTTATAATCGTTATTTTTACGTTTTAAGAAAGAAAAAAATTAAAGTAAGTACAGTCCTGTAGTTACAGTGACCTTTTAGCTCTGGCTTGGTTCCCTCGTCAGTCATCATCACCACCTTCATCATCACCATCATTATAATTATTATCACCTTATATAACATAAGTAAAATTCTTCATTTTTAAAAGTGAAACGAAACGTTTTTTTATCTGTCAAATAGGTTCTCAAGGTGAGGTTGGGTTTGAGATTGTTTTATTTATACGGGCCTAAGGGGTTGTCCATTAATCACGTGATCTTTTTTTAGCATTTTTTAACCCCCCCTCCCCCATTGGTGATATGTAGTGAGGTTTAAGAGCACCCCCCCTCCCCCTTCTCAACATCACGTGTATTTTTAGTATCTACAAAGAATCTTAAAATTTTCTGAATATTATCTTAATTTAAATACAGGTAGGTCACTACACGCCGCGCCTTGGCTTTTAATATTTGTTTATGAATTGCGCGTTTGACGAAAAAATAAATACACGAGATATCTTACTACACCCCCCCTCCCCCCTTGTGTTATTTTCGTGATTTTTATCAAACCCCTCCCCCCCCTTTCAAGCCTCACGTAATTAATGGACAACTAAGATATGTAACTTACCCCCGGTTTCTCGATAGCTATTCAAATCGGACGTCATGTAATCGGTGTCTTTAGTGGATTAACCATATCTGTGGGATTTTAGCCAATCTTACAAGTGCGAGCGTGATGTAATTATAAAATATATGTCCATTTCTTTCTGTCTGATAATATTCTACCAATCAGCGGTCAATCGCAAAAAGTCGGCAAAAATAATTTTGGCAGTCTATGTATGTTCCACCACACCGCCTAAATATGATGATTCCGTTTTAATAAAAGTGTCAAATTTACGTAGGCAGGTTAAATATTTTTTTTATTGTGATTACTAAGATAATACAATACTATTGAAATTAATACTATTGAAATAAACAGGAGATAAGGTGAGTTAATTACGCGGTAAACACTAGAATAATTTGAATGAACTTTGAAATTGGATCATGGAGTGTACTCCGGGTAAAGTATAGAACATTTTCCACAAAGCCATTCATCGAGCTAGCTAAGGAGTGAATCTTTATGAATGCGACCAAATTGTATGAGAGTAGTCCTCTTTCAAAACTTCTCTGAATAGTGTTAATTCGCTATAGCGAATTTTGCTCGACGCTCGTCAATAGACTATTCGGGGACTTGAGGAGCGCGCAGCCCCACAAAGTCGCGTTGTGTATGGAAAGCGCGGGAAACTGAATAGACTTTCGAGGAAAGGGACACGCAATAGGGTGTTTTGTTGTGCGCGGGGGAGTGCTTTTCAATTGTAACTTTCGCGTTTTTTCTTTTTTTTTGTGTGTGTTATGAGACAAAGACTTTCATTAGCATGTTATTGTTTTTTGCGGTGTCGATGTATGTTCTTGTACATGAGCCCTACATGCACGTAGCGGTTTTGGTGCACAATGATGTTTTTCTTTTTGGCGACTGCGTATAATTACTGTCCTTATAAATTACAGCTTAGCTGTTAGTTGTGCTGCAAATAAAAAAATAATAAGATGCGTCATCGCTCGTTATTTAAGACGTAAGTTTTCTCCAATGTCTAAGAAATCATATGGACTTGTTGTAAAAGTCTATTTGTATGTAAACGATGATGTACCTTTCGGGGCAAGTTTTTTCCAGGCCGCTATTTTAGTGTATTGTTTTCGCCAGTACTTCAAGTGTCAAACTGGTGTATTGTTGACATTATTGTTTAAAATTAAAGTAGTTTATTAGTTAGTAGTTAAAAATACATTATTATATAGTAAAAGAGACAATGACAAACTAAGATACTACAGCACTATGCATATGTCAATCCGCCATTTTAGTACTGTCCGGTTAATAATTTCTGGCTCGTATATTTTACGTTTATGCCCAGTCCATTTGATTTTTTTGTCATTGGTTTTCTCCAAATTAAATGAAGGTGCTTAATATCCTCGACACATTATCCAATTAAAACCATTAGTATTTGTTTGCCTCCAATTTGAACGTCATGAATATTAAATGACGGTGAAACAATTGACTACTTCAGCGTAATGCCAAATTACACAGCCATTACCTAGTCCTCGAGCGGAGGACAATTAAGTCGCGACAATACGCTCGCGTCGGCTATCGCTCCAGTAACAGTTGTCGCGGGCGACAAAGAACTCGCCGAGCGACGAAGAACAAAAGATGGCCCAATTGTATTACCAGCCAGTTTTTGTCTACCGCCAAATAGGAAAATGGATACAATGGAAATTTTCGAATAATAATTTTTTTTCAAGAGGACCTCTTTGAATTTGTTTCGTTCACTCGGAAACGGTTGAGTGGTTTCGTTTCGGCGTTCGTTATTAAAAGATTTCATAATAAGGTGATGGGAAATGCGCTTAATACAGATTTTGATAGGGTTAGGTTACCACTTTTGAGTATTAACAATTAAGGGATAGTTTACCTTAGATTAATAACTATAATAGCGTAGATATCAGGCTATTTCTGTCAAGTGTGTTAAAGTCTCTTTATTCAAATGTGAAATAACATTATACATTGGTACTTAAATTTTCTATAAATTTAAAATTAAGACTCTATTTCACCATAAATATCAATTATTTATGTTGCAATTTAGTCGTAATTCCAACGAAGTAAAATTAGACTCCAAAGTCTTAGAAAAGGACAAAAAGACTTGAAAATGCCTTTCTCTTTAATGCCTATGGTAATTTGCCTTTGATTTGTGAGACAGATAGCAGCTTACGGCTTTAATTTTAGCACTCTTTCCATGTATTACCGGTTCATATTGTAATAGTAGTTAACTTTTTAATTGTTGTTAGTGACAAAAACTCGCACTCAGCACACAGATTGTAGTTATCCGAGGAAGAATAGTACCTCCCCATCAACCATGGGAGTCGTACAAGGCGACAGAGGGAATATACAGACTGTAATATTAATGAGCGATAAATGATAATACTTTAGGGTGCGTATCGCTTCCGTATATAGAGTTTACTGTGAAAGTACCAGCGCTGAAAGAGTTACTTTTTTATTATTGTATGGGCAATATGTTGGGACATTTCTCATAGAAACATGAAAGTCAAAAGTAAGTCTTTCAGCACTGGTACTTTCACAATAAACTCTACATAGGAGACACACCCTAAATTATTATCATTCATTTATTTTACATATTGTATATCCGGAAATGGAAAGCAGCGTTTCCGCGACATTGTTATTATCTGAAGAAGGTGAGGCATATGACCAACAGCGGAGGACATAGCTGAGACGTGTAAAATATGTCGTAACATAACCTCGTAAGTCAACTTCTTGGTATTCTCACGGAGCGCATAAAAATGTTAAAACTTCGCTACGCCAACGCCAACCCGTCTGCCAAGCGTGGCGAGTATAGGCTACTGCCCTAATTAAATACTTAGGGAAATACTTTTGTCCAGTAGTGAAATAGATGAAAATGATGATTCACTTAACGTCGCTTTACCTTCTTAACCTCGTATCTAAAAATCAATATTTTCTCGATAATATCTAGCTTGTTTATTATTTATTAACCTAAAGTAAGTACATAAAACTTAATTTTTGTTAGTATACTTTAGGTTAATACAAGCTAGATATAATACTTAACTGAACCTCATTAAAATAAAAATCCATACCATCATAAAATTTAAAAGTAATAAGCTTTGTTACTCCACTGAAAAGTGGTGTATTTATAGATACGAGGTTGTGAAGGAAAAGCGACTATAAGGCATAGTTTAAACCATTTACATTCTTAAATACTTTAATGGAATCAGGCGTTACTTTGCGGAAATCCATAGCATAAAATTAAAATATATTATATCTAGCAATATTCCGCAAAACAATTATAACCACAACCTGCAAGCAGATGAGTGAGTGTACGCATAGGCATATTAAATTAACATCAAACGCATGCCTATGCCTACACTCACTCATCTGCTTGCAGGTTGTGGTTATAATTGTTTCGCGGAATATTTCTAGATATAATATAATTTAATTCGTAAAATCCTTTTATGGTGTAACTGATGATATTCTAAACTAATAAAGTATAATACCTATACCCAATTTATTAAAGCTGACTAAATATAATTAGCAAATCATAGCAAAGCCGGACCTTTCAGGCATCTTTCGAGTATGAATAGTGTTAATTTACTTCTGAATTGGCACAACTCCCGTAAGTATTCAATAGGTTTGGTCGATATCAAGCTCCAAATTGTATATGGAAAATGGAGAAATGGAAGGCTGCGACTGAAAACGAGGGTGATTTTCTAAAGACTTGTATCAATAGTATGTTTAACGTTGCTCATTGAGCTGTTTTCTGTTTCGCTTTTCAACGAAAATCAAACGCGTGACGCGACTGTGAAGTCTTTATTTTAAATGTTTTGTTATGGAAACCCTTTCGAAATCAGCCAGCCATTGAAATTGTTTACAATACCTACAGAGTCGCTTAGAGTGGGGCTTAGAATTTATATAGATTTTATATCTACGACCGACGCGCATTTTAGAGCGTTCTCTTTGCATTAGGTGTATTTAGCAAAATGAAATTATTGTCTTTCGGGAATCGTAGGTTTTAAGCCGTACCGTTTATAGAAATAGGGGTTGCCTACGAAATATTTTAGTCTTGACTCTAGGTGTCATTAGTTACTTCTAGCCAACTCCGTACCATCACAACGATGTAGGTAAAGCTATAATAGACAGGAGGTCCACTCAAAATTCCATCACTTTTGTCGCTTACGAAGTTCGAAAACAAAATGTATGGGATTTGACATAAGCTTCGCTAAATGACAAACGAATTCGCTCGTCATTTAGCGAAGCTTATGCCAATTTCCATACATTTTGATTTCGAACATCGTAAGCGATAAATAGCCTTGGCATATTGAATCAGGGGCCCTGATTCAATATGCCAAGGCTATTTATCGCTTACGATGTTCGAAATCAAAATGTATGGAAATTGGCATAAGCTTTATTCAGGGCCAAGTGCCGATAATTTTTGAAACTATAGATATATTAATAGTAGAATGAAGCCGATTAAAAAAGGAGGGAAATATCATAATAATTAAAGTAACAATAAATTACGGGCGATCTGAAGTCGGGAAGAGGAAGGGAGTGAGTTTAAAGGGCGAAAAACGGATTATCTAAATTTCCGGAAAAACTAAGTCCTATGAAAAAGTCTTATGGCTAAGACTGTGGCCCTGGTCTATACGAAGTTGTTTTTTAACAAGATTAGATCGACTTTTTGTAGGTGAACAATTGAACTTGCTGATTTCAATAGTGCATCGCACACGTCTTGTAGGTAAACCTCACGGTCAATCACAATTAAGATAACCAATGGCACATTCATTTGATCGAATTTAATAATACTGTTTACACTTTATTTAATGGAATCGGAATAGAGGTAAACCTTATTTTCTTTCTTTCAAAACAGTAACGCTAACCCCCTTACAGTATTTTTAGGGATTATTTAGTACAAACACAGAAATTATACCACCCATTTGTTATACGCAAAGTTCTCCGTTAATTTTATTATATCATCTGAGGTAGCCTTACTGTTTTGAAAGAAAGAAAATAAGGTTTACTTACCTCTATTCCGATTCCATTAAATAAAGTGTTAAATTTAAAGTGTTCTTCGGATACTTAGCACGGGTTTCTTATCTACTTTGTGGCACGGGGTCACATTGACGTGTGAAGCGTCCATAGATATTTTTTTTTGTTCAGTAAAAAAACCACATTGAATGGGTATTGGGCTTAGATAAAGATTCATCTATGGGTATTGGGTATTCGGAACGGGGTATAAATTTCAGCCATCCAGGACCAATTTCCCTGTTTGTGTCGCCATCTGTTACTGACTTCAGACAAACTTAAAATATGCGGGAAAACCTTGCGAGAGCAAACCATCGTCAAGCATCGCTTTACTACTAATAAAGAAATATAATTTATGAATGTCTTAATAAATATTATGTAACAAGCATAACAATTATTGTGTAATAGTTTACATAATAGTAAAATATTAATGAAAATTAATGTGTCGTTTCGATGGAAAAATATTATTTTTACTATTACAGCCTACTTAAAAATTACAATTTTTGAAAGTAAATTATAGAATAAATAAAAAGCATTTAAACTATAGAGACTAGGAATAACTATAAAAATTACTAATCACATTGCCATGATTTTTTTCAACAGCGCCATCTCTTAGCGTATAGCGGAACGACGGTAAATGTCTCTGTCTTTCAAAGATATCGTAGTTGTCCTTCAAGTAGCTAGATGGCGTTCAACTGCACAAAACTAATTAAAACCAGTCAAATGTCAAGTCAACAGTTTATAACGCCGCCGCATCACACCTCAATCAATGTGGTTTTCGGAGATTTAATATATTTACCAACTCTTTTAAAATTTACGCCCGTATTTAACAATAAAATTGATACCAAATGCCACCTTGGAAATTATAATCGGAAACATACTATTGAGCTATACACGAGCGTCGGGTGGCCATCGTTCGCTGTAGTCCGATGTCCCCTATAATCCGACACCCTTTTAATCCGGCACAGACTTACAGTACACAATAAGTACACTCAAACTCATCGTTTTTCCTATCCTTATTGTTATCCCTATTTATAAACTGCCATATTATAATAGTACTTAGTATACTTACCTACAGTAGTGGGACCAAAAATATTGTCCAGTGTACTAATAGTTCTTAAATTGATTTCCGTGAAATTAAACAAACAAAATTCTATTCTTTAACTATTCAACAAATCATCTATAGTAAAAATTAGTCAATCCGGTATTTTTCAAAAAACATTACCAAAGAGAGCGGGTCCTTTGATTAAATCAGACACTTTATCGGAGCCAGAAATGTCAAGTTTTACTATTTAGACTTGACTGTACGCGGCCGCGAGCCCGGGACCCCTCCAAGCAGCCAGCGGAAAGCGGGGTGCGGCCGGCGCGGGGTAACGCATTCCAGTTTTCACTCAGCTGTCACGTGACGCGGACGACTTCAAGGTTAATCAAACGTTGTGCGAGATTAGCACGTTGAGTGCTTTGATGGCTTCACAAAGGCAAAAAAGAAAACACAAAGCTCTTACGATCAAAGAGAAATGTGAGATTTTAGAGCGTATCGATCGCGGTCATACCATGAACAGTTTAGCACGAGAATACGACATAGGAAGGGCTACAATTTTTGATATTAAAAAGAATCGTCACAAAATCGAAGAATTTCTGTCGACCTTGTCGGAGTGTGACGTGAACAAAAGAAAATCACTGAAGAAAGCATGTTATCCTGAAGTCGAAGAAGCTTTGTATATGTGGTTTCTACAGGAAACGAACGCGCACATCCCAATTTCGGGGCCCATGTTAGCCGAAAAAGCTAAGTTTTTTTATAACAAAATAACAAACAAAAACGACTTCATAGCCAGTAGTGGATGGTTAGACAAATTTAAGACTCGACATGGCATACGCTTAACTTGCGGAAAAAGTAGCAAATCTGACGTGGAACCATTTAAAAAGAAATTTTTACAAAAACTGCAAGAGTTAGATCTTAGTCCTTCTCAGGTTTATAATGTAGATGAGACGTGGCTTTTTTGGCGGGTACCTTGTGAAACTATCGATTCAAATCTAGAGGAATATAAAGCTGCACAGAGTTTAAGCAAAGAGCTTGTGACCCTCCTACCAAGTGCGAATGCGTCGGGCACGCATAAACTCAAGATGACGGTAGTTGGAAAATCAGAAAAGTCGCAAGCATTAAAAAAAATCGATTTACCCCTCAATTACTACGTACAAAAAAGAGGTACTATGACAAAGGAGCTCTTCAAAAACTGGTTTTATAATTGCTTCGTGCCAGAAGTAAAGAGTTTTTTGAAAGAACAGAAGCTTCCTCAAAAAGCATTACTAATGTTAGTTAATGCTCCGGGACGTCCATCCGAAGAAGAGTTAACAACTGAAGATCAAAATATTACAGCAATGTTTCTTCCATCGAACTGCAGTTCATTGATTCAACCGATGGATCAGCGCGTTATTCAGTTCATCAAACAAGACTATAAAAGAAGGCTGATGATGATGGCTTTGTCGAAGAACCAATCTATACAAGATACTTTAAATGAGGTTAATATGAAAGATTTGTTTTATTTGCTTTGTGAATGTTGGAACGATTTGCCCGACACGACCATCGCATCGTCGTGGAATAACTTGTGGCCCGAAATCGTTTTCGAATTCAGACCTATACAGTTATTTGTTGATTCAGAATTAATACAGAAGTTTGCAACTGAAATACAGATTAGCTTCAAAATTTTAGAAAACTGGTTTCACGGCAAAACAGAAGAAGAAAGTTTACTTCATAAGTTGTCTGATGAAGATATCATAAAGCAGATTCAATGGAATACTCCAATAGTTGATGAGATAAAATCTGAAGAGCTGGTTTGCTCTCCACTAGTGCCAGTCGACGAAGCGATCAAGGCATTTGAGGTGTGTTTGCAGTGGGCTGAAGAGAATGAAGCATCGTATGAGGAACTAATGCTTTTGAGAAGGCTGCGCGATAAGGCATTGCTGTCACGATTAGGGAACACAGAAAATATAAAAATAGAAAAACCAGACCCATTAGAGTAGTATAAATATTTTTAAATAATTAGTTGTTGTTAAAATTCAATACTTAATTACATTTGATTAAAAAAAATGTATTGGTTTTTTAGACCCCTCCCAAAATAGACTGTAATGTTTAGTAGGTATATTAATATTTTTCTGTCCACGGCATCCTTAAATATTATAATTATGAGTATTATATAATTTAAGACGGCATCGGCACCTAGCTACCTACGTGAAAGGTCACTCACCCTCTTGTCGCTAATACTCGGAAACTACCTACAAGAGCTAGGTGAGTTTAAATGATAATTATTTGTTACAGAAGATTCTTTTAAAACACTCAGGGCTCACTAAGACGAGATTCTGCAAAATTGACTGGGGGTCTCGAAGTGAGACCTCAATAATTCGGCTATGTCTAATCCGTCTCTTGCTTTCATTAATTGTAGTTATGTGCATATTATATTAAGTAATTTTTATTTATCTGATATTTTGAAATAACTTCTGTGTATTTTTTGTTAAATAAAAAGGCGAAATTATAAAATGATAGTAGATTTTCTCATAAAACCAACGTCGATCACTTTTTGGTTGGTCTTTGGTTTTCAAAATCAGTTTACAAAGAGTTTGAGTTTCATTTATTTATGAAGATTTTAATACGAGAATTTGTAACCATTACGAGATACTTATTGTTATTTGGTCTCGTCTTGGCTTACCGTTTTTTACTTGGGATTATCTACCTTTATTATGAATGTTACTAGGTACCTACTATAGATTTAGAAAATATAAAAATGTAGACGCTTCTTAGTCAAAAACATCATGTAGGTAAGTAGGTACTTAAGTATTTCCTAGTCTATTGTTAACTAATTACTGTAAGTACACGGTACAAGTTGGTGTCGAGTGCAGGGATGTTTGGGAGCTCCATAACCGTAACCGAAACTATCGGATATCCGATATAAAAATATCCGTAACTAATCCGAAATGAAAGTTAAGCTACTGTAAAAAGAAACCCAAAATTTAATATCCGTAACCGAAATTGTTCGAAGCAAACGGATAATCTATATCTATATATCTATATATCTATATATCTATATCTATATCTATATATCTATCTATACTTATAATAAAACTGTAGAGAGGTCAATTCTGTACATTGAATATTTTTTCAAAATACATATTGGAGGATGATTGGCGATCGATACTGATGCCAAAAATGCAATTAGTAAAATTTTTGTCTGTCTGTCTGTCTGTCTGTCTGTCTGTATGTGCGCGATAGGAACAAAAACTACTGAAGGGATTTTAACCAAACTTGGTACGATTGTAGCCCATATTCCTGGGCAGGTTATAGGCTATATAACATAACGCTACGATACATAGGAGCCGAGCAGTGACGATAAATTGGAAGCAAGTCGGAGGAATTTCGCGCGCGCGGGCTGCGGACGAACGGTTCATGCGGGGGGCGCGGGGGGATCGCTTACACAGTGACGCGAAGCAATAGAATGTGGCACTAAAGTAGATTAGAACTTGAATTATGTACCTAACTAACAGATTTTTTTTTCTGAGAAGAGTGTTTCCACAGTGTCATAATAATATAAAAATTGTATTTTTGAACTTGCTTCACAAATTGAAATAAATTATCATTTATTGTATAAATCAACTTAATTAACTGTATTATTAAAAGAAAGCCTTTCGCGATAATCTAAAAAAACGGGCAATTAAGCGGTTTTTGGTAAACTATTTATACCATCACGGTATTAATCCTTATCATTTTTAATACGTTAGTTGGCTTAAGAATTTCATGAAGACTATATTTGCCCTTTATACCTAGCAAGTATAATTAATAGTTTAGGAGATAATATAGCAAAATTAAAATCGTTTCGCCGTGATTCGACCGCCGCATCGCGGCGCCGCGCGATACAGGCTGATGCGTGACGTCTTATATCCGAGTCGGGGTGTAGTGTAGGTATCAGATGCTGGTAGGTAGGAATTTTGGCGAAGGTCAACCAAAGGAACTCCACCCCACTGTTGGGTAAAAAATACTATTAAAATGTGCTAACAGGCAGTACCGGTAGTATGAATTTAACCACGCACAGCCGCTAACTGTGCCCCCAGTAATAATCGTGTAAGTACGGCGTATGGCGTATAGATGTCGCTTTGATTTGAAGATATTTGTTTATTTTTATTCTCTGTCGATTGATATGGTCTGGTGTACAAAAAGTTACGTTCTAACGGTTTTCTTTAACCTAATTAATTTCAAAGTAATCTACCAAATAAAACACCAAAAACCGTTAAGATCGAACTGATTCGATTCTCAGTTGTGCCTGCTGGATCCTCGGCGGGGCGTGCCGCTGCGCCCATGTCTAACCGAGAGTTCCGTTTTAAAGACCTTAGTAATTGCAATATAAGTTTAAATTTAATAATACTTCAAAACATTAATGACAAAAACGGTAATAAGTTGAAAAAATTGAAAATATTTTTATGGTTTCGCAATTTATCCTATGTCGTTTAAATTTGATATGAAGCAACATTTTAATAGTGCATTAAGATGTTGCTTCATATCAAATTTCTATTCCCGGGAAGTACCCTTTAGGTTTTGGTTCCCTTTGGCGTGTCGAAAATTGCGAAAATTAGCGATATAAAGTATAAACGGCTGAATCTTTGGGTAGATGTGGCCAAGATGCCTGTTTCTTTTCACAGCCAGAAGGGACAGTAGAGCTGAGTTTTTAATATGATTTTTAGCTTGATACCTACACGTGTTAAAGTTTTGACACCCAGACAGACAGACGGACATCGAAGTTAAATACTTTACTAAATTAACGTGAAAAATTGTCTGGGTCTATACGGTGCATTCGAATAATATTATCCTAACTTCGAATACCTTTGCTGACTTCTACATATTGTTCGAAGGCCTACTTCTTTTGCCGAGCTCCGAAAGGATAGTAATATATTATTATTATACCCTGCATACCAAGAGGCTTGCCGGGTACGTGTCTTGCTGGATCGGGATCAACACTGGGATGCACTGGGAAGTACCTATTAGCGAAAGTTCTCAGCGGTTGCGGTAAACTAAAAATATATTTAAAAATACTAAAGTGCCCTAAATCACTTTTCCACGCGTACGAAGTCGCGGGCACAGCTAGTCCGAAATAATTTAATATACATATTCCATATCCGTATCTGTATCCGAAATTTCATATCCATTTCATCTCTGGGCGAGTGTATCGGCCATCGGGTCGTCAAGCACTCGTCAGAGCCAAGTGTTCAGTGCGCATGATCATTTTTTTTATTTCGCGATATAGGTACCTATGTTCGCAATACTGCTTCATCGATCGTACAAAGTTTGTTGTATGATTTAAGCGGGCGCCACTGGTGACTACGAAATATTCTTGAGGTCTTCGTGATCTACGTTACCCCAGCAGCCGTAGGTTCGAATATTTGTGTTCGAATAATATTTTTTAACACATTCTATTCTATCTGATGTACTTTTAGGTACCCTGCCTTTAGGTTTTAACATATATCCATGAGTGACCGCGGCATGAAAACATGTCGCTTTTTCTCGTATGCTAATCTTCCACCGTAAGAACGTACTTAATATTTCTTTCGACGGCCGGTGTGGCTCAGATGTCGCGCGTTTGAATCCCACTGAAGGTGCAAACAGCTTTCAATATAATAGGTCATGGACGTTTATCTTATATATAAAAATTAAATGCTATTCGTTAGTTTCGCGAACTCGAGAACGGCTGAACCAATTTGGCTATTTTAGTCTTGAAATATTCGTGAAAGTTTGGGAAGGTTTAATTTATTTATACGGTTTGTATGCTCAACGAAGTCGGCACGGGTCAGCTATCTTAGCTTATCTTATACCTACATAAAAATGAATTGCTGTTCGTTAGTCTCACTAAAACTCGAGAACGGCTGAACTGATTCGGCTATTTTTAGTCTTGAAATATTCGTGGAAGTCCAGGGAAGGTTTAAACGGTTTCTATGCTCAACGAAGTGGGCACGGGTCAGCTAGTAAGTAGGTATAATATTTTTTTAAATATTAGGTGTACTTAATATAAAGAGTACCTATTAATGTGATATTATTTCCGCTGTCCGATACCCATAATACAAACACTACCTACTTAGCACGGGACTAGATTGACGTTTAAGCATCTATAGATATTTTACCTATTGAAAAATTAATGTAAGTACCTTCTATTGGTCCATGCCACTACACAGTATACAGTTAGTCAAGTAGGTATAATATACAGGAAGATTCATGGTTTATATATTAAGCCGAATATAGTGTGAAGAGAATGACGCGTAGAGCATTTTTTGTTTTGGAATCTCATATAAATTACATATATTCACGCGACAAATCACGATTAAATATCTCCATAAAAATCAAAAAACAGATGAGTTTCAATTCTGGGGCCATACTCTGCAAACTGATTCGATTTTGATTCAGATTCGATCGTGCCACTTACTCCCGAATAAATTCACGTTTGTTTATTTTAATTCTCAGTCGATTGATAATTGATATGGTCGGGATTACAAAAAGTTACGATCTAAAGATTTTCTTTATCCTGGTTAGTTTCAAAGTAGTCCACCATATAAAATACCAAAAACCGTAGATCGAACTGATTCGTTTCTCGATTGTGTCGGGAGTAAGCCTGCAGGTCAGGTCTTAGGTCAACGACTAGTGCATTCGTGTATATAGACTGGGAGCCCGAGTGCCCCAGTAAGATTCACTCGTTTTGCCATGCCAAAACAAAAAATACTCTACGCATCATTCTTGGGTAAGAAAAAAGTGAAGCCGATATTAATGGTGTTATAAGAACCCCACTCTACTGTGATGTACCTAAGGGCTTACCGCTTAAGGAATTGTTTACTAATGCATGACAAATTATACAGTACATTGACTACAATCCAACGTTACATAACCTCTTGACGTCGCAACATAATAAGGTTATGCCTTACGTATCTACTTCGCTTCTATGTAAACATATTATACCTACCTACTTATGTCATCAATATTAACTAACTCATGTTTTCTTACACGATTTCTTACATAACGTTCGAATTCTGAAAAATTATAGGAGCTAGACCTACATAGATGAAGTATAGATAGGTATATTGATCTCATTGAATCGGTACCACTTAGTTACCTACCTTTGTTCTGGCCAAAGATTATTAGTATCATATAGGTCCTGGCTTAAGATTCTAACCCCTAATCTACAAAATATTGTTTAGATAAGCAAATACCGACACAACAAACTGCAATAACCATTATTTTGCTCTTAGGGGTCTAAAAAGACTTAAACAAGAAAATTCAATTATAAATCCAGAAATACACACACAACACGTGACATTTTAATTGTAAGCAATAAAGAAAATAATGTCTTAATTGAGCTTTGTTTTTTTAGGCAGGTACGTTAAAATATTCCTAAAACACTTGTCACACACTATCATTTAGGCAAAATCATTTTTATAGTTGCCGTACTATAATTATTAATTAATACACTTCCAACTTATTTGCTGAACGCACATGTAACTTCGACTTTGGCATATCAACATGTCAGTAACGGCATCTTGGATATCAATCAATCACCCACAATTATAATTTGGCTTGTTATTAAATTCCGTTAAACAAATACATTGTAATGTATATTATGCATGCATCGGGGTTTAATTTTCATACAATTGGCAAGAAGCCCGGCAACAGTATTATCACCTCGACTTTCTCATCCGAAGTAAATATAGATCACGGTTATAAATTTAAAATTTCAAAATAGAAGTTATTTTGAATTTAAATGTATGACGAACTGTTTATATTTACAGTGCGTAGGTAGGTACCTCTGCACATTGTTTACTCATATTGACAGCGACTTGCAAGTTTGCACAAATTACGCTCGATTTGTTTCAACATCGTCATCATGAACTACCACTAAAAACCTTGATGGACTTTCAGCTATTTATAATTTAAAGTTGTAAATTTTTCTTGTGTAAAACCAAAAATTTAGTGGTATATTATATGCAAAGGTTATCCGTTTTGCACCATCTTATATTATTTATTTGTTAAAAATAGGTACCTACCTATTTTTTATACTTAAGTTTAAATAGTTTTGGATAAACATTAAAACAACATCATACATATAAAAATATTTTATTAAAAACATTTTGGTAACATTTAATAAGAACACTTAGGTAAAAATAAATCGACTTCAAAATTATTTCAAAAGAACAGCCTGGACTGGAAGTTCACGGAGGAAGCCGGAACAGCAAGAAACGAAAATAAATAAAAACAATGATAACACTCTAGGCAGACATGTCTAATTGACAACCAGAATTAAGGCATCGCAAGAATAATTATTTAAGTACGATAAAATACCTACGGCTATTATTATAATTACAACAAATAAAACGCCTAATGTTAACGCTCAGTAGTGTGCGCCGGCCCGCAGCCGCGCGACCGGCGGCGCGACTGTCGCGGCGACCGGCGGCCGCGCGGGCGGGGCGGCGCGACCCTGTACAGTCTCTTGGCAGGGAACTTACATCGAGTATTATTGCCACTAACATTATTTCACTTCACTCACGAGACATGCTTGCCACTACGTCGTAATTACACAACTACTAAATACTAAAAACATCCCAATTATACGAAGCTATGTTAAAATTTTCCCTAACTAATAATATTATCTTCGGTTAATTTTGATAATAGAATGATATTAAATCATCTCATATTGTACTCTTAACATTACGCTGAATTAAAACTGTAAAATGAGGATTTGGTTTATACATAATATTGCAAGCATTACTGAGATTGTGCACATTGAGTGAATTTGTTCGACATAACAAGTTTACAACATAATGTTACGGAGGATGAACGCTTACAGAAGTGGATGGGGCAGGCAGGTCGACACAGTCGAGCCCTTACAATAGCTACAAAAAAGGAACAGTCATAGATTAAATTACGAGCATTGGCACTTTCAATATTAAATCTTAATTACTCACGAAATAGCACTGCATATCAATAACCAACTTAAAAACTAAATTCAGATCAGTCATTTATGATATCACATCAAAATAAACAGGGAAATACATATGTGAATAAAGATTGGATATATTATATAATAAATATTATAATTCTTTTCAAAAGAGGTATTAATTTTCTTAAGGGTTACTAAAATATTGAGCTCAGTGCCGCTAGGACACTCTATATCACCATAATACAAGAACAACATTAAACCAATAAGTTTTGGTACTTGGAGTAGTGTCTCCGAGTTAATCTATTACGCTAAACCTACATAATGCTTATCAGATATACATAATACACACTGGACGCGCAGGGGCCGGCCCGGCACTGAGTGCTGGTGGTCTGCTGGCCCCCGCACAGTCGAGGCAATAAACCCTTCGTACCTATACAATTTTCGTTACAAAAATACTGTCATTTGACTACAGTTCATGAGAAAAAATATTTATTATAAATATGAATGAACAATTAGATAAAATACAACATATCATGTATAATATCGATTATATGATTTGACTAAAAATAAAATGCATTTAATTGAAATGATTTAAACATTATTAAAAATCATTTGAAGACACTTAGCGATGGAAGGTACTAATTGATATATTAGAAAAATTTCATTCAAATAAATAAATAGCACAACAACCAAAATATTTGGCAATGTGGATTAAAATAATTAACTACTACTCGTCGGCTGCTAACTTAAACACAAAATTGGAATGCAAATATTGCATCGAACCTTGGCCTCTTGTTTGACATGGGCACATGAGCAGAGACAGACCGGCGGTCTTGTGCACTTGGGCCAAAAGGGACTCATATACTAAACTTAAGGAAACATTCACAACAAGAGCTACTATTAAAACTGTGCGTTTCGCTCCAAATACTTTTCTTTGAACTACATTCGATAGATACTTGTCATAATTAAAATAACTTATGATTAATCTGAATGCAACATTTGATTTAAATAACCATAACAACCATTTGTGAGTGCGTGTGACTGAGAATATAGCACACCATGGTGAATGCACCTCTAATGTCCGAAGCACGGTTAGAAATGCATTCCGAGACAAAACTGTTAGGCGTAAGTATCAGCAAGCTGCATTCTGAGATCCATGCTATATGTTCAGCCATAACCCACTGAACCATAATTATATAAATAAATTTTGTATTATATCCTATTTGTTACATGACTTATGTTCATAGCCCATTTTAATTGCAGGCAAACTAATTGTAGTGATGACTGACATAAATGATAAAATGCAAGTAACATAACAACTGTGATTGTGGACACTACTAGAATTTATAAAAATTTAAATTATATAACACTTGGATGTTGGTCCCTTCCAGAAAATTGCCAAACTCTGAAGCCAATATCATAATATATAAACCAACTTTGAAAAAGTACAAACTGTATTGTCACATATCAACATTTTTTTATAAAAAATAACTTTGTGGAAAATATAATGTCAACATTAGTGTACAATGCTCCAGTTTTAATTAAAGCTGATCACAAGATAGCAGAACTAAAGTTGCACAGTAGGACAGTATCGTTAGTTACAGTTTATATGTTACACATTACTTACACATAATTTATAGAGACTCGTACTATTATATTAAATATTTGACTAAAATTAAGAGACCACGGATATTACAATTTAAATATGTATTTAGATAGAGATATTGCCAGTCTGTTAACGACACTTACTATAATTTCACTAGAAAACCCAGTACCTGGGAACATCAATGACTTGAATATTTAAAACCATCAGTAACGACTACTAATACCTTAGAATATCTAATCACTGCATTAATTTGTGATGATATGCACTGATTACCCATTACAACTATGTTTACTATGGGCACGTCATAATATATAAATGAGTTGTCAAGCTTTTTACACTGAATAGGAAGGAAACAGAGTTGTATTTTCTAATCAATATTATGTCATCACTATTATTATGTAACGCTCGGACGGTACATCCAACAATCATCATAATTAGACCTTATAAATATAACCTAAAATTGGCTTTATATTGATGCCACCTCGTCAACATTGTATTTGAAAAAAGACGAGAAGCAGCCTTTTGGTTTAAACAGTGACAAATTATACTCAAAAATGACTGTGGAATATATTTTAAATTTAAACTTAGCACTATAACGTAACTGTTAATTATTATTAAAACAAATACAATTAAATTAAATGGTGGGTAAACACATTAACATATATAAAATTTTTCAAATAATAATAATATCAGACAAAGAACTGAAACAAATTAAGAAAGCTTTCTGATAAGTTTGATTCATTGATGTGAAAGGCAATAATATATTATAATAAATTAATAAAAATTCAGAATTAAAGATACTCATATCTTTGGATAAAAATTAACAATAAATTAAGGAACCTTAACGAAGCAAGTTTATTTAGGAGCTTCGGAGTCAATAAGGACTTGAGAATTGTTAGCACAACTAATTTTTGGAAATATAAATGCCAATTTTGTATGTCTATTTAGACTCATAGCATTTAAATTATTATTGCACCTTACTTTATTTATCACACAATTAAATAAGTAAAAACAAATTATCATCATCAAGCATCTCATAGAACTCGTCAAAAATTGCCTTGTTTAAATTAAGATCACAGTATTAAGTCACATTTAAAATTTATTCTACAAGAATGCTGGATGATATACTAGTTGGCATATTCCACAGTCATCAGTACAAGTGGGCCACAACAGATTAACAGATCCGTTAACTAAATTATTAGGAAAATGCCACAAAACCATTGACTTAAGTTCTATTCAAAGCATTTAAATAGTACACACTTCAAAAATTATAATCTTCGATCTGTATACGGCTCGTAGAATTATTGTACAACAAAAGTTAATTAGGAAATTTGTGAACTTAAGTCATCAGTTCGAGAGTTAACAGTTTGGAGACCATTATGTGACAAAAGTATTAAAGTGTGATTTGCAACCCTGTTGTGTCCCAGCTATACCTCATTCGATTCATTTGTTTGGAGTTTACATAGATAAGTTGTCTCATCAATCTGTGACGGATACGACCCATGTAAACCCACACATCTGGCAAGTGTCTTTTACGTACTGAGTGTTGGTGCCGTGCGGTCCCAGCCTGTGATACTGCGAGCGGTTCGCGAAGAACAGAGCCGGGTTGGATGGCGGCAACAGCGTGGCGCGGTAGTTCCATCGAGGATCGGTCAAATTTGCCATCAAGTTAAGAATATCACGTCCGCCATAAGCGATTTTAATATCGTCAACTTTTTTTTCCTTAGGACGAGGCTGAGGTTGCACCACAGGTTCGAATATTTTCTGCAAAACAAAACCTTTGTATTAAAATCACTTAGTTTAGAGATATAAAATATACTGAACAATTTCCTTTGTACCCCGACGAGTTCTAGTTCTATTCGTTTGTATCCAACAGGTAGGACTAAAAATAGAACATAAAAATACCAACCAAAATCGTTTCTACTTCAACGCCAATATTGATAACTGTTTATTATGGCAGACATTTTGATTTCCTTTACGTCACGTTTTATCAAATAGCAAGTACAAACATAAACACTTGTTACAAGCTATTATTTAAATAAATTATGAAGATCAAAATTTTTCCATTATCACACGTCAATTAAACATAACATGCTATCATATGCGATCGCCATTACGGAATATTATGAAAATAAGAGAGGTCAAGGCCAGGACGAACGCAAACAAATAATACGAAATTTTATTATTTTATTTTGTAACCCACCTTCTCTGTTGTTTGAGGACTTGACGGCAGAGAATCGCCGACTGACTCCGATTTCAATGAACTCAAAGACCCGATCCCGCTGGATTCACTAGAGACAGATGGACTCGGGCTTGTCTGCGACTGGGACAAGCCCGCTATGTCTATGATATGCCTGTACGAGTTATAATTTTCTGTTTCCAATCCAGCAAGAGGTAGTGCAACGGTCAAAGCCATGTCTGAAAAATGCAATTTAGAACTGTATTTTATATTACACGTGCAAAGAATTCACTTTGTCGTACTGGGCTGTGTTGAGTGTTGACAGCCGAACGCGCCAAAAATTTTGTTCACAGTTCCAATAACTATCGATACACTCACCGTTAACTAGAAAATAAAATTCACAAACCCAAACAACACTTTAACTATGAATAAAACAATAATTACCGAAAAGCGTTATCCTCAAAATGTACAAGCCTCGACGTAGTTGAAAAGAGATCGAACATTTATTGAGTGAAGTTGGTTACATTACTGGAGTTTGCGTGCGTGATGTCGAGGGGCAAGCGGAAGTGTATTCGTGTCGGTAAAACAGTCTATTACGCAGCTAACAACGCGATCCTGTATTTTATTGCTAATAAGCATGGAAAATGTCACAAATTAAAGTAGCTCATGTTATTAAATTTTTTCATAAGCAAATAGAAGATTTATTATTTAATTTATTATGTATTTCATCGAAAATTGCCTTTATCCTTATCACAACGAATAAGCGCCACCTATGTTTTAACCTTCGATATTCTTTTAATGTATACTGTATCAGTTATTCTCCAATAGATGGCATTGCACGTGCACGAGCATAGTTAAAAAGTTCACAGATGGCGTTGCTCTAGACGGCAGCGACATCACTATTAGCTCTTCCTACTAGACTACAGATGGCGTTGCTACAAAATGAAGCCCAAAGTAAAACAAGGCGATGTCCGTAACTAGGAGTTACCTTGGTTTTCTAAGAGATGGCGTTTGAATTTTTTAGATTTCAGTCACAATGCATAGTAGAAAATAATTATATTTAGTTGTGTTTAGTCTTATTAGTTAAAGTATAAAAATGTTTGTTATTTAGTTTTAAACGCACTGCATGTACACCCGTAAGGGCATTCCTTGCTTACGGGCAATTAAGCCCGGAACTTTGGAAGGCATGTGCAGGGCCGAAGCCAATACGCAGAAACCCAATTTTAAAGTAATCCACAAACCCTAGTCGGCGACTTTCCCTGTACGCAACATGGGAATACGCCCACGGAGAACCAACGGTTAGCGCTAATTGCAGGGAAAGGTTAATAGAAATGATATTTGGCTATGGTGGTGAAGTTATAGTGGACTGGGTATCTAGGACTATGGAAGAACTATGGTATCTGTAAGATACGACGTGGACCGTGGTAACAAGACGTATGTGACGCCGATCATATTTTGCACTCTCAATAATAAACTAAATAATAAAATAACTGATTATGTTATGCTTGTGAGGAGACAATTTTATTTGTTTCAATTTTTACTATTTATGCTCTTTGAGTACAAGGAATACTGTACACAATAATAATAATAATGATAATTCATTAATTTTCTTTTATACGTTATATTATAATTGTTCAGCCGAATCAGTACAACCTTGTAATGATACCTATTAAGAAAAAAACTAGATTGACAATGTGTCAGATTTGAGTGAGTATTATTGGATGTCCATGGTGGGCGGTATGTTCAGCCGAATCAGTACAACCTTGTAATGATACCTATTAAGAAAAAAACTAGATTGACAATGTGTCAGATATTAGTAAGAATTATGGAAGTCTCGTATAGGTGTATGAATAAACACAATATATATAAAATGGTTCGTATTATTAATGGGAGGACCCTTTAGAAGGAAAATCAATAATACATTGTCTTTTTCAACATTTACCGTGCATTTAATATAGATCCTAAGACTTATCAATTGAATGGTAAAAGTGCGAATCGAAAAATCGTTTGGGCTTTTACCATTCAGAGTTGGTAAATCTTAGGTTTTACTGTAATTAAAAGACCATAATTCGAGATGCTTTTACAGTAACATATATATTATAACAAGCGATGAAATGTTGTCCTTGGAATAGCATAACTAAGATGAACTATTGCCAAATATATTCCATTGCTCTAAACAAAAAATACACGCCAAACGAAGTCATTGGTTACTAATGCAGTTGAAATTTGAAAATATGTAGAGATTATAGAATTGAATAAAATTTAAATACTCCGCGAAAAATTTTTCGGGGATATTGCTAGATATAATATATTTAAATTTTATGCTATGGATTTCCGCAAAGTAACGCGTGATTCCATTAACTATTTATAGAAATGAATTCAATCACTATCAACTTATTCACTACTTTATATTTTATTACATAATTGTTATAAGAACATTTTCACAAATACAAAACAAAGATATACATAGTAACTTTTATATATAGCAAATAATTTCTGTTTCTGTTTGCATATTATATTAATATGGAAAGTTTAGTTTTTATATAGAGACTACTACTTTTGATATTTAAAACACAGATAAAATTTAAATATGATAACCAAAACCTGTTAAATGTTAGGCTATAGATTTCCGCAAAGTAACGCCTGATTCCATTAACTACTTATTTAAAACACAGATATTCCATATTTAAGTTAAACTGATACCTGACTGTCTATACTACAATACTTTTATTACAAGCTTACATAACTCTACTTTTATTGTGTGTAATAGACCTGTATATGACGGACTTTGCTATATATGTTTCACATAGTACCATTATATATACTTTTTGCTAAGGTGAAAACACGAGAAAAACCTTAGTGTAGTGTTATGATTAGTAATTCTGATTAGAATCCAACATGACAAACTTGAATCGATTAATATTGTTTTTCAACAAGAGGGAATTTTCAGGCCCTTTAGTCATTAGGTCCTAGGTGCAGCTAAGGGTGTATTTCACCAAGCAATGTCAAAGTTAACGCCATGTTAAATATCATGTTATCCCTCTCGTATTTCCTGTCAATGAATGAGATGGCATGGTATTTTAACATGGCGCTAACTTTAACATTGCTTGGTGAAACACGGCCTAAAGCTCTCATTTCTGACTGACAAATAAAACTTTCCAATGAATAAGAAATTCTGAATCAAAATACCTTAATTACTACCTTAATTTACAAGAAAATCCTGGTTTCCCATATTACATTAAATATATTTTGGCTACTAAGCTGCTATAATTCCTTAAAAAACCTTAAATTTATGAAAACTTTCCGCCGGCGGCGCGGCAGGGTGAATTTCATGAGTTTTCATAAATTATTTCAGTTAATCATAATTATTTATAAAGTAAATTGTAACCTAAATCGATATACATAATATTTTTTTTAAACAGGTTTATTATATTATTAATTCCAATACGTATGATATTTATCTGCCTTAAATGACAATTATACTGCTGAAGGGTTTTTGGTTGCGTTCAGTTGACGGATGACCGCGACCCCAGGGTCCGCCGGCGCGATAATCGCACGGCAACCGCTCTAATGGTCGGTAAATATTCCTATTCTGCCACTTATAGCGTCCGTTCAATAAAATAATAATAGTAAACATCCGTGCAAATGGCCGGCGGGGCCCGACGGCCGAGGGGCGGGCGGGAGCGGGCGGGGGGCGAGCGTATCGATTTGCGCCCGCGCGACACACTGTATCTATCCTCTCATCGAAGCCCGTTCGCTGGCCTCACAAAGAAAGAGATAGGTTTCGCCGACTTTGATCCTTTTGTTTTTGGGCAGCGTCCGGCGATGCGGGCGGGAGTTGAAAAATGTGAAGGGGCGCTGATTGGCCGGGCCGGCCCCGCCCCGCGCGCCGCCGCAGCCTCCGCCGCCGCCGCCGCAGTTCAAGGGCGGTTGTGGCCCCGGAGGCCGGCTCGCGCTGCACTGGCGGCGCGGCCGACTCCCGGTCAATTATTTGTCAATCAGATGATCGCTTCCATCGGACGATTATGAACTGACAAATCTTAATTGCGAGGTCATCGCTAACGAGATGTTTTTGGTATCGCTTATTAGATAATATCGTGTGAAACATTCAATTAAATCTTTTGCTCTCGCGTACAAAAGATTGTCCAATTACAGCGAAGGGCAAATTCTTTCGTTAATACATGAGGTTATGTTGTAAAGAAATGTAACTGCAATGTTTGTTTACAGTTGAGGGTTAAAGTTCATTGAAATCGGCCGAGTGTGCTACACAATTATTGCACAATGTTGACAAATAAATGATGCCCGATAAATGACTGAATTTATTTTATGTTTTATAGATTTTAAAGTATAATTACAATTTAAAGAGGAAATATTAGTCAGTTTGTTTGTTTTAATTAGCCTATTCTATTAATAAATATAATAGTGTCTATTAATAATAGTGTTTCTATTCATTAGATTCTTCTAATGATTAGAAGAATAGGTACTTTTCAAAAGAACAAAAATATTGTTCATAAAATATTTCTCTTCATAGTATATACATATTGTAATTATCTATATCAATAATAAAATATAAAATAGATAGATATGTACATAGAGAAGTAAATGTACTATCATTTAGCAAACGCCCTTACAAGGCACTAAGTTTTTATATATCTTTCAATGTATTTTGAGTTATTAGGTATGTACTTGGTTGCTAATAGAGAGTTTGAAGTTTGAAGTTATTCAACTACGCTACAAAACCTTAGGTTTGATTTTCACAAAACTTTACATATTATATATAATGGAGGCTACGGGAAAGGCTGTTTTTTATCTATCCTTTTATATTAGGAATACAATAATGATCTTACAGTTCAATAATGACTTAATTTTTTTATATTCTGAAGTTACATAGAGTAGGTAGATGTATAGGTATACACAACTTTTTGCAGGTAGAGCACAAAAAAAGTAACCTGTCCCAGCTAAACAAGAGCTATTGTGTCATGTGTGGGCAATTGCCCACACATGACACAATAGCTCTTGTTAAAGTACACTAGTGTATAATTATACACTAGAGTACTTTCGCTCCTGATATAAATATTAACTGACCATGGGCCTTACTCTCCAAACTAATTCTATTTTGATTCAGATTCGATCGTGCCGCGTACTTCCGAATAAATTGTGTTTGTTTATTTTGATTCTCAGTCGATTGATATGGTCGGGAGTACAAAAAGTTACGATCTAACGATTTTCTTTATCCAGGATAAACAAATTGTAGTTTTATAGAAACGAGGATGTGAAAGTATAGCGACGAAAAGCCGTTGAGATCGAACTGATTCGATTCTCGTTTGTGCTGAGAGTCAGCCTGTTGGATATTTTTTTTACATAATAGATATCTGACCCAGGCCACGGATCATAATTATCGGGTATTCGGCCTGCATTGTGCTAACTTTTGTTTGTTTAAACTTTGGGATCAAACCCATAGCCGTAATATAATAAAGATTGCCGAGAGCCAGTAACAACATGGCATTTTCGTTATGCATTCTTTATTCTTATATGGCGTAGCTAGTGCCTAATCATTATATACTTACGAATAAACATATTTCACAACTGATTAGTATTCAATGTTCCTGTCTCCGTCTTATACTTAAGAAAAGTTACAGAAAAAGACGCGGTCACTGAATAACTTATCAATGGTTTAAATATTTTTATTAGTGAATGAGTAAATCTAGGGTGTACTAAAATCATATTATGTTGGAACTAAAAACTGACCTTAAGTAAAAATAAACTTATAGAGATTCTGTCAGGGTCTGATCTGGAAGAGTCTTCTTTTCATTTTGTCAGTTCTATAAATAAGAATGAGGACTGCTATATAGATTAAAAGGAATTAAATTTAAAGTTTAGGGGGTATAATATACATGATGAACATCATGCCCCTGATTCAAGATGCCGTCGTTTCTTATCGCTTACGAAGTTTGAAAACATAATGAATGGAATTTGACAAAATGTTCGCTAAATGACAAGCGACTTCGTGTGTCAGTTAGCGAAGCTTATGTTAAATCCCATGCATTTTGTTTTTGAATTTCTTAAGTGATAAATAGCGATAACATCTTGAATCAGGAGCACGATTCTCGGGCAGTGGAAAAAAGCTCGAATATAAGTATATCCCGCTCGCACGCGCGGTAAATCTCATTTACGTGAGAGGGACAGACCGATAGTAAAAACTACGTTGGAGGACTGAGAATTAGGGCCCAGGGCCCTGTAGTCTCCAGACAAAACCTTGGTGTTTTACTGATAATGATAATGCTGCTTAAAAGTAACGTTGTCGTAGAATAATTATATGAAAGGCATAACAGCGCCAATACAATTGACATTCGATAACGTTACTTTAATCCTTAGAAACCGTAGAAACAAAGGTACCGTAGAAAGAATAGCACCTCCCCATCATCCAGTGTGTATCGTATAAGAGGGAATATAATATATCCGGAAATTGGCAGCAGCGTTTCAGCGGTCATTGTTCTGAAATATGAAACTGCGCTTGCCAATCCGCCTGCCAAGCTTGGCGAGTATAGGCAGTAAAATGTGGTGTGATATAGGTGAACAAAAGATAACCAAAGGTAGTTAATAAGCGACTTAGTTTTCTTTTTCACTCTTATGGGTTTATGCAATTGATGTTTTGTGAGACAGATAGATTTTCGCTACTTCCATGTAGAGTTCAGAGTAGTTTTACCCTAGATTTCGAGGTAAAATAGCTTTCTGTAGGTATTGTTTACTGCTTGAAAAAAGAACATGAGCACAAATCAAAGTAATCTGTCTCACAAAAACCCACAAGAGTGAAAGAGGAGGCGAATCTTTTGACTGTATTCCACATAACATATCAGCATATTACACATAAAAATTATAATAATGCCTCCCACACCGATTTCAGTGACGGTATGAAGTTATTTTATAGTGCCCAGGTGTGTGCGTAATACACATAACTCTTTCTTCCTTCACTCTCGTAGCCCAGTGGGACGGATCATCTTTTTTGTCAGTCAAGACAGCGTGCATTGTCCTAATCAAACTTGAAAACAATATTTCTTGTTGTTCCATCGTGGGAATTGAACCCACAACCTCCGGGTCGAGAGCGTAGTTCTGAACCATTAACCACGGAGGCCATAATATCACATCCTCGTCGAACGTAGCGCGCGCGATGACAAGTCCTTGACAGCTGACGTTCCCGTCGATCACTTCAGAGCTGGCAAAATGGCGTCTTCCCGCCGAAACTAGAAACACACGGAGAAATATTGTATGCGTTTTCGCAGCGATTTCGTAATAGCTGAGTCCTGGGCCGTATGTCTCTTAGCGACACTTATGTTTGAATGCCATATATTTTTGGTTTCGAACTTCGTTCAGTCCTAATAACGATGACAATTTGGCTACAGGCGTACTTTAAAATTGAATTATGGAAATATAGATTTACATTTAAGTGGTTTGAAACAACCAGTAACATAGACTAGCTCAGCTTTTTCAAATGGAGAATTCCATTTCTGGTTGTTTAAAATTACAATTTAGAATGTTTTGCTTGAAATAATTAAAGTGGGGCTCCATTGCATCAAACTATGCTAGGTATAAAACGTAGAGTTTACATTCGCTCTTAGAATATTATATTTCAGTCATAATATTTTCGTTACCAATCAAAATCATAATATTAGTAATGAAGTCTTAAGAAAGGAAAGTAAAAAAAAATGTTAGACCACACGATTGAAGTAAATTTTCTCTAGCTCCATCTATATGTGTGAGGCCTACACTGTGTCTTAGATATAAAATGAAACGTAACTGCCTGTGAGAGACAGAGAGAAAGAAAATTAATGCGCTTCCATATTCTACCACCCTTTCTGGTCCTTATAGTAATATACAAAACGTAACTCTCTTTCTAGTTTCTCAAACTTATCCTCCCTCTTAACTTCCGTTCGCCTCACCCGATCACACTTTTTGTATCGCTCTCGACACGCATTCACTAGCTTACTCCCCAATACAGACATTCCTATAGAAGTTTCACAACAAAAACTGATTTGTAACTCTCTGTCTGTAGGGTACAAGGATTTTTGTGGGAAATATGATCACGTGTTTTTCATAAGTCGTGACGAAATGACAGGTAAATGAACGCATACAATTGGAGCTGTGACATGAAGACGTGTCACTTGAAAATGTAGCAATCATTTTGGGTTTTATTACGAAGTATTAAGAACTGTTTTGCAGTAAATAATGAGAAATTACGTGTGAAATAGCGGTCATTTATCTAAGTGAAGTCACGAGCGCTCACTTTTATATTCCAAGTTTAAAAAATCCGACCAAGTGCGAGTCGGGCTATAAATGTTTTGTTCGGTTTAAAGATCTTTATTTTCTCATTAAGACAGTCGTCACTTACATGAGAATAAAATAAATACAATCAATATTTAAATAAGTGCGGGTAGATTTAAAAACATTAGAAAGCGAGTAGTTTTGCTGCGGTGGTCCAAGGTAAAAACGACATCGCTTATAAGTGATTTTAAACATTAATCAATTTGTTTATTTCTAGTATCAATTGTTGTGAGAGCGGCTACAGAAATACATTAATTACAACTGTCGAACTACTATCTATATGTGGTTCTTGAGATTCAGCTTGGTGACGGACATACACCGAAACATCGCTTTACGGACCCCTGATAGAGGAATGCCCATGTCATGAGCATGATGTCAATTTCTATTATAATTCGTCATTTGTTTTGGGAAACCAAGAGCAACTTCTTTTGGTAGAAGTATGATGGAATTTTTACTACAAGACGATCGCTACTACCTATACTAACATGAAATAATTAAATGAATGATGATCGAATTTAAACTACTATGCGAATATTAACATGCAAATAGTTGTTAAATAAATTAAATATTATGATCCAATTTTGCTACTAGGTGAACTCTAGTATATTGACACGAATAATATAGGTAGTTTCATTAATTATCATCAACTTTCGCCTACTAGACGATCGCAATTTATTTACTATCATCGTTTTTTGATTACTTGGCGAACTCTAGTATATAACACGCATCTATATGCGTTCATTTCCACGACGCTACGCAACATGTTTACACGGTGACGTCGGGTCCGGCCATCAGCAGATAAAACGGCCCGGTTCACACGTGTGATGGATGAGCCGAATTTGCCTTCCCCACCCCCTCTCCCTCCCAGCCCCGTCCTACCCCCGCTTCACCCCTCGGACCGTAAACCCGTAAAGTCCTAGCGTCGATGTAGAAACAACTAGAATGAATATCACAAGTTATTATGTTCAAGGCAATGCGCAGAAACGACAATAATTGTCTATATATACGAATATTTTTGTATGTATTTACTTAGCTACAAAACTATGAGATAGATTTAGTCGAAATTTGGCTCAGATATAGAATAGAGGATGGGAAAGAATTTAAACTACTTTTTACTGTAGACTAATTTAATGTACGGTTGCCATGGCACCCGTGGTAAACATATATGATTTATAAGAATCATAAAATTTGCGTTATTAAAATGATTTCTCAAGTTGTTTGCCGGCTTCTGTTCATGAAACCTCTACTTCTAATTGATCTCAAAAGTTTCGTACAAGAACAAAGCCTTTTTCTCATCTGTCCACGTTATCCAATGTTTAATAAATTGTTTTAAAAAAATGATTAAAGTACATAACTAAATTTATTAATTCTTAAAGAATTTAAATGTAAGTGTAATTATTAGGAGCAACAAAGACCCATAGACGAGACACGTCGAGACGTGTCCACACTGTCCTGATATTGGGTTGTTTTGGGCAGTCAAGGTTTGACATATTGAATGTGATGTTATTTAAATACATTGTATTAAGATATTTCTGTCGTTGAATTACGATATAGCTCTTAGTTGAAAACCTGGCATTGCGCTATAAACAAAATAAAAAAATTTAAGCATCCCGTGAATTGTCGGGTGAGCGATTAATGGTGATGAATTATACCTAATAACACCCGCGAGCACATCTAAATCGGTTAACCCGTTTGGGAGTTATTAAACTTAAAACACTATAATTTTTGTCGAGGTTTAAAAACTATACTATCACTATAAACTATTACATCTAGGCGCAACACATCGCGGTGAATAGGTGATCCATTACGCCGGCATTTTTGCGTAATCCCCGTTTATAAATATGAAATTGAAGAAGAGCCGGCGATGGTTAATCGACTGGAGGTCGGGGTCGCCCCCGTAGCCCGTATACATTATGCCCGAAACGCCAATATGAAAAAATTCCATATATTTTGGCCAAATAAACAATAATTGTGTATGGAGTAAAGATTTACTGATTTGTGTTAAAACCTTTGTTTCGTCAAAACATTACAAATAATAACTGTATTACATTATTTGAATAAGACTATTGTTCTTTATATAAGACTAGATGACCCGTGCCCACTTCGTAGAGCATGGAAAACGTGTAAACCTTCCCGGGACTTTCACGAATATTTCAAGACCAAAAATAGCCGCATCAGTTTAGCTGATCTCGAGTTTTAGCGAGACTAACGAACAGCAATAGATTTTTATATAGCCTATGTTACTCAGTGATAATGTAGCTTTGTAATGAAAAAATAATTATTAAAATCGGTCCAGTACTTTTTGAGTTAAGTAGCGACATACAAAAATATAAATCTTTCCTCTTTATAATATTAGTGTAGACGAACGCAATGTGTTTCGTTTGAATGTTCGCTGTATGTCTATGTTAGAATTCTTGCTGGAAACTGATTTAAATTAGTGCAGTATTTTGTAGCACAATAGACGATGCCCGCAAATTGTGCCACGGTAATATATTACTTATGTTCTTCACTGTCATTTACTCTATATTTGTGCAAAATTTTATCAAAGTCCAACCACATATATTCGGACCCTATTCAATACACGCAAAGAAACACATGCCTCCTATGATATTATAAAATATCAAAATAAAATTAAGATAATATGATAATCGTTCATATTCCACAGAGCAGACTATAGGCTCTTTTTACACACTGTATACAGTGTGTAAAAAGAGCAGTCACTATAACTTTGAGATACGATTATACTACCTTTCCTCATTTCGGAAATATATATATTTTTATATTTTTCTTATATTTTTTTGTCAAAAACTAAAATTTTTTTTTTTTACTATTTTTGTCGCAAAAATAATAATCAAGCGATTTTTTTTTTTATTTTTTTGTTTTTGTAAAAAAATAAATAAAAGAAAAATACATTTCTAGAATGAGAAAAGGTAGTATAATCATATCCCAAAGTTATAGTGACTGCTCTTTTTACACCCGTTATACAGTAATTAACAATGATCAGTTTTCATTTCTACATGCCAAATTAATAAATAAAGTAACCTAACCCTAATTGATAAAGCCAATTATTCTACATGGGCTACCTAACAATCTGAAACTAAAAATCATAAGTCGCTAATCGCAGTAAATCATAGTGATTCTAATCAGTCAGTCCGCTTATACATGCGTGCTCTGATTACAGATAATTACGGGGAGGGTGGGCCGATTTGGGTATTATTTGCGCTTTATTTGGGTATTTATTGCGCTCGAGTGACGGCGCAGATACGCCGCGTCTCCCCCAGGGCTAGATCCGAATAGTGGATGTAATAATTGAAAATTTTTAGTTGATTATTTGTCAAAACCCATTTTCGGATTATTACTATAATTCGTTATAGGACGACTAAGGCCAGCCTTCTATGAATAGAAATGAAAATTGTCAAATTTAGTTATATTAATATTAGGTAAGGCATAATAATATAACACAACAATACTTTCATTTACTTCAAAGAAACTTTTATAAATAAAATATTACAAATTTGGTTATCTAATACAATTTACGTGAGTAAGTCCTATTGTCCATGTGTTTTATTATTTGAGTACTAGTATAAAAAAAAATAACTTAAATAGACTGTAAATAAGTAAAGCCTTACAATAATAACATTTTAAATTTGTATAATTCGTAGCATAGCTACGAAGCGTAGCCTGTCTACGCCACGTAGCAATCAAGATTAATTATTTAAAACAAAAAAAAAAACAAATCAATTCACATGGGGTATGCGAAATTTAGCCAATCTGCGCCTATTGAGGGACGCGGAGGGTTAATACACAACAAACGGCAATTATCAAGATTACGTCAGGTATAGCATTACAGACAGACGGCATAATAGCGCGACCACTTCACTTTGATGTTTGATATTGTTTTACTTTTTGATAATAGACAATGCTGTTAGCTGCTGCTATCAACTACTGGTTATTTTTTTCATTTACGACAATAATACTTTTATATTTGTGATATTTGTAACATATTTTATGTCGTATTGTTAAGGAGTCAGAAAAACGCGTTATTTACCCCCACGGTTTATGTGTCGCGGATGAAATATATTATAAAACAGTGTATTAGAATCTTGTTAGCATTTTATTCATCATCATCATCATTTCAGCTATGAAAGCTTATGTGGCACTAAGCTGAACATAAGCATAGTACCACATAAGCTTTCCTCATAGTATTTCATTTATTTTTATTTATTTCTTTAAATACATCTTGCATATTTTGTACATAGGCGGACTTAATGCCTCATTTTCAGGCATTTTCTACCAGTCAACCTTTAGGTGATTTAGAGATAGAGTTAAAGTAGATGCATTCCAAACGAGATATCGGACATAGGAATAATTCTAAATTCATGGGGGGTAGTTGCCAATACTGGCCACGCATGGCATGCGGATTTTTATTACAAGCGACCAATTGTTTGGTTGGCACCGAGTTAAATAAAATAAACTATTTACGGGACTTAAACCCTATCGGTTATTATGCGGTCGCACTATAATACCTGGGGCTGTATGATATTCATTAGGTGCAGGGGCGGATGCGGCCCCGCGGTGCCCCGCGCCCGCGTGCCCCGGTGTTGCCCCGGAGTTGCCCCGGAGTTGCCCCGGCTTAGCGCACTGATGTGGCGATAAGCGCTTGTTTGGGGCTATTTGGGGCTACCTCAATTCTTTCGTCGAATTTTAATACCAATTAGAGTGTACAATGTGCACAGATGAAAGGATTGAGACCTTTATTAGTGTCGGATATTGTTATGTGTTCGTTTGCGTGGAAATTCCGTGGTCATAGAATTTGCTTATTATAATGGTTATACGCCCGGGGTTCCGAGAACTACGTACATACTAATTAATTGATATTAATTAACAGTTTTGCTCGGGGGCCTCGTTTTATTGTTTCTATAGTTACGCGGCAATGTATAGTTTGTGGTTTATACTACATTAAATTTATACCTCATTTATTTATAATTCAGGAAATATTGTTAAAATGTCCTTAATGTGCTTTCCACATAAGAGACAAAATGAAAAAAAAAAAGAAATTCTTACAGAAATATTGGGTGACCTGCATGGTCTATTAAAAGTCGTTCAGGCAGAAAATATTTGCAAAATAAAAAAAAATACACTCATTAGATCATTGCTCTCATAAAGTAAATAGTCTCAAATAATTTAAGTCTTGTTAAAATTATTTTTTAATGTCATGTTAATGACCTATACAGAGTGCGACGTGTTTTTTTTCTAAAGGTATTTAAATAAGCAGTACCTCTTTCTAGAATGTCTGTAAATTGATTTTAAGAAATGCTACTATGGTGAATATTATACTATGATGTGTACTTAGAACGCTTTGACATAAAGATTTTTAATTTCTAAATCAAACACATCCATTGTACACATACGCACCATTAATATCAAACGCTTTAATGGCGTTGGAAATACAGAACTAATTTTTTTCGCATCCCGGCGATGTATCATACATTAATCCCGAATGATGGATGTCCGCTCTCCTCTCCCACTATCGACGTTTTTTATCACTTGCCAGTTCTCACGATTTGCTTATGAAACGTTCCTGGGATTAATTGCATTATTTCGTGTTAGATAAGCATAAGGTATGCTGCCCTACAGGCAGGGGCATCACCCTTCTAATTATCGGGTGTCGTTTATCATGAGGTTACGAATTATTAGATTAATTATTGTTATTAATTGTGGCGATAAAAGTGTTTGTTTACAAAATGCATAGAAATTTATTTTAGATTAGATGCGAAAAAAATTAGTTCTGTATTTCCAACGCCATTAAAGCGTTTGATATTAATGGTGCGTATGTGTACAATGGATGTGTTTGATTTAGAAATTAAAAATTTTTATGTCAAAGCGTTCTAAGTACACATCATAGTATAATATTCACCATAGTAGCATTTCTTAAAATCAATTTACAGACATTCTAGAAAGAGGTACTGCTTATTTAAATACCTTTAGAAAAAAAACACGTCGCACTCTGTATAGGTCATTAACATGACATTAAAAAATAATTTTAACTGTAATACTTTTATACTATACACATATTTAAGATTTTTATTATATTATATTTAATACACATCCATGACCCTCCTGGGTCATGGATGTGTATTAAATTTGTGTACAGCGCCGAGGGAACAAAAAGTTTTCAATGTTCCTACATTGATAACTTTTTGTTCCCTCGGCGGAATTCGAACCCGCGACTTCTCGTTCGAGCACCAACGCGCTCAACCACTGCGCTATGGAGGTCGTCGAGCGTTTATTCGTTCGTTCGTTAATTTCAATAGATTGACATTAAAATTTGTCAGTCAGCGGGCTTACTCTGATTTTATTCGGTTCCATGAAATCGAAACACAAATCTCAATTTTAATTAAACACAGTCCTAGAACCGCCGGCTGATTACGTTAAAATAGCGGTTGGCAAAAATTGCGCGATGCTTAATTTTTGTTATGACACTAGCGCCAAAAACAATATAGTGGCAATCATAGGAACTATAAATGAAATGTTACGTCAAATAAACATTGACACCCAATTAATTTTTCTGACTTCAAAAACTTAAAACTATATAACTATATTTATTACCTTTTAACTGTCGATAAAGTTCAAGAGTTAAAAAAAATGCGATTGCTTTGCTTTTGCAAGACGTAATAGCCCTGCGGGCCCTAGCGTCGGATTCAAGATTTGCTTAGAAATTCCAATGTGGAAGTAGATTCAAGAGTAGGCCTCCAGATCCGAAAAGTATTAAACGATAGTTAAGTGCTCCGTGTAGGTCCGTACCTTCTACTTTGCATTGTCAGATGTTTACGAAAACATTACCATTGTATTCACTTAGGAAAATAAGTTTCAGCTGGAAACTGACTGTTACATCGTAACGTGGACGTTGCAGCGTATTCGGGTCAGCGGCGCTGACAAGTGTAGTGTAGTGTAGTATCCCCGGCGGACGCTCGCCGCTGGCCGTGGGGCGAGCCGCGAGACATTTCACGATCCGCTGCTCGCTGACCTTTCCAGCTCGGGGACTGAAATGCCATCGTGTTTTCGTTTTTTCTACTGCTCGCTCACTCGACGACACTCGATTAATTTTTCACGGTACGCTTGTCAAAATGTGATTTAATAACGCATGCGAGGGTCCGCTTTGACGTGTGATGCGTGTCCGCCTGCGGAGCCGCGTGCACGATTGTCGCCGCGCAAATGAAATAAATATTATCCGAAATGGAATAATGATTGTGATTATTGCGAAATTCCATTCGCGGTGTTACAAGTGGCATTATTGATAACGCCAAAAATAGGAGCCGCAATTTTCAATTTGCCGCGTCACTCCGGATTCCAATAGGAAGCGGGGATAAATGGAGTCACATTCCAATATGTCACCGAGCGGGGACCATTCGGCTTTTTGGCATTCGGGATTCGCGGTTTCAGATATTCGTTAGGGCGGGCGGGGGGCGGCGGAGGGCGGGCGGTCAGGCACTCGTGAATAGTGGCCACTGGTATTCCAAAAACTCACTAATGAGATTCTAATGTCAATGTCATCATCAATAGTAACAGTATTCAAAAGTATGTCTTTTGTTTTATTTATTTGTTGAGGCATAGCTATTTTTTTGACTATATCTGTTGCCCAGGAATAAAACGTCGATCGTGAAGCTGGGCATCGCGGGTTGGAATTCCGACAGAAAGAGTCATGGATGCGTATACCTTATAAAGTAAAATCTCTAATATGTTATACGCAATATGTATAAAATATATTTTCGCTGTCTACCGTTCAGCACAAGTCCTTCGAGTACTTACTACCATATACATGTAGTGTGAAAGCGTCCATAGATATTATTATTATTTCCACATACACACTTTGTATGCCAGAACCATAGAATGCAATAAAAGTAGAACATAGGTGAAAATCGTGGCCTTTCAGATGTTCATTTGATAACAAGTCGCGGGCGCGCTCCGGCGCGGCATGCGTGTCACGTCACACGTTATTGCCGATCTGATTTGAAATATTTTCACGAAAGCACTTATACGCACCTCACAATGTGCGCGGAGATTTAATTCCTGTTTGTACCAGTGTAGGGTTACTGAACACGTTAAAGTCACGTTGAATTGAGGTTATGAGTTGTATATTTAAGACTTAAATTGTTTAACAAAACTTTTGAACTGGAACTTTTCCTTAGCTACTTGGATACAACAGATATAATAGTAATCATAGGTTTAAATAGTAATATGGTTATTACAGTGCCTATGTTTAGGGCGTGTTTCACCAAGCAAAGTTAATCCTTCGTTAAATATCATGTTGTTCCTCTCGTAATTACTATCAATGAATGACAAGGCATGGTATTTTATCAAGCCGTTAACACTATGCATTGGTGAAATCGGTACTCAAGATTTTTGAGCTTCAGCTATGTTAAACAGGTTTTGATTTCGTTATTATGTTTAATTTTTGATCAATTCAAAGTGTCTTCTTTCACATAATCGTTGAACGCTGCACGTACGAAAGAGCATGAGTCACTGTCACGTTCCACCTGAGCTGAGTATGCAAGCGAGAGCAAGAATCGTCCGATTAGAAGAGAGACATAATCATTGCCCGTAAACCGACTTTATAGACAATCAAGGAGTCTATCAGCTAACATAGTATATTGATAGATCTTAATTCTTTTTCAGTAGATGTTTTGGACAATTTCAAATAGTTAGCGAATAAAAACGACATTATAATACGCTCTCCGGCCGAGAGGGTAATCGTTTTGTACCGTGTCGTTCCCATTGTGCGTTCCTCCCGCGTACATTCTAATGGGGTTACACGGTACCCCGTACCTACTCAAAGCAATCAGAATCGTACAGAGCCGAGCTTATTGAGATGTGTCTTGAATACCTACTCTTCAAATTTATTGCGTTTTTATTCGTGTAAAGTGTTACATGACATTATAAAGGAAGCTTATAAAATTAATTTAGCTATTACATATATGTATATTCCCTATAATTCAGTCGTCTGAAACTACAATTGTTTATAGGTTTGATCACCTGGCAGCTGTAGCGGTAACTATAAACGGAATTTAAATTCGAGTCTAGTTTCAAGAATGTCATGCCAATCTTAAATTATTTAAGTCTATAAAATGGAAAAAAATAATAGTTTTTCTGATTTACGATTTAGCAGCTGCGTCGGATCGGCGCGAAATCTCTGTCTAGCTGTCAACATTAGAAAAAAAAGAAAAAAAAAACGATTAAAATCTTACGCAAGCCGACAGCAGCTGCGCGCGTGCGGCTCACCTGCGCGACAAACAACACAAAGACACCCGAAAATCTTATTGTCGCAGGCTCCTGGCCTATTGATTTAGTGGCTATTGTTAGGTCAAGCACGAGGCCACTTGTGCGATCTGCAGCATCATCGCGGCTCATCAGCTGGTCATTCGCGATGACTTCTTGTCCATGTTGAGTACATTTTCATATTAAACATTGCAAACTGAAAAATGATATACCTTTAAAAGTAACTACTATAATATGTAGATATACAATATTACAATGTATTGTAGCAAAATTTATCAAAACATATTTATGACTTTAATCAAAACCAAATAATTTTCGTTAGAATGAAGTTTTACAAAAAAATATGAACGTCGTATTTATATGTATTATGTTATACGTTACAATGAAGTTTTACAATAAAATATGAACGTCGTATTTATATTTATTATGTTATATGCCACACTGCACTGGTTCGAGAACTAGCTTAATGGAAGTCGAATCTATATAGGTTTATTATTGCAGTCGGTTTTCTTATTAGACTATAAATGAAAAGAAACAGTAACGACAGACGATGATATAACTAAAATGATTTTGACTTTTTGTTATTTCATTTGTGTAAGATTTTAATCGTTTCATTTTTCTTTTTTTCTAATGTTAACAGCTAGACGGAGATTTCGCGCCGATCCGACGCGGACGCAGCTGCTAAATCGTAAATCAGAAAAACTATTATTTTTTCTATTTATAGACTTAAATAATTTAAGATTGGCATGACATTCTTGAAACTAGACTCGAATTTAAATCCCGTTTGTAGTTACCGCTACACCTGCCAGGTGATAAAACTTATAAACAATTGTAGTTTCAGACGTCTGAATGATAAGGAAATATACATACATCTAATAGCTAAGTTAATTTTGTAAGCTTCCTTTATAATGTCATGTAACACTTTAACTTACGGAAATTAGGATATTCGGATATTCTGCCCGCCCATCCTCAAATTTGTAAACGAATTTGCAATATTTGTGATTATTCTCTTGTTGAAGTGTATTTGTTGCTTTAGAAAATATGCAGAATACAGTATTAGTGACATTACTCAGTTTTATATAGCCTCTGTGGTTTATTAGACCTGTGCATTCAAGGGGTCGATTCCGAGGTTAGAACAACTAAAATTCTTCAAGTCGCAACAACGCAGGCTGACCACTTGATTGTCTGGCAGAAAGATGGTTAGGCTGGGCATATAAAAAGTTAGTCCAGACGTTTCGGTCATCTATTTCAACGAGTTACGAGAAAACAGAATTAATATATTCATTGTGTGTTGCGCACGTAATTTTACCTCAAAATTTTATACCGGTTACTGAGATGTGGGAGCTTATTTTAGTAAAAAAAACAATGCATAAAATCCTTTGTAATTATTTTGCACTGTGTTTAAATTAAATCAAAGACAACAAATCCATCAAACCCACCTGCTTAATTGATGATAAATTTTAGCTTCGTAATATATTTTATGAAATTGTTGTTATGTAAACAATGTAATGAAAATAATGCTCCATCATCTAAGTAAATACCAAAAAAGTTACAGAATATTTTTTGATTGTATGGTGGCGCGGCCATTTTGATTTTAAGCACGAATTTACTGTAGATACTTTCTCCCCAGGTAAGTTTGCAGGTTTTTGTAAATTTTATGACGTCACGGTCGTAAGAAATAAATTCGAGGTGGATTCTAACTCACGCAATTTAAATGACCCATTAATATTCTACGTCATTCATGGATCAAGCAAAAACTGTAAAGGTAAAGTAAAGGGAAATTCCCTGCTGTTTTAGATTTACTGAAGTCTACGCTTTTCAAAAGTATATTTTACCATCTACACGATAAAGTAGAAACTCGTTTGAACGCGTGAAACCCGAAATTAACTATGGGACGAACTATCAACAATTGCTTTACAATTGTCGGTATGCGATTCGCATCGTAACTCATTCGGTTTTACGACAGGCCATATTTTAACAGTTTTGTGACCGTCAAGGTAGGAGGTTTCCGATTTTCGTTTATAGACTTAGTTTTAGTTTAGTGCCGTGCTCGTGGTCACGTTTCCATGAATTAACAAATTGATTTTGTAGATTAGGCCCAATCGTTAAATTCTGTTCAGGCAGCCGTTACAATTTACATGCTTGGGGATTTTAAGATATTCGCTACTTATTAATACTTTTGGAAATTTAACCATTCAATAGAATAATGAGACTTGTTTATGTTTTATGGTGTATCCTGTAAATACCCCTACACTAGGTGCTAAGGTCGCGTTACGTAATGTTAAATCAACCTATCCAATAATCAAGAACCAACAGTATATCCAATGATATCCCTTAAACAATAAAGGGTAAAAGCTAATATTTCGGCGTTTTTATTTACAGACCATTCCTACTAAATCTTCGAATTCGATCGACTAAAGTCGGTCGTCTAAGATTTAGTAGCTACGTGGTAGCTACAATACATAGTTAGACGACCTCCGTGGCCCAGTGGTTATTAGACGTACTATGTATTGTGTAATATTTTAGTCGGTTAGTTATAATTTATTTTAACAAGACACAACTTTTTTTGTGGTAAGTATCCGAAGACACGAGACTTGTACTACAGGAAATATGTTTAATACTTTTTTACAATACACATATTCAAGATTTTTATTAAATTAATACACAAATTTAACACACATCTATGACTCAGAAACATTGAAAACTTTTGTTCCCTCGGCGGGACTCGAACCCGTGACCTCTCGCTCAAGCACCAACACGCTCAACCACTGCGCTACGGAGCTCGACAACATTTACACCCAAACATTGAGCAGGGGTGACTTTATATTTTAGAATCCACTCCTTGGGGATTATCACGCATCGCTGATCATCAAATATATTAATTATGGTCGTTCAGAAAAAACGCGAAATATTACCTCAAGTGATCTAACTAGCCGGCGTCTACCTGATATTCGCAAGGACGCACTACGTAGAAGCGCACAATGCTCGTCAATTTTTTATCGTCCGAACTTAGAGCGCATGCATTCCAAAAAGACACCTGGTCGGAAACGAGCCCCGGGGGTCTAGTACCCTGATTGATAGAAGCCCGTCGCGATTTCGCAACACAATGCCCAGAAAAATTCATTCTCATTTGAAACGGGCCGGGTCGGCGTCGCCAAGTCTCTTTAAAACAATCAATGATGGAGCGCCGTGAATGGGCTGTGAAACAAAGATTTTTTATCGATATTGGGCGGGCAGGTGAATTATTGACGGAGCAATTGTGTCACTATTTCATTCATGCGAACCGCAACAAACTACATAATGTGTGAACCGTCAACGTTAATTAGGTATTTGACTGTATTTTTTTATAACATTAATGGATAGTGTTCTAAAAAATATACTAAAGGAGTACAATCCACTATCAAAATAGCATTTTTTAGATTTCTGTATGGTGCGTCTTCAGAAGACTCAAAAATACTTACAAAAATTTCTTAAAAACTATCACGGTCAAGTACTTGGTTATAATTGACAATAGTATTAAGCTTTGCTAATATTCCTAAACATGAGATACACTGGTGCCACCTTGATCGTATTTTACATTATACTTTTACAAAGTCTGCTTCTTAGACCAATAAAAGCTTTGTTAGAATATGTCGAACACCCCCATTTGCGCCAGTCTGCTTTAATAATTAACCCAGAGTTCACCCTGAATGTAAAGGAGAATTATAGTTAACTCTACATTAATGATTTAACCCGTCCCAGCGCAAGTGGCTAAGTCATAACAGTAAAAAGTAATTACAGTGCCTAGATAATTTGATGTATGCAGATGTGTCGACGCGTGATAAGATCCCGCAAATAAAGCGACGTCCCTCAGGAGTGATCGCCTCCTCCTGCCTACCTCAGTCCTCAGCGCAGCCAGATTTTAATCTCAGATAAGCGCAGAACAGTTTACATAAATTCCGGAGTACCTTGTTAACAAACTGCTGCGACTGTTAGGTAATTATTCTTCTGATACTACGATTAATGATTTTCCAACACTTCTCGGGACGTGGTGATTTAAGAACAGGGCCATGATTCAAGACGCCATAGCTATTTATCACTTACGAAGTTAAAGACAATGGAATTTTACATAAGCTTCGCTAAATAACATATGAATTCGCTTGTCACTTTTCGAACCTTATGTCAAATCCCATTTATTTTGTTTTCGAACTTCGTAAGCGATAAATAGCAATAGCATCTTGAATCAGGGTCCAGGGCTTCACAGCTCTGCTTTTGCAAAAACATTGGTATTTTGTATACCGCTGGTGTTACTGCTCAGTGCATGTGGTATTTTTTGTTGAATTGTATTATCTGTATACGTACACAAAAAAAATTTTCTTCCAAAATCATGGAAACAGAGGATTTGTTATATTTAAAGTTTATGTTACTGGAGGAAGGTGAGCAAAAAGCTAATATTTGATTAATAGTGATTAGATAAACATAATACTGATAATAACAACAACACAACTAAGTACCTCATTTTATTAACTCATACTACTTTGATACAATTTTGTTACACGTTTTACCCTTTGCTATCTTAGAAGCAACAGAATCCTTATAAAGTCCTTTAGGAACTCCAAAATTATATTATTCATTATTATGATTGAATTTCGACATCTATTACGCCATGATATCAATATTATGTCTTTACTGAAAACAATATCATATATAAGCAGGCATAGCACCCTTCAAACTTATAAGTTTGTTTTTAATCGCCATAATCAATTTCTACTTCTATCAATGAACCATTTATTTTTCAACCACCAAAGTTACGTAGTATGCTAATCTCAGAGTTCAAGTTCAAGATCAAATTGAAAACAAAAACACTAGACTAAAAACACTACTTGTCAATGGACGTTGTTGACGAATGTTAGCCAACACCCCTTTAAATGTAAAGGGGTGTTGGCTAACATTGAATAACATATTTTTACCAATGATATTTTTAAACTGTCATAGACAGTTGAAAATTTACATAAATTTTAAAATAAATAGCAATTTAGGTTGACAAGATAAAAAAAGAAAATAAACACAAACTGTTTGTTTTTAATTGAAAATGTATGGTGGTAGCAGATTGAGACGTAACTGGCAGATATATCGCTATCTTTTTTATTGTAAATTTAAAATTATATTTTGTTTATTTTCTTAGATTTACAAATATGAGTTCTAGATTGTTTATAATCATGTTGTCTCACTAAAAACACAAAAAATCAACATGCCCGAGAAAGGCTTTGGGTATAAAAGATTATACTTCAAATTACACTTCAAACATATTTCTACGCGAACGAAGTTAGTCGACGGCTAGTCAAATGATGATGAGTATGGTGTTTGTGACAGATATTGATTTGCAATCACATAAGATGACTTGCTAACGAACTGGCTAATATTGTCCACATAATATGTTATTAATTATACTGGAGTGACTTACAACTGGCCCAGCGTTAAGGGTTCCTGCTTCACTTGTTACTAATGTACACAATTATGAGAGTAAAATATGTAAGTAGTTGTATAGTAATAACGTTTGAAAATTTAAACTCTTTGTCTACATTAAATATGGGAAATTTCAAAAGGCTTCCATAATTTTTCAACTTCAGATGGCCCAATAACAAAGTGCAGGTATGTCACACGCGGCCCGCGGCCTCATCATAGTAACAGCATTTAGTATCAGTTGCATCTATATTTATGTGTTGTCAATCATGTGAATAAGTTGTGAACTTTAATAGAGACTCTTCTTAATGAATAATCGTTCAAAGATATTTGTCGAATAAACATGTGATTCATCTGTTTCAATAAAAGCAAATAAAAAAAACCTTCCGAGAAGGTAAATAAAGGAAGACGGATAGACGTAAAAAGTTAATACCCATTTGAAAATAAACATCAGAAACAATCCTCCACGTAGCTATGGCGCTGTATAAAATGGGATGTAATCTTAACCCTTCTAATTAATGGCCATCACTGTCTGCTCCACTCGCGAGGGCTGTCGCTCTCAAGTTTTTTAATATGCTTTCTCACCTCTATAGAACTGAAAGTATAATTGCTTTTTTTCCGCTACCAAGTCTATCCGGAGCGTAAATCTCGCTGCAATTAGGAAACTTTGTAACGGATTAGGATTTTAATCAGCGTTCTCATCAACCAGAATATTCGGCAAATTGGGTGGAAAATTAAATAAAACAAGTAAGTTAACAAGTGTTTTTTTATATTAGCAAAGAATGTGAGATGTTAAAAATGCTCTTTGATAATGCGGGTAAAACATTCCTCGTGCAGCTGCGTCGTAATCCCCGATACACAACAATGCCATGATTAAAAACAGAAACGTATCAGACTAGTTAACACGTGCAGTGCCATTGCACGCCACTTAAGTGGTAAATTTGAGGAAGCTGTCATCTGAACACAGCGGCGGATCGTGAAGTGGTCTGCTAACGAACACGCGTGTCAAAGCGAAACACTTCATTAGGTGAGCGACGCTCGTCCGCGCAGGGAGGCCCGCCCTCCCCGCCCTCCCCGCCGCTCCTCACCCCGGCCTCTGTTTAGTGGGCGTCTTACCGACTCTCGCTAATTAGACGACGCCGACTCTCTTCTCATTAGTGGCGAAATTATGCAGTTTGCTGGAATTCGGGTTAAATGTGAGGTCGAGATGTCGAGTGTCGGGAAAAATATGAAAATATTCTCTAGTGGCGATAGATTGCAGATGCTTGTGTATCATAGCTGCTGTAGATTTGTAACGTACTTTCACAAATATCTTATACCGCGTTATGTTAAGATTCCTGTTCTGATGATATATAACTTTTGCATTTGTCGCCTGCAGTTATATTACATACATTGACTTGTAAATCTGTTAACTTAAAAGTTACAATATTATTTATTTACACAAAAAACTCCTTAAAAATAACATATTAAATTAAAACTATTTTATTTATATATTATTATTATCTAAACTATAAACTAAACAAGTAATAAAAAAGGCTATATGTAAAAAACTATATCTAAATCGGCGGCCGCTGGTAATGTACCCAAAAGACTGGCAGAATTACCTCGCTGTATCGCTAAACTGATACGTTGGCCGAGGTAAGCGCCAGCCCTTGGGTCGTTTGTCTTTTCCGTGAGTCTTTTAGAAAGGTCTTTCAAAAGGCGTTTAGCACTGGGACCCCATGGACCCAAAGTTTCGACACCAAAAGGCAGAAAAATGTATCCATCGCCGATGGATTCATATTTCCGCCTTTTGTGGGTCTCGGCGTGTGCCGCCGCCGCCCCCGCCGTCTTTGCAGTGGCCGTCACGTGTGACGCTGCCAGCGTATCCACGCAGGTAGCGTCCCATACCAGCGGCATCCCGTGGCTCCATGGTACCAAAGACATACCGTCAGGTCTCCTGCCGTCGTCACGCACTATACCGTTCGGCTCGAGAGTGGCCGGTACGTTGACGGTGGCAAGAGCCCTGCGGATTATGTCGTTTATGGAGGCATGGCGAGACTGACGGCCGGCACTGCGACGGCAAGACAGTCCATGATGTCCCTGGCGGTCCACCGTGGCACCACAATGGCAGAGATGGGGTTCGTTGATGGCGGTACCTAATCGAAGGCTAACTGATAATGAAAAAGTGTGGTTATCCAACAAAGTTCCGATATTGGATGACGGGAGTGCTTGGAGCCAGTATCCCGATTCTGGCTCAGCGGACGCTAAGAGGCGGGCGCGATCAGCCGCGGTGCAGCAATTTAACAGTTCTGAATGTGCCAAATTAAGTAGTGGTTCATCCCAATTCTTTTGGATGTGGGGTTGGACTGGAATTTCGTCTGAGCAAAGTCCACGCCAAGTAATAATGGCTTCCGGTAATGAGTCAATACCCACGCAGCCTAAAGAATTGGAAATAATTTTGGTGAAAAGTTTATGGATACTATGAGCTGATGACAGAAAAGCAGGAAGGGAGACACTGGACACCTTCCTGATGCCTAATCCGCCAAACCTAATGGGGAGAACGGCTTGGATCCAGGAAGTGTCGGAGATATTGCAGTTAAGAACATTTACTAATGTGTTTTTCAAGGTGAGGTCTAATTGTGAGAGAAAGTTAGGAAAACTCCATAGTGGACAGCATCTTAGAACGTACATTAATTTGGGCACAAACAGACAGAACCGAATGATTTGATATGCCATGTGAGAATTTATTGTAGTAAGTTTGCCGGAAGATTCTGAGAATTTATGATTTTGTTCCGAGATGAAGGAATTATAACCTTCACTGAGTATGGGAGCACCTAGTAATCGGAGGGACTCTTTACTGAGAATTTTGATATTAGGAGCCAGATTATTGAATTTAGGGGTTACTTCATGCCAAATATCGAGTGAATCGTTAATAAAAAGCTCACATTTAGAGAAATTTAAGTCCAAATCAATGGATTTAAATTTCTCTATAATGACTTGGAGATCTTGTAGGACTGAGGCTGTTTCTCCACCGATGGTCCCGTCATCCAAGTACCAGACGTTAAATTCTGAAGTGAGCGATGTAATGATGGGATGAATGGCTAGGCTGAATAAAGCGGGGCCTAGGGGATCGCCCTGCTGGCAACCGGTGGAGGAAAACAGGCGATCATTTTGGTATAGAAGTGTTGAATCCGCACCATAGCACTGTAAAATATAATCATACATTTCGGGCACGTGATTTTGAACTTCTTTTAGCAGAGCACTTCTAGAGACAGAATTGAACGCATTTTTTACGTCCACTTTTAGCACCACCTGTCCAGATTTAGCTTTCAAATATGTGCGGAGGGCGTGGACGGCAGCTTCACATCCACCCTTACTTCCAAAGCCAAGTTGGACAGGTTGAAAGGTATCGGCAAGTTTCCGTGAAATACGTGTGCAACAGATTTTGGAAGCGATCCTTCGGTAAGTGCAGCCAACCGCTATAGGGCGGATGCCACCGTCTTTCTTTTTAAGGGCGCATAAATTGGCACCATAAATTATGCCCGTTATTTCTTTCGGTACCTTACCAGATAACATAAGGTTTATTAAGGCTGTTAGGTCTACTAAAAGCGCCCCGCCGGAGTCCCCCGAGACACCTATTAAATCTTTTAAATGCTGGGGACTTAGACCATCGTGCCCACCAGCCGAGCCATTCCTAAAAGACATTATGGCGGTTTTTATGTCTTTTACACAGGCCTCTACGGATTGTACAGCAGGACTGGACGAAGGTGGTATGCTAGGCGGTGGAAGTGATGGGTGTTTTTCATGAAGAGCTTCTAGTGTGTGTGGGGAGTATTCGGCTATTGTGTCAGTAGAAAAAAGCAGATTAGCGGCACCTTTTAGGTCGCCGTCACTGACCTTTGATTCTATTTTATGTTTTATATTATGTGTTTTACGCAGAGGTTGTGGCGTTCGATTGCCATTAAAAACGTTGGTTGGAGACGGATTGATGGCATGAGTGCAGTTATGTTTAATGGTAGATGTAAGTGATTTTTGTCTATCCTGAGCGGCATGCAGTATATGAAAAGGGAAAGTAAGAAGATTTTCCCAATGCTGGCAACAATCGGGATTAGAAATTACTTGTCTTATGAGTGATGACAAATTTTTGGCTACTTGGATCCTGGCACCTTTTGGAATTCTTTTTAGGATGGGAATCGAAGATTTATAATTAGATATTTTTTGCCAAAAAGGAATTGTTGGTAGTGGATGTGACGTCGTCGATGTGTTAATGGGATGTGTGGGATGTTGCTGTATAACTGTTGAATTGTGATTATGAGTTTTACCTAAGTGGATGTTTAGGCCTCTTGCCCCTTTGAAAGACCGGTTGCAAAATTGACATTGTATGAAGTTACTACTGCAAGACGTGCTGGCGGCTGCCGACATATGTAAATAAAGACTAAAAAAAAAACTTACATAATATACTATAAGTAATACAAAAACTAAATATTATAAAAATATAGAAACTAAGCTATTTAAAACAATAACTAATATTATAATAAATTAAGTAGATATCACCCGGAACAAAAATATGATTATATAATATTCATCTTCAGGAGATTTAGTTGTGGGATAGCCATTCTCACTGATTGCTCCAGTCGTAAGTTTCATCCAGTGCTTGGTTACGGGGTAGTCAGTAGTTAGGGACCACAGATTATTTAAATAGGTTTACGTGTTTTAGGTTCGTTCCAGGTCACTGTTCTGCGTACATACGTCATCGACGGTAAAAACAATCCAGCCGGGGAACCAGGCGTTGATTGACTTTGGAAATAATTTGTGGGATTATTTGAGGTGTTCCACACGTATTAAATGTTGTTTTTACAACAGTATTCCGCTGAAATATTATTTATGTTAAAAAATAAATTCAGAAATTTTGAGACATAATCTTAACTTAAAATATATTTTTTAAGCAATAGAAATCAGAATAAAATACATTTTAGAAAATTTTATCGGTATTCTAAAACTAGTACAATGGCGATAAATTCTTAAACTGTAATAAAAAATAAAAACAAATGGAATTGTAGTAAGATATAATCCAGTAAGTAACTCTACATATCTAAGGTGTGAGTTGTTAGGCTGGAATCAAAAATTATTTAATATATCTAAATGGTGGTAAAATGGTTTTTTATTCTACTGTACGAGTGCATAATATAGCGAATATTCACAATTTTCATATACACTTATAATTGCTCCAAGTTACTTAATAAAGTTACTTAATATAGTTAGTTAGTAAAGTTTTATCTAATGACGAAAATCGTATAGCCTATGTTACCAATGCCACTATTATACGATGAACCAAACACACATACAACATACTACTACCAAAATTATGACCCTTCCGTTTGGCTTTAAAAAAAATAAAACAACGCGTAATGAAATTGAAAACGCAGGTAAGAGGACAATGGAAAACTCCAGGAAACAGAGAAATGTTTATCTGAGAGAATCGTATAATTTCTTCCTCGTTTTCCTAATCGGAATAAAACGGGCATATTTGTAAGGGAATCTCAAACAACGTTTATCCACAGCACATTGGGTAAATGGATGGGGGAAGAGCCGAGCCGGGAAGACATTATTGTAATTATGAAAAAATGTTAATGCACTACCGAGGGTCGAATCAAAGACTCTAATATATCTAATAGCTTTTCAAAGTGGCTCCGAATAAAACAAACAAGTTTTCGGTTGGAAAGCTGAAAAGTATTATTAGCTGCGAAAGGTTGATGAGGATTTGTATAGTGCTGTTTGTATCAAAGTTGGAGTCGGTAAGGGGCCGGTTTTTGGAAGGATAATCAAATCTACCATAACCTTGGGGTCTATTCAAATCGTATGTTAACTAGTCGGTGCCTTTGGTGACTTAAGCTTCTCTGTAGAATTTAAGCCAGTCTTGCGAGTGCGAGCGTGATGTATTTACAACAGGTATAAAAAAAAAACAGTCACTATTTGGGATATGATTATACTACCTTTTCTCATTCTAGAAATATATTTTCTAATTTTTTTAGTTTATGACAAAAAATATTAAAAAAAAATCATTTTCAAATTGAGGAAAGGTAGTCTAACCGTATCTAAAAGTTATAGTGACTGTTCTTTTTACACCCTGTATAATATCCGTCGCTTTCTTTCTCTTTGATTAATATCTCACAAATAAGCGTTAGATGTGTGTTGTTAACTTGAATGCATGTTAGTTGATCATAGATTGGATAAGCCTTTCAGAAACCAAAAGTGTCGTTGTAGTTATTCTGTTCTGATTCAATGTGATTCAAATGTAAACGAAGCTTATATGTGGCTATATTGCTACAAATTTAAATGTCTCTTGTACAACGTTCAGTTTAAAGTTTGTGGATGTTATTGCTATTATTATATTATTTCAATCAAAAACTTTAGGTACAGTTTTACAAGAATTGTTCGAACGATGTAACTTTCAGTTACAGTTTATATAGAAATTTTTTTTTGGTTACGTTTGTTTTATATTGACTTGAAAATGTTTGAGTTTTGTTCCAAAATATAATCGATAGGAAAAATAACTTATTGTTTCTAACTTTTTCCGGAGCAGCGCACCTGTTTACTGCATGACGGTGTTATTCCCGGGCTCCTTTATGTAAAGTGCGGATATTAATGTATATTTTCGCAGCGATTTTCTCTTGTAATACATCGTAATGGTATTTATTCAGCTCGGCTACTGTTACCTGTCCATTACCACCTAAACAAACACAACGGCGCGGCCCCGCCCCCCGGGAGCGTTAATATCGCAAAAAACGCAGCATCATAGTTAAATCGTTTACGAAATATCGACAACAATGTGCGATTGCCGCGGCGGGGACTTTAAAAAATGTCAGTTATTAATATTTTTTTGTCCCTCACCACGTGTCCCACCTGAGCTGCGAGTGACACCGGCGAAAAAAAAACGCAAAAAATTTCCGACGAAAAAGAGCAGAGGCGCAAACAGACAACGGCGTGAATGATCGCTTCCCTGGAAGAGCGGCGAGTCCATTTTTCACGAGTGCCATTCACGCGCGCGGAGGTACTGTATATAATATATTTTTATTTATCGGCCCGCCTCCCGAATTGATATTCCGTTCGGAATTTGCGGCGCCCAATTCCTCACTGTTTTATTCATTTAGTGATTTCGCGATGGTAAACTCGCAGGTAGATTGTGTTTAATTTCGGGATGACTGTTTATTGCCGCGTCCGTTTTGTCCCGCGTATGTATTCATGTCCGCCGGCGCTCGCGTCCGTTAATCCGATGTAGCTACATAATGTACAGCGAAACTGTCTCATTAATGTTTGCGGCGTAACACATGTTATTTAATGTATGTTATTATATCACACGTGTCATATTAAAACTTATTAATATTATAAACGCGAGCGTTGGTTAATGTTTGATGCTCATTCACGCAAACATTACTGAACTGATTTTGGTAAAATTTAGTATGGTACAAGTTTTAGCTCTGGATTCACACAGCAAAATATACGGGTTTTCCGCGGATTCTTACGATGATACCGAAATCTAGTAATGAATAAATAGGATCTTAAAAATAATACTAGTTTTAATTGTCATTTTAAATGCGTGCTGATCGACGTGTTCATTGTGCTTCGTAATTGATACACCTGGGGCTTTCCTTCTTCACTTACAGGAATATTTCTTTACAAAGTTTAACATACTCAAAATTCTAGATAGAAGCATAAGAAGAATAAGAAGAAGATCTAGAAACACATAGAAGAATAAGAAGAAGATCTAGAAAGATCTTCTTCTTACAAATGAATCGCTGTTCGTTAGTCTCGCTAAAACTCGAGAACGGCTGAACTGATTCGGCTATTTTTAGTCTTGAAATATTCGTGGAAGTCCAGGAAAGGTTTAAACGGTTTGCATGCTCAACGAAGTGGGCGAGGGTCAGGAAAAAATTTATCAAGATATGAGTGTTTGAAATTAGGTAGGCCTTACTTGTATCACTTACTTTATTATATATAATATTTAGGCCGTGTTTCACCATGCAATGTTAAATTTAACGCCATGTTAAAATACCATGCTATCTCATTCATTGACATGAAATACGAGAGGGATAGCATGATATTTAACATGGCGTTAACTTTAACATTGCTTGTTGAAACACGCCCTTAAACCATGGAACGTGCAATAAACTATAAAATGTATGCGAGGTAAAAGCTGATCTGCGTCGGCGTCGGATTAGCAATACGAGCTTATGTTAAGTCCTTAAGACACGAGCTTTATACTTCGCACAAACAGAGCAATGCACTTGCATGTTGCTTATCTTTGGCATAATATTTGCGAAAACACCTTGCATAATAATATTGTGTAGATAATTCTAGTATATGCAAAACTAAAGCCTATCCAAAATAAGAAGAAATAAGTTTTGTTGTTTTTCTTAAAGTATACTTATTCATTTTAATAGGTAATTTTATATGCATAGTATATATTATAGTTTGTCACTCTACTTGTGTACGCCTATAATTTGGGACACACATCAGATCAACATTTTGTATTTTAATTATTTATATCTAATTAATGTGTGTAATGTTGGTGGACCCTAATAAAAAAATTAAAAAAATTAAAGTATGTTACGCTTTCATAATTCACTTTTTAAAACTTCTTCCTATTTTACAAACTTTTGTTTACTTTCACCTGTCCACGTGTCTTGCATGTTAAATATAGGACCGACTTCCCCTAGGCAAAATTTCGCATACATTGTGTGTGACAATGCCATCACATTATCTGATGTTACAGCTGGAAGGACGACATAATTATTTTTATTTTATTTTATTTAGGAAACAAACAGTCTTTTACATCTTTTGTTAATTATAGATAAAATACTTAAAGACTATTAGTTCCATATAACTATATCGAGTTTCGACTCGTTTGATGTTTTGATTTTGTTTAGGCGAGTATTTTGTCTCTACATAATATTCACAGTCAGCGGGCCTACTCCGAATCCGTTCGATATCAGTGGTTTTTCGTATTTATTTGGTGAATTACTTTGAAACTAATCAGGATAATGAAAATTGTTAGATCGTAACTTTTTGTACTCCCGACCATATCGATCGACTGAGAATCAAAATAAACAAATGTCAATTTATTAGGAAGTACGCGGCATGATCGTATCTAAATCAAAATGAAATCAGTTTGGAGAGTAAGGCCCCTGATAATATACGTTGTCAAAATAATTGATTAAAAAAGTACTATTCAAATAACTCACGTGGCTCACCACAAACCTACTAGACTTGGATTCTAATAAGAATCTCCCGTAATTTATTAATGTTATGTATATCTTGCGAAAGTTATAAGTCATGACAGCCGGCTGCCTCGCGCCGGGTCCACATAATGGATTTACAGTAACCGCCATAACACCCGATGATCCGACCTATGTCTAATGACGTAAAAAGTATGTCCCCGCTCGGTGGACGCCGAGGTCAGCGCATAGAGTAGTTTACTTAAAGACCAACCAAACCAAGGAATGTAAACAGGAGCATCTTAAAAATTGTGAGTGAACCGAAAAAAAGTAAAATAAACAACGTATTAGAATAGCTACTTACCTGCAACAGCAGATTATCTAATAGTAAAATATGTTAATGTCAAAGTAATTCAGTTTGGGTGCATTAAAAATCCATTGAATTTTTCGATGATATGCACTATAAAAATGGCCCTGTATAACCATCTATGCAGGGCCATTTTTATAGTGCCCAAGCATGTGCACAATACATAACGTAACCTAACTTGAGAGAGCTGAGAAAAACATTTTAGTTGTTTCAATGCGGGAATTAAATTCACTGCCTTCTGACAAGACCTAACTGTAAAGTCTTGTCAGAATGTCCGTGAATCCAGTGGTCCAGTTACTGGACCACTAAACCTGGTTTATAAGTTTGATACAGATCTTCACAAAAATTCGGGCACAAACAGCCCTGACTATTTTTTATATTTAAATTACTTATTATAAAACAGTATTTTCACACTAAATTATAATAATAAAATAGATGTGTAGGTATGAACCTGAAAAATTCAAGTCTAGATTATATCTACTCTTTGACGTTTGTCCATAGGCAAGGGGTCGCGAAAGCACGTCGTCATCTCATGGCAATTTGAATGCGGCCGCTTAGCCGTCTGACGGCCGCCATGACTGATGAGGGAAGGGTGAAGATCGCCCGATCATAGCCTGTCATCGTCCCTGTACACAATTTTGCATATCTCCCTTATTGTATTGTGGTTTCGGTGTATCATTTTCGTGTTATATTAAAGTGAGTTTATTATGTTGTATTCACGTGAGTTTTAGTAACATGTGGTAACATCAAGGTCAATAAGTTATTTACATAAAAACGATTTGAACAAACGATTGTCGATAATAGCGGCTGTTTATCATAATAACATGAGGAGGCGTTATTTTATGAGGTAGAAAATTCCGTCGGGCACAGAAGGCCAATGATTGGTGCACGTAATACGGCATTGTGATGCTAAGCGCGTCCGTGTATGCTAATGCACATCCGCCGCCACGTCTTGGACTACAGACATTTATACTTCACTTGCGGGAAGCAAATTACAGATGCGCACGATCGAACTTCGACATGGTCGATCTGTTTATTCTTGAATATTCTTTGGTATTAATCAGTAATTTTAATGTAACTTTTTTTTTTACATATTTAACATTACCTAAAACAGGCTTTGTAATTTAAGTCGTCGACTTATCTGTTTTATCCGAGATAATTGTAATAATTACAAATCTATTAACACTTTTTTTCATTAAAATCTGATCAGTAGTTTAGGTGCATCGGTGGATTACATACAAAGTCTCCTAAAATCTTTTCCTTCATTTTGGCTTTGCCATAGTCAGGTAAAAATATGATACTGATTGATATATCAACATAGCTTAATCACTCAATGATTTTGTGGTGACACCTATTTAACAAGGTTACCGTAGGAATATAATTTACCTCTGTTCAGTGTACTGATTCAATGTTAACAAAAAATATGTCCGAAGTAATGTACCACTGTATTCATTCATTTCGCGGTGTACAAGTGACATTTAAATTGGTTAGAGCTGCTCCTACATTGTTTACATTTGTGCACAATGGGAACACAGGGCCGGTTTCTGATACGCTATACAAATGAATTTCTTGAGCTTGATCACATCAACTAATATAGGATTCAAGTTAACGACCCATATTGAACGCTGATTGGTGAAACATTTATCAGAGAGAAAGAGAGGGGCAGATGTTATATATTTACATCACGCTCGCACTCTTAATGCTAGATAAAATATCACAGATAAGGTTAATTGACCAAAAGACACAGCAGGCTTCATCAGTTCGATCTCAGCGGCTTTTGGTTTTTATTTGGTGGTGGATGGCTTTGAAACTAACCTGGATAAAGAAAATCGTGAGATCGTAACTATTAGTACTCCCGACCATATCAATCGACTGAGAATCAAAATAAACATACGTCATTTATTGGGAAGTATGCGGCACGAACGAATCTGATTCAAAATCGAATCAGTTTGGAGAGTAAGGTCCGATTAGTTGAGACACATTTGAATAGCGTTTCAAAAATCGACCCATAGTTATAATGTAAAGCAGACAGAAGGATTTGTAAAACACGTCTGAATTGGGCGTGTGACCACGACCAAGGTGCAATCACGGCAAGATTGGCCCGACACGGGCGAAATATCGGCCGTAGCGACTAGTGGTGACAATCGGCCGTAGCGACTAGTGGTGACAATCGGCCGTTTGCGGCGGCAATTGCATTCAGCCCAGTGTAGTTTAATGCCCACGCTGTGTGAATTCCAGATTGTGCATTTTGTACAGACATACTGGAAAAGTTTAGTGGGCAAAGAATTTGTTACTTTTGTTCGATTGAATTATTTTTGTTATCATTGACCTTTACTTAGTAATTAGCGCTTAGGCCGGAGGTCGCATGTTCGGAACCCGCCGAGGAAAGTGTTTTCTATATTCCTGACTCATGACAATATAAATTTAAAACTACTATATAAATAATAAGTGTATAGTAGAAGTATTTGAATATAATATATTATGACCGTTGTCTAATATTTTTGTTATTCGAGGACTGCGCGGGACCAGATTGATGTGGTGAGATCGTCCTATTGTGATGTGTGAAAATCTGCTATTATTTGTGGGTGTGTAGTAAAAAAATGCTTTTATTCAAAATTAAAACATAAAGTTTGTTTTTTGAAGGTCAATTTTGAAAATAAATTACAATTACAGTTACCAGTTACCACCGGTTCGGAACCCTAACCCGGCGAGAAGAACCGGCGTAAGAAACTCGCACGAGTGCCACCTTTTAACAAAAAGGGTAGCCAAAATTGTTCTTTTTAAACAGTCACTATAACTTGGAGATACAATTATTAAGTATACATTTTTTGTCAAAAACTAAAAAAATATATTTTTTTACTTTTTATCATTTCTTATTTCTAGTCGCAAAAACGAAAAAGCAAAAAAAAATTATTTTTGACTTTGTTAAAAATACATTTCTAGAATGAGAAAAGGTATATACTACCTGGTAACCTGTAGGGACCACACAATTATAGTCCATGCTTCATATCCAAAATTTATAGTGACTGTTATTTTTACACCTGTTATTGTGGTACTGACTACTGAGCCAAAATGATAAGATCCTCGGATATAGTATACCTTATTATACAAATTAGAGGTTTTAGTTCCTCGAAGTTGACAGATCTTAATACTAAGTCGTAGGAAGATTAGTCATAACCCGCTTTACTTGGATAATTATATTGTTTACCATTAATATCTAATACATTATGTTCTGTAAATGTCTATTACATTACTATATAGATAAGACACGTCAAATAATGATACATTTTTACCAAATAATATTTTTATGTATTTGGATTATCGAGCATTTTCGAAAAAATATTTTTAACATCTGTAAAATTCTCAACTGGAAATGAAGAAACTTTTCTCTCAGATGTGCTTTTGTAGCTTGTAATAACTCTTCTACAATTTGTATCAACAATAACAATAATAAAAAGAGATGCTTTAATAATAACATGATGATCAAAATACGTTAAGAAATAATTATTTTGACGACCTTCGTTGCGCAGTGGTTCAGCGTGTTGGTGCTCGAGCGAGAGGTCGCGGGTTCGAGTCCCGCCGAGGGAACAAAAAGATTTCAATGTTTCTGGGTCATGGATGTGTATGTATAAAATCTTAAATTCCCCCGTTGCCTGGTACCTGTAATACAAGTTCTTTGGTTACTTAGCATGAGGCCAGATTGATGTTGTGTAAAGCGTCCATAGATATTATTATTATTATTTTATGTGTCGGAATGATCGGATGTATTGGATTAAGAGTTCATCGTACGATACGAAATTTGTAATGGTGCTCTGTAATCGTCGTTTTTCAATGGAAATGATTGACAATGTATGAAAAACGAATGACAATAAGACCGTGGCCGTGTACTTTACTCTACATAAGCGAACAAAAATACTTTATGCAATAAAAATACATTTAACCAATTTGTAGCGTGATAATATTTTCCCCGCTAAATATGAACGTGCAAAATTCTATGGAAATAAATTAAAAACGCAACAAGCGCGTTGTAACGTCGAACAAAGCCGCCCAATAAATCAGGGCGGGCGGGCGGCGGGCAGGTGAGCTGCTGTTTGTGCATTAAGGCCTCGTTTCCCGGGCCTTTCTGGGCCTTTCTTGCCCTTTCTTCGTTTTAAAAGACGATACGCGCAGTCATCGCTATCGCATAAATATCGAAAATGGGCCCTTTCTTGCCTCGAATAATTAACGGAGTAATATTGTATCGGATAAATCAACGGGGTATTATATTCAATATTTGCTTTGTTGACCGCTTTTTTGTTTGTTGACGTGAACAATCACACTCGGTGGATATGCCAATTTATTGGCGAAGAGAGGAGTTACGCTTAATTCACATTGGCACAGAGTCGCGTTTTTTCGTGTTTATTCCTATTGCATATTCATATCTATCGTCTAACTATTAAGGTACAAATTGTAAATATGCATATATAGGTAGTGTGGAGCGAGCAATGCAAAGCGGTGTGTTATTTCTAGTTATTTCTAGTAAATGTATAGAAAAATGACGCGACGTGACGCTTTATCTCTCCACCAGTCTGAGTTGAGCCTCAGTGCGCGATGTAACATCGTCATGTGAATGAACTAAATTTTAATGGTATACAGCTGTAGGTTGCGAAGGCAAATTGGTCCAACGTGCCACATACACATCTTTCTCCCTATCAATCTGGTAATCATTTTATTAAAAGTTTCATAAAAATCTATAAACATTTTCAATTCTATATAAAAACATTAAACTAGTTATCAAGCTACCTGTCTCGGCATTAATCTTGTTGACCTATTCTCGTATACATATTCGATTCAGAGCAGTTAAAATGTAAATTTAGTAAAAACAAAAGTGTACAAAACAAACTTCACACGAAACGCCATCAAAAAATGGAACCGTCAAAAATGTTGCCAGATAAGCGACATTTCGCAACAAAAAACGCTTATCTCACACACGCAATTTGCTTCGGTAATTTTCGTCGCTTCCTCTCATTACCCTGGCCGTGATATATTTGCGTGTTTATTACTGCAATTACTTAGAGTAAATCTCACGTCCTTCCTCCCCCGTCCTCCACCCCCGGGAGGGTCGCGCCCCGCCATTACCCTCCTTCCGGCCGGCCCAGCCCTTAAGTCTTATGTACCTCGTAAGTTTCTTCGCGGACTCGGCAACCGGATTCAAATTGGGGTGAATTTAGTAGCAATTAATTATAGAGCGATGAAATTGTCGCCGAGCCCGCGAGTCGCGACTCCGACCGACCGCGGAGGCTTTGTGGCTTGAAGTTTTAAATAAGAGATGTCTTTGAAGAAGTGAACTTGAGAGCAGTGCCTCCTCTATGCTACCACCGCCCGTAGCTCTAATTAGGTGCATATTGTAATAAATAAATTTTAATTATTTATAAGTGTCATAGTTTTTTTTATGTATAAGTATTTTATTATATTACTAATGGTAAAGACTTTCAACTATGTAATACTAACTCATGGACCAAAGTAGACTACTATGGTCCATGTGGTATGGTATGGTAAAGTAAAGAAATTTGTATTTCTCTTCTACTACCGTCTACCTATAGTATAATTTTATGTATTCTCTGTTCTAGTTGATATTATATATTTCCTTCTGTTCCCCGTTAACAAAATCACGTCAGCTATATACTATTAAAGACATAACGTATGTTTATATTTTTCTTCACAAACCTCTCCTCGTGTAGTTATAACATAATATATACATCGATACTCCTCAAGAAAGCTTGTTTAAGAAATATATCCATGGCAAAATTCCAGTTTTCAGTCTGCTATGTGGGCTGGCATTATTTCACAGATTATGGCAAATGGGTACAACGCCCTGTATCACCAAATAGTTTCTATCACGCGATACAACTATCCTGCAATGTAAAAGATGTAATAAAATAAAATTAAATTAGGGACTCCAATGTTTTATCCTTTAAGCGTCACATAAGCAACGCAAGCGACAGCGTTCGAGATTAAAACTGTAAAGTTATGTCAACATTATTCAAAACGAAATTCATTTCAGCGAGTTAAATCCAGATATTAATCTCTCGGCGGCATCCGAGCGCTGGATTCGCCATTTTGCGCCTAAATATGATAAACTTTCCCCCAAATTTTCTTCGTGGACCCCCTCCCTTTTCTTAAACCCCCGCGGGGGGGCGACCCACCCGAGCCAAGTCTTACGGCCCTGCTTTTAAACTAAGCTCGTTAATTAATTACAGCCAAGTCGGCTGCCGAGGGTACGCTTACATAGCGCCGCGCCGTTTATATTGCATCAGCCATGTAATAAAAAAATTAAAAATATAATGAACCAGGAAATTCCAGTTAGAAGATTTAGCTGTGTAATCTTATTTTTAAGTACTTGGAAACTTATTTAAATTTTCTTAAATACTCATCTAAAAATGTTTTAAATATTTAAAATGTTAAATTAAAATTTAATTGGACTAGCGTGTTTCTGATGCGGATTCGTTAAAATGTTAACAAACTTGTAGTAAATAGTGACAAATTAAAACACGTTTAATATGACGTGTAATATTACGAGTAGGCCATTAACGAAACTGGACTAAAACAACAACGATCGGATCAACCCCGATTCTCGTGAATCGAACTACAGTCCCGCTCGTACGCGTATCAAATCATGCCTGCACGAGTGGGACAGGCTGTTATTCGAATCGAAGTTAGAGGCACGATAATCGAGGCCCTGAAGTTAAAAGAATAATTTAAAAATATATTAACTAATCCTACAGACGTTGTTGTCTTGTATATGAATTGGAATAAAAAAATAACTACCTACCACCTACCTTAAACATTTTCTAAGGATACCTACACAAATGCACGCCTACACCGTCTGTGTAGTCTACGGCTTACAACTAAAGACGTAGTTACAACAATGTGTTTTCGATCTAACCAGTAGCGATGGTTGGAATGATTGCAGTAATAATTGTTGCTAGAATGGAAAAATAAGAGAATATTTTACAGTCAAATCATACATTAAATAAGTTTTTAGAGTGTCCCAAACCCATAGTAGAAAATCTTTCACGTGGGAGCGTAAAATGCTTTAAACTAAATACTTAGTCATAAATTAAAAACTTGCTTTAAAATTTATTGATACAAAAACTGTTATTGTTAAATTGGAAACCTTTATATATGTAGATTATGTATGTCAGTATTAATAATATTATGTATTGTAAACCATTATAGTTTTGTAAACTGAGTGCTAAACCCACCCACAAACTGCTACGCAGTTTGGTGGGTTGCGTGATTTAAAATGTAACTTTGAAAAATAAAGACTAATTATTATTATTAAAAAAAGGCAACAGAGGGAATACATCCGGAAATAGGCAACAGAGGGAAGACATCCGGAAATAGGCAACAAAGGGGATACATCCGGAAATAGGCAACAGAGGGAATATATCCGGAAATAGGCAACAGTGTTTTCGCGGACACTTGCAAAACTGCGCTCGCCAATCCGCCTGCCAAACGTGGCGAGTATAGACAGCTACCCCATTAAATATTTTGGGGGATGCTCATGTCCAGTAGTGGACGTCATAATGATGATGATGAGTGGCCCACCCATCAAGTATGTTTTTGAGAAATCCATGTACAGGGTTTGTAGCTAAGATAATTGAAGACATGAATCGATGAAGGTGTCGCGAAAAAATATATATCCAGAAAATTGAGTTTAATCTGTCACATAAACATTTTAGGATATGTAGTAACGTATTGAGTACATTGATTCTAGAGACGAATCTTTAGATTAATGTACTTAATACTTTACTACGTATTCTAAAATATTTAAGTGACAGATTGAAGTCAATTTTCTCAAAATTATAATTTTGCTACATATCAATTTCATTCATTCATGACTTCAAATATACTTTTGTATGGCAGGCTCTAACAAGTTTGAATTCCGTACGTCGAGGTTCAAACTGAAATATGATTTGTGTTGTAAGTTTATCCAAGAACCGCTAAGAGCCATCATGAAAATACCCACTGTCCCCTAAATCTTATAAAGCTCTTAAGAACTTCAAACTAAAAACACGCTCCCTTGTACTAAAAACAAAATTAAATTATGAAAGTTTACATGTATAATGTGTAAAGAAATCCTACCTATGAGCTTCACACACTCCTAGCCAGAGAGGCCGGGAGCGGGAAATCACGACCAGGGGCTTAAGCCCCTCTACGTGAGGTATGACCCCGGTATTGAGGATACGGGGGCCGAAATTCATATTATGTTTTTCTAGGAAAAACCCCCCGCGGCAGAACGCAGGGGAAAACCGTGGCGCTACGTGAAAGAGCCATGGAAGGCTGTACCTGAATGGCGGGACGTCAAGCAGTGCAAGGGGCCCCGGTCCTGGGACCGGAGAGCGTGTGTGATTCCACTCCCCCTACACCACCCTTCATCCCGCGGACCAAACCCTACCATAGCTGGGGAGAGGAAAGTAAATGACACAAGAGACGTTTTTTTGAAGGCAAAACCCCCGCGTCAGGGCGCGGGGAAAAACCCTCGAACCTTTATTAAAACTGCCTGAAGGGCCGTGACGTACGGTCTTTAACCGTACGCGGAACCGTCCGACCAGGGAGTGGGGGGGGCTCCGGGAGCCATGAGGGGGGAAGGGTTATGGGACCCGACGAAATGTGGTGGTGGATGGCTGGGGGCGCTGGGTACGCCCGCACGCCGAGCAGCCTCCTTGCGGAAGCCGGGCAGCAGGCGGCATCCTGCGGCATCCCCGTGTGGTGGGTGCGGCGGTGTCCGGGGCCCGCCGTAGGATCCCGGCCAATCCTCCGGGTTCCTTCCTCTGTAGGAACCTCCGGATGGCGGGGATATCCGTCGGCTAGCGCGGGACTCCTCCACAGATGGCGGTGGCGGTGAGGCGGCAGCAGGGCGCTCGACCGGGCTAACGTGAATCCTCAAAAAGACACATCGGCCCGGGAGCTTGCTCTGCAGCGGCAGGGGGTGCAGGTCTGGTGCCTGCGTTGACGGGGGTCGCCAACAGGGCCCTCGACCGGGCAATGGTCCGGGAGTTTGCTCTGCGGCGATCTTCTGGGCGAGGCTAAGGCCTGCAGTGGTGTGTGGGAGCGCGCATCACCGGACAATGGGTCCGGGAGCGTGCTCTGCGGCGGTCATATGTGCAGGCGGCGGAGTACCTGCGACGACGGTGTGCTGCAATGTGCAGCAGGCAGGGCTGGAACCTGGGCTGGTGGTTGGCGGCGGAACGCTCGACCGGCAATGGCCGGGAGCTTGCTCCGCTGCGGTAAGGGTGGCAGGGGGGCCTGCGGTGTGGCCTGGCGGGGGGCCAGGGCACGTATGGCCTGGCGGGATGCCAAGGCGAGTACGGGGTGCGGCTGCGCCGGGGGGCGCAGTCGAGGCGGCACTGGGGACGCTGCGGCAGGTCCGGGCGCATCACGGCGTGGCGGAGCGGGATCCGGGGGCTGCGGCAGGTCGCGGCCGGTGGGGGTGCGGCGCTGCGGCAAGGGGCGCAGTCCGCGAGGCGGCGCTGGATGCGCAGCGGCGAGTCCGGGCGCTTGTCGGCTGGACGGAGCGGGATCCGGGACACGCGGCAGGTCTCGGCCGGACATTGGGGCGAGGGGGTTCCACTACCCCCCCGCGAGAATGCCGACGGGGGCCCGGCGCGAACGGTGTCCTCTCCGTCGCAGCTAGGCTCGGTGTTGCGGTGGTGGTGCGCCAGGGCGGCGCGGGGCGGTCGTCCTCGTCGTCTGCGGCCGGGGCGCCACAGCACGACACGAACAGCCATGGGCGAGGTGGTGGGTGCGGTGTAGCACCAAGCGGGTGAGCGCTTGGGGTAGCCGGCCTCCCGTGACCACAACGCTGGGCGACCCAGCGGGGCGGGCGGGCAGTTCAGCTCCCCGGCATGGCGACAATCCGCACTCAGTTCGAATGAACCGAGCACGGATTGCCGGACGCCATCAGGAGGCAACGGGAACTGCTCCAGGAAGGTGGTCGGCACGGACGTAGCACGGCAAAAAAACACGACTACGCGCAATGGAAGCCAGGACGATCCGTAAAGAAATATAATTTGAGCAGTGTCTTAACAACTCTTAAAGTGGTTAGAGCCTCTAGCGCGGGCGACATGTTTCTGTCTCTATCACTTCCAAGTATGAGAGAGTGGGACAGGGTTACACATGTCATACTCCACACGCCGCGCTCTTCCGACACTTGCAAAAGTACGGGAAATCTTATGTTTTATCCGCGAAAACTATAAGAAATGCACGTTGAATTAAATAAAGAATTGTACTCATTTGTTTACATTTCTTGCGTAGTAAAGTTGTGTTTTAGACTTACTTGTATTGGTAATATCTCCAAAGTCTACTGAACAAAGAATATGAATTTATTAAGTATATTATTGATAGGACTTTAAAAAAAAATATTTTCTAAATTTCACATTCGGTGGATTACGTTATCGTTTTGTATTGTTAATGCAAGGAACGATAATATATTGATATCATTATTAAATTATATAAAAGTATCTCTATAATATTTCGAAAATCAAAACCTATGCTCACCACATTATCAAGTAACCCCCACATAAATACGTAAGTCTACGGCGTAGCGGTGCTACGAGCGTCTACGCCGTCGTAGCCGCCGGGCGTCTACGGGTAAAATATGAAATTCTAGAAAAATTACGCGCGCGGCCTGGGGCGCAGCGCCTACACCCGTCGCGTTATTTTATTTTGCGCTCTCTTGAACACAAATCGTGTTAGTATTTTGTTTTTATACTGGTTTACGAGTTGTTGGGTTTTGTTTTCGAAGTTAATGCCGGTTGAATTCATAAATTGGACCTCCAAGGGTACGTGACAAACAAATATAATGTTTGTTTGAAATTTCATGAAAAATGTTTTCAACGTCATTATTGGGGGTAAATGTGTTTAACTCATTGAGTTTCATTCGGAAATGTAGACGACGAATTCAACTTTATGTCGTAATAATTTTTACGATATTTTTTGACAGAGTGGTTATTTCATTTAGTAATTGCAATCATCTGAATTAGCATTTGATTTAATAGTACAATTTAATATATTTTACATTCGATTTTTTAAGACTATTTCATATTTTTAATGAGAGCTAGGAAAAAGAAAAAAAAAATTCCTTTAGTCGGATCAAACCGGGTGACTGAGCCATAGGGGTTCTGATGAAATAATTTTGTGTTCATGAGTCTTTTTACAGCAAATCGTCTTTGCATTTGAGTATTTTTGTAACGTAATCGTTTAATTTCTTTGATGTCTACCTTTTCACGTATCGTTTCGGAAACTTTTTAAGTTATTCACAAGTGAACACATCTTGGCTTTTTCGCCCTCTGAATTATGTTTTGAATTTTAATAATCGCGGGGCTTAATGACACGTCACACAAGTTTTAATGAGAACCCCTCGTCTGGTTTCAAAGGAAATTGAGTGTTATTCGAAGAAAAGTGGATACGTCAAAACCAAATGGTCGGATTAAAAATCGCACATGGGTTTATTATTTTTATATTTTTTCAAATAATAATTTACGGTTAATGCCATTACTTTGTCATACCATGTACGGAATAGTGATGTTATTTTTTTTTTTTATAACAACATTAAGTTTACTTTTTCAAAATTAATCTACACATATTATTAGCTTGAAGGTCAATTACAGTTATCAATTAATTATGAGATATTATAGATACAAACTTATAGATAAATATATTACTTTTTCTTTGCTATGATTGCGTAAACAAATAAAGGTAAACAAATGAAAAGGATGAATATATATAAATCATTTAATTACGTACTTTCACGCAATGATTGAACACAGAAAATAAAGCTAGACTTATTAGTCAGATAATCAAACATATTATATACAAAATTATCTTTTATACATCTTTGATTATAACATCTTTATTATATTATACGGGAAGAACTATCTAATACATTTATTAACGTAATATTTTCTATTAAGGTTCTAAGAATAACGCATACTTGTAGTTAAATAACAAAATAATTCATTATTAGTGTTAAGAAGTTTAAAAACCATAGCTAATAACTTAAAACGAACTCCTTAAATCTACATCACCTACATCGTTAGGAAGTGAAATAAGTAAGCGTACGCACTTCCGGTGCGTGCCGGACGCGGCTCCGGCGGGCCGGACGGTTCGTCGGACGGCGCAGGAAATCTATTACGCCCAAATGAATTCCTTGCCGTTTCCGGCCCGAACCCCGCCCCGCCCGCCCACCGGGCCCTTCTTCAGGGCTGCCAAGAACAATAGATTTTCGGCATAAAGGGATGCATTTTTAAATTACTAATTTTAGTGATTGTTTATGTTGAAAAGTATTTTGGAAGGTGGTAGAAATTCTAAAGAACGCTTGACTGGTTAAAGGTTATCATGTTTTTGTAGAAAAAATCCTTAGGTCCTTTTATCGCGTGTTTCAAAATTGATGTAGAGCTAAGTCCGTATATTAAGTTTGTAGTCTGATGACACGATTAATTATTAAAAATTATCTTATTAATGTAATAACTGTAGCTAATATGACGTAATTTTAAACCATACACTTTTGATTTATTTAAACTTACTACAATAATTGTCAAAACTAACAGTGAACATTAGTAAAAGTACTTGGTTACACGTTTTATTTGGCAGCCCTGAAAGGAAGCTCCCTTATTTGACGAAGCGGAATTTTAATGAAATTTCTCGAAATCATTTTCTCATGCATTGTCTGTACATTTGATATGTTGTAAAGCTATATTTATATAATTGTTTTTACACAATTATTTTGGCACAAGATAAAGGCCTTAAGCGTTAGTAACATAGTAAAAACACAAACACATGTTCTTGGTGGAAATTCATGTTATATAGTAAAAACACAAACTACTTGCACTTTTTTCAACTTTATTTGTTCTTTTACATTAATAATTACTTAAAATACACGACCGGTTTCGACATAGTAAAAGAACAAATAAAGTGGAAAAAAGTACAAGTAGTTTGTGTTTTTACTATATAACATGAATTTTCAGCAAGAACCTACAGTACATTCAATAAGAAGAGCAAGTAACGCTTATGAGCTAGTCTTAGCTTATTTGTATATTAATACTTTTATAATGAAATGTATTGTCTTATGAGAATTGTGCGAACAGGATAGTATAAAGTGTTGTTTGGGTTTCCTTTCTGTATGTATTTTACTTTGTGTATATGCTTGTACGCTTTTAAAAGTATCATAAAGTACGAGCTCTTAGAGGGGCATCAGTAATCGAAAAAATTATGATTATTATTATATCTAGTTTGACGACCTCTGCAGCGCAGTTGTTAAACGCGTTGGTGCTCGAGCCCGAGGTCGCGGGTTGGAATCCCGCCGAAGAAAAAAAAACTTTTCCGTGTTTCTGGGTCAAAAATGTGTATTGAATATCTTAAATATTTGTATAGTACAAAAGTATTAAATGTTTTTCCGTATTTATCCGTCCCCGTAACGCAAGTTCTTCTGATGCTTAGCACTTCTCAATCTTCGCCAGATTGACGTGGTGTAAAGCGTCCATAGTAAAAAAAAGTGAAACAGAAAATACCGAGAAAAATTTATCATTATTTCCTCATAGTTTTAAAATGCACACTCCGGCTGAAAACAAGATTATACTCACACTTACATTTTAAAAACTCCCATGTAGGATACGTGCACATTAGTCCGTCCGGTTAGCAGGCCGGTCACGTGCCGGGAGAGTGGTACGTACGTCCAATCACCTCTAAACTAATACATTAGAAACGCCGGCGCATACAGCTCCCACCTGCATATCAAATACTCGCTACAGAATGGCAGAATTTTATAAGGTTTTTGCTTTGCTCAATTCAGACTGACTCAGACGCAGAGTCGCGGCTTATATTTGTACATCTATACTAATATTATAAAGAGGTAATGTTTGATTGTTTGTTTGATTGTTTGTTTGTTTGAATGGAATAGGCTCTGAAACCACTGAACCAATATGAAAAATTCTTTCACCGTTGGAAAGCTACATTCCTAGCGCTGAACATAGGCTATATTATATGTTTAAAAAAAGTAGGGTTCCTTACTAAAACCCCAAAAATGTAGCCCAAAGTGTAAAAAACGACCTCCAAAATTTCTTACGTCGTGTGCGCTTCGACAACGGCTTGACCAATTTCGAAATTTTTTTTACGGTATGTTCGTTATTGTCACGAAAAGGTTATTATGAAAGAAAATGTTGAAAAAAATAAGCAGAAAATTAGAAAAAAGAAGAAAATACGTGATGGTCACGCGGGGTTTGAACCTGGGCTCAATCGATTCACGTCGTTGCCAGTTTATATGACACTGGTGTCATGGTAACGACATTGTTTACAAATGGAAAATAAAAATTATGAAATGCTATAAATAACGTATTAACATAAACTTAAACTATTTGGATTCATTAAACTATTTGTCCACCACTAATAAATAGTCGGGTCATTTTAATAGGTAACATTTGACAGTTTATCAAAAATGAGCGACGTAACGTTGTAACGACGACATAATAAAATAAATATTTTCTTTTTGTTAAAACTGCAGAATTTACTAAACTTTATTTAATAATTATTAGATATTTATTGTCAACATAACCAATATGAGTTTTTTTACGATTTGCTTTCACTGATAAACGATCTTAAATATAATATACAAATTATGATTTAATTAAATAAACGTCGTGATAATGTTACGTCAGTTAACACTTTTTCTTATTAAACACTAGAGACTTACTCAAAAAATCGATTAATCTTTTAACAACTATAAATATACCTATTTAAAAAAAGTACTTAACTTATAAGTTGTAATAAGAATATATTATAAATGTTAATTTAAAAATCAGATCGAAGGAGTTAGATCCATGGTCATAATTCACGAACAATTAAAAAAAAAATCGAAAACGTCATGATATGACGCCACTATGTCGTCATTTGTCTTTGTGCGAAGTTAACGTCTGTCTGTTCTGTCTTTTTTTTTTCTTGCTACTGAAAACGAAAATGCAATTAAAAAAAAACGTCTGTCTGTCTGTTAGCGTGTCTCTTTGCTCCGGCTAATCTCTGGAACGGCTGGACCGATTTTAACGAGACTTTCACTGGTAGATAGCTAAAGTTATAAGGATTAATTTAGGCTTCTTTTCATCATCATCATCGTTATCTAACTAATGATCACCGAATCGGCTGGACCGACTGTGACGGGAGCATTCACCGGGCGTTAGCTTATGTTAGTTTCATCTTTACATCAGCTTTTTGTATTAAAGTAAGTCGTGTTAGTTAAATGAATTATTTATAACTCGAGAACGGCTTTATCGATATGGTTGAAAATTGGTGAGGAAGTAACTTAGAGCCAGTAGACGGACATAGGATACTATTTATTCCATTTGACAGCGCAGAACCAGCAACGTTCACGGAAGGGTTTGGCGTTGTGGGTTCCGCGTTGCGGGTTCCGGGTTCCCGTGTTGCGGGTTCCGGGTTCCGCGTCGCGGGTTCAGGGTTCCCGTGTTGCAAGTTGCGGGTTCCGCGTTGCGGGTTCGGCGTTGCGGGTTCCGGGTTCCCGCGTTGCGGGTTCCGGGTCCCCGCGTTGCGGGTTCCGGGTTCCCGCGTTGCGGGTTCCGGGTTCCCGCGTTGCGGGTTCCGGGTTTCCGCGTTGCGGGTTCCTGGTTCCCGCGTTGCGGGTTCCGGGTTCCCGCGTTGCGGGTTCCGGGTTCCCGCGTTGCGGGTTCCGGGTCCCCGCATTGTGGGTTCTGGGTTCCCGCGTAGCGGGTTCCGCGTTGCGGGTTTCGGGTTCCCATGGTGCGGATTCCGGGTTCCCGCGTTGTGGGTTCCGCGTTCCCGCGTTGCGTTCCGCGTTGCGGGTTCCGCGTTGCGGGTTCCGCGTTGCGGGTTCCGCGTTCCCGCGTTGCGGGTTCCGGGTTCCCGCGTTGCGGGTTCCGGGTTCCCGCGTTGCGGGTTCCGGGTTCCCGCGTTGCGGGTTTCGGGTTCCCGCGTTGCGGGTTCCGGGTTCCCGCGTTGCGGGTTTTGGGTTCCCATGCTGCGGGTTCCGCGTTCCCGCGTTGCGGGTTGCGGGTTTCGGGTTCCCATGCTGCGGGTTCCGGGTTCCCGCGTTGCGGGTTCCGCGTTCCCGCGTTGCGGGTTGCGGGTTTCGGGTTCCCATGCTGCGGGTTCCGGGTTCCCGCGTTGCGGGTTCCGCGTTCCCGAGTTAGGGGTTGGTTTTTTAGTTGAATTTCATCATAAACTGTTTTTATGCTCAACGAAGTGGGCAAGGGTCAGCTAGTTCTTAATAATCGTAACTTGTATCTTAATGGTTATAAAAGAGAGATGAATATGCTATTAGGAAAACACTAGACGCTTTAACTCTGTGCTACTGTGAGTTGAGACTAAAGCACGCTTAAATAAAGAAGTCTCAAACCTAATCTCACTTGAGATCCTATTTGGCAGATAAAAAAAACGTTTCATTTCACTTTTATAAATGAAGAACTTTACTTATGTTGCATACTTTTTTTCCTTCTTTAAAACGTAAAAATAAACATTATAAACATGTAGATTATACTTATTTTAATATTTTTGTAACCTATAATTGTTGTAACCTATTGCGGTATAAAAAGAAAAGATGATGTAAAACTAATCAAGTTGTTCGCTTTTAATAGTGATACGAAACGTTGTTATATATGTCAAACAGGTTCTCAAGTGAGATTGGGTTTGAGACTTCTTTATTAATACGGGCCTAAGAACTTTCGTTCATATAATGTTAAATGTTTGTTACTACCATGAAGCCAAAAGGAAGCGTACGGAATTTTGATACTCAATGTATGTTTGTTCTACCATAGCGCCTAATCTAGTAATCCTATTTTAATGAATGTCGTGTTAATAGATTCGTAATACTGGCCCAGGTAACATACTAGGCTATATAATTAGCGTCGCGTTATAGTTTTAACTGTTTTAGCGTTAACATAATATGTTATTCATTCATTTTATTTTACACTTTTTCCACAATAGAAAGTGGCAGACTTAATGCCAAAGGGCATTTTTACCAGTCAACCATAGGCAGAGACAAAATAAACGAAAGACTTTTTGTACAGGCCTACAACAATCCATTTATATAACATTCACAATTAATATATAATTATCATTAACTCCTGATGAACGTATGGGCAAAATTAACTGAAAAGAAAATAGTGCTTTCAATCAACCAACTAAAACTAATTGTACTGCAAATAGAAGTGGAAAATGTAAAAAGATAATCACCCCGGCGAGCGAAGTCAATTTATCAGCGGGCAAAAATGGAATAGCCGTGCCATTAAAAATAGTCACTCATAGTCGCATGACCCATAAAACGGGCAGAAATACAACCGGGGAAAAAATAGCACCTCGTCGGTCCTCGGTGGCCGGCGACGCCCAAAAAAGAAAACCAATTTGCCCGCATGAAAAGGTTCGATCCAATCCTAGAACCGTGCACACTCATTCGACATTTTCTCTCGATACAGAACAAATTACTAACTGTCGATCAATCCCAGTTATTAGAGCTATTTATTTTTCTGTCAGCCATCCCCGAGCTTATGGAAATCGCTTAGCACCTTCCAAGTTTTCCTATTAACGTCTTTCATTCAAATCACTGTTACTGTATTAAAATTGAAGATTGCCAATAAGCCGCTTTCACTTTGAATTCGAATTCTGTGAATATTTCAATATATTTCAAGTCAAACGTCAGTGTAATAAAATAAATTCACTTTCGAAAAATATATATTTTCGAAATTATTAAGTTTGCAAAACGTTAACACAAATTAAAACGCATGTCAGCGGTGGTGAAATAAACAAAGCGTTACATAACGTACGTGACACTGGCACATGTATGTCACAGCCTCCCCTCCGTCGCCATGGCAACGCCCAAAATGCCTCCAACTTTAAAACGAAATTATTAAATTGCGCTCTGTTTATGTGACGTTTTACCTGTGGCGGGCTAATGAGAGCTATTTTATCGGGCATATAAATCATATCGACAAGATTGATGTACGGTGAAAGGGAAGGTTTGATTTGTGTTCGAGCACAATGCCGTGACGTCACTGTCTCGACGCGGAGCTCATGCAAAATGGCTCGCAGTATGTCAGTGACAAAAGCATTATCAAGCTCAGTTAAAATGTTTATTTTACTACGAACATTTAACTTCTATTTTAATGCTTAAAAATTTATGGGTGAGGATAGAGAGGGGATATTAGTAGTATTTAATATTAAAAGTAATATTAATAAAAATATACCGTTCGAGAATGTTCATATTTTTTAAATTAAATTATTTAAAAAAATCTACATTTTTTCGTCTTTCAAAAGGCATTACAAATTCGTTATCAATCGGATTTTGTTAAGTGCAACAAATAACAATGTCCTTAACTGAAGACGATGATATCTGTTGCATGTCCTGCAAATTGATAAGATCGAGTGCCGGGGGAAGGAAGGGTCGCAAGTCCCGCTGCTTCGCGCCGCCATTAGGAAGCTCTTCCGGCTTGCGATTTGTAGCTCGTTTGTAGTCTCGAGCCGGCATAGTCCCGGAGCCTACGGTCGCAAACTTTGCGGTGTTATGGCAAATTTATGTCAGGTATTAATAATTTACGTTAGTTGTAGCGCCGAGTTTGTCCCGAGTTCGCCGTAGTTCGAACGTGGCGGTGACGGTTTCTTCGCGTGGATATAATATTTATCCGAGTTCGGAACTCAGCTAACTTGTCAATGTAATTTCTGGCTCGAGAATTGTTCGACGCTCTGTTTTATCTACCGTCGAATTATATTGTGAAAGACTCGGAATCGTCACTCTATTCTCGCGACTACGTAATGATAGGTGTCTATTGTTACGAGCTGTTTTATCGCTTCAACTTTTGTGGTCTACTGAGGCAATAAAATTTATGGCTAAGGTTATTTGGTGCGCTGTACATAAAATGTCTATAAAACATAATATTAGGTCTCACAAAAGTACGCGTAATTTTAGTAGCCTTTAAGCCTATATTGATGGGAATAAAATTCATTCATGTGTAATTTGTTATGCTTACCTATCTAGTTCGTATATATAATGATATACTGTAATATTTCATAAATAACAAGTAATATAACGTAGATGTCATTATGTATTATGTATTAAAAATATAATAAAAGATACACGCATGCACAAAGGTGGAATGAAATAAAATCTATAATGATTTTAGTTCAAACATATTTATTTGTACCTGAATGTACACAATGTATATTTAGCGCACCTAAATGACTGCAATTATCATGTTGTGAAGCGTCTCACGTAGGCAAGGGCTAGGGGGGTTATTAGCTAAATAAATTTGCTCACCCAATATGCTCGGTAACTCGATTTAATGGCGATAGAATTGATTCATTCAATTATGAGGAATTTTTAGTGCCCCAGCGGAGGATAACTTTGTTTTGGGGTGCACGAGGAGGGGATCACTTTCTCACGCGCTCAATATGTTTACTGTACATGTTTTATGTTCTATTTGATTTTATAATCTACAATATGTTTACTGTACATGTTTTATGTTCTATTTAATGTTATAATCTACAAATTCATTATAAGGATGCATTTTTTTGTGGTGACTCTGTCTACGACTACGTGACTACGTGAGTAAGCATCAGGACTTTAGATATAAATGCTCTTTGGAATTTAAAATTCAGCGTATTTAATATGTCATAACTTTTCACTCCAATGTCTAATACAAAATAATTTGATAACTAAAACCATATTGACTAAAAATTTTATACAGTTTCAAGTGACCACACATTCGCTATTGACATAATTTATAAGAGGAAGTGATACATGTACCGCAGTTTAGTCGGCATCCTAAATTTGACATAAATTTATGGGGAAACGTCATCGTCCAGGGCCATTAGTGCTACTAATGCCGCCATTACCGGCGCGGGGCGAGGGCGGGCGCGGGTGGCGGGGGCGGGCGGGGAGCGGGGCGGCCCGGGGGGGAGACATCTGTCGCTTGTTTTGGCTAATTTATAGCTGCCTCGACAAGCCCGCCGAGAGTTGGCTTCTGATGTTTGCACCTGCAAATTATGGGGCGAATCCTGTGTAGTCCTTAAGTACCTACTACCTTCATACATTTAAGATGTATTCCAAACCTCATCTTTATTTCTTCTCTTATATATCTCTTCTTCTTATATATAAAAATGAATTGATGTTTGTTAGTCTTTCTAAAAATCGAGAATGGCTGAACCGATTCGGCTATTTTTGGTTTTGAAATATTTGTAAAAGCCCCGTGAAGGTTTAAACGGTTCAGCACAAACTGTCTCTATGCTCAACGATGTGAGCACGGTTCAGCTAGTAGTAAAAGAAGAAAATCGAAAAGAACTACACATAGAAAACAAATAGTAATACGTTTAGAAAATACCTATATATATTTATTGACTAAAGATTTAAATCAGCTTAGTGAACAGCCTGTACTTTTTTGGAGAAAGGAAGTTTTGTAAGAAGCAGAGAAGTTGACAATTATACTATCAACTTAATACTTGTATAACATTCAAACTGTACAATAAGTAACTCACAGTATTAAAAATATAACATTTCCATATAAAATCAGCTAAAAACTAAAATGGACGTTGTAATGAGGTGTAGTTTATTTACAATTACGATTGTTAACGGCATAATCAGGAGAGGCACAATCGCGCGGGCTAATCCAGATTTATGCCGGGACCGGATTAAGGTGGCGTGAATTACACGTTTATAGGCCATAAAGAGTGATCCGGTGGCGTGCAACTACCAACGGATATAGTTATGATTTGGATTTGCGGTGCCCACGGCTATACAGCGTGATCACTAATTCATTTCATGTTTTTGGATTTACAAACGCGGAACACGGTTGCAGGTGTGAACTAATAATTTTTTTAGCTCAATATTAATATTATTGCTCCTGTTTTTGGTAAAATTTTTTATGTGATAATAGAGTTTTCTGATTCTTATCAATGTGGTAGAATACGTGTAGCTTTATGTTTAAAACATTCTTGCAATTCTAAGTAACTTGATAACGACTACATTTCGTTATTGAGTTACGGACCTAGAATTCTGTTGAAATGTCCAACCTAAAATATAATATTAATATCTAATTTTATAATGATTTTGATATACAAGGTGTAAAATAAATGAGTGATAATTCTTTTGACTTTCGTATTTGTATGAGGAATGCTACATAATAAATTTTCCCATACAATCATTGAAAAAGTACTTTTTTCACGCTGGTACTTTCACAGTATATTCTATATACAGGACTCATACACATCCTAAAGTATTATCACTCATTAACATTATAGCCTGTATATAATAATAATAATAATAAGAACATCTATGTACGCTTCACACCACGTCAATCTGGCCCCGTGCTAAGTATCCGAAGAACTTGTGTTACAGGTACCAGATAACGGAAATATATTTAATACTTTTATACTATACACATATTAAAAATGATTATTATATAATACACAAGTTTAATACACATCCATGATCCAGGAACATTAAAACTTTTTGTTCCCTCGGCGGGATTCGACTCCGTTACCTCAAGCTCGAGCACCAACGCGCTCAACCACTGCGCTACAGAGGTCGTCAATACGATATGATTATAGTAATCGGCGTAGCAACTTTGATTCTTGATCTCAAACATGTGTGGACACCTTGTCTTTCGACTGTGTGACTATAATTGCGATAAAAAAATTCAAAATGAAACACACACAGCCTGTATGCAACAGGTCTGACGGTAGTTAGCGCAGCGTGCATCTCGTTGTGCGCGAGTTATGTCCGCGCCCACGGCCGTGCGCGGGCGCCCGACCTGCAGCGTGAGTGTGGTGTTTCGGTTATTGTATGGTACACCGAAAAATATAATAATAATAATAGCTCCCCTCACCGATTTCGGTGTCGGTAGCCGATTTCATTGAAACCGGGCCAACTACGCAGGAGATATTTTATAGTGCCCAAGTGTGTGCGCAATACACAAAGACACTCTCTCTTTTCCTTTTACTCTCATAACCCAGTGGGACGGTAAACCGACACGACTGGCAAAAGAACAGGCACAGGACCGACTTTTTACATGCCCAGTGACGCATGGATCATCTTTCTTGTCAGACAATCAGCCTGCATTATCCTAATCAAACTTTAAAACAACATTTTTTGTTGTTCCAACGCGGGAATCGAATCCACAACCTCCGGGTCGAGCTCGAGAGCGATGCTCTGAACCACTAGATCACGGAGGCGAGGCGGAGGAAAAAAATATAATATACAAGGTTTAAATTAAATGAATAATAATACTTTAGGTTAGAGTAGTTTTTAATTTGTAAGTGTTTGCCGGTGCTGGCAAGTGAGTAAAAATGCAAAAAAGCAAAAAAAAGCAATACAATCTTATAATACCTCATAATATTGCATTTAAACATTAACATTTAACTTTGTAGTCAATCCGATACTTACAAATGTACATCAAAATATTATGAGCATCACTTTTTATTTATCGTAAAACAAAAGTTGCCAACGTCGAAAGCCACAGATGTGGCGCGAGATAAAACAATGTAACGACAGTAGCGAAACGTTTATGGGCCCGTAAACTTGCCCAGCCTTTGGACCTTCCAATTATTTTATATGGCAACATTACTGTTTACTCATTCTTTTATGATTGCTACACCCTGTATATATTAAGGCGAGGCAGCACGCGAATCTAGCGCAACTCTTTTTAGAATTAATTTTACAACGACACAAATATCTTATTAAAAAAGTAATCGGTTAAAACTCTAAGTAAATAGGTAGTTAAACTAATTTATTGGCATTTAATTACAGCTCCAAATCCTATAGTGTATTTACTCTCATAAGTGGCTAAAACGGCCACTTTTGGCGGTTTTTATGTTTTAACTGATTACTTTTTTAATAAGATCTTTGTGTCGTTGTAAAATTAATTTTAAAAAGAGTGGCGCTAGTTTCGGGTGTTGCCTCGCCTTAAGTAGCGGAGTGTAATGACAGTAACGAAATCATATAATGTTTTTCTGAAAAAAAAATTGTTATTGATTTCTCGAAGTGTTTGTGACTCTACGTAGAGCAACTAAAGCAGTAGCTTAAACTTATTTTTTCTAAATAATGCAATTTTGCAGTATTAATTTGATTGTAATAAATCCAGTCTCGCCCGCGGGAGGGGAAGCCAAGTAGCGAACCTCGAGGCAATGAGGAAAAATAAAGAAGTTAAAATGACAAGACGTTATTTGCATCCCGTTAATGGGCGCCGTAGCGGGGGAACAAATATTGCTTTATCCAGCACGATTTATTTTTAACACGGTTTTATTCGCCATTCGAAAGTCATAAGTTGGCTGGGAATGGGAGAGTTCGAATTCCGTTTAAATTGGTAGAGGAAAATGTTTCCCTATTCTAATTTGCAGTTCAGCTCAGGCGTTTTTCTTTATTTGTACTTACATATAATATTTTTGTAATAGTTTAAATTAAAAATAAATAAAATAAAGAAACGTTTTATTTCCAAATGAAACTTAACAAGCTATTTTCGGAAAGTCAAGAAGAAAAACAAGCTACCACCGGTTCAACCCTAACCCGCCGAGAAGAACCGGCGTAAGAAACTCGCACGGGGCCATCTTTTAGCAAAAAGACGGAAAATTGATCTTTATTAAAAGTATATATGTTTTTTACTTTATACATATTAATATTATAAAAGTTAGGATACATATAGTAAATAAATATAAGCAGCCATTATGGCTGGCCACCCTATTCCCAGCGTGTGCAACAATTAACAAAATCAGTTATCTTATAATAAGCTTTAGCACACAAACGTTCTTTAACTACTTTTTAAATTTAATAATGGAAAAATTTTGAACGTCTTTTGTTAAAGATGTCGACACATACTAATTAATAGATTACAATTACTTAACAAACAAATTAAAATGTTCAAGCATCGAGGTCAGAGCTGGTTAACATTTTTGGTCATTAAAAGACTTGGTGGACTGTAGGCTTTCATGATGGCATATTGATTTCGAGATGAACGGAGCTAGACGGAATATATTAGGTACAGGGGCTTTCTTTATCTTCGAATACACTAGTTTTGTTATCTATCATGATTCACGTTGCCCATAAATTGCATCCCTCATTTCGAAGCGCCTTAGATAACGTAACGTGTATCGTCAACACATCAAGGTTCGACGGCGACATCAGCGCCGCCTTATCTAAACGTGCGATACCCGCTCCCAACTTGTCCGCCCCGCCTTATCTACCGGCACACGCTGAATGTAAAACGAGCCACTCGAGCGACAGTCCAATAGAAAACTACTCCGAAAACGTTACTCGATTAGTAACTCCACGAAAAACGCAAATTAAAATAACTCACAAATCCCAACTCAACCGTGTCGGAGCTTAATCCGCGAAGTGACAACGGCATTCTGACGAGGCGCCGGAGCTGGGAATTATTAAAACGAACGCCAACTTTTTCACTAAGCCCCGTCGCAAAGCCGTTTCAATTGCGCTGCGCTGAAGATAATTCCGACTGACGTCATCTTTTTTTCAAATTCTCGACTCGGCTGCGTCTCTCTGTGCGGCAATTATAACATTTCCACCGACTAGGAAAACAGAAACACGTGAGAGCGCGTCGAATCGTGCCGTTCGTAATTTAAATTTAGATGGAAATTTAATGATGCATTCACAAAGGGCGCTCGTAAAGTCGGTTGCGAGATATTTTTTACGAGGATCTCGCGAACTATTGCGCGCTTAACGACTCCGAAGCGAGATCGCCCTCCGCCGTAATGAGCGCCCGATAAACGTGTTAACTGCCGCGACCTTATTTTATGTCGATGTTTAAATTGCTGAAAAACGGATTCATTACGTTAAGAGAAACATAATGTCGCGAGTTTCCGCAAGATGAGAGCGAAATTTGTGCCTTTTTAGGTCGCGGTCGTCGCGCGTTGGCTGCCCGCGTGTGAGCGAGAGCGGGCGGCGGGCGCGGGCGACGGAGCTGGAGGCAGAGCGGGCATGGTTAATATATGAGGCCGGCGACGCGGCGCGCGGCGGCGACGAGCGCGGTGCGGGCGCGGTGCGGGCGCGGCGCGGGCAAACACGGCCCAACCTTCGCTCCTGTTGGGTTCTGTTTGCTCACCGTTCTAGTCTCAAGAGAAAATATGTTTGCTTTGCATACCAAATGCAGCCTGCTCGTGCACTATACGCCTGTTTAGATTTACCCGTATTCTGCTATTTAACAAATATCTATGGCCATAGCGGTCTACGCTTATTTTTAAGTATAACTTTTTCGCTGCTAATTCGAGTTGAACTGCCTGCAGTTTCATGTTAAATATGTATTTTAGAGTAATTGAAAAATGTTACTGTTACATCTTACAACACATATTTCTCGTGCTCTCCGTTAAAATGTTGAAGAATTTTGACAAAACTGTATGTAAATTATATTAAGTCAAAAATGCAAACGTACGCAAAATAACCCGGCCAACCGCCAGCAAATAGAATAGTCGTTATTTATTCGCGGAGCATCTTAACTGATAAGAGTCATTAAAATTGCACGATCGATAATAGAAATCATAACCGATGTTTGTTGAAGTGCCGAGCTCTGGGCTATAATCCTCTCGGCCGCGTACAGCTCCACTTAACAAACGTATAAATAATATTCAAGGCGAGGGAACATATTCGAGGGTACGCTTTTGAGGGTAGTTTGACGGCGTAACGAATCGAAAAACCAAATCATCGAGTAGCACCCCTACTACACCGCTACATGATAGTTTATGACGGCTACTGTGGAGTCGAATTTGTGATTTTTTTTCTATGTTTTGCTTAAAAGATTTTGATAGTCATGGAAAACACTAGATAGAAACTACTGCTTTAATACCGACTTTGGTGTCTGAGTCTGGTTCCGTCGAAACTAGGCCAGCGACGCAGGAGTAATTTTTTAGTGCACAAGTATTTGAGCGAGGAGGAAGAGGAATAGCAAGAGAACAGGCGCTTAACAGACCGTGCCTAACAGGCGAAGTCCAAATCCAACTTGAAAACAATATTTTTAGTTGTTACAACGTGGAAATCGAATTCATGAACTCTGAGTCAAGAGCTGAGCTCTAATCAGTGGACCACGGAGGCGAATATTGATGAATAATATGATGTAGTATAATTGACTTTACAATTTCCTAATGACTGTAATATTCATTATAAATATTTGTAGTTAATACAAACATTTACCTATTTGTTGTTATATTATAAATACTATAATACAAATAAAAAATAAAAGTACGATGAGCGACTCTATTGCATTTCATAGTTTTTTAATCTTAGGGTTGCCCCTTAGTGGTCTGTCGAGTGTACTCGGTGGAGATTTTTTTATATTTTAATTTTAATTTCATATCGGGAGCTAATGGCGGCCTCCCCGCGCGTACCGAATTGCGAATGTATTCATGGCGTAATAAAACTTAATGTAGCGAGTGAACTAATATTGTTTTATCCAATATTTAATTTTCAAATATCAATTTAGGCAATTTTCGCGATTCATAAATTTTTATTGACGGTTGAGTGTGTTGAGGTTGTGCGTGTTTTTATGAGGATAGGAAATAGGATATTTATACTTTTGAAATGAGCATTTTTTATACTTCATGTTTTTTAATATTGAATTTCCTGTTATTTAATTATTAGATGAATAAAATACTAGTTGTAGGTTATTCTTGTTACGAATATAAATATTATCTATTAAAACTATTTGTAACGTGTGTGTAACTGAACGCATTTGTACATTGAGGATGATATTTTTTGTTTAAATTATTAAGTATGCTGCCTTGCTAGCCAAAATGTGTTTTTAAAAGGCCTTCACAGATCACGACCTTCACAGTCAAGGTAAAATATAATAATTATAATACAATGATGTATATATACTATAAGTTTTCGTTCAATGTAGTACGAAAAAAGAAAGATAACAATCTGTTAATCGAAAATACGATATGTGCCTGATTCAATTTAAAATAAGATATAAGTCGGCACCCCCGATACAATGTGTAAACAGCGCCGGAGTCAAATCTGCGCCAAGTTAATCCGTTTAGGTGTGCGAGCCCACTTGATTAAGTTTAATTTATTTTAAAAATCAGCTCGGGCACACGGCCTACGGCGCTCGGCGCGGGTCCCTCCGAATACATTATTCAGTGTTTTAGAATAATTTTCAAATTCGATTACATAGGGCCGACCCTCGGTAAGTGGGTGGGCCGGGCGCGCGGCGGGGCATATTTAGCCAACACGGGGGCCCCGCCGCGTGCGGTGCCCATTTGAATATGCGACGCACGTGGCCCCGCGCCCCGGCCCCTGGGACTCCTCCGATCATATTTCAAACGTCACCGGCGATGTCTCACTCAGATACTATCGCCGATAAACGCCCCGATACCAGAAAGGGTGGAATAGTGCGGAGGTCTGGGAGCAATTTTTTACCGCGCGATTATTGCCTGCAGTTGACACCTAGATATTACGTTTCGTTCGGCTCCATACGCGAACTCCATAGAGGCATTTTGCGGTTACGTAACGGCACGAGTGCTCTCGAAGTTTATTGGCATGACAATTTTCCTGGTGAGATTTTTAATATTTATCCGCGAGTACGTAAAGCGGGTGCTATGAATACATAAAAGTGTGAATGGTTTACCGCGACTGCGAAAATTAAAAATGAAATTTGACGGAGGGTAGTCGTGTAATCGGTGGGAGTGCGCGCACGCTCGGCGCGGCGCGGCGGCGCGCGGCGCTACGGCGGCGGCGGCGGCGCGGACGCAGTGCGTGCGGCCGGCGGGCGGGCGGCACGCGCCGCGCACCACTCCATTACCGCGAGACCACTCCTGCGATTACAGCGCTTAAAGCTATACCAAAGATTAAAAAGCATTTCAGAAGAATTTTGACTATTTCAAGTTAATATCGATAAGTCAAAAACAAAATTAGACATACAAATTGTATAGCATGCTATGTAACTTGGCAAACTGTCAATTCCTTAATTCTTTGTACCATACACGTCAAATTATTTAATATTTTAATGTTTATCTAATGCATGTTGTACCTACTACCTAATATTATTTCCATAAGGGCCGAAATTGTGAGACAAAATACTAAAAATATGTATTATGTAACCAATTTCTTGGAATAAATAAATAAAATTCGAAGTTCGTCATTGTTATTAACGATTTTTATGTGGGCTAAACACATCCTGTTTTATTGACCACCCAAAATTACAAAAATAATTTTTCACAAAAATATAATTATTTTATGATTAGTTAACTGTCTCTTCTATATTTTAATCTATGATGACTGGTCCTAGTTTCGACTTCATTGCTGTATTGGTAGTGCAAATAGTCTGCTAATCGGCTTTGCTTATCACAAAATTGAAATCTTTGATGATAAAACTTTCAATCAATATAAAAAGTTTTTGTCGTTTGATGTCTTGTATATGTCTGATTAATTTATCAATAGTTTTTTTTTGTAGCGAAACAATGTTACGTTGAAAAATTGTTTTATCAAGCGTTGATAAAGAAGGACAAGTTGTGTGCAACAACAATCTTTTTACTCAAATCACATCACATTAATATTAAAAGGCGAAAGTTTATTTCACACATAAACCACTGAACGGATTGTGATGAAATTTGGTTTGGTAGTAGTTTACACGCTGCATTAACACATAGGCTATTTATGACATCATGTACGGTTTCCGCGGGATTTCATTTTTCGCATACGAAGTAGCGGAAAATATCTAGTATATTATATGATATGGTAAGGTCAGTAACATTGGTAATAATGGGATTACCGTGGCCGTATTTAACAACGACAGTTTTTTCATTAAGCACATACAGTATGTTCAGTACAAAAAAGTACTTAAAATAATATTCCCTAATGGAAAGTTCCCTAAATTCGTACAAATAGTGGAGAATGTGGGTAAAAGTGATGTCCCCATACATGTTCAGTATCGCGCACCACTGCACCGAGTCTCCCCTCGAGGATGTCCGACCGAGCTGCTTCCCTTCCGATTTGCGTATTCTTCCGAAATTATATGGGCAAAAGTCGAACATCCGAAATGTGTCACAGGATCGGATTGCGCCAGCGCGAGCATGGGTTAAGTGCTTCAGAGGCGAAAATACTATTCAATAAAAGTTTTTTTTAATGTTTCGTCTTAAGATGCCAATAGGTATATAAAGGGAGTATAAAGAACAGTTACTATAATTTTGGAATTACAATTACCTTTTCTCAATCTAGTTAAATGTATTTTTTGTCACAAAGTAAAAATTAGTATTTTGTATATTTTAAAAAAATTGTCGCAATGTATCGTCTATAGATATTATTATTATTACTAATAATAACAAAAAAGTAAAATGCAATAAAACATATTTCTGGAATGAGAATAGGTAGTATAATGTCCCAAGGACAACTTTTTACATCATGTATGAAAAAATGCATTATGTATGTTCGGGTAGTTTCAACAAAAATAGTCACTGCAATCCTCACGTGACCACGACTGCTGGAAAGTAGTCGAAACGTCAGGAAAAGAAAAATTTACTCGCCAGTGTTACTTGCAAGTTGTAACGTCTTATGTTCAACGGCAATAAATAATAAGTAAGCAAAATGCAATTTTCTTTTTAAAAAACTAGACAAACATAAAAGACAAACATTTTATCTAAATTATAAATATTCATTTATTACTAAAAAGTAATAAACGAAGACTTACATTATAATATAGAATTGTAGCCATCAACCCCAAGTCTACGCGGAAACGTCACTACGTTATTTGATTTCGTCCAATAATCTTAGCGAAGTGAACTAAGAAAATCAAAAATGCTAAGAAATTCAATAACAGTCTACAATTCTTTTGATTGTCACCCCATACCTACACCAGACCTCGCCGTCGATAGGTCATACACGACCCTACTGCTTTGCAATAGGGTTTATATTCGTACGTAAATCAATATTCCGTGCCGTACTAAGTCCCGTGTACAAATCCCCAGATTGAGTGTGGGACACCGCCGAGTCGCGAGGGTTCGATTATGAGTCGAGTTCGGTCTCGATACACACTCGATGCACGCGGGGAGTCACTCCCACTTCGATCGCTGTCTATTTGTTGACGATCTGATACGTTCTTGGAACAATTTTAGACGACTTTCTAATGTTTGCGCACCGAAGGTTAGGTTAGGTTATGTCACCTAAAACAATGAGTTCTGTAATTTTTATTCACAATTAACCCTGAATTCTAATAAAAACCAAAAAACTAAGTATGAAAATAAGTTCAAGAGGTTATAGGTCTGGTGGAGCTTACGGATGATGCGACAATACTGGTCTGTTTGAAATTTGGCACGGAAAAATGTATGGCACCGCGGAATTTTCTTTTGGTCATACGAAGCTATGAGCAACACAAATATCAAATAAGATGAGCAAGTTTGTAAAGCTAAGCACCTTTATTATTGTAATTCTCGTAACCAGAAATATAAATAAACGATAAATTAACATCAATACCGAAAACAAATATTCGCAACGTTGCGGTTCCCCCGTGCGTCGCGGCGCATATGTTGCGTCGAATTATTTTATTACGATTTTATTTACTCTCCTCCGAGACGAGTGTTTAAGCCGACATTTATGACAGTCTCCTGTGGCCGAGGGGCGATGCCTCATTGTTTCACCCTCCCCAGCCCCCGCTTCCGTCGTTCGCGAATTAATATATGATTTACTATAATCATCGTGAATTTACATGAAATTAGTGGAAGAAAGATATAAAATTTAAATTAATTAATATTCATTAGTACGTCCCGCATAAATCATTAGCGCACTCGTGATTAAAATGCAAAATTGGGTACTCTACGAATTTACATTTTATAAAATTATTTTTATATTGTTGAATGTTACTTATTCATAAAAAATATCAAGGATGAATGTCATGTTTTTACAATTTAAATAAGCTCCTGCTAAGATTTTTCCTCCTTTCATATTATATATAAACACTGATGTTCCCTTGCGCTAGACGATCGAATGATGAGAAGAAATGTTTAATTCTTCACATGTGTTAAAACCTGCAAACAAAGTGTGACATTGAAGTGTTAGGAATATGACCAAATTTTTTTACTTTTGTATGAATTGTACCATGAAAAACTTTTCAAAATAAATACGAACGCAACCCCGCCGCAATATTATTTCAATCCGCAAATAAAGTGCAGAATTAAACTGATTTCCCATCCGAGATTGTTGTACAAAATAGAATTTTCATAGTCCGATATTAAAACAAGTCTGTTGCATCGAAAACTAACTCTATGCAATATTTTAAATCGCTCCCCATTGTGGAGTTTACAGCAGATGAAAATGCAAAGTGCAGGCTCCGATGATCCGTGCGATATTATTTCTGCCGCACAAAGCGCTCCATCAAATCACGACCGGCTCTGAAAAATTAAAATTGGAAATACTATCCGCGCTCTAATCGTTTCTAATTCTACATGGACGATGGGGATTGCTTCGAGTGATGAAGAAGTCATTATAATATTATGTACTTGGCTCAGGTACACCCACGCAGTTCACTGGGTGTACGACAGTCACAATTCTTTTTCAGTGTTACACCCTCGCAGTTCACCGGGTGTAAGACGGTCACAAACTATTTTCTGTGCTACACCCACGCAGTTCACTAGGTGTAAGACGGTCACAATTTTTTTTCAGTGTTACACCCACGCAGTTTGCTGAGTGTACGACGGTCACATTTCTTTAGTGTTACACCCACGCAGTGCACTGCGTGTACGACGGTCAAAAAAAATCCGTGGTACACCGCACAGATGAACGTGTATTATAATGTAGTATGTGTACGTACGTAGTTCACCTAGGTGAACCTTCTATATCAGTAATACACCTAGCTGTTAAACATACTCTAAAGAGTTTGAGTATTATTTTAGTAATTTAGGACTGTTTATGAATATATATTCCAAAAGTTATCCGTCCCGTTCCATAAACATAGAGAATAGTATTCCGCAAATATAAATATCATTGCCACAAACATAAATAAATTCTACTGTCACAAGCAAACGAATATCGCTCTGAGATTGACAGGGTCATGTGTCTGAGTAGCGCAGCGGGACGCCTCAAGGGTTGAAAAAATGCCACCGACCCGCCTCATTTGCCCAGATTGGGGGAGCGTCCAATCAACACAACTAATGTAATATAAATTAATATGTTTGTGTTGATAGATCTCGGAAACTACGGACGAGAAAAGGTTAATAGAGTTTCGAAGCTTGTGTGATGTCTGGAAGTTAGGATTTAGCTGGATGAACTGACTATCAGTTGAATTATTTTTGATATTTTTTTTTTATTGAAAATATGTATTGATTGATTTTTGTAAATAATGTTTTAAGCAACCTTTCCCTTAAGTAAATTAAATATTCTTTTAATAAACCAAATCTTGTCTTCGCCAAGATTTAACGTGTCACATTCTATCCTATTTTATTAATTGTCAATTTTAATTCGACTTGGAAATCCTACGAAGGGCTAGCGAACGGGAGGGTCTCGCGATGAATTTGATAGATAATGGCACATGTAGTAGGGTACGGTAATAGAAGAAGCCTTATTTGAATATTGTCCCCGATCAGCGGGTGGCTCTGTAAATTAAATCTGCCGTCTGTGCAGGTAGGAGACTGAACAAAAACAATGGATCACAAGCAATCACGTTCAAATGTTTTTGAAGGTATGTTTTGGGGTGGATGAAAACTAGGTGGGCTAGTTTTTAATAGAAATAAATGCGGCTTCTGCAAACCAATTTCATTTACTGACATCATATATAATTCAGTATTACAGTATTACTCAAGTGATAGTAGATTTTTAAAATAGATCGGAGTTAAAAATTTTTTTTTATTTATTAGATAATAAAAATTACCTCAACTACAGAATTACGGGATAAAGTGAACGCAGAAATTTGCAGTCAATCATTGTTTTAACAATCAGGACTATAGAAGACCTTAGGGCGTGTTTCACCAAGCAAAGTTAAAGTTAATCCTTCGTCAAATATCATGCTGTTCCTCCCTTAATTCCTATCAATGGATAAGGACTAAATCCCGATTTCACCAACGCTTGTTAGAGATAACTAACAAGCGTTGGTGAAATCGCTCATTCATTGACAAAAAATACGAGAAGGATTACATGATATTTAATGAAGGATTAACTTTAACATGTGCTGGTGAAATTAGCACTAAGTCTTTTATAGCCACGTCTAGTGGATAACTAATCGCTGTGGTCGTTTGGTCGTCTCCAGCCATAACTTAATTTCTAACAAACGCCTTAAACATTTTTCAGTAAAACCTACAATATTATACTTGAAAATTGAAAATAACACAGCGAGATTCGCACGTGGCGTGAAAAATGAGCGGCCCGCGGCGATAGCGCTCGCGGGTCGCGCCTAATGAAGCAGAACGCGATAGCGTGACCGCGCGTGTGCACGTGCCTTAACAGTTCACCCGGGTAAAAGCCATTACAGGTCAAAACTACAGTTTGTTGTAATATTATGGAGTCTTATAATATCTAATAATCGTATTAGCGCCTCCGTGGTCTAGTGGTTCAGAGCTTCGCTCTCGACCCGGTCGTCGTGGATTCGATTCCCGCGTTGGAATAACAAAAATGTTGTTTTTAAATTTGGTTAGGACAACGCAGGATGATCACCTGATTGTCTGACAAGATAGATGATCCATGTGTCGGATGGGCATGTAAAACGTCGGTCCTGCGCCTGTTCGTGTCGGTTTACCGTCCCACTGGGTTAAGAGAGTAAAAGGAAGAGAGAGTGTCTTTGTGTACTGCGCACACACTTGGGCACTATAAAATAACTCCTGCGTAGCTGGCCTGGTTTGAATGAAATATGCTACCGACATCGAAATCGGTGAGGGCAGCTATTATTATTATTATGAAGTCGATACTGGAGTGCCCGCCCACGGCCTTCTTTTTGTAGGGCCTATAATCGGGCAGATTTTACCTTCATACTATTTCTGACCAAATTTTTGTATGCCGTCTGTTGCAATTAGTATGTTCTAAAAAAACTGCCTTTTGCCTACAAAAAATTATCACTCTTAGGTGAGCATCTTAAGTCCCGATTTAACCAACGCTTGTTAGTGTTAATGCCTTGTTAAAATACATTCTCATTTATTGACAAAAAATACGAGAGGGACAACATGATGATTAATGAAGAATTAACTTTAACATGTGTTGGTGGAATTGGCACTTAAGGTCACAGTTTCCATGGCAGCTTGGATTAATTCATCCGAAAGTAGGGAACTTCAATAAATAAATATTAGATGATCTTTGGAAAATGTTTGATAGATGGGATGGAAAGGACGCGCGGACCAGGAAAGGAATTGTCAAAATCCCGGCGCACATGAGCCAATAAGCTAAATTGAAATACCTCCTCCACGTTGAGTCTTTCAGAGTAATTGGTTGGAGCTTCCCTACTGAGATTAGGGTTGTCAACTTTATATACATGACTTTTTTTACTTAGAAATGTTCAAAAATGAGATAAAATATATAAATAAATATTAAATACTGATTACTATCAGGATATGAGATATAAAAATAACTTTGTAATTGTATTTTGTTAGATAAAATACGCCACCACAATAAAATAAAATAAAAAATGTAATGTAAAATTAGTTAATCTTCATAAGCTACGATATCTATCTATAGACCAGCCAATACCTTAAAAATTAAAAAAAAAAAAATAGTAGGATGAAAGGACTTCAGATTGCCCGTAATTTATGTTTCATTTAATTTTTTAGATATTTTCCAACTTTTCCAATGGATTTCATTCTACTATATTTTTTTGTTTAAATCATATCGGCAGTGGTATATTACGCTTCTTACTAACAGACTCTACATACATTTTATTGTTATGTTAAGCTACCTCCTCACCAATTTTCAGCCATATCGATAAAACCGTTCTTGAGTTATAAATAATGTAACTAACACGACTTTCTTTTATATATATATAAATTTTCTTTTTAACCGACTTCCAAAAAAAGGAGGAGGTTCTCAATTCGTCTGTTTGTTTTTTTTATATATATATATAGATTACTACTAACATAAGCTAACGGCCGGTGAATGCTCCCGTCATAGTCGGTCCATCCCATTCGGAGATCATTAGTCTGATGACGATGATGATGATGATCAAAAGTAGCCTACATTAATCCTTATAACTTTAGCTATCTTCCAGTGAAAGTCTCGTTAAATACGGTCCAGCCGTTCCAGAGATTAGCCGGAACAAACAGACATATCTACAGACAGACAAACAATTTTAAAATTGCATTTTCGTTTTCTTTATCGTTTTAAAATGTCAATTTAGAAAACGTTGCTAATTGAAAGTTACAAACTGTCACTTCAATTTTATTTATTTGTAGGTATAGATGTATAGATTTGGAACACCGTCCCGATCTTGGCCCGTCTATAGGGCTGCGTTTCCACTGACGCGGAGGAGCTTAGCCCAAGCGAAGCGGAGCGGAGATTTCGAGCATAGTGATTGGTAAATTCGGGTACCGCAAGCTCCTCTCCGCCCCGCTCCGCGTCAGTGGAAACGCAGCCTAACGTCTATAACGTCTAACGGTCGTCATCGTAACAACATTGTTTACAAATGGAAAACCAAAAATTATGAAATGCTATAAATACCGTATTTATATCAGCTTAAACTATTTGGATTCATATTTTTGTTAATCCAAATAGTTTTATTAATCCAAATAGTTTAAGCTGATATAAATACGGTATTTATAGCATTTCATAATTTTTATTTTCCATTTGTAAACAATGCTGTTACCATGACACCCGTGTCATATAGACTGGCAACGACGTGAATTTTCTGCTTATTTTTTTCAACATTTTCTTTCATAATAACCTTTTCATGACAATAACGAATATACCGTAAAAAAAATTGCGAAATTGGTCAAGCCGTTGTCGAAGCGCACACGATGTAAGAAATTTTGAAGGTCGTTTTTTTACACTTTGGGCTACATTTTTGGGGTTTTAGTAAGGAACCCTATTTTTTTACATATAATATAGCCTATGTTCAGCGCTAGGAATGTAGCTCTTTCCAACGGCGAAAGAATTTTTCATATTGGTTCAGTGGTTTCAGAGCCTATTCCATTCAAACAAACAAACAATCAAATGTTACCTCTTTATAATATTAGTATAGATAAAGTATTAAAATTTTAAAAATTGGAAAATATTTATGTTTCCTTGAAAACATCTATAGTAAAATATATAATAATAGAATTATAAAATTATAGAGACAACATATACGCACTATGAAATAAAATAAAATTTCCAATAAAATTACGTAATCCTATAATCACATTTTACATTCGATCCTCCGTAAGTGAATTGAGTTGATATCAAAAGGAGTCCCTAACATTAAATATAGGGTCCCTCAATGGGACATCGCAGTTTTAGGAACATGCATTCATTGCTAAGTGAACCTAAACACGCCTTTGAAGAAAATCGCTCGATTCTCAAACTTGAAAAGAACAAAGTTTTACACACGTACACACTTTGTCTGCGAGTGGAGTCTATGAATTTACATGTGGGACATGATAGGGATGTGTTCGGTCCATATTATTGGGACATAGGAGTAAAATATGAACATAACATAAAATATTATCATCATATTTTATGTTATGCTAAGCACCGATTAGTTTTTCAGCTTTTAAGAAGTAAATTGCATTTTCGTTGTCCATTTCAATCATTCATTTGTCATTCATTAAAAATTTCATTTTCTCTGTCGCCAATTGTAAAAGCATGATGTATTTCACCTGTGATTAGAACTCATTTTATCTATAAGATAGTGTTTAATTATTTTTTTGTGAATTGTACCGGATGATGTTCTGTTGGTGCATCAATAAATAAAATAAAATAAAAATAAAATGAAATGTAAGAGTCTTGTAGTTGGTATAAATAATGAAATGGGCAGATTTTTATTACATAAATAAATATCTATGGAAACTTCATACTACGTCAATTTGGCCACATGGTCTGGTTTACGAGGGAAGCGTTGCCGTCACTTAGCGGCCGTCATGCCGAACGATGAAATAAGTTTTTACAAAAACAAATGAAACTTAACATATTTTTTTATGAAAATCAACAAAAATGGCTACCACCGGTTCAACCCTAACCCGCCGAGTAGAGATAAACTAACAATTTAAAAACCGTGGTATTTTTTACATAGCAAATTATTTGTTTTCCAAAATTAAATTCAATTCTAGTACAGAACATTGCTTAGCTTACGTGTATCATGACACTCGTATTCCAGACAAGAATTTAGTCCTCAATTCCCTAAGTACTGTACTTAACGCACGTCTAAAGTATGAACTACACGTACTTTACAAAGATGTCACTCGGCGCAAAGAGACTTGGCGTGAAGGCCCCACGTTACGAAGTTTTCCTCATTTCAAATGATGAAAGTTTTTGCCTTACAATTTACTCCAGTCTTTACTTTGTACTTCTTTAAATTGTCTGTTATTTAAACTTACATACTATGTTCTAGGTTCTACATTTAACTATAACACTAAAACTACTGTCATTTTCAAATGATATTACTTAAACAATTATTTTATGTAATCTATATAATAAGTGATTAACAGTACCATGTGCCATACAAAACGTATAGGCAAATGTAATACCTACTTTATTCTTTACTAAGTAAATACATATGTTGCTACTGATTGGGATTTGCTATATTAATAATAATATGCTTCAGCTAACTGCGTCATAAAAGATAGCTAAAGGTAAAATATCATCAGGGTCGTCCAGTTTCTATTTCGGCGATATAGGCAATAACTAACTTCCGCAGGCATAATGAAAATATATTTCAATATTTTAGTTTTTGTTTATTGTGCATTGGTATACAATGTCTGTTCTTTTTATATATTACTAAGACACCGCTGTCCGTCCGTCTGTCACCAGGTTGTATCTCATGAACCGTGATAGTCAGATAGTTTTTTTTACAGATAATGTATTTCTGTTGCCGCTATAACAACTAATAAAAAAATCTGAATAAAATATATGTAAGGGAGACTACAACAAACCTAAATAAATATCTATGGAAACGTGATTCTTTTGCTCTTTTTAAAAAGTATAAAAGTAACTATTAAGTATGTACTGAAATGTAAAGTCGAATGAAGGCTTTATTATTATTAATATACGTCACAGATTAGTTGATTTTCCATCGGGAAGGCACGGTGATGCATGCTCGGTCACAGGCGCCGATGTGTTCGGTTCATCGCGTGTCGCTGCACACTGCGCATTAGCTTCGGGCGACAATTATACTTTACTTAGCCGAATACTGCCGCATAATAAGCAGAATAGGGTGAAAATGCTAGTGGAAAGAAATCATAGAGTCGAAGCCGTTTGAAAGAATAAATTATATCTTAGTGGTAACCTCTACTTGATGTTTGAAATAAAAGGGTAAAGGTACTTTGTTTTAGTACAAAAATGTAACAATTATTATTATATAGGCAATATGACTTGATGATTTAGCCAGTAGGCAGTAAGTTTCAATTAATTTAAACCTTCTTCGAGAACCACACTCCATTGGTGAAAACAGCATGAAGATCGATGCAGTAGTCACTGATTTTATCGCGAACGGATTGACGACGCATGTAAAGATTATACACAAACTGCGTCTTTTTCGCTAGGTAAAATATGATCTTACATTTAGTATGCTCCACGAGCGCTAATCGGTGAACGATTTTTTGGTAGGTTAGAAATAGAAGATGCTGATTGTATAGTCCAACGTACACGTTATACAGGAGATCGGTCAGAAATAATATGAAGAAAAAATCTGCCTCGGTCCTACAGAAAGTATGCCGTGGGTTAGCACCCTAATATTGAATTTCACTGCAATAGTTACATTGATATTGTTGTAGATACATAATACAAGTTGTATCACGGTTGGCGGCTGGCGCTACAAACCTTACGTATTTGATCACACCTCAATTACCCGGCTAATACAGCTCGCTAACAAAGCGTATTCATGTTCCGTTAGCTAATTTTCCTATGTACGTAATACGTATATAGTTTAGTAGTACATTGGTAATTCGACATGAGTAAGGCCTAGGGTTGAAATAATAGAATGGATTCGGTAATGTCTTCATTGCACAATTATTATCATTTTGATTAAGTATATTATATCGTATCATAGTTTCGTAGAATATATTTTGGTATCTATATTGTATGCTAATATTATAAGCCTGAATTTTCGAACGCACTAATCTCAGGAAATATTAGTCAAAAACGGTCAAGTGCGAGTCGGACTCGTACGCCGAGGGCTACGGTCGAACTTGAAGATAAGCATAGAAATTTCTTAATTCAAAATCTAAATAACCTTTAAGAAGTAGGAATTAATTATAAACTTTCAAATAATTTGAAAGTTGAAATACGCCAAATTTTTGAGAAAACTCCTTCTGCCCTCTTTTGGTTTGTCATGAAGCGAGTTTCAATCGAAAAGTTATTTTGAAAATTCTGTTATTTGCCGGCGATGCCATTTCCAGCATCAATACCGAGCTCCGATTAATATCTATCACAATTAATCAGTGGATATTAGAATTTTTCCGCGCCGCACTTGATTAAGTCGTAATTATTCCCCCAGCCCCGGGGACGTATAATCCTGATTGGGTACGTATTGCGAGTCGGCGGCGTGTGGCGAGCACGTGGCACTGTCTTGCTGTCCCAATACTGTAATTGAATTTGTGCTCTTGGATCTTGCACTATAAGGAGCGTAGGTCAACTGAACTTGAAAAACTCAATGCCATAGTCAAGATGCCATCGCTACTATCTGCTGTCTCTTGGATCTTGCACTATAAGAAGCGTAGGTCAATATATGAGTATAAAAAACCCAGGGCCTTAGTCGAGATGCCAATCGCTAGTTAGTATCTGCTGTTCCAATACTATTGAATTTGTGCTCTTGGATATTGCTCTATAAGAAGCGTAGGTCAACTGAGTATAAAAAACCCAGGGCCTTAGTCAAGATGCCAATCGCTAGTTAGTATCTGCTGTCCCAATACTATTGAATTTGTGCTCTTGGATATTGCACTATAAGAAGCGTAGGTCAACTGAGTATAAAAAACCCAGGGCCTTAGTCAAGATGCCAATCGCTAGTTAGTATCTGCTGTCCCAATACTATTGAATTTGTGCTCTTGGATATTGCACTATAAGAAGCGTAGGTCAACTGAGTATAAAAAACCCAGGGTCTTAGTCAAGATGCCAATCGCTAGTTAGTATCTGCTGTCCCAATACTATTGAATTTGTGCTCTTGGATATTGCACTATAAGAAGCGTAGGTCAACTGAGTGTAAAAAACCCAGGGCCTTAGTCAAGATGCCAATTGCTAGTTAGTATCTGCTGTCCCAATACTATTGAATTTGTGCTCTTGGATATTACACTATAAGATTCGTAGGTCAATTGAAAATGAGAAACTCAGGGCCATATTCAAGATGCCATTATCAATTACGAAGTTTGAAAACATAAGTGTGTCGTAATTGACAATAAGTGACATACGAATTCGTGTGTCACTTAGCGAAACTTCTGTCAAAATCTATACATTTTTGATTTGCGAACTTTGTAAGTGATAATAGCGACATCTCCTTCACCTACACAGGATAGCATTGTCATATAGCGGAAAATGTTGTTTTCTGTGTAAGAAACGGAATTACAACAGCCTAGAAAACCGTGCTTGCTTTGTTTTTATGATTGTTTGCATTAACTAGACACCGAATCTAGTGGAACTATTTTAATGGTATTTTATATAATATGTAACCTACGCCCTATTCCGTGCCCTTATGTCCTTATTTATCTCACGGAAAAAAACATACACTAGATTTTATGGCGGGAAAACGTGCGATCATTTTTTCTATTTACGAAGTCACGGGCAACATCTAGAAGAAAATAATTGAGATTTAAATTGCATAGTAAACAAATAATGGTCGTCTATGTCGTCGAAGGAGAATTTAAATTAAAATATCGCGAAGTCGGGAGTCGGGAGTAAGTCGGGGCAGTGAGTGGGCGCGGGCGATAACGCGACAATAGGAATTTGCGCCGACTGCCCTGTTTAACCTAATTAGGTGTTAGCACCCGCTGCACCTAGTTCACCCGGTGCACCTATTGCACCCGCTTGCACCCATTTGCACCCAGACACTCAGACACTAATTATTAATTTTAATTGCACTTTAATTAATTTGTTTTCCTTTTCCCTGCTTCCTTTCTAATTGTGCACTGATTGAGAGCTGGAGAGTTGATATAGGTAAGTGAGTATTTTGTGCCTACCTAAAAATTAAACAAATTTTGTTATATTGTAAATTTCATCAGCTTACATAATATTATGGATAATTGGGACATCATTCAAATTAAAATGGAAATTTTACTACAGTTGGAGTACATTCGATAACTAATCATTAGTTCCAAGACGAAGAGGCGCTATATTTTAAGATAGTGATTCGAAAATGAAAATATTACACTATATTGTTCACGTTTCAGTGTCATTGAAATAGCGACGCTGCGTTACGTAGCGCGGTGCAGCTCGGAATTAGAAGTGGTTGTCTATAAAATAAAATAAAATATCGTCAAATATGTAACACCTCTGGAAATTGGTAAAAATATGTTCCTAAAATAAAAAGTACGAGGCTTTGAGTATGTAAAATTTTTGTGTGACAAAGTAAGTTAAAAAAAACTTTTAAAACCATAACCCGGCTTCGCAAAAAGGGGTCTAAAAAGGCTGAAACAAGAAAATAATTCAATTTGATATCCAAGTCATATCGTATCATAATGGTCAAGAGCCGTGGTCGTACCCGCTATTGGGATTGTATATTTCAACAGCAACGAATATTATTATTTTTCAAGTTCTCTTTTTTCTACCTTATTTTTGTGGGAGTGACGCTTATATTTGTTTACCGGGTACGATCACGGTTCTACCTTGACTATTCATATCTGGATTTCAAATATAATTATTTTCTTGTTTCAGCCTTTTTAGACCCCTTTTTGCAAAGTCGGGTTTTAAAACTTTTTATTTTATTTTATATTTTTCTGTTTTTTCATTAAATATATTTTTATTAAACTAACCAGTAATGGTTAGTTTAGGAGTTTTTTAGTTACTTAATATGTAAATATTAAGTAACTAAAAAACACCTAACTAGATACTACTTGTACGACCGCATTTTAAAAGTTTATTTTCAATTTAACAATAAAAACAATTACAAAATATTTAAATACATATTTGCAATGTGCTTGCCAATACCTATCTTTTGATACCAAACACGATACAATTATCTTGATTTTTTTTTGTGTACATACATAAAAAACCGGCCGAATTGAGAACCTCCTCCTTTTTGGATGTCGGTTAAAATACCACCCCGCGTGCGTCGAAGGCGACCCTAGTTAGGAGAACATAACAATTATTATATTATATATTCAGTGTAAGCTCTATGTTCTATAAATCTAAGTGTATAACTAATATTATGTTGTGTATGAATGTGTATGAGGTATAACAAAGTACAACAGGGAGACAACCCTTACGCGCGCCCGCTCGGCTGAAACAGAATCAATTTATTTTCTTCTCCTCACACTTTTGTCTTGTTTCGCTCTTAGTTTCGCACGATTTATACCCGCACGTGTTGTCATTATCTTCAGATACTGTAAACGAGGAGGAATTATCATTACATTACATAAGAAACATTGCATTATCCATTGCATAATATAATAAAATGCCTTATTTAATTAATACTACCCCCAATAAGGTTTTATGCTCCTTAAACGTCAGCGTAAACTTTGGTGATATGTATTGCTATTTTTATAGTATTATGTAAATTTAAGATGCAGTTTAGAGTAATTGGTGGTCTCTACCAGAAACTCATTCATATCGCTTTGTCCATTTGTTTGTGGAATTTCTAAACCAGCAGTGCTATATCATGCTGATTATTATTACAGGTCATGCTTAATACCCCTCATTTATATCTAAAGGAAATTGGAAAGTGACTTTTCAAGTAACTTGAAAAAATATATTTTCTACAATAATAGTTACAGAATCCTCCGACATCCTCTTAGTGAGGTTATTAATTACTAAACGTAAATTTCGAGTAAAGTGAACACGAAATTTCGATTTAATTCAACAAATTAATGTTCGAGTGTTGTGGCGACCGGCGAGTGAAATGTTTTCTCATTACCGACTCCACTAAGATTATTTCGCCATAAGCCCCCGCCGCAGTACTAATCACCGCTTCAAACACTCCGGCCCTCCGCGCCCTCCACGCTGCGACCCTCCGAGCTGGCCGAATGGAAAACGTATCGCTCACACGACCACTCTATCAAAGGGAGGTGCGCGCGCCAAGATTGATATTTCGGAACTGAATTTGGCAAATCCGAACCGAATATACTAATGAAGTAGCCCGCTTTAATTAAAAACACACTACAATCATCGCAATCATTATTTATGTCGGGAAAGCCGCGAACAATGCGACAAAGCGGAGCAGCGCCGCACGTCATTACGCGTCTCGCTGACTTCCTAAACGCTCAAGATAAACTCCGGTCCGATAGACGCTCGGCTCAGTTTTTGTTCGTTTCACGAGCTAAGTGAATTACACGAACTATTTGCAATTTAAACTTACAACCGTTCGATAGAGCGAACGGGCGCACGGAAACATTTTCTTTCGTTTGTTTCCTTTCAAATCATCGCGAGGGGATGAGGCGGGCGTACGAGGCTCGCATTTAAAAGCGATATAAAAAACTTGGTCCTTTATTTCGCAGGATGACCTAAGTGGCCGGCCGGGCCGTACAAACCCCTCTCGGACTTACCTGTATTTTTCCACTTATTTATCCGGCGTTTTTTTATATGCCGGCGTTGTCGGGAGCCGCTTTGTCCGTTTGGGAAGATCCTGTTTTTTAACGAGTACTTAGGGTCTAATTAAAAGGAAAGCCCGCACGGACAGTCGAGGCCTTTTGATGCCCACAGTTAATACTTTTCGTGTATGAATTAATTTCACCTGGATGAGTTTCGAGTGGTGACCGCTTTCATAATTTGTTATACGTTATTGAACTAATTGAATGTGCGTAAGGTGATTTTTTTCGAGGGTGGAGTCCCAAGAAACGGTTCGAGTGCATCTTCTCGATGAGCTAATGAAAGGATTTTATAAGTACTTATTACTAACGCCCATTTATATTTTTAGAGATGTATCCATGATCCCGTGGTTTAGTACTTGAGTCGAATCTGGGGGTCGTTAGTTCGATTCCCGCGTTGGAAGTGAACAATTTTGTTTTCAAGTCTACTTAGGACAACGCAGGCTAATCACTAGATTGTTTGAAATGAAATATAAAAGAGTTCCGAAAAGAAAAGAATGTGCTCTAGTGTACTTCACACACCCTTGATTACTATAAAATACCTCCTAGCATGGTTTCAATGAAACAGGCCACTGTCTCATGATACCAGCCCATCAAAAATTCGAAACATTACATCTTTTGGAAACCTTGTCACTAAGACTATGATCGCTACACAGTCCAAATTTTCAGAGATCATTTCTGTTTCCAATATGACAACATAACCCAAAAAAATAAGTATCAGATTAACATTTCAATATGGCACCCAATAAACGTAATTATTTGTAGTTCTTTGCTTGATACTAAACCTGGTTTTCTAAATTAGTACTTTCAGTTATAACGGGTGTAAAAAGAACAACTTTGGGATATGATTATACTACCTTTTCTCATTCTAGAAATGTATTTTTTTTATTAAAAAATTTTTTTTTTTTTTTTATGGAAAAAGGGGGCAAACGAGCAGGCAGTTCACCTGATGTTAAGTGAATCCTGACGCCCATAAACATCCGCAACTCCAGAGGAACTGCAGGTGCGTTGCCGGCCTTTGACGAAGAGGTAGGCTCTTCTCTTGAAGGCTCCTAAGTCGTATCGGTTCGGAAATACCGTGGGTGGCAGCTGGTTCCACAAGATGGTGGTCCGAGGCAGGAAGTGCCTTGAGAAGTGCCTTTGCTTTTTCATTATTCTTGCGACAAAAATAAGAAATGGTAAAAAGTAAAAAAAAATAATTTGCGAAATGTGGAAAGGTAGTATAATCGTATCTCAAAGTTATACTGACTGTTCTTTTTACACATTGTATTGAAAATGGCTATTAAACGTTCGTGCGCGAGTCCGACTTGCAATTAGCCGGTTTTTAATAATGCGATTTGACTGTAAGAAAAAAAACATATATGCGGTCGAATTGAGAAACCTTCTCCTTTTTTGAAAGTCTGTTAAAAATATGAAAGCTCCGAGGACGAGTCACAAACACAGCTGACATATTAAAAGTCTTGTTATATTATGGCTTGGCCATGATTTGAATACACCAAGGTGAATTAGAGGCATTTGTAACTCCATGACTAAGTTCAAGGTTATGTAGAATGATTCGGGACGCGTGCGCGCACATCTCCACAGCGCGTTAGAGGTCCACGGCGCGTAGTAAATCATCCCGTGTTTATTTTATGTTGTTGCCGATGGAATTTGGAAGTTGGAGGGATTCGAACTTGTAATACCCACGTTTTCTTCATAATTGCTTGTAAGACTATGTTAGGGTTCCATTGTAGTAGTTGATGTTAGAATATAATGTATTACTGTAAAAGTGAATGTGTTAAAACCTCCTTTACTGTTTTTATAAATATTTTATAATTGTCAAGTTTATGTCTTTTTTTAATTTGAATATTTAGTTCTACATCAATTTCAGCTTGTTTGTATGTAATAGTCAGGGTTCCCCCATACATTGTTTTCACTTGATTAGTATCAAGCAAATTTTTCGTGAGTACCTTCATTTTGAGGAGTCGTTCAAGAATTTCTTGAACGGAACTCTTGTTTGTGGTATACACAGACGAATATTATTATATAACAGCAGACGAATATTATTATTTTTCAAGTTCTCTGTTTTCTATCGTATTTTGGTGTGAGCTGACGCTTAGATTTGTTCAGCGGGTATGACCACGGCTCTACCTTGACCTTTTTTGACTAATTTCAATAGTGCAACGCAAGCCTGGTGAAACAATCTGCGGCAATATCGTTAGCTAATCGCCATACAAAAAGTAGGCCGCAGGACGGACTTAACCTTTAATAGTCAATAGAGTAAGTGTAAAGATTTTGGCCTACTGGACCCAAAATAAGCTGAACCGATTTAATGAAAGAGGCATCAATAGCCTCGTCACAACAGCACGGATGACATAGGCTGTTTAATATCCAAAGTTAAAGTTATTTATAAAAATTGTAGTTATTTGCATTGAGTCCTTAACATAGACAACTAATAGGTCAAAGTATATTCGGCAAAGATATACAGTAATTGCGGCAAAATGTACGGCCCGAGGTTTCCTTAGCGCGCACAAAGTCGCGGGCAACATGCAGTGATCCATATTACTGCACAATACGGCCGCAGCAACGACTCAAGCGATAACCCTAAAGTACGAACGGTAACTTAAGTTTCATAGACACTTAACGTCAAGCTAAAATGACGCGTCCGCGCTCCGCTTTCCCATTACTGGGCTAATCTCCCGTATGACAGATGGAGTAATAAAAAATATTTATTTTAAAAGGTGAAATAATGAAACACGTGTTTGCATCGCGAGAGATATCACTGATTTACGGCCCGACTTTTGAGCGTACTAAATCACTTTTGTATGGAACTCGGGATAACTATTAACTATTATTATTGGCGAACTACGAGTGTCCTTTGTGTGGTCCGGCCGATGGACGCGAGTTATTTTTTCATCTCCAACTTCGAGTCGAGACTAGATTTCTAAAATTAGATATGTACCATTTTAGTATTGTACGTGAAATTTCAATGGATAAATTGTTTTCTGTACTTATAATATTAAAAAGTAAGTAAGTTAAGCTCTACCAATATCTCAAACTACCATTGTGATCTATGATTTTGTGAGTCCATTGATTTTACTGTACTATATACCATTTTAATATCATAATTTGATAACGTGAAATTTCCATGGTTAAAATGTTTTCTGTACTAGTAATATTAGAATGGACGAATGGAGAAAACTCCACCGACAAGAGCGAAGCTCTTAAGTTAGAAGGGAGAATATTAGAAGGTAGCCTCTACCAAAATCTCAAGCTACCATTGTTATCTATAATTTTGTGAGGCCGTTGATTTTACTGTACCATGTACCATTTTAGTATCATAATTTAAGAGGAAACACCACGGTTGAGAGAAATACAAAATAGGTATTTATAAAATCTATTGCTGTCTCGCAGTGCCTTAGCGCGATAGAGACAACTTAAGTACCAGAAATCGACGTTTAGGGGAATTCCTGTTTCCTTCTCCATAACTTAACTGATTTAAATATTTTTTTCTGTATTAGCTAAAAGAAGAATTGAGCTAGGTTCCTATTTTTTGATTTTGTTGTTTATTTTAGTCAATTCTGTTTCCTAGATATATAAACATAGCGGAGAGCCTGCCCATTTTTTTTAGGTTTTTAAACGTCCATACCTCTTTAATTAATTTATTTATTAAAAAAAGGAAAAAATAGGGACGTACAAACAATATCCATAAATATTCAGGGAAAAAATTGTTACTCTAGAGGTATTATCCAGGGAGGAAATAGAAATCCCCTGGACCCCTATTTTTGTATGGAAAAAAATCGTAGTGTTTTCTCTTAATAACGTGAAATTTCCATGGATAAATTGTTTTCTGTACATAACAGAAGCTCTATCAAAATTTCAAACTACCATTGTGATCTATGATTTTGTGAGGTCCTTGATTTTACTAGATTATGTCAAAACCGTCTGTAACCCCATTCATCATGATCAGCCCACAATGATTATCTAAATGATCCATTCCTACAGATCTCCGGCCGGAATGGTCGGAATTTCCATTAATTTGGGACCTCATGGGTGCCAGGCTGTCTGTGCGGTCGTGATCAATGTCGTTTTTTATTGATACGGTTCGTGGAATCTTTTACAGCTTGTTTTATAGACGTGCAGACATACCATAAATAATGTTCACACTTCACACTCAGTTGGTCAGGGCGATTAAACACATTCTTTCGCTATTTTAGTAATTAATTTATTTTTGCTATATCGTTTTATTGATATCCTCACGACACGACGATTAAATTTTTTATATGAAACTGAACATACAAGTATATATTATATCGTTAAAATCGAATAGTGCAAGAAAGTAGGAACACTTTGTTTCTCGGTTTCTTTGCATTGAATACGCGCCGAAACTTTTGGACTGATTTTGATTAAAATTTAACACACATAGACCATGAGGTAGGACATAGGCTACTTCTTATCGTGGGAAAATGTACAGTTCCCGCGAGCTTGAATTTTTGTGAACGAAGTCGCGGGAAACATGTCAGAATAGGTTTTATAATTTTTTAAGTAATATAATATCTAAATATTCGAATAAACGTTTATGTATTCATTAATTCGTATAGTTTAATTATAATCAATATGTTTGCTATCCGCGTTTGGGCTATGGCAAATTAACTTTTACATATTTATATTCTTCAAACTTCATTGAAAAATGCTTAAGTCAAATATCAGTTAATCCAATGTAACATACCTTTTTCGCTAAGCGCTATATTGTTGAGGTTACAACGGAGTTTTATTGCCATTAATTTACAACATCGCATCGTTAAAATAAAAATGAAATTAAAAACAAACCATTAAACCATTTCATACGAGAATCCCTAACAAGGACGCTTCCCTTAACCGGATCGGGAGCACACCTGGGTACTCGAAATTTAACCTAAAAGGGCTTATACGACATCGCACGTCGGCGGCGATACGGCGTATGTCGAATACTCGGCGGTATCGAACTCGACTAGCTATCATCGACATAAGATCGAGTTTTGATCGACGGTGCCGCACGCTAGGGAGCGATCGGCCTCACGCCATTCCGGAAGCAAAGTGAGTCGAGATGGTAGATTTTTAAAATGGAACGTTTGATTTGCATTTGAATGAGAGCCCCCGGCGACCCAGGTGCGCGGTCCGACTCCAACTTTTCGATATCTTTTTTCGACTTGGAATTAGCAAAAATTAATATGGATGACCGTTTGTAATCGACAGAGTTTTAGTCCGATATCATTAGCATACGAATTAAAGTTGGCCGAATTGAATTTAGTGGGTTCATAAAACTTTCAACGTGGGTCGCCGAATGTAGTTTATTACTTACATTTGTACAGTCCAATAATGCGTAGGAAATCCGCTTTGAATAATGTGTGGAGTTTATTACTAGATAGTCTAGCTAGAACCGATCAGTAAAGCTAATAGTCATTTTAAGTAGCTAATAGTGTTTATAATACAAATGAGCACATGAATAGAATTAAGGTAAGCTGATTTTTTCCCCTACGGCGAAGTCAAAGAAAGGGTAATGGTTTGGCTATGTATCATATATTGACGTAGGGGCTAACTGCTGGTCCGATTTTAAATAATTATATAATTTAGTTGTCGGGTTGAAGCTTTAAGCTTCAAATTTTTTCCAATCCTTGAAACCTTAGCTACCATTAGTGCTGCCGGCATATTTTGTGGTTTGATTTTAGTTGCTATAGTTGGGATAATTAATAATAACATTAATAATTAACATCAACATTCAGCGTCATCGCCTTGGAGCTCAGTAGGCACTGATCCGAATGCATAATATTACTTCATAATTTTATTATACAAATAAATGTAGCTCGTTCATGCAAATATTACTGCATCAATTTTGATGAATTTTTGGTCTGAATTAAAACAAAGGATTTTACCTAGCCGGAAAAATAAATCAGTGCTCTGCATAAGCGGGCAAAGCTAGTAAAATATCTTGTTACTTTCGCTCCCAGAAGCATTTATTTTGGTCCCTACGTGCAGCATCAGACATATAATTTTGAACATAATAACTCTAATGAAAAGCGAATTTAATTGAACGCTACTGACGTTCGTTTCCGTCGCCCTCTTGTTTGAAAATCGAACAAACTAATATCGGCATTTCGCGAACAGGTATTTCGGTTGAAGAGCACGCATGACGAGCTTGGGAACGCAATAAGAGACCACTAAATATTTTTTTAACCTCGAGTGGGGCGTCGAGCGTCTCTTATTCTGCCCTCATTGTTTGTGGTTTATTATTATCCCGAACAAAGAGCGTAAACGGTAGCACAAGCGCTATCGGTGCCTCTGATCAACCTTATACTTTTTAATTTTTTTTTCGGGAATGAAAATCGAGATGCGTTCGTGCGCGATACGCGATAGCTCTGTTTTACATGACGTGAGCTCCTTTGTGGGGAAGATAATATCTGATCGTCCTCCTTCGTATTAAATATGCTTTTTAGAATGTACCTACTTAAAGAAGGTATGGAGATTCGACAGATAATTCTCAAGAAACCCTAATCTCAGGTTCTACCTATTTTCTCTCTCCAGATCGGGTCTCGTTGAGGTAAATAAAACCGTAAATATGAATAGTTACCCTAACTATCTAATATGTATTCATATGACTTTAAATTTTGTGACTAATCAACATCGATTTCATCATTAGATTAGTTTGGAAAAACGAGTTCTCTTCGATGTCTATCTGGATTACCTATACTAGTATGGGAAGTATGGGAAAATATAAAGATACCGTGTCCATGTGTGTGAGGCTAAGTGAACAGACCTACCTAGCTGCAATCCTACCATATACCTCATAAGATTTGTTGTGTTATTCATTATTCACTGCTTATGAGTCTCTATCATATCAACGTTAGACTCTATTATGTAATTGATCAGCCTGTACCATGATGTGAAACTTCTGATATAAACGTTCGTTTTACTGTGACTTTTGCCGGTTTTAACCACGGTACCTGCTATACTTTATATCAAAATCAATTTGACAATAATTAGAGAGGCGATCTTGAACTAACAAGAGTGTTGTTACCGCGGCGGCGCGCGGCGTGAACGCTGCTCAACTATTGACCTCGTTAGTTCGAACAAAACGCCTCCGCCACGTAAAACAACCGCGCCACTCGACGCTCGCCTTTTCCTCTCAAAAATAACTCATCTCGCCTTTTCACAAGGTGTCATTAAGGCTTTATAGTTCCGCTTCTCGCGCCCGCGCCCGCTCCACTCGAGGTTTTAACATCATTAACAAAACGCTTCCGCGGTTACTCGGAAACGGTGACACGACATTGTAAGTAGATGTTAAACTTTGTGTACGTACCAACAACTCAATCTAGTAAGAATTTTTTCAAGTATTGAAAATAGCTCTACATCCCAATACCGTTCAACAGCTCTTAATCACCAAAATAAAAACGCTGCGTGTAATCGATTAATCGTAGCAAAACGAATGCAAAAACAAATTCTCATTCCGAAAAGCCACACATAATGACGCCCTTATTACAACGAAAATATTTTCTTTCAAGAAAATATGTGGACAATAATTTTTGATTTCTCTCCGCCCCGAGCGGCGACCTCCGTTCTTTTAATTACTGCGGCCGGGCGGCGGCGGGCGCGGGCGCGGGGGCACGAGCGGCAGCGGGCGCGGGGGCGGAGCGCCTGGAGAATATTTAGCCACGCGTCCGCACCAGCCCTCTATAATTACTAATGAGCTTATATTTTTAGTATGAATGCAAGAAACTTACTCGAGTATGTTTTGATGTCTTTTCATAATGGAGAAAAAAGAATAACGAGTTGCACTCCGGGATTAAAAAAAGAGCCAAGATTTTTATTTTCTTTAGCAATAATGAAGTTCTTTTAGCAAAATGTGCATGGTTACGTAGCTTTTCCGAAACATATTTTGAAATAGCAGCTCATAATATTAAGTTGACGACGATTTTGTAGAGTATGAAAACGTAGAGATTGGTGTAAAACTTGGCTTCAGTATAATTTGTACAAGGCAAATTGATTAATGTCCTTTGTCCTATTACTTATAATATGTCGTTAATATAAAGTATATAATATGTAAACATAAAAACCGTTATCAATTTTATGTTTCATTCCTTGTCGTTTTCATTTCGTTCCGTTTCTTTACTCCTATTTTTCATTTCCCCAAAAGTATTTAGACGATAATTAACAAACACTTATTGCGAAAAATAATGCAAAGAAAGCTGAAGATAAAAATAAACCGACAATATGGGCTCCGGTAATGGCAGCCAGGGTCCACTCTGCGGAAGCGCGCCTCTCTAATTCGCCCCGGAGTATTTCCCTCTTATTACGGCCCTGCCTCCACCGAGATGACAGTGTTCTCCTTCAAATAATTGAAATAAACAAAAATATATACCCACATTATTTCCTCCTTTTTATGTGTTTGACTCCAGATAGAGTTGTTCAAACTTCACTCAGCGAGAGATGTGAGCAGAGTTGAGCGACTACCGATTAAATCGTTTCAACTACCGTTTAGTGGGCAATTAAATTCGGTTTTCCGGATATTAATCATATTTAAATTGTTACCGCCATATTGGTTTCGGAGGGCAGGGCCCGGGATTAGGTGTATTCAGCAAACCATAACTTATCGCTCTTCACATTAATTTTATAGCAATTAATATATATGAACAATTCGATAATTAATCGGTGCAAAAAGAGGGAGCCCTGGAACGCACGGCAGCGGGCGGCGGCGGGCGGCGGCGCGGCGGCGCGGAGTCGCGGGCCGCAGTAAATCACGGGCACAATGCGCCAGGTGGCGGCGGCGCGCGCGATAATGCCCGCGTTTAATTACGCGGAATAATTAGTGAACGGAATATTTTCCGGGCCCTAACTATCTCCGCCGTCTTCCGGCGATAACTAGGCGGTAATTGCGGATTAACCTCGCATTCAGAATTTAATAGGCGCCCCGCCCGCCTACGCCGAGCCCCAATAACACTATTCGTTTAGCCGAGCGAAAATAATCGCGGGAAAATATTATACGAATCCGCATCCGCAGTCCGCCTCGCGCACACGGATATTTTAATTGCAATTTACGAACGTGAATGTACCGTCGATTTTCAATAGGTATCGAGAAAATTTAATATCGGAAAGTGGGAGCTTTCCAATATTTTAAATTCAGGCGCGCTCGGCACCCAGCGGCGATTGTTTTAGATCGCGTCCCGCGGGGCGCCGCCGCCGCCGCCGCCGCCGCGCCGCGTGCTGCCGATGTAATTTGCGCTTTATGGCACGTGAATAATTCGCGATCATCCCACCCGCCGTCGCCCGGAGACCGGCCGCCCCGGTAACCACGACTACGTTTGATCTCACGGGTGCGAGGTGAAAAAATAATAATATAAGCGCATTGGAAGCTCACCTGCGACAATTCGTCCGAGGCGTAGTCGTCGCCGACCCGGGGGTGGCTAGTTGAGCGTGAACTTTTGATATCGGCGCGAAATATTAATTTCTCAGCGCCAATAAACAGCCGAGCGTACGTAATGCCGGCAAATTAAGCTGAGTGCCTTTAATAATATTTTGTAGGAAATTTTAATTATAAAGCGATATTACCTCGGAGAGGCGTCGATGGAAATTATTCGAGAGCTAATTTGTTTTGATGAAAAGCTTAGATATAATGCCCGTGTTTTGATATAGTGTTTTAATAATAGTTGCATGTAGAATAAGGTAGGTACTATGTCGGTGCAAAGTATGTATCGTCAAAGCCATATACTTACATAGCTACCACATAATAATATTAAACCGCTTTCGGTTATGGTGGCCGGTTTGCAAGTCCCGGGTAACTTTCTCTCTTACAATCTAACCCTTTGGGACGGATATCCGCTATGGCCGACAAGGGATGTAGCAGAAATTAGAACGCACTTCGAAAGCTAAGACCACTTATTATCTTGCCCGATAAAATGTCTGTTATTAATTAGATTAACTTTCTTAAATGCTTATTGCTAACCTCCTACGGCGAAGTCAAAAAGAAGGGTATGTATGTTTGTATACACGTATGTTTGTATGTATGTATTTATGTATCGCTTAAACTGCTGATCCGATTTCAATGAAAAATGTGTCGATAGATGTGATAATAGCTCAAGTAACATGGCCTTACATCATTTACGAAGTCAAATAAAAGGTTTTTATAAAATTGAGGTTATTGTTAAAACTACCTACTTTTTCGCAAGTGCAATTAATCCTAACAAACAAAACAAAGATCCCATTTGCACAAATGGAATCAAGCAATGAAATTAAAAGCAACGCAATATGTGTACGAATTTAGGTAAATCAAACACGCCCTTCGTATTGAGCAATTACTGGTATTACTTAGTAATCGCCGGCGCCAGATGGCGCGGGGTGATCATTTAAAAATCACTGCGCATTGTTCCCGGCGCAACTAATTGTGGGGAAAGTGGGGATCATGGACCCGGACTCAATTACTTTTTAATAAAATCCCATTTTATTTGCGCAATATAATTATTTGTGATTATATAACGTTCTGCTTAGTTATATTACATGAACTTTTGTTTTACAATTTTGCATAAAAAAGTTGAAAAAAAAATTGAAGTTCGATAGAAGTATTCAAATTACTAGCTGACCACTTCGTTGAGCATACAAACCGTTTAAACCTTTCCTGGACTTCCACGAATATTTCAAGACTAAAAATAGCCGAATCGGTTCAGCCGTTCTCGAGTTTTAGCGAAACTAACGAACAGCGATTCATTTTTATATATAAGACTAGCTGACCCGTGCCCACTTGGTTGAGCATAAAAAAAAAATGAAAAAACCGTTTTAACATTCCCTGGACTTTCACAAATATTTCAAGACCAAAATAGCCAAATCTGTTCAGCCGTTCTCGAGTTTTAGCGAGACTAACGAACAGCAATTGATTTTATATATAAGATTATTGTTTTAGTTGATTAGATAAATTAGTAAGTATGTCGATGACGTAACAAATCTAATGTAATTATGCTATGTGATTTGTTTATGTAATTCGAAAAAACAACATTAATAAAAAAATACCTCTTGGAGTTAAAAAAACCGGCTGAATTTTCTCAATTTACCTCCATCTTTTTTTGGAAGTCGGTTAAAACACTACTAGATACTATGACTGTATTACTTACTTGATATTTTCTTTTACAGATAAAAATGTGGTCAACAATGAACATCAATGTGTAAGTTTGTTTTTATTAAATTAGTGCTTGGTGATTATATATAACGAGTGTAAAAAGAGCAGTCACTATAACTTTGGGATATGATTATACTACCTTTTCTCATTCTAGAAATGATTTTTTTTTACAAAAATTAAAAAAAAAACACTTTATTGTTATTTTTGCTACAAAAAAATAAGAAATTGTGAAAAGTAAAAATTTTTTTTTAGTTTTTGTCAAAAATATAAATATATATATATTCCATAATAAGGAAAAGTAGTATAATCGTATCTCAAAGTAATAGTGACTGCTCTTTTTACATGTACAAAGTATTTCAAACTTTTGTTTAGGAATTTTTTTATTAATAAAGAATTTGTCCTGATATGCAAATTATGTAATCTATTAGTAACAAATATTATCGTTTTATTGAATTTTACGATTTACGACTATTGACCAATTCCCATCTCTATTAATAATTATTATTACCCGCTTGCATGACCTTGGTAAGTATGCCTGCCCTAATATAGAAGTGTGAATATTATTAATATCAATGGGAAATCCTCGAAGCTGGAGAGCAGCAGTTAAAACCGACCGTGACGGTTCAATGGCGCCCAATTGAATCAATGTCCTATTTCCTGTGAATCAGATTCATTTCCTTTTTACCCGCTGCTGTTCATTTGTCAATACTTTCGGAGACCCCGAGACCTTCAATTTGTCGATTGGTTTTAATATTCAACTACTGGCTCTATTGTTTGCTTTGTCTCGCGTTGAACTGAGCAGTGAGTGCGGAGCAGGTTCGGCGATCTAAATGTCGATGCCATGTTTGACAATGTTATTGTAGTTTGTGTTTTTAATAACAAAAATTAAATGAATAACAATATTAAACTGCATGGTTATATAAATGTTTAATGTTGATTTGAATTATGTTTGAGATCTTCCGCAACTGCCACCTGCGTTAGATATATTTTGAAGTTCCGCTGTAGCGCAGTGGTTAAGTGCGTTGGTGCTTATGTCGGAGATCGCGGGTTCGAATCTCGCCGAGGGAACAAAAAGTTTTTCATGTTGCTGGGTCATGGACATGTATTTAATTTGTGTATAATAAAAATCTTATTAATATGTGTATAGTGAAAAAGTATTAAATATATTACCGTTGTCTGGTACCTGTAACACAAGTTCTTCTGATACTTAGCACAGGGCCAGATTTACGTATTGTGAAGCTTCCATACATATTGTTATTATCCTTAGTATCCACTAAGGAAGGAATTTTCGAAAGGGGATTGGTGGAATATGTATGCTAATTCTAAAGTTTCTAGCGTTAAAGGTTTCTCCTATGCGTTAATACAACGATGCCATCTATACTAATATTATAAAGAGTTTGTTTGTTTGTTTAAACGCACTAATTTCAGGAACTACTGGTCCGATTTGGAAAATTATTTTTTTGTTGGATAGTCCATTTATAGAATTGAAGTCTTTAGGATATATAACATTACGCTGCGACCAATAGGAGCGAAGCGTCAGTGATAAATGTTGCAAAAACGGGTAAAATTATTCAAATTTGGGGACATTCGTTACGTGCGCTGCAAAACGGTTTAAGTCACTCAAAATCCACGCGAACGAAGTCGCGGGCACAGCTAGTGTATTATATAAGATAAAGAATCCTATGATTTTGTACAGCATTGTTTGACGATAAAATACTTTTACGGTTTTGGCCACGTCGAGATAATCTTGGTGGTAATTTTGGGTCCGCTTCCGCGCCATCGCCGCCGCCGCGCCGCTGCCGTCCGAATGCTTTTTTGCCAAAAAGCTTTATCACTTCCGTGGGGACGTGGACATGGCAAATGATCATGGATGTAGGTTGCTAGATGTGCTCTAAGTTTAATAGTTGTATGATACTAAATTACTGATTTAATATTTTTTTTGTCGTAACCTATAATATTTTCCTATATGCGTTACTATAATTTTATAAAATACTAGCGACCCGCCCCGGCTTCGCACGGATGCAATGCTGATACTAAATTAAATACACTACAGAAAAACTATGAACGTTGTATATAAAAACATAGCGGCCCGCTCCGACTTTGCACGGGCATAAAATATATATGCCTGTCACTCAATGAAAACATGATTAAAATCGATCCAGTATTTTTGATTCATTCATTACTGTCCTTGGCCTGCACGCATTAAATTTGGAGTAAAACAATTCCTCTTTCCCTATATTTACTATGAAGATTTCCTGCTATCTTTGGAATATCTAAATTCATACAATTTTTATTACATTACACATTTTTACTTATTTACTTTTTACATTTTTACCTAGGTATTTTAAATTTGTAATATCTCCGAAAATATTTGTTTAATTTACATGCTGTAAGGAACCATATTGATCTATATTAATTGCACACTGTATTTAAGGTACTTAATTCGATAAGGATTAATGCCGTATTGCTTAAAATAGCTTCGTAAATAAGCCATTTTTTCACGTAAAAAGTAAACAATAAAAATGGTTAATGTGGGTTATCCCTAAAAGATAAACATATACCATCGCGGACTTTTTTGTAGACCTTTTTATGGTGTACAATACTGTAGTACATTAATTTGATCTAACTCGTAGGGTTTAGGCAGCGTTTTTGCTAAAATAGGTTAATTTACGACATCACGTTAGAAACCTCTAAAATTAGCAATGTTGCCTTAGTATATTATGTATGTATTATACATATAAACCTTCCTCTTGAATGACTCTATCTATTGGAAAAAACCGCATCAGAATCCGTTGCGTAGTTTTAAAGATTTAAGCGCACATAGGGATATAGGGACAGAAAAGGCGACTTTGTTTTATACTATGTAGTGATAACTATATTGTAGTTAGTTTAGTAATAAATTGTTTGGGTGTGTTTGATTGTATTTGTTTCTTTTGACTCTTAAAAATGAACTATAAGTAACACGTTTAACTATAGGTAATAAATTAATTAACCTAATAACTAAAGTCTACACGCGTTTGTAGATGTTGTAATAAAAAATCCTATTACTAAAAATTTGGAAAAGATTAATAAATATTGTAGCGTGAACTGTTAATTTACCCTATATAGTTAATGGAATCAGGCGTTACTTTGCGGAAATCCATAGCATATAATTTAAATATATTATATCTAGCAAAATTATTCCATTTTCCCCGTTTTTGCAACATTTCTCACTGACGCATCGTTCCAATTACTTGCAGCGTAATGTTATATATTTATTTATTATTAAGAAGGCTTACAGACTAATAATAAAGTACTAAACTATACAAATATGGTAAATATATTGCTAATTACAAGCCTCATATAGGCCTAAAGAATTCCTCTATAAATGGACTATCCAACAAAAAAATAATTTTTAAAAACGGACCAGTAGTTCCTGAGATTAACGCGTTTAAACAAACAAAACAGAACAAACTCTTCCGCTTTATAATATTAGTATAGATATAGTGATATACGTAACAAAAACTTTAATTTTCTTGTACCTCTCAGTCTCTTCCAGTTTCGCCGCGGCGGGGGCGCCGGACAACGTTGCAGAATGCAGGCCGTGGATCACTTTTATGGCCGGACGCCGTAAAATAAATGTCGCGGTCCATCGCCGCCCGTCTAATGATACGAGTATTAGACCAAAACCAACATGGCGGAAAAATATTCTAGAAGAAAATACCTACCGTGTAAATTATATAAAAGAACTCCCAGAGGATTTATTATTTTCATAATTGAACTGTATTTTAACACCCGACACGAAAACGAGAAAGTGTTATAAGTTTGACGTGTCTGTGTAAATGTGTATGTGTCTGTTAACGTAGCTCCCAAACGGATGATCCAATTTTTTTATATTAAAAGATATATTAGTCGCGAGTGTTCTTATGTTTGGTGGAAATCGGTTCAGGTCTTCAAAGTCATCAGGTCGTTTGTTTAATGTATGATCGGAATGTAACACACTAAGTCGGAGGTTTTTAATTTACTTTATCTATTAGCTGTCTAGTTCTAAGCCCAGCACGGTCGAGGAGTAAAGGGTCTCACATAATATAGTCGCACTAATCTCCATCCCTGTATTATTAAGGTACATATTATAATATATTATCGAAATATGACAGCGAGCGTCTTTTTGTTATATCGTCCGGCTACATCTATAATGTACACCCATGATGTAAAAATACATATAAATATAAATAATAACATATAAAAATAAGCGAAAAACTTCACGCGTAGAGTTGAATATGACGCTTTGAGTCTACGCCAATGTGACCATAGGAAGACTCTCCGGTCTTTTAGAATCATGAATGTGCACGCTACCGGTAGGTATATGCTACCATGCTTATATATTCAACAAGCTGTGCCCGCGACTTCGCTTGCGTGGTTTTTGAGTGACTTTTGTTTTTTTCGAAAATCACCAAATGTAAATAATTTTCCCCGTTTTTGCGACATTCCTAACTGACGCTTCGCTCCTATTGGTCGTAGCTTAATGTTATATAGCCTAAAGCCTTCCTCTATAAATGGAATTAAAATAACTTTTCAAATCGGACCAGTACTTCCTAAGATTAGCGCGTTTAAACAAACAAACTTCTTCGCTTTATAATATTAGTATAGATTTAAGAATTCAATGTAGATAAATATTATGATTTTCCTATACGCTTTAGTTACATGTACCAATCATTATTATTGTTAAATTGTGAAACAATGTAGATATTTTTTGGCCCACAATAACTACTTAAGGGTGGGAATATATCTTATGAAGCACTTTATTACCCCCATAAGTAGTTCAAGTAACCGCGTTATCTGTGTGCTATTTGCTGACCGGCGGCCGAAATATATTGTCGATGTCCGGCGCGGGCAAGTAATGCGCGTCCGGTCCGCCCTACCCCGCCCGCCCGCGCCGCCCCGCCCTAACGCACTGCGAAAGAAAATTTACTGTAACAGCATTAGTCAGGAAAGCAGAGGGTCATTGACATAAATTCACAGTCTTAAAAAAATATTGTATTACATCTATATACTTATAATAAAACTCTAGAGTATGTCAATTGTGTACATTGAATATTTTTTCAAAATTCTTATTGGAGGATGATTGGTGATCGACACAGATGCCAAAATGCAATCAATACATTTTTGTCTGTCTGTCTGTCTGTATGTGCACGCATGGAACAAAAACTACTGAAGGGATTTTAACCAAACTTAGTACGATTGTAGTCCATACTCCTGAGCAGGTTATAGGCTTCCAACGACGCCCGACGTCGCGACGTCGGGCGTCGGCGTCGCGACGTCTGGCGTTGGCGTCGCGGCGTCGGCCGTCGGCGTCGCGACGTCTGGCGTTGGCGTCGCGGCGTCGGCCGTCGGCGTCGCGACGTCTGGCGTTGGCGTCGCGGCGTCGGGCGTCGGCGTCGCGACGTCTGGCGTCGGCGTCGCGACGTCGGGCGTCGCGATGTTTGACGTCGGCGTCGCGACATCGGGCGTCGGCGTCGCGGCGACGGGCATCGGCGTCGGGGCGTCGGCGACGTTGGGCGTCGGCGTCGTGACGTCGAGCGTCGGCGTCGTGACGTCGGGCGTCGGCGTCGTGACGTTGGGCGTCGGCGTCGGGCGTCGGCGTCGCGACGACTGGCGTCGGCGTCGCGACGTCTGGCGTCGGCGTCGCGACGTCGGGCGTCGGCGTCGCGACGTCGGGCGTCGGCGTGGCGACGTCTGGCGTCGGCGTCGCGGCGTCGGGCGTCGGCGTCGTGACGTCTGGCGTCGGCGTCGTGGCGTCGGGCGTCGGCGTCGCGACATCTGGCGTCGGCGTCGCGACGTTTGGCGTCGGCGTCGCGGCATCGGGCGACGACGACGCCTGACTGTTTTTGGTCGCAGCGTAATGTTATATATAGCCTTCCTCTATAAATGGACAATCCAACAAAAATGATTTTTCAAATCGGACCAGTAGTTCCTGAGATTAGCGCGTTTAAACAAATAAACAATTCACATTTGGGGACTTTCGTTGCATGCCCTGCATAAACGGTTTAAGTTAATCAAACACCACGGGAACGAAGTCGCGGGCACAGCTAGTCTGTAATAAAATTATATACTGGACTGATTTCGATGGAACTCAGTTTATTTCAAGTTTCCGAACTTAGTTTCAAGTAACTCATCATCTTCATTTTAGCTGTGCTGTCCATTGCTGACATGAGCCTCCCCCAAAGTATTTCATGAGGGAATATTTCAAGACTAAAAAAGCTGAATCGGTTCAGCCGTTCTCGAATTTTAGCGAGACTAACGAACAGCAATTCATTTTTATATATAAGAATATAGATATAGATTATATTATTTATCTATATAATATGTATTTCACTATGTAGGTATATAACGGAATCGTTGAGCATTTTCATAAATTTTCAGAAGTCTGATTAATTTGAAATTTTGCATACGTTGATACGTAGGAATGCAATCATTTGATAATAATAATAATAATAATAATAAACATTTATTAACATATATAACAGTTTATCTGTACTATTTTAGCTATTTTTAAATTCAGTTTATTAATGCCTCCATGCCGATTGCGGTGACGGTGGCCGATTTCATTAAAACCAGGCCAGCTGGCAGCTACGCAGGAGTTATTTTATAGTGACCAAGTGTGCGTGCAATACACATAAGCATAAGCAACTCTCTCTTCATTCACTTTTTTAGCCCAGTGGGACGGATAACCGTCACGATTGGCGAGTGATCAGGCGCAGGTCCGACTTTTTACATGCCCATCCGACGGATGGATCATCTTTCTTGTCAGACAATCAGATCAGCCTGCATTTTTCTAACCAAACCTGAAAACAACATTTTTTTTCCAACGCGGGAATCGAACCCACGACTTTCGAAAGCTCTGGACTACTTGACCACGAAGGCGTTATCAGTTTACCCACTGCTTAACAATTGACAGGTTACTGTTTATATGTACTAAAGTTATGTGCTTAGTAATAATATTTGGATCTACTAAAGTATGAAAATCTCCCAGGTTCTAATTTTAGCACAACTTTCAACTAGGTCTAGAGACTTGACGGCCGTCCCGAGGTTAGTTCTACGAATAAAATTGCATATTTTTAGTGTGTGAAATGTCTCTTTTTTACCCGACTACGCGAAGGAGGGCTATGTTTTCTCGAGCCTGCCTGCCAAGCCTGAAGGTTCAATGGATTTTAGCTTAAAACGAGCCATAAGATTCGACGCCTCCGTGGTCTAGTGGTTCAGAGCTTGGCTCTTGACCCGGAGGTTGCGGGTTCGAATCCCGCTGAGGGAACAAAAAGTTTTAAATGTTCCTGAGTCATGGATGTGTATTAAATTTGTGTATTAATATAATAAAAATCTTAAATATGTTTATAGTGTAAAAGTATTAAATATGTTTCCGTTGTCTGGTACCTGTAACACAAGTTCTTCGGATACTTAGCACGGGGCCAGATTGACGTGGTGTGAAGCGTCCATAGATATATATAAGATTCGTGTTTACTGTGAGTGACACTGGGTATATATAAAAATAAAAAACACGGTCGGGTTTTTAGTTTAAATTACCGTATTTTACTTTGTTATGTGTAATGTTTTTTTTCTCTTTTGTTTTTTTTATAGATACTTTAAAAATGACTTCAAAAGTATTCCTAGTCGATGAATTAACCACGTCTGGCAAGTGGCATAGACGGTCGACCGCGACTAGAGGGGCATAGACAATAGGAGCTAGAGGCTGGTAGCTGATTCCCAGCAGGAGAGGAGCTTTTTAACTCAGCAGATTAAGATTTAACGTAGGTACAACATTTAAAACAATATGTTTTTTTTCTAACGATTAAAACTTAAAGAATGCTGAAAGACATCAAAACAGTAACTAAAATGTCTTTCGGCAATGTGCGTTGTTTCTAAAAAGGTGAAACAGACGATGGACGAAGAATTACAATTCCCGAAATACATTAAGAACGCAGCTTTATTGTATTCAAATTGTTTTTTAAAAGTACTTAATATCTGTCAGTACACGTGTCTCCCTTTATTGTATGTAGGTTACTTAAATCTGAATATTATTCACTCATCTCATTACATACATTACCTGCTGCTCATTTGGTATTGTATAGAATACCTAGGCAAAGTATAAAAATAATATACGTTACCTAGGATCTTAGGTACATTGCATAGGTATTGTATAGAATACCGAATTATACAGATTGCCGGTAACATGTATACACGGCGAACATAGAATAATATGACGAACGACCCAAAAACGCGGAGATTATTTTTTAATCAGACGCCTGTATTTTTAGGAGCAAGATTTTGTGCTCGGATGTAGGTTTGGGAAACCGGGTCAAACTGTGACACCAGGGTACTCACTCACACTCACTTACACTTATTTTTCTCATGGATGCACTTTCGGACTGCAAACTAAACGACTAAGACGTTTTATTACTAAGAACAACAATCGATAAAGCCACGTTTTTGTAACGTTATCGTATGTCAATTGTATAGTCCCTGTCACATTTTTCATACAATTATCTATATCTATATTTTATTGTTCCTGTGAGATGCAAATTACGTGCGTATTCGACGTAAAGTAAAGTATAAAAGCTTGTACGAAAATCACACTAGTTTTACAAAAATACGCACTAGTTTTCAAGCTATCTTCTGGACGCAATGTATGCGCGGTGCGCCTAATAGACGACAACTTGCACGTCTGTGTGTATAATTTTGCGGTAAATACGCCCTTTTCTTCCTCTTGGACTTAGCACTTAATATCTCCTATCTCAGATTTCAGAATACATTGTAGCGATCAATAGTAAAAAATCAAAAAACGAATTCAAAAATATCATATTCACTGGTATTGGATTTTTCTTTTTATTTTAGTTATCTCGGGTTTGAAAGTGATGTCGTCCGTCAGGCAGGCCTGAGATCAAATCTGTATGCTCCCTCTAGCATTCCACTCACGCGATTAACCACTGAGGCGTGTGTATTAGCCGATTTCTGTCTGACGTTTCTATTCTAGTGAATAGCTGTGTACCTTCTACTGGGTAACTATGTATGTCACCACCGGGGACTAGTGGTTCTCTCGACCCAGAGGTCGTGTGTTCAATGATAATGTAAAAGCTCGGTCCTGCGCCTCTTCTCTCACCAGTCGTGTCTGGTAACCGTTCTACTTAGCTACGAGAGTGAAGGAAGAAAAAGTACTTCTGTGTATTGCATACTAACATGGGCACTATAAGATAACTACTGCTCATCTGGCCTGAGTTCAAATAAATCGGCCACCGCTATCAGAATTGGTGTGGGAATATATGAAATATGACTGTGTATAACCCTACAGGCACTTGTATAGAGTATAGTTGTGTAGATATACAGCTACGGGGTGAGCGGTTATTAATTTCAGGTAAATGAAACTGTGTAAGGTGTCACGCAGTGCCTTGAGCGTGACTCACTAGTGTTGCCATGATTAATCATTACACGGAATATGTCTGTCCCGTATCAAGCGATTTGTTTGATTAAACTTTTTCAATATTAATGTTCATTTGCTTATGATCGGGCAATGAGTACATGTTTTAATTCTGGTTAAAAGGATGACTAGAAACGCATTAACAGATATTAAAATATATGTATAACGAATAAACGTAAAACGTTGATTCCACGTTTAAAGTAGGTACGTATAGCTTTTCATTGATACATTTAACATTAATAAACAAAATTTTAAAAAAATCTGATAACCACCGAATTGTTTAGGGGTGTGCAAACTACACAACAATCTTAATTAGGTTAGCTATCATGTAAAAAAAAACGAGATCAAAATCGGTTCATCCGTTCGGAAGCTACAGAAAGATTTACACACACAAGTGACGTCAGACACGTTAAACTTATAACACTCCTCTGTTTTCGTCACCTAAAGATACCGAAATCAAATATTTGGCTATGAACGAGTTAGCACAATTTCGCACAAAACTCCCGCACAAATCAGGAGGTAGCAAGCCGTACAAAATGTACTAATAAGCAATAAAGTAGTACAATTAGGGAGGGCGAGCACGCGTGGCCTCAAGAACACTGCCCGCTGCGGTCGGTAATTGCCGCATTGACTGCCCCAGCTTATTACGGACCACTCCGGGTATACCTAATTAGCTAGCCACCTGATTATTGTTAAGTTGTTTAGATGGGATTAGAGTGGGATTAAAGTACAATATTGGTTTATAGATATCTATTCCTAATTGGTAGTAAAATTGGAAAATATAGGATTTGTATCAATTGAGTGGTTGTGATATCAAAATTACTGCATTGAGTAGTCCCAGCTAATTACGGACGACATAAGGTATGCCTAATAAGAGCCACCTGATTATTGTTAAGTTGTTTAGATGAGATTAGAGAGGGATTAAAGTACGATATTGGATTATAGATACCTTTTCCTAGTGTCATTGCTAGGAAAATTAAAAAATATAGGATTTGTAGCAATTGAATGGATTGTAGGCTGTGGTTGTTAGTTGTGATATAATTACTGAATTGACTGCCCCAGCTAATTACGGACGACTTAGGGCGTGTTTCACCAAGCCATGTTAAAGTTAATCCTTCGTTAAATATCATGTACTCCCTCTCGTATTTCCTGTCAACGAATTAGAAGGCATGGTATTTTAACATGGCGTTAACATTAACATCGCTTAGTGAAACACGCCCTTAAGGTATGCCTAATAAGCTAGCCACCTGATTATTGTTAAGTTGTACCTATAGATGGAATTAGAGAGAAGATGGGAAAGAAAGTACAATATTGGATTATCCTATTCCTAGAGTCATTGCTAGGAAAATTGGAAAATATAGAAATTTGTAGCAATGTAGTCGTTGTGATATCAAAATTACTGCATTGACTGTCCCAGATAATTACGGACGACTTAAGACATGTCCAATAAGCTAGCCTGATTATTGTTAAGTGGATTAGATGGGATTAGAGAGGGATTAAAGTACAATATTGGGTTATAGATATCTATTCCTAATTGGTAGGAAAAATGGAAAATATAGGATTTGTAGCAATCTAGTGGTTTTACTCTACTGCTATTGATTGGTTTTAGGTGATAGTTAGTTAATGCTAAAGCCTGAAACCAATCAATTGCAATATTACGTATATTCAAGTTTTAAGTTGTGTAATAAATGTATAAACATTAAACATTAATATGTTTAATGTTTATAATGATTTTTATTTGCAATCTTGCTTTTACTATGAAGATAAATTTAAATATGTACTTACTTAGTTGTGAACTTGTTTGGTAAATTTTGTAGCTAGCCGTTTTCGTTTCGTTGGTTCATGACTGCCGGTTAGTGTGGATTTGAATTGTTTTAATTCATAGAATTATTGTACTATGTACACAGTCACGTTCTTATAATTTATTGGTATGACAGTATAAAATAACCTGCGACGATTCGTAACGGTCCAAGTACAAAACGCTATGATGGATCGCGCGCGGTATGATACCAACTCACTTCCTAATGACAGGCTTTTAAAACGCGATACTCGTCACCGTAATGGCGTCGATATGTTACTGGCATCAATCCTCTATTCTGTGCACGTCGGCCCCGGCACCTAATTAATTATAATAATTAAACCCTGATGTAGTGCGGACGTGCCGTAGAAATGTCGAATCCTACACGATTTTGTGGTCGCTTGCGCCTGAATAGAATGATGTATTTGTGATGTTGAGTTTTTTGGTCGTATGTAAAGCATATATGTATGCTCACGTTGGAATATTTGTTAAACGTATTATTTGTTACTAATATATTTTACATAAATATATACCAAAATAGTTTTACGTTGATAAGCAAATAATGTGTGTATTGTTGGTACCTTAATATATTGATAAACAAATATGTATTTATTTATCAATAGATAAACACTTGCACTTTTTTTCTTTTTATTAGTTAGTATAATTGTTAATGAAGTTCTTTTAGCAAAATGTGCACGGTTGCATAGATGTTTTGAAATAGCAGCTCATAAAATTAAGTTAACGACGATTTTGTAGAGTATGAAAACGTAGAGATTGGTGTAAAACAAATTACAAATTTTTAATGTACAACAAGTTATTTACATTAAAATTTGTTAAAATACATGACCGGTTTCGACTAAGTCATTATCCGGTATGCAAGTAGTTTGTGTATCACTACTGTATGTAGCATGAATTTCTATTAACAATCATATAGTACATACAATAAAATATACATACTGTTATCCAGATCACAGGGGTTTAATTAAAAAATAAAAATATAATTAACGAGGCTTAGTAGTGTCGCTTAGAAAAGCAAGTGTTACGAACGTGAAACGAAATATTTTGTTTCAATATACTTGACTGGAGTCATACCACAGACTTAAGGCTTTTTAAGGCAGTTTTAAGGCCCTCATTCACTGTCTAATATACCTTCCTTTCGGTGTGAAGTTGTATCATTAAGTACAATTTATTCTTTCGGCAACTTGCCGAGTCCAACAGTTGGACTGAAGAGATTCGTATGGTCGAACTTTAATCTAAATATCATATCGCCGCAAGAAAACGAAATTGTTGTAAGTAAAATGCTGTAAGTGATGTACTTACAGCATTTTCGTTTTCTTGCGTCGATATGACTATTTTTAAATAGTAATTAAAATTGGTAAAAAATATGAGGGTACAGTGAAAAAATTGACAATAACAAGTAATGCATGATGCTGTTTAACCATTACAACAATGGACTTGCGACATAGTTCCAGATAATACACTATTCAATAATTTTGTATATTTTTACAGTATTTTACTGTATGATAAACTTACTTTTTAATTTAGAACTGGACCTAATATAGTCAAGTTGCCATTGCTGTTATCACTTATAAAGTTCGGAAGCATCAATGTATGGGATTTGACATTTTTAGCTTCCTTAAATGACATATGCATTCGTATTTTACTAAACCAAGCTAATGTCAAATTATACGTGGCATACGTCACTTAGTCAACCTTATGTCCAATCCTATACATTTTTATTTTGAAACTTCATAAGTGATAATAGCGATGATTTATTATATACTTCGTGGCGAAGGCATCCTGATAGGCTTGATATCATCATAATTACATGTAATGTAGGTAATTTTTGAGTAGTTTGATGTTATAATTAAATTTATAATATGATGTAAACTTGTAACTAGCACTTGTTGTTAAACCCTACGTGGTTTTTTTAGTGCACAATTATTAAATTGCACATTGATTTTTTATAAATATAAATGAAGAAAAAAAATATTGCACTTTTCTATTTTTATTAAATATTCCTAAGCTCTACAGTTTTACCCTTCTATGTAAATTGTTGTGTGGGCCAATGTCACGTCACTCCGCGGTTGCTCCTCGCTTGCACCACTCGAACGCATTCCTGACGAAGAATGATGCTTTCGAGTTGCGAGTAGGTAGTGCTTTGTTCGGGTGATTAAGTGCTGCGGCGTTCCTTAAGCCCTTCAGCTAATGACTCGAGAGTCGGTATTAATCATCATGACGCGGACGCCCCCTGTCAGCGGTGGGTGGTTGACGGTTGTGCTGGGATGGTCCGCAGCCTCTGCGGTCACTTAATGACCCTAAATAGTCATGTATCTATTGCACCCGTCAACACTGTGACGCGATGTTAGCTATGTAAAATGAGGATTTTTGTTTGTGGCAATGTGTTTGTATGAATATGTGGCAAAATAATAAGCCATGTACACAGCAGTTTCCCAATTTTGTGATTGTTTAGTCAAGTATTGGTACCTGCATTACTTGTTAGTCTTTTGGAATTATTCTGATTAAGAATGTATAAACGAACCAGAGCCTATATACTAAGTAAGGGGTAACTGATAAAAATATTTACAGAACTGATTATGTACTTTATGTTGCTGTTTTTGCCTGATATGTTAGAAAAGTCAGTAAGTGGATAAATAGATAATTATCATAGTGACTTAATATAAGTTAAGCCAGTATAAGTCAAGCAAGTTTTAGATTTAATACTATTTATTTTTTGATATCCTATTGCAAGTGTGACGTAATAATTATGTATGTACTTGTTTCATCACACCACTAGTATGTATATCAGATAAGTATTTTAATCTCAGGTAATTAATTGTTATACATAAATTATGCGTAGACGTGTTGTCGTCGCCATCGCGCGGATGACGGATCTCGCATCCCGCACAGAACTAATGATTTTTATTCCTTTTTATTTTAAATCACACAAAGGCATAAGTTATGTTGGGTTTTTATGACTCTTAAGTTGGATTATTTTTTTTCCCGCCAGTCACGGACGTGATGGCATGTGACATTAAAATGACAAATTAGTTAATTATTCTCGATCCGGCTGCGATTGTTCGATACCTGCGCATAAAGAACAAGCATTAATCAGTGAATTAAATATTTTTTCGAAGAAGTCAGTTTTAATTCGCCTAAACCAATCTCACGTCCTTGTTTTATCACCTCATTCTGATGGAAGTCTCTCCTTACTTAATGCGCAAATTGCCTGCGACACTGAGCAAGGTCCACTAATAGAAAGTGTGTAGCCGATTATGAAATTTTCGAATTGATTCACTTCATTTTGGTGGACTTTTCGCAGTTTTACGCGAGATTTGCGTTGAACTGTGTATCGGGCAAAATGTAATATGGTTTGATTTCTGGTTCATAAAGACTTGGTTTAATTATAAATACATTTACAACATAATATATAATATTAAAATATTGTACTTATGAAATAATTATTTTTTACCTATAAAAAATTTATATCACATACTTAATTGACACACATGTATGTTATAATGCATGTCGTAATAACGGGATTTTTCTAACACGACTTTTAACTTAGGCGATTCTCACACTATACAAGGTGTAAAATAAATAAGTGATAATACTTCAGGGTATGTATGTGCCTCCTATGTAGAGTATACTGTAAAAGTACCAGCACTGAAAGACTTACATTACACTTTCATGTTAGTATGGGAAATGCCCCAACATTATACATTTTCCCATACAATAATTTAAAAAAAGTACCTCTTTCAGCGCTGGTACTTTCATAGTAAACTCTATATACGGGACCCGGGTCTGTATAACTTGTCATACCTACATGTAAGAAAATAAATATTTTCTATTTATAAGCGATGAGACTTTTATTATTTATTTATTATTTTATAGTTAATTGAAACGGGTGACCCGAATTACATTAATTAACTTATAACTAAGTACAATTATATTACAAACGGTAAGTAAATAAAATTAATTTCCCTAATATAAGTGCGGAAAACCGAATTTCCGATTGCAAAAACATGATGATATGCTTCACAATACAAACATTGTATCAATGTTCTTTTATTTGGCATTGCGGTGTAGCTACGTACACGTGAAATTGCAGGCTTTAAACATTTTGTCCGCGTCTATGTAGTGCATTTTATTATGATAATAACCGGAGACATTACGGGTTAGCTCGCGAATGCTCCCATTTTTCGCCGAACTGGGGGTTCGGGCCGTGTGACTCAACCCGTAAATTTTGATACTCAAATTATATTTCATTATAATACTGCTAAATAAAGTAAGACATATATTTTTGTTGACATTTTTTCTGTGCATACCGCTATATGAGCTGTACATACAATAATTAAAGTTTCGACTTTAGTTACAAGTTCAAAGACGCAGGCTGAATTGTACATTAATAGAATTAAACGTTTGAAAAAATATATCAAAATGTTGTTTTCTTTCGAAGCGAAACGTTATTATTTCACTATAATTATGTTAGCCTTCAATATTTTTAGTAACTTTTTATTAAACTCGAAAGTTTAATCTACTAACAAAATTTGTATAATACCAAAAGTATCACAACTGATAAATCCAAGTGTAATCCGAAAACCGCGACCGAGCCATCTCGAGCCGCGGAAAAACAGAATGTGAATAATATAGCGGGCTGAATATAAATTAAAGTGACTAGCTGTTGACGTGCCTCGTCTTAGCGGGATGAATTGTTAATGATCTGCTCTGTGCTCAGCCTTTCATCACCTTTGTTCGCCTATAACTTGCGTGGAAGTTAAATATGTTGCATTACAATACTTGTGGTTGAGTTTTATTAGTAGTAGAAGTGTTAATTTTAATCACTGAAAATAGTGATAATATGTTTTATTAAAATCTGATACATTTATGTTATCAAAATTGTTAAAAATTCATAGCAACAAGCAAAGAGCCCAGGCAACATAACCGCCTTAATTTTTCAGTCCGTTAAAAATCCTACCTTAGAGAAAGATGTAGGTTTATTTACGTTGATTATCTAAACCTGATTCTCGTTTTCAATACAGATCCATTTCAGTATCTTACACTTTGTACATTTCCTTATGAAGCTTTGATAAATCGTCGATCAGAGGAAGATCAATCTTGTTACTATACCACCAAAATACCATATCGAGTGATACACAAATCAGTGAACGTGTACATATTATGTAAATTGTACATAGATGTACAAGCTTTTGTGTTACTGACCGTGCTAGTCTGCACTCAGAGTATAATTAGCGTGCAGCTATTAATTAATAGGGAATATACAATTATACATACTAGTGGTCGCCCGGGCTAGGCGCCATATATAATTTTATGTTTGAACTTTTTAAGGGTTGAGATTTAAATAAAAAATAATATACGTTTAAAAAACAAATTCAACAACTAAAAAACATAAAATAATACTTTTATAATGTACGCCTCCTTTTTGTGTCGAGAGTCAATTATAAATGTGAAAGTGAAAAACTCCTAAATTAGCCGCACTGAAACTGCATACATAAATCATCGACATTAAAAATGTACCGACAAATGTTGATTTTAAAATTTTGGTGAAATATGTTAAAAAAAACTACATCGCCAAACTATGTAAAAATTTTATGGAACCATATGGCAGCTATTCTGCGTCGAATAAAAAAAGAATCACGAAAATCGGATCATTAACCTAAGAGTAATCGGTGTACATACATACATTAAAAAAAAACCGTCCGAATTAAGAACCTCCTCCGTTTTTGGAAGTCGGTTAATAAAATGTATATATAACGCACTGTTAGGGTAGTAACAATAGTTTGTAGTTTTTTACTGGTTTGAAGAATATATGTATATAGTAACACACGCTCGCAGACTGATACAATACGTAGCAGTTTGACGGCCGGCAGCGACGGCGGCCATGCCGGGGCGGGCGGTGACATGTGTCGTGTGGGACTTGGGAGCCATCGCCGGACAGGCAATGGTGGCGGGGGAGCAAAAATGTACCTTTTGGCTATCTTGGTAGTAAGGCCAGAACGGGTTAACGGAAAAACAGCCAATTTTTTTTTTCTCCTTCTTATATATTAAGCAATCGGCTCGATGAAGCCATAATCAGATCCTAGCCTCTACTTTTGGATTTGAAATTTGTTATCCCAGCTTCATTAAGCCAGATCCAGATTTTTCAGGTGTTAGCCAATTTAAATTATTAAAAAAATATGTGTATTTTATAAATGTATTGCATAGTTCTAACGTTTGTAAAAACTTGAACTGCAAATCTCACTATCCATTCGCATAATTTTCGTAAAAAGTTACTTCTCGTGTAAAAAATAGGGTTGTTATTTACTTTGTATTTTTAAAGATTAATTTAACTTAAACTTGTCAAATCGCCGTGCCTAAGCTTCTCTTTGTGGTAATGTATTATTATATTAAAATACGATTGTATCATAAAAATAAATAACCTGTTAAAGTCACCATAGTTTAGGTTTTAAATTTCAATGCATTGATTTCAACTTTTACCGCCAGTAAGACGTAACACTGACCTTCAGCTAACAAAGAATCATCACAAAGGCTACAGTGCTTCAGACACCCAAACAAACCTGGCTCAATAGGTCAATGCAAGGAGTTTAGTGAAACAGACTTTTGTGTGGAGGACAATAGAACATGCGCGATCGGCTCCACTTGCGGGTGCGAGCTGTACAAATATGATTTATAGCCAATTGATATGTTATTTCTGTATCTATCCTGGTTTTATGTTTGCCTTTGCAGTTTCCGATTAATGTCAATTACGCGTTTGCAAATTTGACTTCGATTGGCAGTTTCTCGGGCGATTTTCAGACCAAATTAAACTAATTCAAATGGAGCTTTATCTTGTAGGATTAGTTGCTTTATCTCATTTAATTTCGATGCAACTATATTTAAATATATATATTTATTAATAAGTAAAAAATTTATCCAAAGTCAAAAAGAGGCCGTGCTAAGATTTTCTGCTCTTATGTCGGATATTTTGTTAATTTACTCGAAGAAAGCGAATATATAACCATTTTATAATCGATAGCAATATAATACAATTTATTTGGAAAGTTTCCATAAAATTTTCACTAATTTTGCTGTTATGCATGAATCTTAACGGGTTAAGGTTCGGTTTATGTTGTCACTATCTGGATTTATTACACAAACATTTTTACGGTAGGTACTATTACTATAGTAACATTGCCTCAACCTGTAATACTATACCTGTAAAGAAAAAAAGTTTTTGCCATGCAACATATTTCCACGTGGGCGAAACCGCGGACAAAAGCTAGTACATTTTTCGTTATCCTTTTACACGTGAAAATCTTATTTATAAATAATGCAATATTTTTGCTCATATTAGGCATTAAATAAACATTTTTATTTCATCATTGTACTTTTTGAATAATCCGTCACAATGTTTATTCCTTATAAAAATATGCCCAAAACAGCTCTTCAAAAGGAAGGATAAATCCTAATAACAACAAACTATGGCGAAACTATATTAATAAAACCAATTGAGTTCACGGCGAACGGCGATGGCGGACAATGGCTCCTTACCACTTAACATGGGGATGACAGGTTGTACCCGGTGCCCTGCGCGCCCTCGAGCACTCCCGATTGCTTTATTTTTTGTTGGAAATATGTTTTTCTGATTCAGGGAGCTCCTGAGACGATTGGTTCACACGCTACCTTAACCCCGAGTATTATGTTCGCGGTGTTTGTTCACAAACAAGGTACATGACTTTGAGTATGTGGAAGGTTTATTTATAAAATTGTAATAATTATTATCTGTGGTAACATTGCCTCTTGTCTATATTAATGACGAATAAACCAACCACTATTTCACTTTGTTTAGTAACAAAGAAATAATATAATATATAAAGTTTTCAGGGGTAAATATGACACTATAATATTTATGGTCTACATCTAAAGGTTATTATTATTTCCGGTTTTTTTCGCCGGTCTAGTTTCCTAACCGCCGCTAGGCATAATATTAAGTGTTATTTAATAACCTACATGAAAATAAAAAGTTTTGATTTTGAGTTTGACATCACCTAAGGCTTTAAAATATTTCATATACTGATGTTTCTACGATATTTACATAAATTCTCTTCGGTTTTTAAAACCATAGCTCGACCAACATTACATAAGCGGAGTTTTTAAAAAAATCTGAACATCCACTTTTCGGACGGCACAAAAAGCAAACATGAAAGTAAAGAGTGTCAAAAATACACAAACGAGAGCTGCAAACTGGACGCAACTCTTACAGCGACGTCACAGAAAACGGCTAATCGATCGCCAGAACAATGTGACGTAATGGAGTGCCAGGGGGGAGGGGAGCGAGGGGACCCGAGGTGCGAGGGGACCCGGCCTGCCAGACCAAATATTTACTCGGCATATGCTTGCTTTCTTTTCCTCTGCCTCATATATTTTGATTGTGTAATATGGCCCGAGGCAGCCTCGATAGGTCCAAATTAATTTTCCTCGCTCCGTTGCTACATTTTCGTTTTTTCGATATTGCTTAAATTATCTTATTTTGTCTGTTCTAAAGTTGTGATAAATATTGTTAAGAATTCATATTTCTAGGCAGAGTCTACACAACGTAAGTAATAAGTAAAAGTTTTGTTAACTTAAGTTTTAACATATAAACAGGTAGATATTGATAATTTCTGAATTGTGAGTTGTGATTATGACCATTTAGTTAATGAATGAATCATGAAGTCACACCTCATCATTCATTCACCCAAAAATCAATGGTTTTACTTAGGCATCAAATTGCACAATCGCAGGTTATTCAGTTTTAAAAAGTCTGCAGCGAATCTTTTTGTTTAGATGTTTAGGATAACATAACTCATCGAAGTGCGATCGAATAAAGTTGAGTTTTCCCGCGGGCGCCGCAGGGCAGACACTAGCACTAGGGGAGGAGGGAAGGGGGACTCTTGAACTGCAGGTTTAATGAATTGCATTAATATTGCATTACCGCTGCCCCGCCCCGTGTAAACAATCATTAGAGTCGAGTGCAGTTGTTTGCCGCCCGAGATTTGTTTGCGAATACAAATTGACATTAAGATGTGTTTTCTGTTTGTGCGTCGTTAATTCTGCATATTTATGCGATAGTGGTATATGAAATGTGATTATTTGCCGTTCAAAATGTTTTGCTCCGCGTAGAGTTTAAGATCCATTAGCCTTTGTTACTTAAAGGACTGTTGGCGATATCTCTAATATTATTAATATAATGTGAATGTTGCTTTGTTTGTTACATTTTCACTCGGAAACCTAACCGTTAATTATTATGAAACCTTGTACAAATATTTTTAGAGGTATTAGAAGTAATAATAGGCTAGTAAACGCTATTAAATAATAAAACGCTCAATTTCAAATGCATATAATTAAGACGAGTATGTGTTCAGAAACTACAGTTCAATGCCACTGAATACATAACACACATGGAGCTATTATTCATTCAGTGATTAGCGAATAGGTTGGCGATAAAGCAGGCCGTCATTTAGCCGGCGTTGTGTCGCACGTCGCCTCTGGAAAATTGGAGCTGTCGGCCAATCACACGCGACACCCGGCGCAGATTAGCCGACTCCTGGCCGACTCGCCGACACAACTGGCCGGCGGCACGAGACCGCAGCACAACGAAAATTCACACTCATCCGGCCCCCATTGAAACCAAAATCCGAACACCCAATACCTTCCGCAGATAACGCACGACGTGTTGTCGAGAATTGATGGCAAGCTCACAGGTACTGTCGCTCCCTTGGGTTTACTACTACATATCATATTATGTTTATTATCATAGACATTTCAATTGTTGTATAACGTAAAATAATTTAATTTATAATCATACAAATTGATCATTTAATAATAAAGCATTCTGAAAACTTACACTTGTAACTTACACTTGTGGAACCAAAAGCTGTAGTAGTTAAGTAGGTACTAGTCAAAGTAGAATAAAAACGACTCGAGCTCGGGAGTTTGAGAACAAGGTTCAACGTAATTAATATTCCGACTCAATCAGTCGGTTCCTGAACGGAATAATGTATGTAAATCAAAGTGAGCCAACAGTTATGTGACCGTACCACATTAAACTGGGGCTCATAAGCGTCGGCGCTCGCTCGCCAACACGTTCGACTTTCCAATCGCCACAAAAAATTAACCCAGAGACATGTCGCTAAGTATTCAAATCTGTATTTAGAATTCCAAGTGTCGTCGGCGGCTTTAATTTTTTAGTTTCACTGAAACGTCCATGCCGTATTCATCTCGCGTTCCTACTAGGTATGTACCTAGCTAATGGTGGACCGTGTACAGAGTACAGACGCCGGCGAAGGTTATCCGGCCGCTGGACGTTCGAAACTCGGACTTGCTGCTTTCAACTTAAAGTTATGTTTGCATTAAACGGACAAGAAGTTAGGACGTTTGAGAAAAAACTTGAAAAGGAATTTCAATAGTTATATAGTCCGAGTGAAATCTTATATTATACCAGATCACAGGACGAATGTGAGCATGATGTTATCGACAATTTGCACTGGTTAATAAACAGACTAATAAACAAAAGCATCACTCGTCAGTGGTACGGAAAGGATTTATTACTTGTTTCATTTTAATGATGACTCGCATACCTCGATGAGAATGAGGTTCGCAAAAACATTTTTAGTTAACTACGAAAATTTTTTCGAAAAATGCATGATATTCCGCATTAAGGCTGCTCCACATTCATGAGGCGGGTTCGACATAGTGCACAAATTACTGTCGGTTGTATTTACACCATTACCGACGAGGCCGAGGCTCGTATCAACTATTTATAGTGTTTGAGGCGCTTCATAAATATGCAGCGGTAGGCGCTCGCCTTGCCGACACCAGCTATTCAGCTGAAGCTCAAGACAGCGCGAGACACGCGCTGTAGCGATTTTAATTAATTATTAAAATTTTCGTAGATTTAGTTTTCGAAGAAAAACAATTGTAATCATAATTGACAGTCTGTAAAAACAAACATTCCATAAGTAGTGTTATTACGTAAAGTGACAAATGCAAATTACATTGCAAAAGGTCATCATAGTTCTGCATACTTTACAGTCAACAACATACAAGCTCTAAATAATAAAATACTATTTCAATGCAATTTTTTTCATGGAACTAATATCTGAATGATTTCACTTAATAGGTACCTTAGGTACTGATTGTACCTCATATGTAAGATGAAGAATTTTGACTGTTTCTTACAAACTAACTTTCCTCCTACCTATATTTTATATTATGTAGCAAGTACGTTTCACAAATAACGTGTCCGCTATGCGCTTCTGTTTGCACCGCTTCCTCAGCTGTATGGTTGGTTAGTTGCAACGCTCCGTGCGTTTCCTCACTTTCAACAGAAACTCCGCGATGTATTTTCCAGTGCATTTTTTAGAGTATAGCTTTTGTGCTTCCTACTTGTTTTAATACTTAAGCTAAAGTATTTTGAATTTGTTTTTGTTGGCTATACCTTACTCTACTTAGTCACACGTCGCAGTGTTGCCAACAAAGGTATACAGCTTAGCTCGGAGACTTCTAATGCATTTTCATGAAATAAATATTAGTTAAGTTTTTCTTTCGCTAAAAGTATACTCGTTTTGCTTATTTCAATTTTAGTTAATACGATAATAGGACGTTTATAATCTAAATCTATTTTGCAACGAAATACTTACGACCTTGAAGCCTTTATCAGCTCTGACGAAAACGTAAAAGTTTTTTTTTTAAGATTTCATGTCCTGGTAACGAGACCTTTAATCCATGTCATATTTAGTTATTTTTAGTTATTATCAACGCGTCCGGCGTAAATTTAGTACAGCCCTCCCACCTATCTATACCACATTCAGAAACCATTACGATCAAAATTGACAGGTCATAAAAAATTACCAAACATGATGATATCAGCTCGACTTACGAACCGCGAGCGCCGTCACTCCTGACATCCCACCTGTCAACCCCGCGATACCCATCGAACCCACCCGATTCAAAAGACTGCAGACCTCAAAAGGGTTGATAAACATATCAAAGGGCACATTGTTAAGTACCTAAATTTTCATACGACACCTGTTTTTCGAATTCGTGGTCCCTTTGTGTGTACACAATCGAGTACAAATATCGATTGTCAGTGATTATGTGGGATCTGTAATCTCCTCGACCGCCCACGTAGTGAAAATTGACACTAAGCCTGGTAACAAAGCGATTTTATAATAATACTCGTATAATATGAAAACAAATATTACGAAGTCTATAAAAATGCTTGTACAAGAATTCCCGTTTCTTTCATTGAAACGATTCGGCTTGCTTCGACTTAATTTTTCATTGACCATTAAATTGTTAAAGGTGATTAAGAAATATAATACTTTTATAAACGTATAATATTATTTCTTAATCTGTCACTGAATAGTACTTACTCTACATAATATGTAATATAATTGTCAAATTATTTACCCCGAAATAAGTAAAATGTAGATCTCCGGCCGTGAAATTAGGAAAATGTTCCTGACACTGTGCCCACCTAGTCATCTCAACCTAATTATGTAACCAACAACCAATTATAGAGTAATTAAAATATTAATGCGCCTGTAAGCGACGTACACCTTTGTTTAGATGCAAATACAGATTATAAATCTACAGACGCGTGGCGGCCGCCTGCCGCTGACGCGCCTTGATGGAGTGCCGATTAGCCGCTCGCTGCCTACCTACAGAGCTGGGTACTGGATACCCGGAGGTAGGTAGATAGTAGATAACTACAATGCCTACGAATACCTACGAACACTACATGTTTCTATGAAGAGCTACGAGTTGTGCCTATGATAGAGTGGGGTCGAGAATATTCGTAGGAAAATAGTGGATAGTAATGGATAGTAGAAACTTACTTGTTGTAAACAGTGCGTGATACGTTACGAGTTGTGCCTATAAATGAGCTAGGCAGTGGGTATATAGATTATATAGGTAGGTAGATTGTAGATACCTACAATACGAGGACTTGGAGCGAACAGATCGTGATGATATGTATATTTTGGATAAGTAAAATAGTATATAACTTACTTGTTGTGAACTGTACATGTAGCGGTATGACTTGTGCCTATATTATATTACCAACCTATGGGCATCTACTATCAACCCAATACCCATCACCCAAAGTGGTGGATAGTAGATACACATAGGTAGGTAACTCGTACCTACTATACCTACGATAACTTGTTTTGAACACGGAGTAATATGTTACGAGCTGTGCCTAGGGTAGAGCTGGGTAGTGGCTAGATAATAAAAACTCTTAGGTATATGTAAATAATAGATACCTACAATACTAGATAACCTACCTGTTGTGAACAGTTCGTGTATCGTTATGAGTGCCTATATTGAAGTTTGGTGATGGGTATATACCTACTATATACTCGTAACACTAGATACCCGTAGACGTTAATGTTGATATTATTTATTTATTTATTTATTTATTTAGTTAAGGTACAAAAACAATTAATGAACTAAGTTTTACACATAGTCACAATATATCATAACATACATTTTAAATTCATTAATCTAATATTGTACACAGCATTCTTGGTACTAGTAGTTATAAACTATGTAAAAAATGTTATTCAACGTCTTCATAAAGAAAATGAGTAAGTATATTAGATCTCTCTATTTAAATTCTTACACAAAGTTTTCTTATAGTGTGTAAATTTTTGATGGAAGATATCGATTTCAGCATTATTCTTAAAACTTATTATGTCGTTATAAAATTGGCACATACGATGGAGGGGATTATTGCGTCCTATGTTGTTTTTAAACGGTGGAGTAGTAAAAAGTACTGGCTTACGTCTAGATCTTTGACATATAGAAAAGTTAATGTTTGAAAGTAAATCATCGCCGAATACACCATTAACGATCTTGTGGAGTACACATAGGTCCACAACTTTACGACGTTGATCTAAACTAGTAAGACCAAAATGTTGAAGGCGGTCCTCATACTCAGGTAATACCTGTCGCAAATGGTGTTTGTTACTTAGATATCTGAGAAATTTTTGTTGTACGGACTCTAAACTTTCGTTGTCTACTTTATAGACAGGCGACCAAATAGGGGAGCAATATTCCAAGTGTGATCTCACTAAAGATGTGTAAAGTATTTTATACGATTCAATATTTTTAAAGGGTTTAGCTGTACGTAGAATGAAATAAAGCATTCTTTTAGCAATTGCTGTCATAGCTTGATAGTGAAATTTGAAATTTAAAGTGGAATCAAACCAGACACCCAAGTCACGGACTACATTAACTTTGCCAAGACTCGATCCTGCAATAGAATAATGATGTTGTAGTGGATTCCTCTTCCTAGTGAAAGTTATATATTGACATTTTTTAACATTTAAACTCATATCATTAATTTTACACCAATCTTTTACTAAATCAATATTCTGCTGAAGAAGAAGGCAGTCATTGACATTTGATATTTCATTATATAATTTTATGTCATCAGCATAAGCTAGACAGGCACATGTAAATTTATCGATAAGATCATTAATATATATTAAAAAGAGGAGAGGACCTAAATTAGAGCCTTGAGGAACACCTGAGAGTGGCTCGAACGGTATTGAGTCAAAGCCATATAGTGCAACTATTTGGGAGCGATTCACAAGATACGAGCGAAGCCAACGATGAAGATCGCCATGGATTCCCAGATGATATAGTTTAATTAAAAGGATGTTATGATTAACGCGATCGAATGCTTTGGAAAAGTCTAAATATATTGAGTCTACTTGAGATTTTTTATTAAAAGATTGACAAAGAAAATTAGAATATGCAAGTAAATTAGACAATGTGGACTTACCGGAAATAAAACCATGTTGCTTAGGACTTAGACAGTGAAGAACTTGATTGTAAAGTGAATCATAAACCATGCCTTCAAAAAGTTTTGCAAAACAGTTAAGGATACTGATTGGCCTGTAATTAGTGACATTGTTTCTATCACCGGACTTGTAAATGGGTGTTATTTTAGCTATTTTCCATAGATCAGGGAAAGTACCTTGCCTAAGTGACTCATTAAAAATTATCGTTAAGGGGGTTTTGAGAGCTGAAGCACACATCCGAATAAAATAAGGTGGGATACCGTCTGGACCACTTCCTTTTGATATGTCTATTCCACAAATGCGTTTATAGACATCAGCTTCGGTAAACTTTAGACAGTGTACTCCATAATTTGCTGCCTTAAAATCGGGGACGTAAGTTTTTGAGTTCTCATTTGGGTGTTTGTGTACAGTGGAAAAGTATTTAGCAAATAGGTTTGCTATTTCTGTACCGGTGGAAGCGGTATCATCATTATATATGACTGCCAATGGTAAATCGTTAGTTAAACGCTTGTTTTTTGTATAACGCCAGAACGATTTAACATTTTTGGCTAGATCTTTTTCTATACGTGAAATATATAATGCAAAACAGTTATATGTCAAGTTTTTAGTACGTGCTCTAAGTAGGCAATATGAATCATAATCACGAGGGTTGCGGTAAATTTTAAATTTATGATGATACTTATTCTGTTCTTTTAAGGCCTTTATAAGTGGTTTAGAGAACCATGTGGGGAAATGACTGTTTCTATATAGTGACGAAGGCGTACACACATTGATAATGTTCCACACTTTGTCATAAAATAATTGTAAGAAATCGTTGATATTATCCACAGAATTAGCATAATAATACCAATCGGTTTCCTTTATTTGAGATATACATTTAGTATAATCTGTTTTTCGAAAATTCAATTTAGGTAAATGCGTATTTTCTTTTAAGGACTTACGTGAGTCAATGATAAAATCTAGAGGTGGATGAAACTTATCAATTTTACTTATCGGGGCAGTTTGAGAGACGTTAATTATATTTAGGTCAGATAGTATAAGTTCTAATACATTATTACAGTAGTTAGAAATATTATTGAACTGGTTTAGATTTGCTCTTTCAATGAAGTCATTCAATAAAGGTAGTCTGTCACAGTTTTTAGTAGAAGTGTTTTCGCGAGGACTTAGCCATACGGTATCAGGAATATTAAAATCACCCATTATCAACGTTTTATGGTTTGGACTGGACGAGATCATTTTTGTGCATTGTTCTAAGAATTGTTGAAACGTCTCAAGGGAAATATAAGATGGGATATATGCTAAACACATATTAATAACGTAACTATTACTAATTTTTAAATTAATAAATACATTTTCAATATCACTGTCTAAGTAACTAATTTCGAAATGAATATTCCTTTTCAGTGCTATTAAAACCCCACCTCCGTGACTCTTGTCATATTGTTTTTGAAACTCAGACGTCCTGTCCTTTCTAATAACTCGATATCTTTCATCAAAAAGTTCAGACGACAGTATAGAATCAGTAAGCCAAGTTTCAAGGAAACAAATTATATCATAATCACAACAAAGCACAGAATTATATATTTCTAGACATTTAGATTTTGAACCTCTTATATTCTGTATATAAACTTTAAGAGCCATATCAAATGTTTCATAAGTTTTAGAAAACAAATATTAAAGAGAAACTTAAGATTATAACACTTTAAATAATTTTATCCAGAGACAGCTTAGATTTTATTGGTATGAATCTTGAATTCTCATCTTTACGCACATAAATGTGTCCATCTCTGACCCACACAAATTTGTATTTCATCTCTTTGGCTTTCAATCGCGCAGCAAAATGGAGTGCCTTATTAGCTGGTGATAAGTGTTCAGCAATGTAAATGGGAGTAGTTTCGCCAGATAATCCTACGATACTCGTATTGATTTTGTTGCTTGGGTTCAATTTATTGTAGCGAGATACTGATGAGATAAACTCATCACGTCGCCTGGGACTAGCTAATTTGGCAATTATTGTGCGCGGTTTCTTGTCGTCCTTATTAAATTTAGCAACTCTTGTCACTTTAGTTATATCTTTTTCATTAATCGAATAAGAAACAGATTCAGCAATTTTTGTGACGATATTATACAAATTCTCCGACTTCGATTCACATACACCATGAATTTCAATGTTGCAATCCCTTAGTTGTTGTTCAACAAGGTTAATTTTATCGTTTAGTTTTTGCAATTCATCTGTATTCTGTTTGATTATTTTTTCATGACGGTCGCTGTCCAGAGCTAATTTATCCATTCGTGCACTGAAATCGTCATATTTATCGCTGAGAAAAGTTACAGAGTTTTGTAGCTCACGAACCAGGTTTTCTAGTGGTGATATAACTACAACCAGTTGTTCGCGAATCAGCATAGGTAATTCCTTTTTAAGGGTGCTAATTATGTCATCTTTGTATGTGGATTCCTGCGGAGCACTTAAATCAGGTGAGTGAAGCTCGTTTACAATTTCATCACAACTGACCGGCGACAGAGCCGGCTTAATTGGAGTATTAGAGTTGTCACCGCCTCGTTTTTTCTTAGCAGAACAATCCGGACATATCCATCCTTCATTGAATTTCGGCGATAATGATCTATTACTCTGATACGCAACACAGGTGTTATGAAATGTTTTCTGACACTTGGAGCAGTTAACTAGCATTTTATTTCCACGCTTTACTTCCTTATTGCAGCCACCGCAAGTCAATGTCATCTTTATCTTGCAAATTATAATATATAATATATTAAATTTAAAAACAAAAAAAAAAGAGATCGGCTTGGATGCGAACGCAGGCTTAATTGATTCTACGATGAGACAACCAGCACTTGCACCGCTAGGCCAGTTAGTCGCCTACGTCACAGTAGTTGACACTTTCTTCGTACAAGGATAATTTATTATTTATTTTAATACTACCCTTTAGGAGTAATTGTTGTAGCACAGTAATTTACACAAATTCATTTAGAAACAGATCAAAATGGGATTTTTCCGCAAAAGTTTTTTTATTTTTCGGTTCATTAACACTCAACACGTAATTTAAACACAAAAGTTCAGTACTTGGATCACTTTTAATACGCAAATTTATATTTTTTGCAAGAGATCAGAAATTACTTGTGTACTCGTAGTTGACGTTGACGTTATGTTGATTTATCTACAATATCTAGTTGTTGTAAACAGTGACTGACATAAGTTATATATATTCCATGTTTTGTTACTATTTTGATAACAACTTTTTTATTTCAATCGAATAATTTAGTATTGTTTAAGTGAGACACCCCTCCACCGTCTTCTTAATTGTCCAGATCTTCATATAAGCAGGAGCAAGTACCTCGGGCTGCATGAATACTCTACAGCAGAGGAAATTCGCACCGCAGACCCCCACCATATCGTTCGCTTCATGAGTAACATAGGACTGGGGATGGTACTCTAAAGCGAGTCACAATAGATCCAGAAGGGTCGCAGTGACGTCTGGGCCTGATGAGGCCAGCCTTCGATTTGAAAAAAAAAACGAGGATAAATAATTTATGATCAAATGATCAAACATCTATCAAAATGGTATTAAAATAATTCTTAATTTATTCAATCCACAGTGGCAATACGTGTAATTTGAATCTAGTAAACAATTTTAAACGGATTTTATTCTAGCGTTAGGTACATACATTGTCAACCAACAGTAACCATCATTTAACTGACTAACAAGATGGCGCATCTTTACAGATTGAAAGTATTATACAAGGAAGTGACGAAACGGCTTTTTCATTTAGATGCAAAGGTTTCAAAACCCCTAGATATTTGTTTACTTTTTTTTTCTTTTGAACTTAACTTTAGTGAGTACTCAGTAATATAATAATGTATATGGAGAAGCTCGTTAATCTAGCCCCGTGTTGAGTATGTTACTCAGACTATATGATTTTTTATTGTTTTATTATAATTTCTCACATTATATTGCTGTTTTTTTGTTGTTATTGTTTAATCATTTCTTTATTATTTCTTGGTGTATGTAATGATAATAATATGTTTTCCCATTGTGTAATTTCCGTATTGTTGAATAAACGTTATCTTATTTTTTTATCGGAAGAACTTGTGTTACAGGTCCAGACAACGGATTTAAGATTTTTATTGTATTAATAAACAAATTTAATACACATCCATGACCCAGGAATAGAGAAAACATTTTGTTCCTTCGGCGGACGCATTAATAAAATTGTGATTATCTCCTATATAAACGTCATCACCCCAATATTCTATCATACCTAATCTGTTTTGGAGCTGTATATTATTTACGAATACTATAACAACAAAGTCTGAGGTCGCCCGACGAAGTTGTATAACAAAATCAAATGCCAGGCAAGTTTGGCCAAACAGTTTGCAAGCGCTAGAACAGTTCACAACAGACACCCGCTCCACAGATCAGTATCCTTAACTACACTTAAGGATACATCCGTCTCGCTCGCGCTAAGAAAATGAAACGGACCAATGAGGGGGAGGGGAGACACGCACTTCCGGCCCCGGCTCCAATCAGCTGCTAGAACAAAGGACTCGCGATAGCTACTCGCCTACAAGTAGCTACAAGTAACGGCGTTGCTCACACACGTATTTTTACCTGCGCACTTTGTTTGTGTGCTGTCTAGCCGGGTATATACAGCGTCTGGTCATTGCAACTGTATCTTAAGCTTTAGTTAAGCTATGTGGTGGATTGTAAATACTGGAATGTGAGCTAATAGCTTATTCATTTGAAATTCATACTTAGTATGTAAATAAATTTACAATTATATGAATAAAAATAATGATGAAATATTTTTGTAGGAACTTATGAATCTTGTATACCTTATACGAATATTGAGTCGGAAATGATTTAAGTATCCAACAAAGACAGTAAGACAGACTTATTTTTTCCGTACTACGGTGAAACCAATAAGTAGTTATAATTTTGGTAAGAGTTATAGGTATAGTTATTTTGGTGGCCTATAAAAATATTTTATTTCCAAATGACATTTAAACCTTTTTTCGGTTCAACTATGTATATTTATGTTTCATTTGTTTTTATGTTTTATTTTATTATAATATATTTTTCAATAACTAAATTACAAAACATTTATAACAATTATAACTTTCACTTAGCCACAACATACGGATAGATAATTTAATTGCAAAACATAACATAGTAAAACACTAATTATATAACTATAAAAGTACATTCAGCAGTCTTGTTGCAGCTCACCTATCTTTCAATCAACCTATTATAAGTATCCGTATGATTGAAGCAAAAAAAATATTTAGCCAGGTTGGAATCATCATCAAGTTTACATTTTTTATTTCCCTATGAAATATTGTTTCCAAAACTCTATGTCTCTACATTCAGAGAGAGTTTTCAGAATTTAATTTATAAAACTAGATTTCGCTGGTTCTAATCTCAAAGCCTCAAGTAGTAAATGCAACTGTAAAAATATTTATTTGCAGTAGATTATAGAAAGGTTAATTTAAAGGAAACTATTCCCAATTAGTAATTGCTTTACATATATGTCTAACGTAAACGTAGAGTTGTCTACAACCATTCAATTGAATTTCAATAATTTTACTTGTTACAATGTAAACATCTTACTCAAATAAAACAAACGTAGTCCTTTAAACATTCAATTACGGCTTATTTTTTCACTCGTCTCTAAGAAAGCTTACGTTGTTAAAGGTACATTTTTCTTTCGCAGTCCTCGTGCTCTCCGTATTGCGAGGACCCTATTCCGCAGCGGCGTAATGCAAATGATGCCTTATACTCGAGCAGCACAGTCGCAAATGTAATAATTTAATATTAACACACCCGTAAGACTTAAATTTGACTATCGCAAATTTCCCGCGCCTCGCGGCCCCGAAATGTTCGATGGCGCGCCATTGTTTCGTCGGAAATTATAGTTTACGCTCTAGTTTTTTGGGTCCAATATCGCGCCGAGCCGCGTAAGACGGTAAGAAACAAATCTGCGTAAGGTACGGGGTGTCGAGTAACTCGTGTTTTTACCCTCTCTCCTTTGTTCGGGCCGGAAGAGTGCGCTAGAATTACATGCTCGAGTCTGATGTGCGCTTATTTTTTACGGCGCTATATGGTACTCCGGCCTCGTCGTAGCTATGCAGTTCAACGACTGAAGAAATAAGGGGGCGGTTGAGTAGGTAAACAAAACATGTTTGCAGTTCTGATTTAGGGAAAACGCGAGTACTATATCCTTTATAAAAATACTTGGCTCCGAATTCATTGTTGCCGTATTTGCTCATTGACGTCCAATTGCTTGAAAATAAAACGAAAGTGGTTGTAGTTTTGCTCTTTAGGGAGTAGTTGAAAAGTAAGGCGATAAAGGTTTTGATGTTATCAATAATCTTCATATAAGACAATATTAATATAAATTATTTCTATCATACTAAGGTAAATGAACTTTTCCTATAGATGTTTTTATAGTATCACGTCCGACAGCAATCTAATTAAAATCTAACGTTACTTTCTTATTGTGCACCGTATCTCGATTTCCACATTCGGTCATTGGTTTCCTTCGCTCGTCCTCGAGCGCCGCCCCGCATACTGATGCCCGGGTTACATTACCCAACTATTTTATACAAAACTGGAGGCCATAATTAAAGTCGGACGCGAAAATAGGGGGAATCAAACGCCTTATCTGACCGAGGAGAAATAGCGTTTCTTACTGAATAGTGGGAGTGAGCGGAATATATAATCGCGCGGGCTGGCGATAGTTGCGATGCGCCAAGCAGCGGCAGGCAGCGGCTGGCAGCGAGATACCTAATGAACACGATCCGCTGTTTTATGACCCCGACTATTTCAATTTAATTCTATTGTATTACTCGAACCTAGCATCGTTTGGCAGGCTCTAGACTAGATATTGTTTTATCAACATACATTTCTTATACTTCTGGCTTAGTTTTTGCACCAACTCGATGAGGAAAAGGAAATTATATTATATAACCACTGTATCCGAGTTTAATTGAATATTTGTAAATATATTCGGAATAATAAATCGGAATTCTTATTATAAAATATTTAGGGTTCTTGTATTTGGGAAGCTAATACGAAGTTTGTTAGTATGAAGATGTTATTTAACTTTATTAAGATGTAGCAGCGGTGGCTGACCCAGAGTCATATCTAGAAGGTGTAGAATAAATGAGTGATAATACTTTAGGGTGTGTACGTGCCTACTATGTAGCTGGAAATACTTACTTTTGACGTTTATGTAAACTACAGAACCCATACACACCCTAAAGTATTATCACTCATTAATATTACAGCCTGTATATTGTACTCATATCTAGATTAAATTAGAGAACACTTTCAGTATGTCCGCTGCATTTTGAACAGCTACTTAGCAATCACCATACCCTTGCACCAATATAAATTAGAACTTGGCTTCCATTCACGTTTGTTTGGGATTATATTTTACGGTGTCTCAAATAAACCATTCTTTGCATTGAAAGGGGAACAATCTCGGAGCAGCGGGGGCTTAATCAGAATTCGCGAATTGCTTTAAATCTCGGAAAACGCAGGATATATCCTTTGTGTCGCAATTTCCGTGCGTGGGGCCGCGGTGCTATCGGCGCGTAATGACTTCCTTAATTAATTCGCAATATTGAAGACGCCGCACGCACGAGGCGAACTGCCATAACTCATATTCACGGTGTAAACTTAACCACATTCGAACAGTAGAACACCACGATTTAGGATATGTAAGTGAGGAAACAGATCGAAAGTCATTTACCTACACGTATGTGTATGCTATGATACGATTATTGCCTCGATTTCCATGATATATTCTAACAAAATATCCTACTACTATAAGAAATATATAAAGGTAAAAGTTATTGACTGATGCGTCAACGCCCAGGCCAAACCCTTAAGGCTACAAAATTGGAATTTCGCACACCTATTCCTCATATAACAAATGCATCCACCAAAGAAGGATTTTTTGAAACTCAACCGACTGCAATCTATCCCGGTCGAAGCCGCAAGCATTAACTAGTAATAAATACCAAAACATAACATACAAATCCATGGCCATTTAATAAAACGGGTACATAGGAAGTACATAGTCGCCGGAGCAACGTGGGGCGCGTCGCCAGGCACCGGAGGCGGTAAGAAGTTATTTTAGGGGAATACGACGAGACATCGGGAGCTTATCTTTACGGCAGGTGTTCCCCACTGGGACAAATTCGCGGAATATGTCGCGACTTATGACGAGTACCTACTGTCTTTTATGATGCTGATACTGTTTTATTTTATCCACCTTAATCGTGTTCAAATCACCCCCCCACTGCGAGTAAATCTATGTAGTACTTGACGGTCGGTCCATTGGTATAGAGCTAGGCTCTCGACTAGGCTGTCGTAGGTTCGATTCCCTCGTTGAAACAATAAAGTTGTTTCCAAATTTGGTAAGGACAATACAGGCTGATCACATGATTGTCTGACAAGAAAGATGATCCATGCGTCGGATGGACATGTAAAATCGGTCCTGCGCCTCTTCTCTCGCCAGTCGTGTCAGTTTACTGTCTCACGGTGTTAGAGAGTATGAGGAAGAGAGAGTGCCCTTGTGTATTGCGCACACACTTGGGCACAATAAAAAGACAAACAAACCGATCGTCCCTCGATCGACCGATAGAAAGGAATTACAGTCGCCAAAGGATGTCACCAGAGGTAGGTTAGAAGTGCATTCCAAGCTGCGACACGTAGCCCGCCTCTGGGCTCAGCTTGACCCGAAATCAGTCATAAACGCTAAATACGGAACTCCACATACACCTACTACCTAGAGTATGTAACATAACTTTTCCCACGTTGCGGGACATCATCCTGTCTTCACATAACTTTAGAGGCATTTAGTAATTGGTGCTAAAACACGAGACACGTCTAAAACACGGTACAGTTAACATCGAATATAACTCCTGAACTCCACTCTCATGATCAAAGCCCGAGGCATTTCCCATTAAGTCAAGCATAACACGCGTACGTCGGGTAATAAGCAATTAAATAGATTAACAAAGATATTTACGACGTTCTGCCAATTCAGTATTGAGTTATTGACTCGCTTTGAGCGAATCACGTGAAGTGTTGACAGTTTCAGTTTTGACGTTGATACACTTGCCGCTTGCTAGTGTTGTCGTTGTGCGTTGTTTTAAAAAGTATTCATTATATTCCTAATTTGGAATAGTAGGCCAGATGCCTTTAAAAATAATAAAAAGTGAAAAAAAATAATAGTAGGATGAAACCCATTGGAAAAGAATTAATATTCCCCATATTATAAAAATTAAAGGAAAAATAATTTACGGGCGATCTGAGGTCGGGAAGGGGATGTTGGTGGGTTTTTAAGGGTAAAAAACGGTTTTTCTCGATTTCCGGCAAAACTAAAAGTCCTATCGAAAAAAGTCAAATGGCAAAGTTGTAGGTAATAAAAAGATCTAAATCTTTTTATTTACACTTTTTTCATATAACCTCAAAATTTATGTGAAAAATCCAAAAAACCAAGTTTTTGGTTTTTTATTTTTATCTTTTACAATTTTTTTTTTTAACGAAATTTGGTGAAAACTTACCTTTTTATGTCCCAAATACGCTGTAATTTATTTGATTAAAAATATTTATTTTTTCACCTTATTTTGAATTAATATCGAAAAAACACCCTAATTTTCAATCGAAAATTCACCCGTCAAAATATCAGCTTTTTTTTAAAAGTTGGTATGGTTTCTGTTCGTTAAAATCTCTACTTTCCGATGGTGAAAAAAAAAAATATGTTACTACAGTAAATCTTCTCAGAAAATGCAAAAAATAAAAAAAAATACTTGAATTCGAAATTTCTTTTTAATTATTATAAATAATTTTGAGCTATTTATTAAAATTTACACTTCAATTACTCGAAAAACGTTAGATTATATGTGACATGGATAACAAAAAAATTGCAAATAAAAATATACTACTATAATTAACAAACAAATAAGTTAATAAAATTAATATTTAATAAGACATCTACAATATTTGGATAAAGTTGTCGAATCTTCTTTAAATTATATGCGTAGATGCCTATTTATAACTATTTTAAGATAAATCATATATACCTGAGTAGATATACCTGAGTGACCTACGAAAAGTTGTAGCCCATCAAAAGGTATTTCGTGGAGAAGTGGGGAAGGGGCTAGGCGGGTCTGGGACTTACTACATACATACCTACTATTATATACTATATATTTCTATTATTGACTATATAAAAGTATTAAATATATATTTCCGTTGTCGACCTGTAACACAAGTTCTTCGGATACTAAGCACAGGGCCAGATTACAGTCACGAGGATTTTTCTGTAACCAAGTAGAAGAAGATGCTGATGCTGACATAATTGAAACCGCGATAAAAGTTGCAATGAGTACTAATAAAACTGTCATTGTTGTCGGCCAAGACATTGATCTTTTGGTCCTTTTAAATCAGTTAATTTCATATAATCATGACATTTATTTTCTCAAACCAGGTTCTGGAAATGTAAAAGACCTAATAGTGTATAATATTGTTGCATTTCTGCATTGTTTTTCTGGTTGCGATACAACATCTAGATTTGCCGGAAAAGAAAAGAAAAGTATCGTCAATTCATTATTAGACGCTAAAAATTTGTCTAATTTGGCCAATGTTTTTTATAAGAAAGATGCAAGTAACGAAGAAATAAAAAAAAATATGTTATAACTAATCAAATCTATTTATAAATGTAAAAAAGAAAAAAATACACTGAATCAATTAAGGTTTCAAAAATATCAATTGGCAAAAATTAAATCATCTTTCGTTTTGGCAAACCTCCCACCCACAGAAGGAGCAGCAGAACAACATTGTTACAGGGCATATTATCAGCTAACAGCAACAGATTGGGGCTGGAAGCAATTTCAACGTGGAATTATGCCCAAATTTACAGAAAAAGAATTAATACCGGAAATATTGCTCAAAACTATTTGCTGCAGCTGCGAAACTGGATGTAACAGTTTAAAATGTGGTTGCCGAAAACATGGTTTAAAATGCACAAATTTATGTTCAAACTGTCATGGTTCTGAAAATTGCTCCAATATTGAAGAAGAAACCTACGAGGAAGTTAATGATTCAGAAGAAATTGTGGAAGAAGAACCAACGCAGTCTGGAAATAATGTTGGAGAGGAAGAAGGTTGGAAAGATAGTCATGAAGATTTCGAAGATCTACTAGAATCGGAGATGTTTGACGAATCTAACGATGAAGAAATGCCATCAAAAAGACAAAAACTAATGGATAAGTGATTAGAATCAATGATAAGAATTAATGTGTTTAAAAATATGAATAACGTAATCAGAATAAAGCATCTACATTTAATAGTACGATTTACATTTATATAATACACAAACATATAATGAGATTTTCTATGACATAAATGTAATTAGCATTTAATAAATCAACTTTTTAATTGAAACAAATTGCAGCAATCACATTTTTTAGATGAAATTATTTATAATAGTTAAAAAAAGAATTTCGAATTCAAGTTTTTTTTTATTTTTTGCCTTTTCTGAGAAGATTTACTGTAGTAACATATATTTTTTTTTCACCATCGGAAAGTAGAGATTTTAACAAACAGAAACCATACCAACTTTTTGAAAAAAGCTGCTATTTTGACGGGTAAATTTTCGATTGAAAATTAGGGTGTTTTTTCGATATTAATTCAAAATAAGGTGAAAAAATAAATATTTTTAATCAAATAAATTACAGCGTATTTGGGACATAAAAAGGTAAGTTTTCACCAAATTTCGTTAAAAAAAATAAAAAATTGTAAAAGATAAAAATAAAAAACCAAAAACTTGGTTTTTTGGATTTTTCACATAAATTTTGAGGTTATGTGAAAAAAGAGTAAATAAAAGATTTAGATCTTTTTATTACCTACAACTTTGCCATTTGACTTTTTTCGATAGGACTCTTAGTTTTGCCGGAAATCGAGAAAACCCGTTTTTAACCCTTAAAAACCCACCCCCATCCCCTTCCCGACCTCAGATCGCCCGTAAATTATTTTTCCTTTAATTTTTATAATATTCCCCTCCTTTCTAATGGGTTTCATCCTACTATTTTTTTTTTGGTTTTAAAAAATTATCGACTCCGGTCTATAGGGTTCCTCGGTTTTTTATTAGATAAATGAATAGTACTTTCAAAAATTAAAAGTTCACAAAAGGAATATTACTATAAAAAGACTATTTTCTAAGCAACTGCGGATTGTTTCAAGCACTTTTTGTGTATCTGAAATCGCCATACAAAAGTCGCATGCGTCACACAAAATGTTAATATATCGACTGCCAGTTCTCTCGACCAGCCTAAGACCAGTTCTCTATAGGACATGCTAATGAAATTGTCTAAAAGTTGGGTTATATATTTTCAAAGTAGGTATTCTATAAATAGTATATTACTCTGGGGGAATCTGAAGCCAGCTAATATTTATCAACGGAAGTCAACAACAGCCAAATTATAAGGTTATTGAAAACATTTTCTGCTCCGTTTCGTTTTCGACTTCATTACCGAATATGAATATTTTATGAACGATAAACATTCGAAAATGAACTGTTGCTTGAGTCGGTTAAATAAAAATTACGCCAGAAACGTCCCGGGGGAGGCCTCATTGTGCAGCCACAACGGGCGCTCCTGATTGGCGGAAGGATGTTCTCACTAAATAAAAAATATCGTCGCGTCATTTCGTGCAATTTTCGTGGAATTTTCAAACGATAAAACCTGTCATTTCGCTGTTGACGGGCCTATAAAATATTCATGCCGGGCGCGAGATGAGCGATTTTTTCTTCGATTTACGCGTCGGAATAAGATGTCATTTTCCGTGTCATTAGCGTCGACTCGAAACGTCGCGCGATGCCACTATTTATACGCAAATAGGATAAAAATGACGCCCGGCCGATCGACTGAGACGTGCCATTGATAAATTGCCTCCATTCAGCGTCCTTATCATTTCGGGAGGCATTATTCAATTCTTATAATAACTCAAACGACATTTAAATGTTGCGTTCGACGGCCCGGGACACGATTGATTTGTATTTTATTTTAATTTTGTCCTCGTAAATAAACATCATCATTAATTGACGGTTTAGCGTTAATTTAGTAAGTCTTTGGTAGTTTACTTTACTTTTAGGAAGAAAACCTCTTTATAGTTATAGCTATTCTGATATTCGTGAAAATCTTAATCTATTTTGGATAACTACCTATTTCTAGATGAACACTAGGGCTTGAAAAAACCTTGAACAAATAGCAGCACTAAAGTCACAGAAAGATATTGTAATTAATTACAGCTATTTGCGTTTAAAATAGAAAACCGGCTCTAACGCTTAGATAAAGTGTACCGATATCGATATTCCATTTCGAATATAGATAAAGTGTGCCGGTATCGGAATTTTTCAACTAAATTTCGATTCGAATAAAACTCAGCGAACGGTGCGAGCTCGTTGAGCCCTCTCTTTGCGGCGAAATCGCGCGGACTACTTTATCCCGCATCCCGCTCACTTCCACCGACAAAGGAATCTAGTACGATAATCTGCAGATGCCTTTCATAACTACAAATGTTTATAATTTGGACGAGAACTATTTTGTTTACACTTTGCTTTCATTTGCAAGTGAGAGTTTTACGTGGACATTAGTATTTTATTATTTATCTTAAAAAGTCTTGAAGTGAACTGCAGGTTAGTCAATACATCTAACTTTTCTATCGATAGTTAATTGATATTTTTATAATAATTAATAGTAACGAACTACTATAGAATACTGCTTAGTGCTTTACTAGAGTACTCAAATAGTTCTAGAATGAAGATCATAATTAAATACGTCCCGATATAAAAACTTTTTTCATAAAGCGACTACTCCATAACATACTATATTAATTAAATATCATATCTGTTCAGGGAGAAAGTAGTATTGGGCGGCTTATTACTGCCCCGGCCGGCGCCCGATATTGCGTCCCGACTAATCCCCGGATTCATTTATTTTTGACAACGCAATACGATTTTATCTCACGGCTTCTGTGCTGTTTGCCGTCTGTTATTAAGCTGCCACCATATTTGGACTTATTTACCGACCCTTTAGAGGGGTGATTTGACTTTTAATATGCCGCGTTTAGTGGTTTATTTAATTTAAATTGTCCATTTCATTTGATTGTTCAAACATAGTTGTTTTGTAAATTAAGGGCTACTCCTATGTATTTTTATTGCATAAAATAATTGCAGTCATTACGTTTAATTTATTATGTACTAAATTTGTAGCTAAACCATGTAAACTCGGCTTCAGTTTTTCTATAATTGCCTATAAATATAAATGTAGAGTTCGACGCAGATTTAACTGGATAGAACTTTACAAAATATTTTAATACCTTATTATAGATACAAAGCCAATGGGTAGTAAATTACATTTTTTTTTAATTTATTTTGAAAACAAACCAATAAAGTTTTATCTGCAGCCGACGCGCCACGTTCAGTTTACAGGCAAATTAATTATCAGACTTGTCTCCTGAAGCTGGACTCAAGTTACACCAACTACGTTCTCGGTTAGTGGCTATAGTTGCTACCTACGACTTGAGTTTGATAGTTAGCACAGCTTAGGTCTTAGACGTTACAAACAAGGTGTAAAATAAATGAGTGATCAAACTTTAGGAAGTGTATGTGTCTTCAATGTAGTACTGTGAAAGTACGAGCGCTGAACGACTTACTTTTGACTTTCGTGTTTGTATGAGAAATGCTCCAACATGATAAATGCCCAATAACTAAAATAAATAACTGTTTCAGTGCTGGTACTTTCTCAATAAACTCTATATACGGGACCCATACACACCCTAAAGTTCACTTAATCACTTAATCACTCATTAATATTACAGCCTGTATGTCCAAAGTTCAATTGACGTCCTTGTCATATAGTATAATATAAGTTATCAAATAAAATATACATAAAATATTGTTAAAATGTTTCAAAGTATTTTGGAGGAGTACTGCCTAGGGTTTCAAACTTTACTTTCTTTTTAATCGAAATGAATTTATAAACAACTAAGTACATAAAAGAACGGTTACTAATACTACTTTTCCTATAATTATTTAATTGCCTATAAGATACAGTACAGTGACAGATCATCTCGGAATGTTGCCTGAAGACTAGAGAGCTAAATATATCCTATAAAGCTAATTAATAATAATAATAATATAAATTTATTCATTACACATTAGGGCATTACACCACGTTACATTTAAAAACAAGTAGAAAAGATGATAAATTTTACACAATAACATTTTAAATAGACAGGCACGCGAAAATTAAGAAAAAAATTTGTTCTAAATGCTTTCTTGTGGGCGCGTTCCTCGGTCAGGTTGACTAGAAAGAAGAAGGAATAATATGACAATTTTTGCATAATAAGTTATTTATATGTTTAAGATAATGCACGAAACGTTATTAAGTAAAGTATAGCAGTTTAGTCAAGTACTAAAACCTGTACCTTTTACATAATTCAACTTTGGAGTCGAGTTTCTCAGAACTTGGAAGAACTCTTTGAACGTCTGACTTCGTAATAAAATGCAATACCTGAAAGTAAAAATAAAATGCTTATCAACATTAAAAGTAATATGCGTCATGTTGTCCCACCCACCGTTTTATTTCAGATTTCAGCGCTTCAGTATCTTTTGACAGAACACATTTGCATATCTTATTAAAAACTTTGACGTCTCAAATAAAACGAGACACGTCCAAGGAAAAAACAGTGGGATGCTCACGAGACAATGGCTATTTCGGCCGTCACGAAGGAGGGGGTTTTATCATGGAAATTCCGGGTGAACACTTTGCATTCCCTTTGTCCCCCTCCTCCTGTTTTTTAATTATCGTGTTTGGCAATTAGTTTCGGGAAACGATCTTTTTCTCATTTCCACTCGGAGACAACTTGCCCTTAATGAGCTAATTTATAGTCCTACAATATGCAAGTGGGCATTGTCTTAAGCATTTCTTTCTGCGAGCAAATTGGGGCAAAATGACATAAGTTCAATTATTTTATTTTGTTTTAATGAATCAAGATGAGATATGCCGGATAGTTTTAATAAAGAAGTATAATATACATCGATGCAACATCAGGGAAGTTTTAAATAGAGCTCTTAAATTATTATCGAAAATTAAAATGTGAACTTTAAAATAATTTCAAAAATTACTACTATTATAATATGTTTTCTGTATCTCTTTACGGTTGGGTGTGTAAGTAAAGATACAGGCTGTCTTGTAAGCAAACGCTTACATTCTACGCTGAATGTCTATAAGTTCTTCCATGATCTATTAAAACATAACAAGTAGGTATATATATTTAAAAATGTACTCATTAACAATCGTAATGAAAAAATAAACATTAAAAAAGCTTCAGTTATAAACATATAACGAATGGTACAATACAGAAGCCTAATTCCGTGGGGGACAACGTGCGTTTGAAGTGGCCAAACAAATTGCCAAGACACTTGACGGGATTCGAACCCGGGCCCCAAATGACACCGCCTTTATGCACGCGGATTATATCGATTGAAGCCAAACGTATCGAGATAAAAAACGTATCATTGTGGGGTTTTAGTGCATCATAATAGCGGACGAAGGTTATTTGGTCAGTTTTTTGTTGTTTTCCGGATGATCGTATGTGATCTATGGGAAGCGTACAAAGTTAGATTTACAAACTTCTCAAAGTGGTTTGGAACTAGGTACTGGGTTACCGAGGTTGTGGATTCGATTCCCGCGTTGGATACAAAAACAGTCAGTTTCAAGACTCCTTCTCGTCCTGGTTTTCGAGAGCTGAAGGCTTCAGCTCTGGCAAACCAAACCAGGACTCATATTAAGTGGGTGGCTAATGGATCGTCATTATTATCAGACAATCAGGTGCTCAGCCTGAATTGAAAACCTGACTAGAAACTGACTGTCTGCGCAACTCACATACTGTCTCTACTGTGCTCTTGTGTATTGCGCACACACTTGGGTAGGTACTATATAATAACGCCTGCGTAGCTGACCGGCAACCAAATCTGGTCATCATCGCTGAAATGGGGTACGTAATTATTAAATGTCTGGCAGCTACAATCTCGTAAATTCACCAAAACCATCACCATGTCGTAACATGTTGCATGTGTCAAAATAAAGTGACCTCATATTTTCAAAACACGAAAATAAATAAAAATGAGGGTATGAAGGATCTAATGTTGGCAATAACTGCCCTAACAGATGTCTTACACCAGCAGTAAATCAGAGCCCCTGTTTTTTACGGAGGGCCCTAATCCGCGGTGAGCGCCTATCATGCGAAGTAATTCGGGCCTACCCACGTTATTAGTTTTTCGTTAGCACAAGTCCTTTCGCTTCAAGTGTTCAGTCATAAGCACGGATAGGACTTTTCAGAGAAGTGTAAGATGAGGGATAATTCCTAAACTAGTGAAGCGCTCGATAGTACTTTTTTGACTTACGTTATAATATAATGTGAAAGTTTCGTAAGTCGCAATCACTTACATGGATATGGTTTACGAGGTGGCCCTTTTTTTTTTATTTTTTTTTTTTTTTTTCCAGGGGAAATGCGTTGCGCATACCCCGCAACCCCGGGGCAGTGTCGCGAGGTTATGTTGGACTCCCCAGTGCTTCGCACTGAGTTTACCAACTAAAACCCCCCGATGTCCTTCTTCACGCTTTTTGGCGGGGCCATGGGAACTGCTATACTACCACAACCCCGCTGGCGTATTGCCTCATCGGGCATCATCTTATTATAGATGACGGCGATGCTGCCATCTTTCTTCGCCAAGAGTTCCCCGGACATTAGGGAGCTCTAGCCCTCTAGATCCTTCGGCAGACGGCAACCCCCGGTGGTACCGTCTACGGATCCATTCACGGCTCTCTATTTAGCGCATTGAGGTGCGCTAAGCGTCTCCGTCCTCGTCGCCTCCGACGCATCGGGTGCGATCCCGCCGAAGCCTCCCGCTCCCGCTCAGCTGCCTCTTTTTGCAGCATAACCGTGGAGCAGAAACTGACTGCTGCATCCCAGGTTTCCTTGTCCCGTACCATAGAGGCAACCAGAACAGGAAGCGATAGATCTTCACCGATGTGAGAAGATAAAGTATCGCGCGTACCTGCCCAGGCTGGACACTCCTCCAGCGTATGTTGTGCCGTGTCTTCGGCTCCGCCCTCGCAGTGATGGCAGACTGCAGTTGGCTCCCTTTTGACCACCCTACACAGGTACTCGCCAAAGCACCCGTGCCCTGTAAGTACCTGAGTAAGGTGATAATCTGGGCAGCCATGTCGACACTCAACCCACTCCCGTAGAATAGGTCGAATTGCAGACACTAGCTGCCTACTTGCACCGGGGAGTGCGAGATCATCTTCCCACTTTCGGTAGAGATCCTCGCGAGCTTCGTCACGCCAACGGACGACCTCTTCTAAATTTGGGCGGGTACCTCCCATGGTAGCCTCTACACGTTGCCTGTAGACCTCCGCAAGAACATGGGCCTCTAATTCCCACGGCGGACAACCGGCGATGATGCATGCCGCAGTATAGGATACGGTTCTATATGCCCGTGCTGCTCTGAGTGCCATGGCCCGCTGCGGACGTTTCAGCAATACTCGGTTGTGCGAGACCAGCGAGTCCACCCATATAGGTGCACCATATAACGCCATTGATCGCACCACCCCTGTGTATAACTGGCGGCACTTTTCTCCTGGGCCCCCGATATTCGGGAGGATTCTTGCGAGCGCCCCGGCAGTTTTTATTAGTTTTGGGGCCAACCTTTTAAAGTGCTCGCGGAAACTCCACTTGCCATCTAGTACGAGGCCAAGATATTTCATCGTCTTCCCAACGACAATGGGTTGCCCTCCAATCACTATCTGCGTATCTTCAGGTGGCAAATTACGAGGTCTATGGAAGACTAGAGCCTCAGATTTGTGAAGGGCCACCTCCAAACCTATTTGTTGGATTCGGTTTACAACTTGCGCCACTCCTGCCGTCGCCAGCATTCTAGCTCCACGATGGGTTCTACTACGGGCCGTTACAAGGGTATCATCCGCGTAGCATGTTATTTTCACACCCCGTATGTAGATGCCACGAAGCACCCGATCGTAGCCGATGTTCCACAAGTGTGGTCCGAGAACAGACCCCTGTGGAACACCGCAGCACATTTCACGTCTAGCCCAGCCATTTTTCGTCGGGTATGTAACGACTCTTCCATTAAAATAATCTTGTATCAATCTTTGAAGATGATCGGGAACACCAAACTCCTGCAAAGACGATATGACCACATCCCATGGCAGCGTGTTAAATGCGTTAGAAATATCTAACGAAACCGCGACCAATACGCCTCCATCAGCCACCGCTTCTTGCGCTAGGTTTTTGACGCGAGAAAGTGCATCGATCGTCGAACGTCCGACCCGAAACCCAAACTGAGATTCGTGAAGGTCGATGTAGTTAGCTAGGCGACCGACAAGCACCCGCTCAAAAAGCTTACTTATTTCACTAAGTAGCACTATCGGCCGGTAGGCAGATGGCTGGTCCGGCGCTCGACCATCCTTTCTGAGCAGGACCAGTCTACCGTCCTTCCAACAGTTAGGAAAACGGCCCTGCACTAGGCATTTTGTAAAAAGTGCTGCTATGTGGTTTCCCAACTCAGACAATACCAATTCCAGCACTCGACCTGGCACACCATCTAACCCAGGTGCAGTTTTCTTTACGCGGAGTTTAATTGCTGCCCTGTTTAACTCGTCTTCTGAGACTGGTTGTATGTTGCCTTCGGTGACCGATGAGACCCAGAACGAAGCAGCAGGGGGACGGATAGGGAACAGAGTGTTCACTATGGAGTCTACCAATTGCGGATCTAGTGTCGAGGTTAATGGTGGGGTCCATGGACGCAACTTGTTACGAACAGCAAGGTACGGCCTCCCCCATGGATCCCGCTCCAGCATACCTAACCATTCCTCCCAGGACTCCTGCTTAGCCTTTTCTATCGCCACCTGCAAAGCCAAGCAGGCAGTTCTGTACTCGGCATATAGTGCGTCCTCCAGGCTTTGATCAGGGATACGACGTCTGCGGCAACGTTTGTATCTGCGACGTGATTTGACACAGGCTTTACGTAGTTCGTTCAGCCCGGGTCGCCACCAGTATACTTGGCGACGCGGTGAAGGACGTATCTTCCTCGGCATTGATGCATCACAAATGTTACCCAACGATACCCCAAGTCGATTTGCTCCCGACTCAACGCTATCTATTGGACTCGTATCAAGGACCCACCCTTCAACGATGGCCGCCTCAATTGCATGCTCACGGTTGAGTCTTTGCATAACCCATCGTGGACTATTTTCGACCGCAGTCCGAGATTCCACCTGTGTAGTAAGACCAGATTCGTATATACCAAAACAGATATATCTATGATCTGACAGCGTCTCTACGTCAGTTGCCACTCGCCATCTCTGGATTCTCCCTGCCAATGTGTGAGATGCAAGCGAAATATCCACGATGGATCCACCCCGACGGCACACAAAAGTGTTTTCTGATCCTCTATTTAATATGGTGAGACTATTAACTAGTGCCCAATCCTCAAGTTCAGCCCCTTTTGAATCGGTGGCAGGAGATCCCCACGCTACCGAGTGAGCAGTAAAATCACCCGCAACAATCACAGGGATTGGGGAGACACGTGATATAAGGCATGTAACTTCAGCAAGGGCGCGTTCAAAGTCGACAAGACGCCATCTTGGTGAAAAATATACCCCTATTACCGCCACATCTCCCACTATGACCAGCTCGCTTCCCTTTCCTCGCGCCACTTTTTGAAGAGGAGGAAAGCCGTCTGTAATTGGTGCAAAAATGGCCACGCCATTGTTGATGTCTCCCGCCCAGTCATTACGCTCGGGTACCACGTATGGGTCAGCAATTACTGCGACATTTATCGACCACTGTGCCATAGTTTGGGCCAGGAGGTCTTGTGCTCTGGCACAGTGGTTGAGATTCACCTGTAAAAAGTTAATGGCCACCATCTAATTGGTGTCCATTATTGCAACCGATCCAACCTCTATAACTTTGCCTTTAGGCTGAGTATTGAGTGTCCTCTTTGCCCTATACGAGGTGGCCCTGTGGTCGAAATTCGACTGTAATGAAAATTTTTACTAATTAGGTATAACAATTTACATTACAATAACTAACTATTATTGTTATGATTTTCAATATTTCTTTGCATTATTTTAAGAAAGTACCTATATTAGCATTTTGCACTTCATCTTTATATTTTTCATACTTATCTTTATAATTTCATACTAATCCACCGGCACAGTTTTCGTTACATGGGGAACATAGATTTTTTTATAATATTTGTTTAAACATAATATTATAATATTTATTATAACGGCACGGAATAATCTTATATTTTTTATCGTTTATACATTTAAGTCCTAGTTTTGTATAGATAGTTAGTGTTAGTATACTAGTTCTATGGTGAGATGCTTCTTAGCATGACGTGCTTAAGTTAATTTAATTTGTTTTCCTACTAGTGGAAATTTGTTATTGGCATTAAGTTTGTTAATATGTAATTTTATTGTAATGTTCCACATGCTGTAACTTTTCCTAATAAAATAAAATAAAATAATTATTCCTTATACAGTACAAATACAACCATTATATCAACTCACATTTATCCACGCAAATTCTATTACGGCATAACGGCTCAGATCAAGGAAATTAAACTCGAACACAGGGCAACATCTCGCGACTAACTACTATATAATATATCCCCGAGAACGTTGTAAAAAATCATTGCCTCCGTCTAGGCGGCCCTCGGCGAGGGGAAAAATCTAATCTGTGCATTTTTTGCGGGACCGCGATGCCACAAAGAATTTCATTTCCCACTGTTCATCTATCTCTATTTCAGTGACGGCTCTTGTTCTTGGGCCCCCTCCCGCGCCCTCCCCGCCCCGCCCGCTTCCCGCGCCCGCCCCGCGCTGGCCCGCGGACCCCGAACCGTTTTTTAGATTTCCTCAATCGGAGATAAGGTTAAGCGAATGTCGTCTTATTAGTGTTTAGTACGCGCTTCGCGGCTTCGTTTTAATTTATGGCTTCATCGACGGCCTTTTTAATCTGTCGCTCCACCTTATCTCGATTATATTGTGGAGATGAAATAAAAACGAAGCAAGATCAAAATCACAAAAAACTACGTTCTGATTCAATCTGGTCTAAATGTAAATTAAAAATTTATGTATCACTGTTTTCTTTATTGCACAGTGAATAGGTGACATTTAAATTGGAAGCAATATAACCGCCCATACTAAGCTTCGTATACCTTTATATCACATTGAATCGGAATGGAGTATAAGTTGTAGAGACAAGTTTGATTCGAGAGATTTTTACATAATCTCGTGTGTTTATTACAAACGGAAGCGAGATCATGATCGGTTATTGCTACACAATAGCGTGCGTCGTGTTTGTCTAATAAATAACATCACAAAGAAATCGATAGGCAAAGTCAAACTATAATTGTATTACTGCGATCACAATCGAAACGAGCCTCCACGAAAACAGCACAATCGTACAATTGACATTCAAATCTGTGGCCATCGTCGCTTTGTGCTTTTATTGGCGCTCATTGAGTGGTAATTGTCAATAAATTCTACGGGATCGGAGTTTAATGTGGGTTTGGGTGAAAAAAGTTATGTTTTATTAATATTTTTACGAGAGCGTTTAGGAGCGATAAGATCGGCCTGGGAAGTTTTTTCTTTCAATTTCCGTCACGATTTGTACGCTCATTATTGGTCGCGATGGGGGCGATAGGGGCAGCGGCTATCGCGCGATGTTATCTGTCGCCCGCGACTTTCATCGCCGATTGTGCACGAGCCCGCTTCCCCCTTTCTAGTCGCTTGTCGCTCGCCAGTCGCCGCTCGGCACTGAAACGTGTTCTCAATGAGTCAGTCGCTATGATTTATCAGTGAACGAATTTATTATACAAACTTACAACAAACAATTTCTGGCCGCGCAATAAATTACTTATGATAAATGCGTTTATTTGTGTCATGTTTCAGTTGACCGGTTCAGTTGACTAGTCTTCGACTTTTGATTATCTCTGGACACAAGTTTTAGGTAATACATCGTTAGGAAATAGGATTTTTATTTATTTTTATGATTACGAAAAAAAAATGTAATAATTTTGTGCTCTTACAGATTGTAACGCGATTCACATTTCGTTTGCTCGATGTTTCGGCTACTACTATCCAGCGTCGGGGTACGTAGAAAAGAAAATTGAACTTCGAGACGATCCATAAGAATATAAAATATGTACTATTGGGCGCGCTTGTACCAGTCTAGGTTAAATTAATAAACCCCGAGTTAGCCCCTTAATATAGAGGAGAATTATAAGCTCACCGTGGGTTTATTATTTAACTCAGATTGGCGCAGTGTGTATGGCTCAGATATTGTTAAAGTGTGAACGTTTGGTTTGGTACGATCATAGTATTGTGCAGAGTAAACATAGATTTATACTGATATATAATATCTACTATGTATAGTAGAACATGTACCGGCCAAACACGTCGGGTCACCTACACGACAAATTGTATATGAAATATATCGCAACGATCTGTCCTAAGACGGTATCGGAGACGTATCTGTGTAGAGGCGGAGTATTGTAGTCGTCATGTAGAGGATTAATTCAGGGCACGTCACCAGTATCTGATCGGGGACGGATCACGGAGGGTATGCCGGTTATTATTTACTGCGCCGAATTACAAATGCAAATATTACTTGTTTGGTATATAATATCGTCCCCGTAGAACGGAAACTCACCAGATAGCTTTTCAATTATTTTGTGCTACGAGTGTTTAAAGTTGTGAAATATTGAAAAAAATCTATCACATTTTTGATAATAGATAGAAACTATTTATGTATGCCATTGCATAGATGGTGTATGAATTTAAATAATTTAATTTAACAGATATTGAATAAAAACCAGTTTGATTAGTTTTCGCCCAAAATATATTGTCATTAAATATATTTAGCGATTTTTCGCATACAAACTGATGTTACAAATGGGAACATGTTAAACTTAGTGAAAAGATAAAATTATACGGTTTTAGAATATGACGGTGCTACGAATCTTAGCCGCTATAAATAATACCCAATACCCCTGTGGTCTTATATTTGTATAGTACAGTATATTTGTGCCAAATTTCATGAAATAGGATCAATATTTAATAGCTTATTCAAAGAAAACAATAAATCATTCCTCTTTGCAATATTATCTAGTATGAATAATGATTAATGGTATTAAGTATTTTTATAAGAAAAACACTTATTGTAATAAAAATTAAAACATAGCCAATAAAGCTTTCTAGCGGATATTCTAACAGTAAGAAAATTACTACTTTCCCAATAATATCAGTCTTCAGAGCCTCAAAAAAGTATATAAGCCAAATTTCATAAAAAGTGTTTAAACCGTGGACTGAAATACTTTCATATTAATAAAATATTAGTTAAGAAGTAAATTTTAAAAATATGTATTTTTTAAATAATTTTTTTCTTGTTTTCTGAATTTTCTTCCCGACACACCTGGTAGATCATCTCTCACGCTCACATCCATCGATCATAAGATTAGGAATCCATGTAAACTGTGACGTTTTTGATGCCTCAAACTGTACAAACATTTGTTTACAACATCATCAGCACGCAGGGAGGTGTAGGGGGGACCAGATAGCGCTTATTAAACACGTCACCGCTGACACTATCTCCCCTCCATCGCCGTACACTTGTACAAAAATGTACCGAAACGTCACCGAAGATCGACGAGATAGGCATTGTTTCAGCATTTGAAGGATCCGTCATGTTGCGTGGAAAAAGTGTAAAGTTATGTGCAATCATGTAGAGATACATGTTTTCCAATTCGGCGTTAAGAAGTTTATTATTCTAGCTTTAGTATTGAGATCAGCAACGCACTCGCTCGTCTTCTCTTTCTGTTAACCCATCTCTTTGGTGTTGTCCGTAGGTGACTGTAGGTAATTGTTTTCCATTCGACGATCAGTTGGGTTTTAACCCCATATTTCATAAACAGATCAGTTTGTAGTGTTTCTGGGTTATGGATGTGTATATCTTCTTATGTATAAAAATGAATTGCTGTTCGTTAGTCTCGCTAAAATTTGAGAACGGTTGAGCCGATTTGGCTATTTTTAGTCTTGAAATATTCGTGGAAGTCCAGGGAAGGTTTAAACGGTTTCTATGCTCAACGAAGTGGGCACGGGTCGGCTAGTAATTTAATAAAAGTGCTAAAAAAGTGTAAACACATAACTTGTAGTAAATTTTATTAAATAATTAGTTTTACCAAAAATACTTACATAGTTTTATGAAAATTGTGCACAATACATACAGTTTTATAAAAGCTTATAATCTGTATAAATATATGTGAAGCATTTATACACATTCAAGAAACCACCTGCCAGCTGACTTTAACTTGATATTTAACACCACTGATCTCTTTTAAACACTTAAATAATCCCACTTAGAAGATGTCTCAATTGTCGGAAATTCAGAAAGCACAACAGAGTCTTGAGGAATTGGTGATGAAGAAAATGGATGAACTTCAAGCCCAATTACAGTGCGGCACAGCTAAAGACACCGTTGCAAAGGTTGCAGAAGAATTCCGCACTTTTAGGGACATAACATTTTCCATTCTTAGTCTTCTCCGGAAGCAGATTACTGAATGCTCAAATGCCATAGATGTTATTGAGTCCAGATCACGCAGGAAGACTTTGATTTTTTCTGGAATGCCGGAAGTGAGTGGTGAGAATTGCACTACTATTCTCTTGAATACTATACACCACAAACTGGGCTTGCCGGACATCTCTAAAGGCTCAATCAAAGCTTGTCATCGACTGGGTAGCCTTGAGCCAAGCAAAACTCGCCCTATTCTGATTAAGTTTGCCACTTATGAAACTAAGGCCGCTGTTTGGAGAGCTAAAACCAAACTGAAAGGCACTTCAACCTCAATGAAGGAGTTTCTGACCAGGACACGACAGGCACTGTTCAACATGGCGCGAGTGCACTTTGGTGTTAGGGCTTGCTGGACGCAGGACGGCGTTGTTTCAATTAAGACTCCAGATGGGAAGCGACATAAGGTGATGACCATAGATGAGCTCCAGTCCTTTATGTCGAATCACCCCAAGGCATCTTCTTCAGGGACGTCTTCCTCAGCATAAATTTAAGTATATGTTTAAATTGTAGGTTTGTGTGGTTATTTGTGAAGTTTGTTGTGATTGTTGATCCATATAATATGACTCAAAATGGCCCCCTGCCCCTGGTAGGTTCCATACGTATTTTCGATTTCTGTTCTATTTGTTTACTTTCTGGTGCCTCACATTAACAAAATTTTAATAAAATCTAAGGGTAATTTTGAATTTCGAAAGTTTTAAATTTGCTTTGTTAAATAATGTTTTGAATAAAATGTCAATGTGTCAAGTGACAGCTGTCAAACTGTCAAATGTCTTCTTTTAATTTTTTTTTTTTCCACACAAAGAAACTCTTTTTCAGTTGTTTTTTATTTTCAAGTACTTGTAGTCTATAATTGACACATTATGGATATTTATGTAACAAATATTGATAAGTCACAATATTTTAAGATAGTTTTTTTTTGTACTTTCTGTTAATTTATAGAGGTCAGTTGGCGGGTGGTGCAGAGTAACAATTTAGATTCGTTTTCTTTTGCATCTAGATCGCTATCAATATAATATAATATTATTTATTTATTAATATATTATTTTATTTTATTTATTATATATATTTATTTTATTAATAATACGTATCTATGTCTATTTCTGATAATGATTCATTTTATTCTGCCAATGATTCTTCTGGGTTTCATGCTGACGATAGTTTTGATTCCGTAGGTAATACGTTGGGTGAAGCGTTAGCTCAATGCTTTAATACACAAAACAACAATCTATTTAATGTTTGTCACATAAACGCACAAAGCATACCAAGTCATTATGCAGACTTACTTGAATCTTTCTCTGGTAATAACATTCACGCCATTCTGATTTCCGAGAGTTGGCTCAAACCAAACCTCTTGTCCACCTCTTTCTCCTTACCTGGTTTCGTCCTTATCCGTAATGACCGTATTGATAGACGTGGAGGTGGGGTTGCAATATACCTCCGTCGGGATTTGCCATATAAAGTCATAGCCTCCTCTCCTGCACAACAATCTGCAACGGCTGAATATATGTTTCTGGAGATTTGTGTCAGAGGAACTAAAATGGCTTTAGGAGTGGTCTATTGCCCTCCCGCTATTGACTACTTTTCGGAATTTGATTCAGTCCTTGATTCATTGGGTTCGGAATACGCACACCACGTCATCATGGGCGATTTTAATACTGACCTTACAAACCACTCTGCTCACCGTCCGATTAAACTCCATAATTTGATTAAATCTGCTAACCTTCACCTGCTACCTCTCCAACCCACACATCACAACACTAATGGTGATGACACCTGGCTAGATCTGATGCTCATCGCCGATCCTTCCCTTGTCCATGCACATGGGCAGCTTCCCGCCTCTGGTTTTTCCCACCATGACCTCATTTATCTCTCATACGTTTTAAAGCCTCCCAAAATATCACCTAGGATTATAAATAGACGTTGTTTTGGCAGTGTTGATAAAAATAAATTATGTACCGATGCTGCAAATATAGACTGGAAACCACTGCTAGATGCCACCTCAATTGATGAAATGGTTAGGATTTTCAATGAACAAATCACGCTATTGTATAACGTACATGCGCCTACCAGGAAATTAAAGTTGAAGCATCCGCCTGCACCTTGGTTGACTGATGATATCCGTACAGCGATGAGGTGTAGGGATCGCTTGTTTCGGAAGTTTAAGAGGGATCGCAGTGAAACCAATTGGTCAAACTTTAAATCTGCCAGAAATCGCTGCAACCAGATGATACGGAAGGCAAAACGCCGCCATTTTCTCGACAATTTATCATCTTCTATACCTTTTCATACGTGGAAATTTTTAAAATCCTTCGGCATAGGAAAATCACATTATTCAGAAATTCCGAGGACCATTAGTTTGGAAGATCTCAACTTGCACTTCTCCGTATCTACCACACTTGATGTTGAAACAAAATGCCAAACTATTCGTCTTTTAAATAGCTTACCACGTCCAAATTATATAGCCCCTTTTCAATTTGCACCAATTACATCAGATGAGATCGATAAGACGATAATTTCCATAGCATCTAAGGCCGTTGGTTATGACGGAATAAGTCGACAAATGATCACCATGATTAAAGAACATCTTTTACCTGTTATAACCCATATTATAAATTTTTCCCTTAAATCTTCCGAGTTCCCCGAGCAGTGGTGCAAAGCCTATGTTCGCCCTCTACCTAAAATTACCAATCCCACTAATCCATCACATTTTCGCCCCATTTCTATTCTCCCCTACCTGTCCAAGGTGCTTGAGGCTTGTGCTTATAAGCAACTGTCCAGGTTTATCCAAGATAACAATATTTTGTCACCACTTCAATCTGGTTTCAGACCTGGACATAGCACCACCTCTGCGTTACTAAAGGTGACCAATGATGTGAGAGTGGGCATTGAGAACTCTAAAATAACTGTTTTAGTTTTGATAGATTTCTCAAATGCGTTTAACAACGTAAATCATGATATCTTGTTGGCAATACTCTCGAGTCTATCGATCTCGCCTGAAGCGCTAAATTGGATCTCATCGTATCTTCGTGGGCGACAGCAGTCAGTACGCACGGAACAGTCTACCTCATCATGGCGTCATCTAGACACTGGCGTGCCTCAAGGCGGTATTCTTTCTCCTCTACTCTTCTCATTATTTATAAATCTTGTTACTCCCAGACTTCGCTGTACGTATCATTTGTATGCAGACGATTTTCAGATTTATAGCCAATCAAGAGTTGAGAATTTGGCGAGTGCAATAGAGGAGGTTGACAGAGATCTCAATACCATTAGAGACTGGTGTAATAACTTCGGGTTGCTAGTGAATCCTAGTAAATGCCAGGCGATATTATTGGGCAGTCCACGATTTTTATCCAGGGTTGATATAGGCTCCATACCACCTGTGATTTTCGATGGGTCTGTTATAAACTTCAGCTCTTGCGTTCGAGATCTTGGTTTGCACATCGACTCCACTCTTGATTGGCAATCGCAAACAGCTCACGTTAGCCAGAGAGTTACTGGTGCATTGCGCTCCCTTTATAGACTCAAAAATTTTCTACCAGTAACTATTAAAGTCTTACTAGTTCAGACTCTTATTTTGCCTACAATCGACTATGGTGACGTGTGCTATTTTGACCTCAATGCGGACAAGCTCGATAAATATGACCGGCTTCTAAATAACTGCATCAGATTTATTTACAATCTTCGGAAATATGACCATGTAGCCTCCTTTCGCACCAAACTGCACTGGCTCCCTATACGCCAACGTCGCTCAATACGGGCCCTGTGTACGCTTTTCTCTTTCCTTCATTCTCCCAATTCTCCCACTTACTTAACATCTCATTTCCAATACCTTTGTGATAGTCATGATAAAACCCTTCGTTCATCAAACAATGCCCTTCTCTTGTGCCCTCCTCATACCTCTAGTCTCGTTCATTCTTCTTTCCACATACAAGCAATTCTTCTCTGGAATGCTCTCCCTCTTGAAATCAGAATGGCAACAACTAGAGAAACGTTTAAGCGGAAGCTCCGACAGTGGTACTCTAATCTGTTGGCAGAATCCTAATCATTGTAATATCATCTTTATGAATAGTATAGATTATAGATATATATTACTTTCGAATGTATATATTAATATTATGTATATGTGTAACTGTGTATTTATATAGTATAGTATGTGGTATTTTATTTTAATCTGTATTTGTTATAATTATATCATATAATATAATATTGTTTATAATATATAATTGGTATTAGTACTATTAGTTATATTTCCTTCTACTCTTAAAAATAATTTCTCTTGTTGTCTGTACATATTTTTATCTCCCATATTATGATTAAGCACCGTCTCTTTAATTTTTTCTCTGCATCACCCTATGGTTGACTGGAAGAAAATGCCCTGTGGCATTAAGTCCGCCATTGTACATTGTGCATAAAGTGTATAAAATAAAAAATAAAATAAAATAAATAAATTTATATGTCCGTTGTCTATTAACCTACCCGTAACACATGTATATCGAGAGCACGATACCAAACTGATGTGGTGTAAAAACATCCATAGAGAATATTATTATAATAAAACAAAAAAAAATCCTCTGTGATTGGAAAGGTAAATTTTCCACTTATTCTTTCATCATAACATAACGCGAAAATTGAATTGTTGTTTGATTCTGAAAAAAGCTTTCGAAATCATTCAAATAAGTGAAATGAACATTTCTACGTTTATCAAATAAATCTTAAGGGGTAAACGTAAAATCTAGGACCGTGTAGTGACATCAAACGAGTTGGTTTTTTTTCAATCACGAAATTGATTCGCCCGCGCGCCATCTGTCCGTGAGCGCTCCGCTTTAATTTATACAAAACACCGCTTACTGAAAATTAAACTCCACTTGTACATCTCGTACACAGCTATGTCTATTTGGTTATACATACATACATCATCATGATTGTCGTCACCTCTCCACCCGAAGGCATTCCACAACTTTAGTCTACTGAGATGCGGCAGACAAACGTAGAATGTAGAATACAGACGAATGGTCAATGATAGTCTAAAACAATTTCAAATGTTTGCGATCACATAAACTTTGTAGAAAATTATGTAAAAAAACGTTTGGATTTTTTTTACAAAAACTTTAGACACTTTGAGCTCAAGCAAACTTTTTTTGGAAAAAAACGATTTTAAAATTCGAAAACCAAAAAAATTTACAAACTAAAATAATTGCAATTCACTCTTTCTGCACACTCAGGTCAATGACATATTTTTGATAACAATTTAAATTAGTCGTGTGAGGTCAACCTTCTGATCGTCTAAGAGAATGCAGTGTAATTTTAGTACCTTTATAAAAAATCCGTATTTTTCTGCATAAATAGAAAAAAGCTTTCTGATTTGATCAATTACACAAATCGCTTTATTATTAACAGCAACGAATGTACGATACTGCAAAATACCTTGTTATGTGATAACAATAGCTGTCAAGCCTTAATGTAATTCTATTTCAATTTTAAGTTATAGGTATAAGTCCAGTTAAGTTGCATGAAAGTCCTCTACTCTACTTGCATTCATAACTGTTATGAATTGTTATTTATACTACAAACTTGCTTTGAGAAGTGATTACCGATAACACAGTTAACTTACGCAATAGGAAAGTTTGCGATACCAACCACATGCCAGGAGATAAGAAAACTCACTTTAGTTTTCTGCATTCGAAACTAAATCTGTCATATTCAATTTCATATTTGCAATTAGCCCTCATTCCTCGTCAACGTTGTAAAACGCGCCGGTTCTTGCCAGGCATATCTAAAAACAAGGACAAGAAAAATAATAGCTAGTACATCGCAGCCATAAAATACAAAAATGCGACATTATTTTTTATTCACAATTTCAGTAATCTTACGAAAACATTTCGTATTTGAGCTCTTTAAAATAATGTGTGCTCGGAGCAGCAATGCATACTCCTAAAAGTACTTTTAATTATTATAATGCAGTGTGTTTACTGTAATGACTTCATGAGTACTTGGTCATAGCGTTTCGTGAGCGCTCATTGTGCGTAAACATTGTACTTTTAATAAACATATTTTAGCAGTGAGCTACAAAACATTTTCATATTGTAGCTGAAAATTGTTACTCTTTACGGGCGGGTCGGCGCGGCTCGGCGGCGCTCGGCGCTCGACGCGGGCGGAGCGGGGCTCGCGTAGGGCGGGTATACACGTGCGCTCATCAACTAATGGTCCGTGCGCGTATTCGAACTGAGCCTACACTCGGCACAAAACGACCGCCCGCCTGTAGTCGTGCCCGCTTTCGGCGCAAAATTATAACGTGTAAAACACGGCCTCTCCTTGCATTCTGCGCACGGGATTTTTATGAATGGCGCGATTATTATTCGCATTTTAAACTCGAATGCGGCGCTATTCTCCCCGAGACGTATATAGCAATATTCGTAACGAGTTTTCTCAGCGCTGCTACCTAATTTCAGGTCGAGGGCGGCGGATGAATGCGGGGTGCTATGTAGCGTGTTGGTATCGGGTCCACTCGGCGCGCCTCGTGTGTATCGCGGCCGTCGTCGCGCGATCGAACGCGATTGCAAATTTATTAGCGGACATTCGCCGCCGGTCCGCGGATGTAGCGCACTCGCAGTTGTTTTAGCTCCTGTTATATTTTTTTCTCGACGAGACTCGGCTCTCCCCTTTTGTTCTCAAGTGGACCAGCTGTCATTATACGCCATGTTATTTTTTTTCGCCGTTTTTATAGAGTTTTGCGTCGAGGGCGTTCCGTTCGGAAAAATGTTCGTTTTGCGTGCGTCCCGGCAAGTTGGCGTGTCGAGTGACGTGGACGCTGGGCGCGCGCCGCGATTAAAAATGAGTTATGTAATTTCAGATTTCACTTTTGTTTCTTTACCTCTAGCGCGCATTGTTTCTGATATACGATATAAATACCTATACTAGTCCTCGTCTTATATTATGCAGAAATTAAACTGGGCGATATCGTTTTCAAACTAGTCGGGTGTAGTCGGGCGATCGGTCGTCAGATCTCGCAATTACTCAACCAAAATGTAACATGTGTCATTGCAGTTTTCAAGTGGCTTCTGTTTGATAATTTAAACGAACCCTTTCAGCCGTGGGGTCCCCAGTGTAATCAATGAAAGACGCAGTTTGCCAACATTTGCGTACACACTTATGACATGTTTGATAGCGGGACTGATTGTTCGTAATTATTCTAATGCAGGGAACATTTTATCGAAGTTGCTGCAACATTTTGTTCACGCTTTCATTCTAGTTTTGTAAAATACATTATTTTTTGCGTATATAATTAGCTAGTCTCAGATTAAATCTCAATTCTTGATTGTTTGACTAAGCGTTGTGTTATAAAATGTGATTTTTATTTCGCCTGTGGCCAGAATATCTATATTTTCTGCAAGCATAAACGTTCATATTTTACCAAATCTTCAGGATTATGGTTTTCGGAATATTCCTTCGAATTATCCGAGGAATATATTTCTCCTATTATTGCCAGATAAAGCTGTTCAAGTGGTCCACAGCCTTGGCATTCATCTTCCGATATTGCTTCGGCACTCCACGGCTTATTACAATGTCGCCTATGTGCTCGGTAGTCGGTACATACTACATGCCGACCTGCAAGTAGAAAATTATTACAAATTCGTAGTCCTTTACATAAAGGAATACGAATTACAATTAGGTTACATTGACATAGTTTTAAATTTCATTATTATTATCTGAAAATGGTAATAATTTTGGCAGTCTACGTAAGCATGTATGTTTGTTACAGCGCTAAATTAATATTTGTAGCGCCTTACCAGCCAACTTTTTCAACTAGCTTTTTCAATCTGACCAGTAAGGTCCGATTGAAAAAGTTGTCAATAGATTTGTAATAATAGCCCAAGTTCATCATAGGTTAATTAGTCGGGATAAAGCCTATGATAACAATTGTTGTTCTTTAACTTTAAGATGTGTTTAGACACTCGATTATATTCAAATCAAAGCACGGATTTACTGTGCTAGCCAAAACTGTGTTCCGAACAAAGGCAAAGTCAAAGTCAATTTTTTTTTATTTAGAATAAATTTTACAAAAATATTTTCTACTAGCCCAGCGAGAATAACCGGCCTAAGAAACTCGACACAAAATCTTGTATCTATTCCATACCGTTTGGCTCCAGTATTCGATAATTATACTGATTTGACGAAGGTTATTAACTCTAATAAGTGTAACGTAAGTGATATGGCGGACAGTCACGGCGCATAAGTGTCGGCATTGTAAGCTGCGTCGTGCTTCTCATGCAGATGACTTGTCTCACGTTTTTCACGCGGCTAATTTATGTTAATTACAGCCATTGTGTACATTAGTATGTGTGGTGCGTCGCCACGCCACGAACGCTTCCTTATAAGGCGATTTCATGAATCATACCTACGTCTCCAATAGAGCTGCAGGAATACTTGACGTCCAAGTTTTCGAATTACTCATAATGTTATCTACAGGGTCTTTAGTCGAAATTCGATTTTATTTTTTATAATAATATATAATTCGATTAGGCATTTTAGATTTCAAATTTCAACTTTTTTAGAGTTGCCTTGATACGCAATAGAAGTAATATGTAGTGGTAATATGTAATAAGTATCTATAGAATCTTAAAGAAAGTTTGACAATTGTGTGGGTGGGTTATTTTTAGGTTTGTATTTGTATTTGTTTTAGGTATAGCATTAACATAACCTAAGCATTATTTTTAAAAGTTATTATTTTTAGTCACTTAAGAAGTAGATCAAATAATATGAGCGATAGGTATCTATGCGTGCACTGCAACATTATTTCTTGACATTGCCCTGGTCAAATATTGAAAAGCATAATTAATCAAACCGATATTTCACAGGTGTCAGACGTAATAAGCTCGGCTCCAGTTCAAGTCACGCGACGGCCAACACGAAGACCGAAGAATCTGATAGAGAAAGTCACAGTTCGTTTCTCCGATACGTACTCTTATACTAAAATCACAATTGAAGACATGAATCGCTGAAGGTGATATGTCGCTAAAGAATTTAATCGTTAAATTGAAAATAGTCCTTACCGATCTCGGTGTCGGTAGGCGATTTCATTGAAACCAGGCCAGTTACGCAGCAGTTATTTTATAGTGCACAAGTATGTGCGCAATTCACAAAGACACTCTCTCTACCTTTTACTCTCATAACCCAGTGGGACGGTAAACCGACACGACTGGCGAGAGAACAGACGCAGAACCGACTTTTTACATTCCCATCCGACGCATGGATCATCTGTCTTGTCAGACAATCAGGATCAGCCTGCATTGCCCTAACCAAACTTGAAAACAACCTTTTTTGTTGTTCCAACGCGGGAATCGAACCCACGACCTCGAGTCGAGAGCGAAGCTCAGAGCCAATAGACCACGGAGGCGCTAAAATTTAATTTAAACAGTCACTTAAACATTTTAGAATATGTCGTAACGTAAACTACATTGACTCTAGAGAGTTTAGATTAATGTACTTAGTACTTTACGATGTATTCTAAAATGTTCAAGTGACAGCTTGAACTAAATTTTCTCAAAATCATGATCTTGCTACATATCTTCATAATTATTAACCAACTTCCAAAAATAAGTCAGTTATTATAAAAGATTTTAAGCCGTAAATGATCCTCTAATAATACACAAATTACTTGCACTTTTTCCACTTTATTAATTAACTAGCTGACCCTTGCCCACTTCGTTGAGCATAAAAACAGTTTATGATGAAATTCAACTAAAAAAAACAACCCCTAACTCGGGAACGTGGAACCCGCAACGCGGGAACCCGGAACCCGCAACATGGGAACCCGAAACCCGCAACCCGCAACGCGGGAACGCGGAACCCGCAGCATGGGAACCCAAAACCCGCAACGCGGGAACCCGGAACCCACAACGCGGGAACCCGGAACCCGCAACGCGGGAACCCGGAACCCGCAACGCGGGAACCCGGAACCCGCAACGCGGGAACCCGCAACGCGGAACCCGCAACCCGGAACCCGCAACCCGCAACATGGGAACCCGAAACCCGCAACCCCTAACTCGGGAACGCGGAACCCGCAACGCGGGAACCCGGGACCCGCAACATGGGAACCCGAAACCCGCAACCCGCAACGCGGGAACGCGGAACCCGCAGCATGGGAACCCAAAACCCGCAACGCGGGAACCCGGAACCCGCAACGCGGGAACCCGGAACCCGCAACGCGGGAACCCAGAACCCGCAACGCGGGAACCCGGAACCCGCAACGCGGGAACCCGGAACCCGCAACGCGGGAACGCGGAACCCGCAACGCGGAACCCGCAACCCGGAACCCGCAACGCGGGAACGCGGAACCCGCAACGCGGGAACGCGGAACCTGCAACGCGGGAACCCGGAATCCGCACCATGGGAACCCGAAACCCGCAACGCGGAACCCGCTACGCGGGAACCCGGAACCCACAACGCGAGGACCCGGAACCCGCAACGCGGAACCCGCAACGCGGAACCCGCAACCCGGAACCCGCAACGCGGAACCCGCAACGCGGAACCCGCAACGCGGAACCCGCAACGCGGAACCCGCAACGCGGAACCCGCAACGCGGAACCCGCAACGCGGAACCCGCAACCCGGAACCCGCAACGCGGGAACGCGGAACCCGCAACGCGGGAACGCGGAACCTGCAACGCGGGAACCCGGAATCCGCACCATGGGAACCCGAAACCCGCAACGCGGAACCCGCTACGCGGGAACCCGGAACCCACAACGCGGGGACCCGGAACCCGCAACGCGGGAACCCGGAACCCGCAACGCGGAACCCGGAACCCGCAACGCGGAACCCGCAGCATGGGAACCCGAAACCCGCAACGCGGGAACCCGGAACCCGCAACGTGGGAACCCGGAACCCGCAACGCGGGAATCCGGAACCCGCAACGCGGGAACCAGGAACCCGCAACGTGGAAACCCGGAACCCGCAACGCGGGAACCCGGAACCCGCAACGCGGGAACCCGGAACCCGCCACGCGGGAACCCGGAACCCGCAACGCGGGAACGCGGAACCCGCAACGCGGAACCCGCAACCCGGAACCCGCAACGCGGGAACGCGGGAACGCGGAACCCGCAACGCGGGAACGCGGGAACGCGGAACCCGCAACGCGGGAACCCGGAATCCGCACCATGGGAACCCGAAACCCGCAACGCGGAACCCGAAACCCGCAACGCGGAACCCGCTACGCGGGAACCCGGAACCCACAACGCGGGGACCCGGAACCCGCAACGCGGGAACCCGGAACCCGCAACGTGGAACCCGCAACGCGGAACCCGCAACGTGGAACCCGCAACGCGGAACCCGCAACGCGGAACCCGCAACTTGCAACACGGGAACCCTGAACCCGCGACGCGGAACCCGGAACCCGCAACACGGGAACCCGGAACCCGCAACGCGGAACCCACAACGCAAAACCCTTCCGTGAACGTTGCTGGTTCTGCGCTGTCAAATGGAATAAATAGTATCCTATGTCCGTCTACTGGCTCTAAGTTACTTCCTCACCAATTTTCAACCATATCGATAAAGCCGTTCTCGAGTTATAAATAATTCATTTAACTAACACGACTTACTTTAATACAAAAAGCTGATGTAAAGATGAAACTAACATAAGCTAACGCCCGGTGAATGCTCCCGTCACAGTCGGTCCAGCCGATTCGGTGATCATTAGTTAGATAACAATGATGATGTAGAAAAGAAGCCTAAATTAATCCTTATAACTTTAGCTATCTACCAGTGAAAGTCTCGTTAAAATCGGTCCAGCCGTTCCAGAGATTAGCCGGAGCAAAGAGACACGCTAACAGACAGACAGACATTTTTTTTTAATTGCATTTTCGTTTTCAGTAGCAAGAAAAAAAAAACACAGAACAGACAGACGTTAACTTCGCACAAAGACAAATGACGACATAGTGGCGTCATATCATGACGTTTTCGATTTTTTTTTTAATTGTTCGTGAATTATGACCATGGATCTAACTCCTTCGATCTGATTTTTAAATTAACATTTATAATATATTCTTATTACAACTTATAAGTTAAGTACTTTTTTTAAATAGGTATATTTATAGTTGTTAAAAGATTAATCGATTTTTTGAGTAAGTCTCTAGTGTTTAATAAGAAAAAGTGTTAACTGACGTAACATTATCACGACGTTTATTTCATTAAATCATAATTTGTATATTATATTTAAGATCGTTTATCAGTCAGAAAGCAAATCGTAAAAAAACTCATATTGGTTATGTTGACAATAAATAACTAATAATTATTAAATAAAGTTTAGTAAATTCTGCAGTTTTAACAAAAAGAAAATATTTATTTTATTATGTCGTCGTTACAACGTTACGTCGCTCATTTTTGATAAACTGTCAAATGTTACCTATTAAAATGACCCGACTATTTATTAGTGGTGGACAAATAGTTTAATGAATCCAAATAGTTTAAGTTTATGTTAATACGTTATTTATAGCATTTCATAATTTTTATTTTCCATTTGTAAACAATGTCGTTACCATGACACCAGTGTCATATAAACTGGCAACGACGTGAATCGATTGAGCCCAGGTTCAAACCCCGCGTGACCATCACGTATTTTCTTCTTTTTTCTAATTTTCTGCTTATTTTTTTCAACATTTTCTTTCATAATAACCTTTTCGTGACAATAACGAACATACCGTAAAAAAAATTGCGAAATTGGTCAAGCCGTTGTCGAAGCGCACACGACGTAAGAAATTTTGGAGGTCGTTTTTTTACACTTTGGGCTACATTTTTGGGGTTTTAGTAAGGAACCCTACTTTTTTTAAACATATAATATAGCCTATGTTCAGCGCTAGGAATGTAGCTTTCCAATGGTGAAAGAATTTTTCATATTGGTTCAATGGTTTCCGAGCCTATTCCATTCAAACAAACAAACAATCAAACATTACCTCTTTATAATATTAGTATAGATATAGATTAAGAGATTTATAAAAATACACGACCGGTTTCGACTAAGTCATCATCAGGTGTCTTAGTCGAAACCGGTTTAACCAATTAACCAATAAAGTGAAAAAAGTGCAAATAATTTGTGTATTATTTATTACCTTGATTTATTTCTGTGATTATTACAGTGTAATATGTATTTCCATAAAGAACCTACAGTACATTCAATAACATACGTAAATAATCCATCACAGGGGTTCTACATTCAGATTTTACGCAGCGTCTAAAAAGATACACCTTCGATGGTGGCGGAAAAGATCGATTCTGAAGCCGAAGCAGCGACCGCAGTCAATGGAGGTGATGTAGTGTTGCCAACACGCAAATTATATAGCCGGGCTATTTTGATATAAATAATATGATATTTTATTAGTACTTGTAATATTAAAATCGGATAGATAGTTTAGACGCTCCGGTGGAACATACATACATATTATGCTATTGGGAATAAAGTAGCCCCCTACAAGGCTACTTATATATAGAATGTACTCATGTTATTTACTTTTAGTATTGTAATATTTATATGTAAATTTATCTCTTTTTTTTAAAGAGAAATTTTCCATCTTTTTGGTAAAAGATGTAAAAGAGAGGACTAGTTCCCGAACCGTCATATAGAAACGACGTTCAGAAAACATTTTTTTGTACGATTTACTCTGAATAAAAATATTTGATTTTTGTTTGATTATATACAAATATAGACTGCTCAAATCATTACCTTTCCTTTTCGCTTTTCCGTAGTCGGGTAAAAAGTAGAACAATGTAAGTTTTCAAAAGAAGTACGCGCTACTTATACAAGGTGTAAAATAAATGAGTGCTAATATTTTAGGGTGTGTATTCCAGCGCTGAAAGACTTACTTTTGACTTTCATGTTTGTATGAGAAAAGTCCCAATGTCATAAATTTTCCCATACAATAATAAAAAAACTACCTTTCACCACTGGTCACATTGAACTCTACATACGGGACCCATACGTTCGTGTACGGACAAACGGACCCCACCGGTTTATTCCCATAAACCCGTGGGGTTAGAGCCAAACCGAGCTCGCTCTTTATTTTGTAATTTAATTTGGAAAAAAAATACACATACAATGATACCTACAACTATTTATAAATTAACTATTAGAAATTCCATCGACGTTATAACATTGTTTTGAGTCTTAAAAAGCTCATAGAGAAAAAATACAAGGACTCCGCATTTGTTAACCCTGAGGTGGGTTTCTTGGGCTCTATTATTGTAACATCGACGGATTTACTTGGTAAGCGATTACCGCATCCATACAGTAAAACGTCCCATCAGCTATATAGTCGGTCTCACTTCCAACAGAGTAAGAGGTAAAGGACAGAATGAGTTTCGTCGCCGCCGGCCGCTGACCAGATAGCGATCGCAGTTTAGGGCTTCGATTTTCCACATCTCAGACTGTAGTGTCAGTAATACAATGGCCGTTCCCGCCGAGTGAGAGCCTCTTATCGATCTACTGGCCGTCATCGATAGCGGGCAAAAAGCGTGTCACTATGGCACAAAGGCATTGTGCCGCGCCGGACGCCGCCGCCCGTTGTTTGCTGTTTAGAACTGAACTGCTTATTTTAGTACTGCAGGCTTACTCTTACTCCCGACGCAATCGAAAATCGAATCAGTTCGATCTTTTCTTTGGCATTTAATTTGGTGTATTACTTTGAAACTAACCAGGATAAAGAAAATCGTTTGACCGTAACTTTTTGCACTCCCGACCATATCAATCGACAAAATAAACAAACGTCAATTTATTCGGGAGTACGCGGCACGATCTATTCTGAATCAAAATCGAATCAGTTTGGAGGAAGAGGAGGAAGGATCCGGTTATTAGATAATTGGACTTACATAAAGGTGCTTCGGATAGGTACTGTCGTCAAAACTTAGTAAATTTTAAGTAAATTCTGTATTGTTTGGTGTTTATTTTATTGGAGTATGATTTATAGTTATAAGACCTTGATTCTGTGTTAGTGAAACCTTTTAATTTTTGATACAACTGAACTTGTGTCCCTAAAATAAATCATATTCACATAATTTGTTGCGATGATACGTCCTTATCGAGCGTGGTCGAGCTGGAAGGGGCAAACTTATTCGAGGCGACGAAAACTCCAAGATGTTTTCACTCAAAATAATAAGTTCCAAGTCAATTTTTTGCGAAACTCGGTGTAATGGATTGTTGGGAACTTCGATAACTTTCGGAAGTTGCTCTTCGATTTTATTTTGCTAAGGAATTTTTTAGCCAATTTCTCTTGAACGCGAAGTTAGAAATCACCCAGTCACCCTTCAGCAAATAACCCTCCCAGTTTTATTATATCTCACTGAAATAACATTCTCAAAGTATAATTTTCAGCGACATTAAATTTTTCGAGATTAATTTTTGAATGAATATCGAATACTTTTTCTTGGGTCTAGATTTTATGCAGAAATATGACTTACAAATTGTTAAGAGAAAATATACCTGCTGTACCTGATCATAATATATTCAGTTATTTAATACTTTTAAAAAATAACCGAATATCACATATGATTTAAATACTGATATGTACATGTAATGATGAAGTCTTTACTATACTTTTTTAAAGTTTTGTTAGTTCTTGAATCCTTTATAACTTGTTACATCAGAGTCAAACCTAGTCTCAATATTTATTATTTCTCAGTATAGAAAATGGTACGCGCCTCTGTACACGCGTACTTCCAAATTATGACGCAATAATTAAAATCCAATTACCACTAATAAGAATTCGGACGGCTTGTCAGTTCCACCGCCGCGATCGCACCAACATTCAATAAAGAAGGCCGTAACCCCAACGCTCTGGCGCTGGCGTGCCGATGACGCGTAAAACAAATACTCTAACACTCCATCCATCAGCGGGGTGCGAAAGTTAATAAAATTCATGTATCGGAAACTTATAACCGTAAAATATTGTTTGCGCAAGGGACCAACCCTTGGTTTTCTTAGGAATCACGAATTCATAACTGCAATAAAATTGACGCAAAACTTTAAAGTGCTGCGCTAGAATTATATTAGTTGTGTGTATAAATAAATTGAAACAATCAAAATTGCAATTTAGAAAATGTTTGCTTTCACCGTAAAAATAAACATTTTCTGAAATAAATTTTAAAACCGTAAAATATTGTTTGCCCAAGGGACTAACCCTTGGTTTTCTTAGGAATTACGAATTCATAACTAATAAAATTTACGCAAAACTTTAAAATTACAATGAATTTAATTGTTTGTCTACATAAATTGAAACTACCAAGATAACTCAGATTTTGAATCATGTCACAGATTATAGAAGATAAATTATTTAACTAAAAAACTCTCAGATAGACAGGTGTGTTCCTCAATGAAGCATCTGAAGCATCTGCATTTGATTTTTTGAAACTTATGTAAGTTAAAGATCGGCCTTCAGCGAATTAGCAGCAAAGATAAAGCGAGTGTCCGAAAGATTAGCGTCGAGACTCGAGACTGGGTGGCACCGGCCGCATCAGCATTAAAATAAAAATAAGGATGGCCATAAATATAGCACACAAAGGCGAGATATACGGTTATAGCGACCGGACCGAGCGCAGCTTAGTTTGTATTAAAACAAATACATGTAGGTGCTTCTGGTAAATTGATTCTTAACCGACAGTTAAGTTGAAATGGTGCATTGTAGATGTACTTTAATACAATTTTAATGTTCCTAAAACTTTAAAACTATGTTCTAAAGTTACGTATTAAGTAGATTGTACATAAAAAGTTGATTTTGAGGAAATTATGTTGTTTTATCCCGAGAAAGAATCCCGTCGAATACTATTTTTATTAGATGGAGCCTTGAGTAAATTTGTGTATAATATAATAAAAATCTTCAATATGTGTATAGTATAAAATTATTAAATATCTATATTTCCGTTGACTGGTACCTGTAACCCAAGTTCTTCGGATACTTAGCACGTGACCAGACTGCCGTGGTGTAAAGCGTCCATAGATATTATTATTATTTAATTACATTTAATAAAAAGTACTTTATTATTATTACTTACAATTTATCGCCATGCCTGTAATTATTTAGCATGTATAATTGAAATACGTACTTATTACTAACAACTTCTTAAGAAATCTGTAGTAATAGGTGAATAACTGTTATTGGCTTTACAATCAATCTTAATCTAGTTATTACTACAACAATGAGTATGTTGTAGTAATAACTAGATTAAGATTGATGGCTGTTGTTATTGCAAATAAAATAAAATAATTATGATAGCCAAACTTTGACCACAGGGCGATTCGTTCAACTTAGTCAAAAATAGGATTTTGAAAATATTCACATAAATCGCGAAACATTTGCATATTTTAGTTGGAAAATAAATCGTCGCCGTGAAAAGTCAATCCTTCAGCGTCGCTATCGGTCATCATATGGTCCCCTCGTCAAAGGTCGCACCCGCATTGGCGCCAAGAGGGCATATTGAGTAAGAAGCCTGAGTCCCCGTCAACCCGTCCTACCCCTTTATTGCCCAGGTGATAGATGAATATGACCGCTTGTTGGTCTCCATTTTCTAAAACCGAATATTATATTGAAAATATCTCAAGTCATACATAATAGGAAAAATACTTATACATTAATATTATATTGAGGCTTTTACAATTTTTATGGTAAAAATACCATTTTGAGGCCCAACCCCTAATAAAAAATTACTAAGACTCCGCTGTCCGTCCGTCCGTCTGTCACCAGGCTGTATCTTATGAACCATGATAGTCAGATAATTGAAAATTTAACAGATGAGGTATCTCTGTTGCCGCTATAACAGTAAAGAATAAAAACAGAATAGAATACATATTTAAGGGGACTCCCGTACGTTTTTTGCTCGTTTTGTACGGAAACCTTCGGGTGCGAGTGCAACTCTCACTTGGCCGATTTTTTAAATATTTTCTTTCGTTTTTGCGCTTGGTTATTAACGTATATTATCTTATTACACTATTACGCATTGAGTAGCTAGTAGGTACATACACTTATCTAATTCGTAATATAATAACTCAAAATATGAAACTTCAATTTCGCAACGATTAATGGTACATCTGAAACACGTAGTTAATTATGTATCCTTTTGAGGGTATACCGTCTCGTCATATCGTCGATTTACCTTTACAACCTCGTATCTATAAAACTATAACTTTTCACGACACTAAAAAAACTTAATAATTTTAGATTTCATTATGACATGGATTTCTATTTAAATGAGTTTCAGTTAAGTATTATATCTAGCTTGTATTAACCTAAAGTATATAAAAATTTTTACTTTAGGTTAATACAAGCTAGAAAACATTGACTTTTTAGATATGAGGTTGAGAAGTTAAAACGACGATATGCCAAAAGAAGAAAAAGAAGAATTAATTATGTATCACGTGTTTCGTAAAACTGAAAAGCTCAACTTTTATTCTACTATTATTCAAAATAAAGTCATCCCGAGTTTTTGAGCTATAAAATAAGGTCAAAATGTCTCGAAAACACTTGAAATGATTTTTAATGGATCCTCAATATGAAGTGGCCGTGGCTATAGTCCAACTACTGCGAATGGCCTATAATCCAAACCCTTCCGCGGCTAAATGGGTAAGTCGTGTAGCTAAAGTGCAGCCTTCCGGACTTTTATTTGGGGATATTATTTTTTACGTAATATCATTCCAATAAAAATACTATTCGTTTTGGATAAGAAGTGTCGTATGTTTACACTGTGAATTGTTTACTTCGTTGTGTTGTGAAATATAACAGAGACCTAAGAAAATATTAATATCGTTTAAATCTTTTAGTCCTATCCTGTATTCATTATCTGTGAGTTATATAACAGTTGAATAGCGTTGAATCGGTGGTAGCTTGTTTTTCTTGTTGAATTTCAGAAAATAACTTGTTAAGTTTCATTTGGAAATAGATGTTTTTATTTATTTATTTTTTATTTTCAGTAAATACCTGGTTATTATTAATTTTAGCTCTAGTAATAATATCTATGGACGCTTCACACCACATCAATCTGGTCCTAAGCATCCGATGAACTTGTGTTATAGGTAGCAGACCACGGAAATAAATTTGATACTTTTATACTATACACATATTTACGTTTTTGTTCCCTCCGCGCCATTCAAACCCGCGACCTCCGGCTTGGACACTGACCTGCTCCACCACTGCGCTACAGAGGTCGTCATCATATCATAAATATAAAGAAATATTATATCTTCTAAACGCATTGACTGTTATTTTGTTTCTTTTCACAAAGTATTCATAGGAACCAAACGGTCAAATAAAAATCAATTTCGGAGATCAATAGAGAAGTACAAGGTCATAATATTCATAAAACACTGAATACATATCTTGCAGCATTACAATGGTGACTAATGAATTGATTGCGTGAGGGACGCGGGTTCGAGTCCGGGTGCATACGGATGCATTAGCGCCGCTTCCGGGCAGCCCCCACCCGCACTCGCTTTTTGGGGTTGACGAAACTATAAAGAATATTTTGGAAGATTTATTTTAAGGATATTTTTAACCGACTTCCAAAAAAAGGAGGAGGTTATCAATTTTAGTCGGTCTCTTTTTTCTGCAATAAAGACTGATCAGTGATTGTATGATTTTAAGTAATCACGCCATGTTTTTAGAAAGCCCTCCTATTTTAATTCGCTAGCACTTGATGACTGGTGGTAAGTATCTTAATTATTCATTTATTATACTTTATTCATTATTTAATTTTAAACTAATGGTATCAAGGCGAGCCCAATGCCTTGTGGCATTTTTTACCAGCCAACCTTTAGGTGATACAGAGACAGGGTAATGTATAAATGCATAATTTTACTAAGAAAACAAATCTTCGCCTTACTTTTAGATCGATACAAGCTAGATATAATACATAACTAAACCTTATTAAAAAAAAACATGCCATAATAAAATCAATTTTTTTTACTCTACTGAAAAGATGTAGTTTTATATGTAGATACGAGGTTGTGAAAGTAAAGTGACGAAATATTTCGATCGCTCAGCCATGATAATAATATATCGTACAGAAATCATCCAATCCCGTGCTCCTGTAAAATATATAATTAAAAAGTAAATCATAAGAAGTGTAAAATATTTTAATATCATAAAATAATTTGTCATTAGCTTACTTAAAAATTGTTTGGAGTCTCGCCTCGTGACGCGGGTAGACCGTGCGATAGAAGGGTAGTGTTTCCTGTTCCTGCGGGAGGGGCCGGGGGAGGGAAGGTCCTCTTTGTGTAGCGATAACCGGAAGCGGAGGGCTCGGAGGACGGAGGGTAATGTCAACTGTGAGGTATTTTAAGTTTCTTCACAGCGCGTTGATTACTCTCTTTAATGGCTTATGAGACTTTTAATGTAATTCTTGGGCTTTTTTTATCTTTTTCGACTGTGCTTAAGAAAGTTGTGCTTCAATTTAGTATTAATGGCGCAATAAGCAACATGAAATATACAGGAATAAGTGTGCCTCAGATAAATATTGATGCTATTTTATCTAGAGGCAAACTCTGTTGATATAATATCTTAATAAATGCTAAATAAAAATGTCAATTAGCAACTGTTTAAAAAATATATACGAGTAGCATGGCCGAAATATATGTCACCAAAACTCAGATAATAATCAGACTACGTATGTTTGTTTTAAGTTTACACCTGTACAGTGGGATGTTATAAAAAACTTCATGCGAGTCTTGTGCAGATACAAGTTAAATAAATAAATTACAGGCCTTTTACACTCTGACGTTGGCAACTCCTATTGAGGGCATATGTCAAAAAAGAAGAAGAAGAAGTTTACACCATTTTTACCTTGCGAAATGGAATTTCGATGATTTTGATAGTCTATGTGTATGTTTGTTCCACCATAGCGGCAAAACTGCTGATCTAATTTTATCCGTAACAATAGATCATAGATTATTTAAATTACGTAGTCGGGTTTAAGTTCTTTATGTGTGGTCATGCGTGTGATTATATTTTTTCACGGCAAATGTCCACGATATTGTGCACTTATTTCATAGTAGGTCGCCGAGCGTTTACGTCCTCGGCGGCCCATCACGGCAAATGGCTACTTTTAGTGAACAATAATCATTTTTAGTTGCAGCGAGTGCCGATAATGGGCACAATTTCCGTCGATTAGCCGACTGCCGACGAGCGCGGCCGAATATTTCCGAGAAGTCGGAAAAACGATAATGCGCGCTTTTGTTTCTTTCGCGTCTATTAAAGTGTTTTTATCTTAAGTGTAAAATGTTAATATCCTGTATGTTACTCTTCATTATGAAGGGTGTTTTACGCTGAGGTCCACGTAAAACGCTGTAACGACATAAGCGATCCGTCTGTCCCGTTCTAATATTGAAAGAGATATAGAAACGGATCGCATCAGGGTTTAGCTTTAAATAATTAACAAAGTTAGATGAAATCAGGTAAAACCCGTAGAATAAATAAAATTTTCCTCATTAATCTGTGGGTAAAATGAGTCTACAGTAATACTTAGATACAGAGTTCATTATAATTTTTTAATTAAAAAAAATATATATTCCTAGTAGGCATAGGTAGTATAATCATATCCCAAAGTTATAGTCACTGTTCTTTTTACATCCGTTATAGTTTCTAACCGAAGAACCCATTCGTGACACATTATATATATATTTTTATGTTGTTTATTATCTATTTTATATTTATGTTAGTCTTAGCAAGATTAGTAACTGACCGGCCTCTATGAAGAATTTTGGTAGAGACATTCAGTAGTCCTCGTCCGCGTGAACATAGGTCACTTTTCATCTTAAGAAAATGTACGATTTCGACAGGTTTTTTTTTGCGCTTTCAAAATCGCGTTAAACATCTAGTTAAAAAAATATATGCACTCTTCAATATAATTGAAACACATTACACTTTACACAACCCTCGCTTGACGCGGTCGGTATTTGATAAATATTAGCTATTTATTTTGTTCCTGAAGCCATTTTTTCAGCGTAAAGAGCCGAAATGGCGGCATGCTCCACCGCGCGGAACCGAAGTTTGGGAAAATAAAACGCGTTTAACTTTCTGTTAATATTATATTGTGCCATTATTGCATCGTTTATTATAATCCGGAAGGGATGGGGTTGAAAATTTTCGCTTAATGGACGTTTTGTTGGAATTTTTATCGTTTTTAAAAACATTCTGTGCGAATCGTTATTACGTGGTAATTTATTTAAAATTAAGGTGTTTGTTTAGCAATTTCATAGCTAAGCGAAATTTTTTTAGGATTTTGCTTTGCGTAAATAGTAAACTATTATAGGTAGGTACTATTAAAGCTATTTATGTACTACTGAACATTTATAAGAAAGTATGTAGAGTAGATAGGTACTAGATACAGGTACATAAAATTATGTAGTAAGAACTTATGTACAATGTTCATATTATATTGTAGGTATATCAATCTGGAAAGTAAGTCTCCCATTTTCTCTGTACGCGACTACAGTAAAGCTAAAATAGTAATGATTTTGGGAGTACCTATATGTATGTTTATTCCACCGTAACACTTAAAGTACTACTTCAGTTTAAAGAATGATGTGTCAATAGATTTGTAATAATAAATCAAGGGACATAGGCTATATAATTAACGTAGTCGGGCTTAAGTTATTTTATATAAAAAATTGTAATTGATATTGACCAATAACTTGATGATTCCACGATTTCTCACGACTGACCGCGAGCGAAAACTCGTCTATATAGATAAAAATGAATTGCTGTTCGTTAGTCTTGCTAAAACTCGAGAACGACTGAACTGATTCGGCTATTTTTGGTCTTGAAATATTAGTAGAAGTCCAGGGAAGGTTTAAATGGTTTGTATGATCAACGAAGTGGGCACGGGTCAACTAGTTGTTTATAAAGATGCAGCCGCTGTCTCCCAGCTGAACACACTCGTAAACTAAAATTTAATTAATGGCCTGAAATATAAAAGGGAATTTGTTGTAAGTTGTCCCAGTTTCCGGTGCGCCGCGCACTTTGTACAAAAATCATTAATTATAAACGCAATCTAACCCTCTGGAGCCGCGGGGCCGCGTGTGCCGCGGGACGTTCATTAGGCCCCAAATGCCCCAATGCGGTTACCTCGAAAAGGCTCAACTAACCTTATTTGAATATTGATTTCAATCCTATCAACTTTAGATTGACTGCGTAAACATTGGTTTATTTATTTAATTAGCTTAGGCCAGTCTGAGTTTTTTTAATAAACCTAGTGTTCGATTATAATTCTTCTTTAAGCCCTTAATATGTTTATATAATTCTGGTACAATTATTTAATCCGGGGATAAATAATTAATTAAAAAAATAATTTTAATGACATTTAATTTAACACCGGAATAATACACAAAGTAAAAGAGATATTAAAAAAATATTTTTTAAGATCTTAAAAGTCTTTATTTTTATTAATCAAAATATATTAAACATAATATTATACTCTACTAAGATTTATAAGAACCGCAAGGTTAATTTATTATTATATTTAATTCAATAGTCCAAGCGATCTAATTAACAGATTTAATCAAGACATTTAAAAATAAACTTTTTAAAAATCGCACCCTGAATGGAGATTTTTGTAGATAAAATGTCTTATCTACAAAAATGTCTACAATCTACAAAAATCTACTAGAATATAATATCAAGATGATATGTATTATGAAGATTGCTGATACATAAATTCAAAAAATATGTTTCACATTATCTCTTGTTACAAAAGGGAGAAAGGAACTTTTTCTATGGTAGAAACGAGAATATAGCGTCAGAGACTCTAGATTTTTTCTAAAAATAACTGTACCACTTTCTCCAGAAAACAACCTCTGTAGTGGGCAGCTCATGGGCGACATTGACACGTGGCTGATGGCCCTCTGCCACTCCGCTCGAGGGCCATCTCACGTGAATACCATAGTATAGATACGTGGAACGCAGACTGAGGCCCGATGTCACCAACGCTTGTTAGTGTTAACGGCTTGTTAAAATACCATGTCCTGTCATTCATTGGCAGGAAATACGAGAGGGACAACATGATATTTAATTAAGGATTACTTTTAACATTATGTGTTAATTAAATTAGCAATTACTCTTATAACAAGTCATTCGAATTAGAACTCTCTTTATAGTAAAATTGAAGAAATCATATAACGTAATAATACAAAAACTACTATACTTTTCCAACTTTATTAGTTATTTTACATTTTTGTAAAAATACACGACCGGTTTCGACTGTCGTCATCAGTAATTCGTGTATCATTACTGTATATCACGAATTTTCACATAAACCCGTACATACATACAATTTAATGAAAGATTTAACAAACAGTGTTTGGTGAAACTGGGCCTAAAGCTTATGTTCATAATCATCGTCATCGGTTCATATCACCAAGCATTTTAGTTTGTAGTCCCACATATAGCGTTTATCTTGTATTAAACAGATATTTCCTTAATAATTTTAATATTAATAACGGACAGAAGACAGCGAATATAGATAGACACTATTTACAAGGTAGAAGAGTATTAATTTCATAGTCCGTTAAACTAATTTCTACACTCACCAACCTCACCGCACATATTTTACACTCAAACCCTTAAGTAGTATCGTTTCTAAACAACAATATATGTAAGTGACGGGGGGGTTGACAGCGGCCTCTACCCCCCTCCCCCCGAGCCGACACCCCGCCCCCACCCCCGCTAACCTGCGGAGTCTTTAATTGAATAATCCCATTCATTAATCATTACAGCCCGTCTGGAGGTGAGTTTGAATTATTTTCAGTCAGACCCCGTGACTCGGTTCGAAGCTTGATAGATTTTATTTTCTACCGTGCTATTGTTTTTTTTTTGTAATATGAATCGTCATTAATTATTTTAATGTTGGTAGAGTTAAGGTGAAGACTCTTTAAACACTAATGTTTACCTAAGTAAAGGGTACAAATATATTTGTATTAATTATATGTAAAACGTATTACGTAATAAAAAGGGGTAAAATACAAGCAAATGATAATAAAGTAAAAAGATGCTATGCAGATACATATTATGAATTTGGATCACGGCATATCACAAATATGTAGGTACAGAATAAAATAGCGTATCTGCTCTCTGCCCGCCGAACGTATAATATGTCTCTACATAAAATAAGCAGCTTACTATAATCCATAAAACTAAATAGGCGGGGGTCTGGTCTTCGTCAATTGAAGACCCCGGGCACGTATCTATACCTACCACATAAGCCCGCTTACCTACGAGACAGGAAGCTCGCTTCTTAACGCACACAGGCGCGCGTAATATACCCACACATCTCGTCGCCCCTTTGTCTTAGCTAAGTGTCAACCAATAAAAACAAAGGATTCGAAAATGGAACAAAAAGTGGCGGCCAATGGCGCCGCGCGTCACGCATGCTGATGCGCGGCTATTGGCTTGAAAAAATCCGTTTAACTCCGATCACCTCGGCTAGATACTTCTAAATTGATGTGAAGAATTTCATTAGCTTTTACGACTGTAAAAGTAACTGTATGTAAGTATATAATTGAACCATATTTATTAGTTTTCAAAGTTAGTTACTAAAGATTGTAGAAAATATTTCATTTTATTACACAGGTATAAATCGAGATATTTATATTTTATTCTAACTTTAGGCATTTAATATATATCTAATTTTAATAAATAAGATTCACCTCTAGTTTCTAATTGGAAAATGTAGAGATGAAAAGACTCCTAATATTATGCTGACTTACGCTAGAGTTGTAATTTATTATTTTTTAAATATGTCTAATGTGTATACTTGTCTAAGCCGATCTAATAAACCCTAAATAAGCTATACATTACATTATAACCTCAGAAACTGTTTAACTTACCACGTTTTCCTACGGAATTGTGTTCATCATTCAAGTTGTCGCCTATTCAAAGACTTAGTAGACTCAACACAAAAATATCTCAAGGCGTGTGTTCACGTGTGCGCGGGGCTGCGGGAGGGCGCGGGGAGGGCGCGGGATGCGGGAGGGCGACGGAGGGGTGCGGGGAGGCCACGAGAGGGGAGAGGGTCATTTATCATTCATATCATCTTCGCTCCACTTCGCCCGCCGCGCCGTAAATAAATAGGAACAGACTCATCTTTTGCAGCCGTTCGTACAACGAATTAGGACTTACTGTTTGAACCATTATGCATAAAGTTTTTCTAATAAACTACAGACTGAAATCGGCAGCTTATTACCCAAATATTATGATTATAATTTGTATGCATCATATGGGACATCATTTTGTTCTACTGTACAATCGATAGAAATCGGATCAAGGTTCTTGTTTACCTTTGTAACCTTGTTCTTATAATACATATTATTGCATTTAAAATTTAACCCCCTTATTAAAAAAATACACCATATTATTCCAATGCGTGTTGCTGTTTTTGTTTGGTTTTAGCTTTTCCGACGTATGAAACAATGCAATATAATATATATACAGTTATATTATAACTGTATATAATATAATATATACAGTTACGAACATAATATATACAGTTATATTATAACTGTATATATTATGTTCGATTAGTATAACCATGATGTAAATATTTTTATTTTTTATTAATAAAGGTAAATACTTTAGTCTCTATTTTATTGTAAGATATCTACATAAAACTTTGGCACCTTAGATATTAGTATTTTGCCTATGACTCACAAATTATTCAACGTTCAAGTCTATTGAGAAAAAATAAACTTAATGAAATAGTTTCGACTTTTAATAAAGATTAAAGTATGTATATAGTTAGCTGGGTTGAACCCTAGTGTTCTTGATAAGTCTCTTTTCTACAATTAACAATACATGTTCTGAATTGTAAGTACTGGTTATGTTTTTGGATGTCTTACATTAATTTTCATAAAATTTTCTTCTGCTATATTTGATGTAAGCGAATATTCTCTTACTATAGAATATTGTTTAATATCAACAAGTAATAACTTACATACATAAGAGGGATAATCTTAAGTGGCTATTATATATAGTAGTATAGAAAAGGTCCGATATTATGTGCACAGGCAGGACTAAGCTAACAATCCTGAAACCTTTTATTATCTAAGCATATTAGGTGCACAGATTCCAAATAATTCCGCTCGCTTCGCTTTAAGAAGATTAAGAAAGATTGGACGTCCTGAGGAGGTCGGTTCGATGCGATTCCCAACATAATAGCAGACTCGGTTGGTACGACTCAGAAAATGGACTATCAATCTAAGCAGATACTTATATCGCCGGCTTAGGTGTAAACTATTAAGCACTTAGCAAACCTAGTCTTTTCTTTAATACTGACTGACTATTTATATGGCTACCTAGCCATATAAATAGTCAGTCAGTATTAAAGAAAAAAGAGTACCTACTCAAAAATGCCTATAATGCCCAGCAGCCTAAGTGACGTTTGCTCAGTCCGTCATAATTGCTGCTGCACCTCCGCTGACGAGTCGCCGGCACAAAAACTCCTAAATTCAGTTCATTAGGGCTCTATTCACGGCCCACCCCTGGATGGAGATACGCGGTGATTACTGCAACCGCTCCCGACGGCTCACAAATAAAGACTGCATCATAATTTCACCAGATACACCCTCGCGACTGTCCGGATGCAAAACCCACCGTAACCCTCAGACATAGAGCTTCCATTCGGCCGGCCGCACCTCATGTCACTTGCACAATGACATGTAAAAATAATGAACAAACTTAGGACTTCGGCGAAGAAAGTTAAGTCCTGACGCGAGGGGCGGAAGGGTCACATTCGCGTGGAAGGAGCGTGTGGAGATGTTTTGTAAATTAATAGGAGGAAAAGTTTGGCGGGACGTCGCACGGCAGCCGGAGCCGCGCCGGCGACGTCGCAGATTCAATTTGGCCGCTAATTTGATGACGTTTCGCAGAGGCTAACAAATTGATATTCATATGGGACCACCGGGATTCTGTAAATATTTACACTTTCTCATTTAGTCGTCTCATTAAATTCGAAGTGCGGTGCATATTTTATCTTTTTGCATCATTTTGGTATTTATGTATATTATTATGGCGTTTGTTGGATACATTTTAGTCGAGTAACGAACTCTACGTAGAGATTATAGACCATCTAAGACAAGAAGAAATCATGCTCTACATAACTAATTTTGTTTACTTTTAGCCGCACTTTCCCCAGTCGCCTCTACTCTTATTCCAACTAGTCCAAGCTGATCATGCTGATCCAGACCAGCAAATTGCTAATGTATCTTACCCGGCAGACATTCGCGCAGTTCCCAGCGCGGACAACGAGGTAATCGCCTCAGCTGCGCCTGCGCATTGTTGGTGTCGTTACACCCTCGTTATTCAATTCAACAATTGAACACTTGTTTCGTCGCATTGAGGCTAATACGTTGATAGTTCTAATTCATGATCTTGCGAGACGTCTGTGGACTCAATCACTTTGACTATAAGTGCAGTGGGTGAAGGCGTGTCAATTCGTTGAGTTCGTTCATTCATCTATTGTGAATTTATGTACAAATGAATAAATAGTAGTCTAAATCTATTAGAGAGAAGAAGCGTCCAGTTCACCTGTAGCATAATATTCATATGTATTTTTCCATTATTAAAGTATAAATTTACAATAGAAAGTAGCAATAGAAACGTAGACGCTTGTAATAAACAAAGACGCGACAACGCTTGCTAACATATTATTATAATACAAATGTGTACTTTAATAATATTAATATAATCCCAAAACAATTCCGGTGACGGTGGCTGGTTACCTTAATCGTAGGAGATAATTTTATAGTACCCAAGTATGTACACAATACGCCGAAGCACTCTCTCTTCCTTCACTCTCGTAGCCCGGTGGGATGGTTACCCGAAACGACTGGGCGATCAGGCGCAGGACCGATTTTACACGTCCATCCGACATCATGGATCATCTTTGTTGTCAGACTATCAGGGGATCATTCTGCATTATCCTAACCAATATTATGCTAATGAAATATATGACGCTTCAAGTTTCGACTCTGCGCCAGTGAGCCTAAAGTAAAAATCAGTTTGACGTATATAAAACAGTATAATTACAAATCAATTATAGATTGCTAATGTAAAGAAGACAATACCTTAATAATTATTTACTAGTATCATATTCGGCAATAGCAAAATAAGCTTCGAAATTGGTATCGAGCATGCATTCATAGAGTATTTAGAAGGCTAAGCCGAACTGTAAGGTAGAGATAAACGCGGCCAAAGTAATCCTCTTTGTGTAAAAATGTCCCTAGTGTCGCCCCCTGCCGGGACTTTATTAAAAAGCAAGTAATCCCCACTAGTGGACTGGGTAACGCGATTATACAACTCAATATTGCTGATATGAAATTGAATTTAAAGCCGTTTGATGATTTTGTTATGATTAAAATGATACCCACCTCGTGCGATTGGTTATTGCAGAAGGGGTATTTGGAACGGCCTTATTAATTGTGTAGATACTAATTCCATATGATATGTGAACACAAAAATTATATTTGACAGAATTAATAATCATATTTATTTTCTAATTAGTGATATTTGCTCATGTTCATGCTGAGCTCAGCAAACAAAGCTTTGTTTACATCAAGACCACATTGAGTCGGAACGGTGTATGGTAGCAATGTAACCTTATGTTTTTTTTCAAGTTTCTATGTTAAACTCACTCTCAGGTGATTAACACGTCGGACACTCAAACGGTCGCCGGTTTGAATCTTGCAAAGGTGTCTGAAAGTTTTCAATGTTCCTGGATCATGAATGTGTATCTGGGGGCACGGGAGTGCCCCCGTCAAGACGAGCCAAGCGAAGCGCAAGGGCACTAACCTACCTTTTCTCGAAAGGTTTCGTCGTTTTTTTGAACCCTCATAACTTTGCTTTGGATGATGCTACATAGTTGAAAATTTCAACATATAATGACACCAGTAAAAACATGAAACATACAAAGTTTCAATGTTGTAGCTATTATACTTTAGATTTTATCAATGTCTAAAAACCCCAGATTTCGTCACTGACTCATTTATAGATCATCAAAATTCATAAGGTACTTCCTGACGTCCTAGTAAGCTGATATTATTTATGTAAGCTGTTATTGCTACAAAACCAACAAAAAAATTATTAAAATATAAATGCCGCCATTTTGAATCCAATATGGTGGACGGTACAAAATGGATGTTTAATATGTTTATTATACGGATATGATCTTTAAGACATAAAAGAAATATTATATTATACAATATTATACAAGTACCTACATAAAAAAATAAGACCTACTTTTTGTAGGACCGATAATCGGTCAGATTTTTGCTCCATATTATTTCTATCCCTCTTTATTTATTTGTGTGCGTTGCACTACTGCAATCAGTATGTTCTATTTTATTCCGATTATTAATCGGTGACCGACTTTTTGTAAATGAAAAATATGTCTATGAGAAAATTAGTTTTATATCTACTTATTTAAAATTATGTACCTATAATAATATTTGGTAAGTAAAAATTAGGTAAGAATTAACAGGCAGCAAGTAGTAAATTGTTGTCAGTGTACATAAACAAAATATTACGTCGATCACTTGAAATTATCGGTCCGCCGTCCGGCACAATCTCCCTGATGTTACGTACATGAAGTTACTTTGTTTATAGGGAATCTTATGTAAAAACCGTTCGACACATCGATAGCGCGATGTAGATGGCTTACAGCGCAATCTATGTTTGGAACTGTGAAACATCTAAACACACATTTACCAATATATTTAACAGTCGGTAACGTTATAATGATAAACGAAAATATTACACGATCAATGTATAAATAATTTTAGTGTTTAATCTTATGACTATTATAATATGATTATAATATGATTTTTAACACGTCACGTCATGACGTTTAAAGATGGTCATAATCAAAAGAAAACCTTAAAGCTATTTTTCAAAAATAAATATATTTTTTTTCCTTCAAAAATAATAAGTTACACACAAGGTGTATGCAGTTAGCATATAATATACATATGTTTATGAGCCGTACAAGAATTAGTACCTCTAGTGACCAACAGATGGCAGTGACCGTCGTCTACATACGATATTATTATAGACTTACTGCATTATTTTAATAAGTATCAACATGCTTTATTAAAGGCAATCTCCGTCGTATATATTACGTATGTAATTCTCAAATTATTAGTGATGAATTTATACTAGTGGCATCCTAGGATATCCAAATAAGAAGTTTCTCTCCAGCAATAAAATAATGTATATTTTATAATTTATATTTATTATATTATAATATAATAATATAACAAATAAAGAAATATGGACGAGACATTTATTTGAAAATTGGCCTCTACCTCTTAAAAATTGCGGTGAAAGTTTATACACGGTATAATATTGACGGTGACATCAGTCGACGTCACTAGGGGTCACTATGCTAAGGCGCTGACTGTTCTATTTTCCGTAAGAAAAGGCCCGGGGTCAAAATAAGTTATCTTTAAATTAAAAAAAGTCCATTAACCAGCTTACAAAAATAAATGAAATCCCACCAAAAACATTTTAATGTAAAAATGTTGTCAAGACGAGTCTACACAGCTTACCCTGTAAAAAAGTTATCAGATATCGTATAAAGCCAAGCTCTACAATACACCTTAATCAAAATCTATCAAAAAGTGGTTAGATCTCATGTAGAACCTAAATTCTTGATCTATGCGCCCTTACTTCACCAGGCTTAACTTCACTTACGCTATATAGCAGTTAAAACGTGATACTTGACCGTTTTGCTACCGTTACGAATATGTCATACGAATTCATTAATCGTGTGCTAAATAAAACGGCCAAGCATCACGTTTTAACTGCAATGTAGCGTAAGTGAAGTTAAGCCTGCTGAAGTAAGGGCGCATAGATCAAGAATTTAGGTTCTACATGAGATCTAACCACTTTTTGATAGATTTTGATTAAGGTGTATTGTAGAGCTTGGCTTTATACGATATCTGATAACTTTTTTACAGGGTAAGCTGTGTAGACTCGTCTTGACAACATTTTTACATTAAAATGTTTTTGGTGGGATTAAATAATACACAAACTACTTGAACAATCTTATTGAATGTAGGTACTGTAGGTTCTTGGTGGAAATTCATGTTATACAGTACACAAACTACTTGCACTGAATTATTTGTAAAAATACACGACCGACATAACATGGATTTCCACCAAGAACCTAACCTAGTACATTCAATAAGATATATATATTAAATAAGGCTAATATGATAAAAATCTAGAATACAGTATTGTATAAAAGTATTCTCCTGTAACACAATTTCTTCCGATTCTTAGAACGGGGCCAGATCTATGTGGTGAGAAGTGCGAACGTCCTAGATAGATTTTTTTTTATCTTATAGGTAAAAGTTAAGAAAATCTTTCATAAACAATTCTTAGATCCGATCAAACAACCAAAACTTTTTGAGTTCCAAAAAACAAGATTATACACAGACAGTATTACAATTATTAAAGAAAATAGTAATAAATTAAAATAATACATCACACAATTGCGTAGTCTAAAAAGTTTTACTTATTTAATATAACACGTATTGAAACAGAGATACTTATTACCTGTTTGTTCTCTACACGAGGACTGCGAAGGATTCTAATAAGCAATCGTTCCTATTAGACCGTGTATTTACCAGTAGGATTCTGTGACAGCCCCGGCAGACGTATCTTGACGCCGACGCCAGGAAGCACGAGGGGTGAGGAGGGGGAGGTTAGAGTACAGAGGGATAGGGCATACTTCATTACTGCCAACTGCCACGTCGAACAAACGCCGACGACGGAGGAAGTGACGTCACGACATCATCTCTTTGATCCTCAGTGATATAATATGTTATCCTACATTTTATGTATAAAACGCAACCTTACTTATAAAAGTATTTGCAAAACTGATTAGCTATTATAATAGGTGTAAAAAGAACAGTAACTTTTTCATATGATTATACTACCTTTTCTCACTCTAGAAATATAGTTACAAAAAAATTTTTTTTTTCGATTTTAGCAAAAAAAAACATTTACAATATGTAGTATACTCGTATCTCAAAGTTATAGTGACTGTTCTTTTTACACACTGTATAACAAATATATAGTTTTTTCAAGTCTAAAATGCAACGTTACTTATAAAAGTATTTGCAAAACTGATTAGCTATTATATAACTTATATATAATATTATACATTTCCTTGCTTTACTTTCACAACCTCGTATCTATAACCACGACTTTTCTGTAGAGTTCAAAGACTTCATAATTTTAGATTTTATTATGACATGGATTTTGTTTTAAATGAGGTTCAGTTATGTACAGTATACATCCGCTATCCATGTCGTAATAAAATCTAAAATAATTAAGTTTTTTGAATTTACTTAAATGTTGTAATTTTATAGATACGAGGTTGTGAAATATATTAAATAGAAAAGATATTTTGGATATGTTGGAAAAGTTATTCGACAGAAAAATACGAGGACAGTGCAAAAAAAATTTAGTAGTTTTAATATTTTGATTAATAATGGAATCTTTCATATTTTTTCTTCTTCTATTAAAAGGCTAAACTCTTGTTATTGGAGTTTCCGCCGTTTTTCTCGATCTACTGCTAGTACTGTCAGCTCTCTATATGACTTTGACTTTATCTAAAAGTTAAAATAATTTACTTATAATATTAATTCAAACATGATTTAAAATTATATGATCGTAAATTGTGGTATTACAACGATTACACAATAAATTACAACATTTGTAAGTTTTACCCTTATTACGTCATTGCCTTCATTAGGCAAGAGTATATTTAAAGGTATCAAATTAATTGTTAGTAGTTTGTTGAAACTCAAACCCTTCTAGAGTAAAACGTAACACGAGTTTAGTAACAACCCCACATTCTCGAAAGTGTACAACATAACCAAATTGCGTAAGACGTAACGTACAAGAAATAATTATGCTAAAAGTAGATCCTATTCGGCTTACGTAAAATAATGTAACGTTATAATATACAAGCAAGAGAAGACAGTAGATAGGTAGCTTTTTTACCGAGTACAATAATAGCTCCCCTCGATTTCGGTGTCGGTAGCCGATTTCATTGAAATCAGGCCAGGTACGCAGGAGTTATTTTATAGTGCCCAAGAGTGTGCGCAATACACAGAAGCACTCTTTCTTCCTTTTACTCTCATAACTCAGTGGGACGGTAAACCGACACGACTAGCGAGAGAACAGGCGCAGGTCCGACTTTTTACATGCCCATCCGACGCGTGGATCATCTTTGTTGTCAATCAGGTGATCAGCCTATTATCCTAACCATTTTTGTCCTAACCAAACCTAACATACAACCACCTAACATATTGTCCTAACCAAACTTGAAAACAACATTTTTTGTTGTTCCAACGCGGGAATTGAACACATGACCTCCGGGTCGAGAGCGAAGCTCTGAACCACTAGACCACGGAGGCATTTTAGAGTTCAGACCTACCTACTTGTAAGTAACTGTTTTTAATCTACAGGCTATAATATTAATGAGTGATAATACTTTATGGTGTGTATGGGTCCCGTATATAGAGTTTACTGAGAAAGTGCCAACGCTGAAAGAGGTACTTCTTTAATGATTGTTTGGAAACATTGATGATGTTGGGCATTTCTCATACAAACATGAAAGTCAAAATTAAGTCTTTTAGCGCTGGTACTTTCACAGTATCACTCATTTATTTTACACCTTGTATAAATACAAGTTTCTAAAATATAGCCTACAGGTACGAGGCACAAATAGACCTTTTTATTAAAATTACAAAATGTATTCTTAACATCGGTACTCTGCTAGTTTCATTACAAACTCAGAACGCATTCAAAACACCAAAAAAACCCTTTTTCATACAAATAAACCTAATTTAATATTTTTTATCAAACCACATAGCGGCTATGAACTTGACACGTCCGTTGCCATAAATCGTCCAAACAACGAAACATATCACACTAAATCATGTGACCATTCAAAACAGTGACTTCTGTTACAAAAAACTCATAAAAACTAGGGTTGTTTCGCCAGTTCGCGTCCATTTAGTGCAGTTGGCAGGTTTGACGGCGATTATAAAAAAGCTCCAGCACTAATTTCTATGAAAAATTACTGTAATGTATTCGATAAATAGTCTATTTTAAGATAACTTTCAATTTTGTTCGAAACATCTTGTGTTTTCTTTTAAAATAGATAAATTTCGGAATTAGGCGTTTTACCCAGTTTGCGTCCACAAAATCCAATTTGCGTCCACCCGTGGACCAGTTTGCGTCCAGCAGCCTAAAAAAGGATATCACCCCTTTAATTTTTAAAAAAGGATTATATATTTAAGAATTTGTAAAGAACGATTGTATTTTAACAATTTCTATATATAAGAATATTTTAATATTAAAAAATCAAAATTATTATAAGTAATTAAATAAATTACTTACTATAAAAAAATAATTCTTCTTAATATTGGTTTAGCTTTAAAATTAAGTAATTGTAGGCAAGTAGGTATTGATTGCAACTTTAAAGATGAACAGTAATCAGTTCTGTATACAAACTTTACACTAAAATTACAAGGTAATGATTAATAATTATTGAAAAATATTTGTCTAATTATATAACTAAAAGAATTATTGAAAACATAAATTATCATAATATTATAAACATAGCAAGGTATCTGATACCTTGCTATGTTTATAATATGATATAGGTATGTTTATAATATATATATTATAGCCTTACACCCGGTTTCTGAAAGGCTGATCAAATTGATCAATTGATCAAATCAGATAATCCGAACGCTCATTGGTGAAAACAGTGACTGCGAAGTGATGTTCACCAATCAGCGTTCAGATTAGCTGATTTGATCAATTGATCAATTTGATCAGCCTTTCAGAAACCGGGCGTTAGAATTTCAATTAATAACACTGGTCACATTCAAATGACTGTGTTATTGCGTGCATTTTAGTTGACACTATCTAATAGGTCAGAGCCTATGTTTTCTCATCATCGTCTTCTACATCTGAATTTAATATGTCGTTACATTTAACAGAACATTTCACTCGTCATAGAATTAAAAACCCGTCGTCTTAGTAAAAAAATGTATAATTAGGTATTATAATAAACATATTGTTTATTTTCAAATTATTTTTACAAGCAATTGTTTAAAAAATAGTGGACGCAATATGGTTTATTTATATCCAATATCGGTATAGTTTGCGTCCAATGCGGACGCAAAGTGGAAGTTTTGTAAAATTCGATGTAGTAATTCGCGTCCACCTTATTTTATTAGTTAAATATAAAAAACATAAGCAAATTCATAAGTAATATTATTCCTTGTTTCACTATAAACGTGTAGAAACTGTTATGTATCCAAAAATTCACATAAAACATTAAAAAACTTACTATCAAACGCGCCTCTGCACACTATTTTTTATCTAAAAATCCGCGCATATGCGCTTCCTAATTGAACGTCCGAGATTGACATATTTTTTTAAATTGATTGGTTTGACGCACAGAACTTTTATATATGCGTGCGTGTCACTTATACATTTAGGTATAATCGGTAATGACTTTTCGTTTGATAAGTGTGTTAGTTGACTTATTTTAGAGGATTTTTATAGGGCGCTCCGCAAAATGGACGCGAATAGGGCGATGGACGCGAACAGGCGAACTTACCCTATGTCATCTTTAGACAATGCACGTCTTGTAATTGGAGGCGAAAGGTTTCGGAGATATAAAGGCGTTAGATGTCATGCCCTATCAACGGCATTAAGGGCATATTATATGCACGATGAAAGGATTACACAGGTGTCCTGTAGGGACGGTCGGATTACAAGATCCTGCTTCAATGATTTTTTAATATTTAGATTATTCAGTTTCGGTAAATGGGACGTGGGAGTCGTTTTAAAGATCATGTTTTTGTTAATTGTGAATGAGTCATTTTTCTACTGCAGATGCTCTAGAAAAAAACCTTCGATCAACAATCTTTCTTCTTCTCTTTATATATAAAAATGAATTGCTGTTCGTTAGTCTCGTTAATACTCGACTGAACCGATTCGGCTATTTTTAGTCTTGAAATATTCGTGGAAGTCCAGGGAAGGTTTATACGGCTTGTATGCTCAACGAAGTGGGCACGGGTCAGCTAGTCTTCTTCTTCCTATGTATAAAAATAAATTGCTTTTCGTTAGTCTCGCTAAAGCTCGAGAATGGCTCAACCGATTCGGCTATTTTTAGTCTTGAAATGTTCGTGGAAGTCCAGGAAAGGTTTAAACGGTTTCTGTGATCAACTAAGTGGGCACAGGTCAGCCAGTAGGTACAGTAGATATCGTGTCAGCACATGTCCGTCTGGGCGAATATCAGCTAATTTCAAAAGTGAGCTATTTTTTTTTATTTAGTTTGCTGGAACACTGCCAACATTCACACGTGTCACAATCCTTAATTTGAAACCGCTTAAAAACATTACATCACATTATAACTTCCTATCGTACCCATTATTTAAATAAATAATGATATCTACTCAAATTCTCAAATTGTCCAACTTGCAATTCATTTATTCAAACATTGAGTTGTCCAGTCACAAGATCTTAGACAACTTAACACGGACTTGACGTCGTGTGCAAGCGACTATAGATAAATTCAATATTTCCGTAATCATCTAAACAATTATTTAAACGGTATCAAAAGCAAAAACATGTTATAGGTATGTATGTGTCAGAACCATTAACCTCTATCAAGCTGGATGACATTTGCGCTGCACTTTGTTTCGTCTCACGTTACCTGTCGCGGCCATTAGTGCCCTGGCCTCCGACTTACCCCACGAAACTTACCCTCTTGGCTACGACATAACACTTGCGCCCACAATCCAAGTGCCGACACTAACTCCCGCTCACTCCTTACCCCGATGACTTACGGTCCAAAACGCGAGGACAAACTTTGTCAACCGACTTCAGAGTTTGGTTTTGCGACCCAAAACTTGTCATTCTATGATTTCTCTGTATGTTATAGATTTGTAACTATTACACCGGTTATTGCCGGGGGCCGGTATCATTAAGAGAAACATAATATCGGAACGGTAAACATTTGAAGAGTCGTTTTACATGGAAAATGCTAAAACATTACAATGAGCGCATTAGAAATACATACCTCACTTGTGAAATAAAATATCACCATGTTACTAACGTCACAACATGGTTTATAACCATCATACTTTATTAAATGTAACATTTATTGAATGTTTCTGGATTCAAAATACCTACTTAGAATTGTTGCAGGTCTCAACTGTTTTTGGGCTTTGTTTGTGAAATTTCAACGCATTTGTTCTGGAATTTAATCATTCAGATATTTAACAAAATGAAATTTATAAACTACTTAAAGCTTACGCTCGTGGAAAATTATTTTGAGGGAGTCGGACAGTAAATATGGACTAATTAATTATATTCTAATTAGGTTATTAATCTTTAAAGGCATTGTTTTAGGCCGAGTTTCACCAAGCAATGTTAAAGTTAATGCCATGTTAAAATACCATGCCATCGCATTAATTGACAGGAAATACGTGAGGGATAACATGATATTTAACATGTCGTTAACTTTAACATTGCTTGGTGAAACACGCCCTTAAACTGCGCCGTTGTGTCAACTTTAAAGATGACGTGCAATATTTATTTATACTGTTTGTTATCAACGTTACATTTATATTTGGTGAAGCTTATTACAAATACAACAAATACAAATTTCTTTTTTCAGACTTCTATGGTCCATAGGTTTTGTATTACAATATTTGACAAAAATTTAAGGATTAGTAATATAATAATAAAGTACTTACTGATTGAATAACTAGAGGTATTATTAATTTAAAATTATTATGTTATAACATGCACCTAATTAGAATCCGCACGTAGTTCTTTAATATAGGTGCATGCGGATCATCTGCCACAATCTTCAGGATGCTGCTGTCGCTTCCCCGCACGCGGTTTATCAGAGATATCAGTGATATATTATTGACTGTGAATAATTATGCCTAACAAAAGAACTGTAACTGAACTTTCTTATACATATTGTCAACATACAATGTTGTGGCTAATTATAATATTGTCTAAATTACCTCCTGGAGCCAACTCATTACCTCCGTTGTGAAAGCCGGGACACGACACGACGCGGCTGTTGCGACATCAGCCGGGGGTGACAATTATACGCTGCGAGCTGTGGCCATACTCCCATATTCCTTTTTGATAAAATGCCTCAAATCCTCGCGCCTACTGAAGACATAGGTAACTGTAGCTACTTTTTCATCTGTTGTAAAAACGTGAAGGCGATAGTTTTCTCTACCGCAGACATATAACTTAAGGGCTAACATTAATATACTTAAACTTAGCATAAGAGATACAGAGTCCTAGGAAAGAAGGTAGGATAGTTTTTATTATATTGCACAATAACATTATATTTATTATTCGATAGTATCTTAGAAGTTCTATAGTAATGGTCTAATTTCCATCCTATTGCGCTTTATATATTTAACTTACCTGAAAGTTAATTATATTGAATGATCCTATACGTCGATCAAATTATCTGACATTACTGGAACTCGACTATCGTGTGACCGCGGCCTTATCCAGAACAATGGAGATCGAGTGCGATTCGTATTTCACACGCAAAATATCTTAAACGAGAGCTTTGTGGGACCGAGCCGGAGCACCGAGCACGACATGGGACAAAAACTCCTCCATTCACAAAAATAGGTTAGCGGCGTTACATACTTCATGTGAAACGCATGAAATTGCACCGCACGCTACATCCAACTCTCTGCCATCCATGCAACGTCCACATTGCTCTACCACTATACTTTTGCCAACCTGGACATTCTTGCGAATCATGTCATATTGATTTATAGATAACAACAGGTATAATTCATAGTACTGAGCTAACTCGCATTCTAAGATTCGATTTGGGAGTCGTTAACGGATATCAATCTAATCATCGTCTGTAATTCGGCCGATAATCTTGTGTAATGTCCATTATTACTTTTGACGTCGAATTAAAATCATTAAGATCACGAGAGTCGTTAATGGCCTTTCATTAGAGTGATTAAAACGTATAATATGCAGATAATGATAGAGCGTGTTTCACATGGCGACGACGCGCGGCGGAGAAAAAAGGCGAGAGCTCACAATGCCACGCTGTCTGCCGGCGGACAGGTATATGACGGGGCACATTTTATTGGTTTTCCGAAACATTCCCCTGCCCTATTAATAAATGAGTGGCGGAAAAAAAACCTCGTGGAATCCATTTGTCAGGAGTTCAGTGATTTATGGGCGAGGACCTCGGGTTCCTAGAAGCGGGCGTTTTGTTCTATTTGCTCACCTGTCACTTTGATTTAGAGCGGAATAGTTACTTTCCGACGCAGCAATGTATATAGCACTTAGGTGGTTTATGCTCAATCATGGGCTTACTAAAAATAATTTGCAATAACATCAGATGAAAAATCAAAACCAAAGTAAATGTGTCCAACGAAGAGATTATTAGGTCAAGTACTTGTACGTCCGTAACTATTGATAAAACGAGTACTACAACATAAGGACAAAACCGTTAAGTATAAGAAATGTTTAACGAAATTTTCCCAAAATTACAAACTTTCCCCCAACAAATTACATCGATGTTTCTCTAAACTCCGACTCCTTTGTGGCTCGCGTCATTGTTCACGAAGAAGAGCGAAGTTACTTTCTATTTCGGCGATTATCGATTTGTGATTTCGTTAAGGAAAAATCTAAACAATGATAATGATAATTCTCGTACCCTTCTCGGTCTGGACAGTTCACGGAGTGTTCGAGTTGCGGATATCGCCAGTCATCGCGATACGATCGATCGTATCACGCCGCGATCGCGCGACGAATGTGCTGACCTCACCGAGGTGTTACTTATCGAACTATATTGGAAATTGTCTTAAACGTCACTTTCAAGTCAATTAATTTTATTTTTCATTAAAAAATACGGTACACCTTTAAATGCAGTTCAGAATATCTTAAAATCTGTAATGCTATGGAAATCTTCTCTAAAATATGCACTTTCATTATTGTGATAGTCATGGAAATCGCTTAAATATGAAAGGAATATATTAAGTTTAGTCGACATTGCCTTTTTTCCACTTATCGGCACGGCCACGGCGCGGCGATATGAGCGGCCCGTATGTAACCGGCAGCGACGACAATCATAGCTTTGATTTTGGCCCTGACAGAAGAAGCAGCGTTTGTCATACCAATACCGTTGCCTGATAGGTGAAAAACTTCTCCATGGTCCAGTGGCTTGGCTCTCGTCTTCTAAGGTTAGATCCCCGCGTTGAAATTACAAAAAAACGCTACCGAATCTGGTTAGGACAATGCAGGTTGATTGTCCGGCAAGAAAGTAGATCCATGCGTTGAATGGGCATGTATAAAGTTGGTATTGAGCCAGTTTTGTCGCTTGGGAATGATTGTTCTGAGGATTACAGTGTTATGTGTATTGACTTGGGCGCTATAAAATAACTTCTACATAGCTGGTCTAGTTTCCATGAAATCACCTAACATCATCAAAATCGGTGGAGGGAGCTATTGAGTAAGAAATATGCCAAATATAAATTCATACATTTTTTGAAAAACAGTCATTATTTACAACAGCTATAGTTATATTATATGTTGAAGACATCTAAGCAGCGTCAATTTGTTCACATCATGCGTACAAATTATATAGATTAGTAATATCGCAACAACAAAGAGCTGCTTCATCACATCAAAAGAGAGGAAAGCTGTGCGTAATAAGTTGCGTCAACCGTAATGCGCCTTCGTGACGAAAAACATTATGTGTGTGGTAATTTTTGGGTATAAGACAGAAAAACATAATATTTCAGATATATTTTGATTGACAAACTTTTGGTGTAGGTTTAGAAATTACTCTAGAATTGAAATGACCAGTCGTGATAACTACCAAATACTAGAACTATCTTTCGCTTTTTGTTTTTATTGTTTTAATTATTTTATGTCTGTGTGGTTCCATGATATTTAGAATCTGTATATTTGTTTTTCCTTCCGTCAAGTATAAACTTGGAAACTTCCCCAACACCACATCTCGATCGCATTTTTGTTACACGTTGTATAGTAAAGAAATATATATTTTCTTTTCTTTTTAAACTGCGAAACTAATACTGATTTTGATGAAATATGGCACATAAATAGAATTTACGGTGCTACTTTTTATCGCAACAAAATATAAATGAATGAATTCTTTATTGTGCACACAACATTAAAAAAATACATATAAAACAGAATGATAACAATATACACAGGTAACACAATGGCGGCCTTATTACTAGGTAGCAATCTCTTCCAGGCAACCACGGGTAAAGGAATAGTAGAAGCAGAAATTTAGCGAAAGATTTTGAAATTTATTATACTTACCAACCACCGGTCTTGCGGATCCTTATTTGCCATCTTTTCCACTTTAAAATTACTACTGTTTACTATCTTGCATTAATTTTAGTCCCTGTCTTCTTCATTACTAAATCCTATAATTACTTTCCTTCCTTTCTTGCTTCTATTATTTTGCCCAATTCATTTACTATCTCCGATCCTGACGCTACGACTGTAGCGCTCTTTTTAGTTTTTTGCCTTTTTTAATACTTACTGTAGTAGGCTTAGCCATATACCTATAAGCTATACTGGGAACTGAAATCAAGTATTTTTTCTCTATTAGGGATTATCCGCGATAAATATTGAGTCCGAGTCCCCGGAAGCCCCATTGTCCCGGAGATCTCCGAACGCGAAATCTCTCCTCTAATCGAAACGCTTCGGATTCGGCGAAAAAAACCCCGGCTCTACTAAGCCGCGGCGTTTTTGATTTCGTCATAGGATAGGGACGGTAATATTTGTTTCTGCTGAACGTAACTTAACGTAGGGATTATTGATTTCGGAGAAAAATCGCTGAGCCGCATAATGTTCCATGTGAACTACTCGGGCGAAGTAATTCGTTTCTACTTTCGCACAGTTTAAAATTACAGAATTCAGTATTTTGGAAATATTGCAAATTAAATTGTTAATTTATGAGCATTTTATAAATTTTAGTTTTTACCTAAAAATTCTTACCGGGCTCTTTTCTAGCCCTTATTAGAGAATGAGGAAGTCGTAGTGAACAGTATTGTCACCGACACTCGGCCCTTCCAACAAGTAGGTCAAAGTAAATAAGAAAGCTTCCTAAGATTACTTAGGAAGCTTTAATTAAAAGTATTACCTAATTAATATTAAGTGACATAAACTAAATTAAAAATTAAAAAACAACCCCGACTTAGCGTATAATTTTCCTATCACACCGAACAAACGACCTGATGACCTTGAAGACCTAAACCGATTTCGACCAAACATATTTAAGAACACTCTCAACTAATATACCTTTCAAACAAAATAAACCGCATTAAAATCTGATCATCTGTTTTGGAGTTATGATGCCACAGACTGATACGTACACTTTTACATAGACACGTAAAACTTATAACACCCCCTCGTTTTTGCGTCGTGGGTTAAAAATGGATAGCGCGACAAACTTAATTGAATTAATTACACAAAAATATCAAACAGCTGCACAATTCACATCTGAATTTGATGTTCGAAACAAAATTTAAAATTCCCGAACTAATGAATTAACGACGAAGAATCTCTAATGAAACAAGACGTGCCGCGATCGATCAAAATAATAATTAATAATAGATCGGCTTCAAGCCAACGGTGATGGATCCCTGCACTTAGTCATCGCGTTTAATTAAAAATAGCGGCGGATGATTACGACTCCGTCAGGTGTGCATCCTTGAGGTGGACAGACCTTATTGCTATCGTCATTAATCAAATATCTCGCAATAAGAACATCGAAGCGTTTCTGTCGATTCGGTTATTTTATATTACCTCGATTGCAGATAATATCTACTGCTAAGTCTCGAAAGTCGTGTGCGATATGATTCCGCTTGGTAGTATTCAAGAACTCAATCTACATTGCTATCACACTTATATTATCGAGACGAAAGTTTTCGAGGGAGTGTCTATGTTTGTTATTTCTTCACAGCTAGAGCGAATTTAATAAATTTTGGTATGAAGTTAGCTGATACTCTTGATTAACACACACACCTTAGAAAAAAATTCGGTTCCTGTGGGATATCATTTTCTACGTACGAAGTGGCGGGCAATATGTATGTTCTATCACTATAAAATAATATGCAACTACTAAATACTCTTTCCTGTCGTAACAATAAGGGAAAGTATTAGTGTCCGTTGATCAATTAATGATTCACTAATGAAACGCTAGATGTGTTACATAATTGGATTAGTCGATAACGGGTCGGCTCTACAATCGGCGACGCCGCGGGGCGCTCGCTGCGCCCGCGCCGATGCCGAGAGTCGACCAATTATATTCCACGTATACTGGATGTGCACATTACAGTCTATTTTATTTAGAAAATAACATTAATACCTTGACAAATGTAGCCACTACTAATACTCTTACATTATAAGAAATAGTCACTGTTTTATTTGTAAATTTTGTAACTTGCGTTGAGTTTAAACTGAAAGTAGAGTTCGGCGAGAGGCGAGAAACAGATACTTAATTTTTTGTAAAATCCAAATTACTTTTGTACTTTTGTTGTACATAGAGTGATTTAAATCATGAAATTTATTATCGTGTAGTCTGCTGTACGAGGTATTATCCACAGTAAGAGAATGTCTGCAGGCAATCGGCGCGCCGGCGGGGGTGCCGATGGAGGCGATAGCGCGCGGACGGATTATTACATTAAACCGCGGTTTCGGCACAAAGCGCGCCGCCAGCTCGCGCCTCGACCTGCCGAACACGAGTCATTCTGCATGTCAAGTGTCAAATAATTATTCGAGCGGTTCACTCACACGGGGCCTCGGGCGGAATTACTCGTAAACTTGTTAAAATATTCCCGGAAAATCTTGCGAGACGTGAATGGAGAGCGCGCAACGAAAGTGTTTCAGGGGTTTCGGGGTGTAAACACGACTAAAGTGGATCGATCTGTAAGGAAATGAGATGTTTGACGTCTAAGATAATGGCGTTGATTAGCGCGAGGCGGCCGCGGCCGGGCGGCAGGCGGGCGCGGCTCACGCACGGCCTCCGCAGACGATCCGCTATCGATCCCCGCGACCCTTCCAGCGGCGAGCTCGGCACAATGCCGGAGCTCTTTATTATAGCATCTCACATTGTTGTCATTGTTATTATTATGATTCTTTACCGCTTTCCATTGTCGGGCCGCGTTGTGGCGGTGCTTTTTCACAACCCGCGTTTAGTCTGGGTATTGGAAGCGCGACGCTCGCACGCTTAGTGGCGGAAAACGTTCGTTTTCCTCGCGGAAAATTGGTTAGTTTTGTTGTTCGGGTATAGTGTGCGCTGCGCGCGCAGTGTCGTGTGACGGACGGTCGACGTATCGGACTCACGGAGACTTCTCCTGCGTTCGAATGCACTTGTGCGCCTCAGTGTACCGACGCAGCGGTGTTGTGGTTGTGATTGTACTTGACGATTATATATTTTTCTGTTTCATATTATAACGTGTCGTTTTATGTAACCTAATGTTTTCAAGGCAAGGCATGTGCAATGTATAAATAAAACCAAAACGCAAAATTAGTTAATATCATTGATGATTGATTGGAAAAGGTATTTCTTAAACATTAAAAAAATTATGTATCACTTGAAACTAGTACAGATTTTTGATATTCCAAACTTGTTGCTTTCCGACGGCAACTTGATTTTCGTTAGATATAATTTTAATTTTGAACTGAATTAGTGAAATGTAGTCTAGTATCGGCTCTTACATTGCAATATAGCAATGAATAATCAGAATCTTATTTTTCGTTGAAAATATCAGTTGAGTGATTAACAGTAAGCTATATTTTGTTATATTCAGTTGTTTTGAAGTGGAAAGATGTTCTATTTTAACCAAAAATACTTGTATTCATAAATGTATACAATCAAAATAGATGCTTATTATATTTAAGCGACAGTGGTTATTATTAAGATAAAAAAATTAATCAAACACATTGACATCACTGTTAGTTTTTTTTTTTTATATTATTTGATTGCGATTTATCAATGTATCAGGATGGTTATATTGATAGTGTAGAAATTTTGGACTCATATAATATCTTTGGTCATAACTCATACCTACTACAACTTAGGTTTTTTTTTCAATTTGGTAAAGTAGATACCTTAGCCCTGTTGCTATCCGACCTCAAATAAAATAAAAACAACATGTAAGTGGCCATTGCAGCGATAATCAAGTTGCGTACATTTGTAGAGCCAACTCTGCATTGTTTCAAAATTATGTACACATTGTAAATGAAGCTAAGGCCGTGTTTCACCAAGCAATGTTAAAGTTAAGGCCATGTTAAAATACCACGCCATCTCATTCATTGACAGGAAATACGAGAGGGATAACATGATATTTAACATGGCGTTAACTTTAACATCGCTTGGTGAAACACGCCCTAAGGATGCCTCGGCATAGTTTTTGTAACCGACTATTTGTATGTGAAAAATAGAACATGCTGATTGAAATAGTGGAACATACAAAAAGTAGATCATAAAATCGGTCATATTTATATGGTGGAACAATCTAAGGCGAAATAGGCCCACAAAAAGCATGCCGTTGGTATATACGTGTTATCATATCATGTCGACCTCTGTAGCACAGTGGTTAAGCGCGTCGGTGCTTGGTTTCCAGCCGAAGGGACAAAAAGTTTTCTGTGTTCCTGGGTCATGGATGTGCTTTAAATTTGTGTATAACATAATAAAAATCATGTGCGACTAGTATAAAAGTGTTAAATATATTTCCGTTGTCTGGTACCTGTAACACAAGTTCTTCGGATACTTAGCACAGGGCTAGATTGACGTTGTGTAAACGTCCATAGATATTATATTATTATTATAGTTTGAGCTGTACTTTTATGATACTACTAAAAATATTCTATTAGCAAATATTTATAATGTAGAGGCGAAAGAAGGTATTTTTGTATGTACCTTGTAGTACTCAATCGTAGATGCATTTCTTATTTACTTCCCTCGTCACTAAATATCATAGTGGATAAGCTATGTAATGTAGCTGTCTTTGTCTGTCAATCCACTTGTGGCTTTTTCAATATCAGACAAATACAGAGTAGGCAAACTTGGCTATCCGTAGTGTAAATATTTTTAATTGTGGTTTGATGTGTTAGTTTATTAAGAGGTACATGTGGAATAACTAAAAGATTGTTGTAATAATAAAAAAACTATCCCTGTTAGGTACCTACTAGCAATTTCTAAATAATATGAACTATTTTTGTTCTCATTTCTACATTAACGTTTAATAATAACCTGCATAATTTATAATGTTATATAAATAAAAGCTTCAACATATCCTTAGTTATATAACCTTAATAATTATTACTACACGCATCATATCATAATTAGGTATTTCAGGAAGTTTGAAACAAACTAAAGTAGCTAAAGAAGTAAGTTTTGATTATGCATTATAATAATTAACACAGTTACGTGTATAACACAACTGTTACCTAAATGTACGTTATGTTAAAAATGCGCAGTTTTCAAACTGTATCTAAAATTTTTAGATATATTTCGATAGTTTTTTTTGGTAATCCAATAAAATATACACCAATAATAACCTTAAATGATAATATTATAATGAGTTGACATTATTTTCTACATATTCCTGTTGGCTCTACATATTATACGTTGTATGGCACAACATTATGACCTCAGTCCAACTATCAGACATTACTATTTAATTTGCGGCCAGCTCTCAAGATAGGCCTGATGAGTCGGAGACAGCGGCCGGAAACCCCACCCCCCAAGCCCACTAGGGGGTCACCTGACACCCCCACGGATAATACGTGTACTGGACCAATCCGTCTCAGACCCATAGGTTGATGGATGTTGAGAATTCCAAATTTTCAGTTATTTGTACAAGTTTTATGGTAGCGTTTTCAGTGATCTGGTAGAGACAATTTGCTGGTCATTTAGAAGTTTAACATGTATAATATTAAATTTTTTTATTTATGGAGCTAAAAAGATGGTAGATTCGTATGTGTCACTTCAGAAATCATAAAATGGGTGCTTGTCAGATGGATCATCATAATTTTAGAAAGCAATTCATAAATTTTGATAATAGAAAAGTGTAAAATGGCGCATGTATGTAATAGGAATTGCTTGGTTTTGAATTAAGATAATTGTATTGAATCTCATAATCATCTCCAATATATATTAATGCTTTATTTTATTCTGTACGTTTCACTTAACGCGGCCATTTTAGACCTGCAGATAAGTAGGCGAATATCTCAGAAATGGTCCAATGTTTGGTCGCCCCATATGATAATGATTTCCCTTAAACCCCAGATCACAATTTTACTGATGTCATCGTTCTACTAAACTTCAGGTCATCCATAGCAAACAATTTTGAGTCATGTCCACATATTTCTAGGTCTTCGGTCTTGAGCTCTGATGGGGGGTCCCCGTAAGGAGGATGATAGCCTCACGTGCGGTCTTGTTTGTGTCCAGTCGACTCCTGCTCTGCCCAATATTGAGCTTTCATTATCATGCTTTCCCATTATTTACGATGAGAGCTATAAATATTACAGTCAAATTGATTTGTTTTGCGAGATTTTTTATGTAGGTGTTCGTAAGAAAATTTTGAACTTAAATTGCCTTTGATTCCTAAAATTTAAATTTTTGTTTTAGATCAATCCCTTATCTTTTGCTGGCATGGTATCTTTTGCCTCAATGAATAGTAGCATAAATAAATCAGACTTTCCTCTTGCAACCTTTTAAATATATCTTTTTTTTAATTGAATGCAGTTAAACTAATGCCAGTCACAATAACCATAACAAAAAACCACGAATGAAATTGATTTGATTTAAAATTTAAATTCCCCAACACCTCCGTACAAATGAAAACCACTAACAACGCATTGCGAGTCATCCAATAATTGCTGATGTTAAAAAAAACGAGCATCAAACACTCTGGCGTCCTAATTGGCGCGAGGTGTCACTAATGACAGCCGCGAGTGCGCGGTGTCGCTGCAAATTAATAATTATCACGCCTGGCAACACCGAGATGTCGCAACATGGCTGCCGTGTATTGTTGGCGCGAATATTCGGTTTAATTTTCGAATTTGTCAATTTGTATCAAGAATTCACGTTTAGAATTTTGGTAGATATATCTGATGGGATCGTTATTTCGGTTCATATTTTATTAATAGACGTGGAGTGTTCTATAAAATCTTGGTACTTTTTTGGTTTCTATTCATACCTATAAGTGTATTATGTGCGTATTATTAAATTATCTATACTATATAAAGAGTAAAGATTTGTATTTTTGTATGTAACGAATAAACTCAAAAAGTACTGGACCGATTTTATAAATTCTTTTTTCATTAGAAAGCTACATTATTACTGAGTAACATAGGCTATATAAAAATCAATTGCTGTTCATTAGTCTCGCTAAAACTAGAGATCAGCTGAACTGATCCGACTATTTTTGGTCTTGAAATATTCGTGGAAGTCCTGGAAAGGTTTAAACGTTTCCATAATCAACGAAGTGGGTACGGGTCAGCTAGTTATTAATAATTTATCTACCTACTAGTTAACATTATGTTTTTTATTATATATACATATTGTCTGAAAGGCATATTTACTTTAGACGATCAAAATAGCTTGCATCTTCTTCGTAAAAAACTTGTATGTAAATAAAAATAATAATAAGGATTATATAGATATATTTTAGACATCCGAATGTAAATAAATAACCTACCAAGTTTATCAGGTACATTACATAATGACCTGTGACCTCTGATCAAACCATGTAGAACAAAAGACATTTGTATTTACTAGACAAAAGCTTTCTAACATTACTTGAATATAATATTGTTAATATTTTCGTAAATTTTGTATGTTTATTGTGTAATGCAATATAAATAAATATTTTATTGTAAATTGTTGTGTTTTTTTACCTCTTCCTTGTCAGTAACCATTTGTTATAACTTATTAGGTACTCTAAATATTCTACTATTCATTAATTCTAGATATGAAAAAAAAATATTATACATACAGACGAATTGAGAACCTCCTCCTTTTTTTGAAGTCGGTTAAAAAGGCTATAGGTTATTAGGCGAATACCATCGTCATCACCTATGATAGACTATAATGATGATGTCTAGTAACAATTTCACTTGCCAATCGTTTGTTAAGTAAAATGAGTAATCGTAACCCAAACTATCTATCCCAAAAAGACTACCTGAGACCTGAGTTGAAGAGGTAATACTTGGAAGTATGGCTCTAATTATTATCTACCTACTTTAAATTCTTCACCCGACACCATTGTTTTTGGGTTACAAAAATTTCAAGGATAAGAATATCTGAGAAATAGTTTTTAGTGTATTTACGACTTCAAACACCGTTAACCGATGTTTCTTAATTTATGCTGATAAGTAGGTATTTGTTAGAACTAGGTAGGTAGTTCTCTATAAGTAGTCTTATAATGTTTGTACCTAAACGGTATAAAACTACATTTACTACACAGAGAATAATATATTTTGTCTTAAAGCCTTTATTCGTCTACCAATAGCAATATAAATAATAAGGCAAATGTATAAAGCCTTTTTGCTTAAGGCGAGGAATAATTACAGTTCTAAATCCAATAGTGTATTTACTCTCATAAAAACCGTCAAAAGTGACCGTTTTACTTATGAGAGTAAATACAGTATAGGATTTAGAGCTGTAATTAAATGCCAATAAATTAGTTCAACTATTTACTTAAAGTTTTAACAGACTCATTTTTTTAATAAGATCTTTGTGTCGTTGTAAAATTTATTTTAAAAGGAGTGGCGCTAGTAGCGGTTATTCCTCGCCTTAAGTTTGGTACCTAATAGGTGAAACCCTACCTTGTGTACTGCACTGAGTAAGAGTATGCACATTGTATACCTGGTTATCCTTTTTTTATGCTGTTCTCAGATCCAGTTGAATATTGTCGAAAACCAAATTAATATTGGGTGTTATATCTCTCTAATACACGGTAAATGTGAAATTTAAATTATAGTGGCCTTGTAGTTTTTTTATTTACAAAAAGATTAAGATAAACCTGACAAAAAAATTGGGGCCTTCTTTAGGGCACTTGGAGGGCATGTAGTGCCCCAGACTGAAAATTTTAAAATATCAAAAAAATATGAAATGGCAAAGAAGACAAAAACGTATGTACAACTTTTGCAAATTACCTAAGTGCCATAAAAAATCGTATCTATTACCTATTAACTCTATAATATAAGATATGCTTTAAAATCCTCGAATTGTTGCTGAGTCTGCATGGCATTACTCGCGTAAAAAAAAATAACTAAAATAATTATTATTTTACTCGCAAAGATCTTGTCAGTTACTTGTTAAATTCTATCAAGGCTAAACATCTTTCAAACTAGTATTAGGTAATTTCTCTAACTAGGTACCTACCTACTACCTAGTAGGCACCTAGATACAGGTAGTTTAGGTGTCTACTGTCTACTCGTAAAACCTAGATTGTTTACGTACCACTGACGTAAAAAAATAATTATTCAATAAATTTCCAATTAAAAGTGATGAAATAAAGTATATAATACTTACTCCAATAAATACTTAAGTAAAACTATTTCCTCTAGAAGACGCTTTTAGGTAAATGTTGAAAATGTTCAATTCAACTTCTTATAACCTCATTGTTTTATGAAAATACAAGACTCGATATTTACAAACATATCAATGGACGAACCGCAACAAAACCTTACAGTTACATTCAAGTATTCTTTGTATAGAGAATTCAGTAGCAGGTTCTAATCTTTACACTACAGATCTTTTGAGTGCGCTAAATGTAACAGGTGGGACAATAACCTCTATACAAGTTCAATAAGCAATTTTGTATTACAAAAAACTCATACAAATTGTCATACAAAGACGTGTGTAGTTGTGTACACAACAACCGACAATGTGCACGTTATCACCGCTCATTGTGCTCCATACACTATTTAATAAGCCATCTAAAGGTTAATCATAATAATCATTGTATTGCTTTGGCAAAGACTAAAGAATCATTTTATATCAGACTAATTAATATGTATTAAACCCATTGTAGTTGTGTTCAGGGAAATTAATTATACTCGCTATTGCTCTAAACGTTGGTGGTGGTGATGTTCGTCGGTTTGGGACCTTGAACTTTAAGCTAATACAGCTGTCTAAACACGACGTCATTTTATTGTTTACCTAGTTGGCCCAGTTTCATAATATTTCCATTTATTTATATTTCGTTGAGCCGTTGAATCTGTATAAAAACTACCAGACGAGGAACTGAGGCTTAAAGAATATATTTCAAACTTATTCTCAAGTAAAACACGCTCGAAATAGCCTTTCATGGACTTAGGTATACCGTATAATGTTTACAATATGAGCTAAGGTCGAGAGGTACATCTTCCGTCGGCAAACAAAATTGTGATTTGCATGAGGCGGCGCACGGCGCGGCGGCGTGGCGTACGCTTGCTTCAGTCGCCACGCGATTAAAAATGCAGGGCGCGGCGGGGCGCGGGGCGCGCGCGGGGAGGGGCAGGGGCCGCGCCGTCATTGGCGAGCGCGCAGGCGGGCCGGCCCCCGGCCGCAGGGTGGGGGGCCGCGCCGAGCGCCTCCGCCGAGCGCGCGGCCACCTCACATCGCACGCAGTCACGGCGCGGCACGGTACAGTGAAGTATTTCGTTTCGTGTATCGCGCGGTTACGTGTGGATACCGATCCTAAGTTATCTTATTGTGTACGGTTAAATAAGGATCGGCAAGCTGTACGCGTCTCAGGAAGACGACATGTTGACGATGGAGTCAGATCTAAAGGGCGGCAGCCTGCACGCCACAGTCCCTTCACATCACACGCTGCAGCACGGCTACGGCTCGCTGGGCGCGCTCGGCGGGATGATGTCGCTGCCGCAGCAACAGAACCTCGCGCAGCACCAAGCACTGCAGCACCACCAGCACCAGGCCATGCAGCCACAGCATCACTCGCAGCCCCAGCAGCAACACCACCAGTCGGCGAATAACAACAACAACACCACAACAAAAAACCCAAATGCGGAACGTGTGAAACGACCGATGAATGCGTTCATGGTGTGGTCCCGGGGCCAGCGCAGGAAAATGGCATCAGATAACCCAAAAATGCACAACTCGGAGATATCGAAGCGGCTCGGTGCACAGTGGAAGGATCTTTCGGAGTCCGAAAAGCGGCCCTTCATCGACGAGGCCAAGCGGTTACGCGCCGTGCACATGAAGGAGCACCCCGACTACAAGTACAGGCCGCGAAGGAAGACAAAGACTCTTGCTAAGAAACAGGAGAAATATCCTCTGACCGGTGGTGGATTGATGGGAGCCTCCGAGGCGCAGCGCGCGGTCGCTCCCTCGGCGCAGCAGCCCCGCGACGTGTATCAAATGGCTAACCCCTACGTGCCCAACGGTTATGTGATGCACGACCCCAACGCGTACCAACAGCAGTCGCCCTACGGATACCGGTACGACATGCAGCAGATGCAACAGAACAGCTACGGCAGCGGCTACTACAGCGGCGGGCAACCCTCGCCCTTCATGCCGCAGTCGCCGTCGCCGTCCACGTACGGCATGGGACAGACGTCGCCCGGCGGGTACGCGCTGCCGGTGCCGTGCGCGTCCAACTCGCCCAGCGATTCGTCGGCCAAGTCGGAGGCGGTGAGCCCGGGCCCGGTGATGAAGCGCGAGTACGGACACGAGCAGGCGGCTCAGCTGAAGCGCGAGTACCCGGCGCACATGGGCCACCCGCACGAGATGACCATGAAGCGCGAGTACGTGCAGCCGGAGCTCAACCAGATCATCAACCTGTACCACCTGCCCGACGAGCAGCAGCGGTACGCGGCGGGCGAGCGGCTGTCGTCGCTCATATGAGACTCGCCGTTTGCGTGCGACATCGACATCCCGCCGCTCTGAGCTGGCGGGTCGCGCGCTGGACTTGTATAGTGTTATCGGTCGCCGCGGCCGGACAGCCGGGTACGTCCGTTTTGTTTTGTAGCGCACCGCGGCCCGCCGGCTCCGCCGCGCGGCGCCGTCGGCCGCCGTTGTTGAACTTGTACATATGTATCATTGTATTTTTCTAATGCTTAAGTTTACTGTAACTGTATGGATGTAAGTGAGATTGTATCGCGTGTACGATGACAAAGTGAGCGTATACAGAGTTTCGAGATACCAAAAAGTACATTCGACCGAGATGTAAATATAGATAAATAGAAGGAGTCAGCCTCCGACGTAGGTAGGTTAAGATGTGCCACGGGACTCGTGGCGTGTTGTACAAAATATTTGTTATATCGAATCGAAAGTTATAAAATTCCCGAAAGACTTATCTATTCTCGTGAAAGCGTGTACAGTGAGTGTTAATAGTCAGTGGACACAAATTATATTGAAGTGATTAAAAGATATAAATAAACGAGGCGTTAATTGTAAACTTTGTTTTCTTGTTTAACGATATCCGAATGATGAATCCCTGTTGACTTTGATACGTGAAAATTGCCTTCTATTAATTGTTTTACCAAAGAATAAAAAAAAATAAGATGAAATTTACCGTTTATTATTTCATATTCACAAACCTATTCACTTAATTCTTTTTTGAATATTTACACTAAAAAGATGTAAACAAAACATTAAAAATAACGACTGAAAACTTTTTTCTAATACTAAAGACTTCAACGAGCACGCTTTAAAATGCTAATCGCTAATTGCAACGCATTTATTGTAGTTTTATTGCATTTTTCAAGATTATTAGTTAATTTTTATTATTCTGGATAAAACAGTACAACTAATATTTTTTACTAGATGGTAAATAAATAAATTTACGATTTATGTTATAAAATATCGTTATAAAAATAAATTTTATGAAAAAGCTACATTTGAAAGATAAAATAAGAAGCTAATATTAAAATAATATGACAAAGCTCATGATAATTATAATATTTCATATTTATAAATAAAAATATATCATTTAAAATATCATTTAAAAATTCTTACATAGCGATAATTTTAAAATTTGGTTTCACCATAACATCCACATTAATTAGAATGTATTTGGAACTTGGGACTACAATATCAATTAAATTTTTACACAAAATTAGTACAATTACGATAATCTACTAATATATAATAATCTACTTAATTCAAATGAACCTTAACGTTAACAAAATGTTTGAAATACACAGTGGAAATAAGTTAAATAGGTAATAAATTGTTTAATTGCATCATTGCTTTGTGTAGAGTTTTTTTTTTAAATGGGTAAACGAAAAAAAAATATATCGAATTCAAAGCTGTTGCGAACATAGGTAATATTATCGACGTTAACAAAGATAAGAAACCGACTAAAATCAAAATGTATAGCTTTATTATTTTTTTAACATTGGCCTCAACTCGACGCAGTCAAAACTCATTATTTGTGCCAAATATTGATACATTATTTTATTAACGTGTAACGTAACTTAAAGCTTACAAAAAATATGTGTTCAAAATAATATAGACTAGTACATTAAAAATATTTTGATGGTGAAGATAAAAAGACAAAAATCTATTATAAGAAAATATTTACAGTTAAGTATAACATTGATAACAACAAAAATCTATCAGACACTTTACTTTAAAACCAATTTTGGGCATTTGAATGGTAAGAAAATATATTCTGTTAAGTGAAAACTCAAGATTAAACTATAAGTTATCAGAAATAATGTTGCTGGTAGGAAATAAGAATAAATGAATAAATTTCGTTTTTAGTTTTCAACCACATTACACATAGCTAATACAAGTACAGATTCCAGCACACAGTTAGGTATAAAGATAACAGACCTCTAACTTGTTAATGAAATGTAAGTATCTTTATACCTACTATTCTTACTTTTCTTCGATCCCATAGATTATGAAATATAGGTTATGCATAAAATATCCTTTGTCGAATTTTGGTTTCGATCGAATTGGTTAAATCGTAAGAAGTCCGTCGCAAAAGCTAGATTTTTTTCAAGACAAACAGGAGCACTACAGTTTACTAGGGTAAAATAATACGAGTAGACAGTAGTAATAATATCTATGGACGCTACTCCCCATGTCAATCTGGCCCCGTGCTAAGCATCCAAACAACTTGTGTTACAGGTACTAGAAAACGGGAATATATTTAATACTTTAAAACTTTACATATATTAAAATACATTAATGCACATCCATGACTCAGGAACATTTAATAAAAAAAAACACTTAATATAATTCTTTGTTTAATATAAAAATGTATAGGTATGTAATTTATTTCGGTTCATGCGATTACAAATTAAAAGCAATTGAAAATATAATCTATCTGTTACTCGCAAAACTATTTTGATTATTAAAAACGTTTGTGTAATGAATGTTTGTGTGTGCAATCACGATATTCGTAGATTATGCTCTCATTGCAAGTTTAATAGGGACTTAATAATTTTTTAAGAAAGATGTAAAGAAATGGTAAATGGTTTTTATATTGCATATTATCATGATATTATCTATTAATAATAATTAGACGACTTCTTTATGAATAGCCTATTATTACATGTTACTATTTATAGTATTATGCAGCTAAACGAGTCGCTATGGTTAAAAACTTAAGCACATAAATGTTAATTCATTTTAGTGTTTACAGATATATTTTAACATAATAAAAGATTCACTATCAGCTGACTTTTTAGTAGGACAAAGTTATAAAAATCTATACTAAAATGACGTCTGTAGACGTTGAGCTCGGATGGAACAAAAAGTTTTCTGTGTTCCTGGGTCATGGATGTGTATTATAATAAAAATCATAAATATGTCGCTCGTTTAAAACTACAACGTGGCACAACGAAAAACTGGAATTTTGGGAAAACGACTTTGAAACTTTTAAAATCTTATAACTTTTAAAGTAAGATAGCTACAAAAAAGATTATTTTTTCCATTTTAAACTTTACTAAGAAACTATGAATCTCAGTGAAAATTTCATTGATGTATAGATATTTATTTATGAAATAATAGTTTTATAAAAAAAAGTCCCTACATGTCACGTTCTTCCTATAAAAATAATGAACTTACTGACTGACAAAGGGGTATATCACGTTATAGGTAACAAAATAAAGATATTTAAGAATGTGGTACAGAATATATTATATAGTAAAAATAACACTGTTGAAATTTTAATAGGAGTATTTATTGAAAAAAACTATTAGCTAAAGTGTAACTTACTAGTTTTATAATCGGTCTCACAAACAAATAATAACAAAAATAAGTAACTAAATTAAAACCCTTATTTTATTAGACTTAACAATCCTATGTCTAAAAATAATAATTTGACCTGATATTATGAATTATAGAAATATTAAAATTTACTATAGTGTCGTAAACGACAAAATTTGTACCAAAATAAGGTTCAAGGCGAGGAATAACCGCAACTAGCGCCACTCTTTTCTGTACATAGTTCATACTCGTACTTATAATTAGGTAGTACCTATTTTACAATAACCATAATGACTTAGATATAATAATATTATGTATATTGACTGTTTGAGAACCAATAACAGATACAGGAAATATCACATCTTTTTTTAGGATCAGAACTAGGTACTAATATTAATCTAAGATGGCATAACTCGTGAAAGGAGCATTGTTCTTCTTCGTCTTCACGAGCCTCACTCTGTGGTGTGTATGTGTCGCATTCATCTAATTAAATCAGCTATTTCATTGAGTGACTAGCGTTTTTATCAAATGACGACATTTAATTGAAAGACTAGGCCGAACATTGATTGTACAATCGTCACTCAACGTCCAATTAGTTAGCGGATTGTAACATAGCCCTTATATGAGAGCGGACATAAAATCAGTCAGCTGACTGAATTATCCCAAAAGCGAATCTATCAACCACGACTCCACGTAGTATGTACTTGTCTGTCAACCCCTAGAGTGTATATTTAAGCGCGGAGGCGCGGAGGGAGAGCAGCCCCCGCCCGCCGTAACGAAATGCAGAAACCAGCTCTCGCCGTGGCGGCGGAGGCTGGTCGCCAAAGGCGACCAGAAAGCCGGAGCTGCCTAAGGCGAGTGTTGGTTGCTGTCATTCGTTACGCATGGGCGAAGGGGCTGCATTTCCCGCAGCGCCGGAGACGTGACAGACCGACATTGTCCTTAAAACAAATCTATCAACTCCGACTCCACGTAGAACTTGTCTGTTTTATCTAACCTCTAAACTACAACTGTAAATATTTTCTTAACTAGTGGTTGCTGAGTAGAGGGGAGGGTAGGGGGGATTTCCTTTGTCCCCTTACCGCCGTCTCCACCTTTCTCCCTGTTATACTCCTGGAAATATCCCGGAAACACAGACATAACCTTAAAACTTCAACCATAAATATCTTCCAAACTAGTAGTCTCCTAAAGGTGGGAGTGGTAGGGGGGGTTTTCCCCCTCCCCCTCCCTCCACCCCCCAATTAAGAGGGATTTATACTAAATTTTTTCCAGCTCCTCCTTTTTTGGAAGTCGGTTAAAAAATCGGAAAATTATTCGCTAACACACATAAAAAAACCTACTTATTCATCGAATTGAGAAAGCTCCTCCTTTTTTGGAAGTCGGTTAAAAAATCGGACTAAATGACGTTCAGTCAATGACTACATGACTAAATGACGTTCAATCAATGTTCAGTCAAGACATTGGACGTTACAATAAACAACTTGACGAGTTGTCCTTTAGTCTTTCAATTAAATGTCGTCATTCGATAAAAACGCTAGGCACTCAATGAAATAGCTGATTTAATTAGATGACTGCGACATATGCATTTTCTTCCTGATCGCATATTATATCCGCAGCAATAGCATCTTAAAATGTAGCTATGTATTGGTCTATAGAGCTGAAAACACAATTTTCTATGCCTGTACTACTTATTAAGTCTTTTGACAATTCGTTTAGAGGTACAGTCATGGTTGTCAAGGTGTGAGCTTCTTCATCATCTGCACTTTCTTCAATAGCTTTGTTGATGGTGAAATTCGGGTCTCTAACAGAATCGTCGCTATCCTCGATGAAGTATTCCTCAGCTGAGCTTCTAGATGCTCTTCTGATGCCGGAGCTGCTAGAAGAATTTCTACGCCGACGCTTTTCTGGAGTTTTCTCATCTTGATGATAATTTTCATAAGCCATTTCCACTATTCTCCTTGATCGTGAATCGATCTTGAAAGAAAAAAAAATCTTTATTAATAAAATATTATTATAAACAATGTGACAAAACGATGAATTTCTTAATATAACAGCAATATTTCAAATATATATCGTGACATCCCGTTATAAACGAACCGTAAATTTAAACAAGTGTAAAAAAATATTGCATACAACGTGACATGCTAACACAAGCCAATTATATTTTCATACTTTTCAAAGGAATAACGTGTTATCAAAGTGATGACCAAGTACGATCAATTAATTCTTTAATGCTAGAATGCGACATAATAAGTGTGACACATTATAGAATTAAATAAATAAGTAATAAAATATTTACCTTTACTCCAAAAAGGTGTCATGCAGGTCGTGACACGTTGCTGTCTTATACCGCAAGCAAGTACTCTCACGCACTGCATTGTCACACTGAGGAGGCGCGTTGTGGAAATAAGCTTAGCTGCTAAACGGGGCAGCGCTACATCGTGACAAGCTCTCTCTTTTCCTCATACTTTTGTCGGTATTGGCTTAAATTGTACCACGTTTTTGCACTAAATAGATTCGGTTACGGTGAATAAAATGGTATCAATAACTCAAAATTGAGTTATGCCACTGTGACACGTTATAGTTTTAAACGAGCGATGTGTATAGTATAAAAATATTAAATGTATTTCTGTTGTCTGGTACCTGTAACACATGTTCTTCGGATACGTAGCACAGGGCTAGATTGACGTGGTGTAAAACGTCCATAGATTATACCATATATACGAGACGATGCGAGAGATATAATAAAAAAAAGTATTTCGGTAGGCATATAATATTTTAAATCTAAAAAAGGTAGCTAAAATCTCCTGTAAATCTTGTCGTGTGCCGGCACTAGAATTTACTATTTCAATCAATTACTGTCAACACGTAGGGGCGGTTTAATCAAATCCCCTATAGTTGATGGAGTTGAGGCACTTTTTCCTCCCCCGGGAACCGCGCTGGTAATCCGCGACCGCCCCAGTGTTTAAGTCTTTGATTTAAACGCTATTTTCAATTACGACTTTTGGGGCGAGTGTTTGTAATGCATTAGTATTTTTTTTTGTATTGTCTTAATCCGTACTCCCAGTTCGCACTGTGGAACTATGACGGTTAATTTATTTTGTGATAAAACTCGTTCTTTATATGATTACTAAATTCCCAATTCATAAATTTTATTGTTTTCTATGTGTTGACAAACGAGAAGCTTCAACAATGTTTCCTAAAGCGGTTGTTTTGGTTTAATCTTAAGTCAATAAGATATTCATTTGAAAATAATTATGCCTATTAAAATATTACAAACACAATGAAATATTGATACTGAAATCAGATTTATAAGAAGGTAGGTGGTAAATAGTAATATTGACTACATTTTCTAAATTCAACTAAGGTCATGACTGATAATCACACTTAATAATACCTAATTAAAATAATAATTAACAATTAGAAATCTTTGATGACCTCTGTAGCGCAGTGGTTGAGCGCATTGGTGCTCGAGCGAGAGGTCGCGGGTTCGAATCCCGCCAAAGGAACAAAATGTTTTCTGTGTTCCTGGGCCATGTGTATTAAATTTGTGTATTATTATAATAAAAATCATAAATATGTGTATAGTATAAAAATATTAAATATCTTTTTCTGTTGTCTGGTACATACCTACCTGTAACACAAATTCTTCGGATACTTAGCTCAGGGCTAGATTGACGCGGTGTAAAACATCCATAGATATTATATTATATTATTATTATCTTTAATTAAAAAAAAACACATGCTTTAAAATATGTAGCTCACAAAACTGCATGGCAGTTTGTCGGTGGGTTTAGTAATTCATAATTGACAATACAGTTTTGTAACCATTAAGCTTAGCCAAAGACAATACAAGTTAGATTATTCTGATAATATTATGAATTTGTACACATCATTAAAACTGCATACAATATACATCTACTGCTGTCTGCTACTACTTAATAGTGAATAGGGCAAAACTTATGGCAATAGAAGTTTTGGGGTTGTTCAGCTATTTACTGCAGCAAGAAGAGCAAGGTTTACTTACTGGAAGGGTATTATTACCATCAATATTCTTTGCTTGTGCAAATGCACAACTGCACTACACCGTAAAATCAAATAAATTAATGAGTACAGCGAAATTAATAACAGGAATTATGAATTCCGGATGTGAGCACGGTCACATATTCGGCACCCCACGACTGTGACGCGCTGTGACGGCGTGCGACGGTGTGACGCTGCTCGTGTGACACGGTGTGACGCGGTCGGGCCGGGAGCCGCGCCGGGGTGGACGGTTCCCACGAGGTCGCCCCATTGTTTTCCGCCGTTCGCGACATATTATGGCGGTGATTGCGGTGTTCCGATCGCATGTTCGCCGACTTCCTTTAAAATTGTCTTGAGAATTGACAGCTAAATCGCCGCAAATATGATAATTTTCTAGATTGTTCTTAGTGAAGCCATTAGGTCTCATTTTATATGACTCCTATATCTAAATGTCCTATTGATCTAAATGTAAACAAGACTCAATATGACACGCATGTCTGTCCTGTCCGATGGCTTTAATTGCAATTTATTTGTCAAGAAATTCATTTTTTGTTTACATTGAATCGGAACACTGTAACTATATAATCAGAGTCCTGGCATGTTTATTTAAGAATTCCCAGTTGAAGTTTTAACTTTCTAACATTAGGTACCTTCTTAGTTCGAGTCCGAGTTTCTTACGCCGGTTCTTCTCGGCGGGCTAGGGTTGAACCGGTGGTAGTATTTTTGTTGACTTTCCGAAAATAGCTTGTTAAGTTTAACTTGGAAATAAAATTTTTTGAATTTTTGAATTTTGAATTTTGAGTTGACTTGAATATTCTTGATCTGTTTGTTATATACGTTATGGGACAACAAATAGATACAAACAACATAAAAACACAAAATAAAAGTAGTTTGAAAGTAGAAATATCCAGATTTGTTATTGACATTCAACAAGTGACTCAAAAGAAATAATTTTAAAATCTCATAAGTCCTAAATCTCAATACAAGTATTTGGCATTTTACAAGGTGTAAAATAAAAGTGATAATACTTTAGGGTGTGTATGTGCCTCCAATGTAGAGTATACTGTGAAAGTACGATGGTACCTACTTTCACAGTATCTGAAAGACTTAGTTTTGACTTTCATCTTTCTATGAGAAATGCCCTAACATATAAGTATTTCATATTTGTTGGATTCGCTATAGAATAATAGATACCTATATTACTGTTTACTAATACATAATAATGTTCTAAATTATGTAACATAAAGAGACTATAACCTGCCGTCAAACTGTGCAAGCAGTTTTGCGGGGCGTGTTAATGTAAAATTTAACATAATATGTTTAATAAATAAATAAATAAATAATCATAAATTTTCCCATACAATAATTTAAAAAAGTACTTCTTTCAGCGCCGGTACTTTCACAGTAAAATCTATATACGGGACCCATACGCACCCTAAAGTATTATCACTCATCAATATTATAGCCTGTATAATAGAAACTTAAATCATTATCCAAAAACAAATATATCATGTATCGACCATCTGTAACATCTGGTCTCCTGGTACTGGAACATCCGTGTTTTTTCTCCCGGCGCGAACATGGCACTGTGGTGTAATTCGTCAGTGTGTTTGTTCGGAGATTGACACCGGCCCTTTGTTTTTGTGTCAATATTTGGTCCCATTTGTCAGCAGAGTGGGTGGTGGTGTTTGATCTTCGCCTCTAACTTGTATCTGATCTGTTATCTTTGAAAAACTCCCATGTTGGATGATTAATGTTTACATAACATAAACACCTAGTGTAACATGGAGTTTTTCAAAGTTTTGTCATTGTATAATGAAGAAATTTTAAGAATTTGTCAATACCTTTGTACATTGACAAACTCTTATCTAAACTTAACTAACGTACTTATCAGAACAACATAAAGTAAAATGAATTTCTATGATCTTGTTACAAATGTTACGACATTATAACACTTTGCTGTAAAACCTTAGTTTTTACAATAATTTCTTGCGTTGTTTTAACCAGAAACATAATTTAAGTAAACTATTGTAGGTAAGCAATGTGCCGAAGCGGTCGGAGCAAAAAAATAAAATGGGTGGCCGTACTGCGCATGACCTTCTCAGAATCGTTACTTAGGTAACGGTACTTACCCTCAGGTAGACGCTGTACCTTCTTGACCAACAGAAAGTGCAGTGCCCAGAACATCATAATATCACCGCTAAAATAAATTAATAACACAGTAAAAGTGTTATTATCATAATAATAAACGTAATTGTTTCAATTACTTTGAGAAACAGTCAAGTCAAGTTAGCCAGATATATTATGTATCTACTATATTCTAATAATAAGTGAAAACAGGCCTAGTACCTAATTTTTGAATAGGAGTTGTCAAGGTTCTAATTGTCAAATTTTGCTATTCGTTGGTCTCGCTAAAACTTGAGGACGACTAACGACCTGACGATGGATTTGGCTATTTTTAGTCTTGAAATGTTCGTGGAAGTCCAGGGACGGTTTAAACGGTTAGTATGCTCAACGAAGTGGGCACGGGTCAGCTAGTGAAAATTTGAAAATGAAAATGAAAATTCTTTTATTTCCAAATAGGTTAGTTACTAACACTTTTAGAATTGTCCTACATGATGACCTACCACCGGTTCGGGGACTAACCCGGCGAGAAGAACCGGCGTAAGAAACTCGCTCGGGGCCACCTTTTAGCAAAAAGATGGGAAAATTGTTCTTTTAAAAAAAAAAAATATATATAACAATGTTATAACTTAAATAAATTACAATTTACAAATTTATATATACTATATAATATAGAAGTAGCCTCGAAAGTGGCCACCTTATTCCCAGGGTGTGCTATCATTAACAAAATCATTAATCTTATAATAAGCTTTAGCACACAAGTTAAATACAATTTCTGAAAAAAAAACATTTTCCGTATAAAATATTTTTAATCAAAGTAATTTCATAACTATCATTTAAGAGAGCGTAAATACACATAGTATAAAAATTTAAGAATTAAATTTTAAGGCAACATTTTGCAATAGTTTTAATAGGCGATTAATATAAATAAATAATATGTTAATAATGTTATTAGTGTAGCTCTAGAAGTCTAGAGTCTAGCAAAACCTACTTAGCAATAAAATATGATAAATTTATTTTCGTCATTTGCATGTTACATACTATTATTATAATATACATGTTTATAATAGATTTAATGTAAATAAAAATTAATAGAAAATTCGAATAGGTCTTTTTAAAATATTTTGTTACAAATTATGTTACAAATTAATGCTAATTAGTACATTTATTTAATCGGTTTCTAATCTAAAAAATAAAAGTTTTTATGTTATTAAAATTTATTTATTCGTTAGATTTTATGATTGTTTTTAAGAGTTGTTTATTATTTTAATTGTTATTGAAAATCCTTATAATATTTTATGGAAAGTATCAAATAAAGTATATCAGTAACTTTAAGGTAAATTTATTATAAAAACACAATTTGATTTCTATTTTCATGGCTATAGTTAAAGTTTTTGTACTTTTTTTTATTTGAGTAGTATAAAATGTAGGAATGTAGATTACAATTATATTTATTCGGTACGGTTTTGCAGCCTGCAGGTTAAATTATACAATTTTTCCAAACCAAACAAAAACACGTTTAATGAATTTTTTAATTTTAAATAGTATATTAATAAAGACGTTCATATGTCTGTTAGTCTGGCTATTAAATATAAATAGTGTGACATTGACAACGTGTTCCAAATTTATAATAATCTAATTAAAATATTTAATAGTCTAACAAACTTCGTATGGAACGCACGTGTCTTTATTTATTTACAAGTAAAATTATTTCGGAGATAAAAAGGTTTTTCTCACAGTAATTTAAATTCTCGACATATCACTGATTTTAACTATAATAATACTAGCTGACCCGGGCCCACTTTGTTCAGCATACAAACTGTTTAAACTTTAAACCTTCTCTAGACTTCCACGAATATTTCAAAAACTAAAAATAGCCGAATCGGATCAGCCGTTCTCAAGTTTTAGCGAGACTAACGAACAGAAATTCATTTTTATATATAAGAAGATGTAGCCACCATCATTTATTTTTCATCAGAATCTTATCCAATAATGCAATTTTACATAGCCTTATTCCGTACAACGGTAATTCTCAATATTTTATTGTTTCGGTGCCTTGAAACAATGTGTTTGCTGGAAAAGGCTTAACATTCTAGAAAGTTTTATGGCACGTAAGGGTGTGCAGGGTAGTGTTAGTGCTGTAAAGTAATTTAGTTCCGAAACATTAAAGGCACCGTATTTTTTTCTCTTCCTTGAAGGGGACGTAAACCTGCGGACCGCCCGTGAACTTACAATTCGATGCAAATTTACATTTTAGGATTAACATTTTTGTTTCGTATGATTTGCTTATTCATATGCTGGATTTAAAAAATTCTTCACAATAATCTTATATTATGTCTATCTAGTATTAGTAGTACTCAATAAAAGTACTAGGTAGAAGCATAGAAAGTTTAGTGTCGTTATAGTCTAGTCGTGATTATTTTAATAACTCTCCGTAGTAGAATAGAGCTTGGCTCTCGTTACTGGAGATGGTAGGTTAGGTCTCGCGTTGGAATAACATAAAAAATTGTATTCGAGTCTGATTTCCAAACCATGGCGATCCACTGATCATTTCTGACAAGAATATTGATACACGCGTCGGATGAGCAAGTTTTTCGTCAGTCGTGTTGGCTATTCGTCCCACTGGATTATGAGACTAAAGGAACAGAGAGTGGTCTTGCGTATTGCGTACACACTTGGTCACTGTTAAACAAACTCCGGCGCAGTCCAACTGGTTTGTCAACGAAACCAGCCATAGCCACCAGTCACCACAAATGGTGTGGGAGAAATCACCTTATATTATAGTATGATAATAATATATTCTGCAGTAGCCATGATTTCATTTCTACAATTGTCGTCGGGAAGGCTATCTTCGTCGCGATTAATTTCCAATCTCATTTTTTTATTCTCGCTCGATGGAAAAATTGCAATGTGTCTAGCTGTCTACTAGATAATAGATATTCACATAAAATTTCCGTGACAGTAAAAATAAATTTGCATTCATTATGCATACGATATTAATAATGAACCCATTTATTATAGACATTAACGTCCAAATATGGAGTAACATATTTTTTAATAAATTAAATTAAACGTCTTGTACACGTGTATTAATTAAAATTATTTAATAATTTATGTTAAACACGATACATTTGTAACACAGAATGGTGTCCATAAAGTATTTGTAAACAATTATAAGTAAATAAAATTAGAGAATATTATATAGCCTTTATTTTTGGAAAATGTTTTATGTGTTTTTGCATTCGTATAGAATATAGATGATCTATGCAGTTTATGGGTCCAAGCCGTCACCATGGCGTTAGTGCATATTATAGTTTTAGAGCGTGTTTCACCAAGCAATGTTAAAGTTAACGCCATGTTAAAATACCATGCCATCTCATTCACTGACAGGAAATACGAGAGGGATAACATGATATTTAACATGGCGTTAACTTTAACATTGCTTGGTGAAACACGCCCTTAGGTTACCAAACTACTGGCCTTATTACGGGCATTTTAGAATACAATAACTATTGTTTATGAATCTTTTTATTGGAAAGTTATTAAGGTTTTAAGACCTTGGTAAATTTGTTTTAGATCATCTCTGGTTTTAAACCGTTAAAATGTCAAATAATTAATTGTTGCTTTAATGACCGGTTTAATCGTATTTTTTTATTATTATCTCTGTCCAATACCGTTTTGTCGCTCCATAGACTATAGAGATACATAATATATGGATATAGAATACACAGCAGAGACAAAAGTTGTTATAAATCGTGAAATCGGCCCATTGATTTCTAAATAAACAGATATGAAGATTTTTAACCAACCAAAAAGTTCTCAATCAAGTCCCAAGTAGGTGGGTCGGGGAATAAAAAACAAAAGCCGGGGGCTAGTCGTAAATCGCCGCGATAGAGCCATTAGACAGGGGCGGACTCTGAATAATTTAAAACAAATACACTTGTAATCTGTTACGCTATCTGCCCCATTCCGTTTCAGTTAATAGTGTATTAAGTGTTCAAAGCTTGAATTATGAATGATAAATTGGTTGTAAATTTTTAATCTGGATTTTAATATGTTGGCCGGCATGGACATTGAGCAGCCTGCGGTATTTAGATTGTGTGTTTTAGTCACCCCATAAAAAGCAAACCAATTTTTATGTTACGCACTAATTCAATTCGCAGTTTTTGTGTTGTTTCGATATTCGAGCTAGTTTAGGTGCGTCCTGAAATAAGCTATTTTGTAATACTATTTAAGGAGGTGTTAGCATTAAAATGAATCCAGACAAATAAAGTACACCTTAATGTCACCCTTCACAACTCAAATAATGTCACGTAAGAATTTTATAGCATATTTTATGTTTAAAAGACTTTGGTAATTTGTAGTTTTGCCATATAACAAAACCTTTTATAATATTTTTGCAACGAAGTTAAGGTAAAGGAGTGCGTGCTCATGGAATGTGAGAGGAACGAGCATTTACGTCGTGAATTTGTGCAGTTTACTGAGTGTACCGATTTGTACTTTTTTATTCATCATATTCTGTATTCAAATTTTAAAAACGATTTTAGTGCAATATTTATAAGTTATGTAATACCTACACTCTTTGCCCTTAAGGGAACTAGATTTTGAAAATTAATTGTACATAATTCTAAAGTTAGGCAGACTTAATCTATAAGATGTAATGCCTTTAAATAAAAATAAAAAAAAGGTAAAGAAGCACTATATTTTTGTGGCAATTATTTTAAAGACTTGGCTTCATTTGGTCAGAAAATTAACCGAGAAACCTAATAGTAAACGATCCTTTGATGTTGGACACGAGTAACCGTACAAAAAGCTCCAAAGATAAACTGGTAACCCTAAGTTTTACATTTGGTACGGCCCTGTCGCCGGCGTGGGCACAGAAGGCATGATTTAGGAACGTCCACGAATACTAAGCTGCGTATATTAAAGTTAACTTTGGTCACATAAATAAATATTATCGTAAGAAACTTCAACTTAGTAAGTGTTATTAAATAAACAGACACTTCATTTAACCATCTATGCAAGATGGAAATGTTACTGACATAATGAGCCTTATTTTTTGTCTTTTATATTTCCTACTTCTTATTATCTTTAGCAAATCTAAACCTTATTTATGTCAATTACGTTATTTCATACTGAAAACTTTTTTACAAAGGTAAAGGGTAGTTATTAGATTTCCAATACTTCATAGACAGTCATAAGACGAAAATCTTCAGTGCTAAGACAAACTAGAGACACCTTCTCTTGAGATAGAGAGAGATACATTTTTGACAACAATTGCAAAAATTATCAGTACCTATAATGGATCTAAGTAGGAGTTATCATGAATCTCTATGTGTCCTTTAGAAAGCGGTTGAAATGACATCAAATTATAGTCAGAAATTATTAAGATTATATTATAATATACAAAGTTGTAGGCAGTATCTTCTAAAAAAACCGGTTTTGCGTAGGACAGCTCGGCGGTCGCGAGTGACAGGCGAGTGTTTGTTCAATTTATGTGTGTAGGCCCTCGGCCTGTTGAGTTGAGAGTTGAGACGCGCCGGCGCCTTCCATCACCCATACTGGGTCACTATTATAAACAAACACTTTAAATCATTGCAGGACTTTCTATAAGACAAGTTATTAATCAGTTGGAACCACAAGACATATTCGTTATTTATATGTCGCAAAATAATATTTTCCTTCCGCATCTGAAATGTGTTGCTAGGTCTTGTTTTCTGTAAATATTTTTTTTTGTCTTTCATTTAATATTGCAGCTCAACTACAAAAAAATAACCAAAGGGAGTAACTATAGTTTTGCATATTAAAGTGATTGAGAGTAATCAGTTTGGGCCCTTGAAAGCGGAGACCTTGTTCAGATTGAGCTGTTTATCGTCTAAAATAGGTAAGTGTCGACTATCGAGCATTACACAGCTTGTAAGATGTAACTTTATTTATAAAACGGTCCAGTTAACGGTACGCCTGAAGACTCTTCTGATCAAAATCGTAAAGACAATCTATGAAGCTAAATCGAAACGCACAAAAACCAATCTTACGCTGTAAGCTTTAAAATACATTACGACATGCATCTCACGTCTACTTATGTTGGGTCCTCTAGTGATATTGGTAAATAAACAGTCGATACCAACTATACATTATTGCATTAAAGATTTGAAAACCATCAGTTCAAGCAAGAAAGCGTTCTATTTCAAACCGGTAAAGTTGAAGTTTGCGTAACCACCCGCTAGCTGTTATCGCAGTAGGTTAGTAGTTGCGAGAGGAGTCGGGTCAAACGTTTAGCAAACATCCACGTACGGATTCGTCTTGGTCGCCGTTTGTGCCGGTGACACTGTGAAATGGTTACACAGGCGAGCTCCAACATTGTTGATCTTTCCCCGTTCGAATGAAAATCCAAGTGTGGTTTTATTATACAATACCTTGTATTGAAAAATATAAGTAATACTCAACGCATTATATAGGTAATCTAAGAGATATATTTCAAATAGAATGTTTTTCCCATAGCCACGCCTGCACAAAAACAATATCCCATAGTAGTAGGTGTTGTCCTTTTTTTTGATCAAAAGTAGCCCATTGTAAGTGGTAATCCAGGTTGTCTGCTTCCTGCACATATTTTTTTTTTTAATTGGTCCAACATTTGTCATCATGAGGTAACAAACAAACACATACACTTTCGCCTTTATAATAATTAAGTGTGATTTAATATATTAATTTTTGTTTGTGTTCATGTAGAACATGTCTGTACCTATTGCCAATATTATTTTATATCAAATGTCCATAGATATCTGTGCGTTAAAATACGTCGATGTCGATACTCTATGTGTAAATAACCTTTTATATTATTTATATTACTTGACAGGATTAACTAAATTTGCATACAAAATTTGCATACGCAGGGAAGGACAAATCTCAACTGAATCCGGCCCTGAATACCTCCGTAAACTGTATCAAATGTCAAGACTTATACAATACCTATTTTATACGCTTCTTACACTTGCCACCTTTTGACTTACTATTTATACTGCTTCAATAAAACTAATCCACTTTCATCAATAACATTCAAAATCACTTACGATTGACATAAATAGAGTAACAAGTACCTGCGCAAGATAAATCACTTTTGTACAAAGTAAGAAGCTTTGAGCAATTTGCATAATAATCTAAGCTTTCCCTTTCCGACAACCTTGAGGTATTCATGTGCTTTTTATAGAATTTATAGACTTTTGTTGATGGGCGCCGCAACAACAATTGTTGCGGTCATCGCCAGTTATTTTGTTGTCGTTTGCTTCTGAGGATTCTGAAACCTGTTAATTGTGTGTAAGCTATTATGTACTGTATTGTGTATTGTTTGAACGTTTCGGGGTAGACTCAAATATAATATAATTAGTAAATAAGCACTTGATTTTTCAAAACTGCCGAAGGAATAATTTAGGCTTGTTAAAACTACTAGACTTTTAGTTGGTGAGGTAAAATTAATTTATGAAATAAACCAGGTTAAGTAACGGTGGTTAGAACTTTGAAAAAACTAACTCTTTAAGTTGTAAAGACCGGGTGTTACAATACTTTTCACTTCCTCGTAACACATAATATTTTACATCCTTTCAAAACCCTCTTTAACGTTACAAAGTAACATTACAATCACAGAAACAATTTAAACTTAAACATAAATGTAGAACATGAAAGGAAACATAATTCACGAACTTAAAATATGTCAGTATGCACAATATCATTAGTGATATTTAGTGAGGAAACAGACAAGCGAAACTTGAGGTTTCGGGAGTCTCAGATCTCAAAGTAATCGCCCATCAATCAAACGTCAAAAAAACACTTTGTCGGCGCAACAGCGTAATTGGTGACGTGAAAAAACAAAAGTGGTAGGACACGATACTACCAAATCATTCTATTTAGCGAAATTGTAGGACTAATAGGGCGTTTAGCGTAATGGCGTGCGAGGGAATCTATTAAGGCATAATTTCACACCTGCTTATAATGATGGAGCTTGCACGCGCTTCTTCGAAAGTTTTCAATTTGCTCTTACCGAATATTGCCAACTTGCCAAAGGTGCCCTTTATAATAAATACAACATATATGGACGCTTCACGCCGCGTCAATCTAGCCCCGTGTTAACAGTTAAGTCCAGCCAGATTTCACCAACGCTTGTTAGTTTTAATGGCTTGTTAAAATACCATGCCTTCTCAGTCATTGACAGGAAATACGAGAGGGATAACATGATATTTAACGAAGGATTAAGTTTAACATGTGTTGGTGAAATTGGAACTACTTTGGAGGTACCGGACAACGAAAATATATATTACAATTTATATTATATATGCACATATTTAAGAATATTATAATATTAATACACAATTTTAATATACGTCCATGACTAAGGAAAGAGAAAACTTTATATTCCTTCGGTGGGATTCGACGACCCCGCGAGCACTCTCAACCACTGCTCTATAGAGGTCGTCCTTTGTTACACCTTAGTCTTTAACTCTATGGCGGTTCCTGTGTATGTATTTTGAGAAAGCCCTAATACTGCACAAGTAATGGCAATAATGAGTACGATGAAAGGTATTACGAGAGCGCCATTAAGTTTTTTAAAACCAGTAAAGTCCAAATCTCTTCGAAAATAATGGTTTTAAAGTAATGGTTTATGGGAACTTTCCGTATTCTCATATTTTTACTTGCAGGTGCGTTACAGTCTTAAATACGAAATACCGACTTAAAACTTAATAAGTTGTCGTAAGAATGTAAGTGATTGAAATATTCACCGATATTTTAGCCGTAATACTTTAGATGATTTTTTAATACTTTACGAAAATTGTTATTCTGGCGAATCCACTAGAGCAAAATATGCAAAGTTGAAAGGTATTTTCTTTGTGTTTTCACAATAAACAACGCCTAGATTACCTAAAACATGGAGAATATTTGAAATAGAATACAGTAAATTTAGGAAATAGTATTTTTGAAAATCGTAGTTTTTAACTGTGAAATTGTATTCGACTTTGTATTTGCTTAAATGGCTTCAGCCAGACGTCCGGTGCGCCAAATCTACCTATTTTTCATAATCTGCACAAACTCTATTGTTAAAAAGTCGGCGCGAGTGATCACTATCAGGTGATATCTGCTCATTAGTCATTTACTGGTTTCTATTATCTTTAACAAGAAGAAAGGATTAAGTTAGTTAACTGTAGAAAAAAATCAAGACAATAGGGGAAAAATATTTTACTTCTATGTATTTTATTATTACCAGCACTTTCTTTTTGATTTTACCGCAAGCTTGCTTGTCCTACGGATGACTTCACTACTATATTATGTTTGTGGATTTTATTTTAAAAGTTACACTTTATGTGTTACTTTATTGTATTATTCTTATACCAATTGACCATTGGTATGTTTTGGCAGCTAAACATGTTTTAGAGTACAGCATTAAATCAAAATTATTTAAAAATAAGTTTTGCCTAATACTATTTAGTTGCAGTATCAAATTACTAATAACACGGAATCGAACCTATACCGCTCGCTCAATCTACCTCTAGGCAGTAAGCTACAAGCCAACACCGCCCTTGACCTCTTGGACTTACGCGTGACATATTTTCATATGTTGGAAAAGACACTTGACACAAAAAAGACAAGGCCACTGAAAATTTTATTAGTGAGGTTAACTATACTCTCGTACAATATTAACACTGATCTACATAGCTGCAGCGGGGTGGGTGACGTCACGCGGCCCGCGGGTGCCGGCACGTCTCCGTCACGCTCCACAAACGCCGAGGTTGCCGCAGCCTTGGCGCCCAGCACCCACTGGTTACTATTTTATCGGACGCTTAGTACTATCAGCTGTTAATATATTCTAGGCTAAATATTGCCCGTGACTTCGTGCGAGCGTGTCTTCCTCTCGGACGACGAAGGCCTTGCTGGTCGCGATCTAACCATATGTGTATTAATAAACCATTGTTATGTCACTGTGTGTTTTAGATTAGGGTATTTCTTCTTAATAGCATTAATAAAGAACGAATACAATTTACGGATATTGAAGTAGATTTCGCAAAATGCTTTAAAATTAATACCACATATGAATTGAAGGGAAATTGGTGGTCAACATTTCGACTATGCTTTTAAATAGAATTATTTTTATAGTACAATCAGTTTTAGCATTTGCGTTCTACAAGACTGTAATCCACAGTTCTCGCAAAAAGCACAAAATCTCAATAAACATAATATCTTCGATTTTAAGGAAGAATTTTACGCTCTTTCGATGGAAAGCATTCCATAGTTGTAGTGCAATGCATCACTTGTTCTCATCTATCTCGTACTTATTATATTATAAAGAGGAAGAGTTTCTTTGTTTGTTTGTTTAAACGTGCTAATCTCAGAAACTACTGGTCCGATTTGAAAAATTATTTTTTGTAGGATAGTCCATTTATAGAGGAAGGCTTAAGGCTATATAACATTAAGCTGCGAGCAATAGGAGCGAAGCGCCAGTAAGAAATGTTGCAAAAACGGGGAAAATTATTTACATTTGGGGACTTTCGTTGCGTGCGCTGCATAAACGGTTTAAGTCACTCAAAAGCCACGCGAACAAAGTCGCGGGCACAGCTAGTTTATTATACAGACAATAATAACAATTATGAGATTAATATTATAAACGCCGTGCCACGTCACCAGTCTAGACAGCATAGGTAACTTTGATCTTAGACGACTTAACAAGAAGCGTTTCTAAGTACCGCTAGAAGTTACGACCCAGACCCAGGCGGGTTCATACCAAAACGATGATTAATGACATACAATTTTTAGAAATTTCTTAATACCGAAGCATTTCTTGTGAGCCAAAAAAGGAACAATGAGTTGAGGGCAAAAAGAGCCCATTGTTTTTCTACGTAACACGCAATTACGGGAAAGGTTCTCTTTATTGGGGGTTGTAAATCTAGTCTAAATATTTACAGCTTGCGACGAAATTCTTATCTTTAAAATAGTCTGGTTGCGTGTCATTCGTTACGGGTAATTAGACGGAAAATATTTGGTGCCTTTACCAATGTAGGTAGGTACTAGGTACTAAATGTACGATCTCCGAATTCCCCGACAGGTCCAGTGTACCTCTTTTCATCCTTTTTGCTCGACAATAAGGTTCAAAATTCATACATTAAAAATCTATAATTAATTTTTTTATACCTACAATATGTTTCGTAATAAAATATGCAATTATGTATTTAGCACGGACCTACGTCTTTTATCTAGCGCATCTAATACCACGATCTAATTTTAATTCTAGGAAAAATTTCTTTAAACTTTATTATTTTGTTTCTATAAAAATAATTATTTTATTTCTATTCGTTAAGCTCTACTTCACAAGGTCTTCGGAACAAGTACAATAATGCAGCCATAGATTTACAGTTTACATATTACCATTCGAGTCATCACACTCGGGAACTATAAATATTGTTTATGGCTCATTATGATAGATTTCTTGAGCATAAGATTATTTTCTTTGGCCGTGAACAGTCGTAAAATAATAAATTCTACGGCACGTGCGCCCGCGCACACAACCTCTATACTGCGCGAGGAATGTGAGAGCAGCAGGCTTACTCCCGACACAATCGAATCAGTTCGATCTCAACGGCTTTTGGTGATTTATTTGAAACTTTGATAACTTTGAAACTAACCAGGATAAAGAAATCGGTAGATCGTAACTTTTTGTACTGCCGACCATATCAATCGACTGAGAATCAAAATAAATAAATGTCAATTTATTCGGGAGTACGCGACACGATCGCATCTGAATCAAAATTGAATCTGTTTGGAGAGTAAGGAGCCAGCTCTAGCTATAAACTTAATTTTGATGGTTATACTATTAGAAGACATCTACATATAGGTGAAAAATTTCGACCTATTTTATAGTCAACACATTTTACTGACTTCAATGTTACTTGTAAATTTAACTATTTCTCTATATTTTGATATTTGTTATACATTTTAGTATTTATTTTTATAGCGGTATAAGGAATACATCTTCTGTGACCAACTATAGCAATCATGCTTTATGATACACAGTCTGGTGACAGATGGACAGCAGAGCCTTAATAATGCGTCACGTAAACTACTCTTTCGATACAAAAGTTTAAATTCGACCAAAACATCTCGGCGCGTATAAATAAAACAATCTCATACCCAACCTCACTTGAGAACCTATTTGACAGTTAAAAAAAAATTCGCATCACTTTTAAAAATGAATTTACTTAATGTACGTACTTAAATTTTTTTTCTTCTTTTAATCGTAAAAATAAAGATTATAAAGATATAGATTATACCTACTTATTTTAATGTTTTTCTGTAATCTATTTTATTAATATAAATTGAAAACCTCGTAAAAATTACTTGAAACTAGTTTCGTACCAAAAACCTGCTAAAACATACAGAAATCTGCCCACCAAAAATAGATTCAAAATCAAAAGCCCCTATAACAGTGCATGCAGTATCAAAATCCGATTAAGCTTGAACGTTTTTTGAATCCTGTAATACATATTTTTAAAAAGTACGTTTAAGTGGGTTTGGTTACTATACCCCTCACGTCTAGATGAGCGCCTCCGTGGTCTATTAGTTCTGAGCTTCGCTCTCGACCCAGAGCTCAGGGTTCGATTCCCGCATTGGACAAAAAAAAGTGTTGGTTGTTGGATAAGAAAAATGATCCATGCGTCGAATGGGCATGTAAAAAGTCGGTCCCTGCGCCTGTTCTCTGGCCAGTCGTGTTGGTTTACCGTCCCACTGGTTTATGAGAGTAAAAGGAAGAAAGAGTGTCTTTGTGTATTGCGCACACACTTGGGCACTATAAAATAACTCCTGCGTAGCTGGCTTGGTTTCAATAAAATCGGCTACCGACACCGAAATCGGTGAGGAGAGCTATTATTATTATTATCAGTATTATAATATCTTAATACAATCGGTTGTCTGAGTCTATAAGAATATGAATGACGACCTCCGTAGCGCAGTGGTTGAGCGCGCTGGTTTACGACCGAGAGTTCGCGGGTTTGAATCCCGCCGAGGGAACAAAAAGTTTTTCCTGGGTCATGGATGTATATGGTGTATTTAATTTGTGTATGATATAATAAAATAAAAATCTTAAATATGTGTATATTTAAGATTTTTAAATATGTGTATATTTAAGATTTTTATTCTGGTACCGGTAACACAAGTTCTTCGGATACTTAGCACGGGGCCAGATTGACGTGGTGTGAAGCGTCCATATATATTATTACTAAAATAGTGTCCGTCAGTCTGTGTGTCGTGACTTGTGGGCTGCGAGGGCGCCGGTTGCCGATGACTGTGAAAGTTCACACAACAATTTAAGATTTTAACACCACACCGCCACCGCTGCCTTCTCATTAAGTCGTAAGCCAACGTCGCTAACAGTTTTATTGTTTTCACGAATTATCAGAAAAATATACACGTCGCGTATGGGCTTCCTAATTGGGGTCCCGTGTTTGTCCAAATATTCTTTATGATTTCAATAAAAACAACAGCGGTGCAGGTAAATATTACTTTTATGTAAATCGCAGACTTCGGAACTTTAACGTCATGACTGTGTCTACACAGTGTTACCTCAATTGGTAATCTAACTGTCGCAGTCATGTGATTGAATCTGCAGTTTAATTGAACGAATAGCGCGTTTATGAATTAACGACATTTCACTGAATGACTAAAGGACAACTCGTCAAGTTGTTTAATGTAACGTTCGACGTCTTGACTGAACGTTTAGTCGTTGAATCGGATATACCATACTTTGTAATGTCTGGTAGGAGTAAACATAAGTTTGCAAAAAGGCCTTCAAAAATTACATGGCACACCAAATGAAAATGAAAAGGAAAATATCAAGTAAGTATGTAGTATCTGTGCGATCTGTTTGCCCTGACTGATTTTACGAGCAGACAGATTTAAAGAGCAGACCTCTTTGTTGACTGTTGGATGTTGTGTGGCGTTTGTTCAATCAACGTTCGGCATAGTCAATCAATTAATTGTCATCCTTCAATAAACGCGCTAGACCTTTAATTAAATAGTAGATTCAACCAGATGACTGCGACATATCTATATTTTATTATACGAATTTGATCCCCGCTATGAAACAACAAAAAAGGTTTTTATGTATACATAGGAAAATGCTGGTTGATCAGCTGATTGTCTGATACGAAAGAATCCATGAATCGGATGGAATGTAAAAAGTCGGTCCTGTGGCTGATTTCTCTCCAGTCGTGTCCCTCATACATCCCACTGGTTCACGATAGTAGAGGAAGAGAGAACTAATAATTAATGTAAAATAACAAATAAAGTGGAAAAAAGTGCAAGTGACATGAATTTCCACCAAGAACCTACAGTACATTCAATAACATATATGAGAAAGAGAGTGTTCTTGTATGTTGTTCATACGTGGGTACTATTTAAAAAAAAAATCTCCTGCATAGTCTGGTTTCAAGGAAACCGGCAACGATTGACGAAATTAAAATAGTCACCACCCTAATACAGGCTATAATATAATAATTATTCAAATTCTATTAGGTTGTGATGTGTTCCGATAGAATTTACTGAATATACAGTACCAACGCTGAAAGAGGTACTTTTTTTATTATAGTATAGGAAATTTTTTAATGTTGGTTTTCTCGTGATCTTCTTGCGATATTACTTTCACAGTATACTCTACATAGGAGCCACATACACACCCTAAAGTATTATCACTCATTTACCTCATGTGAATGAGGGTTTAAATGGGTGACCATTTAAACCATGTAGGTATAATATTATACAATTTCTATAGAATACTCGGGGCTGATTTTGCAACTTTTATCTGTTGAATAAACATGTGACTTTGATATTGTTTCGTCGTATATATTAGAAAGAAAGAAAGAAAAAAAGTTTTTTTTTATTTTTATTTTTTTTTAAATTAAGTCAAAGTCCTCAGTTAAAGATATTTGATGATTGAAAAATCCTCCCTTAGTCGGATAAAGATTGTCCCAAACTTATCCACTTAAGATGATGTATGTATATCTATAAGATACGAACATAAAACAAGCTTTAACCTACTGTGTCACTTAACAAGCAATAATTAAAATGACAATAGTAATTTTCTGGTGAAGCACTAAACAGTAAACACAGCGTTGCTCAATAGCATGCGCTCCTCGCAGTTCGCACGGAACATTGTTACAGCTATAGCGTTTATGATGCGCACTATAACTTTTATGATGTTAGTAATTATTATAATCAGCGAGTTTGTTTACCTTTATAATATGTCAAAGGCTTCTTTTCACCCGACAACGGCGAGGACAAAAGGAAGGGTAATGATTTTGGCAGTCTACAGGCAGACATTAATGAGTGATAATACTTTAGGGTGTATATGGGTACCGTTTATAGAGTTTACTATGAAAGTACTAGCGTTGAAGTGTTGAAGTTGAAGTTTTTTGTGTGGGAAAATGTATGATGTTGGGGCATTTCTCATACAAACATGAAAGTCAAAAGTAAGTCTTTATATAACACTCTAACCACCCTAAAGTATTATCACTCATATATGTTACACCTTGTATATGTTACATCGTAGCGCCTACTCTACTTATGCGATTTTAATGAATGAGATGTCAAATAATTGGTTGTGACTCGGGTAACATAATATATCGTTCCATGTCAGGTTTATGTTATTTTGCTTTTGATTATTAACTTCACAATTTGCTTTTACAATGTGATTCACGAATTTTGTATTTAGAATCATTCGCATCGTTCGAAAGATTTATGCGGTAGCATGTTGTTACTCAGGTGAAAGGCTAGATAGAGCAAGCTCATACCATTAAAACAACTATCGAAGTCTTGCTCAAAACTCCATTAAAACCAAAGCATTTTGTAATCGGTAGTTTTCTAGTGTACGTAAAAAAACGACCTCCATCTCGAATGTCATTTGCACGGCGGCGTGCCGTTGAAAAAGCAATTATTTCAATATCTGGCCCGCGTCGCGCGCCGCGCCGCACCCGCAGCAAAAAGCGGCGAGCACGCGCGCCGTGACTGCAGCCGGACCGGCCAGAACCGACCTGTCATCGCCCGTAATTAATCCGAATGTTCGAGAATTAGGAATATCGGCCATTTGGGAGAAGGTACAAGGTAATGTTACAATAGCTAAGTAGTAATAGTTAATCTAATTAGGATCGTCTAAGAAGTAGGAAAGTTAGAAACTTTCATAGTATGCCTGCAATATCCATCTTTTTACTTTTTAACGCTAATTCTCGTGTTTTAGGACCTACCTACCTACCTACCCAAATCTGATCACTATAACTTTTGCTTCACAAATTCACAATGAAAACCTAAAAGAGAATTTTGTCAAGTAGATTAATTTAAATTTGCTTATAAACTTAATTTTGAGTTTAATCGAGCAGCTGTAAAGCTGCTTATATTAAACATATTCCCCGTGATAGTATTGCTGATAGTTATTCAGAGTTTTTTAATGATATAATATACTGGGAGACAAAGACTTGGAGTGACCGCGGTTTCCACTCCACTGCTCCTATAACGAGGGCGAACAATAAGCTCTTCCGCAAATCAATTACGTTTTTATTAAAATAAAAAATACCACAAACCGCTTCAGTTACAGACACAAGGACTTGGCCTAAGCCATCGATTGTTTTTGTACTTCGATTTTGCCATAATTATCATCACCAGGTAATTAAGAATTACGAGTAACGAGTACAATTAAGAATTGTACTCGTTGAATATTTAGGAATTATCAACGTTGATCAAAATTTGATACAATCATAAATTACAATATTTTTTTATTAAAATGAAACATGAAATTGACGAGTAACGTGAGCAATGTAAATAAGTGTAAATTTGTCGAGTTCGTATCCTAGAACGAAGACCTATACGACTATTCAAATAGAGTCGCACTTTTCATCTTCCTTTTTCAAACATTCTACTGATCAGCTTGTATATAAAATGTACCTATATCATATGGTACACATCATGTAAGATTATATAAACGTGTTATGTACAAACTTCTTGGAACTAAATACTTTCGAGTTTGAGTACAAAAACAAACCCAGTATTGTATAAAGTAAAGTTAGAGTAGAAGTAAAAGCTTTATAAAACATTATTTAAGCCAATTTAAAATCAATAAACAATTTCGACACAACATTGCGTTAGTTGATATCGTTACGTTTAGACCACAAACCGCCTTGGCACGAAACGGCGAGTTATGTCTACTTACAAAATAACCAGACCATTCCAAATATTTACAATCCGTAACTAGCTATCATCTTCTTACCAAACTTTATTATTTAGTTGGATTTTATGATACAATTTTCGTTGTTTTATTAAAGATTTTATAGAGTGTCAGATTAGTCTTCATCGCTCCACATATTAATGTATTATTTTATGGACTATGTTTTTATCCGGAGGCTTATTAGGGACCAGAAATTATATTCAGATTGCAACTTATTGAGTAATGACAACTCCCAGCATTGGCCAATGTGCACGAACAATTGATTGCAACGAATCCGCAACTTAATCAAATGAAATTTGTATAAGCGTTATCGTGATTTTCACAAATCCTCATTCGAAGCTGTGGTGAGTGTCGGAAGGGCCGAAGTCAGTAACGGGATGTGTGTCGCCAATGATAGAGTACTGGCAGATTATTAGAAAGTTATCTAGAGCCTAGAACGACTTTATCTGAGACTTTAGCCAAGATGCTATCGATGTTATCACTTACGAAGTTCGAAAATAAAAAATTGTAAGGAGATTTCACATAAGTGACATACAATTCGCGTGTCACTTATTGAAGCTTAGGTAATTAGGAACGTCTAATTTAATACATATTTACTGTGATTGGCCCAGATTGGGTTGGCCGTACATGTCCCAAAATGTTTCAGGATTGGCGAAGGAGAAGATCGTAGTATGTCCGAGTTTCTTACGCCGGTTCTTCTCGGCGGGCTAGGGTTGAACCGGTGGTAGTATTTTTGTTGACTTTCCGAAAATAGCTTGTTAAGTTTAACTTGGAAATAAAAATTTTTGAATTTGAATTTGAATTTGTTAATGTTAACGCGGTTCTGTTTTAGGTTATAACAGACAATTAATAATATTTTGATAAAATCTTAATTTTCTTGGAAATGTTTGTATATTAAAAATAAAATATCCTTAAGTAAGTCTCTATAATGTGAACGCAGCAAAGATGCAGACTCATGCAACTCTCGAAAGAATTTACGAAAAAAACTTGGGTCATCTGACGAGATTTATTTTTATTTGAACACGCTAATAAACTATGCCGTAATTCCAGGTAAGAGTTTTGACTAGTGCAATATATTATTTACACATATTACACATTTGTACAATGGAGGTACCTCCAATGCGATTTTGACAACCAATATGATTTTCATCCGATAACGCCTCAATTAATTTGTTGCTCCGTGCTTTGGCTAATATATTCATAACCTGAAATAAATGAAAAATTCTTCGTTATAGAGTAGCACTTGGCAGTAGCGGCAGAAGTGCGTTAATCACGGCGCACGCGCAATAAAGTCCTTGCGTATAACGTGCGCTGTCACACGCGGAAGAGAAACCGTCAGACGTCGAACGCGCATGAAATATGATAAATGTTCAACTTCAACCCGACGCGGAGCTGCGGTGGCTGGATACGATACCTGCCAGTTATGTTTTGGAATATTGACGTTAGTTGTTTCATATCACACCTTGTTCGTTGTAATGTAGATAGGAAACAGCGTAAGGCTTTATGTAAATTTACAACAATTGATTTGTATTACAATAAATACTTTTCAAACAAACTTTTCTAATATTTCAACCGCCTTAGGCTGCGTATCCACCAGAGCTGTGCTGTGCTGTGTAGCGAGGAATGTGTTTTTAGGTACCAATAGAATCGCTTCATTTATCACGCATCGGTCAGCGCGACTCTTGACAAGCGACTCTATTGGTTCTTAAAAACACATTCCTCGCAATACAGCAAAGCACAGCTCTGGTGGATACGCAGCCTTAATGTACCGACAGAAATAATAATAGAAATGAGCCTATTTTCCCTGTTTGTTAATAATTAAGCACCTACCTATTTAGTATTAGATATATACATACATACTTACATAGTATACAATTATGTATAATAATAATAATAAGAATATCTATGGACGCTTTACACCACGTCAATCTGGCCATGTGCTAAATATCCGAAGAACTTATATTACAGGTACCAGAGAACGGAAATATATTAAATACTTTTATAATATACACACATTTTAGATTTTTATTAAATATAATAATAAACAAATTTAATAAATATTCATGACCCAGGAACATTTAAAATAAAAACTTTTTGTTCCCTCGGCGGGATACGAACCTGCGACCTCTCGAGCATTAACGCGCTCAACCACTGCGCTACAGAGGTCGTCAAAGTATAGTGTTAGTATTAACTCGTAATATATCTACGCAAACTTAGGCCATGATTAGACGATATTTATATGCCCGGGCATGATAAGGCTCTTCCAGTGCAACAGACAGCCGCGGCGTGCCAATCAGCCGCGCGCCCAATGCAGGTCTGACAGCGAGGTTAGACTTGCCGATTCCTTAATTGCCCTGACGTTTTGGTGTCACATTCCGCGGCTTACATGCCAGCAGCTACTTAGCTAAGTAGCCGTTGCCAAACTATGACCAAGTGATTTACAATGCAACGTTACCTAACAATCAAATATACCATTATATGGACCTACTTCACTTACAAGATGATAATATACCTATTTATAAGCCCATGCATGCTGTTACGTTGTATAAGTTTATAAATATTGTACGAGCTATAGATAGGCTATTGAAAATTGATATATTTTAATCTAGAGTATAAATTGAATTAACGATTTAGTCAATACTAGCTGTTGTTCTCTTACACTACTAGGCTGTTGCAAGGATGTTTGTGTGATAAAAAGTCTCTGGACAGATATTACAGACAGCATCGTTGTATAAGAAATCCTCTGTTATATGTAAATTAGTAAAGGCATGACTTCAGAGTCTATACTCAAATGTCTCGACGATAGTTACTAATTTGTAAGAGTGATGAGAATCACTAATTTGTAAGAGTGATGAGAATCACTAATTTGCACCATGTGACTATTATAATACAGTCCGTTCAGACTTTAGTAGTTTCACCTTTGTGCTGACGACATAAGAATATCTCATATCGTCTCCCCACACCGATTTCGGTGTCGGTGGCCGGTTCTTTAGGACCATCTACGAAGGAGTCATTTTATAGGGCCCAAATGTGTGCGCAACACACAAGAACACTCTCTCCTCCTCTGATCATGCATTGTCCTAACCAGACTTGGAAACATTATTTTTTGTTGTTTCAATCGCGGGAATCGAACCAACGACCTCCAACGAAAGCCCTATAATGCCACAGGTCCTCGGAGGCGTTATCACCTAGTCCTAGTCATTCTATGGTATATTATGTATAGATATTATGTATATTATGACGAAAAATAGTTTTTTTGGCTTGCATATATTCTTTCTTCTTTCTTTCTTTCATATTTATGCCGTTACCATCGTATAGAGTTCCTTCTTTGAAACTTATGTTTTAAAGAAGGAAGAAGAAACTTAATCAAATTATTTTAATCTCTCAACTTTTTATATTATAATATGTCTATAACATGAAAAGACAGACATCAATTTTCTCTAATAATATATTATAATCTATTAACTTCTTCACACAAATTATAAGTGATAAATAAAAATTAAATTGGTTTAAAAAGCTTCTTCGTAAACTGTTTATTTAAATTATACGAACGTGTTAAAGAGGGTGCACAAATAAATTACGTCAAAATCTATAAAACGTGTTTCAAAACAAAATTATTAAGAAAAGGGTATCTCATTCACACATTAGTGCCGCTACTCGCCGCGTTCTGAGGTAATTATTAAAAAGTTACGTCCTGGCCGCATGGGCATCTTTTTTTAAAATTTTAAATTTGGAATGTCGTCCGCGTTAAGTAGTATTTATGCGATCCCCAGCGGCGCGGAGGCGGTTGTTGGGTTTGGGAGTTCGACAGTTCGACGCCCGCTTATGCAACAGGCGCTAAACTTAGTTTTGAATTTAATCGAAAAGTAATAATATAGTTTGGGGACTAAAACAAATGTATAAAAGTTTAAATATATACTATTGTTACAATGTTTGCGCTGTTCATACGAGTGGCATTTGAAATTAGTTGGTTTCTTGATACCCGTTTAGATTGTAAGTGTCAATTTACACCTGACAGATAAATAGTAAAAGTTAAGTTCACCGATTACACTGATAGATGATTAATCTTGTGATTGGTTTAACCAGAGTTGACAGAAACGTTTTGATAATATCAAGGTTTTATTGCAATGGATGCTTATTAGTGGGCAGCTTTGGAGTAAGAACTCAGAATGCAATCTAATATTTAAGTATATTATAAAGTATAGTATACTACTTATACTCCGTTCCAATTCAATGTGGTGTTTATGTAAACAAAAATGTAGAGTTACTCTATTAGGTCTATAATGCTACCAATTAAAATTTTCCTAATAACCGCATAATAAAGAATTACAATTTAGCACATTTAAATCGCGTTAATTTTTTTTTTTTATATTTAGATCACACTGAATCTGAACGAAAACGTTACTTTTTTTTAAACTTTAATCCAATAATTTATTTTAAGAACTTTATATTATTATAAGTATAAAGGAAATTCATTAATTATATCCGTCGAAAAGCCACACAGCTCGGTGCAAAACGGGTCCGGTCATATTTCAGTATACGCTAGGAATATGAACCATAAATCACTTAAAGTAGATGCTAAGTTAAATAAGTTCCGATTTAAGTGCATTATTTCACGTTTATATCGTGACGGCCCGGACTCCGGACCGACTCCGGCCGAATAAATCCTCCGGACACTCGGGAGCGGATCGCCGAAGCTAATTCTGTTGTGATTAATGTTTCTTGCACATTTCCACTCTAGCTCGCTTATGCAAACTTTCGTTTGCCACCCGTTTCCACCGCTCACGCGAATATGACCCCTATCACCTAAATATAGATCCAAAAATTGGGTGCCGCGAAAAATGGCCCCCGAATCGTGGTGGGCGCCCGTAATACAACTCGAAAGTAACTCGCTACTGCCCGTTGCGTTTCTCACGCAATACTAACAATTAAATAAGCCTGCACGTATGATTAAAACAGTGATTGGTTAGGATTACTCGCAAAGTTGACTTTATGAGCATTTTTTGCGTGTAATGTCGCTTCACTACAAATCGAGGCTTCTTAATATTCATTGGAAATAAAACGAGGAGCGATTTAAGAGTAATTGCGATAAGGCTTCATTCCCACTAATTTAGTCCATTCACTCACTAAATATAGATTGTAGGGATAAATACAGATGGTCTAATCAAAAATGTTATTAAATTAGTTATTAACATATTTTTTTCTGATAACAGGTAATCGAACGTAATTACAAAGACGTGAAGCTCAACGAGGTACGTATAAATGAAATTGGACTAAGTTTTACGCAAATACAATTCAAAGGTTGTCAAATTGTTTAAAAATGCACGTGTGAACCGGGCCAAGTGTTAACAAAATAGAAGAAGTCATTTGGCCGCAGTAATTACCAAAACGATTGCAGTAACCACCGCGCGTGTTGACATATTAAAGTTAAACGAAAGCCGCCCACTATAAAGGGGAAAATTGGTAATAAGTCACACTAAGGTCATGCGAATCGGGCATTAGGACTAATATCCCTTTTGATTTTAAGTAATTTATAATACGTTTGATGTGTACGATTATGTGCATTAGGCGCTATCGATCTGATTGATTACGTAATAATCGCTGACACGATTTCTGCGATAGGCTTTATGATTTTGTTATCTGTATAAATATGAAACAGTTTATTGTTTAAATTACTGATGAGCTACTACACGGTTAACAAATGTAATAATTATGAATGCCATCAAAAGTCAAACAACTGAACTAATTGCTTTGTTATTTCGTTGTCTAAATAGTATCGGGTTACTGAAAAAGACACAGCGGCTTACGTAGATCCGAAGAACTTAAGGTGCCAAATTAAATACTATCTACTCGTAATCGTAATTTCAGATGACAAAAATTTATTCATTACGCGGGAACCCTGAACCCGCAACGCGGGAACCCTGAACCCGCAACGCGGGAACCCGAAACCCGCAACGCGAGAACCCTGAACCCGCAACGCGGGAACCCTGAACCCGCAACGCGGGAACCCGAAACCCGCAACGCGAGAACCCTGAACCCGCAACGCGGGAACCCTGAACCCGCAACGCGGAACTCGGAACCCGCAACGCGGGAACCCGGAACCCGCAACGCGGGAACCCGGAAACCGCAACGCGGAACCCGAAACCCGCAACGCGGAACCCGGAACCTGCAACGCGGAACCCGGAACCCGCAACGCGGGAACCCGGAACCTGCAACGCGGGAACCCGGAACCCGCAACGCGGAACCCGGAACCCGCAACACGGAAACCCGGAACCCGCAACGCAGGAACCCGGAACCCGCAACGCGGAAACCCGGAACCCGCAACGCGGGAACCCGGAACCCGCAACGCGGGAACCCGGAACCCGCAACGCGGGAACCCGGAACCCGCAACGCGGGAACCCGGAACCCGCAACGCGGGAACCCGGAACCCGCAACGCGGGAACCCAGAACCCGCAACGCGGGAACCCGGAACCCGCAACGCGGGAACCCGGAACCCACAACGCGGAACCCACAACGCGGAACCCACAACGCGAAACCCAAACGCAGAACCCGCAACGTTCACGGAAACGCTGACAAAATATGGAATAAATAGTATCCTATGTCCGTCTACTTGCTCTAAGCTACTTCCTCACCAATTTTCAGCCATATCGATAAAGCCGTTCTTGAGTTATAAATAATTTAACTAACACGACTTACTTTTATACATATAGATGTATAGATTACTCCTACTAACATAAGCTAAGCCCGGTGAATGCTCCCGTCACAGTCGGTCCAGCCAATTCGGTGAACATTAGTTAGATGACGACGATGATGATGATTAAAAGTAGCCTAAATGAATCCTTATAACTTTAGCTATCTACCAGTGAAAGTCTCGTTAAACCCTGAACCCGCAACGCGGGAACCCGGAACCCGCAACGCGGGAACCCGGACCCGGAACCCGCAACGCGGGAACCCGGAAACCGCAACGTGGAACCCGAAACCCGCAACGCGGAACCCGGAACCTGCAACGCGGAACCCGGAACCCGCAACGCGGGAACCCGAAACCCGAAACGCGGGAACCCGCAACGCGGGAACCCGCAACGCGGGAACCCGCAACGCGGGAACCCGAAACCCGAAACCCGAAACGCGGGAACCCGAAACGCGGGAACCCGCAACGCGGGAACCCGGAACCCGCAACCCGAAACGCGGGAACCCGGAACCCGCAACGCGGGAACCCTGAACCCGCAACGCGGAACTCGGAACCCGCAACGCGGGAACCCGGAACCCGCAACGCGGGAACCCGGAACCCGCAACGCGGGAACCCTGAACCCGCAACGCGGGAACCCGGAACCCGCAACGCGGGAACCCTGAACCCGCAACGCGGGAACCCTGAACCCGCAACGCGGGAACCCGAAACCCGCAACGCGAGAACCCTGAACCCGCAACGCGGGAACCCTGAACCCGCAACGCGGGAACCCGAAACCCGCAACGCGAGAACCCTGAACCCGCAACGCGGGAACCCTGAACCCGCAACGCGGAACTCGGAACCCGCAACGCGGGAACCCGGAACCCGCAACGCGGGAACCCGGAAACCGCAACGCGGAACCCGAAACCCGCAACGCGGAACCCGGAACCTGCAACGCGGAACCCGGAACCCGCAACGCGGGAACCCGGAACCTGCAACGCGGGAACCCGGAACCCGCAACGCGGAACCCGGAACCCGCAACACGGAAACCCGGAACCCGCAACGCAGGAACCCGGAACCCGCAACGCGGAAACCCGGAACCCGCAACGCGGGAACCCGGAACCCGCAACGCGGGAACCCGGAACCCGCAACGCGGGAACCCGGAACCCGCAACGCGGGAACCCGGAACCCGCAACGCGGGAACCCGGAACCCGCAACGCGGGAACCCAGAACCCGCAACGCGGGAACCCGGAACCCGCAACGCGGGAACCCGGAACCCACAACGCGGAACCCACAACGCGGAACCCACAACGCGAAACCCAAACGCAGAACCCGCAACGTTCACGGAAACGCTGACAAAATATGGAATAAATAGTATCCTATGTCCGTCTACTTGCTCTAAGCTACTTCCTCACCAATTTTCAGCCATATCGATAAAGCCGTTCTTGAGTTATAAATAATTTAACTAACACGACTTACTTTTATACATATAGATGTATAGATTACTCCTACTAACATAAGCTAAGCCCGGTGAATGCTCCCGTCACAGTCGGTCCAGCCAATTCGGTGAACATTAGTTAGATGACGACGATGATGATGATTAAAAGTAGCCTAAATGAATCCTTATAACTTTAGCTATCTACCAGTGAAAGTCTCGTTAAACCCTGAACCCGCAACGCGGGAACCCTGAACCCGCAACGCGGAACTCGGAACCCGCAACGCGGGAACCCGGAACCCGCAACGCGGGAACCCGGAAACCGCAACGCGGAACCCGAAACCCGCAACGCGGAACCCGGAACCTGCAACGCGGAACCCGGAACCCGCAACGCGGGAACCCGGAACCTGCAACGCGGGAACCCGGAACCCGCAACGCGGAACCCGGAACCCGCAACACGGAAACCCGGAACCCGCAACGCAGGAACCCGGAACCCGCAACGCGGAAACCCGGAACCCGCAACGCGGGAACCCGGAACCCGCAACGCGGAAACCCGGAACCCGCAACGCGGGAACCCGGAACCCGCAACGCGGGAACCCGGAACCCGCAACGCGGGAACCCAGAACCCGCAACGCGGGAACCCGGAACCCGCAACGCGGGAACCCGGAACCCGCAACGCGGGAACCCGGAACCCACAACGCGGAACCCACAACGCGGAACCCACAACGCGAAACCCAAACGCAGAACCCGCAACGTTCACGGAAACGCTGACAAAATATGGAATAAATAGTATCCTATGTCCGTCTACTTGCTCTAAGCTACTTCCTCACCAATTTTCAGCCATATCGATAAAGCCGTTCTTGAGTTATAAATAATTTAACTAACACGACTTACTTTTATACATATAGATGTATAGATTACTCCTACTAACATAAGCTAAGCCCGGTGAATGCTCCCGTCACAGTCGGTCCAGCCAATTCGGTGAACATTAGTTAGATGACGACGATGATGATGATTAAAAGTAGCCTAAATGAATCCTTATAACTTTAGCTATCTACCAGTGAAAGTCTCGTTAAAATCGGTCCAGCCGTTCCAGAGATTAGCCGGAGCAAAGAGACACGCTGACAGACATTTTTTTTTAATTACATTTTCGTTTTCAGTAAATATCGTTGCCAATGCAAAAAAAAGCAGACGATATCGTTTAAAATGTCATATGCATTCAAAAAGACGTTGCTAATTGAAAGTTACAAACTGACACTTCAATTTTATTTATTTGTATAGATGTATAGATTTGGAAAACTTCCCCAATCTTGGCGTTTTCACTGACGCGGAGCGGGGCGCATAGGAACTTAGAGTTTCCAAGCGAAGTGGAGCAGAGATTTCGAGCATAGTGATTGGTCAATTCGGGTACCGCAAGCTCCTGTCCGCCTCGCCCCGCGTCAATGGAAACGCAGCCAAACGTCTATAACGTCTAAAGGTCGCCATGGTAACCACGTTGTTTATAAATGGAAAACAAAAATTAGGAAATGCTATACATACCGTATTTATATCAGCTTAAACTATTTGGATTCATGTTTTTGTTAATCCTAATAATTTTATTAATCCAAATAGTTTAAGCTGATATAAAAACGGTATTTATAGCATTTCATAATTTTTATTTTCCATTTGTTAATACTTATGTTGCCATGACAGCCGTGTCATATAAACTGCCAACGACGTGAATCGATCGAGCCCAGGTTCAAACCCCGCGTGACCATCACGTATTTTCTTCTTTTTTCTAATTTTCTGCTTATTTTTTTCAACATTTTCTTTCATAATAACCTTTTCGTGACAATAACGAACATACCGTAAAAAAAATTTGCGAAATTGGTCAAGCCGTTGTCGAAGCGCACACGACGTAAGAAATTTTGGAGGTCGTGTTTTTACACTTTGGGCTACATTTTTGGGGTTTTAGTAAGGAACCCTATTTTTTTTAAACATATAATATAGCCTATGTTCAGCGCTAGGAATGTAGCTTTCCAACGGTGAAAGAATTTTTCATATTGGTTCAGTGGTTTCAGAGCCTATTCCATTCAAACAAACAAACAATCAAACATTACCTCTTTATAATATTAGTATAGATATAGATTAATGATCTCCCTGACATTACAAAAAATAAAAGCATTCTATTTGTAGATGACATATCAATTATCATAAATTGTAATGAAAATATTGACATTGAAATTAATAATACAATTGCGAGGGTAGTAGAATGGCTTGATAAGAACAATTTAAATATCAATTTTAATAAAACAAATTATATACAATTTCGTAACCACGGTACTAAAGTCAAGGATCTTACTATAAACTACAAAACTGAATGCATTGAAAAAACTCAATGTACAAAATTTTTGGGTATACACATTGATGAAAACCTTAACTGGAAGTCCCACGTAGAGTATGTATGTAAAAAACTAAACAGTTATATGTATGTCCTACATGGACTAAGACAAATAACTAATCTTCCGACTGTACTTTCGGCCTACCACGGTTATGTATCCTCAATACTCAGATATGGATTACTATTATGGGGTAATTCTACGGATATTAATAAAGCGTTTATAGCTCAAAAGAAGTGTATAAGAGCGATATGTGGTAAGCCTTCATACGAATCATGTAAGCCTCTATTCAAAAAATTAAATATTATGACTCTACCATGCCTTTATATTTATGAATTAGTTAATTTTGTTAAAATGCACTACAGTTATTTCAAAGAAGCAAAAGAGATTTATCCTAGAAATAAAAGAAATCCCAAACGACTAGTACTAGATATAATACCAAGAACTAATCTATTTAAAAAAGAATACTATGCAATGTGTATTAAAGCTTACAATGCGATTCCAACGGCCATAAAATCACTCCCTTACATAAAATTTAAAAAAGAATTAATAAAATGGCTTAAGGTTAAAAACTATTATTCCATAGCAGAGTTCTTAAATGTACCTACATAACATAATATAAATTGTAATATTAATTGACATTTAGAGTAAATTATTAAAATATAAAATTAAAAATTGAATGATTGTTAACTTGTAAGAATGACCTGTAAGAATTATAATATATTTTTGACTAGTTAAATGTTGGATGTAATATTTTTAATGTATTTAAATGATATAATAATTAATAAGTATTAGAAATAATTGAATGTAATAGATAATAATAATTTAATAGGCTAAAAACTTGAAATGTATTAAAATAAACCTTATAAGTTTGCATGCTAAAAATAGTGAAAAGTGTTAGAATATCTTTGGAATAAACTGTAACACCATATTATGTACCACTTTTGATGCAAATAAAAATTATGAATTATGAATTATGAACGACACTAATAGATGCCAGATGAGTACTTCTCAACTTTCTTTTCTCTTAAGTGTTTATCAGCTCAATAATGACTATAAATAATGTATTTCCTATTTACCTTTTGCGAGTATACACTGTCATCAACACTAATATTATAAAGAGGAAAGATTTGTATTTTTGTATGTAACGACTTAACTCAAAAAGTACTGGACCGATTTTAATAATTCTTTTTTTATTAGAAAGCTACATTATCATTGAGTAATATAGGCTATATAAAAATCAATTGCTGTTCGTTAGTCTCGCTAAAACTCGAGATCAGCTGAACTGATTCGGCTATTTTTGGTCTTGAAATATTCGTTGAAGTCCCGGGAAGGTTTACACGGTCTCCATGCTCAACGAAGTGGGCACGGGCAGCTAGTTCCTAATTCCTATATAAATGAATATTATCATAGGTCGACTACACTAAAAGATGCGATGGTAAGCACTAAGCAGTACATCTCAACTCTAGATTTTCCTCTTAGTGTTCTGCAACTCATTAAACTATACTCTATGACTATAGTAGTACCAATTACCTACTATCTGGTATATTTAATGAAATAAAATATCATCATTAGTTTACAACTGGGCATCATTTGACGACATTCGACAGTAATAGATGCCAAATTAGTCTCCCAACTCTAGATTTTCATTAAAGTATTTCGCAACTCAATAATATAATATATAGTATATGACAGCTACAGTAGTATCTACAATGTATATAGTATATACTACGGCAGTGTCAGACTATTCCTATACAGGGTGTAAAAAGAACAGTCACTATAACTTTAAGATACGATTTTACTACCTTTCCACATTTTTCTTTTTTTTTTGTCAAAAACTAAAAAATGTATTTTACTCTTTTGTCGCTAGAATAACGAAAAATTAATTTTGTTAAAACAAATTTCTGGAATGAGAAAAGATAGTATAATTATATCCTAATGTTATAGTGACCCGTTATAAATAAATGTCATCATTGGTTGGCACTTGGCATCATGTGATCGGTACATCTCAACTCTAGATTTCTTTAAAGTGTTTTGCAACTCTATAACTTATAGTCCTATACCATAGAACATCAATTATTGGCCAGATGGCGTCGGTGTCGCAAGCCACGCCGAGCGGTCTCACTGTAATAACACCCTCCTGCGCGTGATTGACATGTGATTTAACGTAACTAATGTAATAACGTATCTTAACGGAATTTTAATAGACAACCACTCGATATGTGGGGCGGGTCGCCCGGTCGCGCTCTCGTTTATTTTTTACAGCTGCCAACTGAACTAGATTTAATCATTTTGACTCTACATCTTTTTATTTACAATTACTGGTTTGACTAAAAATTTATTTACTGAGACATACTGTCAAATTTCATTGCACTAAAATCGACGCATAAACCAATTGTAATTATATTCGAATCAATCAATTATATTATTCTTACTAATCGTACTTTCAATAAATCTGTACAAATATTTGGTCCGAATATTCCAACTAGGTGAACGTAATAAGTAGTAACGAAACCTCTACCTAAATTGTATCAATTAAATGAAAACCGTATTTTCATACGGATATAGTACATTTTTACGTGGAGATGGAATTTATTATTTTATTGCAAACAATTTATTGAACAATGCGAGCACAGAGCCGACTACCTGGTACTACCTTCCCAGAATGCAATAATAGTGGACGCGATAATCCTCTTTTACGAAATAGCAATCTGCAAGATGTATTGATAATTTTAACTAGTTGTAGCTGTAGGGTTGTCGACTAATACTTTCCAAATATATCGGATTTATTATGTACATAGTAACTAGAATATATTGAACATTCGAGATAAATAGGTGTTTGACTATGTTATTTTATTTGCATAATATGAAAAATGAGTATTAAAAATCAAAACTAAAGTTTTCTTACTTGTTACTTTAGTAAGTGTAGATTTAACAATGAAATGACAATTCAACAATTAAAAGTGCTTATTTATATAACAATTTTAAATACTCTACAGCGGGCTAAAATCCGACTGCTCCAATTTGTTAATGCTTGTGAATGTGCTGATATATCTAGCGTTACACTCTCTCCGCTGTGCAGCCCTAGACACCTGGACATTAGAGCGTTCCGCCGATTACGGGCTTCGTCGACAACCGAGCGGCGGGCGGCGGGCGGCGTCACAAAGTCTGCCGAAAGCCCTGACGCGGCCGGAAGGATTACTTTTTGCGCACGAAACAAAGGACACTCACTTACCTGGGCTGCGAACTTGTTTTTTTATTAATCTAACATTTCGTTTCTATAATAATATAAATTGCTCTGTTATTATCTACTTTAAACTATTTATTACTTGATTTAACAAGATAGTTAAGGGCGTGTTTCACCAAGCAATGTTAAAGTTAACGCTATGTTAAATATCATGTTATCCCTCTCGTATTTCCTGGCAATGAATGAAATGGCATGGTATTTTAACATGGCGTTAACTTTAACATTGCTTTGTGAAACACGGCTTTCTAAAAGCGCAGAAGTTTAACGTAAGCGCAAGTTACAAATATTTTCCGATGGGTATAATTATTGTGCAATCTTTTATTAATTTAATTTCACATTTTGCATACATACAGACTACAGTACATAATATTAAATCGTTTTTATTAAACTAGGAAACAAACAAGTTTTCGCACATATGTTATTATTAGCCGCAATAGGTTAAGTAAGTATGCCCACCGGTGCTAATAAAGTTAACAACCTTAAACCAACAAAAGTAATTATCAACATATTTACACCTCTCCACTCTGAGTCACAGCCCGGATCTATGTCTATCTATTTGAGCCTTTGAGCTTTTAATATAAACTTTTCCATGAATCATTAATCCACGTGTAGGTTTAACATAAACCAAAAAAAAAATATACTTAAATGATCTTAAAATCATAGTTTAAGACCGTTGATAAGTAATAATATAAAAAATCTATTTTGTAATTGCCTGTATCACTTTTATGAATTGTACCTATCAAGTATAAACGTTGTGTTTCGCTAGACACCAATCTAAAAGTCATCTTGTCGGTGGATAAATCAGATTCACATGACACGTAATCAGATGCTATTTAACTTTGATGTCTCAATAAATCGGTCTTAAAAAACGACTCATATTGCTCACATTCCTGGCTATAAAAAACGACTCATATTGCTCACATTCCTGGCTATAAAAAACGACTCATATTGCTCACATTCCTGGCTATAAAAAAATGTAGAAAATATTCAAAGATATGACACGATAGCGACCAATTACTGCTCTCGTGCACTTGTTTATGGACCCAGCTTGCTCATCTTAGCGCTCAATTCACACCATCATCTCACAAGTGTCGGAGGAGATGTTCTGTCGTTTTTTATCAGCTGCCCCAAGTCACTAGTGATAGACCAGACCAGTATAAACAAGAAACACATCAAGCAGTTTGTCTAGTTTCACCAAGGTGTAGGTCAGACCAGACTTAAAAAGTGAAGACTTTGCGAATGAAAAACTGGGGTCTGTTTTTATAAATTGTATATTGTGCGGATAACAGCGACAGCTGCCCAGACGATAAGACGTTATTCCAGTACATATGTGTGTGACACTAACACAGCGAGGCGTAGTTTAGTCTGACACTACAATTGGGTCATTTACTCTGTCTCGATTTTTTTATTGATTATATATAGAACTTAAGGCTACGATGCTATTTTGAGAGTCAGAGAGAATTAAGACGCACCTAAAATAATCTAAACTTTTACTTCGTAATGATGATTTTTTTACCGTGCATGCATGCAATATTGAAATTGCTATACCTTATATTTTACTTGGCGTTATTTCACACAAGAGTAGGATTCAATTAAATAAATCAATGCCTGTCTAAAATAAATTTAAAAAAATCACAAGCTCTAATAGCACTTGTATTTTCAATTCGCTAGTACCTCATAGCTTGGGCTGGCACAATATCAGTCGTTTTGTTGGCTATCGGCTGACGTCGAAGCGGCTGATCAAAGCCCACGACCCAGAGCCTGCGCGATGACTTGCGTTATCCAGAGGAAAGGGACGTAGGAATTTTCCTTGTAACTCGATGTCTCGTGTAAAATATTCCTAATGCGGATCAAAACCCTTTAAATTGTATGTAGCCACTTTACATCATATATCCTACATTACATTACTTTCAGACGGCCTAGAATGAAGATGTTTTTGTTAACTGTGATCGAATTGTGCAGTTGTATGGTTGTTGTCCGTATGTTTATTTCTCTCTTCATACAGAATATCTTGCAGTATATAGGCTATAATATTAATGAGTGATAATACTTTAGAGTGTTTATGGGTCCCGTATATAGAGTTTACTGTGTGTGTATGGTATATAGATAATTTATGATGTTGGGTCATTTCTCATATAAATGAAAGTCAAAAGTAAAAGACTTACTTTTTAGCGCTGGGATTTTCACAGTATACTCTACGTAGAAGGCACATACACACCCTAAAATATTACCACTAATTTATTTTACCCCTTATATAATGACATGTTAAAATAATATACTTGCGTGAATTCAAGAGCAAAAATCGTTTGCAAGTGCGAAACATACCTAGTACCTATCTACTAATTATTTTGTAGACACATTGTCAACGGCGTTTTTAAACCTGGACTGAGACCTGACTGGACTGACCTATTGTATGAGATATTTCAGTTTAGTAATAAAAATTACGTACCTTGATATTATTATTAAATTCGAAATTAGGCTCCTCCTAGATTTAATTAATCACAAGACTAACTGATGTATGAAAAGAACTAAAAAAAACTGCAAAAAAAAATCAAAATTATTTTCCTCTAATTTCAATGTTCTGCCTAATAATCTATAACGCCCAATTTTTTTACTTTTTCTTAACAAGCACGATTATATTGGAGAAGGAATTAAACCCCGTATACCTGATCTCAATTACATCCGTTCGGATATCCTAACAAAATAATCGAGGACTTCCTACCGTTACACCCAAACATTCGTCCAAAAAACCGTAATCTCTGAGACAAATCATAGGAAGGGTTTAGTTGAGTGGCGATTTCCGTTCCTGTCATTGTGTGCATGCCTTCTTAACTAAAATATATAATTTGGGGATGATTTAAAAGTATCCTATTAATTCTATGCGTAATATACTAACATAGGTACCAGCACCTACAATTCCTAAAACCAAAGGTATTTGCCATTCCACTATACACCTACTTAAGTGTGTTATCCAAAAATTCCGCTGTAATAAAAGCGTTGCAGCCATCAAAGTGTTTTATTTTCAGCTGTGTTTTTTACAGAAAATATTTTCTTTATTCACGCAAATTTAGAATTGAGGTCAACTACAGCCGGCACGTATGGGCCGCCATTTTGTGTCAGCTTGCACGTGCAAACGGTGTAGACTTTCGACAGTAACCTAACCCCGCCCCGGCGAGCGCAAAAAACGCGTAACAGAACACCGGCGGGGGGTGTGCTATATGCCGGGACTTGGTGGGGATATTTACTGGGAATTCAAAGTTGAACATATTATTAACATAAACTAATTTCAATTCCTGCAACTTTCAAACTTTCATTACATGTAAATTGTAATGGGAGTTTGAAATATTTAAAAGTTAAAAAAATATTTGTAACGATTGTAACTTTAAAGGATAGCGTGACTGGCTTTGTCAGAGAGATTTTAATTTGAAACTTAGTTTGAAAATTTATTTACTTTCACTGCACTAAAAGCCGTAAAGAAAGCACAGACTAAACTTTAATCTAGCTTCTGTATCATTATTTAAACAAGCAATCCCCTCTGCATCACTGAGTGAGAAATCTACAAACAACCAAGTATTATATCTGCGCAGCGTTATTCTAAACAAAATAAAAACAGTATTAATTAATCTGCGATCTTGCTCGCAGATTCGCCTGCACAAAGATATTGCTCCAGCCAGCTAATCAACTTAGAATAGAAGAAGCTGCATTTCAGCGTCCTCCTTTTGTGCAGTATTTAATTAATATAGAGGCCGAATACTGAAGCATTAAAGTAAGTGGCGCTCAAATCACATTCCTTCCTGAAGAAAAAATACTAATAGCTAATACTTACTACTATATTCAATTACTCAAATATATTAGTAAGTATTAGTAAATATTTGAGTAATATATAATAATTATTCAAATACTACTATAGTCAATTACTGATCTCGATAAGATCTAGTACTACAAATTCACGCGGGACTTTATCGAAAAGTATTCTAAAAGTATACAAAAGCAAAAAATACTGAGTGTAAACAAGGAATCAATACAGCTTTTATAAGACCAAGTTCAAGGATGTTCGCACAAAAGAAACAATATTCATAAATGACATAACGCCTGTAGATTACTGGGTTAATGAACTCATAACGGAGCACCGTGACCATTGTATTTCGTGAATGTTTACAATACATATAATTACGTTAATCGGCCTCACAAAAGACAGACCGCGGATGAAATGTTCGCGACTATTGATATTACAACAATATCATGCTTTTAAAACCTATCCGGCGTAACTTGAGCTCCGCGCTCGTCGGACTCCGACCGGCGCTCCTCCACAGAGCCGAACGCCAAAGGTCTCCGTAAAGAAGTCGAATTATAAAGAGCTATCGTGAATTGTACACTTGTAAACTGGCTTTGTTAGATGGCGCCCGTTATTGTGGACTGACAATACAACTTGTAAGAAACGTTTTTTTAGGAATCCTTCATTCATAAAACTATTAGACTGCGGCGGAACCCTCGTAATACAACCTGTTGCGATTCAAAATGACCGAACGAATTCAATGCGGATCGGTTTCATTCAGCGTTGCGGACGCTTAATAGCGCCTATAACAATCAACAGAACATATTCTTTAGAAACTCCGATATGCTTCCGAATTCCGTGTCTTCAATAAAGTATAATGTATGCACGATTTTACTAAGCTTTGAGGGTACAGTAGACTGACACAGTAGGTACACAACGATCAGATAAAATGTTATTAGATCGTTGCGTTTGTTATTTATCTGACTATACCTTACATGAAAATAGTTTTAATTTTTTCACACGGTAAACTCGACCTGTTTCCTGATTTTTTTAAAATATGTTTACCGAAATATAGAAAACAACTCCGACTTACTAACACATATAACATACAGAATAACATAAACATAATATGAAGATAACTCTATGGACGTTTGACACCATGTCAGCCTAGCCATGTGCTAAATATCCGAAGAACTTGTGTTATAGGTATCAGACAACGTAAATATATATTAATATTTTTATGCTATACACATATTTAAGATTTTTGTTATATAAATACACAAATTTAATATAAAACTATGAAAACTTTTTGTTCCTTGTGCGGGATTCGAACCCGCGACCTCCCGCTCGAGCACCAACTCGAGCAACCACTGCGCTACAGAGGTCGTCACCTAATCTAACTTCCTACATAAGTAATGATACATTTTTTATGTGCATAGTAATATACCTACCTATTTTTTAAAGTTTCAGATGCCAGATTTTGACTCTATAAAACCAAACAAAAGCAAAGTGTACCTACCTACTTATAGGATTTTTCTTCATACCGACATTCTATAATTCTATTATTATCAATGTTATAAGTGTGATAACAGTATAATATTTATAAATTAAAAAGTCTACGATTGTAACTATCATTGCGATTCTTGCATTTATACCAATAAATTCAAATGTACAGTACGAACCAGTACTCACAAGTGGCTCTACTAATAAATTATATATTTCTTAGAGAAAAGCTGCCCTATATTTAGTTCTAATTTGGATTAAGGTTTTCAAACGGTAAACGTGCAGCTGATAGGAATGGTGTTATAGGATCCCCACGCCCTGTACCTACCGCAATATCTTTAGTTATAGGAGTATATTGACCACAAATCACAATAGACTGATAATACTAAAAATGTGCTACATACTTGCAAAATGAATTAACGAGAAAACTCTCCACTTGCTAGTTTACATTAAAAGTAAGCAAGACTTAAATAACATTCGGATAAAATACCTTCATATAAAATTAGGGCCATGCTACCGGTATGTGCATGTAAATAAATCCCAGCGCACATAGATATGCGCGCGCGCATGTGTGTGTGTGTGTGTGTGTGTGAGCGTGTGCACGCATGCGCGGTGAGGAGGCTGCGCGTGAGATCCGCACGCAGCTGCGGCGGCCAGGTGTGCGCTCCCCACTGCGCCCCGCGCCCCGCGCCCTCCCCACGGTACTGTCGCCGACACCGGCTGCTGTGATTTACCAAAACATTATATTCATAGATATAATTCAAGCAATCATTTGGGCTTATCAACACTAATATTATAAAGAGGAAAGATTTGTATTTTTGTATGTAACTACTAAACTCAAAATGTACTGGACCGATTTTAATAATTCTTTTTTTATTACAAAGCTACATTATCACTGAGTAACATAGGTTATATAAAAATCAATTGCTGTTCGTTAGTATCGCTAAAACTCGATATCAGCTAAACTGATTCGGCTATTTTTGGTCTTGAAATATTCGTGAAGATCCCGGGAATGTTTACACGGTTTCCATGCTCAACGAAGTGGGCACGGGTCAGCTAGTATAATATATTTAATTAATTTTACGCCCGTTTTAACTATATTTTGAAATATAATAATTATGCATTATCATTTATACTAGGTTCTAGGTCTACGTACCTACTCGTAGTTCTAAAGTTTTTTTTAATAATAATAATATGAAAGGCATATTTATGCATCACTAATAGAACATATTTTTATAAAGATTCGAGTTTTTATTAAATAACGGTTTAAATATTAAAGTAAAAATTCAGCAATACCTGTAAAGGTATTTATAGTTAAAATACAAACACTTTAGTTCTCGCCAGTACCTCACTACCCCAACTAAATCTGTGAATGCTTGCGCAAACCCGCTTCCATGACACAAACAGTCCGTCAAGTATAGTATTTACGGTGCCCCTCCCCTCACCCCGCGCCGGGGTCCTCGTGGGGCCCTCATGGGGTCATAATTATCCGACATGTAAAGCTAAATTATTATTCAACTGTGGACAATTATTTTTATACTGATAGGACGGCACAGCAAAACAATTGAGGAAATGAATGGATGAAGGTGATATGCAGCAAAATTATGATTTCGAGAAAATTGAGTACAAACTATCACTTAAACATTTTAGAATACGTCGTAAAGTATTAAGTACATTAATCTAAAGATCTGTCTCTAGAATCAATATACTTATTACGTTACTAGATATCCTAAAATGTTTAAGTGACAGTTTAAAATTTTCTGGGTATTTTTTTTTGTGACCTTCATCGATTAATGTCTTCAATTCTGACCATACTTAAATAAATAATACAATTTGTGAATCTAATTAATCCCTATAACTCAAAACTAAAACTGAAAAAACATTTGAGTAGATAATTATAAGATATTATATATTTTTAATTGTTATATGTGGTCACTTCCGTGCTCTACAAACTTTGGTTGCAAGTTGAAGAGACGTTATAGACCTAATGATCAAGTAAAACTATTAATCTTACTGAAAGTGACCTATTTGCAGTTTCCCAATAGACATCATTCGGAATATAAATAAGTTCTGCCAACCCGGCGACAGTTTCACTAAGTTCATGAGCGATTAGGAGCACCAGATCAACACTTTTTGATTTCCCAGGCCGTTTACATGCTAAGATATTTCCATACATACAACAACAAAATACAGTAATGGTCCATTTATTTTTTATTTAGATAATATTATATTTCAATGTAGAAATAACAGTTAACTATAAATAGTTTGCACGTACAAGTTTATTGAGTTTCTACAATTTACTCATTTCATTACTGACTCTCCTCTTAGTGTTACAATTTAGCATACAGGCTGTAATATTAATGAGTGATAATACTTTAGGGTGTGTATGGGTCTCGTATATAGAGTTGACTGTGAAAGTACCAACGTTCAATTACTGTGAAAGAGGTACTTTTTTTTTCTTTGTCACAAAAACGTGAAAGTAAAAAGTAAGGCTTTCAGCGCTGGTACTTTCACAGTATACTCTTCATAGGAGGCACATAGACACCCTAAAGTATTATCTCTCATTTATTTTACACATTGAATACATAAGACTTTAGTAGGTGCAAACTTTGCACTATAAGGATAATATATTTCAAGACACTAGGCGTTCAACCCCGCGGAAACGAGGGTAGGAGTTTAGGACTTCAGTCCCCACAAAGATTGTAGTTTATAGTCTATATAAAGATGCATAATATCAATTATTGTGTAGACATATAATTTAATTTTGTATTCATATTATAAAGGGTAGTGTTAGATTGCTTATACGATATATCGTACAGTATAAAGTGCTGACAAGAAAGTGTAAGACACAGATGGAGCGCGGGCGCACGACGATTTGCCGCATTTCACGCCACCGCGCCGGGTCACGCTGGGTCACGCCGGGTCACGACGCCGGGTCACGACGCCGGGTCACGCCCGCCGTCACGCGGACACTTTCCAAGACCATCATCTCACGAGTCGCAGCTGCTAATTTGACAATCATTTTCTACTTCGAAACTGGAGCAGCTTAATTGTAAAATCTTTCTTATGCTTGTTACCATAAAATGCAGCGCTATGGGGCTCCTCTCTCTATCTAACTCCATTCCTATCGACTTCACTTATTACTTTGAAGAATCTCATCAGACATAAAATACAAATCTCTACCAAGTAATACAGGGCAAGCAAGGGCTTCCCTCCAAGGAAGAAACAACATTTATCACTGATTAGACATTTGTATTATTTCAACAGTTATTCTGACACTCTGACCAAATGAATAATTTCTCCTATTCTTAATTCTGCTGTGTTTAATTATAGCCCGCCACGAATTTTTCGATCCCTACCAGATTAGAACTAAAATAGCTACTGCGTAAACAGATTTAATTATACACATATACCATGACCAACCTAGTGATTCCGTCAGCCGCCATTTTTTTACAGCTGAGTGCGGAGCGCGCCCGTGACTTCCGTTTCCGGCTGCGCGGGCGCAGCATCCGCGCCCAGCCGACCGGCGCGACGCTGTAACCCATTTTCACATTTTATTACTAATGTTTATGATTATGCTAATTCCCGCGCTTTTTGCAACATCATCATCGTTAGCGCGTTAACAAGATGGAAGCAATTACTTCTTTTGTTATGAGAATTGGATACTAACTAGCTTATTTGTGTTTGGTGCTCATAACTAATTATTTCTTACCAATTTTTTATTGATTATTAAGAACAAGATTTTTTCTTAATAATCAATATACATATATAATAAAATTTGTACTATGTCTCTTTTACCAGTGATTGCCAGTTGTAACAATATTTCAAAACGGACGCTGAAGATGTAAAGATTGCATGTAGCTACATTCCAGAGTCATTAAGTATAATTTAGCATATAGTAAAATATGCTACTTGGCAACACATTAAATAAAAAATAATGTGTTGCCAAGTAGCCACTTTGTACGTATCCGAAACTTACAAATGAAAAAGTTAATAAAAGTAATTAGAAATCGCACCGAAACGCGACTCAGCCCCTGTGTTATTAGGATTGACATTACAAATTTAACTTGATTTACATGAAGAAGATCATTGCAAGGGTTAGAGTGCCTAACTACATAGCGACATATCTAAAATACAGCGCCTAATCTTAAAACATAGCGCCGAGAGTCGGTGTGTACTAGTGCTAACTCCCTAATCTAATATAGCACTCAAGTGCTAACACGCACTTACACGTAACTTGACGAGTGCGTCTTGTCGCACAGCGGATGGCGACCCATTAGCGCGTCCGTCCCGACGCTTCCGACGCGCCGGAGTCCGACGTGTGTGACGTGTCGTGACGTCACTACATCACACCACCCGGCTGAGGTTTCCTCCTGTCCACTAAAGACAGAGCATTATAATAACTATTCAATATTGTTTGTATAATGCTCTATATAAGTTTGTTTACCATATTTAGTATAGGGAAATCATAATTAATTCGCCAGCCAGCCTTTTAATTTTAGGTTTTTGTATTTTTTATTTAGTTTAATGTTTAGATAATAACTTACTTGAACTAGTAGTAAGAAGAGCCAACCATATCACTATGCATGAGTCAAAGGAAGGCACTGGATCTTGATAAGAGGGTATTGTAATATAACAGACTAGCTGACCCTTGCCCACTTCGTTGAGCATAAAAAGAGTTTATGATGAAATTCAACTAAAAAAAAAACAACGTGGAACCCGCAACGCGGGAACCCGGAACCCGCAACGCGGGAACCCGCAACGCGGAACCCGCAACGTGAAAACCCTGAACCCGCAACGCGGGAACCCTGAACCCGCAACGCGGGAACCCTGAACCCGCAACGCGGGAACCCTGAACCCGCAACGCGGGAACCCGGAACCTGCAACACGGGAACCCGGAACCCGCAACGCGGAACTCGGAACCCGCAACGCGGGAACCCGGAACCCGCAACGCGGGAACCCGGAACCCGCAACGCGGGAACCCGGAACCCGCAACGCGGGAACCCGGAACCCGCAACGCGGAACTCGGAACCCGCAACGCGGAACCCGCAACGTGAGAACCCTGAACCCGCAACGCGGGAACCCTGAACCCGCAACGCGGGAACCCTGAACCCGCAACGCGGGAACCCTGAACCCGCAACGCGGGAACCCTGAACCCGCAACGCGGGAACCCGGAACCCGCAACGCGGGAACCCGGAACCCGCAACGCGGGAACCCGGAACCCGCAACGCGGGAACCCGGAACCCGCAACGCGGGAACCCGGAACTCGCAACGCGGGAACCCGGAACTCGCAACGCGGAACCCGCAGCATGGGAACCCGAAACCCGCAACGCGGAACCAGCAGCATGGGAACCCGAAACCCGCAACGCGGAACCCGCAACGCGAAACCCGGAACCCGCAACACGGAAACCCGGAACCCGCAACGCGGAACCCACAACGCGAAACCCAAACGCAGAACCCGCAACGTTCACGGAAACGCTGACAAAATATGGAATAAATAGTATCCTATGTCCGTCTACTTGCTCTAAGCTACTTCCTCACCAATTTTCAGCCATATCGATAAAGCCGTTCTTGAGTTATAAATAATTTAACTAACACGACTTACTTTTATACATATAGATGTATAGATTACTCCTACTAACATAAGCTAAGCCCGGTGAATGTCACAGTCGGTCCAGCCAATCCGGTGATCATTAGTTAGATGACGACGATGATGATGATGAAAAGTAGCCTAAATTAATCCTTATAACTTTAGCTATCTACCAGTGAAAGTCTCGTTAAAATCGGTCCAGCCGTTCCAGAGATTAGCCGGAGCAAAGAGACACGCTGACAGACATTTTTTTTTAAATTACATTTTCGTTTTCAGTAAATATCGTTGCCAATGCAAAAAAAAGTAGAAGATATCGTTTAAAATGTCATATGCATTTAGAAAAACGTTGCTAATTGAAAGTTACATACTGACACTTCAATTTTATTTATTTGTATAGATGTATAGATTTGGAAAACTTCTCCAATCTTGGCGTTTTCACTGACGCGGTGCGGGGCGCATAGGAACTTAGTGGTTCCCAAGCGGAGTGGAGCAGAGATTTCGAGCATAGTGATTGGTCAATTCGGGTACCGCAAGCTCCTGTCCGCCTCGCCCCGCGTCAATGGAAACGCAGCCAAACGTCTATAACGTCTACCGGTCGCCATGGTAACGGCGTTGTTTACAAATGGAAAACAAAAATTAGGAAATGCTATACATACCGTATTTATATCAGCTGAAACTATTTGGATTCATGTTTTTGTTAATCCTAATAATTTTATTACTCCAAATAGTTTAAGCTGATATAAAAACGGTATTTATAGCATTTCATAATTTTTATTTTCCATTTGTAAATAATGATGTTGCCATGACAGCCGTGTCATATAAACTGCCAACGACGTGAATCGATCGAGCCCAGGTTCAAACCCCGCGTGACCATCACGTATTTTCTTCTTTTTTCTAATTTTCTGCTTATTTTTTTCAACATTTTCTTTCATAATAACCTTTTCGTAACAATAACGAACATACCGTAAAAAAAATTTGCGAAATTGGTCAAGCCGTTGTCGAAGCGCATACGATGTAAGAAATTTTGGAGGTCGTTTTTTTACACTTTAGGCTACATTTTTGGGGTTTTAGTAAGGAACCCTACTTTTTTTAAACATATAATATAGCCTATGTTCAGCGCTAGGAATGTAGCTTTCCAACGGTGAAAGAATTTTTCATATTGGTTCAGTGGTTTCAGAGCCTATTCCATTCAAACAAACAAACAAACAAACAAACAAACAAACAAACAATCAAACGTTACCTCTTTATAATATTAGTATAGATGATGTATTGGTTATGTCACACTAATAGCTATTATTTCAATGATGTACAATATAACTATAGTATATCTAAAATTATACTAGCCAAAACTCATCGGAGGTATTATAAGAAGAGATAAACGCTACATCTCAAATTGCAGTAAACATTTAACAGTTTTGTCTTATAATATTATGTTTACAATATTTTATAATAATTGATGGTTTTGCAATGACAGAGGCATACAATATACATCTAATTCCCGGAATACGGCGATGCTGAAAGAGTGTAATATGTTTATTTCATCGTAGCGCCTAAAATCCAGATGCAACTTTAACGAATTAGGTTTTAATACATATATTCTAAATAATAGCTTGGTTAACATAAGCTAAATTAGAATTAGAATAGTCAGGTTATAGTTTTCAACTTTGATTATTTCAATTTACTTTCTATCTATTTCGTACACCACATCTGAGACCTGACACCTTCTAATGGCAATGCGACACAGCGTAAAAGGTCGATTACACGTGGTCAGCCGGGCTGCGCACGCGCACGCCGCATCCTGCGCGAGATGAGACGCGCCTTCCTGCGCGGCGGTTGCACGCGCTGCTGAGCGCGACGGGTGAACCGGGGATAAGTCGTCTAACCTAGGTGTTGCGAAAATATGGCACAACACTGGCAAATGACTAAGGATCTAGACATATAGCTGGATACTAGATTTTATTTTTTTATTTTGTTTTATTAGGTTTGTCAATAATTGATTACACGTAATACATTAAAAAACATACAAAACACAATAAAATGCTTACCAATAACTTATAGACAAACTTCACATTCACAATAGCTTGATAAAAAACACATAAATAAATTACAATTCAAATAGAAATAAAATATAAATACAAAATTCTTGCGTTACAATTGGCTAAAATATAATAATAATTGATTCAAAACTTCATAAAATAGCAAATTAATAAAAAAAAACATTGATTAGTAAATAGATTCACTAAGCTAGTGCTTATAGGAAAATAGATTCACTTAGCTAGAGTTATAGAAATTGCACGATACTTTGCCAATAATAATCTAGTGATTATTATTGCCAATAATATTCTAGTGATTATTATTGGCAAACAGTATCGTGCAATTCCTATAACTCCATTTTTTCGTGTTTTAGAGTCCTTCATCCAAATTCCTACCTATTATTATATAGGCTTTGGCTTCCCTCTGATAAGAACCAGCCTTCGCCCACATAAGCAACAGAAACATTAATACCAACGCCTTAAAAGTTACCGTTCTTTGCTGGTCTTTAAATCGTAATAATTTTATCATAATCCAATTTTAAATGTTCTATCTATGTACATACCATACCTACGTATTACATTACAAACCTTAGAAGTTAAAATACCATGCATTCTCATTCATTGATAGGAATTACGAGAGGAACAACATATTATATTTTAACGATTAACGATTAATTAAATAAGGATTAACTTTAACATTGCTTGGTGAAACACCCCCTAAAACTTATACCCAAAGATATCTCAATTTACGAAACATTAACAGTTACAAAAGAGATATTGGACGAGAAATACACTATGATGTGACATTAATATCTTGTATGGAGCGATGGTGCCCGGTCTCCCCGCGGTGTAGTGTTACGTGACGTCATGTGGTCACTACTCGCTACTCTCGCCATTATTAATTACGCTAATGGCTTGTGTACACTACAACTTGCTGCAGAGTAGCGCCAGATTTCCACAATAAAGCCACATATTTACTAATTAATTTTCAAAATGCAAAATAATAACATTGGCGGTTAGGATGTTAGCGGATATTAAGGCTTAAAATAATAATGTGAGAATTAGTAAAGTTAGAATAATTTAATAATTTTAGCTAATAATTAATTAGCAAACCCGTTGATGTCTTAAGTTCGGAGACATTGTCTACGATGTCGTAGGCCGTTCTACGCCGTAACCTTGTAATGAACTTAAATTACTGGATTCGGTTTTTCTTTGTAAAAGTAGCGAAAAAATCAATTCCATATTTATACTTATATTAACGCATTGGTATTTTTATATTATAGCATTACATATAGTAACGCATGCGTTTTTGTTAAGTTTTAATATAAGCATATTCAGCCAAACCCAGCGAAGATTTCCATATGTCTATGGCTTCCTGTAAATTGTTTACAATAGTTTGTTTGTATTAGTGGGGCAGATCTCATGAATATCGTAACCCTTGAATTTGAAATCCTATGATAATTCCTCAGCACGCGTCAAACGTATCCTACACAGGAACACAACATTTACACAATAATATGACACACTCAATAGATATGCAAAATATCTCACATGAATAAACGAATTATGTCTGATCATAATTCGTAATAAAGTTTGTTGAACTCCACATGGTACTGGCGAGCACAAAACACATTACTCATTTTGATGTGTTACCTATTTTTGTTAAAACGATACCTCGGCAATTTTTTCTTAATAATTTTATTATTTAAGATACATATATAATATTAGTAGAAGTATTTATACTTAGGTATAGGATTAGTATGTATACACCTACGTGTCATGATTATCAATAATACACAAAAAATACTGATTTATTATGTTTCAGTATTAACCATCCCTCATATTTAAAGATACCAGAGTTCGGAACGAATTGTAAAAATCATTAACGATCATTTTGTAAACACCATAAATTCGGTTCCATCGACCCATCATGGTTCACGCGGGAACCTGCACGCGTTAAATTTATGCCGCGTCATTAATGTATTCACAATAAAAATATCAATATGTCAATACGAAATGCACAAAGTGTCTTCGCATTCAGTGATTATTCACGGACGATCAACAGGTGTAAAAACAATTATGAGGTCGATGACATTCGACACATTCTCTCGCAACTGTACCTATTGTAGATAAACAAGAGCTTTTGTGAGCTTTCAACCATTATCATAAGAAAGCTTTTTATAAGTCATTGTGGGGTAATTAAGAGTTTATTAGTTCTGTGGGTCACCGGGTGAGTGGGTGTTGTCCTAAAGGTCTTTTGTTGGAAGCGATGATGTAACGCTCTAATCGTTCATATTGTCATTTTTTCTAAGCTGTGATAGGTATTGATTTGTGTGATACAAATATAAAGTCGACTTAATACTCGAATAAGAATAACTACATATTAGTATTTATTAGGTATTCTAAAAGGAATATCACAGGTATGTTTGTGTTAAGTCACGTCATGGTAAATACACAGCATTCATACATAATTCTGCTATATAAAACTGCAGTGTGCTCTACATTAATGAGTAAGATTAATTTTAGACTTCTAACTTTAAAACGATTAAATATAGTTTAGAAATATGTTTAAATAGTTCATACTACACATTTCACAAGGAAAAATACAATGATAATAAAGCAAATATAAAGCGTTTAAAAAAATAATAGTGCTCTGAGTCATGTCAACATTTTGTTTGATGTAAACGTAAACTTCTGGTAAAAAATATGAATTATTATTTAACAACTCATTCTAGAACGAGTTCGTTAAAATATTTGCGTTCGCGAGTAATATATCAATACTCGGGCATATCGAATTATTTCTGCTCCAAAAAAATTTATACGCATTTTTAAATATCTTTCACGTGGGATTTATTATGGCGAAACCCGTTCGAGGGGTGGTCTGCCCCAAGTCGAGGAGCCGAGGGGCCTGCGGATTCATTTTCTTATATTTTTTCGTCCCGACAAACCCCAGCTGCTATAATACGACATGTTATAAATAAAATAGCGATTTTGACCCGTCACGCGTGTAAGGGATGTTCGTCATACTTGTCGACCGCCTCTCAACGATTTTAGACTTTAAAGCTTCGGGATTAGAATACAAAAACTGTTGGAATCGTGCTGTCAAAATTCACATACCCTGTGGTCTTGCTTCGTTATTTCGAGGCGGGGTGTCATTTCTGTTTCGCTGCAATTATTGGGACGTCGAACTGGAAGAGTTTGAAATACCTGCACATTTCATACGTCGGTATGAATAACAAAATATCAGCATCATTATTGTTAGTATTTATTTCACTTAACTAATGGATAAATACTTTATAAATGAAAATGAAATCTTTTATTTGCAAATTCAAGGTTAAAATATTTTACAACTGTCCTACATGATGGCCTATCATCGATTCGTGGACTAAAACCGGCGTAAGAAATACGCGCGGGCCCATCTTGTAGCAAAAATATTGGAAAATAGTTAGTTAAATAAAAGACACAAAGTTATAACATTAAAACTTACAAAAGTATTTGTAGGTATTTAGAAGTAGTCTCGAAAGTGGCCACCTTGTTCCCAGTGTGCTATCATTAACAAAATACTTTATCTTTTTTTTTTTATTTATTGATGGAAAAATTTTGTACGGTTTCTGGGATCATATTGTATAGACTATATTGTATAGACCTTTAAATAATTTGCTTACTTTGCTAAGCCTATGGTATTCTTTACAATATACTATTAAATACATTACTATACATTACAGCAATTAAAATAAAATGGATTCTGAAATCATGTACTTTACACAAGTGGACAAAAACAGTTTTAAAATATATTATACTAATCCCAAATGTCTGCTAAAGTAGAGCAAATTTTAAATTGATGCGCAATAGGTCAAGGGAAACATAACAATTGTAAATCACAATACATTTTTAAATTGAATTAGACAAATAAAATGTATAAATCTAGTTACCTCAAGTATTTTAAGAAGTTATACAAACATTTGAAGTGATTTGAGCAATTATTCGCATTAATTCAATATGTACTGACATAATTGCTCCGCTATGCGGTGCGTGCACCGTGGGAACACGCTACCCCTGCTACCCCTGCCGCCCGGCGCCCTCGCGTGACGACCCCGGCACATTGTCTTAATATTTAACTTGTAACTCACAAGTATTTTTATATTATTTAATTAGAGGAAGAATAATACTTTTACAGTCTCTATTTTCAACATGTATTTTTCGTATAATTTAATTAGATTCAGTGCCAATTTCACCAACACATGTTTAAATTAGACGAAGTTAATCCTTCATTAAATATCGAGTTAATGAGAAGGCATGGTATTTTAACAAGCCGTTAAAACTAACAAGCGCTGGTGAAATCGGGACTAAGAACTTAAGTTAAGTTTTAAGATATTAAGAGGTTCTATTTAGATTTTTTTAATCTTTTAATAGTATATTTTAGAGATATGAGAATTTGAAACATATGAGAATCATCCTCTAAATATACGTACGTATACGTTACACTACTAACATAAGAAGCATAGTGCGTACTTCGCACTATACACAAAACTATTAAACCAATCTTCAGCATCTCGCAAGCACAAGTTTTGTTGCTATTGTATAATTTAAAGTGGCAAACGCCAGCCAAGTTATTATGAAAGTAACATAATGTAATGGACAGGCGATCGGCTGTAAAATTACATCCACGAAAGTAAATTAGATGCCACGTAACACCTCTGTTCGATAGAGACTAGGAACTACTCTGTGCAGATTTGCTACAGAGGTATTAATAAAATGCAACTATGTATTTTGAACTACTTTTTAACGACAAAACAGAAAGGCAATAAGTATGACGTGTCTGTGTGCGTCTGTCGTTGGCATCAAAGCTTATAAAGTAGCTTTTTTTTCAAAGCTGACGTGATCGAAAATGTTCTTATCTATGATTCATCATCGTCAGTAGTCAGTACTCAGTTTGTTTACAGCGTTACAATTCGAGGAAGGAATTAATTTAATTTTTTACTTTTATTTATATTATTAAAGTGTAAATCACTTTAACGCAAAATTTATACTGTTTGATATAATATACCTCCCACATAGAGTATCAATTGATCGATTAATGTTAAATGCTTAAATTTAACATGAACTATCATTGAATAAAAACATTTACGACTTCAAGATTGGAGCCTTATCTACAATCTACAATCATCAATTTACAAGATGTTCTCACTATTTTGTTTGAAGACTGACACGTTAATAACATGTGAAAGAAAAGAAAGAAAGTAATGATAAAAAAATTTAACCCTTAAAGAGGTAAATAATAGTAATATTTATATATTATGCACTGAATTCATCCTCTTAGGAAGTTTAAAACAAGAATTGACGATTTTTATTAAAAACATTCAAAAACTTCGATGTGTGAATTATCAACAACTCGATGGAGTTTTATACGTCATAAAATATATAATACCTATAATAATCCGTAAAAAGTTATTTTTGAAATTAATGCTAATTATCAATATTAAATTGGCATTTGGCATTAAAGCTATCAATGTCTTCAGAGCTTTAATATACTCACATCAATATTATGATAAGTTTTTGGCTTGTACTTTAAGCAATAACCGTTCAAACATAGCGCAGTGTAAGTGCGTTTTAATAACCCTGGCGCATCAATCTGCCTACGTCGTCGTGGGGACTAACGGTTACTAGTCCTGTCACGAAAATTATCGTAACTTAATAACCCCATCTAACCGGCTTACCCTTTACGGGATATTCACTTGCAAAATCACAATAGATCACTTGCAAATTGTATTGGGTGTCCTGCATGTTTTCGCTCGTAAATTCGTTGATACGCATCGCACACGTGGACTTCACGTGGGTTTAGCACAAACAATAGACAACAACGTATTCGTAGCTTTATCAAATGTGAATTGTATGAAAAACATGCCAGTGTCTGTACTATTTTCATAAGATATTATATTTTTTAAATTATAATAACAAACTGCAGGCTCTATTCCGGTACCTTTTTAGCTAGATATGACAAAAATTATTAATATACACGGGACATTAATACACATTTTAAGTTTCTTAAAATTTGATAATTGTTTACGAAGTCTATTGCGGTATTGATAAACTAAAATTAAGGTCGCTAATCACCTTCGTATTTTTTGCCCTTTAAATAATATTGTTGATATTTTTTGCTCGTTGAATCTATACTAATATTATAAAGTGGAAGAGTTTGTTTGTTTGTTTAAACGCGCTAATCTCAGGAACTACTGGTCCGATTTGAAAAATATTTTTGTTGGATAGTCCATTTATAGACGAAGGCTTTATGCTATATAACATTACGCTGCGACCAATAGGAGCGTCAGTGAGAAATGTTGCAAAAACGGGGAAAATTATTCGATTTGAGGACTTTCGTTGCGTGCGCTGCATAAACGGTTTAAGTCACTCAAAAACCACGCGAACGAAGTCGCGGGCACAGCTAGTATTAGATAAAGTTACGAATACGTCGCTGCCAATTGTTCCTGCCAAGCCCATTCTAAAGATGTAGATAGCGTCTAATGGCCGGGCTTGTTTAACTTGTTAATCGCCGTAGATGATGACGATAACGCTCCCCACTTCACATTTAACACCTCGCAAGTCGCCAGTGGAACGATTTCGAGATAGAGTCGTTTACTTTGCACTAATTAAGCTTTTTTGGTTATTAGTTCTAATTATCGTAATCGGAATAAAATCTAATTTCGTTTGTACAAAGTTCAATGCGAATTAAAAAAAATTTGTGGAGTGCGATTAGTACGGAATTACAATATGTATGGGGTCGAAACAACAAGCCTAGTGGCAAATGTAAGATTTGTAACGATGGCATAAAATTTCCATCTAACTTCCTCACGGTGAGCAGTGGCAAAGGCTCACACTAATCACAAATATTAATTACATTTTATACGTTTCCTAAAGAAAAAGATACATATCGACCATATTGTATTTCTTTATTTAAGGTCAATTAATATTCATCTAAAATACTAGTGTAATGTCACTAAACAGACTATCAAAGTCAATCATAACATTACGAGTATATAAGCACAAGTCGTTCGATTTTCCTTTGTCTGTTTGTATGGCTAATTTAGAACATACGAAACTGATTTAAATACGTTTTACCCTAGTAGATAAAGGGAGATTCGAGAACTATTTATGTATATAATTTGTTTATACTTTTTCGGTAAATAACTAAACAAATTCAAGTTAAAAAAGAACTTGATCACAAGTAAAACTATGCTCAACGAAGTGGGCACGGGTCAGATAGTATATAAATAAATCAGTAGTTTACAAACAATCGTATCCAATGACTAACGGTTATCAAAAGTGATTTTCGCCCTTAAACACCCGTTACAATCTGCGTACAAATAAAATAGTGAAGGTCGCGACTCTCGGCAAACAGCGCATTGTGATAGCACATAAAAGAGGTGACCTTGTTGGCTTATGATGATAAAAGGTTCATTTACACCGAGCAACTGTTCTGAATGAAGACCCATTGTGGGAGGACACCGCGCCCACATGCGCATAACAGGTGTTGCATTGTTGTATGCAAATTACACTTTCCCTCTCAAACTACGATTTTTGGGGCGAATTACGGATAGACTAAGCTATCCTGTTGGAGTAAGGTTTTGCTTTAGGTTGAATGTCATCGATATAAGGGGACCAATGAGATGTTTGCCGCGACTTCGTACGGAAATACGGAGAATCATGCGCGTCCATACATTTTCCGACAAAAAAAGTATGTATTGTATCTTGTGGTCTACTTTATATAGTGTCTTGCGTTGAGTGCTACAGAACGGACGCGCTCCGCATTACACTATAGAAGCAAAATTTAATTGTTTGCGAGTCGCGCGGCTGTGTGCCGCTGCATGTCACCATGGCGCTCGTGGCCAACGAGTTGCTGGCGTTCATCCAGCACGCCATAGACACCATGGACGAGCTCAGCATAATGCAGATCTGCAAATCTTCTTTCACCAGCGAGGAGATTTGCAGTGGTAAGCAGTTGCTGTACGATACGCTCGGCCAGAGCGCGAATATGCCATCGCGACGGAGAGATGGAACAGAGAGAAGCGTGCAGGATATTATCTCCCTGCTGAAGCAGACGGATCCAGACGACGTGCCGGCCTTTGTGGCGAAAGATCTCCACAAGCTGCCGGTGGTGACGATGGACCACGTCGACGTTTCCAGCCTGTTGAAGAACTTCAACAGTATGAAGGCAGAGCTGGACGAGATGCGGGGTAGATTGGATGCATCGGAATCTACCATCAGTGACTTACGTAGTGAATTATTACAATTAAAATGTAATAATTCATTAAGTGGGTCACCCGATCATTCAACTGCCTACGTCAACACACGTCGTGGTGGCGCGCGCGCCGACACATCGTTTTGCGTGTCAGCAGAATCTGATGCGTCGGCAACCGCCGCCGCCTCCACCCGCCTTCCCCTCCGGGTCGCGCAGTCGCCGAGTAAACAAGCAACTCAGCAAAAAAGTTTTGCGAGTATCGCCGCTCACCCCGCACCTCCCCCGCGGGCGAAGACAAAGGGGAAGAAAGAGAGCCGCAAGGCTACAGAAAGCCGCAAGGCTCAGCCACCGCAACCTGGCAAGGACGAGAGCAGGAGGTGCGATGAGGAGGGCTTCATACTGGTGGAGAGAAGGAAGAAGAAGCCCGCCGTCCGCAACCATCGCGGCACCGCACCCTGTGGACCCGAGCAGCGCCTGCGGTGTGAAGTGCGCTCCACGCCGCTGTACGTGTCTCGCCTGCACTGGTCCATGGAGGTTAAGGACGTCGTGGACTACATCCGGAAGAAGACGTCCCTCCCCTTGAGGGTTGAGCGTCTGGAGTCTCGCCACAAAGTCAACTTCAGTTCCTTTGTGGTGAGAGTACCGACGCATCTTCTATCGACCTTTGAGGCGGAGGAGTTCTGGCCGACGGGTGTGGTCTACCGGAAGTTCCGGGGGAGACTCCGGAATGAAGCGCGCTACACGTCGCCGTCAACACGTGTAGTGTAGTTTTTAAGTATTTTTAATATTATGTATGTTAGTCTTTAAGGTATTTATAATATGGGCCTATGCAGCCTGCAATAAATGGTATTTAATTTAATTTAATTTAATTTAATATCTGAGCGGAATTTTACAAAAATCGATCTAGTAGTTTTTAAGTCTATTCAATGCAAACAAATAAAACTATCGTCTGCACAATATTCATGTAGATGTACTCTACTGTCCTTGGAATTCGCAATAAATTCAAAAAGTATGTATCATATCTTGTAGTATACTCTATATATCTGTGCAAAATTTCACAGAAATCGGTCCAGTAGTTTTCAAGTCTATACAATGTAAACAAATAATCCTTACGTCTTTACAATATTCATGTAGATGTCTGTCATCACTCTTCTGTCCTTGGAATTCGCAATAAATTGTATAAAATAACAATTAAAAAGCAATTCAAAATACATAATTGTATCCGGTTTATAACTTACAGATAGCAAGTATGAGCTATCACTTATAGCATGTAATTCCTTTAACTTGATATCCATCACGGACCTTGTAAACAACCCTTAAATCATAGATAAAAGTTACATTTTGAATGGCAAAATTACTCACCAGTACGACCACTTGTCAGTCGATTGTCTGTAAAACTGTAGTAGTGAGTTGGGTTCGTTTGTAAAGGGTCAAAGTGACTCCATTGAATGGGTCAAGTCATTATCTATCGATTTTGAAGCCGTGACCGTTACGAGTTACGATCTACGTGGGAACGGATTGCAAATTCAAGCGAAACATAAGTTTGATTGATATGGAATTAGTTTTATATTGCACCTTTCAAAAATACGTAAACAAGAGGAAAAACCGAACGAAGCTTTTCTAGAGACATACCATTTGCCTTTCTACAAAAAGTGTTCAACATTTATTTCACATATCTAGATAAAACTGGTAGGTACATTATTTTCTACTAATATTATTAATACCAACGTTTGTATGGAAGATTGGACGTGTGCACAAAATAATATATTATATTCTTACGCAAAAAGAATCACACCTCAGATAATGAAACTATAGGGAGATAGAGCACACCTAACATCAGAGTGAAGCCAATAAAATACAAAATTTAAAATTAATAGAATTTCACAAGAGAAAACAACGATATGTAAAAATCATTAAGAAAATTTACGTTTTAATATGTTTCGTAAAATAGTTTCACATCTCCAAAACAACATGTTTAAAAATATAAGAGAACGCTAGGATTACTCAGCAGTGCGACCTCCAAATGACGATGTGTGTTCAGGTGTGCTCCACATACCAGCCCGCTGAACGATGTAGTACCTGCGCTGGTATAAAATTACTTGGTATAGGAAGGTTATCTAAGAACGTAATTTTGTTCAGAACGCGACTGGCGCCCGCCACATTAATGGTTAGTTAGCTCAGTGCTCCGTGGTCTAGTGGTTCCGAGCTTCGCTCTCGATCCGGAGGACGTGGATTCGATTCCCGCGTTAGAATAGAAAACAACAAAAGTTGTTCAAGTTTGGTTAAGACAATGCAGGCTGATCACCTGATTGTCTGACAATATAGATGATCCATGCGTCGGATGGGCATGTAAAAAGACAGTCCTGTGCCTGATCTCCCGCCAGCCGTGTCGGATATCCGTCCCACTGGGCTAGGAGAGTGAAGGAAGAGAGAGTGCTTCTGTGTATTGCATACACACTTGGGCACTATAAAATAACTCCTGCGTAGCTGGCCTGGTTTCAATGAAACCGGCCACCGTTACCGAAATCGGTGAGGCAGGCATTATTATTATTACGCTCAGTCTGGTTGTCCGTCCATCAGCCTGCTAAAATGACAGGAGAATTTCGTGTAACCTATTGGCGAAATAACAAAAATTAAATAGTTAAAGTGTTTTATCAATTCGCTGCTAATGACCTTACACTGACGCAAAATTGGTAACCATGATTTCCATCCATCATTCTGGCAACAACGGCCAGCCCAGAGTACGTACTCTAGTATATATAGAGCCATAGATTTTGGAGAATAGACACCTAGTAGACACATAATGGAAATGGCAATAGACTCATATAATAAGGATGCTGGTTTTAAATATAGATTTCCTACACCCTTCGATGATATAACAAATCTTCATGTGCAAATAAGAAATAGTCAAAACGAATTGGAGGCGAAATTGGAGTGGGTTTGATCCCGTGCTATGTTGTAATGTTTTAATTAGCACTAATAACTAATATTGATTGCATCTTTCAGTTGGCGCCGCGTAGACTGTTGTATAGTCAGAGAGATAACGTTATTAGAGAGTATTTAACCCGTATTAGTTGGTTCTATTTTATACAACGCCATATAATATTCTGTTGTCTTAACTTTGTTTATTAGATTTTTATTTCAAATACTATACGAAATAATGTTAATGCGTAAAATACTTTGTAGGCAAATTATTGTATTGAATTAAGTATTTTGTACAGCTAAAATATTTACTTATAACATAAGCACAAAAAACAAGTAACAGAAAACAGTTGTTTATAGTTGTTAATTACCTGTTATTTAAAAATCATAAAAAATATATGAAATCTATTGTGCACGATTGATTTTTGAAAAGTGAAAGACAAAATATCCGGAAATGGGTAGAAGCATGGACATTGTTACTATCTGGAAACTGTGATCCCAACCCGCCTGCCAGGCGTGGCGAGTATAGGCAACACTACCTCCCTTAAAATACTTTGAGAGAGGCTTAAATCCAATAGTGGATGTTCATAATAGCTGATGAAGTGATGATGATTATATATAGACATCTGGATGAAGCCGTTATAGCAAAAACAAAATCAATTTGTTATCTGAGTTGGGATCCTTTTTTTCTTAAAATATACAGTGTATAAAAAGAACAGTCACTATAACTTTGAAATATGATTATCCTTTTCTCATTTTGGAAATGTATTTTTTTATTTTTTTTTTGTCAAAAACTAAAAAAAAAAATCTCTACTTTTTACCATTTCTATTATATAGGCTTATGTCGTGGACGTCGTAGCTGAAATTATCAAAACAAATATACGAATAATAAATATAGCACTTAGACTATAAAACATTAGTGACGTAGAATTTAGTATTAAGCAGTAATTAAATCTACCCACGGCAAGTGGCGCACAAGACACGCCCCCGCGGCGCGCGCGCCGATCTCGGTAATTGAGAGAAAGGGACAACCTAGTTGTTATTTCGTTAACATTTGTTTTATTATGATAAAATTGTAATCTTAACTTACTTAATTAGAAAGAGGTTTGATTTTTCATGTTTGTTTGAATTGAATAAATCGATTTTGATGAAATTTAACACAAACATAGAATAGATCACATGACTGAATATTATGGTTTGTAAAAAAAAATTATAATGAATTGAGTCTGAATTTTGTCAATGCCACCGACATACGAAAGGGTTCGGAAAGAATAGTGGGAGGCACAGAAAACCCCTTTTAAAATCAAGCATGAGACTAGTACCTACCTAACTAGACTAGACTTATACTATTCTTATTGCAAAAAAGCGTGGGTCTTATTCTGACTAGAAGTATACTCCATTCTGATCCAATTTCATTTAAACGTAAACAAAAATATTAAGTTTGATCAAATGAATATTTTATTTTATAGGACTGTAACTTGATAGTGTTATTTAAATTTAAGTAGCTATACAATATAATTATTAGCTTACGTTTAAACTGAATTGGATTATAACGGTTTATAGATGGAGCCAAATAAGAAAAGTTATCATCGATGAAATATAAACGACACATTTGATTTTTTTGTTAAAATTTGAAGAAAGCAGTGGGAACAAAACGTGTGTCGATAAAGAAAATGCGATTTACACTAGAGCCTTCGTGCGCGTAACGAGCGCTCGTCAACACCTACCGATAGCATCGCTATGACTGGCTGGAAATTATTCCGAATCGTAATTACGACGATTATTCACGGTCGGCCGGGGGCGGCGGCCATTTTTCAACAGTCACCGTTCTTAATTATGAGCCGCGCCGGACGGCTGTCGAAGCTTTGAGCCGCGCCGTCACCTTCCCGACTTCGCTAGACGTACTACGTTCGTAAGACGGAGCCGATCCTTACCCATTCGATATTTCGATATGGCTGACAGTTTCAGAACATAATTTAATAATCAATTTACTCGTATTCATCACCCATGATGAAGCTTTCGCTAAATATTATAAACTTACGATTTCGTCACATTTGTATTTTTTTGTTTATACATTCTTAAGAACCGATTAAAACTGTAAATGGAAAATATTGTATTTACAGCTTTATCCAAAGGCTTGAAATAAAAAAATTAAAATTTCCATCCTCCAAAACCATATTCATTTTGAAATACAATTATTAAGTCGCAAAGACTGAAAATTTCAATGAACTTTTTTGCCCGAATAAAACCATTCGATAAAATATCGCATGGAGTAAGAATAGTACACTCCTAACATAACACCACATAACACTACACGAGAGTTGACTAGTGTTTATTTATCGTTTTTGATGGCTTCGAGACAGATGGAATGTTGTTTTTATTCGATGACGTATAAAGTAGGAAAATCTTTCCATTTTCAAAATATATCTACAAAACTTTGACCAAAATCATCAGTTAAAGAATGTAAATCCTAAAGGTTAGAATACATTATACTAATAACTAAGTAATAACGTAACAAGTACGTTATTACAAGAGTCAATTAAAGCTGATGTGTGCATGTGCAAATGTTTTCATTATAGTGTTTAGTGATCAATCAGAATAATATAAATTAGATTGACAGTGGTTTCTGAAGTACCGCAATTACTTCAAGAGTCGATTTGCGCGAACACTCAATAGCTTTGCACGCATTAATCTTTTCGCTTTATGATGTTTATAATTTAAAGTAAAATAATATACGTTAGAAGTGTTAATCTATATTTTATGGAACTTTCTGGCCTGGCAATCGAAATGGTGGTCACGACCGGAGCACGTAGGCCTACGTAACTGTTTATGATTGTTTATTAATGAAGTCTACTATGAAATTCTTTGCGTAAGACATTTCGTTAGTATTAATTGTTTTGCGGATCTACCACTAATACTGTAAAGGTTTTTAGTAGATTTAATGGGTTGCTGACATCAGCCTTACGACGGTTCCGATTTTGATCATTTAATTTTGAGCCTTATTGCAGATGCAACTGTATAGTATATTATTATGGAAAAACGAATGTGGCTGTGTTATGGACACAACGTTTGTTGAACCTTGAACGGTCCTTACGAATCGCAACGAATTCTTTGATTAATTATTTTACTATCTGATGGCATAATTAAAATTAGGATGGAATATAATACCTATATGTCGCTGCTGATTCAATTACATATATTCATACATATATAATATATGTAACTGAATCAGCAGTTTACTTGAACGACTAGCGCGTTTATGAAAAGACGACATTTAATTGAATGACTAAAGGACAACTCGTTAAGTTGTTGAATGTAACGTTCTACGTCCTTTACCATAGTCATGGGGTAGGTCAAACCTACCACAACCAACTTATGTTCGCAACTTAAAATGTCCTCAAATTGAGGACATCACATGTCATACCAAATTAAAATGAAAATATCAACCATGTAGTTACTGTCTGTGCGAGCTGTTTGCTGGAAAAAATAAACTAAATTTCAATAACCTGACTGATTTTACGTCTGCTCCGTTAAAAGGGCTTTGCTACAGACGTTAAGTGACGCTTGTACAATCAACGTTCGACCTATTCAATCAATTAAATGTCGTCATCCAATAAACGCGCTAGAAATTTAATCAAATAGCTGATTCAATCGGATGACTGCGACTTATACAACTGTATCCGCTGATTTTTAATTGCGTCCCAGCAGCAGTATTCAACTCAAATTTCTACAAATTTACCTATATTGCCTTGCATGTAAAATTTCTATCTTGTTTATTCGAGTGAGGCGTAAAACTGTAAAATTTCGAATTTGGAGCGACATGACATGTCCAAATTGTCCACGGATTTGTGGCGGAGCGGAGCTGACGCCAGCGCGTCTAATCGCCGTTTATTGGAGAAAACCGATTACTGCCGAGCACGGCCGAAACCGTTTCGACATGTCACCAGTACCACCAGTACCGAGACTTTAATTAATACCGCTTTTTGTGCGCAACGGTACCTGGTTTTGAACCAGAAAAAAATGAGCGCTAGTTAATTGACGCTTTTTATGATGACTATTTGTAAACAAAGAATATTCTAAGTTATCCCGTTCAAAAGTTTACAGGTTTAACAGTGTATTTGATAGCTATGATGACTGATATGTTGACTATACAGGCTATACTATTAATCAGTGATAGCACTTTAGGGAATGTATGGTTTCCGTATACATATGTATACGTGGTTTACTGTGAAAGTACCAGCGCTGAAAGAGGTACTTTTTTAAATTATTGTATGGGAAAATTTTCGATGTTGGGGCATTTCTCATACAAACATGATATTAAAAATAAAGTCTTTGAGCACTGGGACTTTCACAATATACTCTACATAGAAGGCACATTTTACATGAATATTGACGTAAAAAAATGTACGATATATACGAGTAGATACTTTCACATTTTTTTGGCTACAAAAATGTAGAGACTCACGTAAACTAGACGTGTCATGTGAGTGTATCTGGAGCTTTCAAGGTTTGTATTTTTTCATGAACGTCTCTTTCGGCCTAGTTTCCGAACACGATAGATAGCATGAAATTCTTAATCCATACATATTTTGCTTACTGAGTTTTTGGTCTCTCTACCACATTTCACTAAAATCAGATCAGTAGTTTCGGAGGCCGTTCGATGCAAAGAATCAAATTTTTTCTCTATAATTTTAATTATAATGAAAAAATTTGTTTGTTGAATGTGCTCCAAAACTATTGGTCCTATTTTAGTGATTTTTATTACAGTGTTATGTATAAGTAGAGTATGAGAGTTTAATATAATATATATTATACTATGTTAAATATCTAGGTTATATTTTAAACCGACAACCTGTACGATTCGTGTAGGATTTTTATGTAGTGTACTCAAAATCGCGGGCATATAATAAAATACATAAGTATTTTATTTTGGTTCACCTATTTTATTTCCTACGACATATTGTCATAGGTTACCTTAAATAGTTTATCAAGTTTGGTTAGGAAAATGCAGGCTGATCACCTGATTGTCTGACAAAAAATTATTACCCTTCCTTTTGGCTTCGCCGAAGTCGGGTAAAAAGATGATCCATGCATCGGATGGGCATGTAAAAAGTCGGTCCTGCGCCTATTCTCTCGCCAGTCGTGTCGGTTTACCGTCCCACTCACTGGGTTATGAGAGTAAAAAGGAAGAGAGCGTGTCTTTGTGTATTGCGCACACACTTGGGCACTATGAAATAACTCCTGCGTAGATAGCCTGGTTTCAATGAAAGATCTATTATTATCATACATAGTAAACTATGTATTTATTTACCTAATGGCAAAATAATCGCAATCAGATTGCTAGTTCTTTAGATAGAGTTGGCGGTACCTGGCATTGGGCAAGTTGCGAGTCACGACAGCTTTTCGGTAGAAACTACAAAAAGTAAATTATATTGATGGAATCGATCGTTTGATTGATGATGAGTGGGCATCTTTTAATTTATTTCGAGAATTCGTCCGCCGCGTCTGCTGAGGTCACGTTATACTCGGGTGTACCAACATGATAGATTAACGCTTATGGTATGCTTTGTTTTTTGCGTAGTATTTATGGCCACAACAAATTAATACAGAATATGTTACCAAATGTTTCTTAGCAAAATCATTGCACTCGAACAAGAAATAAAATGCTATTTAAATGTTAAGACTGGACACATGAATGTCGACAATTTATTTTATTTATTAGTGTTATTATATACAATGTTTTATTTTTATATAATTATGGGTGAATTGCTGATGCCTGAAATAAAGACTTTTTATTTTATTTATTTATTTATTTATTGCCCGTTTATTATACACTTGAACCTTCCTACTTTTAATTTCTACTTTTATTTATATTTTAAAAGCGGTAAAGAGTGAAAGTTAATGGGATTTTAGTCTATGCTATATAATATCGCTATCGATAATGTGAGAGGCCTTATGACGTTAGCATAAGAGCGAGTGCAAGTTGCGATATTCGATATAGGGCCGATTACATTATCATGTAATGCCAAAGACTATATATTTCAATATAAAACATAATATAGCTGTCTCTCACATTGTCGTGAGCTATAAGCGATATCTAATAGCGTAGTCCGTAATCAGAATCTCCTTTAACATGACAGACATAAAAGTCACGTGTTAAAACAAACTTTTGACCTAATACAGAATATGCGAGAAGCATTCATTTAAACCTGCCCCTGAATACAGCTATAGGCCACACACTGACTTGGAAACACGTGTCGCAAACTTAGTGCTAAGTTTAAAGGCATTGCTTTTTCTTACCTGGCTACTTTACTATAAAGTAGTTGGTAGAAAGTTATGTAATAGGTGAGAACGGACATAGGCGGCTATTGTATTATAGGTACAATAATTCAGGAGCAGATATATAGAAAAGGGTATTTTCACAAGAAACAAGGCAGTTAACAGATTATTATGTTCGTGTCCTTTCTTAATAGTTATTGTTGTTGAAGTTAATTATATTACACAAAATTGGTACGGAGTTACTAACTAACTACAGTTACTAACCGCATTAGAAAAGTTTTTTTAATTAGATATATATATATATTTATTAAGAAATAAATTAAAATAATATATTCCGAGTTTCTTACGCCGGTACTGTTCGGTGGGTTAGGGTTAGACCGGTGGTAGCTAGTTTTTCATATTGACTTTCCGAAAATAGCTTTTTAAGTTTCATTTGGAAATATAACGTTTTTTATTTTATTTTTATATAAATATTAAAAAATAAAACAATTATCTATTGTTGAAGCAAGATGTTATTTATCTTTTCGTACAAGAAGATCGTACAGTTTGTATGACACTACAAATTTTTACCAATACCAGAGGGTTGCACCAACAGATAATTTTTTCGTCTTCCCTGCGAGCCACTAATTATAAAACAACACGTTCGTTATAAGTGTGGTTTCCTTTTCGTTTTGGCGAGGGTGTCTATTAATATTTATCGCGTTAAAAAAATCTCTAAAATACGAGGAACAATGACGCAGCGATGTGGAGAAAATAATTAAATGTGATCTTAATTCGTTTCTTGTGGCAAAAACTGATAGCGTAAAGAGGATAATTATCACTTTCATTTCACACATTCACAAAACTTAATTAAATGTGGGCATTGGGCAAGGAGTCATACGGATAGAGCAAGTGTTTTTCTAAACTTCAAGTATGAGTAACGAAGGTGTCTAAGTTATAAATATGATTTTTGTTGTTAAAATTACGTTTAGTTTATGCATGAATTATTGTGTTCCATTATTTATCTTCGCCAGTCGCCAACGCATTTGATTAAGATAACGCCGGAATATTCAACAGAAGCACCAAGCTATTATATTTCCTAGAAGCGACTTCAATTATTTGCCTTTGACGTTGGCTATAGGGACACGTGCCGTAGTGCCGCTGCACAAGGTTTTGTATGGATTTTCCGCCGGAGCTGCGGGGTTATACCGCCACGCTGGCCTTCGACGCTGCAGTCAGCGACACTGATGAGCTGCGGCATGCAGCGTATAGCCAAAATTAAACGCCGCCATATACAGGCCGATTGCGTCTGATAGAACTGATATAAGTTAAGCCCGAACGGATGCGCGCGTGCATACACGGAAACATTGCTACAGTACGATCGCTGATCTGGACAAAATACAATTCGCTTTAGTCCATCCGGCCGACTGATGCGATCTACCTCAAGGCCAACACACGGCTGAAACAATTTTGTATCCGTTCGTTCCGAACTGAAGATAGATCGGGCCTTTACAAGCGGGCAGGTTTTTTTTTGTTTAAAGAATTGACTTAGATGCCAAATATACTGGCCCCGTATCAAAAATGTATTAATTTGTTATTTATATATTTTTATATTTAATAATACGGTTTTACTTTTATTCTTTAATTACGTATAATATAATATTTATAAAATGTTTGTTTAATTTGTGTTAACATAACTAAACTGTTAAAAGCATATTAGGTTATGAAAAATAAATTGTAAATTCATCTAGAAAGCCCGTGTTCCGTGTTAACAAATTAGGTAGCGGCGTGCGTGTTATTAAGTTTGTAATTTTAAATGGAGTGTTGTTCTAATTGAGTTATGAGTGTTACACGCTCACTCCAAATTGTTCCGAGCTCCTTCTGCCCTCGCACGAACTCCAAAATTACCCACTTCTTAGAAAGATTAATGATTTTTGTTAAATGCTAAGCATAATATACCAAAAAATGAATGTAAGTTTTAAAATAATACTTTGGCCATAATTACTTCCTCTTCGATACTTAATAAAGTTTTGTTTTGAAGAAATATTATTTGTGAAAAATAGTGTAAAACGTAAATAAGAAGAGTAGGAGTGTCTCTTTCACTAGAAAGAGACAGTGGCCACATAATTATTTTTTTAAAAGGCAAATGGTACACCACACACTTCCACTATTGCTACTCCTGTGTAGCCAGCATCGACAGTGGTAACCAACTTCAAAAAATCTTTGATGTTGCTAAATCAGTCCCACAACCAAATTAATCAGAACAATGAAGGAGTAAAGAGTTCCAGTTAGGCCTTATTATTGTTAAATTTAAAATATGCCCTCGAAATAATTATAGTACGTCCGAGATAAAACTAACCCAAACGTAAACAAAGCCGTCTATGACACAACCATAGATTAGTCAGTGATGCCAATTGGCCAATATTAAGAATGAAGACTATATTCTACAGTCGGCAGTGTCAAAATAGCGTATTTTTACTATAAAGGTTTTTCATTACATGTTTAAATATGTTAATAGTTAGAAAATGTATTGGATAATGAAGTATGATCCTTTAATATACCTGTGAATATGTTTATAACTGCGCACGATAAATGAATAAGTGAAGATTTCGATGTGTTCGGTTTGTTAACCTGTAGGTTAAATTGATCAGGGACAAACTATAGATGTGATACTGATGATGGATGAAATGACCGTTAAATTAGACATCCGTGTACGACACATCTGATCACACGTATTACCCCCGCGGCATATAATTCGATCCCGGAGTACTTACGCAAATCACATATCACTCGTAAGACAATGGCTTCTCACGACGTAAACGTTACGTGTTACGTGCGTAAAATTAACGTTTTCTATCCGATTGTACGGGATTCTCACGAAATGGGCATGAGATTGGAATTGTAACTTTTGACAGTCAAATGTAGCACACTTAAACTGCGAACATGTCAAAACTGAAGAGACAGTTCACAGTTTCACTGTAAATATAAAAAATAGGTCATATTAAAGTGTGAAGCTCATCTTCTATATATATATATATATAATATATATAAAAGAAAGTCGTGTTTGTTACAACACTTATAACTCGAGAACCGCTGAACCAATTTTCATGGTTTTTGATTCGTTGGATTTGTCTCCTCCCCGAATAGCAGAATACATATTAAAATAGTGAAAACTTGATGTGTAATGAATAATTAATCATGTAAATAAATGCTCATATTTTGTTCATCAAATGTCAAACATTTGTTGTCAAATGATGTAACAACTATGCGTTCAGAAATCTATTAATGTATGTCAGTTTGTAACTTTCAATTAGCAACGTTTTTCTAAATGCATAATATGACATTTTAAACGATATTTTCTTCTTTTTTTTGGCATTGGCAACGATATCTAGGAACTGAAAACGAAAATGCAGATATTATTGATAACTCAAGAACGGCTTTATCGATATGGCTGAAAATTGGTGAGGAAGTAGCTTAGAGCAAGTAGACGGACATAGGATACTATTTATTCCATTTGACAGCGTTTCCGTAAACGTTGCGGGTTCTGCGTTAGGGTTTCGCGTTGTGGGTTCCGCGTTGTGGGTTCCGCGTTGCGGGTTCCGGGTTCCCGCGTTGCGGGTTCCGGGTTCCCGCGTTGCGGGTTCCGGGTTCCCGCGTTACGGGTTCCGGGTTCCCGCGTTGCGGGTTCCGCGTTCCGGGTTACGCGTTGCGAGTTTCGGGTTCCCATGTTGCGGGTTCCGCGTTGCGGGTTCCGGGTTCATGCGTTGCGGGTACCGGGTTCCGCGTTCCGGGTTACGCGTTGCGAGTTTCGGGTTCCCATGTTGCGGGTTCCGCGTTGCGGGTTCCGGGTTCATGCGTTGCGGGTACCGGGTTCCCGCGTTGCGGGTTCCGGGTTCCCGCGTTGCGGGTTCCGGGTTCCCGCGTTGCGGGTTCCGGGTTCCCGCGTTGCGGGTTCCTGGTTCCGCGTTGCGGGTACCGGGTTCCCGCGTTGCGGGTACCGGGTTCCCGCGTTGCGGGTTCCGGGTTCCCGCGTTGCGGGTTCCGGGTTCCCGCGTTGCGGGTTCCGGGTTCCCGCGTTGCGGGTTCCGGGTTCCCGCGTTGCGGGTTCCGGGTTCCCGCGTTGCGGGTTCCGGGTTCCCGCGTTGCGGGTTCCGGGTTCCCGCGTTGCGGGTTCCGGGTTCCCGCGTTGCGGGTTCCGGGTTCCCGCGTTGCGGGTTCCGGGTTCCCGCGTTGCGGGTTCCGGGTTCCCGCGTTGCGGGTTCCGGGTTTCAGCGTTGCGGGTTCCGGGTTCCCGCGTTGCGGGTTCCGGGTTCCCGCGTTGCGGGTTCCGGGTTCCCGCGTTGCGGGTTCCGGGTTCCCGCGTTGCGGGTTCCGGGTTCCGGGTTCCCGCGTTACGGGTTCCGCGTTCCGGGTTCCGCGTTGCGGGTTCCGGGTTCCCGCGTTGCGGGTTCCGGGTTCCCACGTTGTTTTTTTTAGTTGAATTTCATCATAAACTCTTTTTATGCTCAACGAAGTGGGCAAGGGTCAGCTAGTATGATAATAAATTATTATGTATTGCATGAATTTATTTTATTAATTTCTTAGTCATTTATTTACATAGAAAGTAATTGAAGACATAAATGGATCAAGGTGATATGTAGCAAAATTCTGATTTCGAGAAAATTGAGTTCAAACTGTCACTTAAACATTTTAGAATAGGTACGCCGTAAAGTATTAAGTAAATAAATCTAAAGAGCCGTCTCTAGTTTCAATTAATACGTTACATATCCTAAAATGTTTAAGTGACTGTTTAAACTTAATTTTCTGGGAATTTTTTTTTTCCTTCATCGTTTCTTCAATTATTAGATACAGAAAAAAAAAAGAAATTTATACATGATATTTATAGATGAGTATTTATAGATGAGTAATGTTGAATCAGATTATTATTTGCATTTTCGAAATATCTTCATAATTACGGATTCTCTAGTTTAACAGTAGGTAGAGTACGATTCGTTTGGCGTATTTTTTTATTTATAATCTTTATCAAACTTTAAAAGTAAAATTTTAAATGAATATTTTTCGTATTTCGTCGCAGAAACGGAACATGTGAAATATTGGTGGACGGTCGAATGGCGGGGTCGAGCTCGCTTCCGCAAACCATCAGCGCCGGCCAGAAACAAAAAGCGGACGACGCCGGCGCGCTTCCGATTGCCACCGCTGAAAAATTACCAAGTAAATGCATCATGAATGCCCAATGACTCACAAATTATGTGCACTTGACGTATTATTTGGCCATTGTTGGGGTTTAAATGAATTGTGTGAAAGGTACAATGAAATACGTGAAGTAGGTACTTTACTGAAATTATCCTAAGGTCAGACTTAAATTTCAGAAAACAATTCAAAGTAAGTACATTGAACTGCATAACACTTACGAGTACAATACACAAAATCCGAGTAAGCTTTTTTGATATTGGATAACAGTGCCTCAACCGTCTAAATGTAAAACTTCTGAATCTATTAGTGTTTAATTAATCAATTTCGCTTCTGATGTCCGTTTGTTTGTTGGAAAAACAACTTAACCAATCATCATTAAATTTTGTACACATATTTTTGTAGGTGTTGGAAGTAACAAATTAAGATACTTTTTATTTCATCTCGGGCATAAGCTAGTAGTTTATAAACTATTGATAGTTTAGAAATTTAAAAAACTTAAAACAAGATTTAAAAAATCTGATGGATTTCTGCAGCGTTGCAAAAACAGCAAGCACGTCCTAATATGCGCATTACGTGTCAAAACAAATGAGTGCCATCTGTCACAGCGCGGTGATTCCATTATGTTAAGTCGTGATGAACTTCCACCGCAATTCCTGCCTTAATTGATGCTGTCCACGTCAACCTTCTCGAACCTTCCGAGAAGTATGACGGCCGCGACGAGTTGGAAACTGTACGACACTATTTTTTACACACAATGGAACCGCACACTACAGTCGACACAAACTTTGTTGGGTGATTCTTCACGCCATTGAGATGAGATTGACATAAGTTTGAAATTCATTTTTATGGAAGTATCATGTTCAGTGCGTGGGTGATATTATGATGCCAGTCGAAGAGACGATGATGGACTTTACAGTATCTTGGCGCCACATTAATTGTTGAAGCACATAATATTATATCTATCTTTCTTTATTAATTTCCAAGTAATTACATTTTGATAATATTAAAATCATATTATAATAAATTTAACAAACTTTATTCTGTTTATTTTAGTTCATTTATTTAACAATTTCATTATTATGTTATTTACTAAACACGTGTAACAATTTTTCTCAAATGTTTTAATTTCGAGTAAAAAATACTTACAACTATAGTGTACTCTGAGCCTTGGAAAGAACTGTACGTAGAGTCTCTTTTGTTTCGAAAATCTCACGGGGCGAGACCAATCGCTGGCGTCTCTATTTTTTTTCTATAGCGAATTAGACATGTGTTTTGGCATTGCTTTGTCCGTTTTTTTGGGTCATAAATTTAATTTAGGCGTAAATCAATAGACGTTTCTGCGACGAGTTGTTAAGTGCAAACAAAAACAAGGTTGTCCAAATACTTAAAGTAATGTTTTATTTCTGTGTAAGTAATGCCACTGTATCTCAATATTGTCATTGTATGGAGCATAATAGTTGCTTATAGATTTGACCACTGCACTGGTATTATCATTAGGTCAAATACAAAAATCAATAATTATTTTATTACGTAATATTGTTAAAGAAACATGAAAAGAATTAACTATTTCATAGTTCTATAATATACCTAAGTAGTACACACAAGTGACTAGGCCCTACCTAAAGACTATTTATTATCTTTTAAACCAAAGAACTTTTGATCTAGGAGAGAATAGCAACATATTTGAGTATTAGTAATTAGTACCACTTATTCAGAAGCAAACTTTGTGATATTTTATTGTTTATACGCTTGCGGGTTTCAAAACGGTGTGATGTGTGATGGGCATAGGGCTATATAAAAATGATAACATTGATTCAGATGCGAACATTGTAAGTAATAGTAAGTACTAATGTCCAGTTTAATAGTCAGCTTGGACCGAGTCGATACATTTACGTCTCCCAATTACAGCCTTGCCTCGTTTTAACGATTCCGAGACTAACTATTCCGATTTTATGCCCGCGCCGGACGCGAAATGCCTTGCGTTAATGTTTTTCAAATAATAAATATTGAAACATAATTATACGAGTCGCTCTCTGAGCACCCTGGGCCATAAGAATTTAATTTTAGCGTATAACACTGTGTAGTTAATTTGTAGGGCGAACCCTTTGTGCGTAAAAGTGAATCATCACGACTGAAGCTAGACATCGTCTAGATCGTAATTTAGTAAAATAAGAAGTATCTTAAACTATATTTCGTTATATCTGTATGAAACACATGATTTAAAATACTGAGTGGTAAGTAAAAGATAATATGAAGTATTATATTTATCACGTAACATGCCGTCCCGGCATACTCGTATTTAGCACGAATTAAAGAAATTTCTTTACACACTAGTCTAACTAGTTCGATTAATTGATAAATATTAAATTAATTTACTTTTGGACTCGTTACGAAGAAAATAAATAAAATGACCATATTATCTATACATATAATAAATCTGTAGAGGGGTCATGTCTGTACATTAAGAATATTTAAGTGAAAATCAAAAAAAGGGGGTCTATAAGAGCCACAGAACCTAAAAATAACATTTTTGAAAAAAATGTCTGTCTGTCTGTCTGTCTGTCTGTCTGTCTGTCTCTCTGTCTGTCTGTCTGTCTGTCTGTCCATATGGGAATGTTTGTCGTCGCATCACGCTAAGACCACTGTATAGAATGAAATGAAATTTGGCAAGCAGGTAGCTTATGACCTGAAGAGCATTATAGGAAATTATTATCCCGAAAAACGAAAGGGTTCCCGTGGGATCTTCAAAAAATTGTAGCTATCTATTTGACAGTATTGCAGCCAAACTACTTAACGTATTTAAATGAAATTTGGCAGGCAGGTAGCTTATGACCTGAAGAGCATTATTGGAAATTATTATCCCGAAAAACGAAAGGGTTCCCGGGGGATCTTAAAAAAATTTTAGCTATCTATTTGACAGTATTTCAGCCAAACTACTTAAAGTATTTAAATGAAATTTGGCAGGCAGGTAGCTTATGACCTGAAGAGCATTATAGGAAATTATTATCCCGAAAAACGAAAGGGTTCCCGTGGGATCTTCAAAAAATTGTAGCTATCTGTTTGACAGTATTTCAGCCAAACTACTTAACGTATTTAAATGAAATTTGGCAGGCAGGTAGCTTATGACCTGAAGAGCATTATTGGAAATTATTATCCCGAAAAACGAAAGGGTTCCCGGGGGATCTTAAAAAAATTGTAGCTTTCTATTTGACGGTATTTCAGCCAAACTACTCAACGTATTTAAATTAAAATTTGGCAAGCAGGTAGCTTATGACCTGAAGAGCATTATTGGAAATTATTATCCCGAAAAACGAAAGGGTTCCCGTGGGATCTTCAAAAAATTGTAACTACCTATTTGACGGTATTTCAGCCAAACTACTCAACGTACTTAAATGAAACTTGGCACAAAGGTAGATTGTAACATGAAATAATCAACATAATATTTTTAACCGACTTCCAAAATAAGAGGTGGTTTCTCAATACGTAAATATATTATGTTTTTTTTATATTTGTTCGTGGATATCTTCGTCGTTTATGAATCGATTTTAAATATTAATGTTATACCACTACTACTTAGTCTTTGAAGATATACGTTGGGCGTCGCGGCGTTGGGCGCCGCGACGTTGGGCGTCACGGCGTCGGGCGTCAGCGTCGCGGCGTCGGGCGTCACGGCGTCGGGCATCGGGCGTCGGCGTCGCGACGTTGGGCGTCGCGGCGTTGGGCGTCGGCGTCGCGACGTTGGGCGTCGCGGCGTCAGGCGTCGGCGTCACGACGTTGGGCATCGCGGCGTCGGCTGTCGTGGCGTCGGGCGTCGGCGTCGCGGCGTCGGGCGTCGGCGTCGCGGCGTCGAGCGTCGTGTGTCGCGGCGTGGGGCATCGGTCGTCGGCGTCGCGACGTTGGGCAACGCGGCGTCCTTCAGCGTCGCGACGTCGGGCGTCGGCGTCGCAACGTTGGGCGTCGCGGCGTTGGGCGTCGGCGTCGCGGCGTTGGGCGTCGGCGTCGCGACGTTGGGCGTCGCGGCGTCAGGCGTCGGCGTCGTGACGTTGGGCGTCGCGGCGTCGGGTGTCGCGCCGACGGGCGTCGTCGTCGCGACGTTGAGCGTCGCGGCGTCGGGCGTCGCGGCGGCGGGCACCGCGGTGTCTGGCGCCGCGACGTTGGGCGTCGCGGCGTCCGTCAGCGTCGCGACGTCGGGCGTCGGCGTCGCGATGTTGGGCGTCGCGGCGTTGGGCGTCGCGCCGTCGGGCGTCGCGGCGTCGGGCTTCGTCGTCGCGACGTTGGGCGTCGCGCCGACGGGCGTCGTCGTCGCGACTTTGGGCGTCACGGCGTCGGGCGTCACGGCGGCGGGCACCGCGGTGTCGGGCGCCGCGACGTTGGGCGTCGCGGTGTCCGTCAGCGTCGCGACGTCGGGCGTCGGCGTCGCGATGTTGGGCGTCGCGGCGTTGGGCGTCGGCGTCGGGCGTCGCGGTGTCGGGCGTCGCGGTGTCGGGCGTCGCGGCGTCGCGCCGTCGGGCGTCGCGCCGTCGGGCGTTGCGCCGTCGGGCGTCGCGGCGTCGGGGGTCCCGGCGTCGGGCGTCGCGGCGTCGGTCGTCGCGGCGTTGGGCATCATATACGGGACATTAGTGCGTTTAAACAAACAAACAATTTACATTTGGGGACTTTCGTTGCATGCGCTGCATAAACGGTTTAAGTCAAACAAACACCACGCGAACGAAGTCGCGGGCACAGCTAGTCTAAAATAAGAATTAGAATAAAATTTGAAACATTGAAGTTTTAAGCAATTAAATAAAAATCTATCTATCTCTTTCTCGCAAAACGATATTTGTACGCAGGTTGGTGTAATTATCTATGTAGGGTTAACAAAGTGACGTCGCATTCGGTTGTTCCCTTCTCGTTCGGACATTTAATATCTTTATTATTTTTATTGGAACTAATATTATTTTAGGTACATTATTTGTTTACCAGGGGATTTTAATAACATCAATAAAAAATTGCATTACATTGCAAAAACTAATTGCAAATCTAAGCCAGTCTCGCATCTAACCGAATGGAAAGTGTACAAAAATGTCATTAAAATGGATCCGTTTTGGTGGAGTTCGGTGATACATGCACATGGACCGAATAACAATATATTAATATAAAGATTATTATCAATTATGTATGTCGAATATTATTTCCCAACTTACTTTACGTGTACATAGTAAATTGTGAAGAAATATAAATTTCGTAAATGCTATAATTGACAAAGGAAACACAGAAAATATGTGTGTACATAAATATAGCAGCTTATTTGGTGGAAGTAAGGAAATATATGATAGGAGTGGGCAGCACGGTGCTCGGAGTCCGGTCACCCGCCGGGAGCACCAACTCACAAGTCACAACCGCTTGTGGTTGTGACTTGATGGTGCACACGGTACAAGATACATTCATGCTACTGTTCCCTCTTCCAGGGATGTTAGGGAGATCCGTAAATGTAACCGAAACTATATCCGATTTAAACATTTATCCGCAACCGAATCCGAAATGAAAGTTTTGTAACTGTAAAAAGGAAACCATAATGTAATTAATATCCGTAACCGAAATTATCCGAAACAAACGGATTATCCGAAACAATTCAATATCCATATCCGTATCTGAAATTTTATATCCATTTTATCCCTGCTCTCGTCCACTGGTTTTTTTCAATTGACTTTAAATAATCAAAAGTTGAAAACTATAACCCGTCTCGAAACCCAAGTCGAGTTATAGTTATACAGACTGTAAAATTAATGAGTGATAATACTTTAGGGTGTGTATTGACGTGGTGAAGTGAAGGATCTATAGATATTATTATAGCCTATATTACCACTTACCAGTATCATTACGACTCTATTGACGTCCCTTTCATTAAAATCAGATCAGTAGTTTAAGCTCTACTATGGAACAAACAGACATACTTATTACTTACATACTTAAAATCATTACCCTTTCTTTCAGCTTCGCCGTAGTTAGATAAAAAAGCAGTCACTTATCATCATCGGACTTTTTGAGTTCATAAGTTCATTCTCACCTCTACTTTGAAATAGCGCAGATATCTATTTCGTTGTGTTATCCATTCTGTTTTTTGTCAATCATCAATTGCTTTTCAATATTAACTTATACAAGAGCATGTCAGGACATGTCTAAGGAGGGTTTCGTAACATCAACACTGAATACGTTTTTTTTAGTCGATAAACGTTTTTCAAAATAATTTAGGACATTTTTGCACGTTTCTACCACTTATAGTTAAAAAATGCTTGGAGGGCAACTTAGTGATATACTTGAGGGCCGATTATTACTTCAAAAACTGAAAAAAAATACAGAAGTTAGAAGAGCCGAAAGACAGAGAGAGGAAGACAGACGGATGGACAGAACGAAACTATAATAGGGTTGTGTTCGGGTTTTAATACATAAAACGGAATCCTAAATATCGTGTCTGTCTGATAGTCACCTTTGTCTCGCACTTGGTGACTTACGAATTTTATTATCTATGGCTTAAAATGATATATGGCTCTCTTAACAGGAGAATCGTAAAATATTTTCTGTTTGGGAAATATTTCTGAAGCTATAAAGCAATAATTCACCACGGGACTACGGGGAAGATGCGAGCTTTATTTGCCGCCATAAACGCCGTGTTTATGATGGACTTTTTTGCCAGTTGCGCCGTGAAACCTGCGTACAAGCGCACATAAAAACCTAACTCATTACTGGCCACTATAAAAAATTTAAATTTCGAATTCCAATACAAACAGTTATTGTTCTAATCGATGTTTCGCTTTGTCAGTTTTTATTTCCTCTATTCTAAATCTCTTTTAATGTTCACTTGGTGTTTTTGGGTTGGTCTTATGGGTTATGACTTATGACTTATGAATTATGATGTGTTTACACTGTACTTATATTTTATTGTTGCTAACTTATAGGTAAAGATTCTAGCCTTAGACAGCATATAACATACCTGTACAGCTGCAAACTTTATGTACAAACCATTTTTTTTAATATTTGTGGAATATACAAGCTTTCTCTAACGGCCCATTTTGATAACAAATCTATCTTTAACTTAAGTTTGTAACTTTTCGTTATAGATAATTATAGGCAGGTTATAAAACGGGCCGTTAGAAGAACATTTCACTAAGAAGATACTTTGCCCTTCATCAAGTCTAATCATTAAGTACCGCATTTCAGAGACTAGATAATCTCGAGGTCTCCGTGTTTCATAACTAAAGTATGAAATTCCACCGACGGGGGTTCCATTAGTCAACGTGATTAGTTCTCGCGAGCGTTAATGTTTCAATGAGATGAATATTCACCGGGAACAGTGACAAATGCTGCGCGCGCGCACCTGTGCCGACCTATCCCTCAAACGCGCCGCCATCCTCGCCGCAGTGCAGCCGTCACTCGCTCACTCGCCTCGCGAGCTGTTATGGATAACAGATGAAGTTATTTATATTTATTAATACTAGCATAGCCAAACCTGCTGGAAAATACAGGACATTTTGTACCTACTCTGTTAGATATCGAAATGTTTTATCGCAATAAAAAATTTATCAGGATAATACCTGAGAATTAATAATGTATTAATAATTAAATATAAAAAAGCAGTATTGTTTAATGTTGTGATGTAAAATATTTGACTATAGGTATAATATTTGACCAACAACATTTGCACGTCGAGAAAATCTCGACAAAAATATGTGAGACTATGTTAAACTGTATCAGCATATTATACCATATTTTCGCAAATAACAGAGAATTTATAAAACATAAGCATTGCTCAAACAATATCCAACAAAAATTATTACACCAAGGCCCTGATTAAAGATGACATCGCTAAATGACGAGCGAATTCGTATGTCATTTAGCAAAGCTTATGTCAAATCCCATACATTTTATATTCGAGGTTCGTAAGCGATTAATAGCGATGGCATCGTGAATCCAAATCAAAAGCGAACGGTAATCTTACGACGACTATCTTCACCAAACGACAATAAGGGATATTTTACACCATATAAAAAATACGTTATCCTTCTATGTAAAATACCCAATACTCAGCCAATGTGGTCACCGTAGTGGTAATAAATGACTCACAACACGTATAGGTTAAGCCAGTTGTGATCTAAAGTGAGAATCTTTTCACCTCGCATCATCACGATCATATTTTTAAAGCCTTATGGGTGTGTTAATATGCCGCAATTGTATTCTAAGACGCTCTTGCGAAAAGCACAATATTATATTCCCCTCTCTCTTTGTCGGCCAATATGTAAAATATTGATAGGTATCCATCATGACAAGAAGTCAAAATATTGCTTAGTGTTTCTGATTCAAGTTTTTAAGTTAAGGTATATTTCATTAAATGTTGCAGTTTCTATGCGATAATTCGGTTGCATCTATACCTACCTATAATAATATATAATATGTATGGACGCTTCACACCACGGTAATCTGGCCCCATGCTAAGTATCCGAAGAACTTGTGTTACAGGTACCAGACAACGAAAATATATTTAATATTTATATACTATACACACATTAAAGATTTTTACTATATTATACACAAATTTAATATACATGCATGACCCAGGAACATTGAAAACCTTTTGTTCCCTCGGTGGGATTCGAACCCGCAACCTCTCGGTCGAGCACCAACGCGCTGACCCGTCGTCTGAATCTCTGATGACATTGCCACGACTTCCTCCCAACTACTTCCACAGTTTCACCCAAAATGCAACAGAAAATCGTGGTTGAAATTCATAATTTCGATTTAATTAAATTAAAATAATGAATATAGATTTTGTAGAGTGTGGCGAGCGCGCGTGGACGGACAGCCGATGACGGTGCGGTTTGAGTTGCCACAGGGGCCGCAAGCCACAACCTTCATTTGTAATATCGGTTTTATTTTAATGAACATTAAACCTTTATCATTGTTGGTGTCAATAAAAAAAGTTTTGTAAATTTTTAATGCAGGTATGAAAAATTGTAGCTATATGCAACTTACTGTCGAAACACAACCAATGACAAGAAACTATTTTTAGGTTTCCGCCGTAAGTTAATAACTACATGGAGCCTTTGTAGTTTTGCTCTGTCCATCTGTTTGTGCTCTCTTTGATAGTATAGCTGGAAAATTTTAAAAATACTTATGAAGTAGGTATCTATCTTTTTAATCATAATGCTCACTCAGTTCCACTTTGTCGTGGAAATGGATACGTAAACATAGCAGCAGCGAATAACGATCCATTAACAACACAACCTTACCCTTATACAGTCTGTACAAACAATCACGAAATTAAATTAAACTCAGTAAAGTTTACCTCTATAAGAATTAACATGTTTATACTGAAGCTCATTTGGCCAGTCGTCTTATCCGATATTTTTTCTTTGTTTACTTACGTGACAAATTAAATTTAACTTTGCCGTATGAAAATAAAGTCGAAAGTCGTATTACCTCGGGGCAGGCAGGTATGCAGACTGGATGTCAAAGTTATGACGTGTTAGATTGATTATCGGATGGATGTTAAAATACGTTTTATGACTTTTACGGCGGACTTGCCGTACAATAACTATCACATTTATTCCTGGTCGGATTAGTTATGCTGCAGTGGAATTGCTATTAATAATTTTGCTTTGGCTGTTTATGTTCTATACGAATACACATAAACCTGATACTTCCTTTTAAATTATGTCCAGGTACTAAAGGAAATTTAGATGCTAGGAAATGTAATTGTAAAGTCAAGTGTAAGTTTGAAAAACCAAATGTTATTAATTAATCTCACACTTCTCATAACTCTATTTCAATACTCAAATCTCTACTTTTGATATTAATATTATTTTGAACAGCCAGTTCTGTCCTTCTGCTGGGCAAAAGCCTCCCCAGTCCCCTCACATTTTCCACAAGTCCCGATCGCTATTTCTGGCCACTCTTAATCAAACGCGTCTAACTCGTCGTGATTTTGGGATATCTCTTGATGATTCGTCAAGGCACTTTTAATATGAAAAAAAAAAATTTAAACACTTTAAGTCGTCGCGATTTTGGGATCTCTCTTGATGTTTCGTCAAGCCCCTTTTAATATTAAAATAAATAATTCGAAACACTTTACACATTTACACAAACTTTTTGGATCTGACCTCCTACCTTCACCACTTCCTGTGCAGGTTCAACGCACGGCCACCGGTGCGTGGCGCCCAAACATGCTGATTGCTGATAGTGCCCACCAGCCACCAGCCGTATATCACACGAGATCCCATCTACTGCGGTCAATTCGTTCGCTAATTATTTCATTTATTGTAATGAATCATTCATAACTGTATCTATTTGTGATTAATGTGGTTTGCAGTAACCAATTTTGGTCGATTCGATAAACGATTTTGCGAAACTGGAATAGGTTGGATGATACTTGCTACGTTGCGTCTTTATTACTTACATAATATTACAAGTACAGTTGATGTACCTCAAGCAGTCTTCGCCAAGAAAGTTATAAAAGGAAGAAGAAAAATATCTGACATTTGTACCCTTACATGTAGATTATAGTTAGTAGAATCAGCAGTTACTTTGCGGAAATCCATAGCATAAAATTTAAATCTGGGGGCACGGTAAGTTGAGCACGGCCGTACCATCCTTTTCTCGAAGCAGTTCAGGCCATTTTCAACCCCCTATAACTTTGTTGTGGGTTAACAAGAAGCCTACATTTTAGTTACTAAGTAACACGGTATATTTCAAATTTCATTCAATTTAAACCAGAAGTTTAAGAAATACAACTTGTCAAACTTCTTAATTTTGTCACTGACTCACTCACTCACTGACAGATCATCAAAAGTATTAGGCACTTCTAGCAGACATAAAAGCTTCAAATTTGGAACACAGTAGCATTTATTTTTTTATATTTATTTTTTTATTTGAGTTAACCATAACTAATTTATTTATTTTATTTAACAATTTATTGTGCACATAAACGATAAACAGATTACATATAAAGAAAAACGACACAAACGCGTTTAGTGTATAAATAAAGGTAAAACATAAAAATTTAAAATTTATGTCTTGTTATCTAGATATACTAACTGCATAATTAATGTTAACTTTGTAATCCCATATAAACACAAGATTACAAAGTTATATTTGCTGTTTTTTGACAAAAACACGCGTTTTAGTAAATCTTCTACAAAAAGAACTGAGATCCTATTAAAAACATAACTTTTAATATTTTTTTTCGCGGGATATTGCTAGATATATCATATCCTATCAAAAACATAATTTGTAAAAAGTGCCAAGTCTCGCTACTTAGTTATTCTACCGTAAAAAGTTGTGAGATACATGTTATGCCAAGTAGGGGTTAGTCGGTCGGTCTAACAACATAATATAGTGATCATAATCAATATTATTAATAATCTTTTATGTTTAAAATAAATAGTAGATTGACTTGGCTTGGATAGAAGAACTAAGTAGCGAGACTTGGCACATTTTACAAGTTATGTTTTTAATATATCAACATCCCGCGAAAAAATATCTCACTCATTTGCTTGCATGGTGTGGTTATAATTTTTCCGCGGAATACTGCTAGATATAATATTTAATAATAATATAATATCTATGGACGCTTCACACCACGTCAATCTAGCCCCATGCTAAGTATCCGAAGAACTTGTGTTACAGGTACCAGACAACGGAAATATATTTAATACTTTAATACTATACACATATTTAAGATTTTATTAAATTATTACACAAATTTAATACACATCCATGACTCAGGAACATTTATAGCTTTTTGTTCCCTCGGCGGGATTCGAACCCGCGACCTCCGAGTCAAGAGCCAAGCTCAGAACCACTAGACCACGGAGGCGTCGAAATGCTATTTAAATGTTATGTAGATTATAGGATATATATATAGTATGTTGGCTATTGGAACAAGATCATGAGGTGATCACGTTTGGGTTATCGTTTAAGTGACATTTAACTTAGGTTGTTTTTCGATGATGGCTTTCTTTTCTGAACGTTTTTTGAAATATCGATAAGTTTCTCGTTCTCTTTTGTCATACCATAATTTAATTTTACTAATATTAAACATGGACGCAGTAAAATGCCGCTACATTAACCACACGCGAGTGAGCAACACGGACATCGGAAACGGAAGCTCTGCCTGACAGGGGAGAGGCTGCGCGCGCGCAAACTAGTCCGCCGTCAAACATACTTCCGGTTCACTAAAATTGTAGTTATAACGGTTCAGCTATTATTATGAACAATATTTTATTAAGTATTAAAGTAAATAATAAAATTTATATGTTTTAGTACAAACTAATAATAGGTACATATTACTTATTATAAAATTTAAAATTAAAAGCAATTATGAAAGAAGAAGAATAGTAATAACATCGTTTTAGATAATTTGCTATAAACCAACAAAATATCAAGTTCACTGATCGTAAACAAATTAAAAACCCGTCAAAGAGAAGATACGTTCGAAACACTCACAAATTTAATAATACCCATTCATTTGGAACCGCGGAACATACGTTATACAAAAGGAATTTCGGAATCTAATAGCAGGTTCTTAGACACGCGCGGGTCCACAATTTAGTTCCGAATTAGAGGTAACCCGTTATTTTGGTATCGGTAGCCGTGGCGTGCATCAATTTTGTTATTAATTTGGATCCTCCACGAATCCTGCCGACTGCGCCATTTGGCCGGAGATCTTTAGTACAAATTACACGAGACTTGAAAATATGAACCATAACGTTGACGTGCGCTTCGTGCTTGGCTTTTACTCATTACCATAATTTGTGGCTTCGACTTGAGAACTTACCACAAACGACTAATGTTCATATACCACAGAACAAGAAAAATACGAGTCACAGGCAATTTTTTTTTTGTATTTTTGGGAAAACAATAACTAAGAATCGTCGTTTCAGCTTTGACGACCACTGCTGGACATAAGGCTCCACTCAAAGTATTTCATTCAGTTACTAATTCCCTATACGTGCCATGCTTGGTAGGTGGAAAGATGCTTGATGGAGAGGTGCTATAAATTTCTACAATGGCACCCATGGATCACTAAAAATATTTCTATCGATCTAAAAAATATTTGCTACTTCATTTAAGATTCTACATTAAACTATTATTATATACACTCATTAAATTTTACCAACAATAATTTACACATAATACCCATAAAACATAGCTAATTAATAGTATAGTTTGGACGTTTATATGGTGGCCATATATTCGGCGAAGTAGCAGACAGCATGGCTGCGGTCGCGGTATCGGGCCTGTATCGAGCCGGTACCGGGCCGCTATCGGGTCGGTATCGGCCGGGCTCCCCGCTGGTCGTGAGTTATGCGCGGGCTCCCGGGGCGCGGCCGCTGCCTTCACACCTCCGGCCGCGTGTGGTCCGCGGTTTACGAGCCTGCTTGCGGACCGCGGTATGCGAGGCGTGATGAACATCAAATGGGAATAGCATGAGTTTTCTAATTTGATGTAAAGTCATTTAAAGTAAACTTTCCGGTATCGTATTGCTCGCAAAGTGTTATACACCCAAAAGTTGATTATACGCCCAATTTATAGAGCAGTTTATGTTATTACTTATTTCATCTACGCTATACTTAGCAGGGTTAATACCTTGCTAAGTATAGCTTACGAATGATGATAATTCATCATTCGTAAGGATAATACATACCTAATGGCTTACCACGATATTATTGAAAACAGTAAATTCGACGCAATAGAGTCTCTGGAGAGAGTATGTAGAGCCGAGGAATAAAGTAAAATAGTTGGCCTTCACGAATATCAAACAGAAAATATTAACTTTGCATGCAACATATCGCATCATGCACACCTCGCAACACCTAAATCGTTCGGCTTCGCTAGAACAGACAAGATGGAAGTAAGTATTACAATATTAGTCACATTAGTGGTATACCTCACTCGGAAATTATAATATTGCTTAGAGTTATTACGGCCTGCCCGCGCGGCTCGACATATGATACTTTACCGGTTTTATTGGACAGGAAGGAAATCCAAACTCGATATATTATGGTTTTATTTTTATTTAAATATATTTTCATAACTGTTGTTTAGATTCATGACGAGATTGCGTAGCTAGTAGCTACATTTTTTAAAGTAAATTTCTTCCCTTCGGAGTTCAGACTTTAGAGTAGAAGACTTCTAAGGTTGCCATGTTAATTTATAAGATTGTTGTATACTTTTTTTTAAATAAATAATAGTCTTCCCTATATTTTCTAAAAGGTTAGTCCCCGAACCGGTGGTAGGTCACCACTCACCATGTAGGACAATTCTAAATGTGTTAGTTTCTAAACTACTTGGAAATAAAAGATTTTTCATTTTGAATTTTAGATCTAAAATAATAATATGAACACTGTGGGAATAATCGAGATATTTTCGTCCGAATGCGGTGATATGTTTGGTGGTATATGTTGATGATGCATAGTATGAGGTTACTGTCAAACACTTTGCCATTCAGGATACACTATCCTAGTGCTACTTCTTTTCATTCACATGGTGGACGTGGCTTACCACACTCAATACTGCTTTATTATTGTGTTTTGTCGTTGGCCATTTAGATAATATTATCTATATTTGTGCTTGTGATACTACTTGAAACGATTTTTTCCATTCAAATTTCAATTTAATATGGAATCTGTTTCGGGATTTTCTACAAAGTGTCTACATGCTGCCGGTGGCTAGAGCTCCGCCAAATCGCGTTATTTATCGCCCTCCTCAGCGGCCTGTGATTTATGCGCGGGAATCACCCACGATGTGCTTATCTCAAATATTGTTATTTGTTTTATTCTTAACCATTGATATGGAATATCTATGGACGTCGCATCTTTTTTTCATTCATTTCATCATTTCTATACAAAAATGTCTGTAACATACACAGCGAATGACCACATCAGATATATAGTTTTTTTAATGACAAAATCAGAATTAGCAAATAAATAGCTGCAAAAAAAACTCGCAACACCAAAAGAGCTGCAAGTAAGTAACTAATAGTTAGTCTTTTAAACAAGTACTCATGCTACCGACACAATCACAGGGCTTATAGCCTAGTTCTTACACGAGGTCTTATAACGAGGCTTATGTCAAATCCATGCACTTTTGTTTTCGAACTTCGTAAGTGACAAAATAGCAATGGCGACTTAAAAAGGCCTTGAATACTCCAGCAACTATATAAAACGCTAGTTTTATTTCACACCAGTATCTTTGATTTTTCATAATTATATCTGCACGTGTCATATCAGTTTTGGTTTTAACCTCACTTATTTTGTAGACGAATGTGACCTCCCTAAAATGGTACGTCTAACTTCAATGCTCCGAACATAAACTAAGAACAATGGCAGGTGGGCAGATGGTCATAAACCTGAGCGTATTTATTTTATGTGCATCGGGAACTCATTTAATAAACATTTCATTCACGAGACAGACTTTTTTCGGTGGCATGCCAGTAAACTTTAGTGAGGAGTCTCCAAGTGACGTTTTCATGCCAATTGGCATCAGAACTCCTACTGTCGTCTGCCAGCTATATGTCTTGTACCTACTCGTATATTATACATTACCGTTATCAAAGGGCAGACTGTGAATGGTTTTGGTTAAGATATTTATATAATAGAGCGAGAGTGATTATATATTACATAATAAAGCGCACCAATCTTCTGAGTGAAGCCGTTAAGTAAATTATAATTATAGGATTTAAAAAATAAAAATCCAAATAATACTTAACGAGTTATTCTCGGAATGTTAACACAAAAAGCTACCACAAATACAAGAGTACAATTTGACAGTGAAAACCGACGAATACAGAAAGTCATTGCTTTTGTATTTGCTTAACTGGCTTCACCTAGTATGATGCGTTTTATCTGCATATTGTTTTAAAATCTATGGGTTTTTGTTTGAAATTATTTCTACCACTATCTCTTTAATATATCTACTTAAATAACAATGATACTGTCGTCCATGTTAAATAACATTTACAACGAGAGCACCTTCACAAAATTATTCCGGCAAGTGCATTCCATTAAAATAAACACTAGAATATATTTTTTTCTTCGAATTGTGACAGAGAAATATAAAAAGCCCGCGCCGGCTCAGCCAGATTAAACCAGCCGTTCGTAGATTTCATTTGCAGATTCATTCTCTTAGATTAAGTTACTACGGCCGCCATTGTTGCGTTTTCATGAGAACTTTATTAAAGTCTCTCCCTGCATTACGCCAGTATTTCAAACCTACGCACTGTCCGGCCTCCGCGCCTTAAGATGGCCACGGTATTTTAATAAAATTTTACGATAAATCCGTTTATTTGATTTACTTTATGCATTTAGGTTGTGTTTACATGGGTTTGACTATGTCTTGTGATATGATGTCTAAATAAACACTTTGAACATCTTTTAGTCCAATACCTATTGCTGCGCAGGATTAAAACAGGGACAAATCAGGGCGGTAAACCGGCCGTAACGAGCTGGGAGTCCCACATACCTCTCGGGGACCCTCCCGGGGGGATGCGTAACGCATTTCCATTGCGAAATAAAAAAAAATGGTTCAAATCAAGGCTTCAAACGTTAATGCGTTTTACCTCAAATCCTCAATCCTCATATACTTGTTTTTTGACATTAAACGGATTACTCAAGTGAAGCGTACCTAGAGTTACCAGGAACCCACCAGCAAAGAGATCTCTCCCAGGGACATTAAAATATGGGTGTAGTGTGCGATAGACCGGCAGGCATGATATAGGACGCGTCGCCCGCGCCGCGGCCGCTGGGCGCGCGGTCCGCCACATGATACCGTGTTAAGACATTAAGCTACTGTACGCGACTGTACTTAGGGCCAGCGCATATTACTTTGAATTATGAGCTTTACACTTTAAAAATGGACTAAGATAAGTGGTAGCATACTTTAAGCTACTAATTGAATCGAATAAACCAGATGGAGGCATGTAGGTATATTGTATACGCTTACAATAATAAGATAGGCCAACTTTATACAAGCTACCTCAGATGTAAGGTCAGAGAGGCTTGCAATAACTTTACCTTCCTTGCATTTTAAAGATTTTCTAGTTAATATTAAAGAGCCGCCTCTAATGACCCTTTCTCTACTAGGTAAACGAACTTATTACCTGGTGTTTACTAAAGTTGAAGGTGAGTTCATGTTGTCTAAACCAATGTTCTGAAATGCAAATAGTTAACAGCCTCCTAGTCAAGATAGCTTACGCCAAATAATAACATTGAGATATGACTCTTATGATTCTCTACTCGAACTTCCAGGCTTTCCAATTTACAACACTCAAGATCTTAGTGTATCTATCTGATACTATTCTTATATTCATCAACCTAACTCACAATGCAGCTATACTGCGATTCAATTCAATGTGATTATTCTGTAAACAAAACTCAGTATGCCACGTCGCACAATATAGAAATCAATAGTACATTCATTTGGTCAAAAAAAATTCCTTACTTTATATCTCATAGAAACGGAACTTAGTATACCTCTCCTACTTCTCCAAGTGAACGCCCGGCTTTACATTCATCTGTGTGCAGTCCCTGATCAAATCTGGACGCTTACAAATCGCATCGCTCGCTGTAGGCGCGATTGAGTTATTATATCTTCCTGTTAAGCTACTTGTTTTTACTCCGCCTGTGTTTTTATTAATTACACGCTATAAATAATAAATATTTTATGTGAAACGCGATACGGGTCCTGCCGAGAGATGGCGCGGTGATACTCCGCGGGTATTATTCAAACTTTTTACTACTTTTTAATTTTTCGGAATGACGTTTGTGTGTTTACTCTTTAGTGTTTATTACCACGAGATATTGATAGCGTGTTACGCTATTAATAGTGATTTGGCTTTAAGATATTATATCTTATAATTTATCACTATCCAAGAAGATATATATTATTTTGAAGTTTAAACGAATAATTCTTACATACTTATTTTAGTTAAATATATAGAAGATCGGATGTTCTTTCGTTAAATCCAAGTTGGATAATGGCTGTATGTATTCCTTCGCGTCTGCTATTATTTCATACAAAAACAGATATTGAGTGTGTTCTCTTATAATTATTAATTAATAAATATGTTTACTTTGAAAAACCTCTTTAAGTTTTCTAAAATAAATACTATTACTTAAGTACCTACTCGTAAGATTTTAATGGTTCACAACAATTGCTAACCTCTAATAAGAATCGATTACTTTTATATTTATTACCTATAAAAATTAACGATTTAGAGGTAATAGTTTTAGTGTAAATGTAATAAATTCGTCAAGTGTGGTCTTATGGGAACTGTTCGTTAAGGGACGTGACGCGGCAACTACGGACGCCATTAAAAGCCTTTGTGGAGGCCGCGGATCGCGAAATAAAATGTAATTTCCGATAGAAATGGAATTCTGGTAAACTGCTTATTATTTTATATTAATAGATTTAGTATGGCCGTGTTCGTTAGCGTATTTTTGGCGCACGCACCGTACAATTTGTTCACAGCTTAACACTAGACGGACCAAGGTCGTCAATTTGACTGCACCGCGAATCATTCTTACAAACTAGCTATTTTTTCATGTATTTTCATATTTTATGACTTTTCCTAATTTCTATTGTTAGGTTAAATCTATATAATTCGATACACCTTGATATTTAAAGCGCATGCGTCAAAAATCACCAACGAACACTACCTATAAATAAGCCCCACAAAACATTCTAATAATTTGAGTCTATCGTTCAGCGCTTATAATAGCTCCCCTCGCCGATTTCGGTGTCGGTAGCCGATTTCGTTAAAACCAGGCCAGCTACGCAGGAGTCATTTTATAGTGCCCAAGTGTGTGCGCAATACACAAAGACACTCTCTTTTCCTTTTACTCTCATAACCCATTGGGACAGATAACCGACACGACTGGCGGGAGATCAGGAGCAGGACCGACTTTTTACCAGCCCATCTGACGCATGGATCATCTTTCTTGTCAGGCAATCAGGTGATCGGCCTGCATTGTCCTAACCAAACGTGGAAACAACATTTTTTCTTGTTCCAACGCGGGAATCGAACCCACGACCTCCCGGTCGAGAGCGAAGTTCTGAACCACTAGACCACGGAGGCGATAAGCGCTAGTTCATGTAACAAGTCAGCAGTGCCGTAAACGTAATAGGTATCCCACCAAAAACATTTTAATGTAAAAATGTTGTCAAGACGAGTCTACACAGCTTACCCTGTGAAAAAGTTATCAGATATCGTATAAAGCCAAGCTCTACAATACACCTTAATCAAAACCTATCAAAAAGTGGTTAGATCTCATGTAGAACCCAAATTCTTGATCTATGCGCCCTTACTTCACCAGGCTTAACTTCACTTACGCTATATAGCAGTTAAAACGTGATGCTTGGCCGTTTTATTTAGGACTCGATTAATGAATTCGTATGAAATGTTCGTAACGGTAGCAAAACGGTCAAGTATCACGTTTTAACTGCAATATAGCGTAAGTGAAGTTAAGCCTGGTGAAGTAAGGGCGCATAGATCAAGAATTTGGGTTCTACATGAGATCTAACCACTTTTTGATAGGTTTTGATTAAGGTGTATTGTAGAGCTTGGCTTTATACGATATCTGATAACTTTTTCACAGGGTAAGCTGTGTAGACTCGTCTTGACAACATTTTTACATTAAAATGTTTTTGGTGGGATTTCATTTATTTTTGTAAGCTGGTTAATGGACTTGTTTTAATTTAAAGATAACTTATTTTGACCCCGGGCCTTTACTTACGGAAAATAGAACAGTCAGCGCCTTAGCATAGTGACCCCTAGTGACGTCGACTGATGTCACCGTCAATATTATACCGTGTATAAACTTTCACCGCAATTTTTAAGGTAGAGGCCGATTTTCAAATAAATGTCTCGTCCATATTTCTTTATTTGTTATATTATTATATTATAATATAATAAATATAAATTATAAAATATACATTATTTAATTGCTGGAGTGAAACTTCTTATTTGGATATCCTAGGATGCCACTAGTATAAATTCAACACTAATAATTCGAGAATTTGAGAATTACATACGTAATATATACGAGGGAGATTGCCTTTAATAAAGCATGTTGATACTTATTAAAATAATGCAGTAAGTCTATAATAATATCGTATGTAGACGACGGTCACTGCCATCTGTTGGTCACTAGAGGTACTAATTCTTGTACGGCTCATAAACATATATATATTATATGCTAACTGCATACACCTAAGTGCAACTTATTATTTTTGAAGGAAAAAAAATATATTTATTTTTATTTTTGAAAAATAGCTTTAAGGTTTTCTTTTGATTATGACCATCTTTAAACGTCATGACGTGACGTGTTAAAAATCATATTATAATCATATTATAATAGTCATAAGATTAAACACTAAAATTATTTATACATTGATCGTGCAATATTTTCGTTTATTGTTATCATTATAACGTTACCGACTGTTAAATATATTGGTAAATGTGTGTTTAGATGTTTCACAGTTCCAAACATAGATTGCGCTGTAAGCCATCTACATCGCGCTATCGATGTGTCGAACGGTTTTTACATAAGATTCCCTCTAAACAAAGTAACTTCATGTACATAACATCTGGGCGGCGATTCTTAGTCCTCGAACTTATTTCCGAATATTAGTATATCCCGCTCGCACGCGCGGTGAATCTCATTTGCATGAGCGGGACAGACCGATAGTAAAAACTAAGTTCGAGGCCTGAGAATTAGGGCCCAGGGAGCTTGTGCCGGACGGCGGACCGATAATTTCAAGTAATCGACGTAATATTTTGTTTATGTACACTGACAACAATTTACTACTTGCTGCCTGTTAATTCTTACCTAATTTTTACTTACCAAATATTATTATAGGTACCTAATTTTAAATAAGTAGATATAAAACTAATTTTCTCATAGACATATTTTTCATTTACAAAAAGTCGGTCACCGATTAATAATCGGAATAAAATAGAACATACTGATTGCAGTAGTGCAACGCACACCAATAAATAAAGTGGGATAGAAATAATATGGAGCAAAATTCTGACCGATTATCGGTCCTACAAAAAGTAGGTCTTATTTTTTTATGTAGGTACTTGTATAATATTGTATAATATAATATTTCTTTTATGTCTTAAAGATCATATCCGTATAATAAACATATTAAACATCCATTTTGTACCGTCCACCATATTGGATTCAAAATGGCGGCATTTATATTTTAATAATTTTTTTGTTGGTTTTGTAGCAATAACAGCTTACATAAATAATATCAGCTTACTAGGACGTCAGGAAGTACCTTATGAATTTTGATGATCTATAAATGAGTCAGTGACGAAATCTGGGGTTTTTAGACATTGATAAAATCTAAAGTATAATAGCTACAACATTGAAACTTTGTATGTTTCATGTTTTTACTGGTGTCATTATATGTTGAAATTTTCAACTATGTAGCATCATCCAAAGCAAAGTTATGAGGGTTCAAAAAAACGACGATACCTTTCGAGAAAAGGTAGGTAGTGCCCTTGCGCTTCGCTTGGCTCGTCTTGACGGGGGCACTCCCGTGCCCCCAGATAAACTCTTTTAAGTATCTACATTGTAAGTAATATGCCAGGACACAGTTATTTTAGCGGGTAAAATGTCATAATACAAGTTTTGTAAATTACATAACCGCAATAAAACAATGCACGCGTCGCCGCGAGCGTCGCGCGTCCGTGATGCGACTTATTTATCGCCATTACGAGCATTATGTCGCTAATAGCCCGCGCCCGCACGACACCTCGCATTATTGCCAGGGGGCTGACAGTGTAGTTCCATTTGTTACGTTTTGGCGCTGCGGTCGAAAGCAAAATGGCGTCGTTTTGTGACGTCACACACGTAAAGTTCCTGTTTCCTGTTTGTAGTGTCAAAATATGATCTATGTTGTCAAACATAGATTAGAGTAATTTTGTTGTCAAAACTCAAATATGGCCGCGTGTAGTTTGTTAGTGTTTTGTTTATCCTCGTTTCTTGCTTGATTTGATCCAAAATATTCAATTACTCCGCAGATTATTGATACATTATATCAATCTTTTATAGTATGTTAATTAATTTAGTGTAAATATTGTTCAGTTTTCGTTTTAAGGGACTATTTAAGTCTTGTGTCGGCGGTTGCAACGCAACTATTAGTTCACAGGTGAGTTTTACTTTTAACACGTTATAGTTAGAGCTAGTGTAATATAAAGTATGAACAATATAATATAATTATACTTAATCTTTGACTCATTAAGTTTGCCAATGTTTTTTGCTTTTGTATATCAATATTAATCTTAACTGTACTCATTTGTTTCAGACAGAAATACCCCTAGGCCTTAGTGATAACAATTATTACAAAGAGAACTCCAATGAGGATGTAAATGCTTCTGATGAAATGTTGGTCATTGGAAGAGCGGGTATGTATTAAGTACTATGGCATTTTGACACTCATTCTATATTATGATATTTAAACATATCAAAAGATACTGAAATTGTTTTATTTTTGTGAAATACCAAGGTTTAGTGGTTTGGAACTTGGCTCAGGAATTGGAGGTTGTGGGTATCAATAACTTCATTGAAACAACAAAAAATTTATGTAACACTTGTTTAACATTTATGAAAAGATGGTATTTTCATAAATGTTAAACAAGTGTTATGGCAGTTTAAGCATATTTGATAGCAGAATATTATTGCAGTTTTATTTAGGGTAATCAACTTATAGTGATGAAGGACAAAACTAGTTAATCTATTTTTGCTAATTAACTATAGTTTTTACTAGAAACCCTCCTTGTTTTGTTGTTGTTGATGGCCGGACTAAGTGACCGGCCAACTTATGTATTGTTTTTTCATCTTAAATATTGTGTTATTTATTTACAGAAGTGACTTATCAACTTTTGTGTCATCAAAGAAATGAAAACAATTGAAATATGAGCACACTTCAAGTAAGGCAAGTGGCCTTAGAAACAGGAAAACCTGGACTTGTGTGTTACCATCACTAGATGGTTGGATTACGACATTAGAGAGTTTTATTAGGATAATTATTAAAATATTATTAAAAAAATATTCTGTTAAATATTAATGTTCTTGCTATATCAATCAGGGCTTATTAGAAATTCAGAAAAAAAATCAATAAATAAATGATAAATGTAACCTGTTTTTATTTTGTATTACTTATTATAAAAAAATAAATTACCTGAACTACAAAAACCTACCTACAAAAAAAATCGATACCTCACTAAAGTATCGATAGCTGGACTCGATTATTCAACCACTTATACAATGTGTGTTTGTAGTCTGTGATGTGCTATGGTCTGTGGTGTGCGGTCAAAATGACAGATGCTACAGTGCTGCCAAAACGTAACAACTGGAAACTCGGTAAAATATAGCTGTCGCATCTGTTACGTAGTAACTAATTCTTAATCTGTGATTATTGCGTTTAAACGCCGAAAGTTATGCCAAATATTTTTAAGCCTTGCATACGTGGACCCTACATCGTTTTCCGTCCAAAATTGTTTGGAACGCAACTATTCGTCTGACAATGTTATACTTGAGTTATATTTTTGACGCCTCCGTGGTCTAGTGGTTTAGAGCCTAGCTCGGAGGTCGTAGGTTCGATTCCCGCGCTGGAACAATAATAAATGTATTTTTAAGTTCCTTTAGGACGATGCAGGCTGATCACCTGTTTGTCTGACAAGAAAGATGATTCATGCGTCGGATGGGCATATAAAAAGTCGGGCCTGCGCCTGATCGCCCATCAGTCGTGTCGGTTATCCGTCCCACTGGGCCAAGAGAGTGAAGAAAGTGATAGTTAGTTATTTTGTAAACTTATAAAAACGTAATAAAAGTGGAAAAGTGTAAATATAAATTTGTGTCTTATTATTGTGTAGTTTAAATTTGTTTGAAAACTTTGTTCTTAGAAATATAATTCATCATCATCACACTCACTGTTTCACAGTTCGGGGGTTAGTTAATATTTTAAATTTTGTTTGTATTTATTGATATTTGATAATACACTAATATGATCGTATAATCTTATTTACCAAATTCAATTTCTTAAACACAAAATCGTTAAACCGATGTGATTAATCGAAGACAACTTTCCAATAAAACCCAATTTCGAATGATAAATTTATAGACACGAAAATAGGCGAAAATTATCCATTTGCGTTGGTATAATTTAAATAGTTAATATGGGAGCTCATTAGATACGTCGCGTTACGAGGGACGAAAGACAAGGGACGAGGGACGGAAATCACATCCATCATCAAACATATGGCGATATCAATCAGGCGATTAACGGACGAAGGAGCCCAAAATTACCCTTTGAAAACTATCCCTTTGAAATTGATTTGTGTATCTATTAATAATTTACCCGAATAACATGTACCTAAATGATGACAGGTTTTACTTGATATGTCATATTGTCGCTATACCTTCTCAACCTCGTATCTAAAAACTTCTAAATTTCGGATCTGAAAAATCGATGTTTTCTCGTTACTATAGTACTAAAATTTTTATAACTTTACCTGAACCTCATTTTAAAAAATCCATGTTATATTCATTATTATCTATCATTATTAAGTTTTCTGACTCTACAAAAAAGATGTAGTTTTCTGTATTATAGATACGATAAGCGACGATATGTAATATTATATATGAACCATGAACTATGTAGCGAATAACCAATTTTCTGGATGCAGAATAAATACTAATTTTTAAGCATCAACCCACATGCCTAATGTTAGGATTTAACAGATAAAACTATATTATCCGGAATCTCTCAGCTCGGAGAAAATGAAGAGTGCAAAAAATAATACTTTACGGTAATGTCGTACAGATGAAAATCGAACACACGAGTGTCGAGTCAAATGTCAATGTCAAATTTGACAACTTGACGCTTTTTAAACCCTCTATTGTTCATGCCCAGATTTCTATACTCAGTGGTCTAAAATTCCTTAGGACCTCCTGATTGCAGAACGAATAGTTTATTTAGAACTAATACATGAATTGTCTCTATATATAGAACAATGTAATTTTGAAATCGACTTAAGTGGTCCTTCTTGTTGTTTCAGATTGCCAGAGTTCCGCTGTCGGGATCGCCGTGACTGCCAAACCACTTATAAAAAACGAGTAAAATAAAATACATATTATTCCTAACATTGTTGTTATTTCATAAATCACGTCCTTGAAGGATGCTCGCATTAGTCGCGGCTGTACCGCCAGGACGCCCCGCGCCCGTCCCTCACGCGGGTAAAACAAAATAATTTCGACACGCCTGTCGTCGCCGTGTTCGTCATTTTACGGCCTTGAATGTGTGGTTGATGAGGAGGAAATCGGAGCATTTTTTTCGGATCAATATTATCCGAATAAAGGAATATTCCATCCAAATCTTTCTAATGGATGATGTATATTACCCGACTACAGCAAGCCCAAAACGAAAGTTGGTCTTGGCAGTGTATGTTATTATGTATATATATTAGTTCACCGTAACACCTAAACTACTGATATGCAATTGTAGTTATTTTTATATGTGCTTTAGTTGATAGGTAGGTACTAAAAAGGTTGTTGTTTAAGGCCCGTATTAATAAAGAAGTCTCAAACCCAACCTCACTTGAGAATCTATTTGTCAGATAGAATAACGTTTCGTTTCACTTTTAAAAATGAAGAACTTTACATAGTATGTTACATACTTTTTTTTTCTTTTTTAAAACGTTAAAATAAAGATTATAAAAATATAGATTATACTTATTTTAAAGTTTTTCAGTAATCTTTATAGATTATCATGAACATTACGATATAAAAAGTTAAGAAATTTAAATACTATGTAACATTTTCACTTTTCAAAGTGAAACAAAACGTTGTCAAATAGGTTATCAAGTAAGGTTGGGTTTAAGACATCTTTATTAACACGGGCCTTAGAGAGGCTCTAGGCAGTAATAGGCCCAGAGCCTTTAACCATGTTTCCTTCACTATTGTCATATTAATATTATGCGAATTTTATTTTATGAATCTGATTCCAATCTTTCAAAAAACGTTTAACTTTTACGAAGATCAAACATTTTAGTTAACTATTCAAGCTCACACGTTACCAAAGTTTACCGAGTGAATAAAGTATCATGTTTAGAGGCTATTGAGTGTACCAGTAACCTACATAAGTAAATGAGCAGGGGTAGTAGATACTACCGAGGTAGAATTAATTGTTGGCTAATGACTTGTAACCACTATACACATGTCGTTTGGCGCAACAAAAGAAAGTCAAATTAAGAGGGCGTAAAAATGAATGCGACTTTAATTACTTATAACTACCGCGTACGGCTAAAATAAAACTTTTATTCTACTATGCTGCGAGCGACTGTATTTCCCGGTGGACAAAATATTCGGTGCACAGCTGAGTTGCCGCAGCACAAATAAAATGTTCGTTTACATTAGCAGCGATGTATAATGCGCTGGTTTTTAAAACAGTTTCATTAAAATGGAAAATGTAAAAAGTTCGCGTGCGGCGAAGTCAGTAGGAGCCGCCATGTGGACGCGTCTGCTGTCAGGTAATCGAATGGGCACCTGTCTCTACGATAAAAATGGGTTTTGATATAATTATTATATTTTAAACATATTATGCAAATTTAATGCGAATTATCATCATATTTACTACACAGTACATAACTTTTGCTGTACATACCAAAAGTTATGTACCTACGTAAGTTATGTAAAATACAACAACTGGCTACACCAACCTTCATCTACATTACAATAACTACATAATATATTACCTACACCTACCCCTACAACCAAGAGGTAATGAGTTATCTACCCCTGCAGAATTACGATTATTACAGTACTAATATTGCTATTAAATACAGACTGTAATATTAATGAGTGATAATACTTTGGGTGTGTATGGGTCCCGTATATTGAGTTTACTGTGAAAGTACCTGCGCTGAAATACTTGCTTTTGATTTTAATGTTTGTATGAGAAATGCCCTAATGTCATAAATCACAGGTCTACATAGGTGGCACATACACACCTTAAAGTATTATCACTCATGTATGTTATACCCATCTATTATTCATATTAAACTTATATTTATGCGAAATCATAAAAAATAAAAACAAAAAATATCAACAAAAAAGTGTTGGGAGTGGGCTACCACTATCCACCGTTCTATCTATCTCTCTTCTTTGTCTTTTCTACCGAGTTACAGAGGTATAAAAAAATGCTTACAACCCATTCTCACCTGCAAAAATAACTATTAAGCCTTTTGGGAGTAGTTCAGTAACAAACACTGTGACACGAGAACTTTATATATTATATGTGTTAAGTGGTAATGCGAAATATGCTCTACTACATTCTACTCTCTACACGTTAAGACTGCAGTCTTACACACGGATTTTATTTAGCCCCTGTCAAAAATGTGTTATCAATATCTCCAATCATCACAAGGCTATTAAAATAGGTAACTTGCGAGTATTGTATGTAACCAGCTACTATTTAACATGAATATAACCTTAGTCATTACATTCCACATTTAAAAAATCTGAAAATAATTCTACTGCCGACCACGGAACCCTAAACTAATAGTAATGTTTCTGTACCGCAATAGAGATGAGTATTTTTGTGCAAATCGCCGCGTAAATGGCTCGCAAATGCGCGCGAGTCACTAATTAATTACTTAAGTAAATTGCGTAATGGCGTCAATTAAACAATACCAATTACCCACAATTTAGCTACGAACGGTCTCTCCGGACATTTTAAAAAACTACGAGGTTTTAAAAATGGCACTAAGGAGTCCTGTAAAGCGAAATGCACTTATTAGCCGAGGAGGGCGCGCTGAGAGCTCCGCCTAATGGTTACCATTCATGGCTTGAATGGAGACATAAAATTGCCAACGATTATATACTCTCGCAATGATAACCGGTGGCTGATGCTCGGGCAAACCGTGCAACGGCGTCTTAAATTAGGAGATTTTAAACTGCATTTTACCTGCTTCTTAAAAATTCTAATAGGATTTCTTTGTTACCATTTCCGGTTGAATGTAATATTCAGTTACATTTATCTCCATTGTTGTACATAAAAGCGCCTGTTTAACGCGTAGTCTAACTACATTCATGACATCTACTTATTAACTTAACATAACACTCTCCTAATATTTTCCTTACGAGATTCCGTTTCGACACGGGACTATCAAGGATGCTGTCAAGTAAGAAACATAGGTAGCCCGAGTCCAAAATATATCCGCCGCGCCGGCTGGACACGCTGTCAGCGCTGACGTCACAATATGGCGGCGGTAGGCTGCGCGGAGATAGGATCCGGTCATCCTGCCCATTTCCGGTCTTCACGCGGCCGTGACGCTTCCGGGCACGCGTCGCCGCCGCTCGTTACAATTTAGAATGACTAGAAACGGCATTCCACATTCAAATAATTAACACGGCTACTGGTTGAGAATATTCTATGAGAAGAGTTTCCGTAGAGTTTCCAATACAATTTCGACTTATTATTGTTGCACCAAACCGTTTTCTGAAAGTATTATGGAAATGGATAGCAGAAATAATTATAAGCACAATATGGTTATAATTTATAAGGGTTATAAGATTTATATTGCTTTTTTGGTTTTGTCCATAATAAATATGTCAGTGTTTTTTTTCGTAATGAATGAGTAACATTCAAATTGGAAGCATTGCGTCCATAATAAGCTCTATTTAGATTACATTGAATTGGAACAAAGTAAACAAACATAAATCCAAATTTGTCTGTTGGTTGGTAGATTGTACTGAAATCGTTTATAGGAATATAGTGGTTATAGAGTAATATTTCTGGAAAAGTCGCGATTGTCTCTTCTATAACAAATTGCGCACGGGCTCCGTGTAACGTCCTCACTCCTCTCGCAAGATGAGTTTTGTGGGATGAATTCGTCGCACAATTGAATAACAACTGTCAGCGTGGGTGGCCAGCCCAGTTATCTTGGACAGTGGACGTCCGCTCAACTTCGAAAGTATCCACGGAATTATACACTGGCATCGTTTACTTTGCACCCCTAGTTGTGTAGCTTATGTGCCTGCAACCTCAATATTTTATGAGAATAGGGCGTAAACGGTTAAAACTTTAGCAAATAGTAAGTGATAGTAAGTGAAGTTGATTGGCGTCTATGAGCTAGCTTTATGGCGAGTGCCTATTAATAATAATAATATCTATAGACTTCACACCACGTCACTCTGGCCCTGTGCTAAGTATCCTAAGAACTTGTGTACATGTGTACATGTACTAGACAACGGAAATATATATTTAATACTTTTATACTATACACATATTTAAGATTTTTATCATATTAATACACAAATTTAATATACGTCCATGACCCAGGAACATTGCAAACTTTTTGTTCCCTCGGCGGGATTCGAACCCGTAACCTCTCGATCGAGCACCAACGCTGAACCACTGCGCTACGGAGGTCGTCAGAAAAATTTCAGAAAGGCTGATCAAATCGTCGATGAGCTGACATTTGAGTTAACAAGCCACTCTCGTTGGTGAACGTAGCGAGTGAGCGAGATTGTTGCGAATGATGTTTACCAATGAGGGTTCAGAATGGCTTTTTAACTCAAATGTGAAAACTCTAATGAAAGGCTGATCAAATCAGCGAGATCGACGATTTAATCAGCCGTTCAGAACCGGAGGTTAGCGTTTGTTCACTGATAGTCCGTTTTCATTAAATGAGATCTAAATGTAAACTAAAACATTCTAATTCGAATAAACTAGCCAATATACTGTTCATTGCGACATATTATGTTACATAAAGTATCACATTGAATTGAAACGGAGTACACATGATTTGAAAACTAAATTGTAGGCTACACTGACATACCTGCAGTGAGTATATAAAAACAGTAATTAAAAGGTAGCATAGGTTGACCTTGTTGTGAACAGAACAGCGGTTGTGGCTTTCAGGCTTTTCTCACTCGAATACCACCTGCCACTCGCCGCTTACCGCCAAATTATAGTAATAACCGCGTCAATTGTACTGTACGTTTCAGATATTATGTACATAATGAGACATGTACGGCCGTACCGTGTACCATGTAATGGTTTTACATACGATGCGCCGGTACGTGCCTTGGCGACAGCGAGGTGAGTTAGAGAATCGTTAGTGTTGTGCGAGTTTTTTTCACTCGACGTGAAAAATTTATAATTAGTACGGTATGAAAATAGTGTCTTTAGTGGCAATCACGTTCAACCATTAGTTATCAATTTTTGACACTAGGCGCGTTATTTTATATAATGCCAATTGTAACTTTCACGTTGAGTAGTGACAAAATCTCGCTCTCGGCATAGGCATACTGACTTAAAACTTTCTAAACGATGATTCTACTGGAACATACATACAGTGCAAGTTAAATAAACGCTTTTAAAATTTTTCTTGTCACTACTAAGATCTAGTCTTACAAAAAACATGGTCTCATCATCTCATGCTCATGACTACCAAGTACACCTCTCGGTGTGCTACAAGATACTTATAATCCAAATGTGGAATAAAACAATAATTATGAAAGAAGATACACCAGCCACATCTTGAATCACTCTGTTATAGACATCAATGGAAGACGATACAAGAAATTTCAAGCAATCAGGTGATCCATCTCATTATTCGCCATCACAAAAAACTGACGTGTTGAGATGGTGCATACCGAAACACTTATAATAATTATAACATTTAGAACTATACCAATCGTCATAAACGCCGAAAGTATTGCGTGCTTTATTACGGGCTGCGGCCGTTTAGAGCGTAATTATCCTGTAATTAGTTGTATCTGACAATGGAGGAGCGTAAGTCACGAGGGCGACCCGCGGGCGGCCACCTGGGCCGAATTTGCCAATATTTTAAACATCATTAAAGACTTCGTGACTGCGTAAAAGCGGTTCGCTATGGAATTCATGTAAGTATCCCTAAATATGGACCCTTCACGAACTTATTATACGCGAGGAATGAGGAAGTTTTGTAATTTCTGAAATGATGGCTGTTGAAGCGTACAATATGATACATTTTAATATTTCAACGCTTGTGCACCACTCATAATGATTGCAGTACCTGTGCAGACTTGTGCAGAGGTAGAAGTAAAAGCTGTAAAAACCAGTTCTGTCTCTATGATGTAATGTAGTTCAAAACAGATACAGGGTGTAAATAGAAAAGTACTAAAACACTTTGGAAAATGTTTTTTGGTCTAAAACTAAAAAATATTTTTTTTACTCTGAACCATTTCATAAATATTTAGTCGCAAGAATAGCGAAAAATCAAAAAAGTTTTTTTTTTTATTTCTAAAATGAAAAAGGTAGTAAGTATAATCTTATCCCAGAGTTATAGTTACTTTTTTAGTTATAGTTGTCTTTTCACCCGTTATTTCTGCTTAGTATAATCTCATAGCAGTTGGTACATTTTCAAACTCAGGTCTTGTTTAACACACATCATTTATTACAAAGCTATGTTATTATCCTTTTTTTAAGGAAGTCATAAATACCCTAACCGAATAAATAATAACTTAATTCACAGTAACGTAACACAGTCTTGTATCTCCACTTGCCGTTCATAGTCCGCCGGTCTCTCGTCCAGCGAGGTTCCATCTGATCCAGCCTCCTCCTCCAATTTTATCACTTCGCTCCTGACCAGTATGATGACGTACAATTGCATTGCTGTAAAGTGTTACACTTATTTATTATTTATTTATTTATTAAACATATTATGTTAACTTTACATTCACACGCCCCGTAAAACTGCTTGCGCAATTTGACTGCAGGTTATAGTCTCTTTATGTTACATAATTTACAACATTATTATATATTAGTGAACAGTAGCATAGGTATCTAATATTCTATAGCGAATCCAACAAATTCTTTTTAAGTAGACTTTTAAATTTGCATAAATTTGGTTCTAATCTAATGTATTCTGGTAAACTACTTATAGGCAGTTTATATTCAAAATCTCATCGGCATCCCTCTTTATTTAAAATTTTCACGTAACCTAATAATAATTAGTCTAATGATTAAGTTCTAGACCGGTGTTCTTTTTACTTTAAATAATATCCGATTAATATGAGACTACATAATAGAATTGAATTGTGCATTGAACATTTTTACAAAATATCACAATGGTCCACCTCATTAGTCATTTATAGTACAAGTCAGTCAATCGTCAGATTAGCTTGGCTCTCGCCTCCGGATATCGATCCTCGCATTGGAACAACAATTTACGTCGTTTTCAAGTCTGGTTAGGACAATGCAGGATGATCGCCAGATTTTCTGTCAAGATCTAGGCGTGGAATGTACAAAATGTAGTCTCTCCTTTCAATTATTATGTCAATTATTCCTCCCACTAAGTTTAGAGAGAGATATAGAGAGATTGGGTGGCCCGATTGTGTGCCAGCCACAGCCACCGAAATTGGTGTGTAAGCTAACCTATAGAAGTTGTCGGTGACAGTTTATATATTTCTTGCAGCAAATGATAGCCTTAAGGGGGTCTTAAGGTCTACCACACAGTGGATGCAATGATAATAATATAAATTACCTAATATGCGACTATAAATTACCTAAAGCGATCAACGCGATAGTGACTTCGATAAAAATCTTCCTCGACAGCAATATTATGATCGGCACTAACGCCGCCAGCATTGTTGCCATTAGATAGGCAATGTATAGGCGCAGCATGCAGATGTCCTTCTGCAATACAAAGAGATCTTGTGATTATATTAATAAAGTACCTAAGTATTTGCTATTATACACTATGTAGATTGTAGAAGTACTCTACACCGTGGTAGGCAAATAATTTGTACCTAATGTTTAGGTATAACCGTAAAACACTTAGTATAAGTTGCTGTCTTTTTGCCGTAAAAAGTTGTGAGATCCATTTGATGACAAGCTGAGGTAAGTCGGTCGGTCTAACAATATCTTATTGTGATCATATCAATATTATTAAAAATCTTTAATCAAAAAAAATCGCACTAAACAATCTGATTGAATATACAGTATCACTTGTGAGATAGATAAATAATAATATATGCATTGTGTATTAATGAGATTGCCAAGTCACTCCACTTATTTAATTAAACCATGAAAGGTTTTTAATAATATTGATATGATCACTATAAGATGTTGTTAGACCGACCGACTTACCCCAGCTTGGCATCACATGGATCTCGCAACTTTTTACGGCAAAAGAACTAAGTAGCGAGACTTCGAGACGAGGATCATACTTAATAGGAGCTATCTGATATACATACACATTACACATGCTGATATACATTACCTACTGCAGTAAGTACTAGTATAGTTCGTCCCTGATAAATTTAACCTTAAGGTAAACAAACCGAAAATATCGAAATTTTCACATATTCACTTATTGTGCACACTTATCAACACTTTTACAGGTATCTATATTAAAGGATCATACTTCATTATAAATACATTTTATAACAATTACACAATAATTAACATATTTAAACATAAAATGTAAAACCTTCACAGTAAAAATACGCCATATTGACACTGCCCATTGTAGTCTATAAATGAAAATGAAAATGAAAAATCTTTTATTTCCAAATAGGTTAGTTACTAACACTTTTAGAATTGTCCTACATGATGACCTACCACCGGTTCGGGGACTAACCCGGCGAGAAGAACCGGCGTAAGAAACTCGCTCGGGGCCACCTTTTAGCAAAAAGATGGGAAAATTGTTCTTTTTAAAAAATATATATATATATAACAATGTTATCACTTTAAATAAATTACAATTTACAAAATTATATATACTATATAATATAGAAATAGCCTCGAAAGTGGCCACCTTATTCCCAGGGTGTGCTATCATTAACAAAGTCATTAATCTTATAATAAGCTTTAGCACACAAACGTTCTTTAACTACTTTTTTGAATTTATTGATGGAAAAATTTTGAACGTTTTCTGGGATCTTATTGTATAGGCGTATACATTGACCTTTAAAAGATTTGCTTACTTTGCTAAGCCTGATCATAGGTATATCTAACTTGTGTTTATTTCTTGTATTTCTACAGTGATTGTCGCTTTTCGTTTTAAAATTATTTAAGTTCTTTCTGACATACATTATATTATCCAAAATGTATTGAGAGGCGACGGTCAATATTCCTATTTCCTTAAACTTTTCTCTCAGAGATTCAAAGGACGACATCTTGTAAATGGAACGTATAGCTCGCTTCTGCAGCACAAATATTGTATTGATGTCGGCTGCATTTCCCCATAAAAGGATGCCGTAAGACATTCTACTGTGAAAATAACTAAAATATACTAGTCGCGCCGTGTCTTCATCAGAAATTTCTCTAATTTTTCTGACTGCATATGCTGCAGAACTGAGCTTATCTGCTAGTTTGGCAATGTGTGGACCCCACTGTAATTTGCAATCTAATGTTATACCTAGAAACACAGTGGTGTCCACTAAGTTCATTTTCTCATCATTTAATAGTATATTGGTTTGTACTTGCCTGACATTGGGCAAGCTAAACTTCAAACATTTTGTTTTATTAGAATTTAAAAGTAAGTTATTAACATTAAACCAATGTACTATTTTTGAGAGAGCACTATTTACCTCGTCGTAATTTGATTGCTGTCGCTTCACATTAAAAATTAGTGAAGTGTCATCGGCAAAAAGTACTATCTCATGTTTTTCCTTAACTAAGTAAGGTAAGTCATTTATATAGATGAGAAAAAGAAAGGGGCCTAATATGGATCCCTGGGGGACCCCTAATTCTATTTTGGTCCCTGTGGACCTTTTTCCATTTACCTCCACCTTTTGAATCCTATTTTTCAGGTAAGAATTCAAAAGGCTGAGTGACGAGTCTCTTATGCCATAGTGTTGTAATTTCCTGATCAATGTAGCATGCTCCACACAATCAAAGGCCTTGGAGAGGTCGCAAAATACACCTAATGCATCCTGCGATCCCTCCCAAGCATCAAAAACACTACAAAGAAGACCTATACCAGCATCCGTCGTTGATCGACCCTTAGTAAAACCGTATTGATTACTGTGTAATAAATTGTTTAAATTAAAGTGTAATAACAACTGTTTTAAGATAATTTTTTCAAATATTTTACTAAAAGTCGGTAGAATCGATATAGGTCTGTAATTAGATGGATCAGATTTATTTCCCGCTTTAAACAGGGGTATAACTTTGCTGTGCTTCATTAAATCAGGAAAAACACCACTTTTTATACAATCATTCATATAGCCAGTGGATTCATGTAGCCAACAATAATATAATCATTGCATTAATATTGGCCAATTGGCATTGCTGACTAAACTATGGTTGTGTCATAGACGGCTTTGTTTACGTATGGGTTAAATTTATCTTGGACGTACTATAGGATTCATTGAAACTGGATACTTAGCAAATTAAACGCCTCTTTATTTACCTGGTATCCCGCAATCAAGAGTAAGAAGTTAAGTATGACTCCCATGCCCAGTATGCTGAACAGAACAGTGGAGGTGACCACTTCTACTGACGCGTCGTTGGTTATGGACACCTTCTGCAACTCGGTCGTCATCACCAGACATACTACCGTCAGGACGGAAAATATCTGAAAGAGTAAACTCCAATATCACCACGTCATGAAACCGAAAAAGAAAGATTGGAATTGGCTGAGCCAAGTGTACACGGCTTGCCGGAGTGCTCTCTTAATTTTGATGGAAGTCCGTGAAAGAGGTGGCCAGTCGGAGGAGGAGTGGCCTGTATTTTGATCCAGGGCACTCTCCACCCAACAGAACGGCTGATGGCAATCCGTAAGTGGTTTTAATGGGTAAACCGGCCGGGAGCCGGGAGTCTCACATACCCCTAAGGGACACGGCGCCATCCACCGCCATAAACCGTGTATAGCCAGTTATTATTATAATGACGTATACGGGACCTTCTATAGCTCGGTCGACATCACCAGACATGCTACCTACTGGCCGCTGGAGTTGAAAGGGTGTGCTCAGAATTTACCAAACATTTTAAACGCGCCTAAGGAATTCGTTATATCTGAATTCATTTTAACCGATTTCCAAAAAAGGAGGAGGATCCCAATTGGGCCTGTTTTTTTTATATGTGCACCGATTACTCTGAGGTTAATGATCTAATTTCCACGATTCTTTTTTTATTCGACGCAGAATATCTGCCATTTGGTCCCGTAAAAATGTTTACATAGATTGGCCCTGTAGTTTTTATTTTATGAATATTTTTCACCAATTTCCAGGGGTGTCTCAGACATGTACGAACATTTTTTACATGGAGTATGTACCATGTAACTAGTTTCAGTACGGCTAATTGAGGAATTTTTCAATTTCGCATTTATAATTGACTTTCGACACAATGACTTTAAAAAAAAAAATTAAACCGACTTCAAAAAAAATAACTAAAAAGCGATAAATAAACTAATGTATCTACTTAATGCATAATATATACCTACAATTATTTAAATATTTACAACTCAATACCTAATACTTTAACAAAGTCATCTTTAACTATTTAAATATTTACAGTTATCACTTATATTTGGAGTCGGTGCCAGCCTGCAGCCTAGGTAACATAGTCTGTTGTGTTGTTTGACGCGCACGGCTGGCAAGCGCGTTGAAATAGATTATTTCAGCGCGCTTATGCAAATTCGTATTTTTAGTTTTGCTTTGAATTTTAGTGTCGGTCAGTATTCTTAATTACATTTATTTGTTTGGCTGGCACCGACTTCAAAAATAAGTGATAACTGTAAATATTTAAATAGTTAAAGATGACTTTGTTAAAGTATTGGGTATTGAGTTGTAAATATTTAAATAATTGTAGGTATATATTATGCATTAAGTAGATACATTAGTTTATTTATCGCTTTTTAGTTATTTTTTTTGAAGTCGGTTTAATTTTTTTTTTTAAAGTCATTTTATTTCTCGATTTTTAGTTGTGTTGATGCGTTGTGAACTTAAATAGATGCTAGTTCATTTACTTAAGGGTTTCAGTTTATTTAATATATAGTCACTAATTACAACGTCCGTTTGTCGAATTGGTCATATTTTTAGGAAGCTATAATTGTTATTAATAGGTACTTAGTTGAAAGAGTTTGATAATATAATACTTATTAGGTATTTATATTTTTTACTATCATGGGTAGACCCAACGACATTGACAAAGTTATAATATGCAATAACACACAGCCAAACCTGCTGCAGTTTCAATTCGTTAATGACGTCCTTACTGCATAGGAAACAGATCACGAATGAGAAAAATGAGAGTGTGGATAAATTGCTTGTTCTCGCGAGAAGGGCCGGCGAGACTTCTCGGCGAGATTTCTCGCCGTGAGTCTGGATGGTATATTACAAGTATCACGTTAGCCCTACATACATTCGATCAACCAATTGCAGTACTGCTCCCAACTCCTAACCGTTAAGGAGTACTGTAGCTTCATCATCAGCACAGCAGCATCAGATGTTGATTCAAGCATACCTCACAAGCAACATGTTAGCCCTACATACCTACTACTAAATAGTTTCCATCGACCAATTGCAGTACTGCCTTCCAGCTCCTAATCCTAACCGTTAAGGAGTACTGTAGCTTCATCATCAGCACAGCAGCATCAGATGTTGATTCAAGCATACCTCACAAGCAACATGTTAGCTCTACATACTACTAAATAGTTTCCATCGACCAATTGCAGTACTGCCTTCCAACTCCTAATCCTAACCGTTAAGGAGTACTGTAGCTTCATCATCAGCACAGCAGCATCAGATGTTGATTCAAGCATACCTCACAAGCAACATGTTAGCCCTACATACTACTAAATAGTTTCCATCGACCAATTGCAGTACTGCCTTCCAACTCCTAATCCTAACCGTTAAGGAGTACTGTAGCTTCATCATCAGCACAGCAGCATCAGATGTTGACACCCGGAAGCATATACCTGAGTAAGACATGATTACGTAACAAAAACACCATACGAGCATACAATTTTCGGTGGTTGCCCTCGATTTCTCCTGGATCCCATCATCAGATCCTGACCTGGTGAAAATGGGACCACCTCAGAAGTGAACTCTATACAACAAAAAAAAAATTTTTGAAATCCGTCTATAATTGACGAAAATATCGGTGAACATACATAAAAAAAAAAAAAAAAAAATATTATACATACAGACGAATTGAGAACCTCCTCCTTTTTTTGAAGTCGGTTAAAAACGAGGTAAAATTGTAAATGTGGTATCCGTCAGTCTGTCTGTACTCTGTAGCGTCGTAGCTACCAAACAGGATTTATCCTACTGTGATTTACTTTGACTTAAAGACACTAAAAAGTAAAAATTAAAAAAGAAACTACGTTAAAAAACCGATTTCAACAACAAAAACAAAAAGTATAATTTTTTTTAATACTCTAGTTACAATAATAATTATTGTTCTTTTTGGATTCTGTGTCAGCAAAGTTGAGTTTGTAATTATATACTACCAAAATCGCTTTTTTGATTATTGATTTACCCAATGTTACATTATATGGGCACCTAGTACCTACATACTATATAGTAACTCGTGTCCAAAAATCTCATCAAACCTTATAAATGTCGTACCCATCAAGTTACCACTGGTATGAAAATAAATAACATGACAAAGAATACGTAACATTTGTAAAATAACCACACTTTTTATGAAAAAGAACCCGTCTACGTACATTATAGAGACTAGTGATTACGAATTATTAACACCCCTATGTTATTGAATGTACTGTAGGTTCTTGATGGAAATACATGTTACACTGGAATAATACACTAATTACTTGCACTTTTTCCACTTTATCACACCTGATGATGACTTAGTCGAAATTTTTAAGAGATTTATAAAAATACACGACCGGTTTCGACTAAGCCATCATCAGGTGTGATAAAGTGGAAAAAGTGCAAGTAATTTGTGTATTATTACAGTGTAACATGTATCCCACCAAAAACATTTTCATGTAAAAATGTTGTCAACACGAGCCTACACAGCTTACCCTGTGAAAAATGTTTTCAGATATCGTATAAAGCCAAGCTCTACACTACACCTTAATCAAAATCTATCAAAAAGTGGTTAGATCTCATGTAGAACCAAAATTCTTGATATATGCGCCCTTACTTCACCAGGCTTAACTTCACTTACGCTACATTGCAGTTAAAACGTGATACTTGGCCGTTTTAATTCGCACACGATTAATGAATTCGTATGAAATGTTCGAAATGGTAGCAAAACGGTCAAGTATCACGGTCAGTACGGTGGAACAGACAAACTTTCATAGACTGCCAAATTTATTAAATATATACCTTTCTTTTGGGTTTGGTATATAATGGCGGACAAAAAAATATAATAAAGATGTGACTTACAATGTTTATGTACGCAAAAAGAATTATTCCAGACCGTAGAGCTAGGCAAAAGCAACATCGCCTAACGTTGGGCACTTTCACGAACATTTTAAAACCAATAGACAGGTAAGCTGACACCACAGCCAGAAGCTCTAGTAAGTATGTCGACACTAGTAAATAAAATATAACAAACACTAAGGTGAACGGTCTTGATGTTTTTGCGAAGTTCTGTATTATCGGGAGCTATTATTAGGTTAATAACCATAAATTATTTTCCTATCAATTGAGTCAAAATAAATTGTTTACATAACAAATCTCGATTATTAAGCTTTGCTTGAGATTTAATTGTATCGTTAATACAGTTAATAAGGTAAATTCATCGTGCACTTCCAACTAATAATTTGCTTATTGAACTTCATTGCATAATTGCGCCACCCATGCGACCCTCAAGTCTTCAAATAGCACGGATTAACGAATTAACGATTTAAATAGGGTATAAAGTTTAAACTGATCGTTTTATTTGATTATGTGACGTGATGACGACCGCTGTGGCTCAGTAGTTAGCGCGTCACTGATCAAGCAGGTCGCAGATTCGAATCCGCCAAAAAAACAAAAACATTTTCTGTGTTCCTGGGTCATGGTTGTGTATTGTGTATTCCTATTAAATGTAAATGTCCTACGGCTACTAAAACTACTTTTCGATCATCATTAAACTTTCTAGCTACACATATTCTGATAAAAGGTATGTCCTGTATTAAATAACAATCATCATCTCAGACTCCTTAAGAGCGTGCATTCAATTTACGACGAAGTTTCAGTTTTTCGGTGTTTTTGACTGCCCCTCACACGCATAAAATAACTAAATTAAATAAAACAATTAGAAATATATAAAGATAAACTCTTTATTTTTGGAATAGTTTTATAAAATTAAAGTTTTAAGTAGTACATTTGAGTAAGTTTAAAGATTTCGTAACGCCGAATCGCAAAAATGCCGATTTTAGCTCACTTTGATAAATAAAATAACAATTAAATCGTGTTAGTATAGTTTAATTTCTATTTTCATAAAAGAGATTATAAAGTCCTTAAATGAAAAGTTGATAAAAAATTAAAAATATATGTATTGTTAACTGCATAAAAAATCTTTTAAAAATGTCATAATTTACGTTTTACAGTGCTGTATTTCTACTGGAAAAACTAAATTTCTTCGATGATATTATTTTTATAATTAATAATCATACTGTTGGTAAGTTGACACAATTTTTTATTTAATTAAAATCCGATGTTTATCCCATTATACAAATTTTTAAAAATTACCTGTTTTCAACGAAGCGCTCGTGCCATGTAAATCGCGATCTATTTAATACGCGCTGGGTATTCCCGAGGAGTAGACGTATCGCTCTGCGCTGGACCGCCAACGTATAAAGGTTCACCGACCTGGTCCGCTTATAGGACATGTAGTGGGATTGAGCAGAATTGACGCTTGGACGAGCATTAATATTTTCGTTTATTTATAAGAAATGGGGAAAATTTACAGAGATTATAATATTATGTCGATTACAAAGTTCATAATATATAGAAAAAAAAACTTTAAGAGGTTACCACATAAAAGGTGTGTAATGTGTTCAGAGTTTATTTATAAAATATAAAATTTATATAATAATCATCATCAGCCCCTGTGTGTCTGTCTCTCATATCGTAGCTCCTAAATGCATCACAGATTTTGATGCGGTTTTCTTTAGCAGAAAGCTGGTGTGTTTTATATATTTAAAAATTATACTAATCATCATCAGCCCCTGTGTGTCTGTCATTTCGCAACTCCTGAATGAATTAACAGATTTTGATGCGGTTTCCTTTAGTTGAAAGCTGATGTGGTTTATATATTTAAAAATAATACTAATCATCATCAGCCCCTGTGTGTCTGTCTGTAATATCACAGCCCCTAAATTAATTAAAAGATTTTGATGTCAATTTCTTTTGTTGAAAGCTGATGTGGTTTATATATTTAAAAATTATACTAATCATCATCGGCCCCTGTATGTCTGTCTGTAATATCACAGCCCCTAAATTAATCAAAAGATTTTGATGTCAATTTATTTTGTTGAAAGCTGATGTGGTTTATATATTTAAAAATTATACTAATCATCATCAGACCCTGCGTGTCTGTTTGTTATATCGTAGTTCCTAAATGATCGACAAATTTTGATGCGGTTTTCTTTAGTTAAAAGGTGGTGTGGTTTATATATTAAAAAATTATACTAATCATCATCAGCCCCTGTGTGTATGTCTGCTTTAATGTAACTGTCATCAATATAACCGAGTATCTGGGGGCACGGCAGTGCTTTTGTCAACTTGAGCACGGCCGTACCATTAATTTCTAGAAGCAGTTTAGGCCACTTTCAACTCCCTATAACTTTGTTGTGGATTAAAAGAAGCCTGCATTTTTAGTTACTAGGAAAGCATTGTATAAACACAGTATATTTCAAATGTTATTCAATTTGAAACAGAAGTTAAATAATTTTAACTTGTCAAACTTCTTAGTTTTGTCACTGACTCAATCACTCACTGACCGATCATCAAAAGTATTAGGCACTTCTAGCAGACATAGAAGCTTAAAATTTGGAATACAAGTAGTGTTTAGTGTATAAATAAAGGAAAAACCTAAAAAAATATTTCTGTAGAATTATCTAGACTAACTAACTGCATAATTAACTTTGTAATGTCATATAAATGTATAGGATTACAAAGCTATATTTGCCCTTTTGACAAAAACACGCGTTTAGTAAATCTTCTACAAAAAGAACTGAGATCCCATCAAAAACATATCTTGTAAAAATTGCCAAGTCTCGCTACTTAGTTCTTCTACAGTAAAAACTTGTAAGATACATGTTATGCCAAGTAGGGGTTAGTCGGTCGGTCTAACAACATCTTATAGTGATCACAATCAATATTATTTTGGAAAGGATGGGCACTTTTTACAAGTTTTTTTTATATGGGTTATCCTTTTCATTTCCAATAACAAAATATAGCATGCGCACTGTCTTTCTTGAAATGGTCAAACTTCAAACAGCTGCTATGCTCTGTCCTGTTCTATTGCATGGGATGGTTGGTTGGGACCTCTCAGTCGCACACAAGTTGCACCAATATTTTATTTTTCAAATTTCGCAGGTAATCCTAAACCACCGTGTTTTTAATAAAATAATCTTTAATTTTATTTAATTTTCATTCAATAATCAGACGGTTGCAAAATGCTAGTATAGCTTACCTGTTTGTGCCTGGCTACCTAATAGTTGTGACAGGAAACAATTTTTCTGTGACAACATTTTTGTCACTGAAAAAAGCATGTCCATCCCGACTACCCACTAAAAATTAGTATTTTAGTACATTTTAGTGGGTAGTCGGAAGTGGGTCAGTAAAATATTTAGGGACAAACATTTCTGGACATCAAAGATGAAAAATAAATAAATTGGTATATTTTTATAAAAATTAGGTTGTTGAATCTTTAATTCTCATTACTTACTTATCCTAAATTATAAATGTGTAAGTTGGTTTGTTTGTTCGTGTGTTTGTTTGTTACTTCTTCACGTCTCATCTACTGAACCAACCACCATGAAACTCTTTTCACACAATCATCGCGCGAAAGTTGTTCCCGACGGTTCGACAGTAACGCGGACTGAGGCGCGGGCGATTACTAGCATGTCGAGTATGTATAATTTGTATTTTATAACTTAAATACCATTTAATTTTATAGAAGTATTGAAATGGTAGGTAATATTAAAATTAATTAGGATCAAACTATCAATATTACTTGCACGCTCTACCTACGCTCGACCTAGCGTTAACCCACACATGCGTGTTGTTTTGCGTCTGTGTGAGTCGATATCGGCTCTCGCGGCGATTTCGACTTGATGAAATTTGATTGCGCGCTCTTAAACGTCCCTGGTGGTGCTGTATAATTCTTCCGCCCATATCATAAATAACGCAATCGACTTATTGGCGAAAATTTTATATTCGAAATCAACGCAACGAAGATCTCGTTGCGTTGATCCCAGGATCAATCGCTCAATTTTTCATAACCGTTTTACTTTTCGTTATTTTGTTGATCATCAACAAAATATGTGGAACCGTTCCAAACAAAAAACTATTCATAATTATCGGAAAAATATCATAAATTAAGTACATAATATAATAATGCACATTATTTTTTTAATGGAATATTAAGCTCTTACAATTTTATAAAAGAAAAATCCACATTATGATTTTTAATCTATAGTCTGTCATAAAATATAAAAAAAAACCATAGCTTCTATGAAATTACTCTTGTCTATGAACCATAGTCTTTGGTTAGGTTGTGCGAAGTCAATAAATTCCAATATTACGTGAGCCAAGAAGTTGTTAAATTGCTCGTTATAAACGTAAATTAAGACTGAAATTGTTCCTTATTCAACGTCTTTTACGTTAAAGTTTTTTTGACGGTATGTTATAATCAGTTTCTTTGAGTTAAGACATTGTATTTTGACCTCTTAATTTGAGGTTATGAGGCACACTATGTATGTAAGAATTGTTAAAATTACGAAACATTCAGAGTAATGAATATATTCTTGAAATTATTTAACACTCATTTGACATATTCGAGCTATGAATTGGCTAAATGGATCGATAGAAAACTCGAACAGTCGCTAAGTCTCAAAAGCTATAACGTTAAGTCAGTGAAATAGATTTCAAGTTTATTACCATCATATAACCGGCTTACTTACCTCTAAAAATAAAAGAATAGCGTCTGAATTAATTCTCTGATTACCTAATTTATACACAATTGTCTTATCTTGAGTGAAAACCTATAAGAACTTAGACCCACTAAACTTATTTTTGTACAATAAAACATTATAATATGTAATAAGTAATGTTTGGCTAATAGTGTTTTATCAAGATATTCGTTTTTAAGTGCCTCAAATTCATAACTTTCAATTTCTTTTTCTTGCAGAGATGGCTGCACAATTATTTAATCGCATTGGACAACTGGGCTTAGGAGTTGCAGTTGTTGGTGGGGTTGTTAACTCGGCCCTATACAATGGTAATTTAGTCACTTTTCTTTAGAACTTGATACTTATGTTACTTTTCACCATTTATACCAAAATTATTAGCAAATCTGACTACCATGAAACACTATTTTTATTTTTCTTTAATAAATATCATTAATACAGGCTCATGACACTCCAAACTAATGTGAATTAAATAATAATTAAATTTCCATCAAGACCCAACAGTACATTCAATCAGTTATAATATTGTGACTTTCTATTGGTAAAACAATATTTTATACAGGCTGGAGAATGACCCAACGACATCCTGGAGTCTTAACTATATTTTAATTATATTTATGTCATTTATTTTCAGTTGATGGTGGTCACAGAGCTGTAATCTTTGATAGGTTTGTTGGAGTAAAAAATTTGGTGGTTGGTGAAGGTACTCACTTCTTCATTCCATGGGTACAGAAACCTATCATGTTTGATATAAGATCCAGACCTAGAAACGTGCCAACAGTTACAGGAAGTAAAGGTAAAATAATATTAGCAACTACTCTAGTATGTAATTAAAGACTCACTTTTATTTTACTGGTCAATCACCATGTTACAGTACAACAACATTCTTATTGTCTTTTGGGAAATTTTATTTTTCCTTATTTGCTGTGTTATATATAGAAATTAAATTATGTTGTAGATACATTAATAGTAATAGTAAATAAGAATAATGTTACACTTACTTTGACTACTATAAAACTAAGTATGTCATTGATATGAGTAAAAAAACAATAATTATCAAATCTCATCAGAAGTAAAATTATATTATAATTACATTCCAACTTTGTAAGTTGTCTTTATATTAAATTATTAATTCTTTTCAGATCTTCAGAATGTAAATATCACACTCCGTATCCTGTTCCGACCTGTCCCAGACCAGCTGCCCAAGATCTACACAATCCTGGGAGTAGACTATGATGAGAGGGTATTGCCTTCCATCACATCTGAAGTTCTGAAGGCTGTGGTTGCACAGTTTGATGCTGGGGAACTTATTACACAGAGAGAGGTATGTTGAAAAAAACTTAGCTTAATTTGTAACTGATTTGTAACAATAAATATGTGTATGGTACTAAGTATACAAATATACAATATTATAATCAAGCTAAGATCACTATCAGCTATCAGTCAGATGTCTGAATATTTGATGCATTTAGAATATTAATGAATTTTTCTCATCATTGTTATAGGTAGTGTCACAAAAAGTTAATGAGAACCTAACTGAGAGAGCTAGCCAGTTTGGACTTATCCTGGATGACATCTCTATCACACATTTAACCTTTGGCAAGGAATTTACACAGGCTGTAGAATTGAAACAAGTTGCTCAACAAGATGCTGAGAAAGCCAGATTCCTTGTCGAAAAAGCTGAACAACAAAAGAAGGCTGCCATCATAACAGCCGAAGGAGATGCTCAAGCAGCCATCTTACTCGCCAAGTCTTTCGGTACGGCTGGTGAAGGTCTTGTAGAATTGAGAAGAATTGAAGCTGCTGAAGATATTGCATACCAACTAGCAAAGTCACGCAATGTAACCTATCTTCCACAGGGACAGAATGTTCTCATGAACCTTCCCATTCAGAACTAAGCTATATAATATGAATATATGATTATTCACAAATATTTTAAAGAGTGGTTCTATGAATTGCATTTCACTTAATGTTAAGAGAGCGGCATTTGAGACTAGGTACGGTTCCAATAACAGTAGTCAGGAGTTAGCTTTATGAAAGTTGTAATTAAACAATAAAGTATATTTGTTGCAATTGGTTATATTATTTTATGTTTTAATGATGATATAGATTTAATGAAACAAATTTTAATAACATACCAAAACTCTTTATTTATTAAAAAGTTATATATGATACCCTAGAGTATAATGAGAAAAATAAAGTACAGTCATTTATAAGTTTTTACAATTTTTAAGCAAAGAGATTACAAAAATATATCAATATCAGTCTCCACTGGTAGGTGTTCTGTATCCTTATCTAAAAGATAATTTTTTTGGACTTTGTTACAAAATAAGTTCTCTTTTTCACAAACACTTTTTATATATTCAATCTCTGAGTCATTTAAACCAGCAGGTAATGTTAATTTACACAAGTTAGGATTGTCCTTAAATTGTTTTACTAATGCTTTAACTTCCTCCTTAAAATCATCACCAATTATAGGAGAACTTATTTCAATGAGTCTTATTTTTGTGCAAGAATCTTGTAACTTTTTTATTAGATTAATTTCTTCTTGCACATCCTGACTGTCCGGCCTTAACTTAGATGCTCTATGCAGTCTTTTGATAGCAGCATCAAATTGACCAATCATTCTCAGGGCCTTCGCATTTTGGTATAAAGCTTTTCCATTATTCCAAAGGCCGTTCAGTCTGTTCAGCTCATTGCAAGAAATGCAAGCTTTTAATGGCTGTTTTAACTTATTGTAGCAAACAGCTAAATTTAAGTACAATTTAATAAGTAACTTTTCTTGTATCTTTTCTTCTTCCTCGTCAGCTAATCTGCATTTATGTAGGGATGCAACACCTTTTCTGAACAGTTGTGCAGCAGCTGTAAAATTTCTAGCTCTGTGTAATACCAAACCTGATGTGTACAATGTTTTTACTTCTCCATGTACCTTTTGGAATACATTTCTTTCAGAAAAATCTATATGCCTGTAATAGAAGTAGTAAAAAAATATATGTTATTTCATAAATAAGTAGATTAATCAGCATCATCATCAGACATCAATATAAAGTAACTGTACCCTTCTTCTGGAGTGAGTATGCTTTTTATTAATTTTATATAAAAAATGCAATCAGTTCGAGGTTTTATTCTTGGTGGAACTCCCAGTTCTCCATACATTACTTGATAGTTTAACACAAAAACTGCCATCTCTCCAACCAACATTGATTTTACAGCCATTTCCAGTCCGGGTAACAGGCCAGACTCTGCCAAATCAACAACCTTGAACAATGTGTACAGTTATTAATATATTGTAAACATGTTTAAATGTTTTTACATCTTTTTTTTGGAGTATTAGCTAATGTGTAAAGTTCACTTACAATATTTCACCACCCAATAGAAATATGTAAATACCAAATTTACCAGTGGTTTGCCCCATTTAATATCAAATGGTTCTAAGCTTCTTTCAAAATATGCAGAATATACAATGGACACTGTACATCCATTATGTAATGGGACCCCTCCTCCTTGTTCCACAATTTTCTTCATAACATATTTGTTGTCATCCACTGGTGTCATCTTTTTAACCAACTCTTCTAACGAAGTAACTGGTTCTCCGAAAACATCAACCTTTTTCTCATCATCAACTTCAGTTTCGATACGATGTTCCACATTATCATAGTCCTCATTTATTTGCAAAACTGACCCAGTTGTGAATAATTCTCTGTTGAAATTAATAACATGCTTCTTAATAAAGAATAAAAATAATATCTATATATAATAATAAATAATATCTTTAGTTCCATATGAAAATGAAGAGTGCCGTGATTGATTAGTAAAATGTTATTGATAAAAATTGAAATATTATAACTAGGTACCTAGGTACCTTAAGTCTAATGGATTGTCCAAAGCAATTGTAGACATTTTTAGAGTTTATTAAGTATTACAGCAAAAGATCGATTTCATAATCAATAAATATAAAGGATAATAAGCAGTAAAATCTTTGCAAATTTGTATTTTTGCAAATATTTTTGTTTCCTGAATCGTAAGCAACTTTGAATTTTCAGCTTTTTTTTGTCAAATGTCAATCGAGAATTGTCAAACAAAAATAACAGTGACAGATCGTTTTTTTTTAATGATATCTTAACCAATGATTGCATGAAGGGTGATAGACTGGAGTAATAGAAATAAATTATATTTTAACATAAAAAAATGTTCGCTACTATCCTATACTCGGGCACGCTGTCCAAGTATCTACGAGTATCACATGGAAGGGCAACCTATACAACGTGTCACAGAGTTTAGAGATCTGGGTGTTCTCTTTACTGCGGATTTGTATTTTCGGAAACATATTAAAGAAGTATGTAAAAAAGCGTACCGTAACCTAGGATTCGTCCTGCGCCAAGCCAAGGAATTCACTAATATTAGAGCCTTAAAATCTTTGGATGAAGCGTTAGTGAAGAGCCATCTTGAATGCAATGCCATTGTATGGAGTCCAAACGAAGCCAAGTATAGAGCAATGTTGGAGAAAATACAGAACAAATTTATAAGATTCCTCTATTTTAAATTGTACAAGATCTACCCAGGATATCCTGTATTATATCCAACATTGTTTTTGCTTGGCATGGTTGGATATTATAAGCTGGAGGTAAGGCGGGAAGTATCGCCATCGGTTTATTTGTTTAAGTGTTTCGAGGCAAAATCCATAATCCGGATGTACTGGAACAGCTCAGATTATACGTTCCGGATAGGTACGGTGGGAGGCGAAGACGGCCGCAGAAGTAAGCGGTGCCGGCAGCGCGCACCAACCTCCTGCAGCAGGCGCCGCTTACGCGCGCTTTGCGAACGATTAACGCAATAGCCGAGCATATAGACGTGTTCTGCTGTTCATTGAACGACTTCATTAAGCATACTTTATTGTATATAACTCTAAATAGTAAGTTAGACTGATTTTTATTATTATGTTATATAAGAAGTGCAATTAATTTTGTTATTATAATTTAAAAGTATCTTATTCAATACTATGTAAGAATTATGTGCTTGTCTGTCGTATTAGATCACAATCCTGTAATGATAGAATTTAAGTTTTGGAGAAATAAATAAATAAATAATTCTATACTAATTTCATAAAGAGGAAACATTTTTTTGTTAACATTAAATTGGCTGCCCTCTACTAAGCCGATTTTAATGAAATGACGCCTATACATAAAGTAGAGCAAGGGAAAGAATAATGTGAAAAACTAAGGATGATAGATGTTTAATAAGATAGATTAGAGAAAAATATGTAACTGCTGTTCCCTTTTTATTTATATCCAAGATATATCCAAATAAAATCACAACTGTTTAACAAATATGTGTAAAACACGTTCATAAAGTAAATTTCTAAGATTAGAATAGATTTTATTTATTCTATTTTCGAATACAATATAGTACTTGTTTCAGGACCGTTGTTTTTGTTTTAACGCTTGTCGTAACACAGCGATATATGAGGATATCAGATCATCCATCTTGTAGCCTAAAGACGTTTCACAAAGAATTTTGGTCCCTCGGAAGAAATTGCCCATCGTCATGTGGAAGAATGTGTTGCCGGATGACCAATTGGATAGCTGCGAGAACGGATAGGTCACCAGAATATCCTAAAACAAAAGTAAAACGTTTCAGTGTTGCATTGTCATGCTAACCTACATGATGTTAAATAGGAGCGAATAACTTACTCTGCTTTGAGGATGTATAACACTAACTCCATTTTTATTGATCCCAATAACAACCATTTCTGGATACGAGGGGTCAGAGGTTTGTTTTACTTCAAAGAATGCCGTCCCGAACGTAGGAAATTGATAGACTTTTTTGAGGAAGAGTTCTTTTGCGTCTTCTTCGTTCATTGCACCTTCGCGTAAATAAGCACTACTGATAGTCGATTTCCATTGTGAACTGTTTTGTATTTTTATCATATCTGGGGGTAGAAGATCATTCAGCATATGTGAAATTTGTGGCAATAGCGATTGATCGTTTCCATATCTAGTCCTGTATATGATCGCCGCCAACTCCGTGAGGTCTTGTTTAGACGTTTTATGATATCCACGTAAATATTTTGGTAATTCTTGAGGGTAGTAAAATATTTGATCAGCATTTTTATCTCTACCGGGAACTGTGTTAATCCATAGCTTCTTCATGAAGAATATTTGATAATTCATTTGCAATTGATTACCTGATAAACGATAACATCAAAAATTAGATATAAATCAGTGGTATTACATGTGTTACAAAAGTATGTGTCACATATAAGTAGTATATAATATGTTATAGACCAGGTGATTAATCCGGGCATTATGCATAAAGCATAATTTGTTACTTGGTCCGTAACATAAGTAAGTATAAAGTATATTATGTTTCTTACCTCCTCGGACTGGTCGGGTTTGCTTCATCCATTCCACTAGCTCGTGTATGAAGTCGAAGAAGTAGTACGACTCGGGAACAGAAAATACTTTGTCGACTATTTTCACGAAGAGGCTAAATCCATCGCTGTTTTTCAAATTCAACCGGCCAGTTATTTGTTCGCACAGATCTCTCGCCTTTGTGGAGGAATCAACCTCGAACGCTTCGTCGGTGTCATCGGGGAAGTAAACTTTATGGTAAATCTGCATGCTTCGATGCTGAATAGCCTCCACTTCCACAACGTACGGTGCATACATTCTTGGACCGCCCCTTTGTATTTTAAATACGCGTTTCAAACAGTCTTTAGCGATCGGGTGCGGCCTGGTCTTTAAAAAGTCTACTAATTCTTTGATCAACAGTTGGCCACATGCGAAGACTCCAGTGGCTAGCCACATCAGCTCCCAACCCCGCTCCTCGCTCAATTGTATACGATTGTTCGTCAGTTGCTTCATAATTTGACAATATACCTCGTCCCTTAATATAGAATCTGCCAGGGCCGGTCTGAATAATTCGTCCGTAAATTCCGTCACAGATCTAACTTTGGGTGTAGGCATATCCCCCATATATTTCAAAATGCCATAAAATATTGCTACGGACGATTTACATAGGCGTTCATCATCCAAAAGCTTTTTCAGTAATGGCTTTCTTATAGGCTCACGAGTATGTGCCCACAAATCACCGAGAACAGACTTTTTGGCAGTATTCAGAGTTGCATGTCGAGAGACCGTTTCGTTTATATCGTAGTTTTCTCTGAAATGCTCTTTCGCGAAATTTTCTAAAGTATGCATTTTCTTTCTCTGTATAGTGTTATATTTGGAATGCGATTTCTTCTGGTTGTTAATGTCACCCTTTTTAAATACTTCTATGATCGTATTATGTGGCATTGTCAAAGTTGGTAAAATGTAAACTTGCTCCGTAGGAAACAGGCCCTCTTGGTGATTACATTCGCCGTGGCCCCAGGTCGCATTCATAAGCGTCTCGCCGGTAGTGTCTTGTAGAAGAGTAATAAGATCTCCTTTCTTGTAATTCAGGAAAGATGCGGCGTCACTGTACCCTTCGGAGTCGCTTTGGGCTATGACGTATATGGATCGCCGCTTCAGTCCGTCTATCAGATATATTATGAGAGAACTCATTTCACGAGCGTCTACGCTCTGGAATACGAATTCTTCTTGCTGTATGGTTCTTATTGTTATGCGTCCCAAGTTTTCATATTCTGCATCTTCCTCGTACGCAACGTAAGTGACTTCAGGATACGATATCTCCAATAATATCAATTCTGACTGGTCCACGATATAAATTCCGGTCCAGTTGACGGCTATTATGACGAGGTCCTTGTTGATTGCTTCTCCTTTCAATTTGACCACTTCGAAGAATCTAGAGAACAACATCGGCCATTTGATTTTTGCGAATATTACTATGTCCTCCTTGCATCGCAATGGATCGATCGAAGACTGAATATTTTTCGAGGACTCGAACGCTTTGGTGACAAGATGCTCCCATTTGGTCAGAGCCGCGTCATTGGACTGTATGAATTGATTTGGTATGTAATTGACTATAACTTTTCTCAAAATATTAGGATCAATGCGGTTTCCGTATTCTATATAATGTTGCTGTGCTGCTATTATTGCCAGATCTTTCTCTGAACTACATCTATATTCTCCAAACTTCACACCTTTAACGACCTGTTGGAATATTAGGTTTGTAGCAACGGGGTCGTCCGTGGGATTGTGCCATGGAGTAAAAACTTCTTTCCTGTAGAACAGTCTCCACGGAGCATTCTTTTCTTGAGTCCCTTGTTCTCTTGCGAACTGTTCACACTGCGATATTGCGTCCATGATGTGTTCGCTTTCGCTGCCCAAGGATAGAACTTTGTCATATAAAGTTATGTACAGTGAAAATCCAAAGGTATCGGTGAGATTTATATTATCAGCAATTTGTTGGCAAATCTCTTCCGCGGTAGTGGCTGAATCGGATTGCGTCGTTTTTAGGGATTCGTCCATAAGCGTGATTGTGAGAAGTATCGGTTTCTTGGTCTTCGTGGCTTGTAATTCCAACCAACTCGGCGGTTGTGTTCGAGGTCCATTTTTGAAGGTTCTCACTAGTCTGCCTTCACAGTAGGGGGCATATCCTGGCGGGCCATTTCTGATGAATGATCTCAGATACTTGACAAAACGCTCAGACGGCGGGAAGCATCCCACGCATAGAGATAGAAGTATCCACCCACGAGCGTATGAAGCCTTCGAAGGATTGTTAGTTAGTTGCTTACATAACTGGCAGTATATTTCATCCCTGAAAAAGTTAAGAATGATTATTTATTTGTTTTTCATTAAGAGAAATCGTAATGTTTAGAGAATGGTAATTTTACCTTAATTCCTTACGAATGATACCATGGCCTATGATAAAGTGAAGCTTTTCTAAATTGGAACTCCGCCTAGCATTTAACCAGTTATTATACATTTCATTAGTTAATTCGTCGTTGACTAAATTCTTTAGAAAATCTTCATTGAGTTTTGTATGGCGCTTCAAAGTCTTCTGAATCATTTTGCTTTTGTTCTCGTACCCTTCGTAATTTTCGTTTGGTAAAAGATTCTGCAAGTAAAAAATCTATGGCGTGTTCAATTGTAAAACGAAACAAAGTTTTAGGATGGCTTCAAGTAGGTACTTACTTCAAATTCTTTGCTTTTCTGGAAGGCCCGTCCTAGGGTATCATACAGCTTGGTCATGACGGGCACGTTGTCTATTTTGTCGTCACTGTATTTTGGCTCCGAGAGGTCTCCCATGAACCTGAGTATTGTGATCCACAAAGCTTGAGACGCCATTTTGTCTATCGGCGAGGGAAGATCTAGTAACGAGTGTCTGAGGTGTTTTCTAGAGTATTGGTGGCTTGTGTTTCCTAAAAAGTAGGTAGCTGCAAATTTTTTAAAGTTAAATTCGTCAAATGACTCCTCCTCTTCCTCTTGTCGCAACGGAATTATGTTAGACATAGGTGTCTTAGTAGTCGATGTCTAAAACCAAAACAAACACTAGTAAAATATATGAATGAAATTTAAGTTTCTTATCAAACACATTTTTAAATGTCACCCAGCTAGACATATCTAGTTCTAAAAGAATCTTCAATCACAGGTATATTAGGGCAAATCCAGTAAACAGTTACGGAATAAGTAAGTATTAAATGCTTACCACTCCAAAGCCGGTACCTCTCACTGTACCAGCAGGCGTCGAGGAATCTTTCAAAAATCCGAAAACATCGTCAACATACTTGTCCTCTATCACACCTATTTGGTTATTATTATCCGCGCACGCATCTTTCACAATCCATATAGAAGCCATTAGCTCCGTGTATTTTTTTTCATACGAGTCCTCGGCAGTTTTAATATCATCTCTGGATTCTCGCTTTTCTTTCTTAAACATCTCCAACTTCGTCCTGATTATCGGACCCTTATCTTTTATCAACTTTCGTATTAAATAGCCCTTGCTTTGAGCTTGTAGTTTCGTGAAAAAGTTCCTCAAGTACAGGAAAGTCTTTTTGAGCTCCCTAGCTTTAATGACAGCTTGTAAACGCATGTATCCTCTTCGCATCACTAGGAATCTCTTTCTGTAGCCTCGAGCTCTGAAGTGTTTTTGGGTAATGAGGGTTGCCTCCTTGAGTCGCAAATACCTTTTCCTGGCAATAAATCGCCTGACATTCGCCTGCACGTACACTACGGCCTTGATAAGTACTTTGTGACGCAACTCCTCTAATACCGCATCGTGATGGTCTTTGAGGAATACTTTTGTGTGGCCGAGTCGAAACTCTTGATCTTTTAATACTTCTGTGCAGATAATTTTGGAAGCATTTTTGCAATCTGTTTTTTCAGGCGGCGGTATGCCTGGGACGACTAATCTGTAGCGGAGTACAAATTCAAAGTAAGTGAACCGTATGGGATAACCCGCTTGTCTTATTTTAGCGGTTTCCATTAGTCCGGCGTAACGCAACTGACGAACACATAAAGCTCGATCGAAGAGCTGGAAAACAAAAACGAATTTATAAACAAACTCTCCAGTAGGTAAACAACTTTGAAAGTAATAAAATACATACCCTCGGCTTCTTATATTCATTTGGTTTTATACATCGAATGAAAAATGGATGGCAAGCGTATAAAGTCTTCATCAGCGAATCTAATGATGTCTTGAACTGGTGGCTGAGTGATACCACCTTACGACTTCCACTGTGCGGCGTGACAGCTTCCAATGGAAAGAGGCTTTTTAAAAACTCGTTGCTGGAATCCATGATCATCTCTTTAATATCCATCGTGAGCATGTCTCGATTTTTGTCAAGGAAACCTTAAAATGTAGTGTTTTGGGGTAAATTATAGATTACACCTACCTTAGAAGTTATAGTAATGTTATAAAAATTACCTTTTACATTGTACAGAACATCTCCCGCGAAATGCTTAATTCCAAACCGATGGTCATGTGTGGACTTTGGAGTTATGTAGCAGTTTTTGTTGTGGTGATTACTGTTCAACTTCGATAATAACGTAAGGTCCGTACCCTTTGGAAATCTTGACTCTTCGTCAATGAGAGAAAGCAAATTCATTGACTTCTGTCCAATGAGATCAAGATTCTCCTGATTATCGACATAGTTAATGTTCGTCCAAGATATGCCTTCCTTTTTGTATTGCTCCTGTTCCAATTTAAAAATATGCCTCACAAAAAATTGCTGCAGGTTTTCATTTGCGTAGTTAATACACAGTTGTTCAAAACTGTTCGACTCGAAGTTTTCGAAACCAAAAATATCCAGAATTCCAACTGATCCACTGGAGAGCTGTCCTACTTTGTTCAATGTTTTATTGATTATCTCTACAATATACTCAAATATGTGGCCATAAATCGCTTTTACGAGCGCGTCTCTGCCTTCTACCGCAGCTAAAGTCGGAATATTAGAAACAATTTTTTCACCATGAGCTACTAATGTTTTCTTCGTCAATGCATCACACAGTTTGTTTCTGGTAACTCCGAGAATATTAGAGATTCTATTTGCATTGTTAGAATCAGTGATTTCTGAGGATTCCATATTGTTAACATTAACGGATTTAAATTTCATGTTGCCCAAATGCAATATTGCACCCAGGAGACTGAATATGCCCCAAACATCGTCATCAGAAAAATTCAAAACTTTGAAGGCCGATCTTATATCCGAAAACTCCAAGGCATCGTTTCTACCGTCGCAGGTGAGCATTTTTCCGGAATTTAGATATTCGTAATCAGCGGGTCGAGCCAGCTCCAATTTCTTTTTTTCGTCGGCCGACAAACCGTTTACGAGGGAATAGAATATGTGGTAATTTCTCTCCCCGTTGCTCTGTCGTACGATGCGAGACTTTTCCAGCAGGTACTGATCAATGTTACCGCCTTCAATGATGCCTTTAGTGTTAAAATAAATGTTTATGTATTTTCCGAATCGAGAGGAGTTATCGTTTTTGACGGTTTTAGCGTTTCCGAAAGCTTCGAGGATTGGATTTGTTTCTTGTATCTGCTGCTCTATCCAGGAGTGCTTCCCGCTAGCGGCCGCTAGGTATTGCAACAGCAGTTTGGTACTCTCCGTTTTTCCAGCACCACTCTCACCGCTGAAAGTTTAACCATCAAAATGTTATTGCATAAAATACTTAATAATCTTATGAAAGTAGGTAAGTAAGTACCCAATATTTATTACATCCTATATTTTTTCCTTAAGTGCCTATACACAGGTGCCGCAGCTCTCTCGTCGCCGGATTGGATGTATGGTTTTTAGTTGTAGTAAATGTACTTATATACTTAGTTGCTAATAAAGAGTCAAAGTTGAGTTTATTTGCCTGCGACATTCACCACCGGCGCTACGGCACAACATCCATACAAATCCCAATACAGCGGTGTGTGTAATGGTCCACATTTTATGATTCTGTTTGACTAAAAGGCGAGCTTAGTCACTAGTGGTATCTACCAATGAAATATAGAGAGCTATAAACAATATAAGATTTGGTCAGGAAATGAGACCAAGTGGCCTAATGTGCAAGGGCATATGGAGGTATATTTAAGGTGTAGGTACCTTGCGGAGGTCATAATCAGGGACCTACCTAATAACGACGCATTGGTTAGATCCCGACTTCAGTAATTCTTGATAGGAATCATTACCAATTGCAAAAATATGTGGCGGAATATCTCCTATGTTACTGCCTTGATAGAAATGGATTTGGTCCATTGTATAGATTGGCAGAATTTCGTATGGATTTATCGCTATCAACATCGTTCCAGTATATGTCTGAAAAATGATAATGCTCATTAAATGGACTATGTGATGGTCATCAGTCGTGCACACTCGCACTAGCCAAAGTTCTAAAGGGATAGTGGAGGTAGATCTAGAACAAAACGTCTAGAAAATGTCTTTAGGTAAGTATAATTTAGTAGAGAGCTATTTATATACAAAAATCATAAATAATTTAGGTAGAATTATAATAGCAGATTATAAATAGATTATCCTAAATAGCCACTATCAGTAGATAGTAGAAGATAGTGAGATTTTTCTAGGGATATCCCTAGAAAAATCTCACTATCTTTTAACCTCTTTTTGTGTTCAATATCGTTGCTTTCATAGCATTTTAGATATTATACTTACCTTATTAACATTTCCCCATAAATTGCTGATTAGACGCAATTGAGTCATTAATCATAAAATAATGACGTCATTTTCATCTAAGATAAAGATGAAGGTAAACAAAATTCTTTAAACTAATCTAAATAAGGTTAATTATGATAATTACTTACATATATTAGCTGCTGGTTGTATCGAATATTTAGATTACGCAGTATTGTATATTCTTGTAAATCTCCCAGCGTTATCATATCCTCAACAGTTGTAACAGAAGATGCATGCAAGGGTTTCATGACGTTGGTAACGTCAGTAGAAAACACTTCCCCATTGTCATCTCTGACTTGTATCCTGTTTCCCGAACTGTTTAACACCTTTACAGCAAATGGGACTTCAAACTCATTGTTGGTTGATGGTTTCAACCAAACATACTCCTACAAAATATTATCACATTACTCTATAATGTTAGTACTTAGCTTTGTTATTGAAAATAAAAAGACAAATATCACCATCAGAATTTATTACACAAAGGAAGGAAGCAAAACTCACAGATAATTGTATGCGATCAGCCATATTGCAAAACAGAGATTCACCTGCTACACCTGAACATTTCCTGCACTACATTACAGCCACAACATCAAAATGTAGAATGATATATTTATCTATATTGTAGATATTATGTTATTTATCAGTATTTGATAGATAAACTTATCAAAATCATAGATAATGTTACTTGGCCAATACTAGAAGTTATTTGCATTAATACTTACATGTTTGAATAACTATAGTTTTATAAATTGTAGATAAAGGACATTACTATCTGTACTAACTAAAACAATGATAATTAAAAAGTTATGATTAATTTAATAATATTTATTTAAATTATTTTGTATTACAAAACTTATATTTATGGTCTGTATACTACTTTTTCTTTTCATCTTTTTCTTTTTTATCTGATTTTGTCTTCTCATCAGTTTTGGTCTTGTCATCTTTATCGTCTTTCTTTTCTTTCTTATCCTTTGTTTCTTCCTTCTTGCCTTCTTCGGCATCTCGGTTTGTAATTTTATTATTAATCAAGTTGTGCAATGCAATGATTGATCGTACAAGAGCAGCTAAGTAAACAACAAGGGATTGATCATTTGTTTTGATGTAGAGATTATCAATGAAGTTTTCACTTGAAATATCAGGAAGAAGGTTGAAAATATCCTGTAATTGGTAAATTATTTGATGGTTCATGGGCAAAGACCCTTCTCCTACTTGGATTAAGTAGTCGCGTATGTCACTTAACTGGGAGTGAAGACCTTTAAGGCCAAGCAACTGATTTGTCACACGCTGGGAAAGACTTCCGACAGTGGTATCCTTGATGTCTCTGAGCAGATGTTCCACTCCAACTTCTTCGGCCTCCTCAGCTCCAATTTCACTTGGAACATGCTCAAATGTTCTTGTGGTCGGACTGCCATCATCGTGGACTTCCTCTACAGCCTGATAAGCTTCTGTGGGTAGCCCTAGATCCTTAGGTTTGGCATCAATGATAACTAGCACAGAATTAGGGCAGTACCGTCTAACTAATTCATTAATCGCAACATCGTTTTGGTGCAATTTTGGCCCGGTGTGATACCAGCCCACAACCTTTTCCCGGGCATTAACTTTTTTAAACATGCCATACATGTTCTCTAAATAATCATGATCTAAGAACCACACCGACTTGTCCTTGTCGTCTTCATCAAAAGGCACTGAAAACAAATGTAAGAGAGTTAACATACCTGCTATAAATTATAAATTATTTTGTATACCTTATTTAATGACTTAAAAAAAATATTTTACTTATACTAATTATCTTCCTGCACAAAGACTTTGACTGTGCCAAATTTGATGCTCTGACATGATATATTTAAACAAAGTAAAAAGGTATTTTCATGTAATGTAGCTAGTGCTTAAATACTATACATGTAAAAATATTAATGGCTTGTTAGAATTTTTTAACAGTGTGAACTGAATATAAATGCACTAATTTTTAGGGTTTATGCAGTGAGTGAGCAATATATGGAATGAGATATAAATTATTATACATTAGAGTACTTTGTAGTTGAATTTAATCTAGGTTTATGATATAAAATGGAAACATGTTTATTGTATACTACGTCCGAGATGAATTTAATGTGAATGTAAACAAACCCGTCTATGACACATGCATAAACTAGATAGTGATGAAAAAACATACAAAGAAATGAAAACGATTTAAATGAATCGATTTTGATTTCTTTTATCGATAAATACTATTAATGTTGTTGTATGACTTTTATCGTTAATTTTTCTACGACTACATTGTCGTAATATAGTCGTGTTTTATTTGCAGTAACAAAATATATAAAAAAATGTTATTTAATGGTTTTTTATGCTCTTGACTTTAAAAAACCATTAAATACCATGTTTTTATTTAATTTGTTCGCCAATATTTAGAAGTATCGTATTTTTAAACATGAATAATATTGTTAGAAAAAAATTACTAAAATTTACAAAAAAATATATGTGTAGGTACCTAGTTTCATAGATACAAAAAAGTACTTTTGCATAATTATTATTAGTGTAAATTACAATAACATAACAGATTTGTTTTTAGTAATCGAATGCAAATAAATATGGTAATATGAGTTTGATAAATAATTCTTTTAAGACGCGGGGGACACTTTGTGAAGTCTGTTCTGCAATATCACTAACCTCAGTATGTCTAACAGTCATTATGATAAGTGTTGCCAAGATACATCGATTCGCTATAGCTTTTTTTTCATTCATAAAAAGTCTTGGTAAAATGCAAAATATATTATATTAATGCAATGTATTTAATTTTATTGATATGTTTTTAATTATTTTCAATAAATCATTTCGTTTTGCAAAAACTAAAACCGTTAAAACCTATTTAGACGGTCACTTAACACGTTTGCATTTTGAAATCGCATTCCTATGGAATAGCTATTTCAAAACATATTTTTTTTATCATATAATATGTGGAAAATTTAAAAATACAATATTTCTTACCAATCGCAATTACGCTAAATATTTAATATTATTATATCAGTCTCGTTGTACTAGAAATAATAAGTGCACCTATTTGGTATTATCGAATTAATAAATTGTAATGTTTTCTTACACGCTCACACATGAAAAAAAAATATAATAATTTTATTTTAAATATTTCCAGTAGGAAAGAATTATTCGCAAGTAGAATTCTAAAAATGAATCGAGTACATATTACTTTTAGTTGTATTGCCGATCGTATAATTTACATCACTAATCCAATCCATAAACTATAGACTTTATTCTACAGTCGGCAGTGTCAAAATGGCGTATTTTTTACGGTGGAAGTTTTTCATTTAATGTTTAAGCAGATTATTTATTGTTTATTTGCTATAAAATGTATTGGATATTAAAGTATGATATTTCAAGATTCCAGTGAAAGTGTTGATATGTGTGCACAATATGTGAATAAGTGAAAAGTTCGATGTTTTCGGTTTGTTTACAATCACATTAAATTCATCTCGGACGAACTATATATTAACATGTTTACCGACAATTTATTAACAAAAGACAATACTTTTTCCAAATCTTTGATACATTAATATGCTAAATGATACCACGAAAATTTAAAAAAGAGATTACGAAGTTTCAGTTCTGACCAATTAAAGTAACTCAGTACGTACTAATTATTAAGTAGTGTAGAGACCAAGGCAACAAAAACGTCCAACGTTTTAAGCAGTTTGTGTGTTTCAGTAACTACATACCTGCAAAACTGTTGGAAACATCGAGAACACCTTTAGCTCGCCAACAACCAAGAAGAACGCCAACAACACGCTTTTGGTTACCAATTTTTCCCATTCGATTAAAATGATCAACAACGCTCAAAAGCACCAGTGGATGAACCACAACTTTTGTGGTCACTACTTCTTGACCCGGCATTTTTGCTAAAAAGCTGTATAATTGTGGATTTTTATACTTTAAAACAAACAAGTTTTATTTATATTTTAACTGATAATCAATAATAGGAGCTCAAAGATCTAGATTTTATTTAAAATTCGGTTCTTTATTCGTTTGTAATTTGGATGACAAGACGAATTTTTTTGACAGTCATGTCCTCTAATATCTATGGTAAACATAGATGAAGAATACAATGGTAAATGGTAATGTCTTTTTTAACAAAATATGGATACGGCATAGAAGTCTAGCAAGAAATGTTCGTCCTAACTTAATAATTTCCTTCGTAACTTTAAATAAATAGTTAAACTAATTTATTATAGTAATATATAATAGTTAAACTAATATTATATATTATATCTTACGAGAGTAAATAGAGTATAGGATTTAGAGCTGTAATTAAATGCCAATAAATTTGTTTAACTATTTACTTAAAGTTTGAACCGATAACTTTTTTTAATATGGGGCCTGATTACGCAACTCCGTGGGCATCAATTCTCCGTGGATATCTACTTCTTCTTCTTACGTGTCCGGCTGTCATAAAACCGGACAAGTGAACTGAAATATGAACTATTGTTGTAGTCACAGATTAGAATAGTACTAATGTGGTTGTAGTTCAATATGCGTCTCGTAATGGTAACTTAATTCTATGCTATTAACCAATTACGATACATAATAAGTACATATTAACAGCATTTTAGCACTATATACTATGTACTTTTAAATACAGATACCAGAATATAAATAGCTATTTACAATAAATAATATACAATAAATAAGTTGTAAAGGACATATGAGATTCCATGATTGGAAATTTTTACAATAATTTACAAACAATAGGTATTTATCATTATTAACTTACTGTTTTGTGTAGTTTCCCTAAAAAGTGTGAGTAAATTGTAACTTATAAATGATTGCCAGTAATTGCCAGTAAATAAGAACCCAAAACTCGCAATGCGGAACTTTCAAAGCGGAACCCGAAATGCGGACACTGCAAACGCGAAAATCTTCTCATATTAATCTTCGTCTTCTTAAAACACGATTTAAAAAGTTAAAATATCAAAAAAACCGGACACTTATGTCTAAAAATTGATGTCCATTTTACCACTCAAAGAAGGAACGAAATGCTTGTAAACAGTGCATTTTGACATATGAACACAGCTTTGAACTGTCAAATGAAAGCGGCAGATATCGAGCTGCCGGCTTGGATCTCGCTTGGATGTTTCATGACTACTTTCTTCTTCTTCTCGGTTGAATTCCAACCACAGACTATTTTTTTTTTTACTGATTAAAGTAGTCTATTAAGTTTTTTTAAATTATTTATTCATCTAAAATTACACTTAAATATAATACACTATTATCTCGCCAAACACATGTTTAACGGCAAGTGTTTTGACAGCGGATTGTGTGTGGGGTATTCGAGTAATACTTTTAAATAAATTACTCTAATCTATGGCTTTGGTGAATTTAATTTCCCTAGCTGGGTAAAATTAGCCCCACTTATAACGATTTTTTATTTTATTAGCCATAGCAAGTTGACTGGCAAGACAAGCACATGGTGAATGCAGCCGTAAGGTGATGGTTCGTTTATTGATAGAAAACTAATGACTAGGCAGTATGGTCTATGACCTTAGCCTGTGCATCATGAAGACCTTTCAAAAAAATTTGGATAATTAATAATTATCTAGGAATTTAATAGTTTAAACTACTAAAACTATTTGGATTTACAAAAATATTAATCCAAATATTTTAAGCTGATTATAATACAGTATTTATAGCATTTCATAATTTTTATTTTTTATTTGTAAACAATATTGTTACCATGACAACTATTAGACGTTATAGACGTTAAAGACTGGCCAAGATCGAGCCGAGGCGTTCCAAATCGATAAAAAAATTAAAAAAAAAACGGTATACAGCCAAATGTGATTTGATTTGAAATCCAGAAAAGCCAACAACACGTATAAGAAAACTTACAAAAACTTCGACAGTTACAACAAAAGTAGGAATACGTGTATTACGTATTCCTACTTTTGTTGTAACTGTCCACAAAACAAACATGAACCTTTGAATTATACTCTCCGCCATGGTAATGTTATCGAATGTGAATGAAATAAGCGCTATTACGCTTTTCATGTAATGAGCGGTTTTTATTTTGACAGTTCTACTAGTTTAAGAAAAATGCTGATAGATGGCATTAAACCTAAGTAATATGTCAAATCCTGTGTAAAATGTCAATTTCCGCTTTGTTTTTTGTTTGTTTATCTTACAACTTTCTTTCTTTCACTTGCAATAGTTTATTATTAATTGTGCCCTGAGAACTAAACTAAACATGGCTAGTCCATGCGTAGTACAATTTTGTAAAAATATAGGTAACCACCGCTTTCCCCAAGATGAAACTCGGAGATCAAGATGGATTAAGATTACGCCAGCCTGCAGATTTCATCTCTCCGTCATCACATTTGGCAAGAGGCCCAAGATGGAAAATACATATTTATCTTAGCTTGCAATAAGAAATAATAATAAAGTTTATTGACATTAGACTTAAATTAGTAACATTTTTTTAATTTCTTAACCTAAATATATGTACATATCTTTATGTTTGTTACCTATCTTGGGTATCATAACTTAATGGAAACATAATACAGTAGGTACCTATCTTAGGAGTTTATACCTAAAAACCAAACTTTTGTTTGCAGCTCATCGCCTAAAAATACTTAAAAGAAAAGCTGTTCCTTCTATATTCCCATGGAATGAAGCTTGTCAGCAAGCTAACCAGCTCCAGCAGCAGTCAGAGCCAATGTTTAATCCAACTGCAGTTCAGGCTACATATTCTCAATATACCTATATATACCAACCACTTAAGAGTCGAAAATACTCGGCAGCAGGCTGAAATTTGGCATGTATCTTTCATAGAATGTAAGTATAGAGGAGTACTAAACAAGAACTTCCCGAAATCCCTACGGAAACGGGAGAAAAGTGTAATTAATTATTTGTTTGAAAAATCAAAGATATTGAAGCCAGCTAGCTATAATGTATGTAGGTTTCCTCGGAAGTGTAGGAGATCACTAAGAAAGGAATTTGAAAGGATTATTTTTGTGTATGAAACAGCATACCTACAGCGACTTAACCACTTTATGAATAATTTCTCTACCAGAAAATGGATAATAGCTTTATTCAGGCAACCCTATTAACCACCCAACAAAGATCAAAGATTTTTTTGACATATTACATTATGCAAGCGCCATCTTACGGTAGTCTCTGTACCTAAAAGTGACACTTCGAAAACCCCTCATTGTTATTATCATTCGTCGACATCCTTTTACGTTACTTTACCTTGCTGTCAAATGTTTCCGGTTGGCCTACATTATGAGGAATAACTGTAGTAGGTACTCTAGATGCGAGTTCCGCATACCAGTTTTCGCGTTGCGGGTTCCACGTTTAGAGTTCTATGTTGTAGGCTTCACGTTGCGGGTTCGGGTTTTGTTTTTCTTTAAACTGAATTTCATCACAAACTGTCGTATGCTCAACGAAATGGGCACATGTCAGCTAGTCTTACGTTTTCGTAAAATGCTATGAAGCAATTCAATCATGAAATATAAAAGATCCAAACAACGAAAAGGATCAATTACCTACATATTATAGTTGTAGCGGTGTGCCCTATTATGTGGTCGTTAAATAAAAGTTACACTTCAGACTTCATAATATAATAACACGTATACATATTATCTACATAGGTACACATAGGTAATTACATAGGTGCCGACAGGGCAACATACCCTTACGGATACTAAATTATAAACTGAACAATAAAAATATTAGTCTTAAAGACTAAGCGGGGCATCTCATTACGGGCTACATCACACATGCATTATGCGTATGTGCATATCTGCTTACGCTGCACGTAACATGTTACATAGTGAATACTTACTTATTTTCTGAGTTATCAAAATAGGTTTTGGACTTTCCATAGGTCCATTTTTTGCAAGGAAATAACATTATCATTAAATAACAATAATATGCCAAATTAATGTCAATTATGCATTTCGTTCGTTCTTTGAGTGGCAAAGTGGGAATCAATTTTTTGACATAGCTGTCCGGTTTTTTTAATGATTATATGTTATTAAAACGTATTTTAAAAAGATTTAGCATCACAATGACGGTTGATAATGACGTATGACGAAGAAGAAGAAGTAGATATCCACGGAGAATTGATGCCCACGGAGTTGCGTAATCAGCAGCCTTATTACGCAACTCGGTCGACATCAATGTCTAATACATAGAAACTTTGATGGCCGTTTGACACAAAACCGGACAAGGGGTATTACCTAACTTATGTACTACGCTTACTCGCCATCAAGTGAACTGACACCACAGATTATAGTAATATTTTATGAACTATTGTTGTAGTTCATTATTGCGTCTCTTAATGCTATCTAAATTCTATGCTAATAACCAATTACGAAAAATACTATGTACACGAAAAGAGTATTTTAGCACTATTTATTATGTACTTTTAAATACTAACACCGATGATTTATTTTAATATAAAATATTTAACTATTTCATATTCGCAATATTTGTAATGTGTATATTCAAAACGCTATCTGTCAATTTACTTGATATTTGCTAAAACAAATTACTTGAATAAATTAGAGTCATAGTCTTTATATTTATTAGGTAGGTACATATGTAGTTTTAATAAGTGGTCTTCATAGATTAGAGTAATTATTTTAATATATTTTAATAGAGGTGGTGGTCCTATTGCAACCGTAGTAACTAAATTAATACTTAATCTGTGAATGCAACTTGAACTTATCAAGTAAGTAGGTACAAATACATTTTAATTTGTAAAATATGATTAACAGTAATTATGTTGTCTAATGTTTTGTAATTTTTGTTAGTATGCCTGCACACAGAACGGTATCGGAGCGCCAGTTCCATATGCTATTAGAATTTATGGAGGAAAATAGAGCTTTTGCTGTTGGACGGTTACTATCAATACCAGACGGTAAACAGAAAGTGAACCGTCAATGGAATGAGCTGGCTGCCAGGCTTAACTCTGTTGGATCTGGCACCACAAAGACCGCACAGAAATGGCGTGATGTAAGTCTCTTACGAGAAATATTTCTATCTTTGATAGAAACCAATTGTTTATTTTGACATTTTTGTTGTGTGTTGTGTTAACCTATTTGCTAAGTGATAAGGTAAGTAGGTAATTAAAGTTGAGTTAAGTAAAAACTGACTTATTTTTGGTTACAAGGATTTGTGATTATGTAGAATACTAGACAAACCTCAGTTACACTGCATAACTACAATAAAGTTTTATAGTTTTGTCATAGTATTTTATAGCACAATACACATCACTTCTCCCCTAGTTACATAGGTATATACATTAATGGTTTAATTTATGTTGTTTTTGATTTTATAATTAGATACTTTGTCCTTTGTGCAGCTATCCATTAAACAGATCCATGTATGATAAAATGTTTGATTTTACCACAAGTTGCATGTTAAAGATAACAACTAACAGAAATATATATAGATAAATGTACAATTTGTAAGGACAAAAAATATATTTTGCAGTCATAGAATACAAACCTAAGTATGGCACTTAGGTTTATATTCTATGACTCACCCTCTGGTAATCCATGCACTAAGGATTCCTTTTAACTGTGGTTTCTTGTTGTCTTGCTTGCTTTGTTTATTCCACAGCCCTAACAATCCTAATCTAATCCAGCTTTTGACTACTAGTGAACCTTTCTCTTACTAAAATACTAATGCAAACTTTTTTTTTTATTTAAGCTAATGCATGATTTTACATTTGCTAGTTTTGGACTGACCGCAAGTACGCTGTACGGAAAAAATGCGCAGCAATAACATTGCATGCACGGGGAACTGGAGGTGGTCCACCCCTAAAAATAAAGCTCTCTCCCATTGAGGAGCGAATTAAGGCTTTAATGGGAAGGGTTGCAGTGGAAGGCAATGCGGAAGTGCGCATTGCAATTAACGTTAGTTAAGTTTTAGTGATATTATTTTAGGGTATGTATGTGGTTCCTATATAGAATTTATTGTGAAAGTACCAGCGCTCAAAGACTTAGTTTGACTTTCATATTTGTATGAGACAGTTAACTGTATATATGGAACCCATACACACCCTAAAGTATTGTCACTCACTTATTTTACACCCTGATAGTGTAATAATAATATTTGACTTGTGCTTGCTTTGGTTTGAAAAAGCTACTAGTCCAATTTTGATCAAGTTTGGCATGGATATAGTGGTAAATAGGATAATCCGTTTATTAGAAATTTTATTTTTACGCATATAATATGTGATCTATTTTTTTTTAAATTTAAGTAGCAGACTGTAGATTCATAGTTTTTTCTCAATCAAGAATAAGAATATATTGTTTAAAATTTTCCAGAGTAAATAGGTAAGTACATAATATATAAAAAATATTTATTGTATTTTCCAGATTGATACTGCATTGTCTTCGCCACCGCCACCACCTTCATTTGCCCTACAAGTTGCACCTCCTACAAACAGTAACATATTTCTTTGCTTTTTTGCACACATATGCATGCTTTTAATATTAAAAGAAGTAATAAGTAACATTTTATAATTTTTTCATCATCCAACATAAGAAAAAAACAATATTATTTTGTAAATTACAATATTAAATAACTATTTACTAGACTTCTGAATTCTGGCTGGCTTAATCTATGTCATAAAAATCTCAACAAGTGGCAGTAGAAATAGTAGGTAGCATACTGCAGTTTTAGTTTTCATATGATAATGTTTACAGCAAAAAGTGTGTAAAACTTTTTCTTGCTTTCAGATTTGCTTTCTGCTCATCTTGCCCCACATACTACAACACCGGTCACTCCACCTACTGGTGGAGTGACAGGTGTTGAGGCTACTGCCTGCAGTATTCAACTAGAAGGTACTAAATTTAAGCAATAAATGTTTATTACTATTGTCTACAACATTAGGAAACACTGTGACTTAGCATGACAGCATACACACAAATAATAATAATATAATTTATTTGCCAAAATATGGTTGGTACATTAGGATGGAACATGTTAGTAGTGATACACATATTATCTTAATAGCACTTAGCATAATATTATAATGGTCTTATATACTTTTTCAGATGCACCAGACAATACAGTATCTACATGGACACCATTTGGTAGTATAAAAATAAATATATTTTATGAACTAGCTTTTTCCCGTGTTAATTTTGGTATATTTGGCCTCTGCTCATTACCTATATTATATGGCCTATCGCATTTCTTCTATCTAACATACTAATAATTGTTCCAGAACTATTACACCATGACTATACACGCCCACTGCCACGCACAACATCCACGACCACCACCGCCGTCAGCACCACCGCCATCAGCACCACCACCGTCACCACCACCGCCATCAGCACCACCGCCGTCACCACCACCGCCGTCAGCACCACCGCCGTCAGCACCACCGCCGTCAGCACCACCACCGTCACCACCACCGCCGTCAGCACCACCGCCGTCACCACCACCGCCGTCAGCACCACCGGCGTTGCCAGCACGACCACCACTAACACAGCAAGGAGACGATGTATGGTTTTAAGTTCTGCATACTTACTATACTATATAACCTATTATACAGGGTGACCTGAAATTCGATACATTCCTTTGAAAGACAGAAAGTAGACCTCATGTACAGTAATATTTTTCATGACATCCCCTATCCGAAAGTTGATATTTACAAAGTTATTGAAATTTCAATTTTTTTTCTTTTTTTTTCGACTTTTTGACTTTGACATGACGTATTTTTAAAAATGTTTGTCTTTTTAGTGATTTTTTTATGCATTTTCACCGTCAATGAGTCAAATAATATTTTTAAGGAATAAATAGGGACAAACTAAGCGAGAATTTTTCAATATGAGACATGAAACTGAATTTTCTCTTAAGAAAAATGCACATATTTCTTAAAAACAGGTCATTTTCTTTAAAAAAATGTATGATACAATACGTACAAATATTCTAAATAACTTCCTTATCTCATTAGCTTTCCAAAAAGGTGCAAATGTCTAGATAAAAATATGAACATGTAATAAACAAAGACAAAACAATCATCGGGTAACGTTATCTCAAGAATTACTCTACCTGAGGCGACCTTTTTTTTCAATTGTTTCCTTTGTTCAAACTTTGGAATGTTTCAGGTACTTACGTCGCGGCCCTTTGTCAATGAGTTACCGACTGGCTTAGAGAGCAAATTAAATAGCTTATATTAGTTGGACCTCATTTTTTGCCTCAAAATTTAAATGGTGAAATGTATGAACATTTCCTAAGAGAGGAGATTACTGGTTTAATGGAAGATGTGCCAATAGAAACTCGTCGTAATATGATTTTCCAGCATGATGGTTGCCCGGCCCACTTCCGCCTCGGCGTACGCCAGTGGCTGGACCAAACTTACCCACATCGCTGGATAGGTCGAGGCGGGCCAATTCCTTGGCCAGCACGGTGTCCCGATTTGACCCCGTGTGATTTTTATCTTTGGGGTCATATGAAGGCTTTGGTGTATACTTCACCCATAACTAATGTAGAGGAGCTCAGAAGCCGCATAAGAAATGCAGCAGAAGAAATCAAAACTAGTCTTACTACCAGAATAATCAAAACAGAGGTACGGAGAAGACTACGAGCCTGTATCAGAAACAGAGGCTCACATTTTGAACAAGACCTAAAGTAAAATATTTATTATTAAATTTAATTAACCATTGATGTTTTTTAAACACAATAAACGTAATTAAATTCAAGTTTTTCCTTTTATTTTAACCTTATCGCAAATAAATAGATTTAGACATTATTTCATTTTACTTCTATGTTTACTACAACGTCATATTTTTATGTAGACATTTGCACCTTTTTATAAAGCTAATGAGATAAGGAAGTTATTTAGAATATTTGTACGCATTGTATCATACATTTTTTTTAAGAAAATTACCTGTTTTTAAGAAATATGTGCATTTTTCTTAAGAGAAAATTCAGTTTCATGTCTCATATTGAAAAATTCTCGCTTAGTTTGTCCATATTTATTCCTTAAAAATATTATTTGACTCATTGACGGTTAAAATACATAAAAAAATCACTAAAAAGACAAACATTTTTAAAAATATGTCATGTCAAAGTCAAAAAGTCGAAAAAAAAGAAAAAAAAATTGAAATTTCAATAACTTTGTAAATATCAACTTTCGGATAGGGGATGTCATGAAAAATATTACTGTACATGAGGTCTACTTTCTGTCTTTCAAAGGAATGTATCGAATTTCAGGTCACCCTGTATATATTTTTTTCTTTTCTTTATTTTGTTAATTTAAACGTTCCAGATATACCACCAGGGCGGGAGGTACCGCAATGGGCGCTTGACATCGAGGAAAGAAGAATTGCTATCGATGATTTACAGGCACGCTCCATGGCGAGCATGTCCGAGGCGATGGCGAAAATAATTGAGATATTAAAAGTTATAGATTCTCGCAATCAAAAAATAATAGAGTTGTTAGAGAGATAAATTTAATGAAATGTAATTAAACTAACCGTCAAGTGATGTAGGTCCGTATTTAAATAATATGGGCTTACACCACTATGACAGAAACATTATTTTTAATGTCAATAGGTTTTCAAGGAGAGGTTGCATCGCAATTCTTGAGACGGAGTTTGAAGCTTGTTTACGGGCCTAAATCTCTTGTCCAGTTGGCAAATAAACTAGTTTGTAAGCTCGTTCTACCAACTGAGTAGTGGTCTGATAAAAAAAATCTGATTAATGTGATTAATAGTCTGATTGATGCAATTAATAGTCTGATTGATGTAATTAATAGTCTGATTAATATTGTAAGTAAGTATGTTTATTCTGACAAGTTTATTGTTTTCTTTTTTATTATATTGATTTGTTATTTGCATTATTTTTTTTATTTCCCTTACTATAAGTTACTTTGAATTACTGTTAATAATATATAAAAAATTGTTACCATTTTCTTTTAATAATAATGGTATACTAGGTAATATTTTATTCTGTTTCGGGAGAAGCAATTTAAACAATTATTGTACATATTGGAGTTGTATATTAATTTCAATTGTTACTACTTAATACACAATTTTACATTCCATAACGTCTAGAGCACAAATGTGATGTGTTAACAATTAACTCAACACTTAATATGAGTTCAAAATAGGACATTTGTAAATTAAACATATTGCCTGCTTCTGTTACATAAATATTGTGTTTATGTCAGCGGCATTTTCCTATAAGAGGATGCCATAAGACATTCTACTATGAAAATAACTAATTTTTCTAACTGCTTAGTCTGCAGAACTGAGCTTACCTGCAAGATTGGCAATATGAAGACTCGCTGTTAATTTAGTATCTACTTTTATACCCAGGAATACAGTTGAATCCTTAATTTCATTTTCTCATTTTCGGAAAGTTAACAAAAATACTACCACCGGTTCAACCCTAGCCCGCCGAGAAGAACCGGCGTAAGAAACTCGGACGGGGCCATCTTTTAGTAAAAAGATGGAAAATTTTTCTTTTTTAAAAAGAGTATACATAATAATATGTTAACAATGTAAAAACTTATTCTATATATTATAACAAAAGACAGAGTACATAAAGTACATTGAGGTAGCCTTGCATGTCGCCATCTTATTCCCAAGGTGTGCAATCGTCAATAAAATCATTGACCTCATAATAAGCTTTAGAACACAGACGTTCATTAACTACAATTTTAAATTTATTGATAGGGAGGCTCTGAACGTTATTTGGGATTATATTGTACAGGCGTATACATTAACCTTGTGCTTATTTGTAATGTATACACTATGCAAATGATGTACTCAATTAACGTTGGAAATCAACAGCAAATAAATAAGCTGGCAAGCCTATTGAGTAATGTTTGCTATTGCTTGTCGGTTTGTCCATAACCTTTCTACTACAGCTTCACGCCCATCTTCTATGTTCTGCTGATGTCTGATTAGCTGTGATGGTTGCATATTATTATCCTCCCTCAATTCTTCATCAGCAATGGAGGTGCGTGAGTCGTTGATTAAGTTATGTAGGACGACACAGGCATTAGTAATTTTACCTGCCTTCACTGGTGAGTAGTGCATGACCCTGAGTAAAATTTGAGAATTTATAGCCAAAATGTTTCAGTTAAAAGAAAGGAACACTGATATACACATTAATTTAGTAAAATGTAGTATTTTGGGGAAGTAGTCTTAATGTATCTAGTTTATTTAAACTAGTCTTTAACTCGCTTACTGTTTATTCAATATAATCAATGGATTATATAATATCAAACAGTAAGCAAGTTAATGTCCAACTATTATAGCTAATAATTATTTTGGTTCAACCGTTTTAGCAGCTACTATGCCACAGACAAACATACAACAATAATATAAAGACTTTTATAACACTTCTCTGTTTGCGTCAGAAGTTTTAAATAATACAATTTTCTTATGCTTCATAGTAGGTATGCTAAAATCATTTAGCCTTCAATAAAAAAAACTAACCAGAGTAATATGTAAATTATACAGCTTATGTTACCCTGGCTGTTATTAAGAATATATTAATACTTCTCTCATACATACCTACATACATACAAACACTGCAAAAATCATTACCCTTTCTTTTGGCCTTGCTGTATTCAGGGAAAAATCCTTATGTCTAAAATATGTGTTAATAACACCAACCAACCTGTGTGCCAAAAGGCATCGCCAACGGGTTTTAAGTACCCCAATGCACCTTTCCACTACGTTTCTTGTTCTCATATGTGAGCTTGTGTAGTGCTCCTCAGGGGAATTTGGGGCAGCACCAAGAATGGGAGTCATCATCCACCTTTTCTGGGCATACCCTGAATCACCTGTAATAAATAATAAATTCTAAATAATATTTGTATTTAATATGGTAAAAAACTAAATACATACTATCCTGTTTATAATAGAAAAGCTCTAACAAAATCTTAGATTATTATTTTTGAAATGTAATGGACCAGAGTGAAAGATGCTGGGGTTTTGTCACAGTTCATACTAGTACAGCTCCTAACACATTACCTACAGAATATTGAACTGCAGCCTTATTACGCAACTCGGTCGACATCAATGTCTAATACATAGAAACTTTGATGGCCGTTTGACACAAAACCGGACAAGGGGTATTACCTAACTTATGTACTACGCTTACTCGCCATCAAGTGAACTGACACCACAGATTATAGTAATATTTTATGAACTATTGTTGTAGTTCATTATTGCGTCTCTTAATGCTATCTAAATTCTATGCTAATAACCAATTACGAAAAATACTATGTACACGAAAAGAGTATTTTAGCACTATTTATTATGTACTTTTAAATACTAACACCGATGATTTATTTTAATATAAAATATTTAACTATTTCATATTCGCAATATTTGTAATGTGTATATTCAAAACGCTATCTGTCAATTTACTTGATATTTGCTAAAACAAATTACTTGAATAAATTAGAGTCATAGTCTTTATATTTATTAGGTAGGTACATATGTAGTTTTAATAAGTGGTCTTCATAGATTAGAGTAATTATTTTAATATATTTTAATAGAGGTGGTGGTCCTATTGCAACCGTAGTAACTAAATTAATACTTAATCTGTGAATGCAACTTGAACTTATCAAGTAAGTAGGTACAAATACATTTTAATTTGTAAAATATGATTAACAGTAATTATGTTGTCTAATGTTTTGTAATTTTTGTTAGTATGCCTGCACACAGAACGGTATCGGAGCGCCAGTTCCATATGCTATTAGAATTTATGGAGGAAAATAGAGCTTTTGCTGTTGGACGGTTACTATCAATACCAGACGGTAAACAGAAAGTGAACCGTCAATGGAATGAGCTGGCTGCCAGGCTTAACTCTGTTGGATCTGGCACCACAAAGACCGCACAGAAATGGCGTGATGTAAGTCTCTTACGAGAAATATTTCTATCTTTGATAGAAACCAATTGTTTATTTTGACATTTTTGTTGTGTGTTGTGTTAACCTATTTGCTAAGTGATAAGGTAAGTAGGTAATTAAAGTTGAGTTAAGTAAAAACTGACTTATTTTTGGTTACAAGGATTTGTGATTATGTAGAATACTAGACAAACCTCAGTTACACTGCATAACTACAATAAAGTTTTATAGTTTTGTCATAGTATTTTATAGCACAATACACATCACTTCTCCCCTAGTTACATAGGTATATACATTAATGGTTTAATTTATGTTGTTTTTGATTTTATAATTAGATACTTTGTCCTTTGTGCAGCTATCCATTAAACAGATCCATGTATGATAAAATGTTTGATTTTACCACAAGTTGCATGTTAAAGATAACAACTAACAGAAATATATATAGATAAATGTACAATTTGTAAGGACAAAAAATATATTTTGCAGTCATAGAATACAAACCTAAGTATGGCACTTAGGTTTATATTCTATGACTCACCCTCTGGTAATCCATGCACTAAGGATTCCTTTTAACTGTGGTTTCTTGTTGTCTTGCTTGCTTTGTTTATTCCACAGCCCTAACAATCCTAATCTAATCCAGCTTTTGACTACTAGTGAACCTTTCTCTTACTAAAATACTAATGCAAACTTTTTTTTTTATTTAAGCTAATGCATGATTTTACATTTGCTAGTTTTGGACTGACCGCAAGTACGCTGTACGGAAAAAATGCGCAGCAATAACATTGCATGCACGGGGAACTGGAGGTGGTCCACCCCTAAAAATAAAGCTCTCTCCCATTGAGGAGCGAATTAAGGCTTTAATGGGAAGGGTTGCAGTGGAAGGCAATGCGGAAGTGCGCATTGCAATTAACGTTAGTTAAGTTTTAGTGATATTATTTTAGGGTATGTATGTGGTTCCTATATAGAATTTATTGTGAAAGTACCAGCGCTCAAAGACTTAGTTTGACTTTCATATTTGTATGAGACAGTTAACTGTATATATGGAACCCATACACACCCTAAAGTATTGTCACTCACTTATTTTACACCCTGATAGTGTAATAATAATATTTGACTTGTGCTTGCTTTGGTTTGAAAAAGCTACTAGTCCAATTTTGATCAAGTTTGGCATGGATATAGTGGTAAATAGGATAATCCGTTTATTAGAAATTTTATTTTTACGCATATAATATGTGATCTATTTTTTTTTAAATTTAAGTAGCAGACTGTAGATTCATAGTTTTTTCTCAATCAAGAATAAGAATATATTGTTTAAAATTTTCCAGAGTAAATAGGTAAGTACATAATATATAAAAAATATTTATTGTATTTTCCAGATTGATACTGCATTGTCTTCGCCACCGCCACCACCTTCATTTGCCCTACAAGTTGCACCTCCTACAAACAGTAACATATTTCTTTGCTTTTTTGCACACATATGCATGCTTTTAATATTAAAAGAAGTAATAAGTAACATTTTATAATTTTTTCATCATCCAACATAAGAAAAAAACAATATTATTTTGTAAATTACAATATTAAATAACTATTTACTAGACTTCTGAATTCTGGCTGGCTTAATCTATGTCATAAAAATCTCAACAAGTGGCAGTAGAAATAGTAGGTAGCATACTGCAGTTTTAGTTTTCATATGATAATGTTTACAGCAAAAAGTGTGTAAAACTTTTTCTTGCTTTCAGATTTGCTTTCTGCTCATCTTGCCCCACATACTACAACACCGGTCACTCCACCTACTGGTGGAGTGACAGGTGTTGAGGCTACTGCCTGCAGTATTCAACTAGAAGGTACTAAATTTAAGCAATAAATGTTTATTACTATTGTCTACAACATTAGGAAACACTGTGACTTAGCATGACAGCATACACACAAATAATAATAATATAATTTATTTGCCAAAATATGGTTGGTACATTAGGATGGAACATGTTAGTAGTGATACACATATTATCTTAATAGCACTTAGCATAATATTATAATGGTCTTATATACTTTTTCAGATGCACCAGACAATACAGTATCTACATGGACACCATTTGGTAGTATAAAAATAAATATATTTTATGAACTAGCTTTTTCCCGTGTTAATTTTGGTATATTTGGCCTCTGCTCATTACCTATATTATATGGCCTATCGCATTTCTTCTATCTAACATACTAATAATTGTTCCAGAACTATTACACCATGACTATACACGCCCACTGCCACGCACAACATCCACGACCACCACCGCCGTCAGCACCACCGCCATCAGCACCACCACCGTCACCACCACCGCCATCAGCACCACCGCCGTCACCACCACCGCCGTCAGCACCACCGCCGTCAGCACCACCGCCGTCAGCACCACCACCGTCACCACCACCGCCGTCAGCACCACCGCCGTCACCACCACCGCCGTCAGCACCACCGGCGTTGCCAGCACGACCACCACTAACACAGCAAGGAGACGATGTATGGTTTTAAGTTCTGCATACTTACTATACTATATAACCTATTATACAGGGTGACCTGAAATTCGATACATTCCTTTGAAAGACAGAAAGTAGACCTCATGTACAGTAATATTTTTCATGACATCCCCTATCCGAAAGTTGATATTTACAAAGTTATTGAAATTTCAATTTTTTTTCTTTTTTTTTCGACTTTTTGACTTTGACATGACGTATTTTTAAAAATGTTTGTCTTTTTAGTGATTTTTTTATGCATTTTCACCGTCAATGAGTCAAATAATATTTTTAAGGAATAAATAGGGACAAACTAAGCGAGAATTTTTCAATATGAGACATGAAACTGAATTTTCTCTTAAGAAAAATGCACATATTTCTTAAAAACAGGTCATTTTCTTTAAAAAAATGTATGATACAATACGTACAAATATTCTAAATAACTTCCTTATCTCATTAGCTTTCCAAAAAGGTGCAAATGTCTAGATAAAAATATGAACATGTAATAAACAAAGACAAAACAATCATCGGGTAACGTTATCTCAAGAATTACTCTACCTGAGGCGACCTTTTTTTTCAATTGTTTCCTTTGTTCAAACTTTGGAATGTTTCAGGTACTTACGTCGCGGCCCTTTGTCAATGAGTTACCGACTGGCTTAGAGAGCAAATTAAATAGCTTATATTAGTTGGACCTCATTTTTTGCCTCAAAATTTAAATGGTGAAATGTATGAACATTTCCTAAGAGAGGAGATTACTGGTTTAATGGAAGATGTGCCAATAGAAACTCGTCGTAATATGATTTTCCAGCATGATGGTTGCCCGGCCCACTTCCGCCTCGGCGTACGCCAGTGGCTGGACCAAACTTACCCACATCGCTGGATAGGTCGAGGCGGGCCAATTCCTTGGCCAGCACGGTGTCCCGATTTGACCCCGTGTGATTTTTATCTTTGGGGTCATATGAAGGCTTTGGTGTATACTTCACCCATAACTAATGTAGAGGAGCTCAGAAGCCGCATAAGAAATGCAGCAGAAGAAATCAAAACTAGTCTTACTACCAGAATAATCAAAACAGAGGTACGGAGAAGACTACGAGCCTGTATCAGAAACAGAGGCTCACATTTTGAACAAGACCTAAAGTAAAATATTTATTATTAAATTTAATTAACCATTGATGTTTTTTAAACACAATAAACGTAATTAAATTCAAGTTTTTCCTTTTATTTTAACCTTATCGCAAATAAATAGATTTAGACATTATTTCATTTTACTTCTATGTTTACTACAACGTCATATTTTTATGTAGACATTTGCACCTTTTTATAAAGCTAATGAGATAAGGAAGTTATTTAGAATATTTGTACGCATTGTATCATACATTTTTTTTAAGAAAATTACCTGTTTTTAAGAAATATGTGCATTTTTCTTAAGAGAAAATTCAGTTTCATGTCTCATATTGAAAAATTCTCGCTTAGTTTGTCCATATTTATTCCTTAAAAATATTATTTGACTCATTGACGGTTAAAATACATAAAAAAATCACTAAAAAGACAAACATTTTTAAAAATATGTCATGTCAAAGTCAAAAAGTCGAAAAAAAAGAAAAAAAAATTGAAATTTCAATAACTTTGTAAATATCAACTTTCGGATAGGGGATGTCATGAAAAATATTACTGTACATGAGGTCTACTTTCTGTCTTTCAAAGGAATGTATCGAATTTCAGGTCACCCTGTATATATTTTTTTCTTTTCTTTATTTTGTTAATTTAAACGTTCCAGATATACCACCAGGGCGGGAGGTACCGCAATGGGCGCTTGACATCGAGGAAAGAAGAATTGCTATCGATGATTTACAGGCACGCTCCATGGCGAGCATGTCCGAGGCGATGGCGAAAATAATTGAGATATTAAAAGTTATAGATTCTCGCAATCAAAAAATAATAGAGTTGTTAGAGAGATAAATTTAATGAAATGTAATTAAACTAACCGTCAAGTGATGTAGGTCCGTATTTAAATAATATGGGCTTACACCACTATGACAGAAACATTATTTTTAATGTCAATAGGTTTTCAAGGAGAGGTTGCATCGCAATTCTTGAGACGGAGTTTGAAGCTTGTTTACGGGCCTAAATCTCTTGTCCAGTTGGCAAATAAACTAGTTTGTAAGCTCGTTCTACCAACTGAGTAGTGGTCTGATAAAAAAAATCTGATTAATGTGATTAATAGTCTGATTGATGCAATTAATAGTCTGATTGATGTAATTAATAGTCTGATTAATATTGTAAGTAAGTATGTTTATTCTGACAAGTTTATTGTTTTCTTTTTTATTATATTGATTTGTTATTTGCATTATTTTTTTTATTTCCCTTACTATAAGTTACTTTGAATTACTGTTAATAATATATAAAAAATTGTTACCATTTTCTTTTAATAATAATGGTATACTAGGTAATATTTTATTCTGTTTCGGGAGAAGCAATTTAAACAATTATTGTACATATTGGAGTTGTATATTAATTTCAATTGTTACTACTTAATACACAATTTTACATTCCATAACGTCTAGAGCACAAATGTGATGTGTTAACAATTAACTCAACACTTAATATGAGTTCAAAATAGGACATTTGTAAATTAAACATATTGCCTGCTTCTGTTACATAAATATTGTGTTTATGTCAGCGGCATTTTCCTATAAGAGGATGCCATAAGACATTCTACTATGAAAATAACTAATTTTTCTAACTGCTTAGTCTGCAGAACTGAGCTTACCTGCAAGATTGGCAATATGAAGACTCGCTGTTAATTTAGTATCTACTTTTATACCCAGGAATACAGTTGAATCCTTAATTTCATTTTCTCATTTTCGGAAAGTTAACAAAAATACTACCACCGGTTCAACCCTAGCCCGCCGAGAAGAACCGGCGTAAGAAACTCGGACGGGGCCATCTTTTAGTAAAAAGATGGAAAATTTTTCTTTTTTAAAAAGAGTATACATAATAATATGTTAACAATGTAAAAACTTATTCTATATATTATAACAAAAGACAGAGTACATAAAGTACATTGAGGTAGCCTTGCATGTCGCCATCTTATTCCCAAGGTGTGCAATCGTCAATAAAATCATTGACCTCATAATAAGCTTTAGAACACAGACGTTCATTAACTACAATTTTAAATTTATTGATAGGGAGGCTCTGAACGTTATTTGGGATTATATTGTACAGGCGTATACATTAACCTTGTGCTTATTTGTAATGTATACACTATGCAAATGATGTACTCAATTAACGTTGGAAATCAACAGCAAATAAATAAGCTGGCAAGCCTATTGAGTAATGTTTGCTATTGCTTGTCGGTTTGTCCATAACCTTTCTACTACAGCTTCACGCCCATCTTCTATGTTCTGCTGATGTCTGATTAGCTGTGATGGTTGCATATTATTATCCTCCCTCAATTCTTCATCAGCAATGGAGGTGCGTGAGTCGTTGATTAAGTTATGTAGGACGACACAGGCATTAGTAATTTTACCTGCCTTCACTGGTGAGTAGTGCATGACCCTGAGTAAAATTTGAGAATTTATAGCCAAAATGTTTCAGTTAAAAGAAAGGAACACTGATATACACATTAATTTAGTAAAATGTAGTATTTTGGGGAAGTAGTCTTAATGTATCTAGTTTATTTAAACTAGTCTTTAACTCGCTTACTGTTTATTCAATATAATCAATGGATTATATAATATCAAACAGTAAGCAAGTTAATGTCCAACTATTATAGCTAATAATTATTTTGGTTCAACCGTTTTAGCAGCTACTATGCCACAGACAAACATACAACAATAATATAAAGACTTTTATAACACTTCTCTGTTTGCGTCAGAAGTTTTAAATAATACAATTTTCTTATGCTTCATAGTAGGTATGCTAAAATCATTTAGCCTTCAATAAAAAAAACTAACCAGAGTAATATGTAAATTATACAGCTTATGTTACCCTGGCTGTTATTAAGAATATATTAATACTTCTCTCATACATACCTACATACATACAAACACTGCAAAAATCATTACCCTTTCTTTTGGCCTTGCTGTATTCAGGGAAAAATCCTTATGTCTAAAATATGTGTTAATAACACCAACCAACCTGTGTGCCAAAAGGCATCGCCAACGGGTTTTAAGTACCCCAATGCACCTTTCCACTACGTTTCTTGTTCTCATATGTGAGCTTGTGTAGTGCTCCTCAGGGGAATTTGGGGCAGCACCAAGAATGGGAGTCATCATCCACCTTTTCTGGGCATACCCTGAATCACCTGTAATAAATAATAAATTCTAAATAATATTTGTATTTAATATGGTAAAAAACTAAATACATACTATCCTGTTTATAATAGAAAAGCTCTAACAAAATCTTAGATTATTATTTTTGAAATGTAATGGACCAGAGTGAAAGATGCTGGGGTTTTGTCACAGTTCATACTAGTACAGCTCCTAACACATTACCTACAGAATATTGAACTGTATAAACATGATTTATAATCTGTAAACATCATTAATGTAATATGAGATATTAAATAAACAAATAATAATTATAAAAAAGCAATAGGTACACTGGATTTGTTGGTGACCATACATTAATTTTTGTTACTTACCCAATAGCCAGCATGCTTCTCCAGAAGCATTAATCTCTTGCATGTGTGAATACAATATAGAATTTTTCCATATATGGGAGTCATGGCTGGCACCACCAAAGCTGGCATCAACATACAGTATTTGCATATTTGCATCACATACCTAAAAGTATTAAAAAACTGATTTTTGATTCTGAGTATTTATAAAAAATATTGGTACAGCTTCTACATTAACATAATAAAAACTGACTTACAATCATAACATTTATAGAATGGAATTGTTTTCTATTAAAATAAGCTTCTTCGTGTTCTGATGGGCGGATTATAGCAACATGGGTGCCATCTATGCACCCTACTACTCCCGGAAATTGGAAATTGTCCATAAATCTAAAAATATGAAAACATTAATATTATTGTCTCGTTCTTTACAAAGTAAGTTAATATTATGGATTAGGTGTTGCCAATAATTGGATTAGTAACTATTTGTAGGCTATTTTTGTGTGTAGAGGAAAAAAATAATTAAATGACTAATTCAGAAGTAAGTAGGTACTTAAAAGACACAGAATCTTGAATTCCAAAATATAGGTGGAAACAAATTAATTTAGCTATAAAAAATGTAAACAAAAAACTAATGAATTAGCTTAGCAGCGAGAAAGTTTTTAGGTGTTATGTTATATAACTGATTGAATGTACTGTTGGTTCTTGATGGAAATTCATGTCAACAATAATATGATGATTTTATTGAAACCGGTCATGTTTTTGTAAAAACTTGTTTAAACCTACTGAAAAGTAGAAGTGTTAATAAAAGTTGTGTGTTATTATTGTTATATTATACATATAAGTATGGTAACTGGTAGGACCACAAATATGTTTTGAATAAATTGACCATTTTGTCTACAATAACTACAACAACGTAAAAATATAAAGATAAATCATTGGTGCTAAAGCCCTTGCAGCATACCTCAGTTACATATTTTCTTCTATTCTCTCATTATATAATCTAATGCTGTGGGGCAAGTGTCTAGAGTAATGTATGAAAGCTATTTCTTGCAATTACAATTATTAATCTGTATAATGTACATAAAGGTAAACGATCAAAGCTTAATTTACTTATTTTTATTCTTTACTTAATCAAAGTTAATATTAATATTTTTAATTATATTATGCAAGAGATTGTTAAAGTAAATTCGTGTGTAAATACTAAGTAACCACTGTAATCCACATTTTGTGAATAAATGATTATTATGAATATAGTATAATTACTTAGCACCGCCAATACCTATTCATTATAACTTCTTGGTACTTACTTCCTAGCAACACCCTCGCGTTCTTCTCGTGTTCTAGGAAAATTTATATATTTCCTGTGAATTGAAGGGTGATTCAATGCCTCAGTTACAATGCTGAGGCATTTAGACACTGAGGATTGCGACAGCCCAAGCTGGTAAAATGCTCCGATATTTTTTTGATAGCAGCCATTTGCGTAAAATGCCACTGCTGCCAAAATCTACAATGTAAAATCACATCGTTTAGGGCCTATACCTCTAAGCTGTTAATAACTTTATAGAATTCAAGATACATTTCTTTTATGCTACTTACTCTTAACTCTGGCGGCACAGCGTTTATCCGTATATTGTCCGCCATAAGTGGTATTAGGTCGTCACATAATGCCTTGAATTGTGCTTTTGTGAGCCGGTAATGACCCACAAAAGCGTTTTCTGGTAGCATTAAGGGTTGGCTACTCGCCCTTATTTGCCGCCTTTCTAATATAACATTTTTTCGGAGCCTTTCCTCTTCGGCAGTTGCAAGGAGAATAGAATAGGCCATAATAATTTAGTACCTACTAAAATAAAATAATATTCTGAGGTTGAGATTGTTAAGACTTAAACGTTTTAAAGGTAGATTAAAAGAGTCTTACAGCGTGCTTAAATCAAAGTCGATCAAATTACTCTAATCTATGAAGTCGATGACGGGAGCTCGCAAGCTCTCGGCTTCATTTGACAGTTCCCATTTGATTACTTACGTCAAAATGCACTGTATATAAGCATTTAGCTCGTTCTTTGAGGGATAAAATGGCTGCCACTCGACATCAATTTTTTGACATAGCTGTCCGGTTTTTTTAATGATTATATCCTAATAGATCGTGTTTTAAAAAAATTTAACGTCACAATGACATTTGATGTCGAGAGTCGGGAAAGCGACCGGAGTTGCGTAATAAGGGCCCAGGCCCATGATCTTTGTGTCATTGTAAAATTTATTTTAAAAAGAGTGGCGCTAGTTGCGGCTACTCCTCGCCTTAAAGGAACACAATAAGGCCTAATACCAAAAGAAGAAGAAGAAGAGCTAATCACAAAAATCATAGACAAAAATTTAATTTCGTATTATTGATTTTTTTATGTTATATGTTAATTTTAAATGATATTACAATTTCTTCAATGACTTAATAAATTATAGATGATATAAAAATAAAAATAACGTTAGCAATAAAGAGGATAATAGGTAATCTTGTAATTTAATAACCTTTAGAGAGTCATTTTTATTGCGACTTGCGAGTGCTATAATAACTTTTAAATCAGGTGCCTACATAAATTTTCGTAAAAATGTCAAACAGAAAAGTTTTAACTTTCGTTACGGGAAATGTCAAGAAATTAGAAGAAGTTAGAGCTATTTTGGGTACCACCTTTCCTTTAGAAATTATAAATCACAAATTAGATTTGCCTGAACTTCAAGGCGAAATAGATGAAGTTTCCATTAAGAAATGTCAAGAAGCAAGTCTGAGACTAAAGAGACCTGTGTTCATCGAAGATACCTGCCTATGTTTCAATGCCTTGGGTGGACTACCGGGACCTTACATTAAGTGGTTTTTAGAAAAGTTGAAACCAGAAGGACTCAATAAACTATTGACTGGTTGGGAAGATAAATCAGCTGAAGCAGTGTGTACTTTTGCATATAGTTCTGGTGATCCAGACTCTGAAGTATTGTTATTTAAAGGTATAACAAAAGGGTCTATTGTACCTCCCAGGGGTTCAAGAGATTTTGGTTGGGATTGTGTATTTCAACCTGAGGGCTACGATAAAACATATGGCGAACTTCCAAAGGAAGAGAAAAACAAAATTTCACACAGATATAGGGCCTTAGATAAATTAAGGCAACATTTCTTAAATCCTGATGTGTTACCTTGACTGTATAAAGTAAGTAATAAACACATAAAATAAAATTTGTTCTTTATTTATACTATTCTAATAAGTGTTAGTAACATAGTAATTATAAGTATAGTATATGGATGCCAAGTAGAATGAGCTGAGGAACTGTATATACCAGGTGCTATGTATGGCTCCAAATTTGACTTGTTATAGTTCTCATAATACCAATCATTATTTTCAGTGTGCCTGGCTTTGGAACTCTCTGAGGTATGCAAGTCAAAGAAATTTTTAGGTTCCCTGTTTACGACTGGTGAATAATTATTATTTCTCAAGTCATAATGTTCGGCATGTGGCATGTTCACCTTTGTTATTGTTGCTGTTCTGCTCATATTCTTGCTGACCGTATCACCATCCGCCACAAACACTGAAGATACTACAGAAGGTTGATTGTCATAAATCTTTTCAATTTTATGCTCATTAAAAGTAGAAGTAGTTGGATGGATACTGCTTGTTTCTAACCACTCTTGTATAGTCATATCAATACTATCAGTTGTTATTATATTCTCTTTCTCAGTTACTTCAGATATTGTTATATTTGATTCCATCAGATTATATTTTCTTATATTAAAGGGGTCTGCATTTTGTTCCTGTATATTTTTTGTTTTGTTGTACGCTAAATGTGTCTTATTGTTATCATCATGATAAGCTTCTAGTTCATGTATTTCACTTTGTACTTTTTTATGCATTGTTGTATTGTGAGTTACCTTAGAAGGTAATTTTTTATCCAGCATAACTACTGTTTCATTAATTTTTATAGATTTTACTGGAGACAAATTTATACTCATCTCATTTTTTGGATGTGAGGTGTTTGACATAGGATTCATAGGAGTAAAACCATTCATTGTGGATGGAAGCATTGGCGAAAACCCGCCAGTTTCAAATTTAGGTTCATCTACTTCTGGATACTTTTTAATGGTTGTTGGAGTTTTTTGGTCAGTCCAGTCTATTTTGCGACCATTACCTAGTAACTGACCCATGTCAATAGATGGCAAGGGATACCCGAAAAATGTAAAGCCACTATTTCCTTGTGGACCTTGTGGTACTTTTAAAGCCACTCCAGTCTTATGATTTCCTGTGTTATTGATAGAAGCATAAAGTGTAGGAGTGTTACCTATATTATTATGATTAACATCTTTATTTACATTTCTGGTTTGGTTGATTTCATTGTTTATATTATCAATAATAGTTTCATTGTATGGGTAGTCAACATATTCGTCATAGAAGTAGTCCGATTCCTGTGGTAATGGTCTGTTGTTGTTTTTGTTTCCATAATTATTCTTTATTTGAGTTTCATAGTCTTTTATTTTATCCAGGGTTGAAAATACTTGAGATGTTGCAAGATTAGGCTGCAGAGCTTCGTTTTCCAAGGGTAAGCATGTTTTTATTCCGATATCTTCAATAGGATAGTTCAGACAGTCATTTCTTGAAAAAGGCATTTGTTTAACATGAGTACCATCAGCACATTTTGGTCCGATCGATGAAGACTCCAATAACCATGACTTGAGCCAAATAATTTGGCAGTTGCATGTTAAGGGGTTGTCTAAAAAAGGAATTAGTGTCAGTGAGTCATTAATTATTTACGCCGACGCTTTCGATACTACTACATGCTACTACTAGGTAGTTAGGTACGTTTCGTTTAAAGTTTCAATATGTACAAATTAATGATACAATCTATTTATTTTATAATAATATTCTTAAATAATCGATATTACATTTTTGTCTTTTTTATTATTTACTAATTAATATTTTCTTAATACGAACATATTAATAAAAACGAAGTGCCAAGTATTATTTGCTCAATCATACATCCATCGTTTTTCATTCTTCTAGTCCGTTATTATTAAAACTATAATCACTTACCATCAATATCTAATATAGCTATATTATTCCTTAGCTTGGAAAAGGTATTCTCGCTTATAGATGTTAGTTTATTGCGCTGCAATGATAATACTTTCAGCCGTGGCATTAAGTCAAATGGTTGACCGCTAATATAGCACAGGAGATTATTGTTTAAATTTAATTCCACCAACCACTCCATGTACAGGAAGGAATCTTTATTAATTTTTGTCATTCGATTGTAACTCATATCCAGAACTTCTAAAGAGGTCAACTGTCTTATTCCCGAGTTTTCCAAGTTGCTCAATTGATTGTTACTTAAATTTAAATATTGAAGTATTGGAACATTATCGAATGCTTTCATTGAGATGAACTGCAATCGATTTCCTTGTAATTCTAATACTTTTAGCTTTGGAAGATTAGAAAATGCTTTATCTGGTATATCAACGATGTGATTTCTTCCTAAATGTATTGTCAGTAAGTTTAGAAGATTGGTAATCGCCAGTTGATGGATACTTTCTATGTGGTTGTTTTCAATGTCGATAGACCTGAGGCTACTAAGATCCTGAAAACTTCTGGATCGTAATTCGTTTATTTTATTACTGTGGAGCTTTATTTCGGTCAATGTATTTATATTGTTAATAGCATTTTCATCAAACTGTTTGATATGGTTATTACTAGCATCCAATATATCCAGCTTTGAGAATACGTTTAGAGTCTTAGGTAAATCGTAGAGATTATTTGAAGATATGTTGAGTACTTTCACATTCAAAGGTTTACTCAAGGTAGAAGAGCTAGGATTTAGATTTTTTACTTTATTTTTACTAATGTCTAAAGTAGTCAAAGCAGCAGTGTTTTGCAAAGACACCAGGTCAAATTCTTGTATATGATTTCCATGTAAATTAACTTCTCTGAGATTCGCCAGCTCAGTAAAACTTTTTGGATGAATACTTATTATCTGATTATCACTTAAATCCAATATTTCTATGTTTAGTAAATCACTAAATGTAGTTGTTTCGATTTGTTTTAAACCGTTTCTGGTCATGTACAATCGACGTAAGTTACGTAGTGTCTTTAGAGCACCATATGCTATTTTTTGAATTCCATTGCTAGAAATATCTAACGTTCGTAAGGACGGTAAATCCATGTCTGGGGAAGGTGGCATAGGAAGATTTGCTATTTGATTTCTTTTTAGATATAACTGTTCTATTCCTCTTGGCAATCCAGGTATAAATTCTATAAGTCTATTCATACTGGCATCTATTTCGTACAAATTAGCGAGATTCCTAAATGTCGCTGGATGAATAGATACTAAACTATTTCCGGAAATATTAACATGTTCCAAAAATGAAGTCTCCATAAAAGTTAAAGGGTCAATTACTGCAAGTAAGTTATTGCTTAAATTGATTCTTCTTAACGATGGCAGATTATGTAAAAGTTTTGGCTGTAATCTTCGAAAATAATTATTCGATAAGTCTAAGCCTTTTAGTGCTGGTAAGTTCCAAAATGCGCCCTCGTTGAAATCGCTTAAAGAATTGTTATTTAAGTGTAATTCTCTTAATGCAGGCATTGCAATAAATGCATCTGTCTGAATAAATTTAATGTTGTTTTTATTCAAACGTAATATTTCTAAATTAGGATGACCTCTTAGTGCTCCTCTGGGAATTTCTTGCAGTAAATTGTCACTTAGATCTAATGATTTCAATCGTGGCAAAGCATCAAGTATAGATCGAAACTCTGAGATATGCATTATCCTATTTCCGACAAGAAATAGCTCTTCAACACCACCACTCGATTGCTGTAAAAATGATTCAGGATGTATTCCTATAATTCTGTTATAATTTAAGTCCACAACTCTTAACTTTGGAACTCTATGGAATGCTCCATGATGAACCACATCGATAATATTATTCGTCAGATATAACGTTTCTAACATAGGTAGATCTACAAATGCTCCTTCGTTCAATTTGCTTATTTGATTATTGCTCAAATCTACAATGGATAGCATCGGCAAATCTCTTGTCGCTCTACTAATCATTGTTGTTTCTGAGATTTTGTTATCCTTTAATGAAAGCTCACTTAGATTTGGAAGAAGGGAAAACGCTCTCATGTGTATTATATTTATGGCGCAACTAGATATTTCAAGTTTTGAAAGTTTTGGTAGATTATAAAAAGCATTTTCTTTGAGGGTATGAAGATTTTGACTTCCTTTGATATACAGTCTTTCTAAAGTCGGTAAGTTTTCAAACGTGTGTTCGTTAATTACGTTAAAGCTTTCGGATTGAACGTTTACATACACTAGCTTTGGCATATTCATTAGAGTTGGAATTCTTTTTAGGCTGCTCGATCGTATTGTGAGTGCTTGCAGATTTCGTAATTTCATTATGCTCTCCGCTGGAATACTTTTTAGGTCATTTTCAACGATGTATATTTCTACTAGACTATTTTCTTGTGATTCCAACCATGCAGCGGATACACGCTCTATTCCGTTGTTTCTCAGCATCAGCCTTAAAATTTTTGCACTTTGAAATACTTTGCCAGGCAAAGACGGCAGGTAGTTGTTTTCAATGATGACTTCGTCGACTTCATTCTGAATAAATTTTCCTGTATTTTGTAATCCCTTTGACACTTGCATTAGGTCGCTGTGTGTGCACCTAAAAAGTATAGTAGAATTCATTAGTACCTAAATTAAAACAAATTAGGAAGTAAAAAAGCTTTGATTTTTTAGGCTAGTTTTAGAGTATGTTAAGATTAATTAAATCATATCAATAAGAATATTAAGATCAAATTAATTCAAAAGTAACTAAATAATTTATTTGTTAGTTTTGAATTAATTTATTTGTTTACTAACTAAATAATTTATTTCATATTGTTGTAAAAATAAATTTGTATAATACTTACCATACTTGTAAGTCTGAACCCCGATGTGTGCATATGCAGGGGTGTATATTCTCTGGGGGTGGACATGTTGTCTGACAACAAATGCCCACTATGTTCATACACACTATCAACAAAAGCCTTCCTCCACTTTTGCAATCCATTCCTTATGGACTAACATTGTCGCATGGTTTCATCGAATTGAGCTTTGGACCTAGAACATAATAGTAATACTTAGTAAATTACAAAGTCTAAGCCTTGGTTAAGGCTCCGGATGCTTCAACTGATGGCGTCATAACAATTCGCGGTGCCCTACCTAAGTCTTAAGAACAATAGCATAATAGGATACAACCGAATCTTGATTTCGTTTTCGTTTCGCAAGTCTTTCTTGGCCACCGGAAAATATTTTTTCCAGCAATTAGTACAACTTTGCAAACCATAATCGTGTTTCCTTTCATTGACAATAGTTTTTCATCCGGTTACGTCAAGGACCCGTTGCAACTTGCACACAATGTTATCAAAACAATGGTCAGCTAAATATGGTGGAGCGGTATTTCAGCCACTTTCACTACTTGCCATTGTTCTTATTTACTATCTGTAACTCGCGCATACGTCATTGACGCCTCGTTTATGAAGGTTACGTAAAATTTGTTAATCATGTAACAAATTTTATATGAGTTTACATGTCGTGACTTATTGGATAGCGTTTGTAGCGTTAGTAAAATTAGACAATATTCAGATGAAAGTACAGCACGTCTAGTGTATTTTAGTTACTTTCATAGTATAATGTCCTATGGAATTTTGCTATGGGGCAACGCTGCGGATATAAATAATATATTTGTGCTGCAGAAGCGAGCTTTTCGGGCAACCTAAAAAACTGGCCCCTAACACCTCACGGTTTTTCTCGCTGGGCTAGTTCCCGAACCGGTGGCAGGCATCAAATAGTCACGACGTTCAGAAAACATTTTGTAAAAATTTTTTGTGAATAAAATGTTTTGATTTTGATTATGATTTTGGCTATAATGCTAAACTACTGCTGCCTAACATCGAGGTTGATAAGGCTGTATCAGTAGGCATATTAGTGGTCCTTGACGTGATTAGGTTAAATGTTAATACTTTGTTAAATTATAACTTGTATCCAAAAATAATATTTTATTAAGTATGTAATAATTACTATACGTGTATATGTATCAACGGTAGGTAATAGGTATATTAGTCAGTATTTTAAGTGCTAACTAAATTTAATGTAACTATTTTCTTCGGGTATCTTTAAAGAATATTCTGTGATTAGGTACCCACAGGTATCTCCCATAACGTAACGGACAATGCATGGATTACCTGATAAATTGGTTCAATAATTGTATCAATTGTGCTTACCTATATCTATATACCTACTTTAAAACTATAAAGAATGCCAACAAAATGATTTGAGATCAGCGATCGAGACGAGCTAACATTATTTTCCAGTTACGAAATTATGTCGCGCATAACTGTCTCAACGTCCTCTTAACATGTGCAGTACGGTAAATCCAAGATGTCAGCTTATTCACTGAGCCAGCCGCCATGAGTGACGTCGCCAACTACCGACCTTGGCATACTATTACTAGGTATAATATAGGGGTCTTGATTCTACATCTAAAGTCTTAAAGCTCTAGACTATAAGCGATAATAATAATCGGTGACCGATAAAAAATAGAACATAATGATTTAAATAGTGCAACGCAGACGTCTCACAAAAAGTAGGACCTATGTGGGTTGTGCACCCTGCACCCTGAGTCTTTAAAGTTAGGTTCCTGATATAGTTGGAAGTTCAAACTTCATTATTAAAGCGTTAGGCACTCATAAACGAATATTATTTATCATTCTAGGTTAAGTTGCTGCTAGTACCAACAATCTTGATCCTACGTTTTCTATTATTTTCTTATGTGTAGACGAGATGTCATCTGAGGCATGAATGTCGTTTTTACGGTAAGGTAATTCTTGACAAATCTACAACAACGTGTCGCTACACAGATATTTTTTTTTTCAGTAAAAAAACTCAGGAACAGCTATATATTATCTAGTAGATAACAATTTAAACGACAGAATTCAATTATCTATTATTATCACTTTCTCTATTATAATGATTATTATTAAAACTAAGGTAGGTACTTAGTATAAGTATTCTAAGTAATATCTAAAGATGTTAAGAAATATTTAAAATATTACAATTTTAGGGCGTGTTTCACCAAGCGACGTTTTAGTTAATTCTTCGTTAAATATCATGTTGTTCCTCTCGTAATTCCTATCAATGAATGAGAAATTACCATGCAATTTAACAAGCCGTTAACACTAACATGCGTTCGTGAAATCGGGACTTAGACACAAAAATAATATAATTGGGCTTAGATCCTTATTTTCTTACTTATATTATAATTGTAAACATTAAATGTCAGTAGGTATTTAAGGGTGTTTGTTAATCTGTCGCGCAAACATTACTAGATTATGAAAAAAATGCTAGTAGCTTAGGCTCTAATCTAGAGCTTTGTACTCTATAGTCCCGGGAAAATAAATAAGGCTACTTATGTAATAGTAGGACTTATATAGAATAAGGCTGGTATTTGATACCTAAGTTAATAAAGTAATTTAATCGCCTCTGTGGTCTAGTGGTTCAGAGCTTCGCTCTCGACCCGGAGGCTCTTATGGATAACCGCGACTTCATTCGCATGGTTGCAATGAAAGTCCCCTAAATGTAATTAATTTTCCTCGTTTTTGCAACATTTCTCACTGACGCTTCGCTCCTACTGGTCGCAGCGTAATGTTATATAGCCTAAAGCCTTCCTCTATAAATGGACTATCCAAAAAAAATGAATTTTTCAAATCGGGCCAGTAGTTCCTGAGATTAGCGCGTTTAAACAAACAAACTCTTCCGCTTTATAATATTAAGAATTAGAATAGATAATGAATTACTAATAGTGCATTTTGTCCATACAGTTGGTTCAGTGTTAGTGCGTTAACAAATTAGTTTTTTAATGCATGACTTATAAGTTATCCTTCACAAAGAAGTACTTAGTTACTTACTCAATAAAACTAGTAATATTTGAACATCTGACCAAGTACCTGATGTTACCGAAACTGGTAACATTAAGCTACCCTGATTCGGGTCGTGTCAAAAGCACGATAGATAATCTTAATCTGTAGTAGTGCGGGTTGTTGTTTATTTTTATTTATAAATATTATTCATAGCCCTTCAAATCGCTTCAATCTTGTAGGTACATCTCAAAGGTTTTGCTTCACGTATTCATGTAAAGATAATGATGCCTAAACAGTAGATATTAAATTCACTTACCTATTCTTGTAAGCTAAGTAACTTTACATGAAATTAAAAATTTGCAATATAAAAATATGTGTAACAACATACATGTGACGAAATACACATTGTTTATACATACCGCTAATAATTCGGTAAGTACTCCAATATTGCCACTGACATCAAAGACCAGCGGCCTGCGAAATGACCGATTGTGTAACAAACTCACTTTCATAGGACCCTGGACGAGCGGTGCTCGGTGCGGGCACAACCAGACTGGGACGCGGGGTTTTCGCATGCTAACACCACACTTTCGGTTCATGCTCCGATGCACTCCAAGTAACTTATCTTTCACCATTGTGCTCTACGTAACTCACTCTATTTGCAGATGCGTGTGTAATTTACTATCGGTCGCGATGATGTTAATCGCGCACGCCATTTTTCAGCTCCGTTTGCGCAGAGATGAGCAGTCGCTTTTGGGCATCATCATTTATTATCTACTTTGTGGCATTAGTAATTCAGTAAGGGGCGTAAAACACTTGTCAAGTGTGAAACACTTTGCCACTGATCTTTATAAATCCATTTCCTTGAAAGAAAATTATCAAAGTAAAAATTTATGGTTGACATGAGATTATCGTACAAGCACCTAAAACAATAGAAGAGCGCGCGGATCTGGATGAAGGCTCTGAATGATGAGAGTCCTGTTTTCACCTACGATTGTTAGTGTTAACGGCTTGTTAAACCATGCCTTCTCATTTATTGACACGAAATATGAGAGGGATAACATGATATTTAATGAATGATTAACTTTAGCATGTGTTAGTGAAATTGGCATTTAAGCTTAGGTTATGTTACCTATTAGACTTAGGCCGTGTTTCACCAAGCAACGTTAAAGTTAACACCATGTTAAAATACCATGCCATCTCATTCATTGACAGGAAATACGAGAGGGATAACATGATATTTAACATGGCGTTAACTTTAACATTGTTTGGTGAAACACGCCCTTAGTAAGTTAGCTATACAAAATTAATAGCGAATGCAATGTCACAATGAGCAAAATGATGATACTCGAAAGGCGCAAAAAGGCACTCATCTTCCTACTGTTTAAAGAATGATTCATGGCTCAGTTAACAAAGCCGAATATAAGTCTGAAGATAAGGAAGCGTAGAGCATTTTTTGTTTTGGCACCTCAAGTATATAACGCGAAAAACCGCGATTAAAGATCTCCTTATAAGTCACAAAACAGATGAGTTTCAATCCTGGTAAGGTCTTAGGTCAACAACCAGTGCGTTCGTGTGTTATATTCGGCTTGCTATATGACCCATGAATCACCCTGTATAATCTGAGCAAGTAAAGATAATTCCGCTAGGCGCCAAGATTCGCGTTCTTTTGCTACCCGTATATGGCTGCAACTGCAACAAGTTCTCCAAAATCCAAACTGTCCCAATATTTTCAGATCTTCAAAGGAATAGCAAATAAGCCGAAAAATAATTTGTTTAAAGAATTATAAACAAATTACGATTTCTAATATACTTTTTATGAATAATATTCTATACATCTGCATAAATTCGCATAATGTATGTAAAATTACGCAACGCCGCCTTTCGGGCTTATCTCAATCACTCCTAATCTTGCAATACAATAAAATTGTAACAAGTGTTAGGAAATGCTCTAACAATGAGTTTCAGTAAAACCAAGATATTAGATATTAACTATTTTTGTTTTTTTTAACCCCTGACAAAAATACGACCCGTCGTTTTCATAAGGTCTAAGTATGATGCGCTTGTGTGTATGTTATATACAAACACTCAAAACACACACAAATGCACAAACAAACACACACACATACAGGTATGTGTTTGTGTGTGCATCGTAGCTCCAAAGGATTGTTCAATAAAAAAAATGTTTGAATGCTGACACGAATGAGAGTCTTCTTAGTTATAATAATTGAAGACATGAATGAATGAAGTTGATATGATGCAAAAAATGTTACTCCTAAAAATTTAGTTTATCTATCACTTAAACATTTTAGGATAATATGTAGTAACGTAATAAGTACATTGATTAATTATAGATATGGGCCTTTAGATTAATGTACTTCATACGTTACGTCGTAGGTATTCTAAAATGTTTAAGTGACAGCTTGAACTAAATTTTTTCGAAATCAGAATTTTGCTGCATATCACTTTCATCCATTCATCTCTTCAATTCATCATAATCAGCTCGCTCACTGCTTCAGAATTCAAGGGTTACTTATTTTTTTTAATTTGCTGGATGCATTTTTTTTAATCAGACTTTTGTGTTCCTGTTTTTAATAGGTGCAATAGAGTTGGTAGATAATATCAGCCGACCTGCGTAATGCTTACCTAGTTACCTACCATGTTTAAACCTAAATTCACTCCTCGCAAATATTATTGCCTTACTTATGTGTAGGTACCTTTAAATGTATGTTCACAACCTACTCTAAGTTATTGCCGAACTAGTTAACCGTGGCGATCTTTTTGTCACTAAGCAGAATACGCCCTTTTAAATACAAAAAAGTGTATTTTTAACAGACTACCAAAAAAGGAAAAGGTTTCTCAATTCGGCCGTATATCGGTATACTTACCTCCTATCTAAAACAATGCCGATTCTAGATTGCCATATAATCTGTATAAATAAAAATATTCTTTTCGATATACTTACCTAAATCTTAGATGATTTAGTAGGTAATGTAAGACCTAAATTTAGACTTTGTAGTTTTTGTTGTGTTTTTGAGTGAAGTTATACCAAAATAAAGTTGTTTTGTGTATTTATTTATGATTCCATCCAACAAACAATTTTTGGTGAAGATTAAATAAATAACAAGTTTTGGTGAAGTCATTTGTGAGTAAAATAAAATAAAAGTCTAACAGGATAATCTAGAGACTAGAATAATTGAAACTCGATTTGCCAATTTGCTATTAATTATTTGCAAGCAATTGCAAATTGCTTTTGGGTAAAAACAATGGAAGTCCTTTAATATAGTCAAATATTATACTTGAATAATGTAATATCTACCATGTGTATGATAATATGTACAGCTACTGAGGACGGGATGAATTATTGCTAGTAATAATTATGAAGTTTTGCGGATCCCTGATGACTATTTCATGGAACCCAATTTTGGAATAACTTACTTGTATAAAGTAAATGAGACTATCGCATTGAAGCACACATCACTCGCAGTTTTTCATAAATGATGCTCTACCTATCATGTAGAGTCTGTAGAGGTTATTGTGATTTATTTAAAAAACAAATTAATATCTAACATTACCTATGTTATTAAAATCTAGCTTTTGGAGATAAAATTATAAAATCCGTTAACTACTTGGGTATAAAAATTCCAAACTCTACCTCATTTAGACCTTTACGTTGGAAAGTTCAAGGTTGATATCCAAAATTCATCAAAACAAGCCAGCAGCCCGCACACCCATTTTCTGCGCCAATAGGAGTATCGAGCCTTCGATGGTGAATGTACATAAGGCTTAGTTTCCTATGAGAGCCACATGAGAACCTGTTTAGAAATCTCAACACGACAAAATTCGACACCAGTAATAGTGTATGATACACGCAGCTAAAACGTCTTATAGGGCAGACAGACAGATGGCCTTATTGAAAAATATTCGTAGTGTAATTAGCATAGGTGTAAGAAAATATGGAGTGAGTGCCGTGGAAAAAGCGCCGAAAATATTAATAACAGGTCAGTTTTTCACGATATTTATTAGACGCTTTTTTGTGATATTTTCCCCAAGTTGGATAGGTATATTGTTCCTACGTACCATGATTCAACATAGAAAAATACACTTAGTAGGTATAGAAATCTTAAAAATGTAACGCTTACTTACTTGGGTGTTTTTTTTTCAAAAATACATTTCTATAAATGACAATGAGAATATACAACAAAATGTCAAGAATCATTTTCATCTGCATTCAGCTTTAACCAAGGGGCTAGGCTAATTACCTGTCCTCCACCTTCTGCATAGGTTATTCTTTTGCATATACCTAGTTGGTGCTAGGTAGGCATTACATACTCGTATTATGCCATTTGCGATAAGGATAACAGAAAACTGTATATAATTGATCTTGACCTACTTATTATTGCCTGGTTGTTATTGCGTTTTCGCTATAACAATTACTTAACAGCCACGGAAAATGATTACGAAAATCTTATATGTAAGTACTTTAGTCTAGGTAGGTAGGTACATATCTTATTAATCTTAAGTTGATCAAGATTTATGCAGTACTTTAATAACTTATCCACATTCTAAATAACCTACACAAGCAAACAGACAGATAAACCAACATACTTGCCAATTATATGTACCACGCCGCATAGGTTAAATCCTGTTGTTGACTACGAAAAAAAGATCGTATAAACTTACATAATAATTATTTCTCGATCTTTTGACCGGTTATTCAACTTTATTTTTCAGTAGTCTGAGCTGCGAGACATGAAATTCCGTGTGTCTCGCGTATCAGACTGTTACCATACTACCAGATAAGTAGTTTTTTCCCTTGACACCGCTCAAAACAATATCAGGGAACATTACTTATACATACCTGAAAAATATGTAGTATATGTGATCCAGGGTGTAAGCATATGTAGACCAATTTTTATCAAATTTGGTGCAGCCGTTTGCGCGTGAAAAAGTAACAAACATACTTACATAAAAACTTACGCCTTTATAATATTATGTATGGTTCGTCTCGACGGGTTAGGGTTCAAACGGGGGTAGCTGTTTGTGTTGACATTCCGAGAATAACTTATTAGTTATTACTTAAGTTTTATTTGGCAATTAAATGTTTCATTTATTTTCATTCATATTACTTACCTAAGATAGGTTTTACTTATAAAGTTATAAGTCACTTCAAAGCAAAAGATACAAATCCACAATCCTTATTCCCGTGTCCCTTGAACATACGACACAAAAACTTACCTTCCAAAATTCTAACCCACCGTTCTTATTTATGCAGGTGGCCTAGGTCAGCTCGGAGTCGAATGCGCTAAGTACCTGCGAGCCAAGTACGGCCGGGAGAATGTGATACTGTCCGACATCATAAAGCCTTCGACGGAAATATTCAATGACGGCCCGTACATATTCGCCGATATATTGGACTTCAAAGGCCTGCAGAAGATCGTCGTGAACCATAGGGTGGACTGGCTCATACATTTTTCGGCGCTCTTGAGTGCTATAGGCGAGCAGAACGTTCCCCTGGCGGTGCGAGTGAACATCGAGGGCATGCACAACGTCATAGAGCTCGCCAAGCAGTACAGCCTTAGGATATTCGTACCCAGCACGATAGGAGCCTTCGGGCCGGACTCGCCGAGAAACCCGACCCCCAACATAACAGTGCAAAGACCGAGGACTATTTACGGTGTGTCAAAAGTGCACGCGGAACTATTAGGAGAATATTACCATCACAAGTTCGGCTTGGACTTTAGATGCCTGCGGTTCCCGGGAGTCATCTCTAGTGATCCACCGGGTGGTGGCACAACAGGTTAGTAATTATTGTCTGCCTGCCAAAAATATGCCGTTGGACAATAATGCGATCAACAAGCTTAATCGATAAACCGAAACGCCCTCACTGAGCCTCAGAGGTCGTCTTTTTTTTTAAATATAACTGACGCTTCACACTTCGTACATCTGGCCCCGTACAAAGTATCAAAAGTACTGGTGTTACGGGACCAGACAACTGAAACATATTTAATACTTTTACTATACCTACGTATAATTAAGATTTTTACTATATTATACACAATATATTTATTACACATTCATGACCCAGGAACACAGAAACCTTTTTGTTCCTTTGGCGGATTCGAACCCGCGTTAAGTCAAATTTACATTAGTCTAATATAAATGGGCGGCGGTTACATCTTACCGTCAGAGGATTGTTTTGCTCGTTTGTCGGCATTTTGCAATAAGGTAAATCGTACCTTCACAACCTCGTATCTATAAAACTACAACTTTTCAGTAGAGTCCAAAAACTTAATAATTTTAAATTTTATTATGACACTAGCTGTGCCCGCGACTTCGTACGCGTGGAAAAGTGATTTAGGGCACTTTAGTATTTTTAAATATATTTTTAGTTTATTGGCGCAACCGCTGAGAACTTTCGCTAATAGGTACTTCCCAGTGCATCCCAGTGTTGATCCCGATCCAGCAAGACACGTACCCGGCAAGCCTCTTGGTATGCAGGGTATAATAATAATATATTACTATCCTTTCGGAGCTCGGCAAAAGAAGTAGGCCTTCGAACAATATGTAGAAGTCAGCAAAGGTATTCGAAGTTAGGATAATATTATTCGAATGCACCGTATAGACCCAGACAATTTTTCACGTTAATTTAGTAAAGTATTTAACTTCGATGTCCGTCTGTCTGTCTGGGTGTCAAAACTTTAACACGTGTAGGTATCAAGCTAAAAATCATATTAAAAACTCAGCTCTACTGTCCCTTCTGGCTGTGAAAAGAAACAGGCATCTTGGCCACATCTACCCAAAGATTCAGCCGTTTATACTTTATATCGCTAATTTTCGCAATTTTCGACACGCCAAAGGGAACCAAAACCTAAAGGGTACTTCCCGGGAATAGAAATTTGATATGAAGCAACATCTTAATGCACTATTAAAATGTTGCTTCATATCAAATTTAAACGACATAGGATAAATTGCGAAACCATAAAAATATTTTCAATTTTTTAAACTTATTTACCGTTTTTGTCATTAATGTTTTGAAGTATTATTAAATTTAAACTTATATTGCAATTACTAAGGTCTTTAAAACGGAACTCTCGGTTAGACATGGGCGCAGCGGCACGCCCCGCCGAGGATCCAGCAGGCACAACTGAGAATCGAATCAGTTCGATCTTAACGGTTTTTGGTGTTTTATTTGGTAGATTACTTTGAAATTAATTAGGTTAAAGAAAACCGTTAGAACGTAACTTTTTGTACACCAGACCATATCAATCGACAGAGAATAAAAATAAACAAATATCTTCAAATCAAAGCGACATCTATACGCCATACGCCGTACTTACACGATTATTACTGGGGGCACAGTTAGCGGCTGTGCGTGGTTAAATTCATACTACCGGTACTGCCTGTTAGCACATTTTAATAGTATTTTTTACCCAGCAGTGGGGTGGAGTTCCTTTGGTTGACCTTCGCCAAAATTCCTACCTACCAGCATCTGATACCTACACTACACCCCGACTCGGATATAAGACGTCACGCATCAGCCTGTATCGCGCGGCGCCGCGATGCGGCGGTCGAATCACGGCGTAACGATTTTAATTTTGCTATATTATCTCCTAAACTATTAATTATACTTGCTAGGTATAAAGGGCAAATATAGTCTTCATGAAATTCTTAAGCCAACTAACGTATTAAAAATGATAAGGATTAATACCGTGATGGTATAAATAGTTTACCAAAAACCGCTTAATTGCCCGTTTTTTTAGATTATCGCGAAAGGCTTTCTTTTAATAATACAGTTAATTAAGTTGATTTATACAATAAATGATAATTTATTTCAATTTGTGAAGCAAGTTCAAAAATACAATTTTTATATTATTATGACACTGTGGAAACACTCTTCTCAGAAAAAAAAATCTGTTAGTTAGGTACTTATTTCAAGTTCTAATCTACTTTAGTGCCACATTCTATTGCTTCGCGTCACTGTGTAAGCGATCCCCCCGCGCCCCCCGCATGAACCGTTCGTCCGCAGCCCGCGCGCGCGAAATTCCTCCGACTTGCTTCCAATTTATCGTCACTGCTCGGCTCCTATGTATCGTAGCGTTATGTTATATAGCCTATAACCTGCCCAGGAATATGGGCTACAATCGTACCAAGTTTGGTTAAAATCCCTTCAGTAGTTTTTGTTCCTATCGCGCACATACAGACAGACAGACAGACAGACAGACAGACAGACAGACAGACAGACAAAAATTTTACTAATTGCATTTTTGGCATCAGTATCGATCGCCAATCATCCTCCAATATGTATTTTGAAAAAATATTCAATGTACAGAATTGACCTCTCGACAGTTTTATTATAAGTATAGATGGTTTTTGTTTTAAATGAGGTACAGTTATGAAAAGTATACATCCAAAATCCATAACATAATAAAATCTAAAATTATCAAGTTTTTTGACTCCACTGAAAAGTTGTAGTTTTATAGATCATACGAGGTTGAGAATAGGGAATGCAATCCCGACTCGATATTGCAAATTCGAGATCCCGATTTTTTTTAAATAAAGTTAAATTCGGATGACTGAAAAAGCTGCTTGTTTGTGATAATAAGGTTAACTAAATAACATATTACCCGAAAGAAAAAAAAGACCTTTAGGGCGTGTTTCACCAAGCAATGTTAAAGTTAATCTTTGTTAAATACCATGTTATCCCTCTCGTAATTCCTATCAATCAATGAGAAGGCATGGTATTTTAACAAGCCGTTAACATTAGCATGCGTTGGTGAAATCGGGACTTATTCTTTAATCTTACCAACTAAATAATTATCAGGTTTTAACCCATATAATCCCAAGGTGTTAAAAACACAGTAAGAAAAATATTTTTTTACTTATTTAGATAAAAAGGGTTCTAAAACAGTCAGTCTCCCCCCGGGCGTTATCTCTTATAGTTTCGGATTTATTTATAAAAAATGACTCAGTTACGATATATGTACGATGCAAAATAGCTTCCTCTATAAATTGATACGCAGGTAAATTATCTACGTCTTGTTTACTTACCTTTGATTCATCGTTAACTTGCTTTTGTTATTTGCGTTTTACTTGCGTTGTTTTATTAGTATTGCGTTCAATTATTTTACAGGATTTTCGCTCGTGTATAAACAAATACCTAATTTGTAATATGTATGTAGGTACTTGCAAAATATATTATCGTATATCCTTGATATGACTTAGAAGTTAGATCGCGCGGAAGTACGCGGCACGATCGAATCTGAATCAAAATCAAATCAGTTTCGAAAGTAAGGCCCCAGTAAAAAAAGATGAAAGCATCTGGCGATGATTAATCGATTTACAAATTGGCATGCAGTTTGGTGGGCTACATGTACCTATAGATCAATGTATTTTTTAAAAATAAAGGTAGGTATTTTATTATTAAAAAAAGATAAAAATAAAAAGTACCTATAGGTATCATTAAATTTTAATAAATAAATAGGTATACCTAACCTGGAATCAAATAGACTGATTATGAAAAAAATATACTTATATAGTTACTTCGGCGAATTATTCCACGATTCGATAGTGATTTTAACATGAAACAAATTCTGGGAAGTACTTAATGACATACCTACTTAAAGTTTACTCAACAAGTTGATAATAGTGACAAATAACCATTTATAGGCATATTACGTGAAGGAGTAACAAACATCCATAAATACAAATTCTTGCGTTAGAAATACCTATTACAAACTCATAATAATGTCTCAATTACCTTAAAATCAATAGTAGTAATAATATCTATATGGATATTGATAAAAAAAATCACGGGGAAGAATCGTTAAGCGCATAAATAAGCTTTTCTATTATTGTTTTCAGACTACGCGATCGCTATTTTCCACGAGGTACTGCGTAAGGGCCACTACCAATGCTACCTAAAACCTGACACAAGATTACCTATGATGCACGTCAGAGACGCCCTACGCGCCCTATCAGAGTTCTTGGAGGCGCCCAACGAAATACTACACAGGAGGGTCTACAATGTAACAGCTATGAGTTTCACCCCGGAAGAACTGTCTGACAGGATGGTGAAACATCTCCCGGACTTCAAGATCACCTACCAACCGGACAGTCGGCAGGAAATTGGTAAGTTTATTATAAGTATTTTTTTAATAAATTATAGTCAATATCGTGAAATAAATAATATTATTTATTTATTTCTATTACCCAACAATGGTAATGGTAATACAAACTAATTCAATCGAATGCCGTGCAAATTATAATTATCTTCATAACAGCGAGTAGTGACACAAAGGGATGTTAGGGAGCTCCGTAACCGACATTATCCGAAACAAACGGATAATCCGAAATAATTTAATATCCATATCCGTATCCGAAATTTCATATCCATTTCATCTCTGTCACAAACTCTCTCTATCTCTTTCTCAGTCTGCAGATTAGACAGCATGTCAATACTATTAATTATTATTTAGTGGCAAGAATTTGCATTCAGCTATTTGTAAATAAGTACTACATAATAATATCTCTCTACTCCTATCAAACAATAGTCAGCTGTCTGCGTAAGATCGTGCCCTCGTCGATAGATGGTGTTAAATCCCCTAATATACCTTTATATTATTCATTCAAATTTGTTACTTTAACTTATAATTAATAATTATTTCGTTGTCAGTAAATAATAAATAGTATTCGTTTTTTTACTCGAATAATATTCTAAACTTCTCTACAATTTACTCACAAGTCTTCCCAACTAACGCACTTCCAAAACTTTTCCAGCTGATTCCTGGCCCCAGGTGTTCGACGATTCCGAAGCCCAACGAGACTGGAGTTGGAAACCGCAAGTGGATCTGGACAAGTTGGTCGAGCTCATGATAAAAGAAGTCAAAGAGAAGATAGTTTCCAATGGTTACCATTGCGTTCAGTAGTATGTTCCAGTAGTTTTAGGTGTAATTTATTAAAGTGCAGTTCCCATATTACGTTTTTTATTGCATATCGTGCTTTTTATAAACAATTTCTTGATTTTATTTTATCATATACTTACCTTATAATTAAAAACTAGTAAAAATGTTGTTTTTACAAAACAAAACAAATTGAAAATAATTACTAGGAAATGAAGCACTTATCTAAAAGTTGTTGTTCTAGTTTTCACCGTCAAATCTCGTAGCTTTACCCAGAACCTTGAATACAACTCCAAAAATCATTAGGTAGGTACTGTGCAAGGACAATAAAAAACAATGATTAAATTAGTATCCATATATTTCCACTTTAAAATTAATGGATAACTTTTTAAGCAAATAAGGCAACATTTTGTGCAAAAACAAAATAAAACATCGATTTTATACTTTGGAGCGTGTCAATTACAATAAATATCATAATGAAAAAACTTGCAGACACAATTCTAGCGGCTAAGAGGGATGTATTTTACTTTAATATTAGTGAGTTAAAATAAAGCATTTTAAATAAAATTTTACATCATCAAATTAATTAACTAGAATATTATGCTGGCAAGCAACTTGCAACACTTGATCGCTTCAGCAGACCAATAAGTATTTATTTTTTATACATAAAACCTATATTATAGTATTTATTAATATTACAATTATTTGTGATTAAAACAGAAATAGAAAAATTAAATGAATTATTATAGGTTTATTCATTCCATTTGTAACTTTCAAATGGATAACAAATTACAGGTGCCAATAAAAACGATTGAAAAAAACTTGTGATGGAAAAAACGTTCGGATAAGAGATTAAAATAAATCGTATCTTTATTGGCACATGTATGCCAGGGAATAGAAATGCAAAACAAATTTAGTTTCTAAATGTAATGTAATTAAATATTTTCAATATTTGAAGATAATTAAAGATAATTCAATATTCAATTTGATGTATATGTAAACAAAAATTTCATATACGACCGAATTTGTGTGTTGTTCTTTTTCGATTGACCTTGAGTTTGGACCACGCATGCTGGACTGATAAAACATTAAGATAAACGATCCAAACTGTGCGTGTAACTGAAGTGATATATTTTACTTTGCGTTCACACCTGAAGTGTAACCAAAACTGCTGTAACCTGTGCTCGCATCGCAATCGGATATCGGTCTTGGCCAATTTTGCTACTCTTGAAAACAATAATGATTACATAAGATTGGTAGTTCCATAAAATCGTCACATAGGTTCAAACCAATTTGGCGCTAGTGTCGTGACGAACTGTCAAATTCAAATGTAATTATAATGTCAATTTTATTCAAGAGTAGGCCCACTGATTCTTATTTCGGAGGGTTGGAACGGCACGGACTACTCTCGCGTTAATGTGGAAGGCGCTATTGACCGTCTCATAAGCCATTTAGCCTAAATATGTGTTTCACATTACACCCCTGGTAGTTGGATATTCAACAACTTGCTAACCCTTAATACAATCAGTCTTCCTTAAATCATCACCGACGCGTGCATTTGAAATAAATATGATTCAAAATGAATCATGTAATTTAGATGAAGAGAAATACCTTTATGAGATGATTTTTTTTAAGGTATCTACTCTATGAAATGTATAATTTTTCTCTATTTTTTTATTTAATATTTAGATGAGACCTGTGTGAAGTAATATATAGCCGTAAATAACTAAATGTTTTTATCATCCCTATATAATTACATTTTGTTTGTAATTGTTGTAAATTAGTTAAATGATAAATATAACTTCAACTTCAATTGCTACGCGTTTTCAACTAGCACACTACGAAATGCACACTCCATATTCCAATCCCATATAGGTATATTATTTTTATCTTACCCTACGTTGTCACCTTAAAATAAATTCATCGACGACTTAAGTATCTGACTAAAAATTAAGTATTTTTACTCCAGTCGTAATGAAAGTAATGTGATATGAAGATTGATCTTCACTATCACATTACTTTCACGTTTTACTTTAAAATGACAATCATAATCTTTTAACCGTTTCTGTACAAATATCTACAGTAAATAAATCAAATAAGAAAATAAATGTAGTTACAGAATTAATAGAATGTATGTAAGTGAATAAAGAATTATTTATATGATAAAACTTATTATTAATAATTGCAACACAAAACTGTGATAAGTAAAAAGGGCATATTACATTGTCAATAATATTATAATACCTTAGTAATATTGATCGCGATAAGTAATAGAATCATGATATTATTGACTAGTGTAATATACCTCAATAGGTGTCATTATATAATATTAACATAGTGATTATTATTCTTGCAAAAGTCAAACCTCAAACCATCTCCATTCCCCATACAGGGAGTATAAGGCTTAATTTTTGCTAGTGAGTCATTCTAAAAGTCAACATACAACAACATTATTGTTAATTACACTTTAATTATAATGACATTTACAAAAGTGAATAGGGTGATCCATTAAAATGTAGTTCTCGGTTATTATTATTATTATACAATATTATATTAAATATAATAAAATACAAGTACGTATTAGAATAAAGGTTCCAAATAATATTTAGTTGACAGTTATCTTAAATATTTCAAATAGTCAGCACCTAATGTTCTGTTTTCCCAGGATAACGGTGCCATCATTTAGCAGTCGTAATAAAATGGATATATTTCGGTTTATCCGTTTGTTTCGGATAATTTCGGTTACGGATATTAAAATTTGGTTTCCTTTTTAACCGACTTCACAAAAAAGGAGGAGGTTTCTCAATTCGACCGTATATATGTTTATTGTTTTTACAGTAGCAAAACTGTCATTTCGGATTCGGTTACGGTTATGGATATTTTTTGTATCGGATATCCGATAGTTCCGGTTACGGTTACGGAGCTCCCTAACATCCCTGGTCGTAATAGAGCGGTGGCCGAACGCTTTCTATATAGAAACGTAGACAATTACCGCTCTGTAGGAAACACCTTTTGTTTGCATGAGTGGTTTATTCCCGACTGCATTTTGGCCGCTACGTGACTGAATTGCTATCCTAGGCAAAGAGAACTATAACAAAACATAAAATTAAAAAAGTACATTTTTGGAAAGCAATTACACACTATAAATTTTTAAAAGTAATATTAATTTTTTTTTTATATATATTATGTAATTGACATTATATGGCAGTTTCTGATTATTATAGGCAATAAGCTAATTAAACAATTAGGCCAATAGGTTTAATTCGCTAAAAGGTGGCGATCCAAAAACTTTACATACTTTAGTACATTTATTTACTTTCTAATATTTGCACTTTACTTATTGGTAACTTAATATTTTTTATGGCAATTCACTTTTAAAGAAACAAAATAATGCCAATAAGGTAGACTTAAATCACTTTTGCAGGCAGTGACACTCAGAGACTATACAGCGAGGTCTTGTAGACCAGTGCCGATGAGGTTTGAAACAAAAAAAAATTGTAGGATGAAACCCATTGCTAAAGGCGGAGAATATTATTTATATGAAAGGAAAAATAAATTACTGGCCATCTGGGGATGGGAAGGGGAAGGGGGTGAGTTAATGGTGAAAAACGGTTTATCAATCTCCGAAAAAACTAAATTAACCAGTAATTTACTTTTCCTTACATTTTTATGATATTTTCACCCTTTTCCAATGGGTTTCATCTTACTATTTTTTTTTACCATTTTTTAAGGTACCGGCACTAGTTGATTATAGCAGATCCTTTTTAAAAATTTAATTAGTATGTTCTATAAGTAATTATTTTTTGCGTGATGAAAAAACGCAATTGTGTACGCCAGATAATACATTAAATAGATGTTGCTTATTACAAAATTATATGATCGTTATCAAGTTTGTTTTATTACCTAAACATTATAATGTTCTAATGATTTACAATTATATATTTAAGTACCTTGACCGTAAAGTATGGGCAAAAATTGTTATAAATGCAGCTCGTTTCGGATAAAGCATATAATTAAGGCAACAACTGGCACAGTTTCATAATTAGAAAATAAATACGTAAATAAACAAAAAATAATACAAAACATTTGCAGGTCAATCATATCACAAAAGGAATATGAAATATTTATTTTTAATTTAAAACTGATAGCAACGGATAAAGATAAAGGTATTATTGCACTAAAAGCCATCTCTCTACTCATCATCATCATCTCTACTCGAATATTGCTAAATTATATGGAAAGTAATACGAGACTCGTTTTGCGAGTTTGCTCTCTACAGTTTTGGTTGTTAAAAATTCTGGCCTTGAAGCACTCGCCTCACAATCATTAATTAGGCCCAATTGTGAGATTTTTGTCATTTGACACATTCAAAATACTCATACCCTCACCTCATATATTTCAAATATAAATACAGTGGCATTTATATTTGAAATATTTTAGGTGAGGGTTATATTTCAAATATAAAAACATTTGGACAAAAAACTTAATTAGGGGAAATTTTAACTAGTTTGGTTAATTGAGGCCTAATAAGCAAGTTAGTACTTCATAAGTAATTCTTAGTCAAATGTTAAAATATGTTCCGTGTCATTGAATATACCTGCGAAATTATACACACTATACACACGATATTAGGGCGTAAACGAAAATTCGTACTCTGTACAAACTATTTACAACACAGTTGCAACAATTAAAATTAGCTAATTTATTGCGTTAAGTAACCTGCGTTTAGTCCGACTTGACGTGTTGTTGTTCATTGTTCATGTGTAGTTCTTTTAGACGTTGTCTGAGTTGAGCCTTCTTGAGGTTAGTCATCAGCTGAGTGGACTGGTAGAGCCATGAGCCCTGGAAACGAAACATTGTATATAATAAATATTCTTGAGTCGAAGAAGAGTCCTGACTCCTGATTAGACAAGGGCGCCAAGCAAAACTTGCCGGCGGCGGCGCGCCGACAGATAATGGTCGGCGCGGCGGCGCCACGCCAGCGTGCAAATAATCGTCGTACAGACGCTGCGGCGCTAAATTCATACAAATCTTAGTGCAACGATACCATGAGATCTTCGGCGCGTATGTCTAGTAGTCCCGTTCGCGCAATAAATACAATAGACGGTCATTAAGCGTGCTGCTAGTAGCAGTCTTGTCAGAATTTTCATAGGGAAAAAACGCCACATGAACCGTTCGGCGCGCCGAGTTGGATCCGATGGCGGCGGCGGCGCCGTCTGAAATCGGCGCGTCGTGGCGTACCCGGCGCGGCGCCCGTGTCTACTCCTGATCGAAGGACCAAGACGCCATAGTTAAAGATCAATATAAAGAACAGCTTCATGATGAGCTTCAGTCTGCTCGTAATACGTTGTTTTTATACTACCTAATATAATAAAGAGAAAAACATCTTTGTTTGGTTTTTATAGGGCCCGAAAGTACTAGATATATTTTTATGACATACAGTTGAATATTTATCTTTATTGCAAAAATATTATATGTTATAACGACAAAATATCATAATGGAATGACGAAACAATACAATGCACGAAAGCCAGCAATGGTATCAACTATCAAGAGGCCGCCCACAGTAGGTTATAGGTGTAGTTTCTATGGACGCTTCACACCACGTCAATCTGGCCCCGTGCTAAGTATCCGAAGAACAATACAATACAATACAAATATACTTTATTGTGCACACAACAAGTTACAAAAAAAAACAAAAAAAAAAAATATACATTACAAAAATCAGACATGCACACAAAGGCGGCCTTATTACTAGATAGCAATTTCTTCCAGACAACCTTATGGTGTTAGAGAAAACAATGCTAGAGAATGGGAGTTGCGCAAAAGTATATTTAATAAAATAAAAGTAAATAAAATAAAATAATACATAAACACAATAAATATATAATATATGTATACAATATAATATAATATATATATCTATATATGTATATATATGTATATATATATCTATATATGTATATGTAGATAAACCTACATGATATAAACTTGTGTTACAGGTAAGTACCAGACAACGGAAATATATTTAATACTTTTATACTATGAACATATCTAAGATTTTTATTAAATTAATACACATCCATGACTCAGGAACATTTAAAGCTTTTTGTTCCCTCAGCGGGATTCGAACCCGCGACCTCCGGGTCAAGAGCCAAGCTCTGAAGACCACGGAGGCGTCAAAAGTTATATATATTCAAATTGTTGTAGGTGTATGTGGCAGTTAAGTAGGCAAGTGAAGATTTTCTATCTTCGTATAGGTGCAGGTGTATTTATTTCAGTTCAAAGCTAAGTCAGAGCCACGTGGCAGCTACTTTTACAGAAAATCGATACCCAATGGACGCATTTTAAATAAGGCAAAATAATGCATGAAAGAAGTAAAAATTTTAGAGTACCTTTGACTAAAAATTGAAAACCTACAAATTGTATAAATACTGAAGCTTCCTTATAGGACGAAGGTATTGTCTTAAATAACTACGTTAAACAAGTTTTTATATCAAACTTTGACCTCGCATTTGTAAACAGTTTCGTGTATCATTTTCGTAGAACTAAAATAGTATCGCTTATATATCGCATAAACATTAAAGAAATAAAAGACTGAAGAGTCCAGAAAATAAAAGATATAAAAAAGAGCACACATAAAAAAGATAATCTACTTGCTACGGCCTAGGAAATAGAAAAATATTCATATGCGTGTATGTTTGTGAGTTGTGATACTTTTACGCAAAATCCCCTAAACGGATATCGTTGTAATTTAGGCGACAGTTTTATATTTGTATATAAATAAATATATACCACTTTTATGCCGGCAAAATGTACGAGTACACGTCGCATGCAAGACTTCAACAACATTTAGCATGATTGGTAATATTAACGACGATAATGATACAATGAACTGCATAATTCGTAATAAATTCAAAACAACACATCGGAGCGAAGTTTAAAAGCATAATTACCGCTCAAGGCGAACAGAACGGGTGATTTAATCTGGGGGCACGGGAGTGCCCCCGTCAAGACGAGCCAAGCGAAGCGCAAGGGCACTACCTACCTTTTCTCGAAAGGTTTCGTCGTTTTTTTGAACTCTCATAACTTTGCTTTGGATGATGCTACATAGTTGAAAATTTCAACATATAAAGACACCAGTAAAAACATGAAACATACAAAGTTTGAATGTTGTAGCTATTATACTTTAGATTTTATAAATGTCTAAAAACCCCAGATTTTGTCACTGACTCAAATGAGTCAGTGACAAAATCTGGGGTTTTTAAGGAAAAAACAAAGGAAGTACCTTATGAATTTTGATGATCTATATTTATAGATCATCAAAATTCATAAGGTACTTCCTGACGTCCTAGTAAGCTGATGTTATTTATGTAAGCTGATATTGCTACAAAACCAACAAAAAAAATATTAAAATATAAATGCCGCCATTTTGAATCCAATATGGTGGACGGTACAAAATTGATGTTTATTATATGTTTATTATACACATATGATCTTTAATACATAAAAAAAATATTATATTATACAATATTATACAAGTACATAAAAAAAATAAGACCTACTTTTTGTAGGACCGATAATCGGTCAGATTTTTGCTCCATATTATTTCTATCCCACTTTATTTATTTGAGTGCGTTGCCCTACTGCAATCAGTATGTTCTATTTAATCCGATATTAATCGGTGACCGACTTTTTGTAAATGAAAAATATATCTATGAGAAAATTAGTTCTTTATCCACTTATTTAAAATTAGGTATTATATATTAATTGGTAAGTAAATATTAGGTAAGAATTAACACTTAACAGGCAGCAAGTAGTAATTTGTTGTCACTTGTCAGTGTATATAAACAAAATATTACGTCGATCACTTGAAATCAGTCCGGCATAAGGTCCCGCTGATGTTTCAATAACGTAATTATTATGTTTAGAGGGAATCATATGTAAAAACCGTTCGACACTTTGATAGCGCGATGTAGGTGGCTAACAGCGCAATCTATGTTTGGAACTGTGAAGTGAAACATCTAAACACACATTAACCAATACATTTAACAGTCGGTAACGTTATAATGATAACAATAAACGAAAATATTACACGATCAATGTATAAATAATTTTAGTGTTTAATCTTATGACTATTAACATAATAATAATATGATTTTTAATGGCGTTTAAAGATGGCCATAATCAAAAGAAAACCTTAAGGTATTTTTCGAAAATAAAAATAAATACTTTTTTTTTCTTTTAAAAACGCTAAGTTGCACCATGTTGCACTTAGGTGTAAGCACTTAGCATAAGTTTATAAGAGCCGTACAAGAATTAGTACCTCTAGTGACCAACAGATGGCGGTGACCGTCGTCTACATACGATATTATTATAGACTTACTGTATTATTTTAATAAGTATCAACATGCTTTATTAAAGGCAATCTCCCTCGTATATATAAGTAATTCTCGAATTATTGGTGTTGAATTTATACTAGTGGCATCCTAGAATATCCAAATAAGAAGTTTCACTCCAGCAATAAAATAATGTATATTTTATAATTTTTATTTATATATAATATAATTATAATATAATAATATAACAAATAAAGAAATATGGACGAGACATTTATTTGAAAATCGGCCTCTACCTCTTAAAAATTGCGGTGAAAGTTTATACACGGTATAATATTGACGGTGACATAAGTCGACGTCACTAGGCGTCACTAGGCTAAGGCGCTGACTGTTCTATTTTCCGTAAGTAAAGGCCCGGGGTCCAAATAGGTTATCTTTAAATTAAAAAAAGTCCATTGACCAGCTTACAAAAATAAATTAAATCCCACCAAAAACATTTTCATGTAAAAATGATGTCAAGACGATCCTACACAGCTTAACCTGAGAAAAAGTTATCAGATATCGTATAAAGCCAAGCATCACGTTTTAACTGCAATGTAGCGTAAGTGAAGTTAAGCCTGGTGAAGTAAGGGCGCATAGATCAATAATTTTGGTTCTACATGAGATCTAACCACTTTTTGATAGATTTTGATTAAGGTGTAGGTGTAGAGCTTGGCTTTATACGATATCTGATAACTTTTTCTCAGGGTAAGCTGTGTAGGATCGTCTTGACAACATTTTTACATGAAAATGTTTTTGGTGGGATATCATTTACATAATGTATTAGCGTTTAGAGTCTGTTAGGTTTCGGAAAGGCTAATCAAATCTATTATCAACTAACACGGCATCCAAATGAACAACCATATCGAACGCTGATTGGTAAAACATTTATTGATTTATCAGAAAAAGAGAGAACAAATGCAAATACCACAGATAAGCTTAATTCGCCAAAACGCACAGATTAGTTGACACACGATTGATGAATTAACCGTATCTGTGTTATTTGAACCTATCTCTCTCTCTGATAAATGTTTCACCAATCAGCGTTCAATATGGTTTGCCTTGAATGGCTTGTTAGATGATTATATATTTGATTAACCTTTAAGAAACTGACCCTTTAATGTTCTAACGCAAACTAGCGTAGCTTATTGACACGGGTCGATAAAGCAATAAAACTCTTTTACGTGTTGTATATTAAATACCTAGTTATTACCATATTCATCATAAAGGAACGCAGTACCATACTATATGACTATTTTTTCCACTCACCCCTATCCCCCCTTTTTTTTTGATTTCGCAAGGGAAACGCGTTACGCATCCCCCAGGGTCCCCTAGGAATATGTGGGACTCCCGGCTCGCTACGGCCGATTTACCCACTAAAACCACTTGCGGATTGCCATCAGCCTGGATCTGGCAAACCTCCTCCCACGACCGGCCGGTCTACCTCATAAGGGACCGGACCTCGATCAGATTAAAAGAGCACTCCGGCAAGCCCATATCCCCCGTTCCCTATCCCATACCATCCGAAATTCCGTATTGCCGAATCCTTTTCCAGTAGTACCACAATATATAAAACTAAGCAGGTAGTAAGTACATCATAACGATACAGTTTTTTTTTCTAAAATATATTGACCACACAAACAACATGTTGTAGTAGATTAGTTAGTATCACCACGGTAATAATATTACTGTGCTATAGAGTATAGTCCTTTCCGGTGGCAATACGTGGAGCTAAATCATAAGTTATACAGTCAACATTATCTTTTTTCTTTGGGAATCTTATAGGATATGTTGAATTTACATTCTGTCGCGGGATCATAGCGCCCCGTCTTGAGGACTTCTTTAATAGAATAACCTCTCCGGGCTCCCCCCCGGTCCCCAAGCGAATTGGAGACCAGCAGGCTGATTATGTTTTTGACAAAAGCAATTCGACAGGCCTAAATTGTACAATCAAGACATGAATAAATGAAAGTGATAAGTAGCAAAATTCTGATTTCGATAAAAGTGAGTTCAAACTGTCACTTAAACATTTTAGAATACGTCGTAAACTCAAACACTCAAAACTCAATTTTCTGAGTAAACATTTTTTGCCTTTATCCATGCATGTCATCAATCGTGTATAGTTGTCAAGTGCATACGTTTGGCCACAAAGTAGATAATATAAGTTTGGCGTAGTAATAGCCTAGGGGTCAAGTACTATGGAAATGTTCCCTAATATACCTGAGGCCAAACTCAACAAACTGATTCGATTCAGATTCGATCGTGCCGCGTGCACCCGAATAATAAATACCAAAAGTTATAACGATTCAACCGAACAAGTTCTAAAAATTTTCTTTATCTTGGTTAGTTTCAAAGTATTCAACTAAACAAAACACCAAAAGCCGTTGAGATCGAACTGATTCGATTCTCTATTGTGTCGGGAGTAAGCCTGCTAGAGCAGACACTTTACATTACATTTACTACTTCTTCATTGCTTAAGGAAGATTTTCAATAAAGTTATCAACTGTTTTTTAATCAGCCAAAACGGCGAAACGCATGACCTTAGTATAATTGTCCTTCGATTAAATATTTAGGTAAGTAATGCTTTTATCTGTTAATCGTTATTGATTTACCTACTTTATTACAACAGATAATAAATTAATGAGAGTATAAACTATTAAGACACAAAGTCAGATATTACAGAGTATAAATAACGTGTACATAATAGTTACAAAAAAAGAACCTACGTTTAAAAAACCGACTTCGACAACTAAAAATCATTAAAAAAATAATAATTTTACTTTTATAATATAGTAAAAGAAACAATTAAAGTTGACGAAGTCGGTTTTTTTAAAACGTATTTTCTTTTTTTGACGTAGCGCAGTGGTTGAGCGCGTTGGTCGATCGAACGAGAGGTCGCGGGTTCGGATCCCGCCTATTGAACAAAAAGTTTTCAATGTTCCTGGGTCATGGATGTGTATTAAATTTTTGTATCTTAATATATATATTTCTTGTGTGCGTGTGTATGTGACTGAACTCCTCCTAAACGACTAGACCAATTTTGATGAAATTTTTTGTGTGTTCGTGGAGATTCGAGAATGGTTTAGATTTACAATTGGAACCGATAGGTGGCGCTGCAGTCAGTATGTCAAGCAATTAATTAATAAGGCAATACGAAGTTTGCCGGGACAGCTAGTAATATAATAAAAATCTTAAATATATGTATCGTATAAAAGTATTAAATATATTTCCGTTGTCTAGTACCTATAACACAAGTTCTCCGGATACTTAGCACGAGCACGGGGCCAGATTGACGTGGTGTGAAGCGTCCATAGATATTTTTGTTTTCCTTTTTAGTGTCTCCAAGTCGTAAGTAAGATAAATCTGTTTGGTAGCTACGATGCTACAGACAGACTGACGGAACTTTATTTATAATTTCCACCAAATTTTTGTGTCGAGAGTAAATTATAAATGCGAAAGTGAAAAACTCATAAAATAGCCGTACTGAAACTAAATATACATAAATCATCTATGTAAAAAATGTATCGTCAAGTAGGTATCACCTCTGGAAATTAGTGAAATATGTTCATAAAATAAAAAGTACAAGGCTAAGCTGTTTAAAATTTTTATGGGACCAAATGGCAGCTATTCTGCGTCGAATATAAAAGAAACACGCAAATAGGATCATTAACCTCACGAGTAATCGGTGTACATACATAAAAAAAACCGGCCGAATTGAGAACCTCCTCCTTTTTTGGAAGTCGGTTAAATATATTGCATAATACAAGCAAGCGAAAATTGAAGTTCAAAGTACAAGAAGTGCCATCATCATTAGTCAGATCAAGCTATTACTTATATTAGATTGTACCTAAAATTACTTTGGAGGCTTGAACAAATGAAAAAGTATTAAATATACCTTAATAATCATTATAATATATTCTTAAGCATTTCTGTCTCTGACACCAAAGAAGAATAACAAATAATCATATTCTCTCATGAGACTGTATGATAACTGAATGACCAAGCAGTTTGCTATAATTACTTTAATTATATGATCATTACTGGTTCTATAAAATGTAATTGTTACTCTAAGAGACTTCCATTAAGATTTTTTTACAAAGTTTCCGTGTCAGTTTCCATTAAGCATTTATTTATTATTAAATAAAAAAAAGTAGTCTAGTACTTGCCCTTCTGTTTGGAACACAAATATATAATATATTATAAAAATATATGTTTATGAATAAAGAAAATAACTTATTAATTACTATCTTAGAAAGAAAACAACAATAAAAAATTACTCACCACCATTATCATGCAGTTTAGAAGTATTGGTATGCTAAAAACAACTGATATGAATAGACCTTTGCTATCAAAATATTGCTGCCGGGAAAAAAGATTCCAATTTCTAGCTGCAACTTCATTAATATTTGCTGAGAAGTAAACTAAAAGCACTGAAAAAAGTAACAAACACATAAATTATAAATAATTTTATTCAACATTTTAAGATTGTATTCCATTAAGTACCTATGTGGTTGCAAGTGCTGTAATTGTTTTCATGAAATGCACTTTTTTAACAATTCCATATGCTTTTCAGCATCAAACCACACCAGGGTCAGATCAGTAATAAACATTTGAAAACAGTTTTTAAAAAGTTCAAATTTCCAATCAAGTTAAAAGACTGCTTGTCAGATTTTTACATACAGCATAGTTTTAGATCCAACAAACACCTATACCTATAAATATACTGTTTTTGCTTTAGAATTATTAATGAACTATTGTTTATAGAAGACATAGTGACAAATTACAATGCCACCCGATTATCCATTCACTTTCATTTGTATATATGAATAATATTCCTTCAGTTAAACTGCTCACTGTAATGACTGAACTAGGTATACTATAAAACAACTTACACAAAGTTATAAAGAGAATAACTTGAAAATTTCCATAATTTCTTGTTGAAAAACAGGTGATGGTTACAATAACATGAAAGGATATAAGAGCTATTAGCCAAGGGTCCTGCCACTCAATCTGTAATTAAAACAATGTTATTTAACAATAAACTTGATGTTTATAATGTTATAGCTAAGTAATATTATGAATCATGTGTGTTTATACACTAAAATATATGTATTTCTACTCTGCTAGATACAATATTATGAAATTAAATAAAATATAATGACCCCAATAGATAACTGTGAGTAGAACCAACAAAACTTGCATGTTAAAGTGCTACATTTATTTAAAAATACTAACAACACTATAATTTGTCTTTTTTTCTGTACTTCTGCATAATTTTGACATTTCTATCTTCTTTTGGTCATACTGTCGTAAGTAGTAACCGAATATTATATTTTATACCTAACAAAGTCTCTCCAGTTACCAAAATACTTGTATTGATTTTATAGGTCATAATAATCTCAATGAGTAGCATAAAAAACATGAAACGCTTTACAAACATATTTATTCTAACCATTAGACCGGTATTACAAATTTTAAAATTGTACTTACACTACGGATATAAGACACAAAGTCAGATATTTCATTAACTTCGATAAATCCTTCCATTTTACTTCGTAATGCGCTAATTCACTATTCAGTAAAGCAAAACAAACGATTAATAACTATATTTAGAAATTAGCTGAGTCAAACTGCAAAAGGAGTATGATAGTTATTATTTGTGATACTCGGTAAATAAATCAACAACGAACAGAAAAATCTGTAGGTATTTTGTCGTGTGTTGACACTTGACACTCTTGACAATGATGACACAACTTGACACTTTTTTTTCTTCTGGCGTGTTCCTTTAGGCGCTCTTTTTACTCTGAACGCTCAGATCATTCATAAGCTAGTGGAACGACTGACAGATGTCAAAATTTAACATTTCCTTTATATCCCATAAATTCTATTTATATTTTAAATTAACAATAATAACTACATTAAAAAAGAATATAGAATAAATTTCCTCGATCCATAATTTAAAAATAACATCGATATCAGTGAAATCTCTGAAATCTAAGTAAACGTCAAAAACAAGATGGGTAAATGGGATGGGTACCTATGCAAAATGGCGTGATCATTCTGTGCGTTTTGAACAGTTTTTGACAGCTGACAGCTGCATCTGGAACACGGGGTGCGTCTTTTTTTGATAAACTTTTTTTTTTCTTCGTCATCCTGAAAATATGGCTTCTGACACTTCATCCTTTTTTTTAATCATTATCCTAACTACACTTCATCAAATCCAAGATCATTAAAATTTTTGTTCCAAACGTTATTTTCTTGCACTGGAACATACCTTTAGAATAAAGATGTATTCCAGTTGCAAAGAATTAAACGTTATAAACGTCAATTTTAATTTGATTCCTATTTCTTTCGCCCAAGTTCATAGTTTCATACATAAAAAACGGATTGTAAACAAGCATGATTGATTTTTGGCAAGTGGAACGAGGGGTTAATTATACTATAGGTAATGCCTTGCATTTCAAGTTTTGATTATATTAGTAAGTAGTATTAGTAAAAAACAGTAAAAGAAACAGACACTGGGTGAACTTGCGTTTAGTATTGGAAACGATGTTCACACGTTTTACACAATTAAATTCTCCCGCTATTTAGTTTGGACTCATAATATATGCTTGAATTATTTTACAAATTAAAAATAATAAGATTAACATAATTAAAATAAAAATATATACAAATAGTAATAAAATAAACAAATAATAGCTAAACTAACCTAACACACCTCTAGACCTACCTACTCTATAAATAGAAAAACGCCGCCAGGTCGTCCCCCTCTGGCAGAGTACCTAGCAAGCTGACAGCATTGCCGCGTTGGATAGCAATGGCTATCCGCTGTGCTAGGTAGGTCCCTGCTCTAGGGTCCTGGGTCAATTCCATAAGCTTTTTAGACAGTGCTTTAAAAAGCTTATGTGCACCGGGACCCCAGGAGCCTAGGGTTTCCACCCCAAAGGGCTCAAATATGATGTCACCGCCAAGGGTCTCATACTTGCGCCGCTTGAGGTTCTCTGCTTGGTAAGCGGCCGCGCCCGCACAGCTTGAGGTAGCCTGGACATGAGACGGAGCAAGAGTATCGACGCATGTTGCGTCCCATACAAGGGCCCGTCCCACACTCCAGGGAACCAGGGTCATTCCATCGGGTCTCTTGCCATCGTCGCGCGCCAGACCGGAGGGCTCCAGTATTGCTGGCACACCGGCGGTGACAAGAGCCCGACGGATGAGGTCATTCAGGCTGTGATGACGGGAAATGCGTCCAGCACTTCGAGTGCAGCACAGCCCGTGATGACCGTAGCTGTCTACGTTAGCGCCGCAAACACACTGATGAGGGACGACGTGGGGGGCACCAAGACGCAGGGCAGTAGCTAGCTGAAATGTACTGCGGTCCAGCAATGTTCCAATATTGGCAGATGGAAGTGCCTGCAGCCAAACACCCGATTCCCACCTTTCCACGGCTAAGAGACGAGCCCGCTCTGCCGGACTGGAAGACGTGTTAAAAAGACAATTCCGTACCAGTCGGCAGATGGGCTCGTCCCAAAGCCTTTGGGAAGATGTATTTTCGGGCACAATGCTACCGGCACTAACGATGTCCCAGGCGTTCTTGGCCTCGTCCGCAAAGGGAATGGTTAAAGGGTAGTTTGAGCGCTCTAATATTTTGGAGATGACTGTGTGATTGAAATGGACTGAGGACAAGAACGCCGGTAGGGCTATGTCAGATGCTTTCCGAATGCCTAGGCCACCGAACCTAACTGGAAGTGTAGCTTGAGTCCATGAGCGGTGGTCGAAACTTATATTTAGGATAGAAGAAAGCGTATGTTTTAAGGTGTCATCTAAACGCTTTAGAAGTTCAGGGAACTTCCAGAGCTGACAACACCGCAAGACATACGTAAATTTTGGGACAAATAAACAATAACGAACTATGGTAAAGGCCATATGGCAGTTAATTTGGAGAAGGCGGTCTAAAGTATCACAGAAATTTTGTAATTTGTATTTTGTTGTCTATAAAATCTGGAAGGGACTCGTCTAGAATAGGGGAACCTAAGAGAAGGAGCGAACCTTTGTCAATGATGGATAATTGTGGAGCCACATCTTTAAACCTGGATATAATGGCATCTCTGTCCTGACAATTATCAGGGACAAAAAGTTCGCACTTCCCCAAGTTTAATTCCAGACCGATTTTTTTGAGCTCATGGATTAGGTTCTGAAAATCAGAAAGTACGGTATGCGCGTCGCTTCCTAAAGTACCATCATCCAAATACCAAACATTAAATTTTGAATTTAGAAGCTCTACGACCGGTTGTATGGCAAGACTGAAAATTGCTGGACCAAAAAAAAAAATTAAAAATTAAATTAATTTGCGTAAATTATACTTTTAAAAAATATATGTCATTTTTGTCTTATGTCAAAATTGACATTTAGAACTGTTGATTTTCGTGATACAAGTTTTAATTTTTAATAGATACTTAATTATTATTGTCACCGAACGAATCAAAAATTTGATTGATGTTCACTATTTTAGTGTTAAAAATGGAACATAAATGATAGTTAATATAAATCAATTCTTCGAGAGTTAATATTATGAGTTGTGACTAAACTTTACTTTTTGTTTTTAATCATTTTACTAATGTCTGTGTAGTCTTGCTTGCGTACCGGGTTAAAACGTAATCATGTATTTGAATTACGTACTACTTCATATCATTGCATTTATTATTAGTAAAAGGGTGGATGCCGCAGTGTTTAGAACAAATGATTTGAGATTATCAAAAGAAAGATTGTTAGCAGATTTAAGTGGATGTACCTTATTCGAACAACAATGCTCCCGTTTAGATGAAAGCCTGTCTTTATTGTCATGTGCTTTAAATACGGCACACAATAATAAAACACAAAGCTCTTTTCATTGTCAACATAAAATATGGACATACCAAGCAGAGTTGCTAGACAACACCTTTTTGGATTATCAAATCAAAGATAGATGCCATGAAGAAGCAAGTATCTTAGATTGTTTCAATACAACAATTAAAATAATTGATTGTATTTTAAAAAAGAAACCAAGTGTAAGAGTTAAAAAATGTTGGTGGGTCATTAGTAAAATTGAAAGTATAATATTTAATGACTGGCAAATTACAGAAAACTTCTTGAAAAACTGTATGGATGATATTGAAGCTAATGAATGTGGAAGGGTGCCTGCAGACGGAAAGGTGCTCTCTCAAGCTTATACACTTAGGTGTCTTCAGAGTAAGGAGGAAAAAATAAGACCTGAGTGTCAGTCAGAAATAAATGTCCTTAAAGAAATGAAATATAGTACTCTACAGATGGACAAAATTGTTCTAGCGGCATGTAATGTGGACCAGAGTAACTTCTGTCCAGATGAGCCTCCTGGTTCACTGTTAATGTACAAATGTCTCGTAAGACATAAATATGAAAGAGGTATGGATTATTTATACAACAAATATTTTAGTCCTAATAATGGTAGAATAAACACATAATATTACACTAGTTTGAACATAAATTCTCATGTTAATTTCCATTTTAGGTATGACAAAAAAATGCCAAAATCAATTGTTTTATGTGCAGAGGAATATGATAATGAACTATAAACTAAGTAAAGGATTAGTTAAATCATGCAAAGAAGACATTCGCAAATATCATTGTCGCAAAGGTGTAGTTGAGGATAAAGATGTAAGACTCGCACAAATATTATTGTGCCTAGAAAATGTCATGCATAATGAAACAACAAAATTATCACCTGAATGCATAGGAGAAATGACAGACCACAGAAAAATGCTAATGGATGACTACAGACTGTCACCTGAACTGATGCAAAATTGTGCTAATGATATTGCTATGCTCTGTCGTGGGATTGAAGCTGGAGGTAAAACTATACATTGCCTTATGGAACATGCAAGACCCAGAAAGCGGAAGGATAAAAGGATAAGTGTTGCATGTCAGAAATCATTAGAAGACTTAGTGCAGGAAGCTGATCCTGGTGAGGACTGGAGGGTTGATCCTGTTTTACGTAAAGCTTGTAAAGTAGTTGTTGACAGAGCTTGCCGAGAGGTAAATGGTGGAAATGGTAGAGTAATGTCTTGCCTCATGGAGAAACTTGGAACAAGCTTTATGACCATTGAATGTGAAACAGCATTATTACAGATACAATATTTCATATCGAGAGACTTTAAGCTGGATCCCCAGTTATATAAAGCATGTAAATTTGATGCAGTTACCCAGTGTAAAGCCAAATTACACTGGGCTGATCTAAATGAACACCCATCTGAAAAGGATCCTTTAATATTGCCCTGTTTATATAATTATGCATACAATTCTGAACTCAGAGGTATACTAAAACCAGCTTGTGAACTACAAGTGAGAAGAGTTATGAGGCAAAGAGCAGTTAGTGTAGACTTGCTGCCTGAGATAGCTGACACTTGCATAGACGATTTGGCAAATTTTTGCTATGAAAACACCGGAAAGGGTGAGGAAATTTTGTGCTTACAAGGTAAACTTAAGGAATTATCACCTAAATGTCAGAAAGTAGTTACCAACTTTACAGAAACACAGAGTGGTCATATAGAACTGAAAGCTGTTGTTGGCACTTACTGTAGAGTACCAATTGACAAATTATGCTCCTCTGAGTTAAAAAGTAAAAATGAGGAAGATGATATTTTAGACTGCCTTATTACACACAAAAATAATCCAGAAATAAAAACTAATGCAAAATGTAAAGCTGCCATAGAGCATGAGCAGTTAATATCATTAAAAGATTACAGATTCACAAGGAAATTTAAGAATGCATGTAAACCTTATGTGGTAAGATTTTGTCCAAATGCCCCAACAAAGAGCCAAGTTGTTCTTTGTTTAAGTGAAATAATTAGAAATGACACTATATCTAGAAGGAAACATACAATATATAAAGAGTGCAGACAACAATTAAGAAGTCAGCTGTATCAACAAAAAGAAAATATTGATTTAGACCCTGAACTGAAAGAAGCATGCAAAAAAGATTTACTAGAATTTTGTCCTACAGTTCCTCATGGCGAGTCTGCAGCCTTAGAGTGCCTTCAGACTGCCAAAGGCAAATTGAGTGATGCTTGTAGAAAGGCAATATTTGTAGTAAGAAAACAAGAATTCTCTGACAATGCTATTGATTATCACCTAATGACTAATTGTAGTGATATGATTGATCTATACTGTCACAAAACAGAGCCTATAGTTTTGCTGGACTGCTTAAAGGTAATTAGATTTTTTAATTATGAATTCATTACAAGAAGAAATTACTTCTTTCACCGATTTTTTGTTTCAATAATTTATGTGGTGTAAAACACTGCCATTGTATTTAAAAAAGTTTAAATATTCCTAGAAAATGATAAAAAATTTAAGACCATTTTTTTCCTTTTAAATATGAAACCAGTTACTACATGGAACTTGTTTCGTTTGTGAAATCATCTCACTGATGACCTATTAATCTCATTAATGCTCTAGACATTTTAATTTAGTCTGAATAACGTTTTGGCTAAAATTATTTAAATAACAAATGAGGTTGATGAAACATCCATTAATTTTTGCTAATAATTTTTTCATATCTTTTTCATTATATGTATAATTCATCTATGCCAGCCTCATCATTTTATTCAGAATATAAATGATAAATAAAATAAAACGCGTCCAACTGCGTTCCATATCAGATAATCATCATCTCCGCGAGAGCCGACGCAAATATAATATGAATTTCTTCTCTAAACAATCTTATTTCACAATTTTATTTCATAAACTTTATTTCAGGCTCACCGACAAAAGGTAGATTTTGACAATAACTGCAAAATTGTTGTTGTCAATAGAATGATTGAACAAAACATGGATTATCGTTTTAACAACCATTTACAAAATTCATGTAAATCAGATATTAAAAGATACTGCTCAAATGTTATTGGTAACTTTCAGACAATTTTTATTTTCTTTTGTTGTTAGTATGAATAAGAAAAATATTACATGTTATTATTAAAACTTGCAGCAAATGAACCCGAAAATATTGAATTGGAAGGCAAAATGTTATACTGTTTAAAAAAGAAATTCAGAGAATCAAAACTAGAACAGCCCTGTGAAAATGAATTAGCAAATGTATTGAAGGAGCAGGCCTTGAATTATCGCCTGGACCCATTGCTGGGCAAGCTGTGTAAAGCAGAAATACAAACAATATGTGCTGTGCCAAATGATTCCATAACAAATTTTGATGGCCAGGTATTTAAATTTTTTTACTAAGTATTGTAGCTTTATTTCACCCCGCAGCACAATATGAATATTTATTGCATATATCATGGGCTACCATCACATGCAATCTATATTTAATAGAAAAAAATTGCAATAGATATCACTACTATTAACATTTGTAAATTATAAAATGTAAATATGCCGAATTAAGTACATACAAATATTTACATTAAATAAAAATATTCATATTTTTTAAGCATAACATCACATTAAGCAAAATTTTTTTTTAGGACTAACATGTTTGATAATAATTTTAAAAATCTACTCCTTAATTAAGAAGATACGAAACGAAATAAGTGATTAGTATTTTCCAATAGTGGCGCTAGATGGCGGTTTCCGGAATGTGTCTGGACTTCATCCTTTATCTATTGGAAATAAAAATAGCCAGTCGAATTGCCATTATTAGGGTGATACCTCATTTTTATTGTAAAGTCTAGCACTGGGTTGTGTCTCTGTTATATATCTACTTTGTGCATATATGTAAAATATATTATAATTAAGCATAGTAATTATTAACAAAAATTACAAAAAAAATATATATATAGGTTTCTTAGGATTGATAAGTCGACTTCTTGACTAAGGCAACTAATTCATATCTTCATTTTTTCAGGTAGAAGAATGTCTAAAAAAGGCTCTTATATCACATAAGATAGTGTCAGCTGAATGTGCCCAAGAGGTAGTGAACATAATTGAAGAGGCTGAAGTGGACATAGAAGCTGATCCATTGCTGGAACGGGCCTGTGCAGTGGATCTTTTGAAATATTGTAACAATCTGGAAAGAGGGGCTGGAAGAAGTAAGATATTATTAGATTTGAGTAAATCTTTAAAATATGCTAATTTATATTTTCCAACTACCATTTTTTAATGTTATAACATACCATTTCTTTTTAGGACTAACATGTTTGAAAATAATTTTAAACGACAATACAAGAGAACTAGAAACTGGATGTCAGAAAGAGTTATCTAACAGACTAGAGATGTACAGACATGTTGCAGCTGTAAGTCAATGTTTCTTTTTAAACACCTACAACAAATTACATTACTTATATACAAATTAATAATCCATAGTAACTTTTGTTTCAGATCAATGTAATAGAAGATCTTGGTGATGTGTATGATGGAATATCTTCATCCCCATCAAAAATATATTTTATAGTCATAGGTATATCAATAGTAGGCTTAATTTTCATATTTGGATTATATTGTGGCCGCATAACAAAAAGGGCAATGTATATAAAAAGGAAATAGTAAAATAGAAAATTTGTGATAAAAATAGCATTTATTCATAAATCCCTTTCATCCCATTCTTGTATGTCATCTAAATCCATGTGCTCTACATTATTGATTTCTTTTTTTACAGTAGGTGTTTTAATTTCTTTCTTAACTTCAATCTTCCTATCGCCTTTAAGCAATTTTTGGCTTTCTTCAAAGTACTCATTGGGGTGATTAATACCAAGTCCCAATTCAACATTGTGTACCAAATCAAAGTATTTACTGCATGCAATTTGGTAATGACCCTTCTTGGCCATATCTACAACTCCATTTACACCTGAAAAAAGATGATTAAAAATAATACATAAGAATTTTGATTAAAACAAAAATGTAACAAAACAATTTATACAAGGTTTTTTACCTGCAGGTTCATAGCCATAACCTTTCAGTTTATTTTTCAAATTGCTTACATCACAGTGTCTGAATGGACAACCATGACATTCTCCTGGACCTACATTATTGTTTATAATTTTCAAACAGTTGAATGGAGAATAATTTTTCTTACTTCCTTCTTTACCATAATTATATCTTATATTATATGCATACTGTTTTTCAAATTTGTCCATTTCCATCATTTTTGTGAATTCTTCTCTCCAAAATCTTAAAGAATCCTCTAGGGTTACACCAATGCCCTTCAGAAACAGTCCATATTGCAATCTACCACCATGCTTCAAATGATGAGCCAATCTTAATTGTTCATGAAGTTGTCTCATACAGAGTGGGAATGATTTCACAGAAAGAGAATCAATACTTTCAATAGGAATAGCCACTTTGGCATCATTGTAGTCAACTCCAGTGTATGACTGATGTAAACCTTTAAGCAAACTTACTAGCCGCTCATCTTGCTCAATCTCACCTAAATGTTGGCAGGCTATTGCCAAGCTCTGTTTTAAAAGGGTCCTAAATTGGGCAGATAATACTGATACAAAGTCTCTGTGGGGAATATAAGCAAAGCCTCCTTGCAAGTACACTCTTCTTGCTTTAACCAAGTCCAGTACTTCATAGAATTTAACTTTGAAAAATTTAAAGTTTTCTATGTTTTGATTAAGTTGAATAAATGTAGATTCCCTTAAATAAGTTATTACCGCATCCTTTTCTTCCTCGCTTATATTAGTATACGAAAGTTTATTTATTTTAAAGAATGCATCTGCTGCCTCATTATTCATATTCATGAACCTTAGTCTAAATAATTCCAATTCCCTGGATATGAACCAACGGCGCAGTTCTTCGGTTCGACAATAAGCTAGTCTGAGTATAAAGTGAGCAACATGATCTTTCCTCCTTGCTTCTATTTCTGCAGGTGTGCTTCCAGTGCCCGATTTTTGACACAAATTAACATAATACTTTAAACTTTGATTTTTTAAATCACCCAAAATATGATCCCTCCATTCTTCAGAAAAGGGTTTATATCCTTTGAGTGTTGTTGCAGTTGCTAAACTTCTTAGAAGTGTAAGTCTTTCTAAAGCAAGTGTTTCAAATTCATGCAAAGATATATCTGCAGTAGGTGGGATTTTGTATAACTGTAAATCGTGTGGATATATTTCATAATTATTACCAACAACACTTACTTTTGTAGACTTTCTTCTTATGTTAAGATCCATTTTCTGTGTTTACTTATCGTTTTAATAAATTTAGTTAGAATTTTAATAGCGACATGACAATAATTTTGGCGGGAAAATTGACGTCTGACAGAAGTAATAAAATCATAGAGATATATCAGTTAATATGGAGTAGCCGCAGTCGACATATACAATTTTTAATTATACAAATATGATGCATTTCAGCGACAGAGCCGAAAAACTATATCGATCTCTTTTTTTCTTGTAAGCATTTGCACTTGACGAAAAAGAACGAAAGAGATAAACATATTTCAATTTTGGCAACAAACGTCACTGCGCTTCGACAATTTGTGGCTCGTGCAACAATCCGCCATCTTTAGCGCTGAGTTTCATGGTAGTTCTGCTGTCAAAAGGTTGTTTACGTTTTTGAAAATTGCAATTTACCAAGTTAAAACAAGAAATTAAATTCTCAAATTACGTAGGAGTGTGAGTATTTACATTACAAGATGCCTGTCTGTTGCATTTTGCAGTGTGGTTCGCGGAGAAACAAAAATCAGCCCCAATTGACGCATCACAGATTTGTATTACGTTTTCAAGTAATAACTCATAAAATTCTTTATATGCTAACGTAAAACTTATCACAACGATCAATTTGTGTTTGAGGTATATATATTTATTGTTATTTTTGTAAAAAACATATTATTCATGTATATTTTAGTGTTATTTACATATTTTATAAGTGACAACCCTAATCAAAGGCAGCCATGTTTAGTGACAGAATTGGCACGTTTTTTTTGTAGGTATTTCGCGTCCCTATATTTAGTACGTCCATGAATAAAATATAAAAATTGACGTAAATAACTTTTATTGCTAGAATTAAAGAGCGATTAACATTTGTATACAGGTACGGTCACTTATGTCGTTATAGACTATGGATTTGATTGTTTAATTATCAGTAAGCTAAACGTCTTTTTAAGGCATAAATTGATATATATCATAAATAGTGTTGATAGTAATCTACTACTTTATAAATATTGAGTTTTTCAGTATTAGTATAGATTTTTTGATAACTAATAATTTTTGACTAATAGTTTATTTTTATTGGCAAACACCGATATCGTGATATTGTAAACGTTTTTTATAAAACCCTTTTTATCTTGTTTTTGGAATAGAATAAATAAAAACCTAATATGTTTGTGGTCAAACCATAGAGTACAGAATTCCAGAGTGTAGACTCTTGAGTCTTGACATATCTGTCATGTGTTCATTCGTGTCATGCTTGGTATATATTTCGTTTTCGATCTGCTTTTTATTAAATTATTGTTGTTAATTGTTATTGATTAAAAATATCGACTGTAACAAGATATGAATACACATATTGTGATTCGAAAGACCGCTAATTTTTATTAATTAGGTGGTTCTATCTTATAATTAATCCATTAAACATGGTTTCTAAGAATATGCAGTCGTCACTAGACGATTTGGTTCAATATATTCAATTATTTCGACCTGTGGCTACGATTTTTCAAGGGACTATATTACCGTTTCTATTAATCTACCCCGTGGTTTTCTACTGCTGGATATTTATATATGGATTTAATGAAAATTTTGAAGCCGGGTTTGTGACGGTCGCAGTTGTGGCGATAGTTCAGATAATAATTTGTCTTAGCTGTTATTGGAGCGTTCACGTGCAATGCTTTTTGTCTTGTTCACCCGTAAGTAACTGCCGAAAATCTGTATTTTTTATCTTATTTTTTGTACATAATAGTTGCTTTAAATTAATAAATTGGTTCTCCCTTCAGGTTAAAGATCCTTTGCAAGCAGAAATTGTAAAGGTAGTTCCAACATCTAATAATGGTTTTTCTGAAATTGTGAAATTACACCATGATAAGGTAACTATTTATTTATGTATACATCAAGTTTTTTTCTTTATTTATTTTCTGACAAAATATATTTTCAGCCTATAAAACCAGGAGATGATAAGCCTTATGTATGGTTTATTTTTCAAAAGAGCAAATATGTGTATGATTGGGAAAAAAAAAGTTTCCATACAGTTGTATTTCCAGTTAGTAAAACATTTGAAGAGTATATGGAATCAAAGGGTATTCTGGATGATGAATCAATTGATACTGCAGAGAAGGAGTTTGGTAAAAATGAAATGATAATGGTAATTAATTTTTTATTTGTTGTCAATCCTAATCTTACATTTTCTTATCAGACTTTAGTAAAATTTCAACACTTCTTTGTGGTGCATTTGTGTTCTTAAATGTAGGTGTTATTATAAATATTACAAAGATAGTATATTATTGAAATATTAGTTTGTATTTCCTTCAAATACCTATCAATAAACCTTCATACATTTTCAGGTTGTTCCAGAGTTTATGGAGCTATTTAAGGAAAGGGCTACAGCTCCTTTTTTTGTTTTTCAAGTATTTTGTGTGGCTCTCTGGTGCCTTGACAAGTACTGGTACTATTCCATATTTACATTAATCATGCTGGTCACATTTGAATGTACATTGGTTCAGCAACAGCTCAGAAATATGGCAGCAATAAGGAAGATGGGAAATAAACCTTACAATATTAATGTTTATAGAAACAGGAGATGGCGCCAAATTGTTTCAGATCAGTTAGTCCCTGGTGATATTGTCTCTGTTACCAGGTCCCTAAACGATAACCTAGTACCGTGTGATATTGTTCTTCTCCGAGGCTCCTGCATAGTCGATGAGTCTATGTTGACAGGAGAGAGTGTACCCCAAATGAAAGAACCACTGGAAAATGAAAAGGACCAGAAACAAAATTTATACAGCGAAGGAGAAGGTAAATTACACATGTTGTTTGGTGGAACAAAAATTGTCCAGCATTCCTCGCCAAGTAAAAATGTTTCATCTGTACTCAAAGCCCCAGACAATGGGTGTATTGGGTATGTCATACGCAATGGTTTTAACACATCACAAGGTAAACTCCTAAGAACTATTTTGTTTGGTGTCAAAAGAGTTACTGCAAATAATTTAGAAACATTTGGATTTATTTTGTTCCTGTTGATATTTGCAATTGCCGCTGCGGCATACGTTTGGATAAAGGGATGTGAAGACCCAGAGAGAAACAGATACAAGTTATTCTTGGAATGCACACTTATTCTCACATCAGTTGTGCCACCAGAATTGCCTATTGAGTTATCTTTGGCCGTAAATACGTCATTGTTATCACTGTCAAAGCTGGCCGTGTTTTGCACAGAACCATTTAGAATACCATTTGCAGGAAAAGTGGATATTTGTTGTTTTGATAAAACTGGCACATTGACAAGTGATAATTTAGTAGTGGAAGGTGTAGCAGGTATAGGAGACCACACAGATGCAACTGTTATACCATTGTCAGAAGCTCCAATGGAAACCATTCAAGTGCTGGCTTCCTGTCACTCTTTAGTCCAACTTGATGATGGTGTAGTTGGTGATCCCCTGGAGAAGGCTACGTTGAAAGCTGTAGAATGGAATTTAACAAAAGGAGAGGCTGTTGTGCCAAAAAAAGGAAAATCCCCTGGACTGAAGATTGTTCACAGAAATCATTTTGCAAGTGCTTTGAAGAGGATGTCTGTGATTGCTGGCTATCAGGTTAATGAGAAAGGATTCTTGGAAACACACTACATAAGTAGTGTAAAGGGTGCACCAGAAACCATAAAAACCATGCTAAAAGAAGTGCCAAGTCACTATGATCATGTTCATTTAACACTTTCCAGAAGAGGTGCCAGAGTGCTGGCTTTAGCTCATAGGAACTTAGGAAAATTATCATCACAAGAAATCCGAGATTTGTCTAGGGAGGATATAGAATCTGACCTAACTTTTGCTGGTTTTGTCATAATTTCTTGCCCGCTAAAGACTGATTCCAAGAAAGCAATAGCAGAAATTATTAACGCATCTCATTCTGTTGCTATGATCACTGGGGACAACCCGTTAACGGCGTGTCATGTTGCTAAGGAGCTCAAATTTACACAGAAAACTGAAGTCCTTGTCTTAAGTGAATCAAATGAAAACTGGAGTTGGAAGTCTATAGATGACAGTATGGAACTGCCGGTTAAACCCTTCAAAACAGCCAAAGAGTTTACCTCTAAGTTTAATCTATGTATTACTGGAGAGGGTCTCGTCTATTTAAAAGAGAATCATAACAAATTCCTTCTAGAAATTATGCCACACATAAAAGTATTTGCAAGATTTGCACCAAAACAGAAAGAGTTTGTTATTGTCACACTCAAGTCTTTGGGCTATGTTACACTTATGTGTGGAGATGGTACAAACGATGTCGGAGCTTTAAAACATGCAGATGTAAGTAATTTATCTATTGTAAGAAAAGTATCTAGCTGCACAAGGAAATTTGTGAGAAATTTAAATTTCAACTAGGTGTATGTTTTTTTATATTTAATATTATGCTACATATAGGTGTGAAGCGTCCATAGATATTATCATATTTCAATAGGCTCCAAAATTTATAATATATTTTAAACAACCTACAGTATACTGCCACCCTTATATAAAACACTGCACTTGCTTGGAGGTTACTTTGAGAAAATATATATAGAAGAAAATTTTGATCTATTTAAAAGAATTTTCTATGAAACTAATGGGAAATATTTAGTTAATTTATAATATTTTTACGATGGACTAGTTATTAGTTTGAAATGGAGGCACATAATATGTGCATCCATAAACAAAATATTATTTTGTTTACGATTAACAAAATAACAAAAAGTATAACTGCTATTAAAAATAGAGCGATTGATCCTGGTAGATCTCGTTGCGGTGATTACGAATATACTATTAACTCATTTTCGGCAAAAATTTATCTTATACAGATATATACCTATAATTTCTAGGTGAATAATGAGATACTTATAATTTCTAGGTCGGTGTAGCAATCTTGGCAAACGCACCCGAGCGTGCAAAGGATGCCCAAAGGGAGCGAGTTCCGGAACTCGAACCCCCACCGCCGCGCCGAGCGACGCGGGACCCGCGTGAGATCCGCGAGCAGGCGCGAGCCGACGCCGCCGCGAGGATCAAGCGGGCGATGAAGAAGCTGGAGGAGGAAGACCAGATGCAACTAGTGAGGCTGGGCGACGCGAGCGTGGCTGCTCCTTTCACTAGCAGACTGTCGAGTGTACTGTGTAGTGAGTATTATGACGTGATTTGACGTGAATACATCTTTCAAAATGGTTTCTTCGGGATGCAATAAAAAAAAAACAACGAAATTGGGGGATACCGTTTAGTGTTGCCACTACATATCTATTTTCCCCGTTTAAATTTTAATTGCGCTACTGCCTCTTTACTCTTGAAACTACAAAATCTATTCCAATGTTATTTTTGCTGTCATGTCATTTGCTATTCTTGAAAACAGTAATTGAAGACATGAATGGATGAAGGTGATATGTCAATTGCAAACGGGTTTCATTCTAATTATAATTAGGTCCATAAAATCGACACTCAATTTTTAACTAATTTGGCGCTAGTGTCGTGTTTAAGATTAGCCAACTCTCAAACTCCAATTTCATTCAATTGGAATTCAGTTTAAGAGCCTTACTATTGAGCTGGACAGAATTAAATAATTTATTACGCTTAGTTCTCACTAACTTAAATCGCGTGTGAGCCGAACACAAATTTATTTATTTGAATATACCAATTAACCTGTTTCTTTTTTTTTATTCCAGTATGCCACATAATTAAACAAGGTCGCTGTACACTGGTGACGACTCTGCAAATGTTTAAAATCTTGGCCCTCAATGCTCTCATTCTGGCCTACAGTCAGTCCGTTTTGTACCTCGATGGGATCAAGTTCAGTGATACTCAAGCCACTTTACAGAGTCTGCTATTAGCTTCATGCTTCTTGTTTATATCTAGATCAAAGGTAAGCTAAAGACTCCAATTTTATTGAGTGATTTAATTTAGTATGTACAGTTTTAATAAATGTTTTTGACTTGACAATGACTAATAAATCGATGAACGTCAGCTGGACGCATGAAAAAGGAAGAATCATTGTCCAGTTACGCTCATTGTACCCTGTGTTCCAGTACCTGAGAGTAAACGAAAATAATGTTTTGTTCGTTCACATTCGCGTTCCTTTAGCACTGTTTTGCACGACTATGATTGTTTTGAACTGTTTTCACCCATGTTCCACAAGCAACTGTCAGCTGTCAAAAACTGTTGAAAACGCTCAGAATGATCACGCCATTTTGCTACTTTTACCCAGCTTTTTTTTGACGTTTACTTGGATTTCACTGATTTCACTGATCTCGACGTTATTTGTAAGTTATGATGGAGCAAATGTATCCTAGATTCTTTTATAATGTACTTATTATTGAAATTTTCATAATTGTTCATATTGCGCTAAAAATAGAACAATTTGCGGTAAGAATGATATTATGAGCATTTTGATCAATATAAGCGTTTAAAGGAATACGCTGGTAACGTTACGATCGTAGCGAGAGCGCTGCACGAGCGAGCGAAAGGCACGATCGGCTTGAGCGTCATCAATATTTTGTTATCATATTAAACTATCGTAATCTCTTATATATAAAAATGAATTGCTGTTCGTTAGTCTCGCTAAAACTCGAGAACGGCTGAACCGATTCGGCTATTTTTAGTCTTGAAATATTCGTGAAAGTCTAGGGAAGGTTTAAACGGTTTCTATGCTCAACGAAGTGGGCACAGGTTAGCTAGTTGTAAATAAAATTTGACAATACAGTGGTAAGTAGTATGTAAAAAAATAATCCGACTTAATAACCAATATATTTTTTAATTTTCAGCCTTTGAAAAACCTATCAAAACAGCGACCACTGCCGAATATCTTCAACCTGTACACAATAATGACTGTGCTGACGCAGTTCGCGGTGCATTTCCTGTGTCTCGTGTACTTGGTGCACGAGGCTACCGTCAGGTCACCTGACAGGTATTGAATCATGTTTTATACTCTACTACCTACCCATCGTAACCTTTAATGCTATTTTACCGCGAACCAACGTGCGTTGATCTCTACAACGTGTAACACAAATTACTGATAAAATTCACTAACGAAACTCTTGAAATATGTGTTATTTAGAAAAGTAGTAGCAAGCTTTTGTAAACTAAACAATTTTAAAGAAAAACAAATTGGAGTTTGCAAAATATATTTGAATGATAATGATTCTACTCAAATATAACACTGTATTATATTGTTATATTTTTATTTTAAATCCTCCTACTACACAACATTTATATGGATATGAATAGTAGCTAAACTTATATCTCTTTGTAAATGATGTAGTTTTCTAAGTGAGTGAGGATGGGGTGCAGCAGGGAGGTACGTGTCCTACAGACCGCATAATAATAGTCTACTACCATAGCTATCCCTAAGTATGAACCGCACACCCCTCCATCTACTCCTAAACAACTAGCCACCCGGCTAGTTATAGTCCGACAGCTAAATCGGCTTAAATGCCATTAGTGAGTACCCTTTCGAAAAAAAAAAACAACTAGTACAGTGTCATGAATCAGGCGATACTTCGCGGAAAGCCATAGCATAAAATTTAAATATATTATATGTAGCAATATGCCGTGAAAAAAAAATCCGCGGGATATTGCTAGATATAATATATTTTAATTTTATAGTACAGCGGGCTTCGGCCTGACCGAGCATACCATCTCGCTCGGTCCGAGATCTCCCTTTGGGGCTTCCACTAGTATTCCCACACACGTGATGTTGTTAAGTTATATAATGTGTTGTGTAACAGAAACACGAAGACCCAGCTGGACATGGATTTGGCTGAGGACGAGGAGCGCGTGTTCCAGCCCGACCTCCTCAACAGCACCGTCTACATCATATCTATGGCGCTACAGACATCCACATTCGCTATCAACTACCGGGTATGTAATGTTTTTTAAAATCGCACAAAGTGACCAAGTCCTGATTTCACCAACGTTTGTAACGGCTTGTTAAAATACCATGCCTTCTCAATAATTATTGACAGGAAATACTGAGAGGGATGACATGACATTTAATGAAGCGTTTAACAAACAGTGTTTGGCGAAACTGGGTCTAAGTTTGACATATCTGGCATCATTGCACCCTAGTGGATGAAGCGATTTCAATTTCGTTTTTTTGTATTAAAGGTGACTTATGTGCGAGTGTTCTAGACGGTGTTCTAGACTATATTATACACAAATTTAATATACATCCATGACCCAGGAACATTGAAAACTTTTTATTCCCTCGGCGGGATTCGAATCCGCGACAAGTGCGACAATGGTGCTCAAGCGAGATTGAGCACCAACGCTCTCAACCACTGCGCCACAGAGGTTGCCGTGAAGTATTATCACTCATTAATATCATTGTATCATTTTAGTGCATAATTTAGCGTTAGAACTGTTTTATTTCTAAGTAGTTATAGATTCATATTATTTATTTTGTGTGTGTTTTTTTTTGTTTTGGACACAATAAAGTATATTTCATATTCATTTATTCATTAATAATATAGCCCGTATATTCCCTCTATCGCCTCTTACGACACCCACGGGATAGATGGGGAATTGGTAATCTTACTACGGCGTCCTACGGATTATTAACCATAATAGTGTATTAAGGGCGAGCCGTTCATGGAGGGTCTGCGCGACAACCGGCCGCTGCTGTGGTCGGTGGTGGCGTCGGGCGGCACGGTGCTGGCGCTCGCCGCCGGCGTGTTCCCCGACCTGTCCAACATGTTCGAGATCGTCTACTTCCCGCCGGACGTGAGTTCATCTTATAAAAATATTTCACATATCGTCATCATGATTTATCACAGTTTCCCGAACGCTGTTCAAATGAACGATCAACTAACATGGTATTCAAATCAACGACCCATATTGAACGCCGATTGGTGGAACATTGTCATACTCAAAGGAACTGACAGATATTTTATAATTTTTGTAAAGTTTAAAAATATGGATAAGTTCTTGACTTGGGGTTGTGTTGTTTATGTTGTGTTATGGAAAAGAATAACACTAAATTATTTCAATAGCCAAGATGTAGTCCGAAATACAATTATTTATTATAACTACTATAATTGTGTATATATTTAAATATAGTTATAACTGATTGAAGTACTGTTGGTTCTTGATGGAAATTCACCTGATGATGATTTAATCGAAACTGGTAGTGTTTTTGTAAAAACTTCATGAAACGTAGTAAAAAGTGGAAAAGTTTTTTTTTTTACTTTTAGTGTCAAAAAAAAGTTGTGTGTTTTACTTATTTTTAAACATGTATTTTGTTATTACAGTACCGGATCATTGTGGTACAAGTGTTGATCGCGGACATGGTTTTCGCGTATCTCGTGGACCGCATCTGTCTCTGGATATTCGGCGACGGCCGCGTCGCGTCGACGTAGCATCGTACCGCTCGCACGCCGGCACGTCGCTGCGACGTAGAGGCGTACGCATGGTGACGTAGCGGCGTACCGCACCTGCGCTGGCACGTCGGAGCGACGTAGAGGCGTACGCATGGTGACGTAGCGGCGTACCGCACGTACACTGGCACGTCGCGGCGACGTAGCGGAAGCACAACGCACTACGGCAAATATTCCTACAGAGCTTATAGTTATGTAAATAAACGTTCTTTATAATTTAAATTTTTGTCGCAGTACATACCGTCAACAGAACAGAATACAGACGATTAAACTACAAGAGTAACTAAAAATACTAGTGCGTAAAAAAAATACTGGAGTGTTCAATCAACCAAAAACAGGATGCATATTTTTTAATTACTCATTAGTACAGGCAAGTCAGTTAATAAACTTGTGATTAAAATACTTTATCGAGCGCTTGTCTTGTTACTTTTTTAAATCCCGTACTCGAAACATTTTCTGATAAAAAAGGTATCTATAGATAGTATCTAATACTATGAGCAAAAGTTGTACCTGGTTTTTCGCAACATACGGGTTACGATCAGTAGCGATTTAAATTTTAGTATAACATTGTACTGGGTGAAATATTAGTTTCTAATAACTTATTACGTGTAAGTAATTCCAATTATTTGTTTCGCATTTCGCATGCAAAATATTTATTTTTAATATTATATTATTTGGTTGTCGTTTTTTATAGTATAATAACAAAATTGTGTCTTTTCGCATTTATGATGTAGCTATCGCAGTGATTTTATAAGTAAAAATTTAGTTTTCTAGATTTTATTTATTTCGATACACCATACCTGGCTCTCGATTTAAATGTTCGTTTAAATGTATGGGTTTATGTTTTTTTTTTTATTAAATGGTTCTTGTAATAGACTTCCTTCAACTTGAATTTCCGAAGTCATATTTTGATCATAAACTATATTTAGATTTATTTTGCCATCCCACATCCTTGTAAAGATTTGTTATTTTTGCATTATCATTATACGAAAAAACAGTGTCAGGGATTAATGTAATGATTCTTACAACAGTTGTATTGTTGTGGAACTGTTTTGCAATCATACGAGTTAAATTGATGTACCTGCGGGTACGTAGTGTGCGGACAGACGATGCTCAAATATGCATTTAATGTGACAGTGGTATTTTATTGACAAAACAAATAAATGTGTAGTATTGTATTATGTTGAGGTCTTATTTTCCCACGTTTGTCGTATCTAGTATCTTCTATCGTATAATCCGATTCAAATTGTCTGCAGGCTTACTCTCGACACAATCGAAAATCGAATCCGTTCGATTTCAAAGACTTTGTGTTTTTTTTAAACTAACCAGGATAAGCTAGCACTAAATTGATCAATTAAATCAATTAGATTTCGTAACTTTTTGGACTCCGACCATATATTTCAATCGGCTGAAAATCAAAATAAACTGAATCTATCTCAGCTCAGTATGAGAGGCTTCCAATGCAATGAAGAAATAGGTAAATACGCACACTTGCTCGACTGTTTTTTGTTTACATTTGTTTCATATTGAATTATTTATACGTAGTACATATAGTATTATACTATAGTTGTACGAGTCACGTTATTGTTGCGCTTAGGGCCAGCTGACACCGGACGCGAATTGCTAATATCGCTAGATATTATTCATTACACATACACGTTTCATAGCAACAGTTCTAATTTCGAGATGCCGCTGTCGGAATGACAATCCTGTACTCTGTAGAATATTCGCGTCTCGAACTGTCTTCGCGTAAACTCTAATAGATTCATCACTCGTGGTTCATCCACAGTGACACGCAATGTAATATAATATATGTGTATATTCTACATGCATTTAGAGAAACTTGATATGGATAAAGGATAAATGAACAAAAACAACACGTCAAGTACATAACATGAGTTCTTATATTAAAGCATATAAGGTACTTATCACACAGTCACAGTTCTGATAGCTAGCACTAAATTGATCTATGTTTTCGGTGGTATTTAGTGTCCTAGACCCAGGCCGTTTAGGCCCCACCCGCCGCCGAGCCCTAGGCCTCCCCAGCCGAGACCTAGGTTTCCTAGCCCGAGACCTAGGTTGCCCAGGTTGCCGATACCCAGGTTTCCGATGCCCAGGCCGTTACCTCCCAGACCGATGAGGTTGCTGGAGTACGATACGGGGGCGACGTTGAGGTACGACGCGGCGATGGGTTTGCTGATGATCGGCTGGACTCGGAGCGTGGGCGGGTGCTGCGCGGCGCCGATGCGCTTGACCACGGCGTTGAACCCGGAGACGGGGTCGGCGGTGTAGTCCACGACGCGGATGGTGCCGTCGGGCTCAGCGAGGGAGTACTGGCCCTTCACCACGTCGCCGCTGCGGACCTCGGACTGCGCCTTGTTGTCGCCGGTGCTGGGGTCGTTGACCGCGTAGTTGAAGCCGTAGTTGGGGATGGACTGAAAATAACGATTGAATTAACACGCCAAACATAAAGAGTTATGGTTAATCATTGTTAATTAAATCAATTAAAAAGGTCAAGAGATATGTTTTTTGCTTGAAAGCGCTAATCTCAATCTCAGTACTAGTACGATTTTAAAATTTAATTCGTTCGATGTTAGATAGCCTATTTAACAAAGAAGACAACAGAACATCGATGAAAAATGTTTCAAAGTTGGCATTTTTATTTCACTATTTCACGCGGATGAAGTCGCGGACAGCTAGTGCTACTTTTAAGTATCACTTAACATATTGTATACAATTTATACACTTGCACTGGCTGATTTCTAATATATACATGAATATACTTACAATGCTATCAATAGCGGATAGTCCCCAGGCTCCTGAGGGAGCAGCGCTCGCTACTCCGAGGAGGCAGGTGATCTGGAACATTTAGGTATAGTAAAAATTTTAAATCCACTAAGTTTTTGCTTGATGCGCTTATAAACATACAGTTGGGCAACGTTAAACAAAAACTGTAAAATTACAATTTTCGCATATTTGTAAACTGATTTGAAACTCGACAAAACCACGATCTCAATATTTATGTGCAACAATAGTTTTGATATACATTGTGCCATTTTGAAGAGTAGGGGGACATTAGCAAAGTGGTTTTACTTTACAGGATTCAATTTTACCCTATTAATCAAATTATAATTTTAATTTCAATTATTATTTTATTAACATGAATTGGGGCTCGTCCTGCAGCTGAAGGACCATATATCGTAATTGGACAATTATTTATTTTGGTTATTTTATTAGTATCTTGTTTTCACTTGAACACAACAATAGGTTTGTTTATAAATAACAAATAAGTAAAGATCGATAATAAATGATACTTACTGCGATAAAAGAGAACATGATTGTTGCTGAATCCTAGTCAGTTACTCCAGTGTATGCTGTGCGCCCGCGCATGCATTTTATATACTGCGCTGTTGGTTAATCCCTCAATATCCTGCCTGTTTCACGCTTATTGACTATTCGTATATCGCCACTCGCGCTGTTTTCGTAAATCCATAACATTATTTGTAATTGCCTTCCATTAATTGACTTAATTGAACAATCGGATACACTCACATTGTACAATCGTTTTTCGTCGGAACTGCCACGTGTGTAAGTGCTAATTACTGGGTAGTTTGTTGTTGTTAGTTCGCTGAAATACTGAAGTAAAAGTTTCAAATTGCCAACAACTAGGGAAGAGCAGATGATAAGTTGTGCCCTATTCAGGGAAATTAATTTCACGGATTTTCTTTAATTTGTCGCAGAATTAGTGTTTTTAATTGCGCAGTTGAAAATACATATAGTTATGATACTTTATATTACTTATACTTATAGCTATAAGTAAAGTCCTGGTAATGAATGTCCTCCCCCAGGTAAATGTAAACACAGCAAGGATGTTCGACAAAATGAATGTAAAGTAAAAAAAAGTAAAAAATTATTCTTTTCGCGGTTTTCGCAGCTTTGTTTACGTATGTATTATAAGCGTAAAATCTTTAAAAGAAATCACTAACTGACACATTAGTAGACTGGGCACATTAGTAAACACTCTTCTAATTCCGCTGGTTAGTTAGAAGAGACACGTGTATGGTCCGCGCAATACGCACTATCGATATCGTATTGCATTCATATTCAGCATAGTAATGGATGACACACCCGTTATTAATTTGCCTGAAAAAGTACACGCGATGTGAATCGCACGTCTTAAAATAACGTTACAGGGTTCCGTTACTGCAGTCTGCAATAAACTACCTTATTTACACTTTTCGAGTTTGCCCTAGACTGGGTTTCATGGAAGGTGAACGTGATAAGTTATTGTGACCGATTACCCAATGACTTTTTTATGATTTTCAAAAATGGCAGTATTCTAAGAAAGCATCGAAGACAACTGCAATTGGTACGATGAAAAATGCAGCCTCTTACACCTTTTTTTTGAGGTTTTATTAATACTTGACGTGAAAAATTTACCTACGATTTGTATGACCAAATCGAAACAACGCCCTTTGTGGCAGAAATGCCCGACTAATTCGATGGCATACAAATTGTAGTTAACTTTTTCATGTCAAGTGACTAAAACTCACTCAGCACACTGATTATATTATTAGCAATTCTAGAGAAGTGTGTGCTTCAAATTGGCATGAACACATCCTACAGGTGTAAGGTACGCGTTAAACGCGTGTATTAGTTTTGGACCAGCTGATTAACGCGGGCAATATGAATAATATCCATGTCTATCGGGCTAATTTTAAATAAAATAAGAATTGTTATATGTTCTTCTGTCCAATGTCTGATATTTAAAAAAAATCTGTTTATTATAAAATCAGCTTCTCGTGTTGGAAATATTTCATAATGACCGGGCATTATGTATAATGCTTAATTATCACTTGTTCCATAACATATATACAAACTATATCTAAGTAGCTACTGAGGAGTGTGGGCTATACTCATAGTATGAGTCTCATACCATAAGAACAGGGGAAAACTATGAAAATCTAATTAGCGTAACGAATAGACGAGTTATTGACTAGCTTGTGGGTAAACCTATTTAAAAATAGTTAGGTATATGAACTAAGTTGCCTATGTTGGGAAGGAAGCCCTGGCAAGTATCATATAAATTTGGATGAGGGTTTACAAAAGAGAACGGGTGATTTTTTAAACTGGATTATTACACTCTAAATATCCAGATATGAGCAGCATAATTTCCGCGGACATCGTTAATAGTTTAACATTGCACCCGCCAGCCCGCCTGCAAAACGAAACGAGTATAGGCACCTACACCCGATAAAATACTTTTGGGGAGGCCCAGCAGTGGACGTCACGAAACGGCCAGTAGACACCCACTTCGACATTCACAAGCCATTCGGGTGCAAGCCGTACAAGCGCCATTTCAGGCCAGAATTCAATACGGCCTAAGCCCTTCAAATTCATTCGTTAGTGCTGGGATATTTGTTGTGGAAGCTCTCCATATTTAGTCCCAATTTCACCGACGCCTATTAGTGTTAATCGTTTGTGATGATGAACCAGATAGATTCTAGAGAATGATTAGCGATTAACTTTAACTGGCGTTGATGAAATTGACACTTATATTCTAAACTAAGTCCAGATTTCACCAACGCTTGTTAGTGTTAACGGCTTATTAAAATACTATGCCTTCTCATTCATTGACAAGAAATACGAAAGGGATAACATAATATTTAATGAAGGATTAACTTTAACATGTGTTGATGAAATCAGCACGAAGAAGAGAAGTCTGCCCAAACGAAACAAGCTGTATCGTATCGATTAGCGATGTGCGATTTATCCGTTTCATTATGCAGGCACCGCTAATTACACAATTATTATGATAGTTAACTCGACTCGCAAGTCGTACCGCACGACGCACAGCGCGGTTGCAATCGCTACTAATTCGGCTCTCGACCGCTTCATTACCCCTTTTCACTGGAACACTCTTTCCACTCAGACTTACACAAATTCACATTTGCAATCAGAGCCCGGAGAAAAGTTCCGACCCGCCACCCCCCCTCCCCACCCTCGCCGCCTTTAATTAACAGAAAGTGGTTCATTAGAGCTTATTCATTAAAGCAAGGAGTAATTAGCGAACTCTAATGAATGCTGTAATAATGTAAGAGCGGCGGCGGACTGCGGACTTCTAGATTAATCTAGAAGCTCGGCGTAATTTAGTAATGGCGTTAATTTATTACCGACTTGATTGCGGGATAAACGATCTATTAAAACTTTGGCCGTCGAAACGTATTCGCCCGTGTTTGTGGATCGCATTGTACGTCTGGACTCCGGCCGTTATTGCCGGAGCAAATAGTTTAGCTAAAATAGTGTTTCGTTTTTAATTAAATCAGTAAACGATAGTTTTATCTCCTCTATAGCTTTATTAAGTAAGAAACGGTTAACGGTGTATGTTTAATTAAACATTTTTGTACTTACATAACTTTCATTAGCGATGTAAAACTACCTGTAAACTGAAAAATGTAAACTACACCCTATCGCCTAAACTAGGCACTGATCCGATTTTATTCAAAGATAATGAATGTCAAGAGGCTATAGGTATATCGATACCTTATTTACATAGTCGAACTAAATTTAAAAATATGTGTTTGTTATGTAGAAGTCCATGTAGTTAATGTAGGAAGAAAAAATATTTTGAATTAATTTATTAATTACATAACATACCCAGTAGACAGTAGACACCATCTGTTTATTTGTAAAACACAAGCAATTAATTAAAAAGTTTTGAAATAAAACTCCTTAACACACCAGACACCACCTTTGTTCCGTAATTAAATGTTAATTAAGTTATGATAAACATGAGTGGCCGATAAGCGCGGCGTGACGCGGAAATTCGTCTTCATTAGCGTTACCGAGATTGTTATCTCGTTACCTGGGGTATGTTTGTGTTACCCGTGTGCCCGGACTTTTACCCGGATACCCGAGTCCCGGGTCCCGACGTTACCCGGTCGTGTACCGCCAGACAGCGGCCACGCATTATGATGTGTGCTTACATTATTAAATTGTATCCTAATAAGCGGTACGAAAGAAAACACCGTACACCGCACCTACAAGGTTTCGTTTGTATATTAATAATATATTGGTAATGTATTTTGAGTGATTTGAGTTTTGAAGTAAATATCTTATGCAGAATCTAGCTTCCATGGTGCAAGGGAAGTTAGTATGGTAATTAACTAAATTGGGGACAGTTTGGTAATGATGGTATGGCACAAGGGAGCTAAAGGAACGAAATGTATTAAGTACGCTAAATGAGGACTCTTACGTATCGTGAGGTGAGGTCTCTTTGCTGCGTATAGCTTATTAGGTATCTATTTTGTGGTACAGCGAATAATATTTTCATTTAGTAGTAAGATACAATAGTTTCTAACCATTTTTCCTTGCTCTAGGTCTCCTAAAATATTGTAACATGAAAACAAGAAGTGACCGCATCGACAACTAACGTAGTCCAAGTTTACACGTGAGTATGATTTAGATGCTTGGTCGAGCGAATAAAAAGCATTTTTAAGCTTTTTATTAATTTTATAAACATTGAAAGCAAAACTTGTGATGCGAGATGTACAAGCTCTGTCCAGCGGCCGCTGCCCTCTATTGCTACATTATTACGGTACCCTTAGGCTTAGACAATGGGTTCGGCCACAGAAAATTGCAAACAGATAAAAAATATTATTCCTAATATAATATGTAATATTTTACATTTGGTTAATACATTCAATTGTATAAGAAATGTTTTGCGTAGGTATGTTACATATCTTTAATTTTGGAATAATCCTTTACCGTTAAATAAGTATAAAATAACTAGCTAAGAAAACAGTAAGTACCTATTCTTAGTATATATATATATATACTAATATATATATATATATATATATATATATATATATATATATATATATATATCCCTTTAAAGAGAGGAGTAAGACAGGGGGATATCATATCCCGAAACTGTTTACCGCTGCTCTGGAGGATTCCTTCAAGCTCCTGGAATGGCAAGGACTTGTCATCAACATCAATGGCGAATACATCACTCACCTTCGATTTGCCGACGACATAGTAGTCATGGCAGAATCGCTGGAAGATTTGGGGCGCATGCTCGGTGGCCTCGATAGAGTTTCTCAACAAGTGGGTCTTAAAATGAACATGGACAAAACAAAGATCATGCACAATGTCCATGTTGCACCCACCGCACTAACTGTTGGGAGCTCTACTCTTGAAGTTGTTGACCAATATATATACCTAGGGCAGGCTGTCCGATTAGGTAGGTCCAACTTTAAGAGAGAGGTCAGTAGACGGATCCAGCTCGGCTGGGCAGCGTTCGGTAAATTACGCAACGTCTTCTCGTCCAAAATACCTCAGTGCCTTAAGACAAAGGTATACAACCAATGTGTGTTACCAGTGATGACTTACGGTTCTGAGACGTGGTGCTTCACGAAGGATCTTTTCAAAAGGCTCAATGTCGCTCAGCGTGCTATGGAGAGGGCAATGCTCGGTATTTCTCTACGTGATCGAATCAGAAATGAGGAGATCCGTAGAAGAACTAAGGTTGCTGACATTGCCCGTAAGATCAGTCAGCTGAAGTGGCAATGGGCCGGCCACATAGCACGAAGATTGGACGGTCGATGGGGCAAAAAGATCCTAGAGTGGAGGCCACGTACTGGCAAGCGCAGTGTGGGACGGCCACCTACCAGATGGACCGACGACCTGGTGAAAACTGCCGGGTCACGTTGGATGCAGGTGGCAATGGACCGGTCGCACTGGAAATGTATTGGAGAGGTCTATGTCCAGCAGTGGACAGTTAAAGGCTGAAACGACGACGATAAATATATATATTACTTTGAGACACATGCGCATAGTGTATACTTCTGGCTGAATAATTTTTGTCTTAGGGGATGTTTGGTCACTCTAATTTGTCTGACTGTTTGAATATAACTTTTAAATAAATACTTCAATAACATATTAAAAAATCAGACGTGTAAAAATAAGTAAAGGTCATATTTTATTTTTTAGGTAATTTAAAAGCGTCTGACTAAAGCTCTGGTCAATCACAAGTGTCTGACACTTATATATATTACTTTAAAATAATATTCTACATAACATATATAAAAATCAGCCATGTGAAAATAAGTTAAATAACTCTTATTTTTAGTTACCTTTCTCACCTGGTACCTGCCCAGGTGTTACTCGGCAAGTTACACAAAGCGCGTAGGTATTCAAGGCACACGAGACGCTACTGAAAACTTCAGGTTTCATTCGTGTGAAAATAAGTTATGTCTGATTGCTCTGGGATAGATCCCAGAGCAAAATAAGTTATGTCTGATTGCTCTGGGATAGATCCCAGAGCAATCAGACATAACTTATTTTCACGATATAAGACCTAGAGGTCTATCTCAGTGATGCTTGCTGATTATAACTGTTTGCTATGAATCCATAGACTAAGTCAAAATGGCGTATTTTTTACCGTGGAAGTTTTTCATTTAATGTTTAAGTAGGTATATTAATCATTGTTTATTTGTTATTATATATACTTTATTATAGGATAATAAAGTATGATATTTCAAGATTCCAGTGAAAGTGTTGATAAGTGTGCACAATAAGTGAATATGTGAAATTTTCCATGTTTTCGGTTCTTACCTTTAGGTTAAATTTATCAGGGACGAACTTATACATTGGCATTGCATTTGAATTTACAGTTCGTCGCGACACTAGCGCCAAGTTTGAAATTGAGTGCCTCTTTATGGAACTATTCCAATGTATTGGGTATTGTTTTCATTGAGTAGCTCATGACTTGACAGCATTGAAATCGCATTGGGCTTGAAGCGGCATTGAAATTAGTTTCAAGAGTAGATAAGCCCTCATTAAATTTTAATCCAACTCCTACTGCAATCGTACTATGTGAAAGTTTTTGATAGATTTTTGTCTCCTTTACGCAAAATCGGGCTTTAATGAAATTTGGTTAAAGCGTTTATCAGCAGGAATTGCATATGCGCGCTGGAAGTCGCGAGCAACAACTAATAAAAAAAGTATTTTTTAAATAAATTGTTACAGTGTTTATTGAGCTTTCAAAGGAGCCATAATATTATTTCATACATATGAAGCGTGTTTATTTCAGACACTTTACAGTTTAGTGGTTGAGAATGGTGGACAATAAGATAAGCCGATTACTGGTGTTCACAGCTCGTGAATCGTATGTCCGATCACTCCGTTTTAATACACCAAACTTGCCAATTTCGCTTTGGGGAGTTTTAGTTAATTCAATGCTCGTTTGCCCCCTTATTATACTTACAAAAGGTTACTTGTATCATCAGGTCATTAGGCCTATTTTAGACCTGCTAATAAATGTCGACCAGAAGAAGAAAAGACCTATATAAATTGAAAAACTTGCTCTTAAGGTAACTTTTAAAATTGTCTTAATTGACAATATTTTTTTTAAATTGACAAACAAGCAATTCTTATGTGGGCCACTGCCACAAATGATTTATGATTATTCATCTGACTTCTATACGAGGAGTATATATATTTCATTCAATATAATATAGTCAATTAATAAACGCGCTAGACATTTGATCAAATAACTGACTCAATTAGATGACTGCGACATGTATATACGCATCCATAATATGGATTTATTATTATAGCATTACATTGCATTACACAACAATACCATACAATATATTATTATTAACACATAATATTATTATCTTCACTCACTTTTTTACAAGCTATCATTTTGTCTATTATTTCATATTAAATTACTACTACTAACATACTACTTGTTTCTAAAATAGTCATGGAAATTGCAACGCCTTTTGTCAACTTTTCCACTCTGTGAGTAGGATAAGGCTAAAATGAGGCTATGGACCCATATCATCAGATCATTATCAGAGAGGTCGACCTACATTCCACTGCATTTTGCAGTTAAATTAATGTATCTTTACTAAGAAACTAAAAGGCGTAAACAAGCGTGGGCTTTGAATATATTATCTATAAATATCCTTGCATACTATAGAAGTCCTCTTAACTTTTATGAAGACAAAAACTAACAAGTTCTTATGACCCACCGCAGGTCGAAGTTAAGTGAACGATGATTTACGAGGAAGCTATTGTGGCCTGCGCAGGCGCGGGCCTGTAAATTACATTCACTATTACCACTCAAATCTTACATTGTAACTGTAAGTTATGAAAGATTTCATTTCTACGTTTAAAAAAGCTAATTAGTCGAAGAAAAGGGTTTTTTCATATCTGTTAGCACCATTTGACAGGGTCTTTATATGATAAGATTTTAAATTATATTATAAACATTTTTTCATACAATGTAGAGTAAATTATGAGATTCTGTTTCTTTGATCAAAGTCTTAAAACACTTTTAATGATGGCAAAGTTTCGAAATATTTTTGCACTTTAATATTTAAACAGCAGAAGTGACCACATCGACTGCAGACGTGGTCGAGGTTCATTTTTACGTGAAAGTGCGTGCGCAAGATCGACCTGTTAAGCGATTTTGATCGGTAGAGCCATAAGCTCGATAGTAGCAATAAAAAGTTTACGCTTTTACGATTCAATAGCTACGTAATACGTCAATTAGCTTCAATAACCATTAGGCCCGTATAATAAAAACTTAAAAAATGCATCTACTTAGGACCAGCGTTGCCAGAACGTATCAAAAAGTACGGTCTTCCGTACTTTTTATTATACAACCGTACCGCTGCCGTACCTCAGTGTGGACCGTACTTTTTTCGTACCTACCTTATAAATTATACTGCTTATTTATTTTTTAAATCAAACTATAAAAAAAGGGTTCCTATAGGGCAGTATTGCCAGTATGATTAACCAAAGAAGTACGACTAGCTTTCTGAAAAAGTACGGGTTTCCACTTAAAGTACGGTTTTTCCAAAACATTCAAAATGTCTACCTCTACGGGCCCCTACCCTATAGGAAATAATTTTTATAGTTTGTATTAAAAAATAAATAAGAAGCATAATTTTTATGGTAGGTACGAAAAATGTACGGTCCACACAGGGGTACGGCAGCGGTACGGTTGTGTAATAAAAACTACGGAAAACCGTACTTTTTGGTACGTTCTCGCAAAGCTGCTGGTCGTACTCATGGACGTATGTCGTACTTCTTTGGTTAATCATTCTAACAATACTGATTAGGACCCACCTAACGCCCCAATAACAAGAATCTAATCTACGTATTCTGCCTTAATAGCTAATATTTTAATAGTTAAATAGCGGTATCATGTAGCTGCATGCATCTTATCTCTTTCCGGACTGCTGCATTCGGCAATTACTATTTATATTTGTTTAAAGGCGTATTAGAATGTTTGTCAGATAGTTAGCAGTGTCAAGAGTGTGAGAAGCGTGTGAAATTGCTTCGTTATCATATGTTATCTTTTGTTTCTGTAATTTGAAAGTGTAAAACTAATTTAGGCCATGATATGTTATTCTTTATCGCTCGACTTGCATCTGACAACCTAGTATTTGCATGTTCGTAAACGATATCGTGGACAATCATAAATATAGAGCTATGATTGTTGTGGGGGCAGGGGTTTATCAATTCTTTGAAAGTTAAAAGGTGTCCACAGTAATGTAATGTAACTGCGTTTACTAAATATTTGTGCTTTAAATATTTACACCCGTACATAGTTATTCTCATGCCATAAGAATCTTTGTTAGTAAAATTTTTTCTTTCGTTGAAACCCAACGGCAGAAGTAAACGATCCGTGGCGCAGTGGTTGAAAGCGTTGGTGCTCAAGCGAGAGGTCGCGGGTTTGAATCCCGCCGTGGGAACAAAAAGTTTTCCATGTTCCTGGGTCATGGATCAAATTTGTGTATAATATAATAAAAATGTTAAATATGTGTATAATATAAAAGTATTAAATATATTTCCGTTGATTGGTACCTGTAACACAAGTTCTTCGGATACTTATCACGGGAACAGATTGACGTGGTGTGAAGCGTCCATAGATAAAAAAAGTACATTAAAAGGTGTACTTGGGCACGTGTACAACATGACATACCTTTTCTATAGACTATCGTTTAGAAATGCTAAGCACCGAAATTATCATAATGTGAAATACTTATCTTTATTATGAATTTTAGTAGGAATTTAATTTAGTGTGTCTATAACATCAAAAAAAAATGTTTTTTAAAAATTTTAAACCGTCAAATATTTTTGAATACTAATTAATTATTTCCATCAGTATTCTGTTTTGGCAAAAACTCCCAAAAGGCTTGTACATTAATTCCCGATGTTAAAATATGCGGCCATCTGTTTCTTAATTCGATACTACAATAAATTAGGTTTTTCCAAATGGCTATAACAATATTTCAGCTTTGTCGTAATCAAATTCATTTCTCCCTCCAACATTTTTAATTAAACAAAAAATTTGGAGTCTGCAGCCGTGGAAGGTTATTTTAAATTAATTCTCTGTCCCACGGAATAATAAATAACTTTAAATGTATAATTAGGTATCGTTGTGATTCGTAAAGAACAAAATAAATTATTGAAAATAGACAAACTTAATGTCGATTGAAAAAGTTTTATATTCGACTTAATTAATGAGTCGTTGTCCATTATTGCCACGTTGACACCGCCCATATTGAGCTGTTTACCTTTATTCATTACATCAGACATTATCATTACATAGTATAAAACAAAGTACCTTTCGCTGTATGTCTGTCCGTATGTATGCTTAGATCTTTAAAACTACGCAACGGATTTTGATGCGGTTTTTTTAATAGATAGTTATTCATAAGGAAGGTTTGTATGTATAATAAATGCATAATATAGTAGAGAAACACTGCTAAATTTAAAGGTTTCTAATGTGATGTCTTAAATAAGCACGTTTTGAACCCTACGAGATAGACCAAAATAATGTACTACAGTAAGTATTATTCACCTTAAAAAGTTCAACAAAAAAGTCCGCGATGGTATATGTCTATCTCTTAGGGATAACCCACCATAACCATTTTTATCCTTTACTAAAAAATGGTTATTTACGAAGTGATTTTAAACAATACAGCATTAATCCTTATCCAATTAAGTACCTTAAATAAATTGTGCATTTATTATAGATCAATATGTTTTTTACAGCATGTACTTTAAGATCTCATATTTTTTTTATATAACAGCAATTATTATAGGTATCCAATAAAACAAAGAAATAGAGTTTCATACTTGTTTATAGAGTTTAATACTTGTTTAAAATTTTGTTCATATATGTGCATATTTGAATAGAAATAGAACTTGGCACTTATTTAGATCTCCATTCTTTTTGCGGCGAAGCCGGCTCATCATATTCTTTGTATTGAACTTGGCTTTCCTTTTAAATACTTTTTATATTTTTGTTTTTGGTGGGATATATTATTACTAACGGGTGTAAAAAGAGCAGTCACTATAACTTTGGGATATAATTACTACCTTTTCTCATTCTAGTATAATCGTTTCTCAAAGTTATTTAGGCTGTTCTTTTTACACAATAGCTCGATGACAAGCAATTTCCTCTAAAATCCAGAGAGTTCATTAAAATGTTCAGGTCTTTCGAGAAACAGGTGTCTGGTGTCTACTGGTTCATTTGCTGCTAGGTTCTTCTTGCCTTTGGAAGTTGGTGAGTGGTGAGTGTAAGTATCTGGAACTTTATAATAGAGTAAGTCGTACACACGACGGTTTCCAGGAAAGGTGTATCTGCGCCGCAGGTATGCCTGTGAAGGCATACCACAACGTGTGGGAATAGACCTCCAGGCTTTAATCAAAAACCGAATCAGTTCAATCTCAACGGCTTTTGGTATTTCACTAGGCGGATTACTTTGAAACTAACCAGGATAAGGAAAATTGTTAGATCGTATCTTTTTGTACTCCCGACCGTATCAATCGACTGAGAATCAAAATAAACAAACGTCAATTTATTCGGGAGTAAGCGTCACATTCGAATCAAAATCGAATCAGTTTGGAGAGTAAGGCAACTGTGCATTGTACAGGTTTCCTCTCCGGCAGATCATTGTGCTTACTCAGGACTAATGAATTTCCGAGGTGTTTTTTTGGTCAATCATCAATTAAATGGCGCTTTTCATTAGATACACAAACTTATGTAAATAAAAGCTCTATTGAATAGGTAAACTATAAAAAAACCTCAGTAAACTCGTATATATACAGGCTCGTATAATTAAATAAAAATATAGTGAAGTAAAACAACGAAATTATTTTACAAAAATTTAATTTCTCCCCCTTTTGCCATATTTCTTAGGCTATAAGTTGCAATTTCTTTGTGAACGCAATGGTAACACCATAACAGTGGTTTGCTAATAAATTGCCAGACTCAGGTTACTCCCGGAGTTTAGGGAGTTTGCCAATTTTTTAATTTCACAGTTTTGTATTTTTCGTAACCTACAACGAGTGGCAAAACAACAACCAGTCCCTATACGTGCAATACTTGTCCAAGTCTGTGCAATTTTATAGACGGCTAGACTTAAACGCTAACATTTTAATGTAATGATATGCCAAATGTCACTATACAAAATTTATGACGTACCAGAGGTAAATCCTTAACATTATATGGGAATGTTAGCGTTTAACAACACCAGACACGAGTTATATTCAAAACGATTTAGTTTACGGATAGAATAAGGGTTAATTTTTTATTGATACACAAATCGCTTTCAATACAATACATGTCTGTGTACAATACAATCGTTTTAAATAGCAACACGTATATACAGAAACCGTCCGAGCTCCATACGCATTAGATGTTGGCATCAAAATTATTGCTAAGAAGTTTGTGCCTAATTTTAGGTACAAGATGTGTCTACTTACGGCTAAATATGACCTAGTATTTACAATTGAATGAATAATATAAATGGACTTATTGAAATTTAAGTAACAGATCGACTATAAACGAAATAACGAATTTATTCGAGATTATTTACAACGTTGCAAATCACAGAAATGCGAGAAAATGCTTTAATTACTTACGTTATGTAACAGGCAAGAATGCGGTATAGCATAATACATTGTAATACTTTCGCAGTGTAAAAATATTTAAATGGTAATAGTTTGTGATTCGCTTGTATCGACTACGCTACAATATCATAGTAAATTCATTCGTATTAACATGGAAGTAAACATTCTATGGAGTTGTTTGGAAATAAATAAACTGTCTCACATCTAGGCATGTACTTTGAAATAAGGGCAAAATTATATGCAACTGCTCTTATTTCGAGGACCATTTTCTTAAAAAAAATTTTGACAGGAATCAGTTTCAAGTTTGAACAGATAAAAAATTAACAAAGGGTTTTTAGAATTAGACATGGCCCAGTGATAACTAGTAACCCTTCATTACAATGGTTTGGATTTTTGTAATTCGTGAAACTTCTTTGTGAATCAGAGACGAGTATGAGTTAAGTACTTAGCAATGTTATACTTATATACAAATGATTTACGCTAAGATATGCCTTTTCGTTTAAAATTTAGTTATCACTTCCTTAAATAAAACGTAGGTATAATGTGTTACACACATCCATTCCGACCGATCCTTAAGTACGACAGTAATTAAGAATTTACATAGCGAGTAAGTTTTACATAAATTGCCATTTTCACAACCAAAATTAAATATTTAGAGGCAGCATTCGTCATCGTAAGTGTAAACTGTCTGCGATTATAGACCGTATGGTACCGCACTAGAGTCTATACTGGCATACACGAGGCGAAACTACCGAATATAACTTAATGAAGGCATCGTGAATTATTACCGACTACTTTCGTTGAGCCAAAGTCGATAGTAATTAAACGTCTGCGAACAGTCCGACTGTCTGAGCACACACTTCACTCCGAGTCCTCGTCACTGGAGGGCGCGCCGGGCTTGAGGGTCGTGGACAGGTCCAGCGCCGGCATGGGGGCCGGCAGGACCGCTGGCACGCCGGCCGGCAGGTTGACTGACACGCTGGACGCCAGGCTCCCCGACGTGCCGGCAGCGAGATTGCCCGACGACCTGGCCGCCAGGTTCGCCGGTACGCCGGCTGCCAGGCTAGTCGGCATGCTGCCCGCCAAGTCCACTGGCCCGTGGCCGCCGGGCTCCGCCCTGTGCGGCGGTCGGTAGAACGGCTGGCCCCGCGGCGCGTGTGGGTCGGGCAGCGGGTAAGGTGGCACCCAGCACGGCTCCGGCTTGACCCCCCCGGCGTTCAGATACGAACACGACATCATCTGGAAAAATAAACATATTACGTTAATCATAACTCATATAATTTATTATTATACCTACGTAGTATGGACTAAGTCACGCTCTAGTCAAAAATCCACCACTAATGTTATTTTTAAGTTTGATCTGCATAAGGGTTTTTTTGCCTCTTCGATAGAAAACGTTACTAACAAAATGTTAATGTTGTCCCACATTTACAACCGTCAATGTGTTACATCATTTTATTGTAATACGGTAGTGTGAGTACAATATTAACAATCTGAGATAGTGTGTGTAGTTACAAGTTGTTATTTTTTTTAATTTTGCGTATTTCTAAGCATTATGTAAAATAATAATCGCTTTGTTGCACACCACCTTCCACTGCCTATACTTTAACTATGTCAAATTTCGTATCCACTCCTTTATACAATTGTCGTAAAACTGTGCACTCAAAGTTATTGCTTCACGTATTAATATTATATAATGATAAAGACTAAAGATCAGCAGATCTTTATAAGTGCTCCTCTATGTTAGTTGTAGAGCCTCCAAAAAATGAGATAAAACTACAAGAACTGAAACGTAGGTGCCCAGTAGGCCACTGCCCCGGAGGCAAAGACGCAACAAGAGCAGAATTTGTACCGGTTCATTACATAACCACTCACAATATCAATTCCGTAGAGTTATATTTATAAAATTTCCAAAGCCATTTCGTACATCAACGGGAAATGTTTTATGTATATTAGCGTTATCTTAGGGAGAGCATATTGGAGTGGGACAGGCTTACATAAATAATAAAATATGTGTATTACGAGATGAGAGGCCTAAAGAATTCGCGAGTGGCGCCGGTCCTCTAATCACGCTAATGGCGATGCGCATTGCCCCGCCGCGCGACGCCGCGCGCTACCGTGCGTCCCCGTACTCTCCCGTGCGACACCGTGCGTCCTGGCTTTCATGGTAACGTAGAGCATCGATATATTTCGCAGTCAATCGCCTACAAACAAAAGTTTCTTTCACAAATTACTTACTACCATCCACTGTAAAGTAACTACATACCTAGTATGTAAATAGGTACATCTATCTACTAGTGGATCTTGTAAAAGTTAATTAAGTAATGAAAATAATTTGTATCTTTCCTATATGTTGTGTACATTTTAATACTAGAAACCAATTTCTTTATATCAAATGTTATTGTTAAGGTGAAAAGATGTCTTTGGTCGAATAAGTACCTTATACTAGACTGTAGTTCCATTTTAAATTAAAAATATCTAATCCTTTGCTCGCTCGCGTTTCCGATACGTATTTTAGGTTTAATGTTTTAAAATACAGCGCTACTGGGCGGCGATATATCATATTATGTCGCACATTTTTCACGCGGCGCCTGCGGAATTGATTACACGGCCAACACGTGGTCAGCGCGTGCTCACCTCGCGACGAGAGCTACCGAATGCCGACACGAAAACCTCCCGGAATTGCCTCGGTGGGCCCGCAACGAGAATTGATAAACAATGTAATAACAGCTCCATAGTTAATGCTGCGAACAAAGGTCTCCACACAATTGGCAATAGTTCGCGGTAACGGCGCACGCCGCCGAGTGTTCTAACAATGATATTGTAACTTTAATATTTATTGCACTTGATGAACTCCGCGGTGCAGCCCCCCCGCCCCGCGCCGCATAACGAGGCCGATATTAAAAAGCCGAACCCCTCCGGTACACAACGTGTAGATCGAGTCGAGTTAGCGCCGACACCGCGGCATTATTAAACCCTTTACGTGAGCTCGAGCGTCGAGGCGTCGTTATTGCTTTAGAGGTCCTAAACTGTCCTTAGAGGACAAACAGCCGCCCCGGGCGCTGGACGGCCGCACGGCCCCCTCCCCCACCGCCCCCCTGCCGGGGGTCATGTTGCGATTAAAATATAATTAGGCGCTCCGCAATTGTTTCGCCATCGGGCCAGGTGGCGCGGCTTCGGCCGCTAAATTAAACGACCATATTATACGTTTCCAATTACGATCGCGCGGTGTACTCTCGTATTACCTTATAACGATCGCGACCGATTCGAAGTCGATACGTCTCGTAGTAATTATGATCGGTAAGACACCGCGATAAATCACGCTCGCGGAGTGCGACGTAATGGATTCAAACGGGCCGCAGTAATTGCGGAGCTAATTATTGGAGGCCGGGCTCCGATTTATCACTGTCGGATTATGAATTAGGCATGGCGTTAATGAAACATGCATAATATTTGTGGAGGCGGCCCCGGGCGCTGCGACCGAACAATTAGGTTCGGAACTGCCAACTGGCACCGACTCTATCGAAACTTTACAAATATGTACCCTGTGTCGATGTATTACTTGTGATGAAAATCACAAGTTTCGTGGCACTGCCAATTACGTTGTAGACTGAGGTCAGCTTTAAGTATGAAGAAATATGAAGAGATTTTCAATTAACATTTTTGTAAGTGAGATGTAGTATTATTTTTCCTTTGTCTTTACCTAAGGTAGTTTTCGCGGCACGAGGTGGCAGCGGCGTAGTGTCAAAACTAGCTTACAAAATGCGTTTTGGTACATCATCTTTAACAATTCGAATGTGTACTTTGCACAGAGAGTCGCTACACAGTACACATTTTTCTTAAAAATTAATCATAAATTTGCTCATACAATTTAATATCAATCGTGTAAAGTAACTATTTCGAGAGTAGAGTTGTAAAGGTACACTATACACGTGCAACCGATATTAAAGTCCGGCCCGAAACTTCGCAAATTGCACCTTTAACGTACTAATGAAGCTGGCCTTTACAACTTACACAGTTAATACTATTTGCGTGTTCAAATTAATTCGCATTCAATTAAACTTACACTAGATGTTCTTAGATTAGATTCTAGAGAGTTGGTTCATCCGCAACTATTTAATTTTATAGATTAGAATAAGAATAGAAGAAATATTAATAGGGTAACAACTTTTTAACTTGTGTTTTTCGACACCGTGCCACGTGACAATAATACCATTGGGTGTTCATGAGCGACGGTATTCGTTTTCCATGAGGCAATCCTCGCTCGTTTTCAAAGACAAAAAAATTCATAAGAAATTATTAGTAGATAATTAACATATGCTCGCAAAGCAGCTTAGAATAACGTAAGTAGTTTGTAAACAACGTCGTATCTAGTTATTCAACTATTTCAATAGTATCTACGTAAATTGTTGATACCTCGTAAGCCAAGTTAAACTTGGAGTGATAACTTAATATAACAATAGCGTAAACGCCGATAGTATCAATTGTGTTTGTATTAAGGGATCTGCTGTACCCTGCGGCTCGCAGCGGCGTTCCTCTAATATCGTTAAATAGAAAACGTCTCGACGCGTACAATGGTCCATCGGCATTCCATTAACCAGGCGGCAAACATACCGACGCATCGTCACTGTACGGGCCCGTACACACTGGGTAACATGTTTATTCATTGTGAGCATATTTACTTTAAGAGGAAACACAACGCCTGTTTTTCCATACGAATATAGGGGTTTACGTGACCCCTGTTTATGTATATTATTTATAAATGTGCATATAGTTATATTCAGGAAAAAAAAATACATTTATTTAAAAACTCCTTTTTTTAATAAATTTATTTTTTGAGTAGATATGGACGTTCAAAAATCTTAAATAAATCTAAATCGGTTAAGTTTTGGAGCTCTATAGGTTTCAATTAGTGCTGCAGTTGTCGCGCTAGTGCTGGCTAGCTAGGGCATTGCGAGACAGCGATAGATTTTATAAATATCTATTTTGTATTTCTCTCAACTGTGAGGTTTCCTCTTAACTGATAAAAACATCTAGAAAATTATTTATTGTAACAGATCATTACCAAAAATACGTTCAGAAGTTTCAGTGAAAACATATTTTGTAGCATATACGTTTTTATTGAAACTTCTGAGAGTTATTATAAAATGATCTGTTACGAGAAAATGAATGGAAATTATAATAAATGTTATACAATAACGACAGATTTCGTTTCTCCTTAGAATACTTTCGATTAGAATATTATCTACGACAACAAATTAAATGTGTCTAGTGAATTAGTGCATATTAACTCTGCAAAGTTACATATCTGATTACAAAATATCAAACTAAATATACAACTTTATATACTTTATATACACTTCTGAAATGTAGAGTGAGACATCTCCTTTACACGATAGGCAGCGTTTCTAGTGATTCGATCGCCTGGGACAGCCGTGTAACTACACTAACGACTGTTTATATTGGCCCGCCGGACTCACAATACCACACACAAATAATTTAATAGTTTTAGGTGCGAGCGGAGCGCAAACAATCCACGTTCCATTACGATTGTAGAGTTATAATACCCAGCCCACTCGCTTCCATAATGTTTGAGTAGGATGAAATCGTCTTAGACTAGTCAATAATTATTCATCATGTACCACTACCTATATTACCTATTATTTAAGTTATGTTGTTCATAACTACCACCCATTTAATTAGGCACTGCTCAATTTTCGGAGTGGTTAATGCTAATAAATTTCATAGGACTCGAACGTGCGCCTAGCAATAATTCACTTCGGGCCACAAATGCATTCAAGAGATAGGGCAGTTTGAGATACGAGAGTGATAGTGTAGGGCGGGCGGGCCGGCGCAATAAATAACGGGCGGGCGGCGCGCGCGGGCGGCGGGGCGGGCGGGGGTCGCGTGTGCCGCGGCCGTTTGTCGCTCGCGTGCGCGCGCGCTCATTCCTTATTCATGCGGCCGGAGCACGCGACGCGCGAGCCTCCATTTATCATTTTCCATGTACGGCCGCGCGGCCCGCACGTCAATGAAGCGATCGTACGACAGCGAATACTTTTCGTGGGAACATATTTCATTCACTACTCTGTTCCGAAGAAATCACGGGCACTAATTAAGTCGTACCGTGCTCGCTACTCGGAACACGGGCGTTCGATGAAAGAAAAATGTTATCACTAAAAATATCGCCCGGCGTAGTTGTAGAGTAATATTATTCGGTCATGTAAAAGTTTATAACAAAGTATTACGGGGTTAACATGAAAAGTTAGTTAAAATTAATCAACCGTGATGTAATATTATACCGGGGAATACATTCGCATATTCGACATGTGGAAACTTCGAGAAGGTCGTCAAAGAATTTAGCATAATTCAGGACGCTCGTTATCGTTCAGTCGGCCTCACTTCAAAGCTAACATTTCAGCAACAGTTTATTATTAATAAAATTTGTCCGAGAGCAGCGAGCGGGCGCGGTACGAGCGGGCAGCGGGCGAGCGGGCGCGGTACAGGCGGGCGCGTCGTGAGCGGGCAGCGGGCGAGCGGACGCGGTACAGGCGGGCGCGGTACAGGCGGGCGGGCGCGGTACAGGCCGGCGCGTCGTGAGCGGACAGCGGGCGGACGGCCGTAACGAGGCGGTGCGCGCTCGTTATCGGCCGCCCGCCGCCGGTCAGCGCCGCGGAAAATTCGCCCGAAACTGACGCGCGTGAAAATTTAATGAACGGCCGGACGCTAGTTAACTAAAAGGTAAAGTGCACCCTCTTGACGTGTTCGGTAAATATTAATAGTGAGTGTGCCGGCGAGCGCCATTAAAAATGCACGAGTCCGCGGACACGGGCCCGTGGCCTGCTTTATTAGCCACTTTACGTACGTTTTCAGTTTCGAACTAGCCGGCATCACCCTGCCAAGACGTTTCCCGCCGGCTGCACATCGTGATTATCGTATTTGCCCAATAAAATGCGATTCAATTCCAAAGTTCCGTTAGCTCCGTGCTCCGCATCGGGAGACACTTCTCGAGCGGGGCGAGTTTCGCATTTGAGCCATTTTAAAACTACTACGGCTATTAAGGATAATAGAACCGTCTGGTCGGAGCGATGAATCACGGAAAACGTTCGGCGACGATCGGAGTTGGAGTTCTGTATCGTTATCGTTTGAGTTTCAGTTGCGGAAATGTATCCGCGGCCGCGGGTCGATAATGAGGATCGTTAATTATGTAGCGGGTGCGTCGGGCGGTGGCGTGGCGCGGCGGCGTGGCGCGGCGGCGTGGCGTCGCGGCGGACGGGGTCAAGGGTTCGCGACTCCACTCTAAGGAGCTACCAAATTAATGAGGTACTTCTTTGTAATAAAGATATAACAAGGATTGCGCACGCGAACTTGCGCGACTCCGATGTCATTAAATACGATCTTGACGAGACTTGTTATCACTTTTGTAAATGACAGTGTTTTGAATATTTTTCCTTTTATATTTCGATACACGACGAGTTTACATATTTTTTATGTTTTGCGTTCGCAGTAAAAAGGGGAATGTTTTGTCGCCTTAAAAATAAATTTCTGTGCTCCGAAATTCAGGTTGTTGTGGTGAAACGTATTACCGAAAAACGTAAAGCCTAAAAACCATAAACCGGGCCTAACTTTAATTAAAACCGATAAACTTTAATATCTCGGTCATATTTAAGATTAACTGGCATTAAAGCACTTGTAAGTGGTTAAAAGCGCGTAAAAATCGCGGTGGCCGAGCGGCTAGATTATCCCGATGTGGGTTGCCCCGGGGGCGCGGGTTGCCCCGGCGTGCGGAGAGCCCCGGCGTGCGGAGTGCCCCGGCGTGCGGAGTGCCCCGGCGCCGCGGCGCGGTGTGCGGGTTTCTAAGTCGCGGCTAATTGGATGAGGCCGCAGCACAGGCCCAATTACCACCGTTGTGATTCATTTTAATCGAGCTCTCTCCGGTCCGTAACGAACACACTTTTATTTCAGAGAAAATTAATAAAAATATTTTTTTAGAAAACCAATTTATATTTTTAGAATGCTCTACATTTTTGAGGTGCGCTTACTTATATTGAAGATGCACACGAGGGACTAATAAGATGTTTTCGTTGTGTATTGTAAATATATGAAAATAAATTGCTGTTCGTTCGTCTTGCTAAAACTCGAACTCGCTGAACCGATTCGGCTATTTTTAGTCTTGAAATATTCGTGGAAGTCCAGGGAAGGTTTAAACGGTTTGTATGCTCAACTAAGAGGGCACGGGTCAGCTAGTTGTAAATAAAATTTGACAATACAGTGGTAAGTATCTTCAGAAAACCGATGAGAATTACAAAGATATTTAACATAAAATCGGAAAAGGTGGGAGTTTTTCATACCGCCCGACGCCGGTATTAATTGCAAATTCTCGAACATAATACGAACTTTCCACCTTTAAACTTTAGTACTTGATTTTCCAACCGGCGAAAGCATTCAATCAGAGCGCATCAAGTAGACGTACGCGTCCATTAATGGTGCAAGTTTACAAAACACGCGCGAGAGAGAGGTGCACGGGGGAGCGAGAGGGGAGCCGACCACTTCCGCGATGAGATGGCGCACTTCCTGTGATTGAGCGCCGCCCGCCCGCGCTATCCTTTTTCCCGAAATTAGCTATCACTGAAAACATGCCTAAGTGCTGTAAATACGTGCATACTTAATGAATTCTTTTGATAGCGAGACTTTACATCCGTTTTATGACTAATAATTTTTATGTACGCTTTATATTAAAGAAAATATCCGCTGCTTTAGTATGATGCGGATGCTTTTTGTTAATGAGCTCCCGTCTAATCGCTCTTCATAACTTATACGGCTTCCTCGGCGCACACTCTATTTCTACTAAAAGTCGAAACTTTTTAAAATGCATTATATTATATGCATTCAGCGCAGCGCCGATAGAGCCGGCCATTAACATAGAAACTGCGAGAATGAGATAATAAATATTTCATTAGGTCGGGTCGATTTAGTTTGGATACTCCTATTTTACAATTAATTAACGAGCTTCCTCTAGGAGGGAGAACGACTTTATAAAATTGTATTTTCTTCTAATTGGTTCTTTTTATTTTAGATGGCTCCGTCGCGGAGGGCGGGCGGCACTAAAGCGAAAAACAGGTAATTTCAGGTGCAACGAGCACCGTTAAAACTATGTTTTAAAAGTAATTCCGGGCGTAGCAGCGCCGATAACCGACGAGCGTTTACAATGTTCCCGCCGCTCGTATTTTTTGGCCCGGGTTTTACAACCGGGAATATGAAAAGTTCCGAGAGGCCCTCGGTAAAGGCGGTTTACGACGCGTCTTGCCGCCCGCCGCAGCGTCCGCGAGTTTCCACGTCGTATATTATCACATTACGTATTCTCCTGACCGTGAACACCGCGGCCGCCGCAATCCACACTAAAACGGAGCTCGAATTTTAAAAGAATTTTATCCAAACATTTTTTCGGGCGAGTCGTAAAAGCTATTTTACAATTGCAGAATAACAAAGAGACATTCTTATAAAGTTCCGATTACAATTCGGCTCCGGGCGCCGCCGAACACAAATTCCTAGAGCGGGTCTAATAAAGGCGGGCGTGCAGCCGCGTTAGGAGGCTATAAACGAACATATTATCCATGTAAGGCGGAATAGCCGTTGCACAATTAATTGTTTCATTTTGGGAAACAATTCCCGCTCCTCATTCAATTAAGAGCGGCGGGCGGGCGAGGGGGCGGGCGGCGCGCCGGGCGGGCGGGGGCCGGCGCTCATGAGACGGACATATTAATAGCGCCTGCAATATTGATATACTAGCGCCGGATCCTCGCGCCGCCTCGAATACGATATTGTTTGTTAGCGAATTCGATTTGTGTCGATCATAAATCTTGCGCCTTATGTTGAATTCGACTTGATTGAATTCGGCGATACGGAAAGAACGTGCGCTAAGTGTTTCGAGTGCTTCGCATGTTCATTAGTCGCTTTTAAATAATAAATGAAACGAGCGCATGTCGAGTGTGAATGTTCAGGTGAAGCGGGGCGGTACCCCCCGCAGGGGAGGGGAGGGGGGCACTCAATTAGCAAAAACACACAGCATTACGGAGACAAACACGTCGGCCCGGAGACGAACGGTCCCGACTGAGAATTTTATATCACCCGCTTCTAATTTCTTGTGTGCTGTAAGTGCTCGAAATTAGTGAGACAACATTTTACATGGAACGGGATTTTAGGAGCACTTTTAACTTGAAAACAAAGTGGAGCCAAGCGCCCCGAACACGGCTCTCCTGTGCCTGATACAGCGAGACGAATTGCGGCAGCTTTTTGTAATATAGGTTATTTATTTTTATTTCTATTACCAATTTTTTTACTAAAATAATAATAATAATAAATCAATTATTTCCATTTTAGTTATTACACTACCTTATACACGTACATAAAACTTATGTTTTATGTACCTACGATACAAAATCATAAAATTAAAAAAAAAAACAAAGAATATTGTATTAAAAAAAATAACAAATAACGAAATAAAATATTAATTTGGCAGTGCAATGCCCAAAAATAGAAAAGGATATCACTCAGGATATGACAGCGACAGTCGCCGCCGTCCCTGGTCTTCCGTGATACGTGATAAAATCTTGTTGTTTATCATCTTCTTTTTTTATATATAAAAATGCATTGCTGTTCGTTTGTCTCGCTAAAACTCGAGAACAGCTGAACCGATTTGGCTATTTTTGGTCTGCAAATATTCGTGGAAGTCCAGAGAAGGTTTAAACAGTGAGAAAATATCCTATTTGTATGCTCAACGAAGAGGGTCAGCTAGTTTAATCATATTAAAAAAAAACTGAAAGAATACCATTACCAATAGTTCACTTTGTCGGACTATACTATTATACTAAAAGGCAAATATGTTATTTTAAGCATTGACACATTTGGTAATTAATTAAAACTAAGTTGGCGATCCTCAATAATATAAGTGGCATCTAATTTTGAGTTTGTAATTAATTTAAAACGTCGCGGGGCTTTCAAATCAGCGGTGTTCTGAAGATTGGAGAGCAATCTGCTAGATTGGTTCATTACAGCCTCCATTAGCAGAGTAATGAGTCGCACTGCAAGAGCTCAGCAAACGCCCGCCGCCCGCCCGCCCAGCCGCCCGGCAAGTAGTAATTACTAATTACACTTATATTATTAGATTAACTAATTGGAATAAAAAGGAATGGGTATCTAGTATTTATAAGTAACTACATGTTGCCTGCGACTTTGTGCACGCAAAAGAAAATTTTGCAAGAACCCCACATTTCGCCCATAAATCTTCGGTAAAGTTAAGCACAATGAAAGTAAAGGCAACTCTTTATCGCGCCGAAAATGTAGAGTTCCTGCGTTGTTTCATTTGCGCGGCACAGGTTACATCTACTATTAAATGAAGTTTCTCAAAGAAATCTATTTTAATAATTGGACATAATATATTTTAATAAACGTAGAATAATGTAAAGTAAACAAAAGTTTATTGTTATAGCGACTGTTAACAAGAAAGAGAGAGAGAAATATATCTTATTTATGCTGTCTATTCAATAATAAATATTAATTAAGTTGCACTTCAATCGACTCTACACAGAGATTGTAGTAACAAATGACATCTTTTAACAAACGTTTCCCAACTACGTGTACTCTCCAGGATTAAGTAGTTGGGTGAAAGCTGTGTGTAAGAATTAGGTGCAGCTAGGGTTGTGACTTGTGAATTAGGTGCAGCTAGGGTTGTGCCATTAGTGTAATTGAAGGCTCTGAGCGGTGGGCAATCTTTTGCCACAATCGTGTCTCACCGAAGAATGGATACAAAGCGACCTGAAATCATGAAGCTTCATTTCTAATCATTCGGCATAATTAGCTGTATTTACTCGGTTTTGAGCCAAAATAACACATAATACCGTGTAATTAATGTATCGTATAAATTGAATTGTATTTTGATTTACAAACTACTAAATTTACATTATTTTAGTAGCCCGTAGACGAACTATATATTTATATATATATATATATATATATATATATATATATATATGATCCGTAGTAGAGATAAACAGATAGCAGATACGTAGTAATTATTGAGTCTAGTCAAAATCTTATAATATTATCTATACTTATCTATACTTAATATTATAAAGCGGAAGAGTTAGTTTGTTTGTTTGTTTAAACGCGCTAATCTCAGGAACTATTGGTCCGATTTGAAAAAATCTTTTTTTGTTGGATAGCCCATTTATAGAGGAAGGCTTTAGGTTATATAACATTACGCTACGAACAATAGGAGCGAAGCGTCAGTGAAAAATGTTGCAAAAAAAACGGGGAAAATTATTCACATTTGGGGGACTTTGATTGCGTGCGCTGCATAAACGGCTTAAGTCACTCAAAAACCACGCGAACGAAGTCGCGGGAACAGCTAGTATAAAAATAAATTGCTGCAGGCTTACTCCCGACACAATCGAGAATCGAATCAGTTCGATTTCAACTATTTTTGGTATTTTATTTGGAGGATTACTTTCAAACTAATCAGGATAAAGAAAATCGTTAAATCGTAACTTTTTATAATCCCGACCATATCAATCGATTGAGATTCAAAATAAATAAACGTCTATTTATTCGGGATTACGCGGTACGATCTAATCTGAATCAAAATCGAATCAGTTTAGTAAATCCCCTGTTCGTTAGTCTCGCTAAAACTCGAGCGGCTGAACCGACTCGGCTATTTTTAGTCTTGAAATATTCGTGGAAGTCCCGGGAAGGTTTAAAGGGTTCATCGCAAACTGTTTCTATGCTCAACGAACCACTTCGTTGCCCACGCACAGGTCAGCTTGTATTAAATATAATGTTACACTGCAAAAATGTGATTTACTTAATTGAATGTATTTGATAATAATAATATCATTCAATCTACCGATAAATGTCAAAGGGCTTATTTCCATGTTGTGTCTCTGTCGTCCGATATAAAATAATTAGAAACAAAACTACCCGATCTATACACTTATGAGAAAGAACAAGCCCTTTTACTATTTTATTTGACTATTCCCTAGCTAATAAGAGAAAGAAATGGCTTCGTAACAACTTCGTAGCGATAAAGCGCTGTGTTCACGCCGCTTATCACTCTCATTACATCTCCGTTTTTGAAATGACACGATAAGAAGAACCTTATTAACTTTATGAGATTATTATAATAAGCCCGGCAATAGGTTTCAATGATCATTAATCATCGATCGACTAACCGCATTGTTATTATCGCGCATTGTTTGTCGTAAATCGTAATCACTATTTAGCCCGATTTGCGAATTGAACGAATGGTAAACAATTTGAATGATATTAATTAGTGGTACGGAGGAATAATGAGAAGCCTTAGCCGGTGATTACAAAAGGTAAAGGGGCTGGTGGCTAATTAAGTGGTAAACTTTGATGAGGCCTCTCGCCGCTAATTAATGTACCCGCGGGAAGCCTGGACGCCCCCCCTCCGCCCGCCCGCGCGCCGCCCGCACCCGTGCGTACTTTTTATTAATTTAATTATGGTGTCAATTTTCTTAATTAATTAAATAAAAATTAAGGTATGTTTTCCTCTGTTATTTTATGGCTATAAACTTGGAGGTTTCATATTAATTAAATGTCATTTTTATTTATTAATTTTAACCCTTTACCGGTAATAATTAATTATTATTTATTTTCGAATGATATCTGATCAAAACACAGTTTCAGCCCCAGGTGGGGTAAACTACTCAAGTCAAAGTTCCGTAGCCCACAGGCTCTGCGCTAAACGTATTGTCGTGTTCACGTGAGCGGTGAGAGAGACCTTCCCTACTTAATTGAAAACCATCATATTGGTTTGGTACACAGCAACCCTTTCGGACCCGGCTCGAATTCTCTACCGAAGTACCGATACAACTGCAATATCAACTTGATTGGTTGAAAACGTTTTATTGTTCAGTGAAGTATGTTTAGAAATAATGTCCATTATGACCACTATGTAAATGTGATTCGGCATTCGTTGTTTTTCAAACATGTAATGGCATGTAATTTTTAATTAATAATGAAGATTGCTAAGGGCTATATATAGGGTTACATGATTTTACTGTAGTTACAAATAAAAGAGCGCGTAGAAAAAAATTCTTGCTTGAGTTATTTGAGTTGCCAAGTTTTTTAACCCATTCCTCAAAACGTCACATAATTTCAAATATTAACGGTGATATAATAAAAAATACAAATTCGCTCGACGCAAGCTCTAGCAAAAAAGTTGAGTAGTGCTAAAATTATTATTGTCCCGGCAAAGTGTCTCGCCTCAACTAAAAGGAATAAAGTTCACAAAAAATTGCCTCAAAAAATTACGAAACGCAACTACGAAAGCCAACTTGCGTCATTACAAAAGTGGTTGAGATTGATTAAAATCACCGCGACCGCTAAAATAGCAGCGACCCGCCCCTACTGGGAGTCTGAAGAATATGCCAAAATGTCCTAAGTTTTGTCAAGCAATCACGGCTTAATATTGTAGTGAAGTTTCAAGTTGGAAATTATAAGAGGCCGGCGCGGGGTGAAGGGGGGGGGCGTCCGCCGCGTGTCATCTCGTAACATCAAAAATGCATTTAAATTCCGCGCAATAAAAAACAGCGGCGCGCCGGGAAAGTTCGCTACGACCAAGGGATTGAAGACGCCCGCTACACTCCGCGATATAAAATATGTACGTACTACTCCTGTTTCATAATCTGTGACCCGCTTCATGATGAAACTCGCTGCTGAAATACGTGTCTGTTTGTTAATAAATTTTATCCCGAATATGATATTAGGAAACCGACTTTATTAACGGTTTTAATTTTCGTTGGGCGCGAGTTTTCGCGCATTATTAAATACTAGCTGACCCTTGCCCACTTCGTTGAGCATAAAAAGAGTTTATGATGAAATTCAACTAAAAAAAAACAACGTAGAACCCGCAACGCGGGAACCCGGAACCCGCAACGCGGGAACCCGGAACCCGCAACGCGGGAACCCGGAACCCGCAACGCGGGAACCCGGGACCCGCAACGCGGGAACCCTGAACCCGCAACGCGGGAACTTGAAACCCGCAACGCGGAACCCGCAACGCGGAACCCGCAACGCGGAACCCGCAACGTGAGAACCCTGAACCCGCAACGCGGGAACCCTGAACCCGCAACGCGGGAACCCTGAACCCGCAACGCGGGAACCCGGAACTCGCAACGCGGGAACCCGGAACCCGCAACGCGGAACTCGGAACCCCAAACGCGGGAACCCGGAACCCGCAACGCGGGAACCCGGAACCCGCAACGCGGGAACCCGGAAGCCGCAACGCGGGAACCCGGAAGCCGCAACGCGGGAACCCTGAACCCGCAACGCGGGAACCCGAAACCCGCAACGCGGAACCCGCAACGTGGAACCCGCAACGCGGAACCCGCAACGTGAGAACCCTGAACCCGCAACGCGGAACCCGCAACGCGGGAACCCTGAACCCGCAACGCGGGAACCCGGAACCCGCAACGCGGGAACCCGGAACCCGCAACGCGGGAACCCGGAACCCGCAACGCGGGAACCCGGAACCCGCAACGCGGGAACCCGGAACCCGCAACGCGGGAACCCGGAACCCGCAACGCGGGAACCCGGAACCCGCAACGCGGGAACCCGGAACCCGCAACGCGGGAACCCGGAACCCGCAACGCGGGAACCCGGAACCCGCAACGCGGGAACCCGGAACCCTCAACGCGGGAACCCGGAACCCGCAACGCGGGAACCCGGAACCCGCAACGCGGGAACCCGGAACCCGCAACGCGGGAACCCGGAACCCGCAACGCGGGAACCCGGAACCCGCAACGCGGGAACCCGGAACCCGCAACGCGGGAACCCGGAACCCGCAACGCGGGAACCCGGAACCCGCAACGCGGGAACCTGGAACTCGCAACGCGGGAACCTGGAACTCGCAACGCGGAACCCGCAGCATGGGAACCCGAAACCCGCAACGCGGAACCAGCAGCATGGGAACCCAAAACCCGCAACACGGAAACCGGAACCCGCAACACGGAACCCACAACGCGAAACCCAAACACAGAACCCGCAACGCTGACATAATATGGAATAAATAGTATCCTATGTCCGTCTACTTGCTCTAAGCTACTTCCTCACCAATTTTCAGCCATATCGATAAAGCCGTTCTTGAGTTATAAATAATTTAACTAACACGACTTACTTTTATTCATATAGATGTATAGATTACTCCTACTAACATAAGCTAAGCCCGGTGAATGTCACAGTCGGTCCAGCCAATTCGGTGATCATGAGTTTGATGACGACGATGATGATGATGAAAAGTAGCCTAAATTAATCCTTATAGCTATCTACCAGTGAAAGTCTCGTTAAAATCGGTCCAGCCGTTCCAGAGATTAGCCGGAGCAAAGAGAGACGCTGACAGACATTTTTTTTTAAATTACATTTTCGTTTTCAGTAAATATCGTTGCCAATGCAAAAAAAAGCAGAAGATATCGTTTAAAATGTCATATGTATTTAGAAAAACGTTGCTAATTGAAAGTTACATACTTACTGACACTTCAATTTTATTTGTTTGTATAGATGTATAGATTTGGAAAACTTCTCCAATCTTGGCGTTTTCACTGACGCGGAGCGGGGCGCATAGGAACTTAGTGGTTCCCAAGCGGAGTGGAGCAGAGATTTCGAGCATAGTGATTGGTCAATTCGGGTACCGCAAGCTCCTGTCCGCCTCGCCCCGCGTCAATGGAAACGCAGCCAAACGTCTATAACGTCTACCGGTCGCCATGGTAACAGCGTTGTTTACAAATGGAAAACAAAAATTAGGAAATGCTATACATACCGTATTTATATCAGCTGAAACTATTTGGATTCATGTTTTTGTTAATCCTAATAATTTTTTTAATCGAAATAGTTTAAGCTGATATAAAAACGGTATTTATAGCATTTCATAATTTTTATTTTCCATTTGTAAATAATGACGTTGCCATGACAGCCGTGTCATATAAACTGCCAACGACGTGAATCGATCGAGCCCAGGTTCAAACCCCGCGTGACCATCACGTATTTTCTTCTTTTTTCTAATTTTCTGCTTATTTTTTTCAACATTTTCTTTCATAATAACCTTTTCGTAACAATAACGAACATACCGTAAAAAAATTTGCGAAATTGGTCAAGCCGTTGTCGAAGCGCACACGATGTAAGAAATTTTGGAGGTCGTTTTTTTACACTTTGGGCTACATTTTTGGGGTTTTAGTAAGGAACCCTACTTTTTTTATACATATAATATAGCCTATGTTCAGCGCTAGGAATGTAGCTTTCCAACGGTGAAAGAATTTTTCATATTGGTTCAGTGGTTTCAGAGCCTATTCCATTCAAACAAACAAACAAACAAACAAACAAACAATCAAACGTTACCTCTTTATAATATTAGTATAGATTTGCGATTTTTTACACTGTCATCGCTCGGTTCGTGTAAGGTTAGTTTCTGAAGATCTTGAATAAATATTCACTAGCTATTCATTCGGTAATATTATTCCTACGATAAACCACTCATATTATTTTATTTTTTATTTGGGAGTGACCAGTAAAACAATATAATTTCTTCACATTTTATTATTTCTAGAAGAAAGCTGTACATACATTTAAACCTAAATATTATTTTTATCTACAATGTTTCTAATAATACATAGCGTTTTATATTATAACTAAAAAGGTCGAAAAACCACTGAAAATTTACCTCAAAAACCTAGCATACAGGTAAGAGTAGTTGTTTTTAGTTTAACAACATTAAGAAAAAAAAATTAAAAAATTGGCAACACTGCTAATATCGTCATTGTATTGTAAATTGTTTTATAGAACACACAAAATTACATTTAATGAGGAAATTAATATCGGCACCGCAGACCGCGGATGTCAATTCGTTATAGTTTGTCCAATTTATCAGTGCAGAGAGTCGTTCGGGAATAATCGTAATCGAAGCTCGCTGCGCCGAACAATATGGGCCGATGTCGGCCTCTAATTGGCCCTTACCTGGAGCGCACTCGAGAATGATAAAGCCCCCATTAGCCGCCCTATTATTTACCTACTCGTCATTAGCGTAGACTTCATTAGGATAACGAGATAACGGAGCCGAGAGGGCCGCAGTATTTTTGGCGTTTCTGAAGGAAATCGAGAAATTCTCGAGAGCACCCGTCGAACGCCCGAGGGAAAAGAGCGAGGTAATTATTTACGAGTGCGTATTCGAGTGGCCGTATTGACAGTAATTCGGGCGGCAATAGGCCCCGGGGCCGCGCGGCGCCGTTATTGCCGTCGATGCGGACGTTAATAGGCAAAGTATCGAGCCGCGCGCCGTAAACGTCACCGCGGTAACAAAAAACCGGCCAATTTATTGTTAATTATAAAAGTCCGGCGCGGAATATTAACCCGAGATGCAGCGGCGAGATAGGCCGCGCCTATTTATTTATTATTTAGATATCGGCCGGTCACGAGTCCATATTGTTTCGCCGCGGAGCATTAATGACCTCGGTTTTAAGTTGAAGTGTTAATTTGATTTAAAATTATGCCGGCGATTACGATCTCCACGTGAAGTTTTCCCCTCGCTTTAATTATGGCGTCGATCGGAGGCGCGGCCGAGCTGTGGCGGTTGTTTTATATTTCGTTGCGTTATACATATTTAGTTTGTTTATAATTAGGTTTATTAATTTTATAAAGCAACTAATCCGATGCTAATCAAGGTTCAACTCGTTATTTTGTTATTATATTAAGACTCGTAACGCCATTTACTTTAATAAAGACTACTTACCTACATTTATTTAGCAGCTATGGAGACGCTTATCGTTTATTTGGTAAAAATCACGGCATCACAGCAATTGGCAAATGTATAAGTATACAACCGTTGGACCGAAGGTTCCTTTTCCTTCTTTACGGTGATGCTCAAACGACACCTTACTTTTCGGTGACCATAAATATTCATGGGATACAAGATCTCGAGATAAACATAAAAAACGGAACCCGACATTAAACACAATTCGACCTTGGTCGCGTTTAATTAAAGCACAAAAAAAACATCTTAACATTTTTAATTAAATTAAAACATTCTTTCATTAATTTTAATTAATAGGAGAAACATCCAGAGCAAATTATAATACAAAAACATCATAATTGTACTAATTAAATCCACGGCTACAAGGAATTCTTGAAAATTTTGGATGCAGCGCGAGGGTGGGCGCGGGGTGTGCGCGGGGTACGGACGGCGGAGGGGCGCGGGGTGGACTGCGGTTGAGCTCCGGCGCGGGCGTTCATCGTAAACGTCACATTAATTAGTACTCCCGCTAATGAGGAGTTATGGCGCCCTAATGAGAGGTCTTGTGCTCGACGTATTTATTAGCGCGCTGCGATTGTATTGGCACGCACGGTGTTGCCAGCCCGCGCGACCCAAGTCGCCGGTAAAGAGTAGATCATTTCTCTGGCGCAGGTTTTGCGTGTTTTAACTTAATACCAATGTCAGACGATTCACGTAATAAAGTAATCAACTAAACTTTTACACGTTTTAAAATATTCAGTAGCTTGTGAAAAATAAAGAAAAAAAAAAGATATAATTTTAATTCAATTTTTTATTTGCTACTCAATAACAGTAAAGTGTCACAGCTAAAAATACCCTTACAGAAAGTACCATAATCGGGCAATAAATTTTGAAGTTAGCAACACTAACACGCAATCAGAGACTATGTAAGTAACTCGTGAAAATCAATAAAACAGGCAATTAGTGAGTTATTATCATGTGAGACTATACATAGAGACATATCTATAGTTTTGTACTTCACTAGAAATAACCGACCAGTGGGCCTACTCTTGACTAAAATTGACATTGGAAATGCATTTGAATTTGAACAGTTCGTCACGACACTAGCGCCAAATTGGGTTAAACTTGATTGTCGATTTTATGGAACTATTCTAATCCAATATCATCGGTATAGTATTCAAGAGTAGCATATGTCTTTACAGTATTGTAATCGAATAATAATTGGCCTTGAATCGGCATTGAAATTAAGAAGAGCGTAAGCTCCCCAGTAGCTTTATAGAGGAAAGCTTTAGGCTATATAACATTACGCTGCGACCAATAGGAGCGAAGCGTCATCGAGAAGTGTTGCAAAAAAGGGGAAAATTATTCACATTTGGGGGGACTTTCATTGCGTGCGCTGCATAAACGGCGTCACTCAAAAACCACGCGAACCAAGCCGCGGGCACAGCTAGTATATTATAAACCTAGTCTATCTACAAATTAAAATTATAAACTTCTATCTACAAACGATACTTCTACACTACCGTAATAAAACTACCGGGCCTAAATCTGCTAGATTACTTCCAATCGTAAAGATAACCTTAAGTACATTTAATTTACGAGCCAAATAAAAATGATAAAATCCTTACTTGATTAAGTTTTGCTTTTAGATTCTGTCCCCTTTACTACAACTTCGATTATGTTATTTATTAATATTATGCCCTTTCCTTTTAGGGATCCGTAGACGGATGTCTTATTATTAAGAGTTTTATAGCATGAGTTTATAAGTTTAGTCTTTTAATAAAAAATGGCCGCTTGGTTTAGATTTGCGAAGAGCGCTATATGAAATAATAAATCTATGGACTACTTTCTCTTTAGAAAAAAGTTCCCTGGCCGAATATTTATTAGTTAAAAATATTAGGAAAAAGGTGTTCTATGTTTAAATATGGATAAATAGGTAGATGTAAATATGTTCCTCTTAATCCTGAAGTAAATTAAAGACCCTATAAACGAGTATAAAGTTCGATAATAATGAAAACCAAAATGAACGATCAGTGCAAAGCCTAGGTCTTACTTGATACATTGATTGTGTTTACTAGCTAGGTTAACAGACGTCTATTTTGGTCCGACAACGGAAAGCATACTCCTTTGTACCTGAAATAGACTTACTGAGGTTGGTTCAACTCATGGGTTCAACCGTCCGTCAAACCTGTCCAGTTCCAGCTGGTCTTCATTTTAGTTCAACTTTATAAGTGACCACGAGTCCGAAATATGGGAATCGAATCAGATAGAACTGACGTCAGTTTGGCCTGCACGTACGCGTAATTGTTCATAACTTTTCGTGTATGTGACACGAAAAGTTATGAACAATTACGAATCGCTTCTTTTTTCTGTCGACTGATTCGATCTACCTCATCGCCAAATTGCATACAGACGATCCGATTTTGCATGCAACTGAAGGTAGATAGAGCCGTATCTGGGGCCTTAAAAGAAATTTGCTAATCGTTTTGACAATCTTTGTTTTTCTATATGAAATGACATGTACAAAAAAATTTCATTTGTCGAAACACATTGACGTGTAGAGTACGAACTCTATGTAGTAAGTAAGTAGTAGTACCAAAATATGTCGTAAAGCGACCACTGAATTTTGACATAATATAAATTCTTGATTAGGAAGATCCCAGATATTCCTATTTGAGGACTACATATTATGCCCTACTAACTATAGTAGGGCATAATATGCTAAACAAAGAAAAGAAGAGAGTTAACTGTCATTGCTAATGTAGCTTTACTTTTCCCCACCACTAAACTAAACCAAAAAAGTCATTTTAAGATCAAATTTTATCTCTTTAAATAATAGATTGTCTAAAGTTGTGTGACATTAAAAATAACAATAATCTAATTTAATCTTTTATTACATATTTTACGACCACTTGATGTTATTTCAATTGATATAATTTCTAAAGCTTCAGAGAAGATTCAGTTAGCAGTGTTTTCCGTTCACATTAAATACCCCATTTATTGCTCAACCATAAAACTAATGAATTTACTGCGACGTTAACTATTTATGGTTAAAAAAACATTTTAATATGGTCAGTCAATGGTATTTAAGGTGCTGTAAAACTAATTTATATGTCGTATAAATAACGTCTTCTGTGTTATGTACCTAATAAATACTAAGTTACGCGTCTTTGAGTAATGTTCAATTTGAACTGCCAATTTAAGATCTAAATCGATATGGCCACCGTCATTTGCTCGTTTGTTGTGAAAGGAAAAATGCATTAAAAGTTTTCCCTCCGTAGGCTCGGTAAATCTTTTCGAATATCTAAATCATTTTAATGTGAAGATTTATATGCGAACCCTTTTTGCCGTGAGATAAGTGAGAACTGGTGTATCACAAAACCACGAGAAAGAACAAAGCGTGTTACCTTCGAGGGGGCGCAAAAAGACGTTAATAATATTCGTCAAAGCACTCTGGTTACATTAAATCAATTTGCCCTTTCCGCGCGGTAAGTAGCGAACGGTGTAATTGATAAGTTGAAATCCTTGTAGCGAGACTAGAGTTCGGCTCTGGCACCGCGCCCCGCCCGCCCGTCATGTGGTATCTTTCTTTGCGTAAATTACGAGTTTTATAACTTTTGTTGTGAAGTTTCGTCAATCTTTTTGGGCAATTAAGTCAGTGTGTCGAGTTTACTACAGTTGAGATTTGGTTTTAACGTTTTATTACGCTCCTGACTCTTCCCAGAGTCCTACATTAAGCCCCCTGTTAAAAATATATTCGCCATGCATATTATGTTGTATGTATTGCATTGTAAAAATATATATACGAGTATACTTCTAAAAAGAGCAGATTTTCATTTCATTTTCATTTTTCATTTTCTTAAGCCTAGGTTCTTTTTGGCGGGCTAGGGTTGAACGGTGTTAAGTTTCATTTGGAAATAAAATATTTTTAATTTTTTTATTTATATCTATGCTAATCTATGTTGATGTCTTTGTCTGACATATTGTTAGCAACCACTTGACAGACCTAGGCCTAAGCATTATTTTTGCATAATGCGTTTTCTTTATTCCGGTTTCATATTGAGGTATTGCGTACCCGTTAAAATTTCACTATGGATTATGAAAGCGACAGCTCTATCTTTTAGTCGTAAAATTAGGTATTACTCTTAGGTATCAATAAAATCCATTCTAGTTCGTAGCTAACGTTGAAAAGTGAAAGCACACGACAATAAACAAGTTGTCTAGATCACGAATCACGATTGATTACCTTAGATAGATAGAGCTAGCTTAGTTACATTAAGTGGTATAGATAACTATGATAGTAGTAAATAGGATTTAGTGCTGACTAGTAGGGGGAACCATAAACCATAGACGAAAGGCACCCCCGGTGTAGACAATAATTGTTACAATTATATAAAATTTTATAAAATATTGAATATAAATGATATTTACTTAACGGACCGGTTCCTTGCGGCCGATTTTACGGTTTATTGTGTTAAACCGTAAAACGATTTACGGTTAAAGGTTTACGGGTGAAAAACGAAAGCGGTTAAATAAATATTATTTCAATTGTGAAATAATTGTATAAGTGTTGAAACAAGCCCACACGAACATTTATTAGCCGGTTTTGTTAACGAAAATAGAAATGGGATCATGGATCTGATAATATTATTTAGATAAGTAACGTTAGTTCTGTAGACGTTTGATTGTTTGTTAGAAGCTTTGTAAGGGCTCCACTACTAAAGGGGCTCATGGAAAACCAGCTTCTTAGCAATCAGGAGTCTAAAACGGCAGGAAAACTCAAACGCACAAGATAACAAAATATGCTAGCTATTTTAACGCCGCTGTGGCTCTAGAAGCACCAACGAATGTGCCCCTCTTTAAACGCTATATAAATCATCTAACAAAATAATAATAATATCTATAATATCTATGGACGCTTCACACCACATCAATCTGGCCCCGTGCTAAGTATCCGAAGAACTTGTGTTACAGGTACCAGACAACGGAAATATATTTAATACTTTTACACTATAAACATATTTAAGATTTGAATATAAAATATTTTTGGTGATGAAGGGCTCCGCTTCTAAAGAACACATGCTAAAAAGCGTCTTGGCAATCAGGAGTCTAAGAGGGAGGGATACCTCAAACGCATTGAACAAAATGTCTTCATAATCATCATTTCAGCTATAACGTCCACTACTGAACGTAAGCCTTTCCCAAAGTATTCATTAAGGGCGAGCCCAGTTTTCAGACTGCCCATTTCCGAATATATATTCCCTGTTTCGCCTTTTTCGACTCCCGCGAGAAAGATGGTTGGTGGGAAGGTGCTATTTTTCCTCCAGCACCCCACCGTTCGAAAAAACTACAGCATACAAACGCATTTTAAAATTAAACCGTAAAGCCGAACACAATATTCGAATAGAGCATTATCCGTTAATATTTAATCTGTGATTGAGCCACGGCGCACGAAGAGAGGATCATAAAGGAGTGCACCGGAACAGATCGTACGACAATATCCTAATTCACTCGCGCGAATGTAATCCATTAGTGCCCGTCCCTCGCGGGGTCCCCCCCCTCCTCCCCCGCCACCCGGCCGCGTCCGTCATTCATAAACCTCCATGTCATTTGTATTGGCACATGTTTCATATGACTAATGGACGAGACATTAAATACAGCGACATCTGCTTATTGCAATCAACAATATTGTAAAAATGTGGTACAGTCGATTACAAAAACACAATGTTGAAATGTAGAGTGGATTTGTCATTCGATAATGGACGCTATGCCACTATTATTTCAATCATAAAAGTTACTATTATATAGTACGTTGTATAATAAGGTAGATGTCACCCGGGACTTGGTGCGCCCAAAAAATCCCACCTTGACCATAAATTTTGCGACGCTAAAATGAAGCCTCTCTCTTTCCTCGTGGTCTATTCTATATCTGCGCCCATCAAAATCTGAAGTAGTTTCAGACATGTTCAATGCAAACACAAAGAAATCTTAACTCTTTGTAGATATACTATAATATAATATAGTATATAAATAGGTTATTATAGAATAGAAATTGGAAATAGTTTTTATTATCAATTCTAATTTAATCGAAGTAAAGACCATTAAAATTTATAACTTCACAATCAAGGGTACTTAGCTAATGGTTTGTAAGCATTGATATTAAAAAGCATGGGTTTAATCAACTAGTTTACTCTGTAATTTAATGAAATATTCAATTACATAAAAGCAACGCAAAGAAAGCATTAAACGAGCAAATGATAAATCACAACTACGCGTACATGAAAAATATATTTACAATTAATTTTCTAAATGAGATATTAACATTTCATTCGTGTTTGCCCTTCCGAGCTTTAATACACTTATACATAACGTTTTCAGAAAAATTAAAGAAAGTAATCAGTGGAATTACGGCGGCTACTAAAATATGTATTCGTCATAAAAGTATGCGCCGACTTCTGTCGGGGATAAATATTCATTATGCCGGTCGTCTAACGTTTTAGCGGGATTAAATGTTATTAACCCGGACGATGCTCTTAGCGGAATCAATCGGCTCGTCTCCATAATGGCGGTGAGCTGTCGCATCTCCGGCGGGAATTATTAAATGTAACAAATGACAATACATCGCCCGCCTTTTTGAGAGTATTGTAGTTCGAATTAGCTTTGAAGTCTAAATTTTTAGGAGCATAAAATTTTTTTCATGGATTTAGATAATAGGATACTTTTGTAACTAAAACGTATTGTCTGCTATGTCCGTATTTTTACAGTTTGCCAGATTCGTAGGATCTAGCGATGGCTATTTCTATTCATCATAATTTAACCGATTTTACGTGAATGCACCTTATTGAATTTCATTAGCGAGGACAATGCAACAGACAAGTTTATAATAATCATTAATTTTATCGATTAGACTCGATCTCGCATCGAGTCGCCTCGTATGAGCTGTACTTGAAGCCTGAAGCAACCCCCGCGCCGCGCGCCGGCCCGCGCCGCCCGAGAGCTCTCCACTAATTAATTACCCGACTCCGTTTCAATTAACCGAGCGGGCCATCGACATTAAGATCGTCAATGTTTATCAATTTCCCAGCGAGTTATTAGTGTCACTCGGCGATGGCCGGCACGTGATCACTTAGCGAGCTAATTGACGCCGCGACAGACAGTGATCCGTTTATTCTGACATTATTTTTGCTGCATCGATATATTGTTGAATTTAAATGATAAAAATATCTCGTTTTGTAAAAGTATTTTTGTAATTCAACTGAACAAGTATTTTGTATATAAATTACAAGTGCGTACGAGGAATGAAAGTTTCTCTGTCTTATTTTATTTAAGATTCTGTCAATGCACCTATCAATGAATATACCACCTTCAAATTGCGCAATAATTTAAATTAATTCTATTTTATAATTAGTGAACGCGATAGGCAAAACAAATTAAACATAATTCCAAATTGTGTATCTTAAACACGGAACACTAAAACTAAATTGGCCACTCGAAACTAGAGCCGAGTTTAAAACTGCGCCCCGGGGGAGGGGAGCGTTTTAATTACGGCGTTTAAGTAAAAGCGGTGGGGCGTCTAGCTGCTAGGTGCATTACACAGATTCAACCACCAAAAGCCTCCACTTAGCTAATGAAACATACGCGTGTAGTTCGGCCGGCATTGTGAGCGGAACTGCGCGGGCTAGGCCGCAGCCGCCGGCTCCGCAGCTCCTCATTTACTTGCATTATTTTAATGGAGCCATTGTGGGGGCATGTCCTTTGTCGTGTGGAGACGCGGATGCGGAAGTGCATCCCTGGCCCCGTTCGCCCGGCCGATCCCGAATTAAATGCCAGCTCCCGTTTCAATTTAGATTTGAATGGCCCCCGATTGTAGTATCGTCGAAGAAATTAGGATCATTGTTGGCGATGCGGGATTTTGTGAAGGCATAGATAACAACATAGCTAGCCGGACGACGCGGGCCCGCCGCTAGAGCAAACAAAATGTACAGAAAAAAAGTTAAATGATTACCTCGCCCGTAAAACACGTCTCAATTCGCACGTCGTGGGTGGTCGTGTACGAACAAACATTTTAATTTATGGGATATTCATTTTAATAAGGGTCAAAGATCGGCGGATAAGCTCATGTTTTTAATTACATTTTATTGAACAAAAAATATTTTTTACTAGGTATATAAATTTAATTTAAAATTAAACTTTGAATCTTGATAGCGGCTATTAGATTTGTTAGCTATAATAATTATATGAGCCGTTATCAAAATTAAAATCTACCTTACCTCATAAGTTCGTATCTATAAGTAGGTACCTACCCATCGTGGCCGGTTTGAACGCATTCGAATACTTGAATATTCATTCACCATGACAACACAATTAAAGATCGTAAGCCATTGTCACCCGGATCAGGGGGCTGACAGTGTAGTTCCATTTGTTACGTTTTGGCGCTGCGGTCGAAAGCAAAATGGCGTCGTTTTGTGACGTCACACACGTCTATGGTCTATTTGTTTATGTGTCTAATGATCTATGCTAATGATCTATGTTGTCAAAACTCAAATATGGCCGCGTGTAGTTTGTTAGTGTTTTGTTTATCCTCGTTTCTTGCTTGATTTGATACAAAATATTCAATTACTCCGCATATTATTGATACATTATATCAATATTTTATAGTGTGTTAATTAATTTAGTGTAAATGTTGTTAGTTTTTCGTTTTAAGGGACTATTTAAGTCTTGTGTCGGTGGTTGCAACGCAACTATTAGTTCATGAAACGGCATTTTTCTTTCCCAAAGAACATTAATTTTAGAAACCTGTGGCTGTCCTTCCTGGTGCCAACTATCCATCGGTCTCTCTAAAGAGCAACTTCGAAAACTTGTTACTGAAAAACACTTTCATAAATATCAATTTGACGAAGAAGGCCAAGATATTTAAACATTCTAATCCATTTCTCCTTACGGATGATGAAATACAGAGCACGGCATGCCTCTATCGTCCTGTGAATCAGGTGAGTTTTACTTTTAACACGTTATAGTTAGAGCTAGTGTAATATAAAGTATGAACAGTATAATATAAATATACTTAATCTTTGACTCATTAAGTTTGCCAATGTTTTTTGCTTTTCTATAACAATATTAATCTTAAATGTACTCATTTGTTTCAGACAGAAATACCCCTAGGTATACTCCAATGAGGATGTAAATGCTTCTGATGAAATGTTGGTCATTTGAAGGTGGGTATGTATTAAGTACTATGGCATATTGACACTCATTCTATATGATATTTTAACATATCAAAAGATACTGAAATTGTTTTATTTTTGTGAAATACCAAGGTTTAGTGGTTTGGAACTTGGCTCAGGAATTGGAGGTTGTGGTTTCGATAACTTCATTGAAACAACAAAAAATTTATGTAACACTTGTTTGACATTTATGAAAAGATGGTCTTTTCATAAATGTTAAAGAAGTGTTATGGCAGTTTAAGCATATTTGATAGCAGAATAATAATGCAGTTTTATTTAGGGTATCAACTTATAGTGCTGAAGAACAAAACTAGTTAATCTATTTTTGCCAATTAACTAAAGTTTTTACTAGAAACCCTCCTTGTTTTGTTGTTGTTGTTGGCCGGACTAAGTGACCGGCCAACTTATGTACTGTTTTTTCATCTTAAATATTGTGATTTGTGTTATTTATTTACAGAAGTGACTGATCATCTTTTGTGTCGTCAAAGAAATGAAAACAATTGAAATAAGAGCACACTTCAAGTAAGGCAAGTGGCCTTAGAAACAGGAAAACCTGGACTTGTGTGTTACTGGATTACGACATTAGAGAGTTTTATTAGGATAATTATTAAAATATTATTAAAAAAAATATTCTGTTAAATATTAATATTCTTGCTATATCAATCAAGGCTTATTAGAAATTTAGAAAAAAAATCAATAAATAAATGATAAATGTAACCTGTTTTTATTTTGTATTACTTAATAAAAATAAATTACCTGAACTACAAAAACCTACCTACAAAAAAAATCGATACCTTACTAAAGTATCGATAGCTGGACTCGATTATTCAACCACTTATACAATGTGTGTTTGTAGTCTGTGATGTGCTATGGTCTGTGGTGTGCGGTCAAAATGACAGATGCTACAGTGCTGCCAAAACGTAACAACTGGAAACTCGGTAAAATATCACTGTCGTATCTGTTACGTAGTAACTAATTCTTAATCTGTGACCCGGATAGAGTTTTTACAATGTGAGTATTGTGCTAATTGCACCAGCTGGTCGTCGGCGCGGCGCGGGCGTCACGACATCAACGCGCGGCCTAGGCCACCTTCATAACTAAACTAGACACGAACTCGGGCCCAATGAATAAATTAAACTCTAATTTCTTGACACACTTCATCTAAAGCGGATTGCCTTGCTCGTAATTGCAGCTACGATAAGACTTTTTGCAATCAATTCTGTTTGAGTATTAAAGTGTAAAACTTAGCGTTCAATTATAATTTGTAGAGTATTAATTTTTAATAAGGATGCCTTTTAAATTACTTTTCAATATATTATTTTTAAACATATTGATTAATGTAACATAATTATTTCAGTCAATTTTAGTATTATTACGTTGATTTTTATTTAATCAGCATCGCTCTTTGTTCCGCAACTCCCAAGACTATATTAGTATGAAATTAATTGCCAAACTTGTCAAATCATCATCAGGCCGTAGATAATTAACAGGCGTGTAACCACGGGCATCGGTTAGCTGGGTGCTTTCTGGCGAGAGGTAATTAGTGTGGCAATAATAATTAGGTGCGAGGCACGCAACGGGATCGATGTCCGGACTCGGAGGTAATTCGACACGATACAGTTTCTTGAGTCGACTTTAAATATTGCTTTACAACAGTATTTTAACAATACAGCATCGCCTCACAGAGAGTTGCTCGGTGTAGGCTTTAATAGATGGGCTCTTGGAAGTTTGAACAATGTTCTTAGGTTACTTTTGAAAACTACTTTCAGTGTAGAGATTTAATATAGTATTTGCATTAATACAATCATAATTTAAAGGCTTTATAACAACTTTTATTATGAGACCCAGAATTCCATGTAGAAGCAAAGTACTCGTCCAATACAAACGAGCTCGATGGGGTTGTCATTTCATTGCCGAGTGTCCACCTTTCAGTTCCAGTATCAGATCTGGGGCTTTAATCTCCAAACTGATTCGATTTGATTCAGATTCGAACGTTCCGCGTACTCCCGAATAAATTGAGGTTTGTTAATTTTGATTCTCAATCGATGGATATGGTCGGGAGTACAAAAAGTTACGATCTATTTTCTTTATCCTGACTAGTTTCAAAGTAATCCACCAAATACCAAAAACCGTTGAGATCGAACTGATTTGATTCTCGATTGTGTAAGGAGTAAGCCTGCTGCTCCACGTCGCCGTATCAATATTGTAATGCATCGTACAGTTGCATGAGTAATTTCAACTCAATCGGACTATGGGAGAGGGTTAAATTTAACGTCCAAGATTGTTTGCAGGTTGTGGTTATAATTTTCCCGGTATATTGATATAGTATATTTAAATTTTATGCTATGGATTTCCGTAAAGTAACGTCTGATTCCATTAACTGTCGAAGATTTCGTAACAGACGCGTGGACATCCATAAAATTAAATAAATTCTAATGTAAAAAAAAAAAATATATATATTTTGTACTCGATGAAATCTATAAAGCTGTGTGAAAAAAAGGTTAGCTTTAGTATCTGTTGAACGTATTATAGTATGTGTCAATTGAATGAAATGCTAATATAAAAAAATATGATCAAAATCTAAAATAACAATTAGGATATGTTTTATAACATTTTAACATTATTAACAGTGTTAAGCAATAAAATAGAATTTTCTATATCTTTTTCGAAAACGATATTTGTACACAGGTTGGCGAATTTTCCATTCGCAATCGTTTCCCTTCTCGTTCGCACATTATATTTAATAGTTTAATATGTTCATTATTTTAACGATTAAATATTTTCGCATTGGTTACCAGGGCCATAATAACATTAATTAAAAAAAAACATTCAAAAGACTATTTTTAGTAAAAATGTATCGATAACGTGTTAAATCTCTACGTATTATGTAAGTAAACAAATGTTGTTATGGCGTATTCTTTAGCAGCAAAGGACAGTATTCTTCAAAGAAAGTCGTACAAGTAGGTGATATCTTGTAATGAGAATATTGACATATTTATTAGAACTGAGTGAAACTTTGTCAGGGCGAGGTTTGTACCATCCCGTGCCGGCAGGTTGCGTGTAGAGGCGCCTTTAATCAGGCTTTAATAATGTAGAGTAGTTGATTAACGAATTGTGTTCACAGGGAAATTATAATCGAATTATGATCACGAGTTTCGGAAGGTTAAGTTGAAGGGGAAAAGCGTGCAATCGCTGGCAACGTCGAGAAATATAAAGCAAGCAAATGTAAGATTTAGTAAGCCGTAGGAAATAAATATAACAGACATACGGACCGACTAATTTTATTCCGAACATAAGAACAGACGGACAGATCGACTAATAGGTAGAATAAATATCCTAAGGTATATTCTACAACAATACTTCTACACAGAAATTCGAGTGGGTAATAATCAAAAAGTTGGAATGAAGAAGGTAAAAGCACTTCAGTGATTATTAGTTGTAGTGTCGGCTCATTTACCCGTGCCCACCTGTCCGGCGCACGACCGAGATCACAGACGCCCAAGCTAGCCCGCAGCCAGGCGCTTTGTGAAAGATTCCCAAAGCGAGTGCGAGGCCACTTTGATGTCGGGCCCGCCGGCTAATTTGGAAAAACGTTATTTAATTAACTTTCGACAAGTCCGAGTAATCGCGTTACAAAGCCGCCGTGACCGGTCGAGTCTTTGTGCGCTCTTGATTTTTGCCAAACACACGCGCAATAAAGGGCTGTCGTTTACAGGTGTTTTCCAATTAACATCCTTTGACCGGGCGAGTGGCGACTGACCCGGCTACCGGAGGCTCGCAAAAGATATCTTGCCGGAACAAAGCGTCGCTCGGACGTTTTATAGGTTTGTAAATAAGTTTTAGGGGTGTTTAAAGTTTGAAATTGGTTAGCGAATGCTGGCCGTGGCTGGGCGCCCGCGGCGGGTGGACGGTCCGCGCTGAAGATAATTAACTCTATAAACTAGCCTTGTGCGAAGTTCCGCAAATTGCATCAACTGTTTGTAAATACACGCTAAACGCTCGCGGTCACAATTATGCTCAATTTATTCATCTTATCTATGATCATTTTAGTTCTAAACTTTTATTCGCATAAATCCAAATTTTGGTAGGTATTTATTATTTCGTGACTTTAGAATCTGTACTATAATTATAATAGATTCTTTCGGCGATGTGGCAGCTATTGTTATTTCTATAGTCCCCTAGTGTGTGCGGAATACACAAGTCTAATTTTACCGAAGGCAACACTTGTAGAGTTCAACTATCAGAGTGGAATGAAATTTGGCAGTAACAATGAACCAATTTAGTTGTTACTTTAAATTGCAATTAAATTAAGTAATGAAATAAAAAAACTAACCAACGGACCATAATGAAGTAAAATTTTCCGAGCGTTAATAAATTTCAATGTAACTATCTCGCTAAGTACCTCGTCATTAGCTGTGAATCATAGTGTATTCGCGCCCTAACTCCTCGAAGATAAGATCGTTTAATTGTCGAGAGCCAATCCGGCGCAGTCACGACGGAATAAACAGCGAAGGTCAGACATGGTGTGATTAATTGTTATTGTTTTAATTAGGAATAAAAATTAATGTTCATAAACACGGGCGAAGCGGCCTGGTTCAACGTATTGAGAGTCAAGTACAAGCACGGTAAATCTATACAGCAGGCTTACTCCCGACAATCGGAAATCGAATCAGTTCGATCTCAACGGCTTTTGGTATTTTATTTGTTGGATTACTTTGAAACTAACCAGGATAAAGAAAATCGTTCGATCGTAACTTTTTGTAATCCTCAATCGATTGAGAATCAAATTAACAAATGTCAATTTATTCGGGAGGACGCGGCACTATCGAATCTTAATCAAAATCGAATCAGTTTGGAGAGTAAGGATATCCTGTATTGTGACTTCGTAAGGGCAGTAAGTATGACAAGGTAAGGGTGCACTAACCACGTCATATTTTTTGTAAGACCGATATTCGGTCAGATTTCTTTTCCATATTATTTCTGATCTACATTTGTATGATGTGTACGTAAATTTTTCACCTACAGAGAGTCCGTCTCCGATCGCTCGAGGGTGGTATATATCTATAGTCTGTACATTTTAGAAGTATTCTGTACGACAGTTTTTAATTAATAATATTAATGTAAGTAACAGTAGTTAATTTAACTAGTGATAAATAATAATCATTCTACTACAAGGATAAAAGAGCATATTGATCTATGTCTCTCACTCACTTTTCTATTACTATATAGCTTCAACGAATTTCCCTGCAACTCGCAACATTTGCAGCGAAGCGCATAAAAAATTAAAATGAAAACTCAAACAGAACGCGCGCTCGCATTTGCAAATTACGTATTGATGTTCTATTAGCGAAAGTTTGCTAATTTTAAAGTTGATTTATCGATTGCTAACAACACGGAGCGTCATTAGTGCATGCGGTTTTCATTTAAACCTAATCTAAAACATACGGTTAAAATGTAATTTGTGACAGCAATTAGATAGTAATAAACGCGGAAAGCGCCGTCACACCGCGCGCTGTTTTCAATTTGGTTTGCATTAATTAAAATATAAATTAGATGTATTGTAATGCGCTCATTATAATAATTATTGTGTAGCAAGTCGGAATACAGACTTCATTAGACAATTGTTGTGTTCTTATTTTACTTTTTTATTGTTTATAATAAATGAATATTGTTTTTATTCCGGATCGTTACCGGGTTGTATTAATTAAGTCTTCAAGGCTGGAAGCAATAAATAGGCTTTGCTTGTTACGAGCAAATATATTATAACAGAGTCCTAAAACGTAATCGTTACGTATGTGTGTGTGTGTGTACACACACATACGTAATCACACACACGTGTGTGTGCATTTGTTTATGATTGAAATCATCAATTAAAAAAGCTATTACTAGCTAAGGTGTAGCTGATCCACCGAAATTAATCGAACAAGCTGCACTCGCTAATCGTCCTTATATCGCGCAGGTGCGTGTAAATATTATTAAGAGGAAGCACAACGGTCGTTTTTGCATACATACCCCTTTTCCCTCCCCGGATAATGCCGCCAGATTAACCATTTTTTTCCTCAATATAGGTATACTATTATAGTATAGATATATATTAGTACGCCCCTATTTATTTCCCTTCTTCATAAATGAATTATTAAAACATATATTATATCCTTTAAAAAACCTAAAAAATATGGCCAGATTTTCGGCTGTGTTAACATCCAGGTAATATATTGGAGTACATTTTATGATAAAATCGAAATATAGGAACAGCTTTTTTAGTTTATAATGAAAAAGTACCTAAATCGGTTTAGTTTTGGAGGAAACAAGGGTCTGCTAATCGTCGATCTGATCGTATCTCTATCGGTTTGATAGGACAGTTGCGGGACAGCAATAGACTTTACAAATACCTATTTTGCATTTCTCTAGCCGTGATGTTTCCTCTTAACGCTAGATCATGAACGGTTTATTCCACTTTGATCTATATTTATATACTTCGCTGTAGAGTGCAGCATGACATAATATGTGATAAGTGATTGTTTAATGGCGATGTGCACTCAAACCGTCAAATTTAGTTATAATGTTCATTAGGTCACTCTTGCTCTTAATTACAATAGCCATACATCATTGACCATACTGCCTATAGCTACACAACCACAATCTGTATGACACTGCTGGCTCAATTAAATCTGCAGCTCGTCCATATGACACCAGAATCGTATACAACCGTCATGCCAAACTACGTCTGTTTTATTCCGATTGGACCACAGGTATAGTATATGACCCTTAGGTGATTTAGTTAATCTCCATTAAATTTTAAATGTGTGAAAAAGCGCCTCTCTTCTCTTTTCCGCCTTACTGCTAGAAGTCTAATGTCTAGTGCAGTAGAAAAGTTTTGTGACAATTTGAATACTGTTTGACAGTACCATTCTCTCGCGCTTGTCCTGTTGAATTGTGTCTTGGTTTGATCGTTTACACTCGATCCTAATTGTGCTAGAGGCTTAGTTAACGATCAGCTATCTAGAGTATATAGTTATATACTCTAGATAGCTGATCGTATTGTATAATAGTTGCTTCCAAAGACTTTACGTACCTCTTCGAAGTCTCTGTAGGAGTGTTGCGGCGCGGGCGCCGGCGGCGGCGGCGGCGCGGGGGCGGGCGCTCATTCGCGCGAGCGCCGCGGCCGCCCCACCTTGCCTTTGCGCACGGGCGCCGTCGTGGCCGCGCTCGCGCTCTTCATCAGCTTCTGCCAGTCCTGCTCGCATACTAGTGAGCCTGCTAGCATGTAGTACCTGGAAATGTTTAGGTAGTGTTAGAAGGTGTTGGTAATATTAGTACTAATTTCAGGACGTCTACAGAATCAGAGGGTCTCCCAGACCCCAGAGAGTTTTGTTCTCCTTCTGGTTCTGCGGGTGTCATCTTGTCGTTGAGCCGTCACGTAATAGAGATCACGTATCTATAACGCTAAATAATGTCAGTCATTACATTTGATTTGTTGAAACACATGCAAGAAATAACCAATGTCATTGTAAATAACGATTACCTACACGTTGCCTAACGACCGATAATAGTGTTTCATAATAAATACGTTCAGGTTTTTAACTTTCAGTAATAAATATATAAATTATTCATCATTCGTAAGTCCTTTAGCAGTGGCGTGGGGTTCCTATGACTCCATTCCTCACCTGTTTTAATTAACTATAAAATTAAAAAAAAAAATCCTATCGGCTTCACGTGCTTCTTAATATTTGAAGACCCTTATTTAAACCTAATATGTATGTTAGGATCATGCCTAGCTGTAGCTAGTGCTTCATTCTGAAGGAGCCACGTTCTAGTTTATCAATCTATAATTATAACCAAAGTATTCGATTGATCTAGATACAGTCTTAGAAAGAACTATAAAGAGATGTTATTAGCCTACCTATCCCCCTGCATAAGGTGTGAGCCGCACTTGGAGCAGGCGAAGCACTTGATGTGGAAGACGTGGAGCGGCTGCTGCGGCGCGCTGGTCCGCATCACGAACTCGCTGGCGGGGATGGCCTGCCCGCACGCCGCGCACGCGCCGCTCGACCCGAACATTCTGGAACAATAGGGGTAAAATTGCTATAAGTGAAAAACATCAGAAACGGTTCTAAAGAATAGTCTGTGTTAGTGTACACAAGATGTAAGATAAATCACTCATTTATAATAGACATACTTAATTTCGACTTTCATGTTAGTATGAGAAATGCCCCAACATCATAAATTTTTCCATACAGTAATTAAAAAAAAGTCCCTCTTTCAGTGCTGGTACTTTCTCAGAAAACTCTATATACGGGGCAAATTCACACCCTAAGGTGTTATAACTCATTAATATTATAGCCTGTCTTGGTAAATAGAGGTAATACATAGTGAAATATATTTTATAATCTTTCAGAATCTATGTAGATGCGATTTAATCTTCGAATAAAAAAGGATTTCATGTCAGTCAAAAATTAATTTTATAGTTTATACTGCCAAAAATATAGTTTACGTTCAGTAAAACAAAAATGCAGTTCCAGAATCGAGATTCGAGATGCGCCCACGAGGGTCCACTATATGCTAGGAATCTGAACAGCGAAGGCTAATTGAAAAATAATTTACGAATGTTAATTTTTCAATGTTGAGTCCCGATTTCACCAACGCATGCCAGTTAACGGTTTGTAAAAATACCATGCCTTCTAATTCATTGATAAGAATTATGAGAGGAACAACATGATATTTAACGAAGGATTGACATTAACATTGGTGAAACACGCCCTGAAGCTAATATAAATTAGGCATTAAACTTAAATAAGCATCAACGATTTATACTCTACATCATTGCCAATTACCTATATAAAAGTATAAGATAAAAACAGTCATTACAAAACCAACACAACACATTAAAAGAACCACAATTCTCTTATCACCTAATCAACTTCTTAAAATTGTAACGCATAACATTCCTTGATATTCTCGACCTACATATGAAATGTTCGAAGCAAAATAAAAGTTGGTGATTATTTAAATCAACAACTTCATAACAAACAAGCGAGTATGATTATCGCTCGTTAAATCATAATAAATGGTTAATAAAATAAACTAACGACACCGTGGACATTACAAGACACTTCAAAGCGGATATTTCCATCTGCGCTCGTAACATTTTTAACGTTGGCACTACCTGCTCATGTTTGCCACTAATGACTTTAATGTTGGCAATGCCTGCTTATATTTTCCTGCTGATTATTTTATAGTGACTCTTGACACGAATATTAAGGCAAGGGGTTTCGAAGAGAGCAGTTGTAAGCAGCGCAAGACAGGTCCTAATGCGCTGAATAAGCATCAATATCAATATTTAAATATAATAATAACTTATAGGATTTTATCAATTAGTAGATATAATATACATATTATAATATAAGTAGGTATGTGAAAATAAAAATTACCATAATATAAAAATTATTTTATACAAATAGAATTTTCTTATGAAATTATTATACTAAATTATAATCTGGGCTATTTTGGGGTGAATGTTTTTATTTATTATCGCTTCCAACTTGATATATGAATTAAATTTATCTCATCTATTAAAACGGTACGTAATATCCTTTTCATTTTATGTTTTTTTCGTATAATACGAGAGATTAAGTGCTGTATTATTATTTAATACATAGATTAGACAGGAATATTATAGACAAGGTCTCGTTTTAAAATTAATCAGAAAAGATAGAGGATACCATAATTTATTAGTTCAGAACAAGTGATAAAACACCAGCTGCTATTTTAAAACGCTAAATGAAAACGTAATAGCAGAAGACCAATTATGTGAAAATAACAATTAAAATCTACATATTAATCAAGTTAAAGTATTATAAAATGCTAATCTAAAACAATTTAAGGCAATTTACTGTCAATACAAAGATAATTATTAAATTACATATTGTGTATAATACGTCAAAATGTATCGAAAACGAGCACCTTTTATGCAGGGGACTGCTGGTTACTGTGATGGTAATTATATGAAAGGTGTTCTTAATTATAAGTCAATAAAGTCATTATAACGATAATAATATTATTCCTTTATAATATTTTTAGGCTTGGTATATTTTTTTAATTTTCATTTATCATTAAAAATTCCATCAAATTGATTTTTTTGTTCAACCTTCAAGTCTTACCAAAATTGCAAAACCTGATATAAGTTTAAAAAAAATATAATATTTGAACAAATGTAATAAAAATACCAGCGTAGTATTTTTTCATTTACATACACCTTTTATGCTGATTTTATAGCTTACAGTAGTTAGGTTTTATTTCTGACTACATTTACTTAATTCATACTTTCAGAATTGTCGTATTTGGTGACCTAACCTAACCGAGAAGAACCGGAGCGGCGGACGTCAGAAACTCGCGAATCATCATTCAGCAAAAGATGGGAAAATCGTTGTTAAAAATCTTATACACATCACATACACGGTTACTTTGTTTAATTACGATATTATATTTCAATTAGTATGTAGATATGAAAAATATATAATGACGCGTATAAATAATGTTCTGCAATATCCCAACAAACATATAAGAACACAATTAAGTAGACAAAAGTAGAACTACAATAATTAAAATAATTATTAATAACACATCAAAAGCAATTAAAAGTTATTATGTTAACAAACATCGCGGAAGATAAATTTGAAGTCTTAAAAGATAAATTCACTTCAATCACTCGCAGCAAATAGGATTTCGTTCATTTGCTGGGGTAAAGCGTTTTCAATTAAGGAGCGCCGGCAAACAGTAGGTATCGGCGTATGAAGGTAAAATTAATTAAACCAAGACAAACACATCGTGTTTGTGTTGGACGCGGAACTGCACGATACTACAAATTATTTAGAAACATCCGGTCCATGTTGCCGAATCTACGTCGCATTCGAAACTATCACAGCTTCGAGATACCGCTGGTAGTACTAAGGAATGACGACCTTTTATTTGAACAAAATATATAGGTGCGTTCCAGCTGCAATGAAATAACGTTATCCCATCAAAAACTTGTCCAAAATGCCAAGTCTCGCTACTTAGTAGATCTTCTACCGTAAAAAGTTGTGAGATCCATCTTATGCCAAAGCCCAAAACTTGGCAATTGGGATTGCCAAGTCAATCTACTATTAATTTGAAACATGTAAGACTTTTAATAATATTAATATGAATTATTGTAAAAGATTAACTTAAACTAGTGTTTTGTCTGAAAGTGCAAATATAATATAGTTGTTTATGCAGTGTGTGTATCTTGATGACTAGACAGAAATTCCATAATGTTTAAGTTTTTCGTTCATTTGTACACTAAACACTAATTGCATTCCAAAATTAAAGCTTCTACGTCTGTTAGAAGTGCCATTGGGCACTTCTAACTAACTCACTCACTGACTGATCATCAAAAGTATTGACTTTTGATGATCAGTCAGTGAGTGAGTCAGTGACGAAATGAATAACTTTGAGAAGTTATAATTCATAAACTTCTGTTTCAAATTGAATGAAATTTTAAAAGTACCGTGTTTATACAATGCCTGCTTGGTTACTAAAAATGCAGGATTCTAGTTTTATACACAACGAAGTTATTGGATGGACTGCCGTGCCTCCAGATTAACGAAATTATCAATCAAATCCCGTTTTTTATGTATGCACATAGCCGAAAGAAACAGGGATATGATTAAAAAATTCGTTAAATCCTTGCAATGCAATTAAAAGCTTGTGTTAAAGATGAAGAGAACGAAAATGAAATAAAAAATAAAACGTGTATTAGTACTTTAAATTTATTGTCTTTTTTACTTTCTGACTTTATTACTTTCTGACTTTACTATACAATTTTTACCCACTTAATAAGTAACACTTACTTAATACTTTAGAAGTTTAGGAGATCACCAAACGTAGTAACAAAATTCCTTATTTTAATATTAATTAAGAATGTTCAATTATAATAATTAAAAGTTGTATTAGCATATACGAATATAAGTTCCACCTCGCATTCGTATTCAGAAGTCCCCAACTTTGCTAATTTGAAGGGTACAAATTACTTGGAAACTTATAAGGGGATTTTAACACTTTTCTGTGTCAGTATACTGAGACCTCTAATCGCAAGTTTCAGGTCGCCTTTCATACCGATATTAATTAACATGTGCCTTAATAAATGAGTTTTCTTCGCGTGCCACATACCTAAGTACAGTCGGGCACAGAAGAAAATATATGCCTGCCATTAATTTTTTAATAGACGAATTACTTATTTCTTTGCTATAAAGAAATAAGTAATTTCTTTGCTATAAAGAAATAAGTAATTTCTTTGCTATAAAGAAATAAGTAATTTCTTTGCTATAAAGAAATAAGTAATTCGTCGATGCTCTTAATATTACTTAGCTAAAAACTAGGTAAAAATATTCTCTTAACGAAATCGTTAATTAAAGATTAAGGCTTTATGATGGCGTGTTTTTGCTATGGTGCCTGAACGTTAACAAATAAATAACTTAAAATAACTATTAAAAAAAATTAAAAAAAAATTAAATGAGGAGTAAATAAAATTCATTGTAAAAATATTATTAACCCAGGTAGCACTTTCCCGGACGCCTGTACGTGTACAGTCGAAGTTTATTTGCCTTCGTTACGTGTAAAATTGAATACGTCCTCGTCCTCATTAATTTAAGATGATGTATCTTGACGTGTTATTTTATTCAGGATGTGCGACTCCAGATTGTTATGAGGCAAATTAAAACCTGAGCCATCATTAAGGAGTAAGAGGACTTAGGAACTAAGAGTCATTGCCACTTTTGTGAAAAAAGTCTCGCCTACGATTTTAGATTGCGTTAAATTAGGAATTGAGTCGTTTTTAGATACTCGATTAAATGGTATTATGTCATCTTAATATTTTCTTTATTTTTAAATTAATACATCTATTAAAAATCCTAACTTCTTTATTTTTAATAGATGTTGCCCGCAACTTACTTCATGAGTGTAGAATATCTCGCGGGATCTTACCAAAATAAATCTTGATAAGTCTTTGTTGGGGAAAGCCCCATAGTATAATCTGTGCCAAATATCGTCAAAATCAGCCCAGCAGGCTTACTCCCGATACAATCGAGAATCGAATCAGTTCGAAATCAACGGCTTTTGGTGTTTTACTTGGGGGATTACTTTCAAACTATCCAGAATAAAGAAAATCGACCAGCTAGTAACTTTTTATACTCCCGACCATATCAATCGACTGAGAATCATAATAAACAAACGTCAATTTATTCGAGAGTACGCGGTACGATCAAATCTGAATCAAAATCGAATCAGTTTGGAGACTAAGGCCCCTGTACTTTTGGAGTCTATTCAAACACATCCAAACAAACATATAAAACAAATTTTATTCTTCTTTACAATATTATTATTTATTAAATTTTCAGTGAAATTTCTTGTTAGGACGCACTGAATTATTTGTTACCAGATATTGAATTTTAGGCCTTAACTGTTCAACATGTTCACAGGATATTCTATACAAGACGTGCATCTTCCCCAGTCTTGAAAGTCTCCGGTACAGGGTACTAACAACAGCGTATTAATTTCTCCCCTGACCATTAGAACTGGGATAATGGTCCAACCATTATCGAAGCCTGTGAACCCAGCTTTGTCTGCGTTTGGTTCAGTTGAACCTGAGAATTTTGAAACATAATATAGTTGATATTTTTTGTGTACCAACTGGTTAACACAGTTATACTTTCGTAATAATCTTTTTCAATACACTAATTTCTTATATTAACATTTTAGTCTGCAATAAACAAAAAAATCTGAGTTTAATATACCTTTTCTTTAATTTTTTTAATTATTTTACTAAGGTCATCACAAAGATTAAGCCGGCCTACAAATAGACCTATCTCGTTAAAAAAATGTACCCAGAAAATTGAGTTTAAACTGTCTCATAAACATTTTTTAGAATATGTAGTAACGTATTAAGGACATTGATTCTACAGACGGATCTTTAGATTTATATACTTAATTATACGTTACGACGAATTCTAAAATGTTTAAGTGACAGTTTGAACAGTTTTGACATAATCATAATTTTGCTACATAATACCTTCATCCATTCGTGTCTTCAAATGTGTCATTGTTTTTCTTTATTGTGCGGAGAATAAGTGACATTAAGGCCCGTATTAATAAAGAAGTCTCAAACCCAACCTCACTTGAGAACTTATTTGACAAAATATAAAAAAAACGTTTCGTTTCACTTCTAAAAATTAAGAACTTTACTTTTGTTACATACTTTTTTTTTTACCGTAACATTCATAATATAGATTATAGAAAACCCCTTAAATTAGTAGAATCTATATTTTAATAATATTTATTTTAACGTTTAAAAAAAGAAAAAATATTAAGTATGTAACATATGTATAGTTCTTCATTTTTAGAAGTGAAACGAAACGTTTTTTTTATCTGTCAAATATGTTCTAAAGTGAGGTTGGGTTTCAGACTTCTTTATTAATACGCGCCTAAAATTGAAAGAATTACACCGTTATTGTACATCGGATCCATAACCCCGCCAACTCTAACGTCTGAACTCTCAATACGAAGCGAGCGAAGCAATGATAATGAGCTAATAGGAGCTATTTATAACGTCTTGGGGTCCGCGTGCGAAGCAACAAGTCCCGGAGCGCGGACTATCGGAGCGATCCGTCCCGGGATCGAACACCCCCACCCGGCCGGGGGTGCCCGGGTGGTCTATTACCTCCAATTTTCTTATTAACCTTCTTTATTCTGATCTTAGAGGTGACGTGATTGTCTTAATTGATAAATTGACGAGATTAGATTATTATTTCTCATCTTAATAATGTAAGTATTTACTCTAATATTATCAAGAGGAAAGATTTGTATTTTTGTATGTAACGACTTAACTCAAAATATACTGGACCGATTTTAATAATTCTTTTTTCATTAGAAAGCTACATGATCACTGAGTAACATAGGCTATATAAAAATCAATTGCTGTTCTTTAGTATCGCTAAAACTCGAGATCAGCTGAACGGATTCGGCTATTTTTGGTCTTGAAATATTCGTGGAAGTCCCGGGAAGGTTCACACGGTTTCCATGCTCAACGAAGTGGGCACGGATACAGCTAGTAGCCATATAAGTATCTAAGTAATTAGTGGATTCAGTGATATGGCGCAGAAAAATGTGATTGGTAAAAAGAACTACGGTTGTACAAAACTTATATTTAGAGCACTTTGATGAATACACTATAATAATAAGAATGTTTTATTATTTATGTGCAATTAACTAGAGACCTGAACTTACATCCTGCATAACCTTAAATCACCATTTTAATTATGCCAGGCATTCATTAAAGTAAGCGTGTAATTTAGAAGATGTTTAGATTGAGCTTGTTGTGCGCTCTGCAGACGGCACTATAGTGTGTGCTACAGTGTACACTATGCACTATGTACGCTGTAAAGTACACTATGCATTACAGTTATAGTGAACAACTAGTGTTCGTGTGTTAGTACTATTGGGTGTACTGTCTACAAAGTACTGTAGTGTAAAAAGCACAAAGGTTGTTACGCTAGTTAGTGTATCGTAAAGCGGCGTGTTATCGGGTGTCGTTATAATCACAATGCATGCTACGGTCGCCACACGTGTAGCAAAAGCGAGAATATTGAGACGTCGTTATTCTTATCTATGATCTTTTTTATTGTATTTCATGAAAGAGAACTAAAGTGATATATGTAGGTATACATATTGGGTGATTGTTAAAGTTTATATTTATTACTACTTATAAACAAATTATATATTTTGATATAATGATGATGATTTTCCAACAAAAACAATGGAAACAGCACGACAAAAAAATCGAACGAATAGTGAACCTTCTTTTTGGAAGTTGGTTAAAAATAGCTTTATTTCCATTGATTTAGGAACAGTTCTGGAGCCGTACGTGCATTATGGTCACCCAAGTTAAGTTCTTTCATGTCAGAAATCGCGACGATCATATAGCGTCAGCATCCAAATTAGGATATATTATAATAACTTTTTTATAATTAATATGCAGATTAATTTGTGTGATATATTTCTTCTGGCTGTGTTTTTGTCCTACAAGTGTTCAATAAATATATATTTACTATTATATTTTAGACTGTCCCACCGCGCGTGGCGTGTGGTCGCCTCAGTCTGGAGGCAGGACAGTGTATCAAGTTAGCGCGTCGTTAGCAACACTCGTTAGCGGCGACAAGCCAAGAATTTGCTAATGACGCGTCCGCAGACCGCATGACGACCAGGTTAACTCCACGGCCTTGCTAAAAACCGGAGTGTAAAAACGAGAAAACAGGGTTTTTTAAATTAAAATATATGTCGAAAGGGCTCTCATGATTTAATAACATTCCTTCGGATACTGTGGGCTTTCGTGGGTAAATCGTGAAAAGAGAACAGAGTAACAATATCACTTGTTTATTCGTAATCACAATTTCTTTATAAATTCACTATTCACTACACTTTATGAATTTACTTTACTTTAAATTCACTTTACTTTACTTTACAAGTATTGACACTAACGAAACATAACACGTTTCAAGACATCTCAACTTGGCGACCAAATCACGAATGAATTCAGTCTCGTCAAGAAAGTCCCGAGTCATGTCAAAGCGCGCCATAGACAAGTTGCGCCATTTTGCCACTTGGGGGCGCGCTTCCGTCTCGTTTTGTGTCCATATTCATATCCGGCTCCGACACGGCCATTCTGATAAGTCACACGTCCCGTGTGATGCTTCTGCAAAAGAGAAAACCAGCTGCAATATCACGAGCCTTTCGCTCGGCCAACTCTGACCAATCTCCACAAATCATCAAAAATAAAGTTCAGATCTCAATAAAATTTTGTTTCAAATAATCTTTCAAATAAAATTCTCGATCAAAAAAAATTTCGACATGGAATGATACCCTGGGTCATGTTACTTAAATCATGTTAAAACTGTAGGAACTGTAACACAAATAAACTAGTAAAATCTCTAACTCCACTACCATACCCAATTTCATAGACATGGAACTCACAAGGTTCATTGTCCCAGACCCCCAGTCAAACGCCCTCCTGACATAAAACGGACTTAATATAGTCCGAGTTACCGGTTACGAAATAACTGGACGGTCAACCTCATCACTCATAGTACGGTAGGTAGAGATTTTACCCAACAACACAAACTTGTTCATCATTAGCAAAATCTTTATCATCTTTCACCAATACATGACCCGAAGGAATCTTTCTCGTAACGTATGCAGCGTCATAAGTACGCTTTGAACTTGCAACTTTTACAGCCTTATTTTCAACTATGAAAAACAACCAATCGAAAATCTATTTACTTACGCCTTATTGCTTTTCATAAGGTGTATTATTTGAACTATCCTTTTATCTCGGTTACTGTATAAAACAGTCAATGTACCTTCTCAACTAAGATTTGTAAAAAGGGTTCATAGAAACAGACTATACACAGTCTTCACACTAAAGTCACGAGATAAACAATTACGCTCACCAAATAAACTCAATATCCAAATCTGATGAAGTACAGAGTGCAGGCCCCTTGACGCCTGATGCCATCAATAAAGGCCGATACATTGCAGCATTGCTGCATTGGCAGCAGTACCCAGCACAGCTCGACGCGCGCCGTCTGCGTCACGTCGCGGCGCTCGTTCATTGAATCTCCGTCTGTACACAAAATTAAACAGCACAAAAAAATGTTCAAACTGTCCAATTATGTTCTTTTTAGGGTTTCCTATCCGTGGGGTGTCGAAAAAAGAGTAGCACCTCCTATCAACCATCTTTCCCGTAGATGCGCCCGCCAACCCGCCTGCCAAACGTGGCGAGTATAGGCAACTACCCCCCATGTAATATTTTAAGGGAGGCTTATATCCAGAAGTGAACATCATATCCGAAATGATGATGATCATCCAAGGATAAATAACAGGAACAGAAAATTTTAATACTTTGCTGTATGTCTGTTTGCCACAAGGCCGCAGCTCAAGAACCAAGCTATCGCAGTTCAAATATCGCGGACAATTATTATGAGATCAAAATGTTAAATTGATTTTGCAATAAATTTCATTTTATTTCCTTTCAACGATCTAACTAATACGATAAAGAAAAGCTGTTACAGTAACAGTCTCATAATAACAACTGATCAGCAGCTGTCCCAATAATACAACTTG